>JAPDVU010000007.1:148932149-151432149 GCA_026230045.1 Corynorhinus townsendii | reverse complement strand
TTCCCTGCTCCTCCGTGAGTTTTGGTATTTTGCACAAGCTCAAACAGACCTGAATTCAAACCTGAATCCGCTACTTTGTTAGCTGGGTGACCTTGGCCAAGTTACATGACCTTTCTGAGCCTGTGCTGTCCTCTGGAAAATAAGAACAACACTATCTATCTCAAAGAGTAGTGATGAATATTAAGGATAGAACCAGTATTAAGCACCAAGGAAAACAACAAAAGCATCAATGAAAGCATCAACCGTTTATTGTGCCTACTCTGGGCCAGGTACTATTCTGAGTGCATTATATTTGAACTCACTCAATCCTCAGAGTAATACTACTATCTCCATTTTATAATTGCTAAGCTGAGGTACACAGGCTAAGTGACTTGCCCGAAGTCACACAAGCAGTAAGCACCTGCGCGCTAGGACATGAGCCCAGGCAGCCTGGGCTCAGAGTTTTCTTAACCTCAGGATGTTCTTCCTTCTCCTTACCCCAAGGAAGTGCTGACTTTCATGCAGGATTAGCCACTCATATATGCACCTATTGAGTTGTTAAATTGCATACAAGTTGGGGCAAAAGTAGGTTTACAGTTGTGGGTATGTGAAAGAGTTTCTTCTTGTTATTATTCATGAATTCCTTTGTTATCTCCCATATGAACATCTGTAAACCTACTTTTGCCCCACCCTGTATTTGTGTCTAGGTATGTTCCTTACTGTGTATTCTGGGGCAAGTTATAGAATAGGTCTGCCCTCAGTTCCCACCTCTGTAAAATGTTCTTCCTACGTAGGACTGTCAGAAATAAATGAGTTCATCAAAATAAAGGGACGAGAAGAATGCTTGGCACTTAGGACAAGCTCCATAGAGGAAGGACCTTTAACGTCCAAAGTCAAGAATCCTTGGGCGTCAGTGCTTGGTAAAGAAGATTTTGTGGCTGGCTGAATCCAGTAGTAGTTTCAAATGACCCTATTTGTTCTCTGGCAAACATAATGCATTTAAAAATAGATTTAAGTTCTGATTCAACCAATGAATAAACAGGTCCATAGGATTCTGGTTGGAAAGAAATTAGGCCAGGCCTAAGTGAAATCAGACTGAAAGCAAGAATTTTAGTAATTAAAATAGTCAGAACAGTATGGACATCTGCTGGAGGTTTTTCCAGGTTATGAATTGTATTCCACCTACTGGATAAATGTTATGGCTCTTAGCCAAGGAGCTCAAAAATTTTTTTGGCCTGGTAAAAATCTTTGGGTGGCATGGGTTAAAACCATTTTATTCCCAATACTGTTGAATACCACAGATTTTAGAAGTGAAAAGGGAAGCGTTTGTGAACATGCTGGATATAAAACACCACATTAAAGGCAACACTATAGAGCAGATAGAACACACTAGCTCATGTGAGCACTTCTGCAACAAATGTTATTTACAGCTTTGTATTTACTCATCTTGCATTTAAATTTACACTATAACGCAAAGAAAAAAAAAGGTACAATACTCACTATTCTAGCTGTCTTTACATGTTCCATTGGGATACAAAACAGCATTGCACTGCTCAGATTTTGAGGGAAGGGGGAGCCACTTATTTCTCATCTGTAGCTGCTGCCACAGCCACAGCACCATGTTCCAATCATGGGATTCATAATATAAATCTCTTGCAGGTGATACCCACTGGGAAGCTGAAACTGCCATGGATCCCGAAATGCTTCTGAAGTTCTGATGGGTGAGCCCAGAGGCTGGTACTGGGTGTTGCATTCAATGAATGGGGCCTATTGGGAAACCTACATTCTTTGGGAGACTTAATGAAGAACTTTCAACCCTTCCTTGACTATATAGTCTTTAGCACTGATTTCACATGTGACAATGCCAAACATTGCACAACTGCCCCAACTTATATCTGAGTGTTTAAATCTATTCTGGCCCAGCTGGCATGGCTCAGTGGCTGAGCACTGAACCTATGAACCGGGTGGTCCCAGTTCGATTCCCGGTCAGGGCACATGCCAGGGTTGCAGGCTTGATCCCCAGTAAATGTGCAGGGGGGCAGCCCAACAATGATTCTCTCTCATCATTGATGTTTCTACCTCTCTCTTTCCCCTCTAAAATAAAACATAAATAAAAATAAATTTATTCTGAAAAGGATTTGTCACACAATACTTGGGTAGCTTACTCTTAATGCCAGTAAGGACTCAAAGAGAAGACCTCTGGAACTGTCCAGAAAAGAAGGTGTGTCTTCTAGTTGTCAGAAGAACGAACATTAGAGGAGTCTTTTAAATCACTGCAGGGGTACCCAGGGGCATCATCAGCATGATGTTAAGGGAAGTGCCCCAACCTGGCTTTGCTATTCAAATCGGGACAATCTGCTGCTCGCTTAATTTCTGTCCTCTTTTAAAGGCAACACCGCCTAGAAACTCTTTGCTATTGTGAGGCCTAAGAGTTGGGGGTGGGAGCAAATCTTAAGTCTCCTTAACATATTCATCAGTTCCCTCCCCCACCCAGCACCGCCTTCCAAGAATGCCTCAGCACACACCAGGAGCCACTTTCCCGAATAAACCAGGACTGGAACAATTCCTATTGCAATACTGTCCTGACATTCCTACTCCCACCCTCATTTTAATTCACTCACTTTTTTTTTTTTTTTTTTAACTAAAATGTAATTACTTGACTGTCAGCCTGGGTTGCACTCTGGGGCTTTTACTCCTTTCAACACAGCTGCGCTGCCGGCTTTGATGCTGCTGTCCGCGCAGCTTGTCCCAGCCACAGCCTGGCTCTCAGTAGTGTAACATTCAAGTGCATATTTTATTTTTAAACTGACCTCTCCTAGACTGTGCAGTATTAAAGGAGGTCCTGCCAAAAAATATGCTACTTTCTATTTATAAGATGAAACACATGCCTTCCAAAGTCGAGGGGAGAGGAATGGAGTATAATAATTCATAACAAAAAACGGACTGACCAGATCCATTCGTCCTCACATATCTGATACTTGTCTGCGTCAAGACACTTAGTTTCAAGAAGAAAAACATCTTGAAAAAGCTTCAGCTGTTCAAAAACCACGGACCAAAAAAACCCCGAAACAACTGCCAGACCTACAGGTTGGAGCTCTGCTCACAATGCCTGCCCCCCGCCCCGCCCGCCACCGTAAAAGTGAAGGAAAGGGCTCCGGGAGGGTCCTGCCACCGCAGATCTGCAAGGCGCACCCGTGTGCGGCCCTGGTGCCAGTCCTCGATGGGAGGCGAGCGGTAGCCATGTGCGGCTTGTTCTCAGATGGAAAAACGCAATACGCGCCCAGAGTGGCTGTCAATAGCTCGAAGGGTGCAGTAAACGTGCAGCCCCACCCTGAAAAGTGGTGAGCACAGATGGTGGATGTCTGCGTCCGGGTACTGGCGCACCTCTCTCAGCGTACTTTATGTCCCCTTTTGTCCTTTAGATGCCAGCTGGAAGGTAATGCCCTGGTATCCTCGTTTCCTAGGGGGTTTCCAAGCCTAGTACCCCGTGCACGCCGGAAGCGGCCGCAGCCGCCGGTCGGACAGACTCACGGACAAACAGAGAGGATGGAGCATGGGCACGCAGCAAGCAACTCACCAGCAGCCCCCAAGGATTGCAGCCACTGTCCGAGAGCAGACGCCTCGCACTGACGCCTCCGAAGGCGCACGCAGTCCCTGACGGCTACGCGCGGATTCAGCGGGTGGGCTGGCGCGAGGCCTCCTCACTGCATTATCCGCTCCCCGACTGCGAGAAGGCGCCCGAGGCCGCTGGTCTCCAGGATCGCCTGCTGCTCGGACCCGCCACTCAGAGGCCGCCCGCTGCTGCCACACCAGAGTGAAGGTGCGAGAGAGACTGAGCGCGCGGCGGCCGGACTCAGGGACTGAGCCTGCGAAGGGCGGGGCGGGGCGGGGCCGCTGCTCGGGGGGGCGGGGCGGGGCGGAGGGCGCGGGCGGCCGAGATGACCCACCCCGATGTGGTACCTGCTCAGCGCCTTGGGGCGGGTGAACGGGCGAGGGGTCACTGGCGGCAGGGCCTGCGAGCCCACGGAGGACAATGGGCACCCATTTTTACCTCCCCATCGCTACCTCTAGGGAGGTGCCTTCCCTCGGAGTAGGTGCGTTCAGGTCCCTCCGCACAAAGAGAGGTCACGGGACGCCCGGTTCGAAAAGGGACCCCGCCGTGCTAGCGCCTAGGTACCCAAGGACAAAGGGACTCCGCCTGCAACCCAGACACCTGCACTAACCCTCCTGTGCCCACCTCTCCTCGTCCCAACGAGCCGACCTAGCCCAGCGACGATCCGGCACGGCGGGCGGGTGACTAGCACAGAAGGAGCGCCCCCCGACCGCACCGCCCTAGCCCGGCCGCGGGTCCCCGCACCACTGGGATTCCGGGCTCGGAGGAGGGTCGCGTGCTGTCAGTTTCCAGCTCGCTCCCCTTGGAGCTGTCGCCAAAACCCGGAGAGTGGATTGCGTACACTGGAGACGCCGAAGCTGCAGGCTGAGGAAGCGGGCACGCGAGCAGCCTACACTGCAGGTTTTTCCAGTCCACAAGGAGGTGTTTTTTCCTCCCGCGGGCCCTAAAAGACTTGCCTAAAGCTGGGGCGAGCGGGTGGCGGTTGCTCGCGACGCACGACCAGGCGCAAGTGGCGCAGCTGCCGGTTGAGAGCGTGAAATTTCGCCCTTCGCGACACCTGCGCCCGCCGGTCACTCCGGCGACCGCCGCTGCCGCCCCTCCCCTTCCCCCGGAGGCCGAGGCGGGACCTGGTTAATTAATTTTCTTAATCCGCCTTGGTCTCTTCCTCCTCGAGTCGTCGGCCTGGGGATCGTGTAGGCGACAGGAAAGGGCGGTGTTTTCCGGCGGCGAGGTCCCAGCCTCACCGTGGGCCTGGGCTGGGGACTGGAACCTGGGAGAGGAGGGCGCTCCGGCCCAGGGACTCCGCGGTTGGCTGGAAATCCTGGCACAAAGCAGAGACCCTCTAGGGACCTTGACTTTCCAGAGCGGTATCCGCTGTGGGTCATCACCGCAAAGCCCTCGGGTCTGTCTGAAACCTTAGGATCCCGGTGAAGCCAATGTTGTAAACCACCGCTGACGTTAGGTGAAGTGAAAAGGAAACGGACACAACTGCTCTGGAAAACAAAATACTGGGGTGGAGCGTTAAAAGCCTCAAAGAAAATAATAGTTGGCAGGTCAAATGGCCATGAGGTTGGAAGTCAAATACGAAACTCGGCTGAAGTGATGTTAGAAATCTGACAAGCAAAACAGTCCATGAAGATAAGAGACCAGGCATTGTTTCCCCTCTGCAAATGGCAATTGCTCCCAAGTTTCCTTTGGCAGATACCTGGGTTTTACTCCAGATTCCTGAGAGTTTTCTTGGGGTTCATATTTCAAAATATATGTTCCACTTGGCACTAATGTATATATTTTATGTATGAATTTATTGGAAAATATTAAATGTTACTGGCCCACTTAAAGGTATTTTTATAAATATGCATAGCTTTCATTGCATATGGCATTTTCATAAGTACAAATCGTATGTGTATATATTAAATACCACATGAGAAATTTCTTTTGCACATGTTTTGTGTGTGGAATTGTTTTCATTTGCTCTATTGTTAACTGCTGTTAACAACACTTTATTTCCACATGACTAAATAACTTCTTTTACAGCTTCTGCAAGCATGAAGTGGCAGGTTCTTTGAGGCAGCAATTTAATTCCAAAACCTTCCTTGTCTGTAACTGTTCCTCACTTTCTGGAGACTTTCACTGTCTGCCGATCCTTATGAGGTTTCACATCTGGGCTCCAAACAGTTTATCCAGAACGTGCCCCTTCCAGGGCCTGCTGATGCTGATTTGATTTATCCGGGCTTCTTTGATGCTCTACATTATTTATTTGTACTGAACATCTTTCTTGGTACCGAACATCGCCAGTGAGGAAGAATGCCCTTATATAGTGAATTATCCTTTCAGAGGAATGCCTTTCCTGTGCTATGATGGCTTTTAGGTTTAATGGATTTTTATTTCAATACAGAAGAGAGAGAAAAGCTTGGCTTTGGGGAAATTTTCAGTGTTCTGAGATGCTGCTCTGAATTACGGAAAGGCTTAGCCTTGAAAAATCAGTGGTACCCTTAGAAGCCTAAGTGAGACTAAGACAGTGGACCTAGAGAAGATATTTTAATCACGTTCAATCAATGCACTAATGTCTGTAGAGCAAGCATCTGTCAGGCCCAAAGGCGGGCTGTTTTTCTATTAGTTCCAACTGTGGGAGAAGTGCCAAGAAGCGTCAGCATTAAGCACCCTCGCTGTCCAGAAACCTGCAATCTACTTAAGGGGCAGAGCGAGCATGCCAGTGCAGGCAAGCAAGTGCTGACTAGAAATATTCTAGCCTCTTGCCACCAAATGTGGTCCTGAGGCAAGCAACACCAAAACTCCCTCCAGAGCTACTGAATTGGAACCTTCGTTTTAATGAAATGTATGCAGATGGTTCCTATGCACCATTGATGTCTGAGAAGCCCTGCTTGAGAGTAGTGCTTCTCAATCTTTTAAAATCACAGACTCATTTTAAAATCTCATGGGACTATGAGCACAGGAAAGCACACACAGAGAATTACACATAAACTCTTTCGCATTCAGTTTCAGGGTTTTCCTGAACACCAACCTATTGATGGCGAGAAAGACCTCTGTAAAAGCCTCAGGTCACAGAGCCACTTAGTGTCACTTAGACTGGATTTAGGGGAGGATTCTTACAGGAGGCAGAGCTTAAATTAAGCTTTGAAATATGGGAGAAATGGAATGGGGAGAGAGGTCCAGAGGGCAGGCGAAATGCATCGGTAGATGGGCTCAGGAGATGAAACAACAAATGTGCATTTTTTCCTGGAGTAAAAAATGACTATAGCTTGATAGCAGGCTTTCCTTGCAATTTGTTACCACTGTTTGAACCTCCAAAAAAATGAAGCTGAACTGTGGACTCAGTGGTCCTTCCACTTCAGGGGCAAGGGCAAGGACCCCTTTGACAGAGGTTTTATGTAGGACCTCACTTCTGATTGCTTTCCCTTTCTCATCCTGCCCTGGCCACAAGGCCTTCAGGCCTTTCCAGGCACTCCAACAGTGCCTGGGGCACTCCATCTGCCTGGCCCCTTCTTCCCCAGGTAACCAAAATAATCCATTGTCTTTATTCAAATGAGATGTCTGGCTAGAGGCTGTTCCTCAAATAGCAGCCCTTCCTACATTCTCTTTCCCAGCCTAAAGCAGGAAGAATACAATGTAAGGTACTTGACATTACATATATTAATAAATTCATTATGGCCTGTGTTCTATAAAATGTGGATTTGGTATACTGTTGTATTTTCCATAACTAAAATGGGGCCTAGCACATAGTAGGTACTGAATAAATATTTATTGAATAAATGGACCCCTTGACTACAACTTGCAATGAGTATAAAAGCTGTGTTCACAAACTCCATTGCTCCAGAAGTAATAATATATTAAACATTCCTGAAATATACCACATGTATGCTGAGACTGAATTTTCAACCACTTTTCTTTAGTCTAGCTGAACAAGAAATACTAAACACATGGAACATTTTAAGTTATAAAATTCAAACATTTTTAAGGAAGGCTTACAAAAAATGTCTTTATAGTCCATGTATAATGCATAACTGTGCCGTGCCAGCACAGCCAAGGGTTCGGCAAGCCTGAGGGAGGGCCAGCGAAGGATGAAGAAAAGACAGAGAATAAGCTGGGTCTAGGTGGATCTTCTGTGCCTGACTAAGACCACAGAACAGATCCAGACCGTAGCCGATGCTTTATTTTATAGTCAGAGGTAAATAAGGTAATTTACAATGTTCTTGTAAGTTTCACTTGTTTTGGCAGCACTTGCTGCACCTCCCACAGCCCATTAGCTACCCAGGAAAGATCTAGGGAGCAGTCACAAGATCAAGCTTAATTATGCTAAGAGGGCTGTGCCCTCTAAGCTGGGACTTTGTTTGCAGCTTTGCCAGGTCAGTCCGAGGCTTAACCCTATAACCGCTCCCTACATATAACTATTTCTCTTCTGGCAAAGCTGAAGCACACTCATGTGTACTGAGCTGGGGCTTTCCTCCAAAATGCCACATTCAGACTGAATTTGTGTGTGCATGTTCTCGATTACCCCCTGAAGTTAGCTTTAAGGAAAAACGTTAGACAAAGCTGGAAGTTTAGAGCATTTTGAATGAGAATGTCCCTGTAAGTGGAGGATTCCCTTCTTTGCCACCCAATTAGAATTTCACCAATCCTGAAAATAATGAATGTGATTGAACAATTGCCAAAAACTAAGGAATTTCTAAGCAGTGACTTCCTTATAAATAAAGGACTTCAGGTCACATCTTGGTTAGGAGATCAGTTTTGCCTAATCAAATGTAGCAGTTGATGTATATGAGACTCTGCAGGCGAGCGCAGGCCCAGCATATAGTTCTGAGCAGGTTAGCCAGGAGCTCACAGGAGCCACCAAATCCTAGGACTCTTGGCATTTGAATTAGCCTTTGACCTCAGGCTGCACCAATTTTATTTGTGGAGGAGGTCTTCAAATATGATGCATGCCGGATCCTGATTGTTGACTGGAAACCAGTGACAGAAGTCCCTGTGCACAAAGGACAGGCCATCTCCTCAGAAGTTTATTACAGGTCACTTAATTTGGACTCCCACAAAGAAAACCAGCAAAAACAACAACAACAACAAAACAACAAGGAAGGACACCCAGAACTGTCCTTGCTTTTTACTTCACTGAGAACATTATAGGGGATGTTTGAAAACCACAGTTGATAATAGTCTGCCCAAGGTCAGATAATAGTCTGCCTTAGGCTCAGGGCCAGGACCTTTAGCTGCCCCTCACTCTGCAGATGCACCATACTCTCAAGTTTGCCTCTCCCAGCAGGTGTAGTAGATACTTCCAAGCCATTTATTTGCCTTTGTTGTCCACTCTCTAGAAACAATGGCTATGGTATTTTCCTCATGAAGAAGAATAGGTAGATAGGTGTGTGGCCTTGAGAGTGCTTTGAGCTGCCTCACTACTGACTGAATAGGTTGGAGCAGGACTGGGGAGGAGCCATTTCACACATTCAGTACATACTTATTGAATACCCATTCTGTGCCAAGAAATTGGGTCAATCAGATTGGCACTCTTCTTGGGCTAGCCTATATTTCTCTTATCTTTCCAAACCTGCTTGACTAAATGTGGAAACTGTGCTCTTAAGGCCTTCATCTTGACCCTCCAGGCGGGACATCTAGGTGCCCCTGACTGTGGTCTGGTTACTTGTCTGAGCAGAAGAACATGGTCTGCAAATGAGGCATGCACACAGGAGTCAATACTTGGTAACCCTAAGCTTTGCACCGTCACCCAGAAATGCTGTGAGATTTACACAACTTAATACTGAATGCTGAGCTTGTTCAAAGACAGTTGTCTTCTTTGTGGCCCTATATTAAAATCTCTGTTTTCTAGGGTGATCTAAGACTTCCTTTTTGGTTTGTAAAGTCCTATCTTTAAGTTGTTCCTCATTATGGGTCTGCCTAGAAAGCAAAGAATTTTGCACATTCATTCCATTATGTTGTAAATCTTAGGACCTGCTGCACAAATCTGCTTGCTAGTGAATATGTCCTAACATTCTTATTGTTCTTCAGCTTAGGTCTGTTGAACAGCGGAGTATAAAGCACTGTGACAGATACTCAAAACATGAAAAAATAATATGCTTCCTACACTGAAGCAGCTTAAAAAATTTAGAGACCATTAAAAGAGCACACAAATATTATTATAAGACAGTATATGATAAATGTCATCAAGTCCATGATATTTTCCAAATGTCAAATAGGGACACATACTTTGATATGTTCTCTGACAATGAAACATGTATCTAAATTGAGACCATCTGGATTATCTGGGCTAGATGGTCCAGTAATAGTGATATTTCACTAAACATTAGTGGTTTTGAAGTTTTCCCCCTTTTAAATGGAATTATAGGAAAGTTCCTGATGTATGTTAGGGGTGAAGGTACAGCTGCTCTGGCTGAGCTGTAGTGGGGATCCCTTCTTCTCTTACCCTCCACCCTTTCACCAAGGAGTTTCTTGAAACTCCTTTCTAACTCTCAAGGGCTCCAAGAAACACGTCATCATGGTGAGATGATCAGTAAGTGGAGAAATTCCTTCTGGTTAGGGTGATCAAGATGGCCTGGTGGAGGAAGCAGCATTTGAAGAAGATTTTGGTGCAGGGTGATCTTTGAACTTTTTATTGTGTAGGACTGGGGGATGTGGCCTGAGTCCACCTATACCAGGCACAGATCTTCATAACTGGTAAAGGGCCTCCATAGAGGGTCAACACTTGATTTGTGAGATTCATGGTGCTGAAGGATCGGAGGTTTATTTCTGGCTTCCTCTGTCCTTCCTCACTCCTCCTCCTCTTCCTCTCTATCCCACTATAAGGAACTTTCTGCTGTCTATTTGTCATCTTAGAACTCCAGCAACTCTGGGCATTTGTCCTCTGCCAGAAGCAGCACATACAGGGGATTCTAGCATTTATTTCTTCAGCAATGGGCCCCAGACGCACCCCATCTCCCCCCAGACACTGCCACAATGGATGAGCACCTCCAGCCTCGGGGAATGCTGTACCTTCTTCCAAGGAGGGCACAATTGTCTGAAGGAAGTGCAGGATGACAGGGAAAGTAACTGCTCTGCACACCAAGTAGTTGAAGGACTTTCTCTTGGTTTAAATACTGACCCTGGCTCCAACTCCCTCTTCCCTTCCCCCACACAAATCTGTGTTTTCTGCTCATTCAATACATATATTTGGAGAATGGTTAATATGTGTAAGACCTGTATTAGGAAGTGTAACACGAAGTTGAATTAGACATACATCTCTCTGGTCTTCTCTCAAGGAACTGACAACCTAATAGAGGAGGTAACATTTGCACCATAATAATGCAACAAGGTAGAGCGTGATCATTGGAAAGTAGTATTACTGAGTAGATAGGAGAATTACTCCATTTTCCCCCTCCTGCCTCTTAAAACTTGAGTTCATTTGCCTGTCATTCATACTTTTGATTTAAGCTCTCATCCTGTCTCACCTGGATCTTTCATATATAACCTCTCCCTAGCTCCAATGAGTCACCAAGTCAAATGGATTGGACTTATGCAGCTTCTCATAGCCATCAGAATAAAACAGCTGGCTACAAAAACAAATAAACAAACAAAACCCCAAAACTTTCATGCCCTGGCCCTTGCTTATTTCTCCAACCTCATCTTCTAACCCATCCTCAGGTTCCAAACATACTGAGTTACTTGTGGTATTTAAAACATGTTCTTTCACCTCTTTGTGTGGGCAGTGCTGCCTCCTCTTTCTAGAATGTTCTCCTCCTTGCCTTCCATCTGACTGCCACCTCCGTATCCTTCAAGGCTCACCTTTCCTGTGAGGAAGTGAGGTCCTGTTGGTTGGGTTACTGTCTCTCTTCTGTGCTATTATAGCTCCTTGACTATGGCTCCATCCCATTTTTTTTTCCTGGAATGTACCCCCCTCCCCTCCTTCGTATACTCTTGCTCATCATCCAAGACCCTTTGATAACCCTCCCCCCTATAGTCAGAGTTAATCTTTCCTCTATGTACCTCTCTGTTATAGTTCTGAGTTGCATCTGACTTGTGTTAGTTGCTGGCATGTTTTGGCTGTCTTTTGGCCTGATTGTTAACTATTTCAGAATAGGCAGTTAATCTTCATCTTTTATTTGAGCACAAGGTCTGGCACAACACCTGTTGATTTTTAATTACCCTTTCCGTGGTTATTTGGGCCTCTAGGCAACCAAACATCTCAAGGCAGAGGCAGAGGCGGCCCAGTTGGCCCCATTTCTGGACATTCTAGCAGGCAGGGCGTGCCAGTGTTTAGGTGACTTAATGAGCCTCACACAACCAGGAAGTATAACATACAGCGTGTTTATTGCTCCTCTCTAGATACCTGTGCTGCAATCATGGGCAAACAGAAAGAAATAATCCGAACCAGAATCTGAAATGTGAAAAGGCTACTAGTCAGCGGTACCATTGTTTTCTGCTGGAGCTAGCCGAGCAGCCCGGGCCGCACATTCCTGGGACGTGAATAATATCAGTTGTGATTACACTTCAGTATCTCATCCATCACCAGCCTGTGAACATCGAATATAACCTAATTAGGAAATGTGAAGGGATGAGTGCTAGGGAAGCACAGGTTCGCGTGTCTTTCCCGAGATGGAGACTTGTTGAGGTTCACATTCAGGCTTGGATCCTGCAGGCCTCCAGGGCGGCCCTCACCAGTCTAGTTCACATTCCTCCCATAATCACCAGTAAGCCACGATCAGACACCTTGGATTCCATCCTCTATTACACTCCTCCATAAAGGCATTGCAAAGGAGATATATCAGGACTGATAAGTCAGTCATTTAAGGTATTAACTAAGTGATGAACGCTCAGCCTAACACATTTTTTTGTTTACTAGTTTTGAGTGACCTCCAATAGGAACTCTGGATTTGTTGACAATTGGCTTCTCATCTTTTATGGACTTGTAAATGTGTCTTTTCCTACACAGCTCTTAAAATGCACTTGAGGGCTGCATTCGACCTTCCAAAGTGTGGAGAACAGAGGACTAAGTAAGGATGTCTGCAGGCCCAACTATACCAATGAGATCCTTATGGTTCCTTTGCGTGAAAAAAACTACAGGCTCCTCTTTGCACAAAATGCTACTGCGTTTGAATCCCCACTTGTCACACATGGCCTTTAACTTGTTGCATTCATTATTCAATCCTCATCTGACATTTGTACCTGCTGTGTGCTGACATGCCTCACCCCTCTGGTGCCCTGGCATTTACATGGTACCTGGCCGGAGGCAAAGAAGACTGTGTCCCTGAAGCAGTGAGGATTCAGCTGCTCCGGAGGGTGAGCACTTGGTTGAGTGCACAGACCCCCCAACAGACTGAGCTAACCTTAATTCTATTGGAAAAGGTTTTGTTTTTGGTCAAACCACCCTCTGCCAACTCAGTATACATTCCTATAACCTATAACCTTCCTTGATGATGTGTGAGCTTCAATGACATGCTCCAAGGTTCTTTTTCTGCTGGGCCTGGGGGTCTCAGGATGATCACTAGAATTACTGATTTGTCTGGAATCATGGTTAAGTCACCCTAGAGTGTCATGATAGTTGGCCACCTGTTTCCAAGTGTCCTCTGTCCTCATTTCACGGATCAGGGCTTCCCTGGACTCCTAGGCATGTGGTCTATCTTCTGATCAAGTTTAATTCTTTGTTTTGTTCCTGAGGGCTGGAAAATGGCTTTGGCAAAGATCCTCATGAAATATTGGGATAGTGCAGTGGTCGGCAAACTGTGGCTCGTGAGCCACATGCGGCTCTTTGGCCCCTTGAGTGTGGCTCTTCCATAAAATACCACGGCCTGGGCGAGTCTATTTTGAAGAAGTGGCATTAGAAGAAGTTTAAGTTTAAAAAATTTGGCTCTCAAAAGAAATTTCAATCGTTGTACTGTTGATATTTGGCTCTATTGACTAATGAGTTTGCTGACCACTAGGATAGTGGATACCACCCACTCCATTCTGTTCACCAGGCTATGACCACGATTGGGGATATCCTGCAACTTCTGCCTTTTAACCTGATGTTAGCCTGCTTTATGACAGGACACACTTAATTCCCTTGTTTACTATGCCCTCCCTGCTTGTTGGAATTTCTATTGTCACCCTAACCTCAACCTGTCTCAACAGCTCCACCTTGCTCTTGCCTCACTGAGGAATCATGAAATTTGATAGGGAGGATATCATCATTGCTACTGTTCTTGCCTTATGGTTAGGGAAACTGAGGTCCAGAAAGATGAAGTGACTTGGCCAACCAGATGTCTAATACACAGTAGAACCAAGCCTTAACCCAGCCTGTCTCTAAATAGTTTGCTCCTTGCTCAAATTCATGCTATTTACTCTAAAAATCTTAAGGGAGGTTTTGAAACTTAGATGTGATTAAAAAAAAAAGTGAAAATATACAGAAATAAATCATTTACTGTCACTCTGATCAGCAAGTGGGCTTCCACAGTTTACAGCAATGTGATTCTTCTGCCTCTACCCAGGTGTTTGAAACAGACAAGCTGCTGCTTCCTGCATCAGATGCAGCTTGCACGTGGGTGGGAAATCACGACAAGGTCTCCAGATGCCAGGGAGGAACCAATTATCTTTCAAAAGTTTTTTGTGGTTATTTGGAATGGAGACTTCATATTCCCAAACAGAGAATGATATAAATGGTGATTAGACTCCTGGGTTACCCCAGAAAGGTTGTTTGACAAATGAGGCGGCTGGAGTACGTATTTCTAGCTCATGAGGTAGCTGAAGTAATGCAGAGATTTTGCCATTGCAACATAATCATCAAGGCCCTGATCAATGAAGCCCAAGGAACTGCCTCCCGACAACAGTGATGTTGTCACCACTGGCTTTAGAGTGTGTAGGGCTGGTTGGGAAATATCTCGAATTTTAATAGCTGAGAGCTGGTTTGTTAGATAAGAAGTGAAAAAGTATTCTAAATAGAGGTCAGGTGATCTGGGAAAAAAAATGTGGAGATGTGGAGTAGAAAAGGGGCAAGAAAAGAGAAATTCCAGAAACAACAAAAAGGTGTGAGCAGAAGAAATGGCAAAAGTCCGAGTTATCCAATGGTGGGAAATAAAACCTGACAAGGAAATGGGAACTAATAAAGGGACTTAGAGAATGTGGATTTAGAAGGTTAAGGATTTATAATGTGAGAGACAGAAGACGATTTGGCAGAAGGATTTTGAATGGCTTTGGATAGAGAGCAAGCTCCGCTTTGGAGAAATGTATTAAAGAAATGGCTATATAATAAAGCCGAGGTGACCTAACTAGGTATAACCAAAGGGCTGCCAGGTCAGCCATGGATTCTCACAAATGGGGGCCAGGGTACAACCCAGGAGGGGTATATGATCTGGGGAAAGGGCCCTGTGGGGAAGCTAATCCCAGGAAAGTAGGGAAAAAGCAATTCTGCAGAGAATGGCTTTGGTGGAATATGCCTCTCTTAGTCTGTGCCCTATTTCCAACATTAGAATGGGAGGAAAGTTTGATTAGGATAGGATTTGGTCCAAGATAAAGAAAAGCAAGTTAAAGAGTAGCAATTAAGTTGATGGCACAGCTTATTCTCAAAGATGTCATAATGGACTCCTTTGTTGGTTTGTTTGTTTGCAAAAACCTGGACAGGGTCTGGAAATAAAAGAATAGGAAAGGAAGATTGATATCTCTCTGTCAATAATGTAAAACTGCTATTTCCTTTGTGACCTGGAGCAAGCTCTGCAGATCATGATGGCTGTAGGGAAATGTTCCTCTTCTTTAGAAGGGATTTTGAGTGTATTTGTTTTGCGAGGGTTGAGTGTGCCTGTTGTTTAGATGAAAGTCCAAAGTGTTGTTTCACATTGAACAACTCAGTCTTGGGAGGAAAATACCGCTGTGAGCTATGTCTCATGGATTTCTCTAATTGGAGGTAGAGGAATATATTTTAGGATAAAACCAACCCCCTTAAATGGAAGGATAAAGCTTCCTAGAGGAAGGAAGAAATTTGCAACGCAAGGAATTGAAGAACGTTTTTTTTCTGTTTCAGAGGAGGGACAGGGCAGCAAGGCTAGGAACCAGGGGACCCAATGACAGGATCTATGTGAAGGATTTAATTTGCTCTTTAATTTTTTTCAGAGAACCTGGGTTCAGTGATGTTTAGGGTCATGGTTGATATTAAAAATTAAAGTAATTGCCCTGTACATGTGGCTCAGTGGTTGAGCACTGACCTATGAACCAGGAGGTCACGGTTCGATTCCTGGTCAGGGCACATGCCCAGGTTGTGGTATTGGTCCCCAGTGGGCAGGGGGAGGGGAGAGGAAGGTGGGGGGGGGCGGAGTTGGGGGTGCGCAGGCGGCAGCCGATCAATGGAGGCTTTTCCATCTGCCTTTCCATTAACATATTGGAAGGATAGACTTCTCAGGATCCTAGAGTGTTGAGCACGTGTGTGGCTGAGGCTTTCTCGGAAATGCTATACATGTGTTCTAGAAGGGGTGAAAGGAATGGAGAAGGTGGGAGCCAGGAGGGATCCACCAGAGGGACCCTCACAGAAGTCAGTGGGGAAGCCAAGTCAGGAAATAGTTTCTTCTCCTCGGTCACTATAAGAAAGTGGGAAAAAATGCACCTACGAAGATGTAGAATTTCAGCAGGACTAGGTATTGCCATTTCCATTCGCCATTTATGGGTGTTATTTATTGTGTGCTGCTTCCTATTAATTAACCTTGCATTAAAATAACCTTGCGGTGAGAGAGCTGGCAAGAAAAACATCTTTTCTTTATTTCATTACTAGGCAAGTTGGGGCTGTTGGCAGAATATCCCAGCCAGAGTAGTATTCGATGAAACTAATTACCTGGAGAACTTGTGGAAGGATTTACTGTGTTGGGTGTTACACGTAGATGAGGAATTCTCAGTGGCTGTGGAGGTCTCAGAGGATTTACTTTTGAGATGGGATCTCTGAAGAAGTAAGAATTAACAATTTGGGGTGTAGGGAGAGGAAATGGAGCCTGAGATAGCGTTGTCATTCCAAAGTTAGAAGGTTTTGGCAATGCTTCTAATCATGCCATATAATTAGGCAGGAGGCTTGGTGAAGGGAACAGCTGATAACTTGGCCTTAATTTCATTCCATTTGAAATGTTAATTTAAATTTCTGTTGGGTTTGCTCTATCTACTCCTCTAGCTTTTGAAAATGGAGTCATTTAACTTTACATGTGAGTCCAGCTCCATCAAAACCTCCTCTTCTTGTTGGATAGGTGGGGCAGGACCCTAATCTAGTCTCACAGACCCCATGTCTGGAATGATGAGTATTGCTTTGGGCAGCTTGTCCTCGCTTGTAACATCCGCTAACACCACCATTTAAGTGTCTTTTATCTCATACCCTCTTTCTAATCCTATATCTCTAATCCTGCAGGACAATGTTATTTGAATGTGTTTATATATATTGTATTTAATTTATTAAATAAACTCAAATAGTTCTCTCCTAATAGTCCTATCTATCTATCTATCATCTATCTATCTATCTATCTATCTATCATCTATTTATTTCTGTTGAGAGAACTACTTGGCTTTTTCCAGTTCCCTGAATAAAAATGTAGCATCTTTCTGACATTCATCATCCAAATATTTATCAATTTTCTAATTCCTTTTAACATAATTTCCTGTTCTTATATCCTAGCTCAGATTTTGTAGTTGAGTCAAGCAAATGACTTCCTGTTTTCTCAATAGAGCTTTTATCCTCTTTCCTTTGCTCATGTTATTTCTTTAACCATTTCTTTAATATTTTCTTTAACCATATTTCTTTAATATTTTCCTCCTCTTTAAGCCATTCATGTTCACCGAGTCTCTACATTAAAGACCTTAATGTCTGTAGCTAGTTCTTTTACTAAATTCACCCAGTTCTGACCTTTTTTCTCTCTGAGTTCTCTAGACATTTAGGTATTCAGTTTATGTGTTATTAATTGGCATTTGCTGAAAGGTTTTAAAAAATGCTGTATAGTATTGCCAAATATTGCAGATGTATATAGTCAGGTCAGATTGTAAATTCATGGGGACATGGGCTACCCTAGCTTTGCCTCTTCCCAGATCACCTATATCAGTTATTTTGCACAAGCCAGATTCTGTAGTTCAGAAGACAGTGCTGAGTGAAACTGAATTTGAGGCATTTCAAGAAGTTACAATATATCTAAACAGCAGAGAGGTCAAGAATGCTAGATAAATAGGATATAAATATTTAGTAGGTGTTCTATTATCGAATGAGTAAATGAATCCCTACACGCCTGAAGGCCACTAGGACTTGGTAAATCCATTTTCAGTGGAAATTATTCTGCTGCATTAAATATTTATTAAGCACCTAATATGTTCCTGTCACTTTACTAGACCCACAGATGGAAATGTGTGTGTGTGAGAGAGGGAGGGGAGAGGAAAGTAAAAAATTCAGAGTCCCTGACTTCTAAGAAAATAGGTACAGAGAAGGATACACACATACTCATATGGTTAATACAAACCAAGCAGAGGATACTGGGAGAGCACCAGGAGGGTTACTGAGCTTGGCATAATCCCTTGGGAAATAGTTCCTAGATAAGAGGGCAACCAATCAAAGCTGAATGTGTGAGAGACAGCCAGACAAAGAATGGGATAAAGTTAGGAAGGTCATTTCAGGCAAGGGGAGCTACATGAAGAAAAGCACAAGGGTGGTTAGCATGATGAGTCGAGTGAGGGACAAGTTGTTTACAGCATAAAGTGGGAGGCAGCAATGTGGGGGAGGTAAGAATGACAACAAGAATAATTTTCCCTGAAAGGGAGCTTAGCCAGGTTTGGGAGAGTCACTGAACGAGTATAGGCAGAAGAATAACATGGTCAGCTCTGTGTTAGTGAGGTCCCTCTGACAGCCAGTTAGAAGATGGACTTCCTGAGTGAGTTAAAAGCAGAATAAGGGTATGACCATCTGGATAGGAGATAACTGAGGCCTTGAGCTAAACTTAGAAGCATAGGAGTAGAAATGGGTTAGAAACGTAATTAGCAGGACAAATGGGCACAGTTTGGTGAGTGACAGAATGTAAAAGATAGAACAGTGACTTTAGGTTGACCCTCAGATTCCTAGTTTGGGTGACTAGGTAATTTCCGTGTCATTGCCTCATGGAGGCAGGGGAGAGAATGAATGATACAGGGACAACGACACTTTCAGTTTTGTTCTTGCTGAGTTTGAGGTACCTATTCGGATTCAAGTGGATACAGGAGTTCCTTCAATTAGAGAAGGATGCTTGGGAGAGCCATGTCCTCAAGGGAGAGCCCAGTTTCAGTTCAGATCAGGAAGTGGAGGGAGCAGATCTGAAGAGGTTAAAGACAGGATGGTTGAGTTTCATGGAAATGGAGTTCCAGAAGAGTTCACACACACGCACGCACGCACACACGCACGCATACACGCACACTCCTAGTCTATAACTCCACAATTCTACTATGACTAACTCTAAAGTTCATTCCCAGAGTTTCTGAGAATCACACAAGTAGGCAGGAGAGAGAGTAGCCAAACCAGCTATGTTTGCTTAAGCCAGTGGTTGGCAAACTGCGGCTTGTGAGCCACATGCGGCTCTTTTGGCCCCTTGAGTGCGGCTCTTCCACAAAATCCCACGTGCGGGCGCACACGTACAGTGCGATTGAAACTTCGTGGCCCATGCGCAGAAGTCGGTTTTCGGCTCTCAAAAGAAATTTCAATTGTTGTACTGTTGATATTTGGCTCTGTTGACTAATGAGTTTGCCGACCACTGGCTTAAGCTCATTCAAAAATGTTACACTCTATCTCTGTCAGATATGGAGGTGTCTTGGCATTAGGAACCTAATATATGAAAATTACATCTTACACATCAGACAAATGACAGGACAATTATTCAGTTCAGAAAACCTGACTTTTCATTTCTTTTAAATTACCTGTTGCCTAATTCATAAGACACGGAGTTGTATAAGAGAAGTGTTTTGAACTGGAAATCAGGAAACCTGAATACAAATACTAACTCTATTCCTATGGAATTGTCAATTAACTTTTATGTTTCTCCTTTAAAAATATGCTTTTATTGATTTCAGAGAGGAAGGGAGAGAGAGAGAGAAACATCAACAATGAGAGAGAATCATTGATCAGCTGCCTCCTGCACGCCCCACACTTCGGGATTGATCTCACAACCTGGGCATGTGCCAATGAATACTTCAGGATTTTGCATGCTTGTAGTGGCTCCACCCCCTTTGGTGAATTATTTTTTCCCCAGGTTAGAGGGATAAGCAAGCACCTTCCCTGTGTCACCCTGACTTCACTGCACGTGCAGCCATTCTCCCCTTTGTTGGATCTCTTTGCAGGGAATAAACTGGGGATCCCCTGGGGAGTGTAAAGTTGCAGCTTCCTGGTGAAGCTGCCCAGATGACCGTGCTTATAATGCCTGGCCTCCCCTTTGCTTTCTTCCTATTATTATATTAATAATTATCTAGTTATAATAGTAACAAAGAGAACAAATAAATGCTAAGAAGCACACAAATTAAACGGAATCAACTCCTGCTTTGTTACTCAGATATGATTTTTGGTTACACACAAAAATAAAATAAATGATTTTTGAAGTCATTTGCAATAGAAATATGAGTTTCTAAAAGTTTTGTTTTTCTCATACACTCCAACTTCTCATAACTTCACAAGCCTTCTGACTTTTTTCTGAGTTGCTCTTCTGATATGGATCTTGCAGCTGGGCATTTGACAATTAAAAATATCAACAACAGATAAATGCTCCAAAATAGAAAGCCATCTTGGCACGGGAGTAATGTGTTTGGAAGATCCAAGGCACAAGGCATAAGAAGTGAATCTTCTTAAATGTTCACCATAGCTTTCTCCCATGTTTAACCTCTTACCATGACCTCCGATAGCCCTTACATCAAAGGCTCAACATTTCTTCCTTTCTTTCAGAGCCTTCAATAATCTGGTTTCATCCTCATCTATCAAAAAAGAATAATAGTTACCCTATTTATTCCACAGTTTTTTTAGTCAAAACAAGAAATTATTCATATGTATTATTTCCATGTGAAAGTGAATTGAAAGATGTAAATGCTATATAAATTTTAAAAGTATTTCCTTTATGGCTATGCTTTTGCTTTACCCTCCTTTCTTTAGTGCCAGGACTTCCTTTTCCTAAACCCCAGGCTCCCTAATACTTTGTAATCCCAGCTGTCTACTTAACCTCCACTGATGACCAGCACCAGCTCTGTTTGAATATCCCCTCAAAACATGGTTCTTAAAAACCAGCATATCCTTGTCTTTAACTGGCTTATCTACTTCACACCCATCTTCAACCTAATCTCTGTTGGCCTTTCCTGGTCTGGCTTATTTGGCTTCCACACGAGTTGTGTGTCTGAACCATTCTCTCATGTGAAACAGCCTTGTTTGTGATGGTATTAGGGATCCGAGTCTCACTGAAAAACCATCTCACCTGAAGCTGCTGGAATACTTCAAGTCCTGTGCAAGAGTAAAAGTCTAGGTGGAAGGAGGGACCAGAGAAAGTTGTCCAGGTAAACCTTCAAGATAAAGAGAGATAAGACAGATAATGAAAGCTGGAGTGTGAGGACTGAATTGGGAGGCCTGGTAGATCAGGATGAAGAATAGAAAGTGGATCACCACCTGGAACAGGCATGTTTGGCCAGCAGCTTCTACACATCTGCATGGTATGTGGGTATGCTGCTAGCCTCAGTACCAGGGCCAGGAATGGGGCAGAATCCTGGTTGAAGGGTGACTTTCTCCTACTGCAAAAAACCTTCATTGGCTTCCACTGTCTATGGAGAAAGTCCAAAGTCTTTAATCTGGTGTAACCATTGTGTTCAGGTCTCACTAGCTGGGAGACTAAAATGCTCACATTTTATTTAATGATCAATGATGATGACATGCTTAACGACAGGCAGTTCTGCTTGCTCTCAGTTCTCTGCCCTTTGGGGCAAAGCTCTCTCTTCTCTCAATTTCTGACCTACTATTCAAATCCTCCTTTTCCAGCTCTACCTCTTCTCAGAATAAATCATAGGGGGATGGCCTCAAAAGATAGAGTCCTGCTTTCCCTTGGATTCAGTTTCATTCCAGGGATGCTTTGCTTTACAATTTAGCTCCAATTTGGCCATGGAGCTGAACACTTTATGTCAATACTTTCTGCCTCTCTCATGCTCATTTCTTTAAACACACATGTAATCATAGACTCCCAGAACTAGAAAGTACCTTAGAGATTGTTCAGCCAAACTTCCTGGTATTTTAAACTAAAGAAACAGAAGTATGGCCAGCATGGCTCGGTGGTTGAACATTGACCTATGAACCTGGAGGCTACGGTTCAGTTCCCGGTTAGGGCACATGCCCAGGTTGCAGGATTGATCCCGAAGTGTGGGGTGTGCAGGAGGCAGCCAATCAATGATTCTCTCTCATTGTTGGTATTTCTCTCTCTCTCCCTCTCCCTTCCTCTCTGAAATCAATAAAAACATGTTTTGTTTTGTTTTAAAGAAGAAACATAAAAGTTAATTGACAATTCCATAGGAATAGAGTTAGTATTTGTATTCAGGCTTCCTGATTTCCAGTTCAAAACACTTCCCTTATACAACTCCATGTCTTATGAATTAGGCAACAGGTAATTTAAAAAAAAAATGAAAAGTCAGGTTTTCTGAACTGAATAATTATTCTGTCATTTGTCTGATTTGTAAGATTTAATTTTTAAATATTAGGTTCCTAATGACAAGACACCCCCATATCTGACAGAGATAAAGTGTAACATTTAAAAAATATGTATTTTATTGATTTTCTTACAGAGAGGAAGGAAGAGGGAGAGAGAGTTAGAAACAGCGATGAGACCACTGGGGATGTGCCCGCAACCAAGGTACATGCCCTTGACCGGAATTAAACCTGGGACCCTTGAGTCTGCAGGCGGACACTCTATCCACTGAGCCAAATCGGTTAGAGCAAGTGTAACATTTTTTAATGAGCTTAAGCAAATATAGCTGGTTTGGCTACTCTCTCCTGCCTACTTGTGTGATTCTCAGAAACTCTGGGAATGAACTTTAGAACTATAAAGTTATAGACTAAAAGTGAGAAGTTGTGCTTTTTTGCACTTGTCTCCTCCACTGACTGGAAGGTCATGGAAAGCAGGGGCTGTGTTCTAGTCATCCCAAGTTGCCAAAGGCTCACACAGTGCCCAGCTCAGACTGCAGCCTTGGGAGATGTGTGTTGGACAAAGAAGAATGGTTAAATGAGTGCTCCCTTTTCACAAACAGAAATGATGGCATGGAAAACAAGCATAAGAGATGGTACAGAGATACTGAGTTGGTACAGTGGCGAGGCCGGAGAGTGAAGGAAGAGGATGTTTCATGTTTTGATTCGCTAGTGCTGTGTAGCAAACTACCTTAAACCTTAGTTGCTTAAAACAGCAGGAATTTATTATTTCTAATTCTCCTATGGGTGATTGGGCTCAGCTTGGTGGTCCTGTGAGTACAAGGCTGCACTCAGTGGGGAGCTCCTTCCAGGATGGCTCATCCTCCAGCGCCTCTTTTGGTGGGACCTCATACCAACAAATGCTTTAGTCTGAGTTTCGTAAGTAGAGGCTGAAAGGTAGAACTGCCTGCTTTGGGATGCGAGCCTGGAACTGGCAAGGTGTCACTTCCATCACATTCTGTTGATCAAAGCAAGTCACAATGCCAGCCCAGCTCAAAGGGAGAGAAAAATCAGATTCTATCTCTTGAAGGAAGGGGTGGCATGTGAGTATAGGAGTGCAAGGAGTTGTTGCAGCTATAATAAACTACGACAGGAAAGAAGAAAGGCTATCTATACTTAGTGCCTTGACTGACTAAGGTACCAGTAGCTACACGCAATGTAGACACCTAGGCAAGTGTCTGTCTTGAAGGCAAATGCAGTTGTCCATGGTTATTAAGGAGGCAAATAAGCTGAAATATGATTTGCTCAAGTTACCCATAAGGCTGCTATGCATGCTTTATCACCTCAAATCTCTGAATTAAAAAATGCCTTATCCTGAACACTATTGTCTGCAGCCAGTAAAGCTTTTCAAGACATTAGCTCTAAGGGTATAATAAAGATATTCAGCTACTGCAACTTTTCTTCAGAGAGTACTGGGGCTTTAAATGAAAGCAGTAAATTTTCCTCTTCTGCAATCATGAGAAACCCTCAAACCATTTATGTAGCATAATTCAGAAGTTGTAGGACAGTTTACAATGAAGCATTTTTATGAGCAATCAAATGCAGCGGTCAAAAGATTTTCCCCCTTTTCAGCTTTAAAATGCTAATATTGCCAGCCACACTGTGAGCCAAGGACAAAAAGGAATAGCACACACAGGGCAAAGAATGGAACTGTCTGGGTGTCTTTGCAAAATCTGCTATTCACTAGCTCATGGCCAGGGCTGGTCACCCAGCTGCTCCCTGCCTCTGCTTTTTCTTTTTTCAAGTCAGGGAATAAAATGGGGCTGCCCTACCTGGTCTTCTGAACACTGAGAAGGTTATTTGATCTCAGTGAATGAATAGGTAGGTATTTACATAATAAAATGTCGATGTTGAATATTATTGGTTTCTTTATAGAGGTATTATTATTATTATTATTATTATTATTATTATTTTAATTCCAAAAGTTACACATGAATGTAAGCTGATTGTAAGAAGTTCAGACATAAATAAGGTAAAAAATAATGAAACTGTTCTTACATCCCAATTTTCACCCCATGTCTCTCTCTCTCTCTCCTCATAGGCAACCACATTTATATTTGGTGTGTGTCCTTTCAGATTACTCCCATACTTTTAAAGTACTCACAAACATAGATACCTACAGTTGTTACCAAAATGATCTCGATAATGTGGATTTCCATACAATATGTAGATAGCTTCTTCAGAAATCAATGACAGATTTTTCATATTTCCAAATTAAACTATTGGCTACAGGCTTTATAACCTTACTGAGATACTTTTTGCAAATCTCATGTGTATTAATTGTTTTTCTCACTTTTATTACTTATTTGAATCACTAAAAAGAAAACCAGAGGCCCAAAATGGCATCATTCATGCTAAAAGCCCTTGGTACCAAACCTAGATGTAATACTGGATCCAATTGTAGTTTCAACCTATCCCAGAACCATAATCTTAATCAACCGGTCTGGAATCTTCTGGTCAACATCAATGAGGTAATCTGTCCTGTGGGCCCTTTCTATCCCCCTGTCCCCCGCTCCACACTGCCCCCACATAAAAACAAGAAGCAATCTTCATGATAAAAACTCTCTCTTCCTTCTTCTCTTGCTCCCCATCAAAAGTAGGATGTTCAGGCCTCCAAATAAACCTTTCTTTTTTTTGTTTGTTAATAGTTCTCTTGCCCCACCGTTCTGCATGGAAAACCTTCCATTTTGTACAAATTCTCTGAGGCCCTGCTAGATGAGATGCTGCCTGATTCATGGATCATTTAATAAAGCCAATTAGATCTTCAATAAGAATATATTTTATTTTACTGTACTAGAGGCCCGGTGCATGAAATTTGTGTATGGGTAGGGTCCCTAGGCCTGGCTGGTGATCAGGGCCCATCTGCTGGGTGACCGATGGTGTGATCCAGGGGCCCCCGCTTGCACCTGCGTTGGCTGGCCTGGGGCCTGTGGGCTGGGGGCAGCTCCTGCATTGAGCATCTGCCTCCTGATGGTCAATGTGCGTCATAGCGATTGGTCGTTTCATTGTTCGGTCAATTTGCATATTAAGCTTTTATTGTATAGGGTTGTATGTGCCTTTGTAAGAGTTCTTGAAAATCTTTGAAAACAAGATTTGAGATACAATAAAAAACTTATCAAACATTGGTTACTTCTGCTTCCCCTTCCCTTGATTGCTTCCTTCTTCTAAACAAACTCTCCAGCTGATGGCAAGTGACTTTCTCCTCCCCTTGACTTCAGTATTTCTCTGGGTCATTCCAAGGTCAAAGAGTGACTTTTACTTCAGACAATGCCTTTCTCATACCCAAATCTAAATCTACCTTTGAATTCCTCTAACATTCCTTCATAGTTACCTCAGGGAAATGTTCACTCTTTGGTTCCTGCCAAATTCACTCACTTGGCTAAAACATATGGCCCCCTGTCTGACTTGCTAGTGGTAATTCTGTATCAATGGGAGCATGTGTCAGGGCCTGACCCAGTTCAGGAACCATGGAAGGCTTCTCTGAGGAAGTGTCGACTTGAGGTCTGAGAGAGACGGAGGAAGAGATATCTACATGCTCAATGTGTACTTGTGATGGGTGGGAGGGGAGATCCGATAAGATTTGCACTTTGAGACAATAATTCTGACTTTAGGTTAAAAACAAACAAACACAAATTGGAGGGGTGCAAACATGTCACAGGTGAGACAGGCTAGTAAACCAAGACAGGTGGAATAGGAAAACTGAGACAGATAGTTAAACAGCTAAGCAGTTTGCAGCCATCTAGTAAATCACAAAATCTTATCTTCCCTAACCAAGGACACTTAGGAGCAAATGGTTTACAGTTCTCCTCCCCAACCAGAGTATAAACAGCTTAAATCAGCCTACTCAGGGAGATAGAGAGTAGAAATTCAATTAATGTCATTTGTGCCAGCCATACCCAGGGACAAATGAAGTTAGGGAAATAAATTTCATTTTAGCACATTAGCATTAAGCTGATAAATACGCTATTGTGATCCTCCCTTAAGACCTCCTCTAAACTTCCAGCCTTCAAAACCCACAAACTGAGGGACCCCCAGCACACTCTCCCTCCCTGGGAGCATTCCCATGCCTGTCTTCCCTCTGAGGCCTGAATCTTTAGGTTCCTCTCTTAAAACTCTAAAGGTCCCCAGAAGACTTGCAACCAGGGGAGCAATGATCAGTGGCAGCTCATCCCACACTGACCCCTGGAACCTGTCTCCGAGGCCCCTTTTCTCTGAGTTTTCAGTGAGCCAAAGCAGCCCCGCCTAGGCTCTCTCCTGTTGCTCCTTCTATCCTAAGCCCTTCCTTGTCTCCCACTGTCCCCGGCCCACCTAAGGCAGACCTGCTCCAGGTCCATCCCGGAGACCAGTTTCAAAGGATTCAAGTAAGAATTAATAGTAATTTATGAGGATGAACAGACTCTGATAATCTTGAAATGACACAGACATTCTCTTTAAATTAATAAATGTTCATTTATCACCCATCCTCTAAGAGTTAAATCCATTCCAAGCATTAAGAATTTTTTAAGATAAAAATCTGAAAAACCTATTTCTCAATTATGGTGATTCATATTACAACCAGAACATTTTTTACTATTTTTGGTCTAAACCTATGACGGTCCTTGCCATGGATGTGAAGGGGCTGAGCGAGGCAAGGCGGGGCGGGCAGGATACAGTCTCTGTCTTTAAGCCCTAAAACTTGATTCCTTGCCTTCTTGCTTCTACTGCTCTAGTGTTTCCCAATTTCATCCAAAGTAATTTATTCATGACCCTTATTTTTAAAACAGTCATACTTATCAATACTCAGGAGCCATTTGTTGGGAGGCAGTGATAAACAAATATCTATGCAGTATGAGCCAGAATCCCTAAGGCATATGATTTGACAATGTCAAAGGCATATAAAAATCTGGAACAAACTTCATTCTTGCCTCCAACAAAAGGCTCAACAGAGAGATGCTAACTATCATGGAGACGAGCAGACTCTCACAAACACACATCAGCTATTGCCATTTAAGGATCGTCTCTGAGAAGAGGATTCTGTGTCCTAAAATTTACAGATGCTGATTTAATCTGCACTTTACAACACTTAAAAATAAACCCCACTGAATAATAGTGAGACTGAGTGCTGTCAGGTGACATTGTTAAAATAAATCTTCATTTACCTTCATTTACTGTGTTACTGATTTCTATCTTATTTTTAAACTATAGTTTGATATATTTATATTTTCCAGCCCTCACTTTTGTTTCCTTTGGGTGATATTTCTGAACATCACCTTCCGGGATGCTGGAATAAGAAGCAGATTTCAAAAATGACCAGAAGGTTTTAGATTGGTGAAGGGGTCTGCTTGGAAACACATCCTCTATTGAGGTAGGAGAATGATAAGAAAAAATAAAAACACCGAGGCAAGAACCAGAAACAAGACATTATGGATGAGTAGCAAACAGTTTCATTTACAGAGATACATGGATAATTTTATGTGCGTTCTGTAGATGTGACCAACTAGGAATTAACCCATTCCTAATCTTCCTAACCACGGATGTGACTAGTCCTAACTAGAAGGGGGAAAAACTCGTTTGAAGCTATTACACACAAGAATTCAGCATCTGAGTTTCTCATTGAAACATGGAACAGAGATGGGAGATGGTGGGGTAAAGAACATTGGCTTTGGATATTAGATTAATAGATATGTTCATAATCATCTATCAATCTTAATGAATACATACATATCTATATAAAATTATCTTTATCTCTATTTATCTCCATCTCTACATTTATATGACACTCAATGGTTAGATGCCTTTTGTTACTGTGGTTCTCGAGGAAAGATTGGCGTAGTAGAGTTGTTGTGGTAGGCTGAATAACTGTCTCCAAAGGGGTCCACATCCTTTTCCTTGGACCTTGTGGTTGTTGTCTTATATGGCAAAAGGGGCTTTGCAGATGTGATTGAGATGAAGTGTTGGAGATGGGGAGATTATTCTGGATTACCAAGCGGGCTCTATGAAAACACAAGGGTCTTACAAAAGGGATGCAGAAGGAGTCAGATTTAAATAGCAAGCTATGTGAGAACAGCGCAGAGGGACAGAGAGCAAAGAGTTCAAGGTGCTAGATTTGAAGACGGAGGAAGGGGGCCATGAGCCAATAGGTGTAGGCCGCCTTTGGAAGCTGGAAAGGGCATGGAAACAGATTCTCTCCTGGAGCCTCCAGAAGGATTGCAGCCCTATGGGCTCACTTGAGATTATGACTTTCAGAACTATGAGATAATAAAGTTGTGTTGTTTTAAGCCTCTAAATTTGTGGTAATTTGTTATAGCAGCAATTGGAAACTAATACAGTGGTGGTTAAAAAGGATGTGCTGGAGTTCCCCCCACAACCACCTCTCCCTGGGTGGTCCACCTGGGAAAACTCATAGCCCCAATCCAACAGGAGCTGGAGCTTTGACGGGAAACCTGAAGGCACTCTGAGGAAGGCTCCCAGAGCTGTGCTTAGAGACTTGCAGGCAGGTGCCTTGTCTTCGACATCACCAGCAAGCAACTTGTACCTGGCCTTGCACCTCCTTTTGAGCAGAGCTGAGACTTGAGTGGGAGCACAGAGGAGCCAAGGAAGAGAGGGAGAAGCAGGAGCCCACCCACACACATGGCAAGTGGCGGATTGCTGCTGTGGTTTTCCTGAAAGGCTCTAAAATGGCTTTCAGAACATTCTTTGTTGGGGCCTACATTCTTTGGCAGGGCTGTCATGACCCAAAGGGTGTGGCCAGCAACCCACATCCTTTGGGGTGCTTTGTGGGCTGCTCTGCAGCGTGGCATAGGGACCCTGGCTTGAGAGACCTGCTTGCCTCTCAACCTATCACTCAGGAGGTCTTTGGCCCTTTTCTATTTACCCCTGAGATGAAAAAGTCTCTCCAATCTCCCACTGTGAAAAAGAGGTTGTCCTTAAGTTTTGGCAAACTGCTATTTAGAGTCCTTACACCTGCTAAAATATCACCCTAAGTTCCCAAAACCGAAAGAGGCAACATTTCACTCTTTCCTTAAGCAACGATTTAGCCACTAGAATCAGAAAAGAGACCATTATCCTATTCTGTAACTTCTTGCTTGCTCCTCTATGCTCCCATACACAGCTCTAGTCAATAGCTGTATTAAAGCACTTGTTCCAATATTTTGGATTCATTTGTCCCTCCCTTCCTCCAATCCATTAATTTTTCTGTGCTAGAACCATGTCTAATAGAGGTTGGTATTCCCAGAGATGAGCATGGTTCTTGGCACATAATAAATTACTGATAATGTTTTTTGGATGATCAAACTTTACCTTAGGTAGTTGATACCTACCAGATGTGGTTGCTTTAAAAAAAACCGAAGCACAATTTACATACAATCAATCAAAAAGGATTCAGTATTCAGTGATTTTGACAATCAAATAAAACATGCCAATTGAATACACCAAACAAGAGGCAGTTACTATTCATGTGCTTCTTTCACCATGAATTAATTTTGCCCATTTTTGGGTGACATACAAATGAAGTAATGCAGTAGATACTTTTTTGTCTAGCTTCTTTTACTTACCTTAAATGGAAGTCTTAGGAGTCATCCACGTTTTTGCAGCAGCAGTATTTTTTCTTTTTATTTCTGACTGGTATTCAAGTTTATGAATATACCACAATATGTTTATCCATTTTCCTGTTGATGAACATTTGGACTAGTTCCAGTTTGGGGCTATTGAGAATAAAGCTTCTCTGAATGTTCTTGTATAAGTCTCTTTGTTGTCATATGTTTTCATTTTTTGGGGGGAAATACTGAGTAGGAAATTCCTGAGTCATTGAATAGATGTAAAAGTAAATTTTATAAGAAACTGAAAAACTTTTTCTTACATTTTTGTGCCATTCTCCATTCCTACTAGCAACATTTGAGAGTCCAGCTTGTCCGTATTTTTATCAACTTCTGGCATTATCACACTTTATATTTTACCCATTTTAATGGGTATAAAATGATATTTCATTATGGTTTTAATTTGCCTATCTGTGATGACTATTGATGCTGAAAATTTAGATACATATTGTTTAACTTTCAAATATTTTTTGCTGTTTTTTCAGATATCTCATTGTTATTGATTTCTATTTAATACCATTATGGTCATAAAATGTACTCTGTGGTTTTAATCCTTTTACTTTTAATGAGTCTTGTTTTATAGCTCAGCATACTTCATCTATCATGGTTAATGGTTTATGTGCAATTAAGAAGACTATATATTCTGCTGTAGTTGGAAGTAGTGTTCTAAATGTCAATTAGGATAAGTTGGTGGATAGTGTGTTCCAACCTTTCACAATTTTACTGTGTTTTTTCTACTTTTTCCTATCAGTTACTGAGAAAGTGATGTTAAAATATTTAATTATGAGTGGAGATTTGTCTTTTTCTCCAATTTTCTGTCTGATTTTGCATTGTATTTTTTGAAGCTTTTTTTTTTCTTTCTCCCATCTCTTTCTATTCCTTTATTTTGCCTTTTCTCTCTTCTTTTGGGTGAACCAGTTATTTTTTAATATTTTGTTTAATCTCTTGTATTGCCTTAAACTTCTCCCTCTTTGTAATACCACTGTGTAATTTGTTGGAGTTGTTTTAGATATTATAATATACATCTTTAAATTATCATAGTCTGTCTTCCGGAATATACTACTTTATAATCAGTGGAGGCCATCCTCAGCAGCTTCTCTACATTTCCTAATGCTCCAGTCCCATGCTCAGTCCCTACATGGGGTTGTACTGTCTCAATCTACCCACCTGCTTTATTCCTATGTTTCCTTTACATTTTGTGTACAGTTCTTATAGCCCATATGTCAGAGGACATACAATAGTTCCCAGCAATGCTCTGAACATCTGCGACCAAAAAACATGTCCACTCATGTGACCTAGGCAGTAACTACTTTCCTGTTTCTGTTCTGTGGGGGAGCCTTTCTCAGTCCTGATCATCTAGAAGATATCCTTCTCTTCAAATTGAGCAGAACCCAGACCCAGCAAGCTGGATGGGGAGCGCTCAGAGCAAGAGAGAAAGCTGTAGGACAGATTACACACACTAATAGGGAAGTCTGCCCTCTGTACCCCCTAATTCAGAGAAGCATTTTGCAGGCACTTAGGAAGGCAGCAAAATTCCTCACCAATGTGATCGACCAACATTCAAAAGCTGAGATTAGGATGTTTTACAAATAGGATCAAAGGCCCTGATGCAAAGGCTGGGGTGAGAAAAGAAATTTGTGGCAGATTCAGAAAAGTAACACTGTGACTTAGAACATCCCAAGAAGATGCCAAAATGAAGACAGTTCTTTGAATTCCACCAATTCTTAGTGATGGGAAATTGGAAATATATAACAGGAACCCAGTAATGATTTATAGTTTGCTTTAAAAAATGATGCCTCAGTGGCTTTTTATCTCTCTTGAGTACACTGGCACCTTTCACCCCCCCCCCCCCATTCCCCCAGGGCACTCTCCGTCTGGAGCACTGCTCCCTTTTTCTTCCCCCAGGCATGTTTTCTTTGTCTTTTCTTGTCCTAAGCTCCAAGGGCCCATTTTTGCCTCTATAACTTGTTTCCTGAGCCCATGCAGCCCAGCTGGCTCACTTCTTCCATGGCTCACTTCTTCTACTTCTGTGACTTTCTAAATAAACTTTTGCAAAAATAGATAGATAGATAGATAGATAGATAGATAGATAGATACAATTATGCCTTGCTTTAACTAAATAGCATACAGTTCTCATTCTACAGTGGAGGGCGAAGCATTTTTTACTATCCCTTCCTATTGCTTTCATAAATTTCAACTCACAGATGTTCCATGTCGTGATGCACACAGGTGTTTGAGCTTAGAGTGCCTGGCATGATTCTTGCAGCCAACAGTGCATTGCCCAGAGATAGAAAACCATGCAAACAGTACAGCCCTTACAAGAAGCTGCTTTAACAAGGCTTGCCTCTGTCAGGGTGTGGTACTCATTAGACTTTTGCACGCCTCCTGCCCAAACGTCCCCTCATTTCCTGTTACGAAGCAGTGTAACATCCCCTGTAGCAGAACTTTAATAGAGTTGCCTCTGACAGAGGCAATTACTAGAAGCTCCAGACCACAGTTGCCATGGAGGCGCGTGTTACTTTGAAGCTGTGGGCAGAGCCCCCCAAAGCTGGAGAACCCATTACTGAGTAAGAGGAGCTCATGGACTATATCCAGACACCATGCTGCAGGAGTGGCAGAGCAGTAGCAGCTACCAGAGGGGTGGCAGAGCTGGATTTGATCATGTTCTTTCAACCAAGAGCCAGAGTCTGCCCATAATGACAAGTACCAAAACCTGGAAAAGCCAGTCCTCTTCTGGTGGCGAGCCCTTGTCATAGGGTCATTGTAGAAAGGGCAAATGACAGTCACCTGAGTGTAAAGGCTGACCTCAGTTCTCAGGCAGCAAGTCACTGAGAAAGAATTGTGTTTCCCCTGAGAGTGACTATTTCTTTCCTGGTCTATTTGGTTTTCTCTCTAGCTTTTCTGCATTTTCCTCTCCCTCTCCCACTCCCCGCCTTTGTCCGCACATGATGATTAGTTTGGAAAGAGAGTAAAGTGTAGGAGCCATCTGTTATTCTTTCCACTTTCTTTATTCCCTTATTGCTAGACCTCCCCTCTCTCATCCCTGACAGTGACCCTAGCCCAGAAAGGCCTAAGGTCCATCCTAGAATGCAGCCTGCCATTGCAACAGCCCTTGGTTGTTGGAGAACCTGTGTGGTGCTTGGTAATGCTTTCATCAGAGTTTGACTATAGGCTCATCTGCTTGGTGTAAAAGCATAGGCGCATCTAGGAAAGACTACTGTGCCTTGTAATTATTGTAGACATTCACGAAATAGTCATTGGAATGATTAAAAAATAAAACAGCTTTTAAAATGTTTTGCAAACATAAGGTAATATTATTTGGGCCCTCCCAGCCAGTTCTATCATTCTAAGGCACCTGTGGTATACTTCCCATTAGGAGAAAACACTAGTGCCCACACCCTGGGTTCTGGTGTTGGCGAGTCTCAGAGAAACAATATGGGCAATCCTCTCATTTGTGGGTATTTTGGTATTTCCTATATGACTCCTGAATCTACTTCTTAGTCAGTTTTGAGCTCTGAAAAGGGATGAAATGATGATATTTACTGACTCCTGCCTTAAATGCCAAAGTTCCTTTAGGATCAAGTTATGGAAATGATGGTCAGACTGCGCTTGAGTCTTCTTATCCATGGAAGGAATTTTTATCCCTCTGTTCCCACCACTTCCCAGCAAACAGCTTTTCTTGAGGAAGGCAAACCTGGGCCACTCTTGCAAGGAGGGCACCTGAGGCAACCTATTTGGTTCCATGACCTTGGGATACTTGCTTAACTGCAACATGTTTAATTTGGTTATTATTGCTCTTGATTTTTTTTTTTTTTTTGCATTGCTGTTGTTGGCATAGGAGAAAAGAGAAGGTCAGAAGTACTGGCATTAGTTGGTGAGTATTTCCCAGAAAATCCTGGTATGTCTCATGATTCATCTCATTTACAGAAGGTAAGACACTTTGAAACTCTTACATTTTTAACACAAAAATTTCCATTTAACAAATATTTATTGAGTGATGTGTAGGAATTTTTCTATAGCTAGGGCTATAATGATGACCTAAACAGATATAAACTCTGACCTCATGGAACTTTAGAGGAGACAGGCCTCAGCAGTCACCAAAAATGAATATGAAGATGCCTGTCTTTCATTTCTTGATGCCCTTAACCAGGCTAAGCTAATGGATCTCATATGAGGCCCTATAGAGCAAATAGTCTGTTGCCACAATGCATGTGATCTCTAGAACTAGCATTCAGCTAAGTATGTAAACATTTCACTGCTATGCTTTATAATGTAGTTTCAAATATATAATGGAAAGCTACCACATTTCATTAAATCTAAGATACTGTCAATTTAAAAGCCATTATTTTATACTAGAGGCCTGGTGCATGAAATTTGTGCACAGGGGGTGTCCCTCAGCCCAGCCTGCATTCTCTCGCAATCTGGAACCTTTTGGGGGATGTCCAACTCCCAGTTTAGGCCCGATCCCACAAGGATCCCTGTGGATCAGGCCTAAACCAGCAGTTGGACATCCCTCTCATAATCCAGGACTGCTGGCTCCTAACTGCTCACCTGCCTACCTGATCACCCTAACCACTCTGCCTGCCTGCTTTACTGCTCCTAACCACTTGCCTGCCAGCCTGATTTCGTCCCTAAAACTCAGCTTCTTTTTTTTTTTATTTTTAATATTTATATTTCTTCTTTATTTTTTATTTTAAAAGTCTGGCATCTTGAGAACATGAGGCATTTAATATTATTCCATATACCTTACAGAGAGCTAAGCATAGTAAACACAGCAAATACTTAATACTTATGGGCTTCTATACAAACCCTTTCCAACCAGGAATGTTTTAATAGGCAGTCTCCAAAAACTGGAATTGGAAAACCTAAAAGGAGAGTGCTCAGATTTCAGGCATCAGGAGCTATTAGCAGGATTTTTATCCCAATTAAACTCTAATTCTTAGCTCTCAACAGTGTGGACAAACTGCCCTTCACTATCTCCAAAGTTTCTTATTCGTCACTATCCCATTTTCCTCCGCTTCAAACCAAGGTAACAAAACCTTAATTCTGATCTTCCTCCCCGCAAGGGAACAGCAAACCTCCATGGAAATAATTTCCCGCCAGAAGTCACGTCCAAGTACTGCGAGGCTGAGGACCACAGGGCTGACCATGTACATGCGCAGTAACAGGCTCACGTTCCGGCCTAGGCGCCCAGGCTCCTCCACAATCCCACAATCCTCTGGCCGCATACTTCCGGTTTTTCTAGCGCCTCCTTAAGTGGTGTTTCCTTCAGTCGCGTTGCAACGTCCAGGGCCTCTAGTTGGAGAGGATTTTTCTGTTCTTTGACGTTGGTAGCTGTTTAATACTTGGAATCAGTGAAGTTTCGGGAGGACGGCCGCTGCCATGAACATGTCGGTCCCAAGCGCACTCACGAAACAACCGCCCATTCAGTCCACAACTGGCGCCGTCCTGGTCGCAATGAGGAAGGTACTGTGCAGAGCCGTTTTCCAATCGGATCTTCCTCTTCCTTCCCCAGCACACTCCTGACCTACTCCAGCCGACCACCCCAACCCCACAGACCCTTAAGACCTCCCCCCTATTTCTTCGACTTTCCCCCATCACACTCGCACCCTATGGCGTTGCCTAGGGGTGCCCCTAACCCCTCCCTGGGGGACGGGGCCATGGTGTTCTGGTCTCCGGCGTTCTGGTCGCTGGCTTTTTTTATACAGTATATATATAGATACTACTATGAATGCAAAGGTTTGTCAGTCAAACTGACATGTCAGCAATTTAAGACATAACCCGATATCAGAGATTGAAATGTGAACAAGAGAGTTCAGTGCTCCCCATAGGGTGGTCTCGGGACCAAAATTACCAGCATCACCTGAACACTTGTTAGGAATGCAAATTATCCAGCTTCCCCCCAGGCCTCTGGGGGTGGGACCCACACAGTTTGGGTTTAACAAGGTCTCCAATCGATGCTGATGCGTGGTAAAATTTTTAGAACCACTGAAATAATGCATCTTACCACCTTTGGAATATGATACTTAAAAAAAACTTTTTATAGAGTCAGTTGTCTCAACAAACATTTCTTGGAAACTATTATATGCCAGGTATCACCATGGATGCCCAATTCACATCCAGAGTGTAACAAGGACTTGCTGTCAACTAGACATTTACAGTTTAGAGGCAGATTGTCATTTAAGAACTAAACGATCAGACCCAATGAGATGAGTGCTATGGCTGAGATGCCCTCAATAGTGTGGGGAAGCCAGGGGGAAAAAGCGGTCACTTCTGACTTTAATATTTAGTGACGACTTCATAATGAAGGTGGCATTTGAAATTGGGCCTTGAAGAATGTACAGGATTTTGTTTTTAGATCGTAAATAAATGAGAAATAATATTCCACAGAAGGCATTTTTTCCCAATGCCCTTCTTTGTATGTGTATTCCTGAAAATGTCAGAAATTAATTAGAAAGGCATATGATGAAGAAATCGGTATGAATGGCAGTCATGCCAGTCCTTTCTTTGACTCTCTGGAGGTATGTTCACCATCAGCACCCTGGCGCCAACAGAAATGCCAGCAAGTGTCAGGGGAAAAGGCAAGCTTGAGCAGTTCCTTTTATCGGCATGTAATGCCCACGATGGAAATGTTGTTGATGAGAGGCGGACCGTGTTCCAGAGCAAACAGCTTGTATGGAAGCACAAAGTGAAAGAACCAGCAGACCAAGAAGTCTGGGTACTGTGCATTTTAGGCCCAAGCAATGGCAGCAGAGGTGTCACCCAATTTCACTGTCATGGAGGGTCTCTAGCTAATCTCATTTACATTGTACCCATCAATTTTTTGGACACACAAAATTGGAAGCACAGAATATTTGTGTTTAAAAGGTAAGTTTAAAGTAACAAGGATAAAGGAAAACAAATGTTAAACCCCAGCAGCAGTGCAATGGCCAACTTAGACTATAGTCTATTCCATAACTTAATTGAATTTTTACATTATTTTTACCTGCAGAGCTCTGTGCACCATGTTTGTGCTGCTCACACCTTTATGTAGGAGAAGTACAGCCTTTGAGTTTATTGGATGGCAACTACTCACCCAAGAAGTGTTTAAGACACTTCTCTTCACCAAGGACAGAAGTTCTTTATGTGGGAACTGCAAAAGGTGTTTGGAGTGAGAGCCGTTCCCAGGAGTTTTGATTAGTTAGAGTCACATACCCAGGCCTGATTCCAACTCCTGAACTCAGGAGACAAAGGGAAAGCAAATCTTGACAAAAGGGAGCAAGGTGATCCTTGCCAAGCCATCTGGATGCTTCCTTTAGCCACAATGCCTCTTTTTCATTTCCGTTGGACATGCGACTTTGGGGTGAACACTGTCCATCATCCCCCTCTTGGTAAATCCTCTGACACATCAGTGGGGTAGGGCCAGCCTCCCCTACCTGCTGCTCTACCATGTTGGAACCCCAGTGAGTCCTTATGTTAGACAATGGGACCATCGTGGACCCACAGAAGTATTAACTATAAACCGAACACAACCTTCTTGTCTGAAACAAGGCTGGGTTTTGAAAAGTCACGGATTCCATGTTTTTCTGCTTGTGGTGTCATTCTCGAGGCACCAGGAAGAACTCTCCAAAGACTGTTTAACATGCCAGTGGATGTGTTGAAGCTGTGTGCACCATGCCCCATGAAGATGGCAGTCTGAGGCTCTCATTACTTGCCTCCACCTGTTAAAATGCAATGGCTAAGGGAACATAAGATTTCAACATGGCCACACTGTTTTTCCCTTGGGGGGAAGTAGAAGCAAGCAAAGGTCTGCAATCAGTTTTGGATATTCAGGGGGAAATATATACTGAGAAATTGCCCCGCCAAATTGAGCGTACTGCTTTTCAGATACAGTGATAGTTCACAATGAAGAAATCATATGTCTTATAAGGAAGGCATTACTCGCAAGTATTGTTTTGATTCAAAACTGATAGGGCTGGGGCCCTGATAGGCTTCTCTAGGCATCTATGGGGATAGAATGGGGAGGTTTGTAATAACTGATGCAGAATCAGAGGTCTGCATTCAGATAGGATTGGGTTTGAATACCATTCTTCTGTTTATCTGTGATTCGGAAAAGTTGTTTGATCTTTTCTATGAAACAGAGATAATGATGTCCAGCTTATAGAGTTTTTAGAATTGTTTCTGAGGAACAAATATATTAATGTTTGTAAACACAGCACCTGACAAGTAGTGTGTTCTCACTGAATGGTATTTAAAAAATTACTCATACATATATCATGGGCACCATATTCTCATAAAAAGAAAAGACCTCCTTTCCTGGCTAGTAGGGAACAGGTTACAGAATCATCCTCCATGGGCGGCTCACAGTGGAAAATGAGTGGAAGAGGTAGGTCAGAGAGTTAAAATCAGAGCACATAGCATAGACTTTGAGTGTCTATCAAAGGCAGTCTTTTCCCCATAATGCTGGTGTAGGAAGTCGGGGCAACGTAGGCTACCAATGCCTTCGAGGGGCATGTACACAGCCATCATTGACAACCTGTCAGTCACAAATCCTTGCTTGTCATGAATTTGTTAAATGGATGCTTTGTGAAGAAACTCTTAAGCAAACGAGGCTCCTAGGAAAGGCAAAAAGAAAGGTGAACTGTTGGCCACTGTGAGGAGGAGGTAAGGTGGCGATGTCATTTGCTTGCAAAGAAACAATGAACACATTTTCCAAACCACTCATCTGTTTTGCATGTGTAAACCTGGCATCTGAGCATATCCTTTGGCACATAATTGCATGGCACTAACATTTTCATACGGGCCGGGGAAGTATATAAAAAGTGAATTGCAACAATGGGAAACTGATACTGACTTTGGTAGCTGGCCATTAATTGTTTCCTTCAAGAGGGAGAGCTGTGCTGAGGAGGGTGTCTTGCCCTGATTTCCTACCCCCTAAGAGGAAACCATCCCTCTGCATTTCTCTGCCTAGAGGAACATTATTCTGATCAGATGTATCTTTTAATATCACATTTGGCATGCCCTTGAGCCATTTTGTTCTTTTAGCCCCACAACTGGGTCACTGACACCTCTGAGCCATTGCATTATTTTTTTTTTTTTCAGGTGAGAGCCCAGAGTTGAGAACACAAGCAAAAAACACAGAAATAAACTAACCATGTGCCTCCTTTGGGCATCTGATCTGGTCTATGAGTGTGGACTAAAAAACCACTGGGTGCTTAATTACACTCCAAACTTAGTCCGTGAATTTGCATGTGTAAGTAATCGGAAATATTTGCTTAGAAATGTGTTCCATTTCCTCTCTTTGCTCTAAATCAAATTGCTGAGTAGCAGATCAGATTCTGAAATATTTTTTAAAATGTATTTTAGAGCCCCACCACTTCAACCTGGGACTGTCAGACCTCATGACCCAGCCAGGTTAGATATAATGAGAACTCTCTTTGGCGAGGCTGCCAATGGCAGTCAAGGACATGGGCCAAAGTAGGTCAAGTGACAAGATGTGAAGCCCCTTTCCCTTACTCTTCACTCTAATAGGACCCAGATCTCATCCATACTGATTTTCTCTCTTTTTTTAGTGACCATAGTAAGGACATTCAGTAAGCACACTGAAGTGGCATTATGAAGGACCAGAGACAGAGCCTAGTATAGTACTGTCTGTCTCCATTCATTCTTTTATCCATTAATTCAAACGTTTTCAAGTACCTACTTCTCCCTCCCTCCCTCTATCCCTCCCTTCTTTCCTTCTTTCCTTCCTTCCTCCACCCCTGGACTGTCCTGTTCTGCTTTCCATGTCCCTTCCATCCCCAACGGACTTTGGCCCATTGATTTAGGGAATCCTCTTACTGGTCACCCTGGCCTGGGCCATAGTACAGGGCTGGAGTATCCCCCCCTCTCACCATGTTTGTGGCTAGTTGTGCTTTGGGAAAAGTGGAGAGTTAAACAAATTTCTGTTGCTCTTTCTTGCCACCATGCTAAGCCTTATCTGGAATATTTTTTGTTTCTCCTCATGCTAGAAATCCCATTTTTTCCCTACCTGATTAGAGGCATAATCAAGCCAGCCCAAGTGTCTGTCTATATTGGAAGGCACCATGCACTGAAGGCCAAGTTTAACACACACACACACACACACACACACACACACACACACACACAGTAGTAACTCTGTCTCTTCCCTCTATTTTACCCTAAACCTAGATTCTAAATATTATTAAAGATTTTTCTCATCTTTTATTTTCCTTTGATAAAAGATTTGCCAATATAATTAATAGTCCATGTTGATTTGAAAGAAAAAGGGATTTTAATTGTGTCTAAAAGAACTAATCTCTTTTAAAGAAGCATAATGCATTTGCTTCCTCAGGTTTTGGTATTTTCTCTGAAAAATGTGATGTTAGAGAAGCATTATAGACTTAACAGGATCAGGTCACCTCACATATGCATTTCTATACTCTATAAAACCTACATCGTATGAAATGGTAATAATAACAGCCATTTCCACTTGTAACACATATTGAAAATTGACTTGGTCATAACTTGCAAGCACATCATTAACACATAGTTAAGTATATATGCCTTCCCCTACCCCCTGCCCTTTTCTTTTGGTTTAGAACAATTTTAATTTCATGTGGTATATACTTTTCTGAAATCTGACTAACATCTTGGACTATGTATTCCTTTAATAAGATCTATAAACTTAAAACTCAGAAGTTCCTTTTATTCTAACAAGAACAGAATTGTTAAGGTGATCTTAAAAGCTCAATGACTTAACTATATACTACTGAGTCAGTAACTGAACAGAGGAGCCATCAGTCATGTGCCAAGGGCTTTTACCCGTGGAAGTGCCCCAGAGCTAGAAACTATCCAGGTTGTATAACTGGGAAGTTAAAATTAACAACCAGAAAAATGACTGGCTTTGCCTTCAGCATTTCTCTTGGATGAAACTTGGCTTTGGGGCAGCTTGTAATCTGGGTTCTCATCCCTGCTCAGCCACAATTAGATATGTGACCTTGGGCAAATCACATAAGCCTCTGTGGTCTCAGACTCCTCATTTGTGAAATTAGAAGGTTGAACCAAGTTAACTCAAAATTTCTGCCTATTTCTATGTCTAGCACTTAAGGTTATTATTCCAAGAGTGGTTGATTGTCATTTATTCTCCAAATCCACTTAGATGAGAACCAGTAAGAAGGAAGTCAAAATTGTAGCAAGTGGCACCCAGGTTGAATTTAAAGAACTTTGCTATAGAAAGACATATTAACTAGGAGACCAAATTATACAGTTCACATGGCTGCTCTTTTGGGCCATTTCGAATAAGTCGATAATATAAAGTCTGATTTGGTTATGTATATTTATCTCTGAGACTAGCATCTTATAAAGGGAGGCAGACTCTTCTAGAAACAAAAGCAAATATTACCATAAGTGACTTATTTAGTATCTTCCCTGGAAAACTTTGGTTATTAGTAACTACCAATTTAAATGAGTTTCCATAACACTTTGTTTTAAGGATAAAGGGATGTCTAATAGAACCCAGAACAGAAATGCAGCTGGATCTCAGGAGAGGGCTGCAGCCAGGAACAGAGGAGCCGTGAGGAGGGTCCTCCTATCGCTCATTGCTACTTCTCTCTAATTATTGGCTACACTCTTTTCCCTCTGCAAAATATGCAACTCAGAGAGATTCATCCTTGCCAATCACCACCCAACACATATACACACCCTGTTCCAGAAGATAACAGTTGACTTTGTCTTTATATATTAATTGGAAATTTCTCAATCCAAATTCCTAAAGAAAGAATCTGATTGCTCTGATTGGCTCGGCATGGTCAAGCATTTATCCCTGGTCTAGTCAACTGCAGCCAAGCAGGCAGGGTCATATGTTAGACTGTGCTGTGGAGCAGGGGCTCTGCATTGCACTACCCTAGAGGCCACTCTTCACATTGTACTGTGTGTGCTTCCTGTCCAATGTTGTTATGCAGTGGGTGGTCCTTAGTTATAGCCAAGAGTCATTTGCTATACTCAACGCATCGCATTTGTGATAAAATCAACCTCCTCAATACAACTCCCTCTCACTTAACAGACCTTAGTAAGTTTCCTCTACTCAAGGGCCAAAAATTCCACCAATCTGTAGGACCTATGACACATGTCTGATTCTTCACAGTTTTGTATCCTTCTGCCTGAGGTGAGCATCTGGTGATAGATGAGACAATAGATCTCCCATGTTCCTCTCTGAAAGTCACTCCGATGTCATAGCTCTCAAGACATCTATGAGACTGTTCCCTCCTTTTCCTTACTTAGAAGCAATAAAGTGTGTGATCTCCTAAGGTACTCCCTTACTTAGAAGCAATAATTGTGTGATCTCCTAAGGTGCTGTCTTCTAGAACTCAGCATTTTCTTGTCTTCCCCTGCTCAATCAGCCTGAAATTCAACCTGCACTGAGAAGAGACAGTCCTCACAGTAACACCACGCCATGTATTTCTCCTCCAAAACGCAGATCCATTGGATGAGAACCAGTATGACACATTTTTAATTTATTTTCTTTGATTCAGAACGTTTTCATGCAGATTTATGAACACTAGACATGGAGATCAGTTTAATGCTCCCTAATTCTGCCTTATTTAACTTGGCTTGTCCAGGGATAGAGCTTTTGCTCAAGTGGCTACAGTTACAACATCCAATCTTTGAAAAGCTGAGCTGCTTTGTTTGGTGCTTGGCATCTAGCGCATGTAAAACAGCCTGGATCCGATATTTCCTTTTCTCTAAGTAAGAACACTTCTCTTGAAAAGGTTTGGTGCAGTCTTGCCAAAGAAGGAAGCAGGAAACTCAAGCCAGCCTGGAGTTATATGAGCTATGGAAAACTGGCTAAATTCACCATGAAAATAATTTGGAAACATGAAGTGAGTACAGAGCAGCTTCTTCCTAGCCCGGTTCATTCCAGCCTCCAGGAATACTATGCATTAATGCATATTTGCTGCATGAAATGTTACTGATTCATAGGAACCTAGTTCAGAATCGTGATCATCCAAGTAAGTGTCAATAAGTTTCCCTTTGACCTGTCTTTGAAAAATAATGTGTGTGATGGAATTAATGATACAGACAAATGGTAGACTGGACTATTTTTAAATGATTAACAATTTAGTTTGCATAGGATGATCCTGTACTTTCATTAAACCAAGTCTAAAGTGTTAAAACAGCAACTATATTTAAAACATCCTACAATATTGAATTTCATTAATTCAAACAGTTGTCCCACATTTTAGTCTGAATTAGTGAGACTCAACTGTACCTAAAATAAAGGGGAAAATGTTAGTTTCATCCTCCAAAGCCAGCTCACTCGGGTGCTTACAGACTCCTGAGAGTTTCCAAGTGTGTGCAAATAGCTGACCTTTGCAAATCTCAGACCTTTGGTCAGTTATGATTCTTAGTTTCCTTCAGTCAGCCCACATTCTTCCCCTCTTCAAAGGTCCTTTTCTTTTTCTAGTGTATTGTAAGTGGATTTTTTGTTTGTTTGATAATTTGAATCTAGAAAGTCTCATACACAGATATTAATAAAAGTGATGGGGAAAAGGTTTGGTTTTATACAATACAAGAGCATTCATTAAATTGAGAATGCCTCCTTTGTGCCAAGAAAGCTGTGCTCAATGCCAGGGATTTGAAGATCAATGAGACAGGATAGGTCCCAGGAAGAAAGACATACAAAATGACAATGCAGTGTAGAAGACTGCAATGATAAAGGTTTATAATATGATGGGAGCACGAAGATGGGAATAATTAACTGGGAAAGTTGAGGAAGGTTTAATGAAGTAACACAGGACTGTGTCTTCTAGGTTGCTGGGAGTTCTTTAGGGAGGTAAGTGCAGAAAGGTATACCCAACAAGGAGTGTGGGAACCCTGACATATCAGAGGTCATGCCCTTGATGAAGGCTTGGAGCAGAGGTTACTGGGATAAATGGCAGGAGATGAGGCTCCTGGATAGGATGGGACTTTCCGTAGAAGACCTTCCATGTTACGATAAGTCAGGTTTTATCTTGTGGCCAGTGCTCTGTAGGTTTGTTTGTTTAACGAACATGCTTCCTTTTCATGAAATATTTCATCCAAGATCCAAAATACAAATCATAGACTAGCAGGAGCTCCTTTGAAGAGGAGGGAAGGAGCTTTAGGGCTCAGTCAGCTCAGCCCTTAGGGCTCCCCACAGAAGACCATCTAAAAGCCAAGCTGCAAGACAAAAGGGGGAGACATCTATGCACAGAAGTGATCCAGTGCTGGTCACGTGTCTGAAAGGCCCATATGGCAACTCCGTTGGGACTGAAGAGAGACAGGCAGCAGGGAGACCCATTGGGGCCTATATGCACACGAGTGATGGTAGGTCATGAAGAGAGCAGCTCTCGCTGGACATGGGAAGAGATGTTTTTAAGGTAGCCCATTGGTTGTTGAAAGTGAGAGGAAGGGAAGGATACATGGAGGGTGATTCTGAAGTTTCCTTCCAGAGGCTGTGAGAGGAACAGTACTCTGGGAGCTTCCAGATCCATTTGGCAAGAATGTTTCTTTTTGACTTTAGAATGAAGTTTCTTTCTAATTCAGGACCCTGCAGTCAAGTTTGAAACCCACCAGAGTTTCACGTAGAAAGGAAATGGGGTGATGAGAGGACTCTTTTTTCTTAAAATATATATTTTTATTGATTTCAGAGAGGAAGGGAGAAGGAGAAAGAGATAGAAACATCAATAATGAGAATCATTGATCGGCTGCCTCCTGCATGCCCCACACTGGGAATCGAACCCACAACCTGGCCATGTGCCCTTGACCGGATTCAAACCTGGGACCCTTCAGTCTGAAGGCTGACATTCTATCCACTGAGCCAAACCAGCTAGGGCGAGGACTCATTTTGAAGATCCGTCCTGGTTTTGAATACGGAAGGTTTTTCAGAGGCAGGCTTGACACTGAATAGGAACTAACGATGATTGAAACTATCCTGACTGGTCCTCTCTCAATCCTCATGTCTAATCAGAGCAAATGGAAGACACAACTCTAATTAGCGTCAGCAAGTTTGAATGGCCTCTCTCTGCTGCAAATATTACTTGAGTTGTATGTAAAAGATAGAAATGCCCATTTAAAAAAAATCCAAGGAACTTTAAAACATGCTTTATTATGTGGAAGACTTGATGGCAGTTTGAATTTTAAAGCCTCCAAAAGAAAGTTCTTTGATGGAAAACCTTTACTTAATTTTCATCAGTGAAGTCCTGGCACTCACATTGACAAGGAAGTAAGAGCATTTTATTTCCAGAAACAAATGCCACGATTACTCTTCTCTCCCATTTCTTGTGACTCGCACCCTCTGAGTTAGACGAAGTGAAAAAGCATAAAGCAGCTTTGTCCTTGAAGGAAGCAATTTTGTAACTATAAAAAGGATATTCTACCATTGAGAAATAGACCACGTACGTTCTGTTCACCCTCAGCTAGTTGGCCAGAAAGCGCGCCAATGCTGGGCTATCCTAGCGTGAACAAGAATGCTATTTTGGTTTGTTGTAAAGAACTGTGGAAAGCAGATCTTGGACTGTTTTATCACATCCGTCAGCAACCACAAAACAAATGTTATTGCAGAATGAGGACTGTGGATGTACAAATACTAAAAACAAAATGAAGATTGTCGAGTCATTTTTGTAGTTTAATAAGTATGCTCACTACCAAAGCTTTGCTTTTTTTTTTTTTTTTTTTTTTTTTTTAACCAAATGCTTCTTCACAGTGTTGGTTGTTTGCAGTGTTTGATGAAGGCCAGGTGTAGAGGAGGGATTGATGAATTCCACTGCTTCTCTCTCCAAGCTATGGTGGGAGGGAGAGGACAAATAGTCCATTATGTGTAATAGCAAACAACCTTTCTAAAAATGAAATAAAGGCTCTGTTTACCTACCTAGAAGACGGTACCCAGAGAATTCAATGATTCCAAGATAATTAGATTTCTTCCTTGAGAGCTTCTCTGGAGAATATGGCCATTTTCAAAGAAACAATTATAAGTGCTTTTAGCGGTGGCAGTGCAGTCCCCAGAGAGAGAAGGGTGTGACAAAATGACCAAAGCAGCCAGCTGATGCTGCCCCTCTGGCCCAGGACATCCCGTGTGTACACGCTCATCCAGCTTTGTGTCTTCCCCTGGACTTGAAGTAGGACATTTTTGCCAAGAATCTCCAGGGTTCTCTCTGTTCATGGAATTAAATGCTTGTAAGATTTGCAGTAGGCATTAACATTACCTCCATTTCATAGAACTGTTGGTTTTAATGTGTTAACAACTTTGCTTTCCTTAAATAAACAAATGGAAGTACTCTGGTGGTAAAGAGTAGTAGACTGAATCCCCCAAGTATTGGCATAGTCCCCTTCTGCCTGAAATTTCATGAGTAGAGATTATCCCTTTAGGTTAAATATTTCCTCTCTTTTTTCAATTTTAGATTGTATTGTGAGGAACATCACTTCAAGTCCCTTATGTGAACTAGTTTAATCCTTAAAACAATTAGAAAGTCTGAAAATACCAACAGTATAAAGATGTAAAGCAACAGCAACTCCTGTACAACGTGGTTGGGAGTGTGGATGCTTGAAGTACTTTCTGATACACTTTGGGAATGTCTACTTCTGGTCAAGATTGAGTAACAGAATTCAAATTACCTGCCTGCCCAGAAACGCGTGCATGTGCGCACACACCACCACCACCACCACCACCACCAACAACAACTAAACAATAACCAAAAAAAAACCCACTAAAAAAATTGTAAGTTAAATGAAATAATGTTTTTCAATACACTGCAATTAGATAATGAAGGATAGTGACCCCTAAGAAATGGGACACCAACAAGGTGAGTCTTACATGGTCCCAGCAACTACCTGGATAGTCTCCAGCCCATAGCACAGGGAGGGGAACCCAGAGGAGCCCAGTGGACGAGTTGAGGAGACAGAGTTGCGAGTCTGGGGAGACTCAAGTTCATGGGGCAGGGTGCTAGGGAAGAGGGAGCTGCTTAGGAAACTGCAGAGGTCTGCAGAGGGTCCCTTTTAAAGCAGCACATTGACCCATGTATGTTGTGAACAGACCACCCAATGCTGGGAAAAGACCTATCTGGAAGGATTAGAAGGAACAGTATTCACATTGGCCCAGATCCAGGAAGAGCGCCTGTTTCTACCAGCCAGACTGGAACATTTCATAACTCACAGGGTATTGGGTAGAACACTCGGAAACGTCTTACATTTACAGTGGGGGAAGTGATCTCTAGACTCAATGCTGCCCTAGTCCCACCCAACAAATCTTCAAAGTAAGACCTGAAAGGATCAAACTGTTTCCAGACAACTGTGTCCCAGAATATTTATAGGGATACAAAAATATCCAGCACCCAATGAGACAGAGTCAGAATGTCTGGCATCCAATCAGAGTTTACCAGTCATGCAAAGAAGCAGAAAAATAAAACCACCTCTTGAGGGGAGGAGTGTCAAAGAATTCACGGATATGTTTTAAAATCACTATACCTCCATCAATGATGACCCTGTTAGGAAGATAGAACTTGATATGATATGTGATTCATTACACAGTTCTTTATTTTCTCTCCCCACCCCACCCCCACCCCGATGGGTTACAGAGATTACTATGCATTTTGCAGACCTATCCCTCTACTCTGATGAGGGGGCATGCTCATTGCCATGTTAGATTTGTAGATCCAGCAAGTTTTTATTTTGTTCAATGGTTGTAACAGTCAAGGTATGTTAGGACACACCTCATTGATCCTGGCACAGTCTTGAGACTTACAGTGATCCCAAATAGTATGCTAGGCCTTGGGGATTTAAAGACAACTGAAACCAGGCCCCTGTTCTCTGGAGCTCACCATCTTTCCCTCCAACCATAGCAGGAGCAGGCTACCAATTGTTTTCACAAGTACCTGGGATTATGGTTTTATCCAGGTATGGTGAGGCAACAGATGATTGTCACTGATAAGATATTTGGTTACTTAGAATTTCTAAAAGCAAGGGGCATGCTTAACTGTGCAGGGACTTGTGGGGAAGCACCAGGGTTGGTCAGGAGTCAGAAGGAGTAAGAGGAAAGCATGAGCAAAAGCCTGCCTTGTGGTTTTTATAGGAAGTAATGCATGAGGCAAGCAGTGAGCAGGTTTAGGATTGGAAGGTTTGGACAATTTTGGTGGGTTGTAGGCTATAGGGGTGGTCGGTACCTGGCTCTGGGTTGCTTGAGGTAGAGAAATATTGCCTCCTGCAGTGCAAGAGCTAGTCAAGGGGGTAGAGTGGACTCAGGATCGGTTGGTTTGCATATCAAGGTCTCACTCTCAGGCAAGTCATTTACTATTTCTAGGAATCAGCTACTTCTGAAAGGTCAGTCTCTCCCTGGTCAGTAAAGACCTACATCCCAGATCATTTGGTGCTTGCATTGCAGTGTTGTTTTCTGTTCACATTTGCATCAAACAGATGACAATGACATGCCACAGTATGTGAATGAAGGTCTTACAATGGAAAAAACAAAGGGGTGGGGTGGGGTAATTGAGCTAACACATGTTCCTGATGACATAGGCATGGTGCACTGAGCCTAGAGGTGTATTCCTGTAGGCCCTGAGCAAATATCTTTGTTTATACCAGAGTGCAGACAGGAAATGCATAGGAAGCTGTTCTGCTTCTGACTCATACCAGAGTTGTATTAGATTCCCGTTGAATGCAGATTTTCAAAAATGCCACAAATGTAACCTCATCTTTGAGCATATAGGGTAGCTTTGTATGGTTATCAAGTGGTATATCATCAAAACCGGCCTTTGAGGATTGCCACTGGCAGAATTTATTATTGTTGTTGTTCTTAAATATGAGACCTGCCCATTCTGAAGTAGATAACAAAGCTTGGGAATTTTGCAATTATTTTTATAGCTGACTTACCCCAATAAGCGCTCTCTAGCTTGCCAAGGTCAAAACCTAGAACTGGGACTAAGCCTGTTCACTTCCACTCTTAAACCATCTTGGCCACTGAGTTTCACCAAAACGAAATCATCACATATAGTAATTTGCTATCGTTAATAAACAGTTTAATAAGTGTGTGCTTTTGTACTTTAGCTTGTACTGACTTTAAAATTTGTCTTGGTTTTATAGTTGACAAGAACTTCTAAGGGTAAAGACTTTTTAACTAGTTTTATATATTTATATCCTTAAGCAATATAACAAAAACAACACTGAGAATCATATGACTTCTATTTCTTTATGAAGGTCTGTTTCTTACGTTTGAAAAATATTTGATTAGTCAAATGAAGCAGTGTGTCTACTGTGTACCGAGCTGGTTTCTCTGCTACTGTTCAGAGCAAACATTATTTCAACATAACCTACATTTATTCCCAGACCTCTTTAAACTGTGACTAAATGTCCTTTAATATACAAACTCCCCAAACCCAAGCCTCTGTTGCTCTCCGCAGGGTTATCCTTTCTTCACTGGTAGGTCCTGGTGCTCCGGACGTGTGGGGCACTTCCCTGAACTGCCTGCAGCCCTTCCTGCACAGCCACGTTTTTGCGGATTCCTGACCACCGAATCTGGCTCATATTGTGAGCACTGACCTGCTTTTCAAATGCCAAATGCCCAAAGCACAGTAAAGACCAGGCCTTGGAGTTTAACTGAAAGCCCAGGGAGTCCAAGAATAACAGAGACTTAGCATAGTTAATACCACAAGGGGTTGCACTTAGGGCTCACAGGCCAATCCCCAAGCTCTGAACTCCTGTCTCCAGCTCTCTGTCTTGTCCCCAGAAATCCAGACCTCACTAAGCATCTCCAGGCCTCTCCCTGTACTACTGCTCACCCCCTGATCTCCGGCTCCCTTGCTAGCCCTGAAAATGAAGTGACAGGGAAAACATCCATTTTCTTCAGGGGAAACTCACCACTACCCAGAGAGTGAGCTCTGCCCTCCAAATTCTGGGTTATCCAGTCTCTAACAACACTGTGTGGGCTCTTCCAACCACGCAGGTCCTGTCCTTATTAAAGGGAAAAATTCTCTAATTCTGGAAGGATACAGTCATCCTAAAAATACATTCCATTCTATTTATATTACAAAACAGAACTTAATAGGATGGACTGCAGCATCTCTATCTGGGTTTATGATAACCTCACTTTTCTCCAAGAAAAATAAGAGCACGTGTTTTATATTTGTGTACCCAAAGAGTCCTTCCTGATTCTTTCCCTCCAAATATGGAAAGTCTGCTCCAAAGGCAGATTGACATCATTATCTAAAATTGCTAAAATAATGATGATGATAATACTAATAAAAAAACAGGTCTCTACTGGGTATTACATTAAATAAGAAAAAAGTCTTTAAAATAATGCAAATACAGAATCAGATGTTCAAAATCAATTTGTATTTTGTGAGAGGCAATAATATGTAGCAGTGGAACCGTGAGCTCTGCAATCACACTACCTAGGATTCGGGGTCTGGGCTCTCCTGCCTACTAGCTGGGCTAACGACCTGAGCTCAGTGTCTCTCTCTTCTCCTCTGTAAAACAGGAATGACAGTATCTCTCATGTTGACTTATTATAATAATTTAAATGTACAAGTGCTTAAAATATTGTACAGCATATAAAATTTACTCATTAAATGCCAACTGTGGTGGTGATGAGGGTGGTGGTGGTGGTAGTGGCGATGACGTTGGCATTTGTGTTCTCTGCAGAAAGTAAAACATCGAAGGGGCCCCATTTTGTGCTCCTCACCACCATCATTGATAATAATTGATAATAAACACTGAAAAGTGGACAGTGTCTCCTCCTCCTCCTCACTCCCCTCCATCCCCAGTATGGCCATGTCATGTAGAGCACAACCAGGGACTTGGAAGAAGCTGTTGTTGAGCCTGACTCTTCCTGACCCTCAGCCTTCTCTGTGGTTACTGATGTGGGTTTCCAGGAGCCTGAGCAGGCACGGTCCTTTGTGGTTCTTTGTTCAGAATTAGCAGGGAAGACTGTTATCAGGTTCAGTGTGAGCCAGGCTGGAGCAGCCGTAAATGTAAGGACTGCGGGGAGAGGGTGCCAGAGATCTTCAGATCATCAGTTGAGCAACTAAAGAACTTCTTTCTAGACTTCCAGAAGCAAGCCTACCATGTCAGGTGGTCCAGCCACCCAGGCTCCAAGGGCCTGGCCTTGGCTGCTTCTCCAGAGGCCTACAAAGCTGCTAAATGTCTCCATCTCTCTTGGAACTCTTGGTGGAGAGCAGCAATGAGATTTCCGTATCCTGATCTCAGTCATTTTTGCTTCCCAGCCCCACACTTAGCAGCACCTCTGAAGATCTCTGCTCTCAGATTGCAGAAACAGGAAGTAGATACTCAAATCAGTGGACACCCTCCTTGGGTCTCCATGATGTCACAGCCCAGTGGATAGCTTACCTAAAAATAGACAAACATGTAAATTGACTGTACCTCTGCTACGCCCACAGCCAACCAGGAGTGAGTATGTAAATTAACCCGCTGATGGCAGGTTAATTTGCATATGCAGGCATGGAGCGGTCCGGAGGGGTGGGACACCCGCTATGAGGGGGAGAGGGTGGCAGAGGGAACTACAGGAGCAGTGCTCTGGCCAGGAGCAAGGACTTGCAGACTCCCAGTCGCTGGGAGCAAAGCCAGGGGAAGGAAGGCCTGTTCTTGCAAGAATATCATGCAACGGGCCTCTAGTAAAAGATAATCATGACAGGTTCATTAACACAGCTAGTCATTCCACCAACAATATCTCATCAAGTTAGAAGTGATGAACATCTTTAAATAATCCTGAAGTATGTCACTATATTAATTTATAATCCTATATAATAAAGATGTAATACGCAAATGGTCATTATGCTGTGAAGAGTAATGACTGACTGTGTAACGACCAGATCATGGATCAGCAGGAGGGTGGGGTAGTGAGCTACAGGTGGGTGGTGGAGAGCTACAGGAGTGGGCAGGGCAGCAAGCTATGAGGGCGGGTAGGGGGGAGCTACAGGAGGGTAGGGCAGTGGACAGAGAGCGACTGGAGGGCGGCAGTGAGCTGCTGGTGCACGGATTCATGCACAGGACTACTAGTTATAAAAGTAAAATATTATGGTCAAAAGTACTTTGGGGTCTTGAAGTAAAAGATGCTATCTGAGAAACTTGCAAATGCACCCTTTAGGTTAAAGAAATATGAATAAAATATAAATGGTGGTTTAATGACTGTAGAACAAATGGACACATTTTGAGTCTGATTTAGATTTTTGCATGCCAGCTGGTTTAGTTTTTTAAATAAATTATTGAGTATAAACATATTAGACAGATGCTATTTACCATACTTACTGTTTTCTTTATCAATAGGTGGAACATCTTGAGTTTGTTATTTTCAAACCACTTTTAGGTAATTGTTGTCAAACAGGAGTTGACATGATTAACTTCTCTGCTCCCATCTGTATGAATATAATCAATATATTGCAATAATTATGTATGGTGCCAGGTGGGCACTGAAAAGAGCAGGGGGAACATTTTGTAAAGTATATGATTGTCTAACCACCATGCTGTACACCTGAAACTAATACAGAATAATCCTATCTAATAAAGAGGGAATATGCTAATTGACTGCCATGCCCTCAAAGATGGTGGTGCCCACAGCCACAAGATGGTGGCGTCCAGTCCCCTTAGCCCTGTTGGGGCGGCAGGCATGCAACAAGGCCGGGTCTGCCCCTAGGCGAGCCTAGCCTCTCCACGTGCCTGTCTCCGGAGTCCCCCAGTTCCCTCAGCCCCCCAGCCACCCAGGGCTGGCCCGAGGTGCAGGCAAGCCTCAGCTGGAAGCTGCCCAGCCACCCAGGGCCGCCTAGGGCTCAGGTAACCAGGGCTGGCCAAGGCTTGTGCTGCCAGCAGTGGCAGCAGCAGAGGTATGACGGGGCATTGCCTTCTGCTGATCACCAGGTCGCCTCCTGCCCCTGAGGACTCCCAGACTGTGAGAAGGGGTAGGCCGGGCTGAGAGACGCCACCTCCAGTGCATGAATTTTCATGCACCGGGCCTCTAGTATTGAATATAAACTGTAATTGAAAAGTGAAATTTAGCCCTTGCTGGTTTGGCTCAGTGCATAGAGCATCGTCCTGCAGACTGAAGGGTCCTGGGTTCGATTCCAGTCAAGGGCACATGCCTGGGTTGCAAGCTCGATCCCCAGTAGGGGGAGTGCAGGAAGCAGCTGATCAATGACTCTCTCCCACCATTGATATTTCTATCTCTCCCTTTTTCTCTGAGATCATTAAAAATATATATTAAAAATAAAAATAAAAATGACATTTAAAGTTAATTTAAAAAACGAAATAGAAAATGTCATTTCCTTGTCATCCATTGTAGAGTCCCAAAAGCTGCCCATGGTGCTCAGAGGCTACCTGTCTCCTTTCCAGATGTGCTCATGAGGTGGAGGCACCGCCCCACCCTGCCCGATCTTCAACATTTCCAGGCAGTTTCAGCAAGTTCCAATTCATCTCACTGTGCCCTCCATGCTATACTGTATCTTCACTGGAAATAAAGGAAGAGCAGGGATTGACCTCCTCTTCCCCCCTCCGCTTCTTGCCTTCTGGGAGATGGCAGCTCTGATAGCATTAAGCTTTGTGGGATTCTGAAGCTACATTCATAGGAAAAATACTGAAATCCTACAGAGCACCAACTAATAATCCAAGAAAAACTGGAGGCTGCTATAGATATATATTTTTTTCTACTTTCTGAAACTAGGACCGGTCACTTTGAGATGCATAATCTAATGGGAGCCAATTGATGATGGGGCCAGTTCTTATTTTAGGAAACTGCCTTCAAGCTTGATTAGAAATCATAAGACCCAGTTTGAAATTTCCATTTTCACATAATATTAAAAAAATTGTCATGCAAGGTTGTTAAATCTATTCAACATAAGGCTTTCTTTTTTTTTTCCTCATTTCAAACCATGTGTATTTTAATTCTCATAAAAAAGAACTAAAATAACAATGACTAACTTATTCATATGATTAGCTTTTTACAGGTGACAAAATTTCCTCATGTATTTTTTTCTCATCTGGTCTTGTGCTAGTACTTTGAAGTAGCTTCCATCCTCATTTGATACCCCAGGAAACTGACCTTCGGGGATGTACACTGCCCCAGATCACGTGGCTGTTAAGTGGTGGGTCTGGGCTAGAGAGCATCTTTTGACCATGAAAAAATTACTCTATAACTCATAAAGTCATATTTGCAGTAATGTTGGACTTGCTTCACCAACACATAAAGTTAGTCAAGTCTCAGAACTCCAAACAAAGCCGTGGGAACCCACCTTCTGAAATGGGTGGATATGGGCTCCGATCTCTTAAAATAAGTCATTGTTCACAAACAGGTCCACAATGCTCCTGAAAATGTTTCCTCTCCTCCTATTGGCATTAATGGGAAATGACTGACTTGGCCTCACTCCTTTATTTTTCTTATCTGTGTGTGACAATCTCAGGGAGCAAAAAATGCTCAGGTCAAAGGCTGGGTGAGGCTGTTGCCAAGCAAACAATAATGATAAGTAACATCCTATATAATAAAGAGGTAATATGAAAATTGACCCCCATGCCCTCACAAGATGGCTGTATACAACCAGGCTGGCAGGGGGGTTAGTGAGGGACGACCAAACAACTGAACAAGCAGGCTGCATGGGGTGACCAGGCCAGCAGGGAGGGGGCAGTTAGGGGCAATCAGGCCAGCATGCAGAGTCAGTGAGGGGTGATCAGGCAGGTAGGCAGGTGAGCGATTAGGAGCCAGTGGTCCAGGATTGTGAGAGGGATGTCTGACTGTCCTAAACCGGCATTTTGGACATCCCCTGAGGGGTCCCAGATTGGAGAGGGCCCAGGCTGGGCTGAGAGAACCATTCCCCCCTCCCCCTGTGCATGAATTTCATGCACCGGGCCTCTAGTTGAAAAATAAAAGTATGTTGAGGTCTCTTGGCAATGATGAGTATAGAACCTGTGCCAGGCAGAGAAACGTAGCTTGCATTCTGTCTCTGCTAGTATCTGCAGTGTGATCTTGGGCAATCAGTTACTCTGCCAATCCTCAGTTTCCTCATCTATTAAATGGGTATATAAATTCCTACTCTACTGAATTGTGACAACAAATGATAGTTTAATGCTATATAATATTGATAACATGGATGCTTTATCAATGCACATTTCCCTTCTGGCTCTTGAATTTCTCTATTTGTCTCAAATTTTATAATAAACCATGATGTTTGAGTTCCAAAAGCTGAGTATGTAGTTGTTACCTCCTGGAATGTTGAGACCCATTATGTTTCAGCTACCTTCCCTGTGGGGACCCACAGCCTTGCCTTCCCCTGATAGGCTGCCTCACCAGCAGTGTCCCTTCCATACCTATGCCATCTCCTCCCTTTCTCAGTGTGCATAGAGTTGGCGATTAGTAGGCCTTCAAAGATGGTTATTGAATAAATGATCAAGGTTGTGTATATAGTGCCCAACACTTAAAGGCACTGTAAGGTCTTTCAATCCAACTGTTAATTCTATATTTGAATGGCTTCATTAATCCATTTTTCAGTCTCTAAAAATTAATGGAGAGCCATTACAAACCTCTGAAGAAGACCCATCTCTTCTGGTAAAGACAAGACAGCCCTTTCTCTACCTGGCCGCTCTGAAATGACAAAGTTTTTCTTGTATTGAGCCCACACATGCCTCTGGTGCTGGTCCCATCCGTCTGAGGCCATAGAGTGTGAGTTTGATCCCTCTCCATATGCCATCCTTTCAGAACTGTGAAATTAGCCATCTCATCTTCTCAAAGCCAACATTCCCAAATCCTTATGCAACACCACTCCTGACATTGTCCCTGCCCCATCCTCTCACAGTCTCCCAACCCCCAACATCATGGACAAAGAGAAAGGAACAGGCACATGCAGAACCTGAAGATAACGAACATGTCAAATGCAGAATCTGGAGCGAATGAATTAGCCAGATATTATCTGCAAGGAAATTGAATAAAAATAGGAGCATTTAGACAGACCTTCAGGAAAACTTCTCAACCATGAGTCTGGGCTGTGCCAAACCCAAAACATTTGGAAAAAAGTTTGAGATGTTCAAATCCCAAACTCGAGCATTTGGGGATGGTTTGGGCTATTTTAATTGCCCCATTTTCACTAGAGTAACTTGACAAGACACTCATTTGCTGAACTTCTTCCAGAGAAAGAGTGGTTTCTGATTCAACACTATAAGAGCCTCTACTTTCCTTTCTTTGGTCTCTTTTTTTCTCTTCATTGTTCGCCAAAAGCCCCTCATTGAAGACTGTTTTCATTATCAGGTATGATGGGCATATAGAGGAGGTTGATTTATATTCAGTTTGAAGTTTTTAAGAGAAAAAAAATTACCATCCTTTTAAGTAAAGTAGCTGGCACTCGTGTTGCAAATATATTAAATGTTTCCAGATTAGATTCCAACAGAATACAGTCTATCTTTGTGCAATAGTAATGGGCTACAACTTCTAGACAGCACTCTGCTTTCTGCCAGGGAATTCTCGTCTCGGTTCAGGTACAAGGGGCCCTATAATGCACAGAGAAGAAAGGCTCAGCATCCCAGAGACACATGCTTGGGAGGACTGGCTGGATCCTCTAGACTGCCGTGGAGACTATGACGAGGAGACTGTTTTATAGCTAAATCTGGTAATACCTTCCAAGAATCATAAGGCATTATGTAAAAGAAAAGAGCCAACATTCAATTTGGCTAAGCCATCCTCTCAGGACACTCGGTGGAAGCCTACTGGTGGCAGAACACCAAGCCTGATGGCAATGCTTCCATGTGACACAATTGATATAAAAAGAGAACAGTTCTGGCACTGAGGGATACTGTTGGGGGGTGGGGGAAGGAGGTCAGTGACAGAAGATTGGTCTTTCCTTTTCGCAAATGAAAGATTCTTTATAATCATAAATAGAACAGCCCAGGATTTGCCAGCACGCATTATGCATTTTGCTCATTATGCATTTCATAAAGAATTGAAATCCAAGGAAATTGAAAGATATATTGTCCTTCAGCCTACTCAGACTCACAAGCTAACTCTAGTAGAGGATGGTCTATCAGACATTGCTGTCTGTCTGTGCAATATCCATTCTCGATGTCATCCTAATCAGAGAACCCTGATTTTGTTAGGGGTTTAATTGGGTGAATTGTAACGCTACATTTCCCAGCATCCCTTGCAACAAGGACCAACCTTGACAAAGAATTTTGGCCAAGGAGGTATAGGAAGGAGTCCATGGAGATTCCTGGGAAAGTTTTCATTGTTCAGATACGGATCATTACTTCTTTGTTCCATGTTGCTTTCTTCTTCATCTTTCTGTTTTAAATGCAGACATGCTGGAGGTATAGCAGCCATCTTAGGACCTTGAGAAGAAAAGCCATGGACTAAAATGGGAAGTAGGAAGATGGGAGGAGCTGAGAATTTTTAAAAAAATATATTTTATTGATTTTTTACAGAGAGGAAGGGAGAGGGATAGTTAGAAACATCGATGAGAGAGAAACATCAATCAACTGCCTCCTGCACACACCCCCTACAGAGGATGTGCCCGCAACCAAGGTACATGCCCTGGACGGGAATCGAACGTGGGACCCTTCAGTCTGCAGGCCGACGCTCTATCCACTGAGCCAAACCGGTTAGGGCAGGAGCTGAGAATTGATGACATCATGGACCTGCAGCTCCAGTCCTGGACTGCCAACCCTCCAACATACATACTTCTCATCTCAGGAAATTGAACCACTCTTCCCAAAAGCTTTAGGAGTTATCCTTGGCTCTTCCATGTCCCTTGCCTCTCCTCTACTCTTCCATATTCAATCTATTATTAAGTCTGTCACTTCTACCAGAACACCCCATCTCAAATTCATCTACTTTTCATCTATGCTGTCACCTCTGTAGTGAACTCATTACCACCTGAAATATTACAAGAGTCTCTTACTGGGTCTCTCCACAAGTGTTTGCTTCCTGCAATCCATCTCCACTCAGCAGCAGAAGTGCTTTCTTAAAACAGATCACACCACTCTTACGTCCCCCCCACCCCCCCTTTTAAACTTTCCACTGTGTTCCACGGCATTGAGCATGAAATCAGAACTACTCACACTAGCCGCTGAGGCCACATACAACCCGGACACCACCACCTCTCCAACGTCATCTCTCACTGTCCCTCCCTCTTTCTTCACTTGCTCAAAACCACTCATTCTCTCCCCTCTCTCACTGCCAACACGCAATGTTCTTGCCTTTAATTCAGCTCCATATCTTCCTTCAAGTCTTAGCTCATGTGTCAGAAAGATAGTTAAGTCCAGAGAAAATTCCCCTGCTGTTGCTCTCTATCCCTGTTCAGCACACCCACGATTTATAATGATTGAATTGGGTTGTTTACCTGTATTTATTGGTTTTGACACTGTAAGCTTCACAAGGATAGGACCCCAGTCTTCCTGGTTCTTTTATCATCATCATCCAGTCTCCTGCCTGAGATACAGCTAAAGCTGTGGAATAAGTGAGTGAATTTAACCTGCACATGATAAGGATGCAATGCATATGATTTTTTGGTAAAAATATAATATATAAAGTTCTATGACAACATATATTTTAAGCCAGTTTGATAATCATATATACTTTTTTACTCTTATTTGATTATACTTTCTCATTTATCAATCGAAGCTTGATTTACTAGTATATAAGAAAACATGGTTTGAGCCACAAACACATATTAACATGTAAATTGAAATTTTATTTTATTTTAGGTCATTAAAAAACATGACCTGTTTGGAATATTATTTTTTTATGCTTTTTTTTACAAAAACTTTTTTTTTTTTCTGAATCATTTTTGTATTTTGTCTCCAAATGGAGAGACCAGAGAGACATGTTCAGCCTGGCATTGGTAAATACTTCTTTGCAAATGACACATGATTGTTGGGAATAGCCCGCATGGTCTGTGAAATTGGATAACATGGGTTCAAATCCAGCTATCGTTTACTAGCTGTGTGATACTGAGCAAGGGTGAACCTTGCTTGTGCCTTAGTTTTCTCAGTTGTACAATCAGGGGGTAGCAATAACATCTCTCAGAGAGGAGTTGTGAAGGTTCATTGTGAAAATGCATTGCAAACATGTGCCCAAGTGCCTGGAATAGTAAACATTGTGTAATTTTAGCTATTTGCATTAGTGTGCTAGGGCTGCCATATCAAAGTACCACTAGGGGTGGGGGTGGGGGCTTAAACAACAGACATTTATAGGCTAAAAGTTCAAGGTCAAAGTGCCTGCAGGCACTTTCTCGTTGGCTTGTAGATGTCTGTCTTCTCCCTGTGTCTTCACATGGCCTTCCTTCCCTCTGTATCCATCTGTGTCCAAGTGTCCTTTTCTTAAAAGGACACCAGTCCCATTGGATTAAATTTACCCAGATAACTTCATTTTACTTGAATTACCTCTTTGAAGGCTCTCTCTCTAAATACAGTCACCTTCTGAGGTACTGGGGATTAGGACTTCAACCTAAGATTTGGGACACACACACACACACACACACACACACACACACACACACAATTAAGCCCGTAACACTATTAATATTGTTTCCCCAGATAAGCCAAATTAGATACGGTATCTATAGTTTCTCTTTTCAACATTGGTTTTGAAATACTGCAGACTTCTTAATGAGAATTTTGCAGCGATAAATACAATGATCAAATCCGGCCAATAGCATTATGAGGCAAATTTGCTGAATGAGCATTATTTTTGTGCTCTACATCAGCTTGACTTTAACATGAGTGCTCCTTATACTTCCTGTCTTTAGTAAGCAATGTATTATGATATACTGACATGATATGAGATGAAGAATAAATATAACTAAACCGTGTATGATGATCAAAACTACCCTGGAAGTGTGGGTGGCAGGCTGAGCTAAGTCATAAACACCTTCCCCTGATCCTCACCAGCCACCCAGCCATCCACTAGGGCCTCTCAGGATCTATGTGGACAGTCAGACTTATTCCAATAAAGGGAATGTATTTTAAAAGTTATCTTACTGATTTTTTAAAAATGGAAACACATCTCCAGCTTTACCTTTAATGATGTAGACACTCTGAAATACCACCTCTGAGGTTCCAGTACCCACCCACTGAGAAATGCTGATCTAGACTAAAACTTTCCCTAGCAATAGGAGAATTCATTGTAATACGTACTTGAAAGTTGAGCATGAACTATATATATTGGGATTTCTGGTCTTAAATCCTATTCTGCCATTTATTAGCTGTTTAATGCTAGGCACATCATTTATTCTCTCTAATTCTGTTTCCTGTGCTGTAAAATGAGAAAAACAAAATATATTTCTTTGCTAGCTCACAGAATCCTTATGAGGATTAAGGGGTATAAAAAGGCACTTAAATCTATAGCCAACCAACAAATCAATACAACAATCAATACAAATCAATACTGATAGTAATCAGGAATATGGTCCTCCCTCTGCTAGGTACCATTCTCAGAATTTTATATTACAACAATCCTTCAAGGTAGGGACTGTTGTTGGCATTCCAGTTGACAGGTAAGGAATCTGGAGAGGGGACAGTTGGGTAACTTGCCCAGGTCATAGAGCTAATAAGTTGCAGAGGTAGGATTTTAACTCAGGCATTCCAGGGCACCATACTGTCCCACCCCTGTAACTCTTGTGACTGGATAATTTATCATCTAGACACTTCTGAGAATGAAAACAGAGATATTGATGGCTGTGCTGGCACAACAAATATCAACTAGGACTTGAATTAGGCAAATAGGATAAATAGTCCCCTTTACCATAAGGGATGCTGAGTATGCGCCTGGCTTGAAGGTTTCCTGTACACATGAGGACATTGCTGGGGAGGGAATGAGCTACACAAAGACAGGCCATGACTGTTCCTCTGGACTCCCCTCCTTCTCTAAATCTAACCTCGAATCCAGCAGGCACTGAATGGAATACCATTTATTAAATTGAAATCTGTGTCTCTAGCACCATTACCCACCGATTATGAGGTCCCTTTATAGGGATGATGGAGACACGGTGAGAGGCAGAGCCTTCGCCATTCTCCCTGGAGGTCCCAGGAGCTGCCATACGCAGCATGCCCAAGGGATAGACACAGAGGTCAGACCAAGTTCTCAGGGTTGTTCTTGCCCAGATGGATTGCCAGCACTTTGTATCAAGGGTTATGTTGTGCCTTTTTTTTTTTAAATTTAAGATATGCTTTATTGATTTTTTACAGAGAGGAAGGGAGAGGGATAGAGAGTTAGAAACATTGATGAGAGAGAAACATCGATCAGTTGCCTCCTGTACACCCTCTACTGGGGATGTGCCCACAACCAAGGTACATGTCCTTGACCGGTTTCAAACCTGGGACCCTTCTGTCCATAGGTCAATGCTCTATCCACTGAGCCAGACCAGTCAGGGCTGTGCCTTCTTCTTTATGTATGAAGCAGAGAGGTCTCTTGTGGAGGATATGCAGAGAAATGAGAATGGGACTTGGGAACTAGATAGAGGATATGTTCAAATACCTTCTCCTCTGTGGAGTGCTTCTCATCCTTCATCTCTCATTGTCTCCTGCTGGTTCCCATAGCTCATTTCATACATTTTTTAGAACTTGTAATACAGACACTGTGTTTTAATAGAGGAAACATAGTAAAGTGACATAGTGCATGAGCTCTAGAGCCATGTAGTATTTACCAATGATGTGACCTGGAGCAAATACCTTGATCTTGGTTATGCCATCTGTAAAGTGGGGATGGGAATTCACCCACAATATAGGGTGGCTGAGGATTAATTTAGTCAATTCATACAAAGTCCATCGAACATCCTCTTCTCCTTTTCCTCCTTCCAATGAGACAGAGATTGTGTTTTGATTATATGTTGGTTTCTCCAGTGCCAGCACAGAGTATGATACAGATTCACTACAGGATTCACTACAGAAGCACAAACAGATTAACACACAGGAGAGCAGTTCCAGACCTAAGTTGATATATAATTGATTTAAATGACACAAGTCTAAAAATATTCAATAACAGGGTCATCCAGCAACATCCAAGTAATTTGTTCTCTACCAACGGAAGATGAACTTTAAATGAATTTCAAGTGTAGCCACAGAACCAGCTCCAAAAGGAGCTATCCTTTCTCAGGAGATGCTGAGTTGCTTTTCAGACCAAAACCACAGTCATGCAGCCAAATCACGCAGCCAAGGTATGCACAGAGGAGAGAACTTTGACCTCCATCTGCACCTGGAACTAAAGTCTCCCCCCACCTCATGCCAACCCACAGAAGAAAAGGGCCCGTTGTCCGGGAAGATCCTGTGTTGATGCCCCTTACCACAAATGGCCAAGTTCCAAGGTCTTTCAATTAAATGATGCCCACCAGAGTTTCTGCATATCTTTCCCCAACTACCCTTAAAAAATCTGCCCCAAACCCTGGATTCCCTGGGTCGGGGGTTTCGGGCTTTTGAACATCAGCTTCCAGTTCTCCTGGGTGATGCTACTCATATTAAAATAGCCCACCTTTCTCCACTGCAATTCTCAGTGCTTACTGTCTGGCTCTGCTAGCGCCAGGTGAATGAATTCTTTCTGCTCATTTGACCTTTGAGACATAAGGTCAAGTGAATGTCTTCAGGGACTCTGGGGCCAGCCTTGCAAAAAGAGTTGTGGACCCATGGTCAGTAGTGGACAATTTCTGTCCAACATTAGTGGGGACCCTTTGAAAATCTTCACACCCCTCTTGTGAAAGAAGCAGGGTGGAATTGTTTCATATTAAAAACAAAATGACTAGAAATGGCATAAAGCAATACAAATGTTTCTAAAGCCAAATCAGTGACATCTAAAGAGACATCTGCAATCCATTTGAGAATCCAGAGCTCAAGAAGGATTTAATTTGGGAAAGGAAAAGGAGCAAAAAGGACAGTCTGCCCAAGGAAATAAATGTCAGAAATGTCACACCTCACAGGGATCAGAAAACCCCTCGGGGACAGAATATAGCTATGGTACTGTTGTCAGGAGGTGGCAATTTTATCACATCTTCTGTAGTTGCTTATTTTTCTGACATGTAACTGTGACTTCTTTGAAGGTAAAGACTATGCTTTGGTTTTCTCTACCTGTGCTTTTAAACTATGTACATGGGTTCCTTGAGGACCTTGACATGCAGTAGAATTATTGGCATATAGTATGTACTCAAGAATTATCTGTGGAGCCAGACCTGTGTGGGTCAATGGTTGAGTGTTGACCTATGAACCAGGTGGTCATGGTTCAATTCTGGGTCAGGGCACATGCCTAGGTTGTGGGCTCAATCCCCAGTGTGGGGCGTGCGGGGAGCAGCTGATCAATTAATTCTCTTGCATCACTGATGTTTCTATTTCTCCCTCTCCCTTCTTCTCTGAAAATCAATAAAAAATATAAAGAAAAGAATTATCTTTTGAGAAAATGGATTAATGATTAACAAATGGGTGAGTGATTAGCTCATTAGACCATCATAGAACCCTCACTATGTTTCTCTTGACTTTTAGAGATACAAAAAATAAAAAAAGTTTTGGGGATTGTAAATGGGCAAATAGATACAAGTCAGGACACCTAGACTGAGACACTGTTGTAGGCCATTTGTATATCTTATTTTGAGAAATATCTATTCAAATTCTTTACCCATTTTAAAATCTGCTTGCTTGTTTTTACATTCTAAGAGTTATTTATATATTCTAGACATAAGCCTCTTGTCATTTATATGGGACATTTATTTACATTTGCAAGTATTTTCTCCCATTCTGTAGGTTTTCTTTTTCATTTTCTTAATGGCGTCCTTTGGAGCATAACATTTTTGTCTAAATGAAGTCCAATTAATTAATTAATTTATTTATTTATTTTGTCACTAGTGCTTTTGGTGTCGTACCTAACAAACCATTCTGTAATCGAAGGTCACAATTTACTCCTATGTTTTCTTCTAAGAATTTTATAGTTTTAGCTCTTACATGTAGGACTATGATTCATTTTGACTTAAGCTTTGTATATGGTATAAGGAAGGGGCCCAACTTCACACTTTCGCATATGGATGTCCAGTTGTCCCAGCACCATTTGCTAAAAAGAATTACTGGAACCCTCTTTGTGATGTTTACATTTTGTGTCAAGGTGGCTCAGCTATGGTGTCCGGTCATTTGTTTAACAGTAGTCTAAATGTTGCTGTGAAAGCATTTTGTAGATGTGATTAACATATACGGTCACTTGACTTTAAGTTGACAAGATGTTTCCTTTGATGATGTGGGTGGACCTCACTCAATCAGCAACGGCCTCCAGAGCAAGTACGGGGCTTCCTGGGGGAGAAGGGATTCTGTCTCAAGTCTATCACACAAAACCTTGCCTGTGTTTCCAGCTTCTTAGTTAGGTATTCATTAATTTCTTTCAACAACGTTTTATAGTTTTCAGTGTACGCATATTATATTGCTTTTATGAAATGTATTCCTAAGTATTTTATTCTTTTTATGCTATTTTAAACAATATTTTTTTCTTACTTATATTTATGGATTGCTCATTACTAGTGTGGAGAAACACAACTGATTTTTGTTTTTTGATTTTGTATCCTGAAGCTTTGCTGAATTCATTTATTATTTCTAAAAGTGTATGTGTGTGTTTATATGTGTGTGCATTCCTTAGCAATGTCCATTTACAAGATCATATCATCTGTGCATATAGTTTTAATTCTTCCTTTCCAGTTTAGATGCCTTTTACTTTTTTTTCTTTCCTAATTGCCTTGACTAGAACTTGCAGTACAAGGTTGACTGAAAGTGGCAAGAGTAGATCCTTGTCCTTTTCTGATCTTAGGGGGAAAGCTTTCAGTCTTTTACTATTACTATGATGTTACTCAGCTGTGGAGTGGTTTTTTGTTGTTGTTGTTAGTTTTTGTAGATTCTTTTTATTAGGCTGAGGAATTTTTATTCTATTCTAATTTTGTTAAATGTTTCTATCAGAAAAGGTATTGGATTTTGTCAAATGCTTTTTCTGCATCTATTGAAATAATCATGTGCTTTCCCCCCTTTATTTTATTGATATAGCATATAACAGATTTATTTTTGTTATGTTGAATCACCCTCGCATTCCTGGGATAAATCCCACTTGGTCATTGTATAATCCTTTTTATATCCAGGCATACCTCATTTTATTGCATTTTGCTTTACAGCACTTCACAAGTTTTGCATTTTTTTGCAAACTGAAGTCAAGACTCTCTATCAACAAAAAGACTATGACTCCCTTTATTGTAACACTTGCTTTATTACAATAGTATGAAACTGAAACTGTGTTATCTTCAAGGTATGCCTATATTGTACACACACCCACACACTAAATCTCAAAACCATTGTATTAAAAGCATTTTGTGCCAGCTGGTGTGGTTCAGTGGTTGAATGTCAACCTATGAACCAGGAGGTCAGAGTGCAATTTCTGATTAGGGCACATGCCTGGGTTGCAGGCTAAATTCCCATAGGGGGCGTGCAGGAGGCAGCCCATCACTAATTTTCTCTCAACATTGTTTCTATCTCTCTTTCCTTCCCCCTTCCTCTCTGGAATATATATATATATTCCTCTCTGGAATATATATATATATATATATATATATATATATATATATATAAAATATATATATTTTTTTAAAACATTTCATGATAAAACAAAACAAAATAAACAACCAAACAAAAAAGGTAATAAAATCCCTCCAGACAACTTTGTAAGTTTAAGATGCTTTTGTATCTTTAAGGAATTATTACCTCTGAAATGTTGTCTTACTCAATACATTAGAATGGACCAAAACCCAAAAATGATTTGTTCATTCATATGACTCAAACCTCTTTAGATGAGTAGAATTCAATATGGCTCATGGGATATATCTTTAGATTCCTGCCTCATTTCTCAAATATCACATCCTTTCCTTTTTCATCATCTGCACTTCTTTTTGCTATTCCAGAGCTCAAGTGATTGGGGGGTGCTAGGTGATGGGGCTGGGTTGGTGGGCAAGGCAGACACTCTGGATCACCCGCACAAAAGCAGCATTTTAGGAAAGGTGAGACCAGCAAGTAGAGACAGGAGTGACCCAGGCATTATGTGTCTGGTTAACTCAGCTGTTGGTGATGGGTTTTCAGCATATGGGGTCAGAGATCTCCCCAAACACTCAGTTCCTCAGCCTTGAAACACCAAGCGACTGCAGCACAGGACTAAATCATTTTCACTGTGGGTAACAGTTGCTGATTTGTTTTCAACCGTCTTAGATGTGTGTGTTTATATTCTTGTAGCTACTTTATAAGGACTTCCATTTAGTTAGAGTGGAATTGCTAAATGTACAGAGATAGGGAGGGGTGTTATGAAATCTTGGTCAAAGGCAAACGACTTCTAGGCGCATGTAAAATGTGTGCAATCTGTGCCCTTTCTGTGTGTCTTAGAGACAGCTGCACAGCCCCCCTGCCTGTCCTCATTATCACCTCAGTGATGCTGTGTGTCTCACCACCAAGAAGAGAGTTTCCCTACCTCGGACCAGCCTTTTCTTCTTGTGCTGTGACAGTGGAGATGGAGAACAGCTGCTGTGTTTTATGGCCTCACAGTTAATTTAATTTATATCTGCTGTAAACATGATTTCTTAAAGCGTAATAGAACATTTCAGTTTGGCATGTAGCAAAGGCCCTCCACCTTGCCCCAGTCATTCCCAATAGATGTATTTTATTGCTTTAATTTATGTTTTTGTCTCTGTCGTTGTTGCTTTTTTTTTCTTCCAGTAGTGTGATTTTATTTTTATGACCATATTCCTCCTAGGAATTTTCTGGGCATATGGCATTCCAAAATTTTACCAGTTCAACAACCCCCACCAGCAGATAGATGATCTCGATAAGACAATGAAATAAAAAGTTTAAAGAATGCTGCGTTGTCTCCAAGTTAGCAAAGACTCGGGTGTTACTGCAGCTCTTCAGAGGTGGTGTGGCTGGAGCTTGTGGACAAAAATACACAATTTATTTCTGTATCCAGCGTTACTACTGCTATTTTATGCATGTGAGAAATCTCTAAGAGGGAAAACTTGGGATGAAATGAAGTCCCTCTTTTCCTTTACAAACCCCTCTAGCCTGGCCAAAGGATGGAGAAGCTTTTGCAAGGACTGGCTGGTACCTTTTACCCATTGGTGTTTGTCTGACCTGTGGCCCAGAGGGCAAGCATAAAGAATTTAGAAACAGGCATATGACTCCTCCAGAGGAAGTTACATAATGTTGAAGCCCTGGGACTAGAGTTTCTCCTGCCCTGTGATTTATGGCCTCTCATAGAGATGGGAGAATGCAACAGCAGATGAATGAGCCGCCTCTACTTGGCCTGTAATTGCTCACCATTTCAACTGATGCCGTCAGAGGCTGCCTTGCACGATAAGGTTTCCACTCCAGCCCATCACCTAGTCCTTTGTGGGCTTGAAGACATTTCTTACTGATACAAAGAGCCCCAAAGCTGATTGTGGTGTCTTCAGGGATGTTACACATAGGGGAGGAGAGGTCAGATGTTGAAGCAGGTGTTTTAATTTTCATGGCTAATTCAACTTCCTTTCTTCCTAGAAGTGGCATCTATGATTTATTCTCTAGCAGAGTCAACTCCATGTTTAAAAGAACAGATAAAAAGCATCTAAAGATTTTCCTAAAGAATTTCTCTTTTCCATGATCAAATTCCTTGGAAAATATGAGTTCTTCTGATAGTCTTATTTCACAAAGAACTCACCCCAAATTGGCCAATTTCAGTGGCAGATTGACACTGTTTTCAATGACTGCATGTCACTCTGCCCAAGGAATGGTTCCTTTCTGAAGTCCACCATGGCTTTCAGTTTCCGATCTGAATTGCTTTCCTTGGGCATCAAGATTGAATGATGTTAAACACCTGAAATTTATATAACGTCCTTAACCAATGTTACCTCAATACTTTTTTCAGAGAGGAAGGGAGAGGGAGAGAGAGATAGAAACATCAATGATGAGAGGGAATCACTGATCGGCTGCCTCCTTGATGCCACCTACTGGGGATCGAGCCCGCAACCCTGGCATGTGCCCTTGACCGGAATTGAACCGGGGACCCTTCAGTCCACAGGCTGACACTCTATCCACTGAGCCAAACTGACTAGGGCTCAATACAAATCTTTATTTTTAAGAAAAGATTGCCATCTCCTCCTTCCATTCCTGCTTTAGTTTTCCTTTAAAACTCTGGCCAAGAGTCACCTCTTCCAGGAAGTGTTCACTGATTTAAATTTCACTGGCCCATTCACCAGGTGTTCTACACAGATCCTCTGCCCTTGTGTGGCTCTGTGCAGTTTGACACATGTTTCTCACAACTGCTCTATGAGGAAAGTATTGGTATTATCTACCGCACAGAACTGGGATTTGGTTTCGTCTGGTTTTAAAGACCTTGTTCTTTACCTCCTCCTTACTGCTGATGTGTGAACCACTGGAAGGCAGTTCAGCTACCCCAAGAAAATCTTTGGAAGTATTTTCCTGAACAAGCACAGCGGCATCTCTAAGAATAATTCTGGAGCCAGTTTTAAGAAAAAGTTGTTGTTCACATCCCTACAGTAAAATTGCAGGTAATCACATGAACTTGGTTGCGTTATTAGAAGGGTTGCCTAGAATAATAGGTGCACAAGCTTTAGCAGTATTGCTGGCATAAAGTAAGGGTTCACTTATCAGAGCCAGTGATTAATGAGGTTATCGTGGTGGTGGTGGTTGCTATCAGCTTACTACTTGTTTGAGGCCAGGCAACTCTGGGGCTTAACTTAGAAAAGCTAGGGAGATAAGGGACCAGGGAAACTCCTGCCACAAAAATGACGAAGAAAATCATCATCAAAGAAGAAAAAGAGAATATTGAAACAAACAAACAAAAACAACAAAAAAAAACCCTCTAGAGATGTTGAGGTAGAGAAAAACTGAGCAAAGAGAATGGAGAAGAGATGTGATGGACACAAAGTTACACAATAAAAATTTAGCTACACTTTATGAGAATTCAGACCTAAGTCCTAAGCCCAGTGGGTGAGCGACACTCCTGACCTCTTCTGCACTGTGCAACACAAGTTTACTGATTGCCACTGAAAGGGAACAAAATAAATTTTGGTTAAAGATCATGGTGTGTAGACATTAATCTCCCCCATGCTTCCTCAAAAAAACGAAAAAATGGAAACATATTTTAGTTGCCAATAAAATAAGGATGTGACTACAATCTTAAACCACAAACTATGCAGCAAAGCTGCCAAATGCTGTGAAATCTGGAGCAAAATGAGGAAGAACACTGAGTACTAACAACAGATCCTCAGACCTTGGGCAAGATGGACTTGGCCCCTCACTGCCATGCATGGAAGTGGGGCTGCCCTGAAATGCCCATCCAAGGATTCTGTACCTGCTGAAGATCTAGGGGCACAGAGGACTACAGCAGAAGAGGACTGTCTTCACAGAGACCCAATTTGACACCAGAAAACATGGCAGGTAGAAAATGAAGGAGAAACCAGGGCAAGACACAATTTTTATCTATCTCATTACCAGAGGTGAGGTGAGATAAAGAGAATAAAGGAAATAGCGTTTTCCAAATTACCAGTCTCTTAAACACACAAAAAAATTGAGTGATGATATATATTCACAGGTTAAGAAAATAATAGATTTGGTGATAGGCTACAGGAGGCAATATATCCTATTCGAGCTTACTAACATCTTCCTCTACTTCCCTTCCTCCTCAGACTGTCTTTTGGCAGGAATCTGAGGTGAATAATGATAAGAATCACCCCACAGGTCTGCTTTGAAATGGGAAAGAACATAAAGAAGAAAGGAGTGTCATACACAGAGAGTGTGTGTGTGAAAGAGAGAGAGAGAGAGAGAGAGAGAGAGAGAGAGAGAGGGAGAGCAAGAGAAATTTTTCCAGAAAACAGAGGAAGAGTTCAAAAAGTTCTCTAGACCAAGCATGTCAAACTCGTGGCCCACGGGCCACATTCGGCCCACAGTGAATATATTTGCGGCCCAGCCAATATAATGGTATGTAAGAAAACATTAATTTTATCATTCCTCTTGTTCTATTTTATACTATACTTTTTGAAATAAACATACATTTCTATGTAAATTGAAGCCTGTGTTTTCTTGCAGCCCACATAAACTTAAACCTTGTTTATTTGGCCTGTATTAGCCTTTGAGTTTGACATGCTTGCTCTGGACTCTCAATGAAATTATAGGAGGTAAATGTAAATGAAAAATATTACAGAAAAGAAAGCTATACTCGAAGCAAGTAAAAATAGAACAAGCCTAACTTAAACTAAACAGGACTTTCACTCATTCATTCAACACATAATTTCTGAATACCCATGCATGCCAGGAGTACCGCTTAGATGCTGGGGTTAGCGGTCTTTCAGGTTGGCAGCATCTCTGCCTTCAAGAAGCTTACAGTCTAAGATGGGTGTTAAGGAAATAATATACATGGAATAAGTTGATATAGTCTTATTTTGAAAAAGTAAAATAGGACTATATAATGGCAGATGAAAAGATAGGACCTTATTTGGCCTGGGTGACCAGTAAAGGTCTCTCTGACCACATGACATCTTATCTGAAATGTGGATAGCATGAATGATTCAGGTTTGCAAACATCTGGGGAGACAGTCTAGGCATCCTATATAATAAAAGCCTAATATGCTAAGTGTCCAGTCATCCAGTTGTCCATTCAACCAATCAAAGTGTAATGCGCTAATGATATGCTAAGGCCGCTCAACTGCTTGCTATGACGTTCACTGACCACCAGGGGGCAGACACTCCAACTGGTAGGTTAGCTTGCTGCTGGGGTCTGGCTGATCAGGACTGAGCCAGATGACCGGACATGCCATAGAGCCCATGGTCCCTCCCTGGCTGGCCAACCTCCTTTGTCCCTCCCCAGCCCCAACCGTGTACTGGTGGGGTCTCTCCACCTGACTTGCACGCTCTCACAATCCAAGACCCTTCGGGGGATGTCGGAGAGCTGGTTTCAGCCTGATCCCACAGGCGAGGCCAAGGGACCCCACTGGTGCATGAATTCGTGCACCGGACCTCTAGTATGTAATAATAGTGAAAAAAAGAGTGTGAGGAAGAAGATAGACATAAGTAACAGCTAAACAATAGCCAACAAATACACACTTGGTGTTTGTGTAAAAGAAATGAACAAATAAAACAGAAAATATGTTCAAAAAATGTAACAGGGAAAAAAATCCCAAAATAAGTGCTCAAATCTGCAGATCAAACATAATGTTACAATGAAAACTTGATATCTGAATGATTGACATCAGTACATAAGAGTAATATGGATAGCCAGCCCGGACTTTGGGCTGGGCTTGTGGCTTGCTTTGGCCAGCAGCATGTTATAGCAGCTCCGAGTAAACCTCATGGAGACTCTCTTACAACTTAGCTACTAGTGTGAACAAGGCTGAGCCATCCTGTTGGAGGATAAGAGATCACACGGCCAGTTCACCCCACTGCCTGCCAAGGATAACCAACTGTCATACATATGAGTGAGGTGATTCTAGGCCAGCCAGGCTCCAGCCGACCCATGTCCTGACCATAGACGCTGAGGCAGTTCACCCAAGACCAATCCAGCCAAATCAGCAGAACTGCCCCCACAGACCTGCAGACCAAAGACAAATGGTGTTTGTTTTCAGCCACAAAGTTTTGGAGTGGTTTGTTGGGCAATGACAGCTAACTGATAAATATCTAAATATTTTCCATAACCTTATTCTTGCCCTTAGAGAGATCATTTAGGACATTTCTTTTGTAAAGAAATGTTTACCTGAAATCCAGTACAGCTAATTATATTTTAGTTTTTTTTCCCTTCTGTTAAATTGAAGTGGTGTACATTTATTTTTTTTTAATTAAAAAATCTTTAATACTTCTTAATACTTTTCTTAAAAATAAGTTCATTTAATCAAAATTCTATGTTTACCATTTTATAGTTGTTCTTCTATGGCGAAATTTGTGTAGTTTTTACATTGTACTAAGTAGTTTTCTGTATTGCTTGAATTTGTGGTGATGGCTAAATATTAACTTTATGAAAATCAGTCATAAATCATTAAAAAAAGAGCATGATAGGTAGTTAGGAAGTGTTTGAAAAATGATGGGACATGTTGAAAAGATGGAAGAGCAATAGGGGATCCTGGATTGGCTCCTGGACCAGAAAATGGACAATAGTGAGAAAGCTGCTGAAATTTGAATGGGCCTATCAATTAGTTATTAGTATTGTATCAGTGTTAACACATTGGTTTGATCAGTGTACTGTGGTTACATAAGGAGAAGTTGAGTGAAAGGTAAAGGAAACTTTGGGTACTACTTTTGCAATTTTTAAGTCTAAAATTATTTCAAAACAAAGAAAGAGCATAAAATTGTATTAAATTGTGTCAATAAAAAGTTGAATTTTGATCTATCTTATTTGTAAAATGTAAAACATTATTCTTTGTGAAGTAAATGGGGGAATAGTTTTAAAAACGACCAAGAACTAATGCATATAGTAAGTGATAATTGCTATTAGTTGTATGCTGATTCTAAAACATAGTTTTAGCATCTTGGGATATTCTGAGAAAGAAACTTTTTGATATAAATATTTAATGTTTGCCACATATTATCACAGGTATATTAATATTGTGATTATGTTTGGTCTGTCAGGGACCATATTAATTCTACATTCTGTACAAGCAGAAGTTTATATATTTCTTACACTTTTAAAGTAATTGTTTGTTCTGTCAGGGACCATATTAATTCTACATTCTGTACAAGCAGAAGTTTATATATTTCTTACACTTTTAAAGTAATTGCTAATCTAGTTCCAGCTTAATGTTTTAGATTTCACTTAATTTAATCAGAAGAATAACTAAGGAATTAGGACACTGGGTTACATCTCTAAGTTAGCAAAATGCGACAAAAATATGTATTGGAAAGAGATGTAAAGCTGGTATTTGTGATACATCAAGGAAAAGACCATTTGTTCTAGATTGAAATAGCAGTTTTCTTAGAAGAGGAACACTCTATTTTAAATTTTATTTATTTATTTTTAAAGTATGTTTTTATTGATTTTTAGAGAGGAAGGGAGAGGGATAGAGAGATAGAAACATTGATGAGAGAGAACTATCATCAATTGACTGCCTCCTGCATGCCCCTTGTTGGGTATCAGATGTGCAACCCAGGCATGTGCCCTGACCAAGAATTGAACCAATGACTTCTTGGTTCATGGGTTGACGCTCAACCACTGAGCCACACCAGCTGGGCAATTTTAAAAAAATCAGTTATCCTATTCTTTACATCCATTTTTGTGTTATCACTAAATACTATCCACACCACACACCACATGCGCAAACACTCTTCAAATGTATAAACAAGCAACTCCAATACATTCCAGTTGTTTCATAGAGCATTTTTTTAAAAGAGCAGAATAATTCCATGGCAGGTTCATAGTTGGGAAATTCCCTGGTGGATTCTGAAGTAAATAGAAAACAAGCAACAAAAAACTTAGAAACTTCTAACTAACAAAATAAACTACATTTTTCTTAGTTTGGAAACGGTACTTATAAAGAGCAGCAATTGACACCAAGAATATTATACTTGTTTACCAAAGTTGCGTGTTAGACTTCAAAAGTACTACTGTCAAGTCAAATGTCAAGAATGTTAATTAGTGAAAGGAAGGGAAGGGTTTGACTCAAGGTAGTTCGTCAGCACCAGCTCACTGTAAACAGAGCTGTGTGTCTTGAATTCCACAGCAACTACATGGAGCCATTGTTTGAACACAGGAGTTGATAAGTGACAGAGCATCTAGCAAAGAAGATATGAAAAGTTGCTGTTCAGAAAGCTTTATCAAACAAATATACTCTTATTGTAAAGAGCCGAAAACTGTGTTTCAGTCTCTTTAGCTTACCAATGTGTGGGTATTTACTATTTGGGTTTTATTTCAGCCTTTTCCATTATGTTCATTCCTTATTTGGATTAGTAGATGCCCTTTGTTGGAAAGTCTCTCCAAAGTAGATTCCAGAATTCAGAGATCTCTGTAAATTCCATTGATAATTTCCTAATCCTAAACATTCTACTATTGAACCATCGGCCATCGGCCCATCAGCCCAGGCATGAAAGAGGAAAGAAAGATATTCCCACATTAAAACCAACATGTTTTCTTTTCTCAATAGTCCTATATCTTACCCTCTTTAGATCTGGTACATGCAAAATGGATGTAGGTTGATTTGACAATTCTCGTTTTTTCTTTTAGCTCTAGAGTTTCACCAAAACCATTTCTTCTTCTGTGCAATGTCACTCCAAATTGAATCGAGTGGGACCTGGCAGGCAAGTCTTGGTACTAGACCCTGCATCTGACCCATGTCCACTAATGTCGTGGTTAGTCTGGCAGTAAACAAGGTATTTCGCAACTTCTCAATACATTTATAATTAATCCCAGTTAAACATTTTTTAAATTGAACATTTTTTGCATATTAATCTGTATGCAAAATATGAAAAATATCCAAAAGTGACTACATATGCTACTATGAATTCTGTTGAAGATAAACAACCCTCTCTACGGTATTAACAAAATAACTAAGAGTGGCCAAAATCTCCCTCCTCTAATTCAGATGTTCATTAGACATATATTTATGTCTTGAGCCCAGAATCTAGACTACAACCATCCATCAATCTTTTCTCTGCTCCTCTCCCCCAGTCTCCAAAATTTCTCCCAACACTTAGATACTCACAGAGAATTCAAACGGTTTCAATAGCTTGATTAGGCAAGCCAGCAGTGTCCAGGCCAGACTCCCTGATGTATGTTTGACAGTTGCTAATAAGGATGTGTTGGGCGGTGTTGTTTTTGTTTCTACCTAGGAATGTTCCACCCATCCTGACCACGAAGGGAACTGGACCAAGGGGGCCCACCTCGGCAAGCAGGTCCCTTAGCGTTCTGCAGCCGGTGGTGGAGTGGAGGAATCTTGGCGACAATGAGGACTTGAGACAAAGAAGAAAAGACCCAGAGGTCTGCTTTGCTTTATAGGCTAAAGCCAAGTGTTTTATTTTCAAGCTCAAGGTTTTAAAAAATCTCATTTGCGGTGTGCAGCCAGCAGCTGGATGCAAAGCTCGGGACCTGCCCTGAGGGGTGAGCACTGTGACCTCCGAGACCACCGTGCCACCTGGGTATTCAGATGTCATTCCTCCCCTCCACGGAGCCAGGCCAGCTCCTGGGCTGTCTGCTGACCCAGTGATTTGCACACAATATTTGAAATGGACATCGAAAATGGTACATTTGGTGAGTGGCAGGATGCCTGTGGAATTGATCATCCAAACTAGATGCCCGTTGAAAGAAGGGACTGTTAATAATCACACAAGGTCAACCCATACGAATGGAGACTGCCCAGGCAAACTGACACGTGGCCATGCTAGCCAGGGGAGACCTCTGCGGTATGTCTGCGCTTTCTCTTTGGTAGGTTTGCAGTGGAAACATTTAGTTTCCCTGAAGCTCCACCTCCAGGGTTATACTGACTGCAAGTGATTTTGAGCTTGTATTTTGAGGCAAACCAGATTTGTTGAAGAAAATGTCCTTATAGATGTGTAGCAATAACTACAGAAGAAGTCACATTCCCACTTTGCCTTCTCGTTGTGGTTAGAAGAGATGCTAGAATTAAAAAATAAACAAAAAAGACCTAATCTAAGGGCTGAATTTTGCCCTTCAGAAAGCAGACGGCCAGTGGGTTCTTTAAAAACGTTCCCCATCAATCTTCCACCTCCTGTTCATTTGATTTGCTTTTGACTGACTCTATCTTATTTCCCTTTGTGAAAAGAAGTTATTTTATCTACAGCCTAGAAACTTTGATACAGTTTGTTAACAACAAGGAAGCCTCTTACGTGAGGACTGTACATTATCCCTGCCAGAGCATGGCTTGCTGTCCAGTAGACAGCATTTTATGCTTTTGTCTTTATTTGAGGTACCTTTGATGTGCCATCTCAAATGAAAACACAATCATCTAACAAGGAAGGAGGGCGAGAGAGAGAAAGAGAGAGAGAACGCCTGAGCAGCCACAGGAAAAGAGACAGGGCTGAGGCCGGGTGAAGGGGGGAGTGTAAATAAAGTAAAGGCCTGGGCAGAGCTGCAAGAAATATTTGGCATTCCTGGCTTCCCACAAAGGGTAGGTCAAGGAGAGGGAACGAGCAGTTGGGTTGGGGTGTACACCACAACTATTCTCTTTCGGGTTGAGTCCAGCCCACTGTGTCACAGAAATGTCCCCAGTGGGAAGACCCCGAGTTTACTCCGCAGTGTGGCCAGTGCTCAGGGTAATTACACACGATGCCTGTCTATATGCAGGGCAAGGTCAGTGTCTGTGGCGAAGACAGCGGCTGGTTTCAAGGCTGTGTCTTAAATCCACTTTGGCTAACAACCATGAAAGCCGTATTCAGAGCACTATGTGTTTAAGGGATGGAGCACTAAAAGCCCACTTCCACATGCCCTGGTCAAAGCAGGGCCCGCTGCTTTATGGTGCTCCACAAGAATGGTTTCAGAACCTGGACGTGAGCTTTTTTAATATATTTTTTTTATTGATTTCAGAGAAGGGAGCAGGGGGGAGAGAGAGAGAGAAACATCAATGATGAGATAGAATCATTGATTGGCTGCCTCCTACATACCCCACACTGGGGATCAAGCCCACACCTCGGGAATGTGCCCTGGCCAGAAATCGAACTCTGACCTCCTGGTTCATGGGTCGATGCTCAACCACTGAGCCACTCTGGCCAGGCTGAGGTCAGCTTTTTAGACTGGAATTTTGGAAGTGGAGCCATGCTGGCTGCTTCTTGGGTAAGGAATTGAAGATGTGCCTCTTGTCCTTCTGAAACTGGAGGTGGGGGAGGGAACTCACCTTGTCATCAACAACAAAATAACCACACATCCACCAGGACAAAAACAGCCCGCCAGTTTAAGAGAGATTCAGTCATGCACAGGTTTGCGTTCTGTGCGCCTCTCGGGTCCTTTTGGGGTAATTCAGCTCCTGCCACAGGATGCGTATTGAGACTACTTCACTGGGTTCTCAGAAGTGGGAATTTCCAGCTACTGGAAATACCCAGGGCCCATGGAAGCTCATTTGTTTTTCTTCGTTTGAGTCTCAGGTTATAGACCAAATCACAGAGCCTGTTTGATGCTAGATACCTAATCCCCTTAAGTGCTTCTGAGGCAAGCATCTGAGACAGGACAGGATATGAATGAAGGTACGCATGGAAAATGGGACACCATGACCTGGGGGGTCAGCAGGTGGATTCACAGCATGTAAATCTCCTCAGAGCCACTTAGATGAGCAGGTCTCGGGTGCCTCCCAGAGCAGCAGGATGGCTGGCCTTCCTGTCCCCTTGTCCATTCTCTGTCTGCATGGCCCAAAATGAAGTGGCCATTTGGTATTCATGTCAAGAGTTTGATCTGTGGCAAAAGTTGTGTTGGAAAATTTTGTTTGCACTCATATGAATAAGTAGTCTTGCTAGAGTGGCCAGATGGATTTTCTGAGAGGTCTAATTTCTCATATTTTGTTCAATCAACCCTATAAGCGCACCAGAACCATGTACCTTCAATTTTTTGGTCCAGTAAACATGGCTGCAGAAATTTTGGAGCATCTGTGTATATTACAGGAAGAGCAAAGGAATAGGAAAAAAAAAAATGGGGTAATCGTCCTACTTTGTGGCAGGTAATATGCCAGGAGTTTGCACGGTTAGTGTAACAGTGGAAAGCATTATTGCTCTAATTTATAACTGAGGAAACAAAGAAGCATAGCAATTTGCTCTCGTGTGCCTGGCGGTGAAATGATGAAACCAGGCTTCCAAACCAGGTCTGTCTGACGCCAAACCCCAGGGCGTTCCTTCAGTGTATGTTACTGAGTCTGTTCTCAGACAGCTTAATCACTCTTACGGAAGTAAGATTTGTACACAGGAAAATTCTAGATAATAAAGATGGGAAATAATGTGAAACCTTATGACAAATGATCCCTCCTACTAATAAGATAATTTCCTCATCTGCTCCACCTCAAGCTTTATTTCCAGGAGAGGAAATTTCCTTTCTCCATGATTTTTTTTTTGAGGAGAATCCAAAATACAATGGGAACTGGGGTGTCTGTCAACCTGGTGTAGGGGCTGGAACTCAAAGCAGTTCAGACCCTTCAGTTAAGACCCTGGCTCTGCTCAGGAGGCCCGACCATCTCTCAACGTTGTGCTTGATGATGGCACAATGCTACAGAGATGGGGGGAGTGCAAGGGTTGCCCACTGGCAGGTAGCAGGGGCCATAATGCGTTATAAGTACTGTCCAATATCTTCCATTCCTTAAACATTCGCTGGGTACCTGCTACACACAAAGCACATATGTTGAAACCTGCTGGGGCTCGAGGGAGACATAAGGCGCAGTCAGTCTCCAGGGGCTGGTGATAGAAGGAGGTAAGACCCACAGCTTCATATGGAAAATGCCAGATGGATATAAACAATATACCCTGGCAGTTCCAAAGGGGACTGATATCACTGCATCAAATGGAGACATCAGTGGAGGAGGAATTTGACATAGGCCTTGAAGTATGTGTAGGAGTCCAACAGACAAGGGTGGGAAGGGAAAAACAGGAGCGAATGCTCAAAGGAGAACATTTTCTGTCTAAATAACAGTGAGTTATTCTGCTTGTCTGGATTGGAGGATAGATGAGAGGGAGTAGCAGGAATAAGACTTATTTTCTGGGCTTGCACTTTACCTTGAACTTTGGTCGATGAAAGATTCATCACTGGCTTGTCCTTCTGAGCAGAGCCAGACTCCCCCAGTCGGCAGCAGCACTGGCCCAGCAGTCAAGCACTTGAGCTGCTCTCCCTATGTGTGCATGTGAGGACCAGTGGTGCAGGGGGCCGAGGTCTTTCCTCAACTCAGAAATGGCCTAGTTGCCCTGGCCGGTTTGGCTCAGTGGATAGAGCGTAGGCCTGCAGACCAAAGGGTCCTGGGTTTAATTCTGGTCAAGGGCACGTACCTCGATTGTAGGCTCCTCCTTGGCGCAGGCTCTGGTTCAGGCATGTGTAGGAGGCAACCAATCGATGTGTTTCTTTCACAGCAATACTTCTCTCTGTCTTTCCCTGTCTCTTGCACTCTCTCTAAAAATCAATGGAAAATATCCCTTTGGGTGAGGATTTAAAAAAAAGAAAGAAAGAAATGTCCTGGTTTCTGAGAACTAGCCTCATTGCCCTGGGAAACTGGTCGGGCCCTCTTCTGACCTCCTGCTTTCTCTGTCCTGAAGCTCTGACCAATGGGCAGAAGGCTGGGTCAGCTTTGCTGCAGCCAGAGGACATTGGGGAGACCACCTCTCCCAAGGGCCCTTCTCTGTGTAGGTCCCCTATGCTCCCAGGGCGGGCAGCCAGCATCACTTTCCATCTGGTTCCAGGCTATGGCTACCTATCAATTAAGCTGTGAGATGTTTGCCCTTGGGACATGGTTTGAGTGACACTCCGTGGTTTAAAACAAAACAAAACAAATTCTGCCTCATTGCACCTTAAATAATTGGCTGCTGGTAAAGTGTCTTTTAAAACCACTCCAGGCATAATCACCCATCAGCCCACTTCTGTGAACAGAAGTGGGCAATTTAAACACCGACTTTAGCTCTTCCCTCGTTTCCTTGCCTCGTGAAAGCATCTGGTTCTCAACTGGGCCCCGATTTATCCCCTGTGATGCCTGCTACACATCAAATCTGACTGGAGATTAAAAATAAACAAATTGCCTGGAGAGTTGTTAGAAATGCAGATGCCAGGGCTCACCACCATCCTGGAGAATGATAATCCCCAGGCTCTGAAATAGGCCTACGGGTTTTATTTTAATTTAATTTTTTTTTTTTTATTTATTGATGAGAGAGAGAGAGAGAGAGAGAAATCAATCTTTGTTCCACTTACTTATGCATTCATTGGTTGCTGCTTGTATGTGCCCTGACCAGAGATTGAATCCTTAACCTTGGTGTATTGGACGATGCTCTGTGAAACACAGCCAGGGTGGAAAACCATGGCCTCAGGTAATACCTTACAACTATTTGCATCCACAGTCCTTGTCTGCTGCATCCTAGAATTTCCAGAGTTAGGAAGCATCTTAGAGATCAGCTAGTGCAGCACCTTCTAAACTCGTGGTAGTGCGAAGCCGGTCTAGGAGCTAGGGACGTGGGGGCAGTGTTTCCTCAGCCTGTGTGACTGGGAACCAGCTTCTCTGGGACCATAGATTAGCATCTTGTTGCCCGAGGAGCACTTCCTTCTTATGCAGTTCAACTTCCTTTGAAAAAGAGAAGAGATCTGCCCCGTCACCTGAGGCTCTGGATGGGCAGCCTCTTCCCTTGCCCTGCTGCTTCTGGGTGAGGCTTATCTCCCCCTGGCTAGGGTGAGGATGGATGGCATGTGCGAACAGATGAGACATTCGTGGAAGAAGCATGTTCTCCAAGTGTGTGCGGTGATGGATGCAGGGGGCACGGGTGACCCGAACGTCTTCTGAGCATGGCTTTGAGACCATGGCTACCACTGAAATCACAGAGCATCTTAGAATCATTGTTCCCCTGTAAGAAATTCCAGATTGGGAGACTTGGAGACCAAGAATTGTCTACTACTACCCTTGTTGGACTGTAGGTGGCTTTGAGCATAGGAGCTAACCATCAGTCAAACCCAGGGGGGCTGTCTAGGCTGAGCTGCCTATTCAAGGGCAGATGCCCATAGCAGAGGGCAGGATGGGCAGCTGGAGCACAGAAGAGCAGAGTTGGAAGCCAGAGGACAGGATGAGGCTGTTTGGGTCACTCTCTGGCCCAGAGCTCTGGCTGTGTGTGCTTACCTGCCCCTGATACTCTCCATGTCATTAATAAAATGGACCCTTCATCTAATGATGCCAGGACTACAAAGTGATGTCTTCTGCACCGTCAGGAAATCTAGCCTGCTGCCTCATTCATACCAATTGTCCAGGTATTGTCTGAATAATGAGGATACAATGATGGACTAAAAGTGACACCGCAGGGGACCTCTCCATCTTCAGAAGAAAACTGCCCTCACACAGGGTCTCCAAGAGAAATCTCCCTCTCTTCTAGAAGGCAAAGCTCTCTGGCTACTGGGGGCTGCCTGCTGACCTCCATTTCTCCTCAGCCCATCAGTCAGACCCAGAGCTGTTCCCTCTCCCACCCCAACACGCACACGCTAATCCTTTAGCTCCTTGCCCAGAAGCCTCCAGGAGCCCAGACCAAGTCCTGGGTTCCTAGGCCCCAAATTTTTGTAGCAAAACCCATTTTAACCTGAAACTTTTAATAGCAAATAAATAAAGTGATCCAGGCTCCACATGGTCCAGGTCATATAGGGCTGTGAATATCACAATGGGTGATTGTTTTAAAGTGTTTTAATGAGTCTCAAAACATCCTACATAATATCAGCCTCCACTTCAGTCCTCCTGAAAGGCTCCAGTAAATAACATGAGTTGACAGGAATAAAACAGCTTGCTCAGGAGTAATTGAGTGGAATTAGAATGAACAGACAAGAAAGAAAAATTGGTGCTTGGGTCACAAGGAACTTTTTGTTAGGCACGCTCTGGGGGATTTGGTGGGATGTGGTCTCGCTGACTAATCACCGGTATAGAAAGTTTACAGTCTCTCCACCATGGCAACGTCCTTAATAACTTGAAAAGCACAAGAGGTGGCTGTTAATTTCAAAGACAGTTATATGAAGCTTTTATTGAGTGTGGCGCAGAGTATATAGTTAGCAGCCTGTGAGATAATGAACCCTTTACATAGGACTTTCAAAAAAAGTTTTATTTTTGCTTGAGCCAAGAGAACAGAGATTGTCTTCTGTTATTTTAAGGCGGGAAAATGCACATGAAGTCGGATCTCTCCGTTACACACCAGAAGGGCTGTTTTCTTCATCAAGGGCATCTGTCTTGCTGCAGAGCCGTGAATACTCAGATGGGCTTAGTTTTGATGTTGTCGTGGCATGCCTTTGCCAGGAAGAGAGCCCTTTGGGAAGGAAGGAGTTAAATGTGTTGGGCACTACCCTGGTTTCCTGTGATCAGCTGGCTCCTGGGCTTTCTCTCCCCACTCTTGAGTGTTAATGCTGAGAAGAGGTAAAGAGGTCCTGCCCCCAATATCCCCGTGTGGACAAACCAGGGGGTTCTTGGAGATAAAGACAAATAGGACCCCTGGACAGAGCAGGACTTTCCATGCTTCCCAGAGTGCTCTGGGGTAGAGACCACGGGGGAGGAGCCTTCCCAGTCTAGAACCACTTGCAGTGGCCTGCTCTTATCTCTCAATGTTAGGAATGGACAAAGCAGGCAACTAGTTGATAGGCATGGAATCTCTGAGCTACGGTGACAGGCAGATGGGCCCTCCTCCTCCTCCTCCTCCTCCTCCATCCTCCTCCCTCCTCCTTCCTTCTCCTCCCTCCTGACCTCCACCCCTCCCAACTGCACCTATATGTGTAAGTGTGTAAAGAGGTTGAGATAGAAGATGTGCCTAGCCCACTTTGGAAATCACCTGCTGTGTCCTTGTCCTGTCCTTCTTGTATTCATAGTCATTAAGCACTGCGCCAAGAACAGAGCATCCAAGTGAGAGAGAGACAGGCATGGTCCCCTCCTCCACAAGACACACAGGCAGGCCCCCCTGGTCCAGCCAGCCCTGGTCAGGGACAGTATTGATGGACAGGACAGCTGGGAGAGCAGATCTGTTGCTGGCCTTTGCCATCTTTATCCTTCATTCCACAGCGAGTGTTGTGACTGTTGACAATGGCTTTGGCCATGGGGTCCCTGGGCTGAGGCTCAGTGGGACCAAATGCTACTGACCAAGGACTGAAATAGCACAAAACAAAAAAACCCAGGCCTGCTCTGAGCCAGTCCTATGGAGCAAAGGAAATAATGTAAACAAGGAGATTAGTTAAAGGAAAATGAATGATTTCCTGCCTCAGCACTGGCACCAACACAGTCCTCGTTGCTTAATTCGGTCTTGTTGTTAGCAACGTGTGCTCTGGCTGCTCTATGATTTTTTATTTTTTTAAAGACACATTTTGCCCTTCAGAGGCTATGGAGAATTTAGCCATTTTCAAGGGGCTTATTCTGCTATATGCATCAAGCGTGCCTCTCCCTGAGCTAGCGCCTGCTAGCCCAGGAAAACCCTTTCTAGGAGCGTTGGGGATCTGGTGAGCTTTGAAGGAAAGCCCACAGCCTCATGCATCTCCAGCAGCTGGGGAACGTGCTGGGAGCTGCATCGTGGGAGTGTGGAATGCTTAAGAAGGCAGTTTGCAGCCCACATTGCATTGGAGCCACTGGCAGATTCTTGCTGGTTTAGGATGTGCAAAGAACCCGAGAGCACGCTGGTTTTAGGAAAAGAAGCCTTTCTTCTAAAGCTGTCAGAAAGCGGAATGATCTCTGGGGGTCAACTTTACTTTTCCACGGGTCTTTCCAAACAAAGGGATGTTTTAATGCACCTTCTAATTGCTGGTGATTCTCAGTCCTAGCAGGGTCTTAGGAGTACCCGGAACATATCTGAATACAGGGTGCTGGTCCCCATGTACTGCCTCAACCCCAGGAAGTCAGAGGATGGTTCCTGAGCGGAGTCCAGGAATCTGACTTTCTAATAAACTTCTGAAGTGATCTTTATGCACTCAGCCCAGTGCCACTAGCCATGAAGGAATGGTGAATGCTGTCACTCAGGGTGGTAGGGACATTGGAAGAAGCGAAGATGGGAATGTTTGGGGAAAGCTCTTTGTTTCTTAGGAAAGGTGGTGTTGGGGTTTGGGATGGCAGGGGAGAGGGAAGGCTGAGTCTAGGAAGCTCCCAAGTCAGAGCCAAGCGCCGCCACCTTGAGGATCGCAGCTTGCTGATGTGCCATCTTGGGCAGCTTGGTCAGTGTGCAATCAGCAACCCTCACAAATGTGTCAAATGTGTCAGCAGGAAGAGGAGTGTAGAACATGCCACTGTGTGAAAAATACCAACATGGGTAAGATTTCCTGGGGATGCCCTGTGGGCCAAACTGAGTAGCTGGGCTGGGGGCAAGAAGTAGGTTATTTCCCATAAAGTCACCTGCCCTTGCTCCCCCTTCAGACCCACCTCTTGTCAGAATAGCTTCTGCCAGGTGTGTGTGTGCATGCTGCCCAAGGATCCTGGAGCTGCCCAGTGCGCAACAAACAAGTATAGAGCTATCCCTTTGGATTGGAATGAACCCTGAGAGAGGCAGGAGGCATTGCTGATCATTCTGGGGGTTTTATAATATTCCCCGAGAAGCATTTGGCTATAGATCCACTGGACAAGGAAGACAGACGAGGAAGACACTTATTCACAGGGAAAGAAATAGCTTCTGAGTTAGTGTCCAGGCTCTTTTTAACAGCAAAACACAGTTAGGTGGCCATTCAGAGCTTCTCTTCTGTCAACCTAGACCATGGATATTTGAAGTGGAGAGGACACCTGGGTGAGTGAGAGTCATGGCTGGGATCCTCCTATAAAGGCTTAACCGCCCCGCTCCTAAAAAACACCACAGGGTTGTTTATAAGGCAGATTAAGCATGGCCCAAACAGTTAAATCATCTACTACTCAACAGGCTGCTACCAGACAGCTGAAGTAAAAAGACACTGAGCTGATCATGACATTCAAGTGATAAATCACTCTGATCAGAAAAGGATGCAAGGAAAGCAGCTGAAAGTCTGCACAGCCACATGGCTTTGATCTCTGGGAAAGTGGCTATTCGTGCAGACAGCAGTTCATAGGTCTTGATTAGTCCATTCACACTGACTGTGATTTCCCTGCAGATTCAAGCTCAATAAAGTCAGTAAGTATTGGGCTGAGCTTTAAACAGCTGTCTTTTTGGAGAAGGCCCAATTGCATAAGGGGAAGATTTCTGTGTCAGCCTAAGTCCATTTGGTGGAAGTTCAAACCTCTCTACCAACTCCTTCGTTCAAATCCCTGAGCACCTGTCTTACGTTTCTAGGCAGGCAGCTGACATTGGCCATGGTTTTATTTGGCACCGTCTGGCCGGTAAATGTCAATGCAGCACCAGGAAAGCATTGAATCCACAGACTTTGTAGCAAGGCTAGCAGGGCACATGCCCTGTGTGATGGGGAACAAGGGTTCCAGTGGCCACAGGTCCAGTGACAGTCCCAGTTTTCCCAACAGGGTCCTGGTTTAGGCCTACTGTGCATCTGCTCTCCATCCCATGTGCATGCTGCTCTCCAGCCTTTCCCCATCTGGTTGAGGAATCGAGGAGCCACTCTAAGGGGCTTCACTTCCCCGGGCCCAGGCATTGTTTGAAGGCCATGCTGTGGTTGTTGAAGAAAGAGTCTGTGCTTAGGCAGGTGGGATTGAATCCACAGACAGGCAGAGGAGAGGGGCCCAGACTGGGGTCTTCTGTCCCCACAGGCACCACAGACTGAGCCCCAGAATGCGGGAGTCAGAGGCTGAAAAAGTACCACTGCTGAAGGATCCTGTCAGATTTGGGGGAGAAGGGCAGTCTTTGCATTTTTGTGCTGAACACGGGAGGCAGCATCTTACAGGACCTGGGAGGTGCGGCAGTCCGGGGCTGGGAAGCAGGCTCTGCCATGGGACTCCAGCTTCTGCACTCACAGGCTCTTGGCCAGAGGATGGTTCCTGAGTGCACTTGGGGCTCCCAGGGATTCCCAGGGGGGTCTCTGACTGCAGTGCCCGGTCCTGCAGTCATGCAGGCAAGGACCAAAAGGCACTGAAGGATAGGTGTTCATGTTAACATGCTTCATTTATAAAACCAGGGAGGCCAGGAGACCATTGGCGTACAGGTAATACAAGTACTTCAGTAAGACCTGGCTCAATTGCTGTGGTCATCTTCCAGCCCAGAATCTACCTCTCTCCTGGACAGCTAGCACTGTTATAGGTCCTCCCTTTCTGGAACCTTCCTTTGGGGTACTTCACTCCCTTACCAGACTGCAAGCTCCCCTAGGGCAGGGAATTCATCTTTGCCTCCCTCACAGAACCCAACTACACTTTGCTTAGGGCATGCTCAAGCAGTGCTAGTTGAATTAATGAATGAAAGGTAACAAAGTACAGTGCCCCCAACTCTCGGCTTGGCAGCAGCTAGCAAACCTTAGAAACTACATTTATCAAAGACATGGACTAAAGCACCCTAGCCCTTCATCCCCTCCCCGCCAGTCCCCTTTAGACCAGGACATACTGGTGATCTTTCTGTGCTCTTTATGTTCCCTGTTAATTAGACTCTAAAAAAGAAAATCCCCTTATAACCATGGTGTTGTTGTTTCTTCTGAGATAGAATCACTTTATCATGGAATGAAGGTAGGAGACGGTAAGATGCCCGAGAGAGTGTTTAACTTCCTGGGAAAGCTTTACACTTGTGTTGAAGGATTGGTTTAGAGGCCTAAGACAGCATCCTCCTTCTGGAGACCTCATGGGCCAGAGAGTTGGTGCTGGTCTTTGACTGCCACGTTGGTTCTGCACGGCCTCCAGGGAGTTGGACACTCTTTAATGACTTGTGTTTCCCCTACTTCACTGCACATTCCCTGCACAGATGGTGTTTGTGCTCAGGAGATGACTCACACTCCTGGTCAGCATACCTTTCTATATTAAACATCCCTATCAAGTTCAGACTCACTGGGCTTCAAGAGCGGGCTGAGCGGAATTAAAGAAACTCTTCTGTGCTAGGAGCTGTGTAGATTTTGGAACTGATTCACTTTTCTACAGACTACAACTTTATGGAGCTTCCTATTTTAGATCCGGGTTTAGAGCCCAACTCTTTCACTTAACTAGCTATGTAGTCTTGAGATTCTTATTGTCTCTGAGCCTCAGTTTAATCACATAAAATGAGAACAATATTATCAATCTCATAAAGTTGTTGGGAAGGTTAAATGAGGTCAGGGCACTGAGGAAATCTGAAGCAAATATTTTCTGAATGAATAAATGACTAAAGCAATAAGAAATGTGGCCATGGTCAGTGTTGCTTGGTGGGTTGGGCATTATTCAGTGCACAGAAAGGTTGCCGGTTGGATTCCTGGTCAGGGCACATGGGTTGTGGGTTTAATCTGCAGTAGGGGGAGTGCAGGAGGCAGCAGATCAATGCTCTCACATTGACTTTCTCTTTCCTTATCTCTTCCTCTCTCTTTAAAAATCAATTAAAAGTCTTTAAAATAATAATAATAGAAATGTGAAAATTTATCAACCAACCCATTGTATATGACGAGACATATTTATTGACAGTCGTCTGGGTGTCAGGAACAGTTCTAAGTTCTTAAAAAAGTACCATCTTATCGTTAAGTAAAGAAATTGGGATGCAAATCTATCTTTTGTGAGCCCCAAAGTCATGCTCTTAACTATTACCTGCCTTGCCTCTTCTCTACCTGTAATGATCAGGTTCTTTAACTAAGGATCTCTTTACTCTAATGTAACTGAGATTCCTATAGTTTTCTAACTTACTGAGCTTAATGGAAAAAATATTCCTGTGACATGTATTGACATGAACAAAGATTTTGGGGTCTGTGCTAAGTAACCAATGCCAAATATCGGAATCGGTACCCAGCATCTGTTACCTGTTACTCTAAGCAGAGGATGCACTAGGCTTATGCCTGAGAAATAACTGACATGGGGACAGGAACAAGTTGTTCTGATTGTGAAAACTGAAGCACATAATGACTTGGTTTTACACCTTGGGCAAACAGTGATACTCCCTCTCCAAATATTGGAAAGAGTTTAGTTTTCCTTGGGCACAATATTTCCCTTGGTTCTGATAGCCTCCGATGACTTTGACTTCATCTTCTGTCACTAGAAAAGAGTGTACAAGCATTTGCTCAGAACTGCGCTAGATTCTGTGTGGTTGCTTCAGAAGACAATGGTCCTGGCCTTTGTCCTAAGAGTCAGGACAGGAACTATCATTTACTATCAGATTACTATGTTCTAGAGTCTATGCTAGCTGCTTCATATATATTGTTATAGTCAGGGTAGGCTACTTTGTGCTGTGGTAACAACCCCCAAATCTTTGTAGCTAATAATAATGTACTTCTCAGGCTCATTAAAAGTCCAGTGCAGGTTGGCTGGGGGGCTCTACTCCACATTTCTTCATATGCTGAACTGAAGTATGCCATTATGGCATTGCCAGTAGCCACTGCAAGAAGAAGGGAGCAGTAGAGCGTCTTACACTGTCACTTAAATGCTCCTGCATAGAGCAAAAGAGAATACTTCTGCTCTCATTTCATGGGCCAAGCAAGTCATATGGCTAAGTTCAACATCAAGGGACTAGAGAAAAGCAATCTTAACAGGTGCCCAAAAGGAGGATGGTGAGAATTCTTAGTGAGCTACATAAATGACATACTATCTATCTTAAACCTTATGACAACTAACTGAAGCATGTCTGTTGTCTTCCCCATGTTATAGGTGGGAAAACTAAGGGGTTAAGTAACCTTCCCAAGGCCAGACAACTAATGAATAGAGAGACAGGACTTGAACAGAGAGAGACTTAGAGCACAGGAGGGACCTTCTAGAGGGCCCCAGAGCCTATGGGGCCGTGTCCTTGTGGATTCATTCTCCTCTAACACTCTTAGCTTCCCTGCCTTTGGGGGATCTCTATACGTATTATCTTAGTCCTAAGCCAGAGCTGGAATGTACAACTCTCAGACATCTTTATACAATTTGAGCTTGTAGGACACATTCAGGCTTCATAATACCCTGTGGTGAGATGAGCCCGTGAATGCAGTCCAAGATAAATGGGCTCTCGTGCTGGAAGGAACCTTCGCAGGTTGTCTCCAGCTACCTCATTTTGTAGATGAGAAGGGTCCAAAAACCCATGACCTGACTTGCCATTCAGAGTGCTTTGATTGGTGAGACCTTGCCTAGATATTTCTGTGCATGATGTCATATTTTAAAAGAAGAAAAGACACGAGGATCGCCCTGCTGGATACACTGTGATGTGTTTGAATTTGAATGCAGCTGTACGTGACGAGCAGGCCAGAGGGGTAAGCTTAGGATCTCCCGAGTCTAAAATGTCACAGAACCCCACCTCTAGAATTCTTGCATACATTATCAGAAAGTCTCCCTGAACTTTCTTAACTTTTCCATCTTGAGCTCTTAACGAAAACACTAATTGTATGTTTTGAAATCCAGAAACAGAAAGGAGGTGAGAGACATGGAGACCGGCCGCTCCAGCCTGGCTGAGCCTCCCCTGGCACCAGCCCAAGGGGTGAATTTGCCTCTGTGGAACCCCAGCCGGGAAGCACCACCCTGATTTATTTTCAGAGGTGGAAACTCAAGCAACAATTATCTCCTGTCACAGCAAATTAAAAGCCCAGGCTCACCCATCCCTGGAGCAGGGTGAGGGCAGCCGGCGGTCAGCAAAGGGCCATAATGACAGACTGGGTTGCGGCTGGTGCATTTCCTTTAAAGGCATGAGCCACTCATGAAACACACAAAATAAACAGAGACATAAAAGTCCATGGAAAGGCCCACAAGTGAGAGCAAGAGTCTCTGCCAAGATCAGAGTGTATTTTGATTCTGTGGGAGATAGAAGACTGTGGCAGCAAAGTGCTCAGCAGAAGATGGGTTTTGGCCTGTGTTTAAGATAATGTGGAAGTTATTGTGTGTGACCCTGCAGAGGGTGGGGGTGAGTGGCCCTGCCTATCACGCATACACACAATGCACACTTACATGCACACATGTGTACACACGCATGCATACACACACACACTCATTGTTATGGCCTCAAGAGCATTGCCCACTTACACTCACTCCTCCCAGAACCTCCATTCCTGCCTACTCCCCCTCGATAGGTCAGTGTTTCTGCTTGGGATGCCTCTCTTCTTCTTTTTTTTAAAAAATATATTTTATTGATTTTTTACAGAGAGGAAGAGAGAGGGATAGAGAGTTAGAAATATCGATGAGAGAGAAACATCGATCAGCTGCCTCCTGCACACTCCATACCGGGGATATGCCTGCAGTCAAGGTACATGCCCTTGACCAGAATTAAACCTGGGACCTTTCAGTCTGCAGGCCAACGCTCTATCCACTGAGCCAAACCGGTTAGGGCACCTCTCTTCTTTTATATTCTCTGCCTGCATTATTGCCAGGAAGTTAAGCAAAACTCACCTCTTTCAGGAAGTCCTCCAGGACTGGTGCTTCTGGACTCCAGCATTCCGTTTGCTACTCCTTTATTTGTCTGTCTCTGCTACTTTATCAGTGAAGATGTGTGGTTGTGTCCATTGGTTGGAAGTTAGTTAGGGCTTTATTATAGTGTAAGACCTGCAGGAGTAGCGATTTTTATTGCATATCTGCCACATATGTTTAACTATCAAAAAGTGTTCTCACATCTCCCACCTAATTTCATCTTTAAAAGCTACCTCACCTAGTACTTGGTGAGGTTGGTGGGTTGGAGATTCATTCCAATTACCGGTGGGAACTTGCACAGCAAAGTGGCTAAGAGTGTGGGCTTTGGCTGGGCCGGTTTCTGATCCCTCTAAGCCCCCAGCAACCTCATCTGTAAAACAGAGATAAAAAAGAGTTTCTGCCCACAGGTTATTTTAAGGATTACATGATTAAATGAGATAACACAGTAACATGTTTACCGCACACAGAGAAAGTGCCCAGTTAAATTGCCATTATGTCAGTGATGATGGCACTCGGGCTCAGAGAGCTGAGTGTACAAGTGGTGGCGAGGGGTGGTGGGAAAGCAAAGGAGTTGGAGCAGCAGGTTCCGGTTCTCTTTGGCTACGTGCCTTTGGACAAATCGCTTGGCTCCCTGAGCCTCAGCTTCTTCATCTCTTAAACAGGAATAATCACATCATATATCACATGTCACAGCAGGTTTGAGAGGATTAGTTCAAGAGCACTTTTGAAAAACATATCATAGACTGTGACGCGCCTCAAAATGTTAATTTAATTAACCTGCCTAAATCCATGCAACAAGTCGGTGTTGGAGCCAGAATTCCTGATTCCTGGTGTCTTTTCCAGCAGGCTGTTCTGAGTCTCCTCAGAAGCTTCATTAATGCTGCTGATAGCCTGTGGGCTGGAGAGTGGGCTGCCCGCCACAGCTCTGAGAACCCAGCAGTGAGCAACAGTGGTCCCCAGCCTGTGGGGACCACTCTTCCCTGACCCCAGTCATGGGCAATGGGCCTGTGCAAAGGAAGCAGAGCTCAGAAACCACGCAGCCATTTCTGCTGTCACTGACTCCTTTGTCTGATCTCTGCTGCTGGCAATGAGAACAAGAGGGAGAGCGAGAGAGACAATTAACATAGATCCTCATGCAGCCAGATCAATTCCTAAGAAGGGGAGGGAGGAAACTTAGAATTTTCACAGCAACCTGCACCTCCGATTGCAACACATGCTTCACAGGTGACCTGTCACCCACATCACTCATCTCACTTTACTCAAAATCAAGCAGATGAGCAAATGGATGTTTTACTAGCATTTTCCCTCTGACCAGAGGCCCTTGTTCCATTCTCCACTGCATGAAGTCACTGTCACTTCAGTCTTGTCCCTTGTCCACAGGCAAACCAAGGATAGGACCGAAGTGACATAGTTATAAATTATCCCTCGCTTTTCCTGCTTAGAGAAGGACAGTCTACTTTGGATGTTTCACTTTGGTTGTGAGGTTCTTCAGGGATCTTCTCAGCCCTTTCAGACCAACGTTCCTCTGAAATATGCAAGTTGACCCAGACAGAGTCAGGACTGGAGTAATCAGCTCAACCTACCCTGAAATATCTTGTTTTCATCCTCCCTGCTTCTCTATCCCTTTTCCTAAGCATTATTGGCTCCAGAACAATTTAGAGGTCTCTGAGATGCTGATTAGGTGATGATGAGGTGAGCATGTTCCCACCACACACTCAAGGGACTGGTGGGAGTCAAGGATTGAAAGATTTGGGCCCATGCTTGACTGCAGACTCCTAGCATGATATTGGGAATATTCCCAAGACCCGTAGCATGATGTTGGGAATATTAGACATATGTATGATCTGGTCCTTTATTGGTGATAACCATGAGGTGGGGATCAATGAGACTCTGAGTTTGAAGCCCCTGGATGGAAGACCATACCTATTTATCCAAAGAATTATATGCATTAGAGGAGTAGGTCTTTGAAAACTCAGAAGTTTCAAGTTCTATATTTAGTTCAAAGTATTATTAGATGTTGCAGAATCACACATACTTTATAGGAAAAAGATGATATTATGAGTGTCTTTTGTACCTGATTTCAGTATCTACCCAATCTTACTGATTTTGTCCTAGTATCTTATCTTGGTCATGTATTAGTTACCTATTTCTGCATAACAACCACCCCCAAAATTTAGTGGCCTATTATGTATTTAATAGTGATTTTTAAATTTGGGTCAGGCTCAACTGGCAGTTCCTCTGCTGGTCTCACCTGGGGACAATTATACTGCTATTAGTTGGCAGGTGAGGGGGTGGGGGAAATGCCAGCTGGGGGGGTTGGCTGGCCCACCTGGCCTCAGTCCCATGTCTGGTGCCTCGGTGAGGATGGCTTCCACTACTGGGATGACTGGAACTCTCTGCATGTAAACTCTCATCCTCAGAGACCAGCCTGGCTTTCTTTACGTGGGAGTCATAGGGCATCAAGAAAGTGAGAGTAGACACTCAAGGCCCAAAGTCACGTCTACCACTTTCTACCAATCAAAGCAAGTCACAATGCCAGCCCAGATTCAAGGGGGAGGGAAAAGAGACTCCTCCTTTTATCAGAAGGATGACTATTTCACAGTGCAAGGAACCATGCACCTAGAGAGGGAAGAAATTGCTGGGACCGAAGCTACATAATGATAAATGATCCCTTTCTCCCTTTAGGAATGGCCTGCTCCTCGGCGGCAAGTGCAGATGGGAACTCAAAATCTGGCTTTCTTTGGCTGAGTAAACTGGGGTAAATCATTTAAGCAGAAATACAGAATAAATATTCATGGGAAGCCAACTGTGTGCACACACATGTTATACACTCATAATCCTTTTTAATTCTCGACACAACTTTGTCATAAGTCTCATTCCCATTTTATTACTAAGAAAGCTGATGCTCACAGAGAGTTAATGACTTAGTGTCACTTGATTATCAGAAATGGAGCCGGAAGTGTCTTTATCGTAAAATGGGAATCATAAAACTTACTACCAGCAGAGTTAGGAGGATGAGATGCGATACTGTATGTGGAAATGCCAGTTAAACCCCAAAGCACTGTGCAAATGTTAGTTGCAGTTTTCATCGAGTCAGGCAGGCTTCTTTTGGGGAAAAGGGTTTGTCTAGGAAGGCGCCAGAGGCATCTGAGCCAGACGCCAACTGTTGTGTGTCTCTCAGCTGCTGTTTGCTTTGGCTTCAGACCAAATCCTTCACCCATTCTTGACAATGATGGACAAGAAAGAACCCTGTGGGCCAGGTGGCAAGCCAGGGCATGCTACAGGTGAGGACACAATCTCCCCACAGGCTCGCTTCCATCAGAAGAGGGGAGAGACAGAAGCGAGGCCCGGGCTGTCTTGGTATTACCCTCAACGGTCTCAGACGCAGGTCAGGGGTGGAGGAATTGCGTATTTTTTGATTGACTCAAGGTCACATACACATCCTTGAATTGTTCTGAACTTACTGTTCCCCAACTCTGCCTTTCAGTAAGTCTCATCGCAATTCTTCCCATTTTACCTGATGTAAACTTCATCCCCTATGACGAACACTTCCACACCTTCAACCTATGTGTACCCATTGCTTCTTCTAGCTTTGTCTTATCTGATTATCTAGATTTTTTTTTTGGCCAGGAGGTGGGGGCAGCCTTCTAATTCTTCTCATTGCATGTCTGCCATCCACTCATAGGCAAAGTCTCCTCCTCCTTTGAACTTCATTCAATTCAAATCTCCATGTTCTCTCTTTCCTGCCAATCTCCCATAAGTGACTATCATCATTCTTTGAGAAATTTGGCAAGTCGCTTACACCCTATCTCACATCACCAAGGACAACTAGGTCAGAGTAAACCCCAAATAAGATCAAGAGTGATAAAATAACTGTAAACTAGAGGATACTCAACAAAGATTACTATAACCCTTAGAAGGACAAAGCATATGAGCATCTAATTTATGTAAATCCATTTTTTATGCGTGGAAGCCAAAACTGAAGAGAGAAGACAAATAATGGATTCTGGTAAGATGGTGGGTTGAATATAAACATTTATTTTCATTCCCTCCCCAGGTCCTGATTTTTTTGTTTTTTAATATAAAAAGGCATAAACCAACAATGGTGGGAAGAATGGGAGAAAAACAATGACAGCAACATGCTCGAAGCAGGGCAGCAAACCTAAGAAAACTGCACATTTTACATTCCGCTCCTTGAACCAGTGCAATAGCCATTTTATTGCTGCATGATATTAAAGCATGCCTGAATTCGTGCTTTTTACTGTTTTCTTTTTTTCATGTAGCTGAGCACACGAAGTCACAGCTGCAGGAATTAATGTGTTCAGTGCCTGATACTGAAACATTATATAATAAGAGAAGTATGTGTCTACTGTCTAGCTGATAAGCCTCCTAGGGAGAGGGGTCCCCATAGGGTCCGTAAGAATGCCAAGTTGCAAGCAGCAAGTGGATAAACAACGGGGCTCAGGTTGTTTGATTTTCTTGGCTACATCTTTTACCTACCAGTCTCACCCTCAGCTACCGGTGGGGCCAGCAGGAGTCACATGAGAGCAGTCTCCCTGGCAAGGCAGAAGCACAGGAGAGATGAGGGAACATAAAACTTGAAGCAGTAGTTGGTACTTTGGCAAAACAAATAGCTTGTGATAACCTCATTCCAAGCTTTAACATATCTTGTGCCAAAAATGCAAAATGCCAAGTAGAAGAAAGGCACTAGGCTACTCAAGGCCCGCATCTGAGAGCCCTTCTAAATGCCATTCAAACACGATTGTGCTCATTATCACCTCCCTACACGCTCAGGGCCCCTCCCCAATCCCAGAGGAGCTCTCAGGTTCCCCTCGGGCTGTGATCCACGCTTGAAAAGACTCGCCAAAGAGTTCATGTGTGGGGTGCCGACTGAGAATGCCCTATTCTCTCGTGTGGGGTGCTGACATATAATGGCAACCCCACAAGATGCATTTTTGCACGAACAACATGATGATCCAAAACATGATTTGGAAAAGGCTTTGTTGTCATGATAAATGGTTTCCTTTGATGATGGCATTTCAACAAGGCTGCAATTGTGGCGGGGAGACACTGTACATTCAAGCTAATAAAATCTCCCTAGCATGCTTTAAGGAAGAAAATAAATCTGATGGGGCACTGTGTAGGTGTATCAGTTTAGACCCTCTGGGAAGCAGACCCTGGGATGGGAGATAGGAGCAGAAGAGATTTATTGGGAGGTGAAATCTGCGAAAGATAAAGGGGAGATAAAAATCAAGGTCAGCATTCAGCAGAGAAAGTCTGATACGAATCTAATTTCTAAAAATAAGGGGAGCGAAAAGCAAATTTGGTCAAGGAAAGCTTTAGGCCAACCCAATGGAAACTCCAGAACCAAAATTGCCCATTAGAGGACCCCTGCAGGGGACAGAAATGGCCATGCCCTGGTGCCCCTCCTCTTAAAGGCTCAGTCACTGCCTAGGGGTGGCAGCGGAGCATTAATCAATCAGCTTAAATTCTGTAACTAGACTCCAAAGGCACTGCAGATGGCTAACTGCACTTTGCACAGCTGAACATAAAATTCTTTAAATATACACACACACACATATATATATATATATGATATATATATATATGTTGTTGTTTTTTAATTTTAGAGAGAAAGGGAGAGGGAGAGAGAGAGAGAAATGTCAATGATGAGAATCATTGATCGGCTGCCTCCTGCACCCCCCACACTGGGGATCAAGCTCATAACCTGGGCATGTGCCCTGACTGGGAATCGAACGGTGACCTCCTGGTTTGTGGGTCAACAGTCAACCATTGAGCAACACCGGCCGGGCTCAAATTCTTTTTTGAAGGAAATTTATTAGCAGCATGCCTGTCACAGTAGGGATGACCACAAAATAATCAAATGCCAAGACAGTCTAAATTCATGCATTAAGCCAAGATTTAATGGATCTGAACAGAGTATTGGAAAACAATGTCTGTCTAGAAAAGAATATACTGTGCTAATTGAAATGTGAATTGTTTAGCTTTCTATCAGTTTCCCATTATAAACTCATTAATTTATCATTTGTAATTTTATCAGCAGCAACTATTTATTAATGTTCTACTATGTACCAGGCACTATGCTTGGCCTTTACCCATGAAGAGATCACAGTATCAAGTCAAATAATCAAAACAATGTGTGATGTGGATGAATGGAAATGCATGTGAACTATTTATTGCAGAAGTGAGGGGCAAAAGTGTGCAAGGATTTAGGCGTTTGCTTTACCCTTGGATAGAGCGCTGCCAGGCTACTTTATACTACATTAACTCTAACATGTGTGTTGCTCAGATGTGCTTCAAAAATGGATTGGAAAAGTGAGATAAATGATTATTAGTAAACATCTCTAGAGCAGAAACTTGGCTGTTGGAAAATGAGGCCAAGGTCCCAGTTACTAAATTTAGACCGAAGTGGGATTCAAATCAGTCCACTTTCAGCAAATGGAGCACTGATTCCATCCCAACCAAACTGGACCTCGACTCCACGTGGAGAAAGCTATGCAGATTTTAGCCTTGGGCTCAGAGACAGTATTTACCACCTGAAAAGTCGAAGGGATCACTTTTCCTCCCTGGAATTCCTTTTCCTTTGGGTCACACAGACCTGATGCTCAAGGATGTATATGGTGATTACAGAGTTCACATGCTCAACCAACTTTTGATGTGCATGTATTGTTCTAGGGCAAGGATCTGTGGCAGGTTTGGGGAGAAAGGGGATGCTGTTTAAAACATGCCCCCTGCTCTTACGGGGCAGATCATACCAGATCTAGAAAAATCCACTAGTTCCCAGGGAGCTCTCCTTTTTCTAGCACACTCTCTGTGTCCCTCTGATAGCTCTGATCACGCCCTTTTGGGGAAGGAACAAACTTTCCTGTATTCTCAAGGTTCTTCTGGTTGGTCTAATAGCCAAAGAGACATGAGACAGGTTAGCAACAGAAGATACCAAATTTAATACATAATATCATGGGAACACAGCGTACATGACAGAGTCAGAGACCCTACATGCAGGAGAGGCTCATAAATAGAAAGGGGGTTGAGGTGTATAAGACATCCTGAGCTAGGGATGAGGTAGTGCAGTTTGGGAGCCTCAAGGGTCCTTGCAGGATGATGAGAACAGACATTTATTAAATAGACATTTGCTCTGCCCTACTAGTTAAAGAGAAAGATGGAAGTTTCTCTTGAGCTCGAAACTAAATTTGCCTTTCCACTTGGCCCATTCAGCCTTTGTTAGTGTTGTGCTAAAACCTTTGTTTTAACTCCATCAATGTCCATTTTACTTAGCTGACTTTTTCCTTTTCTTTTTCATTGATTTCAGAGAGGAAGCGAGAAGGGGAGATAGAAACACCAATGATGAGAGAGAATCATTGATTGGCTGTCTCCTGCAAGCTCTTTATCAGGGACCAAGCCCACAACCCAGGCATGTGCTCTTGACCAGAATCGAACCCTGGACCCTTCAGTCCGTAGGCTGACACTCTATCCACTGAGCCAAACTGGCTAAGGCCTGATTTTTTTTTCTTAATTGGCGCATTTTTCATAATAGCCATGGTAATATTACATTATAATTTCCTTGAGACTACCAACCATTTGGTAGGACCCCAACTGTAAGTGGAGTTTAGCTCACTAAACTTTTCTGTTTAGTCATATTTTGAAGCTTCCAACCTAAAGCCAAATTCTTAGGACATAAAATTTAATTAAATGTTTGCCATTCTTTTCCATCATTTTTCTACTTAAGTACAGGACAATTGTACTTCTGTGGATGAAAAAGTGGCCACATACTAAACCTGAGAAGTTCAGGGTGATCCTTACAAACTCAGAGACCAAGAGTAACCCCAGGATGTTCTGAACATAAAAATTCTCAACTAAAAGCAGTCATGAAGGGTGGCCAAGTCCTAGACCTGCATCTTCCTTGACAAAGGTCACACTTTACCTGCACTGAGGCTGTCTACTGCCCTTTTGCATCTAAGATAACGTAGCTTTGAAGTGTCAGAATAATCCTCTTTTCTAGACCCCTCAGGGCACAACCACCAGCACCAGGGCAAGAGAGGGCTGAACCCCTTGTGGGAGCTAAAAAATATTAGCATAATTCCTCACACCTTCTAAGTTCTCCTACTGGGTGCAAGCCTGTCCCGCCCTCCCCCCCCCGCCCCCCCCCCTCCCCACACACACACACACACTTCACCATTGCTCTTCTCCCTCCTAAGCTCCAAGGGCCCTTCTGCCGCTGTAACTTGTTTCCTGAGCCCATGCAGCCCAGCTGGCTCTCTTCTACTACCTCTGTAATTTCTCACTCAACTTTCTCCTATAATTTGAGTTTCTGGTTCTGAATTCTTCTTTTGCCGAGCTCAAGAACCAAGGTCCAGCTCCGCTGGTAACAACTGGTGCTGCTTCTCCACCAATACCACCAGTAACACCGTGAATACTCATATCAAGTAACCAAGAATCGCTAGCCCAAGAAATCAGTTTCAGGGATATTTTCTCCTGACAGTCTTAAGTTAGAAGAGAGATAAAGATTTCCATCACTTTTGCTTCCACCGGACCCTGAAGACAGAGATCTGGAGTGGAGGTTGGGGGGGCGGTGCTGACGTGTAAGAAGCCTTACCTTTGGCTGCCCTGTGTCAGACACCAGGATCTTCTCATTAGCAGCACCCCTGAGTTTATCCTGCTCACAGTGCCAGGTGGGTGGGAGGGAGCAAACTTACCTCTACTTGCAAGGTTTTTCTGTCTGGTCTAATAATCAAATAGACCTGAGACAGATTAGCAAGATAAAATAACCCAATTTAATGCGTACATATGTATGGGAACCCCGCACACGTGAGCGAGTCAGAGACCCCACGTGCAGGAGAGGCTCGGAGACAGAAAGGGGATCAGGTGCCCAAGACATCCTGAGCGAGGGATGAGGTAATGCACCTTGGGAGCCTCAAAGATCCTTGCAGGATCCTAAGAAAAACAGACATTTAGTAAACAGAAGTTCGCCCTGCCCCATAGTTGGTAGCTAAAGGGAGGGGCCAAACGTTTCTCTTGAGCCTGGAGCTAAAATTGTCTCTAGCTCATAGTAACCTGCATACCGCGGAGGCACATCTTAGGGTGGCTTGTTTGGAACTGCCACTCCCTCAGACTGCTTGAATCTGCCTTTTGCCTGGGCCTTGGCTACTACCCTGGCCCTGCCATCTCCAGACTGCCTGACTATTCCGTCAATAGCTTTGCTACTGCTGTGATCCCAGTGACTTCACACTCTAGGGCCTTATGCTTCCTGAAGCCATTACACGCACCTGACACACTGGCTGGACCTTCCATTATCCTGACAGGCATACACTGGGATCAAAACTCGACCTTGTCCATTTGTATTAATGTGCAATTGTCCACAGCGGCTCAGGATGGGCGGCATTCTCTGAACACTGTCATGCATGTCTGGAGATGTTTTTATAACAACCGGGGCAAATAGATCCACCCTACGGGAATTGATACAAACCCAACTTAACTAACGTGCAAATGTCTTGCATCCTGACGCAGAGAAAAAATATACAAAATGTATCATATTTTATTCCTGAAGTTACCCTTTGTTTGCCCGTTCTGGAGTGGAGTAATAGGAATTCCGTTGTTTTCTTTATTCTCCCCCTCCCACCCCTCCCACCCCCCGCCCCAAGGCCTTTATATTTTAGTTTCAAGTCACCCCATTGGTAAGAGAGGATCTCTTCAGAACAACACACTTCATCAAAAGTAAACCTCACATTCTTCTTCTAATTGTTGCCTCCTGACAGGTCGAGAAAAATAGTTTTGTTTTCATAGTGAGGTCATACACATAAATCTCCCAGGATTAAGAGCCTCAGAGCTATCCAGCATGCTCATATCATCATAGGCACTCCTTCAGGTTCACTTTCTGGCAAAGAGACAGAGAGAGAGATGCCTTCTAATCTAGAAAACTCACATTCTGGAGGAGAGCAGCGCATTCAGCAGCCCCAGCTCAATGTCCATTTAGTCCCTCCGGGATCCTAAATTGCAGGCCCAAGCCTTTTTTTGCATCCAAACAATAAAGCAAACCTCTTAGGTTTTTCTTCTCCTACTCCCCTTATGAACCCATCGTGGCACTTCCTTCTCCCCTTCCTCCTCTGCTTAATTTGTTTGCAGAGCACTGGGCTTGGAGTTAGAAAGAACCAGGCTGAAGGCCCTCCTTCTCTGCTTTCTAGCTGCGTGACCTTCAGTGGCATCTCTCAGCATGCTCCCACGGCTGTAACTGAGGAATTATAACTTCGCAGGGTTATTGGGGGAACCGAAGGACATAACATACACAAAAGTGTCTGGCACAGAGGCCCTTAATAAGATCTACCAGTCTCCACTCCCCTGACTACATGCTCTTTTGAAACAGGACTCACAATTAGCAGGTCCACTCAAGGAACTCACTTCCTCACAGCTGGGAGAGCTGATCTGTGAACAGAAGTCAGCTGCAGTGGGTCCAAGCTTAGGGTACAAACCATTGAGCTTGATGGCAACATGAATCAGTTTACACGAGTGAATAAGTTCGTCAAAATATTTTCCTTGAGCCAATGTAATACCCTCTCGACTACCTCTTCCCTATCCTCTCTCCCTACACACCCATGCCTCCTAATTTCCTGCCAACATCATTGTTGCCAAAAATAATCACTGTAATCATGGCCTGAAGGGTTGTTAAGTGAGAGGAACTGGTTGCATCACTCAAGCTAGGACTGGAACACCTAAGAACTCCCTTTCCTGTAATGAATCATGTGGAACTTCTCAGTCTGCATGTCTAGGTCTTCACCCTTTGGCCTCATCTGGCTTTTCATCCTCAGCTCTTGCTTGGTCCCAATATGAACCTGAGTTCCAAGCAGGTAAGTGTTCCCTACTCTCCATCTGTGTCCTGGCTGCTCTGTCCCAACCTTGGGTGGAGTACCTCTTTTTCTCCTTTCTACATCCATTTTTCACTCATCCTTCAAGGGCCCAAAAAAGCCCTCTGCCACCCTGACAGACGGCACGTATGAGCTTTGGGTTCAGAGCACTTGGGGTTTGAATCCCCCCTCTACTACTTATTGGTTGTAGAACTTTGAGAAATTCACTCACACTTTCTGTGCCTGTAAAGTGTGCTGATACCACCTCGCCATGTTCTGCTGCCCTGCTCCCCATCCCATCCCTATCAAAGTCATCAAGCTTGCCCTTTCTCCCAAGTAGGACTTGGAAACGGCCTCACTATCCCACTTCCCCCAAATGAGGGAGTGCAATGACATGTGCTCAGAGTCCTAAATGGGAGGAAAATTGCTTTGCTCAGGGAGGACAGGTTGGAATGGGCAGGGACTCAAGGCAGTGTTTCTTCAGCAGACCCCGAGGTGTGAGGTTCATGACTGTGACCAAAGGATGTGAATTGGTGCGGAGGTGTGTCAAAGGAACATTTTATGGCATTTACCACTTAGATTTAGGGCAGGGTTTTGAATAGAATAACTACATAGTTATTAAACATTATTTCAGACACCAAAAAATATGATGTGGGTGGTTTTGTTTGGAAGGGAGGTTTTATTTACTGGAGAATGGGGAGGTTGATTAAGAAGTAGGGTGTTTATTAGGAGGATGCTTATCAGAAGTAGTGATGTTGTCCTTGTTTTCCTGATATCAAAATACTCTCTTGTCCCCTAGCTGGTTTGGCTCAGTGGATAGAGCATTGGTCTGCAGGCTAAAGGGTCCCAGGTTCAATTCTAGTCAAGGGCACATGCCCGGGTTGCAGGCTCAATCCCCAGTGGGTGGACATGCAGGAGGCAGCCGATCAGTGATTCTCTCTCATCATTGATGTTTCTATCTCTTTCTCCCTCTCCCTTCCTCTCTGAAATCAATAAAAATATATTTTAAAAAATACTCTCTTGGCACTTATAGAGAAGGTTGATTTTTATTTCTGGGCATTCACTTAATTACTGCAACATAAAAGCTTGTGTGTGTGTGTGTGTGTGTGTGTGATTGTGTGTTCTCAACCAAAAGTCAGAAGCTGGGACTATGTAATGTAGTACGCAAGGATTCAAAGACTGGATGGATGATTGGATGGATGGATGGATGGATGATGGATGGGTGGATGGAAGCATGGATGACCTGCCATGACTGGAGTCTCCAGCTCCAAGATCTCTGACTCTGAATCCAAAGAGAGGAAAGAGTGGATTCACTAGGATTGGACGAGTATCATTAAAAATTTTGCAAGAGGCATTTTCAGCCACTTCTGGTTTACCTTTGCTGGTTGTATTTTGTTTTCTTCTGAACACTGTTGTGGCAGGGCTACCTGTGATTTATACTTCAGGTGACAGAAGGTGGCTTTCCCTTCCCTTTCACACAATGAGCATCATGCTTCCCTTTTGCTGCTTTTCTTCATAAATTGTAAGCTTGTCTGGAGACTCCTTGTGAATGCTCATGTGGGCCGATTCCATGACACTGCTCCACAAAAGGGTTCCATGTTCTAAGTTAGCTGACTTCAGTATGAATCAAAATGAATAATTTTTGGCAACCTTTTGATAGCAATGATAGCAATTAAGGGAGAACACTGTTGCAAGCTAGTCATGGGTGCAGGACACCAAGGACTTAGCTACAGTGAGTGTCAGATGAGAGCCTGGGACTGCTGGGTGTGTGGGACCTCACTGGCAACTAAACCTCAGTGATGGGGGACCTTTAGCCCCACAGCAGGGTTAAGTTTCTCATTATCACTTAAGAAACTTTCTGCCTAATGACTATTTGCCTTATTATATTAGTTGTGGGGTTTTCTTTTGTTTTGTTTTTGTTTGTTTGTTTGCTTTTTGTTTTTTACTATCATTAATAAAAACTTTTTTAACTATAAAGGGTTTCTGGTCTGATTGGTTTTGTGCTTAAGAAGGTGCACAATAATCAGCAGAGCAGTCCTCCCTTTCCTCAGAAGAATGAGCAACGGGTCGGGAGAAGGGACAGATCACAGTGGCTCCCTCAGAAGCTGCTAGACCAACACCAACTTGAAGTAGGAGGAGAGTCTTTCCCTGTTTCAGGGCCTCATCTAGGTTCCTAAACCAGGTCCTCATGAATCATGCGAAGCCGAGTTCTGACAAGCATATATGCTGAATTTATGACTTCTCAAAAGCCTATTTCAGCCTTGTCTATAGTTTCCCAAGTTCACCAGATAATTGCCCAGCACTGCTTTGAATTGATTAATTGGATCTTACATAAGAGAAGCCACTTACTGAGCGATGGCAAGTTCAAAAAAGCAAGACATTAGGGAAACGAAGGAGTTTCTTTTGCAAACCTGAGGCCACCAAGGCTTATTCCAAACTTTAAATCTTTAAAGACCAAAAGTCCTGTTAGAGGATAAAGCATACCAAAGCCATAGAGAAACGTTAGTGTTGGCAAGATGAGCAAAGAGAAGTGGGAAGAAAGGAAGCAAACAATACAGAGAGGAAATTCTACCTTAACTCTCCTCACAGATGTTTCATTAAAAAACAATTGGCCAACAGTCTTTATATATCCTTGAGAAAATAATTAGGAGAGAAACATTTTAAATGAGCGACCTCTACAGGCTCTGCTCTTTTCAACATAAGAAATTCTGAGGTTAAAATGTTTTGTGGAAGTTAGTCTCTTCAGAAATTATTCATAAAGTCTGAACGTTCATAGCCTCACGGGTTGACGTGGCTGATTCTAGGTAAGAAATACACCCATTCTGCATCAGTGTGGGTATCCCATTAGGTGAGACCCCATCCCCAAAACATAATGATACCAAACAGTGGGCTTCAGTAAGGGTACCAAGTCCAGAGCTCCAACAACAGGGTTAAGAAGTTGTTCAGTTGCCCAACAGAAACAGCAGAAATACAGTTCAAACACCTCTCAAAAGTTGCTAATTTAGCTTGACTTTAAAACATAAAACCATATTGAATTACATAACAAAAACACCATTTGCAGAGTTGAATACAGTATAAGAACATTATATATATATATATACATATATATATGTACATATATATATATATATATATATATATATATATATATATATATCCAGCTGTGCTAAACTAACAGGGGTAGAGTAGGAAACTGCTTTCTCTTCCTTCCTTCCTTCCTTCCTTCCTTCCTTCCTTCCTTCCTTCCTTCCCTTCTTTCTTCCCTCCCTCCTTCCTCCCTCCCTCCCTGCTTTTGTGCTTTCTTTTCATGCTTCCTCCCACCCCAAATGTACCTGGCCTCAAGGAACTCGTACGCCAGGTCCACTGAGTTGTATTCAGTCTAGAGTGGCAGTTCCTTTTGCGAGTAGGATGCATGTGAGTGTGATGAATGATGGAAGTTATGTTCCATGTAAAAGCTCCAAAAATCTGCCCTGGTTAAGCCCAAGTGCAGCATTTGGCTTTCATTCAAAGAAAGAACTGAAGCCAACCGCAGCCCCTACTTGGGTCCACCTGAATTTATGGCTCATTTCTCTGCCTGCTCCGTGCTCTGTGGGACAGATCTGAGTATGTTTCATTTTCATTGACAGCGACCCAACTGCAGGCCACAAGCATCAATAGGAGCCCTGTACTCCGTTTGGCTGCAAAGCTAGAGAACAAGGTGAGAAATGGTCCCTCAGTTAATAAAAGGAAATAGAGTACACGTAGACACGCTCACCCACTTACAGGCGATTGAATTCATTTCCACATGGGCTGCCAGAGGAAGCCGTTTGTAAACCAAGCTGGCACGGAGCACGGAACGTGATTAGCTGTTGTGAACATAATAAAGATGATGTTCCCCACCCCGCTTCAAAAAGAAACAATGGTGAAGAAAGACCAACAAAATCAGTGTGAATGAGATCTGACAATGGTATCCTCCAGGGCAGCAATTTCTCTCCCTCGTTGAGATGTGAGTGATTTGGTAAGTCATTGAAAAATATAGGCATAGCTATATCTTCTAGCACTTTGGGGGCAGGGTAAAGAGAGAGCATTAACATTTAATATGTAATAAGTGATGGGGAAATTTCTATTCTAGTCTCAGACCTGGGTCCTTTCTCTGGAGAATATCTCAAACTAGAGGCCCAGTGCATGACATTCATGCCTTGGAGGTGGGGAGGGGGGTGGGAGGGGCCGGTCCCTCAGCCCCTCCTGTGCTCTCTCACAGTCCAGGACTCCTCGGGGGATGTCTGACTGCTGGCTTAGGACATCCCCAAAGGGGTCCTTAGCGCTGCTGCAGAGGTGGAAGAGGCTCCCACCACTGCCGCTGTGCTCACTAGCCATGAGCCCCGCTTCTGGCTGAGCAGCACTCCCCCTGTGGGAGCACACTGACCACCAGGGGGCAGCTCCCGCATTGAGCATCTGCCCCCTGGTGGTCAGTGAGCATCATAGTGACCAGTCATTCCGCCGTTTGGTCTATGTGCACATTAGCCTTTTATTATATAGGATGCTGTGTAGCAGGTTTAGGTGGTGTGTGTGTGTGCACATGGGCTGCTTCTGTGCTGAGTCTGAGAGACTCCAGGGAGACTTTCTTGATGTAACAAAATTCTCCACTGCACCCTTACACCTTGGCCCATTAGTGATTCATTTTTCATTAATTTTTTAAAACAAAACATGCCTTGGAGGGATAAGTAGTGAATAGTTCATTTTTTAATTGATGTGAGAGAGAGAGAGGGAGGTAAGTGGGGAGAGAGAAAACCATCGATTTGTTGCTCACTTATTTATGCACATATTGGGTGATTCTTGTATGTGCCCTGACTGGGGGGTTGAACTTGCGACCTTGGTGTTGTATCAAGACAATGTTCTAAACAACTGAGCTACCCTGACCAGTTTTTCATTCACATTTTCCTAGAGAGGAAGAAGGGATGGGATGGTAATACCGAATCTGAGGGGGAAACCCTGATGAGGAGAAAGTTTTCTCAGAGAGGAATCTCACTAATCTTACCAGTGGGCTTATTGCCCTCCCACTCCCCTCAAAGTCCTTTGCATTTGTGTCAGCAAAACAGGGCGGGGGTCCTCTGAGGTTCAGGCGTTGAGCACTTTAAACATCTATGCTGACTGCTCAGGATAACAAGGGAAATGTGAGCTGTTATTTTAATCAGGTGGAAGCCCATTGGACACTTCATTATTGGACACTTTCTGATTTTCTTGGCCCCTGAATTCCGCTTCCTGGTTACCAGAGAAACAGACAAAAAAATTCTTTTTTTCCCCCTCAGAATCTATATCTGCCCTCTAATGACCCAAGAGCTATACTGTCGATTTCGTTTTATACAGAAGACTCGTAAAACTGGTCAGAGAGGAGCTGGAACCCAAAAGTACCAGGAGGCCTATGTGTGGACTCACTGGGTCATACCAGCCCCTGGTCCAGGGGCCTGCTGGCTCCTTGGGCCCTGATGACAGTGTTGCTTGTCCCTGGGCCAGGCACCTGCCTCAGGAACTTCACCGACCTCTGTGTGTCAGGCCTGGAACCAGTGCCTGTTCGGATTCGGAGTCCTAAATGATCAGGGATTGACCTGTTGGAAGGCGGGGCCATACTATGCAACCTCTGCCCAGGACGTCTGGTGTATTCAGGAAGATGCTGGCAGGGTGGGAGGCCTCAGGGGTGTGGGGCTGTCAGAGAAAAAGGCCAGCAGTCAGGGAGTCAGGGAGAGAAGTGTGTCAAGGAGAGGTGCCCCCAAAGCAAAGGGGAATCAGCTTAGTGATGGCTGACCCGAGGCAAAAGGGTGAAATCTGAAAAAACACAGCTTGATTCTACGACATTGATGAGCAACTATCGCATGGCGAGCACTGTAATAAGCCGTGGGGTGACATCAGTGAACAGTAAGCCAGAACTTACCATTCAATGTGGCTGGAGGCTGGGCTAACTCAAATATCAGACTCTAATCAAGTGGCCTCCCCACCTCGAGGGTCCCTCTCCTAGCAATGCCCCTGCACCCCCCAGCCTCTGGTTTTACCTTAGGCAAGACGCATAACCGAATTCCTGTTTTTAGAAGACAGCCTCCATGCTCCCCGCAAGTCCCTGTCTCTCGCACCCCCATTCCTTCAGTATCTTCAGATACCTGTTTGCTGGGAAAATGAAATCTATTGACTCATCGCTCACAGATTCCGTGTTACCATTTTGCAATGGCATTTGCTTTAAAAAGAGGGAAAAACAAAGGAACAAATAAAACAAGAACAGACTCATCAAAACAGAGACCAAAGGGATGGTTGCCAGAGGGGTGAGGCAATGAAGGGAGGAGTAAAAATGGTGAAGGAAAATATAGCCCATAATATTGTGATACATTTGCACAGTGACAGGTGATTACTAGAATTAGTGGGCTGATCATATTGTAAGGTATAAAAATGTCAAATCACTATATTGTACACCTGAAACTAGTATGTTCAATATAGTATTGTATACCAACTATACTTAAATAAAAAATAAGTTAATTAAAAAAAAAATAGAGGGTCCTAGAGAACAGACCCTTATCCCAAAGAGTCACACCTCTGATGGTGGAGTTTCTGTCAAAGGGACAAAATGGTGAAAAAAAATATATTTTTAATAGTGACATTATTTTAATATTTCTATGTCTAGTGACATTATTTGAATATTCAGTTAATTTCACAACAAGCATGGTATAGTTAATAATAAATAGATAAGGATATGGATTGAGAGAGAAACCAAGATGGCGGCATAAGTAAACACCTAAACTGCTGCCTCGCACAATTTCAAAACTACAACTAAAAGACAAAATGGACATCATCCAGAACCACAGGAAGGCTGGCTGAGTGGAAATTCTACAACTAGAAGGAAAGAGAAAAGCACACTGAGACTCAGAGGAGCTGCAGGAGGCAGAAGTACTGAGACGCGTGTGTGGAGAGGACTGGCAACTGAGTGCGCGGCTGGCTTTCTCAAGCGGAAGGGAGATAAAAGCTTCCACTGCGCTGAACTCCAGTTCCAGGCGAGACTCTGGGGACCCAGACTCATACGGGGTGAAACTGCACTGTCAGGAAAGAGAAAAGCACACTGAGACTCAGAGGAGCTGTGGAAGGCAGAGGTACCGAGGCAAGTGCGCTCGCAGAGATGGCGGGCAACTGAGTACGTGGCTGGCTTTCTCAAGCGGGAGGGAGTCAAAAGCTCCCTACTGCACTGAACTCCAGTTCCGGGCGAGACTCTGGGGACCAAGACTTATTCGGGGAGAAACTGGACTGTCTGGCAGTAGGTGGAACTCCAGGGTGGCTTTCTCTCAGAGGTGCTTGCAGTGATTACCACAGGACACTGAGACACAGGGGCCAATTAGGGAAGGGCTGATAGGAAACCAATGCTGTCTGCTCTGCCCTGAGATTTCGCCCCATCCAAGCTGATCACAGAGGCTCTTGCAAGTCTTGTCTCATAAGGGTGTCTACAGCACAGAAGTTCTCCCAGCATAGACATAGCTGATCCTCATAGCCAATTGGCCTGGAGGTCAATTCCTCCCAGTGATACCAACAATAATCAAAGCTTAACTACAACAAGACTGTGCACACAGCCCACAAAGGGGTGCACCAAGAGTGTCCACCTCAGGTAACTGGGGAGGCTGAGCCACTGGACCCTATAGGACACCTAGCACACAAAGCCACTCTATCAACTCAGGGAAGCAGCCAAAATGCAGAGACAAAGAAACAGATCACAAACGAAAGAAATGGAGGAAAGCAAACCACTGGATATAGAGTTTAAAACCATGGTTATAAGGTTACTCAAGAATTTTCTAGAAAAGGCTGATAAATTTAGTGAGACCCTCGAGGATATAAAAAAGGACCAACTAGAAATTAAGCATACACTGATTGAAATAAAAAAAATATTATATAGAGATCTAACAGCAGACTAGAAGGTTGCAAGGATCAAGTCAAAGATTTGAAATACAAAGAAGCAAAAAACGCTCAACTGAAGAAGAAAAAAGAATAAAAAAATATGAAGATAGTGTAAGGAGCCTCTGGGACGACCTCCAGCGTACCAACATCAGAATTATGGGTGTGCCAGAAGAAGAGAGAGAGCAAGATACTGAAAACCTATTTGAAGAAATAATGACCAAAAACTTGCTCCACCTGGTGAAAGAAATAGACTTACAAGTCCAGGAAGCGTAGAGGAAACCAAACAAAAGTAATCCAAAGAGGACCACACCAAGACACATCATAATTAAAATGCCAAGAGCAAAAGACAAAGAGAGAATATTAAAAGCAGCAAGAGAAAAACAGTTAGTTACCTATAAGGGAGCACCCATGTGACTGTTGGCTGATTTCTCAACAGAAACTATGCAGGCCAGATAGGAGTGGCAAGAAATCTACAAAGTGATGAATAGCAACAATCTACAACCAAGATTACTCTGTCCAGCAAAGCTATCGTTCAGAATTGAAGGTCAGATAAAGAGTTTCAGAGATAAGAAAAAGCTAAAGGAGTTCATCACCACCAAACCAGTATTATATGAAATGCTGATAGGTATTCTTTAAGAAGATGAAGAAGAAGAAAAAGGTAAAGATAAAAATTATGAACAACAAATACATATCTATCAACAAGTGAATCTAAAAATCAAGTGAATAAAAAAATCTGATGAACAGAATAAACTGGTGAATATAATAGAATCAGGGGCATAGAAAGAGAGTGGACTGACAATTCTCAGGGGGAAAGGGGTGTCGGGGGTGCGGGAAGAGACTGGACAAAAATCTTACACCTATGGATGAGGACAGTGGGAGGGGGTAAGGGCAGAGGGTGGGGTGGGAACCGGGTGGAGGGGAGCTATGGGGGTAAAAAGAGGAAAAATTGTAATAATCTGAACAATAAAGATTTATTAAATTTAAAAAAGTAGATAAGGATATGAAATCCAGAAAGCTCTGGGGTTTTATACAAAGTCACACAGGCAGGACATAACCAAAATGAAACATGGTTGCAGGTTCTCTGGCCCAAAGCAGGGGTCTCTCCGTTGTACCGCAAATGCCTCCCTGGTGAGTCCTTTGTGAAAGTCCACAGGCCATCAGCTGGCTTGAATTAGGGTTGGAGACAGGCTCCAGTGGGATAGCCATGTTTATGGGACTTTCCACACCTCAAACAAGTACCTTGGGAATTACTTTTACTTTTCCTAGGTGATCTACAAAAAGTATTTCCCCTTCGAATTTCCTCTAAATCTAGTGAACTTACACTCCCTTCTAAAATTTTGAGGCATTTGGTGGGGAGGGGATCCTGGATTATGGAATCATGCCCATGTTCCCAGCGTCCTTGGGCATCATTTAAGGACTGGCCGGGCCTTCTCCCATCTCCCATGAATACAGGGGTCAGCCATGGTCGTTCAGAACTTCTGCTAGTGGTTGGGCAGCACAGGAAAAACATGGCTGGCTCGCCTGGTGGCCTTGGCCTAGCTCTCGCCATAAAAGGGATTTCGTATCATTAGTGACTTCCCTTTCACAGTTTGTCAGCATGGAATGTCTTGGCAGCTGAAATGACAATGGGGACTCCCTCCCCACTGGTGATTTCACCCGGAGAGACAGAAAGCACCCCATCCTAAGAGCAGCCATGGTGCAGCTGCATTCGCTGCTTTCATTCTTTGTGGCTCTGACTCAACAGCAAGTTGAGATGCTGGAAAATGCTGGTAGCAGCGGTGTCAGCCGGCAACCAGATGGCAGGTTGGAATTAACTTTCCATGCAGCTGTAGTGGGTAAACTAGTTATGCCTGGATGTCTGGCTTTGTCCACATGACTAGAAGGCTCTGCTACCAAGACTGAGTTGGGGTGAGCTGAGGTGCCCCAGGTAGTCCCAGTGAAGTGCATGTGGAGTATGTATACAGATATATGTGTGTGTATACAAATATATAATGTATATGTATTATATAGATACTAGAGGCCTGGTGCATGGAAATTCATGCACTGGAGGGGGGTCCCTCTGCCCAGCCTGCCCCCTCTCACAGTCCAGGAGCCCTCAGGGGCAGGAGGCGACCCGGTGATCAGGGGAAGGTGACGCCCCCATCACACCTCTGCTGCTGCCACTGCCAGCAGCACAAGCCTCGGCTGGCCCTGGTTACCTGAGCCTTGGGTTGCCCTGGGTGGCTGGGCAGCCGCCATCTGGGGCTTGCCTGTGCCTTGGGCCAGTCCTAGGCAGCTGGGCAGCTGACATCCAAGGCTTGCCTGCGCCTTGGCCTGGCTTTAGGCAGCTGGGGGGCTGAGGGTGGGTCCAGCCACACTGCACACTTGCCACCCCCCCCTCCCCCGCAAGCACAACTGAAAGAATTGGGGGACTCCGGTAGGGCTGAGGGGACTGGGTGTAGCCATCTTGTGGCTATGGGTGCCACCATCTTTGTGGTGGTGTGATGGTCAATTTGCATATTCCCTCTCTATTATATAGAATGTTTTTTTCTCAATATTTGTTGTCTATCTCCCAACGAGAATGGAAGATTTAGTTATCTTAGCCCCAGAGCAAGTTGCATTTGAGGTCAGCATATGAAGTTCAAGTGTTTTCCAGGAGAACTGAGTATCATTTCACAAGTTAGGGCCACAGTTGAAAGTAATAGTTCCCAAGGTCCCTTGAAAGGTGCACTCCTTTAAAGGACAAGTCCAATGAATAACGAATGAAGTCTCTCTATTGATACTGAGGGTGACACCCATGGCTCCTACTGTGCATGTGAAAATTCAGGCACTGACCTACACTAAGCTCAAAGGCTCCTTTTCCTTCTGCTTTGGGCCTATTGATTTCATTACCATCAATAGGCAATGTTTGCTCCAGCCCCTCCTCTGCCTGCTGACCACGTAGAAATGGGAGGATACAGGTGAAGGTGATTTGGTGTAGAATTTTAACTCGCTGCTTGCCTAGGGCAGTGCAGCTAGTATCCTCTAAGATGGCATCCTGCTATTTACCTCCTTGGGGAATTCCCTCCCCAAGGTTGTGTGCTGAACTTATTAACTTGCATCTAACAAATAGAAAAGTGATGGGATGTCACTTCAGAGATTAGACCATAAAAAGATGTGGCTTCTAGCTTGAGTGTATTCTCTCTCTCTCTCTCTTTCTCTCTCTCTCTCCTCTTTTCTTCTCTCTCTCTTCCCTCTCTCTCTCCTATCTCTGACCACTCTTTCTGTGGGAGTCAGCTGCCATGTTGTGAGTTAGGCTGGTGGAGAAGAACAGAGTCTGCCAACAACTGTGTACGTGATCATGGTAGTGGACTCCCTCCACCTTTGGTGCCCCCTCTGGCATTCTGATCAGAGCGCAGCCCTGGCCCACAGCTGGCCTGCAACCTCAGAGAGACCTGGACCCAGAGACTTTCAGTGAAACTGTCTACCTTCTTGATCAACAGAAATGATAAGATAATAAATATTTGTTGTTTGAAGGCACTAAATTTGGGGGTTCATTTGTTAAGCAGCAATAGATAACCAATACAGGCAGCATTAGCCATTGAGTGGATGAACCAAGAGTGTTACAGACTCAGTGCTAGGACACTCAAGTTCTAAATGAATCCTAATTTTGAGGGGGAGTTGTTCTTTTTTCTTTCTTTTTATTTTCTTCAAATATATTTTATTGATTTTTTACAGAGAGGAAGGGAAAGGGATAGAGAGTTAGAAACATCGATGAGAGAGAAACATCGATCAGCTGCCTCCTGCATACTCCCTACTGGGTATGTGCCCACAACCAAGGTACATGCCCTTGACCGGAATCAAACCTGGGACCTTAAGTCCGCAGGCCGACGCTCTATCCACCGAGCCAAACCAGTTAGGGTTCTTTCTTTCTTTCTGAGGGGGAGTTTTTCTAACCTTCAGTAGTGGAATCACCACCTGCAACTCACTGTGCGTACAGGGGTCACACCAGACACATTTCTACCACTGGCTATAATGGTTTAAAGATGGGCCTATCCTAAGTGCTTTTAAAAAAACAGAGGCCAGGGCTCTGACACAGACTTACTAAAATAGGATCTCTCAAGTGGGACCTGAGAATTCTACAGAGAGTGGAAGGAAGGAAGGGGGAGAGGGGGAAGAGAAACACTGATCTGAGAGAGACACAGCGATGGATCGTTGCCTCATGCTGGGGCTCCCACTGGGGCCTGGGATTGACCTGCAACCGAGGTATATGCTTTGACCAGGAATCAAACCGACGCTTTACCACTGATTCACACTGGCCAGGGCTGGATCTGTATTTTTAGAAAATCATCCTGGTAATTTTGCTGTTCAGTTCAATTTGGAAATGGTTGGAATAAACAACCTTTCCAGGTCACATTCTGTACTGGCTCCCCATGGTTCTCTGTGTTGAGGGAGTTTCAGTCCAGTGCAGGTGATACCCTGCAGGGAGTGTGGCATACTTCAGGGCTCTAAATGGGGGTGTCAGCAACTTGTAGGACTCGGAAAATTGACCAGTACCCCAAAGCTAACTAGTATTCTTGAGTCTGATCAAAGTAGTAATGAACTCTCGCATCATTTCACAAATGGTTTGTTTTCTAACCACTCAAACTTCAGTGATGTGTCGATCACAAGTTAACTGTTCTCAGAGACACTGCGGTATGGGGAAGGAGACGTTGGGATTAGAGTTGAAAGAACGGGGTTTTGGTGCTGGCTCCTCTGCGTGGCAGCTGTGTGACCTTGGGCAAGTTAATCTCTCCGAACAGACTTCTTTTACATTGTGATTTATTTTTAGGAACTTTGTTGTGGTTTTTTTAAAAAAAATGAATATAAAAATAATACATCCTCCTAAAACTATGGAACGTACCGAAAAGCATTGTTTAAATCCAAAATTATGTATAACTCAGAAGCCTCTGATAACTACAGTTCTATTTCCTCCGGTTTAGTTTAAATGGATTTATGAAAGTTTTTATATAACTATGATCGTGCTATTTGTAAGCCTTTTATCCTGCATTTTCTCCTCCTCCTCCTCCTCCTCTTCCTCCTCCTCCTCCTCCTTCTCCTTTTCCTTCTTCAAAAAGCTTTATTGTTTCATTTGGTCCAATGCATGGGAGAGGGCTCAGGGTGGTTAAAAGGATGGCTAGTGATTTCAGGGAGAAAGAGGCTCAGGTAAAAGCCAGACAGCAGGGGAATGTTGAGGAGCCTCTCAAGGGCCTCTGGGCTCCAAAGGCTCCTGGTCGTGCTTGAGGATGAGCCTTTCAAAGAGATACTCGCCCAGCCCAGCCTGGGGGCCAGCAGCCTGCAGAGGTAAGTCAGGTGTGGCCCATCTTCCTGATGAGGGTCACCTCCTCACCCAGGAAGTGGTTCTGCAGGAAGTCCCAGAGCTGGGGTCTGCGGGTAGAACCAGGGCCTGCAGCTCCAGGAGGGCCTGGTTCAGGCTCCTCTCCAAGGCCAGGGTGGCTTCCATGCGCCCTGAGTTTTGCCCACTCATCTTGGGGAGGCTTCAGCACATCCTGGAGAGAAGGCGGCCACCACGCTGGTTTTGCAACTTTAAGCGACGCTCAGTGCCCTCACGCTTCTTCTCCTCCAACTCCCAGAAGTGGCCCGCGCCCTCCATGGCCACATAGAAGCCCCGAGAGAGGTAGGTGTGGGCGGCCCACAGGTGCAGGTTGGCCAGGCAGTTGACAGCAGCCTCCACCTCGCTGGAATAATTCTGACGAATTTGGGAGCTCATGGTTGTTGGGCAAAAAGGAGTTAAGGTAGAAAAAAGCCAGTGTGTTGGCTGGTCCCAGAGGTGGTTCTGAAGGTGGTGACTGGATAAGAAGCAGGAGGGTGGTCAGAGGCTGGAAGAAGGGGCGTCCCTGGGGTCTGTTCCGTCCAAACACTGTTGAAGCAAGAGACAGATCCGGGACCGCTGAGGGCACTGCCCCTGCATTTTCAATTAACATCATATCCAGAACATTATCTCATGTCATGAATAGGTTTTCAAAACTATCACTTCTAGGGGCTCCATGGTACTCCATTGTGTAGTTGTATCATAACTGGTTTCTATGGTTTCTATGTAGGAAGTGGTTAATTTCAACACACATAATGATGGCCAGTACCAAGAGGAAGTTACAGTCCAGATTTTTGCTATTAAATGGGTCATATATTATTGCTTATTCAACTTGATTCTCTGATTTGAAAAAGGAAATTAAGAAATAAAAACCATTTTGATAAAAACCTGAAAGTATTGTGAGAGTTTTTCAACATAAAACATCCAAGCTCTGGCGGGGGTGGCTCAGTTGGTTGAGTGTTTCCCATGCGCCCAAGTTACCAGTTCAATTCCTGGTCAGAGCACAGGCCAGGATTTCGGGTTCAATCCCCACTAGGGTTCATGTAGGAGGGAGCAGATCCATGTTTCTCTCTCTCTCTCTTTTTCTCTCTCTCTCTCCCTCTCTCCCCATCTCCCTTTCTCTCTCTCTTTAAAGTCAATAAAAACATTCAAAACAAAAAACATAAAGTATCCAAGATGTTAAATCATATGTAAGTTTCAAAGCAGAAATATGTGGATTTAAAATGGAGTCCATATGCAGCCAGACTAGAACTTGGCTATCAGAGGCCTGGAATTCAGCCTTCCTTTTTTCCCAGAACTCTGTCCCTTGTGCTTGTAGACTGCAAGTTCTGGAGTAGAAGTTGTGAAGGTAGAGTCTGTTCTTTTTTATTTATAATTAAAAAAAAAATTAAAAAGGGTGCTTGGGGACCGCTTTGTACCAATGCCTATAAATCCACAGTAAGGAATGTTTGCCATAGTAGCTCTAAGCAGACTATTCCTTTTTCTCTAAATTTATGGAAGAACTTGAAAGGCATTTTGTGTACATAGCGATGCAGTCTGTGCTTTAATTCAATGGGACTTTTGGCTGAGTATGGACTGTAAAGTTAGACATTTGAAGTTCAATTTTCTCTAGTGTACCTTTCCCAGATATGACTTCATTCTATTTATACAAACTCATGGTGCCTCTATAAACTTGCTCTTTGTCATCATATTCTGAATTCTCCTACAATAGTGGTCTCCGAGAGGAAAAGAAAGTCTATCTACTCCCCTCTTTCAATGACAGAGCTGCCATTTTGTCCAGAAGGATAGTTATTACAACCATCATTCTTTTAAAAAATATATATGTTTTTATTGATTTCAGAGAGAAAGGGAAAGGAAGAGATAGAAACATCAATGTTGAAAGAGAATCATTGATTGGCTGCCTCCTGCATGCCCCCTACTGGGGATTGAGCCCACAACCAGGCATGCACCCTGACTGGGAATCGAACCCTGACCTCCTGCTTCATAGGTTAATGCTCACCACTGAGCCATGCCAGCTGGGCTACAACCATCATTCTGATGACCAGAGTGGTCTCTGCAGCTCCTGGAACTGAGGGTGTGCACCATGCCCAGCTGGTGTTTGATAGGGAAGCTACATCAGTCGTCTCACCTACCACCCGGGTCTGCAGAATTAGAGAAGCTTGGATCAGGGTGGTGCTAGGCTTACCACAACGCAGTGTTCCTTCAGCTCATGGCTGGTTTGGAATGACCATGGGCACTGGAAACTGAGAGCAAGACCATGAAACACAATGGAGAAAAAATCCCCAGGGAATTCACCAGTTTGGAAACAGCCATTTCTGATCTTCATGTGCCCTATATGGCAACACCAAATTCTTTGGCGTGGGATGAAGACAAGAAAAGGTCTGCTGCAAGTTCTCTGGCCCATGCAGAATGCTCTCCCACTTCATTATTGGAAATACTACCACCACATAAATAATAATAACTAATGTTCAGGAGAGTTTACGGAATGCCAGACATTGGGTGAAGTGCTGTCCATGGTTTTTCTCATTTAGTCCTCACAATGCCTCTGGGAGGTAGGCGTTTTCATGATCCCACTTTATAGGTAGAAGACTGGGTCTGACAGGTTAGATAACTGGCATGGGGGCTAAAAAAAAAAAAATGTTTTCCCTCCCACCTTCAAAGTTCTCCAGGCTGGGCGTGACAGGTTAACAGGAAAAAATCAAATGTTAATACAGGTGCATGAGGAATTCACACAAGCATGAAAATTCCAAAGAAAGTGAAGCAACATTGGGAATATAAGACATTTTGGACAAAGGAGAAAGGTGGGGAATGGGGTATTAGATTTCAGAAATGAGAATGGTGACTTACAGGTAGTTCAGGAAAAGGGGAACATGCACGGAGGCAAATTCTTGCTAGGCAACCCAGAGACAATGGGGTACGGGGTATCTAGCCAACAGGCAACTAGAGTCCTCTTATTTATCACACTTACTTCAAATGAGGCTAAGCTGGCATCCTGAGGTTCCCTTTCTGGAGCTGAATCTCTTAGGCAGGAAGGGGAAGGGTGAAAGTTCTGAGTCTTTTGTTTTCCAATAAACAACTTAAAATCAGTATTCCAAAAAGGCAGCTTCAGGGTGGCAAAACTTTGGTTCCCTTTACTTGTCGGGCCTTTGCCTAGGAACAGCTAGAATTTAAACACAGGCAGTCAGATCCCAGAGTAAGTACAGATGTTACCGTGGTTAGTTAGGTTGTTAATAGGAGGAGAGCAAGGGGAATCAGACATTATTGAGCTTAATAAAACTGGGGAGCATGTTTGCTTCACCAGGAAGCTACAGCTTCACTAGGAAGCTACAACTTCATACCCAGGGGATCATAGCATTGTCCCGCCAAGAGGATTAACACCCCTCCCTCCCCCTTGGGTACCAGATTGTGTGGGGGGAGGGGCTGGGGGAGCAGAGGGAGGTAAGGACATGCACAATAAAGTCAAAATAGCTCAGGGGGAGGTGCTTGATGCCAGAGGCCTGTCAGCCTAACCTGGAAAAAGGATCATTGGACCCATCAGAAGCCTGAGAAAACTTGGGAAGCTAACTGGTTATTTTGAAAAAGCTCCTGGTTATAATTCTAAGAGACAAAGAGCTCTCTCCCTCTCTCACTAGGTGGCCTGCAGCGGACTGTGCGGGCTCCAAAGGACTATGAAGCAGAATCTCATGGGCACTGGCCTTGGCCTTGGCCTTGCCGAAGACATGGTTGGACTTTCTCCATGGTGGGACAGAGGGAGATGGGGCATTGGAAGCCCAGGAGCAGGAGCAGCCACCATAAATAAGTCATCTCGCCACATGACCATCTCCCATGCGTGGGTCCTTGGAATTCTTTCGTCCCGATCCTGTGGAAAAGCCTAATTCCCACTGACAACATTAATGATGTGCTGGGCACAGACATTGAATGGCCACAAGACGTCATTCAGTGACTCCACTTCCTACTAGAGAGCAAGAGCCACCATTTTGCCTGGCAGGGTAGTTAAGGAAAAAGGCATTGACCTGCTGAAGGTGTGGTGCAGATGCCAAGGTCACCACTGTGTGCTGCAGATGCCAAGGTCACCAATTTGTGCTACAGATGCCATGGACACCGCTGTGTGGTGCAGATGCCATGGTCACTGCTGTGTGGTGCAGATGCCAAGGTCACCACTGTGTGCTGCAGATGCCAAGGTCACCACTGTGTGGTGCAGATGCCAAGGTCACCGCTGTGTGGTGCAGATGCCATGGTCACCACTGTGTGGTGCAGATGCCAAGGTCACCACTGTGTGCTGCAGATGCCAAGGTCACCAATTTGTGCTACAGATGCCATGGACACCGCTGTGTGGTGCAGATGCCATGGTCACTGCTGTGTGGTGCAGATGCCAAGGTCACCACTGTGTGCTGCAGATGCCAAGGTCACCGCTGTGTGGTGCAGATGCCATGGTCACCACTGTGTGGTGCAGATGCCAAGGTCACCACTGTGTGCTGCAGATGCCAAGGTCACCAATTTGTGCTACAGATGCCATGGACACCGCTGTGTGGTGCAGATGCCATGGTCACTGCTGTGTGGTGCAGATGCCAAGGTCACCACTGTGTGCTGCAGATGCCAAGGTCACCACTGTGTGCTGCAGATGCCAAGGTCACCAATTTGTGCTACAGATGCCATGGACACCGCTGTGTGCTGCAGATGCCAAGGTCACCACTGTGCGGTGCAGATGCCATGGTCACCACTGTGTGCTGCAGATGCCAAGGTCACCACTGTGTGGTGTAAGATGCCAAGGTCACCAATTTGTGGTGCAGATGCCACGGTCACCACTGTGTGGTGCAGATGCCAAGGTCACCACTCTGTGTCTGATATTCCAGGGCTTCGTCAGACAAGTAAGTTCTCCCTTTCTAATGCTATGACTGGGATGGGAAGGCAAAACCAAAAAGAATAAAAACTGCAATATTTCTATCCCTACTTGTCACGAAGGAAGGGTTCCAGGGAAATTTGAGAAACAGATGGTCCAGGACAAAAATCAGGGAGTTTGATGTCTAGGATTAAAGACCAGATGCCACTAAACAATCTTTAGAATTTAGGAGGGACTTCAAAGAAATCACCCAAAGCCCCAGGTCTCTCCATGAAGGAAGCAGACTTAGTCACCCGCGCCCCTTTGCAGCAGGTTCTCTTCCCCCAGAGCATTCTCCCGGGCCAAGCGAAGCACTTGGGGAAATAAAAGTAATGTTTTCGGCTGCCAGGAATAGAGCAACCTAACATCTTACAGCTCCCATCAACTTAGCAGTCCCACTGCGCTGATCCATCCGATGAGGTTCCTGCAGGACCAACTCCTCTCCCTCTGAGTTTCACTCTTAATAATTAAGTCATTTCTCCTTCTGGAGATTTCTCTCTCACCCATGTGTCTTGTCTGAGCTTCCTCTTAGCTCTTCATAGAGTCATCTCTCATTTGCGAGGTCTCTCTCCCTTCTTCATCTCTTCTGATCCCACTTCTGAACCTGAGCGATGCTAGTCATTCATGACTCCAAACAATGAGTGGTGCTAGAGACTCACCCGTGTCAAGGAAGAGGAAAGACATAGATGTGGAAGTAAAATTCAAATATGAGACTGCGACTACAAACCTTTGAAGTTCTGGAATTATTCATTGAACCCCTGTAGAATCTCCCTTTGTAAATAACCCTGGATCACATTACAGAATCTCTAGTTTGGAAAAGATGGTAGAGGTAACCTGACCTGTCAATCAGCTGCTGTTTTAAATTCTATGTCATTTGCATATTCATTTTAAAACAAAGCCAAACTATGATTGGGCCCCGGCACTAAGGCGAGTGATGGGAATTTGGGACAAATAAGACCCAGACACTGTCATCAAGAAGCTTAGCATTGCAGGGGGACTAGGAAGTAACATGGGGGAGGGGGGGTGCGCGCGTTGCACAGACTAAGGGCACAGACTAGGCTTGGTGGGGGAGGAGGTCAAGAGAATTTTTGCGGAACAGGAAATTCTTAGGCTGTTTCTAGAAAGGAGAGGAAGATTCTTTTAGTTCCAAATAACAACTATATAGGCAAAATAGGGGGTATATTGGGAGGATATAGGCTCTCTCACATTACTTGGGAAGGGCAGGGATGCAATGGAGTCCCATGGATTCAAATGTTCTCGGGCCCCTCCCATGTGTCCACATTGTTTTTCTCTGCACATCAATTTCATTCTCTCCTACCGCAGAGGGGCAGGTGACTTGGCTGCCAAAGCCTCCCCACCTCACACTCACTGTACAGCTACACCAACAGAGATGGGCTGGTCCTATTTCCTTAGATCTCGTTTAAAAACTCCTGGGGACTGGGGTGCGGCCCACCACAGAGCTGGTCAACTGTGGCCAGGCGACGGTGCCATGTTACACAGACATGGCCATTGGAGAACAAGCTCTGTGCATTGGGACCAATTCCAGAAAAGGGGAACTCTGGGGACCAAACAACCTTTCTCCGAGGGTCCTCCATACACAGGTCACTCCAGAGCATCAGTCTCACCTTACATGACTTACCAGCAGCAAGGTAGAAGCTGCCCTAAAAAGACTCATGAACACCTGGCTTCCAGCTTGGTCTTATTCTAAGTATACACCCTTTGCAGACTATTTCTGGTAACATACTATTCAATGAGCTTTAACTATTAAACAAGTATAAGGGCGGACCAAAGACCCAGTCATCTGAGGGTGATGGTGGTGATGACTGCTAGCTGAATACACTGTTTGCTGCTAAATACATTATCCCATTGGGTTCTCATCGCCACCCTGTGGGGTAACAAGACGTAATATAGCGATGAACACTTAATTGAGCCCACACCACGTGCCAAGTTACTGTTCTAAGAGCTTTATGTGCATGAGCTGACTTACTTCTTACAACAACTCTATAAGGCACATACATTTGTCATTCTGATTTTATAAATGTAAAAACAGAGGCATAGGAAAATCAAACACTGTATCTAAGGTCATACTGTTTGTTAGAATAGAACTGGGATTTGAACGCTGGAAATCTGGTTGCTGAGCTCATGCTCATAATTTCTATTCCAGTAAATGGTTATTATTATTCATTTTGTAGTGGAGTGTTTGACCAAAGCATAGTGAGTGGTCAGACTAATACTAATAAAAATAACAATAGCCAATGTATATATCTCAGATCCACTATATATCAGATGCTATAATATGCATAAATACTCTAATTTCCCCAATTATTATTGCTATTGTTGTTTTTAGGAAAACAGGCTCAGGGATACAAAGCCCAGCTCTGAATTTCACATGCTCACTTATCCATACCCAGCTTGTGTTCTGCAGGCCCTAGAAAGTTAGGAAGAAGCTGGAAGAGATGAGAACTGGCTCATTCCATGACAGAACTAACGTTGGGTTAGGGTGATGCTCAGACCAAGTCCCAGGGTTAGAAGTAATAAATGTACAAGTCCTAACCCTTGCCTGGCCCCCCAGATCTTTCCCATCCAGGTCTACTCACTAGAACAGACACCCCTAGAGTGAGGGCCATGGGCCAGAGCTGCTTCTGCCACCAGGTCCCGTGTGCACAGGGTCAGCTGCTGTGCCTGGCTAAGCCTCACTTTCCTTCTCTATAAAATGGGAATGTTCATTGAAATGATTTGTAGAGCCCTTCTGTGGTCTAAAATCTTCCGAGTCTTCACTCCAGGGGGCTTTCCATCTCTGATTTTTCCTTCGAGAGCACTGTAGGAAGAATTGTGCCTTCCTGGGTATTATAGTCTGAATGTTTGTGTTTCCCCCAAATTCATATGTTGAAATCCTATCCTCTAAGGTGCTGGTATCAGGAGGTGGGGACCTTTGGGAGCATAGTAGGTCATGAGGGCAGAGGCCTCAGGAATGAGATTAGTGCTTTTATAAAAGAGACCCCCCGCAAAAAAAACCACAAAAGTAAAAATGAAAATAAAATAATAAAAAAATAAAAAGGAGCAAAAAATAAAAGAGACCCCAGAGAGCTCCCTCACCCCTTCTGCCTGTGAGGTTACAGCTAAACACGGCCATATAAGCAGTGGGCTTCCCCAGGCACCAAATCTGCCAGGGCCTTCATCTTGGACTTCCCAGCCTCCAGAGCTGTGAGAAGTAAATGCCTGTTGTTTCTAAGCTACGGAGGTTGTGGTATTCTGTGACAGCTGCCCCAATGGACTAAGATACCCGGATTCACAGCAAAACAGAACTGTGATCCTGAGAGCAGGAAGGGGGAGTTGAGGCCAGAAGTGCACCCTCCCCACAGCTTGCTGGCAAATCCCCTCTCTGCAGGCCCTGTAGTTCCATCTCCAGGCCAACAGGAGCAGCCCCTCACCGCTGGGGTGGGGCCCTCAAAACTTCCCAGGCCCTCAAAACTTCCCAGGCAGGCTGCTCAAAGCTCCTGGAGAGCAGGAGATTCGAGAAAACCTGCACGCGGTGCGCCCTGAGTGTGCTGGGACCGTCTCCGTGCCTCCGCCTCCAGAAGGCACGTCTTCCACGCCAGTCAGGTGGGGAGGCAGGTAAATAATGGCTCTTGCAGGGAACCCTTCTCCTGCTTCATCTTCTCTCGCTGTTGGGGAAACATTGTGGAGGCACTGAGCTCAGCTGAAGCATTTTCTCCCAGAATTTTCTCGTTTCTCAGACGGTGACTCTTCTAACCAGCACGCGGTGGACTGAAATCTCAGCTCCGTTGCATCTGCTTGCTGCCATGATAGGGAAAAACTCCCGCACAGAGCGCACTGCCTACAGCCGCTGTTCTAACCTGCGCTAAGGCTTTTTATCCCCACGGCAGCCATGGGGAAGGGCTTTCCTTTGAGGCAACTGCTTTATGGAGGTTAAATAACTTGTCCAAGGTCACCCGGCTGGTAAGTGATGTATGCGTTTCCTGGGGCTGCTGGATCAAATCACCACAAACCGGGTGGCTGAAGACAACAGGAACTCTTTTTCTCCCAGTTCTGGTCCAAACGTCTAAAGGCAAGGTGTCAGCGGGACCGCACTCTCTCCGAAGCTCTAAGGGAGGATCCCTCCTGCCTCTTCCCGCTTCTGGTGGCTCCGGGTGTTCCTGGGCCTGCGGCAGCCCCACTGCCACCTCTGCCTCTGCCTTCATGTGGCCGTCTCCCCTCCTGTGCCTGACTCTTCTCTCCTGTCCCCTATAAGGAACTTACCCTGGGATAAAGGGCCCACTGGTAATCCAGGATGACCTCATCTCAGAGATCCTTAATGTATTTACATCTGCAAAAACCTTTTCCCAAATAAGGTCACATTCAAAGGTTCCTGGGCTTCGGAAGCGCACATATCTTTGGGGGTCACTACTGAAGCCACTAGAGCTGTGCGTGGGATCCAATCAGGCATCCAGCTCTATCCTGTGGCCTCCTAAGCCTTCTGCTACCCTCTCACATGCTGACTTTTCCCAGGTGTCAAGAAATTGCCTGCTAAGTTCCACTGAGCTGTGCACCAGTCCCACAGGGTTGAGGAGCTCGTTTTCCTGTGATGATATTCTGTCCACACTCCAGAAGGGCCCAACGTCAAGTCTATGCTATCCCACACATGTCCCGCCATGGGGACGGGGGCATAATAATGACACCTTGGGGTTCCTTTTTAAAGAAGACTCAATTAGACTTTGCAAAAAATTTTTTTAAATATGTTTTTATTGATTTTTTTTAAAGAAAGAGGAAGGGAGAGGGATAGAGAGATAGAAACATGGATGAGAGAGAAACATCATTGACTGGCTGCCTACTGGGCATGTGCCCTGACTGGGAATTGAACCAGCAACCTCTTAGTTCCTGGGTCAATGCTTAACTGCAGAGCCACATCAGCCGGCTGAACTTTGCAAATGTAAAAAGCTTGTATAATTTTTTGGAATTTAAGCACAGGTGTAAAACCTCATTGCCTCAAAACTAGTGTACGACACCACCATTGACGAAGAATTACCTTACATGCAGTGAAAATCTGACGTAACGAAGGGCTAGTGCAAACCATGGATTAGGTCATTACCCAGACGCAGGGAGAGTGGAAAGTTCTCCCGCAGTTCCTTTGGGATGAGGGAAAACAGATTTGGAAATGAAGCCCGCAGCTTAAGTGCAGAAAACCTAAAGCTGTACACAATCAATATTGTCATTTAAAGGGTGAACTTGATTCGGAGGTAACGTGATGAGCCCAGGCCTTCCACTCACTCTAGCAGATATGATTTGAACCAGCTGAAAAATAAACGTCTGACAAGATTTTAGGGCAGAAACACTGCCAAGGCTCTAAGTGCTGTTCAGAATAATAAAAAGAAAGTAAACAATGCCAAAGTCCAGAGGAACAAAAGGAAAATCCTTACTTCGGTTGTTCTTGGTCAAATATCATAGAAAAAATAAGCTGTGCTCAGGCCCTTGTTCCGGGGTCTAAATTCCTGCCCTGTGTGCCTCTCTCTGTTGAGGTTGGTGCTTTGCAAACTGTCATGAAATCGCTTACCCTGGTGGAAGGGGCCAAGATGGTTTCCCACCTACAGCCAGTGTGAGCCTCCAGGCAGATTCTGAAGGCCTTTTGCCACCTGAGCCGGGCCAAATGGGCTCTTCCTTATGCTGCTGGGACCCCGATGGGAGGCCTGAGTCCATTAGCAGAATCCTCTTGGCTTCAGCAACTTCAATAAGCCAGGAGCATGGCATGAAGCAGAGGTGCTGGTCATAGAAAACAACAGATCATGAGAAAATCCTCTGGATTTGGCATTTCAAACATTTTGTCAGACCCCCCCCCCTTGGTTGGACCTGTGAACAAGCCAGAAGCTACCTATAGGGAATAGGCAAGTGACAGAGTGCATTGCTGCTCAGTAAGTAGCGGGGGCTTGATTGCAGGTAGTGGTGAGTCACTGGCTGGCTACCAACGAATACTGTCCCTAGGGCCCGGGTTATAATGAGGTCTTTCTGATAACTTACTTCTTTGGATGGAGTCCAAGAGGGACACGTGCCCCGTGGAATTCCACTTGGAAACCAGGCATGCTTCCGAGGCTTCCCAAGCAGTGATATTACTTATTTAGGCTGAAGGTTATCTGCTGGTCCTCCTCCTGATCCCGTTGCACCAAGGGAAGTGCATCTCGGTAGTGTCAGATGACAGGGGTCTGGTCCCCTTTGCTAGAATGAGCTTTTCATGTCATACATGCTCTGGAAGGTCCGAAAGCCTTTTCTCTTGGCCTCTTGTTAGAAAAGAAGGCATCACCCCTGAGGTGGCAGGAGCATCAAAACCTGAGGTTTATACTCATCTTGGTGATATTCATGGGAGCTCTTGGGAGATTTACCCAAAATCTCTGTATAGCTTTTGCAATTAATCCTAAAATTCTGGTTGCCAATTGTGGGTAGGGACATTTGGATGACAAATGGTTATTACCATTTTAAGAAAAAGCTAATGCATTTTATAGGGAGGTTATAATTAGAGGCCTGGTGCATGAATTTGTGCATGGGTGGAGTCCCTTGGTCTGTCCAGTGATCCATACTGATGGGGGCCAACTGGCTGGGGAAGGGTTACGGGAGGGCTCCCAGATGTGTCCGGCCCTCTCGCCCAGTCCCAATTGGCCAGACCCCAGCAGCAATCTAACCTGCTGGTCAGAGCATCTGTCCCCTGGTGGTCAGTGCATGTCATAGGGACTGGTTGAGCGGTCAGATACTTAGCATATTAAGCTTTTATTATATAGGATGGTGGGATGGTATGAGTAGGGAATTTGTAGTATATGCTTGTTTGTTTGTTTGTTTTTTCATTATGCAGAATCAGCTGGGGGAAAATAACATTTTAAAGGGAAATGATAGAATTTATTTAAGAAGTCAATACATATCACCTATCCTTCCCTTATCCAAGTTCTGAACTATTTTAAAGATTGACTATTTAAGATGAAGAAATAAGGCAAAGGGTGGCCAAGATTTCATCTTAGTTCATGAGAACAGATAAGATCTATGGCATAGTTACCAATACTTATGGGTAGTCTTATCTAACGTAAGCTTCCCCAACTAGGGGCCCTGCAGGATGTGACGGAGCAGAGCATAATTTGACTTTTCTGGGGGGTGGCTCCTAATGCTAAGGGAGGGAGAGAGTCCTGGGCTTCACATGCATATTCCCTCCCCTTAGTCACCATTAGGTAACTCACTCCACATCCATGGGATTTAGGGGGAAATCTCTGATCCTGGAAACCAGAGAAGAGGGACAAAGAGTTCACCCACTAATAAGAAGTTGAATGATTACATTTATCTTCTTGAAACAAACATCTGTGTAAGTATTTGCAGCCAGAATGAATTCCCAATTGTATTCTTTGGGTGAGTTCTCCAATGGAGGCCTGTGGCATGTGGGGAATTTTCACCAAGACCAGAGTTCTCATGGCTCCAGGCCTTCATCTACCCTTAAGAGCAGTGATATTCAACTGGTGTGCCACAAGCATTAGTAAAACAAGCAATATCTGACTATTTAGTCAGGGGCATAGACCTACTTTCCCTTAGATTGTCAAATTAAAAAATAACAACAGCCAATACAACAATAGTCATCTGGTGTGAATGAATCAAAATCATACCTATATTTTTTGTCAGATTAGCAAAAAATACATTTTTTTGGTGTGCTGCAGCAATTTAGTAATTAGTATATGTGTGCCATGAGATGAAAAAGATTGAAGATTGCTGCCTTATAGGATGCAAGGATTTGTATCCACTTCTACAAGCCACTGCCCAAAAAATTAGCTCAAATCTGCCATGGATACATCTAACAAAGGCAATCCTAGACCTGAGTTTGATTTATTTAGAGTCTGACATTTTTCATCATGGACATCTGACTGCATTGAGAATCAGCTGGAGAGAGCATTTAAGGACTACAGATGCCCAGACCTTGTTTCAAACAAAGAATACTGGAAACTGAAGGTGAGCCTGGCATGAATCGTTTTTACAAAGCTCTCCGGGTGACCTGAATACACAGCCTGTCTTGAGAACCACTCAAGGGACGTGTTGATGATGTCCCTTTGTCAGGATTGACAGCCACTGCTGCTCAGCGTGGCAGAATGCTGAAGCACGCACTGTAGACTGGCAGTTAAAGCTGTTTGCTCTGGAGGCAGGCAGCCTGCGTTTAAATCCTGATTCCCCTCCTGAGTGATGGTTGAGTTACTTAAACATCCTTAGTCTCCCCAGGGTGACCGAGGCATCTATAAAAGGCATCCCACTCCAGTGAGGATGGCTGTATAGCGTTGTATTTGAGCTTTTGTGATAGTTAACCTTGGAAGGGCTCTTTCTGTTCAATCCATCACCCCTTCCTGTCTGTTGCAAATGGCAATGAAACAGCTCTGCCATGCAGACCCTTGGGATGTGCCCCAGGCGAGAGAGTCACTATGCCTTAGCCTCTTGAGCAATCGAAGTAGAAGGTGCCATGTTAAAGTCAGGAGCTGGCTTTCCCCTGCGGGAAAATGTAGCTCCGTGGACCCCAGTTCACTCATGGTCCCCTTACCAAAGAGACTCTCATAGGCTCCAGCCATGGGAGCCCTACAGCCCTACTTTCTTATTTTGGCTTATTAAATTCATAATATTTATATTATTAATTCATTTTATGAATTAGTTAAATTTTTAGACTCTCACCTGCATAGTTCTTGGTCCATGTCACAGCTATCTAGCCTATAAGGACTATGACTTCTTGCTCTTATCTTCAGGTGGCCACACACTGATTACTTAATAAATAGTTCTTAATTATGGGAATAGTTATGGTCTTGGAAGAATTCTGTTTCTATAACCAAAAATTCCTAGGTCTTAATCTTATAGCTAAAAGCGACCTTAGAGACCCAGGTCTTAGAGCTGAAAAGCAACTTGCTTAGGGCCACACAGGAACAGAGAGGAAGCTCCAATTTGCATATTCTTGCTGCAAGTCCATTCTTCCTTTTACATTCTCATTGCCTCTATACATGACTCTCTATCTTCTCACTTTCCTAAATCCATCTCAATCCGTTTTCTCTCTCTGCTGAAAATGCCCCAAATTCATGGAAAAATGAAAAAGAGAGAGCGAGAGAGAGAGAAAAGGTCTGAATATAAAATGTTGACTTCCATGTTTGGATTGCTTTGGAGGATTAGTTTCCTTGCTCTACAGCTTGTTTCTCTATCAAGGAGCAAAAGAATCCCCAAGCATTTGAGTCAGCAGTAGGTCAGTCCTCCGCCATCCTCCCCCAGCCAGCCCATGCCAACTGCAGCCCACACGCAGTGATTCTACCACCCTCCTCCCTGAGAAGGAGCTGGACGAGACAAGAAGGTCACTGCCTGGGGGTGACCTCTCAGCCGGGGAAGCCAAGGCAATACCTGTCACTGCTATCATTGGCACGAAGCCCTGTGCCCCCTCGCTGCCTGCCTTGATGGCTTTGGCTGTGAGAGGTCTCTTTACAAAAGAGACTTCCCCAGGCTCCAGCCACGAGAGCCCTACAGCCAGAGTTTCAGGAAACTGGGGTGAAATAGGCAGAACAAGAGTTTGTCCAAAGACCGAATGGGACAGGAGGTTCCCACTGCTTGGAAATCTATCTGTGTGTTCCAGAGACTTGCAGAACAAAGACCTACACATGGTTATTTTGGCAAGAACAGGAAGGTTTAGATTATCCTTTTCCACCCCATGAAAGTGGCCACCTAAGATGTGTGTGCTGAAGGAACATCTGTTTTAGCACTAACAGAGCCTCGGTGAGAGCCTCCCCATGGTCTTTGGGGCAGACGCAGCAATAGGTACGGGGGAACTGCAGCTGTGGGGTGCGCACACAGCTAAGAGTGTGTGTTTCCAAAGTGACAGTGGGCATCGCGTGTGCTCTGATGGGCTCTGCTCCCTTCAGCTCCCATCAGCTCCCACTGGCGGCTCTGAAATATCCTATCAGGCCACATCTTGCCTCCCTAAGTTGTTATTTTTGGAGAGGGCATTTGAGAAACGACAATAGCAAAATATCCAGCATAAGCCTTTGCACATCTTTTGTGCACTAGGTGCCTGAAGCGATCTGGAGGCAGATGCTGTGTGTGAGACAGCTTGCCCCATCTGGAGCCCAGGTGTGTGGGTTCACTCCTGAGTCCTAGATATCCGTGTCAGTGAGTGGTGAGAGCCAGGCAAATCCAGCTCACCTACCCTTGTTCCTCAGAAATGATGTTAGTCTTTGATGTACAAGGTCAAGATCTAATTTTATTTGTTGATCAAGTTTAGCTACAATTGAGCAGATGAACACACTGAGAAAGACGGAATTTTACAATGCATTGTTGAGAGTCAATGTGGCATAAAGGTTAAGAGTTTGCATTCTGGAATCAGAATGAGCTCGAATGCCAGCTCTTTTATGGTTCTCTGTGTGATCTTAGGAAAACAAAGCAATTTCCCCAAGCTGCCGTTTCTTCATCTATGAAATAAAGATAACTGTAGTTCCTACCTGGAAGGATTGTAGTGATGATGAAAAAGGAGAATACTTGTGGGGGGAAAAATGCCAGTCACTTCATAAAGGCACAATTAACTTATTACAACTGATCTTATAAGCATGGACTTCCTCTATCTGATCCTTTTCTAAATATTTCCATCTATTTTCTCCCAATGTTAAAATGTCTTTTTCCTAGACCAAAATTTCATTCCCCTTGTCTTCTGTTCTTTTTATTTTTATCTACCTTTTAGAGCCACATGTTAAACATTGAATCTCTTTTCATAATGACAGTGACGAGGCCACTGAATTGCATAGATCTAAGGGACACCTTTTACTTTGTAGTCTGTGAAATGGCACCCCCTGGTGCCAACCCTACAGGAAAGGTGACTAGGAAGGATGGAGGGGAAGAAGGGTTGTAGAGAGATGGGCCATATTCTTTTACATGAACATCCCTAGGGAAGTAAGGATAATACTAATGTCCAACCTTCTCCAGGCAAAACAGTGGTACCTCCATCAATGCTTCTTCACTGAACATGATTTCACATCAAAGCCCACTCATTACTCTTGGACCACACTCCTTAAAATAGATACCCAGAACTAAGTCAGTATCCTGGGTGAGAAGTGACCAAACAGAGCAAACCTTGAGCTTTGTTTTTCTAGATACTGAAGTTAGGATGCCACTGTCATACAAGGCAATCTTAGTATTGAGTCTTTATAGCAATTAGTTCCTTGATGGTGGCTCTTGTCTTTAATCATATATTCTCCTGCAATGTCTCTTCACTTGTATTCAATTGTTACTTACTTTTTTTTTTTTTTAAATTTCAGAGAGGAAGGGAGAGGGAGAGAGAGAGATAGAAACATCAATGATGAGAATCATTGATTGGCTGCCTCCTGCATGCTCCCCTACCGGGGATGGAGCTTGCAACCTGGGCATGTGCCCTTGACTGGAATCGAACCTGTGGCCCTTCAGTCTGCAGGACGGCGCTCTATCTAATGAGCCAAACCAGCTAGGGCTTGAATTGTTACTTATTTTTAATTGTTATTTCACTTTATAAATATTTGTGTCTTTTCATACTATCTGTATTGGGAGTTCCCTGAGATACCTCTGTATTTTGGACATTTTAATAACTCCTGTTAAATCTAATTCTATGTCTGGGTCTATAAAAATGTGTCTAATTTGAATATTCAAGTGGAACCAAAGCAAAGGGACAGTAATTACTAACATTTAAAATGGCCATTGTGGGCCTTGCCTGGGTATCTCAGTTGGTTGGAGCAGTGCCCTGATACCCCAAGGTTTTGGGTTCGATCCCTGGTCAGGGCAAATACAAGAAGCAAGCAATGAATGCACGAATGAATGGAACAACAAATCGATGTTCTTCTTTCTCTCTCTCTCTAAAATCAATAAAGAAATTTTTAAAAATTTAAATGGCCATGCACTAAATCAATTCTGTGTGCACAGCATTCCTGGGCTAAAATGCCCTTAAAGAAATGGCAGTAAGTTCTTATTTGGTTGATGAATCATAATTCCCCAAAGTACAAGCATGACACTTATGGGAGCCCTTAGTAATAATTCTTCAGGTGTGGTTTGCTCATTCACATTCTGTATATATGCAGTTATGTGTAATCCATACTCTGTGGGCCCATGGGGCTCCGAAGGGATGCCCCAGGGATGTGTGTGAGGAGCGGAAAGAGTGAGAACAGAGGGCAGAGCTCCTGTCAGCCTTCTAGGCCACCCAGAGCTATTGTATGTATTGGACTTCCCTGTAATATTTCCTTTCGGGGGTATGGGCAGGACAAGTTTAAAAGCCATCAATTACGCTGCTCCCTGCTCACTTCAGAGTGATATGGTATGTTATCACTTCCATGTTCCCTCTTACTTAATGAATTTCTAGATTTGAAGAAGTCAGAATTTGGCTTTGAATTGCTAAATATGACACTAAAATGGTTAAAGCTCTCAACAACCCTGGTCTAAAGAAAAAAGCAGCCACACTATAACCATCAGTATCGCTGTCAGGTCTCCACCCCTCCCCCTTCAGACGCAGCTGGAGACAGAACTCAGACCTGGGGGGAACTGAGGGTTGGCAGACTCTAAGCGGTGTTGCAGGTCTGTGATTTACTTTGGGTTTGGGGGAGTTCCTTGAAAACCCCAATCCTCACCTTCTGTTTTGATGGCAGGAAAAAGAGTAGCAATTCTGTTTTCTGTAAAGGAATCCACGTGTGTCTTTTCCACTAAGATGAAGGTCAGACATCTAAACATGGGTCCTTTGCTGGCCCTGGCTGGTGATCTGGGGAAATTTCTGGAGGATAAATGACAGAGTGGGCAGATATATTTCTTTTCTCCACCTTTAGCCAGATTCCTGGAAGTCCATGACTGAAGAGGCCAGGGCAGGCCACTCTGACATCTGCCTTCAACTCCCAGATTGGGGTTTGTGGCTCTCGGGCCTCCTCTAAGAATTATATTTTAGCAGGGATTTGGGGCTCATACCAAGCTTCTCATCATTTTTATGAGCTAGATATATTTAGAAATATCCGAATTCTGTTGTTGCATTGTTTCTTTATCTGCAAGATAGAGAAAATATGTTTCACGGAGAGCATTTGTGCCGATTCAACAAAGATGGCTGCCAAATAAGCTAGGAGAAATCTGGGATAAAGTCGGAAAGGGACAGTAGCCAAAACTAATTGGCATTTGGCCAAGGTGGGTGACCCTAAGTCTGGAGCACAAGGAAGGAGAGAGGTGAGGAACACCACACGGTGAAAATGTCATCATACTGCAAAAGGGGACACTGCTATGTCATCACTCCCCTTGTATGTCTAGGGTAGCAGGAAAGAAAAGTCTGAATTATGGTCAATATAAAAAATAGATGGACTGAAGTGTAAGCAAATATTTCCATTTTTCCTTCAGTGTTGTAACAAATAAAATCAGCTTGTGACCAATAAAAACGTACAAGCTTCTTCCTAATCTGTGCTGGTTGCATTTGCTATACCAGGAATGAGGAGTTCCATTGAAAGTAACTTTAGTTAAGAAATGTATCTTATATCCCAAGAAACCAGAAACACCAATCAGAAAGGACATATGAACCCATATGTTTGTAGCAGCACAATTTACAATAACTAAGATTTGTAACAGCCTAAATGCCCATCAGCAGATGAGTGGACTAAAAAACTGTGGTACATTTACGCAATGGAATACTATGCTGCTATAAAAAAGAAGGACGTTTTACCATTTGCAACAGCATGGATGGACCTGGAGAGCATTATGCTAAGCAAAATAAGCCAGTTGGAGAAAGATAAATATCACACGATCTCACTCATATGTGGGATATAATGAACAACATAAACGGATGAACAAAAATAGATCCAGAGACAAAGTAACACTGAACAGACTGTCCAACCTCAGAGAGAAGGCAGGGGAGTGGGGGGTGAGTTTTGAAGAGAACTCACATATATTGTGTGTCTCCTATCTGTGGTGCTATTAAATTTAGAGTTAAAATATAAGAGTGTACAAGTCTGTTGGGCCTTTTTACTTCTAATCGTCATAAGTCCCCATCCTACTGGGCCAGCAGGTAGGGGTGGACAGGTGAGAGAAAACTTTCCATTTATGGGGGTGTTTGGATTTAAATAGTCTTTTAAAGTTCATTCTTTAGAATAACATAGACATCTTTAGGAAAATGGTTAATTAGTTAGGCTCCCCACCTCCACCAACCAGGTTGGCATCTGCCTGAAGAGGGAAGCCTAGTGGCCTCATACTGATGGGAAGAAGGTCCCCAGCTGGCTATCTGACCCCATGTGTTTGACTAGGTCTATCTCTCAGGCACCTATCTAATATCTGTGGCTACATTTTATGGTTGATGAAACTCATTGTTTGCTACCGGTTCCAGTTCTGATCTCCTTGAATGGCCTGGTTTTGGGTATTGGTGGCCTCTACCTGCTGGCTCCATCGTGCAGCAGCTCACTGGTCTTTGAACAACTAGTTAGACATCACTACTTGGCCTTCCTGAGATGACTTCCTCTCCCCCACACCTAGATCAGGTCTAGTCCACAGCCATAGAGTGGGACACTTCATTTGGGATTGGTACAATCATCTTTAGGCCCTAAGAAAACCTATGAATTCACCTGTGTCAACTCAAATTTGGAGAAAATCTATGCCCTACCCCTGGTCATTATGCTAGCATTTTGCCTTTTCCAATCCATCACTTAAAAGATGTCATGTTTAATGCAGGAATTCTTTTAAGGAGCTTAACATTTTCTCAGTCTTCCTAGGGAACCCTGTCCTCTCTAGGATTCCCTTTAAGTTATTTTCTTAGACTCCTTCCTGGAGTTTCAATTCCCCTTCCTATCTGACAGAGATTCCCTTACATGATGCCCTTCTCCCCAGGATGTGTCAAAGGAAATGTGTCAAAGGAAAACGCAGCAGGAAGTTTTTCACAATTCTAGGTTTCCTTGCAATAGCGCTAGGCCATCATCATCATCATTATTCCCACTTGCAGATAAGGACACAGAGGTTCAGAGTGGTTACATCAGTCACTTCCCAAGTGATTGGACCAGGGCGGACAACAAATCCTGTGCCATCCTATCCCGCCAAACCACCTCCCAAGGACCCCAGGAGGCAGACAGGGCTGTTGTCCACGACAAAAGTTGCTCTTCTACTGGGTACCCCCAGCCCTTCCGTCTGAGTTGTTTTTCAGATTCGCTCCACACCCCCTCCCTTAACGTGATGTATAAGAGGAGAGCAGCTTGGCCTTTTAAGGTGCTTGGTCCAGAAGCCGTGTAATATGAAATTAGCACATCATCACTGCAATTTGTTTGGCCATGAAAACAAATGAGGTGTTTACTTCTTTGTTACACTCCCTGCGGAACCAGCTAGGGACTAAGGCAAAGTAGTGAGTTTATTATAAGCAGTAAAAGGTGAGAGCAGAGGCGTTTTCAAACAAGTCCAAATATTTGGCCGGAGCCCAGAAGACAGCACTTTTTTGTCCACGAGGATTCTCTCCCCCACAGGTTTCCAGAGGAGGATGGAATTCCTTGAGTCACATTATAAACATTCATCTTCTAAATCAAGCCCTCTAATAGAAAGACCAGGAGATGAAGCATGTGCTGTAAGTCACTGGTCTTACATGTGAGGTCAGCCCCTGCGTCAAACACCAAATATACAAGTGTAAAGAGATGGGAGGAAAAAGACAGACTCCACATGGCCAGCCGGGGAGGGCGGGGTGTCCTCCCTCTAGAGGGGGAGTCTTGGAAAAAGCTTGTTGGGAGGAGCTGAGGGCCACATGGACTCACGGTCCTCTGGGCGCCTGGGACAGAGATAGAAATAAATATGTGTGTGTGTGTGGGGGGGGGGGGGGGGCAGTGTGCAGGGCGAGTGGGGAGGAGAGCATGGTGGGGGAGGGGGAGTCAGGCGATTTCTTGGCCAGTCTGCAATTAGTCTAGAAGCAGTCCAAAGCTAACGAAGACAACTTTCCCTCCAGGCCTCCATCCCCTTCCAGATTCCCCGAATCTTCCTCTCTCCCCATCAGTTTCCTTTCACTTTGGACCGAAAGAATAAAAAGTTGGTACTCTACTGGCAGAGCAGGCAGTGCTGGGGAGAGTTCCTGCCCCTCTCTCTCATCAATCTTTGCTTCTTCAGCCAAATAAATCCTTTAGCTTCTTTATTCCCATCAAAAAGCAAACAAAACACACATTCCATCTGAGCCCTGCATTCCCCAGCACCCATGCAGGAGCCCTCCCTAGATGACCTTCCCTAGATGACCCTTCCTGAAGAACTGTAATTTGCCCTCTCTTTTTAGCTTCACACCCCTCTCCCCCAAGTTCACAACCTCTGTTACCTGGGTGATTTAATTTAAGCCTCACGACCCCATGAAGCAACTTCAATAGTCAGAGCACCATGTTAGAAACTGAAGATTGGTTCTGCTTCTAATTAGCTGAATGGTCATGAGTAATTATCACAATGCTGGGACCATCTACCATTGATGGAGCACCTGGTTGGCCAGGCCCTAGGTTAAACACTTAGACTTATTATTTTAGGAAAATGATTATTACTATTTTAACATGTTTAGTACCTAGAAGCTTTGGTACATCATTAACTTATCTTCCCTCATGGTTATTAAATTTGAAAACAAAAGTCCACAGCCCAGCCGGTGTTGCTCAGTGGTTAAGCGTCGACCTATGAACCAAGAGGTCACGGTTTGATTTCCGGTCAGGGCACATGCCCAGGTTGCAGGCTCCATCCCCAGAGTGAGGCGTGCAGGAGGCAGCCGATCAATGATACTCTCTCATCATTGATATTTCTAACTCTCTCTCCCTCTCCTTTCTTCTCTGAAATCAATAAAAATATACTTTTTAAAAAAAATTCCACAAAACTGACAGGGTTTTCTGGTTCTCAGAGTCAAGGGAAGAAGGGAGTGTGTGCATGCCAGGGTTCTGTGGCATTTCCTTCAGTGGCACCCACGTGGGAAGATCGAGGTGATCGTGGTAGAAAAGGCCAGGTGGGCAAGACCCTGAGATATTTAGGGACCAGAAGGAAGGAACCAGGTGCTGCCCTGGAGACATGTCCATGGGATGAGCAATGACTGCTCCCCTTGCCATTGCTAAATAACCAGAGGCCTGTGTGCTTATTCCCTAGGTGACTATGGGAAGTTATCTGACCTTGATGAGCTTCGGGTCCTGCTTTGTAAGATTGATAATGGCCAGTTAGTAACCAAACTCAGAGAATACAACTGTGGTTCAGTATTCTTCTCACAGGCAGACTGTGTGTGACACTGGGTGAGTCATTGGACATCTTCTGAGCTCATTTAAAATGGAAATGCTGATGCCTACCCTGCCTTACGGATCAATGTGATATTGCTGGGGCCAGTATTTTTTAAGCTTGAGGGCATATTTATGAAGTGAAGGGGTTGACGTGTGAGAACACAGGTCCCTTTTAGCCAAGACATAGTGGACTTTTACAATGTGGTGACATTATTTACAGGAAACCAGCCTTGCAAAGCCTCCAGCAGTCCTGCTGCTCCACCTGGCTACTCCCTGTTTCTGCAGCTATCAGGTGAGGGAAGACTCCTCAGAGGTGCTCCACTCAACAGGCGTCGTTATCTTATTTCTCTGCTGATCAGAGTCTGGCCAAAAATAAAAGCATTCTCTTTCAATCTGGCAATCATTTTCTTCTTCACTCTAGAGTCACTTAGCAAGGTCAAGTTCAAAGAACTGAATTCCTTAGAAAAGGATTCCCTGATTGTCTGGGAGAAATTAGTTCATAGTTAGGATGGGTGTGGCGAGACTCCCGTGGCTTTCTCCCTCATAGTTTTTGTAAATTAAACCAAAGGTGGATAGTGTTGACCCAGGCATCAACTATGACTATTTCTTATGGACCGTTTTAGGTGTCCTTTGTGAATTTCATCATCTTCCTTTATGGGGTGGGTGGAGTGGTGGTGGACTTTGGTTTTCAGTTATTGATTTAAATTTATCACAGCTCATCCTGTCCAAATACTGGACTGTGTACACAGGTGGACAGGCTATTCATCTTTAGGCATTTAATCCTGCCTGCTTTTGCATATTGATATAGGTAGACTAACAAGCTGCAAAAATATAAGGGTCATCTCCCTATAAGGACCTCTCACACTGCTTCTAAAAGGTTATCAAAATAGAAAAGAAGCATTCAGCTCTGGAATCTATACTCTGTGTTTTTTTTTTAAGTGACTAATATTGAGGAAGTCAACTGAATTCTGGTTTTATAGTTATTAAACTCGTTGACCTGTTTGGAAAGCTCTAACTCTACTACTTATTAACTATGTGTTCTTGAATAAATCACTTCACTTCTCTGAACATCAGTGCAGTCTGCTCATATAAAGATGAGGGTAAGGGCCTAGACAGTGTGGCTCAGCAGTAGAGGGTAGACCTATGAACCAGGAGGTCACAGTTTGATTCCCAGTCAGGACTTATGCCTGGGTTGCAGGTCCAATCCCCAGTGTGGGACATGCAGGAGGCAGCTAATCAGTTCTCTCTCATCATTGATGTTTCTGTCTCTCCCTCTTCCTTCCTCTCTGAAATCAATAAAAATTATTTTTTATAAAGTAAAAATAAAGATGATGGTAGGGTATAAAACTATGCTACATTATTTTTTAAGTATATATTGATTTTAATTTGAATATGCAAGGTCTTCTCTTTTCTATGAACTATGATAGGAAGTATTTATAGTCATGGGACTGTATAAGATAACCTTAGGAAGGATTGTACTTAGAGAAGAATTCCCAGGACTGAGTCCTGGTGCATTCCAGTACCCAGAGATCAGGACTATGAAGAACCTTATTAAGCAAAGGACACTGAGAAGATACACTCATTGAGATAGGAAGGGGAACCAAGAGAAGTGGTGAACTGGGGGCAAAGTGAAGAAACCTTTTAAAAAAGACAGAAGTGATCAACTGTCTCAGATAATGAGAACAGAGAACAGAAATAATGGACTAGGGCCCAGTGGTCGGCAAACTCATTAGTCAACAGAGCCAAATATCAACAGTACAACGATTGAAATTTCTTTTGAGAGCCAAATTTTTAAAACTTAAACTTCTTCTAACGCCACTTCTTCAAAATAGACTCGCCCAGGCCGTGGTATTTTGTGGAAGAGCCACACTCAAGGGGCCAAAGAGCCACATGTGGCTCACGAGCCGCAGTTTGCTGACCACAGGACTAGGCTGCATGGAGATTGTCACTGAATTTGGCAAGAGCTGTTTTAGTAGAGTTGTGGAGATGAAAGCCTGATTGGAAGGTTTCAAGGAAGAATGAGAGAAGAGGAAGTGGCAATTATAAATATAGACAATTCTTTACAGAAGATTTCTTTTTCTTATTATTATTCAAAGAAGTTCAGAGAAATTAAAACTGGAGGTGCACACAAAATCAAGGGAAGTATTTGGATGATGTTGGAAATCCCAGTAAAGAGAGCAGAGGAGATAGAGAATAGCTAGAGCCGTGTCCTTGAGTTGACGAGAGAAGGGATCCAATGTTCCTGTGGAGGGTTTGGCCCCAGGTAGGAGTCCAGGCAATTAATTCAGTGTAACTGGAGGGCAGAGTGAGTATAGTGGTATAGCTATCGTTGGTACAAACTGTGAAAGTTCTCTTCTGCTAACTCCTGTTTTCTCAATGAGATGAAGAGAAAGGTCACTAGCTGTGAGAGAGGAGGGTGGATAAAGTATTGCCATGGAGAATAATGACCTAGAGAAATGAAGTAGGACTGCTGGATACCTTGCACACGACCTGGCACAGAGTCAGACTCAATAAATCTTCCCTGGAAGAAAGATGGCCCAAGAACCTAAGGATGGAGCCAAATTGAGGATTGAAGTCCCTATATAGAACACAACTAAGCCCATCAGATTTGATCCATATTCAATCATGCATATTTGGCCATTTTCCTAAAGTTCCATTGAAGGAAACTATAAAAATTGTAATTTAAGCATTTTTTCTGACAACTCAAAAGAGGGTTCCAACCTTTGCCAAATGATAGAATTACAGACTCTCTCCTTTCCCAAATAGAAATTTTTATTGCCACATTTCATCTCTCAGTATAGTACTGTTCTCTTTATTGGTACCTTTATATCCCTTATAGGTTTCTAAACATGTTTCCCAGCATTCGTCATTTTTATAGCCCCTCTTTCCATTTCCACAGAAAAACTTTTTTTGTTAAATTTCCCTTAGGAATGTCTCATTAATTTCAAATGTTTACAAACTTTTATTACCCCATAAAGGCACTTTCCTGTACCCTCAGAGAAGTATCTAGTCAGAGAAATAAAGTATGTGAACCAAAAGCTTAGCATTCTTTTCAACTCATTCATCTACAATAGCAAGGTCTCCTGAGTCTTCGGCTGCCTTCTAAATGGACTTACCTTCTTGTGAAGAATTTTGATTGTTTTTCAGTAATGGTCTTTGGCTTTCAGCCAGAGGATGCCATTGAAATCATATCTTTCTAAAGTTTTGGGAATCACAAACTTTGACCAGAGCAATTCTCTAGGAATCTATTCCCAAATTCTTGGGTGTTCCCCCCCCCCCGCCACCCCCCTGGTTTCACACAGATCATTGATGATCTCCTCCAGTCTCAAGACTTTAAATGCTCTTTATAGGATGGCAATTTCCAAATGTATTTCTGCAGCTTGTATCTCTCTCCTGAATTTCATTCATATGTCAAACTGCCTACTCAGCATCTCCAATGAATTGTCTGATAGATATGTCCAACATATCTTGTCCAAAACCGACCTCATGATCTTTCCTACCAGCCATGCTCTACCCTCAATCTTTCCTATTTCAGTTTATGGCAGTTCCACCCTGTGACTGTTCAGGCAAAAACCTTGGCATCCCTCTTGACTTCTTCCTCTTCTGTTTGGATCTGAAGGTCTCGTTCCACTCAAATGAATAAAGTTGCTTGGGTACAGAGAGAAGGGAGTGTATGTTCTGTTAGGGAGAGGTCAGGAAAGTAATAGGTATAATATAATGTGCGAAATGAGAGATGCAGAATGCTGTACACGTTGAAAGGGAGTGATCATACTTAGAGAATCTTAGGGGCATGTAGAGGGTGGAGGCTTTTGAGATTCTCCTGAAGGATAGTGATGATTTGAGGATTTAAGGTGGGAGTGACTGAGCTTTCTAGCTGGGAGAAGCAGCAGAGCAAGACACATATTTTCCTGGTTAGTTTCCCCTTCCTCTTGAGTAGAATCCTTTCTGCCTATTTTGGCAACATATCTTTGAGGAGGCTTTGATAATCACTTGACTCTATTCCTTTCCACCTCACTCATCAAATCACAGTTGCTGTGTTTTACCAACATTAACTTCCAAATAATCTCTCACAGGCTATAGGCTTCCCTCTCTCAATTTATGCCGCCACCATCCAGTCCATACTTCTTATGTTTTGTCTCATTGCTGGTCTCTGTGCCGTTGGGCAGCCTCCCCTCTGTTCATTCAACCCATGCAGCCAGATTTGTGTTAACAGCATGTTGCTTCCTTCAACCAACATATAAGAACCTATTCTGCACCAGGCACTGCTCTCAAGAAGGCTTATGATCAAGCAAAGAAGCATACCAGAAAACATATAAAGGCTATAGATGCTTCTACAAAACTACACCGAGTACCAGGGGCACAGGAGAGAAAGTGCACATTCTACCAGCAAATAGGGGAGCAACCATGGAAATCAACTCAAAATCCATCTATGGCTCCTCATCACTTACAGCCTGATTTCCCACAACATGCCCCTAGCTACCTTTTCTTCCTAATCACCCCTTCCTCCCCTTCATGTATGCTACATTCTAGTAACACGGCTGTTTGTGCATATGCCCTCAGTCTTCCCTTCTCCGTGTCTTTGCTCATGCATTCTTCCTAGAATGCCATTGCCCTACCTGACATGTTTAAATCCTACCCCTCCTGTAAAACACTTATCGCAGTGCCCTTCACATAACAAATAAAAATAGTGTTGATTATTAAAAAAAGCAATCAGTGCTTGTATTTTCCTGACACAAAACTCCTCAACCAAGTCTGTTATACTCTCTGTGTAAGCCTGGCCAGGTTTCTTAACCTCTGGAATGGTTGTATTCTTCTGAAGATGGGGTCATCCCATCTCCCAGGGTTTAGGATTAAGAAAGCTCCTGCACAAACCTTTAAATGTTAGTTCCCTGGCACTGAGAAAGAGATGGAAAATTGCCTTGGCTAGGGAAGTGGTAAATTATCTATTCCACCCTTTTCGTTAGCGTTAACTACATTTCCAGAGACAGAGAACACACCCTGGTTCCTTCTCATCCTCAGCTCTAGGCGACAGTGTCGCTTTCTCAGGAAGGTCTGTCTTAGCCCCTCTACCAAAGTAGGTGGTAGACCATGTTATTCTTCAGCACATTTCCTCCTATTGCCTAACGCCCCAACCAGAACACAAAATTCTTTAATGAACTTATTTGTCAAAACCTCCCTTATCTATGCCCTGCCCCTCCCTCAATACACACACACACACACACACACACACACACACACACACACACACACTCCCTGAGGTCAGAGCCCCTCTGTTTTTTCTCTTCTGTGGGTACAGTGTCCTTAAATGTGTTAAATCTTGTTTCTTAAGGTTATGGGCCATGAATTTCAAAACCCTTTCTCCCCATTTAAAGACTCTGAAATAAATTACCTTAGTTTGGCCCTTCCTGCTGCTGTTTGCTTGTTTACAGAGGGAAAGCAAAATATGTTTAAAAAAAAATTTTTTTTAGCTTACAGAAGCCATTAATATAAACTCACAGAAATAGTGAATTTTAATACCTGAAACTCTGAGAATAATTACTGGGTGGAGCCAGCCTCACAGACAATTTTCTACTTTCCCCAAGAAATAAAACCCCAGAAATGTGTTGCATGGCAGCTAATTTCCTTCCTGAGACAAAAATAGAAGCAACCTATGAATTAACATCAACCAGCTCCTTGCATCATGGATTCTCCCCAAGATTAGCCTCAATGGGCTTGAAGATACACCAAATGTTAGGTTTGACACCTACACATGTGTGGGGGGAGGAGTGCATGTACACAAACCATCATTTAGCAGCATCCGCAGCAACTGTTGTACTGAAGGAAAAACAGGAGTTGGGACAGACTAGAGGGGGTCAATGGGGGGGGGGAAGGGGGTATATGTAATACTTTCAACAATAAATAATTATTTTTAAGAAAACACCAAAAAATAAAGAAAGTTCATTTAAACATATTGAAAGATAGTCACATCAGCAGTATTGGGAATCAGCTGCACACTAATTTGGGGAAATTTCCTCATTTTCCCATTGACCTAGGCCCAGTAAAATGAATGGATTCCACTGTGGTGCTCTCTTCTCTCAATCTTACCATTTTGAGACAAATTCAGTGGTCAGCTCATGGCCTAGTTCCTGTTATTAGTCAGAATCCACAAGAACAAGGGTGGTTTTCCAGAACTAAATACTTTTCACAGACAGAAAGCCATAGCCACTTCTGACAGTCTGAGTGGAGGCAGGGACATCTAGCATCCTCCTAGAAACTACAGAAAGGACTTAGGAAGGCCTGTTCATGCCAGGCTGGGCTTCTAGGGGGTACCACCTGGTCCTAGATAGTTTCTCAGAAATACTGACAACAGAAGGTCACTCATTAAACAATCATTTTCAATGGCATTGGTCCCTTCAGGAGCATCCGCTAGACATATCCAAGTACCAGCAGCTATTCTGGCCCTTTGCAAGAGCCAGGACCAAGATTATCAAACACCCTTTCTCTTTGACAATACCCTGTGGCCTCAAAGATGTCTGTACAACTCCTCCAATGAATCCAAATCACTCTTCAGCTGCAGATAGATCCATTGGTCTAGGATCCACATCTTGTAAGGGCCCCAAAAAGACTGGTATTTATTATCCTATATAATAATGAGCTAATATGCTAATTAGACTATGGTAGAATGACCTTCCAGAATGACCAGTGGGTGGGGGGCGGGGCCGCGAGGGCCGAGGCAGCCGGGGCCACGAGGGTCTACTCTTGCATGATTTTCGTGCATCAGGCCTCTACTTTTTAATAATGTACAGGGTGCTTACTGAGTGCAGGGAACTGTGCTAAACACTTACATGCATTTGCACATTTAATGTCCACAACAATCTATAAAGTAGGCACTAGTATTATCATTCCCATCTCAGATGAAAAACCTGAAGTTTAGCAAGCTTAGTAAATTGACCAAATTTCATGGTATAAGGGCTCAAGGCTAAGTCAGCTTGTCACCCAAAAAACTCTTAGCCATGATGCCACACTCCCAGTGGATGGACTCTCTCTGACCTGCTACAACTACACTAAAGTTTTGGCAAGGAGGAGAGTAGGTGTTGGGATTAACTTAAAGAGACCAAAGTAGAAACTTCTTCTGAAGAGCAGATCTTTGCTCCTTAAAGTAGTCCAGGACCAACAGTATTACATTCCTGATATGGAACCTCAGGTTCACTAGAGACCTACTGACTCAGAGTCTGCATGTGGACATGTCGATCCTGGGAGAGGAATACACACAACGTCTAAAAAATAAGGATCACTCATAGATCCTCTGAGTAAACTTTGTAAAAAAGTAAGTCTGTAACTACTGGAGGAAGGAAAATGTGAGCTCATGGAGGACAGGGATGGTGCCTTGCTAATTTTTTAACCACCAGTGCCTGTAGGAAAGTAAGCATATGACATATTTCCTGAGTGAATGAGTGGATTAAATGAAAGACTAAGGCACTTTGCGGTGGGCACTACTCTGTACCACACAGATTTCCCTTCATTCATTTGCCCCGACTTCCTGCTCAACACATCACACAACACAGGATAGTAGGTTTAGGCTTGAGTTCTGGCCCTATCTCTTCCAATATTGGGCAGGTTGCCACTGCTTTGTGTCTCAGTTTTTCCAATTGGAAGTAAAATATAATGAAAATAATGTTCAATTGATCTGTGCAGGGCTGTGAAGGCTGGGCCATGTTGGCCCAACATGTGATAATCTGAAGGGGCATTCCCACTCAAGAACTGAGTGGTCTACGGAGGCCATCACGGGCCAGCACTGCTGAGAAACTTCTTTTCTGGCCACTCCTGCTTCCTTCCTCTCCCTTCAGCAGGTGTTTATTCCCAAAATAAACTCCCAGATAAACATTTGGCCTGCTAACCTCCATCTCAGGGTCTGCTTCCCAAGCCAGTACAACTATTAGAGGAAGTCTAGTCATCATCCAAGCATGTCAGGTGGTTTTGTGTGAATTTACTGAGCAGCTGCTTGGTTGGGAAACATCAGAAACTAATGTTCTTAGGTACCTGTGACGTGGCTGGGAATTGTGTACTATAGCTTGGTTATCCTGTAGCATTGTGGTAAGTTTATACAGATCCTCCCATATTGCGATGCTAGAGTAACTAACTCCTTGCTGTGAGTGTATGTACTTTTTATTTTTGCTGTTAGGGGTTTTGGGTTATTATGTTTTATCTCCATTAGTTGAAACCAAGGCACAGAACTTGTTCTAGAGTGGAAGAGGCAGAGCCAGGACTCAAGTGTAGGCCTCCTGATTGTCCTGTGTTGAGTGACATGGTAGTGGGTGGCAGGTGGTAACTAGACGAACATGGCTTCTTAGCCTTCCATGTGGAAGAGATGCCAAAAAAGCTTGCTGACAACAGGTTATAAAAAGATCCTCCCTGGTGGATCCACCCAATAAGTGATTCATGAACCAAAATTCCATTTTAAATTCTACCGCAAATGATCACCCCTGGCCGGTACAGTAGTCCTCCCTTATTCACAGTTTCGTTTTCTGTGGTTTCAGTTACTTACAGTCAACTGGGGTCTGAAAATGTTACATGGAAATTTTCAGAAATAAACAATTCATAAGTTTTCAATTGTATGCCGTCCTTAGTAGCATGATGAAATCTCACACCGTCTCACTGCATCCTGCCCAGAACTTAGGTCATTCCTTTGTCCAGTTGTCACCACACTCTATAAACCACCTGTCCCTTAGTCACTTAGTAGCTGTCTGGGTTATCAGATCAACTGGGGGTTATCACAGTGCTTGTGTTCAGGTAACCTTATTTTACTTAATAATGGCCCAAAGCACATGAGTAGTGATGCTGGCAATTCGGATATGACAAAGAGAAGCTGTAAAGTGCTTCCTTTAAGTGAAAAGGTGAAAGTTCTCACAAAGAAAAGTATCATATGCTGAAGTTACTAAAATCTACATCAAGAATGAATCTTTCTGTGTAACTATGAAAAAGGAAAAAGAAATTATTTCTAGTTGGCAGAGAGAGAGAGAGCGAGAGAGACCACAGTCACATAGCTTTAATTACAGTGTATTGTTATGATTGTTCTACTTTATTATTCATTATTGTTGTTAACCTCTCACGATGCATAATTTATCAATTAAACTTCACCATAGGTATGTATGCATAGGAAAAAGGAGTATACATAGGGTTTGTTTGGGACTATTCAAGGTTTCAGGCATCCACTGGGGCTCTTAAAACATAACCCCAGGAATAAGGGGGTGACTACTGTATTACCTGAGCATGGGTCTCTGACACAGAATGACATTCAAACCAATTATCATTTGCTTATTGGCACTGATGACTTAAAAGAGAATCATCTTCTGTCATAGACTCTGAAGGGAGTTAGAATTCATGAGGCTGTTAATGTCCTTTCCTGATACTTTTAATAAAGGTACGTGTACTCATGGTCAGAAGTTAAATCAAATGAGTTTTAGGAAATAAGAGTCTCCCTGATCCTGGAGAAGGGGTGACCAAAGGGCGGCGCAGAGAGAGAAACTGTGACCCTGTCTGTCCTGGCTGAGGGGCTGGATGAGCCCAGCCCCCTCTTTGGGGCTTGCCTTTTTCTCCTCCTGCATTCCTGGTTTCCAGGCTTCCTAATTTGGAAGTCGCCACAGAGCAGATCCTGACAGCACCCGGGTATCTTGCTGTGAACTCCCTGAGAGGCGGTGGCCTTGGTTACATAACAGGCACCTCAGTTAACCCCTCCAAATGCCTCGCCAGGCTCCTAAGCTGAGTGAGAGATGAGGCTGTGGGCCCAGCCACCCACCTCCCCTCCTACCCCCGCCCCCGCCCCCGCCATGTTCACTTTGGCTGTGACAGGCACACACAGGCTTTATGTGGCCTCTGCCTCCTCTTTCCCCCTCCACACCTTCTCTGTGCCTGGAATCTCACTTGAGGGCAGCCCTGGAAGTCAGGACTTTATTTCCTTTGCATCTGCCCTGACACCCACCCACTACTGGGTTCATCAAAGGCAGACAAGCAGCGATTGTGCCAAGACAGAGGGAGGTGGGGGAGAGTGGAAGAAAAAACCTTTGTAGCTCATTATTTTGGAGCCCTTTCTGGGGTCTCTCCCAATTGAGTCCAGACAGGTGAGTGCCCACAGAGGGCTGATAGATGACATTTATGGCTCTAGCTTGGGGGTCTGACCTCCTCACTGGATATGGCAGGTGGACAGTGAAGTCGCTGGTCACAGTGGACATTGTTCAAGGTTTATTTTTGTGTTTATTTAGAAATATTGTTTTATTCCTAAAGGAAATTTTAAATCAGAATATAAATCACTCCTGGTGCCCTAAAATGACTGATTTTACTCTTCTCGTACTTCGGATTGGCTTTATTTTAAGTGTTTTATTTTGGGATTGGACTGAGGGCAGCAAATTCCTATCCAAATCACCAGGGATCCTTGTGACCGGTGTGCACTTGTGTACTGTAATTTTCTGCCTCTTGCAGCCTGAGAGCTCCTTGAGGGACATGACTTTCACTTCAACATCTCAGTGTTTAGCCCAGGGCCTGATAATTAGTAGGTGCTCACTAAACACTTGTTGAATGAACAAACAAATGACTTCAACACCAGGCCCTTGCCAGAAGCACACATTTAAGTCAGGAGGAGGGCAACTTATTATTATTTTAACCTTGAATAACTAAAAGTCCTCATGAAAATAGAAAGCATGGCCAGCATAGAGCATCAGAAAGTCACCCAGAGGCACCAAGGTCAAAGTTGGAAGGGAACATTATGCACTGAGTCCTATGGGAGGAAGACAGAAATGTGAGAATAAGTTGGACCACCTGAACACTCAAAAGCAGGACAGAGAGAGGAGAAGATAATGGGCTGAGGCAGGTAGTTGAGAACTGGGTCTGTGAGCAGGGTCTGCCAGGATTTTCACAGAGTTGGCGCCCAGGATCCATTGTGGGAGATAATGTGTGGAGGCTTATGGGAGACTCACCAGGCTGAATAGTAACTGCTGCTCATAGCTCCTAAGGTGCTTAATATTCTTAAAGTAGAAATTCTTGAAAGTATAGCCATAGTTGCTAGTGGGGAAATTATTCTCTGGGCAAAAGTAGCAGTGACCACGTGACCATCGCATTATTACTTACACATCGCACAGAAGAAAGTCTTTCATCAAAGGCAATAGCATTTCCGTTTCTTTGCTCGGATTGAATCAAACTATGGTTCTTTTTCATTATCACTTATTTTGTCTATTTTCCAAAACAGCCTCACATGTATATACATGGTGTGGTCTATTTAATCCCACAGCTAAACACCTTTATTGAACTTCAAAAGAGAATTCTAGGAAGGCCTCTGTTTACCACCAAATTATGCACAGAGTAACCATTTCTTTACTGACAGGATGGCCTTCATTTCTGGCAGACATGACCCTCCTCCATGATACAAGGACAACTTGGTCAGCCCTGGAGTGATTCCTGAATAAGGCTTTGAGCCGTCACATGGCCCGAGTTCACCCGCAGGGCAGGGCAATCTGTCTTCTGGTCAGACAAACTGAGTTGATGCTTAGCTCCCAGTTCTGAGCTTCTCTAGGAATTCTGGGGCAAGTCTGAATTGGGGAGTTCTGGGATTCTGTAAGCCTTGGTTTAAAAGAAATTAATTACATGTTATCATGATAGAAAGACTTCTTTACAAGGTCAGGCCAATCTATCTGTGAAGACACATAGGGACAGAATTCTCACATGATGGATAAAGTGGATGGGAGTCTTCAGGCTGTAAATGAGTTAGGTAATGACACTGGAGAAGTCATAAATATCTGTGGAAAAGTCCAAGAGTGACATTTTAGAAGTACTTCCAACAAATCACCTTGTTTGAATCTCATCCATCTCCCAGAACCCTCCTCTCCAATCAGCCTAATCCAATAGAATAATCCTTCCTAATTTCTTTCATGTCCTTTGTTTTCTTGGCCCCCCCACCCCTATTCCAGTTCAAGTCTTCATCAGATCAAGCCTGGATTATTGCAACAGCCTCCTCATCAGTCATCTGTCTCCAGTTTCTCCCTGCCTCTGATTGATTCTCCACACTGCCACCAGGCTCAGGGCTTGAATTTTCCTAACACACCGCTTTCTACATGCTCTGTCTCTGCTCAGAAATCTCTGACCCTTTTCATTGCCATGTGAGTAGAGTTTAGATCCCCAGTCTGACAGCTGATGTCCTTCAGGTTCCAGCCCCCCTGTCCAACCCACTCTTCCCCCACATTGTTCAACGCACCAGCCACATGGAGGTGCTCAGTGCATCTCCCCAGCAAACCTGGGCCTCTGTTCATTGGTCCCAATGGCCACCTCCACCTGGCTCATCCTTAGAAGGCCTTCCCCCTCCTTTGTGATTCTTCCAATCAAACTTTCTATTAGGGCTCCACTCCCTAAAGTTTCCTTCAACCTCTCCAGCCCATCCTGGTCTAATTGAGTTGCATTTACAATTTTATTGTAGATGATTATGTTCGTAAAACATATATGCATGTTGTTTAGATTTGCATGTCAACCTTCACATCTCTCACCAAATGCTAACTCACCTCCTGGCTGATACAACTACCTCTTGACTTATTCTATTGCCATCCCATATACTTCCTTAGTCTCTGATCAAGTCATGCCACTGCTCAACAACTCTCAGGGACTCCTCAGTCACCACTGAGTCAATTTCCTTCACAACCTTCATGCTGTGTTTCACCAAGTCCCTTCCTTTACCTGAGCCTCCGTTTCTTAATCTGTAAAGAGGGAATGAAAAGACTCACCTTGCAGGATAGTTTAGAGGAGCAAATGAAACAATTACGTAAAATGTATACCATGGGGCCTGACAAACATTAGGGGTGCAATACATTGGAGCTGATCTTATTTTTATTGCTCCTCTCTGAGTTGTTTTAAAAAATAATAATTATCAGTCCTCTCGGAACTGTTCCCCAAGCCCTAGAACAGGGCCCTGCATATAGCGAGTACTCTGGAAATGTTTGCTGAATGTGAAATGAACCAGTCTCGGTCAACTCACACACTAACTGTTCATGCCTAGAATGGGGACCCCTATTTATTGGTCATTGAAGAACCAATAAAGGGAGGACACTGATGGTCTCTCTTGCTAAGGAGAGTAAATGTGTTATAGGAGCTTTAAAACATTTTCAGTAGCAACGTGCGGATATGGGCTTGGGCTGGGCTGCTTCTGCAGCTGGCTTTTGTCAGGCGTTCCTTGGCTGCCCTAAAAGCAGAGCTGGCTGCTTGGGAAGACCACAGATTAGCTGGGGCCCCAGCTGGAGGGAGGGAGCCCATTCCTCTGATGTGCACAGTTGCCTCTGGGCCTGGAATCCATTCCCTGTTTAGTTGCCAAAGGACTATTTTGGATCCTGTAGAATTGGCAGGAGTCCCTAGTCCGCCCATGTCTTTGTGTATGAACTGCTTGTCTCTTGCCTCTTTCTCTGGGCTTTTGCAAAGAGGATGGAAGAAATTAATGGCTGTCAATGACTGAGGGCCTCTTGTTATGGTTTTATTTATGCATAATTTGACAGGTTGTCTTCTTATTGAGAAATGGCGAGTTCCTTATCTTTCGAGAAAGGTTGTTTTCATTAACCTGAGAAGTGGTCCTATACACTTTGCTGGAGTAGGGCAACATGTAATCAGTCTCAGCAGAAGCACAGCCGGAGAGGCCCGTGGTCCCTACAGAACCACTCCATCTTTAATTTGGTTTGTTTCACCAGGAGCTCCTCCTCCTGGCCTCTCCATCACCACTGCCTGGTCTTCAGATTTGCAAAGGAAAGTCATTGTTTGTTCTCAAAGGAGAACCATGTTTTGAATACTATGCACATACTGAAAACCAGAAAAATGTGCACACACACACAATTATTTGCACATAACTACATTTGTATATGAATATGTATACACATATATATCATAACAAAATAAAATAATCTCCTATATCAAGAAATGACTATTAACTACGCAAAGAATGATTCAAGTTTCTCTCTCTGGGGTAGCAGAGTGACTTATCAAATGTCAATGGTTAGGCTAACATTTACTTTAGCAGAGAGATAATTACAAGGGTTGAAAGGCCTATTGAACCCATCAGATTGTCCACACATCAGCTGGTTTTCATCCAAACCAGTTCATAATCTAACACAAGAACGTCTTTACTTTTAGATGCAACCAAGGTCATAACCTTTTGGGTTTTTTGTTCTTAGAAGTTTCATGGCCTGAGTAACCCTCCCCGACCCCGAGTTTCATGTTGTCTCTGAACTTCTGAATGAGGGAGGCTGTGCTGCTCAGAGACTCTGCTACCACCATCACTGGGCTTACACACTCAGGCACCTAGGTATCCGTTTCCAATCGCTGCTATTACAAAGTACCACGAACTTAGCAGTCGAGGGGCACACAAATCTGCTCTTGTATGGTTCTGAAAGTCAGAAGTCCAAAATGGGTCTCTTTGGGCTAAAATCTAGGTGTCACCAGGGCTGTGCTCCTTTCTAGGAGCTCTAGGGAGTGTTGTGTTCTTTGCCTTTTCCAGCTTCTCTGGGCTTGCCTGCATTCCTTGGCTCATGGCCCCTTTCTGTCTTTTTTACCCCCTCCAGCCCACTCCCCTCCCCCTTCCCCACCTCAGGCCTCCAGCACCCTATTTTCTGTGTCCATGGGTTATGCATTCAAGGTCTTTGGTTGAGTACATCCCACCCTCCCCCACTTTCCCTCTGAGATTCCGCACTCTGTTCCATGCTTCTCATGTCCCCTTTCTTGGAAAGCCAACAGTGACACCTTCAAATCTCACTGACTTCTGCTTTCGTTTTCATATCTCCTTTCCTCCTCCAGCGTTCATTGCCTTCTTTGACTCTGATCCTCCTTCCTCCCTCTCACAAGGACTCAACTGATTACATCAGGCACCCAGATAATCCAGGATGATCTCCCCCTGTCTGCCACATGAGGTCATATATTCCTGTTCTGGTTCTGAATATTTGGACATGGACATCTTTGGAGGGCCACTGTTCTGCCTACCACAGTAGCTTCCCCTCAAATTCTGGGCTTACGCCTCTACCCAAAAGGCCTTCCCACCCTGTCTGTGAAATACTGGATGTCACCATATCCACCCTTACCAGAATGGCTTCAGCATAGGCCTTCTTCATGTTCATCACTTCCAAGCCACAGTCTCATCTGATTGTACGTAATCAGAGGAACCTGGATCATGTGGCCAAAACTTAGCTGCCAGGGAGGCTTGGAAAGTAGGTTCTGACTTCTTCCTCAGGGACAAGCAGGATCCTAAGAGGGAATATTCAAAAGTTGACAGACGGTCAAAAATACGACAGCTCTCTGCTAAGCCTAGTCAAACCTCAAGTTATGGTATGGGTTCAGTTGCCAGGACCCTGCTGAAGAGGAGCATTTGTGTATTGGGACCAGGACAATAGCATGGTAAGGGAGCCTGACACCATGACTCAAGACTGTTCATAGATGTGGGGATGTAGACCGGTCTTAAAGGCATATGACTGAGGTTTCATAGTGGTGAGGGAAAGTCTTGCACACGGAAGAGAAATGGGACTTGTGTGTCTCCAAAAGACAACGCCAGGGCTACAGCGTGATAGAGTGGCAGTGTTCAGCCTGTTAACACACTCCAAAGACAGATGGGTTACCCCAACAGGCCACGGGTTTGCTGCCACTTAAAGTCTGAGACAGAAGCAGGATGACAAGATGTTGGGGCACAAAGAAGGGATTCAAACATCAGATGCAAACTGCCCTAGATGGCTTTTAAGCTTTTATCCTTTTATTCTTACCCAATAACCCAGTTACTGGTGGGAGCAAATAGGAAGGAGAGAATTTATACGTTTACATAGAAATAGTATTTTTAAGGAGAACATGCTTGATTTTTAGAAATCTTGCTTCTATATTTTATTTTCTGGTTCCTGAATCCCTAAATTTTTTTTTTAACAGTAGTTAAGTAATATTTTAAAACAAGCATAGCTTGTTTCCACTCTGACTCCAAAGTCTAGATTTTATCTCAGCCTGCTGCTGAGGGGGAGGACTTGAAGTGCCTTTTGTGTTCTGTAGTGTTTTCATTTGAATAACAGGCCTGGATAGAGGTTGAGTGCCCAGCGTCAATGCCGAATGTGGACTGTAGAAGTTGATAAATTCATATCGGAACTAAGAGATTCTGATCTGTTTTCCTTCTCTGTGTATGCAGTTCCCTGTCTGCATTCCGACCTTGTCAAAGAAGCCCTGGTCAGCTGCCCAGGTGATCACCTCCATGCAGAGGTGCGGTGGCAGGTGTTGGGGCTGAGAGTGGGGGCCATGTTGACTGCTTCTTCCACTTTCCTCAAGGGGTCACACATGGACCCATACCTACAAAGTGTGTTTTGGGGAGTTACTTTGCAAAACTAGATCCAATGCAGGGAACGACACCCATTTCTAAGCTAAAAGTCAAGATGTTTTTGCTGGAATTTAACTCAATCTTCTTTTGTTCAAATCTAAACCCCACAAGGCTTAGTAGGACACAGATTTCCTACGTGACCCGGCACCATACTAATGGGCACTTAGTCCTTTGTATCTTGTTTTTGTAAAATGGGAAAAACATCTTCTGCTCATCTGCAAAGCACCAGAATGGAGAGGTTTGCAGATTGGATGCCAGACAGTTTCTGAAACTGTCATGGCCCCCATGTTCAAAGAGTGATGTGTGTGTGTGTGTGTGTGTGTGTGTGTGTGTGTGTGTGTGTGTGTGTGTAGGAAATGAGGGTAGGAAGCTGCAAAAACAAAACAAAACACAATTCTTCATGCTTTGTTGACCCTCCTCTACCAACCTTCACCAAAATTAACAAAGAAGAATCATGTAGTATATCAATAGGCATTTATTCCCCCTCCCCCTTTATTCTTAAAAAACATTCCTCTGGGCCGTTTTGTTTTAGTCTGGAGGAGACAGCTGAGGACAGAGGGAATTTTCACGAGCAGGTGTTGCAATCAAATAACAATTACAACAAAAGATGCTCAGACAGATATTCACGACATGGCAAATACTTGCAGCCTGCACAGTGATTAGCTAGAAATGATAAGCAGCCATTCCCAGAAATGACTGTAATTAGTCATCTTTTAACACAGCTAAACCAATTTGTGTCTTTTCCTAGAAGTTCTCTAGAATCTATAATAGAATATGGTGAGCATTCCCCAGATATTATGTTCAAGTTAATTCTCCCACAAAACGTCCCCTTCCTTCCTTCTCTTTCCCCAGACCCCCCAGTCCCCTTCTGTCTCCTGTCTCCACCCATCCCTCTCCCACAGGCAATCCAGCCCAGACACTACTTTCCATTCTTAACTTTTCTCTTTATCATTAAAAGAGAAAAATGTTGCATCTGACTCTCTCCCCACCACCAAGTGGTCACAGTTCCATGTACCCACCAGTCTCCCTGGCTTCTTCTTCTATTTTGTTGTTGTTGTCAATCCTCACCTGAGGATGTTTTTTCTTTGATTTTTAGAGAGAGTGGAAGCAAGGAGAAGAGACACAGCGAGAGAAACATCGATGTGAGAGAGACACAATGATTGGTTACCTCCTGTATGCACCCCAACCAGGGAGGGCCAGGGATTGAGCCTGCAACCAAGGTACATGCCCTTGACAGAAACTGAACCTGAATCGGCGACCCTTCCGTCCACAGGCTGACGTTCTATCCACTGAGCCAAACCTGCTAGCGCTCCCTGGCTTCTTAAAGTCATGCTGAGCTTCTCTCTGGGAGCCCTAGTGCAGCAGAAGGGGCCAATCAGTCAACTCTTATTCCTCCCCAACCCCAGTGAGGCCAGCCAAAGGTCATGTGAAGGAGCCTGAGATGACTCCTTTAGGGAGCTCAGTGTCACCTTAAGAAAGATGATATGTGCCTTTCTTATGCACGAGACTGAATTCCTAGAGTATCCTGGTCATCTCAGTGTCCCCTGTGTTTATCCCATAAGGCACAATTCAACTGAGGCTTGTTAACCAAATGAATGGTCACACATTTAAATGGGATATTGCAGAGTCTGGGCCATTGAAAGAGGTCAGGGAGGAATGTGCCAACATTTTAATAAGGGAAAATGCATGGGAGATGTGGGGGCAGCTGCATCCCTGCTTGAATTCCCCCTTCCTTTGTAGGTAGGCCAGGGAGGCAGAAAAACAGCCCCTGCCCCACTCAGCTCTTTTTTGGTGACTCAAGAATGATTTACTTTAGGGTCCCAGGAATGATTCTCAAATCTGAAGAGGTTCTGTAATGTTCAGGCTACTGAGAATGGAGTTGGGCCTATGAAGTCTGTTGCTACCTGGGTGTGGGGCTCTCAGGCCAGACCTGTTCAGGGATCTAGACAATTACTAGTAGCATGGGCTAGAACACTTACACTATTTCCAGTCTGTTCCTTCCTTTTCCATCCTACCTTCTTTCCTCCCTTCTTCCTTCCTCCCTTCTTTAAATATTCATCTACGTTATTCACAGATAATAATTGAATGGCCACTGTGTGATAAACATTGTGGTTAGGTGATGGGATAAAATGATGAGGTGTGAGAGGTTGGGCAGAAATGCATAGAGGGACCACTTTTTATTAACTTTAAGGGAACTTTCTGTAAAACTTTGACATGAAAAAAAAATGAAGGTGAAACCTTACCTTACACAATGCTTAAAAATTAACTCAAAATCGGTCAAAGACCTAAATGTAGGAACTAAAATTATAAAACTCTTCAAAGAAAACAGGAAAAGCTTCATAAGAATAAATTTGGCAATGATTTCTTGCATATGCCACCAAAAGCACAGGCAAGAAAAGAAAAAATTGGTAAATTGGACTTATCAAAATAAAACTTTGCACATTAAAGAACCCTGTAAAAACAGTAAGAAGGAAACCTATAGTGGGAGAAAATATTTGCAAATAATATATCTTCTAAGGGGTTACTATCCAGAATATTGAAAGAACTCCTACAACTCAACAACAAAACCCCTGAACACTCCAATTTAAAAATGGGCAAAGGATTTGAATAGACATTTCTCTAAAGAAGAAACTCAAATGGCCTATAAGTACATGAAAAGATGCTCAACATCACTAATCATTAGAGAAATGCAAATCAAAACCACAATGAGATACCACTTCATTATATCCATTCGGATGGCAGTTATCAAAAACCATAAAGTGTTAGCAAGAATGTGGAGAAACTGGAATCTCTCTGCACTGCTGGTGGGAATGCAAAATGGTACAGCTGCTATGGAAAGCAGTATGGCAGAGAGAGAGAGAGAGAGAGAGAGAGAGAGAGAGAGAGAGAGAGAGAGAGAGAGAGAGAGAGGGGAAGGGAGGAAGGACCATATGTTCTAGCTATTCCACTTCTGGGCATACACCCAAAACAATTAAGAGAAGGATCTCAAACAGATATTTGTATACCCATATTCATAGCAGCCTATCCACACTAGTCTTGTGGTGGAAACAATCCAAGTGTCCATTGACAAATGAATGGATAACCAAAATGTGGCATATACGTACAATGGACTATTATGCAGCCTTAAAAAGAAAATTTTGGCACGTAGTATAGCATGGGCATACCATGAATACAATATAACATGGACAAACCATGAACACATAGTATACCATGGATAAACCATAAATACACTCATGGAAGACCATGAATGTATACTATGTGAATAACCAGAAACAAAAGGACAAATATTGTATGGTTCCGTTTATATGAGGTACCTAGAGTAGTCAAATCCAGAGGCAGAATGTAGAAAAATGATTGCCGGGGCTGAAGGGAGAGGGGAATGGGGAGCTAGTGTTTTCTGGGCATAGAATTTCAGTTTTGCAAGATGAAAAGGGTTCTGGAGATGAATGGTTGGTGATGTTTGCACAACAATGTAAATGTACTTAAATTAATGCCACCAAACTAGACACTTAAAGTGGTTAAGGTGATAAATTTTATATTATATCTATTATGCCACAATTAATAATAAAGAGACAATAGTATAATTTCTCCCAACAGATATGCTCTGTGAAACTATCAGCGTTCTTACATTCATGCCAATGACAAAACATTTAAGAAACACAAGTTGATCAAATAATTCCAATTTAAAAAGTTTTGAAATAAGAAACATTGCTCCATTAATCATTCTTCCTTTTTAGTATCTTCTGCCTAATAGTTTTCAACAAAAAAAGAAGGCATTTTTCTTTAGGGTCTATAGTTTTCTTCTAATATAATAAAAGCTCTCTTTCACAGTCTTCTGATAACTTAATTTCCTTTTCTTCTTAGATATTCTCCTGAAAGAAGCAGAACATGGTTATTATCTATGAGCAGCAAATTATCACCACAATATGATTCATTCATTCATTCATTTATTCCATAAACCTTGGTGAGTAACTATCAGATTCTAGGCACTGTGCTAGGTACCAGACATACAAGGATGACTGATAGGACCCAGTCCCTCAAGGAGTTCCATTGTCTAGCTGGGGAGATAGAGATATAAAAACATCAATTATATTCCTAGAATCTTCAACAATAAAAAATTTTTCAATAGTCATAATTCTTTACTCCCCAAATTTTCTATAAAGATCATGTATACTTTTTTATAGAGAAAATATAATTTAAAAAACAAGTGAAGGAAATAGAAGTAATGAGACATGTAACTGGCTCTTGAGTGGGCATCAGCTTTATCCATCCTTCACAAGCATCCAACCACTTCCCAAGACAGCCCATCCCTTCCTAGAGCAGTGGGTCTTAGTGGCATGATGTCAGCTGCCTCCTTCTAACTAGTACACATTCTTTGGAGGGTGTGTGTGTGTGTGTGTGTGTGTGTGTGTGTGTGTGTGTGACTCTAAGCAAGAATATATCATCCTATCTAATAAAGAGGGAATATGCAAATTGACCATCATACCATCACAAAGATGGCGGCATCCATAGCCACATGATGGCAGCACCCAGTCCCCTCAGCCCCCTAGCTGACCAGGGCTGGCCTGAGGCACAGGGAAGCCTCAGATGGAGCTGTCTAGCCACCCAGGGCTGCCCGAGGCTCAGGTAACCAAGGCCAGCCGAGGCTTGTGCTGTCAGCAGTGGCAGCAGCAGAGGTGTGATGGGGGTGTCGCCTTCCCCTGATCGCTGAGTCACTTCCTGCCCCTGAGGGCTCCTGGACTGTGAGAGGGGACAGGCCAGGCTGAGGGACCCCCCCTCCAGTGCATAAATTTTCATGCACTGGGCCTCTAGTCTATAATAATGAAAGTGTAATATACTAATTAGATCAGACAGCTGAACGACCTTCCGGACATTCTTCCAGATGACCTTCCAGATGAAGCTGGGCTGCAAGGGCCAAGGCAAGCCACTGCATCTGCGAGGGCCTAGCCCCTTGCACAGATTTTGTGCATTGGACCTCTAGTTTCTAATAAAATTTTTTAAAAAGAACTTCATCCTGCAAAATATACCTTCTTGAGAATTGAGGTCAATTGTTTTAATTGTGTCAGTCCATTACAGTTTGATTCTTCCAGTAGTTTTAATGTCCTATCCTTGAAGCATGTTCACTTGAGTGATATGCTTTGTTAGTGATGCAACATTATTGTCATAGGCCTTTTAAAGCTTCAGAGGTCTTCAGATTTGTTCCATATATTATTTGTGATGACTTCTCAGTGCCATTTTTTGTGTGATATGCATACACAATAGGAATATTACAAGTGTGAGAATCTAAAAAAAAGGGGGGAATATACATTTTCTGTGATGTCACCTAACTCTTCAATTAATCCTTTAAGATTCATCTCTCCGGAGCCTTCCCTGATTCTGTTAGATGGGGGCCATTCATTTATTTGTTCATCAAACATGTATTAATCGACTACTCAGTATTTGACACCATCTCAGGTACTGGAGAAAGGAGAATGATTATGGCACAACTAGAGGCCTGATGCACAAAATTCATGCAAGAGTAGGTCTTCCTTCCCCTGGCTGCCAGCACCAGCTTCCCTCTGGCACCCAGAACCTGGGCTTCCCTTGCAGCCCCAGCTTCATCTGGAAGGTCTTCCAGTCTAATGAGCATATTATGCTTTTATTATTATAGATTCTTGCTTTTTAGGGGTTCACAGTCTAGGTAAAACAAAGAAACAATGGCAGTAATAATAAAGGTCTGCATAAACTCCATAGCACAGTGGAGAGATGCCTAAGATCTCACATGGGTCTTCAATGATTTTTAGGAATTTGCCAACTGGATGTGAAGGGGCAGGAACAGAAAAGAAGGACATTTCAGGGAGATAGGGCAGAGGCACGGAAGGCAGAGACCATATCGTGACCAACTGTGCTTTCCTAGTTTATCAGGACAGTGCAGCGCACATAGCAGACCACGCAGTATTTGTTGAAAGAATGAAGGGAGTGCTGCTTTCCTTACTAGTAGAAAGTAGAGACTTCTACTATTCCAAAAGAATGTTCAAGCAACTCCAAAGATTGCTAGAAATTTCAATTTACATTTAAATCTAAACACAATTTATATAATTTATTAAGCTCAACTCTCATAGATATAATTTCCCAGTTCTACATTAGATCTGTATTCAAAAATGTATAGACATGGAAGGAGATTGCAGTAGATACCAACAAGCTGCCTGCCAGGCTCATAGAGATTTCTTTTTCGGTAAAAGGTCCCTTTATAGGGTGGGGCCCCCAGCAGCTATATCTCTTGTTTTTTTTTAACCCGGGCCTCTCGCCTCCTCCCCCACCCAGCTGAATGATATAAGGGTAAAACATCTGATCCAAGACTGGTCAAATCAGGGTCTTAAAAGAAATTAAGAAAGTGAGGCTTGACCATGATACAATCCAGGAAAGGAGGCAGATCAAGCCAGGGAAGGAGGGACAGAACAAACCTGACCCTCTCAGGAGAGACCAGAGGAAAGTTCTAGTAGCATTCCCATCCCTGGAATCCATTTCCCTGTGCCTCAGCTGGACTCACCCTTCCAGTGGTTCTATAAGTATCCTCAGTCTCCTTCTAATCAATTCCTACTTTCTGTACCAGCTGACTTGGCCTCTGTCACTTGCAGTCAGAAGACTCGACTCCCATAGGGAACAAAGACAGGCACTGGGAGACACACTCACCCAGCTTCTCTGTGGCTTCCACACAGACACTGGGATACATGCCGTCAGTGTAAGTCGCCACCAGAAGATACAGACTGGTCTTCACGACAATCACACCCGTGTTTTCCTGGGTAAGAATAAAATTGAATGCCCTGCTTTTGGTTCTAATCGCAGGACTAGCAGTTATACTCCAGCCATATTTTTCATCACTACCTGACTTCCATGTATTATTCATACATTTGTTTTTGGATTCTCTATTCTGCTCCACTAACTTACTCAAAGAGTTCAAGATGGTTGTAATAACAGCCTGGGTATTTTGAAAAAGCTCCCCAATTGATTGTGATATATCCCTGTCCCAATGAGAAAGGTGACATTTTGGAACTGGACAGCTCTGGCTTGAATCCCAGCACGTCCATTTTCTGCTGCATGACTATGAAAGAGTTCTCTAACCTTGCTTAGCCTCAGCTTCCTCATCTGTAAAATGAGGCTACTTAGCTTATAATGTGGATGAAGCGTGTCTAATCCATAATATAGGGCTTCCAGTTAATGTGATTTCATCTTCTTAGTTCAAGCAACTCCAAAAACGTTTAGAAATTTCAATTTACATTAAAATCTAATCACAAACACAATTTATACCATGTATTAAGCTCAACTTTATAGGCAACAGAACGTCAAGAGAGGTTTTAAGCACAGGGTTATGTCACTTTTTTTTAAAAAGGGAGGTTGCACAACACCAAGAATGGACTGCAGTGGAGAGAGACACGTCAGGCAAGGTTTAGTTGATAGATTCGGGAACAAACGTTTCTCAACACTGGGCTCTCTGTTAGTACTTTCTTTTGCATAAGCTCTCGGGGCACTAGACTGCTGTCTTAAACATCGCAAACACTGCCATTGCAATAATGGGCTAAGTCTGTTGTACAGACAGGATCAGAGGAGACACAGAAATCTGAAGTCAAATTCTTTTCTTAAGGTTTTTACTCAGCTGTTTTCAAACCTTCAACACTCACATTCTTAGCATAAAGAGAATACTCATCTGCCCGGACACATCTGTAGTCCTTTTCCATGAAATACAGTCCTTCTCTTCTGGCTTGCAGCGGGTTCTTGGCAAATCCATTCACAAGTGTTCGGACATCACTGGGCATCACCTGCAGAGGTTAAACAGACTGGGAGTCAGCACACTGTGGCAGGTTAGCCACAGTTGGCCCCCTACCTGTTTTTGTATTCCTGCAAGCTAAGAATGGCTTTTTATGTTTTTAAGTTGTGTGAGTAGGAGGTGGGGTGGGGTGGGGGGAAGGGGATTCAAAAGAATATTATTTTGTGATGGGTAAAAATTACATGAAAGTACAATTTCAGTGTCCATAAATAAAGTTTTATTGGAATATAGTCACACACATTCTTTCACATATTGTCTATGGCTGCTTCCCATGACAACTGCAGTGTAGTGTATAGTTGTGACACAAATCATAAGGCCTGGAAACCTAAAATGTTTACTATGGCTCTTCACAGAAAAAGTTTAAAACTCTTACGCCCAAACTTTGTGTGTGTGTGTGTGTGTGTGTTAACTCTATCCCCAAACTTATTTTTCTTACACTAAACCCTGGTGATGCGACACACAGGCTCCGCTCCTGGAGTTGGATGAGGGCCGCGCTGTCCACATGTTTCGTGCCCAGGAGGGAATCTAACAGTAAGTTCTGCAAATGGCTCATGCTCACTCAGCTCTGGCTAGCTTTCAACAGCCTGTGAACACAAATCTCCCTAAGGTATTTTGGACAATTTTAGCACCAGTATGTGTTCTCTGAAAACATGAAGAGTGAGCCCCAGTCGAGTAGCTCAATGGGTTAGATCCTCCCGATAGCCAAGGTTGTGGGATTCCATCTCTGGTCAGGGTACATACAAAAAAACAACCAATGAATGCATAAAAGAGTGGAACAACAAGTCCATCTCTCTCTCTTTTTCTCTCTCTTTCTCCACCCCTCTCTCTCAAATCAGTGAATAAAATGTTTTATTTAAAAAATGAAAAGATGAAGAGTGAAAGTGGCAGTCCATCATCTAATGTCCACCCAAACTCAGAGTAAAATAGAATCACAGAATCGTAGGAAATCCCAATTCACACAGAGCAGGTGATGCAGCAAGCTTAGAAAATCAGAGCTCGCAATTCTCTAGCTGCCAGTGGTTTCCATCAGAACCATCTGGGATCAAGAAACAAAAAGAAACACCTGCGAAGAGACGGGCACCCAATGAGCCAGGTAAACAAGGCTAAAGGATCTGCTGGTCTCCAGTCCTCGGCATCAGGGGACACCTGTGAGGTACTTAAATGGACATGTTCCGCACAAGTCACCAAGTCTCCCGGACGGTCCTCATCAGGCCAACCTCCACCAACACGCGTCCTTCCGCGAGATACTGAGGATCCCGGGTGGGGTGGGCGGTAGGGTTCCCAGGACTGAGGGCGGTGGAGGGGGTTAATACCAGTTGGGGTGGGAGGCGGGGGCGGGCGCAGGGGACACAGGAGACGTCAGGAAGCGCAGGAAGCGCGTGGGCCAGGCGGGAGCGGAAGCCGCCTGGCTCTCGGGCTCTTGGGGCAGGAGCCCAGCGCTCGGCCCGGTCTGGTGTGCGGAGCAACCACCGATCCACGGATGCGGGGCAGGGGGGCGGTGGCCACGTGCCAAGCTCTTGGCGGCGACAGCGGCCCGTCGCCCAGACGCGCTCCGACTCGGTTCGCAAACCAGGACCAGCCCACCCGTATCCGCACGTCGGGCTCCAGGCTTCTTCCCCGCCCGACGGGGCCGCGGGACCGCAGCGGCTCGGGGCTGGGGAGGCAGCGGCCAGGTCTCCGTAGCCGCGACTGGCGGAGTCCTAGTCCTGCATCCGCCTCCGCTCGCGTGCGCAGACTGTCGTTGTCCTGGCGACCCGACCGGGACGGCAAACGCTCTTCCCTTCGGAGGCCACGGGCCACGGGCCGCGGGCGGGGCCCCGCGCGGGCATGGGCGCTGGAGGTCCAGCCAGGCCCCGGAGGCGGGTTATGTGCCCGGTGCCAGGCGGGCGGAAGCCCCGCGCACCTGCTGACGGACTGGGAGGAAGGGTCGCAGCCTGGGTACTGGAGGGTACAGCGCAAGCCCTAAACATAGCCTCGCCCTTAGATGCGCTCCTGGGGCGGGGGGGGGGGGTGTTGGGGCGGGGGGCGCTGGGGACAAGGCCATTTCGTCTGAAAGCCCCTCCTTTCTCCAAGCAGCCCTGCCGGGGTGGGCTTCAGTAGCCAGAAAGTTGCAACTCGGGCCCTCGGCCAGGAAACTGCTGCAATGACTCCAGGAAGCCAGGCTGATGATGGCCACAGTGTCTCCAAAGGACTCAGTTGTAGGGGACGGGGAACCTGCAATTCGGGGGAGGTGGGTGGGTGCAGGGAGACCCTCCCTGCTGAAAGGAGCTTGGTTCTGAAGCGTTCTCAGAAGCCATGGTGGAGGTCCTGGTTAGGGACAGTGTGGATGGCTGGCTCATGTTCAGAACCCGCCCCACGTCTGTCCGTGGTCACAAGTATTGCTTATTCATTACACCAGAGAGCAAGATGGAGGTGAATCCTCATTACTAAATAAGCCGGCTTTTTAGTTTTTCTCGGGGCTCCGTTATTTGGGACCACTGTGAACAATTCAGACAATGATGATCTGATAACTGACAACCTCCCAAGCCCAAGAGCTCAAAAGGATGGTTGGAGCCACAGTCAGCTTCTTTCATGGGCGGACAGTGGTGTGGCCTCGTGCAGTGGGTACTTGGGTAGTTGCATTGAGAACTGGCTTGTGTGAAATATATTTTTCTGTTGTCAGTTTCATTCCGCTCTTGATTATTCCCTCCATTCTACTAACTTTGTGTTTACACTGCTATTCATTTTCTAGCTTTATATATATATATATGTATTTCAGAAAGGAAGAGAGAGGGAGAGAGATAGACACATCCATGATGAGAGAGAATCATTGTTGGGATGCCTCCTGCACGCCCCACACTGGGATTCAAGCCCCCAACCGGGGCATGTGCCCTGATTGGGAATCGATTCATGACCCTCTGGTTCATAGATCAAAGCTCAACCACTGAGCCACGCCGGCCAGGCCATTTTCTAGCTTTTTAAATTATAACCACAAAACCAGCACCCTGCATAACAAATTGTTCTCATATATAAATCAATTCCTTCCCCCTTGTCCTCTCTCCTATAAGGAAGACAGGACTCTAATTTATTTCTCATTCCTTGGATAAACTAATTTTTTTCTTGTTATAAAAGAAATCATTCTAACTTGGTGCCTTGGAACCAGCCAAAAAATAGACCTGAATCACAGAGTGGAGCTTATGGAGTGAAGTTCGGCTGACCTCACACCACAAATTAAGCTGCAGTCCACTTCAACTGCCAGCAACGGTGAATTAAGCGGCTGTGCTTAACGGACCCTCCATTCTGGCATTGGGCAGGATGGGGGTCTATTAATGAAAAGCAGTCCCTCGCTCCCAGTGCCGTCCTGTGTGAGGGAGCTGCCTCCTGCGTGTCCCTGCAGTCCGTCCTGTTCCGGCTCCCACTCTAGTATCATCAGAGAGGTGCCCCCAGGTGGTGACAGTTCATATTTCTCTGCTCCTTTGACAATGGGTGGAGGTATGGGTGATAAAGTCGAAGGAATTGCCATTAAGAAATATCATTCAGCCCTGACCAGTTTGGCTCAGTGGATAGAGCGTTGACCTGTGGACTGAAGGGTCACAGGTTCGATTCTGGTCAAGGGCATGGTTGCAGGTACATCACCAGTAGGGGGTGTGCAGGAGGCAGCTGATCGATGTTTCTCTCGCATCGATGTTTCTAACACTCTATCCCTCTCCCTTCCTCTCTGTAAAAAATCAATAAAATATATTTAAAAAAAAAGAAATAACATTCAAATGTTCTCAAGTGAGATTGTGCGTAGTCAGAGGTGGGCTGATCTGTGAGGGTGGATATTATTTTTCTTTTAATTTGGGGTCATTTTGTCTGGCATTTCTCATCCCCATGGCCCAGTAATAGTTTTACTCCCAAAGTGACCCAATGCATAGGAGTCTCATGAAGGGGAAGCAGAGGCAAGCAAACCTCAGAAGAGTTGAAGGCTTTCATTAAATACTAGAGGCCCGGTACACGAAATTCATGCATGGGGGGGGGGGGGGGTGTCCCTCAGCCCAGCCTGCATCCTCTCCAATCTGGACCCCCCCCCCCCCGAGGGCAGTCGGACATCCTTCTCACAATCCAGGACTGCTGGCTCCCAACCACTTGCCTGCCTGATTGCCGCTAACTGCTTCTGCCTGCCAGCCTGATCACCCCCCTAACCACTCCCCTGCCAGCCTGATTGCCCCTAACTGCCCTCCCCTACTGGCCCGGTCACCCCTAACTTCCCTCCCTTGCCAGCTTGGTCGCCCCTAACTGCCCTCCCCTGCTGGCCCAATTGCCCCTAACTGCCCTCCATTGCCAGCCTGGCCACCCCTAACTGCCCTTCCCTGCTGGCCTGGTCACTCCCAACTGCTCTTCCCTGCTGGCCTGATTGCCCCTACCTGCCCTCCCCTGCAGGCCTGGTCCCTCCCAACTGCCCTCCCCTGCTGACCTGATCGCCCACAACTGCCCTCCCCTGATGGCCATCTTGTGGCAGCCATCTTGTGTCCACATGGGGGTGGCCATCTTGTGTGTTGGAGTGATGGTCAGTTTGCATGTTACCTCTTTATTATATAGGATGCCATTCTCTATAAATGCCTTAGATGCAGTGGGATCCAGCAGAAAGTTCTGCTCTCTCACCCAGCAAATTCTGTTATTCTGAGCTCCTGGAAAAGGCAGGGACTTCCTGACTTCTCTCTTATTCCTGCCCACCTCCAGTCATGTGAGCGAGGCCTGTAGGACAAGTCACAATACACAGTAGGGTCACTGGGAATAAGGGCAGAGAAGGGCCCATACTCACGCACAGGTATAGTTTCCATGACCTAGTGTGATTTGGCACCAAAATCATCCCACATGTCATAGAAGGTGAGGTGTTGCGGGGGGCGGGGCCCTCATGGGGCAATTCCCTGTGGAGGCCTGTTACGCATACCCGTGTCCTCCCCCCAATGACGGGGACAGAATCTCTCCCTTTAATCCTCCGAATGTTGGATGAATTAAGTGAAGCCAGGCCGCTTAAGCATCAAGCACTTAAGGCCACAGCTTGATTGTATTGCAAGGGCATGAATTTGGTCACGGTGTCTCCACATTTACCATCTGCACTGGGAGGACTGGTGGGCCACGGGCAGGCACAGGCTGACAGTCCCCTCTTCCCCCCCCCCCCCCCCCCCCACACACACTCACTTAAATGGCACAAAACTGAGCCTGGTCTCAGTCTCCTGGGGCCACTGAGGTCCCCTGGGCCTGTGCAGCACCTGGAACTCCATGTGAATTAGCACCTCCCTCCTGCCAGCCACGCCCAGGGCTGAGAGCTCCTTACTTATGTTTACCTTTCAGACAAGAAATTTAGTCTTTAACATAGGAAATGGGGGGGGAGGGGGGGCGGAGAGGGACTGAAAATGCAAAAGGAAAATAGATTTATTTGCAAAAATGAATTTGTTCATAGAACTAAAATCCAGGAGGGCAGGGTTGCTCAAGTCTGCAGGCTGGGGCTTTGGAGCTCTGGCCTTCTTCCACTTGACCTCTGTGCTGATTCAAATTCAGTTCTTTTCTTCCCCCAAATTTCAGATAAAGCTAGCAACACGCTGCCCTTACTGGTCAGGTTCCACAGTCAGTCTGCCCACCACTTTGCTGAGAGTTTTTATCATAAATGGGTGCTGGATTTTATCCAATGTTTTTCTGTGTCTATTGATATGATCATGTGATTTTTATGCTCATCATTATGACTATGTAGTGTATCACATTTATTTATTTGTGAATATTGTACCAACCTTGCAGCCCCAGAATCAATCCCACTTGGTCATGGTGTATGATCTTTTTAATGTATTGCTGGATCCAGTTTGCTAATATTTTGTTGAGGATTTTTAGCATCTGTGTTCATCAGAGGATACGGGCCTATAATTTTCTTTCTTTGTCCTGTCTTTATCTGGTTATGGAATTAAGATAAATGCTGGCCTTATAAAATGAGCTTGGGAGTCCTCACTCCTCTTGAATTTTTTGAAATAGCTCGGGGAGGATAGGTGTTAGTTCTTTGCATGTTTAGTAATATTCATCCGTGAAGCCATCCAGTCCAGGACTTTGGTTTGTTGGAGTTTTTATATTACTGCTTCAATTTCATTAGTTGTAATCAGTCTATTCGGATTTTCTGCTTCTTCCTGACTGAATTTTGGAAGCCTGTATATTTCCAGGAATTTACCCTTTTTGTCCAGATTGTCTAATTTGTTGGCATGTAGTTTTCATAATGTTTTCTCAGAACCCTTTGTATTTCTGTGGAGTCAGTTGGTTACTTCCCTTCTGTCATTGCTGATTTTATTTATTTGGATAGTCTCAATCAGCTCCTTGTTTCCTTGATTGCATTTTTTTTTAGATGCTTGTTTATTTCTGCTCTGATCTTTATAATTTCCTTTCTTCTACTCACAGTGGGCTTTGTTTGTTCTTTTTCTAGTTCCCTTAAGTGTAAAGTTAGATGGCTGGAGATTTTTCTTGTTTCCTTATGAATCTCCCTCTTTGGACTGCTTTCACTGTGTCCCACAGATTTGGGGCTGTATTCTCATTTTCACTGGTTTCAAGGTACGTTTTGATTTCTTCCTTGATCTTATTGTCAACCCATTCATTGTTTAGTAGCACTTAGCCTCTATGTCTTTGTGTGTATTTTAATTTTTATTTGAGTGCATGTGATTGATCTCTAATTTCATATCATTGTGGTCAGAGAATATGCTTGATATGATTTCAGTCTTCTTAAATTTATTGAGACTTGTTTTGGGTCCTAATGTGTGACCTATTCTAAAAGACATTCCATGTGAAAAGAATGTATATTCTGCGGCTTCGGGGTAAAATACTCGGAAGATATCAACTTCATCTGATCTTGTGTGTCATTTAAGGCTTTCTTGTTGATTTTCTGTAAGTTGTTAAATCCCCTACTATGACTGTATTACTGTCAATCTCTTTCTTTATTTCCAACAAGATTTGCTTTACATATTTAGGTGCTCTTAGGTTGGGTGCATAAACTTTTACAAGGGTTATACCCTTTTGTTGGATAATTCCCTTTATCATCATGTAATATCCTTCTTTGTCTCTCACAATCATCTTTATTTTAAAGTTTTTTTCCCAGATATATGTATTGCTACCACAGCTTTTTTTTTTTAAATTTTAAATTGCATGAAATATCTTTTTCCATTCCTTTACTTTCAGTCTCTGTTTATCTTTCATTCTGAGGCGGGTCTCTTGTAGACAACATATGTATTGGTCTTGTTTTCTAATTCATTTGGCTACCCTATTTCTATTGATTGGAGCATTTAAGCTATGTGCATTAAAAGTGATTATTGACAAGTACATATTTATTGTGTTTTGTTTTTGTTTTTAAACCACATTTCTTTCTTCTTCTTCTTAAAGTAGGCCCTCTAACAATTCTTGCACTACTGGTTTGATGGTAACAAACTCCTTTAGCTTCTGGTCTCTGCCACTCCAATGACTTCAATCTCCCCAGGGTACATGCAGTCCAGTTCTGGGTATGGAGAAATCTTACTGCCCTCAACTAATCGGGAACAAACACATCTTTGTCTTGCTCTCCTCCCCCCCCCCCACCCCCAGAGATTATAAAGGAGAGAAAATAGTGATCAACAAAACTTATTCACTTTGCTAGATTAAAATAAAACAGAAGCAAACTCATAGATACAGAGAACAGACTGATGATTGCCAGGTTGGGGTGGGTGGGTGGGGGGATTGAGTGAAAAAGGTGAAAAAAATCAATACAAATTGATAGTTTCAAAATAGTCACGGGGATGTAAAGTACAGCTTAGGGAATATAGTCAATAATATTGTAATAACTATGTATGGTGTCAGACAGTACTAGACTTATTGAGGGACCACTTCATAAGTTATATAAATGTCGAACCACTATGCTGTACACTTGAAATGAATATATTATATCTCCACCATAATTTAAAAATAAATTTAAAAAAAAGAGACAGCAGCAGAGCCATTTCTTTCCAATAAGACAAATAACAAACTTAAGGAAAAATACAATTTATTCAAAAGGCTAAGAGTATCGGAATCCAAGTGACACTAAAAAGCTTTGTTCTCATGACTGAAAATACAAGGATAATAAAACCTCAACTGCATCCTGTTATACTGAACCTCCTGTTCATCCTTTCTGACGTCTCCCAGCAGAAGGCTCCCTCTTCCTGTAGGTCTGTGGGTGAGCAGCCTGCCTTAGCTCATACTCTCTGCAGGGGCAAAATGCACGTGCCTGACCCACAAGCAGAGGGCCGGGGAGTGTCCCTGCCGGCCCCGAAAACAAGCTTCCTGCGTGGTTATGAAGTGTAAGGGCTGAGGGCTGAACCAGAGCTGACTGGGAGAGGCAGCAAGTAATACTGGCAGAGACAAACCAGCCAGAGAAGACTTCAAATCTACCTCCTTCATTTCTTCCACCAACACTGAAAAGTACCGAGTTCATATGTGACTCTGAGGACAGTCTGAAGGAGACAAGTTTGTCCCTGGCTTGGAGGGTATTTGTGGCATGAACCTGGAATCTCCAAGGACTAATCAACAAATGTTTGTTACATGCAGGTTTGGGAATTTGTGACACTAGTTAAAAATTGAATGCAATAATTTTATCAAAGACTTTTAAAATTTTTTAATAAAATAAATTATGGAAATGAATTTACCTGTGTTTTAATTTGGTAATTTAATTTTTCCAGGGCTCTCAATTTTTAAAGAGTATTTTTTATAACAGTTTCATGTTCCCTCCTTTCTGCTGCTAGAGACTAGGGCACAAATGGATGTATTAAAGCATCACAGGTGTTACGATGATCCTATATAATGAAAGCACAGTGACTGAAACAGTGTAATGACCAGAAACCAGAATGACTGCTGCCCCTCACCCTGGCTGGCCCTGTCCCCCAGCGGGTACCCCCACGCTGATCAGGAGCGTGGCTGGCCTACAAACCACCCACAGCCCCTCGCCATGGTTGGCCCTGCCCCCCAGTGGGTACCCCCACCCCAATTGAGGGCATGGCAAGCCTGCAAACTGCCCACAGCCCCTCACCCTGGCTGGCCCTGCCCCCCAGTGGGGACCCCCTCCATCCCAATCTGGGGCCCCCATCCATGAATGGGGCTCTATCCTATATAATAAAAAGGTGATACGCAAATTGACCCTAATGGCGGGATGACCAGAACGACCACTGGACCAGTCACTATGAGGTGCACTGACCACCTCTTGGTTTCTTTCCACGGCCGGCAGGCTCTGATCACCCAATGGCAAATGGGGAACCGAGGATGAGTGGCAGGGGATGCAGGTAGTGCCAGGCCAAGGCCCCCACCCCACCAGTTGCCCCACACACAGAGGGCAACCTGCAGCGGGGGCAGGGCCAGCGATCCGGTGGAACAGCTGACCTCTCGGTTCCTTCTCCCCCGCCCCGCCAGCAGGCTCTGATCACCCGATGGCTAATGGGGAACTGGGGGTGGGTGGTGGCAGGGGGTGGGGCCGGCTTCGGGCAGCTGGGGAAGATGGCCCTGATCACAGGCCAGGCCTAGGGACCGTACCCGTGCAGGAATTTCACGCGCCGGGCCTCTAATATTTATATAAAAGGCACAAAGTAAGGGCAAGCAGAGATGGTAATGTGATGTTTTCTTCCTTATTATTCTCAGCTCTCTAAACAGCTTTCTCTAGAGAAAAAAAAAACCTCTTTCAATGGAGGATGGAGGCTGCTACTGGAGTGAGGGCAATGGTTAGTAATGACTAAAGACCAGAAATGAATGCACCTTGAAATATTCAGTTAAATGTAACCAATAATATTTGCCCCCAAATTTCTGATTACTTTTCAGTTTCCCAGTTCTTTATGGATCAGTCAAACTGCCCAGCTAGTGGCCTCCCAGTAGTCATACATGTCACCCCATCCCAGGCATTTGCTTGCTCTTCCCCTTGGGGGAATGCGGTCCGAACCAGGACACGTCCTGTTCTCTATATATGTTTAAGATCCAACCCGAGTAGGCTTTTGTGTGTTTGTTTGTCTTAAGCTTGCTATGTCTGTAGTTTTAATTTAACATTAGTGAGACATCCGCCAAGCTAGTGCGGGTACTTCTGATCGGGAAACTCAATTAGGGCTTGTTCTGAGTTTGATTATCAGTCGGGAACACGCGTAGAGAAATGCTCATTAGAGAGCTACCGAGAGCTGAGGTAAAGCAGCAAAGGGCCGAATTCAGGGCGCCTGTCGCTCTCCCCCCGCACCCGTCCACATTTGCGTGAGGAGAGATGGCGACCGAACGACCGCCGTGTTCCGTGGCGCCCCTTGGACGTGCACCACTGGATGAGGGTGTGGTCCTGACTCCCGGGATATCGGCAGGCATTTCGCCACGTGACATGGCAGACTAATGGTAGACAGCAGCATTGCCTCAGCCCACAGACGGCTCCGTCTGCCTGCAGTCTCATGTGCGCGTGCTGTCACCTTGAATCATAAACCTGGAGACTGTCTGTGGTACGTGAAAGGTGGGGCGGGGTTCCCCACCTGGTACTTTGTGGAGCGCCGCAAACGTGGTGTCTTCCCACCCTCCTGCCGCAGGGCTGTGAGTGTCTTCTACACACGAATCTGCTGCTGGTCGTCATCTCGGGATTGGACCGGGTTTGGTGAGGTCGTCCCAGACATCCCAGGGCTTCCAGAGACTCGAAAAGCGGCCTCCTACCCTTGAAAGGGATGAGGAGCAGGAAGATGCAGAGGGCTTGAAGGATCGGGCACTGGCCGGGCTGGGGTCGCAGGGCAAAGAGCATATGGAGGTTGCTCAGAGTGCGTTTCTCAGACTGTTTTTGAATGAATGGATTTGGCAAAAATGAACAGAATTTGGCTCACTCAGCAAACTAAAGTTGTCATACAAAATGGTAGAAGGGCTACCTTTTCCATCCCTCGAATGGGGGGCTTAAGAAGTAGGCTGAGCCCAGCCTGTATCTCTCGGTGGTTGAGCATCGACTTAAGAACCAGGAAGTCACCTGGTCAATTCCCAGTCAGGGCACATGCCCCAGTAGGGGCATGCAAGAGGCAGCCAATAGATGTTTCTCATCATTGATGTTTCTCTCTCTCCCTCCCTCTCCCCTGCTCTCTCTGAAATCAACAAAAATGTATTTAAAAAAAGGAAGAAAGAAAGAAAAAGGAGTAGGCTGAGTATCCCTTTCAGGCTTCTTAGTTGTGTGCTGCTCCCCTCTGGCTCAAGGGGTGCACACGCCTCCACGCAATCAGGGGCCGAGAGTCCTCGTCCTCATTTTGTTGTCGGCTGATGTGATCGAAGCTCCTGAGCAGTTTATTCGAAAAGCGTTTGAGAAATTTAGCTCCTAAAGGCTTCAGCATATTTGCTATTTCAAACATTAAACACATTATTTTAAAAATGAAAGAAAGGGGAAAATACGTTTCACATGGGCTGTTCCATTAAACAATGCCCATTTCCTGCATAAAGAAACCAAATTCAAGAACACAACCTTTAATACCAGACAACAGTGTGTTTTAGCATGATTTACCTTATTTGGAGGCTTAAAAAAAAAAAAGATCAAAATGACAGAACTTGTATTTTCTAAAGAAAGTCAGGTGGTGTCTGTATTTTCTAAAGAAAGTCAGTTGGTATCTAACAGTGTAACATGTCCCACGTGGTGAAGACAAGTAATGCCCGCTGGTCCTTTAAGACCAGAGATCTCACGAAGATCAATATTGGGGTAGGCCTGCTACAGGGCACTCCAACTGTGCCTGCTCCAGGGACCAGCGGAGCTCAGGAGACCAGAGGCCCAGGGCTAGCCGGGGTGGGAGGTGGTAGCAAACCGCACCGGGTGTTTCTGTGCTATGACGCCTGTGCTCCGGTGGGGGAAGGGAGAGGCAGGAAGGAAGGAGCTGGGCAGGACCCCTGTGCCTGGCTGCAACATTCCGCCCATGGCCCTGAGCCCCGCTCCAGGCCAGTAAGACTGTGGCCGAGGCAAGTGACCTGCTCGCCCCATAACTCACCCGGAGCTGCAGCAGGACGACCAAGACAGCTGTTCCCGTCCTTCCAGCGGGTGCTTGTCCCCCTTGGGTAAAGGCACAGAGGCTCAGAGAGGATGGGCCACCGCCTCTCGGGCTCCCCCCCATGCCTCCTCTTTGAGACGAGGCCCCAGATTCCAGCACATGCTCCGCTCCACACAGAGCACACAGCAGTGTGGCCACACACATGCCGCCCCCTCCTCCCCTCTGAAAAGCGGTCTTTGTAGCGTCTTTCAAAAGGAAACACCTCAGCCAGGGAGGAACGTTATTTGCTTCTGGGTGGAACAGACTTTATTTAGGATCAAGCTTCCTGGGGGCCCCTGCCCAGGAAGCAGTGAAGGGAGGAGGAAGGGGTACCACAGATGCACTGTGGGGGCCAGTTTAGAAGAAAGGCTGTGGAGAGCTTAGAGCATAAGGGGGCTGCAAGCCCACAAACCCAGCCTCCCTCAGCTGGACACCCCCCTGTCTCCTCCACAAGTCTGCCCTCTGAAAGGACCTGAGAAGTGGCAGAGCGAAAATCATTTTGGGCGCTTAGTGGTTGGGCGGGCTTAACCCTTAGATGCTTGCCTGTCCTTTCCAGGGGGCGATTAAAGCCAATCACGCTTTCACTCATGTGGCAGCTCTTTGCTGAGCACCTACTTTTGTGCTAGGCCCTGTGCCGGGCATGCACACAGCAGGAAAACAGGCTGTTTCACATCCCCCTGACCTTGGAGCTGGTGGGAGAAATTAACCACACAGACAGCTCTATAATCACATGTGGCTTACGGGAATGTTCCGGGGGGCAGATGATGGTGGCTCTGATGGAGGTTGGGCAGGGATTCCTGCCTGTGGAAGTGAAAGAATCTGTAAAAGCAGGACAGAGCCCTGACCGGTTTGGCTGAGTGGATAGAGTGTCGGCCTGTGGACTGAATGGTCCCCAGGTTCGATTCCAGTCAAGGGCATGTACCTTGGTTGCAGGCACATCCCCAGTGGGGGGGATGCAGGAGGCAGCTGATTGATTTTCTTTCTCATCGATGTTTCTAACTCTCTATCCCTCTCCCTTACTCTCTGTAAAAACTCAATAATATATATATATATATATATATATATATATATATATATATATATATATTTTAAAGCAGGATGGAGAGGGCAGGAGCAGGAATCTAAGACCTGTACTCCTGTACTTATAGAAACCTGCAAGTCCCAGTTATGCCATAGTAAGGCTGCTTTTAGGCGCCCAAAGCCAAGTTCAAATACTGGATCATGGAAAAGGGTCATTTATTCTCAGCAAGAGTCCATTGAAAAGCTGAATCTGGCCCTCAGGCTGGAGTGGAAGGTGTGTTCTTCTCTTGGAGGGGCAGCTTGTAGCCCAGCAACTGTTGCCGTGAGATGCCCAGGGTTCCTGAAGCAGGAATGACAATACCTACACCATCAGCAAATATTTGTGAATCTTTTGTTAAAAGAAGAACAGAGGGTCATCTGGTAGTCCTATTTTTTTTTTTTTTTGAGGAGCCTCCATACTGTGTTCCATAGTGGTTGCATAAATTTCCATCCCCACCAGCAATGCAAAAAAGGGCTCCCTTTTCTCCACATCCTCGCTCACACTAGTCATCGCTGGTCTTTTTTATAACAGCCACCCCGATAGGTGTAAGGAGATATCTCCTGGTTTTTATTTGCACTTCCCTGATCATTAGAGATGCTGAGTACCTGATAGCCATTTGAATTGCTTCTTTCAATAAGTGTCTGGTTTTTTATATGTCAGACATCTACACTAATAAAAGAGAAACATGCAAATTAACCATCACTCCGCTATGCCACCAGCCACGCCTGCCAGCCAATCAGGAGTGAGTATGTAAATTAACCCAACCAAGATGGCAGCTGGCCACAGAGCTGGAGTAAGCAGGAGTCTTGGGTTGCCCCGGCAATGGAGGAAGCCAAGCTTCCTGCCCGCCCTGGCCGGGCCCTGGCCTCTGCTCAAGGCTACAAAGTTTCAATTATAGAAGATAAATAAATCCTGGATACTTGCTTCCAGCCAGCCCAGGCCTCCACTCAAGGAGGTGCTGAAAAAAAAGAAAAAAGAAAAAACGGAGGGGCTGGGAGCTTGGGTCGCGGGGGGGTGCTCAGGCCAGGATGGGACGGCAGGGGCCATTGGGGGTAAGCAGGCCATCAGTGGGGGTCAATTGGAGGTGATCAGGATAGTGGGGCAGGGGGGGCAGTTTGGAGTGAACAGGCCAGCAGGGGGGCAGTTGGGGGTGAGCAGGCTGGCATGGGGGGCAGTTGGGGGTGATCAGGCTGGCGGGGGGGGGCATTTGGGGGCAAGCAGGCCAGTGGCGGGGGGGCAGTTGGGGGCGAGCAGGCCGGCAGGCAGAGTGGTTAGGGACAATCAGGCAGGCAGGCAGGCAAGTGAGCGGCTGGAGCCAGCAGTCCTGGACTGTGAGAGGGATGACTGACTGCCTGTTTAGGCCCAATCCCTGTAAACCGGCAGTAGGACATTCTTCAAGGGGTCCCAGATTGGAGAGGGTGCAGGCATGGCTGAGGAACACCCCCCCATCCCCATGCATGAATTTCATGCACTGGGCCACTAGTATTTCAATAAAGCTGTAAAAAAGAGAAAAAAAGGAAAGAGTAGAGGGAATGTCTATGCCTCTTTTAAAAGCCAAGGGAGGGATTCCAAGTGGCGTCTTTAGGGTGTGGCCATCTCTGTCTACTCAGGTGCCCTGCTTACTGTGTGTCCACAGACACACATGCCCGCTGCCTCCACATGTGAGCACTCACGCTACTGCGGAGCAGAGGACAGTTAGGGGAGGTATGTACAGGCTAACTTATATGTTTTGGATTCAAGTGTTCTTCCAACTTCCAAGTGTTCAACCAACTTATATGTTTTGGATTCAAGTGTTCTTCTATTGAACTCTGTGGGTAGCTGAATAATAAGCCAAGCATGCCTTTTATGGTTGAAAATACTGTAGTTCCTTCTCTAACATGAATCTAGTACACCAGGAGTTATTATTAAATTGTGTTGTGGACAAATGAGGAAATTGGACACTCGAGTCTTTTATCCTGAATTTCTGTTTTCATTGTATCATGATTGTACCCCTGGGTGGAATGTGTGGAAAAGATAAATAAAAGCTTATTTGGATATAGGACATTATAATTCCCGAGGTGTTTACACTACATTAGTGTAATTGATCCATGCAATGGTCCTGAGGACTAGGCAAGAAATATGTCAGTTTCACAGATTATGAAACTTATGTCCTTATGTTTAAGTAACTTGATCGAGGAGATGTGACTTGGGATGGTGAACACACAATGTCAAAGGTCATAGAATTAATTCGTTTTGTGTTTCAGCCCATTCCTCTATACTATCTTCGGAACTCGGAAAGATTATATACATATAACTAAATCATCGTTGTCTTAATATTTACCTCTTCCTAAAATTATGGCGCAGAAAATAAAAGCTGTCTAAAGAATTCTAAATTTATTGTATGTCTGGATAATTACTTTTTAGTATATTTTGTTTTAATAAAAATTTGCAAATAGCCCAGGAGATTTTCCCTAGAGTTCCAAATTAAACACACATGGATCATATACATGTACAGCTCAATTGCATGGCAGGTCCAAATTATTAATTTCAATCTTTCATTGGAATAGAAGTCTTCACTTCTTTTCACCAGGTTTTTCTTTTTTAATGGTAAGGAAAGCAGTGGGAGGGGTGGATTGTAGAGTGGCATCTTTGTCTCATTTGACAATCACCAGCGCCATCTACTGTCAAGAAATAAACTTACGAAGGATTGAACAATCTGTTAGAGAATTAGGGCTGAATGAAGAAAATACAATTTTATAATTCTGGGATTTAATTGATATAGATTTGTGTACACATTTTTATTTTAGATTATGACTTCCTTAAATCAACTTACAGAAAGAGCCCAATGAAATTAAATTGTAATTACTTATTTAATGACTAACTTCGGAAGAGGATAAAAATGGGAGGAATGTCAGCTAAACCACTTAGTAGATATATGACTCCTCTTATCCTCAGTCTTTCTATCTGTAAAATATGGATAATTATACTTGTCAGGTTATTTTGTTGATTAAATGATATGTGTAAAATCTACCCCCAAGCTAGCAGAACAAGGTGGCCATTGTTCCCGGCATATGTAGAGGCAAGCTACTTATTAAACTGTGCTAGGAGCTTCTTTACAGCAGTCGTGAGAGATAGAAAGACCCAGAAAGAGCAAGGTTCACAGCTAAGTGAAAGCCAGGTTTACATTCAATTTTCATCTGGTTCCAAAGTTTCTGTCAACTCCCCTTCTGATAGCCTTCTGTGGATGCTCACTTTGGGGCCATCAGTGAGAATCTGCTTTTCATTATTGTTATGAGCCTCATGCTGTGTGGTCTAATGCACGTATCTCATTGTATGGATGTGCCAAGTTTACCTAATGGTGCTATACACATCTATTTAAGAAAGTAATTTCAGAAAGACTCTTAGTTTGATATGTAACCTTGACCATAACCAAGGATGAGAAGAATAATAAACCTGTGTTCTCATAGCATTTTGTATAGACCTCTCTGTTACTGCTATCTCACTATGTCATCAAAGGTTTTCACAAAGCTGTCTTTCTTTCTGGAGTAGAATTTCTCAAGGGCAGAATTCATGTTTACTAAATAAATAAACGAAAAAAAATAATAACATTAATTCTCCCAGGATGAAGAGGTGATGCCTCCAGAGGGTTCTGAAAGACAGGGACCGTAAATTCTCTGCTCTACAGCATGGAGTGTTTATCCGAGATTTACTGACGAGACTTGAATCAGATTGGCTGAAAATTGTCCTCGAGGTATTTCCTTGCATACAAACCACTTGAGAGTGTTATTCTTTCCCTCTTTTAATCAAATCAAGAGATATTCTTTTAATTCAAATTTCTTCCATAGAGAATGAGAGAATTTTATTGAGATTTAAAAATATCAATAATTACAAATGGATAAAATACATATCTAAATCACAAAATTGCATTGCTAAAGTTGCTTTTAAAACTAAGGGTGTCTTGGGGAGAAGAGGGAGGGAGAAGAAGGTAAAGAGGGCATATGGTGATGGAAGGAGATGTGACTTTGGATGGTATATATATCTATATATACAGATGATGTATTATAGGATTATATACTTGAGACCTATATAATTTTGTGAACCAATGTCAACCCAATAAATTCAATAACATTTTTTAAAGATTGCAAAAATATTTTCAAAGATTGCAAAAAAACACACACAAAAAAAACAATAACAACTACATAGAAGCATTTTAAGTATGTAAAGCATCTAGTCCAGTGCTTATTAGTACTCAATTTCATTCTTTCACTTGATAGTATATTTCCTGAGCTTCTATTGAAGCATCCATCTTACATAAAAACTGTTTGAAATTTTATCCCTGCTATTTTGGCTTCTGTAAACGCTTGCTTGCTTAAATAATAAGGAAAATAAGACTACTCCCATTCCAGAGAGGCCGTGGACTATGCCCCAGAGTTGTCAGTGCTGACACCAGGCCAGGCCTTGAGATATGGTCTCATGGCCCCTTCCCAGCACGTAGGCCTTCTTTCCCAGAAGGCCCGGAAGTCTCATTCCAAATTTGGGAGACAAAAGAGCTAGGAAAAGTATAAATGGAAAAGGTTTCCTCCATGTGGTGGTGGTGGTGGGGCAGAATTTGAAAGGCATGGCTTGGTGTGTTTTTTCCCGGTCTTCTGTAATACTATTATGTGTTGGATAGACTGTGTTTTAAGTACTGGTGTAAGATAGTGAGGAGGAGGAGGAGGAGGAAGAGGAGGAGGAGGAGAAATCCTGCCCTTGTGAAACTTCGGGGATGAAATGGCAGGCAGGGAAACTGACAAATATTCTAATGAAAAGTGCTATGAACAAAAGCAGGCATGGAAGACCAGAGTGCCAGGAGGTGCTGGTTTAGATAGAACAGTATGAGGGCCTCGCTGAGTGGTGACACTTGAGCAAAGAGCTAATGACGTAAGAGAGTGTCCTGTGAGGATATGGGAAAAAGAGTCACAGACAAAAAAGACAAGAAAGATAAGGGCCCCATAAGAATGAAGTATGCCCGGCCCAATAAATGCCAAGAGACGCTTCCTCCCACCTCTGCTCCCACACTTCAGCCTTTTGGTTTTCCTCATGGTGATTCCCATGATTATATCAACTTAAGGTACATAAGTATTGGCCACATGTGTGTACGTAGATGTAGGGACATTCTTGACAAAGACCTAGTTCTTGCAGTATGCCTCAAAGGGTATAGAGTAGTCCTAGCCAGTTTGACTCAGTGGATAGAGCATCTTCCTGTGGACTGAAGGGTCCTGGGTTCAATTATGATCAAGGGCATGTGTCCAGTTGTGGGCTTGATCCCCAGTAGGGGGCGTGCAAGAGACAGCTGATCAATGATTCTCTCTCATTCCTCTCCCTCTCCCTTCCTCTCTGAAATCAATAAAAAATGTGTTGTTGTTTTTTTTTTTTTAAGAAAGGATATAGAGTAGCCAAGATGAAGTTCTCTGTGGCAAGATCATTATTGACTAACTGATTTACCATGTTTTTAGGGCGCTTGGGTTTCCTGACCTACCATAGGACCCTACATAATATCGAATGTAGATGGAATATGGGGATTGGTAATGGAGTACAGTGGAAAACAACTCTGTTACCAGTGTCCAGCACAATGTTCTAAATTCTGTTTCAGCTCTAATGTTCTATAATTCTATGATATATAAAAAGAGCAAAGGGAAAATTCATTACCTGCACTAATGGTTGAATTGGCCTTTGTGGGTTGACCTGGAGACTCGACAAACATTTCTAACATTCTCTCTACAGAAAAGTGAGTTCTGGGTTTCACATGCTACACTTACAGACATTTTGAACACAGACTATTCATGAATTGGAGACTTCCTGCGGTGGGTCAGAGCGTCCCTGGTGGCCTTGCACAGGAAGAGATTACAGAGCAGAGCAAGAAACTACTATAGCTGGCTCAGTATGGGGGAAACACTAATCATGACAGACAGTCCAGACAGTCCTTGGAGAGCCAAGGCCGCAGCATTGCATGGTAGCTGCTAAAACAGAAGGCAGGAGCCCAGCAGGCATGGCTCAGTAGCTGAGTGTTAACCCATGCACCAAGTGGGCACCAGTTCGATTCCAGTCAGGGCACATGCGTGGATTTCGGGCTCAATCCCCAGGTAGGAGGCATGCAGGAGGTAGCCAGTCAATGATTCTCTCTCAGGATTGATGTTTCTATCTCTCTCTCCCTCTCCCTTCCTCTCTGAAATCCATAAAAATACATTTAAAAATAATGAGTGAAATGTAACAGAAGGCAGGCAACCCCCAGTCTGTATAAGTCAACTGACTGATGGAGCTCTGTAAAGAGAAATTCTAAAAATGTTAACATGCTTTTCTCTTTACATTTGGGGGCCTGTGCCCTTCTCTGGAGGCAGCCTGAGGCATCATCTATCTCAAGGGTCAAGATTGTTGCTGCAAGAATTCGAGTGGAAAAAAAAATACTTTGAATGATTGTTTTAGTATTTGAAATAGTATTCTGTAGAAGAACACTAAGCTTCAAAACCAGACATCATTCATAGAGTCAGAAAGTAATTCCAGTTTATTTTATTTCCTTCATTGACTTGAAAATCCATAAAGGATGAAAATGTTTGTACAGGAAATAAAAAAAAACAAAAAAACAACAGGTGAGGGACAGCTTTTCCCTTAGACCCAGGGAAGCTTAGCAAAGAGAAAGGAGAAAGAAGCTGAATGAATAGACAGCAAGCTTCTTCACACTCCCTTTGGTATTAAGAAGCTTGCAACATGAATGTGAACCAACTCACTGCTTTTTTCATTGAGGAAATCTTATTAAAAATATTTGATTAATTGCCTGAACTACCACAGTGTACTTAGTGATATCCTAAATACAAAATGCCATCAAGGCCAATGTGTTCCATTAAAATCATTCTCTTTATTATGTATTAATGTGGCAGCTGACCCATAACAGTAGCAGTTACTTCTTGATGAGGTAGAATGGTTAGTGAGGGAGAAGTTTCACCAAGTCAAGGATGTCTGAACTATGAAATGAGCTCATAGTGTTTCTTGCAAGTTAAGAAACCAGTTGAAACTCGACAGGAATGACATTGCCCTTATAATAAAGCTCCATGGCTCTCCCTTCCCCACCTCTTCACTCGCTTTTCCCTCCTATGAACACCCCTCTACCTTGGCATGCAGGCCCAAGGGTGCACGTGGCTTCCCATGTGTGCCTGCACTTCCTGGCATGCCTTGCTTTTTCCCAGATCAATTCTTTTTGGTGACAGAACACCTAGTCAATATTCTTTTCCAGACCACACCTTATAAAGGAGGTGCTGGCATCATAATTCAACCAGCTGGCCAGGAACGGAGCTGTCCAAGCAGAACTGCTCAGTTGTTTGTCCTTGAAACTATGGTTCCTGTTGTTAATCTTCACCCCAGGACATTTTCTCCATGGTTCTTAGAGAGAGTGGGAAGAAGGAAGGGAGAGAGGGAGACAGAAACTTCACTGTGAGAGAGACACATCCATTAGTTGCCTCCTGTATCCACCCAAACTGCGCCAAATGAACCCACAACTCAGGTACCTGCCTTGACCAGGAATTGAACCTAGGACTCTTCCCTGTGAGTGAGGGTGGAGCCGGGCGTGGTGGGGGTGGGGGTCTGGGGTGGGGGTGGGCATGTGGGGTGGGGGTGGGGATGGGGGCGGGAGGGGGAAGAGTGTGAGGGCACTCTACCCACTGAGAAACACTGGCCAGGGTCTCCCTTGGATCTTTACTGACCAATGAGAGCAGATCCATCAGAACATGTGATTCCAACCAATCAGGACAGTACTATGGGGTCCATTCAGACTGTGCCAAATTGCATTAACCATTTGCGGAAAATAGACCTCTCAGGGAGCAGTGTGGGGAATTTATAAAAATCAGCCTCCCCTTTGTCTCAGGACAATACACATGCCTTCCCACCAGAGCCTGCCTCTCTGGGTTTCCAAACTGTTCATCTGAATAAAGTTTCTCTTTGTATCACGCCCTATATTGGAAACCTCTGTTGGCATAAGATTGGTGGCTATGACCTTTTGTTGACAAAAACAATCCACCACATTCCTAAGGAATTTGAGCCCACCTGAGTCTCTGATGATTGGCTGACGGTGAATATTTTTCAGCCAATAGGAGTGAGCCACACCCTTCCAGGGGCTCATAAAAGGCAGGCACTTGAGGCCAACTGGCACTTGTGATTCTGGACAGGTGCCAGGAGGAAGGGTCTCTCATTTGGGCTGCAGGATGGATTCAGGAACGGAAAACCAAGATCCCCACAGCTCCCCCATCCAAAGCCCCACTGACCAGCCTCCTCTCCAAAAGAATTCCTTAGAAGAAAGAAGCTCAGATGTGGAGGAGAAACCACTAGAAGGAAAAGGCAAGACTTCTTCCCAGTTAACAGAGACCAGCACCCAAAGAGGAGAAGCAGAAAGCTGCTCCAGTCAGGAGAGCTCCAGGAAGAGGAAAAGAGGCTCCAGGGACAGCCCCTGCGATAGGGCCGAGCCCTCTCTGGGAGAGGAGTGCAGTGTGATTTTGGAGAAGAGAGGCAAGAGCTCTGATGCTGGCCACAGCAGCTGCAGCCAAGAGCCTGGGGACGCCTTCCCCAGCAGAGGCTGGAGGAAGCGCCCTGGGCACAGGAAGCAGCCCAGATCCAGGCCCCGGGAAGTGCAGCCACCTCTGCTGCGGAAAAGCCTGGTGAATTCCCTGCGCACCATGTCTGAGGCCACTTATCACACCGTAGTCCAGATGCAGAACCAGCAGGCTCCTGCCCCGCTGAGCTGGGACCAGTATGCCCTGCTTGCCCAGCTGCGGGGGCATTTGCACAACCAGGTGCAGACCCTCTATGCCCTGGCCACCCAGGCCGCCTATGTCTTCCCAGCTGAGGAATGGCTCATCCCAGCCGCATGGCCAGGGCCTTCGGGTCCAGAAGGAGATGGAGGAAAAGCCCAGAGCCCTTCCTAGGAGGGCGCCCTGGGAGCCTGTGCCTCTTCCCCGGGCAGGAGACGGCTGAGGCTGCCAGTGGATGGTTAGGCTCAGCTGAGGGCACTGGTCCCATTCTGCAGATGCAGACCCGGGCGCCACAGCGTACCTCTGCCCCTTCATGATTCTCCCAGATGACCAGCATGGCCTCTTTGAGAGACAATGTGTGACTAAGTGGTTGGCATTGTCTTCAAAAAGGACTTTGAAAACCAAGATTCAGGTGGTAAACTGTGGGTATCCTGGAGGACTGCATTTCCAAATGTAAACTTCATGTCAGACACTTCATAAATGTGGACTCTCTTAGGAGAGCCAAGCATTATTTGGAAATGAGAACAAATCTATGGGTTTAATGCTCACGATTGAATTCGGAAAAGGCTGTAACTCCTCCCTCTGGCACCTCCATCCCTGGAAGACTGCTATCACGGCCTTGAGGAACCTTTAATTCCGTTGGAGAAAAGTTTCTGCTTTTCAGTTTGATGGAATCCTGGTGAGATCACCATGTCCCTCTTGTTTCCCCAGGAGTACTGCATATTAAATGCTATTGGTCACATGTCTTTATCCTTCAGCTGCCTGAGATGATAGGTCTCATTGTAAATGTCCTCCTAGGTTATAGATTTCAATGTATTCTACTTTCTTAGAGGGCACTAAATATATATTAGATATTAATATTTTCTTAATGTATTGTATTTTATGTTTCTTATTTGCATTTTATAATGGACGCATGTAATCTTTCATCAAATAAATTTCTATAATTTTTATACTTTTATTGCCTTTATTTACGTATCAAATCCCTTTGAGAGCTGTTCATTTCAAATCATTGATGAGTTTTACCTGCTCAGGTCCCCAGAGTCCTGTAAGTTGGGTGGTCTAGTCCATCCTTGTGCACGCAGGGCCTGGGGGGCTGTGAAACCCCACTGGGCCCTAACCTGGTCTGGATGGCAGGCCCAGCTGATGATGTAATTTTTATATAAGAAAAACAAAATTAAAGTTTGAGGGAACCGATGAAACCATTTTAGCCCGACCGGCATGGCTCAGTGGTTTAGCAAGACCTAGTAACCAGGAGGTGATGGTTCAACTCCAGGTCAGGGCACCTGCATGGGTTGCAGGCTCAGGAAGCATGGGATCAGTGATTCTCTCTCATCCACGGCGGTCTCAATCCCACCCACTTCCCCCCCCCCCACCCCCACCCCCGTAGTCTGCTTTAATCCATTTATAAGTGGTTTAACTTCATCCCAAATGTTAACATAAAAACATTCAAACTGGTAAAGAAAGATGTGTCCATCGAATTTTACCTGTAAACCTACAGACACATCTCTTCTGGGATAAGCATTTCCTTACCAGGTTCCATCTGTTGCCTACATAGCAGTCTCGGGGCTCCCTGCTGGGTGTGATCTTGGAGGAACACTGCTCCCTCTCTCAGCTTAGCTAGCTCTTTAGGATTCCTGGACTCCCTCAGGCCACACCTTTGTGCACCTCGGACGGGGGTCTCAGCATCAGAGGTTCTCTGGTCCTCTGCAGGACTCTAGCTCCTGTGGAATCTCGCCCCTTCTACACAGGAGTTGCTTAAGGACGCTTTGTTGACGGCAATTGCTGATGAAGGAACAAAAGGAAGTGTAAGAAAATCAAATGCAAGGAACCAGTAACAAGACTTTAGTTGAGGAAATACAGGCTTGCCCCAGCATAGTATCTGATTGATAGTCGCCATAGAAACCAGGTGGCTCTTCTTGCCTCTTAGTATGAAGCCCAGATAATAGAGGACAATCGCCAGAGAGAATGCAGCAAAGAGGCCATTTCTGGCAAAGACTAACCTTGGCCCAATTTTTTCAAGTTCTGTATCTAGGATGCCAGGTATCTCCATCCCAAGACTGGTATTCAGCTTGTGTGTCCCCATAAGAACATCGCCGGTATTAATATAGTGAAATACTTTCCTACTGGTTGGCACACAGCTGCTGGCCCACTTCCCCTAAGAGATCCCCTCCAACTTCCTCCTCCCTACCTCACTGTCCAGACTTTCTGCCCCCTCCCCCCATCTCCCCATAATCTGGCAACTTTGGGGCTAATGCATGACTCAGCAAGAATATCTTCCACATCTAACCTAAGCCTGTGGCCTTGAGAAATCACTAATGTGTTCCCATCCTATTCAGGCTCCTTACCAAATCTAGCAATCCAGTAGCCTTGAGTACACACACACACACACACACACACACACACACACACACACATGAATTGGAGATACTCTTCTTGGAGAATTGGATTGGATCAGGGAGATAATGACTTGCTTAGGTCTGAATTAGCCTGTCTGCCCCAATATATCTCAATCTATATGCATTAGACTGTTGCCCAGGAAAGGCCCGGAGAGAAGGAGAAGGCGCAGTCCATAAGCTTAGGCTTAGAGCCTGCAGCCTGAAGAGGCAAACAGATCAGTTCTGGACAATTTGTGGCTCAGTGGGACCTACCTTAGGGAGGGTGGAGTTCAAGTTGCTTGCTTGGATTTATTAAGTTGACCCAGGCCATGGCCAATGCATCACAAACCCAAGGCCATTGTTGAAGATAAAATAAAGCTTTGTATGAAAAATTGAGCTGGAGGAAGGGATTGGAAGCTCACACCCACAGACATGCACCTGAAGACGGAGAGCATTGGCTAGATTCACTTTTCCTTCCTTTCACACCCTCTTTGGTGCTTATTTGATGGCTGAATCCTGGCTTGATATCTCAGTGCTGTAAAATGGTTTGCAGTCTGCCCAGAAGTTTACCATGAACAATTACAATGCCACGCTGGGAAGTAATTATTTTTACTCAGTTTACAAACAAGGAAACCAAAGAAACTCAGAGAGTTTCAGTAACCTGCCTGAACCCCTTTGGGAGTGAGTCCCTCAGACCTTAAGTCCAAACTCTCTTATTACATCATGTTGCTACTTAGCATCCTTTGAATAAAGACAGTGCCCTCTTTTGTGTGACTTAGTAGGAAGTGGCACAGTGAAGCTCAGTGATATAGGTCCATTTCTGAAGCACGGAGGTGGCAGCATGTTAGATTGGGTGAAGGTTGAAAAGGAATATATCCTGGGAGCTGATGGCCTTTTCAGTATAACAACACATGTACACATGCAACGCTTAAAGAAAAATGTAAGAATCTATCTTATTTTTGCCAGAGAAACTCATTTCTCTACACAGGACATATCAGATGAGTACAGCTATTGCAACAGCAAGAGAAATAAATACAAAAACCAGCAGTGAAAAGTTAACTTATTGGATGTATACCCATACACAAGGAGAAGGAAGAGGATGACAGGTTTAGTTAATGGGGAAGAAGAATTTCCCAGGACTGGGGAGGATGCAGAAGAAAGAAGAGTAACCTACTCTGATGTAGCATCCGGAGAGGCACACAATTCAGGTCAGGCACGTTTGCTGCAGTCTTTAATGGAAAGAGGATTGAGGAGAAGTCTTTGACATCCTCCTATTGTCCTCACCTTTTCTGCATGGATTTTTCTTCTGTGAAGAAAGAAACTAAATAACTTTGCATGTCTCATGGCTTTATGATCTTTCTGTCTGCAATATATGGAGGGAGAAAAGCGTTTTTATTATTTCAGCGCCCTGGTAGGTGAGTTGCATGCTTGCTGGGAAAATACTCAGTAGGACCACACAGAACAGGTTTGCCTCTGGGTGTGTGGAAGTTGGGGTTGAGAGGGGGGGTTGGTGCCAAGGCCATGGGATCGAAAGGGATACAGAGCAGGGAGGTGAGATGTCAGCTCCCTATGATCCTTATGTATGGACCGGGGGTGGAGCTAGGAAGTGGGGGCAGGAAGAGAGGAGAAGGAAGAGAACAAGAGGTGGCAGTATTTGGCATCTCATGACCCCCTACAGCAACTCTATGAAATTATTAACTTCTAGGAATGCATGACGAGAGTGACCAACTACAGAGACCTCCAAGGGCCTGAATTTGCAGGTGGAGGGGAAGCAAAACACAGAAACACTTGTGAATGCGGGAGCTTGGAATAATCCCATTCCAGGGTCTCTTAAATCCCCAAAGGGCAGGGAGGTCTCAACTGAACTCTGGGTTCCATAGTTAATCACATTAAGGCTTTAAAAAAAAAAATCACCACCTGATAGTATTTTTCCATTGATTTTTAGAGAGAGTGGAAGAGAGAGAGAAATATCGATATGAGAGAAACACATTCATTGATTGCCTCCTGCACACACCCTGACCAGGGAGGAGCCTGCAAGGTATGTGCCCTTGATCATAATCAAACCCAGGACCCTTTGGTCTGCAGGTTGACTCTCTAGCCACTGAGCCAAACCAGCTAGGGCACATTAAGGCATATTAAATATCTAAATCAGTACAAATTGTTTGATTTCCTGGTTTTTAAATTTTGGGGGAGATATCTTTCTGGTCCTCCTAAGCTCAAGACACTATGATTCTTTTTACCCTCTACATTACAGTTTCTGAAAACCTGGTATTTGAAGGCCTCCAGGTAACCTGTGGTTTCCCAAATGCAAGGAATAGGTTTGTTCAAGGGTGTTTTCTGTTAGAGATTTGAGTTCTCCATAAAGGGTATGAGTATATGAAAATTACAATCAGAAAGATAGTCGTGTGCTAGACCAAACACTTCAAACACTGTGTGTATGTGTGTGTGTGTGTGTGTGTGTGTGTGTTGCGTGGTTGCAAACGAAGCTTTGAGGTTAAGTGGTCCAAGGGATTCTCTTTCTATGTGGTTCACAGTGTGGACAAAAAAGGGCCACATGCTAACCTGACTAACTCAGGGAAAGCCAGAAGGCCTGCGTGGCAGCCTTGCAAACTCAGGAGACCTAAAGTAACCACAAAAGATGGTCTGAAATTAAAAACCTTTCATTAAAAAGCAGTCATAGTGGGTAGTCATGTCCTAGGCCAGTATCTTCCTTGACAAAAATCAACTTTGATCATACTGAGCCTATAGTCCCTTTGCATCTAAGATAACGTACCTGTGAAATGCTAGGGTAACTTGTAACTTCCCTTTTTCCGGACCCCTCAGGGCACAACCAAATGCACCAGGGCACCAGGGCAAAAACCAAAAATTCCCTCATTGTTATCCTGTTATCATTGGTAATTGTTGACTGTTAACTATCCTGTACTCACCAAGTACAATAAGTATGTGTCTATCATTTTACTTTTTATCCAATCCCAGAGGTTCCCCCTTCCCCCACTGCCCCGCTTTGCTTTCTCCCACCTCCTTAATCTATCACCAGTGGATCTCATGTAACCCACTCTCACCTCCTCCTTTGATTGTAATGTATAAAATGAGGTGAAAAACCACCATTCTCCGGAGCACTATCCCAATACATTGAGATTCTGCTTCCTGGCAATTGTCAACAGTTTGGCTCAAATAAACTCAAAAAAATTCTTTACACGTTTCAATGTTTTTATGTTAACGACGGTCTAAAATCTCATTTGGAATGAAGTTAAACCACCTATAAGACACGAAGAAAACCACCAAGTTTGAAAATCTTTAAAGCAGGTATTGGTAACTGATACTTCAACTGAGAAACAAACTACCTTGACCCTTTACAATTTCATTTCTGACCATAATGAAGGCTTTTCTTGGCCGTGTTGCCCTCAGATCCAGTTTTGTTTTGAGTACTACTCAGCTTTGAAGTTTAGTGCTGAGTCCTATTTATAGGGAATGGTTTGGGAACCGTGGTCGGCAAACTCATAGTCAACAGAGCCAAATATCAACAGGACAACGATTGAAATTTCTTTTGAGAGACAAATTTTTGAAACTTAAACTTCTTCTAACGCCACTTCTTCAAAATAGACTCGCCAATGCCTGGTATTTTGTGGAAGACCCACATGCAAGGCGCCAAAGAGCCGCATGTGGCTCGCGAGCCGCAGTTTGCCCATCACTGGACTAAGAAACCCATTCCCAGAAAAGGTCTTTTGAAAACCTGCCTTAGTCATTACCATGCTAACTACTTTCTTTTTTTTAAGTGTATTTGTATTGATTTCAGAGAAGAAGCGGGAGAGGGAGAAATGGAAACATCAATGATGAGAGAGAATCATTGATTGGCTGCTCCTGCACGCCCCCTCCCGGGGATCAAGCATGCCACCTGGGCATGTGCCTGACTGGGAATTGAACAGTGACCTCCTGGTCCATAGGTGGTTGCCCAGCCAGAGACAGGCCGGCCAGGGCATGGTAACTATTTTCTATCTTTAGTATTCTCTCACACATCGATGTTTCTCTCTCTGCCTCTCCTTCCCTCTCTCTCTCAAATCAATAAAAACATATATTTTAAAATTTTTCTCTTCTATCCTTTGATTCAAAACCATGGCAAGAGTGCAGATCTCTCAGAGAGTAAGAGATCGCCTCCTGTGAGATGAGAGGGGCAGGGAAGGGGCTTCCAAGTGCTGGCCACATTCAGCTGCTCAACCTTGGAGGGGTTTGCACATCTTTATGATCTTGGAAATCAACAGGTCTTAAATACTCATTGTTCTGTGGTCTAGTTTCTCAGGAAAACATTTTAACAGCTATCACTCTCCTAATGATCGTGTTTGTCCTTCTGGATCAAGTTAGCTGAGTGGGACATTATACTTTAGGCCCTAAAATTTAGGGGTAACAGTTCCCCAAAGCCAGCTGTGGAGCTGCTGCATCAGAATCCTGTGGGCCGTGTGTTAAAACTACAGACTGCCAGCCCCGCCCACGCTACAGAACCAGAAAGTCACTGGTGGGGTCGAGGAATGTGTGTCATTCTGCCCTGGCAATTTTCTACCCAGGCACCTGGGGTCACTCCAAGGCAGCCAGTCCTCTGCAGTCATCCTCTGGAGGGCATCAGTGGCTCCCTACTGCCCTCTTGTGGTAGGAGAAGCTCTGGACAGTCCATGTGCCTACCTGCTTTATTCCTCAAGACAGCTTCAAGGCCAGGTCCTTGATTTGAGGCACATTCTTGCACTCCAGGGCACTCTGCTTGGGACTCTCGCCCCATCGTGTTTCTTGCAAGTTAAAAACCAGTTGAAACTCGACGGGAATGACATTGCCCTTATAATAAAGCTCCATGGCTCTCCCTTCCCCACCTCTTCACTCGCTTTTCCCTTCTATGAACACCCCTCCACCTTGGCATGCAGGCCCGAGTGTGCACGTGGCTTCCCATGTGTGCCTGCACTTCCTGGCATGCCTTGCTTTTTCCCAGATCAATTCTTTTTGGTGACAGAACACCTAGTCAATATTCTTTTCCAGACCACACCTTATAAAGCAGGTGCTGGCATCATAATTCAACCAGCTGGCCAGGAACGGAGCTGTCCAAGCAGAACTGCTCAGTTGTTTGTCCTTGAAACTCTGGCTACTGTTGTTAATCTTCACCCCACGACATTTTCCCCATGGTTCTTAGAGAGAGTGGGAAGAAGGAAGGGAGAGAGGGAGACAGAAACTTCACTGTGAGAGAAACACATCCATTAGTTGCCTCCTGTACCCACCCAAACTGGGCCAAATGAACCCACAACTCAGGTACCTGCCTTGACCAGGAATTGAACCTAGGACTCTTCCCTGTGGGTGAGGGTGGAGCTGGGCGTGGTATGGGTGGGGATCTGGGGTGGGGGTGGGCGTGCAGGGCGGGGGTGGGGATGGGGGCGGGAGGGGGAAGAGTGTGAGGGCACTCTACCCACTGAGAAACACTGGCCAGGGTCTCCCTTGGATCTTTACTGACAAATGAGAGCAGATCCATCAGAACATGTGATTCCAACCATTCAGGACAGTACTATGGGGTCCATTCAGACTGTGCCAAATTGAATTAACCATTTTCGGAAAATAGACCTCTCAGGGAGCAGTGTGGGGAATTTATAAAAATCAGCCTCCCCTTTGTCTCAGGACAATACACATGCCTTCCCACCAGAGCCTGCCTCTCTGGGTTTCCAAACTGTTCATCTGAATAAAGTTTCTCTTTGTATCACGCCCTATATTGGAAACCTCTGTTGGCATAAGATTGGTGGCTATGACCTTTTGTTGACAAAAACAATCCACCACATTCCTAAGGAATTTGAGCCCACCTGAGTCTCTGATGATTGGCTGAAGGTGAATATTTTTCAGCCAATAGGAGTGAGCCACACCCTTCCAGGGGCTCATAAAAGGCAGGCACTTGAGGCCAACTGGCACTTGTGATTCTGGACAGGTGTCAGGAGGAAGGGTCTCTCATTTGGGCTGCAGGATGGATTCAGGAACGGAAAACCAAGATCCCCACAGCTCCCCCATCCAAAGCCCCACTGACCAGCCTCCTCTCCAAAAGAATTCCTTAGAAGAAAGAAGCTCAGATGTGGAGGAGAAACCACCAGAAGGAAAAGGCAAGACTTCTTCCCAGTTAACAGAGACCAGCACCCAAAGAGGAGAAGCAGAAAGCTGCTCCAGTCAGGAGAGCTCCAGGAAGAGGAAAAGAGGCTCCAGGGACAGCCCCTACGATAGGGCCGAGCCCTCTCTGGGAGAGGAGTGCAGTGTGATTTTGGAGAAGAGAGGCAAGAGCTCTGATGCTGGCCACAGCAGCTGCAGCCAAGAGCCTGGGGACGCCTTCCCCAGCAGAGGCCGGAGGAAGCGCCCTGGGCACAGGAAGCAGCCCAGATCCAGGCCCCGGGAAGTGCAGCCAGCTCTGCTGCGGAAAAGCCTGGTGAATTCCCTGCGCACCATGTCTGAGGCCACTTATCACACCGTAGTCCAGATGCAGAACCAGCAGGCTCCTGCCCCGCTGAGCTGGGACCAGTATGCCCTGCTTGCCCAGCTGCGGGGGCATTTGCACAACCAGGTGCAGACCCTCTATGCCCTGGCCACCCAGGCCGCCTATGTCTTCCCAGCTGAGGAATGGCTCATCCCAGCCGCATGGCCAGGGCCTTCGGGTCCAGAAGGAGATGGAGGAAAAGCCCAGAGCCCTTTCTAGGAGGGCGCCCTGGGAGCCTGTGCCTCTTCCCCGGGCAGGAGACGGCTGAGGCTGCCAGTGGATGGTTAGGCTCAGCTGAGGGCACTGGTCCCATTCTGCAGATGCAGACCCGGGAGCCACAGCGTACCTCTGCCCCTTCATGATTCTCCCAGATGACCAGCATGGCCTCTTTGAGAGACAATGTGTGACTAAGTGGTTGGCATTGTCTTCAAAAAGGACTTTGAAAACCAAGATTCAGGTGGTAAACTGTGGGTATCCTGGAGGACTGTATTTCCAAATGTAAACTTCATGTCAGACACTTCATAAATGTGGACTCTCTTAGGAGAGCCAAGCATTATTTGGAAATGAGAACAAATCTATGGGTTTAATGCTCACGATTGAATTCGGAAAAGGCTGTAACTCCTCCCTCTGGCACCTCCATCCCTGGAAGACTGCTATCACGGCCTTGAGGAACCTTTAATTCCGTTGGAGAAAAGTTTCTACTTTTCCGTTTGATGGAATCCTGGTGAGATCACCATGTCCCTCTTGTTTCCCCAGGAGTACTGCATATTAAATGCTATTGGTCACATGTCTTTATCCTTCAGCTGCCTGAGATGATAGGTCTCATTGTAAATGTCCTCCTAGGTTATAGATTTCAATGTATTCTACTTTCTTAGAGGGCACTAAATATATATTAGACATTAATATTTTCTTAATTTATTGTATTTTATGTTTCTTATTTGCATTTTATAATGGACGCATGTAATCTTTCATCAAATAAATTTCTATAATTTTTATACTTTTATTGCCTTTATTTACGTATCAAATCCCTTTGAGAGCTGTTCATTTCAAATCATTGATGAGTTTTACCTGCTCAGGTCCCCAGAGTCCTGTAAGTTGGGTGGTCTAGTCCATCCTTGTGCACGCAGGGCCTGGGGGGCTGTGAAACCCCACTGGGCCCTAACCTGGTCTGGATGGCAGGCCCAGCTGATGATGTAATTTTTATATAAGAAAAACAAAATTAAAGTTTGAGGGAACCGATGAAACCATTTTAGCCCGACCGGCATGGCTCAGTGGTTTAGCAAGACCTAGTAACCAGGAGGTGATGGTTCAACTCCAGGTCAGGGCACCTGCATGGGTTGCAGGCTCAGGAAGCATGGGATCAGTGATTCTCTCTCATCCACGGCGGTCTCAATCCCACCCACTTCCCCCCCCCCACCCCCACCCCCGTAGTCTGCTTTAATCCATTTATAAGTGGTTTAACTTCATCCCAAATGTTAACATAAAAACATTCAAACTGGTAAAGAAAGATGTGTCCATCGAATTTTACCTGTAAACCTACAGACACATCTCTTCTGGGATAAGCATTTCCTTACCAGGTTCCATCTGTTGCCTACATAGCAGTCTCGGGGCTCCCTGCTGGGTGTGATCTTGGAGGAACACTGCGCCCTCTCTCAGCTTAGCTCAGCTCTTTAGGATTCCTGGACTCCCTCAGGCCACACCTTTGTGCACCCTGGCCGGGGGTCTCAGCATCAGAGGTCCTCTGGTCCTCTGCAGGACTCTAGCTCCTGTGGAATCTCGCCCCTTCTACACAGGAGTTGCTTAAGGACGCTTTGTTGACGGCAATTGCTGATGAAGGAACAGAAGGAAGTGTAAGAAAATCAAATGCAAGGAACCAGTAACAAGACTTTAGTTGAGGAAATACAGGCTTGCCCCAGCATAGTATCTGGTTGATAGTCGCCATAGAAACCAGGTGGCTCTTCTTGCCTCTTAGTATGAAGCCCAGATAATAGAGGACAATCGCCAGAGAGAATGCAGCAAAGAGGCCATTTCTGGCAAAGACTAACCTTGGCCCAATTTTTTCAAGTTCTGTATCTAGGATGCCAGGTATCTCCATCCCAAGACTGGTATTCAGCTTGTGTGTCCCCATAAGAACATCGCCGGTATTAATATAGTGAAATACTTTCCTACTGGTTGGCACACAGCTGCTGGCCCACTTCCCCTAAGAGATCCCCTCCAACTTCCTCCTCCCTACCTCACTGTCCAGACTTTCTGCCCCCTCCCCCCATCTCCCCATAATCTGGTAACTTTGGGGCTAATGCATGACTCAGCAAGAATATCTTCCACATCTAACCTAAGCCTGTGGCCTTGAGAAATCACTAATGTGTTCCCATCCTATTCAGGCTCCTTACCAATTCTAGCAATCCAGTAGACTTGAGTACACACACACACACACACACACACACACACACACACACACACACACGAACTGGAGATACTCTTCTTGGAGAATTGGATTGGACCAGGGAGATAATGACTTGCTTAGGTCTGAATTACTCAGCCTATCTGCCCCAATACATCTCAATCTATATGCATTAGACTGTTGCCCAGGAAAGGCCCGGAGAGAAGGAGAAGGCGCAGTCCATAAGCTTAGGCTTAGAGCCTGCAGCCTGAAGAGGCAAACAGATCAGTTCTGGACAATTTGTGGCTCAGTGGGACCTACCTTAGGGAGGGTGGAGTTCAAGTTGCTTGCTTGGATTTATTAAGTTGACCCAGGCCATGGCCAATGCATCACAAACCCAAGGCCATTGTTGAAGATAAAATAAAGCTTTGTATGAAAAATTGAGCTGGAGGAAGGGATTGGAAGCTCACACCCACAGACATGCACCTGAAGACGGAGAGCATTGGCTAGATTCACTTTTCCTTCCTTTCACACCCTCTTTGGTGCTTATTTGATGGCTGAATCCTGGCTTGATATCTCAGTGCTGTAAAATGGTTTGCAGTCTGCCCAGAAGTTTACCATGAACAATTACAATGCCACGCTGGGAAGTAATTATTTTTACTCAGTTTACAAACAAGGAAACCAAAGAAACTCAGAGAGTTTCAGTAACCTGCCTGAACCCCTTTGGGCGTGAGGCTCTCAGACCTGAAGTCCAAACTCTCTTATTACATCATGTTGCTACTTAGCATCCTTTGAATAAAGACAGTGCCCTCTTTTGTGTGACTTAGTAGGAAGCGGCACAGTGAAGCTCAGTGATATAGGTCCATTTCCGAAGCAAGTAGGTGGCAGCATGTTAGATTGGGTGAAGGTTGAAAATAAATATATCCTGGGAGCTGATGGCCTTTTCAGTAAAACAACACATGTACACATGAAACCCTTAAAGAAAAAAATAAGAATCCATCTTATTTTTGCCAGAGAAACTCATTTCTCTACACAGGACATATCAGATGAGTACAGCTCATTGCAACATCAAGAGAAATAAATACAAAAACCAGCAGTGTAAAGTTAACTTACTGGATGTATACCCATACACAAGGAGAAGGAAGAGGATGACAGGTTTAGTTAATGGGGAAGAAGAATTTCCCAGGACTGGGGAGGATGCAGAAGAAAGAAGAGTAACCTACTCTGATGTAGCATCCGGAGAGGCACACAATTCAGGTCAGGCACGTTTGCTGCAGTCTTTAATGGAAAGAGGATTGAGGAGAAGTCTTTGACATCCTCCTATTGTCCTCACCTTTTCTGCATGGATTTTTCTTCTGTGAAGAAAGAGACTAAATAACTTTGCATGTCTCATGGCTTTATGATCTTTCTGTCTGCAATATGTGTAGGGAGTTAAGCGTTTTTATTATTTCAGCGCCCTGGTAAGTGAGTTGCATGCTTGCTGGGAAAATACTCAGTAGGGCCACACAGAACAGGTTTGCCTCTGGGTGTGTGGAAGTTGGGGTTGAGAGGGGGTTTGGTGCCAAGGCCATGGGAGCGAAGGGCATACAGAGCAGGGAGGTGAGATGTCAGCTCCCTATGATCCTTATGGAAGGACCGGGGGTGGAGCTAGGAAGTGGGGGCAGGAAGAGAGGAGAAGGAAGGGTACAAGAGATGGCAGTATGTGGCATCTCATGACCCCCTACAGCAACTCTATGAAATTATTAACTTCTAGGAATGCATGACGAGAGTGACCAACTACAGAGACCTCCAAGGGCCTGAATTTGCAGGTGGAGGGGAAGCAAAACACAGAAACACTTGTGAATGCAGGAGCTTGGAATAATCCCATTCCAGGGTCTCTTAAATCCCCAAAGGGCAGGGAGGTCTCAACTGAACTCTGGGGTCCATAGTTAATCACATTAAGGCTTTAAAAAAAAAAATCACCACCTGATAGTATTTTTCCATTGATTTTTAGAGATAGTGGAAGAGAGAGAGAAATATCGATATGAGAGAAACACATTCATTGATTGCCTCCTGCACACACCCTGACCAGGGAGGAGCCTGCAAGGTATGTGCCCTTGATCATAATCAAACCCAGGACCCTTTGGTCTGCAGGTTGACTCTCTAGCCACTGAGCCAAACCAGCTAGGGCACATTAAGGCATATTAAATATCTAAATCAGTACAAATTGTTTGGTTTCCTGCTTTTTACATTTTGGGGGAGATATCTTTCTGGTCCTCCTAAGCTCAAGACACTATGATTCTTTTTACCCTCTACATTACAGTTTCTGAAAACCTGGTGTTTGAAGGCCTCCAGGTAACCTGTGGTTTCCCAAATGCAAGGAATAGCTTTGTTCGAAGGGTGTTTTCTGTTAGAGATTTGAGTTCTCCATAAAGGGTAAGAGTATATGAAAATTACAATCAGAAAGATAGTCGTGTGCTAGACCAAACACTTCAAACACTGTGTGTATGTGTGTGTGTGTGTGTGTGTGTTGCGTGGTTGCACACAAAGCTTTGAGGTTAAGTGGTCCAAGGGATTCTCTTTCTATGTGGTTCACAGTGTGGACAAAAAAGGGCCACATGCTAACCTGACTAACTCAGGGAAAGCCAGAAGGCCTGCGTGGCAGCCTTGCAAACTCAGGAGACCTAAAGTAACCACAAAAGATGGTCTGAAATTAAAAACCTTTCATTAAAAAGCAGTCATAGTGGGTAGTCATGTCCTAGGCCAGTATCTTCCTTGACAAAAATCAACTTTGATCATACTGAGCCTATAGTCCCTTTGCATCTAAGATAACGTACCTGTGAAATGCTAGGGTAACTTGTAACTTCCCTTTTTCCGGACCCCTCAGGGCACAACCAAATGCACCAGGGCACCAGGGCAAAAACCAAAAATTCCCTCATTGTTATCCTGTTATCATTGGTAATTCTTGACTGTTAACTATCCTGTACTCACCAAGTACAATAAGTATGTGTCTATCATTTTACTTTTTGTCCAATCCCAGAGGTTCCCCCTCCCCCCACTGCCCCGCTTTGCTTTCTCCCACCTCCTTAATCTATCACCAGTGGATCTCATGTAACCCACTCTCACCTCCTCCTTTGATTGTAATGTATAAAATGAGGTGAAAAACCACCATTCTCCGGAGCACTATCCCAATACATTAGATTCTGCTTCCTGGCAATTGTCAACAGTTTGGCTCAAATAAACTCAAAAAAATTCTTTACACGTTTGAATGTTTTTATGTTAACAACGGTCTAAAATCTCATTTGGAATGAAGTTCAACCACCTATAAGACACGAAGAAAACCACCAAGTTTGAAAATCTTTAAAGCAGGTATTGGTAACTGATACTTCAACTGAGAAACAAACTACCTTGACCCTTTACAATTTCATTTCTGACCATAATGAAGGCTTTTCTTGGCCGTGTTGCCCTCAGATCCAGTTCTGTTTTGAGTACTACTCAGCTTTGAAGTTTAGTGCTGAGTCCTATTTATAGGGAATGGTTTGGGAACCGTGGTCGGCAAACTCATTAGTCAACAGAGCCAAATATCAACAGGACAACGATTGAAATTTCTTTTGAGAGCCAAATTTTTGAAACTTAAACTTCTTCTAACGCCACTTCTTCAAAATAGACTCGCCAATGTCTGGTATTTAGTGGAAGACCCACATGCAAGGCACCAAAGAGCCGCATGTGGCTCGCGAGCCGCAGTTTGCCCACCACTGGACTAAGAAACCCATTCCCAGAAAAGGTCTTTTGAAAACCTGCCTTAGTCATTACCATGCTAACTACTTTCTTTTTTTTAAGTGTATTTGTATTGATTTCAGAGAAGAAGCGGGAGAGGGAGAAATGGAAACATCAATGATGAGAGAGAATCATTGATTGGCTGCTCCTGCACGCCCCCTCCCAGGGATCAAGCATGCCACCTGGGCATGTGCCTGACGGGGAACTGAACAGTGACCTCCTGGTCCATAGGTGGTTGCCCAGCCAGAGACAGGCCGGCCAGGCCATGGTAACTATTTCCTATCTTTATTATTCTCTCGCACATCGATGTTTCTCTCTCTGCCTCTCCTTCCCTCTCTCTCTCAAATCAATAAAAACATATATTTAAAAAATTTTCTCTTCTATCCTTTGATTCAAAACCATGGCAAGAGTGCAGATCTCTCAGAGAGTAAGAGATAGCCTCTTGTGAGATGAGAGGGGCAGGGAAGGGGCTTCCAAGTGCTGGCCACATTCAGCTGCTCAACCTTGGAGGGGTTTGCACATCTTTATGATCTTGGAAATCAACAGGTCTTAAATACTCATTGTTCTGTGTTCTAGTTTCTCAGGAAAACATTTTAACAGCTATCACTCTCCTAACGATCGTGTTTGTCCTTCTGGATCAAGTTAGCTGAGTGGGACATTATACTTTAGGCCCTAAAATTTAGGGGTAACAGATCCCCAAAGCCAGCTGTGGAGCTGCTGCATCAGAATCCTGTGGGCCGTGTGTTAAAACTACAGACTGCCGGCCCCGCCCATGCTACAGAACCAGAAAGTCACTGGTGGGGTCCAGGAATGTGTGTCATTCTGCCCTGGCAATTTTCTACCCAGGCACCTGGGGTCACTCCAAGGCAGCCAGTCCTCTGCAGTCATCCTCTGGAGGGCATCAGTGGCTCCCTACTGCCCTCTTGTGGTAGGAGAAGCTCTGGACAGTCCATGTGCCTATCTGCTTTATTCCTCAAGACAGCTTCAAGGCCAGGTCCTTGATTTGAGGCACATTCTTGCACTCCAGGGCACTCTGCTTGGGACTCTCGCCCCATCGTGTTTCTTGCAAGTTAAAAACCAGTTGAAACTCGACGGGAATGACATTGCCCTTATAATAAAGCTCCATGGCTCTCCCTTCCCCACCTCTTCACTCGCTTTTCCCTTCTATGAACACCCCTCCACCTTGGCATGCAGGCCCGAGTGTGCACATGGCTTCCCGTGTGCCTGCACGTCCTGGCATGCCTTGCTTTTTCCCAGATCAATTCTTTTTGGTGACAGAACACCTAGTCAATATTCTTTTCCAGACCACACCTTATAAAGCAGGTGCTGGCATCATAATTCAACCAGCTGGCCAGGAACGGAGCTGTCCAAGCAGAACTGCTCAGTTGTTTGTCCTTGAAACTCTGGCTACTGTTGTTAATCTTCACCCCAGGACATTTTCCCCATGGTTCTTAGAGAGAGTGGGAAGAAGGAAGGGAGAGAGGGAGACAGAAACTTCACTGTGAGAGAGACACATCCATTAGTTGCCTCCTGTACCCACCCAAACTGGGCCAAATGAACCCACAACTCAGGTACCTGCCTTGACCAGGAATTGAACCTAGGACTCTTCCCTGTGGGTGAGGGTGGAGCTGGGCGTGGTATGGGTGGGGGTCTGGGGTGGGGGTGGGCGTGCAGGGCGGGGGTGGGGATGGGGGCGGGAGGGGGAAGAGTGTGAGGGCACTCTACCCACTGAGAAACACTGGCCAGGGTCTCCCTTGGATCTTTACTGACCAATGAGAGCAGATCCATCAGAACATGTGATTCCAACCATTCAGGACAGTACTATGGGGTCCATTCAGACTGTGCCAAATTGCATTAACCATTTGCGGAAAATAGACCTCTCAGGGAGCAGTGTGGGAAATTTATAAAAATCAGCCTCCCCTTTGTCTCAGGACAATACACATGCTTTCCCACCAGAGCCTGCCTCTCTGGGTTTCCAAACTGTTCATCTGAATAAAGTTTCTCTTTGTATCACGCCCTATATTGGAAACCTCCGTTGGCATAAGATTGGTGGCTATGATCTTTTGTTGACAAAAACAATCCACCACATTCCTAAGGAATTTGAGCCCACCTGAGTCTCTGATGATTGGCTGAAGGTGAATATTTTTCAGCCAATAGGAGTGAGCCACACCCTTCCAGGGGCTCATAAAAGGCAGGCACTTGAGGCCAACTGGCACTTGTGATTCTGGACAGGTGCCAGGAGGAAGGGTCTCTCATTTGGGCTGCAGGATGGATTCAGGAACGGAAAACCAAGATCCCCACAGCTCCCCCATCCAAAGCCCCACTGACCAGCCTCCTCTCCAAAAGAATTCCTTAGAAGAAAGAAGCTCAGATGTGGAGGAGAAACCACCAGAAGGAAAAGGCAAGACTTCTTCCCAGTTAACAGAGACCAGCACCCAAAGAGGAGAAGCAGAAAGCTGCTCCAGTCAGGAGAGCTCCAGGAAGAGGAAAAGAGGCTCCAGGGACAGCCCCTGCGATAGGGCCGAGCCCTCTCTGGGAGAGGAGTGCAGTGTGATTTTGGAGAAGAGAGGCAAGAGCTCTGATGCTGGCCACAGCAGCTGCAGCCAAGAGCCTGGGGACGCCTTCCCCAGCAGAGGCCGGAGGAAGCGCCCTGGGCACAGGAAGCAGCCCAGATCCAGGCCCCGGGAAGTGCAGCCAGCTCTGCTGCGGAAAAGCCTGGTGAATTCCCTGCGCACCATGTCTGAGGCCACTTATCACACCGTAGTCCAGATGCAGAACCAGCAGGCTCCTGCCCCGCTGAGCTGGGACCAGTATGCCCTGCTTGCCCAGCTGCGGGGGCATTTGCACAACCAGGTGCAGACCCTCTATGCCCTGGCCACCCAGGCCGCCTATGTCTTCCCAGCTGAGGAATGGCTCATCCCAGCCCCACGGCCAGGGCCTTCGGGTCCAGAGGGAGATGGAGGAAAAGCCCAGAGCCCTTCCTAGGAGGGCGCCCTGGGAGCCTGTGCCTCTTCCCCGGGCAGGAGACGGCTGAGGCTGCCAGTGGATGGTTAGGCTCAGCTGAGGGCACTGGTCCCATTCTGCAGATGCAGACCCGGGCGCCACAGCATACCTCTGCCCCTTCATGATTCTCCCAGATGACCAGCATGGCCTCTTTGAGAGACAATGTGTGACTAAGTGGTTGGCATTGTCTTCAAAAAGGACTTTGAAAACCAAGATTCAGGTGGTAAACTGTGGGTATCCTGGAGGACTGTATTTCCAAATGTAAACTTCATGTCAGACACTTCATAAATGTGGACTCTCTTAGGAGAGCCAAGCATTATTTGGAAATGAGAACAAATCTATGGGTTTAATGCTCACGATTGAATTCGGAAAAGGCTGTAACTCCTCCCTCTGGCACCTCCATCCCTGGAAGACTGCTATCACGGCCTTGAGGAACCTTTAATTCCGTTGGAGAAAAGTTTCTACTTTTCCGTTTGATGGAATCCTGGTGAGATCACCATGTCCCTCTTGTTTCCCCAGGAGTACTGCATATTAAATGCTGTTGGTCACATGTCTTTATCCTTCAGCTGCCTGAGATGATAGGTCTCATTGTAAATGTCCTCCTAGGTTATAGATTTCAATGTATTCTACTTTCTTAGAGGGCACTAAATATATATTAGACATTAATATTTTCTTAATTTATTGTATTTTATGTTTCTTATTTGCATTTTATAATGGACGCATGTAATCTTTCATCAAATAAATTTCTATAATTTTTATACTTTTATTGCCTTTATTTACGTATCAAATCCCTTTGAGAGCTGTTCATTTCAAATCATTGATGAGTTTTACCTGCTCAGGACCCCAGAGTCCTGTAAGTTGGGTGGTCTAGTCCATCCTTGTGCACGCAGGGCCTGGGGGGCTGTGAAACCCCACTGGGCCCTAACCTGGTCTGGATGGCAGGCCCAGCTGATGATGTAATTTTTATATAAGAAAAACAAAATTAAAGTTTGAGGGAACCGGTGAAACCATTTTAGCCCGACCGGCATGGCTCAGTGGTTTAGCAAGACCTAGTAACCAGGAGGTGATGGTTCAACTCCAGGTCAGGGCACCTGCATGGGTTGCAGGCTCAGGAAGCATGGGATCAGTGATTCTCTCTCATCCACGGTGGTCTCAATCCCACCCACTCCCCCCCACCACCACCCCCCCCCCGTAGTCTGCTTTAATCCATTTATAAGTGGTTTAACTTCATCCCAAATGTTAACATAAAAACATTCAAACTGGTAAAGAAAGATGTGTTCATCGAATTTTACCTGTAAACCTACAGACACATCTCTTCTGGGATAAGCATTTCCTTACCAGGTTCCATCTGTTGCCTACATAGCAGTCTCGGGGCTCCCTGCTGGGTGTGATCTTGGAGGAACACTGCTCCCTCTCTCAGCTTAGCTCAGCTCTTTAGGATTCCTGGACTCCCTCAGGCCACACCTTTGTGCACCTCGGACGGGGGTCTCAGCATCAGAGGTCCTCTGGTCCTCTGCAGGACTCTAGCTCCTGTGGAATCTCGCCCCTTCTACACAGGAGTTCCTTAAGGACGCTTTGTTGACGGCAATTGCTGATGAAGGAACAAAAGGAAGTGTAAGAAAATCAAATGCAAGGAACCAGTAACAGGACTTTAGTTGAGGAAATACAGGCTTGCCCCAGCATAGTATCTGGTTGATAGTCGCCATAGAAACCAGGTGGCTCTTCTTGCCTCTTAGTATGAAGCCCAGATAATAGAGGACAATCGCCAGAGAGAATGCAGCAAAGAGGCCATTTCTGGCAAAGACTAACCTTGGCCCAATTTTTTCAAGTTCTGTATCTAGGATGCCAGGTATCTCCATCCCAAGACTGGTATTCAGCTTGTGTGTCCCCATAAGAACATCGCCGGTATTAATATAGTGAAATACTTTCCTACTGGTTGGCACACAGCTGCTGGCCCACTTCCCCTAAGAGAATCCCTCCAACTTCCTCCTCCCTACCTCACTGTCCAGACTTTCTGCCCCATCTCCCCATAATCTGGCAACTTTGGGGCTAATGCATGACTCAGCAAAAATATCTTCCACATCTAACCTAAGCCTGTGGCCTTGAGAAATCACTAATGTGTTCCCATCCTATTCAGGCTCCTTACCAATTCTAGCAATCCAGTAGCCTTGAGTACACACACACACACACACACACACACACACACACACACACACGAACTGGAGATACTCTTCTTGGAGAATTGGATTGGACCAGGGAGATAATGACTTGCTTAGGTCTGAATTAGCCTGTCTGCCCCAATACATCTCAATCTATATGCATTAGACTGTTGCCCAGGAAAGGCCCGGAGAGAAGGAGAAGGCGCAGTCCATTAGCTTAGGCTTAGAGCCTGCAGCCTGAAGAGGCAAACAGATCAGTTCTGGACAATTTGTGGCTCAGTGGGACCTACCTTAGGGAGGGTGGAGTTCAAGTTGCTTGCTTGGATTTATTAAGTTGACCCAGGCCATGGCCAATGCATCACAAACCCAAGGCCATTGTTGAAGATAAAATAAAGCTTTGTATGAAAAATTGAGCTGGAGGAAGGGATTGGAAGCTCACACCCACAGACATGCACCTGAAGACGGAGAGCATTGGCTAGATTCACTTTTCCTTCCTTTCACACCCTCTTTGGTGCTTGTATTGATGGCTGAATCCTGGCTTGATATCTCAGTGCTGTAAAATGGTTTGCAGTCTGCCCAGAAGTTTACCATGAACAATTACAACGCCACGCTGGGAAGTAATTATTTTTACTCAGTTTACAAACAAGGAAACCAAAGAAACTCAGAGAGTTTCAGTAACCTGCCTGAACCCCTTTGGGCGTGAGGCTCTCAGACCTGAAGTCCAAACTCTCTTATTACATCATGTTGCTACTTAGCATCCTTTGAATAAAGACAGTGCCCTCTTTTGTGTGACTTAGTAGGAAGCGGCACAGCGAACTTAGTGATATAGGTCCATTTCTGAAGCAAGTAGGTGGCAGCATGTTAGATTGGGTAAAGGTTGAAAATAAATATATCCTGGGAGCTGATGGCCTTTTCAGTAAAACAACACATGTACACATGCAACCCTTAAAGAAAAAAAATAAGAATCCATCTTATTTTTGCCAGAGAAACTCATTTCTCTACACAGGACATATCAGATGAGTACAGCTCATTGCAACATCAAGAGAAATAAATACAAAAACCAGCAGTGTAAAGTTAACTTACTGGATGTATACCCATACACAAGGAGAAGGAAGAGGATGACAGGTTTAGTTAATGGGGAAGAAGAATTTCCCAGGACTGGGGAGGATGCAGAAGAAAGAAGAGTAACCTACTCTGATGAAGCATCCTGAGAGGCACACAATTCAGGTCAGGCACGTTTGCTGCAGTCTTTAATGGAAAGAGGATTGAGGAGAAGTCTTTGACATCCTCCTATTGTCCTCACCTTTTCTGCATGGATTTTTCTTCTGTGAAGAAAGAGACTAAATAACTTTGCATGTCTCATGGCTTTATGATCTTTCTGTCTGCAATATGTGTAGGGAGTTAAGCGTTTTTATTATTTCAGCGCCCTGGTAAGTGAGTTGCATGCTTGCTGGGAAAATACTCAGTAGGGCCACACAGAACAGGTTTGCCTCTGGGTGTGTGGAAGTTGGGGTTGAGAGGGGGTTTGGTGCCAAGGCCATGGGAGCGAAGGGCATACAGAGCAAGGAGATGAGATGTCAGCTCCCTATGATCCTTATGGAAGGACCGGGGGTGGAGCTAGGAAGTGGGGGCAGGAAGAGAGGAGAAGGAAGGGTACAAGAGATGGCAGTATGTGGCATCTCATGACCCCCTACAGCAACTCTATGAAATTATTAACTTCTAGGAATGCTTGACAAAGATGACCAACTACAGAGACCTTCTTGGGCCTGAATTTGCAGGTCGAGGGGAAGCAAAACACAGAAACACTTGTGAATGCAGGAGCTTGGAATAATCCTATTCGAGGGTCCCTTAAGTCCCCAAAGGGCAGGGAGGTCTCAACTGAACTCTGGGTTCCATAGTTAATCACATTAAGGCTTTAAAAAAAAATCACCACCCGATAGTATTTTTCCATTGATTTTTAGAGAGAGTGGAAGAGAGAGAGAAATATCGATATGAGAGAAACACATCCATTGATTGCCTCCTGCACACACCCTGACCAGGGAGGAGCCTGCAAGGTATGTGCCCTTGATCGTAATCAAACCCAGGACCCTTTGGTCCGCAGGTCGACTCTCTAGCCACTGGACCAAACCAGCCAGGGCACATTAAGACCTTTTAAATATCTAAATCAGTACAAATTGTTTGGTTTCCTGGTTTTTAAATTTTGGGGGAGATATCTTTTTGGTCCTCATAAGCTCAAGACACCATGATTCTTTTTACGCTCTACATTACAGTTTCTGAAAACCTGGTTTTTGAAGGCCCTCCAGGTGACCTGTGGTTTCCCAAATGCAAGGAATACATTTGTTCGAAGGGTGTTTTCTGTTAGAGATTTGAGTTCTCCATAAAGGGTATGGGTATATGAAAATTACAATCAGAAAGATTGTAAAAGTCGTGTGCTAGACCAAACACTTCAAATGGTAAATGGTGTGTGTGTGTGTGTGTGTGTGTGTGTGTGTTGCGTGGTTGCAAACGAAGCTTTGAGGTTAAGTGGTCCAAGGGATTCTCTTTCTATGTGGTTCACAGTGTGGACAAAAAAGGGCCACATGCTAACCTGACTAACTCAGGGAAAGCCAGAAGGCCTGCGTGGCAGCCTTGCAAACTCAGGAGACCTAAAGTAACCACAAAAGATGGTCTGAAATTAAAAACCTTTCATTAAAAAGCAGTCATAGTGGGTAGTCATGTCCTAGGCCAGTATCTTCCTTGACAAAAATCAACTTTGATCATACTGAGTCCATAGTCCCTTTGCATCTAAGATAACGTACCTGTGAAATGCTAGGGTAACTTGTAACTTCCCTTTTTCTGGACCCCTCAGGGCACAACCAAATGCACCAGGGCACCAGGGCAAAAACCAAAAATTCCCTCATTGTTATCCTGTTATCATTGGTAATTGTTGACTGTTAACTATCCTGTACTCACCAAGTACAATAAGTATGTGTCTATCATTTTACTTTTTATCCAATCCCAGAGGTTCCCCCTTCCTGGGATTTGTCAACAGTTTGGCTCAAATAAACTCACAAAAATTCTTTACAGGTTTGAATGTTTTTATATTAACAATGGTCTAAAATCTCACTTGGAATGAAGTTGAACCACCTATAAGACATGAAGAAATCAAACCACCAAGTTTGAAAATCTTTAAAGCAGGTATTTGTAACTGATACTTCAACTCAAAACAAACTACCTTGACCCTTTACAATTTCATTTCTGACCAAAATGAAGGCTTTTTTTGGCCGTGTTGCCCTCAGATCCAGTTTTGTTTTGAGTACTACTCAGCTTTGAAGTTTAGTGCTGAGTCCTATTTATAGGGGATGATTTGGGAACTGTGGTCGGCAAACTCATAGTCAACAGAGCCAAATATCAACAGGACAACGATTGAAATTTCTTTTGAGAGACAAATTTTTGAAACTTAAACTTCTTCTAATGCCACTTCTTCAAAATAGACTCTCCAATGCCTGGTATTTTGTGGAAGATCCACATGCAAGGGGCCAAAGAGCCGCATGTGGCTCTCGAGCCGCAGTTTGTCCACCACTGGGCTAAGAAACCCATTCTCTGAAAAGGTCTTTTGAAAACCTGCCTTAGTCATTACCATCTTAACTATTTTCTTTTTTTAAAGTGTATTTGTATTGATTTCAGAGAAGAAGCGGGAGAGGGAGAAATGGAAACATCAATGATGAGAGAGAATCATTGATTGGCTGCTCCTGCACGCCCCCTCCCGGGGATCAAGCATGCCACCTGGGCATGTGCCTGACTGGGAACTGAACAGTGACCTCCTGGTCCATAGGTGGTTGCCCAGCCAGAGACAGGCCGGCCAGGCCATGGTAACTATTTTCTATCTTTAGTATTCTCTCGCACATCGATGTTTCTCTCTCTGCCTCTCCTTCCCTCTCTCTCTCAAATCAATAAAAACATATATTTAAAAATTTTTCTCTTCTATCCTTTGATTCAAAACCATGGCAAGAGTGCAGATCACTCAGAGAGTAAGAGATCGCCTCCTGTGAGATGAGAGGGGCAGGGAAATTTTTGAAACTTAAACTTCCAAGTGCTGGCCACATTCAGCTGCTCAACCTTGGAGGGGTTTGCACATCTTTATGATCTTGGAAATCAACAGGTCTTAAATACTCATTGTTCTGTGTTCTAGTTTCTCAGGAAAACATTTTAACAGCTATCACTCTCCTAACGATCGTGTTTGTCCTTCTGGATCAAGTTAGCTGAGTGGGACATTATACTTTAGGCCCTAAAGTTTAGGGGAACAGTTCCCCAAAGCCAGCTGTGGAGCTGCTGCATCAGAATCCTGTGGGCCGTGTGTTAAAACTACAGACTGCCGGCCCCGCCCACGCTACAGAACCAGAAAGTCACTGGTGGGGTCGAGGAATGGGTGTCATTCTGCCCTGGGAATTTTCTACCCAGGCACCTGGGGTCACTCCAATGCAGCCAGTCCTCTGCAGTCATCCTCTGGAGGGCATCACTGGCTCCCTACTGCCCTCTTGTGGTAGGAGAAGCTCTGGACAGTCCATGTGCCTATCTGCTTTATTCCTCAAGACAGCTTCAAGGCCAGGTCCTTGATTTGAGGCACATTCTTGTGCTCCAGGGCGCTCTGCTTGGGACTCCCCCCCCCCCCCCCGCCCCTTCCGGCGGTTGTCTTTTTTTCCTCATTACAGGTCTCATGATTGACGGCCTTCGGCTTCCAGTAAACCGCGTCACCCTGTTTCCAGTGGACCGCCTCCCCCTGGCCCCCACCTGCACCTGTTCTGACCGGTTCCTCTGACTGACCCTTACAAGAGACATAAATATCCTACTCTGCCTCGATGATGCCATTTTGGTCTCAGCCCTTCTGCTAGCAGATGTAACAATAAGTATGTAATTCTTTACCCCTTTTGGCCTCGCGCGTTCCTCCTTTTGGGGATCCTAACACTGGACCCATCTGTGACAATGCTCCTGCAAAGTGACTTGCTGGAGGTCATAAAGTAAATCAAGTTCAGAGTCCAAAACACCAACCGAGGTCTCCCTCCCAGCTTTATTGCATCAAGACAGCTTAAAGCAATCCCCCACCGCTGCCTTCCCGGGAAAAACTCGTGATAGGTTTACAACCACGTAAAACTCCCTTTTAATTTATATTTGAACTTTCAAAAGGATATATATTTAGACCGTTGTTCAAAACTCTTCCTTTAACCTGCATGAAACCTTCATGAAAGAACATTGAGAAATTGCAGTGAAATGATAACGAGGAGCTTTTTCTTACCATGTTTATTTTTTAAAAACAAGACATTTTAGCTTCTATACACGGCCCCATGCCACTTGGGGCCTGGTGGCACTGACTGGACCAGGGGTACTTAGTACTGTTCAGTTCTTCATTTGAGAGGCTTAATGCTTCATATGGGAAGCTCCCTGGCATGGAAACTCACAAGGGCTCAGTCCTGAGTACAGAAGAGCCACGAGGCTCCCCGGAGGGAAAATCTCGGAAAGCAAACATTTGTTTTCCCCAAGGCAGCATTATCTTATCTCCGACCTTGTTCCCTTATCGAAGACAAGAAGGTCAGATTCTTCACTGTTGGAAGCAAGGCTGATTTCTTATTCTCCCCTATCGTAATCTCAGCGTTCATACAACTATGTAAAAGAAAATGAGGGATTTTGCAACAGCTCATGGTCAGGAATTCTCTTTTTAGATAGTTGTGCTTAATTGTGTCAGTGTTGTTTTTATGAAAAGGCCAGTTTGGCTCAGAAAGTTCGATTATCCCACCCAGGTAGGAAAGCAGACAAGAGGTGGAGTGGGGAGGGAGGGGAAGCAGAAATACCCAGAGAGCCAGAGACCAGAGAAAGCTGATGATTGGCCCACAAAAGAAACAAAGTACTTGACCTTAAAACTAAAGGCTATGGAAATGACCCCAGACACCAGCAGCTGAAGCCAGAGCATGAACCCAAAGGCAGGGGTGGAGGTGAGGGATTGGGAATCAAACTCCCTCTCAAGGGAAGAGGATGGTAACAGAGCATGCCGCATAGGTGCGGTGCCAGGATGATTGATACAGGAGCCTCATCAAGAGCTTAGCTCATCCTCAGGGCAAAGGAGAGAAGGTGAATGGGGTGGGGAGTGTCCTAGATTTAACATCTAGGAGTAACCCAGTTACCTTGAATAAGCAATTTTCATTTCCATTGCATTGCTAGCCAGGACTAAGGGTTCAATCATTAAATTCAGTCACAGATTAATAAAAAACATGACATTTCTGCATAGTTGAATGTTATCTCTGAAAGGCTTACCTGCTATACTAGCAATATTTTGGTTTATTGAAGGATGTTGTTGCAGTGAATCTTTGTAAAATGTTTTACAAACACCCCCCCCCCCAAAAAAAAGTTAAGGCCATTGTCAACAAACCTTATAACAAATCTAATTCAAATGTGTGATAAGTTAGTTTAGTTTTGATAGTGCCAAGGTGTTTTTTTTTTAGTATCAAACAATAGAATAAATTCATATTCCTAATATATAATGTTCTTATCAGAGTTTCTCATACTTCGGTAATATATGAACCTGCTTTAAAGAAAAATAAGCAGAATGCCCGTGTTGACTTTTTCTATTATAATGTTTCTTAAATAGGTACAAACATAAAATAGATATATAAAATCCTTATGTTTGATGTCCCTTTATTACAGAGGATATATGTAATCTTATGCTAACCAACAAAATAACCTTCTTAATTAAATAACCTATAATGTGTAAGGTTCAAGGCGCAGGAAACGGGAGTCGGGGACCAAGGCATATTACAGAGGAGGTTTATTCCGCACTAACGAGCGAGATTCATTATGGAGGAGGGTTAGAGGAGGGGGAGGAGAAGAAGGAAGACCTCAGCCGGGCTGCCTCGCAGACTGGGAGAGACAGCAACACGTGCTGTGAACATGCCTTTTTGAGGGGAGGAACAGGAAGGGGTGGGGCCCAGGGCACTCCGCACACGCTAATTGGTGGTTGAATGTCTCAGGGATTTCCCAGCGGCAGGCGCCGGTTACGTCATACATCATACTCTGCCTACCAGTTGGGGGAAAGGATGACCTATCATAATGAATAATGCTTCTCCTCAAATCAGGGAACAGGATGTATACCTGAAAACAAAGGCCTGGTTTGTTATGACTGCCATAAGTCGCTAACAGCCCTTTGAGCATGTTATAGGAATTAGCTAGGGGGAAGGAGGCTAACTCTAGCAACCAGACGTTCTGGCTTTGGGAGACTTGCCAACTCTCAACCATAAAAAGTGGACCTCTGCTTGACCAGTCTCAAGATAATCATCAGAATGGACTGTGCTCTTACACATAGACAACTTCCAACTCTCCTCCCCTTGATTTCTTTGTTCTGCTTTCCCTCTCCCTCCTGATTAAACCCCTACCTGCACTGAGACGTTAAGATGGGCTTTGAGATGAGAGTCGCCCATCATCTCAGGTGGCCCGTACTTGAATAAACCACTTTACTTCTCATCAGCACCTATCTCACAAATTTGGCTTTCTTCATGGCAGGCAGCCTAACCTGTATTCAGTTACACCTTTATAACTATACGGAAAGAAACATAAATATAAGCAATACCCATATAATTCAAGATAACAATATTAACTTAATGATAATGGATGCCGTTTTGCTGAAACTAAATTGCTAGTATAAGAGTGAACCCAGATGTTTAGGCTTATTGATTGAAAAAAAAATATTGGCTAAGTGTTTCATCAGCAAAAAAAGGATTTATTAATAAAAGGATTTATTCAGGAAAATGGATTGCAACCCCATACATGCAGACACAGCAAGCCACATGCACTCTGGCCTACTTGCCAAGATGAAGAGCTATTTGTAGAAGCAAAAAGAAAGTTAAAGGGAGAGGAAGTTAGAACCACAGAGCTTTATTATAAACAGAGTTCTTCTGGTAGGGTTCTTGTGATTACATAGAAAGCAATAACTTCTATAACCCTTTCCATAAACCCTCTTGTTTGATTATGTTTCTTTCTTTTTTAAAATATATTTTTATTGATTTCAGAGAAGAAGGGAGAGGGAGTTACAAACATCAATGATGAGAGAGAATCATTGCTTGGCTGCCACCTGCACACCCCCTCCTGGGGATGGAGCCCACAACCCAGGGACGTGCCCTTGATCAGAATCAAACTTGGGACCCTTCAGTTCGCAGGCCATTGCTCTACCCACTGAGCCAAACCAGCTAGGACATGATTATGTTCCTTTCAAGCTTCCAGTTAGTCTTACCAGGCTTTAGAACTGAATCTAAAGAGGTAAACATACAGGGTGGGGCAAAAGTAGATTTACAGTTGTTCATATGGAAAAAGAATTATAATTAAAAAACAATAATACAGGAATAAATTCTGTTTCATGTACTCAAGGTAAACCTGAAAAAAAAGAGTGGCCGCATGTTTGGTGTACAGCGTGTTTATCCCACCGTGTACCCAGGGACCACTCAACCCTTTTGCTCCACTTATGTATTTTGCGGATGCACGAAAAGGTGCATTCTAGGTCTGACGGTCATTGTAACCCACAGGTGTTAAGAAACCCCCAGGCTCAAGGAGTCTGAAGCCCGGAACCTCTAGCTTATTCTAAAACTGGGGGAGGAACCCCACCATCACTCAAGGTTTACCTTATTTCCTTATGAGGAAATTCATGCTGTCTCATCCCATGGTAAGACCTACCAAAGACTTCTCAATGGGAAGTAAATAAAAATGTGTACCAAGTGCAACGCAGCTTTGAAAACAAATTTTATAATTTAGGGGGGAAAGAAGCTTATGCTTTGAAAGCTGCAAAGTGCCCCCCTGAATGCAGAGTGCTCTGTGTCCAATAAAGGAGGCATACCTCTTTCATCAAATCTTTGGTTGTGTCCCCTGGATTTCCCCAACCTGAGAATTAACTTGTGGAAGGAAAAGAATGTGGCACACAGAGACCATTGTGACACAGTGGATTAATCTGGGTGATGACAATAAACCTGTTGGCCGACTGATAAAGAGCAGGTGCGGCTCTCATGATGATCACCTTATTCCAGGCCACGCCGGTTTAGAGAACTATTTTCTTCTCTCTCTCTCTCTCTCTCTCTCTCTCTCTCTCTCTCTCTCTCTCTCTCTCTCTCTGAGAATCCCTAATGAAGTATCCAGTTTCCAGAAACAGAATTCCATTTGTGTTTTTTCAACATGGCCTTTGAACCACTTTTTGCATAAAAGACCAAACATGAATAAAGGGTAAGCGTTCCACAGTAGTTCTTCTAGAATAAAGCTGCCTCCTCTCATTTTTCCTTTAGAAACCCAGCAGCTCATCACCTGCACCGCTTACAGGCCATGTTTCTCAAGGGGGGGTCCATGCAACAGCAGCTCAGGGCAATACTCTGACATGGAAATCCCGGGGCCCCTTCTCAGAACTGAGTACCTCAGGGTGTGTTGGTCAGACAACCTACCTGATCAGCAAGCAACCCAGTGGATTTATATGCGTGCAAATATCCCAGACTTTCAGTTTGCCTTCTTAATTACAAGTGATCTGTAAAAGATTTGGGGGGCTTCCCAACACAGAAACTGGTGACACTAAACCATGTTCAAGTACATATGTATTTAGAAAGACTTCCAAACAATGATGAGAAAAGTAGTTTAAATAAATAGGACTGGCTTGCTCTAGCCAAGATGGCTCAGTGGCTAGAGAGTCAGTCTGAGATCTGAAGGGTCCTGGGTTCGATTCCAATCAAGGGCACATACCTCAGTTGCAGGCTTAATCCCCGGCCCCGGTCAGAAGTGTGTGCAAGAGGCAGCCAATCCATGTGTCTCTCTCACATCAATGTTTCTCTCTCTGTGTCTCTCCCTAAGAATCAATGGGAAATTATTCTTGGGTGAGGATTAACAAAAATGAAACAAACAAACAAAAAAATAGGACTGGATTTAGGCAAAATAGAGTCTCTAAGGTGAAGTCAAAGGTTTTCACTAAATTTTGGAAACTTCACTTCTCCATTCTCTGTCTCCCTACAGTTCCATGTTCCATGACCCATGGTACTTTCTCTTCTTGCCTGCATTAGCCAAATTTAAAAAAAAAAAGAAAAGGAAAGGAAAAGGTAACACATAGGCATATGTACGAACTTGTCACACCTTCTGGTTGAAGATTGGAGATTTCGGATATCTAGATAGTTTCACTTACCCATGAATGTACTCCTTCTTCAAGATATAGATTACTGAATGTCAAGTACTGAGGTAGAAAAATGAATGAGACATGGCCCATATTTTTAAGAAAAAATATTCAAAATGTAGAAATTAAGAGTTTATAGCTTATTCCTTCAATGGCCGGCATTGCTGAAGCCCACCCGAGCATTATTTAATTCTCTAGGAAAATGTACTTGTGTGTTGACGGCTATTTCCTATTAACCAAGGGCTGGGATGCTACAAAGTTACATGCTAATTGGTACATCTACCCGTAACTAGTGGGTGGCAGCCAGGGATGCTGCTGAGCATCCTATGACAGAGAATTCTTCCTCCAACAAACAATTTTCTGGTCTAAAAACTCAACAGTACTGAGGAGCCCTCTTCTACAGAAGTCAAAAGCCACTCTTCTTGAGAACTCAGGAGGCATTTGTCCTTTTTAGATAAAGCAGTTCCAGTGCCATTTTGGTGGTTTCCACAGTGGACTAACAAACAGAAGGCAGTCAGCAAGTGAAGCCTGCAAGTGAAAACCTCTAATGTTTTGGGGAGTGAAGAGTGCGGGTGAGATAATGTGGTAAGTAACACATGAGGGGAGGCAGGGACCAAAGTATTTTAAAGTATCTGGATCAACTAACATTTGCATTTTCATTAAGATGATTGATGCCTTCAAAGCAGCAGTATGTTATTTTAATGAAAGATCTTTACATAGTCCACATCTGAAAAATGTGGGAAAATAACGATACCTAATTATGGTCATAGCTGCATAATCGCAAACATTTAGCAAAGAAAAATGATGGCAGTGCCTTGACTAGTATGTCTAAAGTTGTATTTTCACCATTAAGCACTGAGTGAAAATCTGAAAATCATGTAAGCTATTGTCACTCTGTAAAATCTTATTGCATTTCTGTTTGTAAATATCTAAATTATTTAAGTAGTTTGTTAAGAGTCTTTCCTTCATGAAACAGACACCCCTTCCGTTGTCCTTGTGTACCATGAGTGACTGGCCAGTCATGACGTCCAGAAGGAAAGCTCCTTTTCAGCCCTGCTGTTTGAGAAATGGGAGCTTTCCATTGCTAAGCGAGAGAGTAAATGTCATTATTGTCAACACTGTCTTTTTTCCAAGGAGCAGTGGAAAAGCTGTTTTGCCTCCGGTGAGAAAGTCAGAGATAGGGCCCTGTGGCTGAATGCGTAGTTCTCTTACAGCACGTTTTGTCTAACTGATGGGACATTTAACTTTATTTCCAACCTGTCACAAACAATGGAACGGGCCTTGCCTTGTGAAGCTGACACATACGTGGTCAAGGCTGTCCCTGAACATCCTTTCCCCTGGTGAAGAATGCAGAGGGAGGGGCAAAGTTCCTCTTTGCTCTGACTCTCTTGATTTCCATTTCAGAGTGTACCCAAGGCTGCACTCTGAACAAGCTGAGTACAGAAAATCGGTAAGAATACGACTTACAACATCTCCTGCAAGTTCTGAAGAAACTATTCCTATCTTGAAGTGTCACCAAAAAACTGCTGATAATCACTGAGCAAGGTCAGTATCAACTAGCAAGATACATGCTTTTCTGAACAAAAACGTAATTTTTCCAACAAAACAGAAAGTTTCTAATAAGAATTCTGTATTTTAATTAGATAGATTTTTAAAAATAAATTGATTCAACATTGAATTGCTCAGAGGCATTATTATATACAAATGTTGCTAATTTTTCTTTCATGCATATCTTTCTAACATGCTGTTTTTGATTTATTGGGTACAGACATATTGGGGCAACTATTTTCTTGTATTGAAGTGATTAATAATTTATTCCACTCATTACTTAATCCTATGGAAATAGCTAATAAACGTATCCTCATGCCTTTTCCAAAGAAAGCATTTTTGCCTTGGGAGGTCCAATTTAGTCATAATTATTTTTCAAAAAATTTCTGGATCATTTTCTTATGTCCTAGGGGAAATTTTTTTAAATGTTTATAGTAGACACAGTATTATTTTCCCTCTTTTCCTCAAACTGTATTTCCAGCCTAACCTGATAGACCCACAATAACTTTATACCCTGTGGCTTAGAGATAATGGTAAACCCCACAGAAAAGCCCTCCATGGGGTGGGTAAGTGCACTTGCCTGGGATTCAGTCCTTCCTGTAAGGGGAACAGTGCAAGAAGTAGCTGAAGAGGGAGACCACGTGAGAAGTGTTATGATGTGCTTATAAGAAAGGTGCTATGAAGAGTCCCCTTCCAATGCCTGGCTCACAGGGAATGGTGAAGAGGGTCTCTGAAACTGACTTCGTGGCTGGGACACGCGTCTTCATCTCTCTAAGCCTCTCTTTCCTCATCTATAACTTTTTGTTGGGAAGATGAAATATAATTATTCATGTAAAGAATGGAGCAGCAGCCCGGCCAGCATGGCTCAGTGGTTGAGCGTCAACCTGTGAACCAGGAGGTCATGGTTGGATTCCCCATCAGGGTACAAGCCAGATTGCTGGCTGGATCCCCGTAGGGGGCGTGCAGGGGGCAGCCCATCAATGAGTCTCTCTCATCATTGATGTTTCTATCTCTCTCTCCCTCTCCCTTCCTCTCTGAAATCAACAAAAGTACATTTAAAAATATTATGCAATATATTGTAATAAACTTTTAAAAAAAGAATGAAGCAGCAGCTAAATATAAGACCCGATCATGGTTTTTGTTGTAGCTGCTGTTGTTTGCTCTCATTCCAAGTCACAGAACTGGGGCGTCGGTCCTGCCTGGCTGGCTCTTCTCTCCACCCTTGCTCTTTGCATAGGCAGACTTGAATCTCTGCCTCGCTCTCTTAATGGGTTCTTAATTTTTTAAGAAATATATTTTTGTTGATTTCAGAGAGAAAGGGAGAGGGAGAGAGAGATAGAAACATCAACGATGAGAGAGCATCATTGATCAGCTGCCTCCTGCATGCCTCCTACTGGGGATCGAGCCTGCCACTGGGACATGTGCCCTGACTGGGAATCAAACTGTGACCTCCGGGCAGGAATACAATTTCTTCATGCCTTTCTTTTGAGTGTACATATTACTTTCACAGAAAGGTGTTCAAGTATTTATCTAATATAGAGCATGTGCAGACATCAAGCATACACGGATAAGTACATCCTTGCCTTTAGTTGTTCACCATCTCCTGGACACAGCTGTCACTAAGCAGTAATGTGCAGTGTCCAAGACAGAGGTGTGCTGCAAGACAACAGAGAGGAGTTTTATATTCGTTTAAACTCTTCATCCTTCTGCAAAAGTTTTGATTGGGCATGGATGGCTACTCCTTTTGGGGGAGGAAGAAAATGTGTAGAATCACTGCTCAAGGGAAGCAGACTAGACTGGATGAGTTCGTTTTTGTTTTTGTTTTTTGAAATATATTTTATTGATTTTTTTACAGAGAGGAAGGGAGAGGGATAGAGAGTTAGAAACATCGATGAGAGAGAAACATTGATCAGCTGCCTCCTGCACACCCCCTACTGGGTACGTGCCCACAACCAAGGTACATGCCCTTGACTGGAATCGAACCTGGGACCCTTCAGTCTACAGGCCGATGCTCTATCCACTGAGCCAAACCGGTTAGGGTGATAGTTCGTTTTTGACAGGCAGCACAGAGCAGAGTATTCCAGGCACAGGGAGCAGCCTGAAAAGGAGCCAGAGACTAGAAAAATGGGTGGCTGTGGGAAGATTGTGAGGTGGTTTGGCCACTGCTGAAGTACAGGATGATGCCTGGTGGCATGTAGGACAAGCTGCAAACAAAGGTGGGGACAAATGGAATGCCACTGGTGCCTGATGATTGTAAATGCTGTTCTGGGTGTGATGAATTAAAGCATCTTAATTTGGGTTGCTACAGCACATTACCAACTGGGCGGCTTCAATAAGAAACCTTTATTTCTCACAGTTCCAGAGGCTGGAGATCTCCGATCACAGTGACGTGATTCAGTCTGGTGAGGATCCTCTTCTGGGTTGCAGACAGCTCGCTTACTAAACCCTCATGTGGAGGGAAGAGCGAGCTCTGGTCTCTTTCTCTTCTTAGAAGGCTATGACCGCAATCCTATTCATGCAGGCTCCAACTTCATGGCCTAATTATTTCCCAAAGGCTCCACCTCCAAATACCATTACACTGGGGAGTAAGGCTTAAATGTGAATTTTGGGGCATGGATGAAATTCTTCGGGGAAGTTCTTTGAAGACTCTACACTCCTATTAAGGGTGGGATGAGTCATTTCTTTTCTTTTAATGTAATCCCTACCACAGTGCCTGGTAAAGATAGCTCCTCTCTTTACTACCTCTAGATAAATTGTACTGATCAAGGAACAGAATCAAAGGAATTAGAGGGCAGGCAGAGGACCCAGCGTCACACAGGCATACAGGAAGCGTCCAGCTAGTTTACCCTGTTTCCTGAACTTGAAGAACAAGTGAATACCCGCTTGCCAGCACCCATCTCCCTCTCGGAGCAGAGTTGGTAGGGTCCCGTTCTCAGCCCACACCCATGTTTGTACTGAGGGCTCTTCTGCGCTGTGTGCTGGGGATGCAGCAGTGAGCAGCTCCCTGGGCTCCTCCTGGGGAAGCTTCAATCTCAAGGTGCTTTAAGCTCCTTTTAAGTATTGAAGAAACATCCCAGTTTCTTTTATAATCAAATCCTGCTTTCCTTTCTATTTTTTTAAAGATGTTTTTCTTGATTTCAGGAAATCTCTCTTCAGGAAGAGAGAGGGAGAGAGAGAAAAACATCAACGAGAGAATCGTGCACGCCCCCTACTGGGGATCAGCCCTCAACCTGAGCTTGTGCCCCATTCGGGACCCTTCAGTTCTAACCACTGAGCAAACTCGGCCAGGGCCTATTTTTCTTTTCAAATAAAAAGCTATTATCACTAAGCATGCCAGGTTTACATTATATGGTATTTTCTTTCAAAAGAGTAAATTTTAGCATTACATTGTAGTATCTTGGCAAACCATAATAAAATAGCGCTGAAAGCGGTTCGTAGAGAAGGGCGTGCTTGCTGACTTGGGCAGCACAAATACTAGCATTAACATTAGAGATTGGCGTGGACCCTGTGCAAGGGTGATGCGCAAATTCCCGAAGCATTCCATTTTTTTTTTAAGAGAAAAAAAGGGGGGGAGTGCTTTACTAGTTTCAAATATTAGTTTTGCTGTCTCGTTTTAATAACATGACAATGGCTAGGCTTACTCATTCTTGAATGTGGCTTCCTTAAAGCTCAAAAGCCATATTATAGTCTAAGTATCCCATAGAATTCCCATCAGTAGCGTTTTGTAAGGCCTGTAAAACCAGCCTGACGGTTTTTCATGCGGGAGTTGTGGGGAAAACACAGAAGGGAGTGAGCAGTTGTTGAGCTTATTTGGCAGAACTTTATTTTCATTATGCGAACCACAGAAAGTGAAGCTCAATTCTCAAAGATTAAGCTTCTGGGAAGACGGTGGTTTTCATCTAAAGACGACTTCCAATGGCGGGGGCACGAGTAGGTCGGGGATTGTGCTCATTAAAAGGGAACAGGAGTTAAAATGAAGCGAGGGGAAGGCGCCGTGGCCTTGATGATCGAAGACACCTGCGCTTGACCCTGTCGCGCTGAGCTGAGTTTGTGCCTACGAAGTTGCCCAAGCCGGGGTAACGCCAGGGAGGTGGTGGGTTTGGGGCGCTGCGGTGGCGGAAGGAGTGCGGGGAGGCGGGCAGCCCGCGCCTGGCCTCTGGCGGGGCCCCGAGCCCGGCGCGGGGGGGACGCGCTTCGGGGGAAGGCAGCATCCGGGCTTCAGTGTCCGGCCAGGGCCGAGGGCCAGGCGGGGCGCAGTTCTCTTCTTTGGGATCCAATGCGCTGGGCGCCCGCCCAGGTGAGTTAAAACCCGCGCGAAGAGGCGGGGCCCGAGGGCGCGGGGCCGCGGACTCCTCCTCTGGCGCCTCCGCGGTCTGGGTCGGTCCGCGGCCGGGCGCCGGAATCAGGGCCCGAGGGCTGTGGGACCCCGTCCACCGGCCGCTGCCTCCTGCTCGCCCCGCCGAGGTGCCCGGTCCCCGGTCCCCGACGGCAGAGGAGCCCGCGCGGGAGCACAGGTGCGTGCCGAGGCGGCGGCCGGCGCTCAGCGGCCGGGACGGGACGCGGCCGGGGGTGTGCCGAGGTTGGGAAACCACTTCCGGGTCGCGGCCGTGCCCCCGGGCCCGCTGGGTCCTTCTTCCGGCGGCGGAGGGGCAGAGGGGCGCCGGGGAGGGGGGCGTGCAGCCCCGCAGCCGGGGTGCGTGGGGACGGGCGGTGGGCTGCCTTCCCGGCGGGTCCCGGCAAAACCCCGGGAGTTTCTGCCGGAGACACTTGCTCGCCTCTCACCTGGGCTCCCTCGGTCTCACCTGTCACGCGATCTTGTTTTGCTCAAAACAAACTCGCATTTCCTGCCTAGTTTACCCCAAACGAAGACTAGATGTCCAGTGGCACAAACAGATGCAAATAAGCCAAACACCAGAAAGCCTTAAATTAAAAGGAAATTATAAAATAGGAAAAGTTGGTGAAATGGCCCTGACCGGTTTGGCTCAGTGGATAGAGCGTCGGCCTGCGGACTGAAGAGTCCCAGGTTCGATTCCGGTCAAGGGCATGTACCTTGGTTGTGGGTATATCCCCAGTGGGGGGTGTGCAGGAGGCAGCTGATTGATGTTTCTCTCTCATCGATGTTTCTAACTCTCTATCCCTCTCCCTTTCTCTCTGTAAAAAATCAATAAAATATATTTTAAATAAATAATAATTTAAAAAACCTGGTGAAATGTGAGTGTTAGAATACACTTAACAGGATCAGATTATCCAGGTCACTGTAGGAAATCGGGTCACTAATTCAAGATTGTAGAGCGATTCCTTGGGAATCTTATACTCAGGCTTGTCTGTAATCCAAAATGTCCTTTTACACCTCCCCACCCCCCACTCTCCCTCCTGCAAGATTTTTCATTCATCCCCTGGCTTTATCAGTTACATATTTTACGTATTTCCCCTAAGAATCTGCTGATGAATTAAGTGAATATGTGTTAGATATTGCTTAAAGCATTATAATGAACTTAGGAAAGTATAACTTTTACTTAAAAGTTAATTTAAACTAGAACATAAAAATTAAATAATGTTTTCTGAAGTTAATTTTTCGTGACTGTCTGCAAAGAAATTTTAATATGGACATTTCTTTCGCGACAAATACCACATGATCTAACTTATGTGTGGAATTTAATGAACAAAATAGACAGCCCTCAGAGAGGAGGTGGGTAGGGCAGACTGGATGAAAGAAAGTGAAGGGATTAGCCAAAGAACATATATGCACAGACTATAGTGTGGTGATGGCCAGGCTGAAGGGGGAGTCTGAGAGGAGGTGGGCAAAGGGGGTAAGGGGATGGGGACATTTGTAATAGTGTCAACATAAAAATAAAGTTAAGAAAAAAATTTTCTGAGTCAACATTTTGATATATTTCAGTAGAATTCTTGATTCTCATCCCTGAATAACCTTTAATTATGTATTACACATTAATTTCAGATGGCAAAAAATTTAAATTAAAATAATGTCTGTCATTTTCCATTGTCATTACAAATTGAATCTTGTAACCGGAATAATACTTATATCTAATTATTTAGTTAATAAATTATAAAATCATTTTTTTATTGATCGATTTTAGACAGAGGCAGGGAGAGCAGGAGAAAGAAAGAAACATCGATTTGTTGTTCCACTTATTTATGCATTCACTGGTTGGTTTTTCTATGTACCCTGACTGGGGATTGAACCTGGAACCTTGGCCAGGGCCTCTGTTAACATATGTTTAATATTTATATTAAATAGTGAACATATTTGTAATAGTAGTTTTAACATTTTCCTGCTTCTTTACATGTCTAGTAATTTTTGATTGGATGATCAACACTGATTTTTATGTTGTTGAGATCTGGATTTTTTTTTTACTATTTTAAAGAGTATTGACCTTTTCTCTTTCTCTTGAAGGCAGTTAAGTTACTTGAAAATAAGTTTATTCTTTAGTTTAAAGGCATTTTAAAGCTGTCTTAGGGCAAGTCTAAATAGCCTTAACTCTTGGGTTAATTAAGCCGCACTACTAAGTGTTGCCAAGGCATTGCCCTTCTGAGTTCCCTGCTGAAAGCCTCATGTATTTCATAAGCACTGAACTCAAACACGTCCCAATTCTGTGTAATCTTTAGGAATGGTTAGGCCAACAGCTCCGAGGAATGGTTCTTTCCCTTGCCCGATGGGGTTTGACTCCGTGCAGGTGCTGACTGGTATTCAATCACAGGTTTAAGGAGACTCCGATACCTATTTCTGGAGCTCTTTGTCTGCATCCCTCCGTCATCCTCAGGACCATGCCACACAGACTGTAGGTGCTTCAGTTCTTCTGAACTCTGATATCTGGCCAACTCAGTGAGACCACCAGGCTCTGTTTGGTTTTCCCTGCAATTACAAACTTGGGGAGATTGAAGAATTTACCTCCTTTGTTTCCTTTTCCTCAGGGATCACAGGTGGCAGGGCTGTAATGATCTACTTTAGAAAGTCTCGAGAAAAATAAAAAAAAATTATAAATTTTATGTTCTATCATAGACAGTTTACCATTATTTATAATGTTCTTCCAAGTTGCTCACAAAATTTAATACGAAATAGGGAAAATTGATGGGAAAACAATTCGGGGAACTTCTCAGTCTGTGAAAAAGCCTTACTATATTTTACTCTAATTACATAAGTTCATCCTAGTTCTAATATACTGAGTGCCATTTTAAAGTCTCAGAAGGAAAGGGGGCTTTATGTTATTATTTTCTTTTAATGGTTTTTTTAACTTTAAGAACAGAGATAAGCAATAAAACTAGTGAAGATGGGATATACTAAAGAATGATTAGGTTCATTTAGTCAAAGTAGCTGTGGTTACACGGAATCAGGTGGGCCAAAGCTTGTGCCTTAAATGCAGAAAGGTGACGTTTCAGGAGAACAGTCAGTTGGATGACTTTTTGTTACTTTTTTTACAAGTTAAAATTTGAGCCCTGGTAGGGTGTTCAGTTGGTTAGAGCGTCGTCCCCAGTGCCAAGGTTGCATGATCCCTGGTCAGGCCAGTACAAGAAGCAACCAGTAAAAGCATGAGTAAGCGGAACAACAAAGCTATGTCTCCGCTTTCTCTCTTTCTAAAATCACTTGAAAAAAATTTAAGTTAAAATTTGAAAGAAAGGAAAATGTTAAGACCCCAGACAGAAATAGAAATGTAAGGAGCAGAAGATTTCTGGGTCCTAGGAAGGAAGGAGATGAAGGCTGCACCTATGTTAACATTTCTGCTTTCCATGTTGAAAAAAGCGATATGGGGGTTGGGTTACAAACTTGCCAAAGTTCTCTAATATATTTTGAACCTCAAAGCTCTGGGGTTTTAAAATGGTTAGCACTCTAAATATAAATACAAATGTGAACTAGGTGCTAAGGAAGAGCTTCTTTTTGGCCTTCTTTAAAGATTAGATAAGACCCAGAAATCAGCATACGGTACTAGTTAATTTTATACAAATAAAAGGTTCAAACACAGTTAAGCATAATTCATAAATAGTTTTTTTCAGAAATTTATAATGATGCTTTTATCTCTATCACACTCTTTACAAAGATATGGTAGAGTAAATGTCAGATCAGTCATGTAGAATACATTGATACTTTACAATGGACTTCAATAATATCCTTAAAGTAAATATTTCCACTGGGCCACATCCTATCTAATAAAAGAGTAATATGCAAATTGACCATCATTCCAACACACAAGATGGCTGCCCCCATGTGGACACAAGATGGCCACCACAAGATGGCCAGCAGGGGAGGGCAGTTGGGAGGGACCAAGCCTGCAAGGGAGGGCAGTTGTGGGCGATCAGGCCAGCAGGGAAGGGCAGTTAGTGGTGACCAGACCAGCAGAGGAGGGAAGTTGGAGGCAACCAGGCCTGCAGGGAAAGGCAGTTGGGGGTGGACTCGGACCTGCAGGGAGAGCAATTGGGGGGACCAGGCCTGCAGGGGAGGGCAGTTAGGGGTGACCAGGCCTGCAGGGGAGGGCAATTAGGGACAAACAGGCTGGCAGGGGAGCAGTTAGGCATCAATCATGCTGCAGGGGAGTGGTTAGGGGGTGATCAGGCTGGCAGGCAGAAGTGGTTAGGGGCAATCAGGAAGGAAGGCAGGCAAGCAGTTGGGAGCCAGCAGTCCTGGATTGTGAGAGGGATGTCCGACTGCCCGTTTAGGGCCAACATCCCTCAAGGGGTCCCAGAATGGAGAGGCTGGGCTGAGGGACAGCCCCCACACACGAATTTCGTGCACCGGGCCTCTAGTATATTATAAAGGTAATACATTCTAGTTTATGATTTATGATTTATCAAGTATTTTTTGTGTCTGTGTGATGATATAGACTTGGCTTTTGCTGTTTAAAAAGCTCTTACATTTTTGTTTTGTACAAAGACAGAGACAACATTCATTTACATTTATGCTTTTTCATTTTAGAAACAAAAGAAAACAAGAAATGCCTCATTCCACAAACAAAGAACTGATACTTGGCATCATGGTGGGAACTACTGGAATCAGTTTGCTTCTTTTGTGGTACCACAAGGTTTGTAAACCAAGGACTGCAATGAATTTACCTAAATTCCTTTCTCTGGGTAATGCATTTGATTCGGTGACTTTGCAAGATGAGATGCTGAAGGACCAAGGAACAACAGCGATCTTTCAAGGAAGGCAGCTTCAGATACTGGAGAAGTTAAACGAATTACTGACAAATATGGAAGAACTCAGAGAGGAAATCAGAATTCTTAAAGAAACCATTCCAAAGCTGGAGGAATGTGTACGTGGTGAACTTGGAGGAAAGACAACTGCTCATAGGATTAGTCCTCAGCACAGAGCTAGGAAAAGAAGGCTTGCCACAGTTCAAAGTTCAGGAACAAGCAATAGTTCAGAGGAAGCGGAAAGTGAAGGAGGGTACGTTTCTTTAAGATGTTTTTCATGTTGAACTGCTTATTGATTGCATTATTACTATTATTTAGGTACTTTCGTTATGCCTTCCCAGTCACATATAGGGGTGGGCAAAAGTAGGTAAGTAATAATAAATAATACAATAATTAACAAATAATATAAGGATACTTTTTTTTTGCATACTCACTGTATTCTGCTACTAACAAGGTATAAAAAAAGTGATTATTTTGGCTTATATTACAATTAAAACCATATTCAACAGAGGTCAGTATTTAAGCTAGTGTAGACCGCATTGACAAAAAATATATATAAGTAACTTACTAGTGCTAGGTGGTAGCATGTGCGTATTGAAGAAGACCGTATTTGTTTGCTAAAATTTGTAACCTATTTTCATATGTAGCCCCTTATATAAGAATGGCCCAATAAGTTCAATAGAACCTTGTGCGATGATGGAAATGGTCAAAATCTGTGCTGTGCAATGTAGCAGCCACTTGAAGTACAGCTAGTGTAACTGAGGAACTAATATTTAAATTTTATTTAATTGTAATTAAATTTAAATTGCCATATGGGACAAGTGGCTATTGGATTGGGCAGTGTAGACTTAAAAAGATTTGAGAATGTTCAAGTGAGTCACTTTCTTCCTCCCATGTGATAATCCACTGAATTCTAAAACCAAGAGTATCCATAATATTGTCTTAGAGGAAAGCGATTCATGAATAAAGAAATTGTGCTTGACCAGTGTTTTTGAGGAGTAAAATAGGCAAGTGAGTAAAGAAGCACCAGCGAGTATGACATAGCCCAAATTCTTGAGGGTGGGGACCCCCGTGTTTTCATTGTTGTATTCCTCACATCTGATGTTGCTGGAGCACATCTGTACTGGTTGACCTAAAATACATATTTTTTTGTTTCTGTTGTTTTTAAAACTACTTGCAGTTTGTTATTGGATCTGGTCAAATCCTTAACCATGTACTATTTCTTTAAATTTACTAAACTGCATTTAGTAACTACTATCTAGTGAATTAATGAACTCTCTTTCTTTCTAGAGGAACTAATGGTGGAAAGGGAAATTCTAGAGATAGCCTAGTAAATTGTTTGGTAATCCCCAAGAAGTATTTTTTTTTCTACCTTTCAAGTCACAAAAGTTTAATATTGTAATGGGAAAAAACAAAACTTAACCTGGTGCTAATTTAGTGATGAACATGGTTATTTCTTTGCATAATTGGATATATCTGGTAAGCCATTTGTACAAATAACTATAATTAATGTAATAGGTTGAATAATTTACATTCAGTACACTCAGATCAGCTAAAGATGTAAATGTACGTTACTCTGTAACTGAATTCAGTTCACCAGCTCTGTTTTTGATAGTGTGGGAAAACTTGAATTTGTCGATGCAATTTAACTCAGTCAGTTGTAGTTTAGAACTAGTTTTGTGTGTGTGTGTGTGTGTGTGTGTGTGTGTGTGTGTGTGTTAAAGATTCAGTCACAAAAGATTTCCTTTTGGAAAAGGTACTCCTGGATCTTATTGCGACTTAGGAACAATAGACAACCATCTCACAACACAGGGGGGAAATAGTAGATTGCTGGGGAGAGAGCCATGCTCTTTGGGCTTCTTTTTAAAAAAAGATTATTTACGTGGATTTTTAGAGAGAGAGGAAGGGACAGAGAAAGAGAGAGAAACATCGATTGGCTGCCTCCTGCACATCCCCTACCAGAGATCTAGCTGCAACCTGGGCATGTGGACTGACCGGAATCCAACTGGCAACCTTTCGATGCAGGGGACAGCACCCAACTAACTGAGCCACACCAGCAGGGCGCCTAGGGCTTCTTACTCTCCTACACATCTTGCTAGGTGTCTTAAGAATGTAAGGCCCTGAGCACTCTTTTTTTTTTTCCTTTTGATTCTTAAAAAATTGAGACTATTGTTTTAGAGCAGTTTTAGGTTCTGAGAAAAAATTGAGGGGAAGGTACAGAGATTTCCCATATGCCCCTGTCCCCACACATGCCCCCCCTTCCCCATTACCCAGTATCAAAAAACCTATTAATACATCATAATCATTCAGAGTTCATAGTTTGCGTTAGGGTTCACTCTTGGTGTTGTACATTCTATGGATTTGAACAAATGTTTAATGACATGAACCATTATGTTATGGTATCAGACCATTTTCACTGCCCTAAAAATCCTCTGTGCTCTGCCTGTTCATCGCTTTCTCCCCTCAATCCCTGGCAACCACGGATCTTTTTGCTGTCTCCATAGTCACACCTCTTTCAGAATGTCATATTGTTGGAATCATACAGTATGTAGCCTTTTCAGATCGACTTCCTTTACTTCATAATGTGCATTTACGTTTTCTCCACATCTTTTTATGGCTTGACAGTTCTTTTCTTTTTTTTTTTTTAGTGCTGAATAATATCCCATTGTCTAGATGTACCACAGTTTATTTATCCATTCACCTACTGAAGGACATCATGTCATGGTGGATTCCAAGTTTGGGCAATTATCAAGACAACCACCATAAACATGCATGCCCAGATTTTTGAGTGGACATAAGTTTTTGTCTCATTTGGGTAAATACTAAGAAGCATGATTGCTGGGTTGTATAGTAAGAGTATGTTTAGTTTTGTAAGAAACCTTTCAACTGTCTTCCAAAGTGGCTGTGTTCACTTCCAAGGTGAACCACTTTGCATTCCCACCAACAGTGAGTAAGGGTTCCTGCTGCTTCACATCCTCATGAGCATTTTGGTGTTGTCAGTGTTCTGGGTTTGACCCTTCTTATAGGTGTGCAGTGGTATCTCATTGTTGTTTTAATTCACATTTCTCTGATGACATATGATGTGGAGCATCTTTTCATATGCTTGTTTGCCATCTGTATATCTTCCTTGGTGAGGTGTCTCTTAAGGTCTTTGGCCCATTTTTAAATTGGGTTGTTCATTTTCTTGTTGTTGAGTTTTAAGAATTCTTTGTATATTTTGGATAACAGTCCTTTTTCAGATATATAGTTTGCAAATATTTTCTCCTAGTCTGTGGCTTTTCATTCTCTTGGCATTGTGTTTCACCGAGCAGAAGCTTATCAATTATTTCTTTCATGAATTATGCCTTTGGCATTGCATCTAAAAAGTCATTGCCATACCCAAATTTATCTAGATTTTCTCCAATGTTATCTTCTAGGAGACTTACAGTTTTGAATTTTATATTTAGGTCTGTGATCCATTTTGAAATAATTTTTGTTGAGGGATGTAAGGTCTACATGACCATCCTTTGTCCTGGCCATTTCTCAGAGTTGTGATGAGAAACCTTAAGGAATAAGGGAATATTTTTCTCTAGGACCACCAACATCAGGCTTAGCAGATTTACTCACTGCTTGCTATAAAAGTGGTGGATTCCCTAAACTCAGTGTTCCTTTCTTTGTAACACAATTCATTGCGAATGTAAGAGTTTCTGGGCCCTGTGCATTGCCCTGTGGGACCTGGAGTCGAGGAGAACCGAATCAAATATGCTGGTGCTCACACTGCTTGATATGCTGTGAATGATAAAGTCCTTTCTCTCTGACCCAAGAATCATGTGTCTTTAGCATCCATGAAACAGTGACAGATTTACTAGCTTGTGTGTAGGATAAAATAAAACTATAAACCGACCGACAATTGTATGGAGAGAATTGGAGAGTTTTAGGCCTCTGGAAAGGAATTTGTTCCCCAAGTGTTTCCCAAAAGAAGGTTGTTAGGAATGAAACAAAAACAGATGAGAGCAGGGTATTCCAGATACTGAGAAGTAAAAATAAATATAATTTAGAGGGTGTTTTATGTCATAAGTGGCTGTACACACACAGCTATTATGTGGACAGTGCTTCATGTTGGTTTGGAAAAGGAAAATGATTCTGTTAACTTTGCCTTTAAATGGGTATTAAGTTGTTTCAAGGGGTTATAAACAGTGGCTCAGCAGGTCTCCATAGTCTATCATGTGGTCCATGCAATCAGATGGGACATTGTATTGCCAAGGTAGATGAAGCAAGGTAGAAGGGGGCAATAGCATTTGCTATTTAGGTTTTTTTTTACTTTCTCAGTATATCTTCAGATCAAATTTTATAATAGTCACTTTTCCATGTTACCAGATCGTATAAAAACCTGGGGTAAAGCATGTTTGGTGAAAGAAGAATGAGTTAGTAGGCCAGAGGTATGGAGAGCAGCCAGTAAGAGAGACAGTCCCAAGTAAAGGATTATGCAGATATACACTGAGTGGCCAGATTATTATGATCTCTGAATGCATAATAATCTGGCCACTCAGTGTGTGTGTGTGTGTGTGTGTGTGTGTGTGTGTGTGTGTGTGTACACATATATCTGGAGAGGCCTGGTGCATGAATTCGTGCATGGGTGGGGTCCGGCCAGCCTGGCCAGGGGAAGGGGACATGGGCGGTTGGCTGGCCTGCCTCCTAGTCAAACTCCTGGTTGAGGGGACAATTTGCATATTAGCCTTTTATTATATAGGATATACATTGAGTGGCCAGATTATTTTGCTTTCAGAGATCACAATAATCTGGCCACTCAGTGTATATGTTATGGCCTTCATTTTGCTGTTTTCTCATCACTTGATTTGTTGGATGACGCCTTGAACATGACAAAGTTAGAATACATATTCTACAGTCATGTGGATTGGAGCTTTTCAGAAAGGTGAGCTGCAGGACAATTTTATTCTAAACTGACATCATTAGATTCTAGAGTCTACTGTCATCACATTCTGTGCTATTGCCAAGTTAATTCCACAAGCAACTTAAACATTCAGTCTTCTGACCTGTTCCACCTACACAGGCATTTTATGGCTTAAAGATAATGGCTTAGAAAGGAAGGGAGAGATTTATTTTTTATTAAATTTAATATGGGAAAATGTGTAAGGTAAGCCTTTAAAAAGAAAAATAAACTTTTCTCTATATTTATGTGCAAAAGCTCATTGATATATTCATAAACCAAGTTTTAATGCTTCCTTCAGTTTCCCACTGTAACTGAATAACTGGGATATCTGGATATTTATCTGAAATAGTCTTGCGAGTGATTCTGTTTATATTTTAAAATGCATGAGTCAACAGGGTATACATTTATTTTACTGACTCCTATCACCAGAGGAATTTAATATTCTCAAACGATATTATGGCTTATTATTATTTTTTAAATATATTTTATTGATTTTTTACAGAGAGGAAGGGAGAGGAAGAGAGAGTTAGAAACATCGATGAGAGAGAAACATCAATCAGCTGCCTCCTGCACACCCCCTACTGGGGATTCACACGTAACCAAGGTACATGCCCTTGACCGGAATTGAACCCGGGACCCTTGAGTCCGCAGGCCAATGCTCTATCCACTGAGCCAAACTGGTTCTGGTGTATTTTTAAGATGGAAAGTTCTACCTTTTCCTTCAGGGGATCCTTCAGTTTTTTGTTTCCCCTGATCTTTCTCTCTGCCTGATTCTAAGTCCTTCAATTTACCTTCCCCCAGGTTTAATAGACCGGGCGGGTGCGTAGAGGTAATTAGAGACAATCTTTTAGACTTAGCATCCTTTTGGATACCTCTGTGTGACCTTCCACTTTAGCTGCCCTACTTTTCTTATTCCCTGTTGTGTCCATATTGATAAGGTGGATATTATTCTTCAGGAGGCTGGGAGGTTTCCATGCCTGCTGCCTACTTTTTCCCTCATCTGACACTTTTCTCACTCTAGCTGCTGCAAAAAGGAACAGAACTTCCAACAAAATTGCCCTGCAGATCAAGTTACTTCAGACCCCCTGCACCATGGGACCTCTACTGTTTCTCAGCCTACATTTCTTGAACCCCATACAAACCATTCTAAAGTACGAAAAGTCAGTATACATACAGGAAGTAAACTTTTTACCACTTCATCAACTGTGTCTTCTTTCTCGAATTCCTCTGATAGAAGACACTCTTTATTGGCTAAATTTCAGAAAAGCAGTGGTAGCCTTCAGCATCAACAAAGTAGAGCTAACTTTGATTCTGAAGACCAAAGCAGCATCAATGATATAAAAACTTCCACAGAACATGTTGCTTTTAGATCCCGGATACGTTTCTCTGTCCCTAAACTAAGTATAATTTCCTGTTATGAAAGTGCTATGGTTTTTGATCGTCAATCAAGTAGTGAGAACATGGTGCATCCAAGTGAAATTGAAGAAGCTTCCAAAAGCTCAAGTATTGCTGGTGCTGAAAAATATCTAAGTTCTTGTTTTCCTGACTCTAACGTTAAACACTCCATAAATTTTGAAACAAAAGTTCATGCGTCGGCCAGCCCGGTAGAGGCTGCTAGAGATTCCCATCGACAAAGCACAGCAACCTTCCTTTCTCTCCCAACTCTCAGTTCCCATCCTTCTCAACAACCTGGCATTGCCAGTGCCACGCAAGAAAGAAGCCAACCAAAGCAAGAGTTCCTTCGTGCTGATTTTCAAAGTCACAGCGCAAGTCATCCCTCAGCTGTGGTTCAGCAGCAGACCTCTGGAAGAAGGACTTCCGGTTCCTATAATGTTGCATTTGCTTCGTTTTATATACGCACTAGGAGGTTTACCCCAGTTATAAGTGAAGACGTCTCAGATTCCTTTGATGATGGAAATATTTCTAAGTCATCTCCAGATGAAGACAAATCTTCACCTATTGAAATTCCTAACTTAAGGTCACCTCAGATTTTAGCCTCTCTTAGGAGGGCAGCTCAAATCGGAAGTTTTCCTACCAGGCATACTCTGTAGTCTGTAGAAATCACTTAGTTTTCGCCGCCGCTGCCTCCCTTACTAAGCTTCACTACATTTTCTGAAAGAGATTGCTATGTGGCAGTCTATATTTAATTTTAATTTCTGTGTTTTCTGACAAATAGTTCATTAACATGATTGGAATATGGAAGTCAAACATTATGCATGTGTTTCAGGCTTTTAACAGGTTTACTACTTATAGATTGACGGGTCCCAAATTTCTGAGTGACGGTTGTAATGCAGGTGTGGTCTGAAAATGACATCAAGCTTTGATATATAGGTCTTCTAAATGTATTACATTTTTTCAGAGTTTAACATCTTTTATCCTAGTCTCATGATTGGAGATGGTATTTCTATATAATATATAGGGCGGGGCAAAAGGTTTATAGTTGTTCGTATGGAAAATAATATAACAAGCAAATAATAATACTCACACCTGTAAACTTACTTTTATCCCACCCTGTGTATTTCCATATGTATCAGTTCAGAAATTTTCATTTACATAAGACTTGTTATATTTCCCATGCCACACATTTCACTGACAGATGATATTTTTACTGATACAAGGACCAAATGATATGTAAAAGCATTGTCATGGAAATATGTAGACTACTAAAACCAGATATTTTAACTAGATACTTTTAATACACATTTATGTATGCACGAGACTGGGAATTCAGAGAACTCTGAAATAAAAAAATGTATATATTAGTAATTTTTATTTTTTAAAGTTAATACATTTCAGGTGTTTTCTGAAATTTTTATTTTTAAATTTTTAAATAAAATTTTTATTTTAAAAAGTATCTCTAAAATTTTTATTTTTAAGAGTGAATATTTTTATATTTATCTATTATATTATACAAAGTTTATAAATATATTTATCAGACTAAATAATGAATGGACAATGTAGATAGGCAATTAAAAATACTTAAGTTAGAATAGAATTAACCTTTTTAGAGGAAAGGGACTTGCATTATTTTCAATTATTGTAATAAAATGTTCCCTATATTTGTCATTGGGCTAAGATGTTATTTTTGTTTTTTACTCCCCACCCTTGCTTCCCTGCACCCCCCCCCCCCCCACTATTTGTTGAAGAGATTCTTTTTTCCTCCATTAAATAGTCTTGTTAAAAATCATTTAATCATATATGTGAGAGTTTACTTCTGGGCTCTATTCTATTCCATTGATGTATATGTCTGACTCTATGCCAGTACACACTGTTTTGATCACTGTGGCTTTGTCATAAGTTTTTAAATCAGGAAGTGTGAGACCTCCAACTTTGTTCTTCTTTTTCAAGATTGTTTTCGCTACTCAAGATCTTCTATATGCATTCTAGGATGGATTTTTCTGTCTTTACAAAAGACATTGTTGGGAGTTTGAGAAGGATTGCACTGAATCTTTGGGTAATATTGACATCTTGACAATATTAAGTCGTCAAACAGATAACATGAGATTTCCATTTGTGCCTTCACATGTGTTGAAGTTTTTTCAATGTGCTGGAGTTTTCTCAATGTGTAGTAGTTTTCAGTGGCTATGTTCTGGATGTATTTTGAAGATAGAACCAATAGGGAATTTCTAACAGGTGATATTGCTTAGGAGAGGAAAAGAGGTTCAAGGATGATTCTACATGTTTTCACTTGGGCAACTGGAAGAATGAAGTTTCCATTAATAATGTTGTAGAAGAGGTTGAATACCATTTCATATAGTGTCTTCGTTATAAGGACTTTGAAATAAATTTATTTTATATTGGAAATGGTTGCACTTCTCTCAAAAACTTGTTTCATTTATATCTTTGTTAGTATCTGCTGGGGGCTGTGACTGCATGGCTGCTGGAATATATAGACATTTTGTGTCCCTCGTAACAAGGATGTAGATATTTGAAATATATGTATTGTTTATTGACCTTACTCACATTTGGCCTTGGTTTTATCTTTTTTTTACTACTTCTAATTAGTTCTCGTATATGTTATGTATCCTTACATACATCCTTAAAATCTTTAGAACAGGACAGGGCTTGAATAAATGAAAACAAATTGTTCTTTGTATGCCACCAAAGAAGGGAAATGTGGAAGGTAGCATGAATTTATAAAAACCTAAGTTGAGAATGAGAACATTATCTTAAACTATAAATGTGTGTGTGTGTGTGTGTGTGTGTGTGTGTGTGTGTGTGTGTGAGTGAGTGCCTGCTGAGTTCCTACAACACTGTATCCTACATTCAGCAATATTCAGTGCATATCCACTATGTGTCAGATGCTGTTCTAGGCACTTGATACATCAGTTAATGAAACAAAGAATCCTGTTGTCGGGGAGCATGCAATATAGTGGGGGTGATACTGATAAAAAGTAGCACATGTAGTAGATTAGCAAATTATATAGTATATTAGAAGATGATACTTACTACAGAAAAGAAATGCCAAGCTAAGAGAGAGTGACCATGAAGAGAATGTGGGTGGGCTGGAGTGTGGAGGTTGCAGTGTTAGAGGGTCTGGATGGGCCACATTGAGAAGATGACATTGGAGCTGAGACTTGAAGGAGGTGAGAGCAAGCAAAGGTCCTGAGGTCGGGGTGTGACTAGCATGTTTAAGGAACAGCTAGGCAGCCAGTGTGGAGGTGAATGAGTGATGAGAGTAGTATGGAACCAACGTCAGAGAGGTGTTGTGGTTGGGAGACAAATATAGGGCCTTGTAGTCGCTTGTGAGGATGTGAATTTTTTTCTCTGAGTGAAGGGGGCACCATAGCAGGGTTTCAGCATAAGAGTGGAATGATTTGACTTGCATTTTAAAAGGATCACTCTGGCCATAACAGTATAACTTTTAAGAGAGTTGATATTATTTCTGCAATTTTAGGTATATTACAGCTAGTACTGACACAGAAGAACAGAGTTATCCAGACCCTAAAGCACTTAACAGACATGTTGAGGAATTAAATTTAGATGCCCTTCTTCAGAAGGCAGATAACTTACGTATGGACGAGTCTAAAAAGATGGAGAGTTTTGAACTACTTTGTGACCACAAAGAAAAGGTAAGAGATATATGTTAACAAGTTTCTATAGCTTTAATTTTTTATTTAATCTATGATTCTATTCATATCATGCCCATAACAATTGTGTCACAGTTTACAAAAGCTAAATGACTGATACATTATTTTTCTATAATATGACTAAAAATTTTTAAAAGTATATATAAGAGCCCTGTGTGATGTGGCTCAGTTGGTTGACACATGCTCCCTTGTACCAAAAGGTCATGAGTTTGATTCTCACTCAGGGCACATGCCTAGATTATGGGTTTGGTCCCTGGTTGGGGTCTGTGTGGCAGGCAACCAATCCATGTTTCTCTCTCACATTAATGTTTTCTTCTCTCTTTCTCTCCCTGCTTCCTTGCTCTAAAATCAATAAATAGCCCTAGCTGGTTTGGCTCAGTGGATATAGCATCAGCCTGCGGACTGAAGGGTCCCAGGTTCAATTTCGGTCAAGGGCACATGCCTGGGTTGCAGCCTCAAACCCCAGTAGGGGGCGTGCAGAGAAGGCAGCCGATCAATGATTCTCTCTCATCATTGATGTTTCTCTCTCTCTCTCTCTCCCCCTCACCCTTCCTCTCTGAAATCAATAAAAATATATTAATAAAATAAATAAACATTATCTTTGGGTGAGGATTAAAATAATAATTAAAAGATGTATAGTTTTTAAAAAGTTTATATGAGACTTTCTTAGACTCTAAGATTATAAAAATGAGAACCCCAGATATGAGTATACAGATTTACTTGGATTTTTATTAATTTGTTACATTTAATAACTATTTGATAACCTAAATAACAAGACACACTGCTACTCTTGAGAGGAGAGCTACATTTTAAGTTTTCTAACTTAGAGTTATTAATGTAACAGCCATCAGTATTTTTTTTAATCCTCACCCGAGGATATGTTTATTGATTTCAGAGAGGGAGAGAGAAAGAAACATCAGTGTGAGAAACTTCAGTTGGTAAGCACTCTAACCTGGGAATCAAACCCTCAGTCTAACCTAGGTATGTGCCCTGATTGGGAATCGAACCTGCAACCTTTTTGGGGTACAGGACAATGCTCCAACCAACCGAGCCACCCGGGGCAACACCATCAGTATTTTAATGTACTTCTACCAGCGGTCAGTGTTTAATGTTGGGCTGAATTGGGAAAGCCCATCTTGGCCATCGTCACCACCACCACCACATAAGGATTTGCAGTATCTCAAGGAGCAAGAAATCTCTTTCCCATGAACAAGCCTAATCTTTGAGGATCTAGCAACTCTAAACACATTTTCTAAACGTTTTCAAATCTCCAGGATTATATTTAAGTAATTTAGGTTAAAAAAAAAAAAAAAAGACTGCTCTTTGAGCATATGTGATCTGTAGTAACTTACCAATATTATATGAAATGTCCATTGAAGCATCATATCGATAGTCAATAACTTAGAAAGTAAAGAGAAGATACTACAACCCGGGGGGATGTATAGACTCTGGCACTTGTCAGTTCTCTCTTCCACGTAGGTGGGAGCTAGTGCCTGGATAGTATTAATTAGTTTTCAGTTCCACATGTAACACTATATTAAATCACATTCTGTAGTCAGGAATATTTTAATTGAAAATGTTATATGCACAGGAATAGATTCAGTCATCTATAAATACCAGCTTACCTGCCTAATCTTTTTGATGTTACAGTGGAAAACATTGATAGTCTGGTCAAGTGAGTGAGTTAATCTAATGTGCAAGTTTGTCTTTTCAGTTTAGATATGAAGTAGAGTTTATTTGGCGGTTAGTTCGTGCTTATGGAGACATGTATGAGCTATCTACAAGTACAGAAGAAAAGAAACATTATGCTAATATCGGTAAGTATTTTGTAAAGATTGATTATCCTCAAGTGACAATTGTTGCCAATAATAAAACACTAATGAATTTTAATTAAAGCTAAATTATTTTAGCTAAAACTAATATGCTTATTCTATTTCAGTATATACTGGTACTAAAAAATACACATAGTCTAAGGACAGGAAAATTTTTTTTAGGACTAAAGTATATGTTCTTTAAAAACATCTACACTAATAAAAGAGTAAGATGCAAATTGACTATACCTTCATGACACCCACCAGCCAATCAGGAGTGAGTATGCAAATTAACCCAACGAAGATGGAAGGTTAATTTGCATACACAAGTACCAAGCGGCAGGGGGTGGGGCAGGACGCTTGTGTTGTCACCATGGCAACGACACAGGCGTTCTGCACTGCCCCAGCCACTCCGGGCCTCTGGGCAGCATGGGAAGGCGGAAAGGCGGCTCTGGGCCAGAGCTAAAAGGTGGCTCTGACTGGAGCAAAGGCAGTGCTCACAGCCAGGGGAAGGAAGGCCCATTCTTGGACGAATCTTCGTGCATTGGGTCTCTAGTGTGAGCATAAAAGAATAGGTGACCAAAAAACTCAGATTTTAGCTTTTAATGTTTATAAAACCTCAGAAGAGACAAGAAGTGGTAATTTTCAAGAACAAATAACAGGCAGAAGGCAATAGTCTTTCACAGCAATTAAAATAACGCTCTTACCTCCTATAATGTAGAACTCCAGGTGCCACGAAGAAATAACTAATCAGACTTTAATGTTTTTTCAAAATTGATCTTAATAAAAAGAGATTAGCCTTGAGCTGATAATTGCTTTAGCTGATTAATAAGTGCATGGTGGTTCTTTCTACTGTCCTCTATACTCCTTTGCATATTTTTGAACTTTTCTGTAATAACAACAACAAAAGAAAACCAGCCAGAATGTCAAGCTGTCTATACATACACATGGCCCCTTGACTCACACTGCATAGCAAAACCCTTTCTGGCAAAAAGCTCCTTAACTGCCATCTCCGTGACGACCTTCAGGGTAATAACTTGACATTAAACTTCTTTAATTCCTGCATTCCAAAGACCTCTCTTTTCCAAGCTTTCCTGGTCTAAGATAGCAGGAGGAAGAAGCAGCAGAGGGCACTCCAGACCTCCTTCCAGTCTCTCTCTCTGTCATTTTTATTTCCAAGAAGGAAATATTTTCAAACTTCCGGTAATTCCTTTTCTCGAACCGTAGTTTTCCTTGCCAGTTGACCTCTGCACCATAACTCTGTCCCAGTGGGAGGAGAGTGAGAGGCAGCCCTCTCTGGTTCTTTACATATTCACCACCCCTTTTGTGGGGGCCGTTTTTCCATAGCAATTCATCGTGCAGGCCATAGACAAAATGTGGACAAGAGATTTATTAACTTGAAGGTAAATAAAAATTTAACCACAGGGAATAAACTCTTTTTTTTTTTTATGTCTACTGAGAAAATTAAAGTATATCAATGTCAAATGTTCTGAGAGTCATCCATTTTAAACACTCCACTGTGGTCAAAACTTTTGCTTTCTAGCAAGTTTCCAAGTGAAGGTTTTAGTCTTGGGATCATACTTTGGAAACCACTAATTTAATTCAATAATCTACCCTCCCCCAACTCACATGAAGGTACTAATTGTAAGTCCGTTTATCTTTCAGGAAGGACGTTAGGAGAAAAAGCTGTTTCCAGAGCCCCCATGAATGGACATTGTCATCTGTGGTAAGTACATAGAATTTATGCAGCCTTCAAATTCTAACATGCCTCTGTGAATGAAATGTAAACATGTGATTCACTTATTTAACCTGTCTCACATTCACTGAAAAACCTATTTTGTAGATAACAGTAGCTGTTTTTGTTCTGTTTATTCTCAGGTATTTTTCATTGTGTATATTTTAAATACATTTAAGGTGAACTTTCATTGAAGATTTCATAAGTGAATCTACCAAGTCCAGTGGCTTGGAATTTGATAAATTCTAATCAAAACTAATTTAACATAACTTAAAAAAAAAAAAAAGCTAAAATGATGCTGTGTTTCTAACCAAAATGTAGTGATGAAGTTGAATAATTGCAACAGAGACACTCAGACCTCAGAGTCTAACGTGTTTGCTGGCTGGCCTTGCAGCAAGTTTGCAGACCTATGATTTACAGGGTTATGTGATGGTTTATAAGCCTGCATTTTGAAATAAAAGATGAAATCCTTAGAAATAATTATCGTAAAAGACTAACATTGAGGGAATAACTGAAAAAAACATATTATTTTAAAGACTTGTTTTTCATCTTCATCTTTTCCAGAATTAAATTGCTTTGTAACTTTAAGGCTACACAAGCTTTCTGTTCTGGAATCAAGAGACTAAAACCACCAATGGATTTGCAGTTTGTTAGCCAAATTGGCCTGACCTTAATTATAAATAATGTCTTACATATTTGTTGTGCTCTACTGTTCACAAATTATATCCACATGCCTCAGAGCATGTGATTTACAGAACAACTTGTTTTCATTTTATAGATGAGGTAAGCAAGGCTCTGTGTGTGTTGATGAGTAGATTAATAACCAAGGTTCACACAACAAATGGAGAAACAAAGGCAGAGCTTATATTCTTAAATACTCAGTATTCTCTCACATTATTCTTCCTCTGCCTTTGTACAGTATAAATAGCATTCATGCTCAGGCAGAAGTGCTGCAGGAAAATGAACAGAGTTGTTTTAGTAGTTGTTAAAACAAGACTGTCGATTATTAAAGATATATTCCATATCAACGCCAATAAAATACAGAATTTTTGTCAAGATGCGTGTAGTTAGAATGACCTCTAGATGGAGGCAATAGACCATGTTGTGAATTAACTTTCTTCAGAGTTCCCATGGATTTGAGAGTTTAGGAAGTAACAAGTTACATTTTTAATGCTGAACAATGTAAAAAACAACAGCACCTACCCAGAGATGTAGGTGGAATTGACTGCCAGGAAAGAAGTGGTGATCCTTTGGGAAAAAGTAGTCAGGTGTGCTGTGAATTTATGATATGTAGGAAGATCAATAGTACTTTAGACTTTAAAGAAGCAGACTTCAGAAGAGATTATAAAAAAACATAAGACTCTAGTGACAGATTATTTGTAAGGGAAAATGTACATATTTCATGTAATTATATTCATAAATCGCATCTTTTTTTTTTCTTTCTCAAGAGTAATTTGGAGAGAATGTGCTAAGAGCACTATAAAAGCCTAGAACTACTACATGTGCATTAAGTAGTTCTCATTTTCAGAAAACAGAAGATTGATTCCATTGCTGTAGATCGGTGAACATAGATTCTTTTCCTTTGATTCCAGCCCTGATGGTTAGTTGGGTAGTGCTGTGAATCTCTGGATAAGGAGGTTCAAATAGACCCAACATAGATTTTCTTAAAATGTGGCATGATCTTTTTTCTTTTCTTTGCTAGTAGATAGAATAGGGAAATGGAGCCAGTGTGTCTGGATTTAAGCAAGGCATTAAGGCAAGTTCACTCCTAAAATGTTTGTGAACAGGACGTAGAAATGTCGGCAAGCTTCTGGGCTGTCCATGCTGACAGGAGGGTTTTGGCCTCATTATTCCACAGAATAGCTATTGTCAATATCCTTTCAACCTAGAGATGATTCTAGAGTTCCAGGTCTATGTCTTAAACACTAGTGTGGTTAGTAGTTTTGTCAATGGGGAAAGATATAGAAGTTAGAAAATAACACAAATTAGGAGGAATAGGGCATATGATGGATAACAGTAGTAATTCAAAAATTTTCACATGTTAAAAAATACAGAACAAGGTGTTAATTAATAGGGATAATATGGAAGGAAGGATGGGGAGAAAGTGTCAAAATTTAAGGACATTAGGGACAAAGAAATGGAAATTGGAATAAAGAGGAGTTTATTTAATAATTTGTTAATATTGGTTCATTGTGAAGATGTATCAATATTGTAGGTCAGTATTGGTACAGTTGTGACATATAGTCTAGTAATGTAAGATGAAAACAATAGAGAAAACTGGATATGGGTATATGAGAACTCTGTACTGTCTTTGCACTTTTCATGAACATCACAAGCTACTTTAAAATAAAAGTTTATTTTTTAAAAAGCGGCATAAGGTTTTCAGTCCAAATAAGTTACAACACCCATAAGAAAGGCGAGTTTGGAGACACAGTTGTGTGGGACTTTGCTCCACATTCTGGAACTCTTTAGGAGGAATGACAGAACAGAGAGCATTTCAAAAGAACATGGAAGGGACAGTAGTGGTTTCCACCAGTGAGCTCGAGAGTCCTTCTCCCATCGTCTCATCAGAAACTCTCTGGTGGCTGCAGAGATGTGTGTGACATGCACTCTGATTTGACAGTTTGCGAGCAGTAGTATCTCCTCATCCAGGAAGTGTTCATGTCATTTTTAGTAGGTTGGCCTAGTCATCACTCTGGCTTCTACGGTCGCAGATTCCATTGATGATGTAGAACCTGGAAAGGCAGGGAGTCAAAAAGTCATCATTGAAAAGTAGTCCTTTTTATTGGCTGTGCCTAAGTTATGTGAACTATGTGATCTTTTGTGTCCAGAAACGGTGTTACCATTCCAAAATAAGAAAATTATCCACTTCATATTTATACTTGAAAGTTACGCTTATCCACAGAAACAGCAGAGATCAGTAACACCCAGAATTCCCTTTTTCGTTCCAGTTAGGATGATGCAAGTGAAAATTAACACCTCCTCTTGAAATGCTTAGGTAAATGAATATTTTGCCTAAGATAGAAACACTCTGAAATAAATACTCCAAAGACTTTTGCACAGACTGAAGCACTCTGAATGTGAAAAGTAATATATCCCCAATTTTTAGAGTAAGCAAACTGCTGAACAGACAACATATTCAATTTATAGTCAAATGTTTATGTAAATTTTATGTTCCCAATGGGAAAAAAAGTAAACAGTCCACGGGCTGCTCTGTTCTAGTAATGCAGTGTTTCCAAGGAAGGATAGAAGGACATGGGGAATTTTTTGAAAAAGCATGTTCTATAATACCTTTGATTTTATTTAGTTTGAGTCATCATATTTATTTTTATCTTCAAATGACATTAAAGGAGGCCATGACATTTTAATTTTAATTTTTAAAGAAGAAGCAGGGATTTGTTGATCCAATGTATTTCTCAGTTTAATACTTGCATGATTAGATTTTTTTCTGAGAGCCTCTTTGTGATTTTAATGTTGATGATAGTGGCAGCTAACATTTCTTGAAACTCACGCTATGCCAGGCAGTATTCTAAGCAATTACATGTTTTGGGTATCTACCCTCACAGCATGCATATGAGGTAGATGGTGGTGGTATCCTCAGTTATAGATGAGGAAACTGGTCTCACATTGACGTCAAATATTCATTGTTTTCAGGGCCCTTGCATCCACATGAATACTTTTGTTAAATATTAATGACTACTTCAAAGAAATTTTTAGAGATACACTTTTTATTGATTTCAGAAGGAAGGGAGAGGAAGAGAAAGATAGAAACATCAATAATGAGAGAGAATCATTGATTGGCTGCCTCCTGCGCACCCCACACGGGGGATCGAGCCTGAAACCTGGGCATATGCCCTGATTGGGAATCAAACTTCCAGAACATAAGTCGATGCTCAACCAGCTCAACCACTGAGCCACACCAACTGGGCCAAAGACATTTTTTAACTGTTATATTTAGTGGTATTTGAATAAAAGTTCACACAATATCCACTGTTTTTACTTTTTTCAGGTACGCAGTTTTGTGTGGCTATGTATCAGAGTTTGAAGGCTTACAAAACAAAGTCAACTGTGGATATTGCTTCAAGGTATTTCTTGATATGAAAAATGTTTTGGGCCAGGCAGGGCAAAAATGTTTTAATGTAGCCATTTAACATGTCTAAATGGAATTACTCAACAAATTAACCTCTAGGAATTCATCCTTTTTATTTAAATAAAATGAAATGACATCCTTCAAATAGTACCTTGCCAAAAGGAATCAAACTGTTTGGGTGATTAGAGATTATTATTCTAGATCCTGAAAGAAGTCACATAGTAGACGAGTATCATTTTTTCAAAGATAGAGAATTAGCCTGTTGGCCATGAGCTCACTAATACTGTAAACATGACTGGACTAATTAGTTAACATTTTCTGCATATTTATTTGCAGGTAGAGTAGAATCCAATCTCAGCCTTAAAATGACCATGGTAGATGAGTAAAATAAGTAATGTAATACACGTTATATATAATGTGCCTGTAGTTGTCATAGCTCAATAAGTAACCCCTCAGTTTCAGTAATTATAGTGATGGGCAGAGAGTTATTTGTTCTTCAACCCCCTGTAACCATTTGATGATGTCAGTAGACTAGATTTTGCTCCCATCCAGTTCTGCTATTTTTTTCCTCCAGTGTACCCTCACCATTTGATATTTGTAAGCTTGCCTCTGAATCAAGCACTGGCTGGGCAAGTCACAGGCAGACAATAATGTGACTGGGTGTTTTCTGTTTTTATAGTGACACTGGGTGTTTTCTGTTTTTATAGAGGCCCGGTGCACAAAATTCGTGCACAGGTAGGGTCCCTAGGCCTGGCCAGTGATCAGGGCCAATCAGGTTTCCCTGCCTCCCTGCCTCCTCCTTCCCTTGCTCCCTCAGCACCCCACCGCTGCTGCTGCTGCTGCTGCTGGTTGCCCGCCATGTTCCACACCACCCCCTGGTGGTCAGCATACATCATAGCAAGCCATCGAACTCCCATTCTCCTGGTCGAACTCCCGAGGGGACACTTTGCATATTAGCCTTTTATATATATGGATTTTGGCTTTAAGTTATCTGTAGTCTTATTAAATCATAGACACAGTTCTGGTTCTAGTTCTGAGCAATCATGTTTGGTAATGAATTATTGATAATAATGAGTTGTGTTAATGATAGGGATTGAGGAGGAAGACAAAACAACATTGTAAAGCTCCTTTGAATTTACTAGTCACAGTTCTATCCAAGCTGCCTTGAAACCTTGGGAGATGACATTTCTTTGGGATTTTCTTGCAGGAACATTTAGATAAAGCAATCCAATTATTACCTGCAGAACCCTTTTTGTATTACCTCAGTGGAAGATACTGTTATGCTGTAAGTTGAATGTTTTTATCTATAAATCTTATTTGAATATATTCTGATTGTATGATATCTTTTCAATGACTTATTCATTCGTTAATGGTTTTACCTAGTGCCTACTATAGGGAAATAGATAAAAACATTACAAACTTTGAGTTTATATACTTATATTTTATAACTTACATTTTTTGCTTTATATTTACATTTTATATATTTATTTTAAATAATATGTAAATTTTCTTCCTTTATTGCCTTTCTGTTTCCCCTGTAGCAGGCACATTGTCTCCCTCTGTGCTTGGGGGTCATCAGCTACCTACACGCATGTGGCCTGTGTTGGTGCACTACTCTCTGTTGTTTGGGAGGATGATTGTTATTCAGAGTGGATTGAGTATAAATGATGTGCTCCCTGGCCAGGAGATAAATAAAGCGCTGTCCTTTGTTGAAAAGCCTTAATTTAGAAAGGGACATGAGACATATAGAAATAAAGGCACCTGGTAAGTCTAAGACCAAGTGAGTCTCTTAAATGACATTAGTTTATGGAAAATTAACAGAATGTGAGAATAATACATAAGAAATGCATTTAAAAAAATTACCATGAAGAGAAATGCTATTTCTAAATGAGAAAATTCAGTTAAGCAAGAAAAGAAACTTTTAAAATGAGCCTTGAAGAGGATTAGGAATGAAGAAGGAAGCTTGCTTTTATTGAACACCTGCTACACATCAGATATGAATTTTATGCTTTACATTTCTTATGTCAAATAATCCTGTAACAGCTCTAATAATAATAATTTTCTCAAATAATCTCTGATAAGCAGTTTTTATTATTCCAGTTTTAAGTGTTAAGAATCTGAGTGTTCTTGAAGGTATGAGACTTCTACAGTTTAAAAACCATTGACCCAACCTCACATGAGTCTGGAACTTGAATGTATATTATTTGATTGGGCTTTAATATCCCAGGAAGGAAATTTTAATGCAAAAATGAAACCTGATGTTCATGCCAGGGACAAATGGCAGAAGCTCATGCTAATCCTCTGCGGAGGAGTGTGCCTTCACACAGGCCTTATAAATTTCTTGCAGAGAGGCTCAGCAATGATGAGCTCACCATCAAAAATAATACAGTATATGAGAAATAAGCCACCAGGAATGACAAGCAACAGGAACAAAAAAAGAACAGAAATAGTTCTAAAAGGACGTTAGGTTGTGGAAACATGGAATATAGGACATTAAACAGCTACCTAACTAATGTGTTCCTTTTCTTTTTGTTAAATAAGAAGAATTAGGGTGAAAAATGGATGAGGAGCATGAGACTATAAAAATTACCAGGTAGATTTGAAAAAGATGAAACAATTTTCATGCAAAAGAATATCATTTGGCATTAGAAGAGAACTCAATGGAAAGTTGTAGCAGTAGATGGGCACCACTAAAGGGAGCGTTCGTCAACTCTAAGGTAGATCTGAAAGTTACCTAGGATGCAGAACAGAGGAAGAAAAGGATGGAGAATATGAAGGAGAGGTAAAAGCACATGGAAAATAACTAAGGACACCACACAGTAGTTAATGTTTGCCCACCACTTTTGGTAATGAAGAGAACAAGAAGACAAAAAAATATTAAGAGCATCAATATCCTTTTAAGTATTCATTTCCGAGTTCTTTTAATCTTTCATAATAAAGATCTAATATTCATATTTGGGGGAAATGAAGAAAGTTTAAAAGAAAACAAAAAATAAATGGTAATATGGAATTTAATTTTGATGGCTATTAGTTTAAAAAATGTCCCCTGGCTTGTGAATATGTAAATTGGGCCCTCACTCTACATTCCCTCTGGATTGAGAATTGTCCGCCTGTTTAAATTTCTGAGATGCTTCCCTCTGGGTCAGGTTGGCAGCAGGGAGGAGGCGGGAAGAAAACAAAGGCAGCGTCTTGTAGCTAGTACCTCTATGCTAAACATTGTGCCATCATCTGCAAGTCATGGATCAGATGAACAAAGTTAATTTAACATCATTCTTCACCCTCCACCCCAATTTGAAAATCTTCTTACAAGTATTTCAGATTGGTTTTGTAGCCAACGCTTTCAGAGTTCAAAGTTTTTTGAACTATGAAAAAGGAAGTAAAATATTAATACCATACAGCTGATATCTCTCATATGTTATTTATGGATAAGCATTTACATATATGCATATACGTACATAGATACATACACAAACATCGACTTGGGGAGAGATTATCCATTCAAAAGGCGAACACTTTCTAAGAGTGATGTTGCTCTGTATTTACAGGTCTCAAAACTGAGCTGGATTGAGAAAAAGATGGCTGCTACTCTGTTTGGAGAAATACCATCCTCAACTATACAAGAAGCTTTGCAAAATTTTCTTAAGGTATATTTTGTCTATCCATTATTTTAGTGTCAAGTTAGGTTCTATCTGGGTCAGTCTTTCCTACCTTTCCTTGTCAAGGAAATTGTTCTTGTCTCCACATGTAGATCTCTAACAGTTTGAATCCTGGTTCTGTTTTTAGCCTCTCATAATGTGAGTTATTTTTTAAATCCAAGCAGCAGCTGGTTATGCCCTAGGTCCCAGGTACAACAGCCCTTATTACCAAATCCAAGAGCAACTCTCCAGTTCATGGGAATATGTTTAAAAGAATGTATGCCCTGAGTATTAGACTTGGTCTGAAATACTCCTGGTTAGCCTAATGTAGACACAGTTTAATCTTAAAGAATCAAAAGATGCCAAAAGGAAGAGTTATTTTAAAAGCCATTCCATAAGTTGCAGACAGGTCTATGAAACATTCTTGAGGCATCAGGCCAAATCAGTATTTTCATTGGTGTCTTAAAATGTATAATTGCTATATGAATAGAACTCTAAGCAGTACTATGTGTGTGCGCACATGTAAATGTGTAATATACCCACATATATAACCAACTTCCTGTTGTGCTCATCTTTGTCTGGAACTAATTATAGATTCTTATAGGTACTAAGGCATTTCCCCCCAACCTGTGATTTCAGATTTGTAACATTACAGACAAAATCAGGCTTTGAATTGTATTGTCCAATGAATTGTACCTGCTGATTATTTTTTTGGGAGGAGGGGTGTGCTTCAAGGATAAATCTTGTAGAACTGAGAGGGAATTCGAGATCATATAGTCTACAATGAGAACTAGATTTCATTGCACTTTCTGAACAGTGGCTAGTGGCTGCCTAGAATGCTTTCTGGAAAAGTTAGTGGTCTTGGTCCCTGGCCGGTGGCTCGGTTGGGAGTACACGACCGGTTATTTTTGTTCTCTAAAGAAAAAGAGAAAAAGGATAGAGAAGAAGATGGGGGGAGATGGTTATACAAAGAAATCCCCAACCTTAAAGGATCCCATTGCTTTGTAAGTTTTATGACCATGATAATAATTTCATTGTAATGGATAAGCTAAAAAGCTATTTTGTACCCAAAGGATACTTTGAAACCAATAAAAGGACTCAGATGAGATACAACCAACCTAAATTCTTAGGGCAGTTTGCTCCAATTTGGTTAATATTTGACTTATTGAAATATGTCCTCTCCACTGGTGGTTTTTGTTGCTTGAATATCACCTTTTTTCTCTTTTCTGTTTCCTCTTAAAATCAGGTTGAAGATCTACACCCTGGTTTTTCGAAGTCCAATTACATGTACCTTTCCAAGGTAATGAAAATGGCTGTTTTAAGATCACATTGAATCCATTACGTAAAATGTGATTACCTTTAACATTGGTTCTTCTCCGTTTCTAGTGTTACAGGGATCTTAAGCAAACAGAGAATGCCATGAAGTTCTGTGATTTGGCAGAGCAGCTTCCTTGTATCACCAGAGAGGTAAGCCCAGATGGCCCAAGAGCGCTATTATTTTACCAGTACTACTCCAGCTTCAGATGTGAACAGTGGCTGACAGACATCTGGAGTTCTCTTCTATACCGAAACCTCTTGCCTTGGATTTAGTGTGAACTATGAAGCGTTAAAAGCTTGCTGTAGGTAACCTTTCACCAGGAGACCCCTTGTGTCTTTAAGGGACTCACAAATCATGGGCTGGCAGTTAAAACATCCTGATACTCGTTAGGTGCAAGACAGCAGGTAATGGGACAAGTCCCACCAGAAAGAGCAGAGACAGCATAATTCCGGGGAGCTGGTGATTAGACCTCGATAGGCAGCTAGACAGGCTGCCCACCTTAGAACAAGAGGAGTGTCTGTGGGGTTGCCATCATCAGTCCCCAGGGTTAGGGTCAGCCTTTGTTTCCTAGTGTTCTTGTGTTCCAGCACCTCACCACTAATTTAGCAGACGTTTATTTAGGGCTTCTAGGTGCCAGGCACTGAACTAGCCCTAGGACAACAAAGATAAACACAAATTATGGTGTTTTTTAAGTTCTTTTATTTTTTTTCACGTTTCAGTTATTTTTTAGTTAAAGAAAAGCAGCCTTTTCCAAGGGCAACGAAGTGAACTGGACCTCAGGAGGAAGCAGGGTGAGGGCCTCTCACAAGCTCTTGCTCCGAAACCCGGACTTGAGGAAAGAGGCCCTCCTGGGAACCAGGGTCGCTGGCCAGCAGAGGGCTGCCTTTGGTGGGCGGGGTGGAGCTGCAGCCCACACTGGTCACTGGTTTGGTCTGCATGGGCTCTAAGGTGATTTCCACCTGCCAGTTGGTTGACAGGGTTAACACTATTATTCTTGGGGGGCATTAAATTAAGGACTGATGCGTGGAGCCAAGAGAAAGTGGCTTATTCAGTTGGATTCTGAATCACAATCAGGAAGTAGTCTTTATGTGGTGCAACCATAATTTCATTTTTCTTAGAGCAAATCCGAAGGAAGGTGAGGTCATTCTGGGGGTCAATTTCACGCACGGTGCTCTGGGCCTTCAAAATGAAGTTGTGCATGAGGTTGGCGTACTGTGTGGTGGTGGGATTGTCCATGGTATCTTAATAGGAATGCCTTCTGGGTTCACCACGACGATTCCCTGCACTCCCTTCTGGCTCTGACGTCGCTTCAGTGTCTCCTCCACCTCTGCCGTCTCGGAACGATCGGGTAGCTCCGCGTCGTCAGCACTGACCAGTCTATAAGTTCTTTTAAATAATACATTAACACCCTAGGTTAGTCATCATATTTTCTCACAGCCTTCACAAAATATTGTTCTGATAGAAGGTAAACTTCTAGTTGGTCAGACACTACAATTGAGTCAGTGTATTAATGTTTATGACTAAAGCTATTGGAGAACTTGCCGTTAAAAAAATCTAGCTAGCAGCTACTTCAGATATCTGTGTTGTCCAATTTTCCTCATATGTTTATTTTAAATGTATTACATTCCTTAAATTCTTTCTGACAGGTAAATGTTTGTTAAATATAAAAATGAATAGGATACCCTACCGCTTGAATTTATTGCCACTGTTTCTAACTTACACACTTGTTTTAAAGAAATGACAAGATATATGGAGTCCTAAAAAACATATGGCTAAAAGTATAAGATTAAAAATCTTAAATATATATTATTTTAAAATATATATATCTTTATTGATTCCAGAGAGGAAGGAAGAGGGAGAGAGAGAGAGAGAGAAACATCAATGATGAGAGAGAATCATTGATCAGCTGCCTCCTGCACACCCCCTAACTGGGGATCGAGCCCAGTAGGCATGTGCCTACTGGGCATGTGCCCTAACTGGGAATCGAATCGTGACCTCCTGGTTCACAGGTCCACATTCACCACTGAGCCACATGGCTGGACAAACATATATAAAGTCCCTGAGAATGTCAGTAATGAAATGTGTATTTGCCTGTGTGGGTCTAACAGTGGAATCTCAGACTTCTTCAGATCCTGCTGCTAGGGCTAGGACTGCTTCCACACCTTACAGTTGAAGAAGAAAACAGTGTTATCATTAATACACTCTCCTTCCTGTTTGCTACCCCTCCACACCTGGTGGAGGAAGAGCCTGGACATAGTTCTCCACGGTACTCATGTTCTCAGAGATCTGAGTCATGCCTGGTCCTCAGAAATCCACATTTCCATTGTAATGGTTCTTTCACAAAAGTCTCCCCTCACCCAGTGGAGCTCTACTTCCAAGTACCTGGAGTGTCAGGAGGAATGCTTGAATTTTCACTGTGTATTTGTGTTTTCTTGATAGGATAAAAATGCAGAGGAAGAGGTGAAAAAAATAAGCATGGCCTTGAAGAAGTAAATAAAAGAACTTACTCTTCAACAAATTAGATGTGGTCTACTAACTATTAAACTTATCGAAGCTGTGTTTTTATTATCCTCTTTTGATGTAAGGGTAATAGACTCAGATTTGAGGGTAAAGCCATGTTTCTGTAGAATGCATTCACTAGTAGCACTACACCACCAATCATGTTATTTGGAGAAGTCTGTTTCCTATAATGTCAGTACAAAATGATCTTTTAAAATGTGTGCTTTATTTTTTTCCTATCAATAAACTATAGTCTTAAGAATCTTTCTTTAAATTTTTCTTTAAATAAAATACTTAAATCAATCCAATAAAATGGACTCTGGTGAGTGTTTTATTGTTGCTTCGATGGAAACTTTACAAAACAAAATAACTTCATTAATGTGGATAAAAAATGAAAAAGTGGGCAAAGGATGTGAACTAGTCATTGGCAAAAGAGGAAATATAGCCCAGCTGGCCTGGCTCAGGGGTTGACCATCAACCTATGAACCAGAAGATCACAGTAGATTCCTACTCAAGGCACATGCCTGGGTTGCAAGCTCGGTCCCCAATAGGAGGCATGCAGGAGGCAGCCAATCAATGATTCTGTCTCATCATTGATGTTTCTACCTCTCTCTCCCTCTCCTCTCTGAAGTCTATAAAAACATATTTTTTAACCAAAGTTCCAGATGAAAAATGAACCCTGCTTTATCTTCATATTAAACTAATTTTTCAAAGTGTTATCACATCGCCTATTTCGATGAAAGCTTTTTACATGCGAGATAGGTTAAGAAAGTGATGCCATCCTCATTTTCCCATGGAGGAACTAGACCAAAGGTTAGGTTTGCTGGAGGTCACATACCTAGCTAATGAGAGAATAGGAACTCGACCCAGCAGTCCTGGCTCCCTGCCTGGGCCTGTACAGCAAGCAAAGAAGGGTCAGAGCTATGCAATCAATCTTAAACCATTTAATATTTAATGGCTGTAGGAACTGTTTCCTTTGTTGCCATTTACCTAGAAAAAGTGCTTAAGGCAGCTAAAAAAGATAGCCTTCTAAAAACAAAGAAAGACTTGTTGAAATTTGTGTCATTATTAACCTAGCCAAGAACATACTAATATCTCCCACAGTGGGGGGAAATGGTTCATTGGAAGGAAAACAGTAATTTAAGATGAGCTTTGGATGGGAGCATGGTGTCCATATAAGATAAATTCATGGGGTTCGCCTGGAAAGGAGCCCTGTTCCATGTAGCGGACCATTTACTTCATCTGGCTGTGGGAATTTCCCCTCAAGATGTTGCTCAGTCATACTTTGTTTCCCTTTCCATTTTGATGCAATTGTGTGAATTTTCACTCTTCCATAACTATAATTTACATTTCATAGCATACTTAGTTGAGATTGTGATCTATCTCACAGTTTCAGATGCCCCCAATCAGGACTGTTGCATTTGGGTCTCTGAGTTGGCCACAGAAATTTAGGGGTGAGGGGAAAAGTTTGTGTGATTTTCCCAAACTCAGCTATGGATTACCGACACGTGGTTTCTTTACAAAGAGGCCAACTTGGAAGTAATAGCTGCATGTTCTCCTGACCTCCCACGTTGGTATCAGGCTGGTCATGTTCTCAGCTCCCAGGAAGCACAGGGCCCATGAGGAATGCTCTTCTTCTTTGTTTTTGTTTTTTTGATTTTTAAATTGAATCTATTGGGGTGACACCTATAATAATAAAAGCATCATATGCTAATTAGACTGGACATCCTTCTGGACAACCTCCCAGATGAAGCCAGGGCTGTGAGGGAAACCCAGGTCCCAGGTGCCAGAGGGAAGCTGGTGCTGGCAGCTAGGGGAAGGAAGGCCTACTCTTGCATGAATTTTGTGCATCAGGCCTCTAGCTAGTTAATAAAATTATATAGGTTTGAGGTATACAATTCTATAATACATCATCTGTATATTGTATTGTTTTTTCCACCCCAAGTTGTCTCCTTCCATCGCTATTTATGCCTCCTTTACCCTCTTCTACCTTCCCCTACCCTCCCTTTCCCTCAGTAATCACCATACTGTTGTCTATGCCCATGAGTCTTCTCTCTCTCTCTCTCTCTCTTTTTTTTTTTTTTTTGCTAAATCCCTTCACCTTTCTCACCCAGTCCCCAAACCCCTCTGACATCTATTGTCTGTTCTCTGTGTCCATGATTCTGTCTCCACAGGAATGCTCTTCTGAACATAGTGAGCTAGATCCCCAACTTCAGTTTCTTCTTCAAGGGAGGAGCCAGTGATCAAAAGAATCATGCAACCAAACAGACTGTGACTGGCCTCCATCCTGCACAGCATTTGCCCAGGTCTGGGGAGAAGCTGCTCACGACCCCATCACCCACAGTGAGTACTCTATTTCCCAACAACTTGAACCTGTGGACTGCTCACTAAAAGGGGTGTCTCCTCCTTTTTGCATCAGCTTTATTGAGATAGAAATTACATCTAACAAAATGCACCCATTTAAAGTGTACAGTTTGATGAGTTAGCACAAATTTATGCCGCAGTGTAAACCCTACCACAATCAAGATACAAAATATGTGTATCATTCCAGAAAGTTCCCTGTGTCCCTTCCCACTCAGTCTCCCACCTGCATCCCAGTGTCAGGCAACTACAGATATGCTTTCTGTCACTGTAGTTTAATTTTTTTTTTTTTTAGAATACCATATAAATGGTATTCTTTCGCAGAGCACAGTTTTGAGATTCATCTGTGTTATTGGATATCTCAATAGTTCATCCCATTTTGTTGCTCTGTAACATTGCACACGTTGAATAGACCATAAATTGTTTATCAATTCACCTGTTTGAGGTTGTTTACAGTTTGAGGATGCTATGAATTAAGTTGATATAAACATTCATGTACAAGTCTTTCTGAGGACATGGAGAGGGGGGAATAAACACCTAGACATGGAACTGTTGTGTCACTTGATAAGTGTATATTATCTTTACAAGAAACTACCCTACTGCCTTGCAGACGGTTGTACCATTCTGCATTCCCATCAGAAATGTATGAGTTCCAGTTCCACAGCCTCGCCATCACTTGGCATGGCCAATCTCAGTCTCTAATTTTAGGTTTTAATTTGCACTTCCCTGACTAGTCATTTGAATATTTTTTCAAATGCTCATCGGTAAACCTGTGATTTACCTGCTCTGATTAGCTCAATGAACTAAATTCAATAATCCTATAGCCCAAAACATCCTTGTCAGTTGCTGGTCAGTTGTTACTTTTTCTTTCTTGCCTTAACAGCAGCAGTAGTGAGAGAGCTGACAGAAGCTGTCATGTCTCTCCTGTCCCTGGGGGAAATAATCAAAACGGACCTTTCGAAATCCCCTGCATCAAAAGTTGAGCTGGTATCTGGAGCCTGCAGCACCAGAACGTTGCTGGGAGCAAGGAGTTATCAATCATCAATCATATGTGCCTCTTCCTCCCTTGCTCTCTTGTACTTATTTCCCAACAACTAGTCTTGAGTCTTCTGACCTCTTGCAACACAGTTTATGCTTCTAATTTTGTTATTCTATTCTGTTTCTTTGAATTGTTATCTACTCCATAAGTGCATGTATTCATTCTCTAAATCAAGCATGTCAAACTCAAAGGCTAACATGTGCCAATTAAATGAGGCATGCGGCCTGCGGGTCTTGAGTTTGACATGCTTGCTCTAAATAGATTAAAAGACACTGCATCTTATCTTGCTTCTGTGTTCCAGTGATGCTCAAAAAATATTTTCAAAGTTGAATTAAATTTGCAATTTTACACACACACACACACACACACACACACTCCATATACTTGTTTAAAATGTAAAACAAACTGGAAATTATCTTTATGGAATAAATCAGCATGTTGTTTTGAGTTCCTGCACTGCACGTATTAATTTTAAAAGAATACATGCCTTGGTTCAGTAAAATTTGCAGAAAGCCAGACATCCCATGAAACGAATTGGTTGGTTGAGATGTTTATCCCTCCAGCTATCTTTCCCCTTTTATGACTACAAAGAATACCGATGTTTCTTTACTTTTCAGAATCCTCTACTTGGGAAGACTTCTGGCAGCCACCTACTGGATGTCCCACTGTGCGGAAGCAAAGGGTCTTTATGAGTCTGGCTCCTGCCCACCCTTCGGCTGGTCTGCCCATAGGTGTGTCCGCTCTCACACTCCCACACTACCTCAGCCAGAAAGTGTCTCTCTCAGCCAGTACACTCTACTGTGCAAGACTGGACCCAGAGAGGCTGGGCCCAGGCCACACCCTCTCTCCCTGCCTCTTCTTGTTGTGCTGCTTATGTGATGGGGGTGAGGGACTGGGGGAGCCCAGAAGATGGCAACTTCACCAGAACTGTCTGATGTAGAGGGAGACATTCAGAGGGCCACAAAAATCAGGCTTTTGCAGAGAACTAAGGCCTTTCAATGACTGATGCTCAGTTAGCCAACCTTCCATCAGTTGATAGGATACCAGATATCCATAACAATAATCATAAAGCATTCAGAACCCCGAGAGGCCTTCTATATTTAAAAAAGAAAGATTAAAGTGTATGTGGTGTTAATATTTTAATGTAAGTAATTTTACTAGAATCTTCTAAACCCATTGTCTTCATTTTAAAAAATATTTTTTTTTATTGCTTTCAGAGAGGAAGGGAGAGGGAAAGAGAGATAAAAACATCAATGATGAGAGAGGACCATTGATTGGCTGCCTTCTGCACGCCCCCCACTGGGGATCGAGCCCACAACCTGGGCATGTGCCCTTGATCAGAATCGAACCTGGGACCCTTCAGTCTGCAGGCCTGATACTCTATCCGCTGAGCAAACCAGCCAGGGCTGTCTCCATTTTTTTGATAGCATTGCTTGAATTAGTTTTTTGACATCCCCAAAATATTTATGTTTATTTATAAATTATACATAGTAATACTCTGTTAAAATGTTCATGATAAAACATACACACAGAGAACATTTTAAGGGGTAAGATTAACTCCTTTCTTGATTAAAAAAAATTCTTAGCAAAGTAGAAAAAAAGGACACTTTCTGAGCCCATCATACTTATTAACACAGAATTGAGAAGCATTTGTACTGAAGTCAGGAAGAGACAAGGATGCCAATATCACTATTATTGATTAATATTGTTCTGTAATTACTAGTTCTAACAGAAAAAGACAAATAAATTACATTTGAAAGTAATATATGAATAGAGTATAATTGATATCCTTACTTATGTCAGTAAATAAATTTATATGTATGAAAAAACTGAGAGAATTAACTTCAAAACTAATGTAAACAATAGGAGAGTCTACTGAAGTAACGCAGTAAAAAAATTAATGTGTACACAGAAAAATAGAAGCATCACAAATACAAATAACAGCCAGTTAGAAGATGTAATACCCCTTTTACCATAACCACATAACAAAATCAAATAGCTAGGAATAAACTTCAGAATCAAGCCTGGTAGGTAAGCAGACATCTAAGGACCCAATGGTTTGAACAAATAGAAAGACGTTTTGACTAAGAAGACAGCATCCTAAAGTTATCAAAAATTCCTCAGTTAATCTTGAAATTTAGTGTAATTTCAATTAAAATACCAATACAATTCTTTTTGTGTTCTAAGAGTCAAGTAGAAAAACAAAGAGCAAGTGTACTTGTGGAAATTCTGAAAAAGTTGAGTAAAGAAGGGAAGTCAAAGCTACCAGATATGAACAAAAAAGTATTGTGAATCTGTAGTATTTAAAGCAGTTTTGCGAATAAATGAACAGAGCAGTAAAATCGAATAGAAAAATAATAAATACACCTTAATACACATGCAAGTTTAATATAATGGATAAAGGTGACATGTAAAATAGACCATTCTATAAACGAGCCTTCTTCAATAAATGGGGGAAAGGGAGTGTGGGATAGACTAAAATGAAGCAACAGGTTTAGATCTAGTTTTAACCAGCAGGAGGCAGCAGCATCCTGAGATCCATCCTCCCCATTGCACCATGATGGTCACAGACCCTCCTAAGCCCGCAGCGGTGTTACATGGATCATTGTATTCTAAGCATGCACAACTGTGTCTGGAGCTACACACAGCTCATTAAAGGTCCACAGCATCTTTAGCCTGGGCTACCACAACAGGGAAAGGGATGCCAACGAGGAAGGAAGTCAAGGCTCAGAATTAGAGTACAAGTAGAAAAAGAGGAAATGGGAGAGACAGAATAGCCTCGCTGGGCACACAATCGGTGGGTCCTTGTTGATGGGCCCAACTCAGAGATAAAGTGGTGCCTATGACAAGAACCGTGGAGATGTCATCACAGAGACCTGATGTGTCATCTGGGAATAGCCACCACCTTCCAGGAGCCCAGAGGCATGGCTCTGTGTGATCTTGAGCAAACCAAGCATCCATCGTTGGGGACACTTCTTCCTGCTGTGTCCAACTCACAGGGTTCACATAAGAAGGATGTGACATGACAAATGTGAGTATACGTTGCAAAAACTATGACTTATGATCATTGTTCACTTTAAGTTAAGCCTTGCTGGTAACATGCTCTGACTCACTGTGATCGCCTTTTATTTCCAAAGGAGCCTTGGATTACATGGACTATGTAGACCCAGCAGGAATCCAGACACCCTCCCCCAAAGGAAGTGGAGGGTGAGAGCCGTGGAATAATCAGCATCTCTTGTTGCCCTGTCCGAATGCAGGCCCCGGGAGGGAGTGATGACCCTGTGAGCCTCCTGCTTCGTTTTCCTGCATCCTGCAGGCTGTGAGGCATCTTGTGGAACTTGGTGAAAGACCCAGAGCTCACGCCAGAGCATGGCAGCAGCGAGGGCTTTCTGGGATGCAGAGCTCACATCACAGCTCTCTTCTTCCCTGCTGACATCTGTAGCTCTTCAGCGGGTCTGATAACACATACAGAGATACACTCCCAGGTTCCAGAGAAGTGCTGAACTGAGCTGGCAGGTTCGGTGTTCTTTCTGCAAAAGTCTGGTGGGAAAGCAACAAGACCAGATACCCACTGTGCGTGCTACAGTGCAAGGGTGACCAGGGCTGCCTCAGGCATCCTGGTGCCTTATTACCTATTTCCAGAGAAAGAGGAGGAGGGATCAAGAGCAAAGATCATGGGAAATGCACTGCTTTATCACTGGAGCTCATTTAGTTCTCAGAAACCGGCTTCTAGGGAGACATGGCATGGTGTAAAAAAAAAAAACACACACGAAACTACGGGATTCAGAACTGGGTTCAAATCTAGACCTGGCACTTGCTAAGAGTATGAACTTGGGTGAGTGATTTACGCTCTCCCAGCCTTAGCTTCCTTGTCTGTAAAATGGTAATAAAAATGCCTACTAGGCAGAATTTTGTAGGAAGTTTAAATGATGTACATAACATAATTGGCAACAGAGATGGAGAATGCTCTTCAGCGTCCCTCCTGGAGGGGCAGGGACTCTCCTGGCTATTTATGTCTGCCTGAGACAGTTCCCCAGGCCCCCGCAGGGCCACTGAAGTGGTTCACATAGATTTTGGTAGGTGCTTGTTGACTATTCCCCTAGCTTCTGGTTGTTTAATATATTTCTGCAGAAACAGCCCGGTTGGCATGGCTCAGTGGTTAAGCATTGACCTAGGAACCAGGAGGCCATGGTTCGATTCCTGGTCAGGGCACATGCCCAGGTTGTGGGCTCGATCCCCAGGGGCATGCAAGAGGCAGCCACTCAATGATTGTCTGTCATCACTGATCTCTCTCTCTCTCTTCCTCTCTGAAATCAATAAAAATATATTTTAAGTAAATAAATAAGTAATAAATAAATAAATTTCTGCAGGAACGGGCTGGGCAATGGGCCCACTGAACAGAGTCCCCGAAGTCCGTGGCGGCATCAGAGGAACTCGGTGCAAATTGTGGGAGAGAAGTTGTGTGTTTCGCCCCATCCCAGGCTGGCTGCCCCAAACGCTGTGCTGCACGCACACGAGACGGTGAGTCGGTGCTGGTTTCCTTGACTTGGCTGGGTCCCACAACATAGTTCGGAAGCCTGGTGAGATGTTCCTGAATTCACATGTTTTGTGGGTGTTTGCAGTTTCCCACTGGCTACTGAGAGCTTGCAAGGAGCAGAAGGAAGGAAACCCACCAACTGCTCGTAGAGAGACTCTTTCACACACGTGGCACACATGGGCTCCTCCCGTCCTCCCCACAGGCTCCCTGTGCCCATTTCACAGGAGCTGAAGCACGAGCTCCCCGGGGATCCGGAAGTCACACCGTGCAACAGGCTGCTGATGCCTGAGCTGGGACACGGCCCTTTCACAATGAGATGCCAACAGGATACAAATGTTGAGAAAACACGAAAAGCCACGCTTTCGGGGTTCTGTGAGTCTGTGGAAGCTTCGGTCGCCTGGTAGTTGCTGACTTTACCTCCGAGGCTGACGTCCAGGACTCTTGCTACTCTCCTTCCCTCTTCTCAGCCCTGTTCTCCCTCATCCCCTTCTTTTCTTTGCCCATTTCGTCCCTAGAAAGGCCCGTACTGGCTCCATTTTATTTTTATTTTTACTTTTTCTGGCTCCATTTTAGCCAGCACAAATCTCCCAAGCCCAGGAGAAGGACTTTGGGGACTTTCCACGGGGAGGGTGTCTGCCTTGGTTTTGGAGCCCTTCACGAGGCCAGCGCCCCATCCCCAGGAGCGAGGAGCCTCTGGGCCAGGCGGGACTGCCCACTAACTGTGAGTCTTTCCTTGCACAAAGCATGTTGCCCTTCCTTCCCTTGGGGTGTCTGCGGCCGCTTTTCCCGACAATCAAATAAGCTGTGTTCTGTGTGACTGGCTCAGTTATCCCAGTACATGGGGGTAAGCGCCAAGGAGAAAGCTGATACCCGTGTTGTGTAAGCTGTTTCCTGGGAAGTTTGCCTCCTGCGTGGTCAGAGCTGGTTACCGCTGTCTGCGTGTGCACTGCCCACCCCTTCCTCCCCTCCCCCCACCCAGAGCCTCAGCATCTGGGGACATGGCCTGTATCCTTTCGTCTTCCTGAGCTGGCGTACAGGACAAACTACACATCTTCAGTCATTGGGTCCCCAGCATCAGGAATAAAACTGCCACATAGCAGGTGACAGTAGAAATCCTTTGGAATCAGAACAGAGGACGGTGGATTACACTGGGTGCTCCTCACAGCCCACAAAGCTGGTACTAACAGGTTTACTGTGGACAGGTGGAGGCAGAGGCCTGGCTCTGGAGTCCATCTGGTTCCCGTTGAGGCAGGCCCCCTGGAAGCCAAACAAGCCTGAGTGCCTTTGTGTCCAGCTTTGACTTGAGTTTTGTAAGTAATGATGAAAATAATGATATTTTTTGAACAACGCTTAAAAAGACAGATACTGACAGAGGATTTTTTTCCCATTGATTTTTTTTTTTTTTGAAAGAGTGGAAGTGAGGAAGGGAAGGGAAGCAACAGAGAGAGAGAGAGAGAGAAATATCAATGTGAGAGAGATACATGGATTGGTTGACTCCCTCACGTGCCCCAAACAGGGCCTGGGATTGAACCTGCAACTCAGGTACATAGGTGCCCTTGACCAGGAATCGAACCCAAGCCTCTTCCGTGTGTGAGCTGGTGCTCTAACCACTGAGCAACAAACCAGGGCCCTAGGTACTTCCTTTTTGTGCACTATTATAAATGTTACTAGAGGCCTGGTGCACAAAGTTCATGCAGGGGGGTGTCCCTCAGCCCAGCCTGCACCCTCTCCAATCCTGGACCCCTCAGGGGATGTCCAACTGTGGGATTGGGCCCAAATTGGCAGTTGGACATTTCTCTCACAATCCAGAACCACTGGCTCCTAACCACTCACCTGCCTGCTTGCCTAATGCCCCTAACTGGCCCCCTGCCTGCCTGATCACTCCTGACCGCCTCTGCCTGCCTGCCTGGTCGCCCCTAACGGCCCTCCCCTGCTGGCCTGGTCGCCCCCAACGTGCATACAGCTGGGGTCTCTCAGCCCGGCCTGTGCCCTCTCACAGTCTGGGAGCCCTCAGGGGATGTCCTCGGGGGAGCTGGCCTAAGCCAGCAGTCAGGCATCCTTAGCTCTGCTACGGAGGTGGGAGAGGCTCCCGCCACTGCTGCTGCGCTTGCCAGCCGTGAGCCCAGCTCAGGGCTTCTGGCTGAGTGGCACTCCCCCTGTGGGAGCACACTGACCACCAGGGGGCAGCTCCTGCATTGAGTGTCTGTCCCCTGGTGATCATTGTGCATCATAGCAACTGGTTGTTCACCGTTTGGTCGATTTGCATATTAGCCTTTTATTATATAGGATGGTTTTTATTTTAAATTCCAATTGTTTATAGCAGACACGTAAGAAAGCAAAATCTTGTATCTTACAATCCTGCTCTAATTGTTTAATGATTTAAGGAGGTTTTGTCAATTCTTTGGGATTTTGTACATAGACTATCACGTCATCTGCAAACAATGACAGTTTTAATTACATCTTCATAATCTATATAAATTTATTTCCTTTTAAAAAAATCTTGTTGTATTAACTAGGGCGACCAGTATAGCGTTAAATAGGAGTTTTAAAAGGATACATGCATGCCTTGTTCTTTGAAAGACAGTGCTCAGTTTCTTACCATTAACAATAATGTTAACTGTGGATTTTTGTAGACCTTCTCTATCAAGTTAAAAATTTCTTTCTCTATTCCTACTTTTTAAAAATATATATATATTTTATTGATTTTTTACAGAGAGGAAGGGAGAGGGATAGAGAGTCAGAAACATCGATGAGAGAGAAACATCAATCACCTGCCTTCTGCACACCTCCTAATGGGGATGTGCCCGCAACCAAGATACATGCCCTTGACCAGAATCGAACCTGGAACTCTTCAGTCTGCAGGCCGACGCTCCATCTACTGAACCAAACCAGTTAGGGCTCTATTCCTACTTTTATAATTTTTTTTTTTTTAAATCATGAATAGGTGTTGGCTTTGTCAAATGCTTTTTCTGCATCAGTTGATATGTTTTTTATTCTTTAGCCTGTTGATGTGGTGGATTACATTAAATGATTTTTAGATGTGAGACTAGCCTTGAAAACCTGGAATAAATCCTACTTGGTTGTAGTATGTAATTCTTTTTATACGTTTATGGTTTGACTTGTTAATATTTTAAGAATTTTCACATCTATGTTCATTAGAGGTATTGGCCTATAGTTTTCCTTTCTTATACCCTCTTTTTCTAATGTTGATATTAGAGTAAATAATGCTGGAATGAGTTAAGAAGTGTCCTTTTTGGTTTCTATTAGAGATTATAGACAATGAGTATAATTTCTTCCATAAATGTTTGAAAGAATTCACCAGAGAAACCATCTGAGTCTGATGCTTTCTTTTTTCTTTGGAAAGCTATTAACTACTTATTCCAATTCTTTAGTAGATATTGGCTTATATAGATTATTCCTTGTGTGAATTTTGGTAGTTTGCATTTTTCAAGGAATTCGGCCATTTCATTTAAGTTATCAAATTTGTGGTCATTGTTTTTCTTTTTATTTGTATCACTTGGGGAGGAAATTAATAAGGGATTTTCATGATTTAAACCAGGTTCTATATTTCTATGAGGATGAGAAGAAATAATACCTGTAACACACTTAGCAGCAGGACTGACAAATAGAAATGTTGGTTGCTGCTATCTGTATTACTTTCAATCCTTACTAGACTCATGAATTCTACATATATGTTTGAGCTTCTCATCTACCCTGATTCCTCAGAAGCAGGACTTCTGCAATGGTGGGCCAAGAAGCTTGGAAACTCTCTCCCTCCAAAATTGTGATAAAACTAAACAAAATTGTTAAAAACAACTATTTTTGATCTCTGGAAATTGGTCAATGTAACAAATTAAGAGCATTAATTGAAGAAGAAAAAAAATCACTGAACCTTAGCTATTAGCATTTTTGCCTGGAATTGCTCTCATTCCTCCCTACCCCTAACTCAATTTGTGTGGTAATTATACCAGGGTGGGGCAAGTAGTGAAATCTTGTAGCTTCTCTGCCAGGGCTGCTGACTTGATTGGAACAAAGCATGGAAAAACCCAGTGCCAGTGGGTGTTGCAATGAACAGTAGCAATCTCGGTGAGAAACAAACAGGAAAGGCCAACATCACAGACAGCCTGAAGTTGTGATTCTGCTGGAGGCAAGCAACAGAGAGACACATTTTGCTATAAATGTTATAAATTTATAAATAGTATAATCCAGGGAATGAGGTAGAAGTAGTGAGTTCCCACATGTCCTAGTAGTCTGAAAAGCTACACACATGCCCATGGCCATATACTCACTTAGGAGAGACCAGAGAGGGCCCTCATTATTCACACATCCTTGGCTGAACATGAGTTTTTGCACATATAAAATAAAGATGAGCTTGAAAAAAAGTAAGTCTGGAGTAGACTTGTAAACTGTCTGAATTTTGAGTGCATTTTTCAACCCATACAAAGATTCATTGACAAATGACCTAAGACCATTTGAGCACAACCTCTAACCTATCATTGTCTGACCACTAAGCTATGATGTCACAGGAAAAACCCTAAGGGAACCAGGCTTAAGAATAAGAATAACAATTTTTTAAAAAACTAAGCAGAAATATGTGTAATAAAGAAAGGAAAAATATTTGAAGAAATAATGGACAGAAACTTCCAAAATTTAATGAAAAACATCTATGTACACCTATAAGAAGCTCAAGATAAACTCAAAGAAATCCAGACCTAAGAACATCATGGTCAAAGTGATAAGAACCAAAAACAAAAAGAAAAATATTGAAAGTAGCAAGAGAAAAAACATCTCATTACATACAGAGAAACAATTAATAGCTAAGTTTGCATATGAAAAAAATACAGGCTAGAAGGAAGTAGGGTGACATAATCAAAGTCTTAGATGGAAAAATTGTCAATAAGGAAGTCTATATCGAGCAAAAGTCTGTATTCTTCATCATGAAGTCTATATCCTTCAAACATGAAAATGAAATGAAGACATTCCTAGATAAACAATGACTGAAAGAATTCATTGCCAACTGAGCTTTTTTTTGCAAGAAATACTAAAATAAATCTTCCTGACAGAAAGGAAATGACATCAGATAGAAATTTAAATCCACATAAAGAAACAAAGTGCACTGGAAAAAGCAAATACCTAAGTAAAAATAGGTTTATATAAATATGTCATCATAAAGACTTAAATATATAAATGTTCAAAGCAGCAATATCTATAATAGCCCAACAGTGGAAACAATCCAGATGTCCATCAACTGGTGAGAGAATAAACAAAATTGGTATATCTGTACAATGGAGTACTATTTAGCAATAAAGCGGAATGAACTACTGAGAAAACACAGAGCTGATTTGTAAAAGCCTAGAACTGAGCTTCCCCTGTTAAAAGAAAGCTGATGACTCAACGTTTGGGTAAAGACATCTGGAAAAGAATCTCTAACAAATGACAGAACCACCAGATACCAGGTAGCTATAAGTCCTGAGTGAAAGGTATTTCTTCTGGGGCTAATCTGCAGAAGCAGCAAGCTGTAGACCTGTTTAGGCTATTCTCTGGCCAAAGCACATTAAGTGATGAGAAAGGGAGTTTTTATGAGCACCAAACCCATTGCAACTTAAGTTCAGAGAGAAGTACGAAGTTGGCAGGCCTGAGATTCCTTTGAATCTCCCCAATAATTTTATTTTATTTTTTATATTTTAATTGAATTTATTATGGTTAAAATTATATAGGTTTCAAGTGTACAATTCTATAATACATCATCTGTATATTATATTGTGTGTTCACCACCCAAAGTCAAATCTCCTTGCATCACCATTTATACCCTTTTTACCCTCTTCCACTTGCCCTCATCCCCCTCTTCCTCTGGCAATCACCATACTTTGTGTCTATGAGTTGTTTGTTTTTTGTTTGTTGTTTAATCCCTTACATATTTCCCCTAGGCCCTCCAACCCTCTTCCCTCAGACAGCTGTCAGTCTAGTCTCTGAATCTATGAGCCTGGTTCTGTTTTGTTTGTTTATTTTGTTCATTAGATTCCACATATAAGTGAAACCATATGCTACTTATCTTTCTCTGGCTGGCTTATTTCACTTAGCATAATACCCTCCAGATCCATCAATGGTGTTGAAAAGGTAAAATTTCCTTTTTTTATGGCAGAGTAGTATTCCACTATGTATATGTACCACCACTTTTTCATTCACTCTTCTACTGATGGGCACTTGGCTGCTTCCAACTCTTGGCTATTGTAATGAATACCATTGCAATGAACATAAGTGTGCATATATTCTTTTGAATCATTGTTTCAGGTTTCTTAGACTATATTCCCAGATGTAGAACTGCTGGGTCATAGGCTATCCATTTTTTATTTTTGAGGAAATTCCATATTGCTTTCCACAGGGGCTGTACCAATCTGTATTCCCACCAACAGTGCACAAGGGTTCCCTCAGGCTTGGTGTTAGGTAATAGGGATATGAAATGAATAAAATTTAGCTGATGATCTTAAGTAACTTCCTCACTGACATAAAGTATCTTGTGGGTCTTTTCTCCACTCTGTAAAAATAGAGAACATGGTCCCATCCTCTTTCTCAGAAAGCTTTTTTTCAAAGGAGGCTAGTTTCTTCAAAGTGTGAGAGATGGTTGCTTATTACTCTGTCCCCTAGAGCTCCAGCAAAGCAGACCTGGAAAGTCTGCCTCTTTAGAAGCAGCTATAGATACAATAGGATGGATGGAAGGGCAATGGGAGTGGAAACCGGGGCCATTAAAGCTATGCTGCAAGAGCTACAAAGCCCTTGCATTGGACAGGACCATTCTGAAGCGGTAAAGATCAAGTAAACACCTAGGGGCCCAGCCCTATCTCCTCATGAATAACACTCCAGGGTTCTCATGATCCTCTAAATTCTTGAGGGAGGGGGATGTGAAGACTATGGGAGCCACGACTCAATTCTGCTTTGAAATACCATTGTTTACACATTGCTCTCTCACACTATTCAACTCCTCATTGGCAGAGACCATGATTTATACATCTTGCTATCTTGCTTCCCCAGCCTCTGTGCCTAATATGAACAATAATAATTATTATGATGATGATTGTAGCTAACATTCTGTGGCATGTTTACTTTATTCCAAGTACTGTGCTAGGTAGGCAGCAGGTATGATTTACCTAAATATTCGCAACAATAGTTGAATTTGAGACCTTAATTTCTCCATTTTGCATATGAGGAGATGACCATTTTAAGAGGTTAATGTGCACCAATTCAAATATTTCTACAAACTGGCAGAGATAAGATTTGAACCCAAGACTTGAAGAAAGCTCTTAACCCCACATTACATGAACTCCGTGAATCTAGCCCCATGTCCCATGTGGCATGCATCCTATCCCCTAGTGCAGTGGTTCTCAACCTTTTTAATGCCGCGACCCTTTAACACAGTTCCTCATGTTGTGGTGACCCCCAAGCACAAAATTATTTTCATTGCTACTTCATAACTGTAATTTTCTACTGTTAATCGTAATGTAAATATCTTTGTTTTCCGCTGGTCTTAGGCGACCCTGACAGGTTGAGAACCGCTGCTGTAGAGCCTAAGACCATCGGAAAACACAGATATTTACATTATGATTCATTAACAGTAGCAAAATTACAGTTATGAAGTAGCAACGAAAATAATTTTGTGGTTGGGGGTCACCACAACATGAGGAACTGTATTAAAGGGTCGCAGCATTAGAAAGGTTTGGGAACCCCTGCCCCAGAGCCTTCTCAGGGACGTGACTCTTACAATAGGCTCCTCCCTGCCCTGCCTCTTCCTTTTCTCTCCCTGTTGGACCACTGTGGCCAGCCTAAGCACATGCCTAAGCATCACTTCCTTTGAAAAAATACCTTTCTTGACCATAATATCTCCTGCTATAGATCCCCACATACAGCACTAATTTCTCTGATTTCCCCCTCCTGTTGCTGAAAAAGCAAATCATGTGACCAGCCCATCACATTGTTTTCACAACTCAGATGTGTTTGTGGAGCCTTAAGAAGTTCATTGGTCCTGTGCCCTGCCTGACTGGATGCCATCTAGTTTCCACTTGGGCAGAAGAGCTGGCCTGAATATCCCATGATGCCTCAATTTCTAATGAAATCCCTGGTCACCTCATTAAGAACTTAGAATCAAGAGAAAACATGATTCTCTGTGAACTCCACATATATTTCTTAAAGTAGGAACAAAGGACAATTTCACTATATGCTCTGAGTGATTACTCTCATTCCTCATCTATTGAATTGGTGTAATAACATGTGTTATTCTATTAAATTATGATTGATGTTATTATCTATAAGATCTATGTAAACAGAAAATTAGGCAATAACTATAAAAAGATCGTAAAAAGGTAAGCACTCTGAAATACAAGACACTACTTGAAAGACATGAATTTCAAAAATTGTAATGGGCTCTTATTTAATTTGGGGTGATTTGTATTTGTATTTATGGTTCTCCACACACCTGCCCCGACACACACACACACACACACACACACACACACACACACACACACAATGTGCTCTAACGGAAGCATCACGATTTGAAATTGAATAGTAATTCTTACTCTGAATCTAGCTTCCTGCCTATAAAAGCGATACACTGACCTTTAGAACTCTCCTGAATGTTCTCAATGGCTAAGATTCAGAAAGAGATGAGAGAGAGAAGTAGCCTACAGAGGACGCTCATGGGTAATCCTTTGCTCCTGTGAACCTTCCACCTGGAAAAATTACCTGAAAAGTGTGACAAAGGGCACATTATTTATAACACCTGAATCAGAGTTGTGGCGAGGGTAGAACAAGCTGTAACGTGGCCTGGTGAGGCTGGCTGTGCCCGCGGGGGGAAGGAACACGTTTAGGAAATACATCACCAACCCCAGTGACAAAGATTAAGATTTACTCTAGGGCATGACACCTCATTAGCTCAGGCTTCATTAATCTGGAATTTATGCAATTAGACGAAGTGTGGTTTGGTGTTTATCTTTGATTTGCCAATCCTTTCTTCAGGGTCATGCAAATTCACAGCGAAAACAAAATTTGGGGGGAAAGTGTTGAAGATATAGTTGACTCTTCACATTTAATCAGAATATTATGTCTGGAGGCATCTGTGAGTGGTAATGAGACTTCAAATTCCTTCTGTACAGTGCAGTGAAGTGGAAGTGAGAATGCAGAGTGACCTTCATCCTCTTGATGATTCTTCATAGATGTTTATGAACCTGCCTATGGAGCCTTCTTCCTCTACTTCTCTTTCTTTTAACTGCCATTATCAGCAGTTGCTGTTTTTGTTGTTGTTGTTGTTTTTGTTTTTGTTTTTTTCTGGGGCTGTTGTCTACAAACTTAAAAAAAAAATCAGTTCCCAAGAATTATAGGGACTGTGAAGTCAAATAGAAAACATTCATGCTACTTTGACAATGAGAGGGTGGGCAATTCAGTCCCATACTCTGGCCTTACTGTTTGTGGGATTCAAATCTCAGCAAAATCACCATGCAGGATGGATCTTCAGCCACTCACTCCATGGCTTCCCAATCTACAAATTTCAAGGCTCAGTTGTCATTCAAAGCAGTGATTCTTAAACCCAGTTACTATATCGTAATGCATTGTGAGATTGACAGTATGATGTTACTAAAAATAAAGTACCAGCTAGTGCAAATAATGTCCTTTACAAACAAATGACTGGTTGAATTAAGATTACTCCCTATACTAACAACATTTTCCACTTGAATCGTAATAAGCTTTTCTGAGTGGGAAAAAAAAATAGTGCCTCCCAAATGTAGTTGCCAAAGACCCACAGCCTGTCTTACCTAAGACCGAATATTTGATGACAAGTGGCCATTCAGTAATCAAAAGTCACCTCATTAAGAACTTGGAATCAAGAGAAAAGATGATTCTCAGTACTATTACCTTAAATGTCCTAGGAAGTTTTGGAGGTTTCATGGGCATGTCAGACATGTACATGCTGTCGATCATATGTGCCAGAGCAGGAGAGAGCTTCAGAAATGCTGCTGAAGAGTTCAAGCTCTATCCAAGGGCTCCAAGAAGTGCCATTTATTGGTCTACAGATACTTGAAATATCAAATTAAAAGTCAGTCTCATTTAGTCCCTAAAATGGTCCCCAAATAGTGTGTTAAGCATATATAACACACTCCCCTACTCCACCTGGGTTATCGCCACCCCACAAGCACATCATATCCCCTCATTCAACAGGTATTTATTGAGCACATCTGAGATGCCAGCACTGTACCATGCCCTGGGGACTCAGCAGGGACATGACACATGACTAGGCCCTTCCACGCCTCAGGAACTTGTCCAGGATCTTTTCATCCACCTTCCTCAGTATTGTGTCTCTCTGGTCAACCCCTACGCATCTTTCATGGCCTAGCTCATATAGCACCTCTTTTCTAACCCCATCTCCCCACATTCCCTAGGAGAAGGAGGTATTTCCTAAACTTTATTCCCATAGCACTTTGTATGCATCTCTGTTACACCATCCATCACACTGTGTGAGGGGTGTTTGTTGAGTGTGTCTCCTGGAATAGATAATGAAGACCTCTGAATCAGGAAATGTCTTTATTTTACAACAAGATCTAATAGTACTTAATGTTTAGAAATCTAAAATATATGCTGAATAAATTCTGGCTTGATTGATCTGAATGTATGTGAAATAATACTTGATTTTACTGTGCTCTGCATGTAAGAACATATGAGAATTCTTAAAAAACACATGTCAGAGTGTCCCCTGTGATCATATGAGGAAGAACTTAGTTTATTTGACTGCCACATTATCTTAGATTATGTGTACTAATTGTGAAACTGTGGCACACTCTCAAATGATATAAATTACAGACCAAATAGTTTGGGAAGAAGAAGATAATTGAACAAGGACTTCACGTCCTGAAGCCACAATTTGTTTTTAGATTTTATTTTAGTGATGCTAATGCACTGCATGGGTTTGAATTTTGCAGGAATTTAACTGCTGTGTTCTCTAGTCTATAGTTAAATGCCTACATTTTCAAACAATCTGGAATATTTCCTTCATGAAAAATGCCTTTGACCGCCTTCTAGATTCCTAGTGACCTCAGTTGGGGTGTTGGTTTTGGGGGTTCCTGTCTCTCTGAGAAGCAGCAGCAGCTGCCAGGGCTCTGGCACCAGTCCCAGATGATTCAAGGCAGAGGTAGAAATGATGCGTGGGGAAGTGCTTTTGTTAACCACAAAGTGCTTGAGATGCATGAGGACGTTATCATCATTATTAGTTGGTGCCTCGAGAAGTTGATGGTATAGACCACGTTGGTAAACTTACTCTATAAAGGACCGGTTAGTAAATACTCCAGACTTTGCAGACTGTGTGGTCTCAGTCACAATTACTCAACTCTGCCACTGTAGCAGGAAAATAGTCATGGATAATAACTGAGTGTGATTGTGTTCCCGCATAACTTTACTTGAAGATATTGAAATTTGGCCTGGCCGGCATGTCTCAGTGGTTGAGCATTGACCTATGAACCAGGAGGTCATGGTTCAATTCCCGGTCAGGGCACATGCCCAGGTTGCAGGTTCATCCCCAGTGTGGGGTGTGCAGGAGGCAGCCGATCAATGATTCTCTTTCATCATTGATGTTTCTTTCTCTGTCCCTCTCCCTTCCTCTCTGAAACCAATAAAAATATATATTTGGCCCATAGCCTATGGACCTCTGGTGTAAACCACAGAAAATTCTCCTACCAAGATGGTTGGTAGCAATGGAGCTCATTGAGTCCATCTGAAGAGTATCAGAATAAATACTCAGGAAACAGTCAACTTGTATTAGTGGTATTAGAAAGCCACACCAGCTCACGGATATTTACTTATTTTTTCTTTGAAATTAATTGTTCTCCTCACATGCTTTGTTTCTTCAACCTACGTTTATTTTCCACTGGGAGCATTGGGTTCTTCAACTCTGGGTGAAGGCCAGGTCAATACAGGTCAGCCCCTATGGGCTCAGGGGAAGGAACGAATGAGCCCAAGGCAGAGAAATAAATCATAACTTCAAAGCCCTGGGAACTACAACTTTGAGTCTCCTTGTTTGAAGTTAACCTTCCCACCAGATTATTACTTTATACAGTTTCTCTCCTTTAGTTATCAGGTGTTGAGTGTTCTCTGCTTCAGAACTGAGGTAATGGGCAGTGTCCTGTTTCAGACCCACCTCCTCCAAGAAGCCTGCCTTAATTGCCTATCTTGAATTGGCAAACACGAGTCTCTCCTTCCTTTGAATTTCTCCAGCACTTTATCTGTATTTACCTCAAGGCTCCTGATTCATATCTTCATATTATCTGTATCTACAGACCCTCTTGCTGAAAGAAGCAAGGTCTCTGAGTCCTCCCTGCACAGCTCACATTTCTAATTACTTAAAGTAGATGCTAAATACATAGTTTCCAATCAAATAAAAAAATTCAATAAATTCACCAAAAAATCCAGTAAGCTGACAGACTGATTCACTTATAGCAGGCTGTCCAGTCCAGCAGAATTTTCTGCTCTGAGGAAAGTGGGTTAGATCGGTGCTGTCCACAACAGTAGCCACTGGAGTATGGCTAGTGTGACTAGGGAACTGTACTTTTAACTTTATTTAATCTTAATTACTATACATTTCAATAGCCGTGTGTGACTAATGACTACCTTGTTGGATAGCACATGGCTCTAGGGCAAATAATTAATTTCTTTTGTGAGTGGATTGTTTATTTGGGCAGTGAATTCAAACCATGTGAATTGAAAATATAATGCAAACCAGTTGTTGGATATTGTGTAGAAAATCCAGCAGGATGATTGGATATTCCAGTTATCAAGCATTAGAAAGATACTCACCCCTGTGGTGTTGATATTCTGGTAGGGACAGACAAGACACCATACCCAAGATTAAAAGTTTAAATGTATGTGAGATTAAAAGGAGGTACTGCTATGGAAAGGGGGGCAGAGGGAGAGAAAAACAGGAAAAGTAGAGCAAGGCAAAGCAAGTTGAGAGTGCCGGGATGGGACAGGGATGAGGAGGGGGTGCTGGGCAGACTGAATATTAAACTGAGTGGTCAAGAGAGGCTTCATTAATAAGGTGGGATCTGAGCTGAGTCAGACTAGAGGGAGGTGGGGGGAGGGGCAAAGACAACGAGAAAGATGCTGGACTCTGCAGAGCTGGTGGCAGGTCTGTGTCATGAACCAAACTCACTGACACGTTGTCACAAAGAAAGTGAGCCTGTGGGGCACTGAGGAAGGAGGACAGTTTTGTTTATTTTGTTAACAAAGCCACGGTAGGTGTTTCCAGAACCATCTCTGGAAATTAGAAAGCTAAGTGGCAGGCAGGCTCGTTCTACTTTTTTACTGCAGTAAGTTTCTGGAAACCACGATGGAAAACACAACAGTAAAAAATCAACTTTCTTCTTCCACCTCTTTGTCCAGCCTGTATTCCCCACTTCTTTCCTCAAGGTCAATGCCAAACGTGGGAAAGGAGTGCCAACTGGATTGGCTTGGGGCTGTGGAAACTGCAGAAGCAGAGTATAAGATTAAAATGGTGATTGCTGGGAAGGGCAGTGAGAGGACCGAAGTGCCCTCTGGCCTGAAGCTGAGCAGCAATGAAATGTGAGCAGGGGGAGTCAATACCAGAGGAAGTGCCAGGAGGGTGGGGACAGAGCCTGCCAGACACAAGGCAGCACCAGCAGCTTCCTGTAAGTGTGGGATGGAGCTGTGTGGCTCTCTCGAAGCTGGGTGTGACCCAAGCCCTGGTGTCCCAAGGCCTAGATGACAGCAAGAGCTGTCGTAAATGTGGTAAAAGAGTAAAACAAGGCGCAGCAAGGACAGCAGTTGCTGGACCGGCAACAGAGCACCTGGGATGTGGGAGGCCAGAAACAGTAACCCACGGCTGCTCAGCAACCCCACTGAGACGAGGGTGGAAATCCTTTTAATCAGACATAAGAAACATTTCATTCAAGGCCCAGAGGCAGACTGGTAAAGTATTCCAGAGGAAGATCCATTATGAGCTCCAAAGAATCAATTTGAAACCCTTTGGTGCATGTAAAGTTTAGGAGTCAGCTGGCCATTTGAACTTGTATCTGACATACTTTGGGACATAGAGAGCCTGCCTTCTCATAATTCTTCGGGAATGGTTTCAGTGCTCCCAGGGGAACATGGTCCGGAATGAACTTGGGAGTCTCCGGCAGGAAACAGTCTGGACCATACTGATGCCATTTGGCAAAACCAAAAGCCAGGGTTGATTAAGGGCCTGCCTAGAACATCTGTCATTGGGTGTGCTGAGATTATTTTACTTTAGACTGTGGCCTGTGACTCATTAGAGACCATAAATTAAATTTAATGAATTACAACCATCTTTGTTTTTCTTCAGGTAATTAACTTATTGTCTGATAACTCAGTGCTCCTATTTATTTCACATGGGGAGGAAGGAAGAGGATGCTTGTCCCTAATCCTGCCTCTTCATGTCACCTCCTTCAGAAAGTCTTCCCTGACTACTCATTCTAGAGTCCTCCCACAACACACACACATACACACACACACACACACACAACTCACTCTGTTTTATTGTCTTTACAGACAGCACACTTACAATGAACTAAAATCTTATTTCTTTATCTTCTCTCTCTCCACCCACCCCACTAGAATATTAGCTCTAAGAGCTGGTTGCCTTGTTTATTGTTATATGCCCAATGTCCAGAACAGTGCCTGCCACCTATTAGGTGCTCAATGAACACTTATAGCATCCTGTATAATAAAGATGTAATATGCAAATGGTCATTACTGTGAAGCATAAGAACCAACCACGTAATGACTGGATCATGGATCAGCAGGAGGGTGGGGCAGTGAGCTACAAGCGGGTGGCAGAGAGCTATAGGAGGGGGCAGGGAAGCAAGCTATAAGTGGGGGGGGGGTCAGAGAGAGCTACAAGAGGGTGGGGCAGTGGGTGGAGAGCTCCTGGAGGGCGGCAGCGAGCTACTGGCGAGCCACTGGTGCACAGATTTGTGTGCAGGGCTACTAGTTGAATTATAATAAAAAGCCAGCGACCAGAACACCGTAACAACCGGAACGACCTGTCACTATGATGCCCACTGCAGCTAGCGAACCGGCCTGATCAGGGGGTGGAGCTGGCCAGCCAACCTCCTGTGGCTCCTCCCCCTGGCTGGCCCTGCCCCTGATTGGCCCACAGCCCCTCCCCCCATCTGGCCCCATCCCTGATCTCCCCCCCACCCGAATAGAGCTGGCTGGCCAATCTCCTGCATGCCCTCCCCCCAGCCGGATCCACCCCCAATGGTCCCCCACCACCCTGATCAGCCTGTGGCCCCTCCCTCCAGCCAGCTCCACCCCTGATCGGCCCCCCCACTCTGATCAGGAGTGCAATTCTTGCCATATCCTAAGAAAAGGAATTTTCTGAGACTTGTACAGGAAAATGAATGATTTTTATTTGCATGGAATTAAATCCCTGAGTTCCCATTCCCCTTAATCCAGTCATAGAAGAAGTGTAGCTGGGGATTCAGTAGAACTAAAACCAGAGACAGTGTCCAAAGTTTCTATTTCATGTCCTAGTCAGCATCTGGCTAGCTTAGCTTATGTTTCCCACTGCTATCCATTAGTCCATTGTTTGTGGGGTCCACAGGGCCACACAGCTATGGAGGAATCATGGGTGAATGCAAGGAAGCTAAGTGTGAGCCACGAGCTAAGAGAACAAAATCCTTTTTATATAGAAGACTAGAGGCCCAGTGCATGAAAAGTCATGCCCTGGATGGGGGGGGGGGGGGTCCCTCAGCCCAGCCTGCCCCCTCTCATAGTCCAGGAGCCTTCAGGGGTGAGAGGTGACCCAGCCATCAGGGAAGGCGACACCCCCATCACAACTCTGCTGCTGCCACTGCTGGCGGCGCAAGCCTCGGCCAGCCCATGGTTACCTGAGCCTCAGGCAGCCCTGGGCGGCTGGGAAGTTGCCATCTGAGGCTTGCCTGCACCTCGGGCTGGCCCTGGGTGGCTGGGGAGCTGAGGGGAATGGGCACCACCATCTTGTGGCTGTAGGCGCCACCACTTTTTGAGTGCGGGGCAGTCAATTAGCATATTTCCTCCTTATTGGCTGTGGGCACTGCCATCTTTGTGACAGTGTGAGGGTCAATTAGCATACTCCCTCTTTATTTTTTATTTTTTTAATTATTTAAAGTATTACATATAGTAGTACATATATCTCCTTCCCCCCTCAACCCCCGATTAACCTTCCCCCAGCCTTCCCTACCTTCTGTCACATGCCCTCATCCCACCACCCCCCCAGTGTCTTGTGTCCATTGGTGTGCTTATATGCATGAATACAAGTCCTTTGGTTGATCTCTTCCCTCTCCTCCCCAACACTCCCCAGCCTTCCCACTGTAATTTGACAGTCTGTTCGGTGCTTTACCGCCTCTGTATCTATCTTTTTGTTCATCACTTTTATAATGTTCTTTATTTTCCATAAATGAGTGAGATCATGTGGTATTTTCTTTCATTGCCTGGCTTATTTCACTTAACATAATGCTCTCCAGGTCCATCCATGCTGCTGCAAATGGTAAAAGTTTCTTCTTTTTTATAGCAGCGTAGTATTCCATTGTGTAGATGTACCATAGTTTTCTAATCCACTCATCTGCTGATGGCCATTTAGGCTGTTTTCAAATCTTAGCTATGGTGAATTGTGCTGCTATGAACATAGGGGTGCATATATACTTTCTCATTGGTGTTTCTAGTTTCTTGGGATATATTCCTAGAAGTGAGATTACTGGGTCAAATGGGAGTTCCATTTTTAGTTTTTTGAGGAAACTCCATACCCTTCTCCACAGTGGCTGCACCGTCTGCATTCCCACCAGCAGTGCACAAGGGCTCCTTTTTCTCCACATCCTCACCAGCCCTTGTCGTTTGTTGATTTGTTGATGATAGCCATTCTGACAGGTGTGAGATGGTACCACATTGTCATTTTGATTTGCATCTCTCGGATAATTAGTGACTTTGAGCATGTTTTCATATGTCTCCTGTCCTTCCTTCTGTCTCCTTTTGAAAAAATTCTATTTAGGTCCGTTGCCCATTTTTTTATTGGATCATTTATCTTCCTTTTATTAAGTTGTATAAGTTCCCTGTAGATGTTGGAGATTAAATCTTTATCAGTGATAACATTTGCAAATATGTTCTCCCAAACAGTGGGCTTTCTTGTTGTTTTGTTGATGGTTTCTTTTGCTGTGCAAAAGCTTTTTATTTTGATGTATTCCCTCTTTATTAGATAGGATTATGTATTCCCAAATTTTCACATTTACAATGGCCACGCCCATTCTGGCCCACGATCTCTGTTCCCAGGTATGCTTGACAGGCAAGTACCTTCTCTATATCCCTCTGACTTTACTAGGCATGCATCTATCTTCCTTTTGTGGTTCACTGGGGAGTGCAAAGTTGCAGCTTCCTGGTGAAGCTGCCCAAGTGACATGCCTATAATGTCTGGCCTTCCCTTTGCTCCTTTCCTATTATCAATAACTGGCTAATTACAACCAGAAAACCCCAAAAACATATCATGCTTTGTAGTCACACCCTCCCTCCACCCCTAACCCTTGGAAACCAGCAATCTGTCTCTATCACTTTAGTTTTATTTTTTAGAGACTACCATATTACTGGATTCATGTAGCATATAACTGTTTGAAGCTGGCTTCTTTTACTCAACATTATTCCCATGAGACTCATCCAAGTTGTTGCATGGATCAATAGTTTATTTTTTTATTGCTGAGTATCATTTCTTTGTATGGACGTATCACAGTTGTTTAGACAATCTCTTGTTGAAGGACACTTAGGTTGTTTCCAGTTTTGGGTGATTATAAATAACACTAGGAGCCCAGCACGCGATTTGCAATCATGTGGCACCACCCACCCTCGAGTCGCTGGTCTGGCCCTGCCTTGCTCCCCGGGCCCCACAGCTGCAGCCACTGCTGATCAGGCCCTCCCCCAGCGCAGGTGCATGGAGGCCCCTGCAGCCCCGCCCCCAACACTGCACGTGCAACCTCCTCCTGTCCAGTGGACCCGTTACAGCATCCCCTAATAATGCTGCTAGGAGCATTCTTGCAAGAATGCTCCTAGCAGCATTATTAGGGGATGCAAAAATTGGAAGTCATCTGGGTGCCCATTCCCAACAGAGTGGATGGAGAAAATGTGATAGATGAATACCATGGGACAAGAGGCAGCAATTAGAAGCCAAGAGATTTAAAGCAATGGGACTTTCAAATATTTTGTGAAGAGAAGATGAAACAGCAGGATGAGCTATGTACAGCATTTGTACAAATTAAAAACACATGTATACAAAACAATAATACAAATTTTGCTAGAACACATACAAATAAGTACACATTGAGCACTATTGGGAGGAAAAGAAACAATTGGGAGGGAGAAGAAGTGAAACAAAATAGAATTTGTTTTAATTTTTAGAAATTAAAAGAAAACAGAATTAAAAATTGTAAAAAGAGTGGAAGATTTTTCTGGGTTGTGGAGAGAATCTTAGCCCTGACCTGCAGAGATCTCAGTGGCCGTTGGGTTTGTGCAGCGGTCGGCAAACTCATTAGTCAACAGAGCCAAATATCAACAGTGCAACGATTGAAATTTTTTTTGAGAGCCAAGATTTTTAAACTTAAACTTCTTCTAACGCCACTTCTTCAAAACAGACTCGCCCAGGCCGTGGTATTTTGTGGAAGAGCCACACTCAAGGGGCCAAAGAGCCGCATGTGGCTTGCGAGCCGCAGTTTGCTAAACACAAGGCTTGTGCTGTAATACTGTGTCATTTGTAACACTGTGTGTGTATTCAGTATAGCATTTAGTTTATTTGGCCTCTCAGTCACCTAAACGGATCGCAAGTGGTCCAACATCAGTTCTAGGGGCTCCAGTTATGCTTTTTCAGAGGCAGGCTTCCTGTCAACATGCTTCTTTCATTCATGCCATGGTTCTGCCTCTTTCTCTCTGGTCAGTGCTCTCAGCCTTTATCCTACTCAAGGTCTCTGTGAGCCTGAGGCTTTTATTGGTCACATGAGACAATACCAGTGTGGTTCAGTCCTATCAGAGAGGGTTCTTGAATCAGGTCACTTCACAGGCAACTGGTCCAACCTATGGAAGGTCTTTGGCTCAGGCAAGGATCCCTGGCCCACATGGATTATAGGACAGAGGTTTGGGGAGTCTAAGATAAAGCATGACCCTTTTCTTTTCTTTTCTTTTTGCCTAACGAACAACTTGATGATACTTTTCTCAGAAGAGATGAGTGTTGTGAATCTTTCTGGCACTTCACAATGTCACTTACTCCCTGACAGTGGTGTGGAATGTGCCCTAGACAAAGGAGGCACATTGCTTATGAAACTCCAAGGATCATAGGGATTAAAATAAAGACCAACTAGACTATGTACTCAACATGGGCAGATTGGGGAGTGAACAGCTATACATCAGGAAGACAGGAGTGTTGGAGTCAGTTCATCTCTAGGGAAAATCCAAACATTGCCTGTAGAGAGTGCCTGGGAAGGCACATTGAACATTTCTTTAATTATTGTCGGCTGAGTCCAGTGGCATTGGCAGAGCCACGTCCTGGAGACGTACCGTGCCAAAGGCAGGAGTGTTGTCAGCCTGACCCTTAGCTCAGGTGCCTGCGGGTGGGTTTCATTATCTAAGTTCAGCCAGGCACAAGGAACGGACGCAATTATCTGGGCTTAGCTAGGAGTGACCATTATAAAGAAGCCACGAGAATGAAAAATTATAGCTTGATCTTTAACCATGATTTCACATAATTTCCTTTGTTTAAATGCTATTAAAACTTTTTGGAATTGTACTATATATAATAAACGCACTGCACGGGCTCTGGGTCACTGTCTCTCCATCAGAGGACAGCTGTCCCACCCCGTCCCAGCTTTCCCTACTGTTTTTGAGTCTGTCTCTTTCCTTTTCTCAATCCCCCATCGCCCCTACTCAGGACTCCTGTCTGCTCTCTAGCTGTGCTGGACACGGTAAAGAGAGAAATACTTTATAATTGCCACTTCTAAATGTATACTTTTGGCATGATACATCACTGTCTCCTCACAGGATTGTGTTGTATGCATTCCAGTTATCAGCATCGTGATTCATAATAGTAAGTGCTCAATATACTTTAGTTTCATTTCTTCCCCTCAAACCTGACACACACTGAAGAGTGTTCATGAAGCCTACACAGACTGGTTGTGAGTGAATAAAGGAGCCATACACATAGGCTGTTGTTTGCTTGTAGCTTGCCCATACCTATTTAAACTAGATTATTTTTCTCCAATCTTCTGCATTCAAAATAATTGCTTCTGAATGTATTTGAATGTATTAATTTCCTTTTTTCCTCTAAGAATTATAACTCATAGGTCAGAACTGGAGAGCAGAGAGTATGTGAGTCATTGAACCAAAATAAGGGAGAGTTAGCAGTCAAAACGTCTGTAGCCCTTGTGCAGACAGATTGACTGGCTTCGAAGTTATAGAAATGACCTTGAGTTTGCAACAACCATGCCTGTCTTATGTCCCAAGCTACATTCATTCCCTAACCTGAGCTCCAGTCTGCTATTCTAGTGCATTGATCGGGTAGAACCCAACTCTGCTTGACATTTTGTCAACACCTGACCCCAATTATGATTTTGTTAAAGAAATGTTTTTTTCTTTGAAAATATTTACTTCAATTGTCCTGAAACTTTATTACCATTTCCAAGATCCTATGTTAGTACATCTGGAAAATAAGTGAATATTCTGTTAAACCATTTCATAATCATACCCTTGGCTGCTAAAGCCATGTTCTCAAGCCAGTGTATCAATAACATGGTGTGCAATTTTACTTCACAATTTCTCTTCTTGTTTTCACAGTTATGGGAGCTAAAGTCTGGAAGAAACCAGAGCCCTTGGCACTGCACAGTGCTGCCATCTGGGAGGGTGGGGCAGTGAGGGCCTGGAGACCACAGAGGGGCCCTGCGAAGCCAAGTTCTTCCCCAGGTAAATAAGGCATCGGAAAAGTATTTCCATAGAGTGTATTACAGAATATGCTCAGCCATTCTATTTTATTGGACATTAATTGCAGTTATTAATATATATGTATTTTAAAAATGAATGAATGTGTATCAACCAAATAAAACATGTAAAAAAACAAGGAATGCCTCTAACCGGTTTGGCTCAGTGGATAGAGCATCGGCCTGCGGACTGAAGGGTCCCGGGTTTGATTCTGGTCAAGGGCATGTACCTTGGTTGTGGGCACATCCCCAGTAGGAGGTGTGCAGGAGGCAGCTAATCGATGTTTCTCTCTCATCGATGTTTCTAACTCTCTATCCCTTTCCCTTCCCTTCCGTAAAAAATTAATAAAATATATTAAAACAAACAACAAAAAAACACAAGGAATGAAATACTCAAGGAAAAGATTAATGTGCTGTTGCAAGGAAAAAATGTGCCCTCCATTTTTTAGACGAAGCAGAAATATAAAGCCAGAGTTTTATAGTCCCCCTCTATTCAATCTTTCAAAATTAAAATGAATTCTCATTAATTTTGATATTGGTGGTGTTGTTGCTATTCAAACTGAATGTCTGTGTTAGTTCTTACAAATTCAAAAATATGGAAGTCAGGAATTTGGTAGGAAACTGAGTGGTGCAAGCCTATTTTAAAAGAAAAAAAAAAAAGGAAAGGAAGGAAGCAACCTAAAATGTAGAATGACCAAATAAAATGCTTACAATGCAACATTTTAATTCAAGCACTTAAAAATAGTAGTTGATAGGAAGGCCTGACCAGCATGGCTCAGTGGTTGAGCATCGACCTATGAACCTGGAGGTCACAGTTCGATTCTGGATCCCCAGTGTGGGCCATGCAGAAAGCAGCCAATTGATGATGCTTTCTCATCATTGATGTTTCTATCTCCCTCTCACTTTCTCTCTGAAATCTATAAAAATATATTTTAAAAAATAGTAGTTGAAATGAATAGATGCATTAGGCTATATTTGCTACAACATAAAAGTAAAACTTCATAAGATTATGAAAGTGATTTTTATTATTTTGGCAATGGTGTCCTATTATAGGTAATTACAGATACAAAATTTTTAATTTGGTATATCGAACAGTAAAAGCTACATATTAATGCTCTGTCCCTAAAATCTATTTCAGGTACAACTATGCATTATAGTCACTATGTACAGATTAAAAGCATACATGATAAAATACAAAAATAATAAAAGGTTAAATAAGAAGTTATCCTTGAGTTATAAACATCTAATAAAGTATAGCTTTTTATTACACATTTGTTTCATAGCTAAAAACACACAAGTGAATATATAATGCTATGCAATTATCTGATCTAGTATAGATGTCATATGAAAATACTAAGGCTATAATAACATTTCACAGGTAAAGGCTAAGTTCTGAGACATGAAGGCTTTTAGATAACCCACAAAACAAACCTGAGACACCTTCTTTTTATTTTGGAAAACAAGCAATTTTCTTATAAAGTCAAAGCTTTAATATATAAATCAAGCATTTATATATTAACTATACTTTATTGCAATTACCTGGAGTAGACTTTCTGACTATAATGGTGACCAGCAAGTGCATTTTTTTCCTCTGGCAGAAATAAAAGGAGGTTTTCTGATTAGCCAGTAACATGATTACTGCAGCCCCCAAATTTGATTATTTTTCTTTGTTTTGGGGTTTGCTTTCCTTCCTTTAACTAGGTTAGAAATATATTAAATAAACCAGCTAACCTCTAAGCATCCACCTTACTTTCTTCTATATAAGCACAGCTTTCCCATTGCTGAAAGTACATTAACTGAGCCCACGTACATAAAAACTGCATTAAAAACAGATTATAGCACATCTGGATCTGATTTACTTAATGAGGCATCCAGATTAGTACATGATTACTGTGCTGCCACTCACCTCCCAGAGTAAGTAGGATAAGGCAGCCCAAAGTCACTTTCTCAGCCCTGCTGGAGGGAGGTGGGAGGGAAGAAGGGGGAAGGGAGAAGCTAATAATATTTTGGAATTGCCAGTACCAAAAAGTTTAAATGTATTGGTAGGCCTCATTTCTGTAGTTGACTTTAGAGCCCTTAAAAATACTGGCACAAACAGGTTTTCATATTCGAGATGAAAGGCTATGAGATTTTATAGTTAAAATTATGCGAAATTTCTACTAATAAAAAATTTCAAATTATAGCTCTGGCCGGGTAGCTCATTTGGTTGGAGCGTCGTCCTGTACACCAAAAGGTTGTGAGCTCAATTCCCGGTTGTGGGTTCAGTCCTGGTCAGGGTGCATATGGGAGGCAACCGATCGATGTTTCTCTCTCATACTGATGTTTCTTTCTCTCTCTCCCTTCCCTTCTCACTAAAGAAACATCAATAAAAACATATCCTCAGGTGAGGATTAAAAAGAATTTTGAGTTAAAAAATAGATCTGATATGTTGTGGATTTTTAAAAGTCTACTTGGGATTTAATACAGGTACACGAAAAACATCTTTTTTCTAAATATTCATATTTCAAATTAATTAAATTGGAATGGGTGGGGAAATGTTTAACCATCTTTCTTCCTTTTCAATTTTTCACTCTTTACTCTTTCCACCCCTACACACACAACCATGATACACTCCTTCCTCTATAATTTTGATGAAAGTTAAACCTTCAAACTTCATTTTGTACTCTTACAATCTTCCATCACGTTTTTTAAGGTTTTCAGATTATTTGCGTAAACTAAATGTATACATTTAGTTTAAGCTTTATGTTTTCAGCTACCAAAGGGACGGCTCCCTGGGTTGCCCATCTTAGACACCACAATTTATCTGATCAGCTTCAGTGATACACAGTGCAGTCCTCAAAACAGCCCCCCGAGGCTACCTTCTTCTGATTCTGGCTTTCCAAAACACTGACATTAAAGCTATTTTTAAAAATAATTTAAAAGGAAAAATAGGTCTGCTATAATTTTCCCTCTTCTTTCTTAATAAAGATGACATTCAGGTAATTTGTTGCATTGTTCGCTATTCATCAGGAAACACAGGTGAAATTTCTCTGCGTTCCAATGGCTAACAGTGAGATTTCCAGTAACTTCAACTTGTACTCAATAATTAGAATGTCTTTAAAATTAAATTAAATTTTAAGTATGCCAAGAGTTTGGAATTATAACATATTAACTTGATCAATTTTTTTAAAAGATTCTGTATTGTGAATAGAATTTTAATAAATATATTGTAAAGTAATAAGGAAGAGACATCTTGCAGACCTAATTTTGAGATTTTTCAGTTGTCATTTGAGTTTTGGATGAAAGGCAAGACTTTGCTACAACTCGGTTTCCATGTCAAAAATAGGTAGTTGACTTAATCTAACTCATTTCATGTATTTGAGACAGAATTAGTTGAATTGGTTATACTTTTCAATTTTCTATGACAATATAAAAGATAGATGTTGTACAACCTTTTCTTGACCCAAATAATTAATACTAAGAATTTAATAATAAAATAACTAATACATATTGCCTATGAATAATTATATGTGTATACATACTGAGTACTATTGGGTGATTTTTTAAAAAAGCTATGCTAATTATTGAACTCAGTGCATTGCAATTACATAATTTAAAGCTTAGCTGGGCTGGTAAGTCTTTTTTGGGGGGTGGGGGAATGTTTACAATTGAAATTCTGTACTTTGCCAATCAACACAGCTTGGAATGTTTTACAATTTAACAACTTACATTCTATAATTAATGATAAATCACTAAAACCCACTATAATCATTAAACCAACTACTATTAATTTCCTTTTCAGCAAATGACTTTATGGACCATCCAAAAAAAGTATGGCAAAGCACATAAGTAGGCCAAAAGATAAATCCATCCACAGATACCAGAGCCTAACTAAGCTATTGTACTGACAAGGAACTTTCGGTCTGCATCTTTTCCCTCTCACCCTGAGCCACCTGTCTTACCCTGAAATTACTTGCCTTTGCATATTCAACAATATATTCTGAAACTTTGCTGAATATGGTTTTCTACTGCTGTCCAGCCCACAGAATGTCCACCTGATCCCCCCCACAAAAGCGTGGTATTGGAAGTACCTCTTTACCAGGTAGTTGTGCATGTGTGCCCAAATGTGTTTTATCTCCAAAGAATGCTCTCTGGAGAAAGTATTCCCAGCATTCGATGTGTGTGTAAAACTTCTCTGGGCCTCTTCACTCCTGAATGGAAAAGAAATCCTCCCAGAGCTCCTGCACAGCCCGGTGCTGAGCTGGGCTCACTTTGGCGGCGAACTGAGAAAGTGGCACGGAAGAGCTGGAAAATGTTACTCCCCATCCCCCAAAGCTTGAGTCCTTCTAAAATTCCAGCTTGCTTCTGGCGTCTCACTAGCAGTCCTCCTCGGCTTGCAGAGTTTGGACAGCCCTGTCGAGGAGCTCCATGGACTCTCGGAGAGTGACATTGATTTTAAATGACTTGGGTTTAATGGTCAGGCCGTAAGTGAAATCCATTTTTGCGGGCTCGTCGGGATTGGCCTTGAAATTGCACTGGTGAGCCAGGATGGAAATGAAGAGAAACAGCTGTGTCTTGGAAATCTCTTCCCCGATGCAGCGACGTTTGCCCATTGAAAAAATCATCACGCTGCTGGCCAGGTCCTTGTTGATGAAGCCGTCCTGGTCCAAGAACCGGGTGGGATCGAAGTCTTCCGGGTTAGACCACTTCACGGGGTCATGATTCACGGACCACTGGTTAACAAACACCACCGTGTCCTTGGGAATGTGGTAGCCCAAGACAGAGGTGTTGGCAGTGGTGGCGTGAGGAATGGTGATGGGCACAAAGCTGGAGAAGCGCATGGCTTCATAAAGAAAGGCCATGATGTAGGGCAGTTTGGGCTGGTCATCCAGGCAGGGCAGACGGTCTCGACCCACGACTTGATCCAGTTCTGCCTGCACCCGAGCCTGCACTTCAGGGTACCTATTTGGTAAAAATGCAGAGGGAGAAAACGAGTGAGGAAAACTCATTCTTCTTTCACGTAGAAAGCACATTACAATTTATTTTAATCCCACTTTCTTTATCTGAATCAGGGACTGACTTAACTTTTTCGTGCCTCCCCCCCAAAATAATCTAAAACAATTTCCTAATTTCTCACTAAATTGCAAGATGGATAAGTTAGTAGTTACATTTCCTGTAATAGGCCTCACATGGCTAACACTCTCTTTCCTATCATAAGTCAAAAAATGCCCAAGTTTTCTCAGCCTGAAAAAGTATGATAATGGACAAGGCCAACTTCTCCAATAGAGGAAGCAGGCACAATGCTTAGGACTCAAAATACTTTTCAGAGGCCCAAGAAATGTTTTTTCTTTCTTTCTTTTTTTTTATTTTATCAGAAGGGGAAAAAATGAACTTTTCGGTCAAAGAAAATGTTTTAACATATAATTTTAATATACTTATCTTTATACCAATATAGTCATAAAATATAATTTTCTTTTTTATCAAGTGAGGTATCTACAAAGACAAAAGCAAAGCACCCAAAGCCCATAAAAGTTAAAATGTAGCCCTGAAAGAAGATCCTTCCATCCTCATATCCCTACTGTTCTCAGTGGTACAAAGGTGATTGGTATATCTTCTCAACGTGAAAGCAAATTCCCAATGTTCATGAGATTACGGTGCCAATTGAAATACGCATTCACTATTGGTGACATAGACTAGCACAATCCTTCTGGAAGACAAAAATCTTACTACAAAGCAAGGTCCCAAAGGGTAACCTCTCCCCACTCCTTGTAAACCCGGTAATCCACCTAGCAATGTATTTTCAGGAAATAACAAATATAAAAATATATAACCACAACAATGGCTGAAATTTTTTAAAATGCAAACGACCACAGTAAAGCTCGAGCAATAGTTATATACAATGATTACATTACTGTGACAAAATATTATGTAACCATCAAAAATTACTAACGTGGATATGTTAGCAATCTAGCAATGTGATTTTTTTAAAATTATCAAAATAAAGTTTAAAAGATGGGAAAATAGCCATTACAACAAGAGGAAATGTCAGAAGTAAAAAAAATGTAAATAATTATTGCAACCCTGCAGACCAAACCCTCTTTGTCCCAATTGTTCAGCTCTGCCAGTGCTGCAGTATGAAAGCAGGCGTAGCCAATAGGTAAATGTATTTTATTCCTCTTGATAAAACCTATATACAGAAATGGATGGTGTAATGTCTTTTCACCCAAAAGAAGAAAAATGTACTTATCAGCTATATTGAATTGAAGGTGACCCCAACCTTGTTTTATTTCCTTTCTCTGCCCAATCTGTTTCTAAATGAAAAAGAAGGTCTGTTTCAAGAGATAATATATTTATCTGGGAATGCGAAACATCTGTTGATCCCCTCTTGGGATGTTTACTTTCTGATCTACCTCCCCCACTATGAGTTTCTGTGATCATAATACAGAGAAGCGAGTTTAAATGTACAAAATATTCAATTTGTGAAAGTAGCCGTACAGGGTCTAAGGGTTGCAGTGTCGCAGGGGATTCTAATAAAAAACTGTCTCTGCCTTTCAATAGCTGAGGCGTCAGAAAATTCAGCATTCCCCACAGCTAACTTGTGCCACCAAGAAATGTCACAACCAGGATTTCTGGTCTCTCCAGGCGATCAAGATCTGCCTTGAGCCAGACATTTGCCCCCCTGGGGTCCAGTTGCCAGACAAAAACAATGGCTAATCTTTTAGTGTAAGTATGTCCTATGTAAAATGTATTTTTTATTTGCTAACTTTGGCACCACGTGATACCTGGAACTTGTCTGATTCGTGCGTTTACGGAGCTTCATAAAGGTCCGAGATCTTAATCCAGGTGGTCTCTGGAGACCAGCTAACCGACCGAGCGGGGCCCAGGGGCCAGGAGGTCCGCAGGGGCCTCCTGGATGCCCTGGGTGCCTTTCTGGATGCTGTTCTGCGCTGGGTAAAAGCGACTGCTTCTCCAGTTCTTTACCCGTAAGACACTTACTTCTCTTACTCCTAGCGCGGCTGTTTTACAAAATCCAGCGCCAACCCTCTGGTTCGCGACCTCCTTCCTGACACTTTCACGTGAACTAACCAACCCGGGGCCAAGTCTGAGGGCCTCCAGACCGGACTCCGAGCGCTTCCTTTCCCGGGAACAAAGCCCGGACAGGCCGCTGGCTCTTAGCGCTGGGCCTGGGAGGCCTCGGGTCTGCGCGGAGGACTGGCGGAGCCGGCTAGGCGGCTGTGTGTATTCCACATATTGACCGCCTTACCCTTTCTTTCTTTCGGAGCCGGAGCCGTTCCAATTACGCTTCTCCTGTGGCAGGGAGGAAGCGATCTGGACTGATCTGCGGGCACTTAAAATCTCGTTTTTCCAGGAGGTTTCTCACAAATGTGTTCTTACCTGGAGACGCAGCGACAAGATCAGAGATTCGGAGGGGTCCCGCTGGGTCGCGCGTCCCTAACCCTCCTGTGGCCGCCAGCCTGCCTTGCGGTTTGAGTACGCGATGTCAGATTTGAGAGGTGGCGTCCTGCAGCGAAACCTCAAACCCTCCTGGAGCGCGGGTCGCGACCTCAGCCTACGCTGGTCCCACTGCACTTTTTTTGTTGTTGTTTTATTTAATTTTAATTTTATTTTATTAAGGTATTACATATGTGCCCTTATCTCCCCATTGTCCCCCATCCTCCCCTCCCCCCGCCCCCATGCACCTTTCATAGGAGGAAAGGAAGGCCCGACCCCCGCCTCCTGGAGGCTTTACCTGGTTAAAAGGATGATCAGCCACTGCAGCGCGGTGGAGAGCGTGTCCTGGCTGGCGCCAAAGATGTCGGTGACAGTAGACGGCACGTAGTCTTCGTCCAGCCGCGCGGCGCTGTCTCCCGAGCCCTCGGCCGCCTGCTTTCCCACCGAGAGGATGCAGGCGTCCATCAGGTCGCGGGGGGCGGCCCCGGGGCGGAAGCTTTCGCGGTGCCTCAGGAACTTGTCGAGGACGAAGTTGCTGAAGTTGCGGTTGAGCTTCTGGAACTCCCGGAAGGTTGTGCGCACCGGGTTCGGGAAGCGCTGCAGCCAGGGCAGCACGTCCACCAGGCTGCCCGCGCCCACCGTGCGCCCGAACTCCTCGTTGTGGCTGAGCAGCTCGAGGAACTCGGCGTCCTCGTGGCTGTAGCGGCAGCCGAAGCACGCGGCGCTCATGACGTTGGCCACCGCCACCAAGGTCAGCCGCCGCGGGTCGAGGAAGGCGCCGCCCGCGCTGCCGCGCACCAGCAGCGCCACCAGCTCGCGCGCCTCGCCCAGCACGTGGCCCTCGAGGACGCCGCGGCTGCGTGGCTGGAGCGGGGAGAAGGCGCGCATGGTGCCCTGCGCCGCGCGCCGCTGCGCCTTCCAGCGCTCCGAGTACTGGCCGAACGCCAGGCTGCGGCCGCCCGACACCACGCGGAAGGAGGCGAAGGACGGCCGGTCAGCGAAGGCGGTGGCCTGCTGCACCAGGGCCTGGCGAATGGCGCGCTCGCCGTTCAGCACCACCACCGGGCAGCTGCCCAGGCGGATCTGGAAGACGTCGCCGTAGCGCCGCGCCAGGCGCTCGAACGCGAGGTGCGGCGCGCGGCCCATGACCGCGGCGTTTCCGATCAGCGGCCACGCAAAGGGTCCCGGGGGCGCGGACCCGGGCTGCTGCTGCCGCCGCTGCCTCAGCAGCCACTGGCCCACGTGCACGGCGGCCAGCACCGAGAGGAGCAGCAGGAGCGTGGTTTGCTGTACGGACAGCGTGATGGGCAGCAGGGGATCGTCGAGGCTAAGCCTGGTGGCCATGCTGAAGAGAGAAGGGCAAAGGCGTGACATTCAGGTGTGAGGAGAAAGGGGCAGGCGCCCCAGGTCCCTGTCCGCGGCCTGGGGCTAAACCATAAGCTGTTGGGGAGGGAGGCCGCGCGTAGGTTCGGAAGGGCTGCCTCACTGGAGAAGCAGCCGAAGACGTCCTTTCCCATCCCAAACCCACTCCCCACAGGAAAAGGAAGGGGGCGTGTTTCTGCTTCTCTGCCATCAGCCTCCCCGTCCCACCGCAGCCGCCTAACGGTCCCTGCAATTCGGGGATAACACGGCGGGCATCGAGGCGCTCAGCTCCCTCTAAGTGACTATCACCCCAGCCCTGCGCCTCCATCCGTCCCCCCTCCCCACCCCCCCACCCCGACCCCCGATCTTCGAGAACCCAACAGGAGAGGCCGCGGGAAGGCAGCTCCGCGGACACACTGACCTGCGAAGAGGCACGGTTTCCAGCGGCTCCGAGAAGGGGCAGGGGCAAGACGACAACCTATGTGTCTCCAGAGAGTGGGACGGCCGCCCCAGGCACCTGCTGCTGGAGTCTTAGCGCTCACTCGGGAGTCAGGAGGCGCTGTCAGAGCTAGGGGCGCTTGGATGGGGACGGAGAAAGGTGGCTCCTTCGCAGAGCCCCGCTGCACGTGACGCCTCGGCAAAGCAGGGGTTTCCTAACGGAGTGGGGATTTGGGTTAGGGGTGTATGAGTGGAGGCAATCCCCAGTTCTCACGACCCCCCGAGCTGGTGGCTCAGACAGCTGGAGCCGCAGAGGCGTGGCCCGTTTGCACACAGCCACTCCAGAGTCAAAACGCGCCATCCGTTTTTAAGGTCTGAGTAGAGGGAGGAGGCAGCTGGACCTGGCGGGGGCGGGGCGCGCCAGAGGGCGGGGCGCGCTGGGACTGTCCCCGAGGCTTGGACTCCGACTGGAGTCGCCGCACGCAGGTGGTCACGCGAGGCGGCTCCGGCGCGCCCCGACGGCCTTGGAGAAGTAGCTGGTGGTTTTACTAGTAGCGGCGATCTTAACTTTTCGTGTACCCGAAAACCGCTCTTAATCACAGTCACCCCCGATCGTGGCCGCACGGTTTCCGCGGAATGCGCCCCGGCCGGAATCTGCCCATACCGCTGAGCGCTCCCCGAAACTCCCTTCCCTTCCAGGGACTTAAGCTTCGGTCCCGGGAGAACACTGCTCGGGATGCTTGGGCGCCCCAGCCAGGAAGGGAAACCTGTCCGTCTGGAAAAGAGGGAAGTTTGGTTTGTGGCGCGGTTTGTCCCTAGTTGTTATTATTTTTTTAATCTTAACGTTCTCGTAAACAAATGGCCCTCAAATGAAGCCCTTTTGCGTGCGCGCAAAGTTCTCCTCGTGCAGCGATATCAAGAATCCCTGACAGACGCCGCTCCCCAGCCCCAGGGCCCCGACTGTCCTTGGCAGCACGGGCGGGGCGCAGCTGGCCCCGAGATTTCCCGCGTGGAAACTCCTCCAGGTGGCGCCGCCCGCTGGAGGGCGCGGGGCCGCGCAGGCCTTGTCCGAAGCCCTGGGCGCTGGGCCCGGAGCCAAGCCTGGGCAAACAGTGGGAACTGGAGAGGAGCGCGGGCTCTCTGAAGATTCCCGGCGGGAGGAGAGGGAAGAGGAGGGGGAGGGAAATCGCCGCGCGACTGAGAACTTTATCGGGTTGAAAAGTTCCTCTGTGGTCGCCTCCCCCTTGCGTGCAGAGCTGTGCCTTGCGTGCGTCGCTTCTGGAAAGCCGGCTCTAGTCATATCCCTCGGCGCTTCTCACGGCACCTGACACGCTGGAGAGGCGACGGGGGAGGCGGCTGAGGGCGGGGTGCGGGCCGCCACCACCCTCTGCAGCGCACGCACAGCCGCGCCCGCCGAGCCAGCGAGGTTGGGCCGCCACCCGAAGGCCAGATCTGGGCGCGTGCGCTGGGGGTGGGAACGCTTCTTTCAAAGGGGAAGCCGGAGGCAGGAGGCGTCGGAGCCAGCGCTGGCCTCGGGCTGGCTGCACCCGTTCCTACTGGCTGGTACAAAGTATTTTTTTTTTTTTTTTTTTTTAGAGAAAAGGTCTTCACAGCAAGTCTGCGGAGAGGGCAAGCCCGTGGGAAAGGTGGGATGTCTTAATCAGGTAGGAATTGTACCTCTGGGCCTCCAAGGTCATCAGTAGTAATATAAAAGTTGTGCGTTTACCATGTGACAACCCTGCGTTTTGAATTTTACTGGAGCTTCGAGCATCTGTTTCCCTTTTACAGAAGAGGAATCTAGGGTTCAGAGAGGTTATGTGACTTACTCAAGGTAGCACAGCTAAATTGAGGTGGAGTCAGGATTTGAACCCACGAAGTCTCATTCCAGATCCATCATACAAGTTTATGCGAAAGGAAATCCTCAGATAAAAGGCACAAATGCCTTCTTGCCTGTCTGCTCTCCCACTAGCTGGAAGAATTTTTAAATTTTTATTTTTCAATTACAGCTGGCATACAATGTTCTATTAGTTTCAGGTGTACGGCATAGTGATTCGATACTTATATACCATAGGAAACGATCGCTCTGGAAGACATTTTTTATAGTTGTTTTTGTTTGCAGAATTGAGGATTCTGAGGGTCACACAGAAGAAATAGTATGCTGATCTTTTGCAATTAAATTGGTTTTGAATAAAAAAGACTTCAGGAGAGACTGAAGCCAATGATAAAATATCTGAGCTGATGAGAAAATGCCTTTTTGTAAAAGTCTTCATTTGGGAGTATTTGTTGTTGTTGTTTGCTAATTCTCACCAGAGGATATTTTTCCATTGCTTTTTAGAGAGAGTGGAAGAAAGGGGGAGAGACAGAGAGACATCGATGTCAGAGAGACACATCTATTGGTTTCCCCACATACATACCCTGACCAGGGCCAGGGCATTGAGCCTGCAACCTAGGTATGTGCCCTTGACCAGAATCGAACCTGGGACTCTTCAGTCCTCGGGGCAATGATCTATCCACTGAGCAAAACCAGCGAGGGCTTATTTGGTAGGTTTTGAGAAGTTCTCTAAATGATTTCACACACCGCTATGGAGTACTCACTGAATACTCCATGAATGAACCAGGGTGAAATTAGTTTTTGAGCAACTGTTTATTTTTTTTCCCAAAAAAATATTTATTGTTGAACCTATTACATATGTCCCCCTTTTCCGCCATTGACCCCACTCCAGCCGAACGTACCCCCTGCCCCAGGCCTTCACCACCCTATTGTCTGTGTCCATGGGTTATGCCTATATGCACACAAGTTCTTTGGTTGGTCACCTGCCACCCACCCACCCACTGTCCCCCGCCTTCCCTCTGAGGTTCTGCACTCTGGTTCATACTTCCACGTCTCTGGGCCCACTCCATCCATCAGCTGAGCAACTGTTTCAATAGCACTTGTTTCCCACAGCCATGTTTGCCTGCATCTCCTTGGAAATGAATTTCATAAGAACCTCACAATGTCCAGCTTTTGCAAGCTTCCGCATGCATCAGGCTCTCGTTAGACTTGCATTTGGTGCACGGGAATTGTCTGTGAGCTAATGCCAATTCCGCGCTATCAACGTTCCTGAAAGCCTTGACCGCTGTATCTCCTCCAGAATCAGAGTGGATGGACGTGTCCTTTAAACCGAGCAAATTCCTGTCTTAAAAAGTATAAAGCAAGGCTGTTCCTAAGACCTCGAGCTTAATTCCTGAATAATGTCTTACAGTTTTTAGATGCACTCAGTGCATGTCTTCCTGCCACACAGATAATTCAGGCATGTCCTCCATGCTACGGTGGCACCTTGAGCTTAGCTCTCGTACTAGGACGTGCTTTAAAAAAAGCAGAGGAACCCTTTGAGGAAATGCTGTCAGAAAGATAAGCCCGTATCAGTTATGACAAAGTAAAACGAAAATAACTGGCTCTGGTAGCACCTTCTTCGGAATCTGCAGGCCTCGGGTTCTCCCAGGCTTTGTGGTGTAGACCTCTATTGCAGGGCCCATCTGGTACCTGAGGCAGAGATAAGATAAATGCAAAGTGGCCTGTGGGTACCCCTGATCCAGCTCAAGGTGAGTCCCCTCCCTCTAGTGAGAATTCACACCAGACCCTTTAATTATCATCACAACCTCTTGACCAAAGTCAGTATCTAAGACTCAGGGATCTCCTTTTAGGCAGCAGCACAGAGTACGGGAAATTCACCCTCCCAAACCTGAAACTTGAATTGCTTGCTGCAAATAACTTTCAAAAGAGCAGGTAAGCTAAAGAGAGTTTAAAGTAGAGGTTTTAAAGACCCCCAGCTTACGCTTGTTTAAGCAGTACAGGAATGTGCTGGCTCATGTACTGGGAATGGTAACAGTGGTACCTCACAGGATGGAGGGACCTGGGCTGCTCTCCCTGCCCTCTGTCTATGTTGGTATCTGCTTGGGCTTTGTTCTGCAGACTCTCCACATGGTGGGAAAGCTGGCCATGGGCAGTCTCAAATGAACCACCCTAAGAAAAAGAGAACATCTTTCTTCCAAAGTCATTATGTAGGCCCCTGGAAGGACTTCGACATGCCAGGCCACACCAGGCCACTCCCGTGGCAGAGGCTAGGACTGTTATCAAAAAAAGAGGGATGGGATGAGGGGAACATGCTAGGGAGCCAAAGACAACAGCTCCATTAGTCCACACGTATCCCGCTTCTGTTCATTGCTCTTTTGGGGGTTGGAGGATAGCCCAAACCTATTATTATTTTTACTAGTTTCAATCAGCAAGTGAGATAGATGCATTGCTCTTGGAGTCAATCACCAAGGAAGCTCAGCCCTTATGTCATCAGGCTAGAAGTTGGTTTTCTTCCTGCGCTTTATCTCTAGAATAATCTCTGTGTTGATTTTATGTGTAAAAAAATAAAACCCAACCCTTCGAACCTCCTTCAAACACGTGCTCTGAGAAGACAGTATAGTGTAAGCATGTCAAACTCGTGACCTGCGGGCCATGTGCCTCATTTATTTGGCCTGTGTTAGCCTTTGAGTTTGACATGCTTGGTGTAGTGGAAGCATGGTCTCTAGAAAGTCCTTGATGTATGGGGTGGGCAGGAATCAGCAATCAGACACATGCTGGTAGGCAGGGCCAAGAAGACAAACCAAGTGTCCAAGGTGACCGAGAGTATGACAGAGGGGGGAGCTGGGAATTGAGAGGATTCTTAAGAGCTGGTACCAAAACCCTGTGCCTGCCTGACTTGCTGCTGTTTCCTTCCCACTGATAATGTACAGGCTGAGAACAACGGAGCTAAAAGTAGATATTATTTCATCTAATTTAAGAAACAATCCTTGTAGGATGCACCATTATTTTACATATACAATTTTATTGATTTCAAAGAGGAAGAAAGAGGGAGAGAGAGCTAGACACATCAATGATGAGAGAGAATCATTGATCAGCTGCCTCCTGCACACCCCCTACTGGAGATTGAGCCCTCAACCCGGGCATGTGCCCTTGAGCAGAATTGAACCCCGGACCCTTCAGTCCACAGGCCAACGCTCTATCCACTGAGCCAAACTGGCTGAGGCTGCACCATTGTTTTTTATGCTAATTAATATAAAAGCTGGGGGTTTCCAACTGTAATTATGCCTTTGATTTTAAGACATATTCTGATTTCAAAGACGTTAAGATGTTTTTAAAGTGTGATTTAGAATGATGCCCTATGCATGCTAGCCAAGACCCTCTACCTTTGCAATAAGCAGCGGTGGTCCTGAGGTTTCATAGATGGCACAATTGGGTTCAGGAATGTTACCTCCTAAACCATCTCCTCTTCCATTAATATTATTTGACTAGAGGCCTGGTGCATGAAAATTCACTGGGTCCCTCAGCCCGGCCTGCCCCCTCTCACAGTCTGGGAGCCCTCAGGGACAGGAGGCAACCTGGTGATCAGGGGAAGGCAACACCCCATCACACCTCTGCTGCTGCCACTACTGGCAGCACAAGCCATGGTGGCCCTGGTTACCTGAGCCTCAGGTGGCCCTGGACAGCTGGGCAGCCGCCATCCAAGGCTTGCCTGCACCTCTGGCCGGCCCTGGGCAGCTGGGGGGCTGAGAGGACTGGGGAACTCTGGAGGCAGGTGCACAGAGTGGCCAGGCCCACTGCCTGGAGCAGGCAGGCCCAGCCTTGCCACGCATCTGCCACCCCAGCAGGGCTGAGGGGACTGGGCGCCACCATCTTGTGGCTGTGGGCTCTGCCATCTTTGCAATGGCATGAGCGTCAATTAGCATATTCCCCCTTTATTAGATAGGATGTTTTTCCAATCCTATGTAAAGTGTGGGTAGAAGCTGCTTTAGAAGATTTTGCTAATTTTATCAACCTAAAAGCTAAGAAAAAGATAGTCACTTGCTAAATCAGTGCAGCCTAAGACAAGTATCTCAACCCTCCTCCCCTTCCAACTTGATTGCCCACCAAGCTCTTTCCATAGCATCTGGTATTCGTGAAAGCCACAGAGCAACACTGTATTATTCTAATTTCTCACCAAATACTTTCATACATATTTACAAGTAAAGGGCATCAATGCCTGCAACTTACTCTCAAACGTTTCAAGGAAAAAAGACAGAGAGAGAGGGAGGAAAATGATGAAGCAAGCATGCTAAAATGTTCCTAACTGAAGAATCTAGGTCAATGAGAGTTCTTTGTGATATTCTTACAACTTGTCTGTAAGTCGAAATCATATCAGAATGAAAAGTTACTAAAAATAAAAAACTAAGAGCACAAGAGAGAAATATTTTCATAACATTATGATCTCACATTGCCCTCTCAGCTTTTATTGACAGTTTTTTATAAGAAAGGACCATGAAAAGAACCTGAGATTGATAAACTGCTTAATGTCCTCCACGTGCTTCTTTGTTCTTCGAGTTCAGGCCTAAGAAAAAGTCTGTGCTCAGTTGCAATCATTTTCCCCAGCAGGATCTGATATGACCTTGCTCTTTGAATGGTTTGAATGTATCTAGGGTCTTTATTGTAACCTTCCTGCAATGCCTTTTGAAAATAGAAGGAATCTATACTATTAAAAGGGTAATATGCAAATTAGTCATGATGCCCTCACAGAAACAACTGAACAGCCAGCTGCATGGGGCGACCAGGCCGGCAGAGGGGGGCAGTTAGGGACAATCAGGCTGGCAGGCAGAGGTGGTTGGGGTGATCAGACTGGCCAGGGGGGCAGTTAGGGGGCGATCAGGCAGGCAGGCAGGTGAGCAGTTAGGAGCCAGTGGTCCTGGATTGTGAGAGAGATGTCCGATTCCCGGTTTTCAGACATCTCCCAAGGGGTCCCAGATTGGAGAGGGTCCAGGCCGGGCTGAGGGGACCCCCGTGTGCACGAATTTCATGCACTGGGCCTCTAGTATATTATGTAAAGAGTACCTGCCTTAAGTTACACTGTGTTCTTTTAAGAGATGATCCATTTAAAGTCTCCTGTGCTTCCTAAATGTAGTAAATGGTGCATTTCTCTAATGGCTTCTTCCCGTTTTCTTTAGTTTCCTTCTTCCTTTTCCTCTTCCTCTTTTCTTCCCTGGCTCTTCCTTTTTCCTTCTTTCTTCTCTCCCAGGCATCCTACCTTCTTATCTCTTCCTCGCCCTCAGGAGACCACCATTCTTTTCTCCTGCTGCCACCATCCCTGCTAGCCTTTCTCTTCCTTTCTCTCTACATTCTGTTTACCTTTCCTCTCTCACAGAAGAGCAAAGAATAGGGGCTGAGGAGAAGGAAGAGTGGGAGTGAAGAAAGTAGAAAAAGGGGTCAGAGAGATAGAACAACTAAGCAAAGAAAAAGGAGCAAAATATCAAAGATAACACTGGTGATCATTTAGTCTAGTCTCACAGTCAATCCATGAGTGCCTCTTGCTCAATACTTGTGAGCTGAACGTCTTTACTCACTCAGAACAGTGATGATTCCACAGAAAGGAAAGGCCTGTGGTTGCTTCGGCAGGTTTGTTCCTGGTGCTTCAACTCCCACCCCTTCTGGTTCCTGAAATTCGCCTTAATACAGTGGAACCAGGAGCCTGCTGTCTACTACTTTGGTCAACGGAGAAAAACTTTACTTTCCTAATTCTTTGATCAAGAACAGAAAATCTTTAGGCAGATGGAGAACATTGTTTTTCATTTTTATTTCCTAAAAATAAATATTTACCAGGTTACCAAGAAAACGCATAAAGCAACAAGAAGTAAAATATAAACAACAATAAAAAAAAAAGACAGAATGCACATTTGGGTTCAGTTAAATCACAGTATCTAACCATGGGCATGTTGATTGATACCTCTTCCAGATTTGGGATGGGTTCTTGGTAGAGAATCCAGATTCCAATCTTCTTTTTCTCCGTTAATCTCTTAGCTTTTAGGGTTAGGTCTGTATTCTATCACTGGTTTCCTTCTCTTTGCAGAAAGGAACAAAAATTCAGGTCAAAAACTGTAGTGACAGCCAGGGCTTGAGAAAATAATTGGTAATGTGATAACTTAAGTGGCTATTCCTCCCCTACACATTCCCAAAAGAGAACACAAGGGCTGGATAATTATACACTGGTTTTGTGACCATCAGTCTCCAACAGGATTTTTCCATTTTATGATGGATGGGTTCATGACTCAGCTGTGGCCTGTCACATGGTTGGACTGCTCTGGTTAGAAAGTTCTGGGTGTTAGGGAGTTCTTCCCAACATTAAGAAAGAATTTTGAGTGATTGTTTCCTGCTGAACTTAGAGTTACCATTTGGAGTGACATCGATTAAGACAATTTCCCTTTCACATGACAGCCCTTCACATGTTTGAAGATGGCTATTGTGCTGTCGCTGAGCCATCATCCCACCAACTAAGAAATGTTCCGGTTCTTTAAATGACTTGTTTTCTAGAACTGTATCCAGTCTTTCTGTGCCTTCTAGACCATGTAGTTTTTAAATGTGCCTAAGTATGTACCTAAAACTGAATACAGTATCCCAAAGGTGACATCTTGCTTAGCCCAGAGGGACGTAGTTAAATCCCATCAGCCACACAGTTTCTTTAATGCAAACTAAGTTTTTGGACTATCTATATATATAAAAAGACAGTGACCAGAATGCCATAACTACCAGAACAACCGGTCTCTATGACGCCCACTGTGGCCAGTGAACCATCCTGATCAAGGGGTGGGGCTGGCTGGCCAACCTTCTTTGGACCCTCCCCCCAGCCAGCCAACCTCCCAAAGCCCCTCCCCCAGCCAGCTCCACCCAAAATTGGCCCTCCTACCCCATTCAGGGGCTGGGATGGCCAGCCCACTGCCCATAACCCCTCCCCATGGCCAGCCTTGCCCCCAATAGGCCCCCCTACCCCAATTGTGGGTGGGGCCCACTGGCCAATTGCCCATGGCCCCTCCCCCCCAGCCAGCCAACCTCCTGTCATCTCCTCCTCCCGACAGGCCTGATTGGAGTCTGGCCAGCCGGACTCAACCCATGCATGAATTCGTGCACTGGGCCTCTAGTTTTTAAATATTCGCATTCCACTGGTATACCCATACCAAGCCTGTGATCAAACTGAAGTCTTCATCTTTTATTATAAGACTTGATACCATTCTGAGTCTTTAATTGGACTTTGGCCATTGATTTTTTTAAAACTAAATATGAGATTTTACTTTTTTTTTTTTTTTTACATTTACCTTTTTTTCAATTACAGTTGGCTACATTTATTCTTACTAAATGCAACTTGGGGCTTTAGGACAATGTCACAGCCCATGGAAACCGTGTTGATACTCTTGCTGTCCCTGAAGGCCAGGGACCAGAACAGGAGCAGGAAAGCAATATAAGGAAAGCATGTCTAGTGATCAGGTGACCCCTGGCCCACTCTGGACTACTTAAAAGCCAAAAAAAAAAATCTTTGGACTGTGGTTTATAGTCTATATCCACAATATTATGCATATCATTCTCTGTTTTGGTAAGATACAAATTCTTAAAACACACACAATATAGTACATGAATAGACTCTTGTTGCAAAAGGTTCAATCAGTATGCAAGAACATGCAGAAAAGTGGGAAAACCATACTCCCAGCCCTTCTCAGACATGATGATGGGAACCATGTGCCTTCTGTGTATGTGTGTGCATATGTTTGTACATATGTATGTACTTCAATACAAATGAGATCATAGTAGAAGTACTGTTCAGTGACTCTTTTTTCTAACTTAACAATTGTCTTGGTGTCCACACAAAAGGTATAGCTCTGCCTCATGCTTTTAAACTATTGTGTAATTTGATTGTAACAATTTATTTAACCATTTCTCTTAGATCATCATATGTGCTGTTCCGACTTATTATAGACTCCACTGTAATGACTTCACTTTTCTGTGCAATTCTACATACATTTGTAAGTGTTTCCCCAGTAGAGATACTTGAACTAAGGGAATATACATTTTAAAGGGTGTTGATACCACCTCGTTATCTTCCAAAAAGGCATGCCAGTTTGCATCCTCATGAACCTGGGGTTTTGTACCATGTAGCCTGTGCCCAAAATACCTTTCCTTCTTTAAAGAACTATTGCTCTAATTTAGCTTCGTAAATGTACAATGAAAATGAAACAAAAATATTACTTGTCCTTACTTTAAAGAATAGGTATGCGTGTGTTCAGATCGACTCCTCTTCTTTTTTTTTTTTCCTGATCTGTAACTTTGTTTTTAATTATCTTAAGCCTCATGATGACATAATTTACAATTTTGTGTTGATGACCTATTCTCTACTTTAATCCTAGTGAGCTGGCAAAAGCACCATTACCAGTCACACACATATATAGTCAATGGATAGCTATTCAAGACAATCCTAAATTATAACTTAGTCTGACTTAAAGAATTCACAAAGTTTGCTACTATATCTTGTCACACTGAGTTTTAAAAGCACCTGACCTTAAAGATCATCTATAAAATGTAGAAGTGTTAAATACTCTTTATTTGATATTATACATAAACCACACTAAAATGCTTTTCATTCAGTAAAAGGCAATGGTTTACAGGGAATTTTGTTAAATTGGCATAGTTAGGACCAAAAAGATAAAATGGTCACTGCCAGCTTATCTGCAGCCCTTCCTTTTAACAGGCCAATGAACACAACTTGAAATACAAGCATGTCTTGCAGGTCTAAGAGACAGGGAAGGGATTTCCTCAGAATCTAAACCAGTCACATAAATCTAAATCTCAGCCAATCTCCTACAGGTTCTGAGATGGCAATCACCACCTCTGTGAAAAGATGAACACCAGGAATCAAGTCCAATCATATTTTTAGAAGGAAGTACAGTGACAGTGCTTGCTGAACCAAAATTATCATCAAAGCTCAAAAACTGACCATATTCATTTAAACACAAGCCAATCTTATTTAAATCGGGACTTCTGGGGGAAAAAAGTGCTCTATTAGCCATTCATGATCTGAATTCTGCTGTATGAGATCAATTTAAATATGGTACACATAAAAGAAGTCAGGAGACACTTGCCCTATCTAATAAAGAGGGGATATGCTAATTGACCCTCACATGACACAAAGATGGAAGCGCCCACAGCCAATAAGGTGGGAATATGCTAACTGACTGCCCCACCCCCAAAGATGGCGGTGCCCACAGCCACAAGATGGTGGCACCAGTCCCCTCAGCCCTGCCAGGGCAGCAGGCGTGATGCTCTGCGCACCTGCCTCCAGAGTCCCCAGTCCCCTCAGCCCCTCAGCTGCCCGGGGCCAGCCCAAGGCACAGGCAAGCCTCGGATGGCGGCTGCCCAGCCACCCAGGGCTGCCCAAGGCTCAGGAAACCAGGGCCGGCCGAGGCTTGTGCAGTGGCGGCAGCAGAGGTGTGATGCGGTGTCGCCTTCCCCTGATCGCCGGGTCGCCTCTCACCTCTGAGGGCTCCCAGACTGTGAGAGGGGGCAGGCTGGGCTGAGGGACGCCCCCTCCAGTGCATGAATGTTCATGCACTGGGCCTCTAGAAATAAATAAGGCAGTGGCCAACTATTACTCATTAGTAGCTTTTTTTAAAAAAATACATTTTATTGATTTTTTACAGAGAGGAAGGGAGAGGGATAGAGAGTTAGAAACATCAGATGAGAGAGAAACATCAATCAGCTGCCTCTTACACACCCCCCACCGGGGATGTGCCCGCAACTAAGGTACATGCCCTTGGGAATCGAACCTGGGACCATTCAGTCTGCAGATTGATGCTCTATCCACTGAGCCAAACAGGTTAGGGCTCATTAGTAGCTTTTTTGAGATAAGCTATCAAGTCTGCCCATTCTGCATTCTTCTTAATGCCAGTGAAGATCATTTTTGTTCCAGGGATGTACTTCTTGGGATTCTCCAAGTACTCCATCAGTGTAGCCTCTCCCCGGGTGATACCTTTGTTCTTGTTGGCATCCGTGTAAGAAAATCCAGGGGCCTATCATTCGCCCAAAGAGACCATGGAGATTTGGCCCAGTCTTGTGCTTGCCTCCCTTTCCCACAGTATGGCACTGGGCATACTTCTCCCTTTTCCACAGTATGGTACTGGGCATCTTCTTGCCCTTTTCAATATCACCTATATTTAAATCACTTGTTAGTCACACGTGACACTGAGATCCCCACTCACAATCCAGATGGCCCGCTCTCTCAGTTCTTTTCTTGACAGATGAGGGAAAACCCCAGATTAAAGCCTGTAAAAGTTTATAAGGGGTACATTCCGGATCGCCACTTCCCTGTGGAGCACATCACAGAAGCCAGGGTGGGGAGAGTGACCTCACTGGCTCTGGATATACCCTCTGAGATGATGGCAACTCTTTACAGACCCCTGGGCACAGGCCCAAATGCCTTCCAGGTTCATCTAATCCTCCAGCGGAGACTGAAAGCAATGAAGCCAACATATCACTACCATTAAGATTTTGGCTTCTGGGGGCAGGCACTCTTGGCTGTGAGGCCCAGCTCTAACTTAAAAGCAGTGACCTTGGCCCTGTTAGTTCACTCTTCTGAGCCCAATTTTCCTTATTCATGCAAGAGGAATAGTACTATCCTAACCTCAGAGGGTAGCTGTGAGGATTAAATGAGATATTGTCAGGAAATCAATTAGCAATGTTGATGGTAAAGCGTGAGCTCTCAATAAAAGTCATTACTATTACTCCTCCTACAACTAAGCCCTTATTCCTGTCCAGTAAAATCAGAGTCACACAAGGACTTGGACCTCACAGGAATAAAGACTTGGCCTGCTTGGTTCACTGTGATGGCTCTCAGGGCGACACGCCCTTACCCACCTGCAGGCTCCTGAGAGCCTAAGGTGACACCAGTCATCTTCTCCTTGTCTTTTCCTGTGACACTTTGAGTGGTTAATGGACAATTCCAGAGCCAGCCGGGGTGTGTGAATCTGCCTCCACCACTCCTAGCCGAGTGACTTCAGTTGCTGCAGATCACTTCTCTGGGTCCAGGTAAAATGGAGATGATCCTGATGAGATGGGGGATGTGGCAGAACAGCTGCCATCGGTAAAAGTGACAGGAGCTGTCAAGGAAAACCACCCCCTCTGGATTTATGGCTTCCAACTGGCAGAGACCAGCTCCATCCAATATGGAGACTAATTCATCCAATGGTATCCCCTAGCCTCATTATACGCTCACTGTAATACATCAGCAAGCTACCCGACACAACGCCCAGAACCACAGAAAGCCCATGTAAGGACAAAATGGCCCATGGAGCTCTTCTGAGAAATCTCCACCCCTTTTCCAGAAAGATCCTGACGATTCCTCTCCCTCATTAAATACTCTACCCCCGACCCCCCATCCCCGATTAAATAAATCTCAGTAAAAGAAGCAAATTCTGTTAAGGGAGGGGAGGGAGGCCTGCTCTGCCTGTGGAGTAGCCCACTCTCTGTCTCTGCTTCACTAATGATCTATCTCACTTGCATTTTAAGCTCTATGCCGGCTCGAATTGGATTCTTCACTGCACGAAGGCGAGAACCCACCGTGGAGAGGACTAAATGAGCTAACGCCTGCAAAGCGGTTAGAACAGCGCCGCCTGATAGGGGCTCAGACAGTATCAGCCCAACGGCCACTTGCTGTCGCCTCAGTGCCATCTGCTCTTGGCAGAAGGGCTCAACATCAATAGCCAATTTGTGTTTCCCTCCGACTCCCAGAAGGCGGCCGGCGGTGCGTCTTCCTCACCTCAATTCACCCCGCCCAGGCGTGCTCCCTCCTTGAGCACAGGGGCAGTTCCTTAGGCAGGAGGGCGCCGCGCTCCTGAAAGGTCCTGGAAGAGGCCAGGCGGGGCACTGTCCTCCACGCGGGGCTTTGGGCCAGTCCCTCTGTGGCTTTCATGAGTGCTTTCCGGGCCTGCGGTAATGAGGCTGCAGGACAGCGCTCATGCAAAGCCCTGCCAAGGGGCGTGGAGACAACACCACTCCACACAGTGCAAATGTGAGGGAACATCAGCGAGCGCTGTCATGGGACCTCCCAGAGAGTTGCACACACGAGGCAATGCTGCGCAGCTTCCCAGAAGACACCGCCTTCTTTTCCCACAGGACAGGCCTGGGTGAGAGGGCACTGTGGCCTCGGACCGGGGCCTATGGCACATCTAACAGCTCCACGGAGGAAGCTGAGGCCATCTCGGGAGCCCGGACCAGGAGGCAAGGCAGAGGGGCTCCCAGCTCTCCCTTCTTACAGGCCAGGAGGAAACTGTCCAGAATACTCGCCCACCCAAAACCAAAAGTGAAATTCAATCGTCAGTACTTGGTGGTGACTAACTTTCGTTTGTCCATATCCCATGTGCTGACTCGGTCCCTGGTGGCCCACTCACTCTAGTGGTTTGAATGCGGAAGGAAGGAGGGGCTGCTCAGTGTCGGAGCGTTGGAAGCGTGGCACCCTGGCCTGTTCAGGCGTGGCTGGGGCCTCTTACCACCCGCTGTGTCTCCAGGGCCCTTGATCCCTGTCCACTCTTTCAGGGCCTTTCCAGTAAGGATGTGACTGAGCCCTGAGCTCCCAGGTCACCAGTGCCAAGGGGCAAAATGGAAATCGGCTTCCCGTCTGGACGAGCAGGTGCACTCCTTTCTGTTCTCTTTTCCTGCAGGGATCTGAGCACACTTCCAGGGCTTCTGGAAGCAGAGGGAGAGATGGAAACTTAGTGACACATATCCCTTCGGAGGGATGACAGTTTAGAGTGCCACGTGCAGAGCTCTGTGCCCAGGCATAATGAGAGGAGGGGCCTCCGCGCTGATGCTATCAGCAGAAGGCCAGGGGCTGCTCCTCTGTCCTCTTAGGATGCTTAACACCACAGAGCAAGTCAGGACCAAGAAAGGAAAGGGACTGATATCCCCTGCCATGAGCCAGGCACTGTATTCTATGCTTTACACTGAGTGTTGCATTTATTTCTCCCTATCATCCTAAAAGTATGGGTGTTTTTTAACAGTAGCCATCATTAAATACAGATAAGGGGATTAAGGTTCTGAAATGGTGAATTATTTGCCAAAAGTCATATAAGTTGCAAGTGAAGAGGGTCAGGATTTGAACTCAGGTCTGCAGACCCCAAAGCCCATCCGCATCACACAAGTAAACACTCATTAACTTATTGCCTGTGGTTGTGAATCTTACAGAAGCCCCTCCTTCTAATCTACAGGAAGTATAGGCCTCTCTGGTACCATTATGCCTGGTCAGGGTCCAGGCGACCAAGGCTGTCCACAGCCAGGAGAGCTGACTCCCTCCAGGGGCCAGGCACTCAACAGGCAGAGCAGCTGGTTCCCAGCAGGATGCGATTCCCATGCTTCACCTCCCCTCCCAGTGGAGAGGACCCTGGTATCTGCCCAGCACAACTCAATCTCTGTAACTTATCATCCAGTCTTGAGAGAGTTTAGAACCTTTTCCTTTAAAACAGTGGCTGCAACATGCAAAGAATTGGAATGAAGCCTCAGCATGGGCTTCGTGACCAGATCTGCTCCAATCAAGCCCATTATATTGAAATGACTATAAAATTCACACTATTCCAAATCCCCAGAAATAATAGGGTTTGTGTGGGTTTTTTTTTAGAAGTGAGCAAAGCGATGATTTCATAGGCCCCCATGCCAAAATCTGAGCTCAATGCTTCTCAAATGTTTTGTTTTCAAGATCTCTTTCCACTCTTACAGATGGCTGTAGAACCCAGAGAGCTATTGCTTAACCTAACTCATATCTATCAATATTTACAATTTTAGAAATGAAAATGGAACACATTTGAAATATTTATTCATTTAAAATAATAAACCTAATAAATGTTAGCATACTTAACATTTTATGAAAAGCTGTATTTTTCGAAACCACAAATAGTAAAAGTGGCATTGTCACAAATTTCTTTAATTTCTGACTTAATAGAAGACAGCTGAATACTCATATCTGATTCTGCATGTAATTTGTAGTGATATCAAATGTCATGTAGCCCCGGAGAGACCCCTGGTAAACTTGGGAGAGAAGGAGAGTGAGAAAGGCAAAAAAAGCCTACGGCCATTGTTCTGGGTCCCTTACAAGGGTCGCGGGGATCACCCTCCCTAGCAGTCACTAGAACACATTTTGAGCATCACTCTCTAAGCTTAAAACGGTGACTTAGCTCTTGGAGAGTCTCTCCAGCCAACATATATCTAAAGGGCTATAGTCTTGATATAGGAAGTTGGTGGGAGTAGGGGTAGATTTCAGAGGGAGTGATTTTAGGAGCAAAGGCCCCGAGACAAGGGTGGACACAGTCAAACAGCACCGCCACCCTGTTGTGCAGGTACCACCTCCAGGTGTCTGGCGGGGATGATGCATGTTCACGCTCAAACAGAGCCAGAAGGAAGAGACCAACAGAGTGATACCCAGTTCACTGCTGCTGCCCAGAGCCCAGGCAGGGCCTGGGTGGGGCGGCTGGCTGGGAGAACTGGGCTCAGTGGAAGAGATGGGGAGGATCCTGCTCAGGGGTGGGGCCAGGAGAGCATCAGATCCACAGCCTGAACTCGCAGTGGCTAGTTGGATGGCTGCTCTGCCAATAATGACAATGGTGACAGTAGTCATACACCACAAATAATGGGAGAACTACCATTTATTGAGCCCTTTGAGCCAGGCAACGTACCAAGCGCTTGATGTAAATCGTTCCATTAATCCCTCACAACCAACCCTTTGAGATAACTATTACCATAATCCCTTTTCCACACATAAAACAAGGCAGGAGCAGTTGGGGTTATTAACCAAGGACACACAGCTTCTGTGACAGCTGAGCCAAAATTTGAGTTCAGATTTACTGTTTCCCATTGGATGAAACATGGGGACAGGGTGGACACGCCTTTCGTTTGCCAAGGATGTTCTGAAGACTTCAGAGCTGAATTGTATTGGCGTCATCACAAGACTCAGAGAGGTGACAGTTCTCAGTGCGTGGTCCCTTGGTTTCAGGTTCCTCCCCACCCAACTCTGTCCTGCAAGCTGTCTTACCATTGCTGCCAGCAGCCAGGAAGTTTGGGAATTGGCACTGCCACCTCCAGCCCCTCTCTGAAGGTCTACAATTACACCCATTCAAAGGTCTGACTTGGGGTCCTTTGGAGCCCTGCTCCCAACAGACCATCTGGCACAAGGCCAAGGCCACATTCCGCCCCTTCTGAGCTCAGCCTCCCAGAGGTGCGAACTTCCCATAAACAGCTTTATCCCCCCCGTTCCCCGAGAAAACAAACATCGTGTGACAATTCCCTTCCAAGGAATCCTCCCTTCTCCCCAACTAACCAGAGGCACTAAGGAGTTCAGCTTTGCACAAGCTTTTCATTTGCGTGCAGACGAGTACAAAAGGCTCAACCGGATATACCTGTTATTTCCCAATGACCTGTGAGCCCGACGGTTATGTTAAGCCTTGGGGTATGGCTCGGCTTGCACGCAAGGCTCCAGGACTCCTGGGGGCAGTTGAGAGGAGGTGGTGGAGGAGAGGACAGAGGAGCAGCCCTGCAGTGACAGCACATGATTTAATTCCCCCTAAGCTCTCCAAGCACGCAGACTGTTCCCTCTTTGTCAGCATATAACCTAAGTAATTTGTTCTACTCAGGCAAGAAATGTCTAATTTAAACCACATTGCAGCTAAGCCTCTGGTGAAGAAAGAGCTGCCTGCAGCTTGGCTGGTGCGTGTTAGGCTGGATGGCAGCTGAGGCAAAGCAGACTGCCGGCAGCCCCTGGGTTTCTCACCCAGGTCATGAGAAGAGAAACGTGCACTGGTGGTGAGCTCTACTGCACGCTCGCTCTACTGCACGCTCGCTCTACCGCACGCTCGCTCTTTTGTCCCGTGCTTCGCCCCTCGTGAACGGGTTTAATCTGGCTCCATCTCCCTAAAGTGCTGGGTTGGAATTCCATCTCAGCTTGGGACTACAGGCAAACCTCTTAAACCTCCAACCACTGCTTTTTCTCCTCTGAAAAATAGCCAGGAGAGGTGCAGATGGTCACAGTTTAGAGGAAAGTGATTTGTGGAAAGAAAGAGATCTGTGTTCCAACCCTGCTTTGCCCCAGCTAGCCGTGGATTTGAGAATTTTGTTGTCGGTAAAGTAAGTGAGATGAATGAAATGGTCTTTCAAGTTCCTTCAGCTCTGAAAGACGATGTGTGTCCCAAATCACTTCCAGTTTGACAAAATAATGATCCTAACAGCTATGATTATTATAACTATTACTGTTATTATTATCTGTAATTCCCTGCCATAATCCCAAAGACTTCACTGGCCAGGCAAATATATTTAAGATTCTTTTTCAAAAATACTTATATTTGCTTAACTCATGTGAAACAAGGAGGATTCTAGCCACTACTACCCTCCTACCACTCCCACCCCCTCATCAAGCCCTCTGCTGTGTGGGCTTGTCTTTATCTTGCTGAACATAAATTCTAATTTAAAGCAAATTCCTTGATTTTTTTAAAATAAGTTTTTAATTGATTTCAGAGAGCAAGGGAGAGGGAGAGAGAGATAGAAACATCAATGATGAGAGAGAATCATTGATCAGCTGCCTCCTACATGTCTCCTGCTGGGGATCAAGCCTACAACCCTGGCATGTGCCTTTGACCAGAATCGAACCCGGGACCCTTCAGTCCACAGGCGTACGCTCTATCCACTGAGCCAAACCAGCCATCGCTTGATTTTTTTTTTTTAGCTAGGTAGAAATTTTGCAGAAAACCTGATTCTATTTTTAAATGAATGAGGATTTGAGAAGTTTGTCTGATGAAGTGTTTAGATGAAGTGCTTTTAAGCACAGTGAAAGAGAGACAAGACCTATGTCATTGGAAAGGATCTGATGTGGAGGTCTGTGTCCATCTCATTCCTCACTGAATTATCAAATTATCCCCATAGCCACATCAGACAGCGAAAGGGTCTCTAAACACCGCCTACATGTCAAAGCTGTTCCCTCAGTCCCAAATCCTCCCTCCCCTTCTGTGCGGTGAAAAATCTCTTCCTTTTCTCTCCCCATTGTGCAATGAATTTTCTCCTCTGGATCCCTTGAGCACTTTGCACTATTATTCCATTGACTTCATTCTACCTGGTGTTATTTTTGTTTTCTCTCCAATATATCTCTGCTCAACTAGACCCTCAGGACCTGGCAAGTGGGGACTTGGTCATCTGTACAGCCCAGCTTCTTTGTTCTCCTCCTCTCCCTCCCCCAGCCCCTGGCACACATGCACTGTTCATAGAAGCATTGGATTGCTGAACTCTGTAGATTGTATCACATGGGATAAGAATGCTCCCTGGTTTAGGCGTTCAGAGCCGGGGCTGAGCAGCACTGATCTTCATCCTCGGAGGCAGCCTTGTTAGGCTGGTGATCAGAGGAGGCTGTGGGCTTGGTTGGGGTGCTGCTATTCCAGGCTCCCAGCAGCATACACTGCGGGGCCCTGGAGAAAGATGGCTTTTCAGTGGAAGGAACGGGAAAGGGTTGGTCTAGCCTCGCTTGCTCAGAGGAGTTAAATGTTGTTTTCTCCGTAGCCAGGCTTAGAAACAGCCCAGTGACCCTCCTGTGAGCATGTTTTGTAAATAGCACCCAACTCCCACTAGTTGGGAGGTTTTCTGAAACTTCTTTGAAAAACTGCTACTCCGTTTATTTGTCGCAGGCTCTTCCTCCCAGCCTACGGCACCTCCCTTACAAACATTTCCGTTTGCCCTACTCTTTCTCCAAGGCAGGCCCTTGAATGCATCTATGCCTTCATTGACTTTGGTGTAAAGTCATGTTTGGAGCCCTCCAGCCCTGTGTGGGCTTGTCTTTTTCTGGCTAAAGGTAAATTCTAATTTCAGACAAATTCCTTGATGTTTACTGGGTAGAGCTTTTGCAAAAACTTTGATCCTCATTTAAAACTAATGAGGATTTGAAACTCAGGCCTAAAGAAGAAAAGTGCTTTTAAACACACCAGGAGAGCTCTCTTATCGGAAAGGTGATTTTAGATTCAACAAAGCTTTTTCGGTGGAAAGGAGCAAACAAAAGAACCTTGTCATGAAAAGTGGCAAAAACAAATAAACGAGCAAACAAAAACAGGTGCTAAAATTCATCTTTGATTGTTGCCCTGTCAAGAAAGATGTTGTCACGGATGCTGCAAATTTGGAATAATTTCTTCAGAAAAGGATCAAATTCATTGGAAAGCTGATCACCTTAGTAAAAAATATTGAAAGAACTATTGACTAAGATAACAGTATCCTTGGAGGTGCCTTTTCTCTTAAAATATGTGAATTATCTCACCAAAGATACTTGAAAAAGAAGAATCTGTGTGGTTGTAGCATGCAGGTGTCAATAGTGAAAAGAGAGTTGGGCATTTTATGACTCCCAGGCTCACTAAGAGCCAGAGGAAGCTGAGTGACCAGGAGAGGCTCTGCTGGGAATCCAAATGGATGGTACCTGTGTCCTTTTTCTCCAGCATTTGGCGTAAGCATGACACATGCAACTTCACAGAACATCCTCAGAGAGTGAAGAAGAGAGCTACAGAAGACCAAGACAAGTTATATAAATGCTTGAGACCCAAAAGCAGATAAAACCTGTTTGCTACCAAAAATGCAGTTGGAGAAGCCACATTCCTCAAATGGAGGAGAAATGACTAAAATCTCCTGTCCCAAAGGGGGTGAGGCTGCTCAACACTGACCTTCCCCCTCCCAGCCAGGCTGGGATGCTGGCTTAGACAAAGCGGAAGGGTACGGGTTTTTTATTTCTTAATAAGACATCTTAGAAATGATGGCAAACATGGCAGAAGGGGAACGGGAAAGGCCATGGCACTTCGAAGCTGGTAGTTGGAGGAAGCTGGAGGAAGAAAGAGAACTTCCGGCTAGAGTGGAAGGATGCTAAGCGTTCAGGTCAATAGAGCAGAGAGGGAAATACAAGTGAAGGGAGAACAACTTTGGGGAAAGGGCATGGGAGGGGGAGGGGGAAATTGTTTTCCTTTCTGAATCTGAGAAGGGAACTTTCTTGTGGGCGAGGGAAAGGAAAACCACCAGGAATGCCAACAGTTTATGTGATATCTGACCCTACAATTTCTATAACATTGTGACACCGTGTGCATAAGGGTCCCTTGCCTCAGCTCTAAAAATGCCACTAGATGCATGTCTGTTTTACCAACACTCTATGAAATTGGCTCTGTCTGCACATTTCTGCAAAAACAATTTGCAGTAATGGGAGGCTGCTAGGGTGTATGGGACATGGGGAGAAGGAGGACTTCTTGAAGTTAAAAACTTCAGATGCTTCTTCAGATATGTTTGAAGGAGGAGGCACTTCTTGAAGTTAAAAACCTTTCTATAGAGACCTTGAGCATAGTGAAATGGGAGAAAATCTTTATACTAGTATTTAGTCCAAAAGTGAGTGAAGTTATCCGAAAACAGCTCCAGATCAACCCCTACCCCCATCTCATTTTTATCCTAAAGCACTGGTTACATGGACAGCAAATGTTCTGAGAGGAGGCTCTTAAATATACAAAGGATTTCCCAGCTTATCACCACACACATGATGCAAGCAATCATCTATAGTGCTGAGCTGGGTAATGTCCTTTTAACTCTGAATTGTAAGTCACTTCATGGTGGTAGTCTTAGATTTCAGGCACTATTCACAGCCAGTCATAGAGGAAAAGCACAACGGTATGATTTATGACCTAGAAAGAGCAGCAACAGCTTCTAATTTCCACTCATCTGCTGTGTCATATGATATGTTTCAGAAACTCACTTAAAATTGAGAAAATAAGTCATTCCTAATTGTATTTAAGTAAGGAAATAGCTCATTTATGAATCTAAGACGATTAGAGAATCTTTAGTGTGTTTATTTAGAACTCATGCCAAAAATTTTTAGAGGCATAAACCTGGTTTTCCCTTTTCTTTGAAAAAAAAAGCTAATAAAGCCAAATGGTTAAATAAAAAGAAAAAGGCCTTCATGTGTAGTTATATCATTTTTGCACTCCATGGTATGTTCCTTTGAGGTGGATCCTATTTTTTAAAATGAATATATCATTATATTATTGAAGTTTCATATGACTCAATATAAAAATAATAATGAGTCCATTTTCCAATTAGTTTGAATTTCCTTAAAATTCAATTCAGGTTAACTCAACACAGCTTTTAAAAATGAAATTCCAACCATGTTGTTTTAAACTCTTTAATGTGTTCCCAAAGGACTTACAATAGAATCCCACCCTCTTACCAAGGCCTACCCTATCTGGACCCTTATTACCTTGCTTTATGCACTGCAGCCGAACTGGTCTCCTTACAGGGCCTCAAACATCACAGTTCCGGGTCTTGCTGTTCTTTTTTGCCTGAAACGTTCTTCCCAATCTTTTCATGGCTGGCTTCATCATGTATGTCCTCTCAGAGCATCATTCCCTGACCTTCCTCTCTGGGGCAGGGCCCCACCCCACTCCATTGCTATCAATCCTATCACCTCTCTTTTCCAGCTGGCATCCATTACAATATGCTTATCTGGTTTCTTGATTGAGTTTGTTTCTGTCACTAGAGAACAGACATCCTGTGCGTGTTTTGCACCATTCTCTTCCCTCAGTGCCTGGCACATAGAAAGTGTTCAATAAATATGTGTTGAATAAATGAACCAATGATACAACATTGATCTTTGTTTTTCTTTCTGGGATTTCTTTGTCAAGTTTTGGTTTTGGTTTTATGTGCCAATTACTGAGAAGGAGAAAAGAGGTGAGGGAATGAGGGGATGGACTTAGAGGGCCAAGGACTGAGCCCTGGGGTTCAGGGTTCCTGAAGAAGGGAAGAACTAGCAAACAATTGTGAGTAGGAGAAATCTGCAAGGTAGAAGGAAAACCAGCAGAGTGTATTATCTCAGGAGAAAGATGAGGGAGTGTTTCAAAAAGAGTGGTCAGTTGTAGACAATGCCATTGCCTCTAAAAATCAGTTAAGCTGAGGACTGGAATATGTCCGTTAGATTTTCAACATGAAAGGAATCAATGATCTAGACAAGAACAGTTGGAGTCCATGATGAGGACTCACTGGAAGTCAGTGGAGAGTAAATGGGCAATGAAGAATTAGAGGCAGAGAGCAGAGTTAAGGAGAAATAAAGAGATCTAAAAGAATTACCTTGAAAAAGAAGAAAGCAAACATTAGAGATGTATGGTAGAATTGCAGTGCTAAGCATTCCACTTGAGTTTTGTCATCATCAATTTGAATTGAGATAGATGAATTTGGTGATTTTTCCAATACTTGTGGGGGAGGGGCATGTAAATTGTTACCACTTTTCTGGAGGGCCGTATCCTTCAACCCAACAATCCCATGCTATGAATTCATCCTACAGATGGATGGATGAGTTTGAGAAGATGTATATACAAAGATGTTCAACAGAGTATTTATAATTGATTGCAAATAATTGGAAAATACCTAAATATTCAACAATAAGGGGTTGGATAAATAAATAAAGATGTTCATATAATGAGATACTTTGCAGCTCTTAAAGACGACATATTTACATTCATTGATATGGATTGATGACATGATGACTTGAGTAAAAATAATGCAGTATTAAAAGCAGCATAAAGAGTAAACCCCATCTGTTGAACTCTAATGCAGTTGCTACAGAGTTCTTAGTTGACCCTACAGGGCATTGTAGAGCTGGGATGGCCCAAGGGGGCAGTGAGAGCTTGTGTGAGGCAGATCCCATCAGTGGAGGGCAATCCCCAGTGAGGGACGCAGTGGTGGCATCAACAGCCCACACTCCCCACAGCTGATGGAGTGAGGGCCTCTGTCCTGAGGGGTCCTGTGGGTGGCACATCACAGCATCCATCACAGACCTGCAGTTGCTAGTCTATAGTTACAGAGATAACCATACTGGTAATGCCTGTTGTGTATTCCTCTTCAGGAGTTAATGAGACCAGGGGTATGACATTGTTCTGTAAACCCAAGGACTATGGACTGCAATGTGCTGTTACTCATCCTTATGTTATCTGCTCCTAACCGGCCTGTCTTCACCTTCCTTAGGCCTGAACAATCACATTCTCTCTTTCTCCATCTGTCTATTCCTGGGTCATCAACACAGGGGAGAAATAAGAAGGAAAAGCAGGCTATGGTTCTGAAAAAGAAAGGGGCTGGTGCCTTTCTTGGCCCTGTGCACATGCCACAGTGGGTCCTGTCCACTCGCCGAGATCTGGGCTCCCTCCCCAAGGCCAGGGCTGAGGAGCCTGGACTGCCAAGGTCAGGAGAATGACCCCCTGACGTACTCCAGCCCTCTCTTCCTCCCTTCTCCCGCACTGAAACACGCTCCTGGATAACCTTGGAACTAGGTCAGGGAAGAAAGGAAAGCCACCTTGGGCAACAGAATTTCACTGCAAGGAGAGGACATTGAGAGAGGTCAAAGCCCAGGTGAGAGTCTGAGAGGCCACAAATGCCTTTGTTAGAGTCAGATCAGGGGAAAGAAGAGGAGACAGAGTATTTTCTGGAACGTTTCTAAGGAGAATTTCTTTTCCTGGGAAGCTAGTAAACATCTCTTTAAAGAACATGTGTGGTCACACTAGTTGAAGGCTGAGCAAATTACCTCCCTGCCCCCAGATGATTTTAAATCGTAGCAGATAGGAGGCGGAGTCAAGTCTCCCACCCCCTACCCTCTACCCCCACCCCCAGGCCACCCTGGCTCACTATTGCTTTTCTCTGCCACCAGCTCTGGAAGGGCAAGGCTGCTTTTCAGACCCAGGATGCCTGCAGGCTGGCTGACAGGCACTCAGGAGGGAGGGTATTGTGTCTCCCTCAGTGCTGAAGCTACCCCATCACCCGTATGGCTCTAAGCCACTCAGAAATGCTAAAACAACACACAGGGTGCCCCTGGCGAGGGGGGGAAGAGGGCAAACAGCAGACCCCAAGTGAATAGAGAGAAAAAAGACAAATCCAGTCACAGGAGAGAAGAAAATGATCTCTCTTCCCAGAAACGCTCACGAGAAAAATAGAACAGGCAGCCCTGCCTTGCACCCCGCCCTCAGGAAAATACCGGTGTTGTGGGACTTTGGAGGCTATAGGGCCCAAGGAGAGCGCTACTCACTGTTACTTACGCCTTGAGCCAAGGTAACCAGTAGTAAATATGTGTAGCCTGATTGTAGTTAAAGTGTCTGGTTAGGTACAACCAGACATGGAATCCTAAACCAACACTGGAAATCACGAGAACTTGGGGGAATGGTCAGGATACATCCAGAGCTTCCAATAGTTTCAGTTACATCACTAACATGAATGAAACGGTATTTGAGCAGGATCTCAATTTTGAAAAACAAAATAAAGAACTCTCAGTGTGTCAAATGAAAAGACCAGAATGCCAGACACAAAAAGCCAAATGTTTCTCCTAGTTGGGGCGGCGTAGGGGTATTTTTTTTTCTTTGCGCTTTTCTGATTTATTTTTCCTACAATGATCACATGTTCCTACTGGAATCTGAGCAATAGAACCCAAGAACTGCAAGGACACAGTTTGGTCAGATGGGCTGATTCCCTGGTTGTGAACACTTCTCCACAAATGTCCGTTCACACGCATACGTGGTATGAAAACACCATGTGTATGTGTTCCAGTGCTCTGGGCTGTTCCTTCCATCTCAACCAGGATCCTTTTTGTCTCTGGTTAGCCCTCAAATCCTGTGTAACCTCAGACCACATTTCTGGAGGGACAGTCTCCTAGTACTGTACCCCTAGCCTTCTAGTAAGTGGTTACTCCCAGTTCACCTTCATTAGGGCCCCCAAGGACTGTGTCTGGTCTCCACTGTCACTCTCTGGGGATGGGGGAGGGGAAAGAGAAGGAGCACCATGATTTGCTCACCTGCAGCTTTGTTTATATGCCCTTTGGCAGAAAGGCTCACAGGTGCCACATTCTATAGGCTTTAGAGGACACCTCCAAGCTGACCCCTCAAACTGTGAGAAAGGAGAGACTCTGTCTGACTAGCACCCTCAGGCTTTTAGCACCCAGTAGAGGGAGGAAGCCAGGACTAACTGCCTGATCCTGCAGTGTCAGAGGCCTGGGCTTCTTAACTGCTCCCTTTCCTCAGTGGGTAGTGCCTGCCCTCTCTGCAAGCCCGTTAAAGGGCAGTTTAAATAGCACAGTGTCTGAGGCAAAGGTTTGTACTCTCCTATGCCCTTCTCCATTTGCGTCCTTTAACTCCCATTCCATTGTTATTCTCTTTGTAAAAGCTCATAAATTCTGTAACTGCCAGGGCGTTGTCTTTGGGGGCCACTCTAACCATCACCACATACCTGCAAATGATTAATAAGCAGTGTTTGGTTAATAAGTAACATTCAGCTCTGATATTAGTAACAGATTGTAAGGCCAGACACAGCTGGTGACAATTTAGTGACACTGGGTCACCTTAGTGTTTGTGAGCAATAGCTTGGAGGAGAGACTGAACGCTGCCAGATGTCACTGAGCTAAAACAACAAATATAACAGGGTCCTAGGAAGACCTATGTGTGCAAGCAATCTCACACACACACACACACACACACACACACACACACACACACACACGGCAAGGGATTCCTTCGCCCTTCAAATGCCACCTGTATTTTCACCACACAAGACCCTGTGGGCCCTTCACATGGCCTATGACTGCGTCTCCACGGCTCCTTACATCCCTAGAGCAAGAGCATTTTCTAAACTAAACATCAAGGCTCATTGGTTGGCCATGAGTCAGAAGTTAAGAATATTCTGGAAAAATTGGGGGGAAACTGGTTTTTTAATGTGAGGCACCAAGCAGTGTTCCCTACCGACCATCTTTGTTCAGCCGTGTTGAATAACTTACTCACTGCTAAGCACTTCCAGGGACTGGGGTGACAAAGCAGAAAACGTCTTTCCCTGTGGGCTCCTCTCGTGAGTGAGGCTGTCTGGACAGGAGCACTGCTGCCAGGAGGAAATGCCTGGGCGCCTTCCCCTTTCTCAGTTTACTGTCTTCTCCATAGATCAGCACCTCTCTTCTTCCCCGCTCACGTGCTTCCTCTCCCTCCTCTTAGGAAAGAATGTGATATTTGACGGGCATGTTGTCAGGGACCTGAAATCTAATTACAGCTCCATCACTATCAACCTATGAGTCGAGGACAGAACCATAACCAATGAAGATGACTAGTTCTAGTGTGTAAATTAGTTCTTCATATAAGTTTGTCATCCTGACACCTTACTGTTTAACCAGATGCTTTGTCAGAAATTATGTAAGCATTTGAAGGGCTGCAAGTAAAGGATTAACAACACCCTTTCCCTTTTGGTATAACCATTTGATTTTTGATTAACTGTCTAGCTCTGTTTCCCTAGAAACCTGATAAAAAAAATAGCCCTGATTAGGGAATGTTAAGGGACTGGGATAACTGTGAATGCACATTGGTAGCCCTATCTTTGGATTTCGTTTACCATGCTGGCTCTTGTAACTGACATGACCCAGTGTGGACCACAGAAGCTATGCCCATGGAGTTTCTCCAAAAGAGATGAATTGCTATGGAGTATGAACCCAGAGGGACTTCCACACCCTCTCGATGTCAATCTCATTTCTTCACACCTGAGTCATCACTTGGGAGCCTAAGACAATAACTTCCGACTTCAAGGTCTTGCAGAAGAGCAATGCCAGATGTGCCCTGTTGGTATACTTTGCATCCTGGCCTCTGACTTCTCTGAGTCCCAGGGTGTCCAGTGTAGCAGGGCAGTCTGGTGAGTCTCCATGTGTGGTAGGGCCTTAGAAGACCCTGGTGGGTGTAGCAGGTGGTGTTTGGACTTTTAGTGGTTTGAACAAGAACATTCTTCTGTTAGCTGTCTGCAGGAGTCCAAAGTCCAGTCATATTTTTAAGTTACCAACTTCTCTTTACAAATTTAAACATAATTTGTGTATGCAAGTTGACAGGTTTCACTTGAGGACATTGTAGTCAGTGGAAGAAGCAAGTAGAAAAGGACAAATTTGCTGATGATTTCAACTTATATGAGGTAGCTAGAGTGATTACATTTATAGACAGGGAGTGGAAGGGGGGTTGCCAGGGGCTGGGAGGGGAGAATAGGGAACTGTTTAATGGGGATAGAGTTTCAGTTTTACAAGATGGAAAGCGTTCTGGAGATTGGTTGTACAATGCAAATGTACTTAAAACTACTGAACTGTACACTTAAAATGGTTAACACGGCAAATTAGATGTTATGTGTATTTTACCCCAATTAAAAAAAAATTTTTAATTGGCAGGTTCCCCTAACCATCACACTTAAATCATATTTTCAATAACTGGGCTAAGGCTGTTTCCAAATAAGTGATTTAGGAAGAGTTGTGTGTCACTTTTCCAATTCTGTCTTCCAGTTATTGTTAAAATCACCTATATTTCACTTATTATTATATGACCAATTGACAGTTTCAGCCATCAGTCACCACAAGCACTCCTGTAAGGGGTTTCCCACCCTTGAGAACACCACCTAGGGGTCAACTGTGGAACTACAGGCCACACAGAGGAGAAGGAGGAAGGCCCCCTGGCTAACATGCTAACATGTCTCTCACTCCTTAATGGGAAAGAGACACTGGAAAAGTAGGCAATTCCAAGTACCATCCATTTACCACCATTCTTCCAGTCAGTACAGTTTCCAGGATCTTGCTGCTATTAAAAGAGAGATCTCCCAATATTTATATCACTTGAGGTTAAAATAAATAGTCTTTTTATGGGATAGAGTACTAATACTTTGCTAATAAAAGCTTCAATTCCTAATCCTTTGATATTATCTTTAAACAATGTAACATCTCCAGTGTAAATAAGGCTAAAAATTCTCTCAAAAACTCTTGTACCCACTTAGCAATGTAATAAAGTCATTGGAATAATGGCCCGAAGATTTTGTGTTTGCTATAAGACTGCATTATGGAATCACAAGGTCAAGAGTAGTAGAACTTAAACAGCTTTAGAGACCAGCTGGTTTGAAGACCAGTGGTTCTTTGCCATTATAGAGTCACAGACCCCTTTGTACTCTGATCAAAATTAGATGCTTTTGTCTTATCTAATGCTAGAGGCCCGGTGCACGAAATTCATGCATGGGGGAGGGGGGGTTCCCCTCAGCGCAGCCTGCACCCTCTCCAATCTGGGATCCCTCTCACAATTTGGGACCACTGGCTCCTCACTGCTCATCTGCCTGCCTGCCTGATTGCCCCTAACTGCCCCCCCCCCCCCGCTTGCCTGGTCACCCCCAACTGCCTCCCCCCACCAGACTGGTTGCCCCTTACTGCCCACCCCCGCTTGCCTGATCACCCCCAACTGCCTCCCTTGCCAGCCTGGTTGCCCCTCACTGCCCCCCTCTGCCAGTCTGGTCACCCCTCATTGCCCCCCCTGCCGGCCTGGTTGCCCCATGCAGCCTGCTGTTCATTCGTTTGGTCATCCCTCACTAACCCCTCTGCTGACCTAGTCGCCCCACACAGCCCTCTGTTCAGTCTTTTAGTCGGCCCTCACTAACCTCCTGCTGACCTGGTCGCCCCACACAGCCCGCTGCTCAGTTGTTTGGTCGGCCCTCACTAATCCCTTTGCCAACCTGGTCACCTCACACAGCCTGTTTGGTCATTCATTTGGTTGTTTCGGTTGTGATGGTTGCATATACACACACACACACACACACACATATATATATATATATATATATATATATATATATATATATATATATATATATAAATAAATTTGGAAGTGAGATTTCTGGGAAACACTACATGTGAAGAAGCAGCCTAACAGAGCTGGATGCTGGAGGGAGATGTAGTCCCACACACAGTGTGATGATGTGTCAGGACCAGCCCTGGCAAAACCCATTCTCAGAGTTCACATGGTGTCTAGGGAGGAGCAGGCAGAGGAGAAGAGCAAAAGAACTGCCCACTAGAGATCTCAGTTCTGAGGGCAACCCACTCAGAATCAGCAGCCATGAAAAACAAGAGTTGTCCTATTGGCTAGAGAGGAAGAAGAACTGGAGTAGTTGGCACTCCAGGGACAGTCCAAAAGAGCATGGACAATGACCCATGGGTTGAACAAAAATGACACGCAGGTGAGTTTGGCAGAAGAATGGATTGTAACCCAGAAGTAGAGAGAAATAATAGTCAAAATTGCAGAAAGGCAGCAAGAGGTGAAGACCAAGAGCAGAGGCACTGTAGAGCTGCGTGCAGAAGTCTGGATTATTCATGAAACCTCTTCTGGGGCTTCTAGAAAAATTGTTGGAATTTTTAAAAGACTGGACTTCCAATATGGTGGAGAGAAGCATTGTTCTTTGGGTTCTTGCTACAAATGGGACACCTTAATTTCCCAAGACACAAAGAGTAGGAAGAGCCATTTGTGATATGTTTTGTCTTGAATTCCCTACTGAAACACAGCAGTAGTCAAACTGGCACTCTAGGTAAGTTTCCTGCAGCTGCTACCTGGGGAGCATCAGCTGCTATGGACTTTGTAACACATTATCATAAATCTTTCTGAACCTCAGTTTCCACGTTAAGGACCAAGGTTCCTTCCAACTCGAAAATCGAATTCCATGGCCAAATTGGAAGGCCAGGGTTGGGCTCTTTCAGCTCAGCAGATTTAAATGAGTCATTTCTGAATTATTGGCATAAGCGCGGTCCTCTTCACTCAAACATTCCCTTGAGGCCTAATTTCTTTTTTTGGAAAATGGGGATGGGGAGGAGATCGGTAAGGCTCTAAAAAACATTTCCTATAATTAAGGAACAAAATGAAAAGGACAACAATCAGAATTGGAGTTATAATTCAAGTTGGACTGATTCCAAGAGTGCACACCACTAAAACTGGGGCTCATAACTGAAAGTTTAGAGGTGGGGCAGGCTTCAAGGTTGACTAATCCAGTGGCTCCAGTCCCACTTCCCCATGATGCCTATGTTTAAGCTGGGGGTGATATGGCTGCTGCAGCAATGTTGCCCAGCATGACATTGACACATGACAGTGTCTAAGAAGAGAGACCCTCCCTTTCTATGGCTCCCTCTCTTAAGGGTGGGGAATTTTCCAGAAGCCCCAGCAAATTTCCCCTTGAATCTCATGAAGCCGAATTGGTTTATATGCCTTGTTTCTGAACCTGCCACTGGCAAGTGTGATGACATTATGCCTAGACAATTTAGGCTTACCCAAAAGGTACAAGGCCTACAATGGGGGAGAGGTGAACACCTGGAAAAAAAAAATCAAGATTTGTTGGAATGATGAAGAATAGCTGCTGAGCAGACAATCATCAGTGTGCCTATCATATGCTGTATTTCAGAAGTCTTAACCGCATTCTTTTCAAAATTGCCTTTTGAAATACAATGGAGTGTGTGACCATATTCCCCATTTTGCAGATGTGGTAATTAAGCTCAAGGTCATGCAGTTGGGTTAGAACTCAGGACAAAGACGTTGCTACTCAGAACCCAGGGCTTCTCTATGTACATTCCAAAAGGTTTAAATTTTTTACTTATCCTTTTATCCAGAAAGTCTGTTTCTGAGGATGATTATAAGGAAATAATGATTGGGAAAACAAGAATAGAGACAAGAATGTTTGTTCCAGTAGCTATCTATCATCTACCTACCTACCTACCTACCTACCTACCTGTCCTTAAAAGTGGAAACAACCTAAGAGCCCAGTAATATGCAGTTAGTTAAACTAATGATAGTACATACATACAATGGAATATCATGCAGCTGTTACCATTATATGGTAGAAGAAAAGGCAGTGACCTGGAAAAATGTTCACAATATATTGTTACACAAAAGCAGGCCGGCCTAGAAAAGTGTTGTGAAAGAAAAGCAGACCTGGATAGATGAAGAGATATGTACATCAACATTTTACTGGTGCTTATCTTTGTACAGTGGAGTCATAGATGATTTTAATGTTCTACTTTGTGCTCATATCTATTTTTCCAAATTTCTTCAGTGAGAATATATAACAAAGGATTTCTTTGGTGCGAACATTATAATCAGAAAAATGGTCTGCTCGTTGTAAAAATATTTTTTAAATTAAATAACTTCTTTTCACTAGAACACTGGCTTTTAGACGTAGCTGTCAGGTCCCAGAGGGTTCCACGAAAGAGTTCTGGAAACAGAGTCGGGGGTAATGGCGACAGCCCTCACCATTGCTCCTGCAGCAGCCTCCTCAGACCTATCCACAAGGCTGATGAAATCTTAGGGTAAGAAACATCTCTTAGGCGGATTCTAAAACCTCTACCCTCAGCTGTATCAAAGAGTGGTCACTGTATCTGTGGCTGATGGGCAAGGCACAAGTATGAGCTTTAGGAATCCTGGGGACAACACAATGCTACAGATTCTTCTTAATACAACATTCATGACAATAGCTATTTCTGAAGTTTAAAGTTCCTGGCGTACATTCAATGCCTAATAAATATTGAGCTAATGGAGAGATGTTAGGCCAAGAAAATGGATTTCAAAATATTAAACAGTGAAATTACCAATTTATAAAGACTCAGCACAATGCCTGCTACAAATTATATTATGGTAGAGGACAGAAGGACTCTCAGACACTCTGCTTTTTCTGGAATCGTTCCTGGGTCTCCTGACCACCCAAGTCTTGTGGCGTTCTCCCACGTTTATCCCAGTGGTCACAGACGAGAAGTACTTTCTCTTCTGTTTACCTTCTGGCCCCTGATGATTCTGTGTCCTATACATACAGAAAATAACCAAGGAACAGCACAACCAAAAAACCCACATTTTCAGCCAAAGCAAAACACAAAAGAAAGGGGGGGGGGGGGAATCCCAAAGCCTGAAGGCATTTAAGGACCAAACGCAGATGCGAAAATGAAGTGGCCCACCCACCCCACATTCTTCAAATAGGTGACTGGGGGAGGCTGCCAGGTCCTGAGCTAGTATCATTAAAGGAGCACATCCAAGGGTACCCCACTGTCTGCTCTGCTTTGAAGGTAGACAGCTCCCCCTAATTGGAAACAGCTTTATTCACATGCCAGATGTCCATGCTTCCCTTTCAATTATTTTCAGAAACATCATAAAGGACCATTAGTGACAGTGTGAAATGTCCTTTTCTTAAGAAAAAAATTGTTCATTCTTATGAGTTCAGCCTGATACGAAGATTGCAATCTGCTTATTCCTACGGGGTGGTGTTTTGTTGTGTGTGTGTGTGTGTGTGTGTGTGTGTGTGTGTGTGTGTGTGTTTTCAGGATAGGAATGTGCTTCACTTGAACTTTTATCATGAGAAATACTACCACATACTTGGTTTTAATCACAAAGAGCAAACAGTGTTAAAAATTTTTAACAAAAGTTCTCTCTCTCTCTCTCGTTCTCTCTCTCTCTCTCTCTCTCTCTCTCTCTCTTAGTACACCTGAGCATTTCCTAAGGATAATATAAATAACCAAAATTCTTGGAAGCAGAGTTTCCTTATCATCCTATCTAATAAAGATGGAATATGCAATTGACCATAACTCCAAGACAAAGATGGCAGCACCCACAGCCAATAAGGAGGGGATATGCAAATTGACACGACAAAGCAAGAGGCAGAAAAGTGGCTCCGAGCCGGAGCAAAGGCACTGCTGGCAGCCAGGGGAAATATTCTTGCACAAATCTTCGTGCATCAGGCCTCTAGTGAAGTAATAAAATAGTGTCAAGTTCTGGAAACCACATTTGGACATTTGGGAAGGGATGCTGACCTGTTAGAGAAACCCTAGGGAGTATGTTGCGACCAGCATGGACTTTAGACTCCTTTAGGGCAGGGTATGTGTCTTGTCTTCTCTTGTACCCACTGCCCCTGGCACAGTGCCTGCATAGAACACACTCAAAAACATTTGTTAAATGAATGAATCAGTAAATGCATCCATATTTTATACATAACCGTTGATGTAAGCACATGTGTTTAAAATGGAAAATAAAAGATAGGGCACAACAGTTCATTTCAAGTGCCATCGCAGGGAAGAGAGCAGAATTATTCCCTCTTGTTCTCTGGACCGGAATGAGGGCTACTCAGTGAAAATTACAGGAAGGCAGCTTTGATCCAGGATCATTAGTGCTATGCGTGTCGACGTTGAAATATTATGGGACATTTGGGTACATTCCTGGCACTCAATTTTAATTTGAGTGTTAGAGGCATATACCTAGAAAGAGAGATTTGTGTTTGTGGACAAATTAATAGTTGGTTCAAGATATCTTTGTGCATGGTGCCAGAGGATGCTGAGCACAGGTTGGGTAGGTAACAAAAAAAGGCAGGAGTTCTTCCCTTTCGAAGCTTATGGTCTATTCAGGAACACAGACGTGTGAGCTGGTAATCCCAGTTCACACAGGGCAAGAAGGGCTCTGGCAGGGGAAGTGCGTGGGGATCCCAGGAGGCTTAGATCAGGTAATAAGAAGGGGAGCGGGGTGGATGACTCAGACTATAAAAGCCTGAGGCATGAACCACCTGAACCCTGATTCTTTAAAACAATCACTCTTCCCACTTTGGGTCTCCTGTAGGCCTGGGAAATGGTCTCTATTTCAGCCCTGCCAATCAGCCTTGACGGCTGAGTTTTGCCTTTCAAGTCCTGATACTCATTGCTAAGCCTCATCGGGAGGCTAGGTGCTTACCTCATTCCTACTCCTGGCCCATCTCTAAGGAGTCAGCCCTTTAGTAGACACGGAGCTCTCCCAACACAGAGCAAGCTTGGGATATCTGATCATCTCAGACATGACGGCGGGGTGTTATATGCCTGATCCAAGAGCCAAGTCAGGGAAGCTACACTCAACCCAACCAGACTGGCATGTGATGAGTACAGCAAGATGATGAAAATGTTCTGGAATTAGATAGTGGGGATGGGCACACAGCCTTGTGACTGCACTAAAAGCCACTGAAGTGTATACCTTACAATGGTGAATTTTATGGTCTGTGAACTCACCTCAATAATATCAAAGTTCTAAACAGCAACAAGAGATGGTTGTTGGAAGAGGCAGAACGTAAATAACTCTGGTTAAACTTGCTGCTTTTCTTGTATTTACTGGAAGGGGAAGGAATTGTCTTTGGACATGATGTTTTTGCCATCTTTAGAAATTCCTGACAATCTACAGCCCTGTTAAGGCATGAAAAAAAAATTTGATTAGTGCTGACTCTGTACACAGTCTATTAATTAAATACCTCAATAATTACATTTGGCAGTCTCATGCTTTATAATTATAAGCATGCTTTCATATCTATCATCACAGGCAGCAATGAGTAGTACAAGAACATCTGGGGAAGACTGAAGCTTGGTCCTGATTTGCCATTAAAGACATCCTTGGTGACCTTGAGTGAGGGGGCGGGGAGGGAGGAACCTCTGAATCTCACGTTCTCACCTCTAACAGGAGCAGCTAGACTCAGCAGGCCCCAGTTGTCCCCATAATTCTGGGAATCTCTAACTTTCATAATCTTCAGAACAACCCTGTAAGGTAGATAGGCAGGGCTTTTTGCCCATGTTTTATCCATGAAGAAACTATGGGCCAGGGAGTTGAAAGTACTGATTCATTTTGAACCAGGACCAGAAGTGAGTTTGCTGAATTCTAGTCCAAGAATCGATCTTGTGTGAGAGACATATGAAGCCTTCATCCCAGGAATTTACCACCTAAGGCTCTTCAACTAAAGAGTGTTTGAGGCAGGAGTGTAGGCTCTTGAGAGCGGCAAACAGGAGCATCAGAAAGGGCCACTGTAGAGAAGTCGGGAGTGTCTGCGTGCTGAGGAGTTTGCATTCCCTGAGCACAAGGAGAGTGGGAGTTGACAAGAAACCTTGAGTTTTCCAGTTAATCAGTACACAACTGAGTTTTTATAGGAAATTGCCCAGCTCTTTGGGAATTTCGTGTGGTATAAATATGGCCTTGGAATTCTGTATATTAACTTAGCAAAAGGCAGAAACATTTTGGAACCCGTGGATTTGGGAGATCTGATTGAATTATTATTACAATTACTTTCAGCAAAACTGTATAATATGAAATGATATTGCTAAAAGCAATTTAATTTTTTGATCTTTGGAACTTCTTAATAACAAGCAGAGTGAAGGTAGAGTGGAAAAAGCAGTATATTCTGAAATTTTTAAAAATTAGGTCTTGGCATTCCATCTAACCAACTGGGGGTGTGTCCCTAGACAATTCACTTAACCTCTCAGATCTTCAACATCCTCAACTGAAAACAGAGGAGTTAGAGGAGATCGTCTCTAAAGTCCAGCTCAGATCTAAAATACGATAATCAGATTCCACATACTTGAACACGTTCTTCTCCCTAAATCTTGGGATTGCTGTCTCCTCCACAGCCTGTACAAATAGTACCTTCCTCATTATCCTCATTTCTCTTTGCCCGAGGAGCAGAAAGCCCGCCCACAGTCCGGTGCCTTCTCCAAGAGCCAGCAGCAGGTGACACCGAGTGGCTCTCTCGTGACTGTCTACCTAGCTAGAGAATGTTTCCTTAAAGGAACATACCGAGCCCGATCTTGACTAGAAAAATACTATAGTATAGTGGTTCAGAGTTTAGGCTCTGAAGTCAGACAGACATGAGTCAAATCCTGAATCTGCCACATACTAGTGACCGTGGGCAAGTAAGTACACCATGTCTAATAACTAGTGAGCGCTCAATAAGCTTAGCTGTGTAGGCCTCTATAAAAGCACGGTGGGATTGTAAATGTCACACAGGCTGGATTTCTAAGTAGAAATGTTTCTCCACCATCTCTGACAAAATTGTTACCCAAAGATAACAGGCCCAGCCAGTCATGGACGGGAGGGGAGTCATCTCTATCCAAGAGGAAGAACATCTGATTCAACATTTAAATGAGTAGATTAAATTCGTATCAAAGAGTAGAGTGAGAGAAGAGGCAAAAGAAGAGAAGGATTGGATGAGAATATAACAAAGAAGAAACAGAGTAAGTGATGAATGAGAAGGTTAATGCTGACAATTTTTGTTTTATGATAAAAGGCATTTCTAAGCAAATTCTAACCATTTTATCAAGAAAAAGGAATGAATTAGCTAACTTATGTTCCCACATGCATTTTTTTTTCTGCATGTGGAGTTTATTTAAACATTAGGCATTGGCCCTGGCCAGTGTGTCTCAGCTGGTTGGAGTGCACTGAAAAGATGTGGGTTCGATTTCAGGTCAAGGCACAAAGCTAGGTTTGGGGTTCAGTCCCCAATCAGGGCACATATGGGAGGCAACTGATTGATGTTTTTCCCTGTGTGTGTGTGTGTGTGTGTCTCTCTCTCTCTTTCTCTCCCTTCCTCTCTCTTTCAAATGAGTAAGCATGTCCTCGGGTGATGATTTAAAAAACGTTTAAATTAGGCATTGTATGTTTTTAAATGCATAGATATATTCTGAACATGCACATTCCATCTGATATAATCTTTCCTCATCTATCCCACATGCCACTGATTTTCATACCAACTTCAGACTCACAGCAGATACCACACCTGGTAGTTCGGCACCAGCTGCCAGTGGCCTCACATGAACCTGTCAACCACTGAGGGATGGCAGCAACTCAGAGCCCAAGGCTAGCCCATGCAGGCCTGCAGCTGCCACATTAAAGCATCAGAAAGGTGCTAAAACATGAGCTCTAGATCGAGATGCCCTTGGTTCAAATTTTGACTCCATCATTTCCTAGATGTGTGACCTTGGCAATTACTTTTCTAAGACTCAGTTTGTACATCTGTAAATTGGGGCTAATGATAGCACTTGCCTCAAAGGGTTGGGGATTGAATGAGACAGTGCATGAAGAGCACTTAGTCCAATACACAGCCACAGACAAATGTTCAATACATATTTAATTAGTATGTTCTTTTCCTGGGAACTCTGAGATGTGAGGATCTTATGATTTGTCCCAAGTTCAAAGATATGGGTTAATGTAAATATAATATAAAAGCATAGAGGAGATGGATTTTAGAGGATATAACCCATGATCTCTGCCATATGTCAATTTAATAACTATTTTCTACTGTAATGTCCTGAATCCCAGAAAAAAGAAATATTTTTACAACAATCAGAAATATGATAAACCTATCAAAAGTATATTCATTCAGCCATGCAAATTGTAAAACCATAAGTAGTAATTCTTTGTTTTGGCCTCAACTTAAAGGAGCAAATTTCCTACAAGAAAAATAAATAAATAAATAAATAAATGCCAAAAAAAAAATTAATGCCATCTGTGGAAGAATCACTAACAATATTTTTTCAAAATGTTTTAATTCTGGTAAAATAAATACAACCTGAAATTTGCCAGCTTAACCATTTAAGTGTACAGTTCAGTGGCATTAAGTATATTCATATTGTTGCACAATCATCCCTACCATATATCTCCAGAAGTCTTTTCGTCTTGTGAAACTGAAACTCGGTACCCATTAAACAAAACTGCCTATGCCTTCCTCCCCCACTGCCCTGGGTAACCAACATTCTACTTTCTGTCTCTATAATTTTTTACGACTTTAAGTACTTCATACTAGTACAGTATTTGTGTTTTTGCTATAGGTTTATTTCATTTAACGCAATGTCTTCTTATCCATGTTGTAGCATGTGTCAGAATTTCCTTACATTTTAGGGCTGAATAATATTCCATTACATATATTGATTATGTTTTGCTTATTCATTCATCCTTCAATGAACACTTAGGTTGTTTCCAATGTTGCTATAACATGGGCACACAAATATTTATTTGAGACCCAGCTTTCTGTTCTTTTGAGTAGATACCCAGGAGGGGAATTGCTGGATCGTATGATAATACTATTTTTAACTTTTTGAGGAACTACCACCCTATTTTCGACAGGGGTCAATTCAAATTATATTTTAATATATTTTTATTGATTTCCAAGAGAAAGGAAAAGGGAGAGAGAGAGAGAAACATCAATGATGAGAGAGAATCATTGATTGGCTGTCTCCTGCATGCCCCACACTGGGGATCGAGCATGAAATCTGGGCATCAAGCCCGTAACCTGGACGTGTGCCCCAATCAGGAATCAAACCATGACCTCTTGGTTCATAGGTCAACCATCTGAGCCACACCGACCAGGCTCAATTATTTATACCCTGCCCATCTCCACCATGTTTTTCACAATGTGCCTATAAAAATTAGGTTTGTCGTTCATTATACCAAGCAGTGTGCTGAAGTATTTGGTGGACACTATCTCATGTCATTATCCCAACAGCCTTTGAGTATGTTTGTTAGTATCACACCCATTTTATAGATGAGGAGATGGGCCAGGTCAGAGAAGCAGGCTTTCCCTGGGGCTACTGTTCTCACCACTATTGGTGCTACCTCTGATCTGGATTGTCAAAGCTCAGGCACCCAGTGCCCTTGGTTTGGGTAGAAGGAAAGGTGGTATGCTATGAACAGACCTACGGCTGACTTGGAACATAGACTCTGTGCAGAGGCCAAAGCCAGAAAGTCACCAAGATAAAAACCTAGTCAAGCAGCTTTGTATTTAACCCTGATAGAATTAGGGTATAAATGCAAATCTCTTTTCTCGTACCACCCCACCCCATCTCTTACTAAACAGGCGCTTCCTGTAACCATCGAAGCTCTAACACTATCCAAGACATATCTGAAATGACAGTGCACTGCTTAGACTTGAGTCTTCTTAAGCACCTTATGCTGCACGGAGTCAAATGTTCCCTGGGCCAAATTATTTCCCCCCAAACATTGCAATATGCCCAGCCTTCTCATTATATGAAGCTTCCATATGATTTTTTCCACCTTCTCACTAAAATTCAAAGAGCTTTATATAGAGACCCTCATGATCTAATCAATTCACCCGAGAAATAGGTGGCGGTCAGCTAGTATTATTTTCAAATTATCGACTGAGAAATTGAGATATACAGAAAGAAAGAAAGCTGCTCTGCAATTTGGAAAACCATCTGCGATGCTATAAAAACGTCTCAGAGGACTCTTGACCACATAGATCATTATTTTTATTGCCCTCTCCCTAGATGAAATGTGGCTTAGTTTGAGAGGGTTGTTTATCGTTTGGCAAGCTATTAAGTAAAAGAACCTAATTTCAATTCTCCATTCTGGTGGGTGGTAAGATGGAAGGGAATTTAGTTTAGGGGAAGAGGAAATTATAAGAATGGGAAGGAATTGTTTCTAAACAATTAGACCTAAAGATTGTGTTCAGAAGCCTTTTGGAAAATCAGTAGATTTAATTTACCCTTTGGGCTGGGGGTCAGATGGAGGGGGCTGCCTTCCTAAGCCACCACCATAACCATTCAGTTAATGCTAGTTCCTACAACTCCCATGACGGAGATAACAGCTCCGTGAGTTACTGCATGACCATGAAAGCACAAAGGAGAGGGCCCAGGAACAGGAGAGAGATAAACTGCTCATTTCTTTCATCTTTAGCAAGGTTCTTCCCGCCCCCGTGCCCCCCCCCCCCGACTTCCCCCCCACTCCCGCCCATTGTTCTCATGCAGTTTTCATTACACCCCATTTCCTCTTTCTTTCCTTTCTTTTTCTCATTTTGGGACAGTGAGAGATCATAGTCTTGCTGCCAATGGTTGTGACACTCTCAGTAGTCATGGCAACCACAAAGCCACGGGTGGGTGGACCCCCATCTAGCAGCCTGGAAGGAGTGTGTGATCTTCAGCTGGAGGGAATCTGCAGGGGGTTCCAGCTGTTACGTAGATCCTTCACTTTGAGTTTTGTCAAAGGTTATTTAAAATGTGAAGATGGGTAGTCTAATCTGTCAGTCTTTTCTTTATAGTTCCCAGATTTGTGTCTCACTTAGCAAGGCCCTTCCAATGCCAAGATTATATATTTAAACAGATACATCCTATTTCTCTAAACAGAAATTTGGGCAAGCTAACACATTGGAAATAAGGCTGTCTCAAAATTTGAATGTCTGCATATTGTGCATGTACTTGGACTCTCAGATTTATTCTCCCCAGAAAAGTGACCAGAGTTATCTTTTCTCCTGGTCTTTCTCTCACCCCCAGCCCGACACCTCCACCCCCAACATTTCATCTTAGGATGGGGGAGCTTCAGTTGCTACAACCAGAAACCCACTCAGACTAACGTAAGTAAATGGGATTGCTTGTGCATTTATAAGGGAATATTATGAAACCCAATTTTGAGAATTATTCCTGAATCACTGAAGAGCTTGACTTCCCCCTACTCTCAATTGTCTTTGCCTCTGAGCATGTGTCCCATCTTCTCCCTCTAATCAAGCTTCCTTCATTTGCACGTGACAACTGCCTGCTTCACAGGATTCTGCCACAGGATCTTATGAGTCCAGCACTCACAGACAACTACCAGGCCTGCTTCTTGGTGTCCCAACACCAAGTTCTAATTTGGGCCAGATGTCCACTCCTGGTTTAGTTACTGATGGCCAAGGGCATCGGTCATGTGGTTGCCCTCAGGTTCTCAAAGAAGGGAATGTGGCAGGAAGAAAATGACTGGTGTAACTAGTCCAGTTCCCCACCCACACTGCTTTGTGACTTCTGTACCCCCTTCAAGTTTGCTCTTCATGTCTCTAATTGGATTTGGTTTTTGCCCAAGGGAGGATTTACACCATACCCAGGACCTTTTCCGGGTGGACTGTGATCCTGCTCACTAGGGGAAGTTCTGATCTACAATTGCATTCTCGTGGAAGTTAGGGAGAGGGAACAATCTGGGCTATCGATAGAGAGGATGAGGAATCCCCGCCATCCTGGCCACAGGCACCTCTGGAGACAGGGGTACCGTCTAGTATGGCCACTCACCACCTTGCAGGCCACCAAAGGGGATGAGGGCAGGAAAGTGTAAAGAGGCTGTTGTAATCCATTCCTATTTTTTCTTCCTACTGCACATTATTCTTGTAACATGGCTGGTGGAGTACGATGGTGGAAATAAGCAAAAGAGTTTGAATCTAAGAATTGCTTCTGGAATCCTGTTCATAATCAATATAGTCTAAGAAGTGAACTCCTAAGGAAAGAAATCTTTTCCATTTTCTTCCACCAGACTGAGGATTTGGAGGGAGATGGAAGGGGAGGATGTGGTGGGATCTTAATTGGTTTCACGGCCTCTGTGATGCTCTGTTTCCTTATCTGTAAAAGAGGAAACTGCCCAGTGACCTCTCGAGATCCCACTGAACTCTAATGTCGTTATATCAGCATGATTTATAACCTACAAGTAACCCAATCAACAAGCCACTTTGCAGCACGCCAAAAAAAATATTTATTGCTAACATGCTCTTTGGAAAAAAAAAAAAGAAGGTGTTGCGATGAGACAAATATAAAAATGCAAAAATACCTCTCTTTACTTTGCCTTTCTTTAACCATCCACCTTCCTCCAGAGTATCAAGTGCCTCCGCAGCGTGAGAGGAGAGCATACATTTGTGGTGACTCTCCATACTGGAGGCTGTTACATAAATTACCACAAAGACAGAGCTGGGTTTGAAAACATCTTCCCACGCCAGTTCTAAGCACTAACCCAGACCACTGCTGCTAACACCGGAATTGGTGCCAATGAGTGTTGAGATATTAAGTATCCTCTTCTAATACATGATTCTTCTGGGAAAACATATGATAATGGTAATGACCTGCCATGATTTGGGTTTGGAGTTTTGCATCAAAGTTCAGGCACGGCAAACATGCAGAAGCTCAGAGGGTTTAAGGTTATTTTGATATCTCCTGAGCCCCGGCAGATGGGAAGACTGCAGTTTTGTCCTTGGGGGTCCCTCTGATCCAAGGCACAGGCCTGTTCCCTGGAAGTTCTAAATCACAGGTGCCCGAATGTGATCACAGCCGTATCCACGTCAAAGTGACTGGTAATCAGCTTAACAGTATCGGTAACTGAATTTATGTTATCGTGGCCTCCAAATAGTCACAATTCCTTACTGTGAGCATCTTCGATTCCAGCTCCATGGAATGATAGGGACACTGATGCCCTAAACATTACAGGTTAAGACATCCCAGTTGGACCACCTGGTTTTGCTCATGAGAACCAACCGGAGACATGTACTCCCTATCCCACCCCTACCCCATTAGGGGCACTGGGTAAGAGCAAGGACAACCCCTTGTCCCCACAACTGGTGTTACTCTAAAGTAGAGGCCAGCAAACTGTTTCTTCCAAGGGCCAGATAGTAAATATTTCTGCATTTTTAGGCCTTTTAGTCACAGTTACTCAACTCTGCCACTTGGCCTGCATCCCACAAGCTGTAGGTTGCCAGTCCCTGCAAGAACTAGAGAGTTTTATGAACTAGGGAGTTCCTTGCTTGTAAATTGGTCCAGAAAATAAGGAAGGCAAGTCTCACACAGTTGATAATGTGTGCCTCCTAAATGACTTGTGTCCGTGTTGGCCCTCAGGAAGGTCTTGGGGGCCAGCCACATGTTGGCCCCGGAATGGAAAGGGTTATGGGAATCAGAGTCAGACGATGGGAGCCTCCAGAGCCCTCCACAGTGGCACCACTGGCCATAAGCCCCTAAGCTTTCTGACCGGAAGCATGGGAGCCACAGGTACGCTGCCAGGCTGGGCCCCTGGCTCTGGGGGGGGGGGGGCTGGCAGTAGCAGTGAGTGGTGAGAAATCACTGTGCATGCTTAGCTCGGGTCCAGTACAGGGGAAAGGGTGCTAAGTGGCACTCAGCAACGTCCAAGTCCCATGTCTCTGTGTCACCATGTGTGTATTATCATCCTCCCTCAAAGAGAAACAGCAGGCCTCTTCCTGCCAGCTGGGGTTGTGTCAGCGTTTTCAGAGCGTGCACTTGACCTTATAGCAGGCAGGCAGCTGTCCTGTTTTGTATCTCCTCTTCAACCTGCCCTCACCTGTCTTTGCCCAGCAGTGACCTCTGCTCTTCCCACCACTTATCTCCAGGAGGCCTCTGACCTGTGCACCTGGCTCCACTAGGGGCTGCCTCCCTCGCTGCGATGTGGGCTGGGGGGTGGGGAGGGTCACCCCCTGTTTGGAATCCCTCTTCCAGGGGCTTAGTTCAAAAAAGCACCAAAAGAGCCCTGGCCGGTGTGGCTCAGTTGGTCACGTGGCCTCATGCACCGAAAGGTTTCGGATTTGATTCCAGGTCAGGCCTGCACAAGCCCAGGTTGTGGGCTTGACCCCTGGTAGAGGGCATGCAGGGGGCAGCCAGCCTATCGATGTCTTGCTCTCACATCGATGTTTCTCTCTCTCCCTCACCCTTCCTCTCCCTCTTAAAAAAAAAAAAATCAATTAAAAAATCTTTTAAAAAAAGTAACAAAATAGCCAATACGAAAGCCAGTTTGGCATATATTCTTTTAAAGAATATCCTTAAAGCTTCCATGTTTCAAAACATTTTCAGCAAGATTTCACTGAGTCGTTTTAGCTATTCCTACAGGGAAGACCCCGAGGCTGGGGCTCTAAGGAGCTCAGCCAGAGGCCTCCTTGGATGTGTTCACTTTTCCAACAGGTTGAATGAATGAAACCCACTGCATAGAAATGAGGCTCAGAGATGCGATAAATACAACTGTAGCATTAGAGCAGAGACGAAAGGGGGTGGAAATCACCTTCTAAGTTCTTATTTTTTTAAGTTCATTATTTACTTTCACAGAACTGTTTGTGCGGAACTCAAGGACAGGAACGTACTGACCCATCCTTGCTCTGGCCAGCTGCCCTCCTGATGACGATCAATGCAATGGCCTGCAGCAGGGCACTGGTGAAACGCCCAGTGGAAAACACACAAACTAAGCTTCCTTGAGCCCATGAGTTCGCCAGGATTATGAATGTGTAAGATACATTAATTCATTAATAAGCTCCAAGACATTGCAGATGCTGGGTGTGGGGGGCGTGGGCGGGCGCCACTGACGCAAACTAGCGTGTGCGGGACACTTAGCCAAACTCTGGGGGCCTGTCTGGTTTGTGGCCGACGTGGTGGGGCCCCCAGGGGGGGGGCTGGGCCTCTGCCAGGGCAGGACACAGTGGCCCGGGGTTGCGGGGGGCGAGCGGGGGGGGGGGGGGACACAAAACGCCACAGGGGCCTCGGAGTTCAGTCTGCAGAGCAGTGTGCACACGCACAACAGTGTATGTGAGAAATGTGTGTTGGTGCTAAGCGTCCTCCCCAGACAAAGGCCTGGAGCCCCACAAAGAAGGGTGACGAGGGCAGGGATGCCCATCTGCCTACAGATTTCAGCAGGTTCTCCAACGGCGGGCGACCTCCAGATTTCAGGCAGTGTGGGTCCCTGCAGCACGGCGTTCAGGTGTCTTGTTCCAGGACAACAGAGCAGCAGGCTGCCTTGAGGTCCTGCAGGTGATGGGAGTGCCAGCCTCTTCTGAGGACCCCCTTTCCATGCTGTCTCCTGTCCCCTTCTCTCGGCCTTCAAGGGAACATGGGTTTATAAGTGAGCCTTTTTAGAAGTACAGTCTATACAGGGATGTTCATATTCTCTTAGTATAATACCATCAAGAAGTTAGACGTCAGAGATTTCTGGGAGGGGAAATGGTTTCAGCACATGCCCTTACCACTGCCATAAATCGGACACCCAGAAGCATTTGGAAGGTGCAAAGGATTCATCAGGAAAGGCACATGACCGCAGTGTTCCTGAGTTCTTGCGTATTCAAAACTGTTTTCTGCCCTAGCCAGTTTGGCTCAGTGGATAGAGCGTCAGCCTGGGGACTGAAGGGTCCCGGGTTCAATTCAGGTCAAGGGCACATGCCCAGGTTGCAGGCTCCATCATCCCCAGTAGTAGGCGTGCAGGAGGCAGCCAATCAATGATTCTCTCTCATCATTGATGTTTCTATTTCTCCCTCCCTCTCTAAATCAATGAAAACAAACAAAAACCACAAAACTGTTTTCCTACATCCTTGATACTAGAAGAATAGCGTGGCTGGATCCAAAGTTCTTGCTTTGCATATCCTTAAAGTTTCTGAAAATTGCTACTCCCTTCTTGTCTAGCTTCGTATGTTGTTGGTGAGAAATCTAATGCGAGTCTAATCCTCTCCTCCTTTCAAGCTATTTCATGTGTCCCTCGGGAAACCCTATGGAGTTTTTTCTTTCTTTTCTCTTTAAAGCCAAGCACGTTTACCAGAACTCTCTCGGAGATGACCAGTGCAGGTCAGTTTTACCAAGCGGCCCCTTCACTGTGTACATTCAGTTTGGGGGTTATTGCTAGAAAGTTTTCTTGGTTTCGAATTTTAATTATTAGTTCTGAGCCACTGTTTTGATCTTCTCGTTTAGTAACTCCGATTGGACATGCTTTGCTGTCTTCTATTTCAATTACTTTCCTCTGACTCTTTTTGCTTCTTTCTTTATCTCAGTTTTACTCTCTTGGGTGTTTCCCTGCTTTTTAGTGCCTTTGATTAAATCTCTATTTAAATGTATTCATCCTTGGGCTTTGTAATTTAGTTTTCATTTCTGTTATGATTTTGTATTTTTCTCGTATCTTTTCCTACACTTAAGTATTTCATTTCTCTCTCTTTTCTTTTTTTGTTCCATTTGTATTGTTAGATTTTATATTTGTGATTCAAGGTGTTTTTAATACACCTCTAAATTCTTTTTAAAAGATACTTAATTTTTATTGGCGTATGTTGCTATACTTTTCCTAAGCTTCATGGGGTTATTTGAGGGGGGGTAGGATATTGTCCTCAGTGGAATTGCTTTGATTCATATTTTTTTAAACAACGATTTTGTTCAGGTATGATCTCTTCTTATTCCTATTCATTTTGTGGAGGAGGTTTCTAGTGCAGGACAGCATCTGCTATCAGTTCTGCCTTTTTCTGCTCCGATTCCTTTATGCACGATGCTGATGGTGCGAGTGGGAAAAAGAAAAGAGTTTAATGTGTCTATTTTTCCCCAAGATTATTGATTTTTATCCAATTATTTCCTTCTTTCCTTTTACTGCTATCTTTCCAAAGGATAGCACCACTCTTCCTTATTCTCTTCAAGAAGCAACCCTTCCCCAAGGCTCTCATCTTATCTGACTCATTTCCCTTTCCCTCCCTGTAGCTGGTGTTGTGAACTATCACGTTCCGAGTCACCTCCAGTATTTTTTAACTTAGCTAGACTTTCTCTTTTTCTTTCAGCACTTTAAACATGTTATACCAGTCTTCAGCTTGCACTGTTTCCCCTGAGAAGTCTGGAGTTATTCTTGTCTCTGTGAGTCTGTGCCTTTTAGTCTCTGGTTGCTTTAAATTTTTTTCTTTTTGTCCTTACTTGCCAACAACTTGATATTATTATATTCCTAGATACAGTTTTCTTTATCTTTTTTCCCCTGTTGGGTGAGCATGTTCTTTTTTTTAAAGTTTTGTTGTTGTTGTTGTGGGTTTTTTTAATATGTTTTTATTGATTTCGGAGCGGTGGGGAGAGGGAGAGAGAGATAGAAACACCAAAGATGAGAGAGAATCATTGATCAGCTGCCTCCTGCACACCCCCTACTGGGGATCGAGCCTGCAACCTGGGCAGGTGCCCTTGACCAGAATCAAACCTGGGGCCCTTCAGTCCACAGGCTGACACTCTATCCATTGAGCCAAACTAGCTAGGTGAGCACATTCTTTTTAAGGCTCACAGAATCCTGAGGTTTGACCTTGCTTTAGGAAGAAGAACCAGTTGACATGTGAGAGGTTTGGAAGATAAGACCCATCACGAGGAGGAGAGGAACAGGGGTGTTTCACCTCTTCCCTGCCCGCCCTGTGGCCATCCCCGAAGACATCCCTTGGGTGGGAGGAGGCCCATTGCCAGAGAACACAGTCTCATGTTTTCCGTTCCTGCTGCAGGAAGTCCCCTTCCCCTGCCACCCCCACATTCTCAGCCTGGAAGCACTTTTTAGAGAAGAAGGGATAAAAGGCTGTGAGTGGCAGATATTCGTGGTGGGGTTTGAAGCCTTTCTCCCCCGGAAGTTGAAAGGACACTCCGGAATCATTCCTATAAGTTTTGATGCTTCTACAGAATTTGAGTAAAAAATTTATCCTGGGAAGACAAATTCCTGAAGCTGAATGAGAGCTAGCCGTTACCACACCATCTGGCCTGTAGTTACCTCTGACTTCATCGCTTCCTACTCCCTTCTCTTCCTGACTGGGCTGCAGCCACACAGGCCTCCTCGCTGGTTCTTAAACAGCCAAATAGGCGCCTAGTTCACAGCCTTTGCCCTCCTGGTCTTGGCCCACGTATTTCCACGGCTTGTGCCCTCACTTCAGGACTCTGCTCATATGTCATCTTGGCAGACAGATCTTTCCTGGACACCCCGCATATACCCTATTCCTACTTTGTTTTCCTTTACAGCACTTTTTATTATCACGTGATATGATTAACAGTTATAAGTTTGTTTGTGGTATGGCTCACCAGACTAGAATATAAGATCCATGAGATCAGAGACTTTCTGCTAAACCCTCAACACAGGGTGGGTGTTCAATAAATATTTGAAGAAGGGAGAGAGGGAGAGGGAGCAAGAGGAAGGGGTAAAGATAAAGTTTGAATGGGGAGCTACATGGGGCTCTGAAAGGAGACATTTGAGGCAGCAAAAGAAACATGCCTGCCCTGTTTGCTCCCTGTGCCTGGGGTAACTTACCCGGATGATAAAGAAATAGCTCAGTTTTGTGTTAATTCCATGTTCAATGAACCGTTGGTGATGTTATTCTTTCTCATTCCCCAAACCCATGTTAGCCTCTGTCATGGTGCCTGTTCTTTTGTTCTGAACTGTTAACCCCACTGTTCCCCAGCTCTCCTCGCCCCTCAGGCTGATGGCTATGGCTAGAGACCCTTCTCCGTGCCTCTCAGGAGTCTGTCCTCTCCCTCTCCCCTGTCCCAGTGCTGCCTCTGAAACCCCTTCCCGATGTCAGCTCATGGGAACCTTGTGGACTCCTGCCTGCTGCACAAGCAGAACAGGTAGCCTTCCCCTTGAGAGCCAACCCAGCCGGCCCTCTGGAGTCAGTCGCCACAGTGATTTTCAGTCTTGTGCTGGATTCCAGCCTCTTTTCTCACCCATCTCTGGTACCACAGAGTGGACCATCTTGCCTTGCACCCAAATCATGGTTAAAAGTTATAAAAAAGAGAATTCTTTAAAAAAATATAGCACATACATACTTCAGAAGGCCTTTGGCCTAATAATAATGTGCCACATCAAGGTATATGAGCCAAAAAGTAAATTTTCCCCATTTACCTCCCTAAAGTGGACTAGCCTGCAGAGCTCAGGGCTTGACCAGGGTTCTGATCACTTCTTGTTCCCAAAGACCATCCCTTGAGCCTGTCAGGTCCAGAGTTGACCAGATGGACTCATGTGTACGTCTAAGCTGAGCCAGCAAGAGGTGGTTCCCTCTGAGCTACCAGGAAAGGACCTGGCCCCCCTGGAGTCACACGGTTGGGCACTCCCTGGGCTGCCTCAGCCTTTTGGAGGGCCTGCATCACCAGCCAGGCCTCCCTGATCTGTGCAGGCCTCTTTCCCAGACACACACTCCCAGCACCAACCTGGAACCAGAGCCAGGTGGCTTTGGCCTGGAGTTTTTCTCAGCTGGACTCACTGCTCTGGGAATTTCCCAGAAAGTCTTTGCCTGAGAAACAATTTATCCTTGCACAGCCCTCCCCCGGTGCAGTGAGATTGTTTATGAAGAAAAGTTGATCGATGTAGGGTGATGTCATAAGCTACAGTCACGCTGCTTGTCTTGAAGGCTAATCACATGGTATTATAGTCATGCAGACTGAAATCAGGGAAAGAAAACAGAAAGCAGACACAGGCCTCAGGCAGAAGCATACCTGACATGCTGTAGAAACCAGGAGGGGCTCCTGTGCCTGGAGTGGAGTCGTTAGGAAGTAAGGAAGGTCAGCTCAAGGGCCTGTTGGCCCATTGCAATGGCTGGAGCCTCCACTATGAGTGAGACTAAACAGACAAGGTGGAAACAGGAGAACAGGTAGAAGAATGTTGCAAAAATCTAAACTTGGAGAGTGGTGATGGTCAGTTAGGAGAAGTGGTCAGATTGTGGATATGTTCTGAAGGCAGAGCTAACAGAATTTGCTGGAGGGTTAAATGTGAGGCTGTGAAAGAAATAGTGAAGTCAAACATGACTTTAGGGATTTGGGCCTGAGCAGCTGCACAGATGAAGTTGCCATTAACTACTAGTATAAAACTATAGGTGGATAAAACTATAGATGAAGTATGTTTTGGAGGGGATATCAAGGTTTCAAGTCTAAACATTTTAGGTTGAGATGTCGATTAGATTTTTCAAGTAGAGCTATCGAGTAGGCAGCTGGGAATGTAGAGCTAGAATTCAGAGAAGTCCAAGCTGGTAATACACATTTTGAAGTCCTCCGCATATAGATGAAATTTAGAGACATTAAACTGAAAGAGACCACCAAAGAATAAATGTAGTTTGGGAAGGGATGAAAACTCCAAGATTGAAATCCTGGGGCACCCCATGTTAAGAGATCAGAGAAAAGAGAAGGAATGAGCAAAGCAGGTTGAGAAGTATGGTCTCCTGGAAACTGAGGAAAGACACTGTCCCTCAAAAGAGAGACTGATCAACTATGTCATCATGTCCAGAAATCAGGCAGGATGAGAACTGAGAATTGACCATTGGATTAGCAACATAACAGTGATGTGCAGATGCATGTTTAACAACTAGTTCTCCAGGGGTGGGGAGTCCTGGTTAGTAAGGTTTGCCAATTTCCATGTTGAAAATACTCCCACCATGTCTGATTCCAAGCTGTTAATGTGAAGTCACTGAATGCAGAGTTTGGAAGAGATGCACATAATTGGCTCTCAAGAGGCAGCACAAGCTGGCCCAGCAACCCCTGAGTGCTAATGGTATCCATTGCCTCACAAAGCTTTGACTTTGGGTTCCAAGAGGGAGCTGCTTGGTCAAGTGGGAACCTGGCATGGCTGCACCTGCATCACCTAGACAGAGCCAACAAAGATTTCTTTTATCAAACATTCACTTAGTGTGGGGCAGCCCAAGAACTTGCTGGAGATACCTCGGACCCAGAGGAGGATATCATGGTCCCTGCAGGCCAGATGCGTACTAACCTCTAAAGAGAGCGCATTCCAACAATGAAAAGACACAAGGCATGTCCTCTAAGCCCACAAAGAGTACAGATTGGAGTCATGCAGCCCCAAATGAAGGAACACCAGGATTGTTGGCAACCACCAGAAACCAGGGAAAAGAAGTATAAAATGGATTCTTCCCTAGAACCTCCAAAAGAACCAGCCACGCTGGTACCTTAATTTGAGACTCTGGCTTGAAGAACTGTGAGAGAATAAATGTTTGTTGATTTAAACCACTGGGTTGTAGCCATTTGTATGGCAACCCGGGACAGTGAATACAGACAGACAGGATGAAAGCGTTCTTCACAGAAACATGAAGGAAGAAGAACAGAAAAGAATGGAAGATTAAGAGGTGTGGCCCCTGAAGCTGAGTGAAGATAATGTTCCCGAGAATATGGTATCAACCCCCTCTCTGCAGCTTATGACAAGTCCTGGACTCCTGATCTTAGTTTGATCCTGACTAGCTCATTATCAACTGTGCAGTTTGCCTCAGAGCAGCTAACATCTGGTAAGTTTCCTCAGCTTACTGGTTTGACTGGTTTTTGTTGATGGGAGCTACTGTTTTTGACCTATGTAGACATAGCTCCTGGCATATTTGTCTTCAAATATCAGAGAACATGGAGTCCACCACTGCGGAGATAAGCTTCCAAGAAATAGTAGCGATATCACTGATAATGACTACCATTGGTCAAAAGTAAATTCCTCAGTGACCCTGGTGGTGCCTAAACTTTTCCCATGAGCTCTGTCAGATGCAGTGCAACTGCTTTAACAGAATTAAACCACTGCGAGCCGTTAACACATCAGTTCTGTGGGAAGTAGCTCTCTAGTGATGTATTGTGAAGTGAGAGAGGAGAGAAAACTCTAGAACCTAGGCAAAACCCAAAAGGAGACTATCTGGGAGTCCTGAAAACATGGGAATGTTAGTGAGGAATTAAGGGGGGGGACTGAAATAAATATGACAGAATGAGAATAAATCACACTTACGTCTATTTCTTTTTGTGTTGTCAGTTCAGAGGTCAAACGTAGCCATTTACTGAGTTCCACTTACAGCCACTTACTGAGGTCTTACTAAGGGCAATGTACCCCATTAGGTGGGTACCAGAGCCACAAGGATGAATGGGTCCATCAGAAATCTGACCCCCAGTGGGGGAGGGAGTATATGACCTGAGTGACAGTAGAGGGAAGAAACACAATGCTTCATCCCGCCTCTGCCTCAGAAGTTGCCTTGATGCCCCCAAGAGAACAGCAGCATCTTTAATGTTAAGAGCTCCATGAAGTTCTACCAGAAAGAAGCCATGGAACCAATAACACACTCACGAATTCACAGGAAGCTGGCTGCTCAGAGCTTCAAGCATGGGTCGGGTCGGGTACCTGCCAAAGGGGGGAAGGTGTGGCACCTTTATGTAGACCAAGGCTCACATGCATATGTGTTTAGCGCTTCCTGGATCATGGAGAAATGGCAGAAGCTTGTTGGACAAAGGATCACTGGAATCTTTTGGTTTATGTGGCAAGATGTTATAGGATCCTTATCAGGAAGAAAAGCCACAGTGTTTTCTTCATGAATCCTTTTGGGTTTCACTGTCAGAGTGCCTCTGGCTTCCCTTGGGCCTCACCTGCCTCCATTATGAAGTTTCCACATGAAGGAGTTCAGATGGAGAACCCATTGGAGGGTTGGGTTGGTTGATTTGTTGTTTCTTTGTCATTATAAGCAAGAAGAAAGGGCAAATGAAGACAATCATTTGCTTAATTCAGTGTCCTTGGAATCATATATTTTGCTTGTTTTTTATTATTATTAATATTATTTGGAGGGGAAAAAAAGTTGCTTTTAGGACAAAGGAACTTGCAAACTGGTCAATTTTCCAGTTCTTTTTTTTTTTTTTTTTTTTTCCAGGAGTAGGCACAGCTTTGGGAAAACAGATTATATACCCTCCCAGCTCTCTCATTCCAATGCAGATAAAAAATCTGTTAAGAAAATGAAGCAAAAGTTCAGGAGTAGGAGAAAAGCTGACACAAAAACTTCAGGGACAGCAGCCTGAACTCAGGAAAACTCAGGCAAACTTTGGACAGAAGGGTCTGAGATGAAGGGGAGGTTAGTGAGTGGAGCGGAGCCAGCCACATTGTGAAGTTTTGCAGGAAGAAAAAAGAGGGAATGGGGAATTAATTATAATGAATTCCTCTTAAAAACACTGAGAGTTGGACACAATGCATAGGTTATTCAGAGGGTAACTTGTAATTTTGCAAGGTTCAGAGAGCTTTCTACTCACAAAGGGAGCTACAGGAACCTCTGCCAAGCATATGGAATTGCCAACATAAAGTCAAAAGAGCTTGCTTCCGAGACTCTTTGGAAAGGGATATGTGGACACAGATGGCAGGTTTGCTTTCCAGTTTAGTAAGGAGTAAACTTATGTTTGTTTGCTTCTCTTACTAGTTTCTGTCCCCTGCTGATATTTCCCTTGGCAGAGAAGGATTGCATAGACCCAGCCAAATGCAGGCAATAAATCCACTGATGCTTTATATTCTATTAATGCCACCAAGGGTTTAGGAGGCCCCAAGACAAACATGCCTATTGTGATACCAGAGGTTCATTGTTTAAAGGGCAGATCAAACCCTGGAAGGGTCTAGTGTCTAAAGCAGAGGCTGGGAACAGGAATTGGATTTGGGGTTTGAGGGGGTCACTCCAACTTTCTTTACTTTTGGTCACTCTTCTCAGAGTATGGTAGGCAGACGAGAAAAATCATTCTGAAGGGGAAGCCGAATAAATAAGGATTTTAGTAACGCTGCAAATAAAGGTCTTTTCTAATAAAGCTAGCAGGACCAGTCAGAGGCTGCCAAATGCTGCTCATTCCAACCCCATTTTATTGGCAGTGAAGCAAGTCAAATGCTTGCTATAAAGACCAGCCCTTTCTTAAAAGTGACCTTTGTTGATAAAAAACATCCTGTGTTTTGCTAAATGGTCTGTCTCTAAATAACACTGTGAAAGAGAAACTCTAGCTGTGGCTTTGACCAAGTCAGATGGTCTTGCAACTCATGAGGGGGCTGAGTCCAAGCACTCAGATTGATGCAGAAAATGAAAATTGATTCTGTCTGGCCATAAGGTTTCCATTCCCTAAAACTGACCTGGAAGAGGCCCTCGCCTTTGAGCAATTTATAGTAAAATTTAGTTTGCCTTAGGCATGAAGAGTAAGGTAAACAGTATTCCCTAGTGGTTTATGGTGTTGAACCCATCATATTCTGTTGTGGACACAGAGTGTGGTAGAATCCAAGTGTTTCACTGAATACATCTCCTATTGTTTTAAATCAAGGCACCTATCTTTAAAGTAGGCTTCATGTGCCAGAACAAACGTTCTGAAGACACATTTGATGAGATAGTCAACAGAGCTTCTCAGGCTCACCCTGGGACTACTGAGGTGGTCCCAGGGGTGCTTAGAGGAGGGGCCCGGGAAGTCAGGAATGTGGGTGGAAAGGCCCCACCAGTTATAAAGTTGATAAATTGAAAAACCAAAATGGAGACTGACCTCTTACATTTTGGGGCAAGTTCTCATCTGTGCCTAACAAGAGAAATAACAATTGGGTGGATTTCTACTGAAAATGTCACGCAATGATTCAGTATGAATGGCCTAATATCCAGCTTTCTCCATGAGCCACCAAATTATCTATCCTGCTATGTCTACTGAAAGTGCCAGGGGGCTCCTCATATTGGGAAAATGCTGTAGAGAAAAATCCCCTTGGAGTTGGGAGTAGGAATAGAGAACATGTCGGTGGAACGTGGCTTCATGTAATGCTCTTTCCTGAGCATGTTCCTCTTGCTCTCTTTGACTTGACTACGTTTGAGATTCAGTCTCTTCTCAGTGACTTTAGGAGACTCAGCTTTGGGCTCTCTGCATAACACTTTTGTTATGAAACAAGACTTAAGTCATTTGAGTTTTTGCCCATGGCTTTCAGGATATTAAAACAAAGGGAGCATTTTTTCACACTTCCTGTCCTTACACCTGTAGGTTACATAAAGGTGCCACACCTTCCCACTTTTGGCAGGTACCAATTTGCCAGAGATATTTGGTTAGAATTTCTATGGCTTGTTATATCATATCTCACAATCCACTGAAGTCTATTCTTTCAAAGTTCTAGGCAGGAACGTGGCAGCCATCTTCCGTTCTGAAGGAAAGGTGGAGTAATTCATAAAATAACTTCATCAGCTTAATGTCTGTGAGAATTGATGTTTAATATACTTTTAGAGGAGAGGAATATACTTTACTTACTCTAAGGCTACACATCTTAAACTGAGTACACTCACTGGGGAGGTTTGTAGCCAGAGGAAACTCGAGGGTCCACAGTAAACCTGGTGCATCCTTCTGTATGGAAACAAAGGCAGGTATAATGAAACAGAACTTCATCTGGTGATGGCTTCATAAGTATTTGGCAAAGCTGCTGTGCCTGCAAGCTTTTTTATTCAGGCATGAGCTTGGGCTCCTCCTTCTTCTGGTTTATTGCAGCCACACCCTCTCTCAACTTTGAAGCCATTGTTACCTAGACATGAGATCTATTCTTCAAAAAGCCCAATGGCAAACATCATCAAGCAGCAAAAAGTCCAGATCTCAACTATGGACTGAGTGATTACAGAAGGTTTCACTAAAGCCACCCAGCCACCGTGCAGCATCCTTTCTGTTACCTGTGCTCCCCCCTAACCTCCTTCACTTGGCCAACTCCTACTCATACATGAAGGCTCAGCCAAAGAGATTGTTCCCTTTCTTGTTTTATAAGATATACCATTTTCCCCTATTTTAAGCACCTTCCATTAGACACTAGACAGACCCTCGTCTCAGAACGAGGGTGCCTGGGTTCTAAGACTGGCTCTTACCTCTCTGGGCCTCCGTTATTAAAAAGAAACACTGAATTAGGAGATCACCACAGTCCCTCACACCTCTAACTTTCTGGAATTCTAAATATAGCATTAAGGAATTTCAGGAAATATTTCTCTCTGCTTATCGTTAGTTTCTTTCTGCCTCCTCAGCACATACTGCTCCCTTCTCTGTAGCCCCTCACCCCCTTCACGGGCCCACCCCCTCACCTTCTCCTGCTTGGATTACCTATTCCAACAGCCTCCAAAACTGTCTGCTATGATCCAGTCTTTCCATGGCACTGTAGTGGATCTACCCACAGTGCAGATCTTACTGTGTTTCGCCCCTGCCTCAGGCCTCCCTCTGCCCCATTTCCTAGTAAAAGAACATCTGAGAAGGCTTACAAGACTGGTTTACCTCTTCAATGTCACCTCTGCCTGCCAGTTGCCTTGCAGCTGGGTGCTCACCCACAGCAAACTGTTTCACCTCTGTGGCTTTGCTTCCGCTATTACCTATGCTCCAATGCCTTCCACCCACCTCACCCCCACTTCACTTGGCCACCTCCTATTCATCCATGAAGGCTCATCCCAGGAGATTGTTCCCTGGCTGAGTGCCCTTTCTGCTCCCTAAAACCCTGCGTGCTTCCATCACATCACCCCCAGGAAATACCATAACTAACTGTTCAATGGGTCTCTTCTCACCTCTGAACTATGGGATACTTGAAAGCAGGGAAGAGAGTGTATTCATTGCATCCCCAACATCTAGGACAGTGTTTCTCAACTGGGAGTGATTTTTCTTCCCAGGGGATATGTGACCATGTCTGGAGACATTTTTATTTGTCAACACCGGGTGGGAGGAGCTACTAATATCTAGTGAGTACAGGCCGGGGATAAAAGCTACAATGCACAGGACAGCCTCCCACATCAAAGCGTTATCAGACCCAAAAGTGTCAATAAAAACCTTGATCTAGGCCAAAGAGTACCTAATTTATGCTTCTTAATAAAAAATTGTGAATCTGGGTCACTGAATCCAACTCTGCTCTCCAGTAAGATCCAAGTGATAGTTATTAGGTCTGAGAAGGAATTCAAGTTAATGCATTTGCTTTTTTCAGGACAATTTAGTTTAAATCTAATCTTTCATTATGGACGGAAAGTTTGGCTTCAGTAAAGGTATCTCAGTATCAACTGGATAAATAGGAACAATATTTTGGGACAGTTCTATACTAAAACTAAGAATTCTGAACCTGGAATTGAATCATGAAATGTTAGAAATAAAAGGGGCTGTGGAAGCCACCCAGGTCAACCTACCGATTTTACAGATGGAGACTCTAGGTCCTGCTTGATAAAGCTACTCATCCAAGGTCTCCTGGCTAAGAATAGCAGAGTCGGGAGACCAATGGAAGGATGGCTTGTGTTGTGACTTTGCCAAAAATGAATATAGGACCTTTAGGCCCATCTCTGAGTCTCTGGTGGAGACTGTGGCCAGGGTGAGGGGATGGAGAGCGCAGGGAAGTTAGATTTGCCCTCTTGGAGAGACAAGGAGAAGAGAGGAATATAGATAGCTGGGAAAGAAGCCTTATGACATATCTTGGTTTCCTGAACTTCTAGACCTTTCCTCAAATCTCATGGTTACTAACCTTAATGCCCCCCTGGTGCTTAACTCTATACCTTGATGCTTCCGATCACAATCAAAACCATCCCACGTTCCAGGGTCTCTCACTGGGTGCACTATGGTTATTTGAGGTGGGACTGCTGATTCTTTGTGGCAGGACTGGCTGTTTGGCATGCCTGGCCTTCTTTCACCAACTATCTGTTGCAGCTCCAATCATGAACAATAGGAGAAAAGCTTAGATGTTCCCAAATGCCACCCCCCCCCCCTTCCAGGAAGGTGGTACAGCCTCCTCCCCCTGCCCCTTCAATTGAGAACCACCGAAGGCCAGGTGGCAGAGTGTTTATGTTGAGCAAAGTGCACTTGGCCAGGACAAGAAAGCAATCAGAACAATAGATGAGGGTGATTTTAATGACCATCTTTATCAAAATGACCTGTGGGGTCTGTTAAATATAAAATTCTCAGGCCCACCCTCAGGGGATAGGATACAATAATACATATTTTTAATAGTCTCACCAGATGATTCCTATGCACACTAAAAGTTTGAGAACTATGCCTTAGCAGTAGCTCTCAACCCTGGCTCATAGGAGAATCAATGTTTAAAAATGCTACTGTGAATCTAATGAACAAAATAAAATGATGAACAAAATAGATGCAGAGATGTAGAAGCAAGAAACAGAATGTGGAATCTCAGAGGGAAGGCAGGGGAGGGAAGTGATCAACAAAGAACTAGTATGCATCTATGCATAACCCATGGACACAGACAATACTGTGGTGAAGGACTGAGGCGAGGGGCGGGGGGAGTGTTCAGGGGCCGGCTAGAAGGGTTCAATGGGGGGGAAAGGGGAACATATGTAATACTTTCAACAATAAAGATTTAAAATGAAATAAAATAAAATAAAAATGCCACTGTGCATATCCCACATGCAGGGATCCTGAGTTAATTTCGCCTGCAGCTGGGCCCTGGCATTGGATGTTTTAAAAGCTTTCTAGATGGTTCTGAACTTCAGCCAGGGTTAAGAAACACTACCATTAAGGAGTCTTGCTAAGTAAGAGGCGACCACAAATTCATTTCCCCTTTCTCTCTTTGGGGTGATGCAAACAACTTAAAAACAATGGTTCTCAACCTTGGCTCCATCCTCCAGGGAGCTTTATAAAATCCTAATACCCTTACATTGAAATCAGAATCTTTTGCGATAGGACTCAGGCATCAGTGTTTTTAAGGCTCCCCAGGTGACTTCAATTTCCAGCCGAGTTTGACAACCACTGATTCAGAAAATTTGCCTGTCTTCTATAATCCCATGCTCTTGGCTTATCTCTCCTCCAATCTCCAAGTTTGAAAAGTCTGGGAAAGCTTGTGAGAGTGATGAGGGGATAAAGGGCAAGGTTCAACCTGGCTCTCTTTGCCACTTAATCTCTTGTCATTTATCCAGCACTCAGGGAGGAAAGGGCAATGGAGAAACCTCTAGACCTATTACTATAGATTACCGAGAGGAAGATTCTTGGACCTGCATCAAGCCTCTTTTATATCTCTATTCTTCCAAGAGGTTTCTAAATATTGTTCCAGGGTAGGCATTTAAGCTTTCATTCTTTTCCAATATTTCATTTGTGTGGCATGTGTGGGTCAAGAAGCCATGGAAAATTGGAAACCATTCTCTTCCAATTAGCAGATGCTTCAGTGGCTGGAATTATTTGCCAGTAACAGTGCCAGCACTGCACCGGAATGTTAATTACTGTCACTGGTCCTCAACCTGCACATGTAACTGACAAGGATTGTCAATATGCCACCACTGCAATTAGAGACTCATCTAAGACTGTCATCCTATGCCTACTCAGTGTCATTGGGTAATGGCCCTTAAGTTTGCCTTTGGGTAAATCATAAGTCAAACATACCCCCCTTTTGAAGAAGTGTTAGATCTGACCTCAAGTGCTAAAGGCAGAAGAGTAACATGAGATTCAGTCAGAGCTGCCTCCTCATTGAGTGTCTTACAGTCATGTCAGAGCAGGGGCTGCCGGTCAGCTCCCGCCCCATCTTGTTGCTGCTTCCTTGAGATGGGAAGGGAAATGTTCTTTTTGTGGGAGGGTAGATCCTAGGTGCTCAGAGTAAAACTTGCTAAGTCTGGAGTGCTCTGGCTCCTAGCGTTAGGTTCTTTCCATGCATATGCACACACATGCACGTTTTCTCGAAGGCGCATCATTTGCATTGGGCTGGTGGACCCCAGGGTCATGTTGGGAATCACCAGCCCACACTCTGCTTCCCTCTTGTTCAGCAGTCCTTCCCTGCTGTGTCACCTCACCTGGGACCAGCTCTGATCAACAGGTAGTTTAATAAATCTGAACTGCTAATCATTCTTCCCCCAAAGGATTCCCCTCCCCTTAGGTAAATGTATATCATCAGATAGATAAGGGCTTGGTGAGGGAAGAGCACAGCTTGATGGCGTAGAAAAACAATAACATCTAAACCCCAAATCAAAAATATCCTCCAATAGGTAGATACTTGCCTTAAAATTGCAAACCCTAAAGAGACCACTCAAGTAGTTCTTCCCAGAATTCCAGACATTTTCCACCAAAAGTGACCTCTGAGAACTTCAAATGTCAGCTTCAAAAACATTAACATCTAGTTCTCACCAGCTATTGTTTATTGAGTATTGTGCTAAGCCCTTTACATCTGAGACATTACTCAGTCCTCATACAACCCAAGGAGGGAGGCATGATATCATTGTCCCCACTACAGAGGAGGAAATGTGCCCAAGTTTACACAGACGGGAAGTGAGGATGTGAGTCAAGGTGTGCCTGGATCTGGAACTGCACACCGTTAACTGCTGTGCTGTCTGCACTGGCTGCTGATTCTGCCACTGCTCTGACGGAGGGTACTTGGCTGAGTTTGCTGCGAGTCTGGGGCACAGTCTTGCCATTTTTCTTTATTTTCATCATAGTTTCTATCATCTCATTCCATAACTTTATCACTCTTACAGCCTTGGTTCAGCTCTTGTTGACGTCAGAGAGGTCTTTGCCAACAAGTCTCAGTTCTTTAATTAGGTTCCAAATATGGCATCTTTGTCCTCTAGTTTTTTGTTTTTTTAATAGTTCCCTAGTATTATAAACTTTTAGAAACTAAGCTTCCAGATGTCTTACAGGTAACTCCTTGCTCTTCTCCTTGATTCTCTAAACTTGTTTCCCTGACCAGAAACTTAGAACAAGTTTTCTAGAGGTAGGGTCAGAAGCACTTTTTTGGGGGGTCAGAAGAACATTAAAAGTGATAGTCTGCCAAACTCCTTTATTCTCTCCCTCCTCAAGCTGAGTTATGTGTCTGTCTCACTATTCTTAGACTATTAAATGTTTTCATTACCAGTTGAAGTGGACAATTGTTTTGTGCCTTCCGGCACCCTGATTGTGCTTTAGGGAACCATCCTTATCACACTTTTTGTCCATATGCAATCAGACTATAACTCCAAGGGTAGCCATATGACCCAGACCTCACCACTCAGAACATTACCTCTCCTGGGCCAAAGAACTGGCTCAAAGATGTAGATAGGGACCAAATAAAGTGAATCAGAATTAATTCTAGACTTGTCATGAAGCAACTGAATAAGATTGAAACTCTTTACTTCTGGACTTGTAGCATGAGGATATAAGTGTAAAGTTGCTGGCAGCCACTAGTCCACAAGGAAGGGAGATGAATAGATTTTACAATATGAATGGATTTCTCCTCCGTAAAAAGAAAGCCTACAGAGAACAAAACCAAGAGAGCCAAGAGTTGGAGAGACCCTGGGTCATTATGACATTGTCTGAGACTTTGTATCCAACCGTGACTCAAGCATACCCATGGACTGTTCCCTTGCAGAGAAAAGATAAGACCTTTTTGTTTAAATCAGTAGGGCTGATTTTCTTCACTTGAATAAAAAGGTTCACAACCAGTACCACATTCTTCCCATGGATCATCAGATAGTTCCTCATGCAAAAAGACCATCTTTCAAGACTTCCAAGAGTTACCCTTCAATGAACAGACATTGACACTGAGGAGAACAAGACCGCTGCTGGAGTGTGGGAGGCTTACTCTGCAGCTGGGCTCTTGTGTTGGGCCAAAGAGCTAATGGGGTTTGGCTTCCTGAGCACCTCTGTTGAAACTCCCTGGGGAATTTTGCTTTAAAAAATTCCCAGCAACTTGGTATCCCCGTGGGTTGGTCATTAGGAGCCTGAATGGCTCCCTGTTGGATGGAAAAAAAAAAAATGTTTGAAGTCAGCTGCAAAGAACTGTAGGAGGGAGTTGATCAGTCCCTCCCTAACTCCTACTGTGCATTGATGGAAGCTGCCCCCACCACCGTTTATTGCCAATTACTTTTATCTCCATAGCCAAAGAAAATATATTTGAAGTGAACCCTTTGAATTAGACCCCTTTTCACCTGCATCCACAGATGGTGAAATATTAATAAACAGGAGGGTTGCGCAGTAATTGCAAGTTGCATTAGAAATTATTTTTATAGATTAAATGATTAACACCAGAGGTATTGACATATATTCTGGTATGGTTATCCAGAAGGCATTAATATTAACACAGAGCAACCTCAGAACTAGCAAACACCAGGTCTGTTTTAACAAACAAACAAAAAATGGAGTAATAAGTGAAGAGATGGGATTACACGGGACAGCTAACTTTCTAATGGGTTGGCAGCAAAAGCTGTGACAGTGCTTACTCTGGAAGTCACTCACTTTCTTTTCTGCCCTGGGCCGGATATTTACTGGCATAAGAAGGGATGGAAGAGGACAGATAGTTCTCCTGGAAGTCATGCTCACAACCAGAACAAAATTCAGTCTGTGCAGAGAGTTACACTTAAAGAATTACTATCCATCAGCTAAATAGTTCTGATCTTTACTTGTGCCTTTTGCACATACATTATTCAGGTTATACTTTTTAAAGGCTTTTCCTCCAGCTCAAAACATTCTCCTGGCCTTCACCTGTTTCAGAGGCACTGCTTTACCAAATCCTAAAATTTTGCTCCAGCTCCAAGCAAGCCAATAAATAGAATGTGTGCGCATGTATTTGAACTTAGTTTGAGCAAACCAGCTGTAAGGCAACAGTTTAAAGACAATGAGAAAATCTGAATTTGGACTGTGTACTAGATGATACCAACAAACTCTGATATTTTTGATAGGGGTGATAATGGTATGGTAATTATGTATGAAAATACCCATGGTTTTAGCAATTCACACTTAAATACATGAGGGTACAATGGCATGATTCCGGGATTTGCTTTAATACACTTCAGCTAAAAGATGGAGAGAAGGAAGGAAAAATGTATAGATGAAGCAGAAGTGGGAAGGCACTGACAATTCGAGAATTTGAATGATTGATATTTGAACTTCATTATATTATTTTCTCTACCTTTGTGTACGATTAAAATTTTTTCTAATATAATTTTTATTAAAATAAGAAAAACTAATACAAATATATTCAGAATATCATAAGCAAAGACAAAAATAAATCAGAGAAAGATATTTTAAAACAATAATAGGAGAGATATTTTTTATTTATTTTTATTTTTATATATTTTATTGATTTTTTACAGAGAAGAAGGAAGAGGGATAGAGAGCTAGAAACATCGATCAGCTGCCTCCTGCACACCCCCTACTGGGGATGTGCCCGCAACCAAGGTACATGCCCTTGACCGGAATCGAACCCAGGACCCTTCAGTCCACAGGCCGACGCTCTATCCACTGAGCCAGACCGGTTTCGGCAAGATATTTTTTTAGACAGATAAGTCCATCAAGCATGCCTGGCATCTATGAGTGCCATTCGTGGAACCATGAGTCAACAGTGTTGTGTGTGGTATATTTCAGAGCAAGCTCTCTACACCCATTCAGGAATGAAATGGAGAAATGTAGGACCAAATTTTACAAAGTGGTCCTGTGGAATCATTCTCTGACCTCCCATTGTAAAAGCAGGATGGTGCACACAAACATTTTAAACCTTTATAATTCTCTTAAGCCTGAAGAGCCTAGCTTCATTCATAAAATATTTCCTCATTACTTGTAAAGCTAGTGATATCCTACTGATTTCTTTATTTCAACGTTTTAATGAGAGATTTTTAAAAAATACTCTAATTGAGTTTAAAAAAATTGAATGAGGTGAGTTAGGGCTCTGAGGAGAAGGGAAATTGTATTACAATTTATCAAAAAGAAATTTAACCTCATCGTTTTCTGGTAGGACTTAGTTTTTCTCCCACACCCTCCAGTCTGTGGCCAATGTCTGGAGGAAAGTATTGCTACTCACAAGTGGAATTCTTAAGAAACTAGCATGGATTCTGAAAGAAGCAGTCACTGGGGGGAGGAAGGGGAGGGAGGGGGAGGGACTTTCGTACATCCTCAAAGAGTTTAAAGAGAACTGAAATTCATATCTGATTGATGTTAAGAGCATAAGTATCATTTGGAAAACATACAAGAAGTTGGAATTGACCTACCCCATCTTGCACAAACTAAGGCCAGTGCGCTATCTTGCGTTGCTAATCTCCAAAGCAGAAAGCCCAGGGAAGCAGGCTGGGTGAGCGGACCATTGCTTGAGCTAGAACAATCAGGCCTTTTCCATTTTCAAGAGTCACAATAATTTTCTAGCTTTGGCTCTTATTTGAGCAAGACCTTGTCTATCAAACATTGATCTAGCCAAATGACTTAGCGGAGAATTTGCTAAAATTGGTTTTGTTGCTTCTTGTTTGGAGAATGGGGGAAATGAATGCTCAAAAGTTGCAGTTTTCATCCTGACGTGAGGTTGGGAAACCGAGGCTCCCCCGGCTGGAGAGGTAAGATGAACACATGGGCAGTGATAGGACGAGGAAGAAAGTGAACCATCCTGAAGAGAGGTGTGATTATGCCCTGAGACTTTTAAAGGAGAGATGAGGACATTGAGTTTCAGGGAGACTTCATTGTGTTTGACCATAAAGGACAGGGAAGGTGAATCAAACAGAAGATCAATCATAAGCAACCTCACACAGGCTGTAACAGAGAGCAGGTGTGGGTAGGAAGAGGAGGTTTATTTGACTGGAACACAGGGTAAATGGAAGGAAGGAAAAGGTACAGAAGCTGGGACAAGCACTTCATGGAAAATCTGGAAGGCCAGGATGGAAATATTAGGTGTTAGTAGATACTGGGTAGGGCACTGAGCGTTTTAAAAACATGATCAGAGCTGCCCTGTTGAAGGTAAAATCTTGCAGTGGCGGGTATTGTAGTAATGAGAGGACAGATAGTAATAATCCCTATTGTTATCAGGTGCTTTACTGCTGCCACTTTATATACAATGATTCTCTCTCATTGTTGATGTTTCTATCTCTCTCTCCCTCTCCCTTCCTCTCTAAAATCAATAAAAATATATTTTAAGAAAAGGAAAGAGGCATCAAGTTGGCGAGACTTAGCAATCAGTTGCCTATGGAAGTCCTTGATTTTGAGCCTGGGTGAAGGGAAAAATGATACCGTCACTAACCTAAATAAAGAAACCACAAGAAAAATCTGGTATGGGATAAAAGATGATTGGTTTGCTTTTAGCTATGTTGAGCTTGAGATGCCATTAGTAAGTTCCAGTAAAATATTATCTGGTGGTTGGAAATATAGTTTGGCTGCCAAAGGGAGAAGACAGAGCTAGGAAGAAAAATCAAGGCATCATATGTAAGCAGTAGAGACGTGAATAGGCAAAGGAGAGTGGAGGAACGAAATAATCAAAAGTGCTTGTTTGTTCGTTCGTTTTTTCTGCTCTCTCAACTGATAATGGAGATACTTTTTGAGTTTTGTCAGCCATCCCCTCCCAAACTACCTACCCCCATTCAGGAATGAAATGGAGAATTGTGGGACCAAATTTTACAAAATGGTCCTGTGGAATCATTCTCTGACCTCCCATTGTTGGGAAGGATAGAGGCAGTGTTAATAGAAGTGGGAGGATTCTAAGTAAAATGATGAGGGCAATTCATTCTCTCCACCAAGATAAGAAAAGGGTGTCCATCTTCGGACCTAAAGTCCTATGTGAGTCTCCCAGGGAACCATTGCGCATAGTTGCCAGAGCAGGCCTTGAGGGGCTAACACAGGTCAGGGAGCACACATGCCTTGTTGGGGTGCGGGGTTGGGGGGGAGATAAGGCTTAAAGCTAGTAGGATATGCACTGCACCCCCGAGATTCTCCATCTGAGCAGCCAGTCAGATCTTCCCTAAAACATCCTAAACAAGAGAAAGGGCAGTGGAAGGGCAAGATTCCACTGATGAATTCCCCCACAGGCCCCACAAATAAATGACTTGGGGTCAATGGGGGTTAAAAGTAAAACAATAAACATAGCAGGATTTGTGCAATCTCGTCTAGGTCAAGGAAATCACCTCATCACTCTCCCGTTGACGGACTGATTTTCATCTCTCAGTTCACCATCTCCCTCTCAACTCGCCTCAGCAATTTTTGTTTCCAATTGCATATTCGAGATGCTATTACATGTCTCTATTGTGAGTGTGAAGGGGTCACAATGGGACGACTCCCCTGCTAGGAACTGAGAACTACGGGAAATAAGATTGCCTGACGAGACTTACATTTTTGATGCTGATGAATCAGACAAGAAATCTGGGAAATCGCTTTAAAGAGCAAATGTGTTCCTGGGACAGCACGACTTGCTTGGACCCTGATGGATGAGGTTAATATAGCTGCAGAGAAAATGCATCTGTGAGAAGGGAGTTCTGCTCACTTATGAAGAAGGCAACTGCATTCAATAAAAATGTGCTGAGTATCTACCAGGGGCCAGCAGTAGGCTCACATTCTTATTGGGGAGACAGAAAATAAGCAAATGCATATATAACCGAATGTGAGGCACTGGTTCCCAGGGAAGGGTCTTGCAGAGCAAACAGCATCTAGGGCTCAATGGCAATCTGCTCATTCATGTTCTGTGCCAGATTTAGGAAGTGTGCTTAGACCTACAGCCCAAATACTGTGTCTCCACAAGAAAAAGCTAAAGGAGTTCATCACCACCAAACCAGGATTACATGAAATGCTGAAAGGTATTCTTTAAGAAGAGGAAGAAGAAGAAAAAGGTAAAGATAAAAATTATGAACAACAAAATGATATCAAATATATACTTACCAACAAGTGAATCTAAAAATCAAGTGAATAAAAAATCTGAAGAACAGAATGGACTCGTGAATATAATAGAATCAGGGACATAGAAAGGGAGTGGACTGACGACTCTCAGGGGAAGCAAGTGTGAGGGGTGCGGGAAGAGATTGGACAAAAATCTTACTCCTATGGATGAAGACAGTGGCGGGGGGTAAGGGCATGGGGTGGGGTGGGGAATCAGGTGGAGGGGAGCTATGGAGGGGAAAAAAAAAGAGGAACACCTGTAATAATCTAAACAATAAAGATTTATTAAAAAAAAAAAACTGTGTCTCCAGCGTTACTGGTGATATTTTGACCAATCAATAGCCCTTCTGTTGATTTCTTTCTATGTGACTTCCATGAAGACATACACTGAGTGGCCAGATTATTATGACCACCTGATGTTTGTAGGCAAATTAGCCGTGCACTGCATTGTATGGGATATGGAAGCCAGAGGCCTGTATGAGCACCTTTGCTGTCTGCAGTTACCAAGATAAAACGTCTCCAATTCGCACAGGAACACAAGCATTCGACAGTCGAGCATTGGAAAAAAGTCATGCAATCCAATGAATCACATTTCCAATTGCATCATGCAGATGGCAGAGTGAGAATTTGGCAGAAACAGCACGAAAGCATGCACCCCACATGCATGAGTACAACCCTTCAAGCTGGTGGGGCAGTGTTATGGTTTGGGCCATGTTTTCCTGGCATGATTTGGGCCCTTTAAGTCGTGTGGAACAACATCTGAATAGCACAACATACCTAAGTATCGTTGCTGATCAAGTTCATCCTATCATGTTGATGGCGTATCCCAATGGAGATGGCTTCTTCCAACAAGACGATGCGCCATGCCACAGTGCTCGTATTGTGCAGGATTGGTTTCAAGAATATGAGGGAGACTTTACCTTGCTTAAGTGGCCCCCACAATCACCAGATCTCAATCCAATTGAGCATTTGTGGGACGAAGATAAAAGAGCCATCAGGCAGCTGGTTCCACAACCATCCAATCTCACAGAACTGGACAGTGCTGTTCATCAGGCATGGTGTCAGATTCCTCGCATCACCTTTCAACATCTCGCGGAGTCAATGCCAAGAAGAATCACCGCAGTATTGAAGGCAAAAGGTGGCCCGATGAAGTACTGATGGGGTGGTCATAATAATCTGGCCACTCAGTGTATGTAGAAAAAGGAGTACATATCAAAGGCGTATAGCTCAATGCATTTTTCAGAGAGAGCACACTGTATAACCAGCGCCCTGAATCACTCCTAGTGCCCCCTTTCAGCCCTTTGACCACCAAAAATTAATGACCATCCTGATGTTAACACCATGGGTTTGTTTTGCCTGTTTCTGAATTTTGTGTAAATGGAAATATAGAATACATACTCCGAACTTAATGTCTGCCTTCCTTTACTCAATATTAGGTCTGTGAAATCCATTCATATTGTAAAATGTATTGATTATTTGTGTGTTTTTTTTTTCATTGTTGTGTGTTTTATTGCACCACTATATCACAACTTATTTATCCAGTCTATGTCAATGGGCAACAGGGTATTTTCCACTATCCTTTTAATAAATCATTTTTCTGCTAAATCATGTGTACAACTAAGAATCCTCTCTGATACACTTTCATTTTAAATTTTTATTGAGTGAGAAAGAGTTGTGTTCTTCTGTAAAAATTCTTTTTAACGATGCTTTTGAGGACATGGACACTTTCTTCATCAGCTACTTGGCAAGGAACATCCACTTATTATGTTTCAACATTGAGGCCAAATGATTAAAAATAACATTCCATGTAGAGAAAGCTCAGAGTTCCTGGCCTGAAGACAGTACTTCCTAGAATAACGATAGCTTTGGCTCTTAGGTTGCTACGCAGTTGGTTAGGAGTTTTCTCTGGGAGAGCCAGTGAGATGACCACTTCTGGGTATGAGCCTCAGCCGTTAGAATGGTTGGTTTGCATCTCGATTACACAAGAGCAGAGGTTGGAGGTTGTGGTTTTCTCCACAACCCCCACAGCCCCACTGCCCTGGCTGCTGCTCTCAGGAACTCTGAAGGACATTATTTATAGGCAAACACAATCCAGTGAAAAAGAAAATAACAGACTCAATTATAGGACAGCCATGTCAATTATTCACCAATTACTAGGATCTTTCCTTTTTCAAGCACATTTTAACCTCCCTCATGTTGGAGTCTACCCTGGCTGAGTGGGGCTGTAGGAGAGAATGGACCACTCTGTCTTTTTATCTTCCTCGTTGGCCAGGCCATGTCAATTGCTGATGCAATCATTCCCAGCTTGACTTTTGAGCCATGAGTTGGACTGGCCAACTGTTGCCTTTGGTTATTCAAGGAGACAGACTCTTGTAATAATAGCAGCAATTATTCACTAAGCACTTACTATGTGTACTAGGTATATGTGCCAAGGACTCCGTGTGCATGCCCACTTCATTAAAGGCCAATCTCTCCACTTCTGCTCTGTATATTATCCCCATTTTTCCCAGAGATTTTCCTCCTGCAATTAACCCCCCTTTCCCTACAAGATCGATTTCTCCCTCCTTCCTGGATCACCACCCTAGTGCTCAGACATGCCCTAGTACTTCCTTAAAAAAAAATGCTTTGACATCATATGCCCCTCTAGACACAATTCAATTTCTTAGCTCTTTTATAGCACCACTTTCTGAAAGAATAGTCTATAGTCACTGCTCTACTTCCTCATGCTGCATCTAAGCTAGGAGGTAGGACTAGAAAGCTTTGTTCTCTGTTAAAAGGCACTTTGAGCCTAGATGTCCTGAACTGAGGACCCACCTAAAGCTGGACCTCTGCCTTGAGGGGCAAAGGACCCTCACAGTCAGGATGTAACCCTAGGAATATCAAGGGCCCAGAGCTTCACAGCTGGGACCTAGAAGGAGTTGGCAATGGGAGGGTAACCCCACCAGAGAAATGAGGCGGATTCAAAGGAATGAAAAGGAGAAGGCCCAGAAGTTGAAAACATGCTTCATTGATGTCAGCATTCTATCAGAGCCACTCCAAGGTGAGCATAACTCACTTAAAAGAAAACCCTGAAAGCTGTTCTTTTATGCCAGCAAATAAAGTGCAATTTAATAAATAATAGTCAATCATTTTTCTATAACCCGCAGGTCAAGCATGAATGGTTTTGATCTTTTATAGTCTTGACACAAAAGCTTTTTGATCTGCTCATGATTGTATCATTGCATGAGCCTGGACAAGAATTACAATTTTGCTGGCCTTGACTTTTATTTATGAGTTATAGACAATTGTGCCCTGCCTAGTGGCCTGGGGGGGGGGGGGGGGTGCCGGGGAGGGGGTTGGTGAACATGAGGGGGGTGAATTTGAGGTTAGGGGAAGGTCAGATGTGGTGTTCAGTGGTTGATTCCAAGCATTACCCATGGTTTGGGTCTAATCTTGAAAAGTCCAAGATTAAATAACAAGGAGAATTTAATGTCTTGAGCTTATTGTCTAGTCACATGAGTGTACAATTAATAGCCTGCAGCACAGATTTATAAGAAGCTAACTGAAATATAACATAAACCCCATAGAGAGTAAAGGACAAAGGGAACTTAAAAATAAGGCTCAGGAAATAAAAGGATATTTAACTTGGACATGTGCCCCCAATGCATCTGGAGAAAAATAGATATCAATGAAAAGCTAGAGATGAGCCATAATTGCTGTCAAAGAGATACGGATAGGAAATTGGATAGGAGCTTACATTGTTGTTTTGGGCTGCACGCATGGCCTTTTGTGCCTGCAAAGGGAAATGAGAGTTTATGTCTGAAAAATCAGATGGAATTGTGCATAAAATCAGGCTAAAAGATGTCACAAGCCATCCCACAATTTCAGGGGGTTCTATACCCTGCAGGTCAGTCTGTGATCCTTGGAGGGACATGGGTGTAGAGAGGAGGGGTTAGGTTTATGGTCAGTCATCTTCCTGAGATCTTTGCCCCTTATTAGCATTGTGACGTTAAATGTGTTTTAACTTGTCTGACCCACGGGTTTAACATAAAAAAAAAAAAAACAAACAGAGAAAAATTTCTCTCATTCAAAGTTGTTGGCAGGACTACAGATAAAGTCTCTGAAGTTCCTGGTACATGGGAAATATCAAATAAATGTCAGTCAGTAGCAACAGCAGGAGTAGAAATGAAAGCTGACTCCTGAGTTACCAAATTCTGCCCATCACAGAGCCCTTCTCTTCCCCATGTGTCCCATTGTCCCGATCCTTGCATGGTGCTCCATAGCCACAGCTCTAGAACTGTTAAATAAGAGGGGCTTGGGAAGGCAATGGAGACTGGGATGCAGGAGGAACCCAGCTGCTAGGAGAGTTGAATTGAAACTGAGTTTATGGTGATCACTAGCTGGTTCATTCACCAGCCAATACCATCAACTACCTAGGGGTTTCTTCAATGGACTTGATAGAATCAAAATTTAGGATATTTTCACTTTTAAAACAATCCATTTTCCAATGGCAAAGTACAGCACTTCCTCCTACAAATTAAGGTGAGATGTATTTTAAATACATGCTTTCCCAATTATTTTATGAATTTGTTTATATGATCATTATAACCACACTAGAGGCCCAATGCACAAAGATTCGTGCAAGAATGGTCCTTCCCCTGGCTGCCGACACTGCCTTCACTCTGGCCAGAGCCGCCTTTATGCTTTCCTGTGCTTCCCAGAGGCCTGGAGTGGCTGGGGTGGTGTGGAATGCCTGCGTCGTCACCATGTGTCCTGCCCTGCCCTGGGCCACTCAGCGCCTGCGTATGCAAATTAACCCTCCATCTTTGTTGGGTTAATTTGCAGACTCACTCCTGATTGGCTGGTGGGTGTCGCGAAGGTACGGTCAATTAGCATGTTACTCTTTTATTAGGTAGCTGCTTTACTACATGCTTGTGAGGGTTTTTAAGAAAAGCTGTTAGAGTTAGGGGCCCCAGCACCCCACCACCCACTGGCACCACCACAGACTCCCCATTTCAGAAAGCAGGAACCCATGGAGCAATATCCTTGATCCTGATACCAAAGGTGACAAGGGATCGCTGTCTGTGTTGCATTCTCAACAACAGAAATGCAGTTTTACCCCTCAGAACCCTCAGAGACCCTGGAACATGGAGGAGGGTAGCACTGAGGAGCAGGAGGGAGGTGTGGTAGGAAGACCTCACCTCCATGACTTGCTCTATCCACTGTCCATTCCAGTCATAGTCTCTGAATTTGGGTTTGGTACATTGTTGGCGTTCTGTGGATGAGTCAAGATTTCTTGTCCTCACCCGAAAACATGGCCATGTTTGCCCTCTACCTGAAACCAAGGGACCTGATTTAATGTATGATTTTAATACACAGTATAGCCCAAGCACTCTATTCAGTTTCTTTACAGCATGGCCTGGAAGCCTTAGCCCTTTTCCTATTAGTCAGTAACCCCTAAGGCAGCCAGAAACAGTGGCTAGGCCTTGACTGAGGGTCACAAGGTAAGGGTTTCTGGTAAGCAAAAGATAACATCTTGACCTAAGTTATGTTTCAGGTCCTGAGTTCTAAGGTGGAATGGCCCTCTGGCTACTTTTCCATGAAACCAGATGGAGGGAATTAAATCCCTGAGTTTCCAAGGTCCCCCCCTCCCTCCATCCTGCCATGGAAGAAACCCAGCTGTGCCTTCAGCAGAGCTAAAGCCATTCCCCAGAGTTTGTATTCCATATTTGCACCATCTAGTGCAGCATCAGGCTATCTTAGCTTGTGTTCCCAGCTGTCGTCCATTGCATGTGGGGTCCGCAAGGCCTTGAGCCATGCAACTTCTAGGGCCACATGGCTATTCAGGGAACATGAGCAAGTACAAGGAAGCAGGAGGGAAGCAAAAGGAACAAGAGAGAGAATTCCTTTGTCTGCAGATTTTAACCTAAGATTTCACGTGCTTGCAGTGGCTCCACCCTCTCTTGCCAACCCATGTTTCCCCAGGCTAGAATGACAGAAAAGTATTTTCCCTATGTCACCCCAACTTCACTATGCATGTGCCCATCTTCCCCTTTGTCCAGTCCCTTCCCCCCATGATCCGTAGGAAATGGACAGGTGGTTCCCTGGGGAGTGCAAAGTTGCAGCTCCCTGGTGAAGCTGCCCAAATGACCATGCTTATAACTTCTGGCCTTTCCTTTGTTCCTTCCTATTATTCCTAGTTAGCTAATTACAATGGTAACACGTTGCGCTGATTTGATGGTCAAAATAAGAATTATCATTTATTAAAACCACCTCAGCAGGCCGATTTTTATTTCAGCTATAAACCAAGTCAATTTGAACATCTGAAAGAAGAACTAGATACAGGAACTGTCTTTTCTTTCTTGCATGGGGGCAAGGGGACCCTAGAAGGGAATTAGGGTTCTTCTAGCATTTAGGGTCAGGAAACACCAGGTGAGAATGCATGAAGAGGATAAAATGTCTTGGGAAGAGAGAAGGGGGAGATGAAGGATGAATGGATCAAAATAGAACTTAACAGCTTTATCATGTCCCAGACCAAATGAGCATCAGCACCTACTTGGCAGTCAATTGTTTTTTCTTCTCCCGTCTAGATTAAACAAGGAGAAAGAAACAGCCAGTATTAGATGAACATACCTCTTCCTATTATACAGTTTTACAAATCATAGTCAAACCTCAGACTTAAATGATTGAAGGGCAGACCAGGTTAGTGATTGATCTGAGATACTGAAAATTTTGAAAAGGATGCATTGTTATAACACATACATATATGTAAGGACATAAACCAGTGATATAAAATCTTTTGTTGGTACAAACTTTAGACCATCTGGGTGGTGGGGTGCTACACTCAACCGAAGATTGCCATATTACTGAGGAGGGGATTAAGCAGACTTCTGCCTGGATTTTGCATTGGGAAGATGCTGAGACTCTGTTTAGGAATATTTAAAGGAAGGAGCTAAGCACAGTCAAACCATTCAACAAATGTTTGTTGAGTCTTTCTCTGTCCTGCCCAAATAGGACACAATGTGGTAAAGTGGGGTAATATGAGTGCAGTAGCTAAAAACAAAAATAGACAAACAATACCCACACATTCTACAAACCACACTTAGCCACAAGCACCTCTTCACCTCTCACATCTCTTAGCCAAAAGGCCAAAAAGGGTAAATATACAGTGGTTTGAATTTTACCTCCTCTCCCTCATTTTGCTCAAACTCTGGGAATCAGAAACAGACAGTAAGAGGTATTAAGAAGAGAAACAAAATCTGGATTACCACAAAAGCAAATGGCTTTGGGGTGAATTCTAAAGCAGAGCACAGGAAAAGGGAAATCATTAAATGTTGTTGAGCCTTTTATCTGTGTGTGTGAACCTTTAAGTCCCCTTCTTTTTCAAATACCATGTAGTCTCTCTTCGCATGAATTTCCCTGCTCATCATTTCCTCCACATCCTGAATGAGCCCCATGTTCATCTCTGAACATTATTGTCATTTGAAGTTCAATGCTTTTTTTTTCAATTTAGCTAAACTAGCAGCCACTTATGAATTTCTTTATATTGTCTATTCCAGCTTCAATTTTTTTTGCCAGCTCTTGAGAAGTCAGTCTAACTTTAAAATTCAGAACTCCATTTTCCCCCTACATCTCCAATTTTTCCTTCTCATAGTTCAAATTTTGATCTACTGCTCTGACTCATTCTTACTCTGTGTACACAGAGGCTTCATTTTTTATTATCCCTTTTTGAAATATCCCCTGACCCAAAGGCTACACTACACTCATCTGAAACCAATGGATTGAGAGGATATGTTATAGAACAGAAAGAGTTCAATCACCCGGCACTAGCAGAGCCAGAAACTAAACACCAGACCATGGCAGTGGAGGGAAATAGGCTATTTTAATATGACTAGGGGGAAGCTAATGCTCAAAAGCAGAAACTCCTTGATGGCATATAGGTTATAGATTATATAGGGCAAAATCACAAGGCATTATGGGTTAGAGGCTCAGGGTCTTGCTGGGAGCTGATTGGTCAGAGGTGAGATAAGGGTCATAAATTATTTCTTCAGGTCTTGAAGACTGCCCATTCTCCCATGTGAGTCTCAGAAAATTACATTTCTCGTGACATCACAAGAAGCCTGTTTCCACCAGCAACAGGTGGGGACACAGAGAGCACCCCCCCATATCAAATGGACCACTGTATATCCTATATAATAAAAGCCTAATATGCTAAGTGTCCAACCGCCACTTGAAGTGCACAGTTGCTATGACGTGCACTGACCACCAGGGGGCAGATGCTCCGACTGGTAGGTTAGCTTGCTGCTGGGATCCGGCCCATCGGGACTGAGCAAGACAGGCCAGTCATGCTCTGGAGCCCATCCACGTCCCTCCCTGGCCCTGATTGTGCATTGGTGGGATCCCTTGGCCTGGCCTGTGCCCGCTCACAATCCAGGACCACTCGGGGGATGTTGGCAAGCCAGTTTCGGCCTGATCCCTGCAGGCCAGGCCAAGGGACCCCACCAGTGCACGAATCCGTGCATCAGGCATCTAATAGTAATATATAAGTACACCCACAAGTCAGTCAGTTAAATAGACAGTGCCTAAAACTATAGATACACTAGTTCCTGGCTCCTTCCAAGGATTCTTTATTCATTTCTTTAGTCTGCAGCAGGAAGCCAGCTGCCCCGCTTCAGTCCAGAGAGGGAATGCTGAGATACTGTACAAACGACATGCAGGGTTCCAAGCTTTAGGAAATTTGAACTGAAACATTGACCGAACGAGCCCATAGTACATTTACACGTTGAGCTGTTGTTTAAAGCCTCTTCACATGTGATGAGCTCATATTCAAAATGTTTTGACTCAACATGCATCAGAGCTTGGCAAGGGCTTGCAGGGAGGAGCAGCCTGTCACGGGGACCAGGAGGAAGAAAACAAGGCTGGCTCAGCCCATTCACTCACAGACCTTCCTGGGCCAGGATTTGTTATTTTTTTAAAAAGCAAATACAGACTCTCTCCTCTTGATCCAGCACTAATTCCTAGGTTACAATAAATCAACACCTTTTCCATGTCTTCCTATTACAGAGTGTCCTAATAACATATAGACTTAATTTATTAATATATATTTTAAAAAGTAGACATTAAGCAGTACTTGGTTGGATTATGTTAAAGTCACACATGTTTAAAACAGTCACCATTTCAGAGCTGACCACATGCAAGGTACATGTTGCTTTAATAGATATGTTGATCATCTAAAAGGGATACCCATTTTCTCAGGACACGGTGTTCTGAAGAGGTTATAAAGGCTTCAGAGCTCCTGGGCCCTGGGTTGTTAGTGCTGAGACTGCTTATCCTGGCATTCACCAGCGTATATGCTCTACAACTTGACTCCAGCTCAGATTTACTCCCAGACTTCCATACTTCCCCAAAAATCCTTGGAAAGGACTACTGACACATTTCATGCATAAAGTGTTCACCCTCAAAAAGATAGTCATTCTATCACATAGAGTGAACTGGTGGTTGCCAGAGGGAAGGGGAATTGGGGGATTAGATGAAAGACGTGAAGGGACTAAGAAGTACAAATTGGTAGTTACAAAATAGTCAAGGGGATATAAAGTACAGCATAAGAAATGTGGTCAGGGAGAAACCAAGATGGTGGCATAGGTAAACACCTAAACTGCTGCCTCGCACAACAATATCAAAACTATAACTAAAAAACAAAATGGACACCATCTGGAACCATAGGAAAGCTGGCTGAGTGGAAATTCTACAACTAGAAGGAAAGAGGAAAGCACATTGAGACTCAGAGGAGCTGCAAAAGGCTGAGGTATGGAGACGCGCGAGTGCACGGAGAGGACAGGCAACTGAGTGCACGTGTGGCTGAGTGCGTGGCTGGCTTTCTAAAGCGGGAGGGAGACGGAAGCTCCCGACTGTGCTGAATTCCAGTTCCAGGTGAGTTTCTGGATTTAAGGGAGTAGGCACTGCAGGGAGATATAGGGAGAAGATCAAGTCCTGGATATGAGTAATGTTGGTAAGAATCGGGAGGAAGGGAAGAAAAGAAAGGACACTTAGAAAGAAGATTTGACAAACCCTGATAACTGAACAGATATAGGGGACATAGAAGAGAGGGAGGTGGGAGACAGGGACAGCATCAAGGTTTCTATTCAGAGAGCTGGAGAGTGATGGGGCCATTGACAGAAATACAACACCAGAGGAGGAGCCAGTTCGCAATGAATCAAGAAGAGAGTTTAACTCAGAGAACCTTAAAGCTGGAATTGATCTCAAAGAAGGCACGAAGCCCAACTTTTTATTTCCTCTATGTATTTCAGATACAAAACTGAGGCCCAGAGAGGAGATCATAGAGGACTACGAAGTCCCACAGCTAGTTAGCATGAAGCAGACACTAGTACCCAGTCTTTGGACTCTTGATTCTTTCTGTCCTACCCAAATGCTAGAAATCTTTTGGTTGCAAGTGATAGAAAACTCAATCTGATTTTACTTGTAAAGGAATTTATTGATTCATATAATTGTGAAGCCCAGAAACTTCAGGTGAGACTTAGTCCAGCACCTCAGCAATGCCACTAAGTACCTAGTTCCTTTCTTTCTAGTCCCTGCTTAACATCCTTGGTGGTTCCAAGATGGGTGCAAACAGCTCCCTGGGCTGTGTGCTGACTAATTCACATTCAGCATGAACGAGAAAAGGTATGGGTTCTGGAATTCCAAGCAAAGTTCTTGGGGTTCCCTCTAATTGTATCTGCTTAGTCACGTGTCTGCTCAGAACCAACCACAATGAACAGGGGGTCAAATATGCCGATCTGAGTCATATGCTTTACCCCTGGGATCTGGTTCCATAAAGCCAAATGGATCTCCAACTGAAATGAGGGCTAATAGGAAGAAAATAGGAGAAGCCGTAGGGGAAACCCAAAATGTCTATTAGACATTGTTCCGTTAAATCCTTTTCACTCCTTTTCCACACCAAGTTTATGGCTTTTATGTTACGTACAATGATTAAGTGGTTTGCCCAAAGGTTTCAGAAATATATACTATGTAGAAATAAAAATTGCCATACTCACCATAGTGGTGAGAATGGGGAGCAGGGATTTAACAAAAACGTTTAAAAGGGAAGGAAAAGTAATTAGAGTGAATAGATTCAAATTCAAGACAAATTCAACCCACTCTTTGCCCTTAAATATATTTTAGGCTGCATTCTCTAAAGCTAGGCGTAGTCTAAGGCTGCCATGTGTGGTCCTTTTCCCCTCACTTCAGTTGTGGGCTGTCTTGGTGGTTGGTGGCCCTGCAATGTGAGACCTCTGGTTACTCTGGCATCAATGATGAGTGCTGTGACAATATTAGGTAGATCTTTGATAATTACTTTAAAATGACTCCAAACTACTCAGTTTTTACTTTTTCTTTCCTACACCATTGCATAAGGAAGTCTTTAACAACTACTGGTACATGCTTCTCAGAAACATTTGACCACAAGTGTCTTAGATTCAAAACATATTACTTTGTGGGAAGAACGGCACCACCCAGCTCACACACCCATCCTCATTTTGAATGGACTTAATTTCTGAATTCTAGACACTGATTCACAATGCTATGGGCAAGAAAAACACAACAGTAAGAGCCTCGTTAAAGTTTCAGTGGCCGTACCCACAAAGAGGGACTAATGAGGTCTCCAGGAGAAAGGCATCTTGACAACATTTCTAAACTTTGAGCTGTCTGGCAGGTGATCTCATGGCGGAAGTAATTTTCAAAATATGTGCTGCTGACCAATCAGGACAGCAGCCAACCGAACTCAATGTACACTGATTCTTTCCTGCTCCCTTTCCTTACCAGTTAAATATCCACCCTGCCCTGTGGGCTAAGGAGACCTAAAGAGGGAAATCAAGACAAGATTGTGTTGGAGCAAGAACAGGCTGTTCTGAATGGTGAGAAGAGGAAGCAGCCCACCCATCCTAAGTCAAAGGAGTTGACCAGTTCTACGAAGGAGGCACAGATGAGAAGAGGAAAGGAAAGAAGTGGAAGAAGAAGTGAGAGGTGGGAGGAAGTAGACAAGGATGAACAAGAAGCAGAAGCAGGTGGAGAAAGGGAGGGAAATGAACAGAGAAGAGTAGAAAGAAATGAAGGCATGGAAGAACAAGACTAGGGAACAGACTCATAGACCCAGAGAACAGTCTGATGGTTGGCAGAGGGGAGGGCAGGATCTGGCTGTTGGGGGATTGTGTGGAAAAGGTGAAGAAATTAAGAAGCACAAATTGGTAGTTACAAAGTAGTCACAGGGATATAAAGTACAGCATAGGGAATAGAGTCAGTAATATTGTAAGAACTATGTATGGTGTCAGATGGGTACTAGAAGGATCACTTAGTAAAGTACATGATTGCCTAACCACTATGCTATGCACCTGAAACTAATGCGAATTAATATTGAATATAAACTGTAATTGAAAAATAAAATGTAAACTTAAAATATAAAAAATAAAAAACAGACCAGGAATAAGCAAAAAGAGTGGAGGAAAGGAGAGCCCAAAAATCCAGACAAGCAGAGGAGGAAAAGAGTAGTGATGATGGATAAGGGAAAATAAGGCAGAAAAAGGAGAGGTGCTGCATAGCAATATGAAAAATGGCAGTGTTTGTGAGTAATATTGTCTCTCACCACCATGTGATACAGGGGTCAGCAAGCTTTTCTGTGAAGAGCCAGATAGTAAATAGTTAAGCTATGTGGATGGTACAGTTTTAGTTCAACTCCGGAAACATGAAGGCAGTCATAGACAATGAGTAAACAGGGGAGCGTGGCTGGATTCCAATTACACTTTACAGAAATAGGTGCTGAGCTGGATCTGGCTGTGGATCATAGTTAGCGGACTCCTGATGTAGTATAAACCCCTGCAGACAAGGGTGTGTATGACATTTCCTGTACCCCCAGAGTGCAATGAACTTAGGGGTGTATACAGTCTTTCCAATCAGCGTTTTGGGGTTTCTTTGGGATATATACCCAGAAGTGGAACCGCTGGATCATAAGGCAGTTCCATTTTTTTTATCTTTTGAGGAAACTCCATACTTTTTTCATAGTGGCTGCACCAGTCTGAAAGTTGCACCTTTTCCATGGAGTCTTTCCTGATGTGACCCTGCAGGGCACAGTGGCAAAAAGACTCTAGCACCTGTGCCTTCTTCACTGTAAATAAGCGGGTTGGGGATTGTCCTCCTGAAGTCTGCAACTTTAAGAAAAAAATCAACACTGTGGATTGATTTTTTTTTTGTCATTCTGTAAATTAAATAAACTTCAAACACTTTGTAACCATGTATTTATTCTGCCAAACAACTATAAAAAATAATAGTAATTGAAAGCCAAACCACTGATTAGTGAAATTCTCTCAATTGTCAAAATCTCATGTTCACTTAGGGACAGACATCGACTGTGGTTTGTAACCCAGTGTCACACCTCCTGTAAGGTGTGTGCATTCTTCCAGTCCGTCCAAAGTCAGATGCTCAGTCACCTCTTTGCTGCTCTCCATGGTCCCCTCGTGGCTGGAAAGTGCTCATTCACCACTGAGTTCACTTCCAAACAGTAGTTTACCATAACATATTTAATTTTATTTTCTGAAAGAAGTACTTCAACCTTGCATATTGGCACAAAGTAACTATAAACATACCAAAGAAAAGGGTCTTATGTAATCTAACCATTTATGGACACAGTACTTGAGGAGAAAAGAACTTTAACTTTTCCCTCTCATAAATTAAGGAAGTTCTCTCTGTAAGAGCTCGTGTTGAATTATAGCACAACAGTACGAACAGCTCGGTCACGCCATTGAATTCTTTCCAACTCCAGCTCCATAACTCAACCTCTCCCACATGTCCTCTATTCTTGACCTTAGAAGACTTTTCCTAATAAAGGTTACTTATGGCATCCTAATTGGGATGCAAGAGGGAAAAGTTCAGTAGCTATTTCAGGACTCACAATATGGTAGAAAACAAATGCTGGATTTAAAGAATAAGAGTTTAGGATTGGGTGAAGCTTCCACCAGATACTACATGTGTTATCCTGGGAAAGTTGCTTGCCTTCTTCGAACTTCAGTTTTCTCATCTGTCAATTGTTCACTGGGTTCAGTCATTCAAAATCATTTTTATTTTCTTCTAAAGTCCCCATTAGGTATTGTGTTAGATAAGTAGATATATAGATGAAAGATAGATAGATGATAGATAGATAGATAGATAGATAGATAGATAGATAGATAGATAGATAGATAGATAATCTGGACCAGATAGACCTGTTGTAATAAGATTCTACTCTTTAAAGTGAGCAAACCAAGTAACAAATTTTCCTTTTCATAATGCTGTCCTGGCAGAGTCGGCACTTCCTGTGTGAATGTGCTATATATTACAACAATATTGGCTGCATTTTCAAAATGTAAAATGATGTAAACTCCTCATCACCAACTGGATCTTGGGCCTGAGCCCTCACCCTGCTGATCTGGGCTGGCCATACAAACAGGGAGGACTTCTGCTGCTCAGAAGGCTTGAACAGCCCAGAACAAAAGCAGCAGAGAACCCACACTCTCTCCTGGGGCCTAAGGTCTTAACAACTTGAAGAAGTAAGGAAGGAAGACCTCAAGGAATAGAGAATTATCCCTGGGACTGAGAGCAGCTGATCAGAGGGAGGTGAGGAGGAGGAAGGGAAGGAGAAAGGGAAGGAGGAAAGAAAGAAAGAAGGTTCTTATGGCTTCCTTCTAGAGAATTCTTACCTATTCAAGGAAGAATGACCTTTCAATGATCAATGGTTATCCATTTTGAATCCTCTACCTCACAACTGCCATATGTTTTTACTGTGGACTAATCAACTGAAATAAACTTACATTTTTTAATGTGTCACTTTGCAGAACAAGGAATCAATCAGCAAGGGGCTCTCAGAAGCAGATTATCCTGCCACAACCCAAGATCGATGGTTCCAGCAACAGCACATTAGGGCCTCTGACACTGCACATCCTTAATTTATGAGACATTCATTGGAGGGGCTTTCCCAAGGGTCATTTTCATACACAGATTAATATAGGGGCTTTTTCTTGCATTCGTTTAGAAAAATCTCGTCCTGATGGAGAACATTCAAGCTTCACTGCTGAGTGAGCTAAAGTCTTTCTTCTGAATTGTCCCTTAACCTTCAATCTCATCTCATCGGAAGCAGAAAGCATGCTGGATTTGTTTGTTTGCTTGCCTTCTAACATAGAAAGCGCTTCAGATCAAAGAACTGGGAAGAATGTGAATGCTAACCCTATATTATGCTTTTAGTTATTTGTGACATCCTCTGTACTTACTCTAGTGTGGACTGTTCCCCCTTCATCCCCTTTGTCCCCTTTACCCCCAAGCTGTTAGGATCATACCAATGTATTGTTCTTAACTAACCTACAGCCATGGAAAGCCCACTGAACTTAACAACCACAGAGTTCCATCAGGAGGCAAGATGTCCCAATCCCGGTCTGAGGGACCTTCCTCAGAGGGCCCATGAACCACTCAAGACAGCTGCTTGTCCGTGTCCTTTTCTTTTTCCAGCCAACTATCTTTGAAAGAAAGAAAGAAGAAGAAAAGCTCTCTTTTGAATGCACTCATTTCTTTCCCAAATAATCCTGTTTAATAATGAATTCCTTATTAGGCCAAATCCAACACACTGAAACATCTGCCAAGCATCTCCAATTCTGCACAAAAGAGTTTTGAAAACAGCCAGTAGCTACTGCGAGGGAAGGACACGTGAGAGGCCTCGCTGAGGAGTTTCCCATCCGTGACTGGAGGTCCACCATGCCTCGCTGTTGGCAGATTTGGGCTTAGCTATGCATCACATTGTTCATGTAAAGAAAAGCAAGTTTTCCCTGAGTGCCCCTTTCCTGTTCCGAATGGCTGTGATCAGCAGCCCAGGACCCTAATTGCCACAGCCTATTAGAAATAATGAGACGTAGAAGGCAGAAGCCAAGGGTAAAAGCGACATTTCACAACACGAAAGGTTAATACCAACATATACTGCTCGTGAGTGCAAAGGGCACTCAACTGGTGGCTCATTACTGCGGTTGTCCCACGGGGAAAGTGTCATTCTGCAGAAAGGCTTTCTCAGGACGGGGCAGCCAAAGGTACAAAAGATAAGGACTTGCCTGTGGAAAACGCTCAACTAATGAGAGCTGAAAAGGGAAACATCCCGATGACCTCACAGATGGGGGATGCTGATTAAGGTGGCTACAGGAGGCCCCTTTCTTGTCTGACAGCCCACTGAGAAGCTTTGGTGAGATGTGACTAACAGGCCGTGAAGGTGTCTCCATCTTGTCTGACATGGTCCACGCTTTGGGCAAAACAAACATGAAAAATAAGTCCAAACCGACATGCCTGTGTGAGTTTAGTTTTCAGAGACACGTTTTGGGAAATGAGCACGATGGGGCCATCAGCTATGATTCCTTTATGGCAAAGGGGGGTTGTGACAACTTGCGTGACTAATCGCATGACTGCGCTGGGGGTGAGCCAGCGGCAAATTTAGGTCTTGAACACTTGACAAAACAACCCTACTGTTCTGTGGGTGAAATTCTATGGAGCTTCATGTGTAATTAAATGGAAGTTTCACAAGAATTTGCACCTCAGTCATTCAATGCTGATATGTAGCTCAAAGGAAGGATTTTTGCCACATCAAAATACATCCATGAAACAATGGAGAAATGAAACCAAATTTTTGTTTGCTCTGTGTGATGTTTTCTAAGACAGAGACATTCACAGAAGAAACCTTGGAGTTCTCTTGGTTTTCATTTAGTGCCTGGGACTCTGCAAAGAGATCACCATTACAGATGCCCCGCCCCAGCTCACACTACAACCCAGGATGAGAATGCACCTCCTGCTGCTTGTCTTTCTCTTTCTCCAGCAAAGCCAGATGTAATACCTGCCCATTTACCACCGCTAGTGGTAACTAGTACTGGATAACTAGTACTAATTATACTAGTTATCCAGAGCTTGATGACAAATTATCACAAAACATAGTAGCTTAAACAACAATGAGCTTTTATTATCTCACGTAGTTTCCCTGGACAACCTCATCATAGAGTCAAGATGTTGACCAGAGCTGTGATATCATGTGAAGGCTTGTCTGGGGCTAGATTCAAGGTGGCTCACTCACATGTCTGGCCAATTAGTGCTAGTTGTACCCAGGAGGCCTCAGTTCCTTGCCACGTGGGCCTTTCTACAGAGCTGCTTGAGTGGCCTTACAACATGGCAGCTAGCTTCCCCCAGAGTGATAATCCAAGAGAGAGCAAGATGAAAACCACAACTTCTTTTATGAACTAAACTCAGAAGTCATATAGCATCATATACACAGTATTCCAGTGCTTACAGAGGTCAGCTTATTTAGTACAGGAAGGGACTCCCCATTGGTGTGAATACTGAGACAAGAATCTTTGAAAGCCATCTTGGAGGCTGGATACCACATCACTTTTTAAAATATTTAAAGTATATCAGACTGTTTAAAAAATATGAGGAATATGATGTTGATCTAGTCAACCAGATTCTACAAAGGAGACCAAAACAAAGACTACCACAGGAAAATTTCTGAAGAAAATATAATCCACTCAACTAGAAATGTTTTCTTGCACTGATATATGCTTATATATTGTGCCTGTAAGGCCAAAGTTGAAGTGACAAATTAGAGGTTATCCAAACAATATTGATCTTGGTAGATTATTTTTTAAGAAACCAAGGTTTTTAATATATATATATATATATATATATATATATATATATATATATATATATATATATATCTTACTCTCTTCTGACCTCAAGAGCAGCTTACCTAAAGCATCTAGAAAATTGCAGTCTTCCTATTTCGGTGTATATCAGTGGAGTGGTCTACAATCATTCACCAATGCACCAAGCACCGAGAATTTAAGAGGAACAAGGTGGAGAAAATCTAAATCAACTGATTCTAGAATTCATTTTATGGAGGACCCACATCTTTAGGGAAATGGGCTTGATAAACCTGTTTAGGAAAAGTGTCTTCCTGTGAGTTTAGATGTGGCCAAGATTTATATATGTTCTCTATAAATTAGAACTAAATTGACTTACAAAATGTTTCCATAATTTATCTCATAAAAGGAATTCTTGCTTAAGCACTTGATGAATCAGTTTAATGAATCAACTCTTCTTGTTTCTCTATAGAACACATGGTAGACTTGTTCACCTAGTTTGAAATTATCACAAAGTTAATATCCCATTCTTTAATTTATATTGAATTCCTATTTTATGAATAAGAACATTACTTTCTTAGACTTCTTTTTTTTTCATTTCATCTCCATCACAACACTAAAAGTTGGTTGTCTTTTCTAAGCCATTTTCATTTAAAAAAATTTTTATTACTTCATAAGAGGTATTGAATGCACACTAATGAGTAGAGAACCCTAAGGCAGATTTAAGGTAAATTCTAGGTAGTCAGCTGGACTCACCCACAACTTCATATAATTCAAGACTCAAATTCTTGGAAAATTGTTCTTAGTTGTGTGTTTTCAGAATCTCATGTGAAGAATCAAAATCACAAATGTTAAATCCACACATGCCAAGGGTACACTGTCTACTGTCTATCTTCTAAATAAAAGTAATAAAAGTAAGAGCTATTTATTTACAAGTAAGAGTTTAATCACTATTAAAATTGTTCATTTAATGTATCTACATACATTACAGAGAGCAAAAACCTATGTCCAAGTAACCATCAACATATATTAGTCTATCCTTTCACTGAAATATTGGAAGTCAAGGTTATCTAATTGTAATAGTAGTGTTCTCAGCACAATTAATGGAAATATGGAAGTCAAGACAAAGGCACATTTGGTTAAGGTAGTAAGCTTAGTATTAGTCATTTAAGTTTGAGGTACTTGTTTATGAAAGGTGAAGATGTCCAACAATATGGGCCCAGCACCAGCTCAGTTTAGGGCTAAGAATAATGATAAGTTTGGAGGAGAACTAATAGATCTAAAATAAAAGCCACTGGTAAATGCACAAAGAAATTGGGACACAGCAGGAATTTTGAAGAGCCAGAATCCAAGCCAAGATCTGTTAGATAATAAGCTTACCTTTTTTTTTTTCATTCTTTAGAACAAAGTCCAAGAAAGTTTATATGGTTCACTGGATTTGGATCACTTGAAGGTTATAGGCCAAGCATTTAACTTTAGTCTATTTCTCTTTCTTACAAGGTAAACAGACCCACCCTATTACTGTTTCTTTTGTTCAAAGACCCTCTCATTAAAAAATATATATACGAAAATGGTTACTTATGTGAATAGACTACCTGCTATAATAAACAGTAAAATCTCAGTAATTAAACATATTAACATTTTATTTTGCCTTACACAACATTCAAGGTGGATTCCCTGGTGGAGTAGTAGTCCTCTTCTCAAGTGGTGACTTGAGGATTCAGGCTCCTTTCATTCTTGGGATGTCATCTCTTCAACATGGGACTCCCAAAGTCACCATGAAGGGTACTAAAGCATCGGGAAAGCACATGGCATACCCAACCACCTTGACCTGAAAGTGACAATCACCCAGTTCACTTTCTACCAATGAGAGCTGGTCACACAGCCCCACTTGGATACAGAGAGACTAGGAAATGTCATTTCTGGCTGAGTAGCCACTTTCCAACAGTACTCTGCATTGTGGAAAGGAAGCATGAATTATTGATGATCAGCTAGCTGTCTCTGCCACAGGTTGTTTGTTGATTTTTTTCACTGGCTTTTTACCTTGAAAAATAACTCATATCAAGCCCTAGCCAGTTTGGCTCAGTGGAGCCTCGGCCTACGGACTGAAGGGTCCAAAGTTTGATTCTGGTCAAAGGCATGTACCTTGGTTGCAGGCTCCTCCCCAGCCTGTGCCCTAGGGCGCATGAAGGAGGCAACCAATCAATGTGTTTCTCTCACTTCCATATTTCTCTCTGTCTTTTCCTCTCTCTTTCACTCTCTCTAAAATCAACAGAAAAATATCCTTGGATGAGGATTTTTAAAAAATAAAAGAATAACTTGCATCAATTAATAAGGCAAAAAGGTTATTTGGGAACCTCTTTTAAATAAAAACATTATTAACGGGACTTTGAAGTTCTAGAGTAATTTCTCACATGCTTTAGCTCATTTGGTTCTCAAGGAAATCCAATGAAAATAGTATTATATCAGACCCCAATATGGATATTGTTCACTATACTAGTTACAGCTTTATGTTCCTATATTTGACAATGTGTTATCATGATTCACTTCTCAACATATTTCTAAATATAGTAGATATTTAGAAACTAAAACAATATAAAAAATTTGAACAATCGAAGAAAAAGATAGAATATGAATTACAATCTGAATCCGTGATAAAATTGCTTTTGATAAAAACCAAGAAGAAGAAGGAGGAGGAAGAGGAGGGGGAGAAGGAGGAGGAGGAGGAAGAGGAGGAGGAGGAGGGGAATTTTCCAACTTTTTACAACAACAGTTGAACAATAATTGTGAGACTCACAATGGTTTAACATTAATGTCAAAATACTTGGTCTCCTACCCCAATTTCTCTTATCTAAATAAGTGAAGAGATATAGTATGTTAAGAGAATAGAAAACTCTATACAGTTAAAATGGCAATGCTACCCAAATTCTTCCCAAAATCCAACACAAACCCAATCAAAATTCCCACAAGCATTTTTGTAGAAATTAACAAGCTGATTCTGATTTATGTGGAAATTCAAAGAATCTAGAATAGCCAAAACAATTTTTAAAAAGAACATAGTATGAGGAGTTCTTCTGCTTCATTTCAATACTTACTATAAAGCTATATAGTAAATTCAGACCCCTTGGTGTCACTTAGGGATATAGATACAGATCATTGGAACAGAATAGAGTTAGGAAATAAATCAACTGATTTTTGACAAAGCAATTAAATGGGGAAAGGAAAGCCTTTTCCATAAATATTCAATCAACTAAGTACCCATATTAAAAAAGTAAATATCAATCGTTACTATCACACACAAAAATCAATTGAAAATGTACCCTATTGCTTCATGTGAAACACAGTACAAAACTTCTAGAAAAACTCACAGAAAAATCATTTGAGACCTTAGGGCAGGCAAAGATTTCTTAGCTATAACACCGAAAGCATTATCCATAAGTGAAAAAACATTGATAATTAAACTTTACCAACATTTAAAACTTTCGCTCTTTGAAAAATATCAATAAGAAAAACAAACATAAAACGCTGGTAGAAAATATTTATAATACATTTATCTTATAAAAGACTTGCATCCAAAATATATAGAGAACTCTTAGATTTCAAAACAATATAAGCTGACTTCAACAGAGAAGCGCTATGAATGGCCAATAAATACATAAAAAGATGTTGAACATCATTAGTCATTGTTCTGACATAGGTATGACAATACCACCCAAAACCACAATGAGCTACTACTACACACTCATTGCGTTGGCTCAGATTAAAAAGAATGAACATACCAAGTGTTCACAATTATGTAGAGAAACTGGAACTTTTATGTACTGATGATAGGCATAAAAAATGGTACAAACTCCAAAACAATTTAGCAGTTTCTTAAACGTTAAATATACACCAACCACACAACCCCACCATTTTATTCAAATAAAAAAATATATATATATGTCCACACAAAGATTGCACATGAATGTCCTCAGATGCTTTATTTGTACTAGCCGAAAATTGGAAACAATTCAAATGTTCATCAACAGGTGAGTGGGTTAATAAATTGTAGTATATCCATACAATGGCATATTACTCATCAATTAAAGGGGTGAACTATCAATATACAGAACAGCACGGCTGAACCTCAAAATCATTATGCTAAATGAAGGAAAACAGGCCAAACAGGCAGACACGTGGGCTCAAGTTCCAACTCCATCTGGCTATAAAACACTGAGCAAGTGACTTAATCTCTACCTGCTTTAGTTTTCTCACCCGTTAACTCAGAATAATAACAACAACAATAATAATAATTGCTACCTCTTACTGAGCGCCACTATGTCTCAAGGCCTTTATTTGCAATATCTCATTAAATCCTCACAACTCCATAATATCTGAGACAATGCATGTTTAGCGCTTATCACGGTATTTAATAAATTCTACTTATTGTTATTAGTTACTTACTAATTTCTTATTAATAATAGATAAATAAATAATAGATAAACAAATTGAGACTTAATTATGTGAAAGGCCCAGGGTAAAGCCCTGTGGAGAGATACAAAGGCGAATAAGACAAGAGACGCTACCCACCAGAATCTTATGATCTAGAAATGGAAACAAAACATACACAGATCATTTTAACACAAGAGAGCATTAAAAAGAGGGGGCGCATGTGGTGCTATGAGAGGCGATCAAAGAAAATAGTGCTTAATTGGGCCTGGAAGGAAGGTGGCCTCGCAGCAGGAAAAGCTGCTGAGGATAAAGAAACTGGACATAATAGGATAAAGAGAGAAAGCAGAGCACTGGGAATCTATAATTGCCTCAAAATAACAAGTGTTTTTTAATGTGTCACACTTTTTTATAGCAGTCCCTGGACATGTGAGAGTAATATGTCCAAAACTTCAGGAATCCCCAAATACTGGAAAATGGACATGCTCATACAGGCTGTCTCCCACATCACACCCCCTGCACCATCATATGTCCCTGTACACACCCTCAGTTCTCCTCACCATACTCTCTGCACCATCATATGTCCCTGCACACACCCTCAGTTCTCCTCACCATACTCTCTGCACCATCATATGTCCCTGCACACACCCTCAGTTCTCCTCACCATACTCTCTGCACCATCATATGTCCCTGCACACACCCTCAGTTCTCCTCACCACACTCTCCGCTTTGACTGGAGTTTTATTCAGGGAGCAGACGCCAGGTCCTGGGCTGCTCCAATCCGTGCCTCAGTAACACGCCAAACTGCTGCAAAGGCTAGTGAGAACCACGCTGCTCAGCCTCGAGGTGCCAGGGCATGCGTGTCTCTTTCTTTCTTTATTGGCATAGATAAAATGGGCCAGACGTTTCCTTTCAGATGTGCCAAAAACACACATGATACCAGGGGGGAATGATGCAGAGGTGGAGATCATGGAGGCTTTCTGTTTGCAGCAGGATTCTCTCGATCTGAAGTTCTGTAATTCAGTGCCTAGATCTTCATCTCAGCTCCACTCAGCCTGTCAGCTAAACACGGATCACACCTGACTACACACTCCCTATATTTATGTAAGGTGTTGTCTTAGTCAGCTCAGAGCAAAAATACCATAGACTGGGTGGCTTACAAACAACCAGATCTGGAGACTGTAAGTCCAAGATCACGGTGCCAGCGTGGTTAGGGTCTGGTGAGAAACCGCTTCCTGGGTGACAGACAGCTGTTCACTCTCTGTGACGTCACCTGGTAGAAGGGACCAGAGAGCTCTATGGCATCCCTTTTATAAGATCACTAAGCCCAGGTCACTTCCTTGATGATTATTTTTATCAAAGAAAACCCGGGATCAGGGCCTTGCCACTGTTAGAATCTCACTGGAGCATCAGGAGGGTGGAGACATGCTGGTGGCAACAGGGATGGGAATGAATGAATCTTCCCATTGACTCAACTGGCACAGAGGGGGGTCCAGGCAGGAGCAGCTCAGACAGAGCGCCCAGTGGGCACCTGGTACAGCTGTGCATGGAGCCCGGGGGCTGTCGCTGAAGGCCTCTGAGCACTTCCCCAGATGAAGTCCCAGCTGGATGCCAGAGCTGTTTTTTTAACCCTAACAAGATCTGTCACTAAACATTACCGGAGCCTGACTTTGCCTCTTTCCCTCCAGGCCTTGCTAGTGGAGGTCAAAGGTCACATCATCCTTCAACACAGGCTCCTGGGCTTTTGTTCACCAGGCCTCATACCAATGACAGGCAAGCAGCCTGTTGGCCCTTGGAAGACACACAGAAACCAACGAACCATGGTCCTTAACGAAGGGGCCCCTCCAAGGCCAAAACCACTTTAAGATATGTACAGCTTCCTGTCCATGCAAATTAAACACAGGGAATGAAAACTGGAACTCCTTTGTCTGGTAAATGTATGTCATTCCTTGTCAAGACAAATTGAGAACAAACCTCGATTATGTTGGGAAACAACTTTTGCTTCTAAAGACAGTCTTAGATGAGGGTGGGAGCATTTCTGGGCACGAGGACATCTGGTACAACATTAGTATTAAGTGACAGTGTTTTCTGGTCATTTCATAAACACTTCAGCAGTATTGTTTTCTAGCAACAGAATATATTTTCGTCCAGGGCAATATTTCTCACTTGTTCATTGGCGATTAGTGTTGTAAACAGATACCTTGCAAGAGCATTCCTCAGCAAATCATCGACACTGAAGCAACAAGATCTTGGCAGGCCGACTTATTTCTGTTTGAAATGTGGACAGTTTTCTAAGGATACAACAGCACTCTGGCTGCTGAGGTCGAGGAAGTGTTCTGTTCACTGTCTCTGTAATCCGAGAACCCTAGGTCTAAGGGCAATGAATTTTGACAGTGAAACCCTTTTATTTTTATTTTTCAAAGAAAGCATATTCATAAGTCTAATATGTGCTTTAATTCAACCCAAATAGAAGACCAGAGCTCATCTGATCAGCAACTCTACTTCTCATGCTCACACCCACCCCACTGTCCCCACCCACGGGGTCTCCTGCGAAGGCCCCATAGAATACAGCTTGCAAACCATGGGTCTGTCTACTATCTGGAACTATCTGCTGGGATATCTGGGTGCCTCCTGGACCTTCTGCAAAGCTATACGAGCTTGGGGAAGGTTCATGGTCTCACTGTATCTGGCATCCTCATCCAGTAAATATGACTCCCTTAGTCCACCAGTCCAGTGGAATGGAGAGAAACACGTGCTGATAAGTCCATGACACCTACTATTGATGTGGGGGTTACTACTCAAAGTGGTTGTTTTTCAAAATAACTTTACGGAGATCTGATTCACATTTCATGTAATTTACCCATTGAAATGTGCATCTCGATGGTTTTAGCATATTCACAGTTCTACAACTATCACCACAGTCAATATTAGAATGTTTTCATCACCCTAAAAAGAAGCCCTGTACTCATTAGAGACACTCCCCATTTCTGCAAACCCACACACAGCCTCAGGCAACCACCAATCTGCTTTCTTTCTGCATAGAGTTGCTTCTTTGGGAGATGTCATGTAAATGGAATCATACATGTTTCTTTGCAACTAGCTTGTAGTATCCCGTAGCATGTTTTCAAGGCCCATCACTACTTCAGTTCTTCTTATACATATTTTGTTTATCCTTCATCTATTGAAGGATAAACAAAATATGTATTCAAGTATCCTTCATCTATTTATTTATTTATTTATTTATTTATTTATTTATTTTTACCATTTTTTTAATTGTTTTAAGTATTACAAATAGTAGTACATATGTCTCCTTTTTCCCCCCCATTGATCTCCCCCCGACCTCCCCTACCCCCCAGTATATGCCTTCACCTGCCCGCCCTCCGCCCCGCCCCAGTGTCTGGTATCCATTGGTTGTGCTTATATGCATGCGTACAAGTCCTTCGGTTGGTCTCTTACAGCCCCCTCGCCCAACCTCCCCTGTCTTCCCAATGTAGTTTGACAGTCTGTTCAATGCTTCTTTGCCTCTGTATCTTTTTCCCACCATTTCTTTCCTTTAAAAAGTTTTGCCTTTGCAGACTAGAAATAAACATATAACAAAACAAGATAAAACAAAAAAAATGTTTGAGTCCCAATTTCAATGTCCAACAGTTCTGAGTCCCCGTTTCAATGTCTAACAGTTCCTTATGTGTACATGTCAGCAATGATATCTGGATGGTGGGCACATGTTGGCAATGCAGGTCCGACCCTCTCTGGTTTGGTCCTAGGTAACCTGCAGCAGTGCACAGCTGCTGACGGCTCGCGTGGCAAGGCGTTGTCAGCGTCTTCTATCTCTGGACTGTTTTTTCCTCTTGTCTTAGTGGTTGGAGCACACCTGTCAATTCCTCTCTGTTGCAGGAATCCATCTGGTCTTGGGGTTGTTTTCTGAGGTATGATGTTCTGATCGACATTTCTCAGCCTCTGGATCTGTTCTTGTTCATCAGTCTATGCCGTTCATTATATTCCACAAATGAGCGAGATCATGTGATATTTATCTTTCTCTGCCTGACTTATTTCACTCAACATAATATTCTCCATCTCCATCCATATTGTTGCAAATGGTAGGAACTCCTTCTTTTTAACCGCAGCGTAGTATTCCATTGTATAGATATACCACAGTTTTTTAATCCATTCATCTGCTGATGGGCATTTAGGTTGTTTCCAAATCTTGGCTATGGTGAATTGTGCTACTATGAACATAGGGGTGCATATTTCCTTTCTGATGCGTGTTTCTAGATTCTTGGGATATATTCCTAGAAGTGGGATCACTAGGTCAAATGGGAGTTCCATTTTTAGTTTTTTGAGGAAGCTCCATACTGTTCTCCACAGTGGCTGCACCAGTCTGCATTCCCACCAGCAGTGCAAAAGAGTTCCTTTTTCTCCGCATCCTCGCCAACACTTGTTGTTTGTTGATTTGTTGATAAAAGCCATTCTGACAGGTGTGAGATGGTACCTCATTGTTGTTTTGATTTGCATCTCTCTGATGATTAGTGACTGTGAGCAGGTTTTCATATGTCTCTTGGCCTGCCTTCTGTCTTCTTTCGAAAAGTGTCTATTTAGATCAGTTGCCCATTTTTTGATTGGGTTGTTTATCTTCTTTTTGTTAAGTTGTATGAGTTCTCTGTATATGTTGGAGATTAAACCCTTATGGTTGATATCATTGGCAAATATGTTCTCCCATGCAGTGGGCTTTCTTGTTGTTTTATTGATGGTTTTCTTTGCTGTGCAAAAGCTTTTTATTTTGATGTAGTCCCATTTGTTTATTTTCTCTTTAGCTTCCATTGCCCTAGGAGTAGTATCAGTGAAGAAGTTCTTTCGGCATATGTCCGAGATTTTGCTGCCTGTGGATTCCTCTAGCATTTTCATGTTCCCGTCTTATGTTTAAGTCCTTTATCCATTTTGAGTTTATTTTTGTGTATGGTGTAAGTTGGTGATCTAGCTTCATTTTTTTGCATGTATCTGTCCAATTTTCCCAACACCATTTGTTGAAGAGACTGTCTTGACTCCATTGAATGTTCGTGCCTCCTTTGTCAAATGTTAATTGAGCATATTGATTTGGGTCAATTTCTGGGATCTCTATTCTATTCCATTGATCTATATGTCTGTTCTTGTGCCAGTACCAGGCTGTTTTGAGAACAGTAGCTTTGTAATACAGCTTGATATCTGGTATTGAGATCCCACCTACTTTGTTCTTCTTTCTCAGCATTGCTGTAGCTATTCGGGTTCTTTTGTTATTCCAGATAAATTTTTGGAAAGTTCGTTCTAGGTTTGTGAAATATGTTGTTGGTATTTTAATGGGAAGTGCATTGAATTTATAGATTGCTTTGGGTAGTATGGACATTTTGATGATGTTGATTCTACCAATCCATGAACATGGTATGTTCTTCCATCTGTTTATGTCTTCCTCTATCTCTTTTTTCAGTGTCGTGTAGTTTTCTACATATAGGTCTTTTACCTCTTTAGTTAAGTTTATTCCTAGGTATCTTAATTTTTTTGGTGCGATGGTAAATGGGATTGCTTTTTTAGTCTCTCTTTCTGTAAGTTCATTATTGGTATATAGAAATGCCATAGATTTCTTGGCATTAATTTTGTATCCTGCTACATTACCAAATTCAGTTATTAAGTCTAATAATTTTTTTATGGAGTCTTTAGGGTTTTCTATGTACAGTATCATGTCATCTGCAAATAAGGACAGTTTTACTTCTTCTTTTCCAATTTGGATGCCTTTTATTTCTTCTTCTTGTCTGATCGCAATGGCTAGTGCTTCCAGTACTATATTAAACAGGAGTGGTGAGAGTGGGCATCCCTGTCTTGTTCCTGTTCTTAGGGGAAATGGTTTTAGTTTTTGCCCATTGAGTATGATGTTGGCTGTGGGTTTGTCGTATATGGCTTTTATTATGTTCAGGTATGATCCTTCTATTCCCACCTTGCTGAGAGTTTTTATCAAGAAAGGGTGTTGGATTTTATCAAATGCTTTTTCTGCATCAATTGATATGACTATGTGATTTTTATCTCTCAATTTGTTTATGTGATGTATCACGTTTATTGATTTGCAAATATTGTACCATCCTTGCATCCCGGGGATAAATCCTACTTGGTCATGGTGTATAATCTTTCTGATGTACTGCTGGATTCGATTTGCTAGAATTTTGTTGAGGATTTTGGCATCTATGCTCATGAGGGATATTGGCCTGTAATTCTCTTTCATTGTGTTGTCTTTCCTTCATCTATTGAAGGATACTTGAATTGTTCCCACGTTTTGGCTATTATGCTTATGCTGCTATGAACTTTATTGAACATTAAAAACATGTATAAGTTTTTGTTTTTGTTTTTTGTGGATGTGTATTTTTATTTCTCTTAGATATATGCCTAGATGTAGAACCGCTGGGTCCTATGGCAACTCTATGTTTAACCTTCTGAGGAACTGCCAGGCTGTTTTCTGGAATGACAACCATTTCATTCCCACCAGCCCACCAGCAGTGGATGAGGGTGCCAATCTCCACATCCTTGCCAACACTTGTTATTATTTGCCTTTTTGATTATAGCCATCCTAGTGGGTGCAAAGTATTATCTCGTGTGGCTCTGATTTAAATTTCCCTGATGGCTGGTGATGTTGAGTATCTTTTCATGTGCTCATAATGGATTTTATTTTTTTTTTCAGATAATGGCAGAAAATTTAACAGTAAAAGATGTCAGGACAGATGGAACTCTTCCAGGTCAATTGTTTTCTGTCTGACAAATGTACTTCCTATTTGAAGACTTAAAATATTTTTACTTAAGTTTTGACAACTCTCTCTCTCTCCAGCATCCCCCCAACCCATGTGCATCTAACTCCATTATTATACCTTGAATTGGGCCAAACTCTATTGCGAGAAAGATGTTTTCACAAAACTCCCTGAAAAGCAGATGAGCTCCAAAACCCAGCCAATAACTCACTTTCTCAATAAATCTTAGCATATCTTATCATCTGAATTTCAAAAGGCTGCCTTTGCAGAACCCTGTAGGATACCATTTGCATGGTCGTCTGTGTGCCTGGAGCCCCCTGGAGCTGTGCATTGATCATCCTCTGAGGCCTGCCCCCTCCACCAACACACCTTGAACAGGAAATGCTCGAGAGTTGTTCGGTTAAGCATGGAAGTGGTTTGCACTGACCTAAGGGGCATCTGTAAGGTGGTGGAGTAAGGGGAAAAGACAAAGTGAGAGTGGGCGCGTGGATCTGTTTTGCTCATCTAAATGTTGGTTAACAGGCTTGCCTAAAGCAATGGCTTCCCCAACATCTAAGAGAGCTCTTCTCAGCCACAGCCAGTTACTATGGCAGCTCTGTCCAGTGGTTAGGAATGAGCACTGGCTCTGGTACCCAAAGGGTCTTGATCAAAACCTGTCCCACCACCTGCCCTTCGGGACAGAGTCTCAGCTTCCTCATCTGCACCCCTAGCAGTGCATTGCTCAGAGTTGTGAGGATTAATGAGACAATGTATAGGCAGTGTTTCACAGGGTGTGTAGGACATGGTAGGTCCATAAGCAATGTTGCTGTTCTTGTTGTTTTTATCACCAACGGTCCATTAGTGCACAAGGACTCCTTGCTTCCAGGTCTTCACATTTACTTGTTTCCTCTGTCCCGAACACGATCCCACATCATTCCTGTTTCATCTTCTGACCTAGGCTTACAGAGAACTACCTCCAGGAACCTTCCCTTCCCTGCACACCCAAGAGGAGCTGCCCCTACCACCATCTCACACGCATCTGATCTGATCTTATTATGGTCCCGCTACCATCTCTAATTGCCTCTGTGCATGTCTGCATCCTCCACCCAGGTCCCGAGCTCCTGCACTTTGTGGGAACTCCATCAATATCTGTCTCCATTTCTGCCTGTGCCTAAATCTGAGTTAGAGTTCTGTCATCCTCAGTGCCTCCTTCATGAAAAGGAATGAAAACTAATATTTACTGAGCCTTTGCCACGTGCCTGCACTGTCCATATGTTAGTTCATACAGCCCCAATGGGGGACAGGTGAGGTAGGTATTTTCCTGTTTTATGAATAAGGAACTGGTAGCTAGGAGGTTAATTTAACTCACCTTCACTTGCCTAAGGTCTCACAGGCACCAGGCGAGGCTGGCACCAAAGAGGGTGCTTTTTGTACCACCTGCATGGAGCTTCGCCCTGTCTTCTTTAAGATCTAGTTCCCAACAATGCACAGGGTTCACCTCAATAACTGCCATTTGGCAATGAGGAACCAGGACCCATGCTCTCAGTTGGCTGGAATACATCTTTTCCCTTTATCCTTTATTACACAAAACCACTCAATATTTTATCAAAATCTGTTCCATTTGTTTCATTGGTTTTGAATGCTTAGAAGGAAACAAGGCAAATCCTCTTTGGGGCCTGTCTCAGGGAGGAGAGCTCAAGTGGGGTCAGAGTGGGCTTCAGGGGCTGAGGTCTGGAGCTCAGGGACAAGCCCCTGGGGAACCTAAGATCCGAGTGGACTGGCCAGAGGAAGGCGGAGGCTTGGCTGGAGACCCAAGACAAAAGCTCTGGTTGTGCCTCTGGCTGACCCTGCAAATCCCACACACATTTCCTAAGAGGCTTTGTGGTTTGAACTTGATTGCACATCTGTGGGTCTGCGTGCCATGGAGTCCAGCCCTGCCCTCTATTGACCCAGCCCTGCTGAGCAGGCAGGACTGTACGTGCAGAACCGTGTGGGATTGTAAAAGCCAGGGTCAACCGCCCCTCCTCGTTGGAGACTCCTGCAGAGGTGGCTCCTTCAGGGAAAGGCTGTGGATGTGAATGAGGACTCATTGTCCTGTCAAAATGAAGGACTCCAGAGCAGCCTGGGGATGAGGAGCCAGCATCTGCTTTGTGCAACACGGCTGTTAATGAAATGAAAAGGATCCTGCTGCTGCTCTTATCTCGAGGACACAAAAAGCACTTCCTCTGTGCAAAATAGAGAAGAACGCTGGGACTCAGTTATGGTCTGTGTTCACTAGACAGTGTGGGGGTAAAGACCATGTGCTTGAGGAACTATAATGTGGATGGGTTGCATGTATGTCACAAGTACAGTGGGGGAACTAATATTTTGAAAACTACAAAACATTGTTGAGAGAATTTAAAGATCTAAATCATTGAGAAAACATCCATGTTTATGGACTGGAGATTCTGTGTAATATGAGTTTTAACAGAGGTCCTCAGGCAAGGAAGCATGCCAACAACAATCTCAACAGGAGGGAAGGGGAGTCTAGAATAAGGACAGGCTCTTGGTTTGGGGAGTGAGCGGGTTGCTAGTAGAGCTCATCCGGGTGTCACTCATGGCCCCAAGACAGGAGCAGGAAAAATAGTAAAGAACACAGGGATTCGTGGACCAGTAAGGTGGAGGGACTCCTGAGACGGACAGTCTGAACTTCCTGCTCAGAGCACACAAAGGCATACTGTACAAAATGGTATCACTTAAGGCAGAGCTTTATTTACTGGCTTAGGGTATTGATATCTCATACCTAACTAAAACTCTGCCTGCAGGCAATTCTTCATTGACAATTTTAATAAGGTGTCACCTGCTGATTATATAAAGATGATTATTTTCAGTTGAAGTTAGATTAGCATTGTGAAATTACTAGAAGCAGCATGAAATGGGTATCTAATTCCAGTGATTCTGGGACAGAAATTAGAGATAGAAAACCTTTTCATTGCTATGACCACTGCAGTTGTTACTGAGCTGCAATGCAGACACAGACAGGACACCCACACTGTGGGACCCCAGCAGGAATGTGGTTATTCTGCCTCAGGGCAGGTTCTAGTGCATGCTATGTGATCTGTTCCCACATTTCCCATGTGATTACTCAACTCACTGTCCACATTTCCACTTTCAAACTCCCAAGAAACCTATGTTTGAAATCTCCATTTGACCTCATGCTCATAAATATAGACATTGACACTGAATCCATGTGATCACAATCATCTGAAAATCTTCTAGAGCAAGAGTAGCAAACTCCAAGGGGAAGATGGCTGCTGATGGAAAGGCAGATGGCAAGATAGTGTGTGAGTGAGAAAACAAAGGGAGAGTGTGTGGTCACATGGGGAGTTTTTGTTGGTGAGTTGAGGGACAGCTATACTCCAGGAGACTGTGGGGGACTGCTGGATGGGGCTCCCCTGACCAGGCAGCCCCCACTGCTGCTGGGTTCCCTCCTGGAGCGACCGGCTCGGACACAGAGACTGCACCATCTTGAAGGGGAAAGTTATCGAACACCTGAAAAGCCCAGGGAATCTATGGCACCCACCGAACAGCTGCGAACCTGAGAACACCAGTCCCAAGTGCTGCAAGCACACGGATTCAGAGGAGCTCTACACTCCCGCACTGAAAGGAGAGAGAGAACTACATAACCAGACACCCAGAGAAGAGAGATCATGGGGAGACAAAGAAACAGCCCGCATATGAAAGTAGAGCAGGCATCACCAGAAAAGGAAGTAAACGAAATGGAAGCAAGCAAACTATCAGAGAAATGGTCATAAGGTGGATGAAAAGAATGGAAGACAAATTCGAGAATATGTGTAAAAACCAAGAGGAAATGAAGAAGAACCAAGAAGAAATAAAAAATGACACCACGGCTGTAAAGAACTCAATAGAAAGCATCAAGAGTAGACTAGAAGAAGCAGAGGATTACATCAGTGAGCTAGAAGATAAGGTAGGAAAAAATACCCAAGTAGAGCAGCTTCTAGAAAAAAAATATTAAGAAGCAGGAGGAGAGCCTAAGGGAACTTTGGGACAACACGAAACAAAACAACATCTGCATAACAGGGGTGCCAGAAGGAGAGGAAACTGAGCAAGGAATAGAAAACATGTTTGAAGAAATAATGACAGAAAACTTCCCTGATTTAGGGAAGAAAAAAACCCACACAAATCCAAGAAGCTCACAGAGTCCCAAGCAAAATGAACCCCAAAAGACTGACACCAAGGCACATTATAATTAAATTGGCAAACACCAACGACAACATAAGAATCTTAAAAGCAGCCAGAGAGAGACAGAAAGTTACCTACAAAGGCTCCCCCATCAGACCAGTGACTGATTTCTCAACAGAAACACATCAGGCCAGAAGGGAATGGGAAGAAATATACAAAGTCCTGCAAAGGAAGGGTCTGAATCCAAGAATACTGTACCCAGCAAGGCTATCAATCAAAATTGAAGGTGAAATCAGGAGCTTCACAGACAAAAAAGGACTAAGGGAATTTATTACCACCAAACCAGCAATGCAAAAAATGCTAAAGGGTCTGATGTAAAAAAAATAAATAAATAAGAAGAAGCAAAGAAGGAACACAGGGGTAAAGAATAAAAATGGCAACAAATAAGTACCTATCAATAATAACTTTAAATGTAAATGGATTAAGTGCCCCAATCAAAAGACATAGGGTAACAGATTAAATAAGAAAACGTGACCCATATATCTGCTGTCTACAAGAAACCCACCTCAGAAAAAAAGACGCACAGACTCAGGGTGAAGGGATGGAAAAGCGTTTTTCAGGCGAATGGAAATGAAAAAAAAAAAAGCTGGGGTAACAATACTTATATCTGACAAATTAGATCTCAAAGTGAAGGACATAACAAGAGATAAGGAAGGCCACTTCATAATACTAAAGGGAGCAATTCAACAAGAAGAAATAACTCTGGTAAACATATATGCACCCAATACAGGAGCACCCAAATACATAAAAAAAACTCCTGGAGGATATCAAGGGAGAGATTAACAGCAATACAATCATAGTAGGAGATTTAATACCCCACTATCACCATTGGACAAATCCTCTAAACAAAAAATCAGCAAAGAAACATCAATCCTAAATGACTCACTAGACCAGATGGAATTAATTGACATCTTCAGAACATTTCACCCCAAAGCCACAGAATATACATTCTTCTCAAGTGCACATGGCTCATTTTCAAAGATAGACCATATGTTGGGACATAGGCAAAGTCTCTCCAAATTCAAGAAGATAGAAATCATATCAAGCATCTTCTCAGATCACAGTGGCATAAAAATGGAAATCAACTACAATAAAAAACATCCCAAAAAAATCAAACACATGGAGACTAAATAGCATGCTATTAAACAATGACTAGGTTACCAGAGAGATCAAAGAATAAATAAAAAAACATCATGGCAACAAACGATAATGAAAACACAACAATCCAAAATCTATGGGACACAGCAAAAGCAGACTTGAGAGGGAAGTTCATAGTTCTACAAGCCTACTGCAAAAAAAAACAAGAAACGATGGTAATAAATTACCTAACCCTACAACCCAAAGAGTTAGAAAGAGAGCAACGAGAAAAGCCCAGTGTAAGCAGAAGGAAGGAAATAATAAAGATCAGAGCAGAGATAAATGACATAGAGACAAAAAAAACAAACAACAACAAAAAAAAACAATACAAAAGATCAACAAAACCAAGAGCTGGTTCTTTGAAAGGATAAACAAGATTGATGAACCTCTAGCCAGGCTCACCAAGAAACAAAGAGAGAGGACCCAAATAAACAAAATCAGAAATAAAAGAGGAGAAATAACAACAGACCCCACCGAAATACAAAGGATTGTTTAAAAAATGCTATGAACAACTCTATTTCAACAAATTGGACAACCTGGAGGAAATGGACATATTCCTAGAAAAACACAACCTTCCAAAACTCAATCAGGAGGAATCTGAACATCTCAATAGGCCAATAACTATGGAAGAAATTGAAGCAGTCATCAAAAAGCTTCCAGCAAAGAAAACCCCAGGGCCAGATGGCTTCACAAGGGAGTTTTACCAAACATTCAAGGAAGAACTAAAACCTATCCTCTTCAGACTATTCCAAAAAATTCAAGAAGAAGGAACACTTCCAAGCTCCTTCTATGAAGCCAGCATCACCCTAATAGCAAAACCAGATAAAGACAACACAATGAAAGAGAATTACAGGCCAATAGCCCTCATGAACATAGATGCCAAAATCCTCAACAAAATCGAGCAAATCAGATCCAGCAATACATCAGAACGATCATACACCATGACCAAGAAGGATTTATCCCCAGGATGCAAGGATGGTATAATATCCGCAAATCAATAAACGTGATACATCACATAAACAAATTGAGAGATAAAAATCACATAGTCATATCAATTGATGCAGAAAAAGCATTTAACAAAATCCAACACCCTTTCTTGATAAAAACTCAGCAAGGTCAGACTAGAAGGATCATACCTCAACATAATAAAAGCTATGATAAACCCACAGCCAACATCATACTCAATGGGCAAAAACTAAAACCATTTCTCCTAAGAACAGGAACAAGACAGGGATGCCCACTCTCACCACTCCTGTTCGACATAGTACTGGAAGTTATTAGCCATTACAATTAGACAAGAAGAAGAAATAAAAGGCATCCAAATTGGAAAAGAAGTAAAGCTGTCCTTTTTTGCAGATGACATGATATTGTACATAAAAAACCCGAAAGACTCCATCAAAAAACTATTAGACTTAATAAATGAATTCAGCAATGTAGCAGAATACAAAATTAATGCCAAGAAATCTATGGCATTTCTATACACCAACTTACAGAAAGAGAGACTAAAAAAGCAATTCCATTTACCATCACACCAAAAAAATTAAGATACCTAGGAATAAACTTAACTAAGGAGGTAAAAAACCTATATGCAGAAAACTATAGGATACTGAAAAAAGAGATAGAGGAAGATGTAAACAGATGGAAGAACATACCATGTTCATGGATTGGTAGAATCAACATCATTAAAATGTCCATACTACCCAAAGCAATTTATAGATTTAATGCACTCCCCATTAAAATACCAATGGCATATTTCACAGACCTAGAAAGAACTCTCCAAAAATTTATGTCTGGAATAAAAAAAGACCCCGAATAGCCACAGCAATCCTGAGAAAAAAGAACAAAGTAGGTGGGATCTCAATACCAGATTTTAAGCTGTATTACAAAGCCACTGTTCTCAAAACAGCCTGGTACTGGCACAAGAACAGACATATAGACCAATGGAATAGAAGAGAGAACCCAGATATCGACCCAAACCACTATGCTCAATTAATATTTGACAAAGAAGGTATGAATATACAATGGAGTCAAGACAGTCTCTTCAATAAATGGTGTTAGGAAAATTGGACAGATACATGCAAAAAAATGAAATAGACCACCAACTTACACCATACACAAAAATAAACTCAAAATGGATACAGGACTTAAACATAAGACAGGAAACCATAAAAATACTAGAGGAATCCACAGGCAGAGAAATCTCAGACATATGCCAAAACAGTTTTTTCACTGATACCGTTCCTAGGGCAATGGGAACTAAAGAGTAAATAAACAAATGGGACTACATCAAAGTAAAAAGCTTTTTCACAACAAAAGAAACCATCAACAAAACAAAAAGAAAGCCCACTGTAGGGGAGAACATATTTGCAAATGTTATCACTGATAAAGGTTTAATCTCCAACATCTACAGGTAACCCATACAACCTAATAAAGGGAAGATAAATGATCCAATAAAAAAAATGGGCAACCGACCTAAATAGAATCTTTTCGAAAGAAGACAGAAGGAAAGCCAAGAGACACATGAAAACATGCTCAAAGTCACTAATTATACGAGAGATACAAATCAAAACGACAATGCGATACCATCTCACACCTGTCAGAATGGCAATCATCAACAAATCAACAAACGACAAGTGCTGGCGAGGATGGGGAGAAAAAGGAACCCTCGTGCACTGCTGGTGGGAATGCAGACTGGTGCAGCCACTGTGGAGAACAGTATGGAGTTTCCTCAAAAAACTAAAAATGGTGCTCCCATTTGACCCAGTAATCCCACTTCTAAGAATATATCCCAAGAAACTAGAAACAGAATCAGAAAGGATATATGTACCCCTATGTTCATAGCAGCACAATGTACAATAGCTAAGATTTGAAAACAGCCTAAATGCCCATCAGCAGATGAGTGGATTAGAAAACTATGGTACATTTACACAATGGAATACTATGCTGCTATAAAAAAAGAAGGAATTCTTAACATTTGCAGCATCATGGATGGAGCTGGAGAGCATTATGTTAAGTGACATAAGACAGGCAATGAAAGAAAAATACCACATGATCTCACTTATTTATAGAGAATAAAGAACATTATAACCTGATGAATAAAAAGATAGATACAGAGGCAGTAAAGCACCGAACAGACTGTCAAATTACAGAGGGAAGGCTGGGGAGTGTTGGGGAGGGAGAGATCTAGATCAACCAAAGGACTTGTATGCATGCATATAAGCACACCAATGGACACAAGACACTGGGGGGGAGGGGGGATAAGGGCCTGCGACAGGGGGTAGGGGAGGCTGGGGAAAGTCAATGGAGAAAAAAATAGGAGATATATGTACTACTATATGTAATACTTTGAACAATAAAAAATTTTAAAAAAAACACCTCAAAATGGGTAAAGGACTTAAACATAAGACAGGAAACCATAAAAATACTAGAGGAATCCACAGGCAGAGAAATCTCAGACATATGCCAAAACAATTTTTTCACTGATACCGTTCCTAGGGCAATGGGAACTAAAGAGTAAATAAACAAATGGGACTACATCAAAGTAAAAAGCTTTTTCACAGCAAAAGTAATCATCAACAAGAGACACATGAAAACATGCTCAAAGTCACTAATTATACGAGAGATGCAAATCAAAACGACAATGCGATACCATCTCACACCTGTCAGAATGGCTATCATCAACAAATCAACAAACGACAAGTGCTGGCAAGGATGGGGAGAAAAAGGAATCCTCGTGCACTGCTGGTGGGAATGCAGACTGGTGCAGCCACTGTGGAGAACATATGGAGTTTCCTCAAAAAACTAAAAATGGAACTCCCATTTGACCCAGTAATCCCACTTCTAGGACTATATCCCAGGAAACTAGAAACACCAATCAGAAAGGATATATGCACCCCTATGTTCATAGCAGCACAATTTACAATAGCTAAGCTTTGGAAGCAGCCTAAATGCCCATCAGCAGATGAGTGGATTGGAAAACTATGGTACATTTACACAATGGAATACTACGCTGCTATAAAAAAAGAAGGAATTCTTACCATTTGCAGCATCATGGATGGACCTGGAGAGCATTATGTTAAGTGAAATAAGCCAGGCAATGAAAGAAAAATACCACATGATCTCACTCATTTATGGAAAATAAAGAACATTATAACCTGATGAATAAAAAGATAAATACAGAGGCAGTAAAGCTCCGAACAGACTGTCAAGTTACAGAGGGAAGGCTGGGGAGTGTTGGGGAGGAAGGGAAATAGATCAACCAAAGGACATGTATTCATGCATATAAGCACAACCAATGGACACAAGACACTGGGTGGGGGGTGGGGGGGAATGAGGACATGTGAGGCTTGGGGAGGCTTGGAGAAGGTCAATGGGGAAAAAAGAGATATATGTACTACTATATGTAATACTTTAAACAATAAAAAAAAGAATGCCATTAAAGGTAATGCCATAAGTAAATATATATTTTTAAAAAAGAATAGCAAACTCTCTAAAATTCCAGATGATAAATATTTTAGGCTTTCAGGACACACACTTTCTCCATTTTCAAGTTCGTCATTGATAACTTAGTTGAAACAGTTCCTTTCTTTGAAAGACACAAACTTCCAAAACTCACACACACAGAAAAACAGAACATCAAATTAGGCTTATATCTATAAAAGAAATTTAATCAATGGTTAATAACTTTGAAAAAATAGAATTCATCAGGTCCATATGGCTTCACTGATGAATTCTACCAAACATTAAGGAAGAAATGATACCATCTCCCTATAAGCTCTTCCAAAAAATAGAAGCAGAGAGAACATGTTTTAACTTATTCTATGAAGCCAGTCTTACCTTAATAATAAACCAGATCAAGAACATTGCAATAAAGGAAAACTTAGACAAATATTGTTTGTAAACATAGATCTCCAACAAAATCTTAGCCAATCAAATCCAACAATATATCTAATGTATAAATGAAAGTTTTTTTGACACTTGTTAATTTCCCGAGTTGCCTCCACCACAGTGTTTTCCAAAGTGTTTCACAGAAAACTAGTCCTCGAGATATTAGTGGCTAGATTTCCAAGGCTAAATGCTTTTGATAAATGCTGAATTGAACAAAGAATGGCATAATTGTTTATAACAGAATATATCACAGCCTTTATTATTCTATGATGTCTATGTATGTTTCCAAAACAGAGAATACATTCTTTCCCAAATTTATTTGAGAAAAAAATCCTCCTTTCTACTTTGTTTGTTTGGGTGAAGGCAAGAGAATTTCATGAAATTGGTGGCATCGTTTAGTACACACTTTGAGAATTGCTACCCTGCCATATGTCACATCAATGATTCATGGACCATGATTTATCATGTTTGTCAGTATATCCCCTAGTACTCCCAGCAACAAGCACAGCAGTTAGCACAAGGCTCTCAATAAATATTTATTAAGTAAGTGGATGACTTTCCTTAAGAAAAATGACCACAAAACTACACTTTCTGTAGCTCTTCTAGATTTTACTTCCACTTCCTTACAGAGGAAATAAACCACCTAGGATCACAGTGAACAAGTCCAATATAGGCAGTCCACCTTGACATGAAAAAATTCCAAAACTGTCTCACCAGGACTTGCTGTTCCAGGAATTCTTTCATTTGAAAATGAAAGTCTCAAGAGAATCCAAGATGGCGGCGTTGGTAAACACCTAAACTGCTGCCTTGCACAACAATTTCAAAACTATAGCTAAAAGACAAAACATCTATCACCCAGAACCACGGGAAAGCTAGCTGAGTGGAAGTACTACAACTAGAAGGAAAGAGAAAAGAGCATTGAGACGTGCACGAGCGCTGAAAAGCTGAGGTACGGAGGCGCGTGATCCAGGCTGGAGGCAGGCATTGCTTTTTCCAACCCAAAGGGAGACAAGCCCCCGATTACTCTGAAATACAGTCTCTGGGGAGATGCAGGGGACCCAAACTCCTATGGGGAGAAGCTGGACTGTCTGCCAGTGAGGGTGGCTTGCTTGCAGAGCTGCACGCAGGAATAATTGTTTACTGCACTGGGGCACAGGACTCGCGGATGCCTTCAGGGAAGCAGAGCCGGCTAACTAGCAGCCATTGCTGTTTGCCACGCCCTAGCCTAGTGACACCCTGAGACCCCGCCCTGCACAACCTACAAACCCACCCAAGCTCCAAGCAGCGGCGTTAGCATAAGAAAGGCCTGTCCTACCGCAGCTTAACCTAGCAAACTTGCAGCCTGGGTCAGATAGCTCCAAAACCTCCAAACCTCAAGTAAAGAGGAGAAAACTGTAGCTCTCACTGTAGCTCCTGCTGGGTGGCCTCAGACAGTAGCTGACCTGCACCCCATTGGAGATCCAGAAGCCAGTGTACCTAGTGGTCAGTGTGAGACACCAGATTTCAACTCCTCACATCCATAAGTGACACATTCAAGAGGCAGACTCAGTGAGCACCAAAGCCCCACTGAAACAAGTCCTTCCCCATAAGCGTGTCTTCAGCGCAGCAGTTCTTCCATTATAGACACAGCGAGTGCTCACAGCTAATTGGCCTGGAGGTCAATTCCTCCCAGTGTACCAACAGCAATTAAGGCTTAACTACACCAAGACTTTGCACTCAGCCCACAAAGGGGTGTACCAAGAGCATCCACCTTATGTGATTGAGGAGGCTGAGCTACTGCCCTCTATAGATCACCTACCACACAAAGCTACTCCATCAACACAGGGAAGCAGCCAAAATGTGGAGACAAAGAAACATGTCACGAATGAAAGAAACGGAGGAAAGCAAACTACTGGATGACATAGAATTCAGAACCACATTTATAAGGTTACTCAAGAGTCTTCTTAAAACCGCTGAGAAACTTGATGAGACCTTTAAGGATATTAATGAGAATGCCAAAAAAATGGAAAAGGATCAGTCAGAAATGAAGCATACACTGTCTGAAATAAAGAATACACAGAAACTCAACTGTAGATCAACGTACCCCAAGAATCAAACCAAAGATCTGAAATATGTGGAAACAAAAAACACCCAACCAGAAAAACAAAAAGAAAAAAGAATCCAAAAATATGAAGATAGTATAAGGAGCCTCTGGGACAACTTCAAGCATACCAACATCAGAATTTTTGGGGTGCCAGAAGAAGGGAGAGAGCAAAATATTGAAAACCTATTAGAAGAAATAATGACAGAAAACTTTCCCTACCTGGTAAAAGAAATAGACTTACAAGTTCAGGAAGCGCACAGAACCCCATACAAGAGGAATCCAAAGAGGACCACACCAAGACACATCATAATTAAAATGCCAAGGGCAAAAGACAAAGAGAGAATATTAAAAGCAGCAAGAGAAAAACAGTTAATTACCTACAGGGGAGTACCCATACGACTGTCAGCTGATTTCTCAACAGAAACTATGTAGGCCAGAAGGGAGTGGCAAGAAATATTCAAAGTGATGAACAGCAAGAACCTACAAGCAAGATTACTCTACCCAGCAAAGCTATCGTTCAGAGTTGAAGGTCAGATAAGAGCTTCACAGACAAGAAAAAGCTAAAGGAGTTCATCACCACCAAACCAGGATTACATGAAATGCTGAAGGGTATTCTTTAAGAAGAGGAAGAAGAAGAAAAAGGTAAAGATAAAAATTATGAACAACAAAATGACATCAAATACATACCTACCAACAAGTGAATCTAAAAATCAAGTGAATGAAAAATCTGAAGAACAGAATGGACTGGTGAACATAATGGAATCAGGGACACAGAAAGAGAGTGGACTGACAATTCTCAGGGGAAGCAGGTGTGAGGGGTGCGGGAAGAGATTGGACAAAAATCTTACTCCTATGGATGAAGACGGTGACGGGGGGTAAGGGCATGGGGAGGGGTAGGGAAATCAGGTGGAGGGGAGCTATGGGGAAAAAAAAAAGAGGAACACCTGTAATAATCTGAACAATAAAGATTTATTTAAAAAAAAAACAAAAAAACAAAAAACAAACAAAAAAAATAATAAAATATATTTACTACACTCAAAAAAAAAAAGATTTATTTAAAAAAAAAACCTTAAAAAATAAAAATAAAAATATTCTGTAATATAAAAAAAAAAATTAAAAATTAAAAAAGAAAATGAAAGTCTCCTCCCAGCTGAGAGTTAGGGGTGAACCAGGGAAGACGGGTCTGTGGTTCATCTTGTCACTCCCCAAACTCAGCTTGCTTCACAAGAGCCCATTGGGAAAGGCCTCCAAAGAAAACAGCCACTTGGATTATATGATGTGAATGCACGGCGGTCAAAGCTATAAAACCTAGCCCTCTCCTCTTCTCCATCAAAAGTTAACAAGGGCATGCTTTCCCCACAATAGCCTGATAACAGCTGTCCCAGAGGATGGATTGCACATGGATTACAACTAACTGGGGTCAAGGAGAGAATGTCTATAGTCTTGCAAAGGAGGACCACATCTTGGGCTGAGAAAGTGCATGTTCCCTCGTCTATTTCTCTGCCCCCGAACACTCAGGCCTTGTGGCACTTGGTGTTTCTACATTCTGCAGGCTCTGTCCTTGAACAACAAAGGAGCTCTGACCCTTTTTTCTTCTACGGGCTGGAGGAGCTCCTTAGCCCTGCAAAACACAACAAAGGAAAAACGAGTTCCGCCAAAATTCAAGCCTAAATTCTAAATCTAAATATTTTAACTGATCATGATGGCCACGTGTTACAAAATTATAACTTTCTTTTAAAAAGAAAAACAAACCCTGCTAACTCTCTGCTCTAAATGTGTTATGCAGAATGCTTTCTAGCGCCCTTTTTAAACTCTCCAAACTTTATACATGCAAGGGAAGAAAACTGAAAGTAAGAGTCACTAAGTTTAAATATAGTCCTAAGATGAATTTCAACCTCCCTGGTTCTCAATGCTCATGCTGTTGTCCAGACCAGTAGATGCTACAACGTGGGGTTTCCTGTCACATAGGGAACTGGGACTAAATTACTCCAAAGGGATATGTGCCATTTCTAAGTTTGTGGGTTGCTTCATTGTGTATAAATCAACTATTATTAGATAGTAATGCTACACAGATATCCTAAATATTCTGTATGGCAACGGCTGAGCCAGATGCAAACCACGTCAGGAGAGACATGCGTGACAGCGTTTTCCTAAATGCCGTGATGAATTATAATTTGCGAAGAGGAAAATTACAGCAGCATGATGCCAGGACAATTTCCTCCAAATACCACTCTCATTGGGTCATTTTCTCCTTGGGCAAAGTCAACGCTCCCTTTTGTGGTGAAATCTAAAGACTGGTATGAAAGACTGCAATCATCTGCCTGCCCTACCTTAAGCCTATCCAGAAGGATCCCTGCACCCCAGGGAATTTCTTTATTCTTCTTTATTTGGGTGGCTCTCTCTGTCTGGAATACAGGCTCCAACATCCTTCAAAAGCTAACTCAAACCTCAGCATCTTCCCTACCCAAGGAAAGGAGCCTTCCCTACCCGGCCCCCTCTCCATGCCGATCACTCGCCTGTATTCAACATTCCCTGTAATTACTATATATAGTTGTCTTTATGGCTATTGGTGGTAGCCACTGGAAACCTTAACATCAGACCTGTGTCCCCCAAAGCAACTGGGTGCAACGGAGCTCCCTACGGTGCGTTTTCTGCACTTCCTCCCTCTCACTTTCGCTCTACATCTGAAACCAGGATACAGAATCTTTGTTTACTGAGAACCTTTTGACACATTACCTTCTCTAATGCCTGCCCAACTCCTCCTTGGTGTTTCATGCTTATGTAATACTTACCACATGGTATTATAGTGATCTGTCTGTCTATCTTCACCACTAGACCATCAGCGACTCAAGGACCATAATATAATCTTTTGGAAATATCATACATATGTCACTCCTCCCCACATGGATCTAATTCCAATAGAAAGCCAAAGAGAATTGTTGAGGAACTTGGGCCAATAAGCCTCAAATTTATATGGAGCAGCAAAGACCTAAGAATAAACAAGGCACCCCCGAAGAGGAATAGCAAGACTTACTACAAAGCTGTAGTAGTGAAGACAGTGTTGTACTGGGATAGATATAGACAAATTGCCCAGTGGAGTAGACTAAAGAACCAGGAACAGAGACAGAGAGAGAAGGGAGTATGGGTCCTTGCAATATAATAGACTAGCAGCCCGATGCACGAAATTCATGCAAGGGGCTTGGCCCTCACAGCCCAGGCTGCCTTGGCTAGTCCTTGCAGCCTTGGCCGGCCCTCACAGCCCTGGCTTTGTCCACAAGGTCATCTGGAAGGTCATCCGGAAGGTCGTCCAGATGGTCATTCTGCTGTTTGGTTAATTAGCATATTAGCTCTTTATTATATAGGACTAGTGGCCCGGTGCATGAAATTTGTGCACAGGGAAGGGGTATCCCTCAGCCTGGCCTGTACCCTCTCCAAACTGGGACCCCTCGGGGGATGTCCGACTGCCGGTTTAGGCCCGATCCCACAGGGCCTAAACCGGCAGTCAGACATCCCTCTCACAATCTGGGACCACTGGCTCCTAACCGCTCACCTACCTGCCTGCCTGCTCGCCCCCAACTGCTCCCCCCCCTGCCAGCCTAATAACCCCTAACCTGCCTCTGCCTTGGCCCTGCCACCATGGCTTTGTCCAGAAGGACATCCAGAAGGTCTCCTGGAAGGTCTCTGGGTCTAATTGGCATATTACCCTTTTATTAGTATAGATAAGGCATTGTGGATCACAAGGAAAAAATTCTTCAACGAATGTAGTACTAATTGGTTATTCATATGGGAAAAAAATATAATTAGATCCTGCTTTACACCATAGAGAAAATCAAACCCTAGTGGATTTAAGACTTAGATGTAACAGGTAAAACTCTAAAATGTTTTAAGACACTGTACAAGTATATCTTTAGGACCCCAGGGCGGTAAAGGTTTCTTAAACAGAATACAAATGTATAAACTAGGAAAGAAAGAAATAATAAATTTGGCTGCATTCAAATTAAGAACTTCTAACAGTAGATCCCATGATGAAAGTGACCTGAAAGCCACACACCAGGAAAAGATATTTATAATATGTATAATCAATAAAAAATACATAAAGAGGATTTATTTTTAAGTCTTCAAAGTCCAATAAGTAAGTAAACACAAAACCAAACAGTCCAATAGAAAAAAAAAATGAGCAAAAGATAGGAACAGGCAGCTCACAGAGCAGGAAACATGAGTGAGCGGCCCAGAAATACATGAAAAAACACACAATCTCATTAGTAATCGGAGAGACACTAATTAAGACACCAATGAGATACTGCTTTTCACCCACAGGACTGGCAAAAATTAAGAAGCCTGACACTATCAAAGTCTTGGTGAGGGTGTGAATCAAGTGGCATTTTCTACCCTGTTGATAGGAGTGCAAATTGGTACAATCACTTTGGGGGAAAAAGAGGTTGAATTTTCGCATACTTTTTAGCCTAGCAATTCTACCCAAGAGAAACTCTTACACACCTGTCCAAGATTCATGTGATTCTACTTCTAAGTAGAAACTCAGAGAAACACACACATAGCATTTATGTGTAGGAACATTCATAGTAACGTTGTAATAACGACTGGAAATAACCCCTGTCCAAATGTCCAGGGAATAAGTAAACAATTATTTATTCATACTCACACAGTAAAACTTTATATAGTTTTACTACATGCCACATGGACCAATCTTAGAAACATAATATTGAGTGAAAAAAGCAAGTGAAAAAAAGACTAGGTAGAACATAATGCCATTTTTATAAAGCAAGCAAAAATAAATAGCATGTTATTTGAGGTTGAATACACCTGAGCTAACATATTCTTTGAAACAAGGGGTCTCTAGAAATAAAATTAGAATGTTAGTGACTTCTAATGTTAGTATGCAGGATTGTTGTTATTATGTTGTTAATCATTACTCGTGTTATTATGTTGCTTCATCATTACTCGTGTAATACTCACATTCCTTTGCATATATCATTGTTACATAATCATAATAAAAGGGAAATCACCTGGCCAGGCTCTTCTGAGAACATAGGAGCAAGATTCTCCCAGTTACTGGTGATTCTGCCTGTGCTCACAGACTCGCCAACATCCAGTGTTAGAGCTGGATGGCCCAGCGAGGTCATTCAGGCCCGTCACTAAGTGTACAGATTAGGAACGCAGTGACCATAGGCAACTGTTCTGCCATCACCTGTCAGAGGCGGGAGTCAAATCCAGTTATTCTGACACTTCTTCCCTTGGACCAGGTTCCCAGACCACGCCCTTCGGTCTGATGAATAATGAAAAGAAAACTCCAACCTTCTTTATTTTCATCTCCAAAGCCTGGCACACGGCCCGACAATTTGTTGGCCTTCAAAATGTTTATTAACTGTATGTTACGGAATTCTCCGATGGATTGTCCACAAGGTGTCTCCAAAGTGGGAAAAAGTAATTTTTTTCTCCTGGTTCAATGGCTTCAAACAAACAAACAAAAAGATTCCTGGAAGCAAAACAGAAGAATCTATCCGTCATGTCATTAATGGGCATTCCCAGAACTGGTGCGTGGGGTATGTGGGAGGAGAGATCCGAGAGAAGGGCGGGCAGAGATCTCTGCAGAGACCACAGGTGCACTTCCCAGCAGGCCAGCCTCGCGTGACTGACTTCTTTAGCTTAAGGTATAGAATTCAGAAGGAAGGAGCCAAACCCTGGGAATGTGTTTTTGTTGCCTCCGAGGTGAGGAGTTGCCAGGGTCTGTGGTTTGGCTGTGGAATGAACAATGGAAGCCTTTTCTCTCTTCCCTTATATCTGCATAACAGGCTGTCTGAGCCCACGCTGTGTTAGTAAGTTCCTGGCAAGGCAAGTGGTTTCCGTCTTACTTCACTGCTGGCTTCCCTGAACCTCAAGTTTCCCAAGTCCCTCATGCTTCGAGGTGAAAGTCCCCTCAGGTATCATCATTCTTCCTCTGTTGGTTCCCCCAGACCTTCCCTGTCACCGGAAGGCTGGGCCCAGGCCCTCATCTGTGGGGAATCTGTAGCCAGCCTCCTTCTGCATCTCTTGCTGGATGATTGCTCAGCAAAGGCTCTGAGGGCAGAGCTGCAGTCCTGGTCTTGGGTGATGCTCGGGCCCACGGCCTCTCAGGGGGCCCAAGTGTTCCAGCTGTGTCTGCCAGTGGCCACGTCTCTGACCTACCGCAACACCTTCCGGAGGGACTGTGCTGACAGACCAAGACTCTCATCCAGAAACATAATACATCTCCCCCTTTACTCAAATCTTTTACATCCCTCAATAAAGTCTGTTTTCTTCACCAAACCCTATGCATTTCCCAGTAACTATATTTGTAGGTATGTTCTCTTTGAGTTGACCATGGCCAGCAATCTAAAAAGGCGCTGATTATAAGATCTGAAGACAGCCTAAGTGCCCATCAGCAGATGAGTGGCTGAAAGAGCTGTGGTACATTTACACCAGGGAATACTAGGCAGCTGTATAAAAGAGGGATCTCTTACCCTTTGAGACAACATGCCAGAGGCCTGGCGGTTATTATGCTAAGTGAAATAAGCCAGTCAGAGAAAAGTAAGTATCGCATGATCTCACTTAAGTGTGGAATCTAATGAACGATATACTCTGATGAACAAAATAGATCCAGAGACATAAAAGCACGCAAGAGACTGATGAATCTCAGAAGGAAGGGGTGGGAGGAGAAGAGAGTAACCAACCAAGAACTTATGTGCATAGATGCACACCCATGGACACAGACAATAGTGTGGGAGTGGGAAGAAAGGGAGGAATGCCTTCTGTAATACTTTCAACAATAAAGATAAATTTAAAATAAATAAAATAAAAAAGCACCGAGGTGCCTGCTGGCTGCTGGGAGTTCTAATGAGGACCTTGGTCAGGATGGCTCCATCTGTTTTCCCTAAACAAACCACTTCTCTCCCGTCGAGAAACAGCCCTGTCCTGCAGGTGGTGTGAAGGCCTGCTGCTCATTAGCAATTTCTGGTCTGTTCAGGTCTTCCCCAAGGATCTGTAGAGAGGGCGCTGCTCCCCACAGTGGAAGCCTGGACATGGTCCTCCCCCCTACAGTAATGCCAGGAGCAGGCGTGGCCACCTCGGCTGGTCACTGTACTTGGCCAAGGCTGCCTGACTTACTACACAGAGTAGGGCTGTGAGCAGATGACAGGAAATGCTTTCTCCTCAGCTGAGCTCCCTGGGTGCCTGTTTTGAGGAATATGAACCTCGGCCATAGGTATATATGGGTGATGTGTGTATTTCTTGCTAATTTGGGGTTTTAATTTCCAGCACACTTGGGTTTCAACTTCTGCACCTGGTTTTTCACATCACTGGTCCCAATGATTCAGTAAAACCTAACTCATGAGATTGTGGTGAGGCACAAATGACTTTGCCAAGAGCTGTGCAAAGGAGAGGCATCACAACTGTACCCGAAGACTAATAATAAATGCACCAAGACGGCAGCATAGGTAAAGGCCAGTGCTCGCCGCCTCCCACAACCACATCAAAATCACAACTGAAATACAGAACAACCATCATCCAGAACTGCCAGAAAGCTGGTTGAATGGAAGTCCTACAACTAGAGAAGTAAAGAAGAAAGCACCCTGAGACAGGTAGGAGGTGCGGAGGCGTGGAACGGGCTGGTCGGCACCCACGTGGGCCGCTTTTTTTAATCAGGAGGAAGAGCGTCTCTGTGGAGCCCACCCAGAGGAGCAAGGGGTCCCAGCCCCACACCAGACCCCCCAGCCAGGGTTCCAGAGCTGGGAAGAGAAGTCTCCATAACTATAGGCTGTAAAAACCAGTGTGGATTGGGGCTCAGTGACACAGAGGCTGCTGGAGACCCAGCTGTTCCTCTTAAAAGGCCAGTGTATGAACTGAACTTACAACATCCCACTTCCTCTGAGCTTCAGGCTTCCTGGTTCAACGGCTTCAAACAAACAAAAGGGTGAGGCTCTGGGAGACACAGACACATACCAGGAGGAACTGGATTGTCTGGCATCAGGGCAGGAACTTGGGGGCAGCTTTCTCCCAGATGGAGGTGCTCGCAGGGATCATTGTTCCCATGCTGGGACCTCCCTGCTCAAAGGGCTGAGTGGCAGCCATTTCTGTTTGCTCCGCCCTGGTGATTCCCTAAGACTCCGCCTCATCCAATTTACAACCTCACTGAAGCTGTGTGCAGCGGCTTTTGCATATGAATGGCCTGTCCTTACTCAGGCTAAAATCAGACAAGCTGCAGCTGGGTCAGGGAGCCCTGAACCTATCAATAAAAGGCCCAAGACCTGGCACCAGCAGCAGCCTGTCTTACTTCACAGGGGGTCTCGTCTGGGCACTTCCAAACCCAATACAAAGAGGAAGAATCTTCAGATCTTTCTGTAGCTCTTGCTAGGTGGCCCCAGGCAGTGGCTGACTTTTCACCTTCCTGGAGACCCAAGAGCCAGAGTACCTAGTGGTCAGTGTGAGACCATACCAGATTACAACTCTTCACATCCATAAGCGACACACTCAAGGAGCAGACTCAGTGAGCACCAAAGCCCCACTGAAGCAAGTTCTGCTCCACAAGGGTATCTCCTGCTCAGCAGCTCTCCCACTGTAGTCTCAGCTGGTCCCCACAGCCAATTGGCCTGCAGGTCAATTCCTCCCAGTGACACCAACAGCAATCAAGTCTCAACTACAACAAAACTGTGCTCACAGCCCACAAAGGGGTGCACTTGGAGGGCCCAGCTCAGGTGACTGGGAAGGCTGAGCTACTGGGCCCTATAAGACACCTACTACACAAGGCCACTCTACTAACTCAAGGAAACATAGTAGCTCTACCCAATACATAGAAACAAACACAGGGAAGCAGCCAAAATGGGGAGACAAAGAAACATGTCACAAATGAAAGAACTGGAAGAAAACAAACTATTGGAGATAGAGTTCAAAACCACAGTTAGAAGGTTACTCAAGAGTCTTTTAGAAACCTCCAAGAGACTTAGTGAGACTTTTAAGGATCTTAATGAGAATGCCAAAAAAAATGGAAAAGTACCAGTCAGAAATTAAGCAGACACTGACTGAAATAAAGAATAATATACAGGGATTCAACAGTAGAGTGGAGAATTTCGAGAGTCAAATCAATGATTTGAAATATGAGAATGCAAAAAACACCCAACCAGAAGAGCAAAAAGAAATAAAAATCCTAAAATATAAAGATAGTGTAAGGAGCCTCCAGGAAAACTTCAAGCATACCAACATTCGCATTATGGGGATACCAGAAGAAGAAAGAGAGCAAGATATTGAAAACCTATTTGAAGAAATAAAGACCGAAAACTTCCCCTACCTGGTGAAAGAAATAGACTTACAAGTCCAGGAAGCACCGAGTCCCAAACAAGAGGAACCCAAAGAGGACCACACCAAGACACATCATAATTAAAATGCCAAAGGCAAAAAACAAAGAGAGAATATTAAAAGCCACAAGACAAAAGAAGTTAGTTACCTACAAGGGAATGCCCATACGACTGTCAGCTGATTTCTCAACAGAAACTATGCAGGCCAGAAGGGAGTGGCAAGAAATATTCAAAGTAATGAACAGGCGGGACCTGCAACCAAGATTACTCTACCCAGCAAAGCTATCATTTAGAATTGAAGGTCAGATAAAGAGCTTCACAGATAAGAAAAAGCTAAAGGAGTTCATCACCACCAAACCAGTATTATATGAAATGTTGAAGAGTGTTCTTTAAGAAGAGGAAGAGGAAGAAAAAAGGATAAAAAATACAAACAACAAAATGGCAACAAATATATACCTATTAACAATTGAATCTAAAAATCAAAATAAACGAATAAGAAATCTAAAGAACAAAATAAACTGGTGAATAAAATAGAATCAGAGGCATGGAAATGGAACAGACTAATGATTCTCAGAGGGAAGAAGAAAGTGGGCAGGAAGAGATTAAACAAAGATCTTATATGCATATATGCATTACCTATGGACACAGACAATAGGGTGATGAAGGCCTGGGATAAGGCGGGAACTGGGTGGAGGGGAGCAATGAAGGAAAAAAGAGAGACATCTCAACAATAAAGATTTAAAATTTTAATAATAAGTGTACCATCAATACCTTATTTTAATATGACAATTAATTATATAGTGCTTACCTGCAGGTAGAATATGAGAGATTCTGACAGCACCAGAAAATGGTGACAACAAAAATAATAATAATACTAGTTCATGTTTATTAATCATGTACTTCATGCCAGGCTGTGCTGAGGCCTTCATGTAAAGTTTCTCATTTAATCTTCAGGCAGGTAATATTATTCATCCATTATTATCAAGTTTTAGTGACCTTTATCAAGGTCAAATAGCTTCTAAGTGGCAGAGCTGGGATCCAAATGCAAAGTACTAAAGACTTGAGCCTTGCTCCCAAGAAGCTTCCAGACTATCATGAAAAATAAAACATATTTACAAATAAGACATAATCGCAGAAAAAAATAAAACCAATTCACAAACTTACAAATAAAGTAATAGAAGGTATATCATGGATTATAATTTTTACATGGATTATAATTTTTACATGGATTAAAGTTTTTACTGAATTATTCAGAAATGCAAGTACCTTGTAAATTAATAGACATTCACATTCAAGTAGGAGTATTCTGACTTTTCACTTATTTGATTTAGGTGCAATTTGAGAACGACACATTTTTGCTCGTCTTTTAAATTTTTCCTCCCTCAGCACAGATCCATGATAAATAAGTGTGTGTGGTAGAAATATTTAATATACAGCACACATTGAATAATATCCTGAGAGTATATTTATAAGGCAAGATTTATGAAAGACAATCTTTAGTTAATAGACCACATGCCTCCAAATGTTGGCTGCTTACACCTGAATTTCTCAAATAGGAGAACTACAGATTGATCTCAAATTCTGCAGAAAATGCTTACATTTTGTTCCTGGTATGGTGACAACCCAAAGGAAACTAAGCAAGCACGTTCTGGATTAGCCGGACGACTGTTGTTTACGCTCTGAAAGCATTAGTACATGAAAAGTGTCATATGAAAAGTATAAGGAGGGGATCTTTTCCCCCTCCCTACTTGGGAGTCCATTCTGTGGGACTCTTCCCTCTCCCCATGTGGGAGTCTGTACTTGTTCTTCAATAAATCTCCACCTTTGCATTAAAAAAAAAAAAAGTATAAGGAAAGTCGATGGTGAGCAAAGATGAATAGCAGAAGTCATGTTAATATTAAATTTTAACTTTACTTAGAACATTAAAATGTAAACGAAAGAGAAACATCATGACAAGTCAAGAGAGAGAGAGAGACCATAGTAGAAAGGAGAAAGCCTAATTTTAAGACTTTTAATAGCACTTTGCCCCTGCTTTTTGAACAAGAGCCTTGCATTTCCCTTTTGCGCTGGGCCTGATAAATTAGGTAGCCAGCCCTACCCAGGAGGTTAACACTGCAAAGACCTTAAAGATTATCTATCTCAATCCCTTCATCAGACAAGGAAGATGAGGCCCAGAGAGGTGAACTGGCAACATATTTAGAAAATTAAGAAGGAAGAACAGGAACTTCCTCCATCTTCACACCTTGATCAGTGAACTGGGGTCTCACTGAAACACACTAAATCCACAGGGATGCGCACCTGTCCAACCTGTCCCTGCCCAGTTCTCTAGCATTCACACTCATGGTTCCTAGAGCCAGCCTTGTCTCCAGGGTTCAGGGCAGTAGAGCCAAAATCGTAGCATTATTTGCAGCTGCTGCGTATTTTGGCCCCATTCCCACCAGGCTGGATTCCCCCACTAGGCATCACTCCCACACACTCAACAGCCAAACAAGGTCCTACATCACCACTGGGTGTCAGGGGACTTTCAGCGGATGTGTGTTCTATTCTTGAGAGCATCTGGCTTCTAGCAAGTCCATACAGCCTTCAAGTGTCTGGGACATGAATTGTTCAAGATGGGGTTTAGGGGGGAACAGAGAGAATTTGCCTCCTTGGGACAAATTTCTTCCTTCCTATGACAATATAGAAATGGGGAAAGAAGAAAATGCTAGAACTGAACTGGGAAAGCTGTGAGGTCTTTTCCTACTGCTCTGCTAAAATCCTTGCTGTGAAGCTTAGAAATGTTGATTTGAAAAGATTTACCTTTTTGCCTTGGCCAGTGTGCTCAGTGGTATTGCCCACTGAATGGTCTTGGGTTTGATTCCCAGTCAAGGGCACCTATCTGGGTTGCAGGTTTGATCCCTGACCCTCGTCAGGGCATGTGCAGGAGGCAACCAATCGATGTGTCTTCCTCACATCGATGTTTCTCTCTCTTCCCACTTCCTCTTTCCCTTCCATTCTCCCTTTAAAAAAAAAATAAAACCAATGGAAAAAATATCCTCCCAGTGAGGATTAACAAAAGAAAAAACAAAAAGAAAGATTTAACCTTTTTTTTTACTAAGACAAGTGATTGAATAACACAGATAACAAGTCTTTTTATCAGCTGTCCTGTCATCTAATATTCTAGCCAGCACCCCACCCCCACCCCAACACACACACAAACACACACACACACACACACACACACACACACACACAGAGTTGGGCTTTTTCCCACTTCTTGGGGGAATAAGAAGAAAATAGGCACTTTTTTCAAATTGCAGTGAGATCATTTTACCCTCCCCTGCAGTCCTAGAGCCCAAAGTACTCCCAAAACACAGCCAGCTGTGTCAGAAAGGACACCATGTACCACTGCAGGATTCTGAACTCCACCCTGCCTTCCCTCCAACTACATTAAAATCCTAGAGCAGCAATTGTCAACCTTTTTCATCTCACGGCATACATGAACTAATTGCTAAAATTCTGGGACACACCAAAAAATATATTTTTTGCCCATCTGACTGAAAAATACATATAATTTTGAGTCAATCACAGCAGACAGCTATGGTCTTTTTTTTTTATCTGTATTGTTGAGAGTATTACAGGTATCCCCTTTATTTTCCCCCCATTGCCCCCTCTACCCGGTTCCCGCCCCACCCCAGGCCTTCACCACCTTATCTATTGTCTGTGTCCAGAGGTTATGCATATTTGCATGTGAGTTCTTTGGTTAATCTCTTCCTGCCCTCCCTCGCCTTCTCGCTGAGATTCCTCAAATCTGTGTCCCCATGCCCCTGGTTCTATTTTATTCATCAGTTTATTTTGTTCGTTAGATTCCTTGTTCATTTATTTTGATTTTTAGATTCAATAATTGATGGACATGTGTTTATTATGTTGGCTGTTGTCATTTTTTTATTTGACAATCTAAGGTGGGAAAAGGTCCATGTCCCCAACTGAATAGTCAGGTGTTGCATGTTTTAAGAATTCTTGTGGCGTACTGGTTGAAAATCGCTGCCTTAGAAAAAGATTTTCTTTGAATAATATGTTTTCTGGGACTTCTTTGTGCTGCCTGAAAAGTACTTCTTTTTGAATGAAACGGTTTGGGCACAGGCCATAGTAGCTGGGGAGTGGCGAAGGGAACTGGACTGTGGTTGCACCCTGGACACCACCACACCCTCCCCCAGCTTTCAGGCTGCTCGAGCTTTCTTGGAGAAAGTCTTTTCCAAGGACTTTCCAGCTACAAGCTTTACACACACACACAACACACACACACACACACACACACACACAGTCTGGCTTTCGTATCAGGCGTTCCACCTCCTGATCCTCTGGCCCTGCATGGACCCCACTCCTCACAGTCAGCCCTCCCAACAGATGCTTGGAGTTGGTGGAGTCTGTCTCTCCACCGGCTCCTGGTGCTGGACTTGGGGTCTCTCACTTGTTTCCCGAGGTTTCTTGCAAGGACTCAGACTTGGGTCCTCCTGCCTAGCTCTCCTCCTACTCTTGCTGGAACCAGTTCAAGGCACCTGGCCACCCAGGGCCTCCTGGTCCCTCGCAGACCATCCTGGGGCGTTGAAGCAAGTTCTGGACGCCAGCACATGATCTGGCTCTGGACTGGAACTCAGGGACAGCGGCTTGGTTTCCGACGCGTCCCCTTCCACACAAAGGCCTCATGCAGGGCTGGGATGGAGGCTCACAGGAGGCGCCCAGGAACGGTTGGCTGTACAAATTCAAAGTTTCCCACGGCCAGCACAGCCTTGTTTGTTAACGTGCTGCACAGAAACTCCGTAAACACGTGTGGTGCTGACTCTGCCTTGGATAAGTGTCTTCCGGCGTGTTCTCAGAACCCTCCCTCCACCACTGCGAAGGCCACTGGCAGGGTGACACACTCAGGAGGTCTGAAACCCCACGTGGCTGCTCTGCCCAGCCGGAGGGCACTGGGGGCCGTTGTTGAGCTCTGAACAAATCCTGGGATTATTTATAATTGAAAATCAGACTCCAAAAGCCTTCAGATCCACGAAGGAGTTTATTATTCTCCACCCCCACATCCTTTCGCCGTCCCCTCCCCTCGCCCTCTGCCCTGACCGCCGCCACACTCCCAGCAGGCTCCGGCTCTCTGCAACCTCAGAGCACCTGTGCTTGGCAAGAGGCGGCCTTCCAGGCCACCCCGCACGCCACACCTGCCCTATGACTTGGGATGGAGCATCAAAGAGTGAGAACGGCCAGCTGAGGCGGAAGCTCCACACAACTCACTCACTTATTCCGGGCTCCTCTCAACACAACTCACTCACTTATTCCGGGCTCCTCTCAACACAACTCACTCACTTATTCCGGGCTCCTCTCAACACAACTCACTCACTTATTCCGGGCTCCTCTCAACACAACTCACTCACTTATTCCGGGCTCCTCTCAACACAACTCACTCACTTATTCCGGGCTCCTCTCAACACAACTCACTCACTTATTCCGGGCTCCTCTCAACACAACTCACTCACTTATTCCGGGCTCCTCTCAACACAACTCACTCACTTATTCCGGGCTCCTCTCAACACAACTCACTCACTTATTCCAGGCTCCTCTCAGCACAACTCACTCACTTATTCCAGGCTCCTCTCAGCACAACTCACTCACTTATTCCAGGCTCCTCTCAGCAGGGCCCCGCAGAGTTGGGCGAAGGAATGGGGGCCCCTGTGCCTTGGTGGGAGCTCAGTCCTGTTTCCAACCCTCAGGGCCCCCTCCCACCCTGCCTCCTCCACTCTTCTGGCCTGAGCCTAACCCTCCCTCCAGCACAGCATGCTCTTAGGCCTCTAACAGGCACATGCAGCGGCCAGGTGACCAAGAAAGAGAAAGAACAAAGAACATCAGAGCTGGAGAGTCTGGAAAAGGCCTTCTACGTTAGGGAATGGAGAACTCTTTTAGGTGCAGGGCCCTTTCTTCAAAAGAACCCTCCCAGAAGACGCAATGACCAAAACCAATAAAACCCAGAGAGAACCGCCCACACTTGTGCTCTCCAGTTTTGCTCTTTCTTCTGGGCCAAGGTGTTTTCATTCCACTCCCCTTCCTTAGCTGCCCCCCATTCCAGAGGCCCCTGACACCGGAGCCCAACTGGGGTGCGCCATCTAGAAATGGTGTTTCTGGAAAGTTGTAGAAGACAGGTGTTCGTCTGACTATTCTTTCTTGCAATTGGTAGAAGCCCAATGTACACAAGGTTCACTAAAACGGGGCTTCACTGGGAGGATGCTGGAGCTCTCACACGTGTGTTTGGGCTCTCGGTGCCGGGAAGACCTTCGCTCTCTGTCTCTACCCCCTCCTTACCTCTCCTTGGCCTTATTCTCTCTCACAGAGACAGCTTTTCCAGGGGTGATTGAAAACATAGGTTCTGGAACCCTAGATTCCCATCCATCCTCCCTCCCTCCCTGAGTTAGGAAGCCTTCACCACTCACTCTTCTTAGAACCATCATTGGAAAGGCCTCTGATTGGCCCACATTCTGTCATGTGCCTCTCCCTGAACCAATCACTGTAGCCCTTGAGATGAACACATCCCTGAAACAATGCCCTGACCCTAAAGAACGACCCCCACGAGTTCCACTTCAAGACTTAGAGAGTGGGCTTAGGGGCTGAATAACAAGGAACAACAACAGCCTGTAATTATTGGAATCCAGAGTTTGCAGAGCCCCTGGACCACCCACAGAGGGAGCCATGAACACTGCCCCCTACACAGCCAGAGCCAAACCCACGCATTCGCTGGGAGCATGTGTGTGTTGTTTTCCTTTTAAACTTAATTCAACTTGAAAGGCCTCTTCATCTTATCTTGTGCAAGTGAGCAAGGGAGAGTGTGTTCATTCAGTGGTGCAATAAATAACCTCTCGTTATGAGAAATGTGATGCCTCAGTCCGCTAAGCCATTTGGTAACAATAATCTGACATTACAGAAGCTTTTCTGGTTAGACCAGAGATATCTGAGCCACTTCCTTTTCAAACAACTCTAGCTAATGGCTTTCCCTGCTATTAGTGGACTGAGTCCAAGATATCTTTGATTTGTGGTCACTTGATTGGATCCTGACAGGGGAGGCTGAGCTTAGCGAGGAGGAATGATCGCCTGCGAACACTGCAGGGTGATACAATTCCTGTGGATCCGGAGGGACCACAAATCTGGAGAAACTTAATTCCTCTGGAGAGATGAACATATTTGTAAAGGCTTCTCATTCCTAGGCTGGCCCCGTCCTCACTCTGACAGCCCACGTTGCCCCCCTCTGCTTCTTCCATTTTCCTGACGCTGGGAATGCTGTCTTGGAGAGAAGGGGGGTCTTCTCCAGTCCTGGGCCACAGAGCCAGAGCCATTTAGAAAATGATCCAGCCGCATAGCCAGGCAAACAGGGCAAACCACCATATCCTTAGGCAAAAATGCCAGTCCTCGGAGCGTCCCTGAAACCCTGTCTATGAATTTCAAACTCTGAGTCCAGGGGCCCCAGAGCAATGGCAGCTGGAGGGCAGCAGTGTGTGAGGCCACTGAATTGACTCTAACTAATAGGAAGAGAGGCACCATTTTGTACTGCAAAGATGTATGGCCACCTGCATGCTTCTGGACTAATCCACAGGCCATTGGGCAGGGGGGGGGGGGAGTAGAGAGGGGAGAGGGTTGGTACCATTTGACCTAAAAGAGAACAACCGTAGAGCTTGACACGATGGTAGGCATGGGGCACACAGGTAGGGAGAAAGAACACCAGGGGGACGGCTTTGGTTTTGACACTGGAAACCTGGTCTCATTCTCCGAACCCTACCAATTAAAGGTTATCTCAGGCTTAGAAGGGACTTTCTTTTTAATAAACTTTCGACCTGGGAATAATTATAGATTTATAGAAAAGTTATGCATATAGTACATAGCTCCCATATCCCCTTCACCCAGTTTCCACTAACATTAGCATCTTTCATTATCATGCTACATTTGTCAAAATCAGGAAATTAACATTGGTACAGTACCATCAACTAAACTCCAGACATTTCTCGGATTTCACCAATTTTTCCACTAATGTTCCAAGATCCTGCATGAAATTTAGTCAACGTGTCTCTCTAGTCTCCTCTGACCTGGGACTGTTTTTCAGTCTTTCCTTGTTTATCATGACCTTGATAATTTTGAAGGGTACCGGACAGGCATTTCAGAGACTGTCCCTTGATTTGGAGGTTGCCTGATGTCTCAGAACAGACCGCAGTTGTGAGGGTTGAGGAATACCGAGGTGAAGTGCCTAGGAGGAATTATTTTAAAGAACAGGTAGCTGCCTTCAAACTGACCAGCCTGCAAACCAAATTGTGTTTTGTTTGTTCGATCTGTATTTTTAAGGAATATGGGGCTGAATTATTTCAATTCAGACTTCCATCTTCCCTTAAGAAACAAAGAGCTGGTGACTGCATGCTTGCCCGGCAGTCACAGGGAGGCGCTAAGAAGCGATGACCTGAGAGGCCCCCTGCTCAGCCACTGACTGTTGGCCCTCAGCTCCATGGAGACTGGCTGGCTCTGACAGACTGGGAATCCACCAAACCTGGAGATGGCCTTGTTCGCAGTAGGCAAAAGTGCAAACAAGTCATATGAGCAAAGCGGCAAAACCAGGAGAGACGCAGCCAACTTTGGGCCTGGCCAGTGGGACCCTGGTAAGAGAGATCCTCAGGGACTGGAAGTCACCGGATGGTGTTTGTCATAAGATTATGAAACACTGTGGAGCCTGTGGTTCCTGTAATTTGTCTGCCTCAGAGGAGCTAGTGTTTATTGATTTTCTTCTGCTCGAGGCAGAATCATCACTTTGGTTTGCCAGTATTGAAAGTTCTCAGGTTTCTGGAAGAAGCTTGGACTGAAAGAACTGAAATAGGCATCTCTATATTGGTTGTATTCTTAATAACAAAGAGTGCTATCACAGATTCATGAGAAATTGATTTAGTAGCCAGAGAGAGTTGGTACGACTTTCCTGTTTGTCCCCTAAAGAGTAGTTGAACGGGCAGGGGAAAAGTATTGATTAATAAAAGAGCCAACAAAATACTGGCTGTTCAAGTAACTCTCTTTGCTTTAGCTCAGATTTTCTTTTTCAGAGGAAATTGCAGTATCTAGCTTCATAACTCAAATGCATACTTACTGCTTTTTTAAAGCACCAGAAAAATCCAATATAGCATCAAAAAGTCCAAAATTAGAATATTCTCTTGAGATCTTTGCCCAAAACACAACACCCCATTCCTGGTCCTTTGCTCTCTCCTGCTCTGATACCATTCTTGTGCCCATAGCAACATGTCACACACACACACACACACCACACACACACACACACACACACACACACACACACACACACACACACACACACGGCATTTGCTCTCTCATTTCTAAAAACGTCCTCTTACTTGTTTGAAAGGCTAAGAAAGTAGGAGGGGCTACTACTGCTGAAGTACGAAACAAGATTCGCTAATGAGCACAATGGTCTCTCTGACCCATTCTCTCAGCAACAATAAGAACGCAGCTACAGTTCAATCTAAGCAAACATCTAAATGCAAATTCAGATTTACCAAAATATTAATGTTAAATCCACCCAAGTCTCTTTTTTAAAGCATTCAGAGGAGAATTCCTTTACTTGATAAGCTTCTCTCACAACTATTCCAGAAAATGTGTTGTTTTTTTCAGATTTGGTAGCACAGGTGCCAAGTGTTCCATAAGCAATGAGCACGATGCAAAACCAGATTCTAGTTTCCTTCAAAAGCTGAACTAAGGAACAGTTTTCATCGGCTACATCTGAAATGCTAAGCAGCCGCAAATGATTTGGAAAAATGGACTTCATCTGCCCCCTGCTGTATTCTAGGTAAATGACAAGACTTCCCAATTTAGCCGCAGGAGAAAGTCAAAATTGGCCCATACTACTAGCGTCCTTTTCTAGAATATAAAAACTATGTCTGTGACTCACCATTGTATCTCAGCATATAGCATACGTAGCTGGAATATAACAGGTGTCTAAGTGTCAAATGAGCGGACATACAGGTAAGTACACATTCTTATTTATAGTGGACGGTCAGGGACTTTGGCTACAGTATGAAGATATTAAGACAAGTGGGGAAAGTTGAAGGCTTATTGGATATTTGATATTAATATTTTATTCTTTTAGAAGTGATGAGTATTGTAGTTGCTAAAAATAAGTCCTGATGGTTTACAGATACATACTGAGGTATTTATAATTGAAATGATATAACTGAGACTTCCCTAAAAATAATTAGGCACTAAGAAGCAATGGCCTGAGAAGCCCCCTGCTTGGCCACTGACTGTTGGCCTTCAGCTCCATGGAGACTGGCTGGCTCTGACAGGCTGGGAATCCACCAAACCAGGAGATGGCCTTGTTCACAGTAGGCAAAAGTGCAAACAAGTCATATAAGCAAAGTCATAAGGGGGTGGGGGTATGTAAATGAAAGCAGATTGGCTATGTGCAGATAACTGAGTGATAGGTATATGGCAGATCATTATGCGGTTCTCTCTCCTTTCATATTTGAAAAATCTTCATAATCACGTCTTTATCTTATTAAGGACATTTTCATTAAGCCCGATTTAATCTGTCGGCACTACACTTTCTTAATCAAGAGAAACAATCCGTAGGTGCGCACACAAGGACACCGAAAACAGCCCAGAGGTAGGATCCTGACCACTTACACAGACATGGCAGTAAGCACAGGAACGATCTTGACAGCACACACCAAATCATTACCTGCAAGGTGGACAGGAAAAAATTCACTGCTTACTTAGTATGTTTTTAAATGTATTATGGGCGATTTTCACCTTCCGTATTAACAGAATCTTGTTTTCTCCATCTTTTAGTGCTTTTCCTAACACACCCAAGACGGCTTTCATCTTGAGTTAGGGACATCACTCATTTGTATCTGAAACTTCGTATCGATTCTCACCCCCTCGGAGGAGTGGAATCTTGAGACACCTTTTTTTGATAAAGTGGTTTCCCAGCCATCTCACAGTACTGTGGTGAGTATAAAAGTGCTAATGTATGTGGAGGTGCTTTACTGAGCCAGGCAAAGGCTGTGATCCCCACTCCTAACCCTTTTTATACATACCTTTGGGTAATTTTGATCTGGTCAACTGCTAGCTTGAGCTCTAATGAGCCCTAAGTCACGAAACTACAAGAGCACAGTAGTTGTATTACACTAAAATATGTCAAGGATAGATCAATTCCTGTCTAAACTCCACCAACAGCACATCTAACGCAGACACTTCTAGATCTGGTACGACTTCGGTAGAAGCAGTGGCAACTCAGTCCTGCTTGGGAAAGCCCTACTTTAGCTTGGTTCGCCCAAAGACCAACTGCAAGGCCTTCCCATGACAGGCTCCAGATACACTCTAAGCGAGACAGTCACCTGAGCAGCAAACCTGGCCTCGTGGGAAGGTGGCGGCCAGGAGCACGGCTGCCAGCTCTCTACATGGGTTTTCATCACCACCCCACATCTAGGACATATGGAAAAACATGTAGGCGCACAGGCCAATTCTGGTCAGTGTGGGGATTTGGGCCACGAATGAAACTGCTGAAACCTAAAAGTGTCTCCAACTGACAGCAGCTACCCATGCTAGCAGATAAGCAGCTAGTCAGAAAGCCAATTTCCTAGTTAAAAGACTAACTGCTTCAAGTGACTTTCTGAAAGGCCATTTTGAATACTTACATAGTGGACCACTAACAGCAACATCCCAGTGTCTGCCGGTATATTTTTAATAGGTTCTTAACCAAGACCTAAGCTTATTTTTAATCCCATAATAATGAAATAATGTAATTAACACCAACAGCACTCACACTACAAGGATAAAGCCCCTCACCTGTCCAATTCTGGAAGTAAAGTAAGTGAAGTAAGCCCAGCTCAGGGTTCTCTGAAAATGTTACCCTTGAAATGAAATACTGGTTTTTGATTCTACAAAGACAATGTTCACTGAAGCAACTAGCTATCTTCGTGAGAAATGTGTAAGGCATGCTTGTAACAGGGTCACAAATGAACTGCCTCTTCCACAAAAGTAAATTATTTGTCTTTTTTTTAAATATATTTTTCAGGGGAGAAACCAAGATGGCAGCATAGGTAAACACCTAAACTGCTGCCTCGCACAACAATATCAAAACTACAACTAAAAGACAAAACGGACAACATCCAGAACCATAGGAAAGCTGGCCGAGTGGAAATCCTACAATTAGAAGGAAAGAGGAAAGCACTATGAGACTCAGAGTAGCTGCAAAAGGCTGAGGTACAGAGACATGCGAGTGCACGGAGAGGACAGGCGGCTGAGTGCGCGGATGGCTTTCTAAAGTGGGAGACAGAAGCTCCTGACTGTGCTGAACTCCAGTTCCAGGCGAGTTTCTGGGAACCCATTTCATTCGGGGAGAAACTGGACTGTCAGGAAAAGAGAAAGCACACTGAGACTCAGGGGAGCTGCGGAAGGCAGAGGTCCGGAGGCGCACACACGCAGAGAGGACTGACTGTTGAGTGCACAGGCGGCTGAGTGGGTGGCTGGCTTTCTAAAGCGGGAGGGAGATGGAAGCTCTCGACTGTGCCGAACTCCAGTTCCAGGTGAGTTTCTGGGAACCCAGACTCATTCAAGGAGAAAGTGGACTATCTGGCAGTGGGCGAAACTCGAGGGCGGCTTTCTCTCAGAGGTGCTTGCAGCGATTACCAAGGGACACTGATACCCAGGGGCCTCATAGGGCAGGGCTGACAGGAAGCCAAGGCTGTCTGCTCCGCCCTGAGACTCTGCCCCATCCAAGCTGAGCACAGGCTTTTGCAATTTTGCAAGTCTTGTCTCATAAGGGTGTCTCCAGCACAGAAGTTCTCCCAGCGTAGACACAGCTGATCCTCACAGTCAACTGGCCTGGAGGTCAATTCCTCCCAGTAATACCAACAACAATCAAGGCTTAACTACAACAAGACTGTGCACACAGCCCATAAAGGGGTGCACCAAGAGTGTCCACCTCAGGTATATGGGGAGGCTGAGCCACTGGACCCTATAGGACACCTACCACACAAAGCTACTCTACCAACTCAGGGAAGCAGCAAAAATGTGGAGACAAACAGGTCACAAATGAAAGAAATGGAGGAAAGCAAATGACTGAATATAGAGTTCAAAACCATGGTTATAAGGCGTTTCAAGAATTTCCTAGAAAAGGCCGATAAATTTAGCGAGACCCTCAAGGATATGAAAAAGGACCAACTAGAAATTAAACATACACTGACTAAAATAAAAAATATTATACAGAGACCTAACAGCAGACTAGAGGAATGCAAGAATCAAGTCAAAGATCTGAAATACAAAGAAGCAAAAAACACTCAACCGGAAAAGCAAAAAGAAAAAAGAATCCAAAAATTTGAAGATAGCGTAAGGAGTCTCTGGGACAATTTCAAGCGTACCAACATCAGAATTATGGGGGTGCCAGAAGAGAGAGAGCAAGATACTGAAAACCTATTTGAAGAAATAATGACAGAAAAATTTCCCCCACCTGGTGAAAGAAATAGACTTACAAGTCCAGGAAGCGCACAGAACCCCAAACAAAAGGAATCCAAAGAGGACCACACCAAGACACATCATAATTAAAATGCCAAGAGCAAAAGACAAAGAGAGAATATTAAAAGCTGCAAGAGAAAAAGTTACCTACAAGGGAGCACCCATATGACTGTCAGCTGATTTCTCAACCGAAATTATACAGGCTAGACGTGAGTGGCAAGAAATATTCAAAGCAATGAATAGCAAGAACCTACAACCAAGATTACTCTACCCAGCAAAGCTATCATTCAGAATTGAAGGGCAGATAAAGAGCTTCACAGATAAGAAAAAGCTAAAGGAGTTCATCACCACCAAACCAGTATTATATGAAATGCTGAAAGGTATTAAGAAGAGGAAGAAGAAAAAGGTAAAGATAAAAATTATGAACAACAAATACATATCTATCAACAAGTGAATCTAAAAATCAAGTGAATAAAAAAATCTGATGAACAGAATAAACTGGGGAATATAATAGAATCAGGGGCATAGGAATGGAGTGGACTGACAATTCTCGTGGGGAAAGAGGTGTGGGGGGTGCGGGAAGAGACTGGACAAAAATCGTACACCTATGGATGAGGACAGTGGTGGGGAGGTAAGGGCAGAGGATGGGGTGGGAACTGGGTGGAGGGGAGCTATGGGGGGGAAAAAAGAGGAACTATTGTAATAATCTCAACGATAAAGATTAAATTTTTAAAAAAAGTAAATATTTTTTTATTGATTTCAGAGAGGGAGACAAACATCTATGATGAGAATCACTGACCAACCAGGAGTCGGACTGTGACCTCCTAGTTCATAGGTCGACATGTAACCACTGAGCCACGCTGGCTGGGCCAAGTTATTTGCCTTAACTAGGAAGATAAATCATTTGTCCTAAATTATTTCATTTTTAGTCCTCACCCAAGAATATTTTTCCATTGATTTTTCGAGAGCATAGAAGGGAGAGGTAGAGAGAGAGAAACATCAATGTGAGACCATCATTTGGTTGCCTCCCTCACCCACCCTGAACCAGAGCCAAGGACTAAGCCCACAACCAAGGTACATGCCCTTGACTGGAATTGAACCTGGGACCCTGCAGTCCTCAGGCCGATGCTCTAGCCACTGAGCCAAATCGGCTAGGGCCTAAACTATTTCTTTGTAAAAACCCACCTTGTAATACAGATTACTAAAAAAAAAAAATTGTACCACAGAAAATGTACTACACTGAAGTTATTTCAGTCAACAGTTTATCTTTAACCCCTTTTATTGCTTCTTGCCTAAAAATTTTCAGAATCTTCTAGCTGAAACCAAAGTATGTTCTTAGAATCCTTTATAGAAGTAATCTTCTTTGGAGAAAACACACTCTTTCCAACAATACTAAAAAATCCAATGGTCTAGATTTCACACCTCTTTAGTTTAAGAAAAAGTAAGCTATGTGTCTTTAATTTCAGAAGAATTGCTGCTATTATACAACAAACTTTTTATTCTTTCATTCATAAAAACAGTCCACAGCATTCATAAAACAGGGTGGTCAAAGAAATAAAGAGAGACACTTTTCAGATGGATTCTTTATGTCTAAGAACAGATGAGTTGGTAGCAATTTAATACAGATGGAAACAAATACAATCCATAGAAAAACAGGATTTGAAAGGGGGAGGAGATAATATCAACCAAGATAAACTTAAAGAGTTTTCAGGCATGCAATTCAATATCTGAATTTTCACTTAAAAACCAAAGTAGGTGCTTTAATAGGTGTCCTTAAAGGCTACAAAAACATTGCAAAAATGTTAACCTTACATATATCACCAAAAAAATATGTAATAAATCCTGAGCTACACCCAGGCTAATCACAACAAGTTCTCCCTATCCAAGACAGACACAGAAAAATACCTTTTTACAAGCTTAGCTTAAAGGTACAATACCTTAGAGCTCTAACTTGGGTGTTTCCTGCTCATGCTCTTTTCACTATAAACAAATGTGATTTATGTAATGGAATACATACTTGAAGAATTCCTTAAAAAAAGAATCACAAGTTTCATTTTATATATACAACAAATTTTTAATTATGTACTGAAAATAAATTACAGGAATAACTTTAAAATGCAACAGAGAACGAAGTCACAATAAACATTCCCATTGGATTCCCTTGGGGGGTGAGATTGCAGTGCTCAAGGAAGATAAATATCACAAATATATCAAAAACTTCAAATAGTTTATGCATTCACACACCGACGTGAGCCACAAACATTCCTTCACAGGGACTGTACTTATTAGCCTACCACAGAACCAGATTTTGCCATAAACTACAAAACTTTTAATACAAAATTGTTATTTATATATTTATAATTCATATACATGCCCTATCTGTGAGTTTAGAAAATAAAAGCTACACACTGTACAGACACTCTTAACTCATAGCTGTAGGCAACATTTTTGGATGGAATTTTTCCAATGAAATTAATGGCATATTTTATGTACATGAAGGCTAAACTGCATAATGACAGTTCAGATTCCCAGATATGCATCTCCTTTTAGGTCAGGTTTATAAATTTCAAAAGGCAAGACAAATGTACACCTCAGAATCACTTTCTTAGCTACAAGAGTTGTCATGTAATTTCTGTGGTTTCTGATACATGCATTTATGTAATACTGGTATTGAAGGCAGTAAAGCAATATATACTTTTAATGTAGTGGCTCAATAAAGGCTTCATTGTCATTCCAATCTCTTCTTTATACAGTGATTCATAGCTTCTCTAAAAATTAAAATTCAATGGGACACTGTGTTAGACTCTAAATAGATTTCTTAAAATATTTCCCTGAAATATCCTTTTACATAAAACAAATTTCACTAACATTAGCTTAAGTAAAAAGGAAAAGAAAGATTTAAAAACATGGCACAAATGTGCATGATAAACTAACGCTCCTCAGCCAATTTCCATGCCTTAGGAGCCATGAACAGAATGCTTAAAACCAACCAACAATTTTCACACTCTGTGGCAGCCATCTGTGAAGCCAGTTGTACTAAACTACTTCTACAGTTGATTGTAAACTTTGGTTTATTTGTATTTGAGTTCTCATTGTACAGCAAGCATGAACAAGAGGGAGAGTGGAGTCCATGAGGAGATGAACTGTCAGTCTGTCTTTAACCGGGCATGATGAGACACCTGGTCAGTCAGGCCTGCTTTGATAGAGTTTGTTACAGACTGCCTTATGTTTTCCTCCATCAAATTATCACCCAGGGGCTTCAATACCTGTGGTATGAGAAATGTGCAAAACAAATAAAAACATGAGGTAAAAAAAGAGTTACACATAAAAACAGATATAAAAATTCAATTCAAAGCAATGAAGAAAATAACCAGGAATGTGGAAAATAAAAAGATGCTTCTCCCCAAAAAAAAGTTATGATGCTATAAATAATGCAGTTAGACATTTTTTAATGCAACAAAAATGACTTTCCTCTTATTCAAACCATTTACAATTCCTATGAGATGGATGTGCAATTCCATACCCTATTTGCAGCATCAAATCTGGTATGTACACAGCATTTATGCAGACCGGCCCAGACGGTCCTGCTTATTGTCCTACATGTATAAGTGTGAACACTTCAGATAGAGAAAAAAGTTTAAAATACTGTCTAATTTTTCTTCTTGTTATTGTTGGATGGCAGTCTCTGTCGCTGTGCTGATGAAAGAGCACGATGAACCATTCGGCGTCTAGTAACTTCAAACAGTTTGGAAAACACCTAAAACATGGAGTGATTTGTTAGGAGAATCACTGAGAGTGCCTGCCAGTTAGAGTTTAAGACTACAGGAATTTGAGATTTTGTAGGTTTCTCACCTTCCTGGGACTCCTCTGAAGCAACAGAAAAGAGAAATGCAAAAAAAATTTTAGATAAGTTTTGTTGACACAGCCAGACCTTCTCTGACTAGTGATCCCCTTACCTCAACTACACTGAAAATAATTTCACCCACTTGAGATTCTTCCATTTAATTCAGTGGTTCTCAACCTTTCTAATGCTGCGACCCTTGAATACAGTTCCTCATGTTGTGGTGACCCCCAACCATAAAATTACTTTCGTTGCTACTTCATAACTGTAATTTTGCTACTGTTAATGAATCGCAATGTAAATATCTGTGTTGACCTGTATTTTCCGATGGTCTCAGGTTGAGAACTGCTTCTGTATAGCCTAAGACCATCGGAAAATACAGGTCAACACAGATATTTACATTGCGATTCATTAACAGTAGCAAAATTACAGTTATGAAGTAGCAACGAAAGTAATTTTATGGTTGGGGGTCACCACAACATGAGGAACTGTATTCAAGGGTCGCAGCATTAGAAAGGTTGAGAACCACTGATTTAATTGTTTTGTAATAATGGCACCTCTAAAATCTTAAGAATCAATGCTGTATAGGAGATGACTGGTTTTCAAAAGAAGACATTGTACAATTATTATAATAGCTTTTAATCCACCTTCTATTAGAAGGTATCAAAGGAATGTGAAGAACCAGACTTTTAAACAAAAATTTACACTTAACAAATATCCAAACATAAGCTTCCAAATCAGACCTGAATAAAAATGAGCATTTCTCTAAGAACAAATTCAAAATCCAAATTAATATAGTGGGTCACTTTATAAAATAACATTACAAGAAAAGTCACCACCCAATCAACTTTCTTTAAAAAAAATTGGTTTACTTCTTCAGTCTTTGCATTTAAAGCCAAAACCAACATGGACCTGCATATTCTAGATCTTCAATTAAGCCCAATACTTCATCGGCCCAAAAACGGTATCTGAAAGTGCCTCTTTTACTGTCTATCAGTAATAACTGTAGCTTTCATTCTGGTCCTCGGCATGATGCTCAAGTATTTCATGATGATCACTTTAATGACAACATCCTTAAATGGAATTTTCTGTACATAGGAAATTCTAACATACAGTTGGCCAATATACAACATGGCTTTCCTTAGTAGATACATGTCAGGCCCGACTTTGATTTCTGGGTGAAGTAAAGATTATGATTAATAGTTGGTTCTCTTTAGTGCTTTGCTTTGTTCATCAGTATTTCCTTGGTACAGAGATCAAAGGTTTTTTTGGTGTAAGAAATCACTATTGGATTGTTCCTTGTAGTCTATCAGCAAATCATCACTATCTTCATGAAAGGCAACAAAGACCTGAATGCCACCTAATATTTTCCCTGGAATATAAGCATGCATTGCTTCTTGCCAATATTAGTAAGAAGCTTCTTTTGCTTTCCTAAAGGTACTCAACTTCCAAACTTCTTTTCCTTACCTTCATAACTTTCACCAATTATATTTCCTCTTCTCAAAGAAAGAAATCCTTAAGGATTTGCCCTGCCCATTGTTTGGCAGAGTTAGGTCTATGATTAAGAAACTGTCCAAAGGATATTACAGATTTAAGCCAACCAAAGCACTCTGAAATTACGACTTTAAAGAAAAAAACACTCTCCCATTCACACTTTATATTCAGATTATACATCCAAACAAAACAGAAAAATCCTTTTGACGTTTCGCATATAAAAGTAGGTGTGCAAATATTGTGTGGGGAGGAGGGGGAGTCACAGGGATGAGATTAGTCACTGAAAACCAAAACACAGATACCAACCTGTTCCCACAGTGTTTCAGCAAGCTGATCAATCATTGTTCCAATTTCTCTGAACTCCCCAGAGTATTTAACATATGCCCAAGTACAAAGAGATGTCAGTGCCAAACCCATGACCAGGTTACACAAGACGGCTATAGAGCTTAGACCGATGAAGCCAGTCAGTCCTGAGATTATATACATAGCAAACATGACTGCAAACAGTGTGGCAGGGGTACGAGCAGCATAGAAAATATTTTTGCCATCGTTGTGCTTTATGAAATTTGCATAGGTTTCTTCAATTTCAGCTTCAAGCTGGTCCTGATAACGACGGCAGAATTCATCTCCACCCATTTTTTTAATTGAACGAAACTGTTTAATCGCCATTTCCTTGAGATCCAGGTGTTTTCGTTCCAGATCTGAAGGTGCAATGTAAGGCTTGTCTCCACCACATACCTGTACAGACACGATCACAGTACGAAGGTTACGTGCTAGAAATGATTCACACTTACAAGTTCCCTAGTCTTAGTGTTCAGTCTCAAAAAGTCAAACCACCTACATGGTTCAATTTTAAACTTCTTCATAATACCTCACACATAACCATAACCTATTTATTTACAGCCTGTATGTTTAACTGACTCAGGCTAAATAAATTTTCCAAATATAACTAATACAAGTAAAGACAAAAGTAATTGCACCAAAATTTGAACCTGATTTCCCTTGACCCACTAATACACCGTAAGAGTACAAAAGATTACTGGCAAGGGAGTGGGTAAAAGATAATAAATTAAGAAGGTACTTTAATGTTCAAGTTAGCAATCTTAGCATAGAAATTGCTAGTGGCCTTAAGCTAGTGTTAATCACATTAGAAACTATTAATTAACAGCACTATGAATCATGTGTCGGGAAATATTCCAGTACGGTTTATGTAATAACTTACTACCCATCTCCTGCACTCTATGTGAATTATTTTGTTAGTTAATTTCCAGCAGAATTAGATAACAGAGAATTAGGAAATGATGTAACATAACAATGCATAAGGAGTACAATTTACTTCAATTATTTTACATAATAAAAATCTCACTCTAGCATCAAATTTAAATTTTAGTTACAAACCTGTTCCATATTTCTGCAATAAATCTCTCTTGCTCCTGCTACTGCAGCAAGATTATTAGCTTCAGCTGTTGCCTAAAACAATAAAATATGTGCCAATGTTATGCAAAAAAAAAAAAGACTATAAATTCTGATCAACACAGTAAGTTGTATACAATAAAGAAGTCTGCAAATGAACCAAAGAAAATATTACCAACTTCCAGTTTTCCTTTTCAATTGAACACCAGTTTAAAGGATATAGTAAAATTCTATCTAGCTTCTAATAGAACTGTCTGCCTAATTTTATTTTTCTTAGGTTTGTTAAAATGGGTTTATAAAAAATACCACATATGCTCAGGAAATTATAGGCAATTAAATAAACACAAACCTAAAATGCATCAAGTCTTCAGATGTAAAGAATAAAGTATTATCCAATAAGGTTTTCTCTCTCATAATCAATATTGCACAAGGGATATATTTAAATGCACAAAATTGCTTATTGGGTGAGTTTTATGAGAAAATACTACTTAGTCCACCATAAAATGGAGAAATTGCCTGAGGTAGCATTAGAAGTAGCTCTAAATCATTAATACAAAAAAAAAAAATAAGCCTTATTTCAAACAACATTCACTGTCAAAGATGCAGAGGAAAGGAGAAGCATGGTCCAGAGGCCCATTTTAAGCTAGCTTTTGCAACAGAAAATTTCCTACACTTTCTGAGCAACTAAACGGAAGGTACTGAGGATTCTTATTTCTGATTGCCTGTGTGCAAGGCCTGCAACTTGTAGTTACCAATAACTTCAGGACCCATGACAGGTACTGCTTTAAATATCTGATATGTATATGCATGTAAAGAAGTATCACCCCATTTCCAGCATTTATCTCTAAAGCAAAGATTTTTTTTCTCTTTCACAAATAAATACATGTATAACACACACACTACCTGAAGCATGGACTTTGGATGTGGAAGTTCCTCTCCTTGATAAATTTTAATGTAAGCCTAAAAATATAGAAGACTTGTTATATTCATGTTATGCAATTTAGCTCTACAATCCAAAAGAAAGACAAACCATTAAATATAAAAACAATCCACACTATTAAAAGGAAAACCTAGACTTTAAAAATCATCCAGTCTCATTCCAACAAAATTAACCCTATGCTCAACCATTATTAAATATATTTTTTAATTGATTTCAGAGAGCAAGGGAGAGGGTTAGAGAAATAGAAACATCAATGATGAGAGAGAATTACTGATCGGCTGCCTCCTGCACACCCGCTCCTGGGGATGTGCCCTTGGCCAGAATCGAACCTAGGACCCTGCAGTCCGCAGATCAATGCTCTATCCACTAAGCCACACCGGCTAGTGCTCAACATTATTAAATGCCTAGGTTGCTAAATAATATCCTAGAGAAATATTTCTAAATATAATTTCAATGTGCCTAAGTTATTTCTCATATTTCAAAGTTATATATAAAATGCCATCCACTTTATGAAAAGAAACACATAATTCTCCCCTAGTACCAATGTTTCAACTAAATATGTTAGAAAACATTATAATTCAGTACTTTACTTTGACCAGCTTAAATTATCTCTCTGTTTAAGAAAAAAAATTATGTAATTGTGGTTTAAGAGTAAGAAGGCAAGATGAGAGTTTTTAGTAAGTCCATATAGGAATCTTTCATCTCAACTTTCTATTGACTAAATTAAGTCATAATTAAACAAAGACAGTATGTATAAAATGACCAAAAATACAATCTTAGTTAACTGTGTTTTCCCTTCCACTTATCCATAACTACTACGAATAAATACAACCCTCTACAAGGTCTTGCTTTGTCTATCAAGCTATAAAATTTGAAAAGAACAGAGGGGAAAAAACCTACAAATAATTTTAGCTACAAATAACTTGTGCTCATAATCCAGTTCTGATACTTTCAGCTGCTCTTATCAAGTCCTCAGAACTCAGAAGGCCTTTGTAAGCACTCAAGATGGGGAATTATGCTCCCAATCCCTATTGTCATTCACAAATGACAGAGTGGTATTACAATACAGTGAATAGTTCTTCTCTCCGTATCAGAGCTGGAGAACAAGTAGGATAGTTCTGTAAACAAAATCACTGTCCAGAAAATACAAGGTGTCTACTAGAATGTTAAATATCCTTCAACATTGATATAGCAAATTCAAAACATATAAATTATAAATACTCTACTTTGGCTTTAAAATAGGAAACAAAGTCATTTAATGTGAGAGTTTTCCTACCTTAAAATATTCTACAAGATCTCTACAAGTGACTTTAGATCCACTTATCTCTTTTTCTACCAAATTTTCAGGAGCAAGCAGCAATGGAACCAGATTTCGAAGCTCTCGTTTAAAGTCTTCATCAATATCTAGTGGACATGAAATTAGTCAACATATTAGTCCAAAAAAGCTAAGAACGACCCATTGTTAAGAGATCATAAAATTCTATTTCATGAAATAAGAGTTCACAGTATCTATTACTTAAGTAGATTCATTTTAAACTCATCCAAACATGTCATCTCCTAGAAAAAATGCAGCACCCCTGACATTGCCCCTCACACCCCAAGAATTCTTTCAGTCAAATAATAAAGTGAGGACTACACAAACAAATCCCATATTAAGTATTAACTAAACTATCCCTTTCAGAAGGCAAATAATTCAAAAATTTGTATTAAAGATTTTTCCCAGTCATACGGTAAAAGCTTCATCAATCTTCAAGCCTTTTACCATCATTCTCAAAATAATCCAAAAACAAACGTAGTGAATTATACTATCACCCCTGAAAAGGAGAAACTTAAATCTGGTTGCATCAATACAGTACATTGGTAAAGCTTTTTAGCAGAAAGCAACCAGATGAAATACTGAAATGTTCTCAGCCTTCAGAACTTTTAGGACATCAGTGCTGAGCAACAGATCACATTATAAAATGTTAATCAGTATGATAGCTGTTTGCAAAAAAAACCAATGGAAAGCTAGAAAGACCACACAGACCATTATAATCACATCATTAACAATGCATTAAAATGTCCTCCAGTATAAAACACAAAATTTAAGGAATCATGTAACTTTTTAAAAACTTTCAGCCCCTAAAAAATAAGTTCTGATTTTAGTTAAGAATGGGAATTCCCACCTTTCAATCTCCCATCAAAACTAGGATTAGTTGCAACTTTAAGACCAGGATGTGGTAAAAGGAAGCAACCAAGATTTGAGAAACAATTGTGAATGTGCTTCCTTACATTCTGTAGCTCTTCATGCTGATTTTGCTTTACCTGAGGGCAAAAGGAGACAGAATGAAGGTCCAAACAGGAACAAAAAACTTTTTAAAGAAAACACACACATACTCACATGCATGCACACTTAACTCAGATGCTATTCCAGATAGGTGTTTGACAACATAAAATTTTACTAAAGATCCATTTCTGACCACTTTGTTAAGACCCCACTTTGTCTTAAACCAGAAAAGATGTTTTTCCCCCCTATGTTAGCTGCAAAGGACATGAAAAAAATAAAAAATTAACAATTAACCATAATATCTAACACCAGAATAATAAGTCATGGTTGAGATTTATAAACCAGGTAAGAAATTAAGAATCTTCCTTTAAAATACTTACAATGGCAAAGAGAAAAACAAAGTATTAATCTGCCTACAAATAAAAGGGTCAAATAATAGCTAAAGTGAATCACTCCAGTGCAATCCAAAGAACCTTAGAAATTTGTTAGGATTTCAGCTCTCAGTCCCAATGATTATTTACAATTAATGCTAGTTATCAATGTTTGGGGAAGAGAGATTGCTCTGTCTTTTCTGGAAGAAAACCTTAACTTTAGATTTTTAATAACTATTTATCCCAATATAACTTCTCAAAAATCATTCTAAAAAACATACCCAAATACCCCATTCATAATCAACAAAACCTGGAAATTACCTAAATCACTATCAAAAGTAGAACTGAAAAATCACTGTTTATTCATACAATGGAATACTGCATAGCAATAAGAATAAATTAACTAAGCTACATGCAACAGTATGGATTAATCTCAGAAACATAATAATAGACAAAAGAAGTTATTCACAAACAAATAGATACTGTATATGATTCCCTTCATAAAAGTATAAAAACAAAGCCAGTTAGAGGTCAGTATACTGGTAGAGGGATTGGGGCTGAAGGAAGGGTGGGTGTCAGTGGATGGAGGTGGGTGATTCAGGAAGCCAATAACATGGTGGCTGTGTTTAATTTGTACAAATTCATCAAGCTGCAAACTGATGATTTTAAGCACTTTTCTATGTCACTTCAGTAAGACACTAAAAATCCTTCTTGGCTTTGAAGTACATAATTCTGAGTTTAGGCAGTATGCCTAATGTGCTGTGTGTTAATTTCTTCTGAACAAACCAGAGAAAATTCAAGATGACTAAAATCATCTCCAACAGTAGGGTCTAAAAATAAAAATGCCTTTCAAATAATCCAAGATTGAGGAGCTGGTTTTAATCTCATTTTAGAAATAAGACAACTATATTGTACCCAAAGTTTATGACTGTAGTTGAGAAACTAAATGTGTCATTACATAGACAAAGAAAATTGTATTAATCAAGACAGAACCCTCTTTTGTGTATGTGAGTGGATGGGTAGTATCTGACATAAGGGTTTCCCAAATAATACTATGGAGGGTACCTTTAGGAATAAAGGATCATGTTGGCAAGGTTATTTTCCAGGAATCCCTTGGTGTGGCATACTCCATGAGCCAGGAGATTGGATATTCGGGTTATAGTCCAGTTATCAATAATTAGTTGAAGTAATCAAAAGCAAGTCACTTTTCTGGGTTCTAGTTTTGCTGTGTGTATATGTATGTGTATGTGTGTGTGTGTGTGTATATATATATACACACACACACATACTTCTTTTAAAAAGAAGACTGACTAGATGATATTTAAGATCCCTTTCTGGCTCTATATGCTGTCATTCTATGAGATAATATTCCTTGGAGAGATGGCCTCACATCGTCTGTGCTCAATGCATGCACATTACATTATCCATTCTGTCCCAAATGTTCAGAAGATCAGCTGGGCCAGAGAGGAACATGCATGCAATTTAAGTAGGTAAGTAAGTCACTGTCCTCTTTTCACCAATTATGTATGGAGTCCTCTGAGCTAAGTTGGGATACTCAATTTATTCCAAGGATACCTAGAGATTGGTAGTCTAAGCAACAGTCCAGGAAGCCCACTCCTTCACCTGGCTTGGCACTTACACTCTCCTAAGAAGTGGGGCTTACCTGTAATCTCTTTTCAAGGAATTGTTTTCCACCTTCCAAACCATATGAATGTTCATAAGGGTAACTCCAATCTCGAATCAAAAACATTAATGTCTATACACAGGGGGAAAAAGAAATCATTCATTTTACAAAATTTTACAAAAAAGCCACTACTTTAACAACTGGAGCCAAATAAGGCCCTAAACAATCCTTATATAAATTTATAGTATTAAATGGTTCACACTGCTCATAGTTATATCAAGGGCCTCCCAGATCATATACCACCAAGCAATTGCCTCCATTTGAGAACTTCGATGTTTAAAGAGCCACCACAAGCAATAATGCAGGTTTTTAAAAATTAACTCCCCACCCAAAATGTGACAACCAAAAATGTCTCCAGACACTGGCAAATATCCCCTTGGTGGTAAAAATATCCCAACTCAGAAAAAAAGGAAACAGGCCCAATAGAGTGTATTTCATCCATATACACAAAATGAAGCTATAACCTGCCCAAATATTTCATAAAAGTGATCACTTGAGCAAGACAAGACTGAGGCAGAATTTTTTTTAATTAATCTCTGTCATGAAAGGGCTCCACAGAAGCAAGCAAAGCAAGTATTTCTAAAATAACTCCACCCAGATTAATTTCTGACAATATTGTGTACCTATCATTTAAAAAACATGGGCATAAAAGAGCAGAAGGGGGAGACATATAAATAATTCTCTATGAAACCAAAATAAAGAACAGGATTAACCTCAACTTGCAATACACCACACCAAAGAAACCTATGCTATTTTGTAGTAGTTTATCATGTTAAAAGAAATTTAAGTGACTCTCTTAAGTCTTAGAATAACATCTAATTAAGAATCTATAGTCATTTGTTCTATTTCCTACTAGCACTTGATTAGCCTACTACTGATAAGTTGGTGATAACATTACCATAAATTAATATCAATTCTGCTGAATCTATTGCTAAAAATAAGTTTGTTGTAATGACCTCATGTTTTCAGTTACAAATGAGATGACTTGATAGCTGTCCATAGGTAACTTTTAAAAAAATTATAAAATATTTATTTACCTGAAATGGTTTCTGGTAGATTTCTTCCATTGCAAGTCTGCCATACTCTGTAAATAACTATTAAATCAAGTTATTTAAAATAATGCCTCCAAAGAGATTGAAAGAAGACATCTGTAAAATTGTTTTACATCAGACCACTAGATGTCAGATATCATTTGAAAGCCAAGCATTTAATTTTCTAACATACTGGGTGGGTATATATTAAAATTTAATTAATAAAAAGTTTAATGAATAAGAAGTCATACATCAGTTTAAAATCATACAGTATTCAATCTTCTTACAATGTTATAGGCTTTTAGGGGTAAAGTCACAATAAAGTAGGAATTAAATTTTTAATACTTGGACATATATTAAGTCTTACGTACTTGCAAGTGCTGAAGATCATCTTCTTGAATATTCTGAGACAAATTATATACCTGTTAAAACAAAATTGTTTTTACTGGTGTTTTATTTTGAATACCCAGCTGTGTATAGCTTTACTTGTGGAAATAAAGGCTATTTTATACCTCAGTACAAATGAATCACTTAGCCACTCACTATCTTAATCTGCGACACATGAAAAGGATATTCTCTTTTTTCCTAATAGTCAGGATAAAACATTCAGAGGAAAACAGTGGTAGTAAACTGTAAAACTCATGAATACATGCATATGGGGCCTTAAAAGTGGCACACTTTTATAAAGATATATTAAGTAGTAAGTTTCTATTTTCCTTCTCAAGGTTACTTTAAAATGTTATGAAACAGGTTTTTTTAAGTAAATATTGTTTCCAAAATTATTTTTTCTAAGTCAATGAATGTGAGGGGCATAGTTCTACAAAGAGATAAATTCCTCCCTAATACCAGTACAATCATAGTACATAGCTGATAGTTACTCGGTGGATGTCCCAACTACCATCGATTCTAATATGGCTCTCTGTTTACTTAAGTAAACTCATCAGACTAAATAATTTAACATGAAAATTTCAACAGCCTGTGCTAACTGAAAAAAAAAACAAAAAAAAATAGCAGTAGGTGGCACTCTTGCCCTTTCTGAAATTTTTAGGAAGCTTTCCATAGACCAGAGCTGATAATGGAAGGTCTAAGTACTCTCAAGAAAGGAAAATTGGAGAAAAGATTCACTAGGTCCAGTCCTTCTGGCTCAGGTCTTTATAAGGTGACCTAGGCCACCACAGGAGAATGGATGTCCACAGATGTCACTCGGCTAAGAAATAATTTTGTCTAAGAAAATAGGGTTGCTCCAAAGATAGAACAATTTGTCCTAACAGCAAATGAGTGATAATCTAGCTGAATCACTTGGAAGTCAAGAATATAAACAGCCAATATAGGTCAGCAAAATTAAAATAATATTCTCAGCTGACTAACTCAAAACAGCGTACTTAAAAAAGTAACTAATGACTGAGGTGATTAAACTCTAGATTTAAACTTAAAACCAAGAGAATAAATAAGTAAATAAACAAACTTAAAACCAAAAGCTGACCAACCTGTTTTTACCACATGGGCCTTAACCTTTAGGTAAGAGGTCCAGATCCTTTCATTGTCTCAGCCAGGTTGCAAATAGCAATGAGAGGATTTGTTCATTTAGATCATTAGTACTTAACATACTTTGCACTCAATAGAGGCTCAATAATTATTTGTTGAAAGAATAGATGAAAAGAGGATCAATTTGTCATTGATCTATCAGGCAGACAGCTTATATAAAGAAGGTGAGAAATCTAGCCTCAAAGACCAGGAGGAAAGCAATAATAAAAAAAATAACTTTAATCTTCTTGGTTATTAATAGTTTACTTTCTTATGCATTATCTCATTTATATCTCATATATGACTGCACATAACCACCACATGTGAGATAGGCAAGATGGGTAAAATACTCATTTCATAGATAAAAAAAGTGGATGAGTGACTATAAATGACTGTCCAAAACCCGGCCTTCTATTACCATAAAAATGAATAAACAAAAAAGAGAAAACCATGGTACAAGTTTTAGGACAGAGAACTCCACTCCACATTATATTTTAAGGCAAGCCACAATGCCAGATAATCTAAAGGGCTATACTGTGATAATATAAACACAAAGATGTGGCTTCTGCTATCCTAAAGGGATCAGCAGTTCTGCCACCTTGCAAGATTAGAGAAAAAGAGGTTGAACTAAATGGACAAAGGAGACTGAGGATCCCCAAGTTGACAGTGACAGATATCCCAAGCCCTATAATAAACAGAAGCCAGGCTGAAAAGTACTCCTCTTTCATCTCATAATATACAAAACTTCTTCCCACTCAGACAGCTAGACACTTCAAATTGAGGAAGTATGGAAACAGGAACTTCCAGACTGGTCATATGTTCCAGATATTACTAGAAAGCAAAACAAAAATTCAAAGACTGTGACAGCATCACCTAGCATCACCTATAACCTACCACTGAGAAGAAACATTTCTTATGTCAAGAATACATATCTGGCAGCCATATGACTGATTCCAACTAAGGATAACATGCAATAACTTTTCCTTTAAAAAAAAAAAAAAGGCATTAGATACTATGAAGAAATACCAAAGGAATTGGCTATTGGTTTATTACTTTCTTGGCAAGCATTCAAAGTATGAAATTTTATACTGTGAGCCAGAACAGCAAGCATGAAATGTAAAGAGCTCTAACTTTAACCCTTTTTTCTCCGATCAAAAGGCATTTTGAGGAAGAGGAAAGGTATTAGGCTGATCTGAACCAATCATACCACAGCATCTTGTATCTCACCTGGACTGAGCTAGTCATAGTGCTCAGAGCAAACACTGTTGCACAGTCTTTGATTGTTGACTGGCTATCGAAGGCACCCTGAGTATCCATTAGCAGCACAGCCACCTAGAAATTTAAAAGTTTAAAATACTAAGTAAAATATTCACCTATAGTGAATTTAAAAAATCTATATATATAAAAGCCTAAGCGACCTTTCCGACCTAATGACTGGAACAACCAGCCAACCAATCACTATGACAGGCGCTGACTACCAGAGGGCAGACACTCAGCGCAGGAGCTGGCCCCTGGTGATCAGTGCGCTCCCACAAGGAGAGCGCCACTCAGCCAGAAGCTGGGCTCATGGCTGGCAAGCACAGCTGTGGCAGCAGGAGCCTCTCCCAACTCTGCGGCAGCGCTACCAAGTGGTGGCAGCAGGCACAGCAGGCCAGGATGAGTGCGAGGCTCCTCCCTAGCCGCCCGCCACTTGACGCACTGCTATATCCCCCAAGGAGTCCCAGGTTGCAAGAGGGTGCAGGCCAAGTGGAGGGACTCCCTTCCCCCCATGTTCATCTGCCCCCCCCCATGCATGAATCTGTGCACCAGGCCTCTAGTCAAATATAAAATGATAAATGCTAAAATCAGTAATTAGAACAAGAAAAGTACTCTAAGTTAACTATCTCACAGATTTTGACATAATAATCCATATATAGGGTAGGGCAAAAGTAGGTTTGCAGTTCAGAATACATAAAACAGAGTTTATTCTTTTATTATCATTTATTAATTCTTAAATTACCTTTCATATGAACAGCTGTAGACCTATTTTTGCCCAACACTGTAAGTTAAAGTTATCAGACATTAATAGTTCTGTGTTGTTTTAACCTTTAATACCAGAAAACAACTCAAGAAAGAATATGGGAGAAAAAACACAGTAAGCATAAATAATATTTTACTTTTGTTCCATCAGGTCTGTCAATCACAAACACTTCATTCCAGACTTGTATGCCTGTTGTTTCTCTTTCACAACCACCTCGCCATGTAAAGCCAGTCAATGGTTCATTGTTTCCACCAATCCAACTTTGAGGATCCTATAAAAGTCAAGCATAAAAGTAAAATAAAACAAAAAATTAAGAACTAGAAATTTAAAATCACCCACTCTTTATTTTACAGATGAGGAAGGTAAATCCAGTGAGATTAAATAAAATACACTGGAATATTACACAAGCAGTCCCAAATCTCATCCAAGGTGGTCCATCAGATGTGGTCTCTCTCACACCTAAACCCTCTCAAATCTGCTCACATTTTCACTCTATGCTTCTAGATAAGGGGAGTCACACCACTTTTCCCCATTTTGGAAAGCTTTCTTATCCTATATAATAAAAGCCTAATATGCTAAGTGTCCAACTGTTCAACCAGTCGCTATGACGTGCACTGACCACCAGGTGCTCCAACCCTACAGGTTAGCTTGCTGCTGGGGTCTGGCCGATCAGGACTGAGTGAGACAAGGCCGGACACGCCCTGGAGCCCTCCCTCAGTCCTTCCCCTGCCTCAATCATGCACCAGTGGGTTCCCTTGGCCTGGCCTGCACCCTCTTGCAATAAGGGTCTCCTTGGGAATGTTGGAGAGCTGGTTTCAGCCTGATCCCCACAGGCCAGGCTGAGGGAGCCCACTAGTGCACGAATCTGTGCACCGGGCCACTAGTGTTTAATAATCATAAAAAATAGCTACCATCTATTTTAACAGTCATTTCTTATACAAATAAACAAAATTAAGTTCCGGACAGAATGACTGTCAAAAACAGTATATCTCTCTTAGAATAACTTACACTAAAATGTTTTTCACACTACCTTAATGTTCTCTTTAAAAAAATATCAACTTTAAAAATAACCACAAGACTTGTTTGGAACCTGATTCAAACAATCCAACTGTAAAATCTCTTTCAAATCCTAAAGGAAATCTGAACCTAGAGTGGATATCATATTAGATGGTATTAAATCAGAAAAAAATCGATTCTTTGCTATGATAATAGTATTTTGGTTATGTTATTAATAATAACATTAATAGAGTCCTTTTCTGTTAAACATGCATGTATTTATTGGTGAAAGGCTATATCTGCCATTTGCTTAAAAATGTTACAGCAAAAACAAAAAAGAATTGCCTAGCCAGCATGGCTCAGTGGTTGCGCGTTGAGCTATGAACCAGAAGGTCATGGTTCGATTCCTGGTAAGGGCACATTTTAAAAAAAGAACAAGTGTAACAAACAAAACAGTTGCAAACAAAAGACATACTAATCCAACTATATCAATAATCATTTTAGATACACATGATCTAAAATAAAGCAATTAAAAAACAGAAACTGTCACTGTGAATAAAAAAGACCCAACTATTCGTTGTCTACAAAAAACACACACAGTTTATATATAAAGACACAGGTAGGTTCAAATAAGAAAATTAAGGAAGATATATCATGCAACCACTAATCAAACAAAAGCTAGAGTAGCTGTACTAATTTCAGACAGAGATGACTTCAGAACAAGGAAATTATCAGCATAAAGAGTAGTATTACATATAATAAAGGAGTCAATTCTCTAAGACAACTTAACAATCCTTAAAGTGTATGTACTTCACAATAAAGCATCAAAATATGTGAGGCAATACTGAACCAACACCCCTCAATCAGTAACTGACAAACGCAGCAGACAAAAAATCACTAAGGATATAGTTGAACTGAATAGCACCAGCAATCAAGTGAATCTAACTGGAATTACAGAACATTTCATCCAACAACAGAATGCACATTCCTCTCAGACTCACACAGAACATTCACCCAAATAGACCACATTCTGGGGCTAAAAACAAATGAAAAGGAATAGATTATACAAAGTATGCTCTCAGACTACAATGGAATTAAACTAGAAATCAATAATATCAGGCCTGAAAAACCCCAAAATAATTGGCGTCTAAACAACACACTGTGAAATAACATAGGGGTCAATAGAAATTTTTTAAATATTCGAACTAAAAGAAAACAAAAATACAACTAATGAGAATGTGTGAAATGCAGCAAAATCAGTGCTTAGAGGAGAATTTATAGCATTGGGTGCACACATTAGGAAGGAAGATAGAACTAAAACTAATCATCTAAATATCCACCTTAGGAAATTAGAAAAGCAATATAACCTAAGCAAGCAGAATACAGGTAGAGCAGAAACCAATAAAACTGAAAAAAAAAAAAAAAAAAGGCTATCAATAGGGAAAAAAAAAAAATCAATGAAACCAAAATATGTTCCTTTGAAAAGATCAATGAACTTTATTTGAGAGAGAGAAAAGACAAGTTAATAATATCAGAAATCAAAGAGGAGTTAAAATTATTAATTTATGGACATCAAAAAGATAATAAAGTAATAGTAAGAACAACTCTATGCCCACAATTTTGATAGCTTAGTTAGAATGGACCAATTCTTTGAAAGAAACAAACTACATATATAAAAATAGGATTATCTGAATAGGCCTGTATCTACTCAAGAAATTTAATGAATAATTAATAGCTTGCTAAAAAATTAATGAACTAAAGCCCAATTTCACTGGTGAATTCTACTAAACATGTGAAGAAGAAATAACACCATTTCTCTATAAACTCTTCCAGGAAATAGAAGCAGAGGAAACACTTCCTAACTCATTCTATGAGGCCAGCATTATCTTAATACCAAAATTGGCTAGACATTACAAGTAAGAAAAACTAAATATCAATATATCTCATGAACACAGACACAAAAATACTCAGTAAAATATTAGCAAATCGAATTCAACAATGTATAAAAAGAATTATACTGTATACCACAACTAAGTCAGATTTATTCAGGGATGTAAGACTGACTCAATATTTAAAAAATTATAATCCATCACATCAACCGGATAAAGAAAAATCACATGATCATATCAATAGATGCAAAAGCATTTGACAAAACCCAATATCCATTCATGATTTAAAACAAACACAACTGAAACTGAGCCCTTACCTCATACCATTTTTATATATAGGTATATAAAAATACAATTATAGCATTATTTATAAGCCTAAAGATGGAAACCCAAATGTCTATTAACTATACATATAAAAAGCCAGTGAACAGAACCCCATAAGGATCGGAATGACCAACTGCTATGATGCCCACTGCAGCCAGTGAACCAGCCAGCCAGCCAACCTCCAGCGACCCTTTCCCCGCCCCTCCGCACTCCCCCCACCAGCCCCACCCCGAGATCTGCCCGCAGCCCTTCCCCACACCCAGCCCCACCCCAATTAGCCCAAAGCCCCTCCCCCCAGCCGGCCCCTCCCTTATTGGCCTCCTAACCCAAAAGGGTGGGGCTGGCTGGCCAACCTCCTTCAGCCCCTCCCCCCAGCCAGCCCCGCCCCCAATGGGCCCCCAGTACCCCGAATGGCCCATGGCCCTTCCCTCCAACCAGCCCCCCTCCCCACAGCCAGCCCCTGATCACCCCCCCCACACACCAATCAGGGGCAGGGCCTGCTGGCCCACCACCCATAGCCCCTCACCATGGCACCCCCCCCCATCACCCCATCCCACCCCAATCAAGGGCGGGGCCTGCCAGACAATTGCCTGCGGCCCCTTCCCCCAGCTGGCCGGGCCCTGATCAGGCCCCAATCAGGGCAGGCTGGCCAGCCAACCTCCCACCGTCTCCTCCTCCTGACAGGCCCAGCCCCAATACTCCCCGATTGGGGCTGGGCTGGACAGACCACACCCATTCATGAATTCGTGCACTGGGCCTCTAGTAGATAAATAAAATCTGTTATATTTATACAATAGAATATTATTATCCTAAAAAGGAATGAAGTACCAATAATGCTACAACATAAATGAACCTTTAAAGTGCCCTGGCCAGTGTGGCTCCGTTGGTTGGAGTGTCGTCTGTATCGTTGGTTCAATTCTTGGTCAGGGCACATATCTAGGTTGCAGGTTTGGTGCCTGGTTGGGGCATGTGTGTATATCTCTCCCTTCCTCCCTCTCTAAATAAATAAATAGATAACACTGAGTGAAAGACGGCAGTCACAAAAGACCACAGATTACCCAGCCAGTGTGGCTAAGTGGCTGAGCGTCAACCCATGAACCTGGGGGGTCACAGTTCCATTCCTACATAGGACACATGCCCAGGTTGCAGGCTCAATCCCCAGTGTGGGGTGTATAGGAGGCAGTCAATTGATGATTCTCTCTCATCATTGATGTTTCTCTCTCTCTCCCTCTCCTTTCCTCCCTCTGAAATCAAAAAAAAAAAAACTAAAAACAAACTTATTTAAAAAAAAAAAAAAAGCCACATATTATATCACTTCCTACCTTCTTTAGCTAGCACACCACCTATGCAGGCATATAGGTTAATGAAATAAATCGAAAACCATTCCATTGTTATTGCTCCTCCTTTCATTCTCCTAGGAAAACTATAACCCACCATTAAATCAGTACAAGCATGTCATCCTAAAAATCAGACACTGTTTAATGCAATTTTCAATTAAGAGAGATTACTTATATCAGGCATTCTACATGGAAACCTTTTGAATAAAAATTAATAAAAATATTTCAACTTAGAAGCTACTAATTAGGTATGTAACAGCACTCAGGCCCTCATAACTTTCTATGGCTTCAGTGTTTTCCCCAGGAGAGAGGGTAGGAATCTTATTAGCTAGGGACTGCAAATACATGTGTGGGCTGCTATTCCTCCTCTGAACAGCCCCTACTAATTGATCAGAGATGGAATCACAAATAGCACCTGAGGTGAAACTTATCTGTCATGGCCAGACAAGTGATCTAAGCTTCCTTCCCCTTCTAACATTTTACTGTCTGTGACCTACTTGAAATCAAATACATTTGCAGTGAACAGCTCAGACACAAATAGAGACAATACACTCAAACTAACTTAAGGGGTTGGAACCTCAAAATACAGAAATTCTTTATCATCTTTAAATGTACAGTGTACTTTTAAAAGGATATGCCACTATTTATACATTCCTCTATTTCAGATGTGAAACTCAGGGGGAAAAAACAAGTTTAAGTGGAAAAACTTTAAAATACCATCTTTCTCAATTTCCAATATAATAGTATTCTTTAATATGAACTACATTCTGATACTCAGGCATACCTGAATATTCCTGAAGAGACCCCTATAAAAAGAATTTCCTGAAAAGCAGATGCATACCCAGTTACAGATTTATATAGAACTCATAAAGGTGAGCACCTGGACCAATATTTAGACCAGCAGTTACCAATCTTTCAGACCTCACGGACCACCATTAGTCCGCAGATCATCAGTTGGTGACCACTGATTTAGACAATTACATAATTCTGTCAAAGTGTTATTTCTAACATCTTCATGTGGCTTCTAAATGTCCAATGCCCCCAATAAAGCCCTTCCCGCTAAATGATCCATTCCAAATTTCCAGTTCTTTCTTGGTCTCTATCAAACTCCCATTCCCTCAGCCCAACTTGAAACTATTATAAAAACATTCTGATTCAAATGAAAAAAAATTTTTTTTTTTTTTTTTTGCTTTTTTTCAGGGAAAAAGTCAAAATCGGAGGGGTGCAAGGGAGGAGTGAAGTAACAATTGTCTGGCACCATCAAAAAGTGAAAATGTGTAAGGAAAGGGAGATCATTAGCCAACATATAAAATGAGTGCTTACACAGGCCCAGCATTGTGCTAGGTGCAGGAGATATGGTATTCAAGGTAAGGCCCACCCTTGACAGAGGTTAAACTAGCCAGAAAAAATCTATATATATAAAAGCCTAAGTGACCATTGCAACCGAACGGATGACCGAACAGGCTGCGTGGGGCAACTAGGCCGGCAGGGGGTTAGTGAGGGACAACCAAACGACTGAGCAGCAGGCTGTGTGGGACGATCAGGCTCACAAGGGGAACAGTTGGGAGAAACCAGGCCAGCAGAGGGTGGGGAGGGGGGCAGTGAGGGGCAACCAGGCTGGCAGTGGGGGCAGTAAGGGGTGACCAGGCTGGCGGGGGGGCAGTTAGGGGCAACCAGGCTGGCGGGGGGGGGGGGGGAATTGGGGGCGACGAGGCCGGCGAGGGGGGGGGGAGGGGGAAGGGCAGCAAGGAGAGACCAGGCCGGTGGCGGGGGGGAGGGAGGGGCAGTTGGGCAACTAGGCCAGCGGGAGGGTGGGCAGTTGGGGGTGACCAGGCCAGCAGGAAGGGCAGTTAGGGGGGATCAGGCAAGCAGCCAAGTGAGCAGTTAGGAGCCAGTGGTCCTGGATTGTGAGAGGGATGTCCCGGATTGGAGAGGGTGCAGGCTGGGCTGAGGGGACCCTCCCCTCCCACCCGCGTGCACCAGGCCTCTAGCAATAAAATGGTATCAAAACAAAAGTAGTATCAATAAAACACAGGACCTGTGCCTTGAGCATTGGGAGGTGGATGTAACTTAGTCTTAGACATCAGGGAAAACCTCCTGTGAAGATTGGCCAAGGGCACAGCGACATTTGAGAAAAACATGACACACTCAAGGAACTAAAAACTGTTAAGATACTTTTATGAACAAAGGCAAGAGATGAGTCTAAGAGAACATGGAAGACACTATAAGGGACTCAACTTCATCCAAAAAGTAACAGTCACTGAAGGTGACTTGAGGAGCATAGATGTACTTCTATAAAAGTCTCTATCAGCTTACCTCACCTACTAGAAAGGTGGTCAAGGGGAAGGTAGGAGGAAATAACAAAAAGGGAGAGATGAACAGTACTTTGGAGTATATTCAGGCATCTTGGATTAGAGCTGCAATGCCTGGAACACAGATGCTCGATTTTATGCATCAATATGTATTATAAGCAAAAAGGAATTATAGAGATGAAGAGCAATCAAGAGCTCAATCATATATTACTGTCATAACTGAGAAGTCTTATTAAGAACTGATTTTTGTATAACTAAACATACAGCTCTTACTAGTTTTTGTCTATTAGCTTTTAAATAAAATTGGTTGGTTGGTAGAGTTTGTTGTTTTTAATTGGGTTCAATTTAAAAGACACTATTCACCTTGTTATACATATATCTAAGCATGAAGTCCAGTAGAAATGATTTCCCTTTACGAAAAGCTCCTGCCACGGATACTACCACTATGTTAAGATCACGAATGTGCTCCTGTAGCAATATCTGCTCCAAAGCTTCTTCATCAAGCTCAAAGTTATGGTCATCTTCATGAGCAAGAACAATCTGTACTGGACATGGTTTCTTCATAACCTCATCAGAGTTTACTAGGTTCTCATCTTCATAATCCTCACCTAGAATTTAAAAAAAGAAAGACATTACTTGAATTCCTGCATTAGCAACTTTTTCTAAAGGATCACAACTAAAGCAAAATTTCAATTAACTTCCCATACCACCCCACCCCGCCACACACACACACACACACACACACACACACACACACACACACACCTTATAACCATCCAAAAATATTTACAAGTGATGGTCAGGTACAGGTTGGATTTCCCATTCCTTCTATAATAAGACCAAGAATACCAGTAAGATTTTCCACTATATCTATAATAATAAAAGCGTAATATGCTAATTAGACCGGACAGCCAGACGACCTTCTGGACGAAGCCAGGACTTTGAGGGCGAAGCCCCTTGCACGAATTTCATGCATTGGGCCTCTAGTATACAGATAAGCCACAATTCTAAGTATGGCCTCTATCTCAATTAAGTCTTTAACAGCTAAATGTGAACAGTAGGTGTTGCTGAGCACTACATTATTCTATAAACAACTTTTGCTACTGTATGCACACAGAAACTACATGGGGGGTGGGAGGATCAATTTCACCTAATAATTCATAATCCAATTTTCCTTGTAGGTATTGCCTGAAAATTACTCCAAGTTACAAAGATTAAAATATGTATGAAATGTAAACACTTTTCATTCTGAAACTTTAAAGGGCTATGTTAAGGTCCTCAAACATCTCCAAAAATGAGACTATGATAAAGCGAACAAGTTCCTAATTTAATAAGAGTAACCCAATGGTGCACAGGATTAATGTTTAGTGGAAGACACAAGAAAAATGGTCAGTGAGGTGCAGTTATAACTTAGTTTCAGCTACCTCTGGTGTTCTTTTTCACAAAATACCACAGCCACCACCTTTAAAATTACATAGCTCCCAAAAACAGTTACATAAACTCTTCCTTGTTCACCCAGCACACCTGAAGAAAGTAACTCTTGCAGAAAAACTTTTCTGAACAATGTGTCTCTCTCAAATGAATGGGAGTAAAAAGCTGAGACAGACTGTAAACACAGATGACAAACAACAAAACTAGTTAAAGCCCCATTGCTACCACTCTATAAGCATAAACTGGCAAACCCTCAAACTGAAATTGCTTTACTTTCAATACTCTACCCTGCTTTTGTAACCTTTAGCATAATTAGGATTCCCACAATAAGGATCAAAATTCAAATTTCTAACTATAAATACTATGACCAACTCAAAACCAAGGATTGTTGGCAATCAGCTGATGCTAATCATCCAGTTAAAAACCTGGAGTTGTGCTTAGCACAAATATATGCACTCTGCTCTCCTTTTTATTTTTTTGGGTAAATTTTCTTAAATTTTGGAACTTTTTGCTTTCACTATAATCTCAAAAAAAGTAAATCACCATAATGTCAAAAATTTTTAAGTAAAAATATTATCACTCTAGAAACAAAGCATGGTACTTTAAAGTCTACAGAAGTGAGGAATAAAAGAATACAAATCATCTTCCACGTTCAAACTACTATGTTCAACAAAGCACAATTGTGAAGGACAAGGAAATATAACTGAAGGAAGCATAGACCTCTAGTTCAGTACAATTACCAGTAATCTTGTTAAATGTGAGATGTGGGACAACTTGATAGAATGCCTATCAGCAAATCCATAAAACTGAATCAAAGAGGCCATTTTCTTGTAAAGGCACAATCTACAGTCTTCAAAATGCTTAAAAACTGGACAGGTGAGCTAGTAAAGGAATAAGTTTTTAGCTGAAAATATTATTTGAGAAGTTTGGGAAGATAACTGACTGGCTCTGAAATTCGGTGGAAAGTATTAAGTGCCATTACAAATGCACTGTTACCTGGAAAAGAAGAACTTGCTATTTGAGATCACTGTCAACAAAACAGAATTTCTCAGAAAGTGAATGCATTAGTAAAGCCAAGAAAGACAGAGCAGTGCAGAATTTCAAAGCAAACTTGATGTTAGATTTCCACTCAAAATAGTTCACGAACAAAGCACTTTCAAAGTGGAAAAGCAAGAAATCATTGAAGAAAAATTCTTCCCTAGCATTTGTTATTCACAGTTTTAGAGCATCAACAAGAAAAATATTAACTAGATAGTAACTCTGGGTATAATTCTAAGGTCTTTATTAAAATAACATATGAGTATGATGTATATAATCATTACTAGATAATACGTTTATATTGGACATGTAGTTTACATTCCTAATAAAAGTTCTTAAAAGATTGTCCAATATTCACGTATTTTCAAGTTCAAGTATGATACAGAATGAAACAGATTTCCTATATCAAATTCCCAATTAGAAATAACACACACAGGAACTAAAGATGTGTCTGACTTAGACTGTTTAACCGGGAACCAATTAAATAGTGTCTAAAGTCCTACATAAATAGAATCCAGGTAGTCTTCACTCTAGAAATGGGGACTACAAAAAGGCAGCAATACACCATGATTTCGAAGACTACTAGGTGAAAAACTGATGGGATAGATCAGCGATTTTCACCTTTTTTCATCTCGTGGCCCACATAAACTACTTACAAGACATGTGCAAGCACACCAAAAATATATTTTTTCCTGATCTGACCAAAAAAAGGGTATAATTTTGATTCATTCACACCGGATGGCTATTATTGCTGACTGCTGTCATCTTTTATTTGACAATCTAAGAGAAAAAGAGGTCACAGTCAGGTATTGCATGTTTTACAATTTCCTGCGGCACACCAGTTGTAAATCGCTACCTTATATACAATTATAGGCACCTAATTATTTAAAAAGTCACTTTGGAGCAAAAAGGGTAGGTAATTATTACTTTTTTTTTTTTGGTAAATCAATCAAAAGTGTGCCTATTTTTTTTTTGTCAGATTGGCAAAAAATATTTTTTTGGTGTGCTGCAGAATTGCAGTAATTAGTTTATGTGTGCCATAAGATGAAAAGGTTGAAAATCGCTGCTCTAGATCTAACTACAGGGAAGAAAATATAGGAGACACATTCACCACAACCAGAGATGTAGTCAGAAAACTCTAGAACATGGAAAATTCCATGAACAAACAAAACTGAACAAATAAATTGCAAAGCAAAGGGGGGAAACAAGGGAAGAAAGACTTAAGAGGCTTATCAACCAAATGCAGTGTTTAAGCAAAGCAAACATAAAAAAAATTGAAACAGGAAAATATGAACTCAGAATATTTGCTATTAAGAAATTATTTTTCTAGTGTGATATGTACTGTTTTTTTTAAACATCTTTAATCTTTTAAAGACACAAAATATTCATACAATCTGCTATTTGCTTCAAAATAATCTAGTGGCAGGCTGGCTATGAGAGACTAAATAAAATAAAGTGGCCATTATACTGACAATAGTTGAATCTGGGAGATGTGTCTATAGTTTCCTTATGTTATTCATTTCTGTACATATTTGAAGATTTCTATTAAAAGAAGGGTGTTTTTGTTAAGTAGGGAGTCTAATAAAGACTTCAGTAGGACATGAAGCAGATCTAAACATTTTTGAAAGACAGAGATACAAGCCAATGCTATTAGAAGTGAAAGAAAGTCTCTAAAATACTTTCTCAGCCTATCTTCTACTTCCACTGCATTTTGGTGATGGGGGGGGGGGGGGGGGGCGGGGCAGGAAGGTGCATGGAGAATCAAAAAAAAGTTTTTCAATATATGTAAGACAAGATCAAGTGACTGTAAAATTCTGTGACTACCCCACCATTCACCTCAACCCACTTCCCCAGAAATACAGTTCTAAATTCACATTAATTCTTACCTCCTAATATCTGGAATCAAGAACCCTACTCTAAGAAACTCATTATCAATTGGCTAACTAAAAGAAGGTACTCACTTTTTAGTAGAGAAAATTAAAAGGAATCAGGTTTAAAAATCAAATCCATTAAACATCTTAGAAAGAAAACTTTAGGCCCTGGTGGCTTCACTGGTTAATTCTACCGAACATTTAAGGAAGAAATTATACCAATTCTACACAGACTCTTACAGAAAAAAAGAGAAGGGACCATTTTCCAATTCATTTTATCAAACCAGTATTATTATTATCCTAATACCAAAATCAGACAAAGATATTACAAGGAAGCAAAACTATAGATCAATATCCCTCATAAGACATAAAAATCATTCATCAAAATCCAGTATTCAGAATATATAAAGAACTTCTACAACTCAGTAAGTACAATTCCATTTTTAAATGGACAAGAGATTTTAACAGACACTTCAAAGAAGATACATGAATGGCCAGTAAGTTCATGAAAATATATTCAAAGCAATTAAATGTTAAGAAAATGTCAATTGATAACACAATGAGATACCACTATACCCTCACTAAAATAGCTAAAATTTATAATAAGATTGACAAAAGAGTTTATGGGAGTATTTGGCACTCACATATATTTCTGGTGAGGGTATAAAATGATACAACCACTTTGAAAAACTTTCTGGTAATACCCTATATACAGTTAAACATATACTCACCCTACAACTAGCAATCACACTCCTATGTACTTAAAAGAGAAATTAAACATATGACAACAAAGGCTTGAACACAAATGTTCATAGCAGCTTTATTCATAACATCCATAAACTGGAAACAACTCAAATGTTCATTTACTGGAAAATGAATAAATTGTGTGTTTAATCCATACAATGGATTACTACTTGGCAATGAAATGAATTACTGAAATAAACAATGACACAAATAAATCTAAAAAGCATTATATATATACTATGTGAAAGAAGTCACATGCAAAATATTGTAGTGTCTGATTCAATTTAGAAACAGCAAATCTACAAGTTAACAAAGCAGATTAGTGATTGTCAGGAACAGAAGGTAAAGAGAATTGACTACTACTATGGACTGAACGTTTGTGTACCCCCTTCCCCATGTGTGATGGTACTTGGAGGTAGTACCTTTGGGGGATAACTGGGGTGAAACCCTAATGTATGAGATTAATAAGAGACTTGGGAGACATGATCTCTCTCCACCATATGAGGATACAGCAAGAAGATGGCCATCTCCAAAACTAGAAAGAGGGCTCTCACCAGAATCTGCTGGCACTTTGATTCTGAACTTCCCAGTCTCTAAGTGAGCAGTAAATGTCCCTTAAGTCACCCAGTCTACGGTAATTTGTTATAGCAGCCCAAGCTAAGCCAACTAAAATGGAACACAAGGAAACTTTTTGAGATGGAAATTTCTACATCATGAGTGTGATGGTTACAAAACTATACAATTGAGAAAACTCATCAAACTGTACTCAAAAATCAATGGGTTTTATATGTTACTTCAGTAAGGCATTTTGAAAAAATCAAATCCAACCTATTCCCCTTAGCACTTTCATTTATTAAATTAGAAGGATAGACCTAGCCGGTTTGGCTCAGTGGACAGTGTGTCAGCCAGTGGACCGCAAGGTCCAGGGTTCAATTCCAGTCAAGGGCATGTACCTTGGTTGCGGGTTCCTTCCTGGCCTGGGCCCTGGTCAGGCTTGTGCAGGAGGCAACCAATCGATGTGTTTCTCTTACATCGATGTTTCTCTCTTGTCTTTCACTCTCTCTAAAAATCAATAGAAAAATATCCTCGGGTGATGATTAAAGAAAAGAAAAAAAGAATATCATTTTCTAGAAAAAATATTCTAATTAGTATTGCCCCCTGCAAGGATAACTGCCATGAATATTACACTCCAATGTGATGAAAAACTGGGGCTATCCATCAATTCTGACACTGTTCAGATTCAATTTAAAATGTTTTCTCTTGACCTGAATTCAGGACCTGTAAAACATAATTATGAGGGTCTCCAATGGTGACAAATTTACTCCTTTATGAATGAATTCCTGTGAATCCACGACTTCATCATGCCAAAATATTTTGGCTAAAAAAATAGAAAAGGAATTATGAAGTTATTAACACTTTTTTTCTTAAAGAACTCAATAGACAGCTTTTTATATTGGGGAGGGACTTGTTTACTCCCAGTGTTTTAAATCTAAGCATCAACAGAATATGCACACCCTCCCTAGAATATAAATGTCAAGACACATGAGGACATTCAAGTATAGCAGGTTCTCAAACAACATCATTACATTTAACATTGTTCCATTATAACACTGATGAGAGAAAAAAGTATCGATTCCAGGTCAAGGCCACTGTGTAGAGTTTACACGTCCTCCCCATGTCTGTGGATTTTCTCCAGGTATTGTGGTTTCCTCCCACATCCCAAAGGTGTGCACATTATGTGAACTGGTTTGTCTACACTGTCCCAGTCTGAGTGAATGTGGGTGTGGGTGTGAATGCACCCTGCAATGGAAGAGTGTCCTGTCCAGGCTGGTTCACACCTTGTGCCCTGAGCTATAGGGATGGGTTCAGGTACCTGCTACCGTGAACTGGAATAAGTGCGTTGGAAAATAATAATCTTGTTTCTACTCTTTTTGAAAGTATGTATAGCTCATATTTATTTCAATGTATACTAGAAGTGTTTGGGTCTTTCTTTATAAGTTTAGTGATGTTTTATGACCAGAAATGTGCTACAGGAATTTAACTCTTGTTTATATCAATTAGCTTATGGTAAACTTGGTTATGCTATATGTAATTTCACTGCAGTTTTAATAACCCATCAAAATTAAGTAAGAACTTGCTGTACTTAAAATTAAGTCTAACATATCACTCACAGGGGTTTTGGACATTATGCAGCCAAACTCACCCATTTTAAAGATAAGGAAAACACATGCCTAGATCACTCAAGGGCCAGGTCTTATTACTTTAGTATTATTTCCTCTATAACAGTGATTCACAAACTTTTAACATGCACATGAATGACCTGGGATCCATGTTCTGATTCAGTAAATCCAGGGTAGAGCCTGCAACTGTACACTTCGAACTCCAACATGATACCAACACTGCTGGTCCTCAGGAAATAACAGAGAACTCCGGATCACAATATTTACAGGTGTTTAGTATGTAAATATCATTTTATTTCATTTCATGTAGTTTCAAGTGATGTTAAAGTTCCCACAGAAGAAAAAAGTTTAAGCTCAACTATAATCATCCATTCTTCCTGGGAGACCGCTAATACTATGACACAACTAACCACTTCATCCTGGCTACCTACTTCAAAAATGTGAGTGTAAAAAATACTTTAATATGTTGACATGATATATAGCTAGAGTTGAAAACTACTAGTAAGGAATCATCATCAATCACCTGGGTGAGCTTTTCTAGTAGTGCTCAACTTCCCTCCCCCCCCCCCAAATAGATACTGCCTGGAGTAAGAATGACAAAGATGCAAACTTGGACTTCAATAAACTATGTTTTTGAAAGAGAGAAGAAGCTATTAGCCAATCAGTTACTAAAAAAAAAAAAGTTTTAATTATTTGCTTCTATAAAATAATGTTATTAAAAAACTTAAAAAGTTAAACTTCTCTCCTATGAAACTGGAACTACAATGCAAATTGCCAAAATAAAAACTTTACAGACTCCTGCAGAGGAATTATTAACGATGTCAGATATTATTAGTTATGTGGGAGAGAAAGAAATTTTACACTACCCTTCTTTCTAGAGTCTTACAGCTGGTCTATTTAAATTGATCTAAGACAAAAAAAAATAACCAAATTTAATTATATATTGATATGGGAACCCTCACAAACATGACAGGTTCAGAGACAGAAATGTAAAAGGAAGTATATATGGCAGCGTGAGCCAAGAAATGAGGTAAGAAGCCTTGAGGCTTCAGAGGGGAGAAAGGTCATTGGCAGGATGGTAAAAACAGAAGTTCAGTAAGTAGAAGTTTGCCCAGCCCTATAGATAAGTCATAAAAGGTTATCTCTGGTAATAACTCTTATTGTGGGCAAGGCCCCCAATTCAGATTCTCCTAGGTAGTTAAGGAGGGATAGGTCTCAACTGCATTCAGCGCAAAATAATTCATAGGCCAAACTGGCACATCTTGGGGAGGCCTGTTCTGAACCCCTTCAGATAACGTCCCCCATTAGCTTTATCCCTTTGACCAACAACACCATCCTAAATCACCAAGTTTTAAAAATGCTTTTAAAGAGTATACAATGTAGTTCATCTCCTTCTTTCATTACTATCAAATCAAGAGATAAACAAAAAGTTGCTTTCCTATAAATTTTACATATTATTTTGCACTTGAAATCTGCTTCCATAGTAACCAGCACTGATGCAACAGAATTTCTGCTGTTCCCATTTTAAGAATACTGAATCATAAAAATTCCTTCATGCATTTATCTAAATAGATGAAGAAAAATGTAAAATAGATTACAAATATATCAGCTAAAAGTATTTTCCCAGAGCTTATCACCAAATATTAAGTAGTTCTTAGAGAATAAATTTGGATATCAGTGTACTTTGAGATTAAAAAATATTTTTCAACTGAAATGAATTTTAAATTAGGTATTTAAATGAGGCTGGAGTTTATAAAGCAATTTTGTTGGCTAGTTAAGAGATGCTGAAATGAGTAATGGCTCATGGAACTCTGAGCAACAATACAAATTCAGAAAAATTCTATTTAGGCGCTACAACTTAAGCGTCCTCATTTAGATTCTTCTCTATTTTCTTCTAAAGGAAAGTCTTGCAGAAAATCTCACCCAAGTCACCCTAAGACTCTTGCATCTGCTCTTTCTTTGGGGAGTAGGGCTATACTTTTGTTCCCTGGTCCAAATTTTTAAACACTTATTCCCATTTCAGAGAGGGGGAAATGTGGATATTCAAACAAGTTTAAATTTTCTTTTTCTTGAAGATTCTACAGCTAAAAGTAGTATATGCATCAAGATTTCTACCTAGGTTTTTATATTAAGCCCAAGCTGTTTCCTCTATACCAAACTGCCTTTAAATGTTAAAGGACCAACCACTGTTCTCAGGTGGTATAGCCACAGAAAGAAGACTAAATCAGACCTACTTTTGAATTATGCTTTTCACTTAAATCCCTGATATCAGCTCATCCATTCTTTTGTTGTTGTCAATTCTCACCAGGATTTTTTTTCTATTGATTTTTTAGAGAGAGTGGAAGGGAAGTAGGGAGAGAAAAGCATAGATCTGAGACGTATCAATTGACTGGTTGCCTATGACCCAGGGCGGGGAAGAACCCAGTTACATGCCCTTGTTTGGGAATCAAACCCAAGACCATTCAATCCAAAGGCCAACACTCTAACCACTGAGACAAGCCAGTCAGGGCACCATCCATTCTTGTCAGTAAAAAAATAAATTATTTCTGAGACCCAGACCCGGCCGCCCTCCCTTACCCCCCACATTGGGCTAGATCCAGACCCGGCAAATCCCACCCTTCTCAAGCCCCGCCGGGCAGGGTCGTAGCCTCAGGTCCCCTGGCCTGATGCCTGGCCGGGGGGCGTGCCTTGTCCCCCGTCAAACCCTGCTGGATTGGGGGCATGGCCTGAGGGCCCCCATCAAGCCCTGCCGGGCAAGGGGGTGCAGCCTAAGTTCCCCCAATCCAGCACTGGGGGTGAACCTTGAGGTCCCATCAAGCCCCACCTGGTGGGGGGCGCGGCCTGAAGTCCCCTGTCAAACCCCACAGGGGTGGGGGAAGCCTTAGCCTCAGGTCCCTGCTGATTGCTCGTAAGGCTCCTTATGGGAACTTGGCCTCAGCTGTGGGTGCAGCCATCTTTGTGATGGAGTGATGGTCAATTAGCATATTCCCTCTTTATTAGATAGGATTTGGCATACAGCTATTTTTCCCATTACTTTCTCCAAAAATTTCCTTGTCAAAACAATCATTTATATAGTCAGCACATCATTTATACAGTCACCCATTTGGGAAACAATTCTTTTTCATTCATAAGATTTAGTAAAGGGCAAGTTTTAAGTTGTAGACTTTTAAAATATAAGATGCATAAGCATTTGGGATTTTGCTCTCTAGCATATGTCATCAGTTTTGGCTCAAATAAACTCTAAACAAATAAATAAATAATGAAATAAAAATTTATCTGCCCATCTTTGATAAGACGTGCATATATACTTATATGTAATATAAATAAATGTGTAATCACTAGTTCATAGACACAATGACCTATACAATGTGTCATGAATAAGTGAGAAAGGTCCCCACCCTATTTACCACAAGCCAGTAATTAGAGAGCAAGGCACTATACTAGATACTAGAGATGTACAATTTGCTAATAATAATCCCAACTCCCAAGGTTTGAACACAAACAAGCATAAAAGCACAGTATAAAGAAAATGCTGTAGTGGACTATTTAAATTGGGATTATTAATGAAGACATTCTGGAGAAGGCTGCAGCCCTATGAGCCCTGAAAATCAGATTAAGGCTAAACTTAAAAGTTTAGGCTAAGAGTGCTGGCATTATTCTGAGGAGAGCCACGGAAAATTTTGAAGCAGAGTGATAAGATCAAAGCTGTGTTAGAAAGATAAGGTGAAAGTGATGAGTGAGGAAGAAGTGTAATGAGAGTCTAAAAACAGAGAAATCAGATATAAGGCAACTGGAAGAGACTAAGTATAAGGTGAGACGCACAAAGTGAGGAGGTGACAGTAAAAAGAGAAAGTGATGCATGTAAGGGCTAGCTAGTTCAACATCCTTCTTTGGACTAGGCAACAAATAACACTAAATGACTCCATTTTTTATAACAGACATTCTCTTTCTTATAAGCCTTTATAAAGCAACAATGCATTAAATTTCTATTTTCAAAAATATTTTTGATACAGTGACTACAAAGTTTTGTAACACAGGGAACAGGAATCCAAAGTCAGAGTAGGTTTCCCTGACTCGGGCAAACAGTTTAAACATTCCCTTTTTGGCCCCCAAAAATTAACTCCATAGTAAGTCAAAAGATATTAAACCCACAAAAGAGCTATTGAAATATGGGTTAACCAGTTAGGAAAGGAGTCACTAAAATTAATAATAACAATGCACACAGGACCCAAGCTTAAATTTAGAATAGGGTTTTCATGACAAATCTCAAATTGGTATCTATCTGCCAAGATTCTGGAAATAAGACGCTTAAGTTCCATTTTGCCACAACTCTCTACACCTCAGATGACTTGTTAAAGCAGCATTTTACAAAAAGGGGGTGGGAGGGGAGTAAAGTATACACTCAAATCCCAAACTTGGCTCAATACTGGCAAAATTTGTAAGCAATAAAAAGAAGGGAAAAGTACCAAAAACAAATGTCCATCCAGCTAGATAAAATGTAACTAACTTGAAAAAACAAAAGGGGTAAGAAAGTCAGGAATTCTCAGCATACTCTCCTTTCATCATTTCTCTAGTATGAAAATTTTAAAGTACATGTCAGGATTCCTTTAAACTAGACATTCCTAAAATACACATGCTCAAAAACAGGAAGGAGGAACACATCTCCATAGTTTTTAAGAAGTCACATTTGAGCCTGTTCAGGCAGTTTTCCTAAGAATTATCCAGTTATTTAAATCAATTCTTTGCTCTACCGGGGTACAGAAAAACAGCCCATACTCCTCTTTTATTAAACACTAGAGATCCGGTGCACAAAATTTGTGCACTCAGGGGGGTGGGGAGTCCTTCAGCCCTGCCTGCGCCCTCTCGCAGTGCGGGAGATCTCAATTGGACATCCTTAGTGCTGCCGCAGAGGCCGCCACCGCCACCACTGCGCTTGCCAGCTGTGAGCCCAGTTTCTGGCTGAACGGCGTTCCCCATGGGAGCGCACTAACCACCAGGAGGCAGTTCCTGCATTGAGCATCTGCCCCCTGGTGGTCAGTGCACATCATAGCAACCAGTCCTTTCACCGTTCAATCGATTTGCATATTAGCTTTTTATTATATAGGAAGGATGCTCTAACACCATTTGTTCTTTCAACTGCCTTTCCTTAATTGTTTTTTAATTAATTTCTTTATTGATTAAGGTATCAAATATTTGTCCTCATCCCGCCATTCCCATCCCAAACCCCTCCCCACGCATGCCCCCACCCCCCTATTGTCCATGACCACTGGTTAGGCTTATATGCATGCATACAAGTCCTTTGGTTGAACTCTCCCCCTTACACCTACCCTCCCCCCCTACCTTCCCTCTGAGGTCTGACAGTCTAATCGATGCTTCCCTGTCTCTTCTCTGTTTTTGTTCATCAGTTTATGTTGTTCATTATTTTCCCTAGATGAGTGAGATCATGTGATACTAGAAATACACTTTTAAGAACTGAAAATGAGACAAGCAATAAGGGGGGATAGTAAAAGAGTATCATGTAAGGAAAAACATCCTATAAGTAAATTACATCTAAAAAATTTTTACTTTAGAAAATTAACTTTCATTTGTAATGCTAACAAGACACCCATGAAAAACACACACGGTGTCAAAACAAGTCAAAAGAAAATCGTTTGGGCAAAAAATGAAAAAGGATCCCAAGACAAATTTATAGAAAAGATTCCTTTATTAACTTTTGGTCAAGAATATGTTTGTATATTTTCAGAAAACAACTCCAAGACCATGTGGATTCCTGTAACAGAGAGGAATTGACAGGACTGCTCCAGCCATGAAGACAGAAGAGAAACAGTCCAGAGATGGAAGACGCTGACGATGCCTTGCCATACTAGCAGTCAGCAGCTGTGCGTCGCTGCAGGTTGCCCAGGACCAAACCAGAGAGGGTCAGACCTGCATTACCACCATTTGTCCACCATCCAGAACTGAAATATCATTGCTGACATGTACACATAAGGAACTGTTTGACATTGAAAATGGGACTCAAAAGAACTGTTGGCCCAGAAAGAAACTCACTACAGACTGATTCATTTGCCTCTCAGCATAACCTAATTGTTTTTAAACACTTTTTAGAAGCAATCCTTTTAGAAAAATTATTAGAAAGGAGAGGCTAGTGCTTAAACTATTTTGCCTAAAGCTTCCTTACTTACTATCTTTATTATCTTTCAAACTAGTACATCATACACTCCACTCTCTAAGACCAACCCATTTTTCAAAGTCCACCTATCTCCATGATGTCTTCCTCAACAACACCAGCACACAGTAAATTCTACTTCTGAAATTATAAACTTAATGTAAACTGTAATCATATATATGCATATGTTATATTTGATCTCCCATCTACGTGAAAGCTTAGAACAGGAGGCTGTTCTGCACTTTTCAACATTACAAGCAACTGCAAAGCCCTTTTATAAGGTAGGTGTCAACTTATAACATCAATGGGAAAAAAGCTAGCTCTTTGTCTAAATATGGTCCTCTATCAGCCTATTCTTCTCCACCTCTTTACTCCCAAAAGAAAACTAATCCCAGTCCCATAAGGTTCTCCTTTACCCTGAAAAGGGATAACTTTCTTTGTACACTCAATCCATGTCAAGTGCTTTTAAGACATTATCTTTTCATCTTAAACTTTTAAAGTGGGTGTGTGTGTGTGTGTTTTAGTTAAGGAAGCTGAAGCTTGGTTGTGGTGGTGATTTGAACCCAGCTCCTAAACTTTGGAGTCTCTACCACACTACTGGACACAAGCAGATGCCCAAAGACTATTAAAATACCAACAGCATATTTCATAGATCTAGAACAAATATCCCCAGGAGGCCCTGAATAGTCTCAGCAATCTTAACAACAACAAAGTTGGAGGGATCATAATATCTGATATCAAACTATACTACAAACCCACTGTAATCAAAACAGCCTGGTGCTGGCACAAGGACAGGTATATAGACCAATGGAACAAAACAGAGACCTTAGAAATCGACCCACGCCAATATGGTCAACTGATATAGTGTGGCACACATCTGTAATACTGTAAATTATAAATAAAAACTTTTTAATTAAAAAGCAAATGTGAAAAGGAATTTCTTATATGCAAAAGGTCATTTACGAAAGAATATGAGAAACACTGAGAGATGGTCAAAGAATACAAACATACAATTAATAATTTGCATTCAGTTACCCCATTAAACTTTCAACATCAATTGTAACCAAAGATACGTAAATAACGCAGTAAAATCTCCATTTTTACCTGTGTTGCATTTTTAAATAACGCCCACTTGTAAACAAAAGTATCTGTAAATAAGCACAAACCTAACTCTAATGGCAGACAGAATGGATACACCTTTCTGAATGGATTTACTGATGTATGTCTTCAATCTTGAAAATATACATGCCATTTGACCCACAAATCTACTTTTATTACCTATCCTAAATGTAAAGATTTATCTACACAGATGTTTAGAAATAACCCCACATCCAAAAATAAGATTGGCTTAGTAGTACTACAATGCCACTTAAGAAATCAAGTTGTAGAGATTTTTTTAATCACATAAGGAAATACAATATACAATGAAAAAGTAAATTACAAAATTACAGTAAGATCTCAATTTAGGAAAAATTACAAAAGGATATAAAAATGTATACTAAAATGTCAGCAGTGGTTACCACTAGTTGATATGATTTTTACTTTCTTCCTTTTTATTTTGTGTTTTCCAAGGGTCTACAAAGATTATTGCTTTTTAAATTAAAAAAACTAAACTTTTACAACAAGGTGTGAATTATCATATCACTCCTTTAGGTAAAGAGCTGTGGTCACAAACCCTGTTCCATCCATCACAAGTTTAGCTGAAACTTAAAGGCAGTGAATTTCTATCTTAAGCCAGAGGGAGGGGGAGGAGAAGGTCTGGATAGAGGTGGGCAAAGGAGGGGGGTGGGAGAGGGTGAGACATCTGTAATAATGTCAACAATAAAAAATAAAATATTTTTTAAAATTCCATCTTAACATCCAGTTGTAGGACATTTGGCATCAGCTACAATTGTTGACCTTCCCTTGACCTTCTAGCCTAAATTTAGAATTTTTTGAAAACAATATCCAAGTGCACTGTCATTTTCTTGCAACCCATAAAAAGCCTCTCAATTCTAAACAAAAACTCCATGTAGCTAGTCCATATTGGCATACTTATTTTAAAATTAAAATGCTGATGAAAAGAAAACAGCAATTTCTGAAGATGTGATTAATAACTGTCTTTTTAAAAAATCTAAGAACAAGGTTCATTTCCAACAAAAAATTTTCTCCTATATAAAAAAAATCATCACTCTCCATTCTAATACAAGTGAACTTAATCAAACTTTTAATATCTCTTAAATCCATTTATTCAAATACAGAAAAAAACAGCTTGTTTAGTGCCAATTTCACCCCCTTTTAAGAATTTAAAGAAGGCTTTAAAGCTTCAAAATGCCTTCGTAAGTTATTATCTATTTAATAATAAAAAATGTTTAAAGACCAATAAGTTGATATTAACCTTCTAGGAGGGGGAAATGTTATTACTGAGTAATCCAAGCCTCCATTCGGAAGGTCATAAGAAGTTTACAGAACTCAAAAGCTCAAAAGTAAGTCACTGGTTAAAATAACTATGTTCTAATCACTACTCGTGACTCTACTATAAATTATTATATAAAGGGAAAAATTTTTTTTACTGATTTGAGAAAGAGAGAGAAGGAAAGGGGGAGAAAAACATCGATTTGTTTATTCCACTTATTGATGCATTCATCAGCTATTTCTTATATGATAATAATTTAATGTGGTATTAAGTCAGTCATTTTTTAGTCATTCTTGTGCATAAAAGACCATAGTTAGATTTTGCATGTTTACTGTTTAAAATCATTTTATCTACTTGGAAACTGTCATGACCTTAACTCAAAAATGAATTCATATTGAATCTTGCAATTGAAAAAAGCAATTTCAGAAGACTATTTTGCCATATTAAGTGATTCTCTAAAATGCAAGTTTATTAAAATGACAGAAGTATGGATGTTTACTTTTATCTTATAAAAAAACTAAACAAAGGCCTTTCAAGTCACCTATTTTACAAATTAATTTTTCGTTCAAAGTCTCATCTTAGATAACCCACAAATTATAATAATAACTACCATCAACAGAATGTTTTCCATTGGGTTAAACACTTTTATCACATATAACACTCACAATACCCTCATCCTGAACACATTATCACCATTTTACACATAAAGTTAATAATTTACCTACCACCCTTGTCCAAACTAAACCTCTGTCCACATTACAGAAAAACAATTACAAGAGATTTTCTGATTGCAAATAAACACATATAAATAATAGCACAAGTATTCAAATTGGCATTTCCTTACATATCTATTACTGTGTCTTAAGCACAGACAACTTTACAATTACAAAACTGTCATCTCATTTGTTTCCCATAGCAGCCCTGTTAGGGGATTATTATCACTACCATATGTCATAGGCTTCAAGGATCAGAGAGCTGAAGTGAAGTCACTCAGGTTTTGATTCCTCCTCCTTTTTCCATACACCATCTTTCTTCTTTTTGGTTAAAGAAACATAACCCCCACAATCAGAGTATTATGCAATAAAAAGATGAATGTATTAGAGATCTAGATAAGCAACTTTCATCAGTTACATTCTTCACCAAGTTAATAGAGTTACTATTTTGATGCCAACCATGGAAGTACAAATTATGTAAATAAATTTTGTTAAGCTAGCATATTAGCAAGGGAATCCCCTAGATTCTACTTGTACTGGCCAGAAGTCAGTGAGAAGTACAAACTCTCTCCTTGTGTAAAAACAGGATGTCTTTCATGACTTAACAGTTGTTTCAAATATACATCTGCCCATAAAATTAACTACCTTATAGCCATTTGCTCCAGAGTGGGTATTGAGGGTGACTACCTGTATACACACATTTCTACTCAAGTTTAGCAAATATGTGTACGTTCAAACACACGGAGTTGTGATTAATAATAACTGGAAAAATCATTTTTAAAATACAATAGTTAGTTCTCTTGGCTCTGCACTTATGAAGTCTTCGTTCTTCTCAAGGTGCACAAGCAAAATTGTTCTATTTAATTACTTCTACTTCTTTCTACAATATCTACCGTTACACCCTTTCTACTTTAAAATTTCCCACTCCTGCCCTGGCCTGTGTGGTTCCGTTGGTTGGAGCATTGTCCTGTAAACCGAAAGGTCGTGGGTTCAATGCCCAGTCAGGGCAAATACATAGGTTGAGGGTTTGATTCCTGGTTGGGGCAAATACTGTCCGATTGATCTCTCCCCCCCCCACTTCCTCCCTCTCTAAAATCAATAAACATATCCTCAGATGAGGATTAAAAAGAAAATTTTTTATTTCCCACTTCACTTAGTGACTTGCCCCATCTTTACTTTTTTTTTTTTCTAATCCCCACCCAAGGATATGTTTTTATTGATATTGAGAGAGAAACATTGATGTGAGAAATGAGAAACATCAATCAGTTCGAACCTTGCAACCTAGGACGTGCCGTGACCAGAAATTGAATCTGCAACCTTTTGGTGTACCGGCTGACACTCCAACCAACTGAGCCGCCCAGCCACCCATTACTTTTTAGCAACCCTTATCTTCTCATTAGTATGATATCAGACTTCAAAGTTTTACCCATTCATCTCTAATTATGTGACAATTTTCAATGAAGAAAGGCCTCCTACTTACTCTAAGTAAGAGTGCCTCTGAGTAGTTTCTGTGACAAGTCACAATCATTCCCTCTAATATGGAAACCGAATTCCCTCACAGAAAGATTTTCAAAGAAAATAAAATCAAAGCCAGATGTTTAAAGTACTTTATAAAGTAACAACTATCCTATTGCCATCATACTTTCAGGTTGATGGGGTTTTTTTCTGCTAGCCATTTTTAAAGCTATCAGAGAAAGCCCTCAACCGACTTCTGTATTATGGGTGCTGAGAGTAAGGGATAGGAAGAAACTTACATGAGTAATGAATTCATTGGGGAATCAAGTTCAATAACTCTATATTCCCAACCATCTTCCTTAAGTTAAACAATGTCCAAGAAAGTAAACAACACACCTGAACTCTGAAATTCCAAAATGGCTACAGACAATACTATTACACTTTTAAAAAGAAAAGGAAAAAAAAAAGCTGTTTCTCAGCACCCACCCCAGAGAAAACCTCCTTTGGTAAAGCTGTAAATTACCATTACAAAAGTTTAACTTTTATTCCCATCCCTCACATTTCTGGCTCTTACATTTGAGAGCCTGCCTGCTAAATGGCTTTGCTTACAACTGTATGTCAAGCAGGTCTTCCACTGGGGCACAAACAATTTTTTTGACGTATACTGCTACTAAGTGTTGCAATTTTTCAGTGATTGAGTGTCTACCTATGAACCAGGAGGTCACGGTTCAATTCCGGGTCAGGGCACATGCCCAGTTTTCTGGCTTGATTCCCAGTGTGGGGCGTGCAGGAGACAGCCCATCGATGATTCTCTCTCATCACTGATGTTTCTATCTCTTCCTCTCCCTTCCTCTCTGAAATCAATAAAAATGTTTTAAAAAATAAAAATAATAAAACCATGTCTTGAACTACAAGATCAAACTAGATTGACAGTCTTCCAGGCAGCTGCTTACTATCAGACAGATGGAAAAATCACAATTTTGGAAAAATCACAATTTTGGAAAAATTCTAACCATTTCAATAAATTATTTTTACTTGCGAATATTCAAACACTTTATCCTAAAGTTATAAAACAGTAGCAAACGAAAAAGGAATTCCAAAGTAGGTGCACTCTACTTAAGGCCAGAATAATATCATTTTAAACTCATTCCTTATAAATTTCTCTAAGACAGCACTTCCTTCCCCCAAAAAATAATTTCAAAGGATTTCAAAACGTGACTAAACATCTACATATTCCTATTATCCCACAAAGTCATTAAAATATGAGTGTCAATGCTTTATAAAGATCCTACATTTCCTAAAATAAAGTAAGCATTTCTCTTAAAAGAGACACGAAGCACCTAAGACAAAACTACTGGAGTTGCACCTGACTCACCCCAACTCAGCACTTCAACTTTACTCATCCAGAAAGCAGAGGGAGACAAAGAGTTTCAACAGTCAAAAATAGAGGAGTCCCTATTCATTCACAGCCTGTTTGCTCTTCCTTTAAACACAAATCGTAACAAGTTACTTGGTTTCTAATGTAGTAATAGGTGACTCAGAGCAAATTAGCAGGGAGAGGGACTGTTTTAGGCATTCATTTGCTAGGAATGACTATCAAGTGAAGGCTAACTCTAGAAGGAGAGAAAAAAAGACTAAAGGAATAACAGACTGAGCATTTAATAATCGGTGAGCCGTGTCTGTCCAGTTTTAAGGATCCCATCTCTTCTCAGTGTACCACAGCATAAAAAACGATGTTCATAGCCACAGCTGAGTCAAAAACTTATGCTTCTAATTAGACTGGTACACAGAAAGACAGATATATAGACAGACACACACACACATCCCTTAGGGTCCAAAAGAGCTAAATTAACAATCCAACTGCATTCCGAGCCAATTACTTGAGAATTCCAACCAGAAGACATCTAGGACAAAATATCCCCCCCCTTTTTTTTTTCTGCGTAAACAGTTCTGCCATGTGCTTTGGTTGGCAGGTAATAATAAAATAAGCTTTATTTCCTGTTCTTTTCCCCTTACCAAATCTCTAGTCTGACATCTCCTCTGACACGACCCAGGGCTACCGTGAATGAAGAAGTGTTATTTCCCATAAGCTTTTCTATTAAAGTGAGCCTTCATAGTCAATATTTTATCAAAATGTTTTACATTTCATCTCACAAAACCTTAAATCAGATTTTGGAAAGAGAGAACTCTGAAATTCGCAAGTTCACATTTAGTGTCGTTAACAAACTCTTAGTCTATGCCATGACCGTACTGACCTAACTGTAAGCGTTTATGATTTACATAAGCCTTTGAAAACTTCATGCCTTGAAGTACTATCAAAATTCCCAGACAGAATTCCATGTGTTCACTTCACACCACGGTGAAAGATCAAATGCTAAACTCCTAAAAATAGGGGTGCTACCGGTAAGACGGACACGGCGCTCCCCGGCCAACGCGGGGGCAGGGGCGTTCCTCGTACTCCCGGAGTGGAAACTCAATTCAGCAAAACCCGAGAGCGAGGGGTCAGGTGACTTGGCACCAGACACGCTCAGTCGGAGGGTCTGAGCAACTGACTCGGACCCCAGTTTGACAACTAAGTCTGGACTCCCACCCTGGCCACGCGCAACGGCGCGAAGGGGTGCAGGGGCCGAGGGGCCCGGGAACGCGAGCGCCGCCGGGCACAGCCTGGCCCGCGGGCTGCGCTTCCCTCCGGGAAGGTGTCCGGAGAGTTTCCCGATCTGGCAGCGAGGTGTCCACTCCCCGCGCGCGCTCCTCCTCCGCGGGGCCCATCACTCCCCGGTCACCCTGCCGCCCGAGGGACACAGTAGCGAGTGCCCGCGGGTGACAGGTCGCCCTGCCGTGTCCCGACCTCTCCGGGACCCAGCCCCCCGCCGCCGCCCTTCCCGCGCCCGGGTCTTCAGCCCCGGCTCAAGGCCGCCCCCTCGGGTCGGGGCGGAGGCAGCGGCAGCCACGCGGCGAGCGGGCAGGGGGCCGGGCCCGACCGGGCGCAGACGCGCTCCTCCCGGGCACCGACAGCTGTGGAAGCTGCGGCCGCCAGGCGCCCTTTCAGGCCGCGCGCGGCGGGAGCGCGGGGCGAGGCGGGGGTAGGCCCGACAGCCCGGCTGCCCGGCGCGGCGACGGGAGGAGAGCCGAGCGACCGCGGCCACGACCCCGCCGCCTGCAGCCGGAGCCCGCGCGCCCAAGCGGCCCGCGCCCGCTCCCCACCCAGACCCCGCGGCCTCCTCCCGCCGCCCGTACCTAGCGAGGTCGTGGACGAGACGTGGTTAACCTCGGTGCTGGGGTCGCTGGTCCGCCGCCGGCGCCGCAGCCCCAGGTGCGGCTGCTGCCTCCGCGCCACCTCGTCCCCCTCCGCCATCTTGTACCGATTTAAAATTAACTCCCCACTGACGTCAAACAGCGCCGCCGCTTTATCAACCTCCCGGGAGCCGGCAGGCGCTGGCGGGTCCTAGCGCCGCCCTCAGCCGTGCCTCCTTGTCCTCCCCACGCCCTCCCCGCCACGCCCATCGGCGCCCTCGCTCCGCCCCCGCACCGCTGGCCGGGCGCTGGGTTTGCCTGCCTTTCCCTGTGGGAGGAATTGGGCGGCGCCCCCACCGCGCGGTCTCACACTCCCACAGCCCTGAGATCTGTGTACACCGCATTAGCCCTGCGCTGGAACAAACCCAGGAGGAATCTCCTTAGGACCAAGTCCCTCCTCCCCAATTCTGTAAACCCATTCTCTTGACAGCTTTTCTCCATAATCTTTGACAGGAGCCCTGCACGTGAGGTTGCTTCCCCACTCCTTTCCTTCTCTCCTTTTCATCACCCCCTCCTCCACCACAGCTATTCCCTTCCTCCCGCCCTCACCTCCAGCTATTGCTTGCGACCCGCTTTCCCCTTTTGAGTCACACACACACACACACACACACACACGTCCCTGATGTTGCTTCCCCTCCACACACCATCCTATGGTTCATTTGCAATAGTTCCATTTACTTATAAGACCCTCCCCTATCTTCTTAAGTGTGCATACCCTTGCCTTCCCGCTACTAGCACCTTGCAGGGGCAAAGCCAGAAAGCTCTCCAACCAGAAAATGAATTTTAGCAGATCCTAGTGATGAACTTTCTTGTAGGGATCCAATGACGTCCTGTAAAAGTTCAGGTCACTTTTTAAAATAGCCTGTGGACCCTGGCGGGGTAGCTCGGTCGGTTGGAGCGTCCTCCCAATAAGCCAAGGTTGTGGGTTTGATCCCTGGTCAGGACACATGGAAGAATCAACCAATAAATGCATAAATAAGTGGATCAACAAACCGACGTCTCTCTCTCTCTCTCTCTCTTTCTCTCTCTCTCTCTCTCTCTCTCTCTCTCTCTCTCTCTCTCAAATCAATCAATAAATAAACAATTTTTAAAATAGTCTGTGGAGACTTCTGTGATACTTGGTCCCTATTCTTTCGGGTATTTACCATATCCGCAGTTGCATTAGAAATTCCTTTTCTCTGATGGCTGCTAGAGGGGATGGGGGTGGGGGAGACTGGATGAAAAGGATTAAGAAGTACAAATTAGTAGTTACAAAATAGTCATGGGGATGTAAAGTACAGCATAGGGAACCTAGTCAATAATATTGTAATAACTATGTATGGTGCCAGATGGGTAGTGGAAATATCAGAGGGAACACTTTGTAAAATATATTATTATCTAACCACTATGCTGTAGACCTGAAACTAATACAAAGTAATATTGAATACAAACAGTAATTGAAAAATAAAATTAATGTGCTTGCTCTCTCTCCATGCACAAATAAAAGCCATTTGCAGATACAATGAGATGGTCATTTGTAAGCCAGGAAGATAGCCTCACTAGAAACCAACCCTGAGGCACTTTCATCTTGGACTTCTTACCTCCAGAAATGTGAGAAAGTGTGTGTGTGTGTATACACACACATACACACACACACATACACACACACACACTAGAGGCCCGGTGCACGCAATTCATGCACAGGGCGGGGGGTTCCTCAGCCTGGCCTGCACCCACTCCAATCTGGGACCCCTCAGGGGATGTCCAACTGCCGGACATTCCCTTTGCAATCCAGGACCACTGGCTCCTAACCACTCACCTGCCTGCCTGCCTGATCGCCCCTAACTACTCCCCTTCCAGCCTGATCACCCCTAACTGCCTCTGCCTCGGCCCCCACGCCCAGGCCCAGGCTTCCCTCCCTCTGGCCGGCCACAGGCGCCCGGGACCACAGGCAGCTTCTCTCAGGCACTGCTTTGTCAGGAAGGATGCCCAGAAAGCCATCCGGAAGATGTCCAGTCTAATTAGTATATTACCCTTTCATTAGAGTAATAGATATCGGTGGGGGGAGAGAGAGAGAGGGGAACATCAACCTACCATTTCACTCATTTGTGCATTCATTGGTTGCTTCTTGTATGTGCCCTGACCGGGGATCAAACCTGTAACCTCGGTGTATGGGGACTACGCTCTAACAAACTGAGCTACCCAGCCAGGACAGAAAATGTCTATTGTTAAAGCCATTCCATCTGTGGTATTTTGTTATGGTAGCCAGAGCTGACTAATAAAGGGTGCATCATTAGTGGGCAACTGAAGTGTAATTTTGCTGGGAAACTCTGGGAATTGGTACACCTAAGGTTTATTTCTCTCTCTCTCTCTCTCGCTCTCTTTTTTTTTTTTTAGGATTTTTTCTAACCAAGGGATAAAGAAGCTAGAATTTCTGCACATCAACTCATAACAGATATAGCTAATGACTGCTCCCATGAGTCATTAATTTCTCCAAACATCTAGATACAAAGTGGCTTCCTGCAATTTAAGGAAGAAAGGAAACCTCAGGAATGCATGCAGAGATAGCCCCTGGAAACTTAGTGCTGTTGGTGAAATACTGACAGAGGTTTGATGCCTTTGAAGCTGAATATAATATACTTACTCCAAGGCAGTTTCAGAAGCTGTCCAGGGGGGTTGACCTTATTCAAATCAGCATCTACCTTTCCATCTGCATCCTTCCCCTCACCCTTTCATTTAAACACAGCAACCTGTTGCTAGGGCATGCGGTATGTGCTCTGTTCCTCAATCACACCAATGTTATGACAGTCAATTACTGCAAAAGCCCTTCATACAAACTTGGAAAATCAAATACAGAACGCTATAAAATAAAAGGAAAAGAATGAAGAAATTCCTTTTCTCTCCCAGCCGCAGTAGCTCAGTGGTTGAGCATCGACCTATGAAGTAGGAGGTCACAGTTCGAATCCTGGTCGGAGCATATGCCCGGATTGAGGGCTTGATCCCCACGCATGAAGGAGGCAGCTGATCAGTGGTTCTCTCTCATCATTGATGTTTCTATCTCTCTCTCCCTCTCCCTTCTTCTCTGAAATTAATAAAGATATATTTTTAAAAAGAAATCCCTTTGCTCTGGTAAGGACAGGCAGACAGGTGTCCAAATCACTGTCTTGTCCAGGTTTTCTGACAAATCTAAAACTCACAGCCTTCATCCGGCATGATCTCTAGAAAAGCATTGGTGTCGTCGAAGCTTGCAGGGGGCCATTCTACAGGTATTTTGCTTCAAAATTCACCTGCTTTCTGTTTTCATGGGAAGGGATTTGGAGCTCCTGCTGGACTTTCTAACTCCCTGCATCCTGGTTCAATGCTTCTGGGACAGCCTAAGCCCCAAGCCATAAATCTTGCTTGATGATGGATTTCCTCTCATAATTTCTCCATGCGGCATCTATTTATTGCCCACAGTCTGCTTTATGCAAGGTATCATCTGGGGCATGCGAGAAGGTTCGAAGATGAGTATTTTTGCTGGCAAAGAATTAACTCCCAGTTAGGATTAGTAGTCAATTTAGCACTAAATGCACCCCATCAGGGACACCTCCTCCCCAGAGAGCTGGCCATTTGGTGTCCTCACTGGTGTCCTTTCTACTCCAGTCATCCCTCCCTGATCCACAGGAGGGGTACTTTCCAAGATCCCCAGCAGATGCCTGAAACAGTGGACAGTCACGAACCCAATATTTACTATGTTTTTTTCCTAATAGTATACATGCCCATACCTATGATAAAGTTTAACTTATAAAATAAGTTAGATATAAACAACAACAATAATAAAATAGAACAGTTATAACAATATACTGCAATAAAAGTTATATGAATAGCACTCGAGCCATTGTTAAGTAAAGTAAGGGTGACTTGCACACAAGTACTGCGATACCTTGACAGTCAAGTTGATGACCTAGTCCAGTGATCGGCAAATTCATTAGTCAACAGAGTGGCAAACCGCATGTGGATCACGAGCCACAGTTTGCCAACCACTGACCTAGTCTTAAACCACTACTAAGTGACTAGTAGGATCGCATGAGATTCCATCACAATCTTCAGAAGGGCATGCAAATTAAAATATAAATTGTTTATTTCCAGAATTTTTTTATTTAATATTTTCAGCCCACCTTTGACTCCAGGTAACTGAAACTGTCGAAAGCACACTGCAAATAAGAGAGGGCACTGTGTCATTGGTTTGATTCCCAGGCATGGCACAAGCCCAGATTGTGGGCTCAATCCCCAGGGGGTGGGGTTGTGCTGGAGGCAGGCAATCAATGTTCCACTCTCACATCCATGTTTCTCTTTCTCTCTCCCTCTCCCTTCCTCTCTAAAAAATCACTACAAATATATTTATAATTTTTTAAAAGGTTAAATAATTTGGTAAGGCCACATGACTAGTAAATTAAGACACTGAGATTTAAATGCAATTCTGTCTGCTGCCAGCGTCCATGTTTTCAACCATGTATCTCTGGGAAACATGCTGGTCTTGAGGCCAGGCACTGAAAAACTCTGTAATCATCTATAATAATAAAAGTGTAATGTGTTAATTAGACCAGACAGCCAAACAACCTTCCAGGTGTCATTCTGGACGTCCTTCTGGACGAAGCAGAGGCAGTTAGGGGCGATCAGGCAGGCAGGCAGGTGAGCGGTTAGGAGCTAGTGGTCCCGGATTGTGAGAGGGATGTCTGACGGCCGGTTTAGACCCGATCCCTGCATCCCCCAGGGGGTCCCGGATTTCGGAGAGGATGCAGGCTGGGCTGAGAGTCACCCCCTCCCATGCACGAATATCGTGCACCGGGCCTCTAGTATAATCATAACAACCATTTACATAGAAGACTGAGTAGCTAAAAACAGCTTCTGGGTGTCCATGGGTTTGTTCCAGAGAGCTAGAGCGGAGGTGAACACCACTGAAGTCCAGGACACGGGCACCATGAGCACCGTGACAAGACTCCGTGGGAGCACCTATTTGAGCGATCGACCTCTATGGAATTCACAGGTATCTATCTTGCAGTCACTAGAATAGTTTTGTAGTGGGAGCAACAGAAATCCAAATTTGTGAACTGGACTTGCTTGATGTGTTTCAAAATATAGGTAGAGACTGGATTTTAACGTAAGGTCAGAATACAAAAGAATGCTGGCAGGAACTCTTTGGGAACCATATCATAGTCTATAACACTGTTTCAAAAATAACCAGGAAGAAGTGAATGTAGCCACCAGGAAACAGAAACTGTGCTTGTCGCTTGCAGCAAACACTGCTGTGTGCTTTCATCTCCTCTGAGAAACAGCCCTGAAGGATATCTACCCCAGACAGCCTATCTGGACACACCCCATGTCCCCCCATCACTGCCCTGCCCTCAGGAATGCCTTTGAAGTCAGTGGGAAATCCGTGTTTCACAGGAGGAACTGTGTATCTCTGTTAAGATTAAGACAACATCTCATTGGCCTAATTACCATCGAGGTATTTTATTTGTACCTGGAGAGCAGCCAAATCTTTTCTTTCTCACACCCAAGCTGAATTCCAAACTCCCCAAAACTGAGCGGCTAGTGGGCGGCAAAAACACTCCACCTTGACAATGCCCTTAGAATTAATCCTCCTCATGGTAACCTGTGTAATCCTTGGATTCACTGCCAAGAGCGTAGTTTCATCATTATATTTTGACGGTTAAATCTGCACCTCATCTCAAACACTTCCCCCAGCCCCTCGCCATTTCTCCCCTCCCTCAATTTTCTCGGGGTCTGTCCTCAAAAATAAATGTTTAGAATGTAAGTCCCTTCTTTCTATTTCCCATTAACAGTTCTTTGTTCAAAGGCTGAGTTATCGGTGGGTAATGCCACTGCCACCAGATCCGCCCGGCAAATATTTATCTTTCAAGCTTCTCCCTTTGTTTGAACTGTATTTCAAGCTTGTCTTGATCACCATCCAAGAAAGTGAGATGTTATAAGACATACTGAAATGACTGTGTTTTAAGGCATTCTGGTTTGAGGTAATTTGCTGTACGATAGCACTAGGTAACCAGAATGCTTGCACATGGTGTGATATCAATGTATAGACATGTATACGTAGTAAAAGTGTAAACAAACACAGAGCAATAACAAGCGCTGAATTCAGGAGAGTGATTGTCGCCCACTGGCCAAGTTACTTGTTTGCTTCTGCTGTCAAGAGCAGTGGTTCTTAATTTTTTTTGTTGTTGCGGTTTTGTTTAATTTAAAAGCCATACGAATGACCAATGGCATTTGGGTGAGAGGTATGTTGCCATAGGCACACCCAAATATCCACTGGTGGCCACTGTAAATTAGACTATGGGCCACGCAGCCCCTTTCAGGAGCAGATCCAGGATGTGTGGGGCCTAAAGCATGTACAAATTTGGGGAACTTCCTTAAGCAAGCAAATTATGAATCAAAATTGGACGTGCAAGTAAATATTTATTTAGAATGAGGAAACAAATCCCAAGTCACAAAATTTCATAAAGTTAATACCACAAACGTACAGAAAAATTATATTTTTATTGATTACGTTCATGGCATACCTCTCTAATACCTTGTGTCTGACTTTTTTGGCTGCATAGCCTTTGGCTCTTTATGTTATTCCCTTTGGGGATATCATTTTCTCAAGAGAAAATAGACAGGTGATTTCGTTTTTCCCTCCAACATAGTTAACACAGTTTTTATTTATCGACAGCTTCAAAAAGTCTCTTTCAGGTTCATAGCATATAAATTTTTAGGATTATTGTCAAATTTGGGGGAAATCTCCATCAGGTCTCTTTCATGTAGGAACTTCAGATTGCTTCAGGACACATCAAGTTTGCTTTTTTTGTTTGTTTGTTTGCTTGGTTATTGGTGTTATTTTTTAATTGAATTTATTGGGGTGACATTGGTTAATAAAATTACACAGGTTTCAGGTGCACATTTGTATATTATATTGTGTGTTCACCACCCAAAGTGTATCCTTCCATTCATCCACCCTTTACCCTCTCTACCTCCACTACCCACCTTTCCCTCTGGAATCACCATACTGTTGTCTGTGCCTGGGAGTTTTTGGGGTTTGCTTTTTGTTTTGTTTTTTGCTTAGTCCCTTCAACTTGTTTCACCGAGACCCCCCAACCTCCCTCCCTTCTAACAGCTGTCAGTCTGTTCTCTGTATCGATTAGTTTGTTTCTGTTTGTCAGTTTATTTTGTTCATTAGATTCCACATGTGAGTGAGATCATGTGATACTTGTCTTTCTCTGACGGGCTTATTTCACTTAGCATAATGCTCTCCAGGTCCATCCATGCTGTCACAAAAGGTAAAATTTCCCCTTTTATTTTATTTTTTTACATCCAAGTAGTATTCCATTTGTTAATGCACCACAGGTTTTTTATCCACGCATCTACCGATGGACACTTGGGCTGCTTTCAAATCTGGGCTATTGTAAATAATGCTGCATCATTTTCTTTTCAGTGGCTAATCTGAAATACCCTTTGACCTGAAAATGCATGGTGTGTTTATAGTTGTATATATTGCATTTTGCAGTAGAGGTCTTAACATTTTAAATCATCATTGATGGAGTACAAAATCCTTTTTTTTTTTTGTTACAGTTTTATCCACTTAAGAATTTTCCAGAGACTAGTTTCTATCTCCATATTTTTCAAATATTCTTTTTCCTCCAGGCACCCCATACACGCTCCAGGTCTGAAGACTGCAGGGCACTTTTACTCCTGATTTCCCGTATGTTCCTATCACCTTTGAGTCTGAGAACACAGGAATAAAGAGACAAAAGTGCATGCATCCTTGTCAGCCCCTTCAAGACTTAAATTCAGGAAGTCTCAGGGAAACAGAGAGCAGAGGGCGGTTTGTGCTCCTCTCCCCCGTTTGGAATTCAGGGAGGGAACTGCTCCACAGAGTGGCCTAGTGCCTTCAAAAAATCGTCACAACAAACTAAAAGCAGTGGTGCACGGGGGTTATGTGGGAGTGGGTCTTTTATCTCTTCTGAGGTCACTGTACACACCATGGAGGAGTAGGGAGGTAGCTGAGTTGGGAACCAGAGGTCATCATTATGAGTACAGTGTTCAGCCTAAGGCAGGAATTGATGGAGGTCGTGGGTGAGAATCAGATAGTTGACCTGAATTAGCAAAAAAAAAAAAAAAAAAAGTGCTAGGTCCTGGACATGCCAAAAAGCAAAACACAGGCAAGTCAGATCCAACTCCACAGATGAGTGCAAGGTGCCCGGGGACCAGATTAGCCAGAGCACCTCACCACGGAGCCCAGCCAGACTCCACACAAGCACCCTGGGATCCAGCTACGTGTCCCAGGCCCCCTGCCTGTCACCGGTGTAAGCTTTCCACTTTGTCTGCGACCCTGTTCCCTTAGCGGTTGTTCTAGGAGGGAATAGAAACAGTGGAGCCTGAGATACTAGAATCAGGTTTTCAAGTCACAGGGGACGACCCCTGGAACTGCTACTAAGACTAAAAACAACATTAGACATTTATCAGGGTATTTTGGTGTGCCTGGCCATTCATATTACCATAGATAATATACTTAGATAATACTTAGATAATATTACTTTTTTTCAGTTAAGCCTCACCATCACTTTAAAACAGAGATATTATTACTAGCTCCATTTACAAGAAGCCTGAAGCCAAGCGAAGTTAAATAATTAGCCCAAGGCTACCCAGCTTATGAAATAGGGACGATGGGCTTTGAACCCACAGGTGGAACTGGGCAATTCACACTTGGAACAACTAAGCTCTGTTTTCCAGGAACAGCGTGAGAAATCGCAGCTGTATGATACCAATAGCTCTTTGGAGTTAGCCCGACTCTCCCTCACTTCACCCCCACAAATCTCCTTCTGGTCACCGTGTGCCATCAATGGCCAGTCTCAGGAGATGAAGTCATCGGTGCCCTGGTGTGTTACGTGTAGTCAGCATCTCAAATCCAGGGCCCAGACTGCTTTGATGGAGGATCACCTGTTGCTAGAGAAACACTACACATCAGCCATCACTACTCTGGACACCACACTGGGCCCTGCTAGCAGCTGGCAGCCACGCCCTCCAGCTCATTCCCATTCTCCCCTCCACTCCAGAAGCCTCTGGAGCATCTTAAAGGCATATTTTAATCCATGAAAACACATCCTTAGAAATCCACACTTGCTACGGATAACCCAGAAACTGCAGCAGCAAGAGCTCCAGATTACAACTTCGACTCTGGGATAAGGACCCTTGAAAACGTATTTAACTTTTATGTAATTCCATTTCCACAAAACTGAAGGACATACAACATCCCACTATCATTTACAGGCTGGTTGGTTTGTTTTTCCTGGAGCAAGTAGTCATGTTCTGTGTACTTCTCTGCCCAGCCTTGCCATCGACTCCAACACTTCCCTCCCGTCAGCATCTGCTTTCCTCAGAGTTCTTGAGGACAGAGCCTTATCCCTGCTGGTGCTGACAGTGCCCATGCAGAGAGCTAGGATCTATGCCAAGCGTGCAGATTGCTGATGCTCCCAGTGCCTCTGGTCCACTGGGCACCACAGCTGAGAAGATTCCATGCAGGGGCGGTGAGATCAGCCTCCAATCAGCCCTGCCACACTGTTCTGAGCAGGTCTGCTTGTGCCTAAAGCTTCCCCATGTCTCTCCTGAATAGAGACTTCACAGTTTCTTTCTCTCACTTCCTGCTGGGCATGCCTCAAAGTCTCATGAAGCCAATTCCTCTGTTTTCGGTCTCACCCCTCTAACCAGGGGTCTCCAGCAGCTCCCATTAGGATAGACAAGGAATAGGATGCTATGCCTGTACTCCACCACTCACCTCTCAGGCCCTAATCTTACCGGTCCTCTCCTTACGGGCCCTGGATTTTTGACCAACCCAGCACAAAGCAATGCACAGTAGTGATAATAATACATGCAATGCCAAAAGGAACTTGAAGGAGAAATATTGTCCTCAATAACTGTATTTTGGCCCTCGCTCAGTAGAGCAAAATTGCCCATAACAGATGTTAAAAATAAAAATACCTAGGAATTTCAGCATGGATTAACTGTTTTCCTCCTGTTCTTATTTTACCAAAAATGTGCATGTCTATCTGGAAAACAGCAATTTTAGGTTTTAGTTCATGGGCATATTGAAATCTGAAGGTCATGACCAACGGCACCCTGTATCCTTTATTGGGACGCTCGCCTTACCTGCATTCATCTTTTCTTTTATTTCATCCTTAGTTGATGGTGATTGATAGCATTTATTATATTCAGGTCAAAGGAAATCTATGGGCGAAACACCATGACTACAGGTAAGGGACTTGTTCTCAAACAGGTTATTTCTCACTATAGAAGTTGTAGGTGTATAAAAGGACACAAAATTTTTCACTCTCATACTTTGACCAGAGTGCTTTTAATATATGTAATAATACTACATGAGAACTGAGGAGCTGGTCGCCATTCAGGGGGACAGGGCGGGCTAAGCAGAATATGCTGAAAACTGACACATGGCTATTTACCAAAATTAAGTCAGGTGAGGAGCACCGGAAAACCATGGAAATGCCAGGTGGATACATCGATGCTCTGGGGAGGGTGGAAGAAAAATAATAGGCCTTTGGTGGAAAGACAGGGAAAGGCATATTAGGGAATAAAGGCATTAGTTGTGAGCAGTCAAGAATGGGAGAGACAAAGAGGAAGTGAAAGTTAAGAAGGTGAGAAAATACCCATTGTGGGTCAACAGGGAGGAAAGAGAAATTAGGCAACAAAAATTCAAGAACTAAAAAAAGAGATTTCTTAAAAGGACAATATGGAATGTATTAGAGTTCATCCACTCACTAAATGATGGTGTTCCCAAGCCCCACAAGCAAGGAAATGGAAGAATAAGACCTTGTTGTCTAGTTTACCCGCTTCAATATCCACTAAAGCCATCTGGCCAGCTATTCCCTCTGCGGCCGTAGGGAAGGGGAAAAGGATGCAAAAAACAAAGGTGGGAGTGAAATATAAAGCACAATAGCAGCAAATATTTTAATAGAGGAGAGACTTGGGAGATGCTGCTGGGAAGACTCGAGAGATAAATGCAGGATGGACTGTGAGCTGGGGATCTATCTGGTAGACTGAGCCTCAAAGGATCTGCAATGGGCTTGCAAATAGTGATCATAGATTCTTAGGCATAACTCTTTAGATCATTTAGATCATTTGCATTCAACTAAGACTGTGACTGGTTCTCTAGGCAGTGTACTAAGGACATGGTGTTGGTGTTGGGCACAAGCTGCCAATCCACCACAGATGCCCAAGATAGCTCTGGCTGCTGCCAGTGAGGCCTCCCATCACACCTACAAGCTTTCAACAGGTTCCTCCACCCAGAGACAGCTGTAACTTGCAGGGACTTCGTCTTTGAGCAGAAAGGGCAACATTAAAATTCATAGGCTGCTTCTAGTAAACCCTTTGATGACATAATTTAATTTAAAGGAGAAAGCTATGCTATTTCAATATTATACATGAAGTAATAATTGATAATACATTAGGATGCCTTAGGCTGAAAATAACAGAAAACCCAACCACGAACATCATCAACAAAAAGGAGAATGTTGTAGTATCTCATGCCAACAGTTAAGTTCAAAGGCAGAATATTTTTAGGGTTGGTTAACTTGCTGTTCAACAGCATCATTAAAACATCTGGAGGTTTTGGGGAGCTTTTTTTTTTTTTTCTTTTAAATTTTCTACTTTTCTTTCTCTACAGGTTGACTTTTTGTCCACACATTTATCCTCTATGGTTGCAAACTGGGTTGCCAAAGTTTTGAATGCCTTTTAAAGATGCAACAATGTAGACCAAGCATCTCAAACTCAAAGGCTAACATGGGCTAAATAAACAAGGTTTAAGTTTATGTGGGCCGCAAAAAAACAATAGCTTCAATTTTCATAGAAATGTAGGTTTATTTCGATAGACACATGCTGAATACAAAGGGTTGAAATAAATGAGTAATCATTAACATAAAATAATAGAACATTTTAATAAAAAATAATATTTTTTCTTGAACATTAACTTACCAGGCACTGAATAACTGCACAAATTAATAAGCGTAATGCAAATAAACCTATTTTTCTTGTTCTCTGAAAGCAAAATATTTCCTGTTGCACACACCAAACAAGTCAGTACAAGATTAATGATGTGGCAATCGACTGCTAAAATATTCGCTGCTAGTATTAGTGGAGAAAAATGGTGCGCCTGAGCGTAAGGCACGTAAATGAATGCAACACGATTATAGTAATCAGTCATTAGCAAACATTGTAGTTCGTTATTAATAATTATGTATAACAGGATATTGTAAAAATTAAGTTACAAAAAATTTATTAAATCATTTCTTACATACCGTTATATTGACTAGGCTGCAAAAATATTCGGTCCGCAGGCAGTGAGTTTGACATGCTTGGTGTAGACAAAAGAGGGTCTATTCTCATCTCTATTGAGTCTTTTCTCATCAGAAGGAAAATGCCTCTTAGACTTCCTCTGTCTCATTGCTTAGAATTGCTACACCTACCAATTTCTAAACTAATCTCTGACAAGGAAAGTGGAGTGGCCATAATTGATTTAACATGATCAAAATCCAGCTTTCCCTGAAGCACACAAGTTACCTGATATCAGATCAAAGTTGAATATTATTAGAAAGAAAAAAGGGAGGAGTTGCTGAAGCACGAGGCAGCCCATAATCTCTGTCATGGACCAGATCATGGGCACAGCTTTCAAGTGCACCATGACCTACCAACTCCTCCTCTTCTGCTCCAGCAATGCACTTGCCACGAGGGAAATGAGCCCACACCTGCCCCCTAAAATCTGAGCATAACTGAAGTATTGAAGCGTAGGAGCAGCCTGGAAGCGCTGAGATCCAGTCAAATATTCTACAATTGCCAGAGAAAGTAATGTGAGAAAGTAATTAATAGGCAGCTTATGTTGAAACGTGCCACCGATTGAGAAAAACCTAAGTGACATCATTAGTGGTGATAAAGGACCTTCCAAGTCTCAGCAAGTATCAGTCATGTACAGTTTCGGCTCAACCCTTGACCAGAGATATTTATGATAGAGTTCTTGGTTTTTTATGAGGCCTGGTCGCACATATCCTTATAATCTAGTCCTCTATAACTTGAAGTGACTTGAATAAGTTGGGTTTTTCCCATCAGAAAAGTAATTTAACTTGGATGTTTGGGAGCTGAATGAGACCTCCAGGTTTGTTTTGTTTGATTCTCACATAGTTGGCCGGCAAAGTGATTTTTTTTTTCAACTTAAATTAGTTACAAATTTTTTTAAAAAATACATTACACACATTTTTTAAAAATCTGGATTTCTGGCTTTTCTTGGGAAATCAGTGGGTCTGAGCATCTGGGCCAGCCTACTACATAGTGAGCATTATCTAAAGCCAGCTGGTGGATCCCTATTTGGAAGGGAAATAGATTCTCCAGCTTGCTACAAACCACATTTCATATATATGCTGTCTTGCTCAATCCACCCTCAGCATTTGAGCTTATGGTCCCTGACCTAATCAAAAATACTCATGGAGTTACCTAATGGACCTGACATTAATAAACCCAAGAGTCATAGCCAGTTCAATCTGAGATTGAAAAGTGTATATATACATATGAAGGGAGAGACATTTGTGTGTAACATATGATCTCCTATCAGGAGATCTGAGACATGAGGCCCATCTCCAGAGGAAAAGCATTTTGAAACTCATAGTCCTCCTCCCACACCCCACACATCTTGGGAAGCTGGCCAGCCCTGATAGGAGAGAAAGAGGAGACTCAAACATCCCACTGTTTTTGGTCTAGTCTACAACAATCACTGTGTCGTGGGAGGCCCCAGAGCACTAGATCTGATTACCTGCTGATCATGATTTCAGCTTGCAGAACAAGCCTGTTCCCATTAGTGGATGTATCCAGTTACACTCTGATACGCTTTGGGGATCTACCACAATATTCTTTTCAGGGATTTCTCTCTTTCTCTCTCTCGCACACATACACACACACTTAATTTTGATATGCTTGACAGCCAGTAGCCCAAATGGAGTCTGGAAACTGACTCAGTTTTATCAGCACTTACACGTGTTTCTCAAAGTCCATATTTTCTTCCTTCTTTATAACCATGCCCATAAAACCGGTCCTTCATGCTGAATGTCAGCGTGCAAAACAGAGAAAGCAGGGGGTGCGGTGGGGGATATTTCACCAATTATTTTCAATAAGTGCCTAATGCCAAATTAAATCAGAACTGGTAAAATGTAGTAAGTTGACATCTCAGGATCTCAGTCCGGAAGTAGCCAACATTTAATATGAACAAAGATGTGGGTAGCATGACATAATGCTGCATGTTGAAATGGGCAATTGAGTACAGATTCTTCAGCTGATGAGATGACAGAACTAGTTCTTAAAAATTAGGACAGATATAAAAAAAAATCAGCAAGAAGAAGGAACTACGTATCCTAGAGATTACTGTTGGCCTTCAGAGAAATTTCAATCAAACTGGATGCAGCCATAGGGAACTCAGGTTAGTGTAATAAGATCAGACATTCTGAGTCCAAAGCACCTCTTCAAGCATGGAAGGACACAAACAATGCTGTCCCCTGACAACCCAGGGTGAGACAGTCTGCTGTCTGTTTCACTTTCTGGTGAACTAAGGTAGTGCCTCACAAAAATCCTGTTGAAAAGAGAAAGGTTCATCCTACCTAAATTGTTTTAGCACTTGGAATGTAGGCTCTAGAGCAGTGGTTCTCAACCTTTCTAATGCCGCAACTCTTTAATACAGTTCCTCATGTTGTGGTTACCCCCAACCATAAAACTATTTTCGTTGAGAACCACTGCTCTAGAGGAACATGAAGGAATTGGACATTTTCCAGAATTTCTGCTGGTCCTTCCATCACCCTACGGAGTGCCTGAAAATGGAATGTTTAGGCATGAATCTATAAATGGAGAACTATTCCACAGCCCTTGGTGTGTTTGCCTCCATCATTTAGTTCAGTCCAATTAAATCAGAACTTCCTGGGTGCCTGTTCTGCCTAGCACTGTGCTAAGGGCTATAACAACTATGAAAGAAGCCTACAACAAATCCCTTGACCTCAAGAAGCTTGCCATCTTGTTGGGTGGGCTGAACCTATACACAGGAAGGAATTTGAGAACAACACAAGACAAGAATATAATTGAGCATTAAAATTGATCTACCGCCTACCTATTCTCAGGTTAATTATGTACCATTCCACAAATATATTACTAAATTATAACAAATTCAATTCATTATAATTAAATATATTCAAATCTATCATGAGTCACATTCCAGCATAGCTAAAATAAAAAGACAGACAATGGCAAGTGTTAAAAATGTGAAACATTTTGCAGCTCTCACACACCAATGACGAGGGAACAAATTGGTACAACCATTTTGGAAAAGCCTTTGGCAGTATCTATGAATATAAGTATATCCTAGGACCTAGCAATTCTACTCCTGGATTTATACCCAACTAAGTCCATATATATTTTATTTTTTAAAATATATTTTTATTGATTTCAGAGAGGAAAGAGAGGGAGAGAGAGATAGAAACATCAATAATGAGAGAGTAACACTGATCAGCTGCCTCCTGCACGCCCCACACTGTGGATGGAGCCTGCAACCCAGGCATGTGCCCTGATTAGGAATCGAACTGTGACTTCCTGGTTCATAGATCGACGCTCAACCACTAAGCCATACCAGCTGGGCGATCCATACATATTTTCACCAAAAAGCATGTATAAGAATAGTCATTGCAACACTATTCATAATAGTCCCAAACTAGAAACAACCCAGACAGAGAGCCAGTGTGGCTGGAGCAGGGAGAGAGAAAAGAGGCGGTCAGAAAGGCAGCTGGGGCCAGACCACAAAGGCACCGTGGGTCCTGTGAGGGGCAGGGTCACCTCAGGTGGAGGTAAAAGAGGACACAGGACTGACATGTTTATAGCAAAAGACTTTTCTCCCAGGGAAGTAGCTGTGAAATTATAAAATCAGGCCTTACTTTTGACTTGCAGTATTTTGGACAATCATCAGACAGGTTCCAGTGTGAGCCTCAGAGCGCCTCATCCGTGCAAAGCTCTTCCAAGGCCCTGAGGGGCACCCCAGCACTCTTGCAATCAAATTTTGTATTTTTTTTTTCTAAAAAAGAAAAGAAAAAAAAGCTCCCCAAATCTGCTCCTGCTCCTACTCCTGAATATATCCAAATGCCAGTGCAAATTTCTAAAATCAGAGCATCAGCAACAAGTCAGGACCTGAAGGTTTGGAAATGTGCTGCCAGGGTTTGCCTGTCCAGCCCAGGAAGTCTGAGATTACATTTCTATGGATGATACTATTCCCTTCTTTTTTTTTCTTACTAGGCCCTAGAGTCATATTTTCCTCATTCTGTCCCCAACTAACCTTTCCAGCCTCATTCTCATGGCTTCTCCAAGGCCCTCCTGTGCAAAGCTCCACCAACTTGTTCCTCTTCTGGCAAAACCCTTCTCTGGGCTCCCTGTTTTTGCATATGTTGTCCCTCATGACTTGAGTGCTCTTCCCCCTCTTCTGTCAAACTCTTGCTGAACCCTCTGCCCTATAAAGCTGAAGTCTTCTTGTCCTCCTCTGATCACTGCTCCCATGACACTGTGCTCCCTATAAAGCTGAAGTCTTCTTGTCCTCCTCTGATCACTGCTCCCTGGATTAGGGCGCCGATCCCACTGTATCAGAGTTCTCATTTACACATTTGCCTTCCCCCTGCGCCGTCCCCACATTGGACCAGCGAATTCCTTGAGAACATGTTCTGTTCATCTCCTGCATTCTCTTGCCCCATTTCAGTATCTAACACAATAGCAAGCAGTGAATCAGCGGATGGCAACCTCCCAAATACTTAGCAGGGGAGAACACAGTGTTCGAGGAAACTTCTAGTTTTGCCAACATACCTCCAAGCATGCAACTCATTTATTTTTATTTTATTTTTTAAAGACACACCCATCCCAATGCCTAGTGCGTACTAGGTGCTCAATAAATGATTGTTGGCTGCACGGCCGTGTACCTCCTGATGCAAGGCACAGTCGTGGGCACCAGCAGAGAGCTCCCCTGCTCCTGGGAGACCTCACACCGCAGTTCAAGGTGGAGGATGACAGTTATTATGGACAAAATAAGGAAATGTGATAATTTCAAATAGTAGTAAGTGTTATAAAGACCATTGGGGTGTCAGGAATAACTACTCCCGGGAGTCACTGATGAATAAATCTTTCTTCAGGGGTTGCTCAGTAAACAAGAACTAAACTGCCGGGCTCTCTAAGGGGGGATGGGTTTGGGAATGGGTTTGGTTGGGGCTTGGTCCCTTGAAAACTCTCTGAGGTCCTGAGGGAGAAGCAAAGCTTTCCCAGAGTAGTGACGGGCCCGTTTGTCAGGTTGCTGGATTGTGGAGCTGGCCGCAGTGTTTACTAAACAAACCAATGGGATTATCCTGTCAAGATCTGAAAGAGAAAGACAAAAACACTGAGCCTAACTACAAGGCCGCCTATTCAATTAAAGCTGCAAACCAGGGCGGCTAAAAGGCTGCATATAAAACAGACAGGGAGAGTTGTAATACAAGTGAGTTACATAATTGGAGACTTGCTTGAGACTCAAAGAAAGGCGTTCTATCTCAACACTGAAGGAAGAGTTGAGACTAGCAGCAGGTTCCAAGCACTTTTCCTATGAACTTTCTGCCAACAAGGAGTCTCCGGTTGGGAACAAGGAGGGACAGGCCTCTACAGCTCACTCCCCTGAGTTAATTAGGATGTCTTCTGGGCAAGGTGTGGATCCCTCCAGGTGGTGGAATCCTGGGACTTTCAAAATCATCACCACTTCGCAACTCAGAAACTGTTCCAGTTGGAAGCAACCTTTGAGACCATACGGCCAACTCTTTCCTTTTATAGATAAGAAACCGCAGAGGTCATCCAGCCAGTTGCTACAGCACAGGGATTAGAACCCTGACATCCGGGCCAGTGCCATTTCCCCTTATCACACTGCCTGCACCTTCAGATACAGCCATAGACCCGGGGTCATCAGCTGGCAGGAAACTGGGCATGAACCACCCCCTCCCCCAACAAACTCACTAAGGCTAGCCCTCCCCACCTGAAGCCTTCTCCTTTCTCTCTTTCCTTTCTCTTCTCTCTTCTCTCTCCCCCTTTTACTTCTGCAACCTGGCTATGTCCTCAACCCACTGGGGCCACAGAGGGACCCTTAGACATTGTTTTGTCTTGCTAGTGGCACAGGGAGACAGTGCAATCTGGAAACAAAACGTTTCTTTCTCTTTCAACCGTCTTGTCTACCTTCCTCCCAACCGAAGCCTTGCCCACCTGAGGGCCCTTCCTGCCACCACCCCCATCCTCTTGTTGCCCCCCATCCTCAAGCCTTTCCCTCCCTGCTAGTCAGTATTACTACTAGAATCTGGTTTAAGGCAGACCCCACCACAAGGTAATTGCATTCTAGTCGGGCACTCCAGCACCCAACAGCTTTCAAACAGAAACAAAGTCCCACCCATGGACACAGTTGGAGACAGGGCTTTCCTGACCTCTCTCAGATCATAATTCAGAGGCAGTCCAGGTATGTCAAAAGGGACTCAGAGCTGCCCAACTCCCTGCCCCACCTCCTTCAAGGGGCAAGTAATCTGTTCTTGGAGTCCATGGCCCTGGCCAGGGACTCTTCCTTTAGTGAAATCTCTATTTGTCATCCTCTGTTGCCATCCTCATTGGGGACATATAACACTAGTCATAACCTCTATGTCCTCTCCTTTGTTATAGACAAGGAGGAAGTAAAAGGCAAACCCAAACCACACTCAGAAACCCTGACTTAACAGATGACAAGAGGGCTACTACCAAATCCGGGCCAGCAGATGTGTGGCTTATAGCTTTAAACCCAGCAGAACACTGTTGGAGCTGGTTCTGCGGAAATGCAGTGGTTCTTTGTGTGGGGGACCTGCTGGGCCCAGTTAAAGTAGGAGGCAGGCTGGTGCAGGGTTGGTAGGCTCCCGGGGTGTTGGGATTACCCAGCCTCTCTCTAGAAGGACAGGCAGAACTGGCAAGCTGGCTGGAACAGAATGAGCCATTGGGAGAGCTCTTCCCTGCAACTCTGCCAGCATCCCTAAACATTCTGGCTCGAGATTGGGGGCGTTGAACAACGAAATGATAGGTCTGAAATTTATTTTGCCTCTCCAAATAAAATTGCAAGAGTCCCCCTGGCTCCAGAATTTTACAAGTGTTCATTTTGAGAAACTGGCTTTTCCAAATCCCTGCCACATCTGCAATGCACGCCAGAGAGAATGAAAACTTGCATTTCCGGGGACCAGGTCCACACTGGCCCTTTCTCATTTCTGGGCAGCAGTTGCCTTAAATTTGCATGAAAACAAAAGGCCCCGGCACCAAACTGGGTGGCTGTTGCTGGGTTATTTTGCGTTTTTTAAAATCATCTTATTTAGAAAGCCATAAGACCTTTTTCGTTGAAAACTTTTGGTTCCCTCCAAGTGGAATGGTGTTGTAGATCCAGCATATTTTGGAATAATAGGTCAGAAAGAAGGCACAGGATGTATGAAGAGCATGTGTTTAAATTTCTAGTGTTGCTTTTAGAACAATTCAAGAGTGAAGTCTTCCCAGGGTGGCTCACTGCTCCCAGAGAGCATCCCACTCCCCACCCCACCCCACCCCCACAGTGAGTCAACTAGGGAGCAAGGATGGTTAAAACAGCGGGAGGGCTGGCATCCAAGGAATGGGCCTAATGACTTCCGGTTGAACTTCCGGAAACCATTACCCACCTCTTCTGAGTGTGGCCATAAGAAAGAGCCACAGAATATCTAAGTGGCGTCTTCCGCATGGATGTCACTGAAAACACTGTGTATTCATCATGCTCCACCCTCTTTATGAGGCCACTCAGGAGAAGTTTTATTCTGGTCCTAATACCAAGGATAGATGTACATCTCTTGAACCATTATGTTACTTTCTGGGATTCTGTGCATTCTTGCAAGCAGCCTTCAGAACGTAGTCATATATTCTGGGTGGACCCTACTTCTATAAGGGCTGCCCCTGGGGGAACTGCCTGCCTGGACCCTCAAGTCCCAGAGGACACCTCCCATGGACAGTCAACCCAGACACAGAGCTTCAAGAAGCCTGACCTCAGCCATAAGCACATCCCTGATTCTGAGTTTCTGTGGGCATATCATTTATTCGGTAACAAATATTTCATATAACCAATATGTATATGTACTATGTGCCAGAGGAAATGGCCGTGAACATAGGCAAAACTCCTTATTTTCACAGAGTTTGCAGTCTTGTAGATTTACCTTGCCGGATCCACTTGCATTAGTAGATACGCTGATGAAATAAACAGGCAGCTAAGGTGGAAAAGATCAGAGGGAGGACCAAAATAACAACAACATAAAATGCTGATCTGAGCTGGAGTGAATGCGAAGGACACTTGGAGAAAGTGAAAGAATTCCATTTCTGCAAGTGACTTACCCTCTGAGTCTCAGTTTCTGCATCTAAAAAATGGTGATACCACAAAGGCTTGTAGTGAGAAATAAATGAGATCGTATTGATTCAGCTCTCAACACATATGGATAAGGTTTGTGAATGTGCCCAATAAACACTGGCTCCTATTACTTTCGTTATTATGCAATTTTATTATTATTATTTTGGCCACATGTCCTGTTTCAGTCTGGTCAGTGTTAGAAAAGGAAATGTGGGAAGAATGGAGGTTGCTGTTCTGTAGAGGTCCTGCCCGTGGTGTCCACCAACGTCCTATGGCTGCCAATAGAAACTATTTTTTCTCTTACACTTCAATAATTTCTAACCACAGTCTCTGTTTGCACCCTCTTTTAGGAAAGAAGATAACTCTTTTTGTCTGCTCCATTTTACTGACAAGAGGGGTTTTGTTTCTATGTTACTGATCTTGGCCAGTGTTAAAGAGCACAGGCAGAAGGTCCAGGCCTTCTAACTCACATCCCATATTTGTATGTTATTTGTTTTGAAAGAAGGAGGAACTCGATTTGATTTTTGTTTGTTTTCTTTTCTTGGTTTCTTTTTGGCAGTAGCAAAGGTCACTCACAGGCCACAGGCAGAGGTCTGAAAAACACACATTCTAATTTTGGAGTTCCTCAAAACTGGCTTTCGGATTATTACATCTCTAAAGCTCTTAGTTAAATGCCTCATTAAATACAACGTCTAGTGGCTGTTGATCGCAGCCCTGGACACTAGAATTCTGGGATGTGCAGAAAGGAAAGTTCCAAAGATGTGGTTCCCTCTTTGGCTCCCACATCAGCCTCAGTAAGTGGCCCACTTCCATTTCAGACAAATTAACGAGATCCTAAAATCCCAGGATCTTGAAAACCTAGTCCCCTGGCTGTACTCATTAGCCCCACCCATACGCATTCATCCATTCCTTCCCACACCTTCATGACCTTGAAGAACCTTCTCCAAGGCCCTGTGCAATGTAGCTCTATACACAAAGTGGTACAGGAAGGAAACACCCACATGACCATGCCTTCCCCACCCTCCAGGGGTTGAGAGACACTTTTTGAAAATGGCTTATTGGGTACACTCCCTCCTGGGAGCATGCCCGTGCCTCTTCATTCCCCACTGGCGTGCATCTCGTAAACTGTAAGGCTCTCCGTGAGACTTGCAACCAGGGGAGCAATGGGCAGAGGCATTTTGTCCGGGGCTGACCCCTGAACTTGTCTTGAAGTCTCCCTTTTCTCTGACTTCTCAGTGAGCCAAAGCAGCCCCACCTAGTCTCTCCCCTGTTGCTTCTGTCGTAAGCCTTTCCTCATTTCACTGGCCCCAGCCTTAATAAGCGTACTCTCAAAATGAAAAAAAAGTCAGGGGAAGGCTTACTGTATGAAAACTGAGAAGGGCTAAGAGATGGCGGAAAAATAGCATGCCACTTAGTAATTCCTAGTCAAGCAAGATGAGCAGGCCAGTGAGATAAACAGGAGAGGGACAACGTTCAAGCCCTCTGGCCTCATTCTCCATGGACCTTAAAGCACAAACAAGCTGATCAGGGCATGTCCTCTGCTTGCAGGCAAGCCAACCAAAAGCTGGCCTCGTTCAGCTGCCTGAGTGTGGGTACCCTGAGGACGAGGGGCTGAAAACAAGGTCTCTGAAAGAAGGGCTTCTTGCAAATGAGGCTATTCAACTCTTTCAGTTGCTATGGTCCCAAAAATTCAATAGAGCTGCTCAATATAACCCCAACTAAATGGCATCCTGTTACCTTCAGGGAATTGATGGCCCCTCCAACCCACTGAAAATTTGGATGAAGAAAATCTCATTGGGCATAAAGTGTAGCATCCAGGACTTAGAGTTAGCTGCACCTATTGGCAGCAGGTTTTGGACAAAAAGGGGAAAAAAATGTTTTTAGAAATCTACTCTATCCTTGCTCTGCACCATAAATTCAAGAGGATGCCGCTCCCTTAGTTCTCTTATCTCCTCAGCCTTGCCTCTTATGAACCGTTGAGTGGTCATCCACTATTCATGGTAGAGTGATAAGGAGAAATGCTCTTATTTTCTGTGATAAAGCCTGTGTTTTCGGTTTTCATGGTCAGGCAAGTAGCCAGGAGCCTGGGAGGTTTATCTGTTTATTACTCATGCCAATTTTAAAAGCTTGCAACTCTGAATCAAACCAAGAATATTTGCTTTTGTACAAACCTAGCAAGCCAGCATAGAAAACTCAAGAGAGAAAACATATATATATATCCCCTTCGACCAAATTACACAAGTTGGCATAATTCCATCTCACCAGTCAATTGTTCATTTAATCATAATGCCTTATAGCCACACGACACTTCAGGGAGAGCTTACAAAACATGATCTTGTTTATCTCCTGACCCTCCCAGCAGTCCTCTGCAGTGGGCTTGGCTGGTGTTATCACAGCAGCCTCTGGACTATGAGCCAGAATAGGGCTCTAGCTCCAGCCATTTTCTTGATTGATGTCCTTGGACAATTTCACTTACACTCTGCACCTCAGTTTTCTCTTCTCACCAAGGAGCTAAAATACCCAGAGATGAGCGAGGCGAACAGAGCTTTAGCTTCAGAACCTACCACTTACACAGGCTAATTTTGAATTCAGTTTTATGTCTCCCCAAATTATAATAAGCTTTACAACCCACAAATCCTAGCGTAGTCTCCTAATAATAGCTGCTCAGTCTACTTCCAGGAAACCAGAATACGACAGGCATCTCTATGGTCTCAGCTCTGCCAAACGTTAATCACCATTCATTCATCCCTCTGTAGTCAGTGGACTCTGTCAATGCCCCTCCTGGATGGCTGCGAAGGATGCAGAGCTGGTCCTTTCTCTGGAAAACTGGCCTCCACTGTTTGAAAGCCCTTCATCCTGGAGGTTGCACCACCACCCTCATTCAGGGCAGCCGACCAATGTATGATTGATGGGAGTGGCCCCCTCCCTGTGCAGAGGCTGCACCCCTGTTTGAAGCTCTGTTGGTGTAACCCATTCTCCTCTGGGATCAGGCCAAAGCTTGACTCCACCTGGGATGATATCCTTCCTTGGTTCCATCCTCTGTCTCATTCTGCTTCCCTCACTCCCTTCCTGTTCTTCTTCATTGTCTCAGCAAGATATGTGCAGCTGCCTCCCCACCTAGGGCTCAGTTTCTAGGGTACCTGACCTGAGACATAGAGTGCGTGTCTTTTATTTCCTATGTCAAAGCCTGTCTGGTCCACCTTCAAACACAGTCAAAAAACCATGAGCCTCCAGACCCACTGCAGCTGTATGCTAATACCTTTGGAATGAGGCAGTGGGAGTGTAAAGGTGGTGATGCTGAATATTTAGTAAAACCCAGTACTGTGACCATCCCACCCCTAGTGGATTCTTTGGAATGTTTGCTTTGAATTTTAGGAAGGAAACCAAAAAATGAGAAAACGTGATCGATAGCATTATGTCTCTTTTGATCCTTTTTTTCTTTTTTTTCTTTTTTGGCACTTTCTACCTACTGGAGATCTATAACTAGTTCTTTACCCCAGCTGAATAGAACATGAATCCAGGCTCTCCAGTGTTGCCTGTCATTTTAGAAAAAGACACCGTGTAGGAGTAAAGTGATTTGGAGCCTGTGTCTCACCTCTGACTTGGTTTGTGACTTTCAATGAATTAATCATCACTTTTAGCATGCCCATGTGTGGCATGGAAATTTACCTCCACAACTCACAAAGAGCAAAGGCTCTCTGAGAGGGATCATCCTCATGGCAAGACCACCAACCCTAAGAGAAACATCATTTTTTTTCTGAGACATAATTTTAAATCTTCAAAAGGACACACAAGAAATTCTTCATGAAAGGGAATAAAATGTGGAGCAGGAAGGAAATATTCATTTCCCAAGTGTTTGCTCCCTCCGCCTCTTAGCCCTGAGGGATCTAGAGATAATGAGTCTATTACTTCCTTCCACAAAAGAAACAGGTATGGGCTTTACAGGCAAATTCCGAGGATCTAGGTCCAAATCCAGGAACATCATTCAAGGGAAAGAGGAGCAGGTGGGCCTGATGAGCTTAGGCAGACAAATTCCAGAATCCAGCTGTTGGCAGGTGGAAAAGCCCAATTAGAAAACTGGAGACCAAAGAAGCAAGGCCTAGGGCACTTACCCAGGCAAGGCTCCTGCTGCCTGCCATGGAGCTCGTCAGAGCCATGGATTTTCGGAGCCAGCAGATTCCTGTAGACATCCTTGACACTAACCTGACCCTGAGTTGGGGAGCAAAATAACAAGATTAATTGTGTGACTTTGGGCAACTTGGTTGGCCTCCATTTCCTTATCTGTAATAATTCCTCGTTTACTCATCCTTTGAGGCCGGTGTCAGGTTCCATTTGAGGCAATACTGTATGAAAGTGCTTTGTAAACTGTAAATGTGAGACAGTGGTATCTCTAGACAGCTGAGACAGTGGTATCTCTAGACAGCTAGAGGGAAGAAAGCTCCTCAGAATAGGAACATAGGAGCTCCAAGATCTGCAGGCTCATTCTGCCTGAACTCTGAGCCAATGTCAAATGATGCTTGCAATGCAAGTGGGGCCTTCCCTGCTGGTGAGGGGAGCTGGGAAGAATCCCAGGCACAGTGCGCAGTGTTTCTGGTAAGAATGAATCTGCCTGCCCCAGCTAACCATTCCCTCCTTGGGCCACTTCAGTAGCCTAGGCACCATTTTATTACACCCACCTATTTTACAATCTATACATCCTTATAGGCGGAGATGATCATATATTATCAGGTTTTTAATGACAACAACGATGGGGGCTCCAAAACCTCCCAACTAAAAATTAAAAAACCTAATGACCCTTAAAAATCTAACAAGATTTTTCGATTGTTCTAGGTACTTACAGAAAGCAAAGCTAGAAAAATAAAATTATCAGGAAGCACATTCAGGGCTCAAAGTTAAGAAAATGTTTCTAACATGCAGACCTTTTCAATAGTGAAACGTATTACCTCTGGAGGTGGTGAACTCCCCATCACTAGAGATAGGCCAGCAAAGACTAAAGGGCCCTTTGCTAAGGTGCTGCAGAATAGATTTCTTAGGTAACCTCTAAGGTCCTGTTCAACCCAAGATCCCACAGAATTAAATATATAGTAGAACAATTCTGGATACATTGGACAAATCATGAAGCAGCAGAATTAGCTGCTACCCTTAAAAGTTGAAAGAAGCAAATTTGCAACAAATAAAAGTATGACTTTACATGTACTTAATAAGCTTATAGACCTTATTACTCCTCGCTGAAAATAGAAATAGGCCCAACAAGGGCTTGGCTGAATGTATAAAAATTTGACCCACGGCAGGTTACCAAAGGCAGTGAGAGATGCATATGAATGGTCCTCCCTGCAAAGTCGGGCCCATCCCCACAACCAGGCACTGGCAGAGGCAGGACAAGGAACTGGATGAACTTCCAGTTCTGTCAGGTGCTTGCCATGGAGAAACATCCCACACAGCACCTTTCCACAGAAAAGGCCTGACCTTAGATACCCTGAGCGATTTCTCCCAGGTGAGAAAATGGAGGTCACAGGATAGACCTGACCCCACTGACCAAACACTGTGCCTCCCGCAGGGTGAGGGATAAAAGCAGAGAGAGTGTTCTGGCCACGGAGCTTCACTCACAGCCTCCACAGAGCCTGGTTACTCGGGAACAGCCGTTCTGGTAACATGTGCAGCTGGTTCCAGTTCAGTCATAGCCACTCGAGCTCCTTCATGTCATCAAAAGCCACCCCATAAACCCCCACCCTTGGTCCCACCGCTCTAATCTGCTTCTCCATCAGCTGCAAGCACCCCAGCTGCTTGAGCCCTGCAAAGCCGTTCTTACGGGTACAATGATGTTGTTGCCCTTGAGTTCCCTCTTACAGCTTCCAGAGGCTGCCCACATTCCTTGGCTCATGGCCCTCCTTCCATCTTCAAAGCCAGCAAAGGCCAGAAGAGTCTTTCTAACACTGCCATCTCTCTGGTACTAATGTTGTATTGGCTTTTCATTGACACACCAGGGAACAATCTAATGAGGCTATCGCCAAAACAGCATTAAGGTTTCATGAGTTAAATGCACAGTTCGAGCTGGAAAGATTTGTTCTAGCTTCGTAGGTTTAATTGCTATTTGTTGATCGTGAGTAGTTTGGAGGGATACATCAGGCATTACGATGTGTGGTCAGTGATTCACACCCAAATCATTGTTTTCAGTCAGGAGAACCAAACGTTTTGGCAATTAGTCTTGTAAAATTCTTATTTATAGGGAGGCAAGGCAGCCTTTGGGATTAGAATCATCCAAAGAGAATTTTAAAGGCTTTCCTTGACTGCACGTCCAAAAATTCCTATTTACCACAGTGACATAGAAACTGCATTCTAGGGAAAACATCAGTCTTCTTCCACACTTTCTGGAAACCATTACTTCGTAAGGAAGTGGTCTGGGAGCTGAGCAAAAGCTGTCCACCAAAGCTATAAGTTGAGTCTAATCAAAACTCATCCACCATCAGAAGATTCCATTTGTAATTTTGTTCTGAGGTGGAATCGGTAAGAAAAGGTGAAAGGCTGTTCTTGGTGCAAGGATTGATTGGCCATTAAAATCTCTAAAGAGAGGAGAATCCAAGATGGCGGTGTAGGTAAACACCTAAACTGCTGCCTCCCACAACAATTTAAACTGCAACTAAAAGACAAAACGTCTATCACCCAGAACCACGGGAGAGCTGGCTGAGTGGAAGTTCTACAACTAGAAGGAAAAAGAAAAGAGCTTTGAGACGTGCACGAGCGCTGAAAAGCTGAGGTACGGAGGCGCGTGATCCGGGCTGGCTGCGGGCGACTGGGTGCGTTGCTTTTTTCAACCCGAACGGAGACAAGCCCCCGATTACTCTGAAATCCAGTCTCTGGGGAGACGCGGGGGACCCAAACTCCTACAGGGAGAAGCTGGACTGTCTGCCAGCGAGGGTGGCTTGCTTGCAGAGCTGCGCGCAGGAATAATTGTTTACTGCACTGGGGCACGGGACTCGCGGATGCCTTTGGGGACACAGAGCCGGCTAACTAGCAGCCATTGCTGTTTGCCACGCCCTAACCTAGTGACACCCTGAGGCCCTGCCCTGCACAACCTACAAACCCACCCAAGCTCCAAGCAACCGAGTTAGCATAAGAAAAGCCTGCCCTATCGCAGCTTAACCTAGCAAACTTGCAGCCCGGGTCAGACAGTTCCAAAACCTCCAAATCCCAAGCAAAGAGGAGAAAACTGCAGCTCTCACTGTAGCTCCTGCTGAGTGGCCTCAGACAGTAGCTGACCTGCACCCCATTGGAGATCCAGAAGCCAGTGTACCTAGTGGTCAGTGTGAGACACCAGATTTCAACTCCTCACATCCATAAGTGACACATTCAAGAGGCAAACTCAGTGAGCACCGAAGCCCCACTGAAACAAGTCCTGCGTGTCTTCAGCACAGCAGTTCTTCCATTATAGACACAGGGAGTGCTCACAGCTAATTGGCCTGGAGGTCAATTCCTCCCAGCATACCAACAGCAATTCAGGCTTAACTACACCAAGACTTTGCACTCAGCCCACAAAGGGGTGTACCAAGAGCATCCACATCAGGTGATTGGGGAGGCTGAGCTACTGCCCCCTATAGGTCACCTACCACACAAAGCCACTCCATCAACACAGGGAAGCAGCCAAAATGCAGAAACAAAGAAACATGTCACGAATGAAAGAAACGGAGGAAAGCAAACTACTGGATGACACAGAGTTCAGAACCACATGTATAAGGTTACTCAAGAATCTTCTTAAAACCGCTGAGAAACTTGATGACACTTCTGAGGAGCTTAGTAAGACCTTCAAGGACCTTAATGAGAATGCCAAAAAAATGGAAAAGGATCAGTCAGAAATGAAGCATACACTGTCTGAAATAAAAAATATACAGAAACTCAACTGTAGATCAATGTACCCCAAGAATCAAACCAAAGATCTGAAATATGTGGAAACAAAAAACATCCAACCAGAAAAACAAAAAGAAAAAAGAATCCAAAATTATGAAGATAGTGTAAGGAGCCTCTGGGACAACTTCAAGCGAACCAACATCCGAATTTTTGGGGTGCCAGAAGAAGGGAGAGAGCAAAATATTGAAAACCTATTAGAAGAAATAATGACAGAAAACTTTCCCTACCTGGTGAAAGAAATAGACTTACAAGTTCAGGAAGCACACAGAACCCCATACAAGAGGAACCCAAAGAGGACCACACCAAGACACATCATAATTAAAATGCCAAGGGCAAAAGACAAAGAGAGAATATTAAAAGCAGCAAGACAAAAACAGTTAATTACCTACAAGGGAGTACCCATACGACTGTCAGCTGATTTCTCAACAGAAACTATGCAGGCCAGAAGGGAGTGGCAAGAAATATTCAAAGTGATGAACAGCAAGAACCTACAGCCAAGATTACTCTACCCAGCAAAGCTATCATTCAGAGTTGAAGGTCAGATAAAGAGCTTCACAGACAAGAAAAAGCTAAAGGAGTTCATCGCCACCAAACCAGGATTACATGAAATGCTGAAGGGTATTCTTTAAGAAGAGGAAGAAGAAGAAAAAAGTAAAGATAAAAATTATGAACAACAAAATGACATCAAATACATACCTACCAACAAGTGAATCTAAAAATCAAGTGAATAAAAAATCTGAAGAACAGAATGGACTGGTGAATATAATAGAATCAGGGACATAGAAAGGGAGTGGACTGACGATTCTCAGGGGAAGCAAGTGTGAGGGGTGCGGGAAGAGATTGGACAAAAATCTTACTCCTATGGATGAAGACAGTGGCGGGGGGTAAGGGCATGGGGTGGGGTGGGGAATCAGGTGGAGGGGAGCTATGGGGGGGGGGGGGGGAAAGTAGAACACCTGTAATAATCTGAACAATAAAGATTTATAAGAAAAAAAAATCTCTAAAGAAATAAAACCAGATCTGGTAAAGTGAGGAGGACAGAAAAATTGAACAAATGCAAGCCAGGAAAGGACTGGAAATGAGATGGAGAAATCAAAAATCACGGTGGAAGGGAAGGAGACGCTAATGGAGGGACTTTGGGAGTGAAGGTAACTCCCATGCAATGTTGGGGGAAACTGTAAAAACTTCCTCGTTTTATATATATATATAATTGATTTTAGGGAGGAAGGGAGAGGGAGAGGGAAAGATAGAAGCATCAATGATGAGAGAGAATCATTGATTGGCTGTCTCTTGCAATCCCCCTACAGGGGATTGAGCCTGAAATCCGGGCATGTACCCTGACTGGGAATCAAACTGTGACCTCCTGGTTCATAGGTCGACACTCAGCCACTGAGCCACACTGGCCGGGCAAAGGTTCCTCATTTTTGACATGAAGACAAAAAGCATCATCAGTGACCAAGAAGGTAACAGGTATGAGAAAGACCCAGCACCAAAGCAGTGAGAGAGAGAGCCTCTGCACCAGCTCTAACCCAAAAGGGCTGCTTCTCAGGTGAGGAGGTCCTTGCAGCTGCAGCATCAGACTCACATGGAGCTTGAGAGACACCCAGAACCCTAGGCCTTGCCCCGGACCCACTGAATCAGAATCTTCCTTTTAGCAGGATCCCTGGGGCCTTGGATGCATAATAAATTGAGCTCCAGTTGTTATTTTTTAGGGCCTTTGCAACCTCATCTTCTCCTTTTATTTATTCTCATTCCCTTTTACTTCCCTTCACTTTTCATCATCTTCTTCCTCAAATTCAAAAAAAAATGTCATCTGTGAAAATTAATATCTACTTGGTCCTCATTCAAATACTCAAACATCTCTACTTGGTCCTAATTCAAAGCTCAAACCAACCTCAACTTATAAATATGTCAACAATATTTTGGCTCCAAAAAAACAGCAGGCAAGAGCCCCACCCCACAAGATCTATATTTGTATTATTTATTTATTCAAAGCCCTAAGTGTAGTGCTTTGTCGGGGAACATGCCAAGAAAAGAATACAATTGCTGCTCTTTACAAAATATTGTTCTTTCTTGCTCACAGCCCTAGGGAATAGCCAGGGTGGGAATGGAATTATGAAATCTTTGGACCAAAATATATGAAATGAATAGAAGGAAAACATAGGTATTTGTTAAGGCCTCCAGACCTCTTTAAGAAAACAAGCAAGACTTTCCCAAACAATATACGCAAGCAGATTATTGCTGTACATGGAAACAAGCCCTCTGTTATCACACACACACACACACACACACACACTCCACAAAAAGGGAATTTAAAGGCATTTTGATCAAAGATATCCATTCAAAAAATAAATTTCTAAAAGGAAATTTCTTTTTTTTTTCCTGGTGGGCACGAGGACCAACATTCACCAGTTGCCCAGATACCAAAAGATTAGGCTTCCAAAATCTCTTGATGTCGATTCCACATAGAGCAATCAAGCTGCTCTATGCATGCTACTCATGGTAGGAGCCCTAAAAGGAAATTTCAAAGGGAAAAACATTTATTGATACAAAAAACAGTTAGATAAAATATGCGACAACCATATGATAAACTATTATTGTTGCCACTCAAATCAGAATTTCAACAATATTTGGTGCAAAACATTAATAATAAATGGCAAAGCAGGATCAAAAACTTTGTATTCACCATCACCCTACTTTTCATAAATATCAAAGAGTAACTAAACACACAGACCAAAATGTTACTAGTCAGTATTTCTGAAATTGATATTATAAAATTATTATAAATTTTATTCTCTGTGCTTGCTATATTTTTCCAACTATTAAGGACACACGCAAGTAGCATTTGTATTTTTCTAAATGGTCATATTTGTCTCGGTTAAAGTTCTTTCTTGACCGCACTCTCTATCGCCTTACCGAAGTCCACTTAATTATTTCTCCCAGTCCGGAAAGGAGAGCTCAGAAGCATGGTGCATCTCTGCATTTGGAAAATCATGCTGGCTCTGCTCACTGAGAAGGGGATAAGGCAGGACTGGACAGGGGTCAAAAGGAGGAAACATCACCACTTCCCAAATTCTCCTATGTGAGCCCTACAATGTGAGACTTCCAGACTTTGTTCAGGGTGAATTCACAAACACCCATTATTGATTGATATGGATACACATCCTAAAGTCCGAAAACATGGTTTTTGCTCTATGCAGAAGCTTGAGAGTGAAGAGAAATTTAAAGACCATTTAGTTCTCTAGTTCTCCATCTTGATGCACATTGCAGTCACACCTGGAGAGCTTGAAAAAAAATAGTAATGCCAGGGTCCTGCCCTCAGAGGTTCTGGTTTTATGGGCCCAGGGTGTGGCCTAGGCATCTGGGTTTTCTTCAAGCTCCCCAGTGACTTCATATGGAGCACCGTAATCACTATCCCTCTAATCCCAGCTCACCACCACCCCGCTGATGTGTGTTCCCTCCAGCCTAGAGGAGTGTGTCCAGCATTAGCCAACTCCGGCACTGGCTTCCAGAGTCTGATCACGTATTTGGCCATTGGCAAAATAGTCACCTGAACCATAAGTAATTGCTAGGTGGGCAGCCATGCTCCATTACTGTGGGAGGACCAATTTTGGTGGACAAGGATCAGTCCTGACCACCTGGGTGTTATCTCCCTTCCACAGCCAAACAAACAGACACAAGTTACTTGCCCAAGAACTCACAAGTGGTTGGGTTGAGATTCTTATGCTAACACCTCAGTCTTTTAACTTCACTACATACTAAAAACATCTAATGCATTTTTAAAATATTTTCAAATTTTTGGAATAATTTTAGATTTATAGAAAATTTGCAGAGATAGCTCAAAGAGCGCCTATATACCCTCCACCCAGCTGTCCCTAATGTTAACATTTTACTTAACCAGGGTACATTTATCAAGACATCAACACTGGTACGTTATTATTAACTAAACTACAGACTTTATTTGGATTTTACCAGTCTTTCCATTAATATCCTTTGTCTGTTCATTCCATAATAATATACTTAATATAGCAACACAGAAAATGTCACAGGAGAGTAATCAAGCATCCTTCTTGGTGAGGGAGGCTGAGACGTGCATCTCAGAAAAGGTAAGACCCTCTACATGAGCCTGGAGGGATGTGCAATTATTTCATGGCAGACGAAGTTAGGTACACATCCCAGGTCTCGGTAAAATCCGATAGGGCTCCATGGGTGCTTAGTGCCCAAGGAATGTGTAGTTCACCCTGGACAAAGGCTGCGAAGCTCTAATTACAGGCTCTGGGATCAGAGAGGATCTCAAGGATGATCATTTCCATGCATGAGAGGAGAGGCGTTCCCAGGGCCCGAAATCGCACTCCTTGCCCTGCACTCAGGGAACAAGGCAAAGCCTCAGGACCCAGGCTGGTTTCTGAAGCTACTCCTCAAGTCAAAGAAACAAAAAGAACAAATTAAATATTTGGACCTGCTGATTCTCAGGATTCTCTATTCTTCGCCTCTCGGGGCCACCTTCAACCAGAGGCCCCGGCTGGTGAAGCAGGAGGAAGTGCTGAGCAAGGTGAACTCTCCTTAGCGCTGACTGGCATCCTCGGGGGGTGTCCCAGCTCTGGCCCTCTCTACTTTGGAGATCACTGGTCTTTGAGCTGGACTTGGTGCCTCGGGCAGGCTAAGACAGGCATAGTAGCATTCCGACTCTATTTAACTTGGAACAAATTCTAGATTGAGCTCTTTGGCTAGGATAGAATTTTTCCTCTCCCTCTCCCCTCCCTCTTCCTGCCTCTGAACCAGGTCTCGAGTGATGCAAGTGAGGAGCAAAGGTCACAAATTTAAGGAGGCCTGTGCATGACCTTGAGAATAAACACCTTCTTCAATTTTGCACCCTGACACCTCTGCTGGCCTCATCCTGGTCCCAGCCCAGTTACTTCCTCCTCATCAACTCTTTCACTCCCCCCACCCATCATCACAATGATTTAGCTTACAAAATAAAAAGGGATTAACAAAATCCCCAAATTTCTAGCTTTGCCCAAATTGCAATTAATCCTGTTTTAAATGTCCCAATTTTAACTTTGAAGCAGGACTAAATATGAACAGTCCTCCCGGCATCTCCCTGGTGAGAGCTCAAGGTCAGCGCATTGCTGCTGTGGGGGCAGCAGATGGAACGCTGGACACCGCCCCTCGCTGGGTGGTCCAGGGCAAGGCACTTTCGGCCCTAGCTCATCCACCAAATCTGTAAGTTAGGAGAGCGGGGCTTTAGAGAGACTTTAGAGATTTCTGACTGAGAAATGGGAAGCAGAGGGGAAGGAAGGGGGAGAGCAGGCAAGTGGTGTAGCACAGCTACCTGGCAGAAAGAAGCAGACCTGGACTGATCGCTGTTTAGTGCTCTGGCTTGTCAGGCACTCAAGACATCCAACCAGACCTAACAGCTCAGAACTGCTCCCAAACATCTCAATCCTAGTTTTCTCATCTATAACAATAAAAGCATAATATGCTAATTAGACCAGACGTCCTTCCGGATGACCTTCTGGATGAAGCTGGGGCTGTGAGGGAAGCCCGGGTCCTGGGTGCCAGAGGGAAGCTGGTGCTGGCAGCCGGGGGGGGGAGGTGGGGCACGGGGGCGAAGGAAGGCCTACTCTTGCATGAATTTCCTGCATTGGGCCTCTAGTATTAAAAGTAAAGGAATTTGAATTCCTGAATGTTTTTCATCCCTGATGACACATGAGCCTCATGAGGGGCCTTTAAAAGTAACAATGCCTGAACTACTCCCCCTTGAAGGTGCTATTTCATTAGTCAGATCCAGCCATCAGCACTGTTTAAAACTCCTCAGTAGATAAATAAAACTCCTCAGGCAATTCTAATTGTTGCCACACTCATGAACCTGTGTGACAGGTGAGAGCTGACATTTCATAATCCTGAGAAATAATAGGTAACTGGCTTTTGACTTGGCTTCTCTGGACAGAACCCAATTCAAGCGCTCCCATTAAAATGACCACAAGTTTTTTAAAAAGATTAAGACTTCCTGAGCCAGTGTGGCCCTGTGGTTGAATGTTGACCCATGAAACAGTAAGTGGAGGTTCGATTCCTCGTCAAGACACATACCCTGGTTGCAAGCTCAATCCCCAGTAGGGAGTGTGCAGGAGGCAGCCGATCAATGAATTTCTCATCATTGTTGTTCTATCTCTTTCCCTTTCTCTGAAATCAATAAAGACTTTTTTTAAAGGCTAAGGATTTTTTAAAATATATTTTATTGATTTTTTACAGAGAGGAAGGGAGAGGGAGAGAGAGTTAGAAACATTGATGAGAGAAAAACATCAATCAGCTGCCTCCTGCACACCCCCTACTGGGGATGTGCCTGCAACCAAGGTACATGCCCTTGACCGGAATCGAACCTGGGACCCTTGAGTCCACAGGCCGACGCTCTATCCACTGAGCCAAACCAGTCAGGGCAAGGCTAAGGGTTTTCAATTAAGTCTCTGGCCTCTTGGTAGAGGAAGTTGGGGAGAAGACAGCCATGATGACAGGGTTAACACATACATTTTCAAGTAGAAATTGCTCCAGAGGCTCAGAGCCACAGTAGCAGCTGAAAAGATAAAATTAAGTTGCTTCACAGGCTCAAAAGCCAGTGGGCCCAGCTCCAGGGCATAGCCATGTTGCTCTAATGCTATGCAATTACCCAGCTGTCCCTCAAAGCTGTGCAAGGCCTTGGGTAATCATCCTGCAGCCTCAGCTTGACCTCCTGGGAGGACACAAATGCCATTTAAACGAGAGGTCACATGGGTCTGACAAGGATGATGGCCAGCCTGGGCTGCAAGGAGCATTGAGTGAGCAGGAGACGTCTGTGCAGTAGCTGTTCGGGCCGTATCAACTGGTTACCCTCTGGTACATGACAGAAAGGTCCACAGAAGATTGGGCAACAGCCGATTTCAGGACCAAAGTCCCTGGACAGAGATATGTCTAGTCCCTCACAGTAGATAGTCCCAATAGCAGTCTCTTATCCAGAGCATTTTTTTTTATTCCTTTCCTACTTTTTATTACTCTCCTCTGGACTTGCTATGTGTACTGTGGACGCTGAGTGCAGTGAGCACAAACTGATGAAGAGACCGCCACCTCAGGCATGCCAGGGGGAGTGTTCTGGTGGCCTGGGGGCCACAAAGGGGTGGCGCTCCTCAACCTCACTGCACACTAGATGTGGCTGGTCTGGAGGGAGGTCTGGGCATCAGCATATTTTTCGAGTTCCCCAGATAATTTTAGTGTGCATCCAAGGGCTGGCTAACCCAGGATAGGTCGGGAGGGATCCATGGCAAGGATCTCAGGGGGAGTCACAGAGGAGGCAGTGGAAGGAAAGACCAAGACATGGAAATCTGGCAAGTTTTCAGAAGTCTCCTGCTGATACCTTTTTAAAAAATATATTTTTATTGATTTCAGAGGGGAAGGGAGAGGGAGAGAGAGAGACAGAAACATCAGTGATGAGAGAGAATCATTGATCAGCTGCCTCCTGCACACCCCTTACTGGGGACCAAACCCATAACCCGGGCATGTGCCCTTGACTGGAATCGGACCTGGGAGCCTTCAGTCTGTAGGCCAGTGCTCTATCTGCTGAGCCAAACCGGCTAAGGCTGCTGATGCCTTTTTATTTATTTTTTTAAAAAGTATTTTATTGATTTTTTTACAGAGAGGAAGGAAGAAGAACAGAGAGTTAGAAACATCGATGAGAGAGAGACATCGACCGGCCGCCCCCTGCCCGCCCCCCAGTGGGGATGTGCCCGCAACCCAGGTACATGCCCTTGACCGGAATCGAACCCGGGACCCCTCAGTCCGCAGGCCGACGCTCTATCCACCGAGCCAAACTGGTCAGGGCTACTGATGCCTTTTTAAAGCTAATGCCATTACTGAGCCTTACTCATCCATTCACTCTCTAATTACTGACATTGGCTGGGTTTCAGAGATATAACCATGAATGAGACCCCTCCTTCCTGCCCTCATGGAGCACACAGTCGAATAGGGGACAGGCCCATAATGTAATTGTACAACAGGAGTTGGTCAAGGACTGTATATGTACTCAATCAGCAGGGCACAAAGGGCACCCCAATCTGTGGGTGAGAGGCAGGCTCAGCCCACTGTTAGTCATGCTGGGAAGAGACAGAAGCTAAAATATTCCATGAGAGCTGGAAGGCCGGCCTTGGATAGGGTTGAGGCAGGAACTTCTTGGCCTTTCTAGGCTTACTCTCTGGAGCCTGTATCCCAAAACTTGTAAAGTATATACATTCAGGGGTATGGAACAACTCCAGGGTGAACCACTTATCTTGTATTTTATGAAAACACTGCATGCTGGAATTTACACTGACCAGGGAAGCGGGCTCTGACCAGGAAGGTCCATGAGGGGTAGGCTGGGAGGTGCCTTGCCATTTGACAGGGAAGTCCCTGTAAGGAAACATGGGATCTGGGCCTGTGGGCTCTGAGAGCTGCCGTGTTTTCCTTCCTATTTTCCTAGAACCATCAGTGGGGTAGAATTAAGCACAGGTCTGTGGCCATACTTTGGGCTGGCGTGGTACCCAGACACCAGTATCCCCTGGGGCCAGGGTAGCGGTGGCATCCCCATAAGTGCAGGGGGAGTCATGCAGCAAAGGCAGTGACCAAAGTGACTCCTCACCTGAAGACCCGCTAAAAGTTAGGAGATGAAAGGGAACCCATAAAGGAGACTTGAGGTCCTGCCACCATCCTGGTAGGATGTGCAGCCTGTGAGCTTTGGCTTTAGCTGTTAATTTGACTTCATTTGTACAACTTAGTGAGGCCCAAGTGTGGAGGTGGATTGGGGATGTTCAGGGGACATTTAAGTACTGCATGAGAAAATAAAGGACTGTGTATGGGTAAGGGGAAACCCAGAGGAGAGTGGTCTCTCTGGGCAAAGCAGGAGCATCAGGGAAAGACCCTCAGACACGCCCTCTGAATTAGGTTTTAGAGGATGAGTGGACCTCAGTCAAGTGGACTGAGAAAGCAATTCAGACAGGGGACAACATGCACACAGGTAGAAGAGCCTTCTGTGATCTAGGATCTGTCTGTGGCTGGGACCTGGATCTAAGGCTTAGAGAGGCAGGTGGGCCACATTGGGAGGTAAGCTAAGTATACACCAGTTTAGACGTGTGGGCCTTGTCTTGTAGCAGACGAGGAGTCCCAAAGAATTCTAATCAAGATCGAGATATAATTTGATGAGTGGAAAGATCTGACCAGCAGCAACATGGCACTGTTGCCAGGTAGGGAGAAAAGTTTAAGGAGATCAAGAAACATTCTTTGCCTGGCCAGTGTGGTTCAGTGATTGAACATCAAACTATGAACTAGGAGGTCATGGTTCAATTCCTGGTCAGGACACATGCCCAGGTTGCGAGCTTGATCCCCAGTGGGGGTCATGCAAGAGGCAGACCATCTATGATTCTCTCATCATTGATGTTTCTATCTCTCTCCCTCTCCCTTCCTCTCTGAAATCAATAAAAATATTAAAAAAAAAAAAAGAAACATTCCTTGCTACTTGTGCCCCATCCTGCTTTTGGAGGAAAGGAAAAGAGAAATGGGTTTCTGTTGAACCACTGACCACCCACTGTTTCTCCATAGCTGACAGAGAAGTTGCCCACGGTCTCGATTGCATTCTCCATTGCTTACTACCACAAAACAAAGGATATCTTTCCATTTTCAGGCAGTGCAAAAACCTTGCCTCCCTTCCCTCTGATTCAACTTATAAAAATACCATCTCTGCAGTCAAGGGTAGAACAAAAGAAGCTAAGCTTTGAACTTCAAGGGTCTGCTTCCCACAGGGGAAGTGAGGGCACACTGAGTGAGTTCCTCACCCACCTCCCACTAGCTCACTTTGAATCCTTTGATGGTCCAACCCATTTCTATTGACCCCCTGAGTGATTCCCATCACTGTTCAGGTCAACATACTGCCCCCTTCCCACAAGGAAGCAGCACGGAGCCCATGAGCTTGTTGATTCAACAACCATTTTCATACTTAATTTGCTCAGATCAGGGGATTAAAACCCAACCGAACAAAACTCTTTGACTATGAGAAGATGAAGATATACAGACACTAGCACTGATAAAGCCAGTGTCAGAAAGAAGCATTATTTATTCAACCGGCTTAATTAGTGAGTGCCAGACAGCTATTAGAACAAAAACCATGTTTTGGGGCAACTGTGTCTATTTATGTCATGATGAGCCTCCATAAGAGCCCAGATAATGTTTGTTATCTTCACCAACACTAGCCAAATGTTTGGATAAATAAAGATGTTTTATGAAATTCCCTATCTGTCACTTTAACACTAATTGACAGAGCATGGAATACTATTCGATTGTGTTCCATTTCATGGCTGTGTGGCTTCTATGGCCAAAAAAAGGGTAAGAAGAGGGCTTCCTGGAACTAGGGATTCACATAAGAATGTTTGCTTAACATGATGCCCTCCATATTGCCCCCTCTGAGTGCACACACCAGGTCCTCCCCAAAACCATGGTTCATTTTACATTAGGTAACCAAATCCCTGAATGGTTGCTAGAATTGTCCATCTGTAACCAGTGTTTTAATCTAAATTGGCCTATACACACAAGTCAGTGTACATCAGTGAAAGTCTTTTATTTTTTAAATATAATTTTTATTGATTTCAGAGAGAGGAAGGGAGAGGGAGAGAGATAGAAACATCAATGATGAGAGAGAATCACTGATTGGCTGCCTCTGCATGCCCCACACTGGGGATCAAGCCCGCAACCCAGGCATATGCCCTGACTGGGAATCGAACCATGACCTCCTAGTTCATAGGTTGATGCTCAACCACTGAGCCACACAGGCTGGGCAAAGTGAGTCTTTTAATAAAAAGGGAATCTTGGACATGCCAGTACCATTGGCAGCCACATTCTTAGGTGGTCTACTTTTGTTTTCTGCCTTCTTACCCCTTGTTCCATTTTTGTGTCCTGTTTGAGAACCTTTGGGCTTTGTGTCTTGTTCCTGGGTCCCTGGAGAATATGATTTAATTTTGTTTCCTTGCTTTTGACTGTCTGCACTGGGCTTATAGTAACCCTGGAGCTCCCCTGTGATTACATCCCAGCACACATACACATACCAATGAGCCCTCCCCACTGGGCAAGTTCTGGTTTCTGACATGGGAAGTTGGACGAAATAGAAGATGAATCCCTCGTTACAACCAGAGGGCCGTTACTTGGCCCTCCCTAGAATCCCACTCATTCATATATCCAACTACAACACAGAATCAGAAGTAGCAAACCCATTTCACTAGTCAGGCTACAAAAGCTCTAGGGAGCGGTTATAGGATTAAGCCTCGGACTGACCTGCTGGCAAAGTCCCAAACAAGTCCCAGCTTGGAGGGCACAGTCCTCTAAGCATAATTAAGCTTGGTCTTGTGACTGCTCCCTGGATCTTTCCTGGGTAGCTAATGGGCTGTGGGAGGTGCAGCAAATGCTGCCAAAACAAGTGAAACTTACAAGAACATTGTAAATTACCTTGTTTATCCCTGACTATAAATAAAGCATCAGCTTTGCAGTCTGGATCTGTTCTGTGGCCTCAGCAAAGCTCAGAAGATCCACCTAGACCCAGCTTATTATCTTTGTCCTTTTCTTTATCCTTTGCCGGCCCTCCCTTAGCCCTCAAACAGAGGTGGTATAAACAGTTCTCTTGCTGAGAGATTCCCAATTCACCTGTTTGAGCCTTTATGTATAGTTGCCCACACTGAGGTGGACTTATCATCCAGTAGTCACCTTTTATCTACCCCCAAATCATTCTCCTTTTGAAATTAGAGACCAATTACTATTCAGAGGATTTGGGATGAAGTTGATAAATTAGGACTAAACTCAAACTAGCTTAAGTGAAGAAAATATTGCATTGGATGGATACTGGGGGCATTTATGGGATTTGAGGAAAAATCCAAGAATCCAATCTTCAGAAAGGCTGGGATGCTGCTGGACCTCACACACTACTAAAACCAGGAGCGCCGTCTCTGCCAGTCTCTGCTTCTGCCTCCAGGAGATGAAGTTCCTATTCCTCTCTGAAGTCCAGGTTTCTCCCCCTGGTAGAAAACCCGGACACCAACAGCTCCTGGTTTTTCATCTTACAGCTTTATCCACTGGAGAGAGAACCTCCACGGCTCTCCTTCTAGTCTGCCATCCCAAATCTTCAGAAGGAGCTCATTGGTCCACTTTGTAACCTCGCTGCTTCCACTGTAACCTTTTGATGGGGGTGAGGACACAGCTAGGCAGGGCACAGTGTGACAGTCTCCAAGAAGGGAATTTCCACAACTGGTCAGAATAAGCGTAGGTTACCACCTCATCTTGTTTCTGAGCTCTTGCCAATCCCAGCCACATCTGGCAAAACAAGAATTTCCCTGTTGTATCCTAGCTATGTCAAACGACAGAGTCTGCAGTCTGTTTTAGATAAGCCACTTGTGACATCCTTACTAATTATTGGCTTGTAATACAGAGGATCCCTTTTCTTATCACTATCTAATAGAGAGAGAAAATTGAGCTACTTAGTCTGAAGAATCCTTGTATCTTAGACAAAGACCTTGTTCTCTATTCTGAATGAGGCCAATCCTTGACAAAATGTAGTATGATGGAGTGGTTAAGCACAGAGATTCTGGAGTTAATGAAGGTCTGAGTTAAAAGGCCTGCTCCAATATTTATAGCTGTGTGACACAGCCTTAGTTTTACCGTCTATAAATGAGAATAGTCGATACCCACCTCCTGGTGTTGGGGTGAGAAATATTTGAGATAATGCATGGAGAGCACCTAGCACAGTGCCTGGCACACAGAAGGCTTTTCATGACCCTGGATAGATCCGGCCTTTGGCAGTGTCCCTTCCTGACCGCTTTCCCTGCTGCCAGTCCTTGGGATATCCAGGGCTTTGCCTCCAGCCTGCTCCCCAACTGTTCCTTCTCCATATGATTTCCTCAAGGAACCTTTATGAAATATACACCCCTACCCCAATTTTAAATCTTCCCTGGCTCACTAAAACAATCAAGATAAAGTTGAACTCGCTATCGTGGGCCCCAAGGCCACTCTCAGTTTGGACCCTGCCTGCCTCTCCCACCTCCCCTTGTCTACTCTGAGCTCTCACCATGCCAGGTCACTTGCTATTGCCCAGCTATGCCATGTTCTTACACGAACACACATGTCTGCCTCTTCCTGCAAAGCCTTTCCCCGGCTGCCTCCAGCTATCCTAGCTAAATAGTTTTCAAGATTTGTGTGGTCAGGAGATTTCTGGAAACTTTTGCTGACCCCAGCCCCATCATGAATTAGGTATGTCTCACCTGACTCCATCTATGCCCTTGTGTGCGTCTATCACTGTATTTACTTGTTTGTCTTTGCTATTAAATTCTGAGTTTCTTGTCATACAACATAATAAAAGGAAGATAAATAATCCAATAAAAAAATGGGCAACGGACCTAAATAGATACTTTTTGAAAGAAGACAGAAGGAAGGCCAAGAGACATATGAAAACATGCTAAAAGTCACTAATTATCTGAGAGATGTAAGTCAAAACGACAATGCGGTGTCATCTCACACCTGTCAGAATGGCAATCATCAACAAATCCACAAACAACAAGTGCTGGCAAGTATGTGGAGAAAAAGGAACCCTCGTGCACTGCTGGTGGGAATGCAGACTGGTGCGGCCACTGTGGAGAACAGTATGGCGTTTCCTCAACAAACTAAAAATGGAACTCCTTTTTGACCCAGTAATCCCACTTCTAGGAATATATCCCAGGAAACTAGAAACACCAATCAGAAAGGATATATGCACCCCTATGTTCGTAGCAGCACAATTTACCATAGCTAAGATTTGGAAACAGCCTAAATGCCCATCAGCAGATGAGTGGATTAGAAAACTATGGTACATCTATCTACACAATGGAATACTACACTGCTATAAAAAAAGAAGGAGTTCTTACCATTTGCAGCAGCATGGATGGACCTGGAGAGCATTATGTTAAGTGAAATAAGACAGGCAATGAAAGAAAAATATCACATAATCTCACTCATTTATGGAAAATAAAGAACATTATAACCTGACGAACAAAAAGATAGATACAGAGGCAGTAAAGCATCGAACAGACTGTCAAATTACAGCGGGAAGGCTGGGGAGTGTTGGGGAGGAGGGGAAAGAGATCAACCGAAGGACTTGTACGCATGCATATAAGCACAACCAATGGACACAAGACACTGGCGGGGGCGGGGGAGGTGGGCATCGGGTGAGGGCATGCAACAGGGAGTAGGGGAGGCTGAGGGAAAGTCAATGGGGGGGGGGGAAGGAGATATATGTAATACTATATGCAATACTTCAAACAATAAAAAATTTTTTTTTTAATTCTGAGTTTCTTGAAGGCAAGATTGTATTACCAACACCAAGTACAGAGCCTGGCATAAAAGAGATGTTCAAGAAAGTTTGGTCCCTGAAACCCCAATGACATCATTGTGAAACCAAGTGCACTGGAAAGGATGAAGGGGAAACATACAGTCCTTTTCTCCATGTGGCTAATTGAGCCAGCTGGGCACACAACCCATAACCTTGGCCACAACAGTCCAATTGGCACTTCTAGTTGTTCCACAGGAAACTGCATCCAGCATTGCGTATACAATATTGGGTTTCAAAGCTGGAAACGTACCTGCAAAGTTCTTACTTCTTGTGATATTGGTCAAAAGGCTTAACTCTTGTCTCCCTGGCTTATAAACAGGGTTTATAATACTTGGCTACAGAGAGCAAGTAAGACAATGCCTATAAAATGTAAGCGAATCATTGAAATGCTTTCTGTGTGGAATTTGTCATGGTTAATGTTAGAAGATGGCAAATAGCCCAATCTCTAAGAAAAAGTTTGTCTTTGTTCCTAAACATAAAATCATTGTCCGTTACAAAATAATGCTGGTGATCATTTGGGAATTGCATCTCAAGTGGAGACCTGGGTGTGCATTTTACACCCCTCCTGACTTTTAGACTTTACAGAATTCACTGGAGCCTGACATGGGACCAGGTTACAAAGCAAAACTCCTGTAATGAGCTCTTCTCAGCACAGCCAGTAAAAACAACCCTCGGGTAATATCTCACTTGTCCTTGTTACATAGGTTTCTATGCTTTCACAGGTTAGCCTCTACTGAGATGAACAAGTAAAAGGAAAAGCTGAAACTAACTGTGAAAATAAGAGCTGCATTATTTACCTGTAGGGATTATGTATTGGGTTTTAGCAATATATATTAAACATTGCAAAGCTTCTTCTTGCTTATAATTATTAACGAGTGGCAGAGCAAGTCATGGTAATTATCATCTGGGAATACCACTTAGATAATGCACAGCTCTAAGAAGGTAAATTAATTCCTAAGGTCAGGTGGTGTTGAGCAGAAATGCCAAAGTGTACAGTATATAAAATAATTAGTAAGGTAACCATGAGCAGCAAGACCATAAACTAATTTGAGTGACCCAGCCCAGGAAGGAGACACTACAGCCTCATTAGGATTTGCACATTTCTGAATGTTGTTCTATTACTAAGTACTGTGCAATTTGTGGTTAGCATCCCCTAGGTAACCAGCATATGGGACCCAGCATGTAAACCTGAGGCAGCGTGGAAGTCAGAAAGCCCTTATTCATTGCATTAACACTTAGGAAGCACTGACTGAATACCTGGCATCACAGCAAGTCCATTAAAGTAAGTTCCTGGCCCCAGGGGGAGGTAGATGTGGCAACCAATATGAGAAGGGCAGTTCCCAGTGTGCACAGAGGCCCCCAAGGGCCCAGGGAAAGGAGTGGCTAACTCTTCCTGGGAACATTGGAAAGGGTATCTTTGAGGACAGCTTTTAAGCTAAGTCTTGAGAAGCTCCTCTGGCTGAGAAGTGAGGAGAGGTCATTCCAGGTGAAGAGAAAAGCAAGCGCTGTTGAATCCCTGCTCACCAGGATCCCAAGTGGGCCCCTTAGGGGGTGGCCAGGAGTGGGGAGAGCCAGAGAGGAGTACCAGGGAGGTCAGCGCAGACAAAGTTCAAGTCGGTTGACAACAGCATCAAAGGGTCAGAAAGTGGCAGAACAGGAAAAGAGAGGAGACCTAGAAGAGACAGAGGCTCCTGTTTATTGGTGGCCACCACTTGATGAACTGGTCTGGTTTAAAAGTGAAGGACCAGAGAAACCAAGATAGCAGCATAGGTAAACACCTAAACTGCTGCCTCGCACAACAATTTCAAAACTACAACTAAAAGACAAACAGACATCATCCAGAACCACAGGAAGGCTGGCTGAGTGGAAATTCTACAACTAGAAGAAAAAGAAAAACACACTGAGACTTACAGGAGCTACGGAAGGCAGAGGTATGGAGGCATGTGCACGCGGAGAGGGCTGGCAACTGAGTACACGGCTGGCTTTCTCAATCGGGAGGGAGACGAAAGCTCCCGACTGCTCTGAACTCCAGTTCCGGGTGAGACATTGGGGACCCAGACTCATACTGGGAGAAACTGGACTGTCTGGCAGTGGGCGAAACTCGAGGGTGGCTTTCTCTCAGAGGTGCTTGCAGCGATTACCACAGGACACTGAGAACCAGGGACCTCTTAGGGCAGGGCTGATGGGAAGCCATCGCTGTTTGCCCCACCCTGTAATCCCACCCCACAAAGCCATAGCTGTTTGCTCCGCCATGAGACTCTGCCCCATCCAAGCTGAGCGCAGAGGCTTTTGCATATGAATGACCTGATCCTTTGAATTTTACACTTACCTACAGCTGAGTCAGTGAGACCCAGAACATCCAAAAGAAGGCCTAAGGCTCCGCAGCAGCTTGCATTGCTTCACAGCTGCGTCTCATCTGGGCACCTCCAAAACCCAAACAAAGAAGAGGAATCTGCAAATCTCTCCATAGCTCCTGCTGGGTGGCCTCAGGCAGAGGCTAAATTAGCACCTCCATGGAGATCCAAGAGCCAGTGTACCCGGGAATCAGAGTGGGACCATCCAGATTAAACTCCTCAGATCCATAAGGGACACACTCAGCGGGCAGACTAAGTGAGCACCAAAGCCCCACTGAAGCAAGTCTTATCTCATAAGGGTGTCTCCAGCACAGAAGTTCTCCCATAGTAGACACAGCTGATCCTCACAGCCAATTAGCCTGGAGGTCAATTCCCCCCAGTGATACCAACAACAATCAAGGCTTAACTACAACAAGACTGTGCACACAGCCCACAAAGGGGTGCACCAAGGGTGTCCACCTCAGGTAACTGAGGAGGCTGAACCACTGGGCCCTATAGAACACCTAGCACACAATGCCACTCTATCAACTCAGGAAAGCAGCCAAAATGCGGAGACAAAGAAACAGGTCACAAATGAAAGAAATGGAGGAAAGCAAACGACTGGCTATAGAGTTCAAAACCATGGTTATAAGGTGTTTCAAGAATTTTCTAGAAAAGGCCGATAAATTTAGCAAGACCCTCGAGGATATGAAAAAGGACCAACTAGAAATTAAGCATATACTGACTGAAATAAAAAATAATATACAGAGATCCAACGCAGACTAGAGGATCGCAAGAATCAAGTCAAAGATTTGAAATACAAAGAAGCAAAAAACACCCAAGTGGAAAAGCAAAAAGAAAAAAGAATCCAAAAATATAAAGATAGTATAAGGAGTCTCTAGGACAACTTCAAGCGTACCAACATCAGAATTATGGGGGTGCCAGAAGAAGAGAGAGAGCAAGATACTGAAAACCTATTTGAAGAAATAATGACAGAAAACTTCCCCCACCTGGTGAAAGAAATAGACTTACAAGTCCAGGAAGCGCACAGAACCCCAAACAAAAGGAATCCAAAGAGGACCACACCAAGACACATCATAATTAAAATTCCAAGAGCAAAAGACAAAGAGAGAATCTTAAAAGCAGCAAGAGAAAAAACAGTTAGTTACCTACAAGGGAGCACCCATATGACAGTCAGCTGATTTCTCAACAGAAACTATGCAGGCCAGAAGGGAGTGGCAAGAAATATTCAAAGTGATGAATACCAAGAACCTACAACCAAGATTACTCTACCCAGCAAAGCTATCATTCAGAATTGAAGGTCGGATAAAGAGCTTCACAGACAAGAAAAAGCTAAAGGAGTTCATCACTGCCAAACCAGTATTATATGAAATGCTGAAAGGTATCATTTAAGAAGAGGAAGAAGAAGAAAAAGGTAAAGATAAAAATTATGAACAACAACTACATATCTATCAACAAGTGAATCTAAAAATCTAGTGAATAAAAAATCTGATGAACAGAATAAACTGGTGAATATAATAGAATCAGCAGCATAGAAAAGGAGTGGACTGACAATACTCAGGGGGAAAGGGGTGTGGGGGTGTGGGAAGAGACTGGACAAAAATCGTACACCTATGGATGAGGACAGTGAGGGTGGGGGAGGTAAGAGCAGAGGGTGGGGTGGGAACCGGATGGAGGGGAGCTATGGGGGGGGGGGGGGAGGAAGAACAACTGTCATAATCTGAACAATAAAAAATAAAAATAAAAATAAAAGTGAGGGACCAACGGATTGTCAAATCTGAGGGAAGCTGAGGGGGGGCAGGTGGGGGGGAGAAGTGATCAACCCAAGAACTTGTGTGCATATATGCATAACCCATGGACACAGACAATAGTGTGGTGAAGGCCCGGGGTGTGGGGCAGGGGCCGGCTAGAAGGGGTGGAGGGCCAGGGGGAAGGGGACATATGTCATACTTTCAACAATAAAGACTTCAAAAAATAAAAGTGAGGGACCAGAACAGACCAGGTTCCAGGCACAGAGATGGGTGTTTGGAGAACAGTGAGTGTTCCACAGAACAGGAGCTGCTGTTCTTGGGGAAGTAACGAGGCAGGAAGACCACCCAAAAAGTGGACCAGGAGCCAATGGAGGCAGGTCTTTCCTATGAGCTGAGGAATTTGGGCTTCACCATGTAGTCAATGGGAAAACATTATGGTATTTTGAGCTGGGGTGTGACACAGAAGTACATTTTAGAAGGATATCCTGGCAACACTATGAAAGACAAACCAGAGCAGCCTTTCAAAAGGGGAGTAAACACCTCCACCACCACCCCTCAGACACCTGGATGCTTATTTAGAGTAAATTTTTATTGATTGAATAAATCAATATTAGAATAAATATTAATGAAATACTAGAAGCATCATTTTAGCTGTGCCCTGGACCTGTTGAATTTATATTCCATGGGGAGACCTAGGAACCTGCATTTTAATCTATCTCTCATGGTAATTTGGGGGCACTTTAGCGTCTGCAAGCACTTACCTGGGCAAGAGAGGAGAGGGTCTGCACTGAAGAGCTAGTACAGAAACATGTAAACAGCTCTGGCAGGAAAGCTCAGTGGGTTAGAGCATCACCCGATATGCCAAGGTTGTGGATTTGATCCCTGATCAGAGAACATCCAAGAATCAGCCAATGAATGCATAAATAAGTGGACCAACAAATTGATGTTTCTCTCCCCCCCCCCCCCGACTTCCTCTCTCTCTAAAATCAATAGTAATAATAAACATGTAAGCCAAAGACTCTGTCACACAAAGTAAGTATAAATGCAAGAATGAAATATAAACAGGTTTTGGGGAATGATAGAATGGAGGGAGGTCAATCCAAAGTCTAAAGTAGAATCATATGGCACTGCCATTTTTGTGGGTCAAAACTGGATGAATACTGGCAATACATGTGGCTTAAAGATGCAATCAGTAAGTTATGCCCTTATCATTTAAGTCTCTTCTGCCAGTGTAGTAGTATGTCACTCATTCTTCACAACAAGTGGGGGCTCTGAGGGGTAACCAGAGGGGCTTTAGCTCCCTTCTGGGATCTCTAGGCCAGTCTGTAGAGGGTTCAAGGAACTTGGAGCTGACCAAGGAAAAAGATATGATCACTAAAGGCACTAAGTTACCAGCTTTATTGAGTAGCATGTGGATAGGGTTGCATGACAGAGGAAGACTGTCCAGAGGCTTATGGTGAGGGGGCTACCATCCAGAAGGGGAGGAGGAGAGGGGAAGGGTAGATCTGAGAGGGGGTTTACATGTCTAGGTGATGTTGCTCAGCAACAGGATGGGGAGTCTCTGGATTAAAGAAGTCCAAAGAGCCATAGCACATTGGGGCCATATAACCACATGGCTCTATCTTATCAATGGCCAGCAGATGCTGTGTGAGGTTTCACTGGATGTGCAAAGCAGGAAGGCTCTAAATGGCTTAAAAATCTGCTTGCTTGGGCTATTTTTGAAATAATTGAGTGTGTAACAACTTCAATTTAGTGACGGTTGGCTTTTGAACTAATGGGTCTACCCTGCAGTAAAGAAACAAACCATGTTGAGGCCAATACACAGAAATCATCTTTGGCTCATTTATATAACACAGTCCTGGCCTGAATGACCTTAGCTACATCCCTCCTACTTCCCCTGTCCTACACCATGGGGCAGGAAGTCTGTGTCACTGACTGACAGCTGGGTTTGGCCAATGGGAGACCCTGGCAGAAGATTGGAAATGCTGGGGTATTTCTAACCCTCTTTTCTGTCTTTGTATTTGAGATGACCCCTGTCTCTGGGCTCTGGGAACCCACCGCCTCTTCCTATTGTCCCTCCAAACTAAGGATGACAGTGACATCCAACTATGGCTAATCTTCCAGTTGTCTCCCTGTCCCCTGGTTGGTTTCTCAGTTTCATCCATCACCTGTGTAACTAATTCCCCTCAATCAATCCCCTCTATCTAAATACTCTGGGTGATTGCTGATGTCCTGGTTGGACCCTGACTGACACAATGTCTTAGTTCTCTCCAGGCCTCCAAACCATAATAATAGGGAAAGTTTTCCATGGAGACAACTGATATTTTCACAGTCTTATGTAAAATGTGACTAGACATAAAGCCCCCCAGACTGCTCACCCTTCCAAGTACCCCTAAGCTCTCCTGGGTTGAAATCCTGAAGCCACCCTGTCGATAGCAATCATTCTTCATGTGGAGAGGCAACCCATGTGGCATGCTTTGGCACTGCAGGGAGGACGAGGAGGGTGAAGCCACCTCCAACCTAATACAGACAAAGTTGTAATTCAGCGTGGGAGCTGTGGATGAATAAGGGGTTCTAGAAAGTAACCTTGCAGAGTGATCTGATCATACGTTCCTAACGGTTTAGATCATGGTGCGTAGTCATGGCTGAGGCATGTAACCTTTTTTAGTTAAAGGTTTATCTTTGCCTGAAGCAAGCCCGGTGCTCTGTTTTTGTGCATCTAGATGAACACACCTTTGAAACAACACACCCGCAGCGCTCTCCCTCTCGGAGCTCTCAGCGCCCTTCCCCTCCCCTCTTCTCCCCCCAGGCACGTTACCTTTGCCCTTCTGGCTCCTAAGCTCCAAGGGCCCTTCTTTTGCCTCTGTGACTTGTTTCCTGAGCATACGGGTAGCCCAGCTGGCTCACTTCCACTACCTCTGTAACTTCCTAACTAGACTTTCTCTTATAATTTGAAAAAGAAATGGGAAAACTCAGCAATTTGGGGATTACATGGACCCAAGGCTGATTTCATGGTATTTAATTCGAGAGCCAGTTTATTATCTTTTAAAGGCAGGGTGTTTCCCTCTGCACCCACAGTGCCAAGCTTTCAAGAAAACCCAATCTTTCTGTTTCCCTATATGGAAACCGGGACAGACAGATGGCAGCATAATGGACTGTGTCTGCTCAAGTTAGAGCTGCTTTTATTTGCAAGACATCAGACTCCTATTGACTGCCGGGCCAGGCTGACATGATTTATTTCAAGTGAAAATGGAGGCATCACGGGTTCTATCTTTGTTCATTTCCACGAGACAGTCTCATCTTCGAGCAGGACACACTGGGTTGTTGGTGACAGACGCTGCAGGGGCTGCAAGAGGCCACTCGTTCTGTGACTAAATGCTGGAGAACCTCCATATGCTCAGCCGCCCGAATTTCACAGCCCTGAGGGTTCCCACTCAGAGTCCCGCTGCTCCAGATCAGGCAGCAAAGTACAAGGGAAACACCACTTAAATTTACTCTTTACCGCTAACGCTTTAATTACATACTCCCGCACGTGCTCTCAAGGTGCAGTCTGATACTTTGAAAAGAAAATGCAGGAGGTGCGGCCCATTCATTCCTGAAAGAAACCATCCGTGATGTGATGTGAAAGCAGCCCAGTGCGAGCTCCCCAGGACCTCTCTTAGCTCAGCAGTGTGACAGCAGCAGGGAGCCTGCGGGCAGCCAGGCCTGCTCACAGAAAGTCCCAGGTCAGTGGCTAAGGGGCGGGGCGGGGCGGGAAGAGTTGGGCAGAAGGAAAAGTAGGGGGGGGGGGGGGCGGGGGCATGAGCAGGAAAGGCTGAGCCCCAGCAGCTCATTTCCCACCCCAGTCAGGCAAAGAGCAGAACTGAGCCCCATAGCCAGGCACCCGCTCTGACCTGCGGAATGCTTAATGACGGTTCCAGACGGGTCCGAGATGTGGAGGGGCCTTAGAGACCTTCTGGTAGAGAGCTCCCACTTACAGATGAGAAAACGAAGCCAGCGGAATGACTGATCTGCCCAGAGGAGTGACTCGTGGCAGAGTTGAGGATTCAAGTCTCCTGATTCTCAGATTCCTCCACTTAGACTTCCCGTTAGAATCACCCAGGGAGCTTTCTAAAACCCTGCCCAGCCCCAACCCTGGAGATCTTGGTTTAACTGACCTGGGGTGGGGCTTGGACATGGTATTGTTACAGCCCCACCCCCACCTCCCAATGATGGTCATGTACAGCCAGGCATGAGAGTCCCAAGTGACCATCCAATATAATAAAAGCTTAATATGCAAATCGACTGAACGGCGGAACAATAGGCTGCTATGATGCACACTGACCATCAGGGGGCAGACGCTTAATGTAGGAGCTGCCCCCAGTCCACAGGCCCCAACCAGTGGCAGTGGTGGGGGGCGGGGCCGGCGAGCAGGTGGCACCAGGCCAACCAAAGCAAGTGTCAGCAGGGCCAATTGCCCCGCCGGTCACCCCACAGATCAGCCCTGATCACCGAATTTCATGCACCAGGCCTCTAGTATAAATATAAAGAAGTAACAGCGGTGATTAACTCGGTGTGGAAGGTTGAGGGAAATGGCATTTGAGTTCATGTTTAAAGGATGAATACGAGTTTGCCTAGAGGATAAGATGCAGAGGGTTTTTCTGGTAGAGAGAACAGCATATGCAAAGGCCTGAAGGCATGAAGCAACACTGCATCGTTGTAGTTGGGTGTAAGGTGGGATCAGTGGATGCAGAGCTAGGGAGGCTGGAAGGGACTGGATCCCAAAGGTCTTAAAGCGTAAGCCATTCCAAAGGCTGGGGATTATCCTGAAACGATGGTGAACCACTGGGATACATTGTGCAGAAAAATGACAAACTTGCATTTTGGAAAATGGCCCTAATGGGGATGTGGATAATGAGTTGCAAGGGGAAGGAGCCCGAGGCTGGGAGACCAGTTGAGAGGGGAGACAAAGAGATGATGAGGGCCTGAAGGAACTAGGCAGTGGCAACCAGGACAGAGACAGATAAGACCTGAACTCTGAACTCTGCCCCTGAGCCATTGCATTTCAAAGGTGGAATTGATAGGATGACATGGTTAATTGGCCCAGGCGTGAGAAGGTCTGATTTCAACCTCACCTTCCCTATTCCCCTTCATATACTCTGAACTGAATGATTCACTCCCCACTTCCTTGGACTCTGCTGGTCCCTCAGCCTAGGATCTATCCCTCTCTCATCTCCAAATGTCCAAATAGGCTATCTCCTTTAGATCTCAAATCAACGCTACTTCTTTTGAAAATGTGGAGTAAGGTTCAGCAAATCCATGTTCCATGTTCTCATTGCATCTTGCCTCCCAAAAGGAGTCTCCCTCCTCGTCTGCGAGGTAAACCACTATGCCTTCAGCACTCTGCTGAAAGTCACCTGTGCTGGGAAGATGCCCTTGGCACCTGCAGACGCAGGTTGTGTTTCCATAGCAGCTTGGATTCTTCTGTCAGTATTTAGAGAATTATTCCATGTTGTCTGTAAGTATTGCTTTCCCCACTCATTCCCCCCTCCCCCTGAGTAAATTAGCTCTTTTGAAAGACAGAGACACTATCTTCTTATTCTGTCTCCTGTCCTAACACTGTACACAGAAGAAAGATATTTAATAAAAGTGTATTGAATGAATAAATGTCGAAGGCTGAATTCATGAAATCTAGGGAAATGCTCTGTGATAACGATGCTGATGGTGCTTATAGGGTGCTCCCCAAGAATAGGGCCCCTCAGGTTTAAGTCTCCAGGATCATGTGGAGCCCAAAGGCAAAGTATTATCCTGAGGACACCAAGGTAATGTGGGCCAGTCTGCAGACCACTGGGAGGCTTTCTAAAGCCACCACATGGCTGGGAACTGAACTTTGAGAACTACTTCCAGGGCGTTCTCTCAGAGGATCCTTTAACCACGGCCCCCCAAAAGTGAGGCTTATTCTTGATATCTGGGTTACTTTCTGTAGGGCTAGGCCCTCTCCTGTCTCCCTCCGGTAACTAGCATCTTCCAGAGGCATCTCTTCCTCCAGGAACATTGAGCCTTAGCTGGGTGTTTTGAAGAAACTTCTAATTAATTGAAGTATTTAAGGTATGCACCCAGGGGTTGCTATCCTAATCCTCCCACAGAGTTATCTTTTGAAAGTGCTGCAAGATTTATGGGGATTTCAGATGCTATAGCAACTTGAAAGGAAAAATATTCGGCCTCAGCGGTGTTCCCTGGCTTCCCTACCATGAGGGAGGTGTATTTGAGAATCATTCCAGCTGCCCGTGAGCCGCACATCTGGGCAAGGATCTTGAGTGTGAAGTGGCAAGTGAAGGAAGCAGCCTTGAATTGGCATTCCCTCATGGAGCACAGCCCTCGTGCGCCAGGCACTTGGCTAGGTACAGCAGTCAGAACTCTGCTTGAGGGCAGCACTGCGGACACTAAAAGGAAGAATTTGTTCCCCTGTGGCAGTTGTGATGTTCAAGTTTAGGTTCAGCCTCCTATACTGGGGCTGAGGTGTGGAGGAGAGGTGGAAGGAATGATCGGAAAGAGAAGGGAAGGGAAGCCCCTCCTGTACACACATCTACTCTGGAGATTTGCCAGGTGCTCTGCTGATGCTGGGAGAATGAACACCTTCTAAGCAGGTTGCATTCCTCCCTGGGAACCTGAGGGTGTGTAACCAGCAGCGAGAGTCCCTCTTCAGGAGGCTCCTGGCTGTTCTCCAGGAATTGCAATTGCTGCAGGAGGAGATATACAGGTTGGGCCAGCGCCGGCTAGGTAGGGGTGGCCCAGCCCTTCTTCACTCTCAGGCAAGTCCAGACTGGAGCGCCCACTTCAGAGCAGTTCTGCTGGGAAACGAGGTCTGGAAAGTCCCAGACAGGAAAACCTCTCTTCCTGGAGATTCAGCTTTAAGTCAATAGAGGATTGCAGGGTGGAGGCCCAGCTTGATATCCTTAAAGTAGCCACCAATAAAGGGTACCAGAAAAAGGTGCTGAAGGCAAGTTAAAAAGAAGATCATCAAAATGAAGAATACAACATCTGCATCCCAAGTGTTTGTGTAGGAACCTGTTGCCCAGTGGAAGCGCTCTCTCCGGGATAATGATGCTTGGAAGGCTGCAGAATTTGTTCTCCTGCAGCCCAGGCTGATACCATGCCTTAAGGCCAGCTTCTTTTAGACCTTGAGTTTGACCTCCAGCATTACTGGATTGGGTTTTCAATGCAGACCATTTAAATTTTCAGTGAATTTCACTCCTCGACTCTGATTTTAGAAGGAGGTTCTTCCCTCTGCCTCTCCAGACCTAACTGTAGAATTTCCTGACCAGACTCCAGCCCCAGAACATTCAGACCGGTCCCAGGGTAGGGTTTTGGGTGGATCCAAGGTCTCATCCAGCACTTCCTTCCTTTTCTAGGGCATGGCCCATCCAACAGAAAAGCCATTTTCCAAGTGGCCTTGAAGCTTCCCCCTAAGTGTCTCTTTCCAGATGGGTTTGGCAAATATTAGCCAAACAGCCATCATGTGCCAGGCACTTTGCTAGACGCCTGGAATACAAAAAGAGTAAGACTACAGAGTGGAGATAGCAAACCAGAAGTTTCTTTTTCTCCTCTGAGAGTGGAGGACTGACCATAATGTGTGACGTTGGCTCTGTGAGACAGGTTCAGCTGGAAGCTCTCAAACTGTTTACATCATCAGATTTTTCTAGGCCTTACTTCCCGCCTTCACTGCAGTTAGTCTTATAGGTGCTGCCCCGTGACAACTAAGCCAAATTCTGTTGTAATTTCCTCCTAGCACAAGACACACCTTTGAGCCTGGGAAGGAAGGTGTATAAGAGCAGGGACCGGGAGATGCGAAGGCCAAGTCCACCCAGGCATTGCACCTGTAGTTGACAGTGCCGCCCTCTTGTTTGTTCTTCTGTCCAACAGAAAGGGCAAGTCTGACAGCTGCAGCCTTCAGACTTGCCCTCTCCCTGGACAAGGGGTCAGGAATAACAGCTGGGCGAAAACCAGCCTGAGGGGCTTGGCCCACTTTGGAGGGCTGCAGCTGTGCCTTTAAGAGAATGACTCAGGTGGCCGAGTTCATCTTCCACTGAGCTCAATGTGGGGAAGGTGTGGCCTCTGCTTTTTAATATTTTTCTGGTGATGCCAGAGTCTAAGGACTTGGACGAATTATTGCAAAACAGCTCACCTTGGCATTTCCTCATGGAGCACAGAAAGGTTGGGGCAAACATCAAAGTTTATCTAAAGAATCATTACACTGACACTTTCACTCCCTTTCGTTACAGTTGGTTCCAGTCCTCAGGTCCTCACCCCTGGCTTGGGGGACCTATTCTAGGCAGTTCCAGGGACCAACAAGAGCCATTCATCAGCTGTTTGAGCTACAGTTCTCGGAGGCGCTTCACTGTGACTGTGTTTGCAGCAATGGAGAGTTAGGTCACCAAGTGCTTATCCTCAGAACTTGGTCTTGGCCCTGGTTGTAACTCTCACCTCTGCTCCTACTGGCAGGGTGATCCTGGGCAAGCTAATTTCTCTGAGTTTCAGTTTCATCATCTGTAGAATGAAGTTAACAATAGTACCCACTTGGTGGGATCGATGTAATTATTGAATTAGAGTGTAATTCGTGTGTGCGTGTAATCTGTGCTTAACACGTGGTCCACTAATGTGCTATTGGTCTGGGGTGGGAGGATGTAATATCCCTTTGACAGCCATTATCTATTAACCAGGAAGACTGAGAGAGCAACAGTTCTGACTACTGAAATCCCCACACCTTTTTCCCCTTTGTGTCCCCTTACTTCATTCTTTCTTGGTTGTCTGACTGCTGCTCCAGCCACAATGTAAAGCTCATTGAGGATGCAGATTGCGCAATGGTCAGCTGTCTTTCTACATTAGTAGAATGACAACAAATATTGCACATGGAAGCATGGATATCTGTTCAACTGACGAGCTGACTATGACTTCTGATGCTTATGGTATCAGTACCCAGGAAATATAACATACAGTCGGAGACTAGGGAGACACGAGTTTCATATTTACTAACAGTTTCCCTTGCCTGCCATGTATTTCTTTTGAGGTATTAAATCCAAAGTTTTTTGATCTGACTGCTTTGCCTGACTGGGCTAGATTGCAGATGAGAATTTTGCAAAGCAAAATAGATATACATCACACCAATTTGCATTTCAATTTCTGTTCCTCTCAAAAGCCACAAAGTCCCCCAGCAATAATCTTGTGCCAGGCAAAGAAATAAAGAAGTGTGGCTGGGAAGACACTAAATGAGTCTCTGGAACATAGCAGAGAGCAGGTCCTTCCCCTGATTTCCTTCTGGCCCCTGCCACACACTCTGAAGAGAGTCTTCCACAGGGAAGGCGCCTCTCGGATAATGAGAGAAGACACATCAAAAGTCTCGTTACAAATTTCTGCTTGGCACTTCGGATTAATGAATATGTAGGTCAGATCATGTTCCTGTGCACAGTGGTGGGTACACAAAGCATTGCTCCGGATCACAACAAAAAAACAATAATACGGAGTTTCTAAGGCGCAGAGTCCCTCCGTAATAAAAATCTGCAAGGCCCAAACAACCCAGAAGTTCTCTTTAATCCCTTTCATTGGCATTCCAGGGAAACCTACTCTCTGCTTGTCCCTTCCAGTCCCTTAAATCATAGTAATAATGAGAGCTTGGGGAAGGCAGCGGGTTATAATGTGTGTGGGTTATTATAGCCCAGGGTTGTTGTATTAAAAAGAGGAGTCTGGTTGAAAAGGAAGCAAGAGGCTCAGGCTGGCTTCTAATGACCCAGAGGGAATCAGGACTCCAGAAAGAGAAGGCATAGTAGGGCTTTGCTTGTTTGTGTTTGTTATAATAGAGCAATAGGAGTAGGAAAGGTTTCTCGATGCCATCGGCAGGTGTACTGCTTGGGGGAGAAAGACTCCACCGAGGCCATGACGGGACTGGCCCTCTCAAAGCCTGTAACCAAGGCTTCGCCTGCCCAGGCAGCACGGCTGGGTTGTCGCCATTCCCATTTTCAAAAGTCATGTCCTCCGGGAAGTCCTGTCCAGCTGGGTGGCCCCGTGCAACTTGCTGACCCAGGTCACCTTGGGAGCTCTTAACCTCCACCCACCAGAATATGAGGCATCCACATGGCCCAGAGTTTCCCTCCAAATACTTGGCCCATAGTCCCTGCAATTAGGCTTGTGTCTGACAGGTGTTTTCAGTGGGGAGGAGGGAGAGATTGGAAAGTACATGTAAACATCCCTGAAATAGTAATCAAGCCCCATTACCAGGTCCCTCACCTCCTTCATGCCCACCCTCTTGGTGAGGCCTTCTTAGAGATGCTCATTAAAAGTGCAACTTGCTCAGCCCACTCCACACCCCCCTTCCCCCCCTCCCCCCCCGTGCTCCATAGTGCCTGTCTCCACAGAACACACTACCTTTAAAATACATCACTTTTTATTCGTGTGTTTACCATCTTGGCCCCCTAGGTTGTGAGCTCCAAGAAAGCAGAGCTTTGGGGCTGCCTGTATGAGTAATGACCGAGGGCACTTTAGTTTTCTAATTTGCTGATCATTTGTATGGTGCCCAGATGGCATTTCCTAATCCAACTACCACCCAACCCCTTGTGTTTATCCCATTTGACTCTCTTGCACAACGACTCAGTCAAGTATTTGTTGATTTGATTTCATGGAACTAGGAGCCAAGTGGTTCGGGGAGTCAGCCCTATACTCCCTAGGGCCCTCCCAGTTCCTAGAGGGGACCCAGGCAGGTCTGTTAATGCTTCAAACCCCAGTGTGCAGAGCAGGATCACAGCCTGCAAAGAAGACTCCTGCCCCTGATTGCCTGCTGGGCTCCAAGGCCTTCCCTGACCATCAGGTAGTGGTCCTGACATCCCACCTGGCTCTAGCCTGCCCCTGCCCCTGCCCCTGCCCCATTTGCAGAACCCTGACTCCTTACCCCCACCAACTCTCACCTGCACAGGCTCTAACAGGACATCCTGCTGTGAAGGGTCCAGTTCCCCAGTTCTGTGCATCTCCTACCACAAGGCCCTGTCCCACCAACCAGTACTCATCTACAACCATTGCTAAACCTTGGCTGAACCTCTCGTGCACACTGGACTTACAAATGCATGTCTGGGCTGGGTCTGCACCTTTAATCATTCCCTCCTGACTCATGCTTGGACTTCCTGCCCCCCAATTTTTTAAAAGCATCTTCAACTACCCTCTTTAGCCCAAAAATTCTCCCCAGCTTGTATGAGCTTAGTTCAGCCTGGAAAAACCCTGCTGCTCCAATGGGTTAAATTTGGTCTTTTCTAGTCTGGCTTCCTTCCCTCACCCTGGAGGACCTGTGCCACCAATGTCCCAGCACAGCTCAGAGCCTAAATCCACTTAACTACAATGGCAGCTGGGGTCATGGCTTGGTTCCAAGCCTAGCGGAGCAGAACAAAAGGCAACTCTTAACACACATCACACTATCTCTGGGCGGGCTCAGACACTGGGATGGACGGGACCCCAGGAGGTGGGAAGATAGAAGGTGAAGGAGACCAGTCCTGATCCCTTCAGCAGGGGCAATTGGTTTAAGTTATATCTTGTGGAGAAGCAATGTCTGCATTTGTTTCTTTCCCTTTAAGAAGACAAGAAAGCAGAGACAAGGAACAGAGGGAAATGTACACATGGGACCCCCAAGAGATTAGCCCAATCTCCCTGGCTTCTCTGCTCCTACTTCCAAGTGTGTGGATGGGCCCAATCGTCTGCTGTCTCGCTGTCCCTCGTAATGTGGGGAATGATTACATTAAGTACATTAAAGGTGTCTTCGACCAAGCAAGGCCTTCTGCACCTTTAAGAACTGGTTTTGAAAGAGCCTGTGTTCATTTTAATCCAATTAGCAAATTTTGAATTGCTTGCACTGATTTCTGATTCTCAGAGACAAAATGAAAATCTATGCAAAACTTTATGGGGAGTTTGTAAATTATGGTACTCTCTGTCCCAACAGCAATGCCCTTTAAAAAGCAAGCCACCAGAGGCTGGCAATCTGGCACGTTTCAGAAAAAAATTATTTCACTGGCTGGCAAGTTGGATAGGTGACTTCCAAGGTCCCTTCTAACTCGAAGCTTTTACAGCAGCCAATTGCAGGGCAAGGAAACCATCTAGCAAAAGGGGTTTAAAAAGGATTTGACAACGTGTTTTACCCAGAACAAAGTGAACCCAAACATTTCAAAGTAGAGCTGTCAGCTAAGAATGTGTTTGCAAACCAGATAGAATTTAAAATAAACTTCAGCTGTGCAAAGGATAAACCTTCCCTAAAAAGGTAATCAGGTGGTGAGTGACTCAACTTTGGAAGTGGTATTCAGACAAATTTCTACACCTGACAAAATGCTTTCACTCCTTTAACTCCAAATGGACCAGCACACTTCTTTGGGGTGGGGGGGTGGGGGGAGAGGGGTGTCAAAGAATTGAAAAGTGAGGATAATGCCATTCCACTCAGCAGACAGCCGTGGGAAAGCCACATGAGATGGAGCGTGGAGCGTGTGGTGGTGGCTCTCAAAAGGAAAGCAAAACAGGCTAAAGCCTGAGGATTGTGGTGCAGGAAGAAAGGGGTATGAAGCGGGCAAGCTGTGGTCCCAGAGTCGTGTGAGCAGGAGGTCCTGGGAGAGCGGACACACCTCCTCAGTCAAGTGCTGGTGCCCAGGGTGGGGGTGGGGAGTGCCAAAGCCAGCTTACCTTCCTCCTTTCTCCCTGAAGCCATGCCAGACCTTCAGGGCACCATGTTTGGAAAAGATCTCATTCCTTTGGCTCGTACCATTCACCCACACTGACCTCTGCCTGTTATTGGCGTGGGAGAGAGCTTTGGCTTTGGTTAAATATACTGTTTAATGTTTTTCATTGTGAAATAGAGCACATTTAGCAAGAGTGTGCATGACACATATGTAAAGTTTAAAGAATAATAATAAACACTAAGCACCTACCACCCAGCTTAAGGAATAAAATATTGCAATGCTGTGAAGTTCCTTCTGTGTTTCCACACCCCCCCCCGCCCCCGCTTCCCAATGGTCCCATTCTCCCTTCCCACCCAGGCAAGTCACTGACCTAACACACGTGTTGCACACTCCCTTGCTTTTCTTTACAGTTTCAATTCCTTTTAAATTGATCAATAACCACTACAGTGTCTAATGGTGATTTTGAACTTCATATAGAGAAACCATACTAATTATAATCTTCTCAATTTGCTCTTTATGCTCAATAGTATTTTTGAAATTCACCCATGTCTGTGTGTGTGTGTGTGTGTGTGTGTCTTATGTGCCAATGTGTGTAGCTGAAGTTTATTCACTTTCTCTGCTATAGAGGATTCCACTGTATGAATATACCACGATTATGTTTCTATTCTCTTATTTATGGATTGCTAGGTTGTTTCCTCTTCTAGTTATTATAAGCAAAGCTACTATGACCACCCTTGTACATGTCTCCTGTAGAATAGGAGGAAGAATGTCCCTAAGCCACAGCTCCTCAGAATACGATCTGCAGACCCACTGCTGGTGCCCACACTGCCACCATTTCGCAAGATAAAGAATTGTTACAGCTCAGGGATCAGCTTGATGGTTTTGTCTGGTGTGCACCCAGGACTACACGCCCTCAACTCCGATCTCACATGAGGCCTGCTGAGGCCCTCGCAACCAGGGGTCTCCACTGCAGTACGTCATTCGGAGTGCCATGGAACACCTCCAGGAAGGCTGCTTTGCTACATCCAAATATCCCCCACATACATGTGGGGAGGAAGTCAGCTAAACAGCAAAACTCCAAGAAGAACTTGACAGCAGCTGGGACGGCTGGAGAGGTGTGTGAGAAAGGAGGCAGGAGGAAGCACTAAGCGAAGATCTCTAAGAAATGGCAAGAGTCTCCTGAGGAGCATTCAGTCCAGAAAGAATTCTTTTAAAAGCCAGGAGAGGCTTTTAAATCGTTTTGCCACAGAAATCTAAAGCCCTGTGGGCACTGTCTGTCCCAGTTCAACCTGGAAGTGGACACAGAACACAGTCACGATCATGGTCCCTGGAGCAGACAGAACCACAGATCCAAAGGTTACCCCACCCACCACCCTTGAGAGAACACCCGAGAGTTCTTGGGTTATCTGGCCTCAGTCTGTTTTAGAATCTCCCCAACTTGGGCATGACCCTATAGTAGATAATCTTGGTGTTCCTCCCAGATCTCTTTTTTTTTTAAATATATATTTTTTTATTTTATAGAGAAGAAGGGAGAGAGATAGAAACATCAATGAGAGAGAAACACTGATTGGCTGGCTCCTACACACCCCTACTGGGGATCGACCCCAAAATCCGGGCATGTGCCCTGACAAGGAATCTGTGAATGACCCATGTCCCACGTGTTTCAGGGTCCGGGATCTGGAGAAGGGGCCACACACAAATGAAAGAGACGGGACAAGAAATAATAATTTGGAAATACTGGGGGCCAGGCAGGCAAGCCCAACTCAAGGGGAAGGACTTCCCCTGGTGCTCAGGCCTCGCCAACCTTTTGTTCAATTTTGGATACATATCTAGCCCTTAGGCAGGTAATTGCAGTAACAGACAGACTATCCTAAAGGTCAGTAAATATTAGAAAGATGTACTCTGAGACTATTTGGTCAGGAAATAGCTTGAGCCCCATTGTCTGGAATAATCAATCAGTGCATAGCTATGGCCCTTGCCATGGGCTCAAGGGTCACCAGCATTCCGGGATCCTTATTTACACTTCTCTGATAGTGAAGACAATGCGTGGCTTCTTGCAGAATAGAACCATGACCTCCTAGTTCATGAGCCAACGATCAACCACTGAACCACACCAGCTGGGCTCCCAGATGTCTTTTGATGGAGTCTGTACCCTTCCTTTAGTGTGATTTTTTTTTCTCTCTGTTTTATAGGAAAGGAAAGGAGGGAGGGCAGAAGGGAGAAAAGAAAGGAATCTAAGATGTAACAGAAAAATCAGCATGCTAAGGAAAATAAACTCCAAGTAGGGCAATAAAACTCCTTATCTTGATATGAAATATAACTTCATATACCATCTCTTCAAGTCTTTCCCCGAAACCCCAGCTTCATCTGATTTATAGTCTACTTCTGGACTTAGTACTTAAAAATTCTCAAGACCTAAAATCCTATTATTAATAATACGTTTTATTTCTATCAGACTTTATAATTTTCAATGTGTTTTATTGCTTTTGATTTTCATGACCAACCTGTGGGGTAAATAGGGCAGGCATTCTTATGTTCGAAGGTAGGCAAGGCTCAGCAAGGTTAAGTGAATTATCTATGATCACATAGCCAGGTAGTAATGGAATCCAGACTAGAAGTCAGAAACTCTCATGCCTAGTTCAGTGCTCTTTTCTCTCCACTGTGCTGCTCAGGATCATGTCTCATGAAGTGACAAAGCAATTCAAATGGTGTGAATTAGAACGTAAAACGTGTGTGTGTGTGTGTGGTGTGAAATGTGAAAGGAGTTTGGTATTTTTTTAACCATGGGTCACTGTCAAAAATGTTTGGAAACTGCTTTGAAGAATAACTTCTAGCCTGGCTAGTGTGGCTCAGTTGTTTGAGAGTCATCTCATGCTGCAAGGTCACTGTTTCAATTCTGGATTCCAGGTGGGGGCACATACCCAAGTTGTGGACTCCATCTCCAGCAGAGGGTGTGTAAGAGGCAGTCGATGGATGTTTTTATCTCTGCCATGTTTCTCTCTCTCTCCCTCCTATGTTCCTATCTCTCCTCCTCCTCCTCCTCCTCCTCCTCCTCTCTCTACAATAGCCCAACCTTCAGCTGTCACACTTAAATGCTTTTACATTCCCACAGATGTAAAATAATGTAGAAAAACATGTTGCCCGTTTTTTGAATGCAATAAACAAAATTTGGGGCTATTTTAGTAAAGATCCGATTAACCAGAATGCTCATGGAATTTAATGTCCTGGTTAATTGAATCTTTGCATTAATGAGGACAAATTGAAAACCCTGTTGAGATGCAGAACCAGGCTGGTTGATGTGGCTTAGTGGTTGAGCGGCAACCTATGAACCATGAGGTCATGGTTCAATCGGGGTACATGTTCAGGTTTGTGGGCTCAGTCTCACGAAGGGAGCGTGCTGTTATGCCCAGATTTTGTGATCCCCAAAGACCACCAGGAAGCCGAGTCCGATGCAATAGTGAAGAGCCTTTATTAGCCGGCCGGGCGGCTGCTCTGCCATTCTCCATACAGGGACTCCAGAGAGCAGCCCCCCTACCCTTTGTGCAGGACCACTTTTAAGCACATTAACCACATCCTGTTCTTGCAGAGCAAGTAACCCAAGACAAAACAGTTTTTCCCAAGCAACGTCAGAGTCATGCCATTGACGACCATGTTATTCACAGGGTCATCCTGTTCTTCAGAAAGCTGACAGTGTTTTATGAAAGAAGGCCTACGTGCTGGGAAGGGGCCATGAGACCGTATCTCAAGGCCTGGCCTGGTGTCAGCACTGACAACTCTATCTGGGGCATAGTCCACAGCCTCAATAGTGCTCAAAAATTCCCACTCTCCAACAGTGCAAGATGTGGCCAATCCATGATTCTCTCTCATCATTGATGTTTTCATCTCTCCCTCTCCCTCTCTCTCTGAAATCAATAAAAATATATGTTTTTAAAAGATGCCAAATCATAGAATTTCACAGGTGGAAGAGACCTTGGAAATCAGTTTTTACCAACTCCCCCACTTTCCTGCCTGCAGAAGCTGAGGCCCAGGGGAGAAAGCAGCTTGGCCTGGGCCCTGGGGCCAGATGCGGGTAATGCCAAACACTTGGCCCAAAGATCACCCTCTCAAAACTCCTGTGAGATTGAGCTGGATCTCAGTAAAACCATCCATCACCCTTGGGGTTGCTTCTTAAAATAAAATCCCAGCTTTCAGCTCGTCTTTGCCATTTGCTTTTTCTCACAGGTCAGTGCAATTGTTTTTACAGAATTCAGAGCAAACACCCAAGATCTGCTAGTAGCATAAAAAAATTGGAGTGGTTGAGCACCTCTCTCTCTCTCTCTCTAACTTATTAGAATTCATTTTTCTTTGTCTGCTCTGATCTTGTCCTTCACATACATTATCAGTATTCCAGACACAGGGTAAGAGCCTTTTTAAAATATATTTTTTATATTGCTTGAGGCCAAAAGAGGCTGTTTTCATGGGATTTGCTAAACCATGACCACAGTTTGTGACTGGTCATGTGTACAAATTATTCTATCATAGTGATACTAAAATGCATAGCACTGTCCTCCAGTAACACACACTATTCTCTGTGCACATTCAATCTTTCAACATATATACAAGCACCTACTATGTGTCAAGTACTGTACCAGGTGCTAGGGCTGCAACAGGGAAAACAAATAGACAAGAAACAAATCCAATATATATATATATATATATATATATATATATATATATATATTCCAGCCTTATAGAGCTGGGTTCTGAGAAAGGTTTTCTTGCTGTCTGCCACCTAACCCCACCCCATCTTAGCCAAATATTGTCCTCTGACCAGTTTGCCAATGTCTGGAAATCTACCATTAGAGAGTCCTTCCTTCAGATTAACCATTCCATTCTCCAAGAATCCCATTTGAAAATAGAATCCTGGAGAGCAGCCAAAGGGGAGAGACTGGAGGTAGCCAGGAGACACTATGAGGATGCAGTGGTGTCCAAGGCCATCAATGGAAGGAAAAGTAGTCCAGAGTGGGAAGACAAGGCACCGCAGATGGCCTACACTAAAGCTACTTCCTTATTTTCTTAGTCATTTATTCATTCAACATGCTTTCATTGAGCACCAATATCCCCACCTTAATTCCACTTCTGGGCTTAGTACTGAGCATGGCTACAGAAAACAGCAAGTTTAGCAAAGTTGATCAGCAAGCTAAGACTGTGCTCTAACACACATCAACAGCAAGACAGCTGGTCTGCGGATCAACAGCTGGTCCCACAATAACTCAGAAGGCAGGTGCTCGTATCACTCCTTTAGCAGTTAGGAATTAAATAAGACAGACTATCGACAAATGGAAGTTTCAGGGAAGAATTAAAAACATGAATGCAAGGCAGGTGGAGGTAATATTAAAATAGTTCATCTAAAAATAGTCTAATTCCATCCAGTGGCCAAACCCTATTAGGTTTCCTGTTCATTTGGGTTCACAGTTTGTCTATGACTTTGCGGGGCCAACGTTGGCAAGGAAGAGGGTCTCCTCCATGCTGTTTCTACTCAGCTCCACACTAGCCCATTATCCAAAGCTGAGCCCAAGAACTTAGAGTGTTAGGGACCAGGAGGAAAATGTTGAACATGGAGCTCTCAGGAGCTGGAAAGGGTTTGGAGTGATTTAGAAGAGAAGTTAGTAAATGTCTTAAACCCTCCTTTTGGATAGTTTCCCTTCAGGCAAACAAAGCTGGAACCACAGTGGGGTCATCCGTCAATCATTTGGTATCTCCTGGGTAATAGAGAACGAAGCAAGTCCCCAGAGGGGAGAAGGTTGCATCCAGCCATAACCCAGGGCAATGATCCTAGAAGCAAAATCCACCCTCAGAGCTCATTCATGAGTCTGGAAAAGGCACAACTGCCCAGGAAATTCCACAGTTGAGGGGAGGGCATCCAGATCAGAACCTAGGAAGGGGGTTGTGCAGACAAGTTTGCTGGCTCCTATCACCCTTAGCCTTTTCTACAGAAACTGCCTCTAGCAAAGGGCTGGGACCAGGATCCTGGGTGTTAGATCATCTGACCCTATTTCAGTGCCATCTCTTCCACCATCACAACTAGCTGGGGTGAGGTGGCTCTGCCTGGCCAGTGACCCAGAACCTAAGGCCTCGTGTGAAAGGATGGGGCAGGAGGTGGGAAGGGGGGTGGGATGTTGTTTTCATGGCAACGACAGACAGCTGTTGGTGAAGCAGCCTTGCTCAGTTGGGTGAAATAGTTGCATTTTTCACCTCATCCTCTTTGCACCCCTGCTCTGTTGACTGTCCTTTCTCTGAGTTGTTTAGAGGAAGCCAAACAGGTCATGAATGACCAAAGGCAAGAGGGAGTTGTCAGGGAGAGAAACAATGAGGAAGCGGAGAAAGACGCTGATGGCAGGAAAAAAGAAGCAGACAGAGAGGGTAGTTGAGTCACATGGAGGAGCTTGAGATGAAGGTCTCCCATGCCCACCACAGGGTCCCCCGAGCCAGATGTGATCCGGAGCTGCCTCCAGCCCTCCTCTGTGAGTGACTCCAGCTGCCTCCTATCTTGCACATCTGTGAGAGGCTCCTTATTGCTCTGCGTGCAGCATTACCACACTTACTGAAACCCCCCCTACTTGAGCGTGTTTGAGGCTTCTGTTCCCCATCCATGAGTAAGCCAGAGGGCAACTTTGCAAGGGATCCCCTGCCTCTACTGAACACAGAAAGCCAAAAGCATGTGTGGCCCCGGGAGACCAGTGAAGTCTCCCTATGAAGGATGAAGTCTCAACCTCACGCGGCCCCTTGCCTTTTGAGAACCAAGAGGCTGAACCCACAGGCTGTTTCCCTGCTAGGCACTTAATTTTTTTTTTAAAACAAATCATTCTGCCGAAGTGTAGAGTCAGCAATGTGATGTAGCAGAAGTAAAACTAGAGCAGGGGTCACAACTCTGTACCTTCCTTAATTAGCTATGAGGTTGACCCAGCAATTTAAGTCTATGCCCTAGATTTCTCATCACAAATATAGGACACATAATATTTGCCCTACTACCTGGGAGATTTTGTCTGATAACATAAAAACAGGCATAAAAATTCTTGGGAAAGCATCTGTAAGAGCTTTACTATTTCATGAAAAGTAATTGAGGATGGCAGGTATGAAGGGGCACCACCCATGCCAGCCAGCAAGAGGAGCTACAACCACCCATCCCTCTACCAAGCTTGATGTACTTATCACTAAAGAAGTCAGAAGATGAATGACTGAATCTCTCTCTCTCTCTCTCTTTCTTTCTCTCTCTCTCTCTCTCTCAATAAAAAATTCTCGTGTAATTTCCAATTCCAAAATTGGTTGTACAGGGGCTGCTTCAGCATCACACAGCACATTTTCTCCCAGCCACATCCCAAGGAAGGAAGATTGCTCTTAAATGTCTCTATTTATTAGGATAGAAACTTGTCCAGGAATGCTCCCTTCCTCACATACACATACCCAACATAGATTCAGCTGCAAAGGATGCTGGGAATGATTTCCAAGTGGGTTCTGCCAGCAGGAAGATGTGGGGGTCGGAGGTGCACAGAAGAGACAGCTGTAGGGCTGGTGACAGGGTTCAGTTGCAGAAAATAGAATTCATTCCTGCTAAATGAAGCGGAAGATATTTGTTTTAGGGTATTAATTGGCCAACAAAATTGTTGTGAGGGGTTGAAGAAGCAGATTCTGGGTTGATCATTCAGGAAAGAGTCCTAAAGTTACCATGCAGAACTGGGCCACCAAGTAAGTTGCTATCTTGGTCTGTGCTCAGAAAGTCAAAGGTTCTGGAAGCACACTGCCCTGGCCATGATGAGGAAGCCACCCATACTGCTGCTAGCTCCTTGACTACTCGGTGTCTGCTGTGGTTCACACCAGTGCAACAGATAGTTCAATCTGCTCTTGACACCAATAAAGCCAGAGACTGGATGCCGAGTTCTCTGCTGCAGCTACTACAGAAAAACCAAACACCTCCCCAACTGAATTTGCTGGAAGAACCTTGGCCCCACCTCAACTTAGTGACCTGGGATTTGTAGGGGAGCATCCAATGGACAGAATCAAATCACCACAGAAATTATAGCTGCAAGAGAGTCTGAGAAATGTAATTGTTAGCTCTTAATCCCCCACATCCAGGAAGGCACACCAGAAGAATGTACCACAGCAACCAATTGTGCCTCCCATACTCTTATTCTGGCCATAGCTTCTAACTTTAATTGGGTCAATCCATATGCTCAACGGGAGAGGAGAGGAGGTCTATCCCTGATTTCTTGGTACAGCACATGACAATCCTGGAAAAGAGGCTTGCTCTTTCCAGCTGAACATAAACCTGAAAAATCTGAGCTGCTACATTTATCTTCCACTACAAGGTAAAAGCCTATCTGAGAATGGAGCCAACTGAGACGAGGCAAAGCCAAGAGACAGAGGGAAGCTGGAATCTGCTGATGTTATTTAACTACTGGTTTCAGCAATTCTTAACACCATCTGAGCTTTTCAGGTACACGAGCCAATGTCTTTCCTTTTTGTTTAAGTCCATTTTAATTGTGGTTTGCAAAACAGCAAAAATGGATACAAGAATGTTGTCCAAACCCTACTTTGATTATTCCCTTTAACATGCAGGAAACACCACTGGCTTATTAAGAGTTAACCACTCACACTGAAGTGAGAAAGTCCAGAGACAATGGAGGGATCTGAGCAGCTGGAGCAAGGGCTGCAGCTGCCCCTGCTTTTCTCCACGGATGGATGTAAGAACCATTCCTGCCTCTGATACCCCAGTGGGCTGGTGATTTGTTACTTTTGCTCCAAAGGGTTACAGGGGGTCTTAACATTTTCATTAAGGAATCTCATTAATGATATGGGGATGCATTATTACATTTTCTAATATATCTTATATATTTAAATTTTTGCATAGAGGATAAACACATTCTTTTAAATTAATCAAATTAATTAATAAGTGCCTATATATTTGGCTTCCTAATATCAAAGATGTTGCACATGTGAAATGCTCATCATATTCAAGCTGATTTTTTTAAACCATCACCTGGATGAGGAGAGACCAGGGGCCCAAGGAGTCTGAAGGTCCTCAGCCTTGAATGCACAACAGGCTGGGAGACCCTCAGGGAGGCAGTGCCCAGGGACCCTGCGATGTGCTACCAGATCCCCCTTTGGGAATGGAAAGCTGATTCTGCCAGATGCTGAGATGGCTGTCAGCTGATAGGTCTCAGCTGTCAACCCTCTTTGAGAAATCTTTTGATGGAAGATTACTGCCTCACCCAAGGTCATACCTCCTCCCAAGAACAGCCCATATCCGATGACTGACTCGATGCAGAAGAGAAAGGCCAGGCTCCCTCAGCCCACCTGGGGCAACTAAAGGACCCACCTTTGCTGACAGGCAATGCAGTCCAGCTTCCTCCTCAGATCCTGTGCCCTTCTTCTTCCCTCCCCTCCCCGCCTTTCCACAGATGTCGACCCCCAAGTCACTGTCTGTAAACCTCTTGCTCTCTGATCTTCATCTCAGAATCTCCTTCCCAGGAAATCCCCTGCAGCACTGTGGCATAGGACAGTGGGTTCTGGACTTTGGGATTTAACCAGGTATAACAGAATAGGATTCCAAACCAATTTCCATATTGCTCAACAGCATCTTTTCCTGCTTCCCCCAACCCCCACCTCTCCACTTTCTGGTGGAAATAAAATGATCCTCATAGTCCAGGTTCATGGCTCACCTTCTCTATGAAAACCCCCCTGCCCCCCCCCCCCCCCAGCAGCCGTGGTCTTTCCCTGCCCCACACTTCCACAGCATGCTGTGTGTCCCTCTCTCAGAATACAACTTCTGTCTGGATTTTCAAACTTTTGTGTTTCTGCCACTAAGTCTTAGAGTCAGCTAGGTAACTTCTCTGAGCCAGTTTCCTCATCTATAAAATGGGGATTAAATACGCAAACAGATCATACAGCCCAGAGGATTAAATAAGCAAACAAAGAACACATCCCCGTCCCAGTGCCTAGCCCTCAGAGAAAGGTCAATGTGCCAATCTCCTCTTTCCTTACTCCTAAAGGGGCCGCTCCCCTCCGGAACAATGGGGTGTTTGCTCTTTTCCTGCTCTTTAAGGGAGGAGGGAAGTAGCCGGAGCCCCTTTGCAGGGGCCTGACCTCCCCGCACACTATGGGGGCTGGCTACTCCCAAACAGAGGTGTTATCATTTGTGGCTGTGATGAGACAACGGACTCACGCAGGTACTTCTAAGTGGTCACACTGCCGTCAACTTGCCCTAGAACATCTAAACCTCTGCCTATTTTTAGGATCAGAGTTAATTTTCTGGCTTGGTGTGAGCAGCCAGGATGGGGGAGGGAATTAAAAGTGGATGCTGTTTCACTCCTAGGTAGATACCCAAAGGAATTAAAAGCAGGGACTCGAACAGATGCTTATATGTCAATGTTCAAAGCAGTATTGTTCACAACAGCCAAAAAATGGAAACAGCCCTAGTGGCCACAAACAGATGATTGGATTAAAAACATGGTATCTACACACAATGGAATATTATTCAGCCTTAAAAAGGAATGAAGTGCTGATACATGCTACAATGTGGATGAACCTGGAAAACATTATAAGTGAAATAAGCCAGACACAAAAGAACAAATGTTGTATGATTCTATTTATATGAAAATAGAGGCCCAATGCACAAAATTCGTGCAGGGGGCTTGGCCCTCGCAGCCCCGGCTTCATCCAGGTCATCTGGACAGTCGTCCGGAAGGTTGTCCGGATGGTCGTTCTGCTGTTCAGTCTAATTAGCATATTATCTCTTTATTATATAGGATAACCAGATGGGCAAATTCATAAAGATGGAAATTAAATTAGAGGTTAACAGGGGCTTGGGGAGGGTGAAGTGGGAAGTTATTGGTGAATGTGTACAGAGTTTATGTTTGGGATGATGAGAAAGTTTTAGAAATAAAATTGGGTAAAAAAGTTGTGGTACATTTACGCAATGGACTACTACTCGGCCATGAAAAAGAAGGACATCTCATCTTTTGCAATAGCATGGATGGACCTGGAAAGTATTATGCTAAGTGAATAAGCCAGCCAGAGAAAGACAAATACCATATGATTTCATTTATATGTGGAATCTAATGAAAAAATAAATGAACAAACAGAATAGAAACAGACTCATAGATAGAGAGAACAGACTAACAGAGGGGAGAGGGTTTGGGGAACTGGGTGAAAAATGTCCTACAGTGTGTGTGGGTGGAGATCCCTATGTTGATGTCCTTACTTTTCATGGAAGTCAGTGCAATGGGCCAAAGACTATCATAATCTGTACAATTCTAATAAAAGGCAAATAGAACACAGAGCAATTTATACCCTACTAGAGGCTCAGTGCACAAAATTTTTGCACAGATAGGGTCCCTAGGCCTGGCCAGTGATCATGGTCGAGCAGGGCCTTCCAGCTGCCAGCTGGAGCCTCCCTTTACCAATTGCTGGCTGCCGGCTGGGGCCTTCCTTAGTTCCGTGCCACCCCCAGTGGTCAGCGCACGTCATAGTGAGCAATCGAACTCCTGGTTGAACTCCCAAGGGGACACTTTGCATATTAGCCTTTTATAGATAGATAGATAGATAGATAGATAGATAGATAGATAGATAGATACTTGCTGTCACTTCAAAGTCTCTGGGAATTTAATATAGGGGAATCCCAAGAGCAATTTAACACCACACACACACTCACACACACTCATGCACACACACACACTCGCACATACTCACATACACACACACACACACACACTCATGCACTCACACACACATACTCATGGGCTGGTATGAAGTCTGTCCTCTGCTGGCCCAGGTCAGGACATTTCAGGATGCATTTGTATCCTTCACCTTTGCTTCTCCCAGTCCTAGGCAGAGTCTTTTACTGCCCCATCGGGACACAGTACTGGCCTTGACCCTGTTCAGAAATCTTTGAGCCTTGCCCCTAAGGATTCATGTGTCTCACTGACTAGCCTTCATAACGGAGACATTCTTCAAATTCTGTGGTCTGCTAGAACAATTTCACCGTGTCTAAGAAGTTAAGTGGCAGCTTCACCTGTCCCCTGGCTCTGTCTCCTCTCACAGCTGTGGCAGCATAAGCACCTAATGTAAATGCAGCGAATGCCATGGGAGACATCCCTGCTTGGAACAAACAGGCTGTGACATGAGGATGACATTCCAAATAGTGCAGATAGCATTTGGAGATCCAGCCCGAGGAATTCTGGAGGACATGCAAATTACCACCAGCTACAGAAGATACAGGGGCACGCAGACAGATGGTCTGAGCGGTCAGATGATTCAGAGCCATTAAGCATGGACTCTGACCCATCCAAAAAGCATTGACCAGAGAAGAAACCAATGCAGACCCAATAGTGACCTTGTGGCCCTCAACCTTACTGCCTTAATACTGGGTGGATGACAGTCAAAATATGTATGAAGACAATTATTTTCCTCCAGTGTGCTCGCTAGCTCCATTTGCAAGTCCAGGGACAAGGCTTGGCTGTCTGGGATGACAGGGAGCTAAGATTCCATTCTTTAATCATCCTTATTTTTAGTCATGAGGGCAAGGGAATTGAATTACTATGCTATCATTCCCTTGGGCTGAAATCCATTTGTTCCTAAGAATCTTAATGGGAAGTTTAGGACTTTTTTTTTTTCTTTCGTAACCTCTATTTTGGGGGCACAGATAGCCTAAAAAAAAAAGACTTTTAAAAATCCCTATTTGCTAACCTGTTTGTAATTGTGCCATTTTCCCCTCCTTCTGTTCTCCATCATCATTACTCCCAAAATCACTTAAATCCCCCCACCTGAACACCTACTACATAGGGAATGCTACTTTAAAAAGTCATCTTTCCTTTAATAGATAACTGTGCAGAACAGCAAGGAGGCATGGGGGATGCAGAGCATTAGGCTCGTCATGGGATTTGGAGCGCAGGCTCATGTGTGGGAACTCAGCAGTCAGCAAACGTGCTCGTCCTTCTCAGGGCTCTGGACCTGTCGGTCTTGGTTCAGCGTTCAGAGTACACTCCTGATCTAGCTGCAGCTTTCCTTTGATGATTTTGACCTTTCCAACAGGGTGTGTTCCTGTGGCTCGCTTCCATTGGTTCGATGAGCCTCATTTGGAATCGGATGAGTAATTATGTCTTCTCTGGCTTCCTACTTCATCCTAATTAGTATGCTATGCCTTCCTGTAGCCAGCAAGAGCTGCATCCCTTCCCATGGAAACTACCAAGCTTGTTTGAGTAGGTAGTAAATGTTCATTGCTAAAAGTAGCCCTGAAAGTGTCTGCAGGCTCGGAATTCCTCCTCCCCCTTCCTGCCCTCCCTCCGGCCCCCAATCTTTCTTCTTCCTTGTCAGTTTATGTGATAATAACACCCTGATCTTTAGTCATCTTTTTTATCTTTCCAGTTAGTGTCACACCTTTGAGTTCATCTGGGAAAGACAGTAGGGATGGAATGGCAAGGGTGTGGGGGAGCCTGGCAGCCTGTGAGCTGGGGGGCTGGCCTGAGAGGACAGGCAGAACAGGGAGAATGTGTCCAAGGAAGAGTAGCTTGCCTAGGCCAGTGGTTGGCAAACTGCGGCTCGCAAGCTGCGGTTTGCCACTCTGTTGACTAATGAGTTTGCTGACCACTGACCTAGGCTCTCGATTCCAGTAATTATAGGCTGTTGTTGTTCCTTGTGATTAAGCCCCTATCCCAGTGGTCGGCAAACTCATTAGTCAACAGAGCTGCAGTTTGCCGACCACTGGTCTAGGCTGTTACCTTGACCCCCTTCCCATAAGAAAGAGAGCACAGCGCCCAGGTGAGCCCTCGTTGAAGTGGAAATGACTAAAGCCTGGCTCTTGGGATGGGCAGCTTTGATGAAGGTCACCCCAAAGCTGGTGGCAGGTGTGAGCCTAACACTGTGCTCTCTCCCTCCCTCCATTCTACCACCAGCTCAGAGCTTCTCAATAGTTTCAGCCCCAGGATCACCACCTGAAACAAAAGGCAGGCAGAATCCACTGTTTAAAGCCGTAGAGAAGCTGAGTCTCTGGGGGCAGGGATAGAGGGGTGACAGGAACAAGCTTCCTTCTCAATCTCCCCTTTCTCCACCCTCTGTCCTCACAACACCCCCAGCAAACATCCTGGAAACAGTGTCTGGGAACCACTGCACCTCTATACCACACAGCCTCCTTTAGGCAGAAGGACATGTCATCTTAGCCTCCCCCACCCCCTCTCTCCCTTTCCCTAGCCAGGCGGGGAAGACAGATGCTCCCAAGTAAATGAACTGAAATGCAAGTCGAAGAAATTCCTAAGGGCTGTTTACTTGGTGTTCCATGCCTAGCAGGTTCTCTGTGCCCTCTGGCTGAATCATCTCTTTGGGGGTGCAGGGAATGGCAGACAGTGCCAGGAAGCCTGGGCAGCACTGGGCAGCAGTGCTGCTGGCTCGAAGACACGTGGTGTCCGATACCTGCCCACCTGCTTGATCCTTTCCCACAGCGCTCTCTCCTGCAGACAGATTCCTGGCTCTGTTGCATGGGATTTCCCCATGCCTTCTTGTCCCTTCTATACTGAGTCTACAGTCTGCGTTAAATTAGACAGCAGGGATTTGGGGGGTGGGGAGGAGAGAAGATATGGAAATGTTAATAATACCCAAGAAAGTCCTGCTGCCTTTTTTTTTTTTTTTTGTAACAACTGGACAGCTCTTATCAAGCATCCAGTAGAGCAGATGGTGGAGGCATCCTTGCCATCTCCTGGGACAGCAGGAAGTGTGCTGGGCCTAGAGTCGAGAGCCCAGCTCTGCTTCCAACTCCGCCACAAACAGTCCCAGTGGCCCTGAGCAAATGTCTTGAGTCGCTAAGCTTGGCTTTCAGCAAAATTAAAAGGTGGTTTCTAAGGTCCCTTCCAGCTCTAGCTTTGTATTTACTAGTAACAGGCCACTGACAGTTCCTCCCGAGTGAGCCCTTGGCCCCCCTCTGAGGAAGGGGCCCAGGGAGCGCTTCTGGTGACGTTGCTCTGGAGAGTGTCCTGCATGTTGAAGCAAATCAGCTTTGCAGTCCTGCTCAGGGCCTCCTGGAACAGAGAAGATATCCAGGACCAAAGAGGATGCACACACTGGACCCAAAGAGGCTAGACCAGGGAGTTGGCAGGAGAGCACTCTATCCAAAAAGGGTCCTCCTTGTTGAGGGCGACCAGATCCTCAGATCCGCTGTCAGGAGGATGAATGTGAGGTTCTTACAGAGATCATACTGGAGCGACCACAGGAAGTCAGGGCACTCTCAACTGGACCAGCCACTGTCCCACCTCTTCAAGGTGCTCCCATGGGCCAGCTCTGGGAGCACTGGGACAAAGCACTTGTGCCACCATTGAGATGGCTTTCTAAGGCTCCTCAATTTCCCAACACCTGTCACCTGAGGAGAGGCAGGCCTGTCTGGTCCTTGCAAACCCAAAGCACCTGGAGGCGAGTATTCCCTTCTCTTCTGTAAGCAGGTCATGATGGCTCAGGCCTGGGCCCTAAACCATGCCGAGTTCGGTGTTGGGCATGACTTCTCCTTCCTAATCCCACACATAGGATGCAACCTTCTGGGTCAATGCAGTGAACATTTCTTCAGAATCACAAGTCCTACATAGTTTATTACTAACTAGTAAGGCTACCTTGAGAAAGGTGCTTGACCTCTTTCTCAGTGGACAGCTACCTACCTGCTAGGGCTGTTGTACAAAGAAATCAAATGTGATCACGTATGTGCCCCTACTTAGGCATATGCAATGTACTCCCTAAACAGTTGTTCTTAACAGCCAGACAAACAGTGAAGGGATCAGAGAAACCCCAACCCGACCCCCTTGAGTTCGAGATAAGGTGGAAATTTTCATAGGAGTTTTATTTCCAAAACTCAGTACATTCTTCTCAAGCAAAGCCCTTTATTGGGAGCAAAGGTTATTGACCCCATTGGTGGGCCCAGGAGTGGGGAGGTCATGAACTCAGCCTGCAGTGACCTCACTCTGCCAGCTATGAGGGAGCAACTTGAGCAAGTGAGGGCCAAACCCTGGGTGCCTGGCCCAGGCTGACCACTCTGTGGCAAAGGGCTGGGGGGGGAGGGGCAGGCAAGCAAGGAGGGAGGGGGGGGAGCCGATGTCTCTGCCAATCATCACTCTGTTGTTTCTGTAGTGGTTCTAATTCAAACAGGCCAGAGATGGTCATCACGTGACCTTCAGAAGGGTCCCCTCCAGAGCAGGAGGACCAGAGAGGAGGGTGACCACTGCCTGAGCGGCTCCTTTGTGTTTGCTTAGCGGCTGGCAGGATTCCCACACTCGGCTGCAGCCTCCGTCAATGGCAGCATTCATGGGCAGCCAGGACATCTTTGGCTCTGAGTTTGGATTTCTTAACCCCCAGATGTGAGCCGCGAATGGCACGCAACAGTGACCAGTTCTTGGTATTTGCTCAGATGGCGTGGAGACCTTTGTCCTTGAATCGGATCCCAAGCCAGACCTTGGCCTCTGCTGCCCCGGCTGCAGCTGTTGCCTCATGAGTGAGCCTAACAGTGGTTCCCTGGGACAGCAGAGCTCCGTCCCCGCGCCTTAGCGAGGATGCCAACCCTACAAGGCTGAGGGTTAGGGAAAAAGTGGCTGAGCATTTGCGCCGAGTTACCCAGCCCGGCAGGCCCTGTCCTCTGACGTGCCATTTTCCTCCAGGAGAGAATTACTCTTTTCTCTTTTCAACCTCAATTTTTTTTTTTTTTCTAATTTAGGATATTTTCTGAGGCGAAGCCTGTGTCAGGAACGACATTGTGATCATGACTCCCGTTTTACAGCGAGGCGAAGGCCCATGGAATCACACGAGAAAAAAGCCTTCTTTCCTTCAACAAATGCGTGAGCCAATAGAACTAGGACAGCCTGCTAAGCTATGGAGAAGTTCCTCTCACTAAAACACAGCCTGCAGTCAGAGCTGACTGTGGTCAGAGCCCAATTAAGACAGAGACCATAAACACAGAGCCGATTAAGGAACCCAAATAAAACACCATCAAATCCCCCCTTTTTTTTTTCTTAGTGTGAAGGAAGGAGAACAAGAATCTGCTTTTCTCTATCTTGAATATTTCATTAGCAAATGACCACCACCTCTCCCACCCTCCACCAAGTTTGTAATCCAGCCTAGGGGAGAGGGGATGGGGCAGGTTGCATTGGAATGAAGTTATTGCCTAGAAAGTGAGAGATCCTCCCAGGGGAGGTGAGGGGGGCAGGTTCCTTACACTGCAGAGTGGTCTAAAGTAGGCACAGCAGCAGGGAGAGCGGCAGCTTGTGGGAGGACTGAGCACCACGCTGCCACCTGGGAGTGGGGAAGAGATGGGAGTCCTGCTCCAGAAGTCTCGGGCAGGGAGGACCACTGGAGGGGAGAGTGACATTGGAGTGAATCAAAGGGTAGATGAGGAGCCTGAGCAGGAAATTGTCTTGCCTCATCCAGGAAGTCAAGCACACAAGCAATAACTCCGCTTCCAAGAGAAGCGTGTTGCCCTTGGGGAAGATAAGGGGGAAATGGTCCAAGGAGAAGACTGGCTTTCCAGGTCTGCTTTAGAGGACACTGGACTTAAAGTCGGGGCGGGGGGGGGGGGGGGAGGAGCAGGAAACGGAAGGGCTGGGAAATGATTGCGGGGTACATTTGGCTAACACCAGCTGAGCCTCTAACCACCAAGTCTCGTGGTCTTCCATGTGCTGCCCTGACATTTGTCTGCACTGAGCTGTGCACCAAGAGGCTCTGCATGTGGGAGCCAGCCAGGGGAAAGGCTGTGAAGCCCAGGGGACCCCCCCCCCCTTGGAAAAGCCATTTCTCCCAGATCTTGGGTACTCTGGAAGAGGGGGGCCTACCACCACACAAAGGGGCATTAAAAGACAGAGGTCTTCTATTTGTGACTGCCCTGAGGCCAGGGTTTCACAGAGTACTTGTGTCTGTTGGTTTTTATTTATTTTTATTTCTAAGTTTCTTTAGCTGTTAGACAGACAAAAGCGGTGGCTTTCAAAGCAGGGTCCCTGGGCCAGCAGCAGCATCATCACCTGGGAACTTAAAAATGCCAATGCCCTCCCTGACCCCAGACCAGGGGTCGGCAAACTGCGGCTCGCGAGCCACATGCGGCTCACGAGCTTGCAGGAATGTACAGGGTTTCTCTGACTTCTAGCTCAGGGTTTCCGGGTTATTGTGCACATTGTTGGGTCAACTAATTTAACCTTGGGAGCCAGGAGGAGGCACAACTGGGCCAGAATGTAATTGGATCAAGTCCATCTGCCTTTCTTCTAGGCGAGGGGAAATGCAACAAAGTGAACAAAGGGATGTGGGGGGGACGGGCCTGGGGCTGCATGAGGCTCCCTCTGAGCTGCCGAAATCCACAGGGCACCTGAGAAGTGTCCCAGAGACCTGCACCAGCTGGTCCTTCCCTGTGGAAGCGAGAGCTCAGAGGGAGCATGTGACAGGCAAGTAACAGCTAAGCCTCCTCACATGCTTCCCCATTTCCTTTTCATTTGTCAAGTTCAATTATGCTGGCATTTCCCAGCGCTGCTTCCCACCCTGCCCCCAAGGAACACGGAATTGTATACCCCTGGAGACGCAACAACACCCCGGGTCACCCTTTAGCCCCACTCCGTCCTTCCCCTCAGCGCAGCCACACATTCCGGCTGGCCCTCTCCGTCAGGTGCCAGACCTGCCAAAGCATGCCAAGAGGGAGGCGATTCCTGTCTGCCTGGCTCACGTTGTCGAGCAAGATCCATGAGGCCAATGGCAGGTACCTGTCCGTGGGGGCCGAGACCTGTGGCGTCCCTACAGCTCCTGGCAGGTGAAGAAGAGGAGGCCACGGGGGCGTTTGCGTAATGCCTGGAGGCAGCTAATGGAAGCGGAGAAAAAAGGTTTGTTATGTAAGCAAAGCACGTGGGTCTGCTATTCACCTGTTGCTAATTCGTGCCCTGCCTGTCAGGAAAGAATCCGCCTCCTTTTGCAGGCTCACCGTGCTGTCAGAGGGAAGACAGGGACGCCGTCTGGAAGGGTTCGGGTCAGTTCAACAAAAACACGTATTGCACCACGTACTCTGTTAGTTGTTGGGGACCCCAAAATAAATAAACCAGGGTCCCCGTTCACAAGGAGCGCGTGGTCAAGAAGAGGGACATGGGCCAGTGCACAGCCTCTCACCATCCACGTGACAGAGCAACTGAAAGTGTCTCCAGTTTATACAGAGGTCCTGCAGGAGGGCTTTGAGGCTGAATCTGGCCGGCCTGGTGGTTTCTTACAGAGGGACTTCCAGGCAAAAGCCGGACAGTTCGGCCGCGGGTCTCTAACCCTCAAACAGTAACAAGCTCAAGTTCAAATATCAGGAGCAGACCCTTCTGAAGGGGCCGAATCTGAGTAGAACCAGAAAGAAGAGGGTGGGTAAGAACTGAATGGACACAGAAGGTGGGAGACGGGAGGTCAGGGAGATTGCCCAGACAGCCAGTGAGCACCCAGGCCTGCATGGGCCGGTGGGGACGCTGCCTGGGAGAGCTGGCCCAGCCTTGAAGGCAGACACGCTGCTGCTGGCTGTCTGTAGACCAGGAAGTTCCCAACTAGTAAGAGGGGCGCTGCTCAGCTTGAAGAAAGAGTGGGATCTGGAGCCCAGGAACATGTTAAAGCCCCTGTACATGGCCTTCTGAGTCTGGGAGGGCATGACGGGGGATAAAGGAGAAAATCTAGGCGTGCAGGTCTGAAAGCTGCCCATTTGTACACAAGAGGTTTTATAGGAGCCCTGGGAGCAAAGAGAATACAAGAGTAGAAGATTTGCCCGTTAGGCGTGGCTCAGTAGTTGAGCGTCGACCTATGAACCAGGAGGTCACAATTCAATTCCTAATCAGGGCACATGCCTGGGTTGCAGGCTCAAACCCCAGTGTGGGGCATGCAGGAGGCAGCCGATCGATGATTCTCTCATGATTGGTGTTTCTCTCTTTCTCTCTCTCCTTCTCCCTTCCTCTCTGAAATCAATAAAAATATATAGTTTTTAAAAAGAGTAGAAGGGTTCACAAAACAAAAAAAGAATTCACCAGAGCTATGTTTTGTTCTATGTCTCCGCCTATAAAGAGTTGATCCCTCAAATGTAGAGTTCTGTCCTCAGCAAATTTTTCAGTGTCACTCTCTGAGGGTTACCTCAACCTGGCCCACGACTGTCCTTACCATGTACAACCTCAGGCTCTAGGCCAGTCTTGCTGCTGGCGGACAACTGCTTACGGAACCTCTTTACCTGGAGCCTGCATAGACACTCAGACCTAACGCATTCACAGCAGAATATGCCATCTCCACCCCTCCTCCCCCAAGCGCTCTCCACTGAGCCCCAGCTCAGGGAGTTGTACCTGGATTCCCTGTAATGCTTGGCCCAGAAATCCAGTGAGGCCTCTCTCTCACCTCTTCTCTCTAATCAAGTTATGTAATGAATCACTCTAGAATCTGTTCAGCTTATGTTAGTTTTCCACTGCTGCTGTCACAGGTCACCACAAACTTGGTGGCTTAAAATAACACAAATTTATCATCTTTCCAGTCCAGAGGTGAGAGGTCTAGATGGGTTGCACGGGGTCAGAATCAAGGTGTCAGCAGGGCTGCATTCCTCCCGGAGGCTGCCTGCATTCCTTGGCTCTTGGCCCTCTTGATAGCATCTTCAAACCTCTCTCTGACTTTGACCTTTGCTGCTTCTTCCATCTTTCAGGGATTACTGTGGTTACCTGGTGCCCACCCAGATAATCCAGGTTCATCTCCCCCACCTGGAGACCCTTAATTGAAATTCATCTGCAAATGTCTCTTTCTGGAGATTAGGAAATGACCTGTTTCTTCTGCCATTTGGTCGATTATTCTGCCTACCACACAACTCTTCCCATACCAGCACCGCTGCCATCAGCCTTTCTCATCTGGGGTCACCAATAAATTGCCAATGCACAGAAGAATCATGAAATATGTAATGAGGGGGAGAGGAAAAGAGGGAGACAAGAAGGAAAGGAAGAGAAGGGAAGGGAAGGAGCCTCTTCCAATAGACTCCTTGATGGCTTAAGGACACTTTCATTCCCAGGCTCTCACCTGGTTTCCCTTACCCAGCATTTCCTCTTCCAAATCCTTTTTGCCCTCGCTCTTTGCCACAAAGCCTTTCTGGGCTATTTCCTTTGCCTGGAAGGTCCTCTTTGTACCATCATAACCATGAGCCTCACTCCACGCCAAACCCTACAGAGGGTACCTGGCAAGGTCCTGGTCCTTCCAGTCCCGGTGGAGCTGTCATCTCCCCAGGGAGCCTGCTCCGACTTGCAGGTTGGGGGTAGGTCCGGCCGCAGTGGGCACCTGGAGCCCTGCCCTTATCTGCCCCAGTCCTTGTCTCATTCTTCTGTAACTTCCTGTTCACTTGTCTGTCTTCTCCTCTGAGCTTTACGTGCTTTGAGGACAAGGTGGGAATCTTGTTCCGTATTGTCCCCAAGGATGCTGTAAGGCTCAATAAATATTTTCTGAATAAGATTTTTTTTAAATAAAATAATGCTCCCTTTAATTGAAAACTCTGGATGCCAGATCTGCTCTGGTTCACTTACAGGCAGCCCTAGCCCAGGTCTCGCCCTCTCTTAGTGCTTATTACCTGTTGTTGACTTCATTGAGGAGAGTGTTGACAAAGTCAGCGGAGGGACACTTTCCTATGGGAAGCCAGGGGCCAGTAAGCAGTTCATGAAGGCAACTGGGGACAAGGCCCAGGCAGAGAGGCCTGGGAGGTATTCCAAAGCCAGGCTCCAGAAGAGAGGTTTCCCCTCTTGGGTCACATAGGCAAGGCTGGACCCTGCTGCCTGTAATTTCATCACTGGCCAGGACTGGATTCCTGCAACATAATGAGAATTCCAGGACAGCGCACAGAGCAGCAGCTGGACCTCAGCCTCATGCTAGACAAAGGCAGGGCAGTGCGGCAGCTCCCCAGCAGGAGTGCACACTGGGGCCCACAGTCCTCCCAACCTATCCCTTCTTCCCCACAAGAGGCCCCTCCTCATTCTCTCCCCTGCCCCCCATTTTTATTTGCAAATGCCAGGCCCACTCCAGGCAGACATTTAAGACTACCAGCAAATGTCTAGCAGTTTCAACAGTTGTTCGGGCTGAGGACAAAATAATGTTTAAATTTTTCTGTCTGTTTTTAATAAGCTAAAGATTTACAAAATCCTAATTAGTCTCCTTCAAGGGTTAGTGTGACCAAGACAAATCATGTCAAACATACTCGTCAACTTGCTTCATCTTGTTTTCTTCAAAATTTCATAACTATTTTGGCCCTTTATTTTTCCACAACAAGGTTAGACTCGTCTTGTCTAGTTACACAAAAGACTGGAATCACATTGAGCTTATAGATTGATTTAAGAAGAATAAAAATAACAGTGAATCTTCATTTTATGAATGCACCTTACCTATTCAAGCATACCCAAATAAGTGAAGTTTTGCAATTTTCTTCATTAAAATCATGCATTTGCTCCATGAGGCTTATTTCTGGTCCCTATTAGCTTTTGTCTCTCTTATAGATGTTACCTTTAAAAGTTCTTGTTTTCTAATGGTTATTGGTCATAAAAATATAAATTGACTTTTGTATAATGATCTTCTATTTAGCAACCTTGATACATTCTCTTATAAATTGTATGAAGCTCTTTTTCACACACCTCTAGAAAATCTGGATTCTTCTACCCCTGGAAAACCCATCAGCAGGTTCTTACCCTTGGTTACCCACACAGTTTAAGCAGGGGGACTTCCTCCCTGGCTAACCAGCATCACCCCCTTGTGGAGACCTACCAGCAGGACAGAACTCTCCCGGGAGAGAGCGCTGTGCTTGTTTAGATGAAACAACGATCTAAACAAGCCTCGCTTGAGGTCAGCTTTACTGTTACAAAACAGAATGATCCCCAAGCAGAAGGCTCAGAGCCAGCTGGGTTAGACAAGGGGCTGTCTGGGTGACCTGATTAGAGGATGCCGTTTCTTGATTGGCCACATCCACGCTGTCCTTCCACTCCCCTTCCATGAAAAGGCCTTGGGGACATCAGGAAGCAGGCCAGGAGGAGGAGGCAGCACCACATTGAGAAAGGGAGTCAGAGTGAAGCCTGCCCCTGCCCACCCTCACCCCTGCTAAACTCTCTAGTTGTTCCCCAACTAGGTTCCCCTGTCCATCTTGTCTGACTGCTGAAGGGCAATTGGGCAGCTTTGAGAAACCTGTGTGAGGCCATAAAAATGTGTCCTATGGACCATTGGCTTTGGGGTCATCCTAAGTAGATACTGGAGAAGGAGAGAGAGGAGAAAGAGGGGATATCCATTTAGTGGACATGCCTCTCATCGGCCCTCAGCTGTCTCCACAAAACAGTCCTAAGGCGAGGTGACCTCTGCCGAGATTCCATGATCTCTTCTCTCATTTGTCACTGGCTTACTTGGGTGTCCTGATGACTTGGTGTGTAGGCCTGGGTTTTATTTCCATCTCCATCAGAGCCCTGAGCCCTGGGGACCAGTGACAAATGAATGTGTGTTGAGCCAGACAGATCTGAGTTCGAATCCCCGTGAGATCTCAGGCATGGTGTAGTCAACTCTTCTGAGCTCTGGTTTCTCCCTCTGTCTAAGAAGAAAATGCCTTCCTCCTGGAGTTGTTGAGAGGATTAAATTAAGTCATGGCCGGCACCCAGAGTGGGTGCCTGATCAAGCTGTTTGAGTCCTTGGGAGGTTTGTGGGGAAACCACTGAATCGCTTCTCTAGTGTAACAGGGTGTCGGTACTGGCCAATCTCACCTCTTTTCCAGTGAACCAAGAAGAATGAGTTCCATTGAAATGAGCAGCCACTAAGTATGGAGCTGTGCGCATGGAGTGGGTTTTATGTATGCAGTTAACTCATTTAATCCTTACGACAACTCTGTGAGGTCAATAGTGTAGATATTATGGCCACGCGGTAAACAAACAGAGGTCCCGAGAAGTCCGATGCAGGATCTAGAAGAGCAGAAGTAAGGAGCTGCATCCTTCCTGGGAACCTTTGCTGACCCAGCCCCACCCCGTCATTTTCCTTCTCCTATCCTGACAACCTAGACCCAGACCTCAGGTAACCCCACAGTTTCTACTAGTGACTGTGCTCCAGGGCAGCCCTGACCTCTTTTTCAGATGACAAATTATTTCAATTGCCAGGAGCAACAGTGCACTGCCTCCATGACCCTTCAGTCTCTGGTGTTTTCCTGATAACAAGAATTGACTGAAAAGCTATTGTTCTTCTTGTTCTTGATGTCACAGGAACTGCTATTCTGTGTAATGTCTCCATGGGCTGCCAAGTGCAGGCAGATAAAGAGAAAAAGAAAGGGGAGGTGAATGGAAAGAAAAGAGAGGCTATAGGAATCAGCAAATCATTATTTAAACAAAAAAATAATTGTTCTTCTTCTTCTTGACTTTATTCTAATATTCTAGCCCACTCATCCAGACTCCCTTGAGGATGACTGCTCTGGGGGCTCCAGCAGTCCCTGGTTTACTTATAGCATCTGCTTCAGCCCAACACCCTCAACATCCAAGAGGGACCCACTTGCTGGTCCTTCATTCAGCAAATACATATTACTCAAACCCTATTGTGTGAGGAGAGAGTACAAATAACTTTTAAATATAAATTTCTGCCTTTGATTATTTTTTAAGATTAATTATGGGTGAATCAGGCAAAGAGCAAACCATAGAAAACCCTGGAAACAAAGCATTCATTTGGGATGGAGAAAAGACTCTCGACAAACTAAAGAAGAAGCGGGGAGGGGCAGGAAGATCGGGGTGTGGGGAAGGCAGAGAAGCCGAGATTTCATGAAAAACTAATAATGGACGATTCTTGGTGGTTAAACATGTGGGCTTTTGAAGCTGCTTAATGTAAGCACCAGTTCAGTCCTTTTCTAACAGGTAGTTGACTCAACCTTTTTGAGCCTCAGTTTCCCCGTCTATAAATAGGCTCTCTTGAAGGTTCATGAGCAGCAAATGCAGAGGGAGCTGACATTTTACCGGGCTCCATCAGCTGGTGTGGCCACACTGATCACAAGAAGCATGCAGTCAGTGGGAACTATTATGGTTCTAAATACCTCCTTTTGGCAGAAATCATTTCCAATCTAATTTATCTCTTAGTCAAGAGAAAGGCCATTTCCTTGTAGATCACTCCTATGATGGCAAGTCCTGTTCCTGACTTTAAAACCAGTCCACACACCAGTAAGAGATATTTTTCCAGCTCTTTGTGATGTATGAGAAGAGCGGAGCAGACAGGGAACCTACACCTGCAATGGTGGGGCCCAGCAGCCCTCGGGGCCTCCCCTTGGGCTGTTTAAACTCAGCTCGACTTCATGCCAGGTGCACCTTCTGTTTGCAGCCCTCAGCTGTGCTGAGCAAGTTCTTTCCAAGAGTTCTGTCTGCATCGCTTGCTGTTCCCTCTACCCCACCTAACACGCATCTCCAGGCAAAACAAGGTAAGTTGATTAAATAAAAGACAAGGTTGACAAGAATTTTATTTTCCCTGGGAGACCTCCTGCAAAGGGGCAGACTGAATTCCACCTAGAGCAGGCAATAGACTATTAATCGGTTAGAAATACTATGTAACGGTGGGCTAATAGGTTTCTCTCCACCAGTGGTTCTCACACTGGCGTGTGCATCACCATCTCCTGGCAGGTGTGTTCTAGCAGAGACTGCCAAGTCCCAACCCACAGTTTCTAATTCCATAGGTCTGGGATGGCGCCTGAGAATTGGTCTTTCTGATAAATATCACATGATCTCACTCATATGGGGGATATAATGATCAACATAATTTGATGAACAAGAATAGATCCAGAGACAAATGGTGGTGGGGGCAGGGGGTTAGAGAGCAACCAAAGGACTTGTATGCATGCATATTAGCATGACCAATGGACACAGACACTGGGGCGGTGGGGGCTTGCCCAGGGTGGGAATGACCTGGCAGGGGGCCAACTGGGGGAAAAAGAGACATATGTAAAACTTTAGACAATAAAAAAGAAGAAGAAGAATTTGTCTTTCTAACAAGTTCCAGGGTGATGCTGATGCTGCTGGCTCCGGGACCATACGTTGGCAACTACTACTCTACATTTTGGAGAAAGAAACCATGACTAATCAGTGCGATACATTATCACAGAAAAGTCAAAGCAGAAAATGCTATTCCTCAATGGCTAATTGTGGGGCTGGAAGGAAGCATGAACTAATGTCACTAAATAGGTGACGGATCATCTCTATAGTGGTATACTTCACCAGAGCACTGGTCCCCTTCATCAGTGCACAATTTCATCTATTGCTTAGGAACATGATGGCTGTCTCACATTTTTGTTTTTAATTTACAGAAAACTTTGGTATCCAGTATAATATAAGGCTACTTGAATGACCCACTGGCCCAAAAGCAGCACCCACTTTATGAGGGATTTCCAACCTCAGAATCACAAAGTCAGGGATGCTGTGCCTGGACCTGTATAGGGACTCTACAGGAAACTGGAGTTCCTCTAGTCTCCTTCATTTGACTTGGAAATAGTAAATTAGTTTGTTACCATTTTGGTGCTAAGATAGTGAGATGCAAGGAAGTTCTAATGGGTAAGACCATAACTAACACATCTAACACCAGCCCCAGGAGAAAATCAGATGGGGACAGGGTTAGCACAAAGATCGGGTGTGAAGACGGCTGCCCAAGAGCAAAGGAGGAAAGGAGATCCTAGACTACATTTATGGGAAGGTACTGGGGCACCTGCTGCTGTGTGTCACCATCTTGATTATCAAAGGGGACGCAAGATGCAAAGGTGAGACAAGAGCAGCTCCTGACTGCTCCAAAGGGAAATCAGCAGAAACATTAATGACTTGGCTCCTGACCAGCTGTGTGTGCCCTCTTTAATTCACGAGAGCCTCATCTCTCCCTCTCGTATTGTCCCAGTTCTCCGCCCACAGAAGGCATGCTGTCTGTATAGGTCATTCCACAAGGAGACTGGGCCACTGATCTCTGGGAGGATGTGGTACAGGTCCATGGAGGGAGAAGATAGCGCAGCCTCAGATAGAAGTACGGACCCTGAAATTGGAGCTGCCTTTTGTGAATTCCCATGGAGACTGGTGTCAGGCAACTGAGGACAAGACTGCAAAGAGGAGCCTCTGTCTGCTCCAGTTCTGCAAGCAGCGTCCAGGGGACAGTCTCTCCTGGGGCAGCCTCCTGGGCCTAGAAGCCAGTTGTTGGTGAGAAACCTTGTCTGGAAAGGAATATTACCATTGGGCAGGCTCTGGGTGAGCTCAGTTGGCAGGATTGATACGGTTAGGGGACTCAAACTCAGAAGCATGGGGGCTGCACCACCCGAGCCTTTTGACCATATCAAGGAACTGCCAAACAAACTCGGAGTCTACAGGCTTTGCTAGAAATAAATGAGAGACCTGGTCAAGGGTCTTAGAGTTTGCCAACTGGAAGCACAGCTAGGCAAAAACCCAGAAGGGTTCCAAAGAAGAAAGAAAAGTAAAAAGTTTTTACAGCAAAAGGCACATTCTTGAGAATTATCAGTCCTGCCTTCTTAGCACTAGGATTGATCCAGGACAGTCCCCAGTCAGAGGACAGACAGTCAGGATGATGGGTGCCAGGTGGTCTGGAAGGTGGGTGCCAGGAGGTCTGGCCACGCCCTGGGGGTCTGGAAAATGGATGTCCTGTGGACGTATGTGTGAGTCCTTCAGGGGAGTTACGGGGTTACCTGGAGGTCCCGATGCATGTAGCCAGGCATTGATGCAGGACTGGAGAGTTCAAAAAGGTTTATATTCCCAGGCTAGTTAGAGCAAAGATGGAGTCTTTTCTCATGCCACAACCTTCACAATCTTAATAATTTTCACAGCTTGGTTAAAGTGACTCCATCTTATATATTCCCTATCACTCTTTCCTCCAAACTTTATTTTGTAGCATTTTGCTTTAGACGGACACTTTGCCTGTGTAATTTAGTCCTCTACAACCAGGCGAAGGTGTAGGAACAGGCTCAGAGCTATGTCACTTGCCCAAGGTCACCCAGCAGGTAATGACAGAGCCAGGCCTCCTCTGATGTGACAAGACCCATGCTGTCTGCCCACCACGCGGCCCTCTGGGGGAAGAGCAGTCGAGTCTGTAATTAAGGGGGAAAGTGGTGCTTGGGTACTTCCCATTTCTGTAGCATGCGAGCATTATGTGAGACATAAGTAGGAGTTGTTTAAATAGGAAATGTTTGTTCAGGGAAGTTAAATCCTGTGGGAAGTGATTGGGCAGTATTGCTCTGCCCTGAAATGAAAAAACGCACAGTGAGGGGGACCCTTGGCAATTCAGGGTGGTCAGGGGGTCATGGAGGAGGAGAGCCACCAAACACATGCAATAAAGAAGATTAACAGAAAATGTGGGGGCCTTTTTTTACGCTAGCTCTCCAAGGAATGAGGCTCCAGTGTGCACAGGCAGGTGAGGCTGTTAGACTTGCCTGCTCCTCCTGCGCCCCAACGTAAATGCCGTTGTTTATTCTGGTACTTGAAGGAGGAGGAGGGAGACTGTGCCCAGAGTCCTGAGCAGAAGCCCATCCACACCCGGCGTTTGCCCTCCACCGGCCCTGCCAGGCAGCTGCTGCGTTCCCAGCGTGAAGGCTGGCTGTGTCCTGGTGCGGGCTCAAGGTCCTCACCCCATGGGTGCCAGCCAAAAAGAGGGTGATTAAGAGCAACGTCACATCCAAACCTTGACGTCTCTTTGCCTGTGGGCTTCAGAATCTGCAAGGAGTTCACCTCCAAAAATAAGCTCCTTGGGGAGGGCTTCTCTGTGTCACGGGATCCCCTGAGAGGCTCCCGGTGGACTGAAGGCAGCCTCGCCTCCTGGGAGCGGAGAGCTTTGCTCCCCAGTCACCGCGAACCGTGTTGGATGCTCAAGGCATGTCCTCTTTGACCAGCCTTGTCTACCTGGTCCTCCAAGTGCCCACGGGGCTCTCATTCACCTCTACTCACAGTACTGTCCTGCTGTGGGTGTACCTCTGTTTTGTTCCTGTCGTCTAAATCCTATTCGTTGTTCAAGGACTAACGGGGAGACACTTCCTCGCCGAAGCCTCCCAGGTCTCTCTGGCCCCTGGAGAGCTCTCCCTCCCATGAATTCTTCATCCTCTGTCTGTACACTCATTTGGCTTTTTGAATGGCCCCTACTCCCCTCAAGGTTAGTGGACTTGACTTTTTAGACACGTGTACCCAGAAGATGGTGCTTTTCATTACTCCCCCAGCACACAGCACAGTCCAGTGTGCACAATAGATACTCAAATATTCCTTGTTTGACTGTCTATATGTGAATTATGGAAAAACCTCTTAAAAAATATTCTTATTAGGCTTGCATGATGTCCTCTCAGAAGTAACTGTCCCAGCTCTGAGGTGTATAACAGAGAAAGAGGGTCTGCTGAGTAGAGGAGAACGAAACAGGGTATATCTGGTCAAAGAGGGGGAAAGATACAAAACAGAAAACATTCATTATCCCACCATGTAGAGTCAACCAGTGCTTAAGTGTTGGGCTATGTCCTTCAAAACAATTTTAAATATATGATAGATTTTTAACACCTTTATTGAGATATAATTCATATACCATACAATTGGACAGCCATATGGAACAAGATAACATTAGATCCATTTTTCACACTAAAGACCAGAATAATGCCAAATGGATCAAAGATCTAGATGTAAAAATGAAACCATACAAGCAATAGGAAAAATGGATGAAATATTTTATAACCTAGGAGAGGCAAAATTCAGAAATAATAAGAGAAAAGATTAATAACTTTGTCTCGATGGCAATATAGAAACATCTTAAGTAAAATCAAAAGGCAAACAAAAAGCTAGGAGAAATCGTTTCAAATTATGTTATAGACAAAGGGCTAATATCCTTAACAATTACAGAACTTCAAAGAAGAAAAAGCCCAATAACCAGGTAGAAAAATGGGCACAATATATGAACAGGCATTTCACAGAAAAAGAAAAGCAAATGAAAATGTCTCCAGTGCTCATAACAAGATTGCGAATTTAAACTATACTGAGATAACATTGCTTAAATTTCAGATAGGCAAAAATACAAAAGTTTGACAATACACTCTGGGTGAGGCTCTGGGGAAACCACCACACCCCCATGCATCGCTGATGGGAATTCAAAATGATCTAATCTCCATGGAGAGAGTTTTGTAATGTCTAGCAAATTTGTTTGTGCCTTTTCCCTCTAACCCGGCAATCACAGTTCTAAGAGTCTACCCCAAAAATAACTACCAAAATTGTGAAATGCCATGTGCTCAAGGTTGTCTATTGCAGCACTATCTGTAAAGCGAAGGCTGGAAACGGGTCAAATGTCCGTCACTAGGGGACTTAGCACTAAGCAGCTGTGAAAAGGAAGAAGGATGGTCTCCAGAAAGACAAGGTCATCCGGGTAAGCATGTATGCTACCTGCCTTTGTTAGAAAGGGAAGAGGAATACAAGTATCTAATAAAGTGGGAATATGCTAATTGACCATCACTCCATCACAAAGATGGCTGCACCCACAGCTGAGGCCAAGTTCCCATAAGGAGCCTTATGAGCAATCAGCAGGGACCTGAGGCTAAGCCCTCCCCCACCCTCAAGGTGCACCCCCAGTGCTGGGTCAGGGGAACTCAGGCCACGCCCCACCCAGTGGGGCTTGACGGGGGAACTGATGCTATGCTCCCTCCCGGTGCTGGGCCGGGGGACCTGAGGCTTCGCCCCCCCCGCCTGGTGGGGCTTGATGGGGGACCTCAGGCCATGCCCCCTACCCAGCAGGGCTTGACAGGGGATCTCAGGTCGTGACCCCCACCTGGCGGGGCTTGATGGAGGACCTCAAGGGATGCCTCCTGCCCTGGTCTGGGCTGGGGGACCTCAGGCCACGCTCCCCGTCCTTGGCACCAGGCCAGGGGACCTGAGGCTATGCCCCCTGCCAGGCAGGGCTTGACAAGGGTGGGACTGGCCAGGTCTGGATCTAGCCCAATGCAGTGGCGGGGGGGGGGAGTGACTGGATCTGGGTCTCACGTGATTTTGAGGAGCATGTGGGTGGACAGGGACTTGACTCTGGGTCCCATGGTGTGCCCCAGACTCTGACAGGAGGAAGGTTTTCATATACATTTTACTAATTTTCTTTCATCTCTGAAAGAAAATTTCATCTCTATTATAAAGGGCAACTAGCAATATTAAATTATTTCCTCTAATTAATCCCCTTTTAACGTGCACGAATTTCATGCACTGAGTCACTAGTACAACATATAAATAATGATGGGAGAGTAAAGCAAAATTAATGACAGACTGTTATCTCTAAGGCAAGGAAGAGAATGACGGTCCAAGAAATGGGAAGACAGGAAGCTATACATCTCTGCTTATATCTTTTTTATAATTTCAACTTCCAGCCACATAGATATCATGTGGTATTAGAAAAACAAAATTATATTTAGAAAAGGCCACCCCCATCAATCAAAAGCAAGCTGAGATAAGTAAAACTGACAGTGTATCAAGTGGATTTCATAATCACATGGAGGAGAATCACTTCATTATATCCTGACTGAACAGCCCCAAGGGAGAGAGCCCAGAGGCCAAAAAAAGCGACACAGACATCGTAAACCCTGTTTCTCAGTCTGCCTCGTTATTCCACAGGATAAATGACCCAGTCTTGTCAACGAGTGAGATGTACACCAACTAAAAGGGAGGCATTCTTCTATAGATTTAGAGAAGACTTAAGGGACCTACCACCACAGGCAACTGTGACAAAACAGTGTTGAAATAGTCAGAGAAAATTGAACCCTAGTATTGGATAGCATTAAGGAATTGTTACTTAATGGTGTGGTGAGTATGGTTTAAAACCTTCCTCAGAGATCTTTTCCTTATTTCTACAGATTTTTTTTTAAGTTATTTTGTGAAGTGTGACTTTAAGTGAGGTTCCCGGGCATCTGGACAACAGAGCGAAGTGGTGACTCTGAACCGCCAGGGAGGCGTTCCTGGGGCTCTGTGACACTCAGTCCTACATCAAACGCCCAAGTCAACCGGGAAGTCTTCAGAAGCTGCAAGCGAGAAGCGGGAGCCTTAAAGAGAATGACCTTATAACATATTCTGTTGGCTCACGTTGGTTGAAGTGGAAAAACTTTCTTGGCAAATAAAAACCAAACCGTTCAAGACCATGGGCACAGGCTGCAGGTTCAAAGTCCAAGGCTGCCACTCTGCTCTGTGGCCCTGGGCCAGCAACTTAGCGTCCCTGTGCCTCTGTTTCCCTGTCTACAAAAGTGGGTGGGGGTGATAACACCAACCTCACAGGCTTGTTGTGAGGAGGAATTAAGTTACATAGTTACATACATGTAAAGTGCTTAGAACAGTGCCCAGCACATATGAAGCACATTGTGTTATTAAATACAATAAATCTTTTTTTAAGCATTTAATTTTCGGAATGAATTTACCAGCCATGTATATTGCCCCTTTTAGTTTTCCAAAGGAAATAAAGTGTATTGAGATTCTTCAATTACTGTCTAGAATTTAAATAGTGAACTTGTCAGTGGGGAACTAGAACTATAACCATAGGTCAGGACATCCACCCCATCCCTTCCTGCAATGGTGCGCCCTCTTCTGGCTGACTCCCGATGGTGACCGCTCTGGTCTGAGGAGTGGAGGAGCTCAAGGCTGCCCTGAGGGCAAACAGGGCCAGATGCCACGTGACTTTAGGACCAGCTCCTACCCCTTGGTCCAGGTTGAATGCCCTACCCCCCACCCCCCACCCCCGTGGTGGGTAACCGCCACGTGAGGGTGCAGTCATCACGTTATGCTGAAAGTCCCAAGTTGTAGGCACGGAGGGTAGAGCTTTGCCTTGCTCGGCTTTGTAACGCCGGCAAGGTGCCTGACACCCAGGAAGTGTTTTACGACTACATGTTAAATTGACCTGAACTGAGTCACCCAGTGGGCAGAAGACCTGGTGCCTGAGCAGAGAGGAACAGATCGGAGAAAAGGGTGGGAGGAGGAAAAGGGTGCCACAGGCAAACAGCATTTCTACTTGGGGTCCTCCCAGCCCATAGAAAACTTAAATCCTGCCTCAGTAAAAATGTGTTTGCCTAATCACCCTCAGTGTACATCCCTCGCTTCTCTCCACAATCCTTTACTAGAGATCCCCCCAAAATGCAATTCTGCCCCTGAAAAACTTCAGACTGATAAAAGAAAGAAGCCTCATCTTTTCAGTCAACAGGGTGAAAAGGCAACTGACAGAATGGGAGAAAATATTTGTAAATCATATACCCGATAAGGGGTTAATATCCAGAATATACAAAGAACTTCTACAAATCAACAACATCCACACACACACACACACCCAATAACACAATTTAAAAATAGGCCAAGGACTTAAATAGACATTTCTCCAAAGAAGACACACAAATCACCAATAAGAAGAGATTAATGGTCCGGTGAAGGGGGGTGGGGAGGAAGCAGAGGGCATTCTAGAGGGTGGACCCAGCAGAAGTGAAGGTGCAGAGACAAGAATCTGCAGGATTGTCGGTAGTACCCTTTAGTTCATCAGACACGCATGAAGGCGGTCATAGAAATGAGGTGAAAATGTGCCCAACCATGCCCAGGATTCTATTTCATGTGCCATTTGGCTCAGTCTACTTTGAACAGAGATGGAGACAGCTGTGTGACCGGTCTCGGGACCAGTGTTTGGGTTAGCACGGGCCGATGATGCTGAGACCACTGAAGCACACTCGTGCCGGCTGGGAGCTGTGTGGAATGTCTGTCAGCACTAAAACAGGATACACTACAGCTTACACGTTCCTTGTCTCAAGATATAAAGTTAGCAAAAGGCCTTCTGTAGCTGATCACATTTTTCTGTGGCTTCATGCACAAGCACCAGCTGTTTCTATGTGACTCGGTCGCTCCACACAGCCCATTCTAACCTGGGGACACTGGATGCCTGCAGCCTGCCCTGAATTCCCATCACTGCACAGCCGATCTCGACATCTGGAGGCCTACACAAGGCAACAGAGCGGGAACTGAGCTCTGACCACTCACTCGCAGCATGACTTTGCACAAGTTCATCTCTGAACCTCAAATTCCTCAGGAAAGCAGAGTGATTCCTATTCCTGATGTAAGACGAAGTGAGGGAAGTAATGTGTGTCAGTGTGCACCGGAAAGTGTCAAGCGGCACACAAATGTAAGAAGCAGGGGCACTGATGGATAGCCTTATGCACTGAAGTCAGCATTTCTCCACCTCTCGAGACCCGAGGCTACAAATGCACAGGAAGCAGACAGCATTTGTGTCCCGGGAGCAAGGTTGCAGGAGGCACACGGCAATAATACTGCCAGCTCAGAGTAAATATTGATGTTCTAGAAGCACTGCTTCCAGCACCCTGGCGTTTTGGGTCCTCCCTTTCTCTCTTCTTCTTCTCTGCTCTTTCTGTTTCCACAGCCCCTGTCACCATGGTGCCCAGGTACTCAAATAAACACAGTAAGTTGAAAACAGAGCCTTTTATGGGAAGACACGCTATGTCTTCGGAAGCTGAGCTTGAAGGAGGAGGACAAGGTGGACCAGGCTCCCTGGATGATGAAATATTGAGATTTCCCGTGGTCGAAGAAGAGAAGCAAAAAGCACATGTCTAGCAAATGGCCACAGGGTGTACCACCTTATCAGCTGTCTGGAGATTCAGAGTAACGATTCCTGTTCCTTACCCTCAAGGACTTGCAGACTCTAAGGCAGACTCTCCAAACACACAACTAGCACGGGGACATAAGATGACACCAGAGCTTGTTCCTGCCAAAGGTGGACACGCACAGATGAGAGCTCATCTCCAGAAAGACACCAGCCCGACCCACAAGTGAGCGCTGTCTCATCTCCTCAGGCATCCCAGCTAACAGATAAAAGCCATCACCATGGAGATGTTAAAGGAAGGGGAAGTTCGTTCCAAACCAAGATGACTCTCATCAGGAAGCCAGCCCCTTTTGAGCCAGAATTTGTAAACGTTTCAAAGAGCTCAAATAAATAAGCCAGATCCTTGGTGTTAGATCCCATTCTGCCATTATGTCATTGGGTAATCTCAAGTGATTACTAAATCTCATCTGATATATGATTTCTTCAAAAAACCTGCAGAGTTGGATGAATCTCTAGCACCTTGCCTACATTTTACAAACCACAGGGCTGAGTATCTTAGATGAAACATCCTTATTCTGTTTCTAAAAGCAATAGGCCTTCCAGGGGGTGTGGAGTGAATGTGAGTGTAATGGCGGTTCTGGGACATATGACTGTTTACGGCCACCATCACATCAGACTATTGAAAACAGGACTGTCCCAGAAAGCCTGCCACAGGGATTGCAAGAAGGGGTGGCCTTCCAGACTGGAAGTTCCTTCCCATATACCCCCTGTGGTCAGCAGCACCCTATTGCATGTCTCCTGGAGAGCAAGGAGGACTAGTTTTCATACCGAGGCAAAAATCTGCTTCCTAGTACCTTATTCCTTGGTCCCGGTTTTGACCTCTAATCCTACACAGAATAATGTTGTCTCTTCCACAAACATTCTATGTATTTAAAGGGAGGTGGGTCCTTGCACATCTTTATTCCAAACCAGAGATTTTCAACCAGTGTGCTGCAATAATTTTTAAACATGCAACACCTGACTATTTCGTCAGGGGCACTGACCTCTTTTCCCTTAGATTGCCAAATAAATAAATAACAGCCAACACAGCAATAGCTGTCAGGTGTGAGTGAATCAAAATTATTTTTTGATCAGATTGGCAAAAATATTTTTTTTTTGGTGTGCCACAGAATTTTAGTAATTAGCTTGTGTTCCATGAGATAAAAAGGTTGAAAATCACTGTTCTAAACCAAACACCAGCCAGAAGGAAGGGAGTGGAGGGGTGTGAAGGGGGCTACTAGATGGTGATGGAAGAAGATATGACTTTGGGTGGTGGGCACACAGTGCAATATACAGATCTTGTATCATAGAACTCTACACCTGAAACCTATATGAGCCTATTCATCAATGTCACCCCAACAAATGTAATTAAATAAAATAAAAATAAACCAAATGTCTTTACCTACTTCAACTGTTGTTGGGTTTCCAGGCCTGTCACCCAGGAGGTCCTCTTAGCTAACTGTCTGCTCATGGACCACGCATCTTTAGAGAGACGGTTTGACCAGAGGCGGCATGAGGGGAAGCGCGAGGCTCCCTTAACCCACCCTAGTAGGGGAGGAAGCTAGGGTCTGGTCATGGGCACCGAGTTGGGCAAACATTCTTTTAGCCTCTTCCACTCCTCTTGTTAGAATCTCTCTCCCTCGGAAGCACATGCCTTTGGTCTGGGGTTTGCCTCCTGCGTGGGAGGGACCAGCCCTTGCTAGGTGGACCGAGGTGAAGTCAGGCAAAGGAGATAACGTGAAGCTCTATGCTAGGCCGAGAGAAATGCTGTGGTCCCTTTACCCAGGCCTTCTCATCGACCAAGTGAAAAGGTCCCGCATAAGGGGCCAAAGAGGCTTTTCACCGCTGTTGGCCTGGACGTAGTTCGAGGCGAAAGGACAGCCCAGGAGGTCTGGCCAACACCCAGCCACCTCCATCTCCTTGGGGCAGGATGATGGCCAGCAACCAACCGACAGCACGTGCCCTGCAATGAGATGATCGCATCCCTTGGCCCGAGCTGTGGAGCTACACTGCAAGCAAACACCGCGTGTAGCTTTCCAACCTGTTTCTCTACCGACTCAGATGGAACCCATGGATTATAAGGAACAACCTTTCCCTAAATAAAACTAAGCCTAGATCCTGCGAAGCCCAGCATCAGAAGGAGAAGCCACAGGGGAAGAATGACTGTCAAGGAGCCAGATGCCAGCCCTCCCCTTTGGTTCTCACTTCCGTTACCAAGTCAACGCTGCCCTGGTGACCAGGGGTTACTGTGACAGATGGAGTCTCGGGTGGACATCACTCCTTCCCTTCTCCGTGGGTTTCTCTGGGCTCTGCCAAGCTCGGGCGGTGTGGCCAGGATGGGAGTTGGCTCCCACATAATGTCCCCCGAGGTCACAGGCTATCACCCAACTCTCTCCCTACCTCAGAGAACTACACACCCACAGGATCTGACACAAGCCCTCAGCACCCTCCTTGGGTTCCTCATTTTACATGGAGGGCCCCGTCCTCCAGCCCAGCCAACAGTCTCCTGGTTGGCAAGCCACTCCAGACAAGGGGTGGAGGCCCATCTGCCCTGGGCTTGTAGCTGCGAGGACTCGGACACCCCTCTGCTCCGTGCGGCCCCCACCCACCCACCCCGCCCCAGGGGCCCTGGCGTGCGGTTGAGGCCCCCGCTGCGGGGCCTCTGGCCACTAGGTGGCGCCCGCCGCCGCAGCGCACCATTGCGTTCAGGGGACCAACGACCCAAGATAACCACGTCCAGAGCGCAGTCACACCAGCCCGGGCCTGGGGCCAAGGGGAAAGGCAGCTTCAGCAGAATTGCTGCACAGTCTTGTTAAAAATGTTTCCTCCCCACCTACTCCTCTCAAATCAATTAAAAATACGTAAGTAACCTGTAATGAGGGACATTGTTGGTGGCAACGTGCCAGTACAGAACAGCACGGGTACCGGCAGCAGCAGCAGCAGCTGTTTAAGCACAGCGTGGATTCTGCCTCTGCCTGCCTCAGAGCCTGCTGAATGCCCGGCGCGTTACTTAGCCTCGTCGGCAAGTGCTAATGATTAACAGAGAACTTGCCTCATGGGCTTGTTGACAGGAATTAAATGCATTGGTACACTGTGTGTGCATTTAGTATATGTACATGTTACGTTATCTAACCATATAAAAGTATATCTGCATACCTATACACTATATAATTATATGTAGTATGTAATTATATAGGTACACGATATATATAAAATTATATGGTATATATTATGCATGTGCCTAGCACACAGTGAGCACCAATGATAGCCACATTTTATATTTCATTATGCAATTTCTAGGAATTATTAATTTTTAAATACATCTTTTGTTCAAACACAAGAAAGGCACACCTTGGTGTGTGTTTTTGTTAACTTTTTATAGGGAAATTTTCAAATGTTTGCAACAGTAGAGAAAATAGTATAATGAGCCCCCATAGTCTCATCACCTAAGTTTCAATAATTATCAACACGTGGTCAGTTCTGTGTTGTCTATATCCCGTAAGCCCTGGCAACAATCCACCGGAGGAAGATGTTATGGCTCGTGTGCGTTAGAAATGGGCACCCCTTTGCTGACTGCTGCGCCGTGGGGGGCTGTTTCTTGCTATCCCCACCCGCCCGGAGTGTGGCTGCTTTTCTGGCAGTGTCCCTGACGTTAGCATTTCTTCCTTCCACCCTATCCCACTGAGGCTTGCTGTATAGGACACACTGCGTAGCACACCTCCGTCATCCATGCTTTGCCCGGGTCCAGCTGGGACACTTGTGTAGCTTGTGAGCCAATCTCTGCAGTGGTCAGTGAGTGCCAGAGGGGCCGGAGTGTCCCAGCATCTGCCGGGTCTGCCTACGCCCTCCCACTTCGGTTGTCTTGCACCACCCCTCCCCCCATCAGGTCTCACTTCCTAAAATGCCCACTCCCCTGAGGATGCTTCTCGTCCAGGAATCTCCAGTGGCCGCGTTGCCTACTGGGAAGGAAAGAGACAGCACATTTGGTGAGCACGTACCAGGGAGTGCTGATGACTGACATGCTCAATTCAGGTCTGGGAGGTAAGGGGTTCTCTTCATCCGTTACGCAGGCTCTGCAGCTCACAGAGGTTAAGACCCGGGCTTCAAGTCACAGGCTTTGCAAGGCGTAGAGCTAAGACTGGAGCGCTTGGGGAATCTGAAGGAGCACTGAGCACAGATAGCGCCCCCTAGGGGTGGGCATCTGCCTCGGTGGTGCTCAGGCCCCATCCCAAACGGGACAGGGCTGGCTCCGAAATCACGGGGTGAATTTGAGTGGGGAACTGGGGTTCTGCGAAGCACAAAATATCACTGTTACGGGATCCAGCATACATCCACACACTGGTGAGGCCTAAGGAAACAAAACTTCGTTTTTGTTTTTAAAAAGCACTTAAAATTATAATACACACTCATTGTAACAATTCATACAAATTGAATTACAGAAAGATTTTTAAAAGCCTTTCTTCTCCTCTGTCCAACTCCACCCTCTTAAAGTAACTGGTATTACAAGCATAGAATTATCTATTCCCAGTCTCATTTTTCCTTTTTACAAAAACACGATCATGCTCTTCATATTGCGCTACCACCTGCTTATTTTCACTTGACAAAATGTCTGCTACACCATCCAACTTGATACATATAAATGCGTTTTGTTCTTTTTGATGACTACACAGTATCCCATAGAATGGATAGGCCATAACTTACCAAATCTGCCCATTGTTAGTCGTGGGTTATGGTTCTATCTTAACAGCTTTGTGTACTAACTGTTTCATCTAGGCTAGCCTAGATAACAAAGAACACACCATAAATACGAATGTCCTTCTTATAACCGTGCACAGCGCTGCCTACTCACGTCACACCTTTGACATGACATGAATATTATTTCAATGTTGGATGTGCTCAAATGTCTTCTCATTTGCTAAAAAGAAGACAGTTCTTGGGACGAGAGGCTCGTATTTGGCATATCTACTGAGCAGGAGATCATTTTAATTCCCTGATCCCATGCCGCCCAGTTTTTCTCCACATCAGTCTCCCTCCCAACATGTGCATCGAATTTCCCCATGCAAATGCCCTTGTATCACTACAGAAATCACTCAAATCCTACCTCCATATCATAAAATTATTCACATTTCAGAGTTGAGGCTGCCTAATCCAACACTTTTGGGGTTTTATTTTATTTTTGCCTTTAAAAATGGAACTTTTCTTTGAAGAGCAGTAGGGGAAGTTCCACTTTAAAGCTACCCAGAATTTAAACTTTCTATTTAAAATAAGTTCCCTATCGCTTACAGCATAGGAACCCCTCACGTTTCAGAAACTGAAGGTGTTGGGTAAGAAGTTGGTGGTGGTGGGTTTTTCTTTCCTCCTCTGGGCCTCCTGGGCACCATTCTTTGGGATCTGTTATTAACAAGGACTCCTCCTCCATTTCCTCTTCCTTCCTCCTTTTCCATATGCCTTTCTTTTCCTCCCTCCTTCCTCTCCTCTTTTGTTTTGTTTGTCTGTTTGTTTTTAACATATAGACTTATTGATTTCATAGAGGAAGGGAAAGGATAGAAACATCAATGATGAGAGAGAATTATTGATTGGCTGTCTCTTGCACGCCCCCTACTGGGGATCGAGCTAGCAACACAGGCATGTGCCCCTGATGGGAATCAAACCCGGGACCTTTCAGTCTGCAGGCTGATGGTCTATCCACTGAGCCAAACCAGCTAGGGCCTCTTTTGTTTTTAATACAGAAGGAGTTATCCAAATAGAGAAGAATAGTTTAGAAACTATCATTACAGCAGCTGAGTCAGGAGTCACCTGTAGGGGCACCGCTGTGACTGTCTGGTTGCTGAGACGGGTAATAACTTGGCCAAAGTCACACGGCCACTCCTTGGATAGTGCCGCTTACTGCCCACCCTCTGACAAAGGAACTCTTTCCACCAGGCCCCGTCTAGGCTGTCTCTCCCCAGGGGTCTGCTCTGGCGCCAGCTTGCTGTCTTCTCTGCATCCAGCAGCTAACTGGTGGTGGGCGCCCCCTTTCCTTGCCTCCCACCTGACCCTTGGCATTCCAGAGTGCCCGGCCTGGTGTGGAGGCCACTTGCTGTCTGGTTATGTGCAGGTGGTGTCCACCCGCCGTGGACAGAGAGGAAACCCTGTCAGGAGAGAAGCATAAGGGGCCTAAACCTTATAAAAATTTTGAGATCATCCTTAATGGGGGAAAAATACAAGAATATCTTATTTTTGCTAATTAAATAAAAACATATGAACAGGATGGGAGTGCTGAGGAGAGGTCAATGGCGGGGGAAAGGAAACATATGTAATACTTTAAGCAATAAAGAATTAAAGAAAAAAGTATACATGAAAAAAAAACAAACCATATGAACACATCACTAGGTCCCCTCCCAGTGCCTTAGGAGAGACCGCCAGGCCCTGGCAAGTGAGGGGTACAGAAGCTTAATTTCCTTTAGTTTCGGGGTAAAATTCCCCCTCGGCCTTATATGGAGTAAAGTGGGACATACGTGGGGCACCCTTCCTAACCCCTCACATGTACTTGGACACAGCTGCTCACAGCCCTCTGGGAGGCAGTACACACAGTAACCAGGGATTTTAGGGCAGTTCTAAATATTTCATCAGACCATGGGATACATCCCAACTCTTCATAAAATATAGGTGGAAGTACAGAATGGGGGTACAAATGACAAAGAAAACAAAGCAAGAAATACAATGAAAACCAAACAAACCTTCGCCCCAAATGAGTACGCACAGGGGCAGCACTAGCAACTGTTTCCTGTCTCAGAATGGAAAGACAGAGCCCAAGAAGGACAATCACAGCGCCCAGCCTCTACGGAGCACGGAAGTGTCCACCATTCAAGAAAACAGCAGGAATCTTGAAGAACTCATCTTCCCTTATTGGGCAACAATAATGATGTTGCCAAGAAAATCTTGCCTCCTAAGACTTACGCTGGATAAGAAATAAAATATAGCCGGAAAGGTCAAGTTGAGTTCAAAGGACTGGAAAATCAGACAATAAAGATTTAAAAATGAATAAATAAGTAAGTAAATATAAATAAAGAGAGACTGGAGAGGCTCCTCGTCCCCGGCCCCAGCTTTCCATTACATGCTAACCAGACCGGAGACTTCAGAGCAGGAGATGGAGGCGGCTGTGTGTGGAGGCCTCCCAGGCCAAGGGCTGGGGCGGCTGCTCCACCAGCCTCGGCGGGGCTGTCAGGGACAGAGGTGCAGGGGAAGCTGCTCGCCATCCTGCACGAGTTACGGTGAGGAGCAGGGAAGAGGGGCTCCTTTTGCTTTCCAGGGGATGCCCTCTATCTGCAAGGCTGGTGGCACAACCGAGGTTCCCGAGTGGTAAGTGCACTCATGGCCTGTTCAGCGACAGGAACAGTGACCATGACAGAACTACTCCTTATTGAGACTTATCTACGCTTTACGTGTTTTCTCACTTAATCCCCGTGACAACTCTGTCAACGTTCCTAACTGGCCTACAAGAAAACAGACTTAGAAATGTTAAGACACATACCCAATGCCATACAGCTAATAAGTGCCAAAGCTGGTACTCACACCAGTGGTCAGACCGCACAGGCCATTCATTTCACCACTGTGCTTTCCTTCCTCTTTCAGTGGGCAACAGAGGGATTGCTGAGCAATTAACTCAATAATAAAAAATTTTTAAAAAAGCAAAATTCAGTTGAGCCTTTCCACAAAGAGTAGCCAACCTCTGCTTAGTGGTGATGTCAACGGAAACTGGGAGGAAAAACATGTATCTACATCAACTACTGTGAGAAGCATAAATGCCAAGCAAAATGTGGGCAACGATTCTAAACCATGGCTTCCAGACGCTTCTGTTTGTGTATCTCATTGCAGGGACTTGGAGCACATCCCCAATAAAGGTATATGTACTGGTAAACTACACTCATATTCATAACGTGTATCACTGTAAACACACAAAATATTGAAATGTTTTCAAATTATTAAATATCAAGCTATTGATTTAAAACAACAACAGAAACTGCTCTGGGCCAGTGCCATTTCTTCACCAGTCCCAGCGTCAGAATCACCTGGTCACTTACAAAAATGGCTAATCCTTGGGCCCATCCCAGACCTACAGTCAGAATATTGGGGGGGGGGGGGGGGCGGGCGCGAGCCCAGGAATCCTCGTTTTACATGTCCCACCCCACCCCCAGGCAATTCTGCTGCACACTGACGTTTGAGAACAGCTGCTTGTGGGATGACCGTGCCTCCGAGTCACCTGGAAGACCCAGTTCATACTTGTTGTCCTGGCATAAATAGGAGTGTCTCCCTTTATTCTCATAAGTGTTCCATTTTAGATAATTTGCATGTATATATTTCTTCATTTTTATACCAAAATCAGACCATGCTGTACATGCTATTTCATAATCTATAATCACCCACACATGGCATAATAATAGTTTTCTCTTCTAAACCACTAACAATTCCTCTCTCTCTCTTTATAACACGGACTTATTAAATAGACCAGGCCAGATGTGCTGGGGCTGTGGCATCTTTTGGGTTTTTCTGCAGACTTCTTTATGGTGTTAATTTGTTCCCTCATTTTCTGTATTACTTATCAATTGGCTATTACAGTTTGATAGAGTCAAGTTTGGCTATACACCATAAGTAATGCTGTTGACCTCATCTCTGTATCACATCAGGAATCGATGTAGCCTCTGATGGACCTACCATTAGTGAAGCTAAGATCAACCACTTGATGAGGGTGATGACTTTCTGGTCCTGTGATATGACAGATGTTTTCCCTTGCAACTAGGAAGGAATCTATATGTATCACTTTGATTCTGTGTGAATTTTCCCATCAACCATATACCTAATGCTTTAAAGATCCATTGATAATTGTTGCCTGACTTAAGGTTTTGGCAGGATGCTGATGTGCTAATTCTATCAGTCTTATTGTTTGGTAAAAAATTTTCCTAATCATCTGGATCTGTTTTTTCAACATCAGTGTTAGGCAACAGTTCCTATTGGAAAGGCAAGTTAAATGTTTATTTCTTTTCCTTTACCATTTTCAAATTAAGGAGCTGCTAATTCAATAGCCACTTGAGTCCAGTTGATGGAGTCCTTTTGCAGTATCTCCATTAGGAGAGTGAACACCTGAAAGTCTAGTGGTTGTAGAACTAAACAATGTAGTAAAGTGTGGTCACACAGCACAGACATCATTGGCAACCAGAAATATTCCACTGAACACAGCAGCCATGGTAAGTGTTGACCCGAGCTGACTTCAGCATTCACATCTGACCCTGAGCCACAATCCTGTGTACATTTGTCTGAGCTCAGGCAGTTTTTTGTTTTTTTTTTAATATATTTCTTTATTGATTTCAGAGAGGAAGGGAGAGGGAGAGATAGAAACATTGAAACATCAATGATGAGAGAGAATCATTCATTGATCAGCTGCCTCCTGCATGCCTCCTATTGGGGACTGAGCCCACAACCCAGGCATGTGCCCTTGGCCAGAATCGAACCTGAGACCCTTCAGTCCGCAGGCCGACGCTCTAGCCACTGAGCCAAACCAGCTAGGGCGCTCAGGCAGTTCTTGAAGAGTCATGATAGAACTCACTCTGTTGCCTCTCAGGGAAGAGCTCTTGTAAGCAGAGGCAGAGATGTTAACGGGTCCTCGACAAACAGGGGCACTGAGTCAAGCTGTGGGACTATGATTCTGTGTTCTAACTTTGACACGAGGTGTAGGGCTGTAAAAGGGTATTATGGTACACTGGCACGTTCAACAACCTCTCTCCTCCCACAGGCTCCTCTACACTGTGACTTGGACACTCCTGCAGGTGAGAGGTGGGGTCTGTGTTCCCTGCCCTGGAATCCGGGGAGGCTTGTGGCATGGCAGAGTGACACTAAGTATGGAGACGCCATTGTTTATCCAGTCACTTGATGGATATTTGGTTGTTTTCCAATTTGGGGATATGACAAATACAGTTGCTATGAACATTGGTGTGCAAGTCATTGTATGTCCATATACTTTTCCTCCAGTAAATGGCTAAGTCATATGGCAGGTGTGTGTGCGGTTTGACATTTAGGAAACTATCAAATTGTTTTTGCAAAGTGTCCCATTTTACATTCCCACCTGAAGCATGTGAGAGTTCTAGTTCTTCCACATCCTCACCAACATTTAGTATTGTCTGTCTTCTTAATTTTAGCCATTCTAATAGGTATGGAGTGGTAATTTCCATTTCCCTAATGACTAATGATGTTAAGCATTTTTGCATGTGCTTATTGATTATTCATATAACTTCTCTGGTGAAATGTCTGTTCTAATATTTTTGCCACATCTTAACAGGGATGCTTTCTTATTAAGTTTTGAGAGTTCTTTGTATCTTCTAGATACAAGTTCTTTATCGGGTACGCACATTGCAAGTATTTTCTCTTAAACCATGGCTTGTCAGTTCAATCTCTAAGAATTTTTAATTTTGATAAAGTTCAATTTATGACCCATCTTGAATTAATTTTTGCATATGGTACAGGATATGATTGAAATTCTTTTGCATATGCATATCCAATTATTTCAGCAGCATTTGTTGAAGACGATCCTTTCGCCACTGAATTTTTATCTTTGTAAAAAAATCAGTAATGAATTTACCTATTTTTACACTGATCTATTTCTATACTATACCACCAACCACTGTCTTGATTACTAGAGCTGTATAATAATTTTTGAAACCAGGTAGTTTCAGTCCTCCAACTTCATTCTTTTTCAAAATCGTTTTGGCTATTCCAGCTTCTTCATATTCCATATCAATTTTTAGAATCAGGTCATAAATTTCAATTTTAAAATATCACCTGTTGGGATTTTGATAGGGATTGCATAAATCTACAGATTTGGGGAGAATTTATATTTTAACTGTATTGAGTCTTCTGACCCGTGAATAAGATACCTCTCAACTTATTTAGGTCTTAATTTCTCTCAGCAACGTTTTTGCATTTCCAGTGTTCAGGTCTTGCACATCTTTAGTTAGGTTTGTTCCCTAAATAGTTCCTATTTTTATGCTATTGTAAGTGGTACCTTAAATATTTTCAGTTTCTGATTGTTAGTACTCAGTGACTTTTTACTTTATTTCTTAAGAGTTCTTTATGGTCCTGTTTTTTGTTGTTTAAAAGCATCCCATGCTTGTTTTTCTCATGCTAAGAATGTAAAAGTTTTTCTTTTTTTCTTCTGCTCCCTGCATAGTCTGTTTTCTCCAGGTTTTTAATTTGGGGAGGTCTTCACCTGTCATGGCAGCCCATTCATATTCAAGGAGACACTAAAAAGCCAACCAGAAGCTCTGCATGCATGGGCAAGGTTGGTGCACTAGTAGCCATCTCTGCAGGGTAACTGCCCATCTCACAAGAAACCTTCAGTGTCAGAATCTCGTATCTTTGCCTTAGGCTAGACAGGCTCTCCAAAGAACCATCCAGTTTGCCCAGAGTGCCTAGTTCACAACAATTCTGAATTACCAACTGATAACCCTAAGTGGTAGCCTTGATGTTTCATCCCATCCAATGAGCTGCATTATTCCATTTTTGGAAAAATAAATTATTGCCTGGCTGGCATGTTACTCAGTGGTTGAGCATCAGCCTATAAACCAGGAGATCACGGTTCGATTCCAGGTCAGGCCACATGCCCAGGTTGCAGGCTCATCATTGATGTTTCTCTCTCTCCCCCTCTCTGAAATCAATAAAATTATGTTTTAAAATTAGAAGAAAAAAAAAGATTAGTGATGTGTGTTTAGGCTCTGTGCTTTGAATCTCTCCTCCTGTCTCATCTTTCCCTCGCTGCAGATAGGAGAGTTGCTCACTTACGAAGACCCGTGTGATTAAACCGGACCCACTGGGATCATCTAGGATAACCTCCCCACCTAAAGGTCAGAACATTTACTGACATCTGCAAAATTCCTTCCAGCATGAAGGGTACATATTCACAGGTTCCAGGGATTGGGAAGTGGCTATCTTGGGGGTTGAGGACCATAGTAATGTGTGCGTGCGTGTGCACTCGAGCGCGTGCTTTGCAACCCTCAGGGTTGGAATCCTGGTTCTACCTCTTAATGGCTGAGCAATCTTGGGCAGGTTAAATTCCCCATCTTTATAATGATGGTATCTACCTCATCTTTCAGAATTACATCACATGCATATTTAGCAGGATGCCTAACATACATAAATGCTCACTACATGTTAGCTATTCATGTTAAATATTAAATTATCTCAGTTAAATTTCATCTGGTTGTCCAAAGCCTACCAAGGTAGTTTTTAATCTTGATTCTGTGGCCTTCAGTATTATCACTTCCTTTTAGATCTGCATTATCTTCCCCTTGATAAGCATGCTGGTTCCTTCATCTTAGCCACAAAGTTAGACAAGGCCAAGCTGCGGCCTTGGCACCAATGAATACAGCCCTTGTCTGTGAAAACAATTTCATGTGGGAAACCCTAACTCTAAGTGAAGTGTTGAATGGGGGAAAAAAATACAAAGACTTTGCCCTAGCTGGTTTGGCTCAGTAAATAGAGCATCAGCCCAAGGACTGAAGAGTCCTGGGTTCAGTTCCAGTCAAGGACACATGCCTGGGTTGCAGGAGGCAGCTGATCAGTGATTCTCTCTCATCATTGATGTTTTCATCTCTCTCCCCCTCTCCCTGCCTCTCTGAAATCAATAAAAATACACATATATATTATCCTATATAATAAAAGGCTAATATACAAATTGTCCCCTCAACCGGAAGTTCAACCACTCATTATGATGTGCGCTGACCACCAGGGGGCGACATGGACCATGGAGGGCATCAGTGAAGCAGTGCTAGCAACGGGTGGTAGTGGAGGCGCTACTGGCCTCAATGGGCCCTGTCGAGAGCGGGACCACAGAGAGATGGTAGAGTAGGTGAGCAGGTGGTGCCAGGCCAATAGCCCCGCCCATTGCCCCGAAGATGGTGACCAGCAGTGCCAGCTTCCAGGCACCAAAGGAAAAAGGGGAAATAGCAATATTAAAATATTTCTTCTAAATATTTTCCTTTCCATGTGCACAAATCCATGCACTGGACCACTAGTGTGTGTGTGTCACACACACACACATACACACAGGCTCTTGCCTTTATGGAGTTCACAAATGATGGGGGGAAAGTTCTGCTTGCTACATTTCAGAACCTGAAGAGGCCCAGGAAGGGGACAACTAAATGATGATGAGTAAACCTTGGACCTTTAATGACAAAACAGCTACTTCATTAGAATAAACTAAAAAAACACCCTGACCAGGTATAATATTGCTCTTGATTTCTCTTGGTATTTATTTCTGGAAGAAAAAACAAAACAAAACCAGAAATTATAACCAAATTACCAAATCAACTCAAAGCAAACATTCAAGGTTGTCTAGACGCTTTAGCCTACGTGATTACTGCCACACAAAGGAGATATGTACGTTTCCAGCTCAGGAACTGCCACTCATTCAATGCTTCTATTAATTCAGTTATCAGTTCTACATGATTTACATAAAAGATTTAAGTTACATAATAGAACTGAGTATACATACACTTTCTGTTCTTGAAAATAAAGGAGTCATTAATAAATCTACAGAGAATGTTTTCAGTTCTAGAAAAGGGTCCAGAAATATTTACCTGCTTCAACTTTTTCGTGGCACTGATGAAAAAGTAAGATGGGTCACAGGCCTAAGACTGACAAAAAGATAAATATTACTGGTTTAAAGATAGGGAGGCCCTCCATTAAACAATTCTCAATGCTCTTTCATGTGACTGTTGTTTATATATTAGCATGGCGAGTTAAAGGTGAAATGTAGGCTATTATAGATTCTTAAAATATATAGTTATGCTTGTCACTGAAAAGGCAGAGGTCCATTGAGCGTGAAATGGTCAAACTAGCCTATGCTCCTGGTGGTTTATGTGCTGTCGAAATCAGGGTCCCTTTAGTTCTACCCTCTTCTGTATCATTTTTCTCTCCCAGGTAAGTTCTCTCACATCGCAGCCACAGGCCTACCTCACACAGGCAGACCACACCCCTCAGGGAAAGCATCTCCTCAACCATTCTTCAACAAATCCCGGCTTCACTGTCTTTGGATCAACCTAGTTTTACCTGATCAACCCAGAACCAAATTACTTGTTTAAAGAAATGGTTCCCAACCCAGAAAACCTGACACCCTTTTATTATGCTGAAATAATATTCCTAGATAGATATAATATCAGCCTACTTACACACACACACACACACACACACACACAGGGAACAAAAACAACTAAGGTAAAACTGTAACTTGATATAAAGGAGAAATAAAACTTAGATGCACATTGTGATACATAAATGCTCAGGAATGGCTATATTAGACATAAATGAATGTGACTGCTACAAATGAAAACTGATCCTGATGTGTTGTAATATTAACTCAAATACCACTTCGATGAGGTAGTTTTCCAAAATGGTGAAGTACTCTTAGAAATAGCAAATAAAACAATCATCTTTACTTGATTCACAAGGTAGTTGCATTCCTAGAAAATTCAATGTGTTTATATACACAAAAGAGTTATGTTCTAGGATACGATAATGTCTGATGGGATACTGGAAAGACATGTAGGACACAGGACAATTCTTTCTGGTCCCTGCCCATCAAATATTTGTAGTATTCTCCAAACTGGGGAAAAAGCAACCCTAATAAACTGTCAAAATGTCCCCGAAAGGGGGAGTACAAGACTAAGTCTATTTGGCTCACTCAAACCTTGACTACTCTACAAAGTGGGCGAGGGTGCAATGGAGGGTAGAGAGACAACAATATCCACCACTTCTAACTTCCTCATTCATAAATTAAAACTAAGAGAATTTCAAGTGCTCCCTCAAATAAAGGGCTTCATATTGAAGATGCTTTTATTAGTCAAGCAAAGTCACTATATCTGTTCAAATTCAAAGCCTGTTAAAACTGAGATAGCTAGGAGGGTGATCAGGTTTCAATGAACACTTGAATCCATTTGGTGGAAATGCTAGGTTTCAGAAAAAAGCAATGACCTTGAAAAAGGCAGCTTACAGGCTGGCACCATTTGGGGGCTCAGCCCTTCTGGTTTCCAGATGATCTAATGAATTTATAATTCTTTACCAAATTTATTATCAAATATGTAATTGGATTTGGATATGGAATTTCAATATTTAAAAAATATAATCAACATTATATTAATTCTTTATATCGATAAAATCTACTTTTTCACGTTCTCCTAAAAAGAGAAAGATAGCCCAGGGGAAGAACATTGTCGCTAAGGCTAAGAGGGAGTGTTGCCAAAGCAAACTCCATTAACAGTGGCGATGCCCAAGTAACCTGTCAAAGAAATCACTGATGACAATAGCACAGGACTGACACACCAGTGCAGAGATTAGCAAGGCCCAGCTTACCAACCAGTTTGCACCTGAAGAATTTACTTGTCATTTGGTGGGGAGGATAGGACATTAAGACAGAGTTCATATCTAAAAGTCAGTACCACTTAAAGCAAATCTAAATTAAGTAAAGCCTTGACACCATTCAAAGGTTTACTAAAATCTGAGGCACAAAATAATCTGTAACACTTCTGCACAGCAAAAGAAACCATCAACAGCCCTGGCTGGTTTGGCTCAGTGGATAGAGCATCAGCCTGTGGACTGAAGGGTCCCAGGTTTGATTCGGTCAAAGGCATGTACCTTGGTTGCGGGCACATCCCCAGTAGGGGGTGTGCAGGAGGAGCTGATTAATGCCTCTCTCATCGATGTTTCTAACTCTATCCCTCTCCCTTCCTCTCTGTAAAAAAATTAATAAAATACATTAAGAAAAAGAAAAACCACCCACAAAACTACAAGACAGACCACTGCATGAGAGAACATATTTGCCAATGTTATATCTGGTAAGGGCCTAATCTCCAATATTTACAGGGAACTCATACATCTTAACAAAAGTAAGATAAAACAATGCAATAAAAAAATGGGCAAAGGACTTAAGAAACTTTTAGAAAGAGGACATACAGAAAGCCAAGAGACATATGAAAACCTGCTCAAAGTCACTAATCATCCGAGAGATGCAAATCAAAACAGCAATGAGGTACCATCTCACATCTGTCAGAATGGCTATTATCAACAAATCAATAAACAAGTGTTGGCAGGGATGTGGAGAAAAAGGAACTCTTGTGCACTGCTGGTGGGAATGCAGACTGGTGCAGACACTGTGGAAAACAGTATGGAGTTTCCTCAAAAAATTAAAAATGGAACTCCCTTTTGACCCAGTAATCCCACTTCTAGGAATATATCCCAAGAAATCAGAAACACTAATCAGAAAGGATATATGCACCCCTATGTTCATAGCAGCACAATTTACAATAGCTAAGATTTGGAAACAGCCTAAGTGCCCATCAGCAGATGAGTGGATTAAAAAACTGTGATACATCTACATAATGGAATACTACGCGGCTATAAAAAAGAACTCTTACCATTCACAACAGCATGAATGGGCACGGAGAGCATTGTGCTAAGCGAAATAAGCCAGTAGGAGAAAGATAAATATCACAGGATCTCACTCATTTGTGGAATATAATGAACATAAACTGATGAACAAAAATAGATCCAGAAACAGAGAAGCATGGAGCAGACTGTCAAACTTCAGAGGAAAGGCAAAGCAGGGTTGCAAGGGGTGGGAGGTGGGGGTGGGGGAGAAGAGATCAACTAAAGGACTTGTATGCATGCATATAAGCATAACCAATGGACACAGACACTGGGGGGAATGAGGGCATGTGCTGAGGGGTGGGGAGGGCCGGGGAGAGGTCAATGGGGGGAAAGGAGACATATGTGATATTATATGTAATACTTTAAACCAGCGGTTGCCAACTGGTGGTCTGTGAGGTCTGAAAGGTTGGCGACCACTGCTTTAAACAATAAAGAATTAAAAAATAATAATCTATAACACTGACATCCATATTAGCTTTCAGAGGGGAGGGGAAGGAAACAACTTACATAAAGTCACAAGTTACTTTTTAAAATTAAGATTTCAATTTAACAGCAAATGTACTTATATTATTATAAGAAAAGTATTTACAGGGAAGGAAAAAAAGCTTTATTTATTGTCAAGTTAGATAAACTTAGGTATTAAATTGGCAATGAATGAGGAATATACACAGTCCAGTATCATACACTTAACAGTTCATATGCAAGTTACCCTTTGCATAAGTTACTGGATTCCATAATAAGGGGCTAAAATGCTCTAGATCAGCAATTTTCAATTGGTGTGCTGCATGAATATTTAAAACATGCAATATCTGAGTAGTTAGTCAGGGGCACTAATCTCTTTTCCCTTAGGTTGTCAAATTAAAAAATGTTAACAGCCAACACAACAATAGCCACCCAATGTGAATGAATCAACATTATACCAATTTTTTTATTTTTGTCAGACTGGCAAAAAGATGTATCTTTGGTATGCTGCAAAATTTCAATTAGCTTATGTGTGCCATGAGATGAAAAAGATTGAAAATTGCTGTTCTAGGCTGAATTTAAATTTTTCTAAATCTTTACAGGGCTAAAGAAATATTGGTCCACTGTTGTAAAATTTAAGGGGAAATAAAGGTTAATGTGTTTAGTTTCTATCTAAACTTTCTATTAGATAGCTCTTAAATTTATTAAAGCTTGTTTCTAAAAAGATTAAGGCAAACTGTCTTCTTTATGTTAAAATTTAAAACAAAGCTTTTAGAAAGATCTAAATTGAATTTCTATATGCAAATTTGTTTAAAAGTCTCAAGATCACAAAACTACTATTGCCAACTATAAACTTCAGTTATTCTAGGTAGATTAAACATATTCTCCCTTCTTTTAAGATGAAAATAAAAATCACTGTTATCAGTTTTGGATAACAAAAAAGCTGTGACCTTGATAACAAGTGTTCAATAGTCTCTTAATCCCATGTTTCATCCTTACATCTTACTTGCCCTATGTATGCGATGTATTATTTCGCAAATAAAGGAAAAAAACAAAAACAGATCCACTGGGAGAAAGAATGTTTAATAAATGGTGTTGAAACAAATAGCTATCTGTTTGGAATAAAAATAAAATTAGATCCGTATACCTTACACCATATAGAAAAATACATATATTACTGATGGATTCAAGAGTAAAAAATAAAAATGCAAGTACCCAAAGTTCCACATACAATTTTAGGGGGTTCACAAACTCCCTAAAGCCCATCCATGGATCTCAGATTATCTAGAAGAGACACTGTTAATCATAACTTCTATTAAAATCTCAATGTCAAATACTAGACATGTTTTCAAGATCAAGTCACATGCAACCAATGAAGATGAACACATTAACTCAGTGTTGTACCTTTATAAAATGTCCAAACTGGAACTAGAAACAGAGCCATGTCAATACAAATGGACAATGACTTAAAAAAAATTAAATAAGTTTGAGTGCATACTGTACAAGTGTACCCATATGTCTGTTAGCCTTTCAGAAATATAAATCAGCTAAATCTGTAGTACTTAAAATTTAATAAGTGTATGTTCTTCTCAAACTTGATTAAAATACTTAATAAATACAAGTTATGTTTATTATGAATAACTGCAATATGCTTAAACATCTAAACATTTAATAGGAATTCTATAATATTAAAATGCAATACTTTCACCTGCATTAATCTCATACACAATGGAAAAATACTTGCAGATAATTAGCATTAAAAATGCAAATATATTTTCACTGAGGAAGAAAAATAATAAGATTAGAAATGATATATTTGAGCAATCTACAAGGAAGCTGTAGATAGTCTACATTATGACATTCTATTTTAAAATGAAAACAAATCAATATGTAAGTTTACAACAAATTTACTCAAGGCAAAATATTTATTACAGAACAGGATCTTAAGTCAAAGTAAGCCAGGCAACATTAGATCAACCATTTTCCAAACGAAGTATAGCTTTAAAATTGTAATAACCATGAACATAAATTCTAACATGCTCTTCTCTTATAAATGGGATGACGTAGAAAAGCAAAGCTTCAATGTGTAGGGATTGGAACCATCTGTAAAAATTAAAAAACAAAGTTAATAGTTCACTTCTTCCAACTTTCAACATTACCTTGAATTAGCAGAGTAAATTATTTTACCTTTGTATAGTATTAGAAGCAGAAATATAAAGAAGGAAAATGTCTATGTAAGGTTAAATGGAAGATTACTTTTTCAAAAAATAAATTTTATTGACCTTTTTACAGAGAGGAAGAGAGAGGGATAGAGAGCTAAAAACATCAGCTGCCTCCTGCACACCCCCCTACTGGGGATGTGCCTGCAACCAAGGTAGTACATGCCCTTGACTGGAATCGAATCCAGGACCCTTCAGTCTATAGGCCGACACTATCCACTGAGCTAAACCGGTCAGGGCAGGGAAGATTACTTTTATTCATTATCTACTAGTAGGTAAGCTCCATGAAGCCAGGGACTTTGTCTATAGCTACATTCCTACTGTTCTAAACATTATCTGACCCATAGAAGGCACTGATTTTTTTCTTTTAGTTAATTAATAGTATCAGGATTAGGCCTATGTCCATGAGCTAAAGCTCACTGCAGAAAATATTACCAATGGTAATTCCTCTACAGAAACCAATTCAAATATAGCTTGGGAAGTGGGACAAGACTGGAGTGCACAGGAAGATATCAATAAGCTGAAAAAAAATTCAGGACATCTAGTATTAAATCTCTGATCAACAGGGTATATAAATTTTAAATTCACTTTTTAAAAAAATTGGGTATAATCCACACACAAAATTCCATTTTATGCATTTTTCTTTAACTTTTCAGACCAAGCAGAGATAACTCTTCATCAATTGATTATGCAAAAAAACAATTCTGGTATCTTTTTTTAGAAATCTTGTCTTTTTAAAATATATTTTTATTGATTTCAGAGAAGAAGGGAGAGGGAGAGAAAGAAACATCAATGATGAGAGAATCATTGATTAGCTGCCTCCTGCATGGCCCACACTGGGGATTGAGCCCACAACCCGGGCATGTGCCTGACTGGGAATCAAACCCAGACCTCCTGGTTCATAGGTCAATGCTCAACCACTGAGACACACCCGCCAGGCTACATGTATTGCTTTCTTCTAGATCAACAGGTATTGTAGAAACCAGCTTCCAATATGGCCCCAATGATCCCTATACCTCCAGGTATTCACAGCCCTGGTATTCACAATGTAACATGGTTGGTATGTGTAATCACAAGAATACAGTTAAGTGACGATACCCCACTTCCAATATTAGGTAATAAAAGACATTGTAGTTTCGGTGTTGGTCTTTTGCTCCCTGCTGGATCACTCACTCTGAAGGAAGCCAGTTACCATGGAAGGGGCAAGACAGCTTGACTGGGCCCGCAAACCAACACGAGTGAGCTTGGAAGTTGATTTTCTAGCCCCCAGTTAAGACTAGAAATGACTACAGACCCAGACAACTGCAGCCTCTTAAAAGACTCTGAGCCAGAACTACCCAGCTAAACTGCACACAGATTACTGACCCTCAGAAATAATAAGATAATAAATGTTTGCTGGTTTAAACTGGTAAATGTTGGGATACCCTGTTAGACAACAATAGATAATACAAGTATTATGTGGGATTTATATGCCTTGTTTTCTTTGCACTTCTCTGCATTTTTCAAAGCTAATAAAAGTTATTTTTAAATTATTATCAATGCTTCTGATGGTACCTCCCATTGAAAAATGACACAATTTTACTTACTTGGAACTCTTATCTGGTAGTGATTAAGTGCTGTAAGGGCTTCTACTGCATCAGTTTTGCATTCCCATTCTAAGAGCCCAGAAAGGGTTTTGGCAGAAGCTAAAACAAAGAATCACAAGTCCAGTTGTTATTTGTTTGTCATCAACTTAACCAGAAAATCTAAAAAGCGGGAGTGTGCACTTACGTTTTGCATCAAACACTTTATATTTGATGAATGTAAGAACTTCATGGTCATTACATAACTGTTAAAGAAATATAAAGCTCCATTAAAAATATGGCCAAAATAATATTCCTACCTTTTCTAAGAAAGTAAACTTTATGGTAGCACTTAAGTTTTGATCCTGTCATGAATAAAATAAATCATGTTTTTAGACTAAAAAGCTGAATGAGAAAAATCAAAAATAGTGATAGTCTACAAACTATGTACATTTAGTGCTGTACCATAAAACCACAGATTTGTAACTGAAATATATATTCTCAGAGTAGACAGAGTTTACTGCTTGACCAATAGGAGTGGAGTTCCAGAAAATCAATTTTCTTCTGAAGCATTTCCTACAGTTAGGGGAAAAGGCAGGGACATGTAAAATTTTGTTTTGTTTTGATAAGCACTGTGCTAGTTACTCCACAGTGAATATAACCAATGCAGTCTTCTTGAAGTGTAAGAATTAAGAACACAGTAAGAATACTTTCCAAATGCAAAATAAGGGTATCTCATTCTAATTCCAACTCTCAAAAAGATTGCGCCACAAACCAAAACAAGACCAATGATGAATGGAGGCCAGCAAAGTATAATGGCCAAGGAATAAACTATATAAATAAAGTACCAAACAATCAGAATATTAATAATATCAAAAGTAGATGACTTTAAAATGAAGCTAACATAAGACATTTTAAAACAGGAAAAAGGGACATTTTACACAATTTGTATTTCAGTGCCCACCTTTGTGAAGGTCTCTTCTGTGACACACAGTGGAACATTATAATAATGCAGCACACACGAGGGTGGCTGGATTATATTCTTAGATGCTTGGCCAGCACTTGTAAAGCGATTGTTCTTGCTCATTGCAAAATCCTTGTAGCTACTCGTACCATCCTCCAGCTCAAATATTTGACTTGGTACAACTGAATGTTGTTTAGACACACTGAAGATGGAAAGGAAACCGGCACAGGACATACATCTTGTTAGAAAAAAGCAGCAAATAGGCAGCCTCGAAATGTTAACATATATGCCTCCACCAACCTTACCAAAGCAGCACACAAGGCTATTTAAACACAGTTTAAGTATTTAATATTTTGAGCATGTATTTAAATATTTAATTTTAGTTAAATCACTCTTATATTTTAGACATTAACTAGAAAAAAATCTATTGAATATGTTCTTATATTAGAAAACTTCAATGTAAAATGTGCCCATTTAAATATGCTGTTGTATGATCATAAAACTAAAAACCAGGCATAGGTAAGCAAAAATCTGAATTATATGATCCTAATACTTTGTCTAAAATAACAACACTATAGGTGCTAGTGTCAGATGTGCCTTCAGTTACACTAAAATATTCTGAAATTATGTCTTTAATAAAAAGGATGTTTAAAATTTACCACTTAAGATATTTACCAAACATTAAGTCTTTTCCCAAATAATTTGACATTGTTAAGGTGTGTGACAGCTCTTTCCACAGCATATTCATCACCCATTTCTACCAGTGCTGTACCAGGAATGGTCTTCATGAATTTTACCTGTAAATACAAAATCCCATAAATGTGACCATTTAATTCCCTTTTATAGTAATAGAATTTCTAAAAAGTAATATGGTTTAAGTGGTTGATGACAAATACAGAAGATCACCTGGAATCTTCAACTTTTATTCTGATATATTATTACTAGACACTTATAACTCATATCAAAATTCAATAAAGCTTTTTTTGTAAAAAGACTATAATTATATTATATAGCACATGGCAGAAGAGCACAGGCTTACCCTGGCTCTGTTATTTATCAGTTGTGTAACCTATAGCAATTACTTCACTTCTCTGAGCTTCAGTTTTCCTAAAACATGGAGATAATAACTGACAGGATTCAGTATTTTTTCATTCAACAAATATTAAAAGCCCAATATGCTTTGATAAGCACTGTGCTAGGCTCTCCCCAGTGAACATAACAGACCATGTCTTCTTGAAGTTTATATTCTAGTCGGTAGGTCAGAAACTTGAAAGTGATAATTACCAAATAACCAGAGTGCTATTGCAGTGATATACAAAACCCTATCAAGAAATAATACAAGATGGCCTTGAGACATTTCCAGTAACAGGCTGGTGCAAGGCAGGGGCAGTTTAAAAAAGAGGCAATACTTCACAAGTTTTCATAATATCTTGGGCAGAAGCCCATTCCAATTTTAGTATAAATGCTATAAGGGTTAGATGGGACCAAGTATGAAAATCACTCGGCATAGTGATTTTCCTCCCCTTGGAAAGTCTGTAAATCGCTATTAAGTATCACTAACATCCATGACATCTTGAACCTGCTTCCTTAACCTCAAAGGAATATTAGCAATGTACTTACACAACAAATGCAACATAGCATTTATTCACCATCGCAACTTTCAATGGGCTATCCTAGCATTTTTATGCTACACCTATACTTGAACAAAATTCAGCTGCAGCAAAACTTTTCAGTTTCATTTGTCTTCTTATGGGCAAAATTTTCTCCCTTGACTAAATCCAATAACATCTACAAATCTAATAGTAAGTAAATATGTATGTGAAGTATGTAGTTCTTATGCTGGTAAATCTTTAAAAGAAGTTAGGTAAAGTTAACTATACAGAGATATTTTAAGAATATGTTGACTTGAGTTTAATGTATCATACTATATCATTTAAAATGTTTAAAAATTGTTGATATGTGAGTGAGAGACTACAATTGTTCAAATAACATACAGAAAACTTAAGTTTTATTAGACAAAGTGATTTGGGTTCTAAATCATATGGTAATCCTATCCTATATAATAAAAGCCTAATATGCTAAGTGTCTGGTTGACCGGTCAGCCGTTCAACCAATCAAAGCATAATATGCTAATGATATGCTAAGGCCGCTCAACTGTTCGCTATGACGTGCACTGACCACCAGGGGGCAGATGCTCCAACCAGTAGATTAGCTTGCTGCCGGGGTCCAGCTGATAGGGACTGAGCGAGACAGGATGGACACGCCCTAGAGCCCTCCCGCGTTCCTTCCTAGCCCCAATCATGCACTGGTGGAGTCCCTCGGCCTGCCCTGCACCTTCTCACAATCTGGGACCCCTTGGAGGATGTCGGAGAGCCAGTTTCGACCCGATCCCACAGGCCAGGCTGAGGAACCCCACTGGTGCACGAATTTGTGCACTGGGCCTCTAAGAGTTTATAACATAAAAGACAACGATCTACAAAAGATATTGATTAAACTGATTCTGATTATCTACTTATATGAAAAGCACAAACAGAAAAGTTAACACTATGTAAAGAAGGTTAAAGTACACATTAGCCCATTTAGTTATCAAGCATAAGGCTCTTAGACCTTAACTAAATATCCAGGTGTCTAAAATAAATGTCTGTATGAAAAAAATCGGAACTATTTTCCCCAATGTTGCTAAATCTGTCCCATGTAGTCTTAACTAGTTATATAAGTAGAAATATTCTAAATGTATCCCCCCTATACCAAATGTGGATTTTCTTTTTTTTTTTTTTAATGTTGTCAAATAGTTATGTTGAGGAAATTCTTATTTCAGAGATTTTTCCAAGTTCCTTTATCAAATCAGGGAGGTTTTAGAATTAAAGTAAGAACTAAGAGTACCAAGAAACTCACATACTTACTTATACTTTTTTGTTGTGAAAAGAACATTAAAAATCACATAAAATAACAGAGAAAGCATCATTACCACAATTTTGAAACTCAATTAGCAAGTGATTCAAACAATTAGTAACTTAAGACCACCAATCATTTGCCCAGTTAAATTTTCCACAATTCTTTCAAAAATAGTTTAATATCTGCTTTGTGACAGGAAGTATCCTAAGTATTTCTAAGATTATCAATGAACAAAACATCACAGACCAGGGGGAACCACAGAGTTAGTTATCTGGTGAAAATAAAGTTAAAATTTTAAAGATCTTGAAAATATGTTTAATTTAAATTTTTGCTCCTTTTGGAGTATAAGCCTCCAAACAGAAAGTTCTGAACACATTCTATCAAAGTGGGTCTAAAAGTGCATTGTTCCTCAGAAGATACAAAAACTCTAGCACTTGGGAGGCAAGTATATAAATCTAGACTTGTGGCTAAGTCTGAGACATATTTATGTATACCTAGTTCTTCCAAATTCCACAGTTTAACAAGCTAAATGCTAGAATCTCTTTGAAATGATTAAAAAGAATAAGACTTATGCCTATAATACTCCAGTAATTGATTAAACTGTTTTAGACTTCTATTCATATTAGTTATTTAAAAAAATATTTTTAGTAGCAACAACCTATACTGATCACTTACCTACAAAAAATAATTTCTGGAGTTCCTACCTAATGGATTTTTAGTTCATGTGGTTCATTACTAAAGTAACTTGAATGTTCCTAACTCAAGAAGAAAACATATATAGGATATCTCCCCAAAATGTATACACAAATTTTGAATAATTATAAAGGCAGTGTTTATTAAAATGCATTTCATTTTAAAAACTGAGCTATCAGCTGTTAAAGTATGTATACATTTTTTAGGACACCCTGTATTTGCTGCCTTTTCAGATTTTCTTACTATATTATCTTAGCAAAAAATTGTAAAAAAGAAACTTACCTTTTCAATATTTCCATATAAGCAGAATAGGTTGAAGACTCTTGAACAATTCATTTTTAGTGGATGTAATCCACTAACCATCACAACCGAACCAGAGGGATTTCCTCCATGCATGTAAGAAGAAGAAGCCTGCGGTAATGGATATGCAACAAGCTCAGGTGTATCTCGAGAACCCATTCTGTAACGACTCGGTAAAGGCAATAACGGGCCATGCGATCCTATAAAAATGACCAAAAAGAAAGGAAGGAAATAAGGAAGGAGAGAAGAAAGGAGGGACGGAGGGACGGAGGGAAGGAAGGAAGGAAGGAAGGAAGGAAGGAAGGAAGGAAGGAAGGAAGGGAAACAACTTTAGCAAATACACTATACCACACAAAAAAAATAAACTCTTACTATAACTAGACTGATGTATGGCCAAAGAAAACGCAAATGTGTGAATGTTCAAATATAACCTGTATGAATTAATAAAATCTACATTTGTATCAGATCCCATATACATAGGCCTGCATGTACCTGCATACATCAGGTTTTATGTTTCTGTATTTAAAAACATAGTTTAACTCCCCCCCGCCCCGCAAAAGTATGTAAGATCAGGCCATAAATGGGGAGGGGGAAATCAAAGTAAATCTTTGGGCCATTATATATACATTATACCTCAAGTTTAAAAAAAAAATCCATTCTGCCAATGTCTTTTAGAGGATAATACCATAACATATACAGTAAAATCTAGAAAAATATATAGATATAACAAAAAGAACATTTTCGTTCTCCTTTAAATATAATTTACTATAATGTACTTTCAGGTTAGTATTTTATTCTACTTCTAATTCAGTTAATATCACAACTATTCTGAGGTGTCATTATGCAGCAACCCATTTTTTTGCAACATCAAGAACCAGAAGAAAATGCCTGAGCACCTGAACCTGTTGTCACAGAAACACAAAAATCTACATCTCTCATACTGCAAATCCTTAAGAATCCACCTGCTAACTTTAGAGTAGTTCTAAACAACTTCATCTGTTTTTCCCATCCACAACTGATTGGAAGGAACAAGAAAAATAAAGTTCGAGTGAGTGAAATAGACAGGAATCAGAGAGTCTGGAGAAAGTTCTTACATAAGAACTCAGAAGGGACAACGAAACTGGAGACAAATAGCTCAAAAATACATCTCAGCAGCTCCTGAGTTAGTAATTATAAAAGCACATTCTTGAAACATGCAAAGGTCCTCCTGATGGGCAAGAAACCAATCCAAACTCCCAAGTCCTTTCCTCGTTTTTCAAAAGTGAAGAGTATATAATGCTTTTGACTTTCATTTTTATGAGACTAAGGGATACTGGTCATCTACCGAGTTACTAAGAACTACTATATTCTGGTATAACAGCATGCTATTAGAGCTCACATGGACTCCAATTCAGTATTCTAAGTGTAGCTGCCATTCATAACACAGCACCACCACTGAGCACATGCAAATGGTGTGAATTCCTGCGGTTTTATAAAGCAGGAATTTCAACTGGTGTGCCACACGAATTTTTAAAACATGCAATAACTGACTCTTCAGTCAGGGACACTGACTTCTTTTCCCTTAGATCGTCAAGTAAAAAAATTACAATAGCCAACATGACAATAACCTTCCAGTGTGAATCAATCAAAATTATCTTTTTTTTTTTTTTTGGTCAGATCAGCAAAAAATATAATTTTGGTGTGCCGCAGAATTTTAGTAATTAATTTATGTGCGCCACAAGATGAAAAAGGTTAAAAATCATTGTTATTGAAGACGACTTATCAATACATTGTCATCAGTGTTGCCTTAAATTGGTCATGGTTTCCAACTGCTCTTCTGCTGATAATTGGTAGTTTATCAAAACAATCAATCTAGGTCAGGGTGAGTTACTTGTAACTATATGTATTTTGGCCTCTAATTTAAACTGTTATACATACATTGGGGTCATATATCAATCATTCTTTTCCCTCTTACAAAAGTGTACATACATATTATATTGCACCCTACCACTTGCTCGTACAGTAATGACACTTTATTATTATCACTAAATTTTCTTTTCCATGGATAGTGGAAAGATGTATGGTAGGTGGGCAGCAGAAACTTTCCATTCTACCTAAGTTGGCCAAAGTAAAAAACTTTGAGATCTACTCTCTATTTAACAATCAAATTCAGTGCAAGAGTATCACTATGTTTATAATTATGAACTTTAGCCATCAGAATTAAATTGTTACCTATAGAACTTAAATTGTTACCTAGATTGTTAGGAAGATAAGAAAAACATAGAAGTCATTTAAAAGCTTTCTACACTAACTAGTTCATGCAAAAAAGTTTTGGTGCTTGAAAAACTAATGCTTCCAGTATTTAAAAAATTCACTTATGTGGAAAAATGCTACATAAAATAGGCATTATTAATATTTTGAAGGCATATTCTAAAATCTTTGGTCCAGGAACCATATCCAAAGATACTAACAATTAATACACAAATTTTTCTTGGGCTCACCCCAAATAAATCTGTATGTTTATTTTTGCCACTTTTCAAGTATAAGGGCTTTTACCAGTTCACCTCATAGGCTGGGCTTCCCAAATTAAGAAGAGCTAAAGAATTCTGAAAGCACAGATTTAAACTGTTATAAAAATTAAATAACAAATTTAATCTAATTAAATAATTAAACCTCTTACATACCAACATAAAGAAAAAGCCACATGTGATATGGCACAAAAATGCAAATAAGCCTGGTCTCCGGAACGGCTAAACCTAAGGGATACAGCTGTGATTTGCAGGATTTGTAAAAAGGTTCAGTATCACTAGCACCCACTCCAATCATCACCTTTCCCCAATTTCACATCTTACTTCTCTGCCTCTTTATTCATAACTCTCTCTTTCTCTTTCCCTCTCTCCATCTCCTTCTCTCCCCTCCCACTCCACCACCGGTCCCTCTCCCCTCCTATACCCTATTCTTCATACTTCTCTAGGAAAGGGGAATTATTCTCAGTTAAGTGTTTCAATGGACATAGTTCAGAATAGATGCCCTACACAATCCCACCATAAGCATTCCTCTTCAGGAGGACTCTCCAGAGCCTGAAAGATCCCTATTTAATAACCATCATCATTCCAAAGAATTTTGCACCTCATCTCTTTAAGTAAACTTGTGCTTTAAAATTTATACACACACACACACACACACACACACACACACACAGACACACACGAACACTCTAAATAAATTAGGGCATGAAACTGACAGAGTATTTTATAATAGATATATATAGATATATATATATATAGTTCTTCTAGGGCATAAAACACATTTTTACTTATACAACTTTTCAATCAGATAAATTTTATAAAGTAAGGAAAACCTGAAAACTCACACTGAGAAAAGTTATGTGTCAACACTACTAGAGTTCTTTGTCCTTCATTTATTCTTTCACAGATTTTTCTAGCCTGCTTTGCCAAACATTAATCAATTTTAACCTTCAGCTGACACCCATGACACAGTTATATATTCCACAACTCCACTACAAACTTGTGGTTAGCAATTCTTTTTTAACCCTCCATTATGCAAAGCACAGTGGGCTCCTAATAAGTGTTTCTTTACTGAGGGTCAGAACTACCCAAACGACCACTGTTAACATTTACACTGTTAAAGAAACTAAGACAAATTATCAAGGAACACACTCACTAAACTGACAGTCCACAGTAAGATTTTCATTCTATACACCACACTTACTGTTTGATATAACATATTGTTTCAATGTCTTCTGCCATAAAGACTACTATAGAAACTTCAACAAGCAAATGTAATAAATTCCTAGAGTTCAAAAAAACAACAACAGGGAATAAGCTAAAATTCACAGCTAAGAATAGTCATCAAGCATGTAGGCATTTCAGACAATAAGCAACACCAGGGACTTTTCTATGATAAAAGTAATTTCCATTTTCTACTACTATAATAGCACTGGACTTCAACTTTAAACCACAAAATAGGTAGTCAATAAAAACTAAAAAATATTTAAAACCACAGAACTTATAACCAGTTAATCTTAATAACAGCAATTCTCAAAATCTACTCACAAGAACAACAGCCTGAGAACTCTCTTTCCTGAGGAAGGTTATTCTTGGTTTCATAATCTTAAACTTGCCAACATAACAAAGATTAAAACCAAATAAGTTTTTAAAAAAAAACTAAAGAAGTTTTAAAAGAGGAGTTAAATAAAACGAATTTAAAGCCAAAATACCAACTGTAGAACTAAAATAATTAAAGATCTAACCAGAAACATGTTTCCTTTTCAATAAATACCCCATTCTTCCTGCCTTTCTTACTCAAAATTCCTCTTTGTGCATAATGGCTAGAATGAAAGAAAATACACTTTACTGAGCAATACTTCTTTTTGGTCCTCTAACAAAACCAGAGCCCATTACTAATCAAAACCAAGACAAAACAAAACAAGATATAATGGTAAAAAATTAAAAAACTTTCGAATCCCCAACCAATAACTCATTTATCTCAAGAATTATATATCAATATTCTAAAAAAAAAAAAAAAAAAAGGTTTTGGACAATGCCTTGGGAGTACATTATAAGGGACCAATCCCATATAAACCAAGTCAAGTGAGCAGGAAATAAAGAAACAAGAAATGTGCCGTTCATCAGAAATGCAAAAATGCTAACAGTTCGTCTATACTACCTTCCTTCTGCCTTGACAAACTTACCATAGCCATCATGTCTAAACGAAGAAGGGTGTTCTCCCAAAATGGCTTGTCTCTGGCGACCCTTTCCTCTATCTGACACAAAAGTAGAAACATGGTTTTAACAATTTTGATCCAAGTACTTAACAGAGTTCTCACATGGGAAAACCCATTCAAAACATCCATTACAATTCATAATAAAAAAAAAATATGATTCCTGGTTAACTTTAAACATCCATTCATATCCATTTTAAATACAAACACCAAAAGTTTAAGAAAGTACTTCTATCTAACAAACTCCACTTAACTTGAAAATATCTTTTTGGCAAATGCCAAATACAATCACACTTTCAAAATTAAGAAGAATGGATACTTTTCAGAAAGTGAATGTACACAATGCTAGAGTTTGACACTGTACAGAAGTTTTTACCAATACATGTCTTTAAAACAAGCTTTAAGTGCAGTACTTTTGAAAGACAGTACCTGAATCATACTATTAGCTTCAACAGCAACACATTTTCAAAGTGGGCTTCTTTCAAGAAGTTCAGCATAAGCCAACAACAACCTGTATTACATGGTTTCACAATCAGTAAACACAGAGTATTTTGTATGTATATACACATATTTACAAACACCTACAGACTTCAGAGCTGGAAATTTGCACATCACTGGCCCAGATTATAGCATGGACTGGTCATTGTGTATAGAGCTTAACACCAGGCAGGACTATGAGCACCCCCCAACGTTTAAATATGCCAAGATAAAGCTAACCAAGGGGGCTACATTATTGGATGAGAATACTACAATACTCCTAAAGTATAATTTTTATTTTAGCTACATCTTCAGGGAAGGCAAGCCAATGTTCCCAAATCTAATGTGAGGTGTCAATAAGAAGTGTTTCTAAAATAGCACTTCCAATGTTGGTTGGTAAATTTTAAAATTCATTGTACAATACTTTTAGAAAATTTGCTGGTCAAATTATAGTGTCCGGTAAGATTTTTTTAAATATATGGTAAGAGCCTGGTCATTCTAATCTTTGAAAATTCAAAGAGAGAGAGGCTCTTCATATCATTATAGTCAACTAAACAAATGAGATTTATGGGAGATGAGAAATACTTCAATTTTCACCTCAGTCTAGAGAAATATCATTTTAATTACCTATTCCAAGTTATCATAGCATTGATAGGGAACTAAGGTCATTTAGTTCAATTTTTATTCAGTGTATAAATTTTCTTTACATCAATTGGGACCATCTAGCCCAGGGGTGGAGAATGTCCGGCCCTCAGGCCACATAAGGCCCTCAAAATCATTTGGTCTGCCTCTGCCAAAGCATTAGGCATGAGTTAATTAAATGTTTGACCAAATATAGCAGGCTAATTTTTACACTGATAATTTTGTATGGCCCACGAATGATGTTATAAATATCCAAATGGCCCTTGGCAGAAAAAAGGTTCTCTACCCCTGACTAGCCTCTGCTTACCCAAACCAGTAACAAGATATTCACTACTTTTCCCTTACATTTTCAGGTAAGCCTAAATCATCAGGAAATTAATTTTTGTATTATACGGATATACAGAAATTAGTCCTCTATCCATATTCTATCCCATTTGGGGCCTCACTCATTCTTTCTCCAAAAACCCTTCCAAGTGCTTCAAAGCTATGATCCTCCCACTCTATTTCCCCAAAGTCATTTCTTCTCCAGACTAAACAATCATAGTTCCCTTTTTTCGTTAAATCATCATTTAAGTCTCACTCCTCTTGAATCAATCCAATCTAATATATTGTGCTAATGTGCCTCTATTTAAGCATGCCACCAATCACTAAATACAAATCTAATCTAGAAATTTTCAACCAATATCAGCTTGTTTTCAGGGCTCCCTGTTATTGAGATAGTTAATGGTATGCTATAAAGGAAAGAGCAGTGGATTGAGAAACAGATCCCCACTTAACCACTAACTTGCAGTATAATCACAGGAACAATCTTCATTCATAAAATGAAGGTGTTAGGATAGATATAATCTCCAAGTTATCTTTCAGCCAAGCATCCTCATTATTAATCATTCTCTTTATTTGAAGCATTCACTACCTAATATAAGGTCACTAAAAACAGGAGAAGTGTGCAGAAGAGTCATACACTGAACACACCAGTCTATAAATAGTGTTTGTAACCTTTCCTGGATTCATCAGAAATCTGATGGAAGCTGTGGGCCTTCTCCCCCAAAAGATACATATATAGACAAGTTTTGCTTAACATTTCAGGAGGGATTATCTGGAGTCCAGGCTTAGAATTATTTACACTGAAATGTAATTTGGGCTGAAAAGGACTTTAAAAATGAGGTTATATTTATAAAAGTGCTTTGTTTTGGTAGAAAAGTTACACTTCAATATCAACTTGAGTAGAAGCTAGTCACAACAAAAACATAAACTGCTATAGTCTTGCCAGAAACAAAAATTCTTTTCCCTTAAAAGCACAAACAACTAAAATTCTGTTTGACTTTCTTTAATTATACTTCACTATTTAAATATCTACCTTACACATTTCTAAACTTTTCTGACTGCAATTCCCTGCGTGAAAAATTAATGTAAGCTGGCTGTGTATAAACTCTTGACCTTTTAAAAGAATAGCTGTTAACACTATCAAAGTAAGAAGCATGTCTATAAATGTTTTGAGACATTAAGAAAAATGTAACCAAAATCACTATTTCAAATAAGTAAAACAACCAACCCTGAGTGCTCAGTAACTGACTATAATTTGACAGAAGTGAGAGATTTCTCATCAACCACTTGTTCTGTTGTTTGAGTAGTAAGGCTTTGTTTTCCAAGACTGTATTCAACTGCACCAAGCCTGTACCAAGCAGATTACTGTGAGGAGTGAAAAATGTGGGGGTCCAGCCAAAGCTGCATTACAAAACAAATCTTTTTGTAACCCATACATAAGGCAAGATAATTTCCTGAAAATTGAGAATTAAAGGGGCCAATCATCCAAAAGTCCTAAATATTTAAAGAGTCCAAGGACCACTGCATTGTATTTTTTCTTTGGGCAAGAGTACATACTCTATTATATAGAGTCCCTACTGCCCAAGATGTTTTGGATGCCATAAAAATTTTTCTTAGTTTATTAAATTTTACAGACATACTCATCTTGTTGAGTTTTCCCAACACACGGTTCAGATGCTGATATTGTAGTTGAGATGTAGCCAATATTGCAGCCCCCTTGTTTTTACAAGATCCACATTTTAACCTGTATATTCCAAAATTGCCACACACTTCATTGAACAAGTTTACCAGTAAAATCTATGCCCATGAAATCTAGCATTTATAGGTTATAGGTGAAAATGTATCTCAAATGAACTGCTCTTATATTCAGATTTATCAAGTTTAAATATATTCTACCTTGAACAGACATGTTACTTTCACCTACATTTGAAATGTCAAAATTTCTAGTTACACAAATTAACATGAGTGATAACCGTAAATTGTTACAAGAAGTAACAACTTATAAACAGCCACTTTACAAAAATCAAACCACACAGAAAATTGTCTTTTACATATCATGCACCTTTTCATTATATTATTCTATTCAATGACCACACTGGAGGGGAAAAACTTAAGTGCAGCAAGTGTGCACCTTTCTAATCCTTTTGTCGTTAATATCTGTGTGGACTGGTTGAGCATTATCAATTCCCAAGACCTGTAAATAAATTGGCCCTGGTATTTGCCAATTAACAATTTGAATCTAAGCTGCAAACAGTTACAGTAATGGGCATTAATATTTACAACATTGTAGGTAACGTCTAGTATCCGTTAGTGTAAAATCTTAAATTCTACAACTGAAACCTTAAGGGAAATCAGACCAATATATACATACAACTTGAATACATGGGCACAGTCTATCATGGTGTTCATCCCATGCAAGTCTGAAGTACTTAAGTGTCCTCCTTTAAAAACTTGGGTGATGGTGCATGCAGTATGCAGTCAAGGTGAATTGCAAGTCTGAGTTTTTCAGAGGGCTTTTTGCTGATGCCGATGTTGTGCATGATGAAGTGTAGAGTCAGCCTGCTGGAGTCCTCTATCCTTCTTAATGCCTCGTCCAGCTTGGGGGGAAAGTCCTTTCCATAGAGAAGCAGTGTGCAAGTTTGAAGTTTGTAAGGAATATTCTGAATCAGTTTCCTCTCCTCCAAAGAGAGAGAGCTGCTTGGAGAAATGCAAGTCCTTGAACTGCGGGCGTGCTTGTATGTGTGGGCTCCTTTGTTGAACTAAATATAAATAACTCAGTACATACCAGTAGGGGGCACTAATGTTCAAGGTTATTTTCCAGCATTACATGGCCTTTTGCAACAAAAGCATTCACCAACATTTTCATTTGAATGAACTAGCTCATCTCAGGAAAAAGGAATCTAACTGCATGTAAAAATTTTCAGCAGATGTAAATACATTCTAAAATGCATAAAATACTTACCTCGTCTTCCCAAATATGGTTTAGTGTAGTCCCAACTGTCATTGTCATTCCTAATAACATTTAGGCGAGTTGGCTGTTAAGATTAAAAAGAAAGTTCAAATTTAATATATAATACCAAAGCATAAATATTTCTTTGGTGAAGTGTTGAAAAAATATTTACCCTTGCATATTCGATTTTTAGAGTGCAACATCCAGCATATATATCTGCTCCATTGAGTGCTGCTTTAGCTTTCTGGGCACAAAGGACTGATTCAAACATAAGCTCTATTAAGGAAATCTGGTTTAAGATGTCTGACGTTTAACCATTATCCAATCCTTAAAAAAGGACTTAAAAAATAAGACATAACTCTTTCTGGAAATTTTACCAAATAAAATTTCTAGATGAATTTTTGTAGGAGAATTTAATTTTAATATCAAAGGTACCATTGTAGGGTACATAACAATCTAAGAACTATGCTGTACACCTGAAACTAATATAATATTGTATGCCAACTGTAATTTAAAAATAAATTTAAAAAGAAAAAAGGATCAATGATATTAAAAGTAACATAATCCAATCTACCTAATCTACATATTAATCCTTCTAAGTAATCAGAAGTACTTTATAAATTGGAGAAGGGAAGGGGGCATAGTCACATTCCCTAGCAAAAGAGAACTTGCTATCTCAAAACAGGCAATATTTTACTCTTAACATTACAAAGAACCAAAGTAATACAAAACAAACATTTAATTTTTATATATTTCTGAAAAGGCAGGTTTTATAATCACGTAACTATTTTCATTTTACTGTTTTTTAAAATGACATAAGTCTATAATTCTTTTAATTCTGTAATTCTTTCCAAAAATCAAATCACAAAAATGGTCAGGGAAAAAAAAAAAATCTCTCCAGAAGCACCATTAGAGTTTGCTATAAAGCCCTAACTTTTCTCTATGCATACATACATTAGGGTGTTTTTTTTAAATTATTTTAGATGGGATTGTACTTTATATACTATTTTACAACTTGCTCTTTTTATTCAACATATAATAAATTTAACAAAAAAAATATTTCTTACATAAACTATGATCATCTAAGAGTCAATAAAGAAAGTAAGAAAGGTTCTATTGATTCTAAAGTTTTGGTACTTCCAAATGACCTATTTTAAGAAGACCTTCAGAAAAGTTCATTCAAGATAAATTTTAAAAAGGTAAAAGTGTACATATTATCAAAGTGTTATTTTTTCCCCAGTAAAAAGGCAAAGCACTGGATTGTGTCATGGTAGCAAGCAAAATTCTCTATGGGTGCAGCGGTTTCATTTTTTAAATCTCAGAAAAAGAGATTGAAAGGGAATAAACACCACTTGCCTAGAAATTATTACATAGGAAAAAATAAGGTCTATGTTACACAGCATTCACACATATCAATAAAAAAATTATAAATAAAGGATATTCAACCATTGCTTGTATCCCATTTCTCTTGAATATAACAATACGTTGCACTTTTCCAACAGGGTTGCAAACAGTATATAAAACATCCTAAGAAGAAAAGGAAAAGATTTCTTCATATTTTTCATTCGGAAAAACATTAAAGCTAATACTTTCAACAATAAAGAATTTAAAAAACTGTCAAGATGTCACTTCTATTAATTACTAATTAAACTTTAAAAACTGTTATACTTTAATAAATCTAAAGTTACTTCCTCACCTACACAATATACCCACACATTAGAGAAGTTCCAATGAAACATTTGAACTTTACCTATTTGATCCCTAAATGAATCCTCAATTTTTATTTTCTTAATAGGTGACTAAAATACTGGCTATACATAATTAATACCAAAACTGTAATCAATTAACTTGTTTTTTCTAAATATCATCAAGAAATGTTTCATATTACAATCACTTGAATTACAGTAATAAATGTTTATTAAGTGGTAGTAGAATAGCTCAGTATCCATTTTTCAAGGAACAATGGCTATTCAGAAAAGACCCAGGAAAGATCATTTATACAGTGTTAGATGACATCGAAAAAGATGCCTGAATCACCTAAGAGAGAACTTAAACACCCTCTTAGGAATAATTCTTCAACTTTCAAGAAATTACCATTTGGTACTAGGGATACAACAATAAACAAATCAGAGTACTTGTGCTAGATTGTTATATTCTTTTTTTCAAAACACCAAATACTGCAAATATAGTAACACTGTCTATTAAGCCTATAAATATCCTATCTAACCCTGGTACACTGCTGGTGGGAATGCAGATTGGTGCAGCCACTGTGGAGAACAGTATGGAGTTTCCTCAAAAAACTAAAAATGGAATTTGCATTTGACCCAGTAATACCACTTCTAGGAATATATCCCAAGAAGCTAGAAACATCAATCAGAAAGGATATATGCACCCTCATGTTCATAGCAGCACAATTTACTATAGCTAAGATTTGGAAACAGCTTAAGTGCCCATCAGCAGATGAGTGGATTAAAAAACTGTGGTACATCTACACAATGGAATACTATGCTGCACTAAAAAAGAAGGAATTCCTACCATTTGCAACAACATGGATGGAACTGGAGAGCATTATGCTAAGTGAAATAAGCCAGTCAGAGAAAGGTAAGTATCACATGATCTCACTCATTTGTGGAATATAATGAACAATATAAACTGATGAACAAAAACAGTACCAGAGACAGAAACATCGATCAGACCATCAAACCTCAGAGGAAAGGTAGGGGAGGGTGGGGGTAAGGGGGAGAGATCAACCAAAGGACTTGTATGCATGCATATGGGCCTAACCAATGGACACAGACAACAGGGGGGTGAGGGCATGAGTGGGGGAAATGGGGGAATAAGGATACATATGTAACACCTTAATCAATAAAGAAATTTTTAAAAGTAATATGCAAATTGACCGTACCTCTGCTACACCCACCAGCCAATCAGGAGCAAGTATGCAAATTAACACAATCAAGATGGCTGCAGCCACTGAGCGAGCAGGAGGCTTGGGTTTCCCCAGCAATAGAGGAAGCCAAGCTTTCCACACACACTGGCTGGCCCAGGCCTCCATTCAAGGCTACAAAGTTTCAATTATAGAAGATAAATAAATCCCAACAAAAATGGTGGCAGCTACGGAGCTGGAGAGAACAGGAGGCTTGAGTTGACCCCGGCGATGGAGGAAGCCAAGCTTCTGCAGCCCTGGCCTCCCTTGGCCTCTGCTCAAGGCTACAAATTTTCAATTATAGAAGATAAATAAATCCCAGATACCAGGGCCTCCGCTTGGTTTGCCAGGGGGCATGGGGCATGGCCGGCCTGCAAACCACCACAGGCCCCTCACCCAGGCCACCCCAGGCCCCAAGGCAACCCCCATGAAGGGAACCCCCACCCCGATCCGGGACACCCTTCAGGGCAAACCAGCTGGCCCCCACCCTTGCACCAGGCCTCTATCCAACCTAATAAAAGAGTAATATGCAAGTTGACCATTACTCCAACACACAAGATGGCTGCCCCCATGTGGTCAAAGATGGCTGCCCCCATGTGGACACAAGATGGCCAGCAGGGGGAGGGACCAAACCTGCAAGGGAGGGCAGTTGGGGGTGATCAAGCCTCAGAAGAGGGCAGTTAGGGGTGACCAGGCCAGCAGAGGAGGGAAGTTGGGGGCAACGGAGCCTGCAAGGAAGAGCAGTTGGGGGGGACTAAGGCCTGCAGGGGAGAGCAGTTGGGGGGGACCAGGCCTGCAGGGGAGGGCAGTTAGGGGCAAAGAGGCTGGCAGGGAAGCAGTTAGGAATCAATAAGGAAGGCAGGCAGGAGAGCAGTTGGGAGCCAGCAGTCCTGGATTGTGAGAGGGATCCCAGATTGGAGAGGGTGCAGGGTGGGCTGAGGGACACACACCCCTATGCACAAATTTCATGCACTGGGCCTCTAGTTATAAAATAAAGATAAATGTCTAATTAAAGTTAAAGCATAAAATACGATTTAAATTTATGCCCCAATATCATATACCCTTACTAGAAATGGTACTAATTCAAGAAATAAGGCCAGTTTTTAACAAGTTCATCAAAAGACCTTATAATAATGGCATATGCATCTTACAATATACTATGCGAGTCTGTCATTACCTAGTAGATGCTTTTGATACATGTGCTGGTATGAGTGAGAGAGAGAATTCTTAGATCATTTCCAAGTCTAATTTCTTATTAGAAATAGTTAACACTTTTAATTATGACAATTGCTTCTGACCTTTTTAGCACCAGCGCTCACCATTTCTTTGTTCGTGAAGCTTAATAATCAAAATTAATTTAATAATTCTAAAGACAACCACTATTTTTAAATATCTAGATGGTAGTGAAGAAAACTATGTTAGTCATTCTAATGGAAAAGTCCAAAATCTTTTAATTTAGTTTGGCGTATTAAAAATCCATACCACTGTAATTGGATAAAGAGGATTCTGAATTGATAACAGAAGAACTTTGTTGCCTCCTGATGGATCATCAGTATTTCCTGGCCGAGTGATCCTTTTGCTTGTAGAATAGTTGAAAAAAGCCTGTTGACCAGCAATGTACACAGGTTCATCCGCAGCAAATGTTACACATTCTTTGGCGCTATCTATGTTCTCAAATTCCACGAGAGCCTGCCGTTTAAATGGCATCATCATCACATAGCTGGAAAGAGATTGAGAGGAAATACCCAAATATAATAAGTTCAATTAACATTATTTGTTTTCAATCAAGTAAAAGCGGACTTTAGTAACTACTATTTATTGATTTTTCCAAATGAATAAGTGCACACACTTACAACTGACTATAACTTTCACTTACCTTACTAAAAACAGAGAACAGATAAAAACAACTGCAAACTGACCAAATTTCTCCCCTAAATCTCACCCAAAATATTTTTAAATATTAAAGAATGTGAAAAGATATTTATTAGAATATCACACATATTTTTAAGAATATATTTAAACTGTCTGGCACATAATTTTTTAAAAATCTTTAAAACGCATTAATATGAGGAAGGCTGAAAGACCAAAGAGAGAAAAAAATAACCAAAACGGCTAAGGGACATAGTAGGTGCTTTCAACTTACAACTCAAGATATGTTTACTAAATTTTAAATAAAAACAGGGAGAGGCACAAGATTTACTATACAAATTAGATCCCAAAAGTTTTGTTATAAAATTTAAACTAATCACTACCTAGCATCCTATCCTTTAATGGGAGTGGGGAAGGGTGAAAAAGAGCTCAGCATATATTTTTAAATACTTTTGATTATAATACACAAATACCCTATAAAATAAAGACAAAAAATATAGCAATTTTATTATCCTGACACAATCATTTCTCAACATCTTGTTATAATTTCTCCTGTACTTCCTTCCTATGCATCTAACTTTTACGTATAAACTTAGCAAATACTGAACTTGATTATTCATTCACCTTTTTAATATAAGCAGTTTTGTATAATCGTCATAATTATACATCACAAAGTACACAAATAGGAAAAGGTTCTATAAATACATTTTGAAGCAAAACACCTACTTTTCAGGAGACTATTCAAGGTTCCTTCAGCTTTAATAGCAATTATTTATTCAATATCATTTCATATAATTGAAACTCCTATCTACACTAATAAAAGAGTAAGATGCAAACTGACCCACCAGCCAATCAGGAGTGAGTATGCAAATTAACCCAACAAAGATGGTGGGTTAATTTGCATATGCAGGTGCCCGAGCGGCCAGGAGCAGGGTGGGATGCCATGATGCAGGCATTCCATACCACCCCAGCTGCTCCGGGCCTCTGGGCAGCATGGGAAGGCGGAAAGGCAGCTCCAAGCCAGAGCGAAAAGGCAGCTTCCACTGGAGCGAAGACCAGAAGGCGGTGCCAGCAGCCAGGGGAAGGAAGTCGCATTCCTGCACAAATCTTCGTGCATCGGGCCTCTAGTTATTCATATTTGTCAATTAAGCTCTTAATTATACACTAATTTGTTCCAATTATTTCACAACTTTTCTATCCACATAACTACCAATCTTGAGGGCAGAATGATGTACTATGCACGTTATCTGAATAACATTCACATATGGAACACTTTACCATGGACAAAATATCAAACAGTATAGAGTCTAAAAATGAACGGCCTACCCAAAAGTAACTCAAATTACTCACCAATTTAAACACATAGTTCTACTTCTTTAATATCAACATTCAGGTCATGGTCATAATTAACAAAAGTTTCCAACTATATTTTCCCATCAACTTGCTTTTCCCACATAGCTTCATTATTTCTTGGCTATAAGAAAATAACTTTAAAAGCCCTAAATATATAAGAACAAAAAATAAATAAACCAGAAATAACCATCTCTTTAGAACTCCATGGGACAATGCACCATTTAGAAGGTCCTTATAGTGAATGGAGTTAGTCTGGTGCCAACACCCAAGCCTAAAAAAAGTCAAAGGAGTCTGCTTCAATATATAACTCTCCAGACTATCTTCCAAGATCCACTCTATATGACTAAAAAGTGGATAATCTTAGTAATAATTCAATAAATGGGCTTTCTTATGCCCATGTGAATTCCTAATTTGTACCTCCAAGGATAAACATGTATGTCAGTGATTTCTGAGGTATGTAAGTTGAGGATAACAGGTTTGCCAAGTTATCTACCTCTCAATGAAGTCACCAAAGAAATTAATAAAAAATGTCATGATAGAAGTTATCACCTAAAACTACTACTCTTTTGATGCAATTATTCCTTTCTGTTGGATATCTCTAACCACTCCCTATCTATTTATCTATCATCCTTTCAATACTCAAAAACTCCATATAAATATTTATAAAATTAAAGCAATCAAGCCATCTCAGCAAATATATTGAAATTTCTCTCCTGTTTATATATTTTGACATAGTCTGTGTCACTGAGGCCTACAACAAAACTTCAAACATATTCATCAAGGAAAAAAGTAATAAAAATCAACTCTAGATTATCCATGCTAAGAGAGCAATAACCAGACATACTCCAAATATAACTTAGGAAGAATTTTTAAGTGTCTATTTTTGGTAGCAGTTTCACTTTTCTAATTATGTTTTCACTTAAGTCAATATTCATAAGCACACACCAGCTGTGTGAATATGGAAGACCAGCTAGGATAAAACACTGACTGCTCATGACCTGCATAAGAACTCACCACAACATGTAGCTAAGCAAATAATGCCTACCTTTCATCTACACACTTTTAGTTGCCAGTTCCTAAATATCCCAAAATAATTTCTTAATCAGTATTTAAGCCCTGGCCAATGTTGCTAAGTGTTGGGTCTTGGGCTCTATTCCTGGTCAAGGGCACACACCTGCGTTGCAGGTTCCATTCCTGGCTCTTGTTGGGGTGTAGTTCTTGTCAGGGTGCATGAGGGAGGTAATCAACTGATGTGTCTCTTTCACATTGATGTTGCTTGCTCTATCCTCCTCCTTCCTCCCTCCCTTCCACACTCTCTAATAAGATTGGTGGAAAAAATATCCTTGGGTGAGGATTAAAAAAAAATCAGTATTAAGTACCACTACCCATTTGAAACTTTGATGAAGGGTGTATTCAACTCACGGGTTTAAAGCAGTGTTAAGAAGGAATCATGGACTCATTTGAAATCAGATGAAAGAAGCAATAATCAATTTTACATATACAACCTAGTTGGGAAGTGAGAGATGATCGAGGCCACAAAAATACATCCACGCATCATCCCGGAAAGGTTAAAAACAAGATTCCAAAGAAATGCAGTGATAACATCAAGGGAGCAGCAACGCAGCAGCTGGTTCTACCATACTGTTTTCAATCCGCATGAAGTCCCTATTGTCCTTACCATATTGTCCCAAATTTTTCCAGAGCCTCCACAAGGTCCGCTTCCACCACAGATTCACAGAGTCCTCGAACATGGACAACGGGTGAAACAGAAACTTTATGATGACTTCCACCTGCCTCCTAGCAAGAGAAAATAATTTGTAATTCAAAACTTTAAACACCCAAATTATCTCTCTTAGTACATTCAACTTCGTCTTAAAAAACAAACTTTTTTTAAACTTGCGGTGAAGGCTTGGGAGAGGGGAGCATGGTGGAAAGGGTCAATGGAGGGGTTTGAAAAAGGAGGACTTGTGTAATACTTTCAACAATAAAGACAAATTAAAAAAAAAAAAAACACGTTTGCAAAAGGACCTAAAAGTAAAATCACCAACTAAATGTCTGGCATGAATATTTTTATTTCTTAAAAGGGGATTCTTTCTCAATAAGAAGTAAAAATAAGTTATTTAGTAACTTATTTCAACTTCAAGAAACTCTCAGAAAAAAACTTCAGCAGGTAACACAGAGCATGCTAAGATTGGAAATACATTTTGTATTCATAATTTCGTAATTTTACCCCCATAAAATCAAATTCGCAAGTAGTCCAAATGAAGAAAAAGTCCCAATTTAAAACTTTTCTTTAGTATAAAGATTATATACTTTATTTTTTCTGTAATATAGATTTATATAATCTTTTGTCTTTATTTAATTGGTTACCTAATCCCACTACAACTTGAAGTTATTCAGCAGTACACATGACAACTTAAGTTTATACAAAGCACCATCTTTGTTGATGAACATGGAGTTCTCAGAATCACCAGCCTTCGGGGCTTCTATGGAGTACGCTGCACCTTTTAGTATGCCCAGCCGGAAGTTTTTAAATATATGATCTTAACACTTATCTTAAAAGGGACTATGTAAGAGAGTTTTTAAAAAATAAATCTTTATTGTTCAGATTATTACAGGTGTTCCTTTTTTCCCCCCCCATAGCTGCCCCCTCCACCTGGTTCCCACCCCACCCTCTGCCCTTAGCCCCCCCACTGTCCTCATCCATAGGTGTACGATTTTTGTCCAATCTCTTCCCGCACCCCCCCTCACCCATTTCCTCCCCGAAAATTGTCAGTCCACTCCCTTTCTATGCCCCTGATTCTATTATATTCACCAGTTTATTTTTAAAATTAAAATAGCTCTCTCATTTACTTATTCAAGTTTTATTAAGACAAAGATTCATATTTACAGGTAACCAGTGGCCACCTCTCTTGCATCACTTCAGAAATTATTTCCATGTACAATTCACTCATATATGGATATATACGTGTATATACGGATATGTACAGAGATATCCCAAAAATCTATTAAGTGAAAGGTTTCTTTGTCCTCCAAACATACTAATCTAAAAGCACTATAAAACTTAAGAATCATTTCAAGAAATTAAATATCTTTATGGCTATTTTAAAAGACTTGCCAATATTTTTCATTATAAAGACTAGAAAAATAGACTTATGCCCTGCCAATAAAATGTCAGAATTTTTTTTTTAAATAACTGATTTAAAATTAAAGTAACCATGGGATTATGCTATATGATTGGCATAGCCAACAAACAATTTCAGTCCTTTGCAAATATTAATTCAATCCTTGCAATTTCATTTGAATTGCTTAGGTTTAGTCTTTTCTATGCTTACAGATATTCATTACATGTCACTAAATTTAAAACAAATCATTCTTATTGTTCCCTATGTAAACCAACATTCTCTTAGCAACCTTAACAAATGAAACCCTGCCTACGTGAAATTCAACAACCAAGTGTGCATTATCATCATATTAAGCTCTAAATATAATTGGACAACAATAATACAAAAATAGAACTCTAAAAAAAACCGAAAAACCTGAATTTAGACACACATTTAAAGTAGAAATAACAGGTTTTACTCTAAAAATAATTAGACAATAATAAAGTGCAAGAAATAAGATAGTCATATCTCCATTGATCCTTAGATATCAGCTGGCAAAGGTTAAAATGCAAAAAAATACCTATATTGTCCTGGACTCTTCAAAGAGTTAGTATCAAAAAACAGATTTCAGACTGAGACTGAAGAGAGACAACAACCAAATGCACTACGTGAGCCTTCATTTTCTAACAGAACTACTACAAAGGCATCTTAGGGACAATTGGAGAATTTAAATAGGATATTAGATTATATAATGGAATTATTGTCTTAGATACCATTATAATGGTAATGGTTTAAGAAAGAGTATCTCTAGTCTTAGGAATAGTTGGGATACTTATGGATAATTGTGATGTCTGTAACTTACTTTCAGATAGTTTAGGGAAAAAAGGTATATGTAGAGAGATAAAGAGATTAAAATCCCAAATAACACATTAAAAATGGCATATTAATTGAACATTTTATATGATAAAAGTTGGGTATTTCATTATATAATATTTAAGATCTGCAAAAGGGTACGAAGAACAATGTAACTTACCACCCAGTCTAACAAATGAAACTACCAATCAGTTGAACACATCTCTCCTTCTACCTCCCTTCCCATCATGGATAACCACTATCTTGCAGATAGTGCTAAGGAACATGCCTTTTTTCAAACTGGTCTTCTCACAAAGAAATGGATTATAGGACCAATTTAAGAATCCCTCAAAAGATCTGACTTTAATATATTATTACTTTTATTTCCCAAATGAAACAGATTGAAACTCAAGTCATTCTATAGAAGCTGGAAAATACTGAATGCTATCAATATGGTATTCAAGGAGGAGATATGACTATCTCACAATTATCTCAACCTCAAGACAGAAAACATTTTCCAACCCCTTGTATTTCCCTTATTCCCACTCAATGAATTTGCCATTCCTTGATATTTCTCTATCTTTAAATTAAGTCTCCTTTTCTTTAATTTTAAATTTTCTCATCCTTTCTGTAGTTTATTATAAAAGTAAAAAAAAAACAACACACACACACACAAAAACAAAACAAAAAAAAAAACACAAACCTAGGGTTGTTTCCAAATATAAAACGGACATATTAAAGATATCTTTTCAAACTATATTTCCACCCCCCTCTCTCCTCCACCCCAAAATTCTTTACTAAATCAATATTTTCTTGGGGAAGAGGCAAAGGCCTAGGACCACCACCACCACCAGGGGTCTTGGTCCACCCCGCCCATCCCATCCGCTGAGGCCACAGCCACAGCAGCTTCTGCCAAGGGAGGGCAGGGAGAGATGCATGCACTTTCCCGAAGCAGGGCCAGACCTGCGTGGTGCACTACACCAGGATGCTTGAAGATGGAAAGAAATCTGATTTCTCCCAGGACAGAAACAAGCCCTTTAAGTTTATGCTAGGCAAGGAGGAGGTGATCCGAGGCTGGGAAGAAGGGGTTGCCCAGATGAGTGTAGGTCAGATAGCCAAACTGACTATCTCCCCAGACTATGCCCATAGTGCTACTGGGTACCCAGACATCATCCCATCTAATGCCACTTAGGTCTTTGCCGGGGGTAAACTGGGTCAACTATGGAGGCATTATTCAATCTCCACTGCCGGTTATAGATCAGTCTCGTCATAAGCATTCTGAACTCCCTGTCCCTCAAAGGCTATCTCAAGGACAAACTCTAATAACACCAATCTTAAGTGCTAATTTTGACAACTGGAGGTTGAAGACCAAGCTCTGTTAAATAATAGAGAAGGGAAGCTCCCATCTAAGAGGAATAAGCAGGACGCATTAACATCTCTTCACACAGAACAGCAACAATTTAACGGTAAATTCACAAAGGCCAGGCACAATGTCCTTCCGCTTTTTGTTTTCCCGATATCTCCATGCACAACATTTGCTCAGGAGCCACTGAACTGTCTTTTCCACCCTACGACAGGATTGAGAGACCAACCTCTAATTCAGCAATTCATCCCCCAACACCAGACACACAGACCCACTGCCAAGTGGTTATCCAGCCTCTCCATAAACACCTTAAATGACGAGAAACGCACTACCTAGTGAGACAACCCCTTATACTTTAGAAAATTCTTCATAATATTGCATCCATTTCTGTCTCCCTGTAGTTTCCTATCCAAAATGGCTTCTGGAGTCAGATCAGCTTTTGAATCTTTGGACACTTATTGGCTCTGTGACCTTAATCTTTCTCAGTTTGACTTAAAAAAAAAAAAAAAAGAACAGTATCCTCACCATGTAAGATTACAATAAATAAATCAAACAAAAAAATGCTTAGCAATGCAAGATGTAGTTATTCAATAAATGTTGGCACTCCCGCCCTTACCTATATTTCCCTCTTCTACATGAAAGCCTTCGATTACTTATAACGGTTAAATCACACCGCTAAGTTTACCCTTCAGGATAAATGTCCCTCCAATTTCTTCTATCATTCCTCTTATGATGTGATTTTTTAAAAATATAACATCAATGATGGGAATCCTTGATCAGCTGCCTCCTGCTGGGATGGAGCCCACAACCCCGGCATGTGCCCTGACTGGGAATCGAACAGTGACCTCCTGGTTCATAGGTAGACACTCAACCACTGAGCCACGCTGGACGGGCTTATGATGGGATTTTTAAGTGCCCTCTCCATTCTGGCAATCTTTCTCTGGATACTTAAGAATTTATCAATGTAGTATCAAGAAAGGAATACAGCATTTCCAGATATTCAAGATTATCCCTTATTTGACTTCAAAGACTTCATATGAACCAAGAACAAACTAGTTTTAAGGGGCAGCTGCAAATATTTTTAACTCACACTATGCTTAGAGTTTATATTTTTTCTTATTAAACAATCACATCTCTTTCCTTGGTCTTTTTAAAAAAGAAACAATACAGCAGATCCAAAATATGAGAACTGCTTTAATTTCCTATCCGAAGTTTTTAGGTATATTTGATCACCTAACAAAAATTAAAAGAAAAGCCATATGATTTGAATTACTTTTTAAAAATAATCTTTTCTTTTTCTCATGTACTACAAATCCTTTCGTTTTGCCTACCCAGACCCCCGGCCTCCTTCCCATTTCTTCTGGTTAAACACACCATAAAAAGAAAGAAAAAGGAAAAAACTTCTTCCAATCCACATTATTATATTGGTATTCTCAATCAGTCATGCCTACCCAACTTCAGAGATAGCACAAAGATTCGTTGGGGAAATGAAGTGAGACACACACACACACACACACAAAAAGGCTGATCGGAGGAAATAAATATGGGCATTGGGGAAGAGAGAATGTTCTCTTTATTTGCTAGTTATAAGATAGAGCTGAAACATGGCAAGAGACAGAATCAAGTCTCTATGACATCATCTAAATCCCTGAGTCCAGCCAGGCCTGGAAGTAGTGCCACAACTTGGCTTTCCCAGTTACATGGGCCAATAAATTCCCTACCCCTGACCTCTTTTTGTTTTGCTTAAGTTCATCCCAGTTGCTGTGACTGTAACTGCGAGCTTTGAAAGTTACATTCAACTTCATAGAGAAAAAAGGGAAGCCCTGAATGATGTAAACTCACCAACTTCCGAATAACAGACTTTTTTTTACTATTTTATCACTAAGAACTGCACCTGGCACATACATGGTAGGGGCTCAAGAATTTTTTTTGATGAGTCAAGAGCTCACAGTGATCATAATCCAACCATCTCACGTGAGAGGTAGCACCTGCCTTGGTTGGGCTGATGCCTCTATTAACAGCTCTTTCCACTTTGGTACTACCACGAAGAAATAAAGCCAAAAGGCAGTAAGACCTACTGCTTTTCGTTTCTTTCCCAAACCTAGGCCTGAAAATCATTTACTGTAGCAGTTTAGCTAACGGTCTTACTGCTCCAGAGCACACATCTTTGAAATGTTTTATTCCACATAGTGTAGTTGCTAGACTCACCCACACGGTCTCTAAGCTTTTCCTGTGGGAGCTAACAAAGTGACTTCATCCCATCTCCCATCCCGTATTCACCCAATAAATCATCATAATATTCCTATCATCATTAAAGTCTATCATTACCGTGTATTAATGTATCTTAAATTCAAACTAGATTCTCTACATAATATATATTCCTTTATTTGGAAACCCTAGGATCTACATTTTTATCTTGGCATTTTGCCATCTTGCAAATCTAATAAAAATTGAGGAATAAATTTTCATCTCAACAGCAAACAAACCACTTTAACAATCTTTAATTTCCTGTTACTCACTAGCAGAACAGAGTAAGGGGGGGGGCGGCAAAAACAATGAAAAAAAGAAACAAAAAACAATGAAAAATAAAATGACAATTAAAATGTGTTAAATGTTTAAAGAACATCTAAGTCTAAGATAGCTTATGCACCAAAAGGGGGCAAAAAACAATTCCTTCGCTTGTTTCCTTCAAGTCTCCATCCAACGGAAGCTGAGTTACCATTTGCTGTGGATAAAACCATGCTTACATTCCTTATGCCTCCAGCGATTTTTAGAGAAACAAAAATCTAGGAGCGTGTGTTTAATGAGGTATAAACCGTCAATGAAGAAGTGAGGTGATGTTAATATTTGTTTTACTTAAAAGTAGGGATGTCCTAACACCTACCAATACATTTTTTTAACCGAAGAGCTGAAATCTGCACTCAGCAATAATCATAAAACTGGGTAGCAAAGCATGCACGCCATACCTGCCAAGAGTCAAAATGTTTAAGTGAAACCTTCAGGGGAACTAGGGTGTGGGCGCCAGAGCGTAACTAGCCATTTGGTTAGACTCTCCTCTGGACCTGGGCGAGCAGACGCCACGCGACCCCGCAACCGTGACCCGCGCGCGGATGCTGCGGGCAGAGGGGCTGAAAGGGCCGAGTGGGTCGTCCAGAAGCCGGCCAGCAGCCGGGAGAGTTAAACTAACAAAGAGCTCCACACGCACCTAAGCCCCCTGAGCGGAAGCAACGCCTCCCCGCCGCCCCTCCCGGACCCTCTCCAAGTTCAGGGCCGGCAGCCGCCTCGCGCCCGGGCCTGCGGCCAGGCCGAGGCCGCGATCGGGATGCGGAAAACAGGTAGGGCCCATCATAAAAGCCCCCAAGGAGGCGAGCCGGCGACTCGGTCATCGCAGCAGCGAAGGGAAACAGCGGGCAGGAGGCCCAGAGCCAGTCCCCACCACCGGGCCCTGCTTCCCAGGGAGCCGCCAGGCACGGCGGATGGACGGGGCGCCGCGCTTTGTTACCGGCTGCGAGAAGCTCCGGCCGCCGCCATCGCCCCCGCCCCGGGGCGTCGCTTCCCGGCGGTTCTCGCCTTCCTCGGCCGAGTAGTCGATCTCCCCCTCCTCGGTCTTGAGGCGCTTGGCCTGACTCTCGTACTCCCGATCCTCCTCGTACGTCTCCCTGGGGGAGGAGGAGGAGGAGGACATGGCGACTGCCGGAGGGACCGGCGGGCAGGCGGGTGGGGGTGGCGGCGTGGTGCGGGCCTCGGGCCGCCGGTCAGTCCCCGCGCGGGCAGCGCGTCTGCGGCTGGGTCTGCGCGGCCGGGCCGTCCGCAGGGGTGGCGCGCCCAGGAGCGGGTGGCTACGGAGAGCGCCCGGTGAGGAGGCTCCCGAGCGGCCGCTCCCTTGTATTAAGGAGACAGCATTCGGCCTCACCCCGCTCCGCCGTCTCCGTCCCACCCTGAGGGAGCGAATCTAAGGATGGGACGCGACTGTGGCTTCCGGTCTTCCCTCCTCCCCGGATCCGCTGCCCGCCGCCCAGGCTCAGTCTCCGCCCCGCCCCCGCCCGCGCTAGCGCTGTCGCCGCGCAGGATGGAATCCAGCCGCAGCCCGCGGGAAGCGCCCCCCACAACCTTTGTCTCCTTCCCTATTGGCAGATGGAAAAGTCGACCAGGCTTCCCATTGGCCATAAGGACTGTTCGTCAAAAGCCCCACGGCCCGCCCTCGCCTTCCCGGTTCCTTCCCAACTCGACCCTGGCCCAAGAGTCCTGACGGCGCAACGCTCGCCGCGCGCCTCCTGGGAGCGGTTGCAGCCACCGGGCGGTTGGCGCTGTTAGGCTAACCTGAGGCTAGGCGGGCGAGGAGGCTTACAAAGGTGTTAGGGCTGCGGGTGTTAACCGCCCTAATTTAAATGCTTGTATTTGTCATGAAAAAGAAGGGAAAACCACTAGACTTCCTGCAGATACGCCTCACACAGCCTACAACTACATGAGGAGAGGGGAGAACAGGGTCTGGAACTGTAAAAGTAGCCTTCTTCCTATGCTGTGTGCAAAATCTGATAGAAATGGTGGACTCCCTGCCCCTAACTGGATATTGGAGATATTTAGTCGGCAATGACTAAAGGCAGCAAGTGCTCGGGGAATGTCAGTTTGATCAGTTAGCACTCATTTGTCCTCTGGGCCTTTTTTCTTCCCTGCCAATTAAAGGGGACTTGTCTGTGTAAGTTCCCGCTCCAATTAAATGTTTTTAACCTTCCATATAAAATTTCATCATCCCAACCCTTTCCTTTATGGACGAGCTGATCTACTTCACATTCATTTTTTGAAAAATACAAAAGCCTATCACAGTTCTCTTTGTCGCTTGGACCACAGCTCTCTTGCTGTGGAGCCTTGAGGACTCTTCCCAGCTTCTAGCTGCTGCTTTCTCTTTTTGCAACCGGGCCCTTTATACTTACCTCTTAGGATGTTGTTTCAAAGACTAAAAGCGCTTGAAGACAGGAACTGCTTTTCATCTTTGCAAACCTAGTTCCAATAGGGTCTCCTGCACAAGTTAGGGCTCAACAATACCGAACGCGTGGTCCTTGGGAAATAAAGATCCATTATATCTTCCAAGAGAGTCACTGGCAAATCTAATGCAACCTAATGCTCTCTGTGACTTAATCCTTGAAGGACTGCTGAGGATCCATACCCAGCAATTTCACTTCTGGGTATCTATCCAAAGAAAACACTGCCTTGAAAGTACATGCACCCCTATGTTCATTGCAACATGATTTGCAATAGCCAAGATATGAAAGCAACCTAAGTGCCCATTGATAGATGAATGGATAAAGAAGTTGTGGTACATATATGCAATGGAATATTACTGCACCATGAAAAAGAATGAGGTCTTGTTATTTGTGACAACCTAGATGGACCTAGAGCAGTGGTTGGCAAAACTCGGCCGTACCGTGTAGTTGGAAGCTGTGAGGATCAGGCAGTTGTGGCATATTGTGTGCAAAGAGGTAAAGGGTAGTATATGACAGTGGTCAGCAAACTCATTAGTCAACGGATCGGCAAACCACGGCTCGCGAGCTGCATGTGGCTCACGAGCCGCGGTTTGCCGACCACTGACCTAGAGGCTATCTGCTAGGTGAAAGAAATCTGACAGAACAAATACCATATGATTTTATTTATATGTGGAATCTAAAGATACAAAAGAAACAGATTTATAGATATACAAAATAAACTGATGGTTCCCAGAGGGGAAGGAGGTGGGAGAAATGTCAAAAAATGTGAAGGGGAATAAGACATACAGATTTCCATTATAAATCAGTCTTGGTGATGTACAGCATAGGGAATATAGCTTTCAATAATAATGTGATAGGAGAATCCAAGATGGCGGCGTAGGTAAACACCTAAGCTGCTGCCTCGCACAACAATTTCAAAAATACAACTAAAAGACAAAACGTCTATCACCCAGAACCCCGGGAAAGCTGGCTGAGTGGAAGTTCTACAACTAGAAGGAAAGAGAAAAGAGCATTGAGACATGCACAAGCGCTGAAAAGCTGAGGTACGGAGGCACGTGATCCGGGCTGGCGGCAGGCGTTGCTTTTTTCAACCCAAAGGGAGACAAGCCCCCGATTACTCTGAAATACAGTTTCTGGGGAGACGCAGGGAACCCAAAGTCCTACGGGGAGAAGCTGGACTGTCTGCCATTGAGGGTGGCTTGCTTGCAGAGCTGCGCGCAGGAATAATTGTTTACTGCGCTGGGGCACGGGACTGCCGACAGGGACTCAGAGCCGGCTAACTAGCAGCCATTGCTGTTTGCCACGCCCTAGCCTAGTGACACCCTGAGACCCCGCCCTGCACAACCTACAAACCCACCCAAGCTCTAAGCAGCGGCTTTTGCATAAGAAAGCCCTGCCCTATTGCAGCTTAACCTAGCAAACTTGCAGCCCGGGTCAGACAACTCCAAAACCTCCAAACCACAAGCAAAGAGGAGAAAACTGTAGCTCTCGCTGTAGCTCCTGCTGGATGGCCTCAGACAGTAGCTGACCTGCACCCCATTGGAGATCCAGAAGCCAGTGTACCTAGTGGTCAGTGTGAGACACCAGATTTCAACTCCTCACATCCATACGTGACACATTCAAGAGGCAGACTCAGTGAGCACCAAAGCCCCACTGAAACAAGTCCTGCCCCATAAGCATGTCTTCAGCGCAGCAGTTCTTCCATTATAGACACAGCGAGTGCTCACAGCTAATTGGCCTGGAGGTCAATTCCTCCCAGTGTACCAATAGCAATTAAGGCTTAACTACACCAAGACTTTGCACTCAGCCCACAAAGGGGTGTACCAAGAGCATCGACCTCATGTGATTGAGGAGGCTGAGCTACTGCCCCCTATAGGTCACCTACCACACAAAGCTACTCCATCAACACAGGGAAGGAGCCAAAATGTGGAGACAAAGAAATATGTCACAAATGAAAGAAACAGAGGAAAGCAAACTACTGGATGACATAGAATTCAGAACCACATTTATAAGGTTACTCAAGAATCTTCTTAAAACCGCTGAGAAACTTGATGAGACCTTTAAGGATATTAATGAGAATGCCAAAAAAAATGGAAAAGGATCAGTCAGAAATGAAGCATACACTGTCTGAAATAAAGAATATACAGAAACTCAACTGTAGATCAACGTACCCCAAGAATCAAACCAAAGATCTGAAATATGTGGAAACAAAAAACATCCAACCAGAAAAACAAAAAGAAAAAAGAATCCAAAAATATGAAGATAGTGTAAGGAGCCTCTGGGACAACTTTAAGCGAACCAACATCCGAATTTTTGGGGTGCCAGAAGAAGGGAGAGAGCAAAATATTGAAAACCTATTAGAAGAAATAATGACAGAAAACTTTCCCTACCTGGTGAAAGAAATAGACTTACAAGTTCAGGAAGTCCACAGAACCCCATACAAGAGGAATCCAAAGAGGACCACACCAAGACACATCATAATTAAAATGCCAAGGGCAAAAGACAAAAAGAGAATATTAAAAGCAGCAAGAGAAAAACAGTTAATTACCTACAAGGGAGTACCCATACGACTGTCAGCTGATTTCTCAACAGAAACTATGCAGGCCAGAAGGGAGTGGCAAGAAATATTCAAAGTGATGAACAGCAAGAACCTACAACCAAGATTACTCTACCCAGCAAAGCTATCATTCAGAGTTGAAGGTCAGATAAAGAGCTTCACAGACAAGAAAAAGCTAAAGGAGTTCATCACCACCAAACCAGGATTACATGAAGTGCTGAAGGGTATTCTTTAAGAAGAGGAAGAAGAAGAAAAAGGTAAAGATAAAAATTATGAACAACAAAATGACATCAAATACATACCTACCAACAAGTGAATCTAAAAATCAAGTGAATAAAAATCTGAAGAACAGAATGGACTGCTGAATATAATAGAATCAGGGACATAGAAAGGAAGTGGACTGATGACTCTCAGGGGAAGCAGGTGTGAAGGATGCGGGAAGAGATTGGACAAAAATCTTACTCCTATGGATGAAGACAGTGGCGGGGGGTAAGGGCATGGGGTGGGGTGGGGAATCAGGCGGAGGAGAGCTATGGGGGGAAAAATAAAGAGGAACACCTGTAATAATCTGAACAATAAAGATTTATTTAAAAAAATAATAATAATAATGTGATAACTTTGCACGGTGTCAGACGCTTGCTAGATTTATCATCATGATCACTTTGTTAAATATACAAATGTTGCCCTGACCGGTTTGGCTCAGTGGATGGAGCGTTAACCTGCAGATTGAAGGGTCCCAGTTCGGTTCCGGTCAAGGGCATGTACCTTGGTTGCGGACGCATCCCCAGTGGGGCGTGTGCAGGAGGCAGCTGATCGATGTTTCTCTTCCATTGATGTTTCTGACTCTCTATCCCTCTCCTTTCCTCTCTGTAAAGAGATCAATAAAATATATATATTTTAAAATAAATAAAAATATAGGAGGAATCCAAGATGGCGGCATAGGTAAACACCTGAACTGCTGCCTCCGACAACAATTTAAACTGCAACTAAAAGATAAAACGTCTATCACCCAGAACCACGGGAAAGCTGGCTGAGTGGAAGTTCTACAACTAGAAGGAAAGAGAAAAGAGCATTGAGACGTGCACGAGCGCTGAAAAGCTGAGGTACGGAGGCGCGGGATCCGGGCTGGCGGCGGGCGACTGGGTGCGTTGCTTTTTTCAACCCGAACGGAGACAAGCCCCCGACTACTCTGAAATCCAGTCTCTGGGGAGACGCGGGGGACCCAAACTCCTACGGGGAGAAGCTGGACTGTCTGCCAGTGAGAGTGGCTTGCTAGCAGAGCTGCGCGCAGGAATAACTGTTTACGGCACTGGGGCACAGGATTCCAGGACACGGTCGGGACACAGAGCGGGCTTACTAGCAGCCATTGCTGTTTGCCACGCCCTAACCTAGTGACGCCCTGAGACCCCGCCCCACACAACCTACAAACCCACCCAAGCTCCAAGCAGCTCAATTAGCATAAGAAAGCCTGCCCTATTGCAGCTTAACCTAGAAAACTTGCAGCCCGGGTCAGACAGCTCCAAAACCTCCAAACCCCAAGCAAAGAAGAGAAAACTGCAGCTCTCACTGTAGCTCCTGCTGAGTGGCCTCAGACAGTAGCTGACCTGCACCCCATTGGAGATCCAGAAGCCAGTGTACCTAGTGGTCAGTGTGAGACAACAGATTTCAACTCCTCACATCCATAAGTGACACATTCAAGAGGCAGACTCAGTGAGCACCAAAGCCCACTGAAACAAGTCCTGCCCCATAAGCGCAGCACTTCTTCCATTATAGACACAGGGAGTGCTCACAGCTAATTGGCCTGGAGGTCAATTCCTCCCAGCGTACCAACAGCAATTCAGGCTTAACTACACCAAGACTTTGCACTCAGCCCACAAAGGGGTGTACCAAGAGCATCCACATCAGGTGATTGGGGAGGCTGAGCTACTGCCCCCTATAGGTCACCTACCACACAAAGCCACTCCATCAACACAGGGAAGAAGCCAAAATGCAGAAACAAAGAAACATGTCACGAATGAAAGAAACGGAGGAAAGCAAACTACTGGATGACATAGAGTTCAGAATCACATTTATAAGGTTACTCAAGAATCTTCTAAAAACTGCCGAGAAACTTGATGACACTTCTGAGGAGCTTAGTGAGACCTTCAAGGACCTTAATGAGAATGCCAAAAAAATGGAAAAGGACCAGTCAGAAATGAAGCATACACTGTCTGAAATAAAGAATATACAGAAACTCAACTGTAGATCAACATACCCCAAGAATCAAACCAAAGATCTGAAATATGTGGAAACAAAAAACATCCAACCAGAAAAACAAAAAGAAAAAAGAATCCAAAAATATGAAGATAATGTAAGGAGCCTCTGGGACAACTTTAAGCGAAACAACATCCGAATTTTTGGGGTGCCAGAAGAAGGGAGAGAGCAAAATATTGAAAACCTATTAGAAGAAATAATGACAGAAAACTTTCCCTACCTGGTGAAAGAAATAGACTTACAAGTTCAGGAAGCGCACAGAACCCCATACAAGAGGAACCCAAAGAGGACCACACCAAGACACATCATAATTAAAATGCCAAGGGCAAAAGACAAAGAGAGAATATTAAAAGCAGCAAGAGAAAAACAGTTAATTACCTACAAGGGAGTACCCATACGACTGTCAGCTGATTTCTCGGCAGAAACTATGCAGGCCAGAAGGGAGTGGCAAGAAATATTCAAAGTGATGAACAGCAAGAACCTACAACCAAGATTACTCTACCCAGCAAAGCTATCATTCAGAGTTGAAGGTCAGATAAAGAGCTTCACAGACAAGAAAAAGCTAAAGGAGTTCATCGCCACCAAACCAGGATTACATGAAATGCTGAAGGGTATTCTTTAAGAAGAAGAAGAAGAAGAAAAAGGTAAAGATAAAAATAATGAACAACAAAATGACATCAAATACATACCTACCAACAAGTGAATCTAAAAATCAAGTGAATAAAAAATCTGAACAACAGAATGGACTGGTGAATATAATAGAATCAGGGACATAGAAAGGGAGTGGACTGACGATTCTCAGGGGAAGCAAGTGTGAGGGTTGCGGGAAGAGATTGGACAAAAATCTTACTCCTATGGATGAAGACAGTGGCGGGGGGTAAGGGCATGGGGTGGGGTGGGGAATCAGGTGGAGGGGAGCTATGGGGGGAAAAAAAGTGGAACACCTGTAATAATCTGAACAATAAAGATTTAATTAAGAAAAAAAAAATAAATAAATAAAAATATATACAAATGTTGAATAACTATATTGCATATATGAAACTAATATATTGCATGTTAATCAGATTTTATTTTTGTTATGTTAACCGTATTTATTAAAAATAAAGTCACTTAAGTTTTTCCATTGTCCTTGTCCCTCACATTCTTTCCTAAATGTGGCTCTTCCTTTGCTAGGTGTGAATTGTTTCCTTTCCCAGCCTAGTTCTCTCTCCTTTCCAAAACATTTTTTAAACATTTTTATTTGTTGCTGACAGTGCTTTAACACAGTACTTTATAATTTATACTGCCTGTCATTTCGCAATCCAATTGCAAGCTTTTTCACACCATAACACTATAATCAAATTAGTGTATGGCTGCAAGTAATCACTAACAAATAGGAACTAAAAAAAAAAAAATGAGGAATTTATTTTGTAAATTAAGATAGAGCGCAAGGGGACAGAAGAAATATGAAAGAGGAAGCTGCACAGCTGCTGCAGACCAGGAAATGTCATTGACAGAGCACTGGGAAGAATGAGAGGAGCCTGAAGGCCTTCTATAAACGTTCCAAATAGTTTGTGTGATGATGAAAATATTTTAAATTCTCAAAGCCTTCATCCAACCTATGGATTCTACCAGGTTAAAGTGCAGCGCTCACACCAAGCGGTAAGGAAACCCAGGCTGGCCGTATCTTGCTGCTATACTCGGTGTTCACTTCCCGAACTGTTAAGTAGAAGTCAATATGCACGAGTCTTAAACTTAATTCTTTTTTGGACTAGCTTGAATCAAATTGTTAGGGTAAAAAAAAAAAAAAAAAACACACTGAAGAAGTAAAACTTAACATGTTTAAAAGACAAAGCTCAGTACATTGACCTTGGATGACCTTTGAGCCTGCTGCAGATGAGTTGTTCAGACTGTGACAGTAGGTTCTTTGATAAGAAAAATGCTAGCTAGCTCATCACTATACCATGAGAAAAGGAAAAGAATGAGGGCATAAATTGTATTCTGCATAAATTAACTTAGATGAGATAAAGAAATTATACACTGCCTAAAATACTCAGAAACAAATGACATATCCATCTGGGGTCTTTTGTACTACTGCATGCAGCCTCAGCCAAAGGACCAGTGGTCTGACTGTTCAATTGGTTGATCTGCTGTGGATTGGGGTAGGAAGCAGCCTTAAACTCCCTCTGCCATAATTCAGAGAGGATTCAGGGATTATACTAGAGTGGGAGACAGGTCCAGAACAGGCCTGGGGAAACTGATAGTCAAGGTCCTTGGCAATCTAGCCCCAAATTGCCCTTTAGTTTTAAATCTCATTGCTGATTGTGTAATTTATAAGACATTGTGCTAAGTGATGAAGGGACTAAAAACTATTATGAGCTGGTCCTGCCTTCTCAATGCTTGCCATCAAGTTGAGGAAAGCTTGCAACTAAAGTTGTAGCCCAAAGATAGGCTACAAGGCACATATGATATACACGCAGCAATAATAATAACAGCCCTTTACATTGTGTGAGGCACTGTGCTAACTGCTACAAGAATCATGTCAATAAATTCTGACAGAAGCCCCCCAACAGAGGCGTTACTACTAGTCCATTTTACAAGTAAAAAAACAGTGTAGGAAGAGTAAGAGACATGCCCTAGAAGACACAGTAAACTAGAGAGCCAGGATTGGAACCCAAGCAATCTGATTCCTGCACCAATACTCTTCATCAAGAGGATGGATGATTTAATTATTGCGTTTACTACCATGAACATATAGATCTTCAGGGGTCCTCAAACTACGGCCCTCAGGCCACATGCGGCCCGCCGAGGACATTTATCCGGCCCGCCGGGTGCTGCTGCCTGTCCTACTTAGCAGCCGACTCGTCCCGGGCCCGCAGTGTGCATAGGAATTTGTTCATAGTTTTGTTTTAAACTATAGTCTGGCCCTCCAACGGTCTTAGGGACAGTGAACTGGCCCCCTGTTTAAAAAGTTTGAGGACCCCTGACTAGTTTATAGTCACTTGTCATGATACTAATTCATTCACTAATTTTTACCAGGGCATATACAACTTTAATTATGGGAAGGGGTAAATAAACTACCTTTGTCACCATTTTTAGTGGTTTAAGGAAATTCAACTATCTTCCATAGGAAATTACAAATATAATGCACTGTTTTAGTGTTCATTTTTAAAATGTAATGTCTATTGAAAAAAGCCTGAGAAATTATGAGGAAAGTGTCACCATTTTTTGCTGGATACATCATTTGCGCAACTAGAGATGCAAACTATGAGCTTTTCCTACCAAAACTCAGTTTCTAATATTGCTGGTATTTCATTGAAAATACAAAATGTCTGTTTCCTGCCTCAGCTCCTGAAAAAAATCAAACAAAACCTTCAAGCACACCTCATCGTTGAGTCATGTTTCCAAAGGATTGGAACCATAGAGGTGTGTTTTAATTAAGACGCGTTTAACATAAATCCAGCTTAGAGCAAAGTCCATTCAGAGACAAATCAGTTAGTTGCTATGAAACGTTGTCAAATTTGAGTACATTATTTGTGATGATGTCATTTTCCTTGTTTGACAGAGATCACCAAGAAAGTGGCACTGTGGTCCTGATACCCAAATTAGCCCCTTTAATTCCATTCACATTTGGTTAGTTATGGTGAAAAGAAGCCACAGCTCAAACAAGATGCACCCCATGGGAAGTGCCTTAAACACTATTAGCTCACAGTGTAGTCAAGTGTAACCACAACAGTGTTCATTTTCAAGTGCTACGGTCATGCACACCTGCTTTGGGGCTAGAGATGACACTGTGTTTAGCCTCTTTAAAAAAAAAAAAATGGTGATTTGTGATAAACCTGCAAATTTAAACAGAATGACCTTAGAAAAACTAGCTCATATACTACATACTGACAGGTAAAATTCAGATTCTTGTTATCAATTATAGCCACTTATCCTTAGTCTTAAAAACAATACTTAATTTACTTTTCTCTCTGACTCATGTGAATTGATAGTGCTTTAGAAACCTTTAAGAATAATTTTTACTTTAAAAAGTGACAGCATGGTATCCTGTCCCCAGTTGGGACTCAATAGAATTTATCAAAGTAAATTAATCTTGCATGTGGCAATATAGATCAAACAAAATTAAACAAATAGTTCCTCGCACTTAAAAAGGTGTTAAGATAGAAGGTGAAATAATTGAGAGCCATCAGTAACTCTTAATAACTGTTGCTAAGTTTGAGCTCTCAATCCTTTCTGTCTTTTTTTAATTTGAGCAGAATAAAAAAAATATCTTGGAAATGGCCCACCTCACCCCAAGAAGTCAGCTGCAGTTCAGAACTACATCGTCACAACCACTGTCTGGAAGCCACCAGGATCAAGAGCTGCCACTTCCACAGCCAGCTCCAGAAGGTACCATACCTACTGTTATCTGAACCAGCAAAATGGATGCACTATCCCATGATGTTCACAGAGCTGATGACTGAACAGCGGGGCCCCTCCTGAAGGAAAAAAAAAAAAATGCCTCCACAACCATGCCTGTCAGAGAAATAGATCTCCATATCTTACCTGGAAGCATCTGGTTGTTGAAACCTAAGCACGTCCATAATAGCTGCAAGAGAGTCAGGGAGATGTGATTTTTGGCTCACAGGTCTCTACAATACAGGAAGCATACTTGAATCTTGAAGCGGGGATGAAATGCCTATTAGGTGCAATCCTCCACACTCACCTAAAAAAATAGAATGTTTGGCTTAAATAGACCGCACCGTTTGTACCACACATTTATAGAATACTAAAAAGTCAGATGTGTATATAAATATCTATGTATGTGAGTACCTGTGTGTGTGTGTATGAGAGAGAGTGTGTACATTCCTTAATAGCAGGAAAGTTACTGAATCAAACCTCAGATCCTAGCGCGCGCGCGCACACACACACACACACACACACACAGACAAAGCTGGGAGGGAATTTGAAAAAAATTGTAAAGGCACTTTTAATATGATGATAAAGTCATTAAAACTTTTAAACATTCTCTTTAATATTTTTCTAATAAAATATTAAGAGGGTTAAAATAAAATTGAGTACTATTATGATTTACAAACTCTTCTAAGGAATTTTAATCTTCAGATTACTATACATTTCATTATTAGAGATAAATTTAATCTCACCACTATAATCATAACATCAAAAGAAACTTTATTTAGATGGTTGCAAAAATCATTTTTTTAAAAACTCCAAAAGTCAAATTGATATGCAACTCAAATGGGGAAGAAGGACAGAATGATTCATTAAATAGAGGATGTGATTCTTATTGTGCAGAATGCTTCTTGGAGCTAGCCCACATTCAGAATTGCCATCCATTTCAAAGGAAACTTTGTACAAATAAAAAAAAATCTGAATTTGTCACTGATTCCATCACTGGATTTGGGTCAAAACTTAATGTATGTTTGGCTTCAGTGGGAAAGTAACTGAAAATATTTTGACAATGTCCAATTTTATTTTTAAAATGTGTATTAAGTATTGTTGTATGCAACGTTTGCAGAATACAGTGTTTCATTCTCACTTTTAATCAATGTCTGTGCAAGAAATAGAGCCTCAGTTATGAATATGTGCTGAGTAATTTGGCAAGTATAAAATGTAGAACAAAGTGTAGGCTACTCAAACACTGTAGGGTTGGGAAAGAATAAAACCATTGTCAACATTCATAGAGCCATTCTGTTCCTTGCTCCATTAGAACAGATGATTAAAAACTGTTTTTGAAAGTCTCGATGACATTATCCTGAAAAGCCATCTGTCTGAGAAGCAGGTGATCTGGTGACCTTAAGACTTGGCAGAGAAGGGCAGGTGCGTGGCTGACACACAGCCTCTCCTGATCTGGGGCATACATTTGAAGCCGTAAACAAACACAGGGGTGTTTGATGCTTGACTTAGTTATGCCTGGATGCTTGGAGAATTTGGAAACGCCACCCAACCCACTTGGTTCTGTGGACTCCTTAGGTCCTTGTGGAAAAAAAAAAAATAGTGTTAGAAGTTAAAAGAAATTTTCTCAGGATACTGAGCCAGACTGGGTACATGCAGCACTGTTTTGAGACCCAGGTCATAAGAGACAGAGGGAGCTGGGGACATTGTCTTCATTTCCTTCTGAACGGATGGAGCAAAGCAAGTACACAAGTGCTGTATGGGATGGAGCAGTAGAAAAGGAGTATTTACATGGCAGGTCCCAGCACCCGGGTCGGTACCTCCTTCAAACAAATTTTGAACAGGGACCTCTACCCGGAGTCTGGGCCACCACAGGGAGTTGGGCATGAACCCTACTCACAACTTCCAAATTTAACTGGTGAAGATGGTGTGAGAGGAAGTGACTGAGGTCTTTTAGGTAGCCATGTGTTATTATTCTGCCTTTTTATTCCCAGGCACTGACTAGGTACACCAACATTCAGACTACACCTAATTTACAGCCCCACCAGTTCCCAATTTTATAATCCATATGTATTCCTCACTTTATAAAATAAATATTTCAGAAAAGTTGACTGTAAATAAAATGTAAAGCTAATCCTATGTTCTTATCAGTAGCTACTTTTAAGGTATAATTTACATACACGGTGACCATTAAATTCTTTTCCAGTGGGGAAAATATTCTAATACGTTGGATTAAAAACTTCTGATAATGAAAGACATTGAGATGCAGGCTAGGTCGGATAAGCCTACTGGGGCACAGCCCCTACTCTAAAATGATTCCTCCACTGTTAGCCACTGCCATATTTTCGTGCTCACAGCTATCAGATTTTTAAGCTGGGATTTATAAAGCCTAGAGTCAGGCTGTAATAGCATCATTTCTACAGGTACTATGATCATGACACCAAATGAACGTTTACTTAAAATTATATGGAACAAATCAGTTCCATGTTAATTCTTTTTTTTTAATATTTTTATTTATTTCAGGAAGGGAGAGAGAAAGAGAGAGAAACATCAATGATGAGAGAGAATCATTGATTGTCTGCCTTCTGCATGCCCCACATCCGGGAATCGAACTATAACCTGGTTCATAGATTGAAGCTCAACCACTGAGCCATGCCAGCTGGGCCCATGTTTATTCTAAAAGTTTATAATGTTTTACAGAACAGGCTGGCTAGCACACAAGGATAAGATTCTAATCCATCCAGGGTAAATGAACCTGCAATGGACATCTCTTCTGTGAGAAACTAAATCTATGTGCCTTAATTGGGGTTCACCTCTCACTCAGGGTCACACAGGCATCATCACAAGATTGTGCAAGTGACCAGGCCAGGCCATCCAGAGGTCGCGTTTCCTTAGTGTCATTGCTTGTTTCCGAGGTGTGTATGTGACATAGCAGGATATAGCAGAATCGCCTCCAGGAGTCTTTTGTCAGAGCTGTTGGGAAAGACTGTTCTTTTTTGCTGGATTTGCTAAACTGGGAGCATAGGTGTCTGGAACTGAAGAAGCCTGGGATGAAGCTGTGGGAGTCAGGAAAACAGTGCTGATGACATCATTTGAGTCCCTGGATCCAGTTATGTCTGAAGCTGGCTCTATATTAACTCTCCTCACTTCTCCTATCATCCACTCAGTAGGTTCAGTTGCTCTGATCCCACTATAATTTACCCAGCTCAGCAAGAGTAAAAAACCCCACCATTTCCAAGACCCTAAAGTTTTCGAGTTTCCTTCCAGACAGTGATGCCAATGAAACAACTAGTGAGACACTGAGAATATATGAGCCTGTGATTCATTATCTTCATTAATGTTAACCAATCAGGGAGAAAGACAACAGGTTGGAAGTACCTAGTTCTCTCAAGCCCACAGGTTTTTAGATCATCCTTGTTACAAACAGAAACGATTTTCCTCATGGCATTATTCTAATCTGTGGCCAAATCATTTCTAAAGCTTCTCTACAAATCACGTCCAAAACTCTTCTCCAAATAGTCCCCCACGGTTCAGTTAGCTAGACTGCCTGTGGCTTTGCCCCTAATTGTTATATCCTTCATTTGCATGTGGTCTTGGTCATTGTCAGAGGGAGGGTGTTCCGTTGCCAGAACCACGATGGGGAAAGAGCACATCACAACTTGAGTGAAGCTTGACCCACACCAGGTTCACTTCCCACTGTGTTCTTGGTTCCCCTTGCTTTTGCGTTCATAAAAACAGACATCCTGAAGTTCCTGCCCATGTCTCTTGTTTTGTTTCTCCTTCCAAAACTACTGACTCACATATTGTTTTTTGTTGTTTTAGTATAATTTTATTGATTTCAAAGAGAAAGGGAGAGGGAGAGATAGAAACATCAGCAATGAGAGAGGGTCATTGATTGGCTGCCTCCTGCCCCACACTGGGAATCAAGCCCGCAACCCAGGCATGTGCCCTTGACCGGGAATCAAACCCAGGACCCTTCAGTGTGCAGGCCGACATTCTATCCACTGAGCCAAGCCAGCTAGGGCTCACATGTTTGCTTTGCTCTGAATTTGCTAATTTAACTTATTTTACTTCTATTGACTAATGTAGGTAGTTTTTCTTCTTCCTGCATAACAGATTATCTCTCTGAATTTCTCTTATAGAACAAATTTGTCCAATCAATTCTCCAACTTTGATAAGACAGCAAATTCTTCTTTTGTTTTAACTTGTTTGGGCAGGATTTCGTTCACTAAAAAAATGATTCCATTTCCTGCCACAATCTGCTGAACTATTAAACCATTTTCAGGGGTTTTCATTCCTACAACCAATTATTGGGATGCTCACTACCATAAGTCCTGGGGTTCAAAGTCAGGTTAACTAGAGAAAGGAAGGAAAACATGGTAGAGTGACCACACACCAGTGCTCGCTCCAAAACACCAGTAAAAATTACAGTGAAGAAATACAGTGAAAAGGTATTAGCCCCTGTAAGAGAACTCACTGAGATGCAATATGACTCTAGCAGCAAATGTGTCTGGGAAATGTTGGACTCTTAAGTCTCCATAGCCTGAGGCTTGGCTGACTTAGAAAACTGGAATGCCACCCAAAGATAAATGTCAGGCCCCAGAAAGGAGGTTAATGAATGTATAGAGTGTGATAATTGCCTGATGTTATCTGTTAACTTAGGAATGCATTGTTCTTTCTGGTTGTCTATATGACTACCCACCATATGGTTTTACTATTAACACCCTAGGAAAAAGAGACCCTGTCCTGGGAGGGGTGTGGATTTCCTCCCCACCCCCGGCCGGCCACCACTGGGAGCAGCTGCCTTGCCCATGTATGTATGTTTCTCCTATTAGGCCCTGGCCAGGTAGCTCAGTTGGTTAGAACACCATCCTGATACACCAAGGTTGTGGGTTCAAACCCTGGTCAGGGCACATAAAAGAATTAACCAATGAATGCATAAATAAGTGGAATCTCATGAATTTGAATGGGCTATGTGTCAGTGCTTTGGATCCTGAATGAGACTTTTGGGGCTCTCCTCCAACAACAAAATGGAGACAAACAGAAACAAAGAATACTCATCAAACTTAGGAAAGATGGAAAGTGAATGAAGAAGTCACCACTAACATAATAGAACAGAAGAATTAGGAAATTGAGCAGAGGGGAATTTCAATGACTAATGACCTAGAAACAGAGAGTCTCAGTGTTTGGAGACAGTAAGGTTCACAAAAGGTGGAAGTGAAGGTGTGACTCTAAAATTAGTGGCATTGGTAGACCATATGTGTGGAAAGAGATTGGACCTCTAGTCCCAGGTCCCCTTCCCAACTCTTAAGTAGCCAAACAAATATTCTCCTCTCTACTCTACCACCCCACAGGAGAATAGAGGATCATACTCTGGAGAAATTAACCCAAGAGGCTCTGGAGTTAAAGTCTAAGCCACATGCAGGCAAGGACAAGTCATAGTGTTGAAAGCTGGTATATTATGTAAGAAGCTGGTATATTATGTAAGCTATACACTGAACTATGGAAGCCTCAGGCACCTCCCTGTCCTGCTCATACAGAGCAAACAGCATATTCCTCCACCCAATCTGAGATTTCTCCTCTGGAGAAAATGGGCAGTCCCAGAGGAAAGACCTCCACACGCTGACATCAGAGGGTCCCTCAGTAGTAACAAGGCTGGTTCACTACCCAGTCATCCGACAGCAAAGCCCTCCAGGCAACAATCCCTGTCCATACACCCAGAGCTTCCAAAGAACTTTTTCATGAGTCAGTCTTAAAAATTAATGGCCAACCAATGAGTTCAGACACTTGAGGAAAACCTGCACACGAAAGGCATATCCCAAAACACACAGAGAAAAAAATGAAATTCAGGTGTTGGAAACCCAAAGTCCTTGACCCTGGAAAGAGTCAAGTCGAGTGCTTGCGAGGATGTTTGATCAGCAGAGCCCTCAGTGTCTCGTATCAGCTAGGATTACATTCAGCTGCAAGTAACAGAAAACTAGACCACAGTGGCTTAAACAAATACAGCCACGTGCCTCTTCATCACGTAATACATCCCGAGAAATGCACTGGTAGGCGATTTTGTCATGGTGTGAACATCATAGTGTGCTTACACAAACCTTGATGGCACAGTCAGCCATCATGTATGTGCTATACTTTTATATAACTGGTGGTGCAGTAAGTTTGTTTACACCAGCATCACCACAAACATATGAGTATGCATTGTGCTATGTATGACATTACAATGGCTACAACATCACCAGGCAAGAGGAATTTTTCAGCTCCAGTATAATTGTATGGGACCACTGCCACATATGTGATTTCTCATTGACCAAAATGATGCATGATTATAGTGGTTTACTTTTCTCACACAACAAGAAGATGGAGGTAGCAGCTGCAGGCATTGGTTCGACACCTCAATTAAGTCAGAGATGGTATGTCTGTGGTTTTCTCACTGTAACCCTGATGGCCCAAGATGGCTGTTGCACATTCAGTCATCACATCCTGTTCAAGGCAGGAAAGGGAAGGAAGGACTCAAGGATGGTGCCAGCTATAACTGTTTCTGTGATATCATCTTAATGGCCAGAGCCATGTCACATGCACCACCGGCACCTGGAAAATTCCTGTCTATGCTGGAATGAGCCATTGCTGCCTTAACAAAATCAACAAAAACGAAGAGGGAATGTTCACTGAATAGATAACTAGCAGTCTTCACATCGAAAAGTACTTTTCTGAAATGTGCTTGTTATCTAGCATCTTACAAGATCATAAATGATTCTTGAGTAGCAACATATCTGAAGGAAGACCTGAAAAATGTTCCTGGAGATCGTGGAGTCTTTCTTCCAGACCAGAAGAGTTTAGCCTTTCTACAGATGATGTCATTTAATTATCTTTCTTGTAACAAAGTTTAGGAAAAATCCACAGTGCCACGGATACTTGAGGCCGAAACAATAAATGTATATATCATTTTCCAGCCTTATTTCTCCCTTCTAACTTGAGTTTTAGGTTTCTGCACACCTTACACACGTGGTGGACGGTGGCCCACCAACAGCATCAAGAACAGCTCTTCCTCCGAAACCGGTTTGGCTCAGTGGATAGAGCGTCGGCCTGCGGACTGAAGGGTCCTGGGTTCGATTCTGGTCAAGGGCATGTACCTTGGTTGCGGGCACATCCCCAGTAGGGGGTGTGCAGGAGGCAGCTGATCGATGTTTCTCTCTCGTTGATGTTTCTAGCTCTCTATCCCTCTTCCTTCCTCTGTGTAAAAAATCAATAAAATATATTTTTAAAAAATGCAAAATCTAGGGTGGAGCAGACGCTTGGAGCAGGGCTCAGCTCTCTAAAAAAAAAAAAAGAACTTGTTCTTGTGCATCAACAACTCCCATATTCATTCATATCCAGTACATGCTGTGATGAAAACCTATTCAACTCTATCCTTCAAGAACTCAAGCTCCAAACACAGGGATCTTTGATTGTTTCTATCAACAGTTCCAAGAAGAGCATCTGGAAAATAATAGGGCTAAGTAAACAGCTAAGTGAATGAATGAATCTTCTGACTTCCTCTTTTCTCCTTGCTTCCCTATTCCACCTCCCACGTGTATTGCAGAAGAAACCCGTGTACAAATTGCAAATTGGTGCAGCCACTATAAAAAAAAAACAGCTGGGGGGTTACTCAAAAAAAGTTAAAACTAGAACTACCATATGACCCAGCTGTCTCACTTCTGGGTATTTATCCAAAGAACTCAAAGACACTAATTTTAAAAGATATATACATTCCTATGTTCATTACAACAGCCTCAAAATGGAAACAAGCTAAGTATCCATGGATGGATAAATGGATAAAGAATATGTGATATGTACACAGTAGAATGTTATTCAGCCATAAAAGTAAGTCCCACCATTTGTGATAATACGGATGGATCTTGAAGGCATGATGCTAAGTGAAATAAATCAGACAGAGATAGGCAAATACTGTATGACTTCACTTATCAGTATTTGTCTAAAGAAATTATGTCATCTAAAGAAGCCTACCTCGGAGAGTAGAATGGTAATTGCCAGGGGCTGGGAGGAGGGGGGAAGTGGGGAGATGTTGGTCAAAGGGTACAAACTTCCAGTTATAAGATGAACAAGTTCTGGGGAACTAATGTACAGCATGGTGACTACACTTAACAAATACAACCCTTTGACGCTGCTAAGAGAGTAGATCTTCAATGTTCTCACCACGATTTTTTTTTAAAAAGTAATTACGTGAGGTGACGATGGAGGTGTGGACTAATCATTTTTGTGATAATCATTTTCAATCCAGTATATACATGTTTCAAATCATCGCCTTGCACACCCTAAACGTACACCATGTTACATATCAATCCTATGTCAATAAAGCTGGGGTGGGGGAAGTGATGTGCTTTTAGAACTCTTTTTCTCAAGACCCACTTTACACCTTTTGATGCTGGTGATAACAGTCCCACGTGGGCACACTAACTGCTGGTTAGCTAGATAGAAGCTTTGTTAGGGAAACAGGTGTCAGCAGCATCACAATCTATTTTTTCCAATGATCATTACCGGGTGAACTGCAGTTGACAATTACTAGTTTAAACCCAGAGTCCTCAAATGGAAAGTGGGCTCTATTAAAACCAGGAACATGCCGCTGAGCCTCTGGCAGCCGTCAGCCAGTCCTGTTAACAACTTACTTCCCTCATAACCTTCTCAGACTCCCAGCTCCAACAAAGGGTAAGGGGCCAGCCAGCATCAGCTCTGCGGCAGGCCCTGTGGTCTCTCTGGAGAGACACTTCCTCCTGCCAACATCCCCCTCCACTGTACCCAGCCCCTACTCCATTCTCTCCTGTGACCTAAGACTTTCAGAAAAGCACTTAGGGGGTATGGATCCCTGCTTTAGAGGATGCTGAAATCAGGAGACTGTCTGAATCTAGGTGGCTAGGCACGTTATAGTGGCATTGTCTAATTCTTAGTGGCATCACAAGGTGTCCTATACTCTGCAGAGTGGCAGCCTGACTGGAAAGGAAATCAGTAATACAAATAGCACCTAATGAACTGAGAGCATACCATACGCCACGCGTTTTGTTAAACACTTCGCAGACATTATCTCATATACGTAATCTTTTCAGCCACCCTGGCAAGTGAAACTCTTAATATCCCATTTACCACTGAGGAAAATGAGGCTAGGAGGTTAAAGAACTTGCCTAAAATTACACAGCTAGTAAATGATTGTTAGAATCACTTTTTTTTTTTTTTTTTTACATTGCAGGCAATGAAAAGCCATTTGAACTAAATTAAGCTCCCCTCATAGACCAAAAGGAAATGTAACATGTTACCAGGAACCCAAGGGTCAGGACGTAATATCAGGCATCAAGAGGGACTTGACCCAGGAAACGGAAGCCTGGTAAGAGCAATGAGAATGCCCAGGATACATGTGAGAGTACTTCATCTCTCTCCCTTGCTAGCCTCCTTCCCCGCCGGCTCTCGCCTAGTTCTCTGCATAGCTTCCTCCTAGGCTCAGGCCTATGCTCTGCTCCAGGCGTATGTGATGGCCAAGTATAGTTGTCCCCACCCCCAGCTTCAAGTTGACTTGTGAAGTGGTCACAATTCTAAACATTAGGAGAGAGAGCTTGGCTAATCTTTTTCCTCTTCTGCTCCAATCAATCGTGTGCAGTCAGGCAGTCACACAATGCAAACATGACTGCAGGGCACAGGCCTAGGGGCAGTTCTCAGAGGAGGCTTTAGTCTGGACAGACTTTCCAAAATGTGTCTTCTCCCCGGTTTGAGGTCAGATGGGAGCCCAGGTTTTTCTGACCTCAGAGCCAGAGTTCTTAACTGCCATGTTATTCTAAAAGAAGGAAACTGAATACCTATTGGATAGTCACATTGTCACAGTCATCACAAACAACGTATTTGTAATGTTTTCCTTATTACATTGGATAGAGAGTCATTGTAATATTTTATATACTTTGTGTATGTGAAATATTTCATCATTTGAAAGCCAAAGCATCATCAAATATTGAGATTTTAAATATATATATATATATATATATATATTTTTTATTTCAGAGAGGAAGGGAGAGGGAAAGAGAGAGAGATCATCAATGATGAGAGAGAACCATTGATTGGCTGACTCCTAGACAACCTACACTGGGGATTGAGCCTGCAACCTGGGCAAGTGCCCTGACCAGAATCTAACTGTGACCTCCTGATTCATAGGTTGACGCTCAACCACTGAGCAACACCAGCTGGGCAAATATTGAGATTTTAGGGAAAAAAATGTCAAAAGGTGATCAAGGACTTTAATTATTAGCAATATGGTAGCCTAATTGTCCAGAATAAGTCTCCAGTAAAAACACCTAAAAAAGCTGGATAAAGATTTTTATAATGCACATTTTTTAAAAATTGTTTTTTGAATGCATGGTTGAGCTGGCAAGAATATAAAGAAATCTGTGGAGGGGCAGAAACAACCAGAAAAGCTAGTGGTGAGTGTTTGCCCTGGGGCATCTGCTAATCCCTGATGATTTAGTACATGCGCTTTCATAAGTCTCTTAAGTAGGAAAGCAGCAGCAGAAAAGTCTTTCACACGATGAGAGATCAGAATAGAGACCCTCACTAGAATGTTCTAAAGATGACTCACTAAATGAATGATATAAGGGGGGGGGGGGGGGAATCCAGCAAAGTGCAATGGGCAGATCTTTATCTGCCTTGGCAGAGAGATGTCCTACCCACAAATACTCACATAAATCCTGACCACTCACACTGCCTATATGGTCTGAAACCCCCCAATCTGAAAACGTAGCTTAAGTGGTCCAAGACTGTCAATGCTCCCAAGCACTAAGCAGGTACAAAATTATTTTCTCTTTGGCGGGGCACACTTTAAACGAGGCTTCAAAGAATCCCCACAAAGTTCCAAGGAACATGACCTCACAACCAAAAATCATAAAACACACAAGAAGTCAAACCACCATAAATGAGAGTCATCAGAAACAGCAAAATCAGTCTACCACAAGCCTAAATGGAAAGATGTATCTTTTTCATAAATAGGACATCCTAAAAATGTCCATTCTCTCAAGGTGATTTGTAAATTCAATGCAATTATGAATCATAATCCTACCACTGTGTTGTTGTCGTTTTTTTCACTGAATTTTACAAGTTTCTTTCAGCATTTAGATCAGTGGTTCCCAACCTTTTTTTGGCTGTGCCCCACCTAAGCATCTCTAAAATCCTGATGCCTCCCCCCCCCCATGACATATAATTCTCATTATTCAAAAAGTGGACTCCTATTCAATTGGAGGAAACCTAAGAGGCCACTAACTTGGTCTAAACAAGCTTCCAAAGAACATGGCATCCATGAAAGAGAAAAATAAAGGAACAAAAGGACAGTTGAGGTACTGAGGAAGAAATCACTAAGAAACTGTTTAAAAAAATAAAAATACGAAGTGATATGAAAAAATAGCAAATAAAGTTTCAAAACATATAATAGAGAACTGAAATGCATAAGTATGTCACAATACATATTTATATACTGTATGTGAGGCCCCTAGAACCATAAGAAATGAAAAAAAACCATTGTTAATAACTCATTCTCAAATTGTCCCCCTTAAAAATCAAATTGCCCCCCTGTGGGGTTGGGAACCACTGATTTAGATGGAAGAGCAAAGTGCCAAGTATAGCCAAGATACTCCAGAAAAAAACAGATGTAGAGATTTGTCCTACTGAACATTGAGAATTATTATAAAGCTATGATATTAAAGACTTTGCAGTATTAACTCAGAGACAAATAGACTAACAGAACAGACTAGATAATCCAGAAATAGATTTACATGTGGAGATATGATAGATAATAAAATTGGCATTGCAATAAGTTACAGAAGCATACATACAGTATGTATGAATTTATACAAAAGTTGAAAACAGGCAAAAGTCAAGCAATATATTATTTAGGGATAAATATGTCCCTGGTAGAATTATTTTAAAAAGTGAGAAATAAAATTCAAACTTTGGTAACCCAGGGTTTGAGATCAGAGAGTTGCACACAGGTGCCATCAAATATAATGGTAATAGTCTACTTCTTAAGCTAAGTGAGGAGGTTAGAAGTGTTCAAACTATTAATAATCTTTCAACTGTACAAACATGCTATATGTACTCTTTTGTTTTAAGATCTTCATATTTTTTATTTAAAGGGTAATTTGAGTTCATTTAAAAAATCATTACATTAAAAAGTTGAAAATGTTTAAATGATACAGAGTTAAAGTATCAATATTGTATCCAGTTCATATAAATTGATCAGATAAATACGAAGATCATGTTAGAAAATGAAACAGAAGTCAAGAATAGCCAAAGTCAGCTTTTTTGGCCATGTGAGGACACAGCCAGAGAACAGCCTTCCATTAAAAAAATAATAATAGGCAAATGCAAACAAGAGGATATATAATTAACAGTTATATATAGGGTTAAAAATAAAAATATTCCATGAATCTAGTATTAAAAATAAATTAAAATTTAATATTTAAATACTATCCTCTCTCAAATTAATTATCATATTAGTTTTTTTATGATTTACTGCTGCTAGAAAGGTAAATTGATACAAATTTGTGAAATGCAATTTATCAACACCTATCAAGAGTCCTAAATTGTTTATACCCTTTGGTCAAAAAATATTTTCAGGAATCTGTTCTATAGAAATTTTTGTTATGCATCAACAAATATTTTTGTTACAAAAAGAATATTTACCAAATACTGCCATGTGCCAACATGTGCTAAATCATGCAAAGTAAGTTTCACAAGTAAAGAGACTTGGGCTTAAAAAAAATCAATAAAGACCACTTTTTAGTGATTCAAAACAGCGTGAGGCAATTATTCATGTGGGAAAAAAGAAACTGGCAACAATCTAAATGTCCAATAATAGCCAAATAAAGTATGGTATATTTCTATGCAATAGGAGGGGGAAATTACTGATTTCAGAAACTAATACATGGGAAAATAAGCATCTTAGAGTTGAAGACATGTATCAGGATGCAGTGCAAATGTATTACTGTTAACATTAAACTAAAACTGAAAGTCCTGCTCATGGTGCATCAATAATATCTATCATCTGCCCGGCCGACGTGGCTCAGTGGTTGATCTTCAATCTATGAACCAGAGGGTCACAGTTCGATTCCCGGTCAGGGCACATGCCTGGATTGCAGGCTCGAACCCCAGTGTGGGGTGTGCAGGAGGCAGCCGATCAATGATTCTCTCTCATCATTGATGTTTCTATCTCTCTCTCCCTCTCCCTTCCTCTCTGAAATCAACAAAAATAGTAAAATAATAATAATAATAATATCTATCATCTTAGGAAGCAAAGGACAGCACTTTTTTACTTCTATTTTAATTTTTTACTTCTATTTTAATTTAATGCTAATGGATAATACATTCACATTATCCAAACATCAAACAAGTATAAAAATATGCACAGTAAAAAGTCTCATTCCCACCCTGTCCTGGACCCACTTCATTTCCTAACCCCAACATAGGTCGTTAACATTAGCAGTTTCTTGGTTAGCCTTCCAGAGGCTACATTTATTGATGTGTAATAATAATTGGTCTGGATGAAAGAGGACAATTTTTTATCTTCTTCCTTTTTATATAAATAAAATACTATCCACATTTTCCAGCAACTTGATTTTTTCATTTAGTAATCTTGAAGTTCTTTCTAAATCAACACAGGAAGCACTCATTTTTTATAGCTGTATAATATTCTATAGTGTAGCTGTACCCTAAGTTATTTAACAAGGCTTATATTGATTGGCATTTGTATTGCTTCCAATTTTTTGCTATTACAAAAACATACTGCAATGAGTAATATTTTTAGACACTATCTCTGGAGATCATTAGTAAAAGTAGAATGCTGGATGCAAATGTGTATCTATTTGTCATTTTGATGGAAACTGCCCATCTCTAATGGGCTAACATCTTTATGCCATTAACTCCTCCTACCCAAAAACATGGTCTACTTTTCTATTGGCCCCAGCCTTCTTTTGTGGAGAACACTAATACTTTTCATAAAGTAATATATACACACAAAACTGTGTAATCAATTATTTCAATTATGCAGAAAAAGGAAATAGTTCATTAGGGTAGCATTAATTCATCTATTAGGGCAGGTGGTATTATGGGTTATGTGGGTTACCTCTGTATTCTTTTTTATCCTTTTCTGCATTTTCACTTTCTTGCTTTATTTTGTTACAATGAGCATGATTACTTTTGAAATAAGAGCTTTTAATAAAGGTCACCTGGCCCAGGCTTTTGCGTTTGTCTGCCAAAATGAGACAACTAAAGCAGAGTTTAGGTGACATTAAACTATTATTCATGGCTGGGGGACAGTTCAAGTCTTCTGCCTCCCAGTGTGCGATCCCCCCACCCCACCCCCTCACCCCCCACCCCTGCCAGTCGCCCACCTCACTGCTTTAATTGGCAGCAATGGAGATTTTGATTACTCGCTAAAGTTTGGGAAAGTCGGCTTCACAAATTTCATGGGGTGATAATGGAGTATTTTTTCAAGCTTGACTCAGTGCTGAGTTTGGATACAACGTTAGGCTGTGATTTAAAAATGACCTCACCACATCCCCGGAATAAATGCCTTCCACTCAGCCCAGACATCGCCACCCCTTTCCTGACGACCTGCTTTGATCTGGCCAGCGCCCCCTCTCATCCTGCCTCTTCACTTGGACCTTCAAAAGTAATGTCACACCTGTAGTTTGTTGTTGTTGCTGTTTAATGGTTTTAAGGCTTTCGCTTGGCAAATCTGGCCCAATATGATGGCCAATAACTCTGAGGCTTATACGTAGGAAATTCTACACTCCCAGGAAAGACCCTGTTTGATAGAAAAGGGGAGGCAGGGTAGAGGACAGGAAGCAGGTGGAACCAGGAAGACATAGGTTTTTCAGAAGCCTAGAAAGGAAGCACAGATCTGCAGTTATACAAAGAAAAATTTTTTTTTATTAATTTAAAATTTCAGAATAGTCAATAACTTTTCAAAGTAATAAGATTTCGCATCATTCATCATGGGGGGGAAAAAAAGAAAAACCAACCACCAGATAAATCCACAAAAGATGGGCCCAGAGAATTAGGAACTTTGAGATGAAATTTGCAATGATCTCCAGAAGGCAAATTCGCCATGTGTCTTATTTCAAGTGACAAGTTTCTGAAAGACCAGCAGAGAAAAGGCTATATACCCTGGCACTGAGGCTGACCTTTCTCAAAGTGGAATGTGGTTTTGCTAAAATAAAAAATAAAAAAAAGGACCTATCAAGGCCAAGCTGCACTTGGTTGCTGTCTTACAAAATCTGGCAGAAGGTTTGCCCCAAACCTGTCCGCAGCCTGACAGGTCCCCAGACGAATGTGTTTAAGCTGGTGCCCCACTACATAACCTCATTTCAGGAAACTTCGCTGTCTTGGGAAACCACAGCTTAGAGATGTGTAATTTGATGTTTCTATGGGACAATGAAATAAAGAATTTCTGAAGGGAAAAATTCTAATAGAGAGACTCAAGGAAGGGAAAATTTACTGAAAATTTCCTTGAGGGGAAATTTCCTTTGTGGCATAAATGACTTTCCTCTCTTTCGTCAATCTGATAATAATTCTTTTATATATATATATATATATATATATATATATATATACCCAAACCCGGCGAACCTTATATTTGGGGAAGAAGAAAAGAAGGAAGAAAAGGTCTTAAAATTCTGGCGGAAATAAAAAAAGGACTACTCAGCATGCTAGGGGCTCCTCCGAGGCAGAAGTATAAGCGCGCTTCCTCGCCTGCCATCGCACCTCCAGTCTCCCACTTACATGTTTTCATATCGTTTCAAACTCTGGTCCCCAGCCAGACGTCAAACATGAAAATTTCTTGTGCACAAATCCTCATTAAGGTGGTTTACCTTTCTAAGGGAAATTCACATTTCAAAAAGGTTTTGAAAGACACAAAAAAAATAAAAATTTTTAAAAAATGAAATAAAAAGCCCCAAAGGAACTTTCCTCTGACACTGGTGCTTTGGAGCTTTCAGCGAATGTGAGCGTCTGTGTCAGCATTCCTGCGCAAGCCCGCAGCGTGGTCACATATGCCACCTACTTGAGGTTAGCCCCAAATCCCCTAAATGCCTGAGGATAAGAATCTTGGTTGTTTCTTCCTTCAAGTAAAGCCAAAAGGAAACTATTTAAATTGACAGTATATAGTTGGGGGGTGGAGAGGAAAGGGTTGAAACAAAATATACCTTCAAGCCACCGCTCCAAATCGTATTTCATGAGAGTTTCATTTAATGCATCAACATCTACTTAACTATGAGATGAAAAAGATGCACAGAGAGTTCATAAAAGAGTAATAAATGAAAAGATCTACAGAAATTATCTGTATGTATACCTAATGTGTACCTCAGTACAAGAAATAATTAATCCTTCTAATAAGAAATGTTCTTTTTCTGTTACTTGTCAGCTCACTGAGTTTTCCTGGATCAGGAACAACGAAAACTCCCACTAACCAAAGCAGATTAGTAGATTTTTATTCTCTTACTTAAAAAAAAAAAAAAATGTGGAGCATCTCAGAGAAATTCGTAAACTATACAGGATAAAAAAATGTATAAAGGAATAACATTGACACAAATGGTCAATGAAGGTTAGAAAAGAAAGACATAATGTGCCTCCTATACAAAGACCATGTCATGGGGATCTTTCCTGTTCATTCAGCTGCATATTTGTCTTTGAGCTTCTAGCAGCCAAACAAGAGGAAAACCAGATCAGGTAGAAAGTCAGAAGCCAAGTTGCGAGTTCTAGTCACAGCCCGACCCCCCCAACGCCACCCCGCCCCCCCGCCCCAGGGCTCAGATGTTGTTAGGTACAGCATTGTGCATTTATTTGAGCTCTTCTATGATTCTGTTACCAAGAACCAAGCGGCAGAATTATAGTAAGGAGAAGATAAGACATACTGAGGAGAGAGGTAAGACATACTGCTCAAATCTGGTGGCTAGCGGGGATCCACAGACCAGTGGCTGCAAGGGCTGGCTTCTGGGGGAATTTAGCTTCTACCGGGCTCATCCCATCCAGCAGGGAAAACTGACTGTCCTAGCACCATCACCAAGAATTTCAGAGAGAGAGAGAGAGAGGGAGGGAGGGAGGGAGGGAGGGAGGGAGGGAGGGAGGGGAGGAGGGAGGGAGGGAAGGAAGGAAAAGAAAAAATTCATGATACAGAATGAAGAAATAGCAGAAAATGAAAAATGAACTCAAAGGATTCACAGCAAATTCATGGTTGATATTACCCGGGATGAGGCAGGGGTAGGAATGAGATGACTTTGGGAATCAATGGTACTCAAAATGTATTGGCACACATAGAAATACACATAAAGGCTAAAGCAAATATGCCAGCATGCTAACAGCTCTCAATTCTGGGAGGTGAGAAAACTTGGTACTTTATACTTATCTGTATTTTTAACATATGTAAAAAAAATTTTTTTAATGAAAATAGAAGAGATTGCAGTAGAAGGTAGTATATTGGTAAAGGCTTCCTGGAAAAGAGAAGTTTTGAGGCGAACAGTAAAAAATGGACTTTGGATGGCCTCAGGGGAAAGTTGCCAAAGACTGAGGAGGTTTCTGTTTGGAAATAGCTCATTTTTCAGAAGTCAGGGATATAAAAATTACCTGTGTGAAACATCCAAATTCCAATTCACAGTAACACTGAGTTGAAAGTTATTACTAATATCACTTATCTATATCATAAAAGGCCTGTGGTCGTGACGCAGCGTCACGACCAAACAACCGGTCACCAGGAGGTGCATGGAGGTCTCTCATGGCCAGGACTTGCAGCTGGTGTGGTGAGGCAGGGCTGGCGGGGGTGGGGGGTGGGGGGTGCCGCTCGGCGAAGAGGGTGCAGGGGATGGGCAGGGGCGGGGAGTATGGTGGGAGTCCCCAGGTGTTGAGTGGAGGTGCTCCCACCATCGGGGGGAGGGGGCACCCAGCTGGAGGCAAGGTAGGCAGTGCATGGGGGAAGGGTGTGAGCTGGGAGCATTGCGGGGCACAGGCAGTGTCCACAGAGCATGTGAGGTGTCACGGGGAAGCAGACATCGTCCTGATGGCAAGCTAGGCCTAGGAGGACCCTACACATGCACAATTTAATCATGCGCTGGGCCTCTAGTTACTAATAAAAGAGAAAGCAAAACAAAATGTTTTCCAAATAAATAATTCAGAGTTTTTCATATGACTCAATGTCAAATACATATTTGTGTCTTTAATCTTCCCCACTCATTACCACCCATATGCCTACCATCACTATGTACTGATTACTTTGGAATGGTCTGGAAAGAGAAAGAAAGAAAGAAAGAAAGAAAGAAAGAAAGAAAGAAAGAAAGAAAGAAAGAAAGAAAGAAAGAGAGAGAGAGAGAGAGAGAGAGAGAGAGAGAGAGAGGAAGGAAGGAAGGAAGGAAGGAAGGAAGGAAGGAAGGAAGGAAGGAAGGAAGGAAGGAAGGAAGGGAGGAAGGAAGGAAGAGAGGGAGAGGGAGAGAGGGAGGGAGAGAGGGAGGGAAGGAGGGAAGGAGGGAAGGAGGGAAGGGGGAAGGAGGGAAGGGGGAAGGAAGGGAGAGAGACGAATACATGTCTAAGTAATTAACTAATAGGCAGAATTATCACGCATTCTAGAAAAGAAAGAAAAACCAAATATGTCCACAATAAACGGTCCTCAATACTATCTTAGAAAATAACGAGTTTTAGATTTTGAGGGACAAAAGCAAAGCTTGCCTAGAAGGATACATGGCAAGTCTCCAGCCCTGTGATGAAAGAATACCCACACATTTTGACTCGGTTGGGTTGGCCATTTTTGTGAGCTTGTGGTTACAACAAAAATCCTCCACCGCATGGTCCAGTCCTACTTGTATCAATTCAAGTTCTTTTCCTTTTCAAATTTCAATTTCATGGCTCTTTATTAAAGTTCTGCTTTATTTTAAAATGGCAAGCCTATTTTAAGATCATTGTTATTGTTTTTTATGCTTAATTGCTTTTTTCTGTATTGAGTATAGCTGACAAATATCAATTCAAATTCTTGATGTCAATTTGGTGTTAAGAGTCCTTTTCTCTCCCCTCCCCCCTTTTTTTCCAATTAATCATCACCCGGGGATATTTTCTATTGATTTTTAGAGAGAGTGGAACAGAGGGGGAGAGACAGAGAGAGTGAAACATCGATATGAGAGACACACATTAATTGGCTGCCTCCCCTACATGCCCCTACCAGGGCCTGGGATCAAGCCTGCACCTGAAGTACGTGCCCTTGACTGGAATCAAACCCCAGACCCTTCAGTCCTCGGGCTGATGCCCTATCCACTGAGCCAAACTGGCTAGGGTGAGTCCTATTCACTTTAAGGATATTTCATTATCTTGATATCTTTGAATACCGCATATCAGCAGCATGAGGTAGAGGACACTTGGCAATAGATGCGTTACACAGCTGCAGAACTCATCATCTATGCTATGAAACGGCATTTAAATTTTGTCTTTTAGAGTTTGAATGAACTATGATTCCATTATGATGCTATTGAAAGCATTTGTAACGTGAGCATTCCTAAACACTCCCACCATGATATAAAGCAGCTCAATTGCCCTTTTTTCCTGAACGGTTGAAGACTGAGATCTGTTGTTTGGTTTAAAACAAGCCACAATGTGTGGTCAGGGTCAGGTGCTTTAAATAGTGCAGATCAAAACCACATTGACCATTTTTTTGGGGGGGGGGCGGGGGGGGAAAGAGCATATATTTTCACTATAACTACTGTATCTTAGTCCTTAATGAGGTATGTCTTGTCCAGAGAAAATTAAAACAGAAATTCTGATATAAAATGTTTACATTAAGGAGGAAAGTGAGAACATTCAAATCACTCTGAAACTAAATACTGATAAATTATAACAGCTTCCAACAATTACTTAGTTCTTCTTATGAAAAGCATTTACCATGGCAACCACTGCATCAAATTGCTCTTAAATAGGTCCTGAGCCACACACACACACACACACACACACACACACACACACACACACAATTTAAGCAGGAGAAGATTTATCTCTTAGACCTTTTTTCTTTTTTTGGTTTAGAAGCAAGGAAATAACCTACAGGAACATATATACAAAGATGTCTACAGGAACATAGACACAAAGATAGTACATGAGCATCTCTTTATGCAGCACCTCATATACACCATCTCGTAGTTAGCTCATGATGGTGAGATCTCCTTCCGGATATTTCAGAAAGGACCCCCAGACTTGTTAACTGTGAAATAAGAGGTCTTTTGCAACTGCTGTGGTGGATCCCTTCTCCCATAGGGTAACTGAAAGTATTAGACGCTTGAAGTCCCTTCCATACCACAAGGCTTCTCCCATACTTTGATTTCATGTTATAAATGAAAATACACAAGGGTCTTAAGGAAATAATCTGACACGCGCACAAACAAAGATATAAGAACAACTATATGCAAAACAGCATAACAATAGCCAAGGAATTATAGCAGCCTCTTACTCTTTTGTTCTTATTAAGGCAATATGAGAATAACAAGCAGAAAGGAGTAAGAGCATGGAATGTGGAGCCAGACTGCCTGGTTTTAAATCCAGGCTCTGCCACTTCCCAGGTATGGGGCCTCTTTTTCCCTTTTCCCCTGTGAAATTGAGATCATCGTAACAACCACATATAGGATTATTGTGAGGTTTGTTCAAGTCAATACAGGCATAGGGCGTGTAAGTGCAATGTGAGTGTTCACTGTTCCTGCCATCATCATTATTAGTAAATACATTCTATGTGCCTGGAGACAAGATCCTTTAAGTACGCTGGCTCATTTCGTCAATGCAGGAAGCTTATATGGTAAGTATTATTAGTCTCATTTTAGAACTGGGAATTCAGACTCAGAAAAATTACATCATCTACCAGAATCAGACAACTAATAATTGGTAAAACACACTATTGCGTAGCTAATTTATATAAATAAATTTAAGATTCTGGACTAGATTTTGCTAAATTTCAGTGGAATTTGTTCAAAGAAAGATGGGACTTAAAATCTAGGCTACCTGGTTTACCAAAAAAAATCACTGTGGGGAGAGGACTACAGAGCAGTTACTGTCTATAGAGCATCTGATGCTGAAGTACAATGTGAGATCATTGGGAGTGCTCACTGGGAGACACACACGGAGGTAACCTAACTGACACCATTTGGAGCAGCACACTGGTATAAAACATCTTCCCACTATGGTGATAGCAATTAAAAGCTAAAGGGAAAAAACAGCTAAGAGCAAGAGAAACTTGGTAGTTGGGTTGTAACTGAAAGCAGATGAATAGCACTCAAGCATGCGGGAGGAAGAGTTCTTTAAGTGGTGTGCAGCCCAAGAGCAAAGGTGACTCATTCAAATGTTCCCTCACGTCTTTAGGGGCCACAGTTTTTCTGTTTTCAGGATTATCTGGCGCATACTTTCTGTTTCTCTCCATAGCTCCTCAGACCTCTGATCAGAAAGCCCTGGCCCTGGAACTCCTTGGTGACGGCCCTTTGCCTGTGCTCCACACATGCCTCATTTCCTGTTTTCTCTCTCATCTTGATGCAATAGGTACGAGCAGCGCAGGATATGACAGTTAGAGGGAATGTTGCAAACAATAGTGAAAGCAGTTACTTGGCCTCTCAGGCCCATTTGCCCTTTTTCATTTCAGCAGGTAAGTGATAGGACCTCTTACGTAATGCTGAAAGTGGGGCCGGGGCTGTCCTCCTACAAGTGGGGAAGAAAAGGCACCTGGCTTCTGTGTTCACTGTCAACCAGCAGCTTGCTTGGCCTCTGCAGGTCTTAGATAATCTTTTTTCTTTCATTAAAGCTTTTCCACTGATGCGACTTTGAGTTTGAATGTAGGGTTTTGCAACTTTATATCTACTCTATCCTATATAATAAAAGCGTAGTATGCAAATTGTCCCCTCGACCAGAGTTCTTCCGGGAGTTCAACCAGAGGGCAGGCCGACCCAGGAAAGGGAGGGAGGCCCCGGCTGCCAGCCGGCAGCCCTGGGAACCCTACCAGGGCACAGATTTTGTGCACTGGGCCTCTAGTATCTTCATAAATCTCACTTACCTTAAAGAGTGAAATATAAGACAAACAGGATTTACAAAACAGCATGGCCCGGCCAGCGTGGCTCAATGGTTGAGCGTCAACCTATGAACCAGGAGGTCACAGTTTGATTCCTGGTCAGGGCACATGCCTTGTTTGCAGGCTTGATCCCCAGTGTGGGGTGTGCAGGAGGCAGCTGATCAATGATTCTCTCTTATCATTGATGTTTCTATCTCTCTCACCCTCACCCTTCCTCTCTGAAATCAATAAAAATATATTTTAAAAAAACAACATTCAAAAACAAAAAAAAGAAAAACAGCATGATCCTTTAGAACAAAATGAGCGAATGAGGTGCTTAGAATCCTACTTTCACCGAGTGCAATACTGAATCAACTCTTCACAAAAAACAAAAAACACACCACAGCAGATGAATTGCCTTTCGTAATATATTTAAATCTAACTTTATACCCTGACATGCATTTTATAGTGTTTTTACTAGACTTCCCAGCAGAAAATCAGACTGCTAAACATTTGTTCTCAAACAGAAAGTGAATTAGTGGTTGCCTAGGCCTGGGGGTGGGCCTGGGGTTAACTTTTGGGATAATGGAAATGTTCTAAACTTAGATTTGGGTGGTAGGTGCACACACAACTTTGTGAATATACTAAAACCATTGAGTGATACACTGTAAAGGAGTGAATTTTATGGTTCATAAATTATGTTAATAATTTAATTAATTGGATTGTTATCCTCAAGGAGGAATTTGAAAGAGAGAAGAGCACCATTTCTTTTGAAGAGAAATTAGAAGTCTCTTGGATTTGAGACATCTTTTTGCTAGAGCATTAAGACCAAGACAGACCCGAGTTTTTTGATTCGATATATCCTAACCTTTGATTTGATATATATACTAGCCTTTCACCATTCTTTCTCCCCACCTCCCATCAAGGTCCTTTTTTACAATCTATCTCATGAATATAGCCCTGTAATAGACACTGGGGACGAGCAGCCCCAAAGCCATTCATAATGTCCTATTCTCTTCTCCTTTCCTACTAGTGGGGCTGGAAAGCAAAATACTTGATTTCCTTTTTTGCTGCTAGTGGCGGCCATGTGAGTCTGTTCTGGCCAATACAATGTAAGCAGAACTCTCTTCGACACGGTTTCCCAGAACTTTTACTTTCCAGATGAAAAGGGAACTTTTACTAGTACTTTCCAGATGCAACTGGCAGAGCCCGTTTGCCCCTTCCGCCCTGCTGACTTTTTTCCCCCTTGTCTTCCTGCCTAGAAAGCAGACATGAGGCCTGGAGATGCAGCAGTCAGGTGGCGACATGAGGTGACAAGCATGAGGATCAAAGCCCATAAACGAAGAAAGGTGGAGCAGAAAGACTGACAGAGCCTTGGTCCTTGTTAGCATTTCTCAGCAGCTGTACCAGTGCTGGACTGCTCCGTTCTGAGCTCCCATTACATATGAAAAAGGAAACTCTCTTCTTGTTAGCTTGCTGTAACTTGCTGTGGCAAACAGTTGTCCTGCTACTTGCAACCAAAAGCACTCCTAACAAGCCAATTATGAGACTTCCATATTTTGAAATTATTTAGACATATCAGTGTCCAAATGGGTTTATTTTAATGTTCAGGGGCTGCTTCTTGTGCACAGAAAAGACTGTTTATAGTTCATTGGTGTTTAAATTATTATTGAAGACATAAATTTTCCTTAAGCCTTTAAGGTTAATTTAAACTTTCTTTTAGAGAAGATAAGTGCCATACTAGACACCTGTGCAAACATAAAGAAGAAGAAAACATTGTTTCACAGAGAAGCATTTTGAGCTGGGCCTTAAAGAACGAAGAGAAAAGAAAATTTCAAACTGAAAGAATGCATAAGCTGAGAGGCATGAAAGGACAGGATGTGTGAGACGGGCCTGTGAGGCCGGAGAAGGGGAGGTGAGGCTGGAAAGCAAATTGAGTTCAAAAGTTCAGAGTCCTGTAGATCCGACTAAGCAGTTTAAATGTTATCCTACAGAAAGCAGGATGCTTTCAGAGGTTCTGAAGGAAGGGAGTGGCATGATCATATGGGTGTCTGAGAAAGGAAAAGAGACTAGAGGAGGCGATAGGTAGACAGGCTATTTGGAGATTATTGCAGTAGAACTAATGAGAGCGGGTAAGGATCTGAACAAAGAGAAGACCCCACTGCAGAGGCTCAGGGCCTACAGTCAGGGGGAGGCCACACGTGCAAGCGAGAGGGAGTCAGCGTTCCCGGGAAGCATTGCCAAGGCTGATACGGGCCACACGTTAACTGCTGCAGGCTGCAGCTTCACACACCAGCACAGCACGCGGCAAACAGGTGGGCAGAGGAGCAGAGGACCAGAGCACCCCTCCCACACCCCCAGCCCAAAGACTACCTGACTCTTCTTGCTGTGGTCCTCCCTCAGCCAACCCCCTTCCCCAGCACCATTTTAGGAAAACAAGCAGGAAGAGGGGAAGGTTATGTGGGAGTGATATTATTTCTATCTGAGAGAAACTGAACATACCTATTAAAGTAATTAAGCCAGGAGGCCATTAGACTGAGTGGCTCTAACGCCATGGTGGCTTACATAAGCAAACCCGAATCTAAGTCTGTCAATGCCTCAGGGTTATGAAGTCGAAACCTAAGACAACCAGCCACAAACAGCCAACCAGGCTTCACGCAATAGCCAATCAATAATTTCCTACTTTGCTTCTGCCTTTCCTCTCTAAAAGCCCCTCCCCAAGCTCCTGTCGGTGGAGGCTCCTAACTGGAGGCTCCTAACTACGTTGGGTCTGGCACCGCCCTGATTCCAATCAATTTTTGCTCAGATAAACTCAAAAATTTTAATAAACTGAAGTTGATCTTTTAACATACCTAAAGGGATCATTTCGATTACCGGCATTACCACGCTTTAAACCAGATCAGACACTTGGATAACCACTACAACAAGGAATTAAGTAGGTGGGAGCTCAAGATGAGCCCAGGCCAGTTGTGAACAAACTAAAAGGAAAATTCTTTTTCTCTGCACAAAAGGCGGTAGCACAAGTCAAATTCTGCCACTCTCATTCAGAAGCACAGAAAGAGCAACATCGAAATGCAAACGTTGGCTGATTATACTCACCATTGTCCACAGGAAGCACTGAATCCAGGGCGCATTGTCAGAGATGAACCCCACTGTGAAGCCGGTATATTTTGTGGGGCTTGGCTGTAGCCCAAGATTCTCCAGCTCTTTGCTCCAAGCCATGCTCTTCAAATGGCCCTTGACCACTAATTCATCACTGTCAGTCTTCCATACTATAGACTAGAAGAGTATAACCACCTTTCAAATAAATAGGCTTTTAGTTTATGCCTCAGTCTCTTAAGAATGGAGTCGGTATTAGTCTCCCTAATCAGGGCAAATCCTGGGGTCCTGACAAGACTGCGTTTTCTTAGTCATGAAATAATAACAGTTTTACCTCCTCACAGATAAACCACATAGAAACAACCAGCAGGCCTCTCATCCGACACTCAGCAGACACTGACCATGTTAATGCTGATTCCTTTTCCTGAGATCCTGAGGCAGAATCGCCAGAATCCTTAAGATCTGCTTCACCTAAGGGTGCTCTCTACACAGTTGTAATTGTTCGTTGTCCTTAAAGCAGGAGAAGATGCCACCAGCAGTGAGGTGCGGGCTCTGCCTTCAGGATGTGGTTGGACCTGCTTCTGGAAAGGAGAGGTATTAGGGGTGGGGAGGACTCAAGGAAATGCTTATTCCATGGTTCTCAAATTTTAGGGAGCATGGGAGTCATTTAGGGAGTTTATTAAAAGTACAGAAACCCAGGTCCCTTCCTCAGTGACTGAGAGTATCTGAGACTCAGATACAGAAATCTATATTTTTAAGTTTCCCAGAATAGTCTAATGTGCACCAGAGTTTGAGAATCACTGCCCTTCCTGGAAGTTTCTCCCTTCTCCTCCTTGACCTGGTTGCTCTGGTAGACAGCGTAGAGGGTGGGGCCCAATTGGGGCCACGGTATTAAAAAAACAAAACAGTCTTTGTCTCCATTTCCTGGCACTGAGCTCCCCAAACCTTTAAAATCTCTTTAGTGATACAAGCGTCTTATGCTAATGAGCTCCCAGCTCAGTGGGTCCATTCTGGTGCTGGGAAGATGGCAGGACAGAAAAAAGCACGAAAGATTGATACCAATCGCCACCTCCACGCCCATCCCCCATAACTTGCCCTATGCATTTCTTCCATTTTGCCGTTCCTGGATTATCTCCTTTCCAATGAACTAGTAAAGATAAGTGAAGTGTTTTCCTGAGTTCTGTGAGTCATTTTAGCAAATTATCAAACCTGAGAGGAGCTCATGGAAACTCTCAAATTTGTGGTCAGAAGTGTGGGTAGCCTGATTTGCAGCTGATGTTTGAAGTGGGGATAGTCTTATGGGATGGAGCCCTTTAAATGGTAGGATCTGACCCTAACTCTAGGTAGACCGTATCATAATTGAATTGAACTGTTGAGTACCCAATTGGTGCCATAGATAGAAATGGTTGGTGTGTATAAAAACAACACACGTTTAGTGTCCGGAGTGGTTTCAAAAAAAAAAAAAAACCGTACAGGGGCCCTGTCGCATTTTGTCGCCTGACTTCACTTGGCCCTCGCGTAACCGTGCTTCTTTACAGAATGTGGTTAAACCCAGAAGAAACGGCCAATTCCGCTGCATTTCTCTGACCTAAATTCAGAGGCGTAGAAGTGGGGCTTAACCTTTCCCCATCTAAGCCTACCCAAAGGAGGGCAGAAGTTGCCTACAGTCCTCCATGGCCAGACGGCAGTCTCAAACAAGCCGGGGAGCAAAGAGCACAAGCCCATTCACTGGAATCATCTTATGGACTCACTGACCACCTTGACTCTGGCTGGACCCCACCTGAGCTGAGGTCCACCTGGACCTTTCAAGTCTGATTACAGGTGTCTGCCAGACCCTCGTTCCTCTTGGCTATTTATCCGTAGTCAAGCCTTCTCCGTGCCCCAGAGTTGCTACAATAAACTCACTCAGCCATTTCCACTAGAATGTGTCCCAGGAGTCCAGGCAAAGTCTCTGCTGATAAGCCTTCCTCTCCTGGCTTCAGGCCTAGGTCCCAGCTGTGCATTTGCTGTTACAATACTCTCCCCTCACTTCCTTGCCTTCTGTTCCCTCTCCTAGAGAAGCCACAGTTTTGCCAATCAATGTCACTTATCTTGGTATACCTGTTCAAAGGGGCCTCATTCTAGTCTTTGTTTGTTTGTTTGTTTTCCAATGTGGTGAATTTTTGACAGGGTCTTCCTCTACCAGGACCCTATTCAAGACAAAGTTAAACTGGCCAATGATGGTCTCGCCCAGCCGCAGGGAGGGAGACACAGTCACTTCGGAAAGAGATGGCACAAAATCAAGAGAAGTCCAAGTGGAATAAACCGGTCAAGTGCTTCTACTTTGAACAGAGGGTCGGGTCATCCATGAAGGAAGAAGCTTCCTGCCATCAGAGAGCTGTTTTGCAGAGCCACCATTAACTAGTAGGAGGACCTGCCAGCTGCAAAGTCATCTCTCAGGACCTCAGCTGGGCTCTACTTGGGACAGTGGCCCTTGCAGCTCCCAGTCTCTCGGCCCCAGGGAATGCCTTACTGTAACTATACTGCGTCGGCACTGACTCCTGGAAATCCCGCCCTCCCATAGTGGTGCAATCTCCTTTTCCAAGACACAAACAACCCAGGTCCTCTGCCAGCTGACTTGGGGTTCTCCATGTCCATCCTGGGAGTCAGTTCTGTGAGGGTTGTGGGAGGGGGAGAGGGAATCTGGTGTGGATGGGTTCTTCCTCCTTTGACAAAGCCATCACCCTCAAAATGGTTCTCATCCTCTAGGCGTAAGGAGCTTCTCCCACGAGAAATCTGTCAGACCTCGACACTGATTCTTAGAGTCTCTTGCTCCAGACTCACAAATTCACCATCATCTGGAGGAGGATCCTGTCTTCTTCCACACCCCTGGATATCATCTGACTCCTTTGTGTTCTCACCTTGGGCAATGCCTGAAATGTATCTGATACCTGTAGTCCCACCCTAGTCATGTGTTTATAGAAATCTGGCTTCAACTAGACACGGAAGCCACAGGCTCAGATTCTCATATGTACAAAGGATAGGAGGAACCTGGTTGCTGTTTACAAAGTCCCGGTAAAGTATATGTTAAAATATTATCAACTTTCAGTAAAGAGTATAGCAGAGTACTACTTTGCTCCATTATCTTCTCCTTTATACTATACTAACAGAACTCCTAGAGTAATGCTTATACGTTTCTCCCCTACCCTGCAGTTTGATATTATGTGAATAAGTTCCGGCCAGTGGGGTGTGAGAGGAAGTAATGTGTAGAACTTTCAGGATGTGTCCTTAAAGGGAGGGGGTCTGCCCCTTCTCCAACATTCCTTCTCCCTGCCTCCTCCCCTTCATCCTGCTGCTCTAAATGTGGACATGGTGGCATACCTCCTTGGACAAGTGGACTTCAGGACATAACCTAGAGATGGAAAAGCAACAAATTAAAGGGCACCTATGTGCCAGGGGCCCACATTGAACAGAACAGCTATACTAACCTTGGACCGCCTGTTGAGAGAAGCAGTCTACCATGGCCCTGAGCATCTCTGAACTTCTTTTTTGGGAATGCCCAGAATGCATACTGCTGACCACTCTTCAGGTGACCATTTCTCAGGGTTCAGTTTACAATGAGCAGAGGTAACACCATCTCTCAAAGAGTAGGCTTGCTTACCACTTATTGCAAAATAGTAGATTCCAGTTACAATGCAAACCTACTGAGTGTAGAGTGTCCACCTGGATCCCTCCATGTTGGTCTTGGAGGGCATGGGGAACCTGCACCAACATGATGTGCATGCTGCTTGCTATGCGGTGAGCAATGAAATCTTTTGTCTTAGACCTAGGAATCTTGTTTTGATTTGGGGAAAAAAATGTTTATAATACCTCATTAGAAATTTGTCATTCAAGCTGTGCCAAATAGATCCATTCAAAAGCCAGAAATTATAAGAGTGAGAAGTGACTGCTTCTTGGGACCTCTTGAGTGGAATTAAGGAAATCACACCATGGCTGGTTTTCATGGTTAGTAATTTCAAAGGCAGTGAATCAAAAGTTATTGCATCATGCTGGCAAGATCATGACAGTGAATTCTCCACATTTATTTGAGTCAGATAATTTTAAATACTTCTTAAATGTTACTCTCTGCCAAGAATTATATTCACCTCTACTTTTTAAAAAATATATGTTTGTATTTATTTCAGAGAGGGAGAGAGAGATAGAAACATCAATGATGAGAGAGAATAATTGATCGACTGCCTCCTGCATGCCAGGCGCTGGTGACCAAGCCCCCAACCTCGGCATGTGCCCTGACCTCCTGTTTCACAGGTTGATGCTCAACCACTGAGTCATGCCAGCCAGGTTCACCTATACTTTTTGATACAAGATTTCATATTATAGAGATAATCTTGGAGAGCAGTTCCCTGACCTGCCTTTAGACAAGTGGGGATGAATCTGCTTCTGGAGCGGTTGAATCTGTCCTTTGAAAAACAGCAAGGTAGGTGAAAATGTGCAGAAAAGTTCAAGCAGGGTTGTATCACTACCACATTAGCCCGGGGACCGAGGCAGACAAAGATAAAACAGAAATAGCAGCGAGGATGTGGCAACACCTGCTACTGAACCACTGACAAAATGCTGAAAGCTCTTTTGAGACACAGGTATTTCTAAGTGTCGAAATAGTCCAGATGTCTGAACACGCTGAGGAAATTAGCTCCATTACTCTTTGCGGTGGGTGCATGTTGTTTTTGCCTGGTTAGCATACATTCTCTCTTTGGGAATAGCATCTAGATTTTCCCTGTAGGGAGTCACCTCTCCCCACTCTCTCGGTCCACATTGTTGAGTGAAGCTGACAATCATACCAGGTACTTGGTTCAGAAGGGCCCATAACCCAGTGACTTCATGCCGGGACTTTTGTCACTTTTACTGACATTGTTATTGTGAATAACATAAGCTAGAAATCATAAGTAGAAAGAGTAGTCCTGAAAATAGTGCCATCACCATGGAAAACTGGATCGGGAAGAGATAAATCCCAAGTCTTACTGACACAGTTTTGGCCCCGATCCAGCCATGCTTAATTCCAGAAACTGATTTTTTAAAATGTGTCATTACCATAAAAATTAGAAGATGAACATTTTACATGGGGGTAATGTGTTAGAATTTACGGAGTGCTTTGGCATCCACGTTCTCAGTTGACCACAATATTAGGCAACATGTAAGGAAGTGGCGAAATGTTCCTATCTCTGCAGTCAAGCTGCCTGGGGTCAGATCCTGGTTTCCTGACTTACTGACCAGGTGACCTTGAACAAGTTACTGAACCTCTCTAACCGCCATTTCTGTAGCAGAGAATAGTGCCTGACTCACAGGGATGCTTATCATGATGCTCCGTAAATTTTTAGCAATTTTTACTAGCAATCAATTAAGAGTAATTAGATGGGTCAATCATGTAGTATTATTCCCATTTTACAGAGGAGGAAACTGAGGTTCTGAGTGGTTGAAAAAATTGCCAGTAAATTCTAGTCCTCTTAAACCAAGTCTTCTGACAGCAGGGCCAATTCTCCACTACAACATTGTACTTATGAATGTATTGTGTATCCACTTAATAATTATCTACTGAGCACCTAAAATTGCCAGTCACTATGCTTAGTGCTAGGGAATTCTGAAATAATCCCAATATGACAAAACATCTTTAGGCAACCTTAAATTTATAACTAACTTGTGGCTAGTCCTCATAGTCTGTTTCTTTCTTTCTGCCTTTTTTTTGTTTCTTTCTCATACTTTGTTTCATCTAGCATTGACTAGTAATGAATTTACTGAATTTTTAGCCAAGATGTTTACTGAGTTTTTATGGAAGATAAAGATGAGCATTTATCATATTAGACTGTTAATTCCTTGAAAGGCAAGGATCATGTTTTACTTATCAATTTATAACTAGCACTTGGCACAATGCCTGGCACATACTTGTTAAATATTTGACAAATGAGCAACATGTCATGAAGCTAAATTTAATCTATCTTCCTCAATAGCTTCTCACCTGCCCCCAGAATGCCACCCCAGCAGCTGCTCCGAAATTGTTGATGAAACAGAGTTGAATTGATTGTGAAGAATTCTACCTCTCATGAACTTGATGGGATTCTCCCAGGTATTCCTGTTTTCCAGGTACAAGTAGTTTCCATCTGAAACCAAGTATAATGATGGTTGGGTTAAGAAAAAAAAAAGGCGACATATTGAGTCAGCTAACCCAGTGGTCGGCAAACTGTGGCTCGTGAGCCACATGCAGCTCTTTGGCCCCTTGAGTGTGGCTCTTCCACAAAATACCACGGCCTGGGTGAGTCTATTTTGAAGAAGTGGCGTTAGAAGAAGTTTAAGTTTAAAAAATTTGGCTCTCAAAAGAAATTTCAATTGTTGTACTGTTGATATTTGGCTCTGTTGACTAATGAGTTTGCCGACCACTGAACTAGCCAACCGTTGAGTAAACAGTTGCAGCAACAAAACGTATTCATGGAAAGATAAGAAATGATCTAAGGCAGTGCATGCTGAGTGCCCAGCGAAGAGCACTAGCAATAAACTCTAATGGAGTTCAAAGCAATGAGAAAGAAAACAGGAAGGTGGTGATGTACCAACCTGATAGAAAAGAATCTATTCTAGATCTCTTTATAGACAAACTCTGAGGTGGTGTCAGTTGTTTTTATTGTGATATCTCCGAGTTTCCATTGCATAGCAGCAGCCTGTCAACAGCTTAAGGCTTTGGAGCCAGCCTTCCTCGTGGGCCCAGAGTCTGATAGGTCCCAGGCACCTGCAGTTTTTGTGTAGAATGAGGGGGTGGAGTCTAGTGCCAGGGCTCAGATTTCCTTATTTCTGGCCCCTCAGCACTCAACTTAGGGGAGTGACCTGCAGCTGACAACAGGGACAGATCTTATTCTTCACCAGTCCACTCATCGCTGGTTGAAAGAAAAGGTAACTCTAAGTAACTCCTCATTGACATAGATGTCACAATTCCTACTCCCTTTACCTCATAACCTTCCTCTTAGCCCCTCTCTCCAAAATTAAAATAAATACCCCCTAGAATTTGACAATGCTTTCTTTGCAAGATTAGACCTTGCTTCTGATCTAATCCAACCTTGGAGATGGAGAATATTTTCTTAGATTTCTTATTTTTTTAAGTTCATAAATATTTCTTTAGAGTATGACTGTGAGACTAGGGAAATGAGATATCCTGGTAAGAAAAATCAAGGGTTGTGCCTTAGCACAAGGTAGTCCTATTTGGCTCTATGTGTCAAATCCTTAAAAGCAAAAGGACAATGAACTCAATAAGTGTGCCCAAGCTGGTTTGGCTCAGTGGATAGAGCATCAGCTTTGTGGACTGAAGGGTCCTGGGTTCAATTCCCTTCAAGGGCATATGCCTGGGCTGCTGGCTCAATCCCCAGAAGGGGGCATGCAGGAGGCAGACCATCAGTGATTTTCTCTCATCATTGATGCTTCTGTCTCTCTCTCCCCCTCCCTTCCTCTCTGAAATCAATGTGTGTGTGTGCGTGTGTGTGTGTGTGTGTGTGTGTGTGTGTGTGTGTGTGTACTGCTTACATCTTAGAGAGACATCATGGTATGTTTCATTTTCTACTAAGTCAGGCTACAAGGCCTCCCCTGATGACATTTGAGCTTGGCCATCAAATGTATTTCTTTCCAGTGACAACATGAGCCTGGCAGAACATTGAGAACCAGCGGCTAAGAAAAGAAAATGCCGTCTTCCTGCTCACAGAAGAGATTCTAAGACATCCTTGCTAACACAGCATAGCCAAAAGGGCTTGGGTATGAATCAGCCATAAATGCTGAGTGGGCTGGTGCGGGCTACAGAGTTCATGAGAATTTCAGATGAAGCCACACACAAGAGTGCTCATCGGTTATTGTCTATGTGTGGTACAGTCTATAATTTGATTTGTTTGTGTCTTTTTGTTATTATGTGTTATGCTTCACTGAAGCCTGCTGCCAGCTCTCATTTTCCTTTGCTATCAGAATTCCTCTGCTTCATGAATGAGCATTAAGGCTTGGTGGCAAGAATGCTAAATATTCCTTCCAACTACACAGACAGAAAGCGCTAAGAGACAGTTATATTTTATTAGCATCTGATTCCAGAAACATGATCCCAATCCTCCTAATTTCTTAATCATAGATGCTTTTGGCCCTCACCCTAGTCTCGTTCGATCCTCTCTGAAGCACCTAGGAACCAAATCAAAAGCAGCAGCAAGCAAAGATGAGATGAGTATGCAAACAGTTAAAAGAAAACATGTTTTCAGGCTTCCCGCATCCTTCCTTCCTAGGCCCAGTCCTGTCTAGCATTGCCAGATTTAACAAAGAAACGCATACACAGCATCCTGTATTTTATCTGACAATCCTATTAAGGCCTTTTGTAACTCTGTTTCAGTTTTCTGCCATCAGAGCCTGAAATTAGTCATCTAAACTTACAGCAATATTTCTCAAAGATTGGTTCCAGGTAATCTGTATTAGAATAACCTGGGGAACTGTGAAAAAGGCAGGTTCCTGAGTCTCAGCCTAGACTTACAGAGTCAGAAACACCAGGGATGGGCCTGGGAATATGCACTTTAAAATCTCAACAAATAATTCCGAGGTACACCAAAGCATGACAATTCTTTAATGACCTCAGTGTCTTTCCTCTCCTGGCAGTACATCTTTAAAGCCTTTTTCTGCTTGTGCAAAGGAGAATAAAAGTACAGTGTCAGATATGTATAAGGACCTTATTAAATATTTATTTCCTTAATGCCTTCTTCTTTTTTTTCTTCTTCTTAATGCCTTCTTAAAGGGACTCTGAACTTCCGAAGAAAGTGGGAGGCTGCTTCTGCTCACCCCTGTGCACACCTGGCCATCCAGGACTGACCCTGTCCTAGGCGGCCACTCCAAGTCGGCAGTCAGGAGAGCCTCTGGGCAGCAGCTTCAGCAGAAACGTGTCCAGAGAGCTTCTCCCTGTGGGACAAACAGAATGGACCTTCCGTCAGTGTGCAGTGTGCCACGAAGCCTGCATTACCCCTTCTCTAAACAACCCCTGTACTTCTTTCCCCTCTGGATCAAAGAGTTAACCTAAAACTGGAATTTCCCCGCAAGATCCCTTTCAACGTCCCTAATTCTGCTCGTTGCATTTTCTAGCATTTAGTCTGAAAGTCAACCACCAACATTAATGAACAGCTCATTGCACGTTAAGAACCTTGGGCCAGAGGCCCGGGTAGAATCCTGTATGTTCAGGATTGGGTTTAGAAAGACTACAAGCCCCAAAATGCAATTTCATCTTCCAAAGACTACCATTCCCAACATGCAATGCAGCCACGGTTAGCAAAGGAAAAGAACCAAAAGTACTTTGGGAAATTTTGCACTTAGGTGATCCTTAGGCAAAGAAATGATTAGAAAGGCCCTAGGGGATATTTTTTGCAGGAGTGGTCACTCCCCAAATCCAGGCAAGGAAGGGGAGGAGTCTGAGCCGTGTCCCACCCCTTTCCCAGTAAACTTCGGTCTCTCCCAGTTTGGCGGCAGGAGTTCGAAGAGCCAGGAGTCCCAGCACAGCCTGATCTCTCCCCATGGTTTCGGTGACCAGATCCGTGTTTGGAGAGCTGCCCTCGGGGGCAGGGACAGTGGAGAAGTTCCGGCTGCAGTCAGACCTGCTGAGAGTGGACATCCTCTCCTGGGGTTGCACCATCTCGGCCCTGGAGGTCAAAGACAGGCAGGGCAGAGCCTCAGATGTAGTGCTGGGCTTTGCCGAGTTGGAAGGTGGGTTAAAACTCTGCCCCGGTTGCAGGCGGGCCTCAGGCCCACCGCGCACACGGCCGGGATCGGGCTGCTCCCGGAGCAGAGACCCGGAGGAGAAGGATCCGAGCTTGAGACTTGCGGGTCAGGAATGCCTGGAACCCGCTAACTCACTGTGTTGTATCCAGTGCTCGGAAAAAGACAGAATGAACAACTATAAGGACTTGGGGCTTCTGGTTATCCATTCAGGCTTTGCCTCTATTGATTTAAAAAGTCAGTCGAGGGTAAGGTAAGATAAAACTCCAGCAACCCTGGAGCGATCTTTGAACTGCCTGGTCTTTGTCAGAGCTGAAGAGGAAAAGGCAGGCTGGAGGGGGTGTGGCTCCCAGTTCCTCCCTCTTGCCCTTTCTCAACAAGGAAAATCACAGACGTGCGTTTTCTGCTTCCTTTTTCCTGGATCAGATTCTCTTTGAGGCATGGTTGTCTCAGACATACTCAGGGGGTGCAGACAGCTTATCCACTTTGGTCTGGTGGGGTTAGTGCCCAGCAGGCTCTGGCTGCTCAAGGACCATGTACAGAATGGAAGGCAGAAGGCCTACGCATTGTCTAGAAATGAGGTCTTCTTCTAGCTAGGGTGGACTTTTATGCTGTTGGAATCCGTGGGCAATTAAGATCATATATTACTACATGCATTTAAAAACTGTGAATCCAGTTACCTCATCCAGTGAGACAGACGAGGTCCCCACTCTCATAGAGCTTGTAGTTTAGCTGTGGACAGGGCCATTCGCCAAATAATGGCATAAATAAATAATTACAATTGCAGTTTGATGGCAATAAAGGAAAGCATGCATAGTGTTCTCTTGGCAGTAGGGGTACAACGGGGCAGAAAATGAGGTCTGACATAAAACTGGCAAAGGGACACTGTTGAGAATTGATATCCTCTGCCCCGTGGTAGAGGTGGAAACAAAATCTGCTTAGAGAGGAGGTTTGAGGTTTTCTTGCGGGTGTGTCTTTCTGTCTGGTTCTTTAGATATGTAGCATGGCTCAGAGTTGGATGTCAACAGAAAACTCTTGAGAGTATTGGGTTTCCCTTAGGAAACTGAAATTTGCTTCCCATTTCCTTATCAAAATGTATTCTATGAGAATATCCCTGAGGATCCTATTCCTTGCCCTCTGGTTGTCTTAATCTGCGTTGGAGCTTCCATGGCTTGGTTTGGAGAGGGGGGTAGGTCATCTTGGAGAGGGAGTAGGTCATCTTCAGCAGATCTATCACAGGAGACTCAAATGTAGGAGAAAGTACAGGGATGTGGGGGAAATCAGCTCCATATTTCCTTGAATTTCTGGAGTTGGGTGTTCACATCTGTCATCCAAGTCAGAAGGCAAAAGGCATGGTTGACAAATGACAAAAGAGGATTCCTTATTTTGCTGAGTCACCTCTCTGTCACTAGCATAACCGTTTTCTAGGTGGAAACAAACCATAAAGAGTTTACTTGACGGGTGCAAAATTGCCCACGGAGTCAAAAAATTGGGTACTTGGCCTACAATTGCAGAATCAGTAAAGAATTGGAGATGATAAGCTAAGAGCACCTGTTTTTATCATCTCATTTCTATCTCGGCCTTATCACTATTCAGGATGTAACTACCCTCCCTCTATAAACACACACACACACACAATTCATGCCATTTTTAGTTCTGATGTGAGTCACATGGATCTTAAAGCACAAGGTGGCTTTCTGGGATTCATATGAAATACGTGTCACGTTGACATGGCACTGGGGAAGCACTGGCATAGAAGTGCCGATTTTGTGAGGGCATTTATACAACTGTCTCCATGAGCCTATGACTCGTGGGAGTCTGAGTGAAAGGAAATATTCCCAATTGTTCTTAAAAGGGAGGAAAAAAACTGATCCCCTGGCTTGTATTGTATTGCCCTCCATGTTATTAACACCTCTTGAGAAAGTTAAATAGAATTTTCTTAACCAGCATGCGTCACAGGCTTCACAAAAAGCAGCGAGAATTTCTTTTCTATGCTATCATTTAAATAATTTATGTTAAAAGAAAATCAAGCTGTTTTCAAAAGAGAAGTTGGAAAAAAGCCCTGAGAATATCAAGCAATACTTTCTAATATATTCAGCCATCTTCGAGGCTACGGCAGGCAGCGCCCCCCCCCCTTCCCTTTCCAAGGCCCTGTCCTTCAGTGTGTGTGTGTGCGCGCGCATTCTTTTAGTATTGCCAAAAATAAGGAAGACTTCATAACAGGAAGCATAATTGTCTCAATCAGAATACAGTTATGGCTGCATAACAATATTTCGGTCAAGCTTGGACCACACTACAGTAGTATACCAACCATATAGCCTAGCTGTATAGTAGGCTGTACTATCTAGGTTTGTGTAAGTGCATTCTGTAATGTCTGCACAAAGGTAAAATCTCTCAATGTGTCCCCATCGTTAAGCTGCGCATAACCGAAGTATGATGTGGCTCTCTGCTACTATTTTGATCCATTCTAGTGTATTAAAACCCATGTTAAGAAATCGGCAACAGTGGTTGCCCTTAAGCAAAGACTCTGGGTAGCTGGGGTACAGGGATAGGAAGGAGACGTAATGTTCACTACATAGTCTAAGAATGTATGAGTATGTAATTGTGTTTTTTTTAAATATATTTTATTGATTTTTTTACAGAGAGGAAAGGAGAGGAATAGAGAGTTAGAAACATCGATGAGAGAGAAACATCAATCAGCTGCCTCCTGCACACCTCCTACTGGGGATGTGCCCTCAACCAAGGTACATGCCCTTGACCGGAATCGAACCTGGGACCTTTCAGTCCGCAGGCCAACGCTCTATCCACTGAGCCAAACCGGTTAGGGCCTGAGTATGTAATTGTTAAAGAAACAAACTGAGGCAAATAACTTAAAGCAATAAGATGTGACAGAGCAAGGGGTTACCTTCATTACCATTTCTCCTAAAATGTTTTGAGCCACCAGGAAGAGCTGAGCGTGGGTAATTCCATGAGACATGGTCCTTTTGTAACTGCCAGATTGATGTGAATGGACCATCTCCAATTTCCCAGACAGATTATATAAACTGCTTGGATGATGGCCATGACCTGAGGTCAGAACAGTTCAATTCCTCCTTGGGTAAATGAGATCTTCTGTAGAATTCTAAAGAGGTAAATCACATGGTCTTTTAGTTACAGGCTGGGGAAATCAGTCACACCTCCAGTGAGTTTTTCTGCCATTTTTTTTTCTCGTATTTAAAATATTTTTAACTGTTTTTCATCTGCAGGTCCCGCCTGCAATCATTATGACTTCTTTCCAGACATTGGCTTATAAGCCACAGATACAAACAACCTACCCATACAATCGATGCAACTCCTTCCCCTCCATCTTCCCCCCAGTTACCAACGGACACGCAGCTATTGCTGTCATGAGAGACATTATGGAAAAACTAGAAAAAATAAATACAGTGTTTTTGGAAAACCTGAGCTCATAAGAGGGGGTACCCTGGAGGAAAGGGGACCGGTTTAGAGACTGAAGTTTAATATTACAGATGCCCCAGAGTGCCCTTATGGGAGTATTGAGGATTCCTCATTTAAACCTGCTTTGTCCTTGAAAGCTGTGTGACCTTGGGCACGTTATTTAACCTCTCCAGATCTATTTCCTCTCCGAAACAAGTGGATAATGAAGATTAAATGTGCTGTTGGCTGTGATAGTTATCTGACTGTGGTGAACAAGTGATAATTTTTATCTTTCCTTCCTTTGCCCCCAGATATCTTCCCTCACAGTACTTGAACTTTTTATTTCACTTTATTAGCACTGGAAAAAAAAATAGCCTGGAGATTCATCTGGGACAACCAGCAGCCATTGAAAAATGTATAAAATATGTGGGAAGCTTAAAGTGCTCATCAGTTAATGTTTGTTTTCCTCAAAAAGCCAAAGGAAAGTGAATCAGGGTGTGGAGGGGGGGTTTGACCGAGACTAGTGAGCAATTTTGTTTGCGACTTTAAGGTACTCTGGCTAAGGTTTGGGCTGTCTGAGGTAGATACAGCCAAACAATTTTTGAACAGAAATTCTGCTTTCTTTGCATTTTGCAGCTCCTGAAAAACAAACCAACGTCCCACGTTAGATATCATCAGGGAAACACAAAGTCAAACAAGACCTAATAGAATGGCCAAAGGTCAGACACGGACAACACCAAATAGCAGCTAGGATGTGGAGCAACAGGGACTGTCATTCATTGCTGATGGGAATGTAGAATGGTACAGCCACTTTGGGAGACAGTGTAGTAGTTTCTTACAAAACTAAACATATGACCCATCAGTCATGCCCCTTGGTATTTACTCAAACAGCTAAAATCTTATGCCCACACAAAAACCTGCACATGGGATGTCTATAGTAGCTTATTCATAACTAGAGGCCCAGTGCATGAAGATTCCTTCCCCTGGCTGCTGGCACCACCTTTGCTCCAGCCGGAGCCACCTTTCCGCCTTCCCATGCTGCCCAGAGGCCTGGAGTGGCTGGGGTGGTGCAGAACACCTGCATCATCACCATGGCGACCACGCAAGCTTCCTGCGGGGGCCTGGCCGCTCAGCGCCTGTGTATGCAAATTAACCCATTTGCATACTCACTCCTGATTGGCTGGTGGGCATCGTGAAGGTACGATCGACTTGCATCTTACTCTTTTATTAGTATAGATTGCCAAGATGTCCTTCAGTAGGTGAATGGATAAACTGGGGTACATCCAGATCATGGAATATTATTCAGTGCTAAGAAGAAATGAGCTATCAAGCCACAACAAAACACGGAGGACCCTTAAATGCATATTACTAAGTGAAAGAACCCCATCTGAAAAGACTACATACTGTATGATTCCAACTATATGACATTCTGGAAAAGGCAAAGCTATGGAGACAGTAAAAAAGATCAGTAGTTGCCAGGGTCTAGGGCAGTGGTCAGCAAACCGCAGCTTGCAAGCCACATGCGGCTCTTTGGCCCCTTGAGTGTGGCTCTTCCACAAAATACCATAGTCTGGGCGAGTCTATTTTGAAGAAGTGGCGTTAGAAGACGTTTAAGTTTAAAAAATTTGGCTCTCAAAAGAAATTTCAATTGTTGTACTGTTGATATTTGGCTCTGTTGACTAATGAGTTTGCCAACCACTGGTCTAGGGGGATGGGAGGGATGGATAGGCAATGCACAGAAGACTTTTAGAGCAGTGAAAATACTTTGTGTGATATTGTAATGGAGGATACATTTGTCCAAACCCATATAATATACAACACTAAGAGTGAACACTATTGTCTGCTATGGACTTCCGGTAATGATGATGTGTCAATGTAGACTCATCAGTTATAATAAATGTACCACTCTGGTGGGGGATGCTGATAATGGGGAAGGCTATGCATGTGTGAGGACAGCGGGTATTTGGGAATCTCTATCGTCAGCTCAATTTTTCTAAAAGTTTTCTCAATTTTTCTAAAGTTGCCCACCTGTGTGGCTCAGTGCTTAAGTGTTGACACGTGCACCAAGAGGTCGCAGGTTTGATTCCCACTTAGAGCACATGCCTGGGTTTCAGACTTTATCCCCAGCCGGGTGTGTGCAGGAGGCAGCCAATTGATGTTGATGTTTCTCTCTCATCGGTGTTTCTATCCCTCTCTCTTCCTCTCTCTCTAAAATCGGCAAAAAATATATTTTAAAAAATAAATAAATAAAGTCTATTAAAAACAAAAACCAAGAAAAGGTTGTCTGGCCCTTTGGGACTCCTTTTGGTTACCCAGTGTAAGGGTTTTAAAGCTACAGCTTCAGGAAGAGAGGAGAGTGGAGAGAGAGGTGGGAGCTGTTAGAGATCAGCCTGCCTGTGCTGAGAGATGGTAGGAAGGTTAACCAGAAAGCCTTGGGCTTTCCAAGTAATGTGATGCTCAAGAACATGGACTTAGGAGCCAGACTATCTGCATTCAAATCCCGGTTTGGCCATAACTAGCTGTATGTTTGGGGGCAAGTTACTTAACCTTTCTGTTCTTAGTTTCCACACCTGCTAATAACAGTGTCTACCTTATGGAAGCATTCTGAGGATGAAAGGAGTTAAATGTACAGCATTTAGAAAGTGGCTGGGACTTTGAAAGCGCAGTGTTAGCTGTTACGACAGTCTATGGGCAGGACTCTGAGGACCTGCAGGTTAGCAAGGAGTGAACCAGGAAAGACCTGGAAGAGAAGATGAATGCTTCGGTTAGGCCCAACCAGTTGAGTAATGGGAACCTGTGACCTGCTACTGGCCAAATCGGTTCAGGGTCCATGTCCTAAGAGCCCCACCAGCTGTGGTAAAAATAGTGCATATGCTTAAATTGCATGCTCTCCTGATCCACCGTAGATGTGATGGATACACAGGTCTGTGGAAAGGGGAATAGAATTCCGAGGCCTCTGAGTGAAAAATAGAGTAGAGAGCAATCTTGGGGATAATACAAACAAAAAACAAAAAACAACCTACCTCCAAACCTTAACCTCTGCCAATGTGATCTAAGCTAGAAGATTATAGCACAGAGGAACTTAAAGAGAAGGAAAGTACTGTAATATGCCCAGGCACCAAGTTGTAAGTACAGGACACTAGCTATCTTTCTTTCACTCCCTCCAACCCCCCAAAAAATACTGACAACAGTTTATTCTCATCAATATGCCATGTAGCCACATGGAGAGACTTTAAGACATTTGATAACTGAAAACGTAGCAAGACAGTGTGTATAGTTCTCTTTATATAGAATGTGTGTTTTTTAAAAGTAAGTGTACAGTATATGCCTGTTAGCAGTAGTTACCAGGAAGCAGAGGAGCCAAGAGGCAGAGGAGAAAACTTTCATGTTTTACTCTATTAAAGTTGCCAGATTTAGCAAAGAAAAATACAGGATGCCCAATTAAATATGAATTTCAGATAAATAATATTTTTAAATGTGTGTGCCTCGTATAATAATAATATGGACATACTTATACTAAAATGTTTTCATTATTTACCTGAAATTCAGATTTAACTGGGTGTCCTATAGTTCCTCTGACAAGCCTACTGTATATTCTTGTGAAGACACTTTTATCTACTAATTAGATGGTTTTTCTAATGAAAAGAGAAGCAAGATAAGATAGTTTTTTCTCAAGACTACATCTAAATGTAACTAAGAAAACTGATTGGCCTAGGGGGCAAAAAAAAAAAAAAAAGCAGATTACAAAGCAGCATGTACACTAAGACCCCTCTTTTATATTTATAAGAAGAAGAAAATCACCTGTATGCATATACTAGAAGACAGAGGATGTGCGTAAGAATAGTAACAGCGGTTCTGCCCTGGCCAGGTAGCTCCGTGAGTTAGCGCATCCTCCTGGTGCCATGATTGCAGGTTCATCCCCGCCAGGGCACATACAAGAGTCAACCAGTGAATAAGTGAAACCGCAATTTGATGTCTCGCTCTCTGTTTCTCTATCTCTGTCTAAAATCATCAATAAAAAAAAAATTTTTTTTTTTAAACCAGTGGTCCTGTCTGGTGATGAGGTTAGGATGGTTTAAGTGTCTTCTTTGTACTTTATAACGTTCTTTTAAAAGGGTTTACCACTCTAGAAAGGGCAAAGGTCATGTGTAGAGAACACCCTTTTCTGTGCTGCCATGAAGGTATCCCCAAGTTGCTACTTTGCAGCTGCCCTCAGGAGAAGGTGGTGGGCCTCGCCTTCAGGTTGAAGTTCACAAAACTGCCATCCCCTGTCCTTGCAGGGTACCTCCAAAAGCAGCCCTACTTTGGAGCCGTGGTTGGCAGGGTGGCCAATCGAATTGCCAAAGGGACATTCACATTGGACGGGAAGGAGTATAAGCTGGCCATCAACAATGGGCCCAACAGTCTGCATGGAGGAGTCAGAGGGTTTGATAAGGTGAGTCGGGGGCACTGGGTCGAGTCCTCACCTGGCACACTTTATACAGTACCTTCGAGCCTCCCTTCTGTTTACCAGGCGCAATCCTAGGCCCTGGAACAAGTGCGCGGGAAGGTGATTCATTAAGGAGGCTGTTCCCATGGTTCGGAGGAGCAGGTGCACTGGCTGTTTCAGGACCCATCCTTGCCTAACTCCTCTGACTATGAAAGGACCATGGCCTTGACTTAGGAAGACAGGGAATGACTTCCTCGGTGTTGGACCAGGGAGTCGAGTTGACCTTAAGCACAGCAGGAAAGTAGATTGAAATAATACCTGACCACTTACTGCACAAGGTATTTTCATGTATTATCTCTCACCCTTAGAGAACCCTGTATTATTCCCAAACGAGAAATCTGAGGCTCCAAAAGGCTACATACTCCTAAGTTGGGCTGCCTGGCCAGAAGCCCTCATTCATTCACAACTGCTGCTCTCCACCTCAGCCACCACTGTGGGTGTGCCTAATCCAACATACACCCCTGTATCTGTGGTGAAGCTCTGCTGCATTCAGGCCTACCTTTCCATGCCCCAAAATTATTCCGTGTTCACCCCAGTTCCCTCTTTCCGCATTAAAACTCCCACTCCCCCAGAGAGTCCGGGAAAAACGAGGAGAGGAAAGCAAACTGACCCAACAGCTTCTCCCTGAGCAGGAACGCCTGGCCTCCTGCTCCCTCACTGGGTGCAGTCTGCTGGTCAACCCCCAGAGACTCTTACTCGTCTCATTTCAGGCTGTGAAGGAGATCCTTTCGGTAGCTAACTTGCCTTTCAAATACACCACTGTGCCTTGCCAGCGCAGCCAAGGGTTCAGCAAGCCTGAGGGAGGGCCGGCGAAGGATGAAGAAAAGACAGACAAAGAGACTAAGCTGGGTCTAGGTGGATCTTCTGTGCATGAGGAGACCACAGAACAGATCCAGACTGCAAGCTGATGCTTTATTTTATAGTCAGAGGTAAACAAGGTAATTTACAATGTTCTTGTAAGTTTCACTTGTTTTGGCAGCACTTGCTGCACCTCCCACAGCCCATTAGCTATCCAGGAAAGATCTAGGGAGCATTATAAGGTCAAGCTTAATTATGCTAAGAGGGCTGTGCTTAATTAAGCTGGGACTTGTTTGTGGCTTTGCCAGCAGGTCATTCCGAGGCTTAACCCTATAACCGCTCCCTACACCCAACCAGGTGATTTCCTGGGGAAGAGCCAGAGAAGACAGGAACACATGTGCAGCTAAGAACCACAGTTTTTCTGCCCCTGACCGCCACCTGTCCCAGAGAAGGAAGTTGGTTACCCTGCTACCCCTGTCCCACCAGCTTCCTGTCTGTGGCCCAGAACCAGACTGCCCCATCAGTTTCCTTTTCCTCAACGATGGCCGTCCTCATGCCAGGGAGGCACAGAGCCAGAGGGTCTCTGGCATATGCCCAGTCCGTGGGCAAACCGCAACCAAGAAGTTAGGCCTAGCTCTGTGTGGACAGGCATCTTGAACGGAGCTTCAGAACAGCACCTTGCTCCTGCTCGTTCCTGTTCCCTCTCTCCCATGGTGGTACTTTCTGTGGTGTTGCTTAACATGTATGCCCTGTGTGAACGTAGCAAATGGCAAGTGTACATGTATACATATTCTTGAATGCAATGTGCCTACAGGGCCCCTTCTGTGAACCAGGGCACACCATAGGATGGGGCTTTCTGAGGCTCACAGTACAGTGAGGGAGCGGGGCCCTTCCATAAACAACTGGTATAAGCCCATAATATAGATGCCAGTGGTGTGATAGAGGAACTGGGGATATGGACAAATACATAGCAACGGGGGAGGTGGGATTTGAACTGCCCTTGAAGAAAGAATAGCATTTCATTCACTGTGTTGATATTGGAGAGAATAGCTGTGCAATAGCCCAGAGAGAAGTGGGGAAACACTTGGAATGTTATTATGGAAAATTTCTGAACAGTAGGTTTTTGGTGTGTTTTGTTAAAATATATTTTGTTGATTTTTTTTTTACAGAGAGCAAGAGAGAGGGATAGTTAGAAACATTGATCAGCTGCCTCTTGCACACCTCCCATTGGGGATGTGCCTGCAACCAAGGTACATGCCCTTGACCAGAATCGAACCTGGGACCTTTCAGTCTGCAGGCCAATGCTCTATCCACTGAGCCAAACCGGTTAGGGCTGAGCAGTATCAGATGAACTTTGTTTTCAGCTGTGCTTGGTCTCAACAGTTACAGAATAATTGTTCTTTTGGAGGTATGTGTTTTTTTGTTTGCTTGTTTGTTTTTTAATATATTTTATTGATTTTTTACAGAGAGGAAGGGAGAGGGATAGTTAGAAACATCAATGAGAGAGAAATATCGATCAGCTGCCTCCTGCACACTCCCTACTGGGGATATGCCCGCAGCCAAGGTACATGCCCTTGACTGGGATCGAACCTGGGACCTTTCAGTCGGCAGGCCGACGCTCTATCCACTGAGCCAAACCGGTTAGGGCTGGAGGTATGTGTTTTCTAAAGATGAAATTTGAAGAACCTGACAGGATTAGAAATGGGGTAAGTAGGGCTAAAGGTGCAAATCAGGACATTTTCTGGAAATTTGGAAACTATAGGGCCAGGGAAATCCTTGCATGAATAGGAATTACACTTCCTACGGTATTATACTTATCTGATCATATTGGTTTACACAAAAATCTTTCCATTGTGTTCTTTCTCTAAAGGAGAAAAACAAGGTAGCAAATTAAGAACATTTCAAGTTTTTTATTCCTAAAATTTTCCACTTAGGAATTTCTTTTTTCTTTCTTTAATCACATATATGACAGGCTTTATGTGTTCAGTGTCTTGAAAATTCAAACTTCCTGGGAGGTAATTAGGGTGTAAAATTAATTTGTTTCTAAGGTCAGTGAACTTGGTTCAGATACCAGCTGCTTTCACTGTCGGTGAAGGCGGGTTCCCGCTGGGTTCGCCTTCCTGGCAAATGCAATGTCACTGAGAGGTGCAGCCAGGAAGGGGGGGCAGGGGCAGAGCCTGGGCTCATGGCCATTCCTCAGGACTTGTTATCTTTCAAGTCCATTTGGAATGACAGTGTTTGGCCTCAACTCATAGAGATTTTTTTTTTTCATTTGAATTCTTTATTTCCTTTTATTTTTTAATTAATTTCTTTATTGATTAAGGTATCACATATTTGTCCTCATCCCCCCATTCCCATCCCAAACCCCTCCCCACGCATACCCCCACCCCCTTGTTGTCCGTGACCACTGGTTAGGCTTATATGCATGCATACAAGTCCTTTGGTTGATCTCTCCCCCTTACCCCCACCCTCCCCTACCTTCCCTCTGAGGTTTGACAGTCTGATCGATGCTTCCCTGTCTCCGGGTCTGTTTTTATTCATCAGTTTATATTGTTCATTATTTCCCCTAGATGAGTGAGATCATGTGATACTAGAAATATACTTATAAGAACTGAAAATGAGACAAGCAATAATGGTTATGCTGAGAGGCAAATGAATCAGTCTATTGTGAGTTTCTTTCTGGGCCAACAGTTCTTTTGAGTCCCAATTTCAATGTCAAACAGTTCCTTATGTGTACATGTCAGCAATGATATTTCAGTTCTGGATGGTGGACAAATGGTGGTAATGCAGGTCCGACCCTCTCTGGTTTGGTCCTGGGCAACCTGCAGTGACTCATAGCTGCTGACTGGTAGTATGGCAAGGCGTTGTCAGCGTCTTCCATCTCTGGACTGTTTCTCTTCTGTCGTCATGGCTGGAGCAGTCCTGTCAATTCTCTTTGTTGCAGGAATCCACATGGTCTTGGAGTTGTTTTCTGAAAATATACAAACATATTCTCGACCAAAAGTTAATAAAGGAATCTTTTCTATAAATTTGACTTGGGATCCTTTTTCATTTTTTGCCCAAACGATTTTCCTTTGGCTTGTTTTGACACCATGTGTGTTTTTCATGGGTGTCTTGCTGTTGAACAAAACATCCACTGAAACCAAGAGGTGTTATAATGTAGACCCTGAATTTGAATCCTAGTTGTGTCACTAATTACATGTATGACTTGACATCCCTTCCCCCACCACACACACTTTAAAAAGTGGGCATGAAGTATTAAAGGTTTCTACTCCACTCCCCTGGGATGTGGGAGGTAGAAGTGAGCAAGTTAACTCCACTGAACTCAATTTACTCATCTGTAAAATGGGAGTAATAATATTAATTGGAACCATGTGAAATTGCCACTGTTCAACTATTTTGACCTGCAAAGATGATAATTTTTTTGATCCCACCAAATCCTTACCTTGTGAAATGATTTACGTAAAAGCACCAGGTCAGTGGCTGGTGAGCACTCAACAATGACAGTCTCATGTCTGCCAAAGTGCCCCCTGTACTCCCCTCACTGGAGATTGAGCCTGCAACCCAGTCAGGTGCCCTGACTGGGAATCGAACCCGTAACCTCCAGGTTCACAGATGGATGTTCAACCACTGAGCCATGACAGCTGGGCAAGACTATTTTAATAATATTAGCAGATAGCAGATATCACTATATGACACTCAGAATGTGCTGCTAAGATTTTCAACAACAAAAAGTCTCAAAGTAAGGGAAGAAAATATTGTAGACACATATGTATAAATTCAGGGGAAAAGAGTATGGGAAGTGTGAGTAGGTAAAGAGAAAATTTCTTTTCTCTCCAATTCTGTCTAAAACAGAATTTTAGAATAATTAAAATCTAGGCTATTATTTTCAACCTTATGGGTTGTATCATCGTCTCCCTTCCTGGAATCAGTTGTCTTTAATATTGAAACGTGGCGTTTAGCTCGGGTTTGGAGTGACTAAACAGCTTTGAAAACACTGTTTTTTTAGTTCCTCTGGACCCCTCAGGTGCTGTCGAATGGCGTCCAGTTCTCCCGGGTCAGTCCGGATGGTGAAGAAGGTTACCCTGGGGAGTTAAAAGTCTGGGTAACATACACGCTGGATGGTGGGGAGCTCGTGATCAACTATCGAGCGCAGGCCAGTCAGACCACACCCGTCAACCTGACCAACCATTCTTACTTCAACCTGGCAGGCCAGGTGAGTGACCTTGCCTCTTCTCTCCTGCGATGTGCTTTGTGGAATGAGCTGGGGGAGTGACTGGAGAGACCAACCCAGCATGAAATTACCCTGGTGGTGGGATCACCCCCATGATGATGACAGTGCCCAGCAAAGCATCTGGCTCATAGTAGGTGCTCAATAAATGGGAGTTATAGGGAAAGATAGGATGAGTATGTTCTACTGCCTAGAGAACTATGTTTCCCATATGCTCAGGTAACTAACAAGCTGTTTTAAGAATGCCCTCTCATCTAGCAACATGTACTTACATTTGCTTCACCTACTCACTCCTACACACCCTTGCCCTCAAAAAGGACTTTCAAGAAAAGTGCTTTCTACCCTTGGACCTTTGGGAATGTGCTCTGCCTGCCCAGCCCACCCTAAGTGTGGGGTAGAGACATTACAACCCCCATTAAGTAATTTCTAAATTACTTCATTCCCTCCTAATGCTAATAATTTAGCTTGTTGAGGAGGCGATTGCATGAGACAGAATGCAAAAAGCTTAGCAAAATTCTGCAGGTTATATCCATTACTTTCTGTTCATCTGAAGAACTCATCAGCGTCTACTGTACTGGAATCACTCGCTTTGGCATGGTTTTCTATCGAGAGATGATGTTCACAGCCAGCTAGTAATAGCTTGCATTTTCACACTCTTTTAGGAGTTTGCTGATGATCTGCTGATTTTTTCCCCTAGGATCTTTTCAAATAGCATGAGTTAATTGGTTCTTATATACTTTCCAAAGTTCTCCCTTTAAAAATAAGAAAGCTGTTTCTTCACTTGCTCTCTCCTGATCTTTAGGAACTTCCACCATCTTTCTTGAGATCTTAAAGACACACCAAAATACAAAAGCAAAACAAACACGCCCAGCCATAGGCCCTACTTTCCAAAATAAGGTCAGAAAGAAACTTGACAAAAATAGAACAAAATATTCCTGGTTTAGTGTAGGTAGCAGATCATGGTGATTTTTTACTGTTTTCCACATTTTTATATACTTAGACATCCAATTTTATAAGCAGGGGTGGTCTAAAGGAATAGATTCAGGAATAGAAAGAGAAATTATGTGTGAAGTATCACATCTGCCAATGTGTTCCAATGGAGGAGACTTCATGGAAATGTAAGATTCACTGAGGCTCTTCCTATTTACCTGGCAGAGAACCCTCGTGACCAGAATTTTACACCCTTCCCATCCCTGAAGTGACAGGTATTTCTGAATCTCTTAACATAGGCTGAATAGTTTCTTAGATCACAGGCCCCACCTAGAAAGTGTGGTCAGTGTCAACTCCCTTCTGTAACTGTCAGTGAGTGCAGCTTGAATCCACAACCACTAGCTCCAGGGTTGAGGGTGGGCAGGGGCTGTCAGCCTCCGGGGCTCTCAGTTAAAATGGATGGTCAGTCACTAGGCCTGAGGTCAAGGGCCCTCTGCATTTTCAAAATATCTCTTGCCCTACCCACGGACACATTATCATGCATCTTAAACCTTCCCTAGGGAAATAGGTCAAAATTTGGTATTTAAGGTAGTCAGCTCATCTTATATATTTTTCTCCTTTTGTTTGTATTCTTTACTAGTAATTTAATAGTATGTTTGTTCTACTGGGGGCCAAGCTTTGACTCATCACTTCTAAGTTTGAGTGTTGGGGGCCTGGGAGGAAGAGAGAACTGTGTTTTTCAGAGAATGGAAAAGTTATGTGGGTTGTAGGTTGGGTGTGTTTTCTTCTTGTTAGCTGTTCCTGCTTTTGCCTAACACAAAACTGGGAGAACATGTTTCTTGCTGAAACTTTACCTAAAGAGCAATGAAAGCAGGCCTGGGGGAACGTGAGGTGACAAGCAGTAACTCTGGTTCCGGATGGCTGGGGAGGGAGTCATCAAGGACCCAGGTTCTTCCGTCTTTCCATTCTGCTTCTCCAGTGTCGTGGCCTTTGCCTTCAGGCTGTCCCCCTCATGGTCACAAGATGGTGGTCACAGCTCTAGAAACCACCTCTTCATATAGTCACTTCTAGAGACAAAAAAGGACCTATTCCTTTTTCTTCATATCTCTCATGTTCCATTTTTAAGAACAAGCAAAACTTTTCCCAGAAGCTCCCCTCCAGACTTTGCCTACATTTTGTTGGCCAAAAATGTGCCCTGTGCCCTGTCCAACCCAATCACCAACAAGGGAGTTAGACCACCCGAATTGGCTTAGACCAATCAGGATTAGCCCTCTGGGACCAGGGTAGGGATCCTTCCCCTGAATCTATAACCTAGCACATGGTAAAGCAAGAGGCCAGGGGAGGGGGAGGGTGCTGGTAAGGCAGTTGCTATGGCTTGGTTGGGTAGTAACCAATGGTGTCTGTTATTCCTGTTAGAGGCGATAAGAGCTGAATTAAGGCAGTGGTAGTGACAATGCACAAAAGAAGTCTTTAAAGCCCACACAGGCCACAATGAACTCTGTAAATGGTTAATGTTACAGACTAGTCACAGCCAAGCCAAGTTCACCAAAACAAACACTGAGCTCAGAGATGGACCTCAAGTCCTGTTTGTGAATCAGCACTCCTTGCCAAATTTTCATCCGCCTGGAAGGAAATGAAGCTAACGGAAATATTCCACCAGAGTGGATCATTGCATTATTCCAGGTCGGAGGAGTCATAAAGTGAAGCATGCTTCCCTTCAGTGAAGGAATGTTAGTGCTGCTCGGTGACCCAGTAACCAGTAGGACCTCATAGTGCCTAATAAAGGTTTTTTCCTTCTCCTCCCTGGCTTCTTGCTAACATCTCAGACTCATCAGTGTATTTGGTGTGTGATTTTCATAGTGAATCATTTTCTTTCTGCCTTAATGTTAAAAAACCAAACGGAAAAAGGAAATTCCTAAGCACCTTTATTCGTAATAGTGAAAAACTGGAACAACTCAAAAGTCTGTCAACAGGAGAATAGGTAAACAAGTTGTGATGTATTCACGTAATGGGATACTACTCAAACTTGAACTGAGCATTGAACAGGTAGAGCCAAGGACACAGTCTCAAATTCTCTTCCCTCATCAGGGAAGAGACACCCTTCAGTCCTAGAGGCCTGCTGGGGGCTGTACCCCTGAGCCATGAGCGGATGGCAGTAGGGAGAGCCACATGGGCGATGGCCCCTCTGGCCTACAGCTGCCCTAGGCCCCTCCCATCCTGGACCTGCCTTCCCAGGTCAGAACAGGGGCCAAACAAGTGGCTAAGATAGTGTAAGCAGAGGAGAAACCTCTGCCCCAGACTGACCTGCCACCGATCCCTGCCCCTGCCCAGCATGTGCCTGCCAGGAGGCTACAGGAAATATTCCTCAGAAACAGACCTTCTTAGTAGATCAATTAAAACAGTTTCTGTCGTGTTTAGACATAGATTCTCAAGATCTCCAAAATCTTGCATGCTGGGGTCACACTTCTCCATTTGATTGTGTGGACCGGAGGCTTTCTGACCACAGAACTTGTTTTTCATTAACCACAGTGCTGTGTCTCTCTCTGCTGACTTCTCGAACCCGGCAGAACCTTCAGTGTCGCTTAGCTCAGGGTTTCTCAGTCTTGGCACTATTGACATTTCCACCAAGTAATTCCTGTTGCAGGGGTGGGGGCTGTCCTGTGCATTGTAGAGTGTTTAGCAGAATCCCTGGTCTCTTCTCACCAGATGCCTTTAGCATTACCACCCCCGGTCTTAACCATCAAAAATGTCTCCGGCCCTAACCGGTTTGGCTCAGTGGATAGAGCATCAGTCTGCAGACTGAAGGGTCCCAGGTTCGATTCTGGTCAAGGGCATGTACCTTGGTTGCAGGCACATCCCCAGCAGGAAGTGTGCAGGAGGCAGCTGATCGATGTTTCTCTGTCATCGATGTTTCTAACTATCTATCCCTCTCTCTTCCTCTCTGTAAAAACTTAATAAAATATATTTTTTTAAAAGAAAAAGAAAATGTCTATCTTTAAAAAAAATGTCTCCGGACATTGTCAAATCTTCTCCTGGTGGGGCAAAATCTTCCCCAGTTGAGGACCACTGGCTTAGCTTATTTTTGAGGTTTCCTTTTTCATATCTTCTGCTGTGGAACTTTAAAATAAACTCCTATTAATAATTAAAATAATCCCTTAAATTAGAAACGTACATGTGTATCTTCCAATGTGCAAGCAACGCAACACGTCTTTACTAAACTGTCCTTCAGAAGAGGCCTGGAAAAGGTGGGGACACCGTTAGCCCAGTTTTACACGGAAGGAAATGAGATTCCAGGAGGTTACAATGAGTGGCCAGATTATTATGATCTCTGAACGCATAATAATCTGGCCACTCATTGTATATCCTATATAATAAAAGGCTATTATGCAAATTGTCTCCTCGACCAGGAGTTTGACCAGCAGGCAGGCCATGTCCCCTCCCCCTGGCCAGGCTGGCCGGACCCCACCCATGCACAAATTCATGCACTGGGCCTCTAATATATATATATATACACACACACTCTGAGTGGCCTGATTATTATGCGTTCAGAGATCATAATAATCTGGCCACTCAGTGTATGTGACTCCCCGGGGCCACTCAGTGGGAGCTGGAACTAGACCACAGGCCTCTGCCCACTGACCAACCTTTGACTCCCCCAGGAGAGCAGGTGCCTCTATGGAGATAGACAAACGCTCTAAAGCAGGGAGCCCAGTTCTGACTCCCGGGCTTCTGCCATGTGTCAGGGAATTGGGTCAGAGAAAGGGTGACGTGCCCCACCTCTGGCGAGCCTGGAGGCAAGGCCTTGGCCGTCCAGCCCTGTGGGCTACGGGTCACTGACCCTTGCTCTTCTGTTTTTCCTGGCGTGTGAGGAAGGTGGAAAAAAACCCTCTGCTAGCAAGTCGAAATCCCAAAAGCTTTCATACTACTGGTGTCTCCCTGACTTTGCACCTTTATACTTTCATTTAGTAAAGAACATGCATGCTGGGGTCATGCTTGAAAGCTTCTCCCAAATGTATCAGCTGCTATTTTGAGGCCCTGTCTACCCACACTTAAAGCAACGTATCAGCCGTCTCAGAGGTCACATGGGATGTCTAATATTTTTGTCAATGCCTGAAAACATTTCTGCAAGAGAAGTCATAAAGCAAATATATGAAATAGGACTAGACTTTAAATCTTCCTCCCTACCGCTTCCTTCCCAGGGTTCCCCAAATATATACGACCATGAAGTCACTATAGAAGCTGATGCCTTTTTGCCTGTGGATGAAACCCTGATTCCTACAGGTTGGTGAACTTTAACTTTTTATAGGAACATAGAGCTGGGGAGCAATTCGAGAAACATCAAAACGTCATTTACCTAAATTTATTTTCCCTGTTGGCCTACCAAAATGCCTATGATTACCATGATTAGTCATTTATTTTGGTTAAGGTTGGGTGGTCATATTATTAAACAGAGAAACCAGGACCCTTTTGAGAGGGAAAGGGGGTGCTATTACTGATTAAGCCAGGACAACAGGCATACACAGGGACAGTCCCAAACACACGGGGTCCTCTGGTCATCCTAGCCGAGCCTTAGGTTCCAGAATTTCTTTACTAAAATGTGAATCTGAAAAAATAAATAAATAAAATGTAAATCTGTTGCTTGTTAGCAGCCTAGCAGAGATCAATTGACCTGAACATTACCTCACAAATGCAGGGCACTGATAGAACACGTGGTGTTTGACAGAAGAGGGAAGAGTAGGATGAGTTGTAGCCTGAGCAGGACAAATTCGGATAAGTCACCTCTGGGACACAGCTGGGGGGTGCGGTGGAACGGGGAGTGCAGAGTACCAAAAGGGGAAACGAGGTGTTGCCAAAATCAAACTTCATGGATGTGTGTGTACACAAGGTTTACATCACCAGGACTGAGACGTTTAGACACTACATTCCCCCTCATACGCTGCGCTGAAAAAGCACATCACTTGTGTGGTATTCTGTCAAAAATGCATAACCTCAGTCCAGCCAGGAGAAGACATCCCGTGAACCCAACTGCAAAATAATTGAGCAGTCCTCCGCAGCAGTATCAAGATCATGAAAGTCAAAGGAAGACTGAAGAACGGTCACAGAGGAGACACCAAGGAGATGTGACAACAAAAGGCAACGCGGGGTTCCAGTTAGGATCCCGAGTCTGAAAAGGGGCATTAGGGAACTCTGGTGGGATTCCTGTGAGGTCTGCAGTTTAGTTAACAGTACTGTCCCCATATTAAACTTTAGTTGCCATCTTGCACCACAGTCGTGTAAGATATTAACGTTAGAGAAAGGTGGGTGAAGGATACACAAAGATATACTATTTTTACAACTAAAATTATCTCAAAATTAAAGAAAAAACAAAAAACACACAAGTCCAGGGCATTTAGCAAGACATTACTTTAAGTTTACTGGGCACCGGCCTTACTTCAGGTAAGACCTTTTGTTCTACTTTGGTCTCTTTAAAACAGTGGGTTTGTGTTTATGGCTGCCAGATCAAAATGTGTAGGAGGGAAAAGGTAAGAATGTGAGCCTGCATACTAAACAGCACCTTCAGTTAATAGCAGGAATTAGAAACTCCCATAAATACGGTGACTATGAAACTAATTCGAATGAGAAATCAGGATAAATGGATTCAAATTTTTGGCATCACAGTGTCGAATGTTTTCCTGGCGCCAGGGCTGGGTTTAAAGGCTTTCTTATATATTTGTCTTGGTGACATGTACCATCTTTTGATATTGACATAGCTCAATAGACGGGCCTGAGTAAGCTGGCCCATCTTGTCCTAGATGCAGAATCGATGCATTCGAACTGTACGTTGTGAACCGCAAGTGGTGGTGGCTGTTCTGTGACTGATAAGGAAGAAAATGAACTAAGCAGCTTATAAGTAGAGGTGATGACTGGGGTGCACCTTTATTTGTGTATATTTATAAAATCTTATGCTGTCCTGTTGAGTTTTGATCAGATAAAATCACATAAAAATGTCTAATTTATGCTGTGTAAAGATGACTTGTCATGACTGTAAGAGATCACTGTGGCAAAGCACAGCAGAGCTTCACATTCAGTCTAACAGACTGCATATGGTAAAATCGTGTTCATCTTAGTTTTATTTTATTTATTGATTTGAGAGAGAGAGAGAGAAACATTGATTTGTTGTTCCACTTACTTATGCATTCATTGGTTGCTTCTTGTATGTGCCCTGACCATGGATCAAACCCGAAACCTTGATATATCAGAACGATGCTCTAACCTACCGAGCTACCCAGCCAGGGCTTCGTCTCAGTTTTGCACTGTCAGTGGTTTTAGGATCAAATTCTAGACTCCACCAGCATTGAAGACCTGTGAAGTGGAGTAGGATGTAAGAACTCCGGTCTCTGGGAGACAAGAGCCCTGGCTCTGGTCTTGGCTTTGCTGTTAACTAGCTAGGAGACTTTCAATGTATGGGTACTGCTTTAACAGTTAAGCTCTCTACGCTCTCATTTTCTTTTCTGCAAATAGGAGGGATGTTGAACTCAATCCAATTTTATGGGCCAGTAGATTTTATTTAAAAAACAATTTGGGAGACTTATCTGGGTTGCCCAACTTTTCATTTCGGCCAAGTTAGAAAACTATCATATATATATATATATATATATATATATATATATATGAATATTAAAATTAATTGGGATGTATGTATGTCATATTTCTATACATTTTTTAAAAACTAATTGTGATAATAATGAGGAACAGAGAAAGACTATATTTATTTTTTAAATTCCAAATTGCCATATATAATCACTGTCTTTTCATAAAAGAAAGACTATTTTAATATGACAAAACTGGGGAAATTTTAATTTCAGACTAAAGAACAATCCTTTAAATAGAATTCATCTTGGTTTTTAAAGAAATGTGATAGATTATCCAAATATATCTCAGTTTTCTGTGGACCAGTGAAAATTTTATCATAAAACTCATGATTGAGAACGAATAATTTGTAAGATCACTTGTATCTCTTACATTCTGTGATTCTATGAAGCTCTTAGTAGAACATTTTACTGCTGTTTCCTCCACCCTTCAAACCCATTAGAACTCTCTCATGAAAGCCACTGAGAGGCAGAGGTTGGCAATGAATGTTGCTCTCCTTGCATATGAATGGCTTTCACTCCATCAATCAGTTACTTGGCTCCCCATCCCCATCCTTTTCTTTCTACCCCAAATCCTTGTGTGTGTGTGTGTGTGTGTGTGTGTGTGTGTGTGTGTGTGTGTGTGTTTGAAGTCTGTCTTCCTAAGGTCATAAAATCCTCCTTATGTTTACTTGGAACTCCGAGAGAGAAAATCTCTCATCACTATGGCACCAAAAGGTAAAGATAAAAATTATGAACAACAAAATGACAACAAATACATACCTGCCAACAAGTGAATCTAAAAAGTGAATAAAAAATCTGATGAACAGAATGGACTGATAAATAGAATCAGGGACATAGAAAGGGAGTGGACTGACAATTCTCGGGGAGAAGGGAGTGTGAGGGGTGCGGGAAGAGACTGGACAAAAATCTTACACCTGTGGATGAAGACAGTGGCAGGGGGTAAGGGCATGGGATGGGGTGGGGAATCAGGTGGAGGGGAGCTATGGGGGAAAAAATAGAGGAACACCTGTAATAATCTGAACAATAAAGATTTATTTAAAAAAAAGAAAAAGAAACCCAGGACTCCTTAACGGTACCCAGTGTCACAGGAGCAGAGAGCGCTGAGCACGTCTGAAAGGGCGCCTCCTGCAGGCGCACTGGGTCGGGTTTGGAGGACACTCAGGGCCACCTTCTAAGCCTGAGGCCTTTGGTCAAATCATTCCCCAAATTCTGTGTGGGCTTGTCCCAAAAGTGTAATATGACCAATTGCAGTTTCTTGGGTTCATTTGGTCAGCCTCCTGTGGACTTTCAGCCAAGTCTCCTAGGCTGGCTTCTAAGCTTGTGATACAAAGATGTTTAATAGTCCCAGGCCCCTGCCTCCTGTGGCTATTAATTTATACTATGTTTTTCAACTCCTTCTTTCTCTGTGCCCTTCATAAACGCTGTCACCTGAGTAGATCTTGAAGGAAATGCTGATGCAGATCTAAACTTTGGGGGTGTTTTTCTCCTTGGTTACAGACACTTGGTAAATGATGTTTCAGGTGACGGGCAAACCCATTGTCGGGAGAGAATAGCACCCCTTATCTTACAGTAGCTAATCTGTGGCCCAGGCACTCGGTAAAAAGGGACCTTCCCTTGTGTGTGTTTGGGAGAGGGGTGAAGTCCGGGCCTCTGTTTTGTTTGTCATCTGTTTTTGTTTTTGTTGTTGTTGTTTTAAACTTCACCCAAGGATATTTTTCCATTGATTTTTAGAAAGAGCGGAAGAGAGAGGGAAACACAGAGAGAAATATCCATGTGAGAGAAGCACATCGATTAGTTGCCTCCTGCACAAGCTTCAACCAGGGCCCTGGCTGGGGAGGAGCCTGCAACCAAGGTATGTGCCCTTGACGGGAATCGAACCTGGGACCCTTGGGTCCAGAGGCTGACGCTGTATCCATTGAGCCAAACCGGCCAGAGCTCATCTGCTTATTGGTTGGATGTTTGCCCAGAGAAAGGAAAGGCATACAGTTTCAGGAGCCAAAGAAAGCATATAGGATGAAATCCCCTCGTCTTAAACATACAGCCCCATCGGGATCAGCACCCCAGGCAGAGCCCACCGACCTCTGGCGGCCTTGGGCACCGGCTTTGCTCCTGCCTTTTTCCTGTAGGCAGTTTTGGGGGGGAATATAAAATATGGAAGACAACAGCCTGTATTATATGGCTTCTTCTGTCCTCCCCTTTCTCCACCCTGCTCATTATTAAGAGGCTGCCCCTTCCCCAAGCCCGTGGACATGTCTACGTCAGTGTGGGGGTATTTTAAAGCAATTTAAAGTCACCCCCATTTTCCCCATCAGAAATTTCTGCCACTCTGTCAGCCTTGGAGGCTTCCTAATACAGGTGAACAATATCCCATTTTGTTAGGCTGGAAGACTCAGCATTTTGTTTTTCTTTGGCGGGGGGAGGGGAAGGGAATAGTTTGAGTAGCAGCATAGAATCCATCAGCTAGCTTCTGAAGCTACTGCTCTGGATGGAATTCTAGGTATCTGGAGTCGGCAGTGGTGTTTTGAGCATAAGCTCCTTGCTCTCAGGTGCCTCTCGGCTGTGCTGCGGTTTCGGACAGAAGGCCTCTGTCTGCGAGGCTGAGGGCTCATTTCACCACAAACCAGGAGCAAGGTTTGCAGTTGAGCTGTCAGGCCGGGTTTGCATGTTGGCAGTTAGTTTAGCTTTGCTTCTTCCAAGCAATTGTTTTCCTTACTTAAAAACAAATTGCAGGCCATAAAGCTTTTACTACTACTTAGGATGGGCACACACTCTGTTATTGGACATCTTCAGTCCCCTTGTGCACGTGCATGCGTGTGCGTGTGTGTGTGCGTGTGCGTGTGCGTGTGTGTGGTTATTGTTGTTGTCGGGGCCGTCCCTGTAGTTTCCCGGAGCTGGAACTCCTGGAAGCCATGTACCAGGAAGGACAGGTATGTAAGGGATGTCCACAGAGAGGGAGCGCTCCAGGCCCCGATCCCTGGGCTGCCATGCCAGCAGTTTAGCTTCGGGACCAGAGCCCAGTGCCCTGCCTGTGGCAAAAGGGGAAACTGATCCCCGGTGCCCTGTTAATACTAAGCTGGCTCTCTGTGCGCAGGTGAGAAAATGCAACCCTCTGTTTCTCCAGGGACAGATTCGTTTCCAGGGTGGCAAATATTACATCTCACCTTTTTGCCTTACACAACGGTGAGACTGAGAGGTGATCTGGGCAACCTGCCCAGCAAGACATTTCTGATGTACCGTAGACAGCACAGTGTGGAGCTAAGCATGTGTCCTGACGGCATTTACAGCGCATAGCTTTTTTTTCCTCTCTCTCTTTTAATTTTGCTGCTCTTTATTTGCAGACAAGGAATTGAGAAAGAAAGAAAATGAATGCTTTGACTAGGTCCTTTGCCTCTTAAAATAGCATTAGCAAAAGCCCATCTTATTCTTTTTCTTGAGAAAAGGTACCTTTTATTTTCACAAAAATTAACCGAGCCCACTCTTTCCCCCAGCCCATCTGTGTTCACTTGCTATTCTTGCTGCTCTGTTTTTGAAAGCTCATTTTAAAATTACATGAAAGCAACCCCGTTATGACAAAATTAGAATTCTGGTAGGAAAGGCTTACCGTAGGCTGTCGGGGGAGACCCAGCGAGATCTGTGCATTTTATCTCAACCTCTCTGGGTTCAGCGCACAGTTCAGTCAGTTTATAATTACTTCCCTAGGGCAGGTATGGGTGTCTGCTCTGGAGAAATAACAAATTCCAAAGTAGACTCCTGGTTCAAAGATGGCACAGAGAAAATCTGTTTTGATCTACATGTTTTCATCTTTCTGGAGCTTCTTCCAGAACATTTCTTTAGACGTCATATAATTCTAAAATATTGAACATATTTTTTTCCAACCTTCCATCAATATGCTACCTCTTTCCTTTTCAATCCCACCCCTTCCCACCCACCCGGTATTGTTAGTCGTTGGGTCCTGCTGATCTTTAACTCCGAATTATTTCTCAAATCTGCTTCCTTAGTATGTACTGTTGATTCTGTGGCTACATCTTCATAATCACTGTCCTGGTTTAGGCTCTTCTTGTCCAGGTCAGTGCCTGGCTTATATTGTGAGTTTCATTAATTGGGATCAGTGAATGAACAAATGAATCTGGACTATAGCACTGTAATTGGGCGGGGGGGGTGGGGGGGGGGACGGCGGGAAGGGAGGGTCTCTTTAAAGCTATCTCCCATCCAGTTACTAAAGTTATCTATCTAAAATGCAAGTCTCACTTTGATACTCTTCAGCTTAAAAAACCCCTTAGATGTCTCCCACGTCAAATACCAGCTGCCTCCAGACCCATCTCCCACCCTGCCTCACTCACACCCCACCCTGGCTTAGAACCGCCCTCCCGCCCATAGGGACCACCCACCCCTTCTTTGATGCATAAACCCCCTACTCTTTCTTTCTTTCTTTTTTTTTTAAATCCCCATCAAGAATATAATTTTATTGATTTTAGGGGGAGAGAGAGAAAAAGATAAATGTAAGAGAGAAACATCAATTGGTTGCCTCCTGTGCCCTCCCCAACCCGGGATCGAACCCGCAACCTTTTGGTGTACAGGACAATGCTCCAACTAACCGAGCCACCCAGCCAGGGCTAACCCCCTACTCTTTCTTCAAAGCTCATATTTTCTCCTTAGAAATCTTTCCCCCACTTGCTGGGCCCAGTAGCTTCTTTGTTGCTCGGGGTTTTGTAGTGACATAGATGTTTAGGGCTCATCTTGTGCCAGAGCTCTCCTGTCTTTCCCTCCACGAGTCAACCTCAGATGAGCTATCAGAATTTCCTACGGAGCCAACGTTGGGAGCCTCAGGCTTGTTCTCTTTGGCTTGAAGCTAGAAAACTAATCTACGCTAAACACAAAATGAAACCAAGCAATAGCCAGACTGTGTAGTCTGCTCCTTCCTCTCCCCCTCACCCCCCGGCCAGTCTCTCTCTCCTCCTCTCCTTCTTTACATTTGTTTTCAACATAATGCGCCAAAGCAATACTGTGGGATAACAGATTCATTAAACCTGGGTGCCTGCAAGTCTCGGTTCTGCTACCCACCAACGATGCCCTTGGTCAGCCCTGAGAACTCTTCAGGCCTCATAACCTCCTCTGTAAAGTCTCATTAGATGGCGGTTACATGAATTGAACTCTGAGGTCCCATCAATTTCTGACACTGATTCAAAGACCACATGGAACCTCTAACCCAGATCTTCTCAACCAGGGTCCGTACTTGTATGTCTGGGAAGATGATGAAAGAACGTCAAGGGATTCACGAGTCCCTGAAATTCTGTAATTCAGGCCTGGCCGTCAATCCGCGTGAGTTGGTCATGTCATCTAAGTCTCCAGAGGTGTTTTCTGGCCTTTTACCTCCCTCAAGGTAATGAGTTGGTCATGTCATCTAAGTCCCCAGAGAGGTTTTCTGGCCTTTTACCTCCTTCAAGGTAATGATAGTTTATGGCTGTCCTGCTATGTGCTATTATACATTAGTATCATCATCGTTTTTGAGAATAGCAATAGTTTGCTTTCCTTTTTGTAATCTTCGGGGTGGTTTTTTATTTTTAAGATATTTTTATTGATCTCAGGGAGGAAGGAGAGGGGGAGAGAGAGAGAGAAACATCAATGATGAGAGAGAATCATTGATCGGCTGCTTCCTCCACACTCCCTACTGGGGATGGAGCCCATAACCTGGGCATGTGCCCTGACTGTGAATCAAACCTGTGACCTCCTGGCTCACAGCTGCCAGGCCAGGGTGGTTTTTAAACTGTTTCGTTGTTGTTGTTGTTAATCACCATTAGATGTTCTGCAGGGAGCTGGAAGGCTAGCTGGAGGGGGAAGATGGTGCACCAAGAAGAAAACTAACTTCCCCCAAGTCCCACCCAGAGGAGCAACAGCAGCCAGGGCTCTGGGTTTGGAGGGCCAGCTTTTCCGTTTCCGCTTGATCAGATGAATGAAATTGCTTTCCAGTATCCACCAGCCCCCAGGTGCCATCAGGATTTCAGGCCCAGCCATCAATCTGTAGAGCAGGGTGGGGAACCTTTTTTCTGCCAAGGGCCATTTGGATATTTATAACATCGTTCGCAGGCCATACAAAATTATCCACTTAAAAATTAGCCTGCTATATTTGGTCAAACATTTAATTTATCTTATCCCTAATGCCTTTGCAGGGCCAGACCAAATGATTTCTCAAGCCTTATGCGGCCCACGGGCCGGATGCGGTCCACGGGGCGGAGTGTAGAAGCAGGCAGCCGTGCTGGGACCTCAGTGTAGGTGGAAAGCCAAGGCGTGGTGTTCTGGTTTTCACTCTTAGCTCTGCACTTCTGCAGATGAGCCCCTGCAGCTCCAGGCCCACTCCCCAAGTGTCTTCTTTTCCCATTCCCCATCACCAGCTCATATCAAGTGCCTCCTGTGTGCCAGGTACTATGCTAGCCCTAGGGAAGCAGTCTTGAGCAAAATAGCTATGGAGAACATACAGCCATGCATATAGCACAGGTCTTGTCCTCCAAGAAATAAGTCTAGAGTTCAGAAAAGGCTTGACTAACACTGAAAAGGGCAACTCGTGGTATTGGATCTTATGGCATGTTACTTACCCAGGAGCTGTTGCTTCTCTGACAGGCCCCTCCTAAACAGTGCTGAGGGAGGGTCAATAAGAAACTCGAAGGACCTCTTCCACTAGCAGTGATACTCTTCAAGGGAGTGTATTACCGAACCACTCTATAAAATTCCCAGCAAGCGTTTTATGAGGGCCCAGAATAACTCCCAAAGCTCCTGTGCTCCCTGCTAGAGAACACATCACCTCCGAGAGATTGGTAAACCTGAGCCAGCACGCTGGAAATTTGGCAGGAAGCTCAGAAATTAGCACTTGGCCAGGCATTGTGTAATTCCTATGAAAATTTCAGACTAACGTCAAGTAAATGTGTCAGGAGAGTTATTTGTCAGTGAATAGCGCGTTGACTAGACCCCGGGTCTGAACAGGGTCTGGCTCTAGTTCATACCTGGCGCACAGCCATCCTTAGAGGTCATTGTGAAGGGGCTGAGAGTCAACCATGGCTCTGCACCATGGGCAGGAAGGCTGACTCAAGCGAGCTCCCAGAGCAGACTTGCATACAGCTAACAGTATAGATAGAGCACTTAGTGATTGCTTCCTGCTGCCCCAGGCACTGGTCCTAGAAAGAAGACTGAACACTATCTCTGCACCTGAGAAGCTTCTCATGTGCCCAGGCCACTTTGGAAGACCATGTGGTCAGCACGGTGACAGAGACAATGCCCAGAGGACTAAGGGAGCACAGAGGCCAGGGTAGAGGAGACCTGCTTGAGATCACCCTGAGCTGCGAGAAGCTTCTTCGTATCTGTAAAGATCTAGCAACAAGGAGAGTGAGAGTGCTAAAGCACAGAATGTGAGGGTGGGGATGTGCTGTCAATCCAAAAAGCTAGAGAAACAGTGGGCAGGGTGGGGTTAGCATGATACAAGAGACGTGCAGCACCTAGGGTGCAACATTTAAGGCAGCACTCACTCTCAGGGTTGTGTACCTGCTGGGTCAGCACCTGAGAGTGAGTGTGTCCTTAAATTTTTCACCCTAGGTCCTCACTTGCCTCACCCTGGTCCCAGCCGTGCAGTTGGACCTTCTATGTCATCCCAAGGAGCTGGGACATAACTTTAGATCATGGAGTGCTTTGAAGTGTTTCAAGCCAGGGTATTGCCCTAGCGAGATTGGTATTTTAGAAATACCACCCAGCAACTGTTGGGCGTGGGGCTTCACTGGAGACCAGTGAAGAGGCTAATTTATTTATTTTTTAATATATTTTTATTGATTTCAGAGAAGAAGGGAGAGGAAGAGAGAGAGAAAAAAACAACAATGATGAGAGAAAATCATTGATCGGCTGCCTCCTGCACGCCCCTCACTGAGGATCGAGCCCGCAACCCAGAATAGAACCTGGGACCCTTCAGTCTGCAGGCTGACTGACGCTCTATTCACTGAGCCAAACCAGCTAGGGCTGAAGAAGCTATTTTAGTAGTTCCAGCAAGAGATGAGGACTTACACTAGAGGGCAGATGGAAGAACTATAGTTTTGTAACAGAATTTAAGAGGTAAAATCAGGAGGCCTGAATTGAATGTGGTAGAAACAGAAAGGTTGTATGACGACTCCTAGGTTTCTAGACAGCTCCAGTCGACATGGAGCTATTGAGTCATAAGTAGAGGAAGAGGAGGAGGAGGAGGAGGAGATGGCATGGGGGCAGGATAGGGGTTGGTAAAGACTGGGAGAGGGATTTGGGATTAGAAAATATTTGAGATTAAGGTGCCTGTGGGGCATCCAGTGATGTCCAGCAAGCAATTAGATGGGTACAGTGTTAGGAGACAAAGGAGAATTTAATCAACGTGTACTTTGTAGAGAAAGCCATGTGGATTTCCCAGGGAGGAACCTTAGTTTGAGAAGAGCAATCGTCTAAGCATTGCACCCAGGGGAACCCAAGAAAAACACCACCAATATTTAAGGTGCAAGAAAGGCTCACACTAAAAGCACCAGGGAAATGACCAGAAGAAGAGGCAAAGAGGAGAAAGGGTGACCAGAAGTCTTGGAGAGACCGACCGCAGCCATATTCCAGAGAGGTCAGGCCAGGGCATACGTGGGCTGTAGCGGCTGTTCCTGCTGACCCCATTTACAGAGTGCAATGGTTAGATGCCCGCCTGTGACATTTGGAGGAGTAAGTGAATGTGAGGAGAGTCAGGGAGTACAGGCCAATGAGCAGTTCCCGAGGAAGGCAATGTCCTTGAATACCGAATTCCAGGCCCCACCAAGAGATTCTGGTTCATTTGCTTTAGAATAGACCTGGGAATCTGCACATCTAGAAGCCACGGGGTTGACTATGCTTACAACATTTTGTGAAAGGAAGAAGAGAAGGTGCCTCCATACAGTAGAGATGCAGGAGCAAGGGAGAGGTTTTTTAGGGGGAGAGGAGCTGATGGGGGGCAAGTACAATGTTTGTCTGAGGTGCGGAGAGTGCAGGTGGAGACTGAGACCGTGAACTGGCAGTCGCCTCAGTCGGTGCTTCCATGGGTTTCCCCATTTCTCTCAGAAGCATGGAGTGAGGAGCCGAGAAGGCGGATTGTGGGATGATCCCAAGTTGGGGTTTTGTCCTGTAGGAGGGGCAGTAGGACAGGGTGTATGGTAATAAGTCAATAAGAGTGTCACCAAGTGGCCCAGAGACAATGGGCCCCAGCAGGTAGCAGAGGACCCAAGGGACCTGATGGGTGCCATGGCAGGGGCCCTGGAGAACAGGGCCCACTCAGGAGGGGGCAGGTCTAACAGCATGCCCTGCAGGAAGTCTGCAGTCAAATCTTTCAAATGGCAGCAAATCCCTGGATGCCATGTTGATGGGAGTCTAGGATGGAAAAATTCTCTGCATGAAAATCTTCTGCCCAACCGTGAAGTGTAAAATTACCTTCTTATCTGAAAACACCATGTAGCTGGGTTTAGCATACCCTCCCCCACTGCAAGTCAAAGTCAAATCAGAAAATACTCAGTGGAAAGAAAAAGAAAAAAAACAGCAGCAGAATAAAGCGGCAAACCCAAAAAGCATCGTCAGAGGAAAGGGCAGACCTGCAGCAGAGGCAAGCCTTGGCGTTGTGTGATCTGTGAACATTTACAGAAAGGTGACTTCACAAAAAATCCAAGGTGCTTGACTTGCCAACCACTGGAATGAAGTCAAAATCCCCACCCAGGGCGTTGCTTTTAATTATCATTCTCTTGATGTTGTTTCCTAAAATAAGAACAGGCATTCGAGAGATGATTTCACCAAGATGGCTTATTTAGGAGTCATGTGAGTACCTGTGCCGTGCCCCAATACCTCTGCTTCCTTGTGCAAATTTGACGGACTATTCTGAACCTGACTAGATAAGGAGACATAATTGGAGCAGCTGGGCTGGAAGCACAGCTGGGCCGTCCCCATGGAGACCAGACTCCCTCGCTCTCCCCATCGCCCCAGCGTGCCTCCCCTCCCTTTTTTTCCTGAGATGAACACACAGCACGCCTGAGCCTGCCTCTCCCTTAGATGATCCCCACACCAGTGCCCTTCACCTGGAATGTGCGCACAGATCGCTGGGAAACTTGTGTTTTTTTTTCTTGTGTTCTTTTTTTATTAAGGTATTATATGTGTACATATCTTACCATTGCCCCCTCCCCCCACTCCCATACATGCCTCACCCCCCAGGGAAACTTGTGAACATGCAGATTTTGACTGGGGTGGAGCCTGTGGGTCCGCATTTCTAACCATCCCTAAGGGATGTGGTGCTGGGTCCACCTCACGCTTTGAGTGGCTATTTAAAGGCTCTATAAAGCTGTCTAGGCTCCAGTGACTTTGTGGTTTTTTCCTTTTTGGCACCTATCTCCCCGTTTGCTCCCCTCCCCAGCAACCCTGTGTCCTCCTGCTGCCCCCTTAGCTACTTTTCTTTCTCTCCCCCTCCATGCTTCACACACCCCACTTGCCCTCTCTTATCAAAAGCCATTGTCATTCTACAAAAAGCAGCTCTCAGCCAATGGCCTCTGTAGATAAGACAAGCTAAAAGTTTGGCTTTAAAAAGAGGTAGGAGACCTAACTGGTTTGGCTCAGTGGGTAGAGTGTCCGCCTGTGGGCTGAGGGGTCGTGGGTTTGATTCCGGTCAAGGGCACATGCCTGGGTTGCCGGTAGGCAGCCCATCAATGATTCTCTCTCATCACTGATGTTTTTATCTCTCTCTCCCTCTCCCTTCCTCTCTGAAATCAATAAAAATGTATTTTTAAAAATACATTATTTTTTTAAAAAGAGGTAGGGGAGAAATAACCAGATATTACCATGCATCCCTGAAGGGAACAACCTGCTCCGTTGTTTGTCATGTGAGCCAGTGGCCCTCAGCCCTGGAAAGTCACAGTTGGAAAGGATCTTATCTTCTCCAACCACCATCTACCTGTCCAATATTTGAATCCCAGAAATGTGGGGTCTGCCAGCACTCAGGTGCCCCCGGGACAGGAAGTTCACTGTCCATCCTGGGTCAGCGTGTCAGAAATGCCTTCCTGATATTGAACTGAAATCTGTCTACCCAGAGCTGAGCCCCCCCTGGGCTAGTTCGTGGGTCCCTACAGAGCAGGCTCCAGGCCTTGGAAGGAAGCTATCATGTCACCCCAAGTAATTCCTTCTTCAGGCAGCACATCCACAGGTCCTCGGCTATTCTCGTGCCGTGAATTGGCCATCTGGTCCTTCTCTGATCCCACTTCTGCGCCTCTGCCTGTGATGCCTGTACTGAAAAAAGTAACCGAAAACGGTCTCCACCTCATTACCCCCGACATGACTCCCATCGAACTTACTGCCAACCACATCCTCAAAGTCATTTTCACACATGCTGGTGCTCAGCCACATCTCCCTCGTCAGTAATCATTGTAGTAATTAGACTGCGCATTTATGCGAGTTCGTATAACAGGATGGTTAAGAGCCCAGGCTCTGGAACCAGACTGGGTGTGAAGCGCTCTACAAGCACCACCTAATCGCTAGCGATCACCATCATCATCACCATCACGACCATCGCCATCATCACTGTGCTAAGCACTTCGCCTCCATTCACTGTTTTAATCCTCATGGCAACTTCATGAGGTGGGGGCTCTATTATCCCGGTTTGATAAGTGAGAAGTAGGTGTTATGCTTCGGTCCTGCCTCAGTTGAAGAAACAGACGCGTGGAGAGGTCGGGTAACCTGCACCAAGTTAAACAGGTGATTGGCGGAGCCAAGTTTCCCTAAGTCCAATGTCTGTGCTGCTATCCCCCTCAGCTACAGTCCATACTCACCGCTGCATTGCCGAGTACTTCCTACAGGGAGGCAGGGCGCTTGACCTGCCTTATCTGATTTAATTTCCATAATCCCATGAGGTAGACATTCTGGTCATCCCCCTTGACAGATGAGGAAAGTAAGGTCCAGAGAAGCTGAGCAACCTCCACACATTTTTACAGCAAGGAAAGCCAGGCTTTATAGCCACCCAGGCCTGCCTGGCTCCAATATCCATTCTAATATCTATTGAGTTTGACGGCCAAACAGGCGAGCAGGGTGCCCTGGGAGGCTGATGGCAGTAATTGGTGATCATGACTCCGGATATCCACTGCGACGCAGGGGCACACAGTTTGCCGCATCAGCCCCATTTTCTGAGCTGTCATTAGGGGCAATTTCCACTTTCTCTGATGCTTCATTTTCCTGCAGTTTCCGAAAGCTGCTGATTTGCTCAGATTAAGACAAGCTTCTGTGCCTTTCACATGGCAGTTTGCTGTACGTGCTGCCAGAAGGAGGAGGAGGAGGAATCCTAAACAGGAGACCTTGATGTGTGATGCAAAGCCTTTGCCACGTGGCAATAGGAGGAACCTGCCAGTACACACACTCCCAGGCTGCATTTCTTCACCAAACGCCTGAGGTTATGTGACTGCATCATTGCAAATGTACATTTCAGTATCAGGTCACGAGAGGGCATCTCGTTTGATGATGAGCAGCAATATAGGCAGAACATATTCACCAACCTGCAGATCAGCGATTCTTAACCAGGCATACATTGGCTGGGCTTCAGAGGGCCTGGGAACATTCTGTATGTGTCTCTGCATTTTCCTGGAGAACCCATAAACTTTTATAATATGCCAAAGGAGTCCGGGACTCAAAAAGAAAAAGCAGTTTAAAATCCATTGCTCCAGATTTTAAAAGCACTAAGAAGCTTCAAAAAACAAAACACCTGAATTCCTTTTTAAAGAAAATGCCAATTCCCCTAGAGGTGCAGGAATGTACCTTTCTTTCTCATGAATGATTTATGCTCTGTATTTCGGGAGGGAGGGAGGGAGAGAGGGAGAGGGGGGGGGAGAGAGAGAGAGAGCGAGAGAGAGAGAGAGAGAGAGAGAGAGAATGTGTGTGTGTGAGAGAGAGAAATGTGCCAGCCAAGAGATAGGACCTCCTTCATAGCATTCTCTCAAGTAAACCTCACAGTATCGGTATTAGGTAGATACCAATATTAACTCCATTATATATGGGGAAATTGAATCTTACCGAGGCATACAAACTTACCCAAGGTTAGTTAGCAAGTCCATCTAAATTCTAATATGTCGTACCTAGATTTGTAAAATACAGGATAAATCATAGAAAACAATTTTTAATAATATACTTAATATTTCTTAACATTGACTTTTTAAGAGAGAAAAGAAATTACTGGAGAAATTTTTCTAGAAGTCTATGCCAGATTTCCCTCTCCCTCTTTTTTTTCTTTTCTCTTTTCCCAAAATAACGCATAATTGTGACGATAAACAGGACGTGCCAGTGCGGAGGACTGTGTGGCGGGACTGTGATGTTATGCCTGCGGTGGTGTTACTGGGCTGTATGAAAATGAGAGAGAAAGGGCCCTGCCAGGAAGGGAGGGGCTAAAAAACGAGCGACCGAGGAGATGCAGTGACTCCTGCAGTGACCATCTGTTCATCTTCTCAGAGAGGCAGCCCCGAGGGCCACCAGGCAGAGAGAAAAGCTCTCTCAGATGATGGGAAATTAAAAGCTTTGAATTAAAATTCACCCCAGGTGGATTTTTCTGTCAGACACTGAGAAAGTGTTCATGCTCAGATGTTACAAAAAAAACACATTTTGCCAACTTAGTTATTTGATCAGGAGTCCACAGTAATTAATTCACCTTCTATTTCTTCAGTCTTTTGCCCCCCAAAATAAATCAGAGCTAGAAGTCCATGGAACACGTGTAATATAAATGTGCCTTGCCTGTGCCCCAAATGCAATTTTCCAGGTGGCAGGAGTCCATTTCTGTGGCTTGTCCAGTTAGCCAACCCCGCCTCCCCTTCAAGAGTGGGCTCCTGCCCCCACCTCTGGAGAACCTTTCCTGCCCCCATGGCTGCCTTAGGTGCTGCTTCTCTCTGCTCCCCCAGAGCCTCTGAGTGCCACTCCTTGCCTTTGTCACACTCTCCTGCAAGTTTTTATATTTGTGTGTCTCTTTGACCAGATTCTAGACTCCCTGAGGTTAGTTTCATGCCTGGTACATAAAAGATGCTCAAAAATGGGTAACCTGGCCCTAGCTGGTTTGGTTCAGTGGATAGAGCGTAAGGCCTGAGGACTGAAGGGTCCTGGGTTCGATTCCAGTCAAGGACACATGCCCAGGTGTGAGCTTGATCCCCAGTAGGGGGCATGCAAGAGGCAGCCGATCAGTGATTCTCTCTCATCATTGATGTTTCTAACTCTTTCTTCCTCTCCCTTCCTCTCTGAAATCAATGTATATAAAGAACACTACTCATTTTTTAAACGAGTAACCTAAAAAATTTGTATTTTTCCCCTATCTAAAAGTAATAGCAAGGGCCATAGCCGGTTTGGCTCAGCAGATAGAGTGCCAGACTGCGAACTGAAAGGTCCCAGGTTCGATTCTGGTTAAGGGTACATGCCTGGGTGTGGGCTCGATCCCCAGTGGGGGACTTGCAGGAGGCAGCCGATCAATGATTCTCTCTCATCATTGATGTTTCTATCTCTCTCTCCCTCTTCCTTCCTCTGTGAAATCAATAAAAAAATATATAAAATAAAAGTAATTGCAAGGATTAGTGTCCTTAAGGTAGAATCATTTACAATCACTTCTATGTTAAATTGGGGGGAGGGGTACATTAACCTCCCACCAGGACTTGAGTTACCTATTGCTATTTAATAAATTATTTCAACACTTCACTTATTATCTTTGTTTCTTGGGTCAGGGATTTAGACAGCACATTATCTTGCTTCTGCATATGAGGCCTAGGGCCTCTGCTGGAAGTTCAGAACCGGGGGCTGGGATCATCAGAAGGCTCACTCACTCACCTGCCTGGCAGTTAATGCTATCTATTGGTTGGGAACTTAGCTGGGACTGTCGGCCAGAACACCCCACACATGGCCTTGTGATGTGACTTGAGCTTCCTTAGGTCATGGCAGCTGGGGTCCAAGGGCACATGTCCCGACAGACAGAGTCCCAGGCCAAAATCATTCTGGTTTTGGAACCTGGCCTCAGGAATCACAGCATCCCTTGCCACATTCTGTTGGTTGAAGCAATTGTAAAGTTCCATCTAAGTTGAAGGGAGGGAACAGAGGCTCCCCACCACAGTGAAGGGGTGTCAACATAGGAAGAGCATGTAGGATGGGGTATATACTGTGTGGCCATCTTTTAAAAATGCCATCTGCCATACGCAGTCATGGGGAAAAGGCCAAATTCCTCATAATGGAATATGTGTAAAACTCCCTTATGGGAGATCAGAGCAGTGACTCGAGGAGGTGGATTTCACGAAGGCAGTGGGTTTTTCCTTTGCTTCCAGAGGACGGGTAATTATATCTCTGCCAGAAGTGCAAATAGAAAGAAGACCTAATGCCTCTTTGTTAGACCCCACTCCAAGTCACTTCTCATTCCTTGCTCATGTCACTCCAACACCACTCTTGTCATAATTCTTGATTATTTCATTATCCATAGTGATGATACCCCAACTTCTCAGCTTCTTCACATCCTCTCTTCCAATGATCTTATCCTCCCCCCTTCTCAGCTACTCACTCCTATGGTCACAATTGCAGCCTTCCATGATTACTATTTAAGATGTCTACCAGCTCCAATAATTATTTGATGCTATACGTACCTATATAATCTCTGATCTTACCACCTTTCCACTAGCCCTCACTTCCTCATGACCTCACTCCCCCCAGATTAGGTCAGAAGTCCATCGTTAGAATTGTCCTTTGACATAAGCTCTCAACTCCCTTGCACCCTCCCTCTTCTTTGTATTCTACTAACAAAACTCACCTCTGGTTAATACCCATTCCCCCCCTCCCATCCCCCGCCCACCCTCCACAGATGCCAATAGGCAGCTACTGGTCTCACTCTGAATCCCTGACAGTAACCTCAATTGGGTCCTTAATGGTGCCCACAGTTAGACTTGCCCTGAAATGGGGAAGCAGAAATGCCTCCTCAGGGGGTGCCTGTGCCCCAGAGCTTTAACCCACGCCTTCGGACCAGAGCCCACCATCTGCTAGGCATTGCTGTCAGACTTCAATGCACACCGGGCCAGCCTGCAGCAGAATCCTCTTCAGAACACAGCTTCTCTCTGCCAACACTTCAGCTTCCTGGCGGCTTCAAAACCAAAGTCTAGTGATGTGACAACCTCTACAAGGGCACCCTCTCCATTTCCGTTGCGTTTTCTCGACACTCAGTGTTGCTGAGAGCTATTTTGACATCTCCTTCTATTCTTAGCACCAAAGCACAAAGGTAGAACTGCACATTCGTGAGAAAAACCAAGAACACTTGGGGGTGGGGGTGGAAGGGGCTCTAACCATGCCACTCCAGGGTGCGGTGGAAAGCACTTGAGAAGGGGCCTGGAGACTTTGACACTGTGGGGATGTGTCACCCTGGGCAAGTCCCTTTAGCTGTCTGGATCCCAGACTCATCATCTGTCAAGTGAAAGGACTAGATGAGGTAATTCGTAAGGTTCTTTCTAGATCTTTCATTCTGACTTTGTCACAGGATACGACACCATTCACAGTTACCCCCGTTTTTTCATTGTCATCGTCAGTTTTTCCATTCTTGCCCAGAGGGTACAAAGATAAATAGGACACCGCCCTGGCCCTCTAGGAACTCATTCCTTTTAGACAAATAGCTTGACATAACCCTGTAAATATGCCATAATGGGATGAATGTTTGGGGGAATGTATGTTTCAAGTGTGATGGGAACAAAGTAGAAGAGAGGATTAGTTCTCACTGTGGAGGTTGCAGCCCTTCACAGAGGAAATGGCAGTGAAGAATAGTCGTAAATGACCCCGTGGACTCTGCCAGAGCGTGGTGGGTGTGGGGGGCACAGAAAGGACATTCTGGTTATGAGAAAGGGCCCAAAGAGAGGGTGACTCCGGGAACAAATGCCAAATTTCCTGTGCGCCCAACCACTAGGCACAGGAGGGAGTGTGTGAGGGCATGAGGCTGGAAAAGACAGATTGGATCTGCTTGTGTGTGTTTTCTTTTCATTGAGCAAAACCTCACTTTAGAATTATCCCACGTTTCTCATTTTTAAAATCAGGGCTTCTCTGCCATTACATGGCCAAATATTTCCATGTAATGGGTAAGGCAGCAAATAACAGCAGCTTCGTTTTACAGAGAGGAAAGTAAAATAAATACTGATGTGTAGATTGCTCAGGATCAGGTCAACGGACTGGAAATTCGCCCTTGGGTCCTTATGTGATGAAAACTGCAGGACTTTCTTTTTTCCAAGTCAAGAGAAGTAATCTTGACTGACCTAGACAAATCACATTGGGACTGGCATAAGGTTAGATTTTGAGACAAGTATAGCTTTAGGGAAGAACTAAATACTGTGAATACCATATAAGGGAAGAAAGCATATCGTAAGTTCCCACTTAGCATATGGATGGGAAACCTTAAAAGCTTCTTGAGCCCCTGAGAACAGCTGCTGCTTTTTCCCAGTCTAATCCGTTCATAAGGAAACAGAGTTGCCTTTTTAAAAGTCACTTTGGGAGGTGGTTGGTCACCCAGACTTCACAGGACAATAGCGCCTGGGGTGGGGGTTGGGGGGGGGGGGTCACTGCCAAGATTTGGCTTTTGGCCTTACAGATCCAAAAAGTTCAACTATTCATTCTCCCAGAACAGATCAGGGGTTAAAGGGCCGCATCTGAACTCAAATGAGGTCGATGTTTATTTTATAAACAAAGCTCTTTCTATCGTGTCTCTAGCACCATCTGCTGGGAAAGGAAAGCGCCCTTGTTAAGAATACTTAAAGTTTCCCTAAACCAGTGTGGCTCAGTGGATAGAGCATCGGCCTGTGGACTCAAGGATTCCTGTCAAGGGCATGTACCTTGGTTTCGGGCACATCCTCAGCAGGGGGTGTGCAGGAGGCAGCTGATTGATGTTTCTCTCTCATCGATGTTTCTAACTCTCTCTCCCTCTCCCTTCCTCTCTGTAAAAAATCAATAAAATATTTAAAAAAAGAGAATACTTAAAAGTTGAACACGTCAGAAATCCTACTCAGCAAAGAGGAGAAGGGGAAAGGGAGAGGAAGGAGTGGCTAGGCAGAGACTAAGAAACAACATTAAGTATATTATACTGAAGTTACTTCCAGATAGATGTAACCACTGAAACAAAAGTACACACTTTCTAACTGATCAGAAACACACACAAACTGATCCTAGTAAAAGTTTCTTTTTAGGTAATAACTAGAATTCATAAACGCAGAACGCATGCCACAAAGTATAAGGATAGACCAAAGAACACTTAGGACATGTCTATGTCATGGTAATGCCACGGAATGCCCCTGTTAGACAACGTCTCCGAGATGGACTCCCCAAGCAAAACCCAGCGGCATGCCGGGTACAAAGCGAGCGGCTCAGGAAGGCTGGAGGTGTGAGACTTCACGAGCACACCAGACACCGGAAAGCCAAAGTGTCAGGGTCTCCATCTTAACGCCAGGAAAGGCTGGTTTCAGGACGAAAGCATCCAGTTACATGGAAGAGGTCACCTTGTAATGATAGGGGATGCAATCCACAATGAAGGGTCACACAAAAGTGAGCACATCTATCTACCCATCAGCCCATAAAGGAAACCTGAGGCATTTTCACAAAACGTGAGTAATACAGCCAATATTGACCTAGAAATGTTTTACGTATTAATAACTCCTGGATCAAAAAGGAAATCAGACAGTGCCCTCGGCGGTCCCGGATCTGTCTCTTACTTCAACTGTGTGTGGACAGAACGGACCCAGGGACGCCCCTTCTTCCAGCCTCTGACCACCCTCCACTGTCTGATCCAGTCACCACCTTCGGAACCACCTCCGAGACCAGCCAACACACTGGGTTCTTTTCTACCTTAACTCCTTATTGCCCAACAACCACGAGCTCCCAACTTCGTCAGAATTATTCCACCGAGGTGGAGGCTGCGGTCAACCGCCTGTGCAACCTGCACCTGCGGGCCTCCCGCACCTACCTCTCTCTGGCTTCTATTCCACCAGGATGGTGTGGCCATGGAGGGCGTGGGTCTCTGAGGATTTGCAGCGAAGACGCACGAGGGCGCTGAAGGTCTCTTAAAGTTGCAAAACCAGCGTGGTGGCCACCTTCTCTCCAGGTCGCGCTGAAGCCTCCCCAAGGAGGAGTGGGCAAAACTCAGGGCGCGTGGAAGCCGCCCTGGCCTTGGAGAGGAGCCTGAACCAGGCCCTCCTGGAGCTGCAGGCCCTGCTTCTACCCACAGACCCTCAGCTCTGGGACTTCCTGCAGAACCACTTCCGGGGTGAGGAGGTGAAACTCATCAGGAAATGGGCCACACCTGACTCACCTCTGCAGGTTGCCAGGCCCCACGTGGGTTGAGAATCACTCCTCTCAGGAACATTGTTGGTGTCTGGTTAGCCACTGCCAGGTGCTAAAGCTTGGTTATGAGCCCTGGGATATTTCAGCACTAAAGTGAGGAATGTCAACAAAGTGATGACATTTGGTTAGAACAACCATCACCCCTTATCCAGCTTAGCCCGTAACGGAAATTATGCATGTCCTTATTATTTTTATTTCTTCCACATGTGAATGATTCTGAATGTTACGACCACTGCCTTTGCAATCAGTAGCATCTTACAAATTTCAAAAATCGAATAATTCATTCTCCTTCGTAGGATCTGGACCCCCCCATCTCCTTTACAAATCGAAATGAAGGCAGAGAGGGGGAACCTGTGTGCCTTTAGGACACTGGCATAAACATTGGATTTGGGCACTTATCCCCCTTTTCCCTGCCTCTTCCCACCAGGAGAAGTTGCTCCAGTGCAAGGAACCGCATTTGACCTGAGGAAGCCGGTGGCGCTTGGGAAACACCTGCAGGACTTCCACGTCGGTGGCTTTGACCACAATTTCTGCCTGAAGGGCTCGAAGGAAAAGCACTTTTGTGCGAGGTATGTACTTTCCACTTCCTGCCGCTGCAGGGAAGAGGAGATAGCAACCCCTACTTGGGGAGCTTTTCCTCTGGCCACATCAATACCATTTACGACGCTACAGGGACCCAGTACCACATCCCATGTCTTTTCAAAGCTTATATTCCACGGTGAGCTCTGCAGAACTTTCCCGCCCCTTCCCCCCACCCACATGCCATCATCCCTGCCCCTGCCGGCATCCCGCCTCTCTCTGCTCCCACTCTCCAGCTCCGCCTGTTCTTTAAGGCCCCGTTTTTCTTAGAAGCCCTAATTTCCCCCCAAGTGAAGCCCCTTCTGCCTTCCCTGAACCCCCAGAGCCCTCTGTGCTCCCTTGACTTGTGATTTTGCTCTGCCCACGTCCATGCAAGGTTGGAGACTGACTTCTACTCAGCCCCTGCCTCTGCCTCATGCGTGCTTGCCACTAGCAAATGATCCGTGAGTGTTTGTAGAACGAGTGGATTTTCAACATGAGAAAACGATCCAAACTCTAAGAGAAAGAGCACTTAAAAAGCCTGCTTTCCCCCGGAGGCCCAGCCCCACGGTCCCAGCTGTGTTCTTCCAGCTCAAGCCTGCCTTTCTCCTCTGGGCCCACTGCTCACTCCTCCTGCCCGGCCCGCGCCCGAGGAGACCCTGCCTTCTCTCCAAACCGCCTCTTCCCCAAACTCTTTCCCCTTGACTTCCTGGTGGACTGCACAGGTGGGGACGTTTTGCTTCTCAGAGAGACTGGGAGGCCCAGGCTTTCTTTACAGAGACCAGGTGGGTACTCGGCTCTGTAGAGGCCTGGTTTGGAAACAAAAGAAAACAGTGACGCCAGCAGAAACCCCAGCAGATGTTGTAGGGGAAAGCTGACTAAAGAGCACAGCCCGCTCTGGTCCCAGGGAGGAAAGCGTGTCTTCCCAAAAACAGCTGGTTGTTTCACTCCAGCTCTTTCTGAGAAAGAATCCCAGCCCCTCCAGGACCCTAAAACCCTCAAATTGCCTCTCTCTAATCTGGCTGCCCCCAACACACACCACACACACACACACACACACACACACACACACCCTGGCTGGGGTGAACCTGTTTTGTCCTTCCCCAGAGAAACCAAAATCAGAGTGAGAAGTTGCTATTGAGGATCCTCAAAACCACCTGCTAATGCCTCACCTAGGAGGCTGTGGGAATTTCCCATGATGTTGTTACTCCCTGTCTCCTCCATATAGCTTGTCCCGGCTCTGTGACTGGGTCCGATCCCTGTTTCAAAGCTGCTTTCCCAGCTTCTGCCTGTCCCTATATGTGGCTTTATCCCCAGGGTCCATCATGCTGGAAGCGGGCGGGTACTGGACGTGTACACCACCCAGCCCGGGGTCCAGTTTTACACGGGCAACTTCCTGGACGGCACACTGAAGGGCAAGAGTGGAGCCGTCTATCCCAGGCACTCTGGTTTCTGCCTTGAGACCCAGAACTGGCCCGATGCAGTCAATCAGGTAAAGCTACAGGTTGGCCTGTTAGAGGGGTGGTGTGTCCAAGGTCACACTGTAGGACAGAGGTCATGACTCAGGTTTGTGTGAGTCAGAAGTCCATGTGTGTTCTCTTCTCCAACTCATAATAAACACAGGAAACACTTAGCCCTAAGTTACGAGCATGGCATTTACATATTTTTTAAAATATCTCTTATTTTGTGCCTTCAAAGCCTTTATTCAGTTTCATGTTTCTCATCAATACCTACTCATTTTCTACAACCACACTTTTAAGGCGATCCTTCATGTCTTCTCTTCTTATTTGCTTCCTCATAACTTCTTCTAGCTACTTCCTGGAGTAGTGAATGCTCTGCAAAGCACCTGCCTATGATAAGATGCATGTAGCTTGCACCAGAATATAAATCAACACACTGCTTCCTTCAAGAAAGTCTTGCTGCTACAAAGTGTGCTTAATGATATAGTTGATTTTCATTCTGGCTCAAATTCTTTATCTCATGGGAAACCAATAATAAACAGTTCTTTTTTTTTTAAGTATGTTTTTTATTGATTTTATATATTTTTTTTAATTGATTTCAGAGAGGAAGGGGGAGGGAGAGAGAGATAGAAACATCAATGCTGAGACAGAATCATCGATTGGCTGCCTCCTGCATGCCCCACACAGGGGATTGAGCCCACAACCTAGGCATGTGCCCTGACTGGGAAATTGAACTGTGACCTCCTGGTTCTTAGGTCGATGCTCAACCACTGAGCCACGCTGGCCAGACAATAGTAAACAGTTCTTACATTGCCAATGAGCTGGGTAAGGGTGCAGTGTGGGCGGGCAAGGTGTAACCTGTGTTTTTTCCCCTTCACAGCCCCACTTCCCTCCTGTGCTGCTGAGGCCTGGTGAGGAGTACGACCATACCACTTGGTTCAAGTTTTCTGTGGCTTAAGGAAGTGTGAAGACCTGACCTGCTCCAGGGCCAGGCTGGGAGCCCTTCAGCAGCCTGTCTTCTATTTAGAGATGAGATGACGATTAGAGGCTTTGAAAGTGATCCTGTGAGTTAAAATCATACAAACGGAAGCTGTCACGACAGCCACTCGGAATATTGATCTCCTTTCCAATGACTGGCTCTAATAATCAGCTCTGTTCTCTGTGTGGTTAAGAGAACCCACGACCAAACATCATCAGAGCCCAAACCCTAGCCCAGACCCCATGCTGTGGGCTCCATCTCTCCCCGCCTCTCTTTTCTACTTTTCACCCCTCCTTTCTTTAAGCCGACACTCATTCCTTTTCTTCTTCTTCCTCCTCTACCTCAAACCACCTTGCCCTTGAGCATCACTGTGGAGTTCTCAGACGTCACATTAGTTCATTCAACATGCTGGCAGGTGGACCACTCTGCCCTGAGTAGATGATTGACAAGTGAGGGAGCTGAGGCTTAAAGAAGCTAAATGAACCACCTAAAGGCCCACAGTCAGGAACCATTTCAGCCAGGACTTGAGGTCAGTCATGTGAATTAAAGTCCCCTGCTTTGCTCCTCTTCTATCTGCCAGAGCATTCCACTGCTCATGGGCAAAGCGGGGTCTGACCCTTATCTCTTAGAGGCAGCCTTTCTTCCCAGATTCACTTTTATAAAAAGCATTATTCTGAGTAATTAACTGTCTCTGAGCCTTAGAAGTGGTGTGATTTAAAGTACAGTAAAGAACCTGTAATTTTGATTCTCTGCCTTTGAAGTTAACTGAGAAAGCCCAGCCCAGCCCAGCCCAGCCACAGTATGGAAGAAAGGAAGCACAGTCAGGAGCTATGCCCATGTGAGGAGGGCCTTACCTGAGGACTGCACATGGCATCTGGAACAGATGGTATACGATGTAGATGAGGCTGGGGCTCCCTCTTTTCCTGAAGAGTTGAATCATCTGTGATGGTTTGGGTTGATGGTTTTTAAAGAAATGTACCTTTTATATACTAGCAATCAATTGAAATATTTTTCCCCAAAATATATTTTTATTGATTTTAGAGAGGAAGGGAGAGGGAAAGAGAGATAGAAACATCAATGATGAAAGAGAATCATTGATTGGCTGCCTCCTGCTCACCCCCTACTGGGGACTGAGCCTTCAACCTTGGCACGTGACCCTGACCAGAACTGAACCCGGGACCCTTCAGTCCACAGGCCGATGCTCTACCCACTGAGCCAAATTGGCTAGGGCTCAATTGAAATTTTGAAAAAGCTCTACACTGCCCAGCCGGTGTGGCTCAGTGGTTGAGTGTCATCCTACGAACCAGAAGGTCAGGGTTCGATTCCCGGTCAGGGCATATGCCTGGGTTGTGGGCTTGATCCTCAGTGTGGGGCATGCAGGGGGCAGCCAATCAATGATTCTCTATCCTTGTTGATGTTTCTATCTCTCTCTCCCCTCTCCCTTCCTCTGAAATCAATAAAAAAATTTTTAAATAAATAAAAATAAAAAGCCCTGTACCTTCCAAGACTTCAGTTTCTTTACTTACCTTTAAATCGTATATAGCCCAAGTATATGGTATATTCTGGGTTCTACTATGCTCTCCAATGGGAGCCCCAGCATCTTCCTAGAGGAAAGCTACCTAACTGGCAGTCTTTTGAGCTCCCCATACTTCCCCTTTCTCAGCAACCACAATAAACCAAAGAGAGTGTTTATTTTTTAATTCACATCAGCATAGATTTTCTGAGTACCTATTTTGCACACAGTTCTCTTCTGAGTCTTTTAAGGGAAGCAAGAGGTGAGGTCTGAGATGTAGTATGTTCCCTCAGGGATATCACTGTCTCTGGGAGGACAAGACCAATAGCAATTGGATGATGTAAAATTGCACTGCCAAGGAGCCCTGAACTAATACTAACTTTGCTTCTGGCATTTACTAACTAATACTAACTTTGCTTCTGGCATTTACTACAAGGGCAAACAATCTAATGTCACTTGGCCTCTGTTTTCTCACTTGCAAAGCAAAGTACTTTGTTTTTCTCTGTTCCGAAAATAGAATTGTTTTCACCAGAAGCCTAGCCTAGAGTAGCCCAAATGAGGATATTCAACTTTAGAGCAGCTGAAAGAAATGACTGGTATTTTAATTAATTCTGTTTATGAAAGACAATAAAGAGGCAAAGTTTGATTGTCAAGCTACAAGACTGATGAAAGTAAAATTTTAGAGAAATTAATCTTTTGTGGTGGCAACCAGTCTATTCTTTTTTGTGAAACACCCACATAAAAGAGAACTTCAATGTGCCTGAGAAAAGACATTGCATAGTTACGAGGCATGTTGAGTATGGCATGTGAGCATAATTGTATTTTGTGATGAAATCACTGAAGGTGTCAGCAAGAAAAATTTCACAATCTAACAACTGGACACTTCGTTCATATGGAGCGGCGAGAACTAACATGGTATTTGATATGAAAAACCTGTAACTACAGGATGAAAGCCTTATTGAAAATGCAAATATCCACTAAACTGCCACATACACGACCCTCCAGGGCCCTAGGAGTTCAAGCCTTCCTTACCACACACCCCTACCCATAACCACATTAGTGCTTTATTGTTCTGAGTTCTGACCCTTCACAGGTGAGGGAATCATTGAGTCCGCTTAATGATCTGTGGAATCCTGTTTCAAATCCACAGGACAATAAGTTCTTACCATTAGCTGTGGGATTTTGATTATTCCAATTTCTACTCATTTTGTCTAACAAGAAAGATGTAATATTAAATAATGGTGCAAACACTGCTGTAAAGACTAAAATAAGATGCCATGATGTAGAGGTTGAACTGTTGTGACTGTTCAGTGGCCAATGTCAGCCAAACCTCCACTGAGTAGAGAAAGTTAGTGTCAATGAATGAATAAAGGGATAGTTTGTGAAAAGTAGAACATGAAAAAAATACAAAAGAAAAATACTATCAGAAGACAGGAAGCACAGCATATACCCAGGTCTCATTATCAACCATAACCATTTTTTTAAAAATAAATCTTTATTGTTCAGATTATTACAAGTGTTCCTCTTTTATTTTTCCCCATAGCTCCCCTCCACCTGATCCCCCACCCCACCCCATGCCCTTACCCCCCGCCACTGTCTTCATCTATAGGAGTAAGATTTTTGTCCAATCTCTTCCCACACCCCTCACACCTGCTTCCCCTGAGAATCGTCAGTCCACTCCCTTTCTATGTCCCTGATTCTATTGTATTCACCAGTCCATTCTGTTCTTCAGATTTTTCATTCACTTGATTTTTAGATTCATTTGTTGGTAGGTATGTATTTGATGTCATTTTGTTGTTCATTATTTTTATCTTTACATTTTTCTTCTTCTTCCTCTTCTTAAAGGATACCCTTCAGCATTTCGTGTAATCCTGGTTTGGTGGTGATGAACTCCTTTAGCTTTTTCTTGTCTGTGAAGCTTTTTATCTGACCTTCAACTCTGAATGATAGCTTTGCTGGGTAGAGTTATCTTGGTTGTAGGTTCTTGCTGTTCATCACTTTGAATATTTCTTGCCACTCCCTTCTGGCCTGCATAGTTTCTGTTGAGAAATCAGCTGACAGTCGTATGGGTACTCCCTTGTAGGTAATTAACTGTTTTTCTCTTGCTGCTTTTAATATTCTCTTTTTGTCTTTTGCCCTTGGCATTTTAATTATGATGTGTCTTGGTGTGGTCCTCTTTGGATTCCTCTTGTATGGGGTTCTGTGCACTTCCTGAACTTATAAGTCTATTTCTTTCACCAGGTAGGGAAAGTTTTCTGTCATTATTTCTTCTAATAGGTTTTCAATATTTTGCTCTCTCCCTTCTTCTGGCACCCCAAAAATTCGGATGTTGGTTCGCTTGAAGTTGTCCCAGAGGCTCCTTACACTATCTTCATATTTTTGGATTCTTTTTTCTTTTTGTTTTTCTGGTTGGATGTTTTTTGTTTCCACATATTTCAGATCTTTGGTTTGATTCTTGGGGTACATTGATCTACAGTTGAGTTTCTGCATATTCTTTATTTCAGACAGTGTATGCTTCATTTCTGACTGATCCTTTTCCATTTTTTTGGCATTCTCATTAAGCTCCTTGAAGGTCTCATCAAGTTTCTCAGTGGTTTTAAGAAGATTCTTGAGTAACCTTATAAATGTGGTTCTGAACTCTATGTCATCCAGTAGTTTGCTTTCCTCCGTTTCTTTCATTCGTGACATGTTTCTTTGTCTCCACATTTTGGCTCCTTCCCTGTGTTGATGGAGTAGCTTTGTGTGGTAGGTGATCTATAGGTGGCAGTAGCTCAGCCTCCTCAATCACATGAGGTGGATGCTCTTGGTACACCCCTTTGTGGGCTGAGTGCAAAGTCTTGGTGTAGTTAAGCCTTAATTTCTGTTGGTACACTGGGAGGAATTGACCTCCAGGCCAATTAGCTGTGAGCACTCCCTGTGTCTATAATGGAAGAAGTGCTGCGCTGAAGACACGCTTATGGGGCAGGACTTGTTTCAGTGGGGCTTTGGTGCTCACTGAGTCTGCCTCTTGAATGTGTCACTTATGGATGTGAGGAGTTGAAATCTGGTGTCTCACACTGACCACTAGGTACACTGGCTTCTGGATCTCCAATGGGGTGCAGGTCAGCTACTGTCTGAGGCCACTCAGCAGGAGCTACAGTGAGAGCCGCAGTTTTCTCCTCTTTGCTTGGGGTTTGGAGGTTTTGGAGCTGTCTGACCCAGGATGCAAGTTTGCTAGGTTAAGCTGTGATAGGGCAGGCCTTTCTTATGCTAATTGAGCTGCTTGGAGCTTGGGTGGGTTTGTAGGTTGTGCAGGGTGGGGCCTCAGGGTGTCACTAGGTTAGGGCGTGGCAAACAGCAATGGCTGCTAGTTAGCCGGCTCTGAGTCTCCAACGGCATCCGCGAGTCCCATGCCCCAGTGCAGTAAACAATTATTCCTGCGTGCAGCTCTGCAAGCAAGCCACCCTCACTGGCAAACAGTCCAGCTTCTCTCCGTAGGAGTTTGGGTCCCCCGCGTCTCCCCAGAGACTGGATTTCAGAGTAATCGGGGGCTTGTCTCCGTTCGGGTTGAAAAAAGCAACGCACCCAGTCGCCCACAGCCAGCCCGGATCACGCGCCTCCGTACCTCAGCTTTTCAGTGCTCGTGCACGTCTCAATGCTCGTTTCTCTTTCCTTCTAGTTGTAGAACTTCTACTCAACCAGCTTTGCCGTGGTTCTGGGTGATAGACGTTTTGTCTTTTAGTTGCAGTTTAAATTGTTGTAGGAGGCAGCAGTTTAGGTGTTTACCTACGCCGCCATCTTGGATTCTTCCAACCATAACCATTTTAAACAATTGGATCACCAGTTTGCAAGGAGCTATTTGAACAGTTTTGACAGGAATGCAATCCTTTTCCAATCAAGGTATTGATCTTCTTCCTCTAAGTTCCAACTTCTCCAATCCAATTACTCCAAATCATAAGTCTCAGATGCTTTGGGTAGCACTTTAAAATATATTTTTATTGATTTCAGAGAAGAAGGGAGAGGGAGAGATAGAATGATCAATTATGAGAATCATTGATTGGCTGCTTCCTGTATGCTCCCCACTGGAGATCCAACCTACAACATGGACATGCTCCCTTGACCGGAATCAAACCCGGGACCCTTCAGTCCATAGGCAGATGCTCTCTCCACTTAGCCAAACCAGCTAGGGCTGGGTAGCACTTGAGCTGTAGCCAAGTAAGATGCTCAACAAATCCTCACCTGAAAACAGCAACTATTATGCTGGGTGGGTGGAAACTGACAAAACAATTTTGCTGCTCTAGAAACTGACCCAAAACACAACAATCTGAGATGTGTTTACGTTTGAAAAACTGAACTTTGGGTAGGAGCCGTGGGAAACTGGCGCTCTTGCCTGGGGCTGCTTCCATTCCCCTTCCTTTGCCAGCTCAGTCCTGTGGAGGTTCTGCCAAGGCAAAACAAAGCACAAGAACCAGCAGGTTGCTGTGGTCGATGAGGAGCTCCCTCCCTTTGGAGTTGTGGGTTATCCCCACGTCCAAACACTTCATCAGTACAAGGGAAGTAATGACCTCTGTGCTATGGGAGCACGGAGGACCGACGGCTGTTAAGCCTGGTGTTGCAATCACGATTGCAGCAAGCACAGTCTGCCTAATGGGGCTGCGCGCGTGCACAGAAGAGACCAGAGAGGGTCCAAGCTATTCACACACTCCTGGCCAACTCTCGGGCTGCATGCACGTGCAGAGAAAATTAAGAGGGGCTGAGCAAAAAGTAAAAGCCAGGAAGGACTTGAAAACAGCCTAGACACCGAATTCACTATCTACACACAGGTCCACCAGGAGAGGGGGGAAATCTGACTGGTTTAGATGTTTCTGTCCAGTTTAATGACTGACCACTAACCTATGTAGACACAGGGCAACCCCCTCGAAAGCTGGGCTTAAAAATAAACACAAGATTTTAAAAAACGGCCAAAATACTAAATAGAGATTATAAAAAGAATCAAGTGAAATCCTGAGGTTGAAACATACAGCTAATGAAAAGTTCACTAGAGAGGCTCAGAAGCAGATTCAAGATGGCAGAAGAAAAAATAAGAACTTGATGACATATTAATAGAAATTGTTTTAATTTGAAAAAGTGAGAAGAGATGGAAGGAAATGGAAAAGAACCTCAGACACATGTGGGACTACATCAAGTACATCAGCATATATGTAATGGGAGTCCAAAAAGGAGAGGAGAGAAAGGGACAGAAAATATTTCAAAAAATAATTTGGGGGGGAAATCTCCCCAAATTTGATGAAAACCATCAATCTATATATCCAAGACGCTCAACAACCTCCAGAGAAAATTTGAAAGCAACAGAAAGTAACTCATCAGGTCCTAGCTAGTTTGGCTCAGTGGATAGAGCACTGGCCTGCAGGCTGAAGGGTCCCAGGTTTGATTCGGGCCAAGAGCACATGCCCGGGTTGTGGGCTCGATCCCCAGTGGGGGGTGTGGGAGGCAACCAATCAATGATTCTCTCACATCATTGATGTTTCTATCTTTCCTCCCTTCTTCCTCTCTGAAATAAAAAAACAAAACAACAAAAACTCATCAGTACAGGGACCATCAATACAATTAACATGCGATTTCTCATCTCAAGCAATGGAGTCCAGGAGGCAATAGAAGGACATAATCAATGTACTTAAAAACCAGAGATTCCATGTCATCCAAAAATGCCCCTCAAAAGTAAAAGTGGAAAAAACCCCACACATTTCCAAATAAACAAAGAATGAGAGAATTCATTGCTAGCAGACCTGTCTTACAACAAATACCAGAGGAAGTCCTATCTGTGAAAGGAAATTAAGATGGTAACTCGAATCCATGGAAATAAATAATATCGGAAGTGATAAATATGAATTAATAAAAAGTATATTTTCTTATTTCTTTAAAAGACATAAGATTGAATAAAGGTATAATTATAACAAGGTATCCCTGAGTTTATAATACAAAATATAGAGCAACCCTGGCTGGTTTGGCTCAGTGGATGGAGCATCAGCCTGCGGACTAAAGGGTCCCAGGTTCAATTCCCGTCTAGGGCACATGCCCAGGTTGCAGTCTCCATCCCCAGTAGGGGGCGTGTGGGACGCAGCCAATCAATGATTCCCTCTTATCATTGATGTTTCTGTCTCTCTCTCCCTCTGCCTTCCTCTCTGAAAACAATAAAAATGTATTTTAAAAAATAGAGAAAGCACAAGGGAGGAAAGTTGTATTTTATTGAAATATTAATCCAAGATAGACTGTAATAAATTAAGATGCAACTAGTAAGGACATAATAAAAATAAAGTAAAAAAAAAAAATCTAAGAGCTAAAATGATACACTAAAAGATATTTATTATAAAAGAAGGCAGTTCAAGGAAGCGAAAAAAAGAAACAGAAAACAACAAAATGACAACTATAAATCCAACCATATTAAATACCCCAAAAAACATTTTGCTAGACTGAATTAAAAAGCAAGATCTAGTAACTAACTATATACACCGATATTCACCAATAAGCTGAAACGGATGGAAAAGATATACCATACAAACAGTAATCATTGTAGAGTTGGAGTGGCTATTTTAATATCAGAGAAAATAGACTTTAAAATAAGAAATATTACTAGTCAGATATTTTATAATGATAAAAGCATCAACACATCAGATTTAACAGTTGTTAGATATGTACCTAATAGAAGCAATAATTATGACCAGAGGCCATGCCTGGGGTAGCATTGGTGTTGGGCATAACCCAATAGTTCTGGTAAATACTGCTCCAAATATCCTAAACAGAACAATAACTTTTTTCCCAAATGACTATTTCTCTGAGCACAGTGCCCTCTACTGGTACCAATATAAACTGAAATGCAGATTCTGCCTGTTTTCTTAGGAAGGTTCCATTCCAGGCTGGGGTTATTTGGTTAGAGAAAGGATCCGAGAATCCTGGAGGACACAGTCATAGAACCCAGCTTTGAATCACATGTGAGTGCTGCTAACTTTATTATAATCACCAGGGGAGGTTTTTGGATCTTAATGCCTAGGCTTCACCCTCAGCAATTTTGGTTTCATTAGGTTTTAAAGCTCCTTGGTTCCTAATATAACTAGGAATGAGAACCACTGCCCTAGAGTAAAAGCTTTCCCCATTATTGTCTCATAACATTCACCAATATTCAAGTGCATAAATGTGTTCAGCTACAATTTGCTTCCTGGCTTCATGAAGCGCTTCCTTAAGAATGAGTCACAGAGAAACAATCTTCCCAGACTAACAAAAGTATGTCTTGGTAAGGCCCTGCAAACCCTATCAATAATCCTGGCACTGAAGTTTTCAGAGATTATTTTGAAGATTGTAAATAGGTGAAGATACATGTCTAAACCAGGGGTTGGCAAACATCCTATCTAATAAAGAGGAAATATGCAAATTGACCATCACTCCATCACAAAGATGGCTGCACCCACAGCTGAAGCCAAGTTCCCATAAGGAGCCTTAACGAGCAATCAGCAAGGACCTGAGGCTACACACTCACCCACACACGTGGGGCTTGACAGGCCACGCCCCCCACCCTGGCATCAGGCTGGGGGACCTCAGGCCGCGCCTCCTGCCTTGGCACCCAGCCAGGGGATGTGAGGCCATACCCCCCCCCCCCACCACGGGGCTTGATGGGGGATCTCAAGGTGCACTTCCTATCCAGTGCTGGGCTAGGGGACCTCAGGCTGCCCACCCCCCCTGCCCCAGCACCAGGCCAGGGGACCTGAGGCTGCACTCCCCTGCCTGGCAGGGCTTGACAGGGGACCTCAGGCCGTGCTCCCCACCCAGCGGGGCTTGACAGGGGACATCAAGGTACACCCCCAGTGCTGGATCGGGGGAACTCAGGCTGTGCCCCCCGCCCAGCAGGGCTTGACAGGGGACCTGAGGCTGCGTGCCCCCCCCCACCCAGTGGGGCTTGATGGGGGAACCTCAGGCCATACCCCCCACCCAGTGGGGCTTGACAGGGGATCTCAGGCCGTGTCCCCCACATGGTGGGCCTTGATGTGGGATCTCAAGGCATGCCCCCCCAGCCCCATCTGGGGGACCTCAGGCCATGCCCCGATCCTGGCACCGGGCCAGGGGACCTGAGGCTATGCCCCCTGCCCGGCAGGGCTTGACAAGGGGGGGACTGCCTGGGTCTGGGTCTCACGCAATTTTGAGGTGCATGTGGGTGAGCGGGGACTTGACTCTAGGTCCCCCTTTTAATGTGCATGAATTTCGTGCACCAGGCCACTAGTCCTATCTAATAAAGAGGGAATATGCTAATTGACCATCACTCCATCACAAAGATGGCTGCACCCACAGCCGAAGCCAAATTCCCATAAGGAGCCTTAACAAGCAATCAGCAGGGACCTGAGGCTATGCCCTCCCCTGCCCCCGTAGGCCTTAACAGGAGACCTCAGGCCACATCTCCCACCCAGCAGTGCTTGACAGGGGACCTCAGGCCATGCCCCCTGCCCCAGTGCCAGACCAGGGGCCCTGAAGCCATGCCCCCTGCCTGGCAGGGCTTAATGGGGGAACTCAAGGTGCACTTCCCACCCTGGTGCTGGGCTAGGGGACCTCCAGCTGCTCCCCCAGCCCGAGCTGCCAGGCTGGGGTCCTCAGGCCATTCCCCCCACCAGGTGGGGCTTGACAGGGGACTTCAGGCCATGCCCCCCACCCTGGCACCAGGCTGGGAGACCTCACACCACACCCCCCGCCCAGCGGGGCTTTACGGGGGATCTCAGGCTGCTCCCCCTGCCCCAGCATGGGGTCAGGGGACCTGAGGCTGCATCTCCCTGCCTGGCTGGGCTTGACAGGGGACCTCAAGGTGCACCTTCAGTGCTGTGTCGGGGGAACTCAGGCTGTGCCCCCCGCCCAGCGGGGCTTGATGGGGGACCTGAGGCTGCACCTTCCTGCTGGTGGGGCTTGATGGGGGACCTGAGGCTCTGCCCCCTCCTGGTGCTGGGCTGGGGGACCTAAGGCTATGTGCCCTGCCCTGCAGGGCTTGACAAGGGTGGAACTGGCCAGGTCTGGATCTAGCCCAAGGGGGGCGGGGGCCGGCCGGGTCTGGGTCTCATGCGATTTTGAGGCGCATGTGGGTGGGTGGGGAGTTGACTCTGGGTCGCATGGTGTGCCCCAGACTCTTGACAGGAGGAAGGTTTTCATATACATTTTACTAATTTTCTTTCATCTCTGACACTTCTATTATAAAGGGCAAATAGCAATATTAAATTATTTCCTCTAATTAATCCCCTTTTAATGTGCACGAATTTCGTGCACCAGGCCACTAGTCCTATATAATAAAAGGGTAGTATGCAAATTGACCCTCACACCCTCACAAGATGGCTGCCTATGACCAAGCCAGCAGGGAGGATAGTGAGGGACGACCAAACAACTGAACAAGCAGGCTGCATGGGGTAACCAGGCCGGTGGGGGGGCAGTTAGGGGTGACCAGGCCAGTGGGGGGGGGGGTGTAGTTGGGGGCAACCAGGCCAGCAGGAGGAGCAGTTGGGTTCAATTAGGCCGGTGGGGGGTGTAGTGAGGGGGCGACCAGGCCAGCAAGGAGGGGACAGTTGGAGGCAAACTGACTGGCTGGGGGGGCAGTTAGGGACGATCAGGACAGCAGGGGGAGGGCTGTGAGGGGCAACCAGGCAGGCAGGCAAGTGAGTGATTAGGAGCCAGGGTCATGGATTAGAGAGGGTACAGGCTGGGCTGAGGGGACCCCTCCACACACATGAATTTCATGCACCAGGCCTCTAGTTTTATATGAAGGGCCAGAGAGTATTTTAAGCTTTGTGAGACTTACAGTCCATTGTAATTACTCTTGGCATTGTAACAGAGTTATAGACAACAGGTAAATGAATGAGCATGACTGTTCCTATAAAACCTTGTGGATGCTGCCATTTGAATTTCCCATAATTCTCATGTCCTTAAGTATTAGTACCCTTTTTTTTTTTTTTTTCCCAACCACATAAAAATGTCAAGACCATCTTAGCTCATTAGCTGTATGAAAACAGTGTAAGCCAGATCTTGCCTGCGGGCCCTAATTTCCTGAATCCTGGTCTAACAAATAAGCTGGTACTCTGAAAAAAAAAAAAAAAAAAAAAAAAAAAAAGCAGTATTGAAGCATAGCATATTCATGCATAAGCAAGGGAAGCAGTACATTCTTGTTACAGGAGTCCAGGAACTATGGTGATTGCCCTCCTGACCATGACTGAGAAAAACTGGCCCATCTGCCTTGACCTCTGCCATATATATTTCCCCTACAGCCAGGTCCTTTTATCCTTGGCAATGAAAGGATTCATTTTCTGAGATCCAGATTTCCTGAAGATATGTTAAAACCCAAAATAAAAACTAACAGTGTTTTTTTGTATAGGATCACATCCAGCCACCTTCAAGCTTTAGTCACTAAGATTCCCTTTAGTCAGGGAATCTAGAAGTGATATTTGTCTCTCCAGAATTTAAGCTCCATAAGGATACTTTGTTCACTTCTGTATTCCAAGGCTAGCAGTACCTGGCACATTGAAGGGACACAAAATTTTACTGCATAAATTCTGTAACATCCAGGCAAATAAATAGTATAAAACATTAAAAAAAAAAAAAAAAGACAAGAGTGCCATTTTACTTATATTTCGTGTTAAAAGAAAAAAAGGAAAAAATACGTGTATGTGATCAGGCTACATAATTGGTTAACAATGGTTGCCTTTTGGGAGATAAGTGTGGCTGAGGGTTGGGCGTAGGGAGCCTTCTCACTGTATACACCTTGAATATATTACCAAGTCTAAAAACAAAATGAAAATAGGTTAAGCCAATGGTCTGTAGGAAAAGGAAAAAACACCAAGATCGAGAAGTGGCCTTACATTAACTGACTACTACATTCCAAGTGCTCCAGAATTATCCTTCTACCCATCATCTTTTCCCCATTAGGTCTGGAAAGTTATTAACCAAGTTATTAGCAATGGTATAATATACAATGGGTAGAAGGAGCATTGGTTGTGTATTTTCTTGTTTTTTCCATAACGTAATTTTGTTTTAAAGGAGCAGTTGTGTTTTATTGATTAAAAAGAGCCAGGACTTTAAAACCATAGGTAGGATTCAAACTTTTCCTACCTCCTAGCAGGTTAATAGTATTGTTATCACACACGCCAAGCCAAGTTACCAATCTCCTCTTCTGTGAGATGGGGTTAACAGTACTACTTTGTTGCGAAGATTAAGTGACAATGTTCTTTGATATTTTTATTGGAATGGTAACAATAAAACTGTTAAGATGTGGGAAAAAGAACTATCAGGCTTTGAAACTGCCAATCAGTACTTTTTTTCCTTTATTGAAGACTAGTGACCTGGTGCATGAAATTCATGCATGGGGATGGGGGGAATCCCCTCAGCCTGGTCTGCACCCTCTCCAATCTGGGAACCCTTGGTGGATGTCCCACTGCTGGTTTAGGCCCAATCCCACAGGGCCTAAACTGCAGTTGGACATCCCTCTTACAATCGGGGACTGCTGGCTCCTAACTGCCCACCTGCCTGCCAGCCTGATTGCCCCCTAACCACTCCCCTGCTGGCCTGATGGACACCTAACTGCTCCCCTGCCAGCCTGATCGCCCCCAAGGGGCGATACAATTTAATGTAACTTGGAAATCAGTGCTCCTTTAGACTTCAAGAGATGTTACACAAAGATGAAAATCACAATCCTACACCATTACTTAAACCAAGTCTCAAACTGATGGCATTTCAAGACCCTCAAATTTGTTCTCAGATGGGACACTGCAAAATGTAGGACCACACTTTCACTTGATACTTGGCCTAATTCCGTGGTCAGCAAACTGCGGCTTGTGAGCCACATGCGGCTCTTTAGCCCCTTGAGTGTGGCTCTTCTACAAAATACCACAGCCTGGGCGAGTCTATTTTGAAGAAGTGGCGTTAAAAGTTTAAGTTTAAAAAACTTGGCTTTCAAAGAAAATTTCAATTGTTGTACTGTTGATATTTGTCTCTGTTGACGGAGTTTGCCGACCACTGGCCTAGTTCAAAGCCCACGGGGGAACTACCACTGTGCATTACTTACCTCCCTGTACACATGGGTGAGCAGACCAGATAAGGTACTTTGTCCAAAGCATGTCTGATGTGTTACTACCTAATAATCAGAGCCAGGCTTTAAATTTAGAGCGACTGAGTCTGAATGAGACTTTTCAAGTCGGTCACATAATCCATTTAGCAGTCCTAACCTCTAAAAGTAGGAGTGCACTACACCAAAGTGTAATGCTTGAAGATGTATCTAAACACAGGGGTACTGAGTTGTACTCCTGAATAAATTCTGTAACATCCAGACAAATGTATAGTTGTAGTCAATGGTGCGAAAGGTGTTCACCTAGATAATAGCCATGTTTCCCCTTCCCTTAAGAATGGAACTTTCTGTGCTTGTTTCTTGAAACCACTTTTGCCCTTACCCCTCCTACACTATCTTTTATCCTCATACTAATATCTTGGACACTGCTAATAATCTGTCCCAAAGCTACCGAAATGATTCCTATTCTTGGCTCAGGACTCCCACTTCCAAAAATTGAGTATGATTATTTGTTTTCTGCACATTTATTTTTGAGTAAACTTATCTTTATATAATACAGAACAATTAAAGCCAACCGAGTGCAACAAATAAGCCTGCCAATTACAGTTTTATACCAACCATAATTCAGCCAGTTTTCAAAATTCCAAAAACCACGTACCCAAACTCCCAACATACTAGTGATCATTCAGACCAAATAATTTGAGGCAGAGCAGTATTCCCACATTGCAATGCTATCCATTAACTTTGTTAAACATAAAGCCACCAGCATTCATCATTGTTTTTGCACTTTTTTTTTTTTTTTTTGCATCAAGGCTAGAGAATACCTGGGAAAAGCTTGACCAGGAAACTCAAATAATTGTTACTGCCCTACAACAGACATTTAGTCTAAATAATCTACTGGCTAGAATAGTCTCAGGTCTACCTGATGCTACCAAAAACTACATAAATAAGGTATTGCTAAATATAGGTGAGATTTACAAAACTGTCTCATGAACATTTCTGCTTGACATCCTTAATCACTTTGCACCAGCCTGGCAAAATAAGATAGTTATGTTGGTGGTTGGGAACAGAAAAAAATCTAGCTTAGAATTAACAGATCTCTGCTCAAAATAAGGCAATCCATTTGAAGGGATAGATTAGTGTCTGGAAAATTTTGCAAAGCTGGTTTACATGAAGATGTTTTGTCCCAAATTTAGACAATTCCTCAAACATGCAAAAATGTTATAAGTAACACTGAGAACTTCCTAAAATCGAGTTGACATTATCCCATCAAATAGCCTGAAAACCTGTCACTGTACTTAAAATAGCTTTCAAAAAATAATCCAGTTCCTCGAGCACTGAGTCCAATTACTTCTTTAATAAGCTCTTGGTTTAGCTGTCACGCTTATTTATAGGCAAATCAGTGGTTTCTCTAGCTTAACAGATCCATATCATAAGCCTGATAATATATAACTCCAATTACTTCAGGGACTTGTCATGATGCATTCATGCTATTAAGGAGGATTTGAGTTCTTTATCTTAACCAAACCTCTATAGGTAAAAGGGAATTTTCCAAGTGTATAAATAACTACAGTTAATGATGTTGAAGACTTCACACCACTAAACTTTTGAATGTAGGTCTGTACTTATATGGTTGGTATCAAGGTTGACTACTGAAGCTTACCAAGTATTAATATTGAACACAGATCAAAAATCTAGTTAGAAACATTTTATTTAAATGTGCCAAATAAAAACTCACATTTGCAAACCATAAGATGTTAATACATTCAACAAAAATTTATATTATCTTACTGCTGTGAATTTACAGAGTAATAATCCAGATCCATTTTGATTAGATGGTTGAAATAACCTTCCTAGGTTACATTTTACAAACATCACAAATCCCTTATAATAATGTAAACAAAATAACTTTTCCCTAAAAGGTGAACTTGAGAACTTCAGTCCGCTCTTTCAGGACTTGCACTTCTTCTTGGACTTCCTGATGGGGAACGACTAAAAAGAAAAACATCAGGTTTGGAACCCATTAGTGTCTACTGAAACGTACTTTTCGTACGAACATGTTTCAATAAATTCAAAGGTGACTTAAAGAACTTAGTTTTTCTGTAGCAGAGATCTAAAAACCATAAACAGACTGGCCAGCGTGGTTCAGTGGCAACCCATGAACTAGGTCATGTTCCATTCCCTGTTAGGGGACATGCCCAGGTTGCAGGTATGATCCCCACCCAGTAAGGGGCATGCAGGAGGCAGCTGATCGATGTTTCTCTCTCATTGATGTTTCTATCACTCTCCCTTCCTCTCTCTGAAAAAGATATATATACAAATCATTTGTCCCTGTTTAAGATTAGCATCCCTGCTAAAATTGCAAGGTTAAGTTAAAGAGAACTATTCAAGTTTTGGGGTTTTTTTCCTTTGGGAGGGTTATTAAGTAGCAACTAGACAGACAATAGTTTAGCTTCAAGATTTCAACCTACAAATTTTCATTTCCTTTTTACCTACTGTCCCCTATGTGTGGGGAAAGCATGTGTCTTAACATGAAATTATACAATTAAGGGTTCACAGGACTAAACACATCTTGATCGTCATTCTAACATATTATGACTAAGTATTTCAAATAAAAGTATAAGGTGACAATGAAGCAGGAAAAGCAATCCTTTAAGAAACTTAGGATTTAGTATTTATATATATATATAGCACCAATTCTCCAAAGAGCTCAAAATCAAAGCCTGCAAAGTAGGCAGGAAGCAAACAAATCCTGCAGAGGCCACATTTGACAGTTAAAATTTGGCAACAAATTATTAAGCTTACCTTCTTTTTGGAGATGGAGATCTGGACTTTGATCGGCTGTCAAAACATGAGAAATTCTATTAAGAGAAAGTACTAACCAATCCCTTTCTTACAGTCACAATATCATGAAATGAACCCCCAAATTGTCCTGAAATTAAAATGTCAGGCTGCAATTAAACTGGAAAAAAAAAATGCCATCAGCTTTTGCTAACAAAAGCCCATCTTCCAACTAGTCTTCATAAAATGAACTGCTTTTATGATGATTCATCTGCCTAAAGCTCACCTATCTCAGAATGCTTCTCCATGCATCTATTAGTTCTAACAAGGGCTTGTTAACACCAAAGTTACAAACTGCTTTCTCACTATACCTTGATATCCCCTTGTCCAGGAAATCATCCAAAAGAGACCATGTACAAATCAAGTTCTAAAGTTTAGTTCATTAACAAGGTACTGTGTTCCCACTCAACACCTAGGCTTAGAGTTAACACCTGATGCCTCAACAATTCAAAACACTTTGAACTCTTTGGATATTGGTGCCATATAACTACAAGAGCATTGTTCAACTTTTCACCCTTACCTGCTTCTTGGTCGTGAAATAGACCTGGATCTTGATCTTGACCTTGACCGTGATCTTAAAAACAAAAATTATACCAATTAGTCCACACTAGTAATTTCCTTAAACACCTTCTGAGCACCTTATTAGGCAGGCTCGGAATAGAGGCTAAAACTGAGCAAGATGACACCTCTTGCCTTATATCAGTCTAAGATTGAACAAACTGTCACATTTTCAACAATAAGGAACTACTATTTTAATGATTTGCTTCTACCATATCCAATGAGCTAGATTGTCAGTTAAGTATCCAAGAGAAAGTAGATGGTTTTCATTTAAGACTGATATGAGACCCAACAATCAAATTAAATCCATTTGTCTAGAGAGGGGGTCCAGAGCTTTTGCAAATGGACCACAAGTTTTAGAATCTCTGCATTTAAAGATTTATAAAACAATATCTCCCAATGGCATTCCCTACCTAGGACACTTATCCATCATCTGTAGTATTGTCAACTCCTTATTTTATAGACATTATTCATTTCTATCACCTTTACAGGTCTTCAAAGGGAATAAAAGGAGGTGAAGTTCTTAGTTTGATTTCTACCTTCTTAATTTCAGTGTCTGGCTAAACAAGCCATGATCACCCATATGTACACTACTATTTCCCTATACGACTTTCTAAGGTCTCAAATTCACCACATCATGCCACCCTACTTTTGTCATTAAGACGTGACAACCCAAATACAAATAAGCGGGGGAAAAAATGGTACATACTGGAAATACCTCGATCCTTTTATAGAACCAGATCTAGATCGTCTGAGTGAAGCGGATCGTGATCTACGAAGAGATACAGATCTTGATCGTCGAGGAGATGCTGATCTCGACCTAAAAATTAAATCAAAGAGGCTTAGGTCCATCTCCAATTAAAAGTTTTTTATTGCTTGTTAAAACTTGCATTAAAGATCTCTCACCTCCTTCCCCTGCTTCTGCTCCTTGAGCGAGAATATCGTCTACCTCTGGATCTCGAATGTGATCTAGACCGTGACCTATTTTTCAAGTTGGGAAAATAACAAAATGTTAGATGGCAACTCATATTTATAGTTTCTGTCCCTCTGCTGAAATCAAGTCTCAAAACTATTTAAATTTACTATCTCATTTGGAAATAAATTCTGGGCCTATTAGTTGTCCAGTTTTTTTTTTTTAAACTACCTAAAAAAAGATTTGTTAAAAGCTGAATTACATCTTAGAATTACATAATATAAAACACTGTAATGTGTATTTAAAATAAACCTTGCAAGTTTGCAGGTCGACCCTCTTTGGCCCATGGTCTAGTAGATCTAGACGATCTAGAAGTATCTATAGCCGATCGCTGCATCTAGATGTTTTCTTCAATCTAACGACGATCAAACTGACAGCCAAATGAGCCAGGTGAGGCTTGATTGACGCAAGAAGATTTTTCTAGTTGGAAATGTGGTCAATCTGGTGTTCCTCTTTCTAAACCGGAGGGGGCCCCAATTGTAAGCCAAATTTACTGTTACGGCGATCACCGACTCAAATTTTCTGCCCTTTAAAGAATAAGGTGAAGCTAGGTGTAGATGACTCGAGGGGATCTGGCCTCTTATGCTGATCACCTCAAGGTCTAGGAGGATCTTAATTGTCGGATTTGCAAGGCGCCTCAGCATATCATAAGGCTCGTGACATTCTGAATCAAGGCGACTGACTCAAACGAAGAAACCTGAAAGGTTTTGACCAGGTTGATTATTAATATATTAACATTTGTTTAATTAAACAAAAATTGTAAAAATACACCTGTACAATTAACATTCAAATTTATATAAAAATATTAGTTTCTGCCTTGCTAATAAAAGAATTACTTGATTAACCAGTACACCAACCATTCCTTTAAAATAAATACCTGCTTCTTCTTCGTCGGCTATAGCGATGACAATCATAAGCATAATGTCCCTTTTCACCACACTCATAGCATCTATCATTTGGATCAAAGGGACGTCGGGCAGGTGGTCTATCCAAACGAGATCTCCGTGGCATGCCTGTTGATAGTTCAACCCTCACTCGGGAACCACAAATCACCCTGTAAAACAGAAGCAACAAAATTCTAATGCTAAAAACACACACAGGACCTCTGCTTAGAACTTTCCATCCCTCTGCTTTCACAGGCTTCCACTGTCTTTGTAGCCCTTGGAAGGCCACCTCTATCTACTCCCTTTCTTAAGCAAATAAAATGATTAGCTATTTTCATTTTCCTCTGGACTACAGAACCCACGCTTAGCACCCACCTCATTACCCAGCCTAGCAGACTATCCAGTAAGTTTCATAACTGGCATCTTACTCACTTGCCATCCAGGCCTCGAACTGCATCTTCTGCATCTCTAGGGTCTTCAAATTCCACAAAGGCAAATCCCGGAGGATTTCTTGCAATCCACACAGTTCTTAAGGGGCCATAATAACTGAAAGCCCTTTCTAACTCTCCTTTGCCAGCACCAGTTCCCAGGTTACCAACATACACCTTGGTTTCTGTTTAAAAATGCAAATATAAGAACGTACGTTATGCAAAATTTGACCCGTTTGAATGAATTTTTTGCACATCCTTAAACTGTGCATAACATATTTTGTGCTCTATCAAGGATTGAACGTGGTCTTAAAACCAGCCAAGTCGGTAAATTTCTGAAGAGCTAGACGTATGACAAAGTTCTTGTCGTTCTAATATGGTGGGAAAACACCTCGAAAACAGGGAACAGAAGAGTGGTAGGATATTACGAGCGCGAGGCGGTCCCGCCCCGGTCCCGCCCCCGAGTCCCGGAAGCCTCGGGGCTGGGAGCGCGCGGACCCGAGCGGCCGCGGCGTCGGCGGCGGGCGGGCCCCGCCGAGGGCCGGACCTGGAGAGCAGGGCTGCGCCGGCTCCCGTCCTCCTCGGTAACTGCCCCAGGCGCGGGCTCGCCCGACACTCCAGCTCCCCGCCCCAGTCATAAACCGCGCCCGAAAGAGCTACAAGAGAAAAGAAACCAACCAGCCGCCAGACGGAAAGAGCATGTCTCCATACCCACTCCGCAGTTCGACCGGCTGCAGGACGAGAGCGCGGCTCGAAGCTGCCAGTTTTGTTCAGGCTCAAATTCACCCGTGATTTTATGGCTGCGATCAGACTCTCCGCTAAAGTGGCGGGAAAGCGGAGGGAAATGCGCCACCGTGCACGCTCGTGATTGTGCGCAAAATGGCAGCCGAGGGCGGGGGGGTGTGGGGGACGGCCGGCGGCTCGAAGGGCAACAGCAAAGCAGCGACCGTGCGCCTGACTAGGGCTAGGGCGCGAGACGAAAAGTGCCCAAGAATTAACATAGAACTTGACCCAGACCGACACCCGCCCTCCGCGTCTCCCCTCAACATCCCGCCCCCGCTGCCTCCGGCTTCGTACGGTGTGCGCCGAAGCCGCCATTACGCACGCGGAATAACCGTCTCCCAACCGCCGCGCCAACCCCGTGGCCTCGAAGTACTCGCAACACCCACGATAACGTCCCTCACTGGGCCCTACCCTCTTACCTCCTCCGTACCGCCCGTAGCGCGACATGACTGGCCCGCGAGCTAGGCTCGTTCAGCTCGCAGTGCCCAGGATATGAGCAACACAAAAAGCTGCAAAGACCTCACACACCAACGGTCCTAGCGGCACTACGAGGAAGAGCCTGGGTTCCGGTTTATATATGCGGCGGCTGGGTTTCTTTACGCATGCGTCATCTCAGCGTTCTGCGCGGCACAAAGGAGCTGGGCGGAAACACCAGAGCAGCGGCGCGGGGCGGGGGAACTGAAGAGCGTAAAGGACCAATCACAAGCGGAGGGATGCGTTTCCATGGGAACGTCAGAATCTCGCCAGTAAACCCTCGGCCTTCCCAGCGGTGTTTCGCCCCATCCTTCCCCCCTTCCCTGTACCCTCCTCATTCCCCCCCTTCCCTTCTCCCTTCCCCCTTCTATTTCCCCCATTCTAGGGACCCTCAGCTCTAGTAATGTTATTACAGGTGCATTAGGCCGGCCTATGAAAGGCTGTAACTGCTGATGTTGCAGCCGTCGCCGCCGTTCTGCTGCGGGACCTGGCCTAGACTAATGCTCAGTGATCTTTGGGGCTCATCAGAGGTAATTGGGAGTTTGGCCAGGGTGAGAACTCCATGAACCCGCTATTCTGAGTAGTGGTCTCTACATTGTAGGCCTCAAAAGGGATGAAACCCCTAGGGGTGCACCCACCCAAAAAATCCCTTAAGAACCAGCTACCAATTTTCACCAACACCTTCTGACTTCTTGGGGTCTGGGGACAAAGGAATAGAGTTATCTCTTGTGTGTGTGTGTGTTATAATGAAATTGTGACAAAACCCTAAATCCTTATTTTTTTTAGAAAGTATTTTTATTGATTTCAGGGAGGAAGGGAGATAGAAACACCAATGATGAGAATCATTGATTGGTTGCTTCCTGCACGCCCCCTACTGGGGATGGAGCCCTCAACCCTCGCTTGCGCTCTGACGGGAATCCAACGGTGACCCTTCTGGTTCATAGGTCAACACTCAACCACTGAGCCACACTGGTGGGGGCAAAAACCTAAATCCTTAAAGCTGCCAGTTATGTTCAGGCTAGTGGTTTGTGGCAATTCTGAAATTAGTTGCATTTGAAACAATTGATTTGTGCTTCCCCTCTAGTTCTTTTTGTGTTGGGTAACACATCCACTAAAGACTCAGTTCCTAAGGACTTTTTAAAAAATGTTTTTGTTGATTTCAGAGAGAGGAAGGGAGAGATAGAAACATCAATGAGAGAAACATCCTGCAAGCCCCCTATTGGGGATTGTTCCTGCAACCCAGGGCTTGGGAATCGAACTGGTGACCTCCTGGTGCATGGGAGGATGCTTAACCAACTGCGCCACACCCAGGGCAAGTCTTTCAGTAGCAGCCTCTTGCTGCTTAGCCACTCTATATAGCAAATAAATGGAAACCTTTTCATTTCGTTAGAATCGCTTAAAATCCAGTTTTGATTTTACACATTGCATTTACCAGACACCAACTCTACAAATACAGATTTAACTTTTTTTTTTCACCATCCACCAAAAAAAAGACATTGCACCATAAATACTTGGGATACACAAGTTGGAAATGTTCCACATAAAAGAGCAATTCCTTAAGTATTTGTACTTGTTTTTTTAATCTGCTATATCTTCACTTGGTGTATATGGATGTTGGATACAGAGTATAGGAGAAAGGCTTAGTTGAATAAGCCTGTATTCAGGTGAATAAAATATAGATTCTCTCCAGGTAATGGCATGAATTTAGACATAGTTTTTCAGATTTATCACATTATGGAAAAAATTAGTCTTGTCTCAAGGATTCTAGCAAGAAAATAGAAGTTCTGGTACCAGACACAACGGGTCCATTACTGCCTCTTGCCACTAAGCCAATAAGCCGAGACAAGGTTGAATTTGTTATGTTTATTTGAATTGTCAGCAATTGGAGAGAGCAGTGGGCTTGGTACCTGAAAAACTGCTCTAACATCTCCTGCCAGTTGGCTGCTTATATAGGGGTAAGAAAGAAAAGCTAAGTACAGTGGGGAGGGTATAGCAGGATAAGGGCTGTGGGGTATGTGATCAGTGGGTCTGCTTCCAGTATCTTAAGAGTCCAATAACAGGGTAGTTAATCTCTTTACAATGTCAAACCAGCTTAGCCCTAGCTGGTTTAGCTCAATGGATAGGGCATCGGCCTGCAGACTGGAAGGGTCCAGGTTTTATTCCGTCAAGGGCACATGCCCGGGGTTATGGATTCGACCCCCAGTAGGGGACATGCAGGAGGCAGCCGATCAATGATTCTCTTATCATTGATGTTTCTATCTTTCTCTCCATCTCTGAGATAAATAAAAAGAAGATAAAAACATTTTTTTTAAAAAAGAACAAAAACAAAAAACAGCTTATCCCATTTCCGGAATCAGAGAATAGACAGCATTCCTGAGGCAAACTCCCAGAGGCAGTCAAGCGTCTGGACCCAGCAACCAGGTCAGGGTCTACTTTCTTTGACCAAGACAGAACAGACTTGATTAATAATATCTATGAGCATTACGGGTGCCCCACCATTCCCTCTGAGCCCCTATCAGTTCTATGTAGTATGCTATATTTGTTCTCTATTAACCTTATTCACCTTTGTTGTCATCTACTTATCAGGGTTCGTCTTAAAAGGGTTAAATGATAAAGGTATTTTTACATACTCCCTGAAAGATAGAATACAGTATCAGTTTTATAAAGCCTCACTAATTCAACTTCCTCCTATTAAGAATTTATGACAATTGCTGTTGGACAAAACATAGATAACTTATGGAAAGAGAATACTTACTAGTCACTGGCCATACCACTCTGAGTGCCTGAGATCTGGTGTGATCTCAGGAGTTAAGCAGGATTAGGTCTGGTTAGACTTGGATGGAAAAGATAATACTTATTATGTTGTATAGCTCCTAATAGGCCTCAATAAATATTTTTTGGCTCTGAATAAAAAGTCTACTGCATAAAAGATAATTTCTAGGCAAATAATAATGCTAACAATATGAAAAGAAGCAATTTTCTAACTTACAGCAAACTGCTTTCAAGCACAAAAGAAGAAAAAGGGGTAAACCCCGACCGGCTTGCCTGCCCTCTCGGAGACAGGCCCTTTGATAAGCCAATTACATACTATTTACCTCTATTACAAGAGGGTCAGTTCTAGTCTGGGCTTTGCTAACATAGTTGCCATGAAAACCATAATAGTACTGGCCGGTATGGCTCAGTTGATTGAGAGTCACCCTGTGCGCCGAAGGGTCGCCGGTTGGATTCCAGGTCAGGGTCCATGCCCAGGTTGTAGGCTCCATCCCTGGGGTGTGTGTGGGAGGCAGCTGATCTCTCACATTGAGGTATCTCTTTCTCTCTCTCTCCCCCTAAAATCAATTGCATTTTAAAAAATAATAGTACTGTACACTATTTCTGTACACTTTTGTATTAAACACTCTTTTCCTAAGAACATGTAACCAACTCTTTTCACTAAATGTCAATCTAAATCAGGGAGGTTTTATTGTAAAGAGTACTTCTTCCTGCTGATTCTTTTGAAATCAGTTTCACCTACATTTTTGCCACTAGGATTCTGTGTTAATTAAAATCACATTCCCAGGTTCAATTTGAATGTGAAAGCTACTTAATTCAACAAATATTCTAATATTTTAATATAAAATATTAAGTAGCTCTTAACACATTACACTTGTTAAACATTGATAATATTAGCTTTGGGGGGTTGGGGTTCTTTAATCCTTTTACAGCAGTTTTCAAAATTTATCTGCATTTCCTAGATCAGTATTTTCAGGGGAGCATTAAAGAAAAAGTTCATTTTTTATCTTATTTTCTTCTCCATTTTAGTTTCACTTTTAAGTCATTGTCACCATTTTAGCTTGGGTGTGAAAACCTTAAAACGGGAAACTATAGTTTAGACCTTTTGCACATGTACCGATTTTCAATATAATGAAATAGTCTGTAGTTACAAACACTAGTCTTTTAATATGTATGTATGTGCTGAGTATGGATGTACTGAAGGTCAAACTATGTTCAGCTACAACTTTCTTTCTTTCTTTTTCTTTTTCCAGCATTTCCTAATCTTCTGTTTCTTCTAGAATGCTGTTAAGAATTCTGGGAAGGAAAAATTATTAGAGGCAAATTTATAATTTTTTTTGGTATTGCATAAAGAAATTAACTTCTCATTAGCCAAGTACTGGACCATAATCAGTACTGAAGTGTGGGGTGGGGCAACAGTTAAAGAAAGCCAGTGCTTTGTCCAACATCAAAGAGTGAAACTAGGAAGAAGGAAAATGTGATGCAGGAGTGCCCTGCTAATACAAATATTACCAAAATGGGTGATTTTATAAAAACCAAGGGAAAGTGAGGCTTTCTGAGGAATGCCTGATTGCACTAAAAAGTGGGAAATTGTAAAACTATCAAGCCTTCAACTACTCATGTATGTTGTTTCTTCTCTAAAGAAAGAATTTCATGAAAGGAACTTGGTCACCTTGGTGTCTTAAGAAGAGGGCTAGCCTGGCCTGCATGGCTCAGGGGTTGAGCATCGACCTATGAACCAGGAGGTCACGGTTTGATTCCTGGTCATGGCACATGCCTGGGTTGCCGTGTAGGGTGTGCAGGGGGCAGCCAATCAATGATTTTCTCTCATCATTGATGTTTCTAGCTCTCCCTCTCCCTCCCTTTCTGAAATCAATAAAAATACATTTTTAAAAAATAACTCACCTGTTTACAAAGGATTTACTTTGCAATGTTGTTAAAAGACGTGTGTGGGTTTTTTTTGTGTGTGTTTTTTTTAGTACATTTCAAATGATTTGAATTTTTCAGAAATACATCTTCGAGGTAAATATTATCTTTTCCCCCCGTTTGTCTGATCTAGATGAGAATATCCTAATGCTACACCTACAGCTCTTAAGTTTGTTTGCCTCCATTATAACACCAACACGTCAGCTTGTGGAAGAAGTGACCCAATCAGGAGAACAGGAGCTACATCACTGCAGCCAAATATTTCCCATCTCTAGAGTGAGGAAGTGAATATGTCACGTATTCTAAGTAAAAGAGAAAATTATAAGAAAGATGTCATTACATCACTTCCTTCATGGAAGGAAGAAAATGACAAGGAGGATACATATGAAGATGCCTATGAGATTATCCCTGCGGCGATAACAATGAATCTAGGTTCTTCCCTGGAAGAATGCACAACTGGGTTGTATTTGTTTCTAAATAACAGATTCTCAGATGCCATAAATCTCATTTACCCGTGGTCAAAAAACAGCATATACCATGCTCTAGTTAATGGTATCCTCATGGTTGTGAAAGCCATCTTGACGTTTGATCCACAGGATATAGACATTGGAATGACTGCTGCAAAAGAAGCGCTGAAAACTTGTAACAGTTTCCGAAGAAAAGGCAGGATGACAAGTTTTGCTCGTCTAGTGAGTAAACAGGGAATAAAGGCTATCAAAGAAGAGGAACTGCACGCCGAAGTCTGCTATGCTGAGTGTCTGATCTTGAAATCTGCTGTAACATTTATACAGGATGACAGTATGCTTGGCTTTCTTAAAAGTGGGATCAACATTGGGTTAAGTTACCAAATATACAAAGACTGTCAACAGATATTAACACAGATACCTACCAACCAAAGCAAAACCTCTAGACACCTGATTGGAGGAGTAAAATTTGGACTTGGAGCATTCAATTTGATATTATCACTTATGCCACCAAAGACGCTTAAATTACTCAATGTTGTTGGATATCATGGTGATAAACAGGTAGCCTTGACTTTGCTTCATGAGAGTGCATCTGAGTCCCATATAAATAATGTCTTAAGTATTTTGACTCTACTCTTCTATTACAGTTATGTCTGCGTAGCTTTTGGTATTGAAACAAGTCTCAATTATCCTATAGATCATCTCTTCCTAATTTATCTCCAGAAATTTCCAAAGTGTGTCATACTTAAATTTTTTCATGCACGTTTCAGTATGCTGAGAGGAAAATTTGAGAATGCACAGTTAGCATTACAGGAGTGCATTTTTATTCAGAGTGAATGGAAGCAACTTGATCACATCTGTTACTGGGAGCTCATGTGGTGCCACATTTTTGTGCAGGATTGGAAGGAGGCCTACCGCTATGCTGACCTGCTGCTGCAAGACAGCAAGTGGTCCAAGGCAATGTACTCATACAGTAAAGCTATGCTGCTGGCTCTGCTTCCTTCCGGATTCGCCAAGTCAGTAGGCAAGGACATGAATTCTCTTTTCTTAAGTGTGGAGAGCCTGAGAATGAGACTTTTAGGCTCTTCTGTGCCCATAGAGAAGTTTGTTGCGGAGAAGGGTCAGCGCTATGGCAGTACTAAAGGCTGGTTTATAGCACAGCCCATTCTGGAATTCACTTATGCCTGGAGTGGTTTCCAAGTCATGAGCAAAAGACTACACCTTATTTCATGCTGGCTTGCAATCATTAACAGAGGAGAAGAACTTTTGCAAGAAAAACCAAACAGAGAGTATGGCACCGATGACCTGTGTTTGCTAAGTTTACTCAAAGGTCTCTGTTTGAAACACTTGGGCAAGTATCTGATGGCTGAGCAGTACTTTCATCGTGTCCTTCAAAAGGAGAAACTGTTAAAATACGACCACTATTTGGTGCCGTACACTTACTATGAACTGGGAATTCTATACTATCTGAAAGGAGATTATAGCAGTGCAACGAAAAACCTAGACAACATAAAAAACTACAAAGACTATTCCATGGAAGCCCGGTTACAGTTTAAGGCTCATGTAGCTCTTGAACAAATAGCTAAAGCAAAGTAATTTAGATACAGAGTGTAGTTTTGTTTACTATGAGTGAAGTAGCTACAGTCAGCAAGATAATTAACAGGTAGAAAAATAATTTCTTTGTGGAGGAAATCCAAGAAGAGGCAGCTACTAAGAATCTGATGTAACAAGAAATTCCTTTTCCCTCTTTCCTCCGTCATACCTATAAAATGGAATATCTTACACTGGCAAATGGAGTGATGTACATTATTGAAAAAGAAAAGGCAAATGATGTACATTATAAAAGACCAGGGGCCAGTGCACCTGGAAAGGAACTGTGGGCTGTGAGGCTGTGGTAGGCACAGGGGCGGGTCTTGGCCCATCCTCTGTGCCCCCGCCTGGCCCCTCCTGCTGCAAACCTCAGTCCCCTGCCTGCCAGCAGCCCCACTCTCACCACCACCGCTCCCAGGCGCTGTCAGTGCCAGCCCCACTTGCACCCACTGATGGCGAGGAGAGAACGACCGGAGCTAGTGCCAGCAGCGGGTACAAGCAGCGGCTGTTGCCCGGATCACCCTTTAGGAGCAGGGGGAGGAAAAGAAGCCCTCAGGGGCGATCAGGGCCGGCAGCCGCTGCTCACACCCGCTGATGGCACGAGTGATCGGGACCGATGCTGGGCACTGGCAGCGGGTGCAAGCGGTGGCTCCGGTGCCCCGGCAGTGGGTTTGAGCAGGGCTGGCACCGGCAGCAGGTGCAGGTGCCGGTGGGATCACAGCACACGGAAACAAGGAATTTTCAGTGACCACCAGGGGCTCACCCCTATGACAGCGCCCAGCGCCCCACTTTGGTCTGGTGTCCCCGCTCACCTACTCCACTATCCCACCACAGCCAACGCTTGTCATGTTCCGCACATGCCCCCTGGTGGTCAGCGCTCGTCATAGCGACTGGTTGTTTGGTTGTTCTGCTGTTCGGTCTATTTGCATATTCGCCTTATATAGGATACTCTCTTTTTAAAAAATATATTTTATTGATTTTTTTTACAGAGAGGAAGGGAGAGGGATAGAGAGTTAGAAACATCGATGAGAGAGAAACACCAATCAGCTGCCTCCTGCACCCCACCCCCATTAGGGATGTGCCCGCAACCAAGGTACATGCCTTTGACCAGAATCGAACCCGGGACCTTCAGTCTGCAGGCCAACGCTCTATTCACTGAGCCAAACCAGCCAGGACTAGGATACTCTCTTATATACTTATGAATTTACCAATCATGTTATAGAAAATTTTCAAAAAACTAAAAAAATATATATATATTTTATCCTCACTTGAGGATATGTTTATTTTAGGGGGAGAGGAAGGGAGAGAGAAACATTGATCAGTTGCCTCCTGTACATTCCCCCACCTAGGTATGTGCCCTGACTGGGAACTGAACCCACACAGGTTGATACTCCAACCAACTGAGCCACCTGGCCAGGTTTCAAAAAATATTTTTTTTAACATCTCCTTAGATAACTAGAGGCCTGGTGCATGAATTTGTGCACGGGTGGGGTCCGGCTGGCCTGCCCTGATGGGGGCCAATTAGGGCTGGTCTGGCAGAGGGGGAGGGGACGCAGGAGGTTGGCTGGCCAGCCCCGCCCCCTGTCAGGGTGGGGAGGGTCAATCAGGGACTGGGCCAGCTTGGGGGAGGGGTTGGGGGGGGACTGATCAGGGCACCAATTGGACCAGTTGGCTGCCACAGTGCACGTCATAGTGACTGGTTGTTCCAGTTGTTTGGCTTTTATATATATAAATGTATACAACTCACAAATAACATAGGAAAAGTAGCTACACTAGGAATCCCAGTGCCCTGCATTGTTTTTATTTAATTGGTAAAAGAGAGAAAAAAGTTTAAAGTCTTACTGACATTTCAAAACAATGAACTGAAAAGCATAGACTCTGAATGGTTTTCCCTCAGTAATTTTTATTGGCTTTTTATATCAGGGAGGATATTTTCCTTCTGTGTGCTCAGTAGTATATTTTATCTTTTTTCATTAGGAAGCTCAAACACGGGGCTATGATTTACAGCAGGACAGAAAAGAAGGAGTCCCTCTCACCCCCATCCACACCCACATTATAAAAACCCTTTGAAGTTAACTGGAGGGGGCCAAGAGGATAAATACACAGGGTAGGAAAAAAAGACAAGAGAGCTTAGTTACCACTAGTCCTCCCTTTAGCTGCCCTCTCTGAGGTGCAATTCCTAAAACCAGCTCTTCAATGTAATTAAGCCACTTGCATCATTTGTTAGTAGGCTAATCTGAAAGTAAACAGTAGGCATGGGGCTTGGCATTATTTTACCCACCTTAGGGATAAAATCAGTCCCTAGTTTTTATTTAAAAATTTTTAATCTTATTGTTGAAAGTATTACATATACCCCACCCCACTGACTCCTTGTAGCCCCCACCCCCAAGGCCTTCACCACCCTATTGTCTATGTCCATGGGTTATGTATATATGCACACCAGTTCTTTGGTTGATCTCTTCCCATCCACCCAACCCATCCACCCCCACCAGTCCCTAGTTTTTAGACCATTAAGTCTGCCTGAGTGTATCCTCTCTGCAGCCAGCCACCCATGGAAAAGAAGTTGCTGGGAAAGTTAGCTTTGCCAAGACACCTGAGTAAAACACATTATCTTAATGCTTTGGGTGTCTAAGCAACCCACTGGGAGCACATCCTGGGGCTAGTATTTCAGATTTAGAAATGCTTAGGTTGAAACACATGTTCCTCATTAATTAAAAACAACTTTCAGGCACACAATTGTACTTGAGTTATTCATCATTAATAACTAGAGGCCCGGTGCATGCAATTCGTGCAGGGGGGAGGTGTCCCTTAGCCCAGCCTGCACCCTCTCCTATCTGGGAACCCTCGAGGGATGTCCTATTGCCTGGTGGGATCGGGCCTAAACAGGCAGTCAGACATCCCTCTACAATCCAGGACTGCTGGCTCCCAACCGCTCACCTGCCTGCCTGCCTGCCTGATTTCCCCTCCTAACCACTTCTGCCTGCCAGGCTGATCATCCTTAACCACTCCCTTGCCAGCCTGATCGACGCCTAACTGCTCCCCTGCCAGCCTGATTGCCCCCAACTGCCCTCCCCTGCAGGCCTGGTCACCCCCTATTGCCCTCCCCTGCAGGCCTGGTCCCCCTCAACTGCCCTCCCCTGTAGGCCTGGTCCCCTCCGACTGCCCTCCCCTGCAGGCCTGGTCCCCCCGCAACTTCCCTCCCCTGCAGGCCTGGTCCCCCCCAACTGCCCTCCCCTGCCGGCCATCTTGTGTCCACATGGGGGTGGCCATCTTTGACCACATGGAGGCGACCATCTTGTGTGTTGGAGTGATAGTCAATTTGCACATTACCTCTTTATTAGATAGGATGATGGGACCATAGTGTGGTTAAGAGGGCAGGCCCTGGTCTGATTGCCTGGATTTGTATCCTAGCAGTGTCACTAACTAGCTGTGTGGCCCTCGGCCTCCTGGGTCTAGTTTCCTTAGCTGTAAAATTGGGATAATAATAGTTCCTATCTCACAGTTTTCTTGTGTTAAGACTGAGTTAATATACATTTATTATCACTAATAAGAGTAATAATACATTGTTCTTCAATGAAGAGGATTTAAGTTACTTTCTTGGAAAAAGCAAAAGTTCCTTTGTTACCTGCTTTGCCAATCTAAAATTTGATCGGTTATTTGCTTTTTCTTTTTCTTTTCCTTTTCATTTTTTGCTTTTTCTGTCCTTATTTTATCTTGGTCACTTATGAAATAAGTAACTCGCTGCCTAAATTATGATTTTGTGTTCTGCCCCAATATCTAACAATGAATAGAACATTAATTAATTGGTTAAACAAATATCTGTTGAATGCCTACAATATGCAGGCACTGAGCAGAGTACCAAGGACATAAAGATAAAGCATGGTCTCTCTCCTGAGGACCTCACTGGGGAGACAAGTTAGAAAAATATTTTGTTGGGAGTGGAAACAGTTAAAGCAGTTGCTTAAACCGACGGGAGTTTATTCATTCCAAACAAAAGAAACCTGAAATAGGTAGGTCCGGTCTGGTCTGGCTCTTTTTATCTTGTATTTTTCTGCTTTGCACAGGCCTTCCCTACGCGTGTTTCCTCATGGTGGAAAGCGGTTGCCTCACCTCCAGGCCTTATGTCCAAGCCAGGCAGACTGGAGGAGAAATGGTGAAGGGACAAGAAAGGATTTCTTAGGAGGCTTTGCTCTTTTTATTTCAGAAGAGACAGCCTTCCTAGGAATGTCCACGTGTATCTCACTGGCCTGAAATATTTTATGGCCACTTCTCCCCACAAAGGAAACTGAGAATGAGTTTTAGCAGTCAAGCCTCATTAATTAGGAGGTTGGGAGAAAGGATTGTTAAATGAACCCACCAGAAGTTACTGCCCCAACACATACGTAAATAACCATAGGCTACAAAATAGTATCGGAGGGGCACAGTTGAAAAGGTGACAAGGCAACAATGAGAATAAAGAATCACTTGGAAAAGACTGCAGATCTAACAGGAAATCTTTTTTTTTTTTTATCTGAACAATAAAGATTTATTAAATTAAAAATAAATAAATAAATAAATGCTCATGTTCCCATTTAAATTGTTCATAGCATAGACACAGGAAGTCCTCTCTGAACAGGAAGAAGACAAATATATAAGATTGGGGTAAAGGAAACATAATTATAAAGAATTATGGAGAGCCAGCACAAATGTCAAATTTTTACAGTTTCAACTCCATTAAGAGTTATTTTTCTGAAGCTACCCACCTTTTTAGGTTAATTAACAAACACAAATGAACAGTTATGAATTTCAGATGATCATAGATAAATGTGCTACACAATTCACCAAACACTGTTTATCTTCTGGAACCAATAAAATACGGGAGAAACAGAGCAAACGGTGAACGCCACTAACTTCACCTGTGTAACAATGGTTAACTATTCCATTTCAGCGGCAAATGAAGAACCACTCACCTACAGAACCATGATCAAATTGCGGAGAGCGATGGCAGTTAGCCCTGGGTTGCTAAATTCGAGCAGATTCATAATGTCTCACCAATGAGTCTTTTTTTCTTCTTTTCCATATTGCTTCCTGTTCTATGTTTTTAACAGGAAATCTTGTGATTGACATTTCCTTGGTGAAATTGCTAGCCACAGCCTAGGTTCTGGCCTTGAACTGCCCAGATTTAATATCTGCAGTGTTCCATTTCTTTATAATTTTAGGAACTCAGTAGCAGATACCCTCGTTTTTTGTTTTTTTTTTTTAATCCTCACTGAGGATATTTTTCCATTGATTTTTAGAGAGAGTGGAAGAGAGAGGGAAAGAAAAAGAGAAAACATCAAAGTGAGAGAAACAGATCGACAGGTTGCCTCCTGCATGGCAAGGGCCCCAGGCCAGGGAGGAGCCTGCAACATAGGTCAGTGCCCTTGATTGGGAATGGAACCTGGGACCCTTTGGTCCGCAGGCTGACACTCTACCCGCTGAAGCAAACCGGCTAGGGCTGGATACCCTTTTTTTATCCCAAGACAATTCCAGGGAAAAATAAAAGCAGTTAACCCCACTTTTTTTTTTCAAATCAAAATAAAATTATGTAAAATCTATATTCTTACTACTGAGATTGTTTACCTCATTGAATAAGAGGAAATCAATGAAAAAAGATGCCACTGATTTTTAGCCATAACGATATTATCTGGGCCTATTTGAAGGCAATGTACAAAGTAGCTGTGTCCTAAACTTTCACATGGTACATTTGTTTAGTATATTAGAATTCACAAAGCCTGTTCAAAGCACTGTCATCTAGGAAAGTCCTGTCTTCATTCTACTGACAGGGAAAATAGTCTTCCCACTCTGGGGTTATAAGATCTCCCCCTGGGCAAGGCTGGGGAGGCCTGATAATGAATTTATTTGGAGATACTGCCTCCCATAAACTGGAATTCCAATTGAAAAGTGGTTCTGGAATCCCCCCCGCCCCACACACACACCTAATAATACCACTGCTTTGTTGAGTAGAGAGGCTACATTTTACATAGTTTCATGCTGTATATGCTCTATACTTCCCTATTTTTCCCCACATCCCATTTCTCAGTATCCTTCTAACATGCCAATTTCATTATGTCATTGCATCACTCAGATTTTTCACATTCTCTTTGGCTTATCCACTCATAAAATGAGTTCATGTTTTAAGGTTATTAAAATAATGCCTGGCACATATTAGGTACTATATAACTGATTAAGAAATAAGAATTCAATTCAAACTGGGCACCACCTACTAATACTAGGCAATGCTCTAGATGTAGGATATATGGCAGTTAACAAAACAAACATGGCCCCTGCCCTTAGAGGGTTTACAGGGCTTACTAAGGACCGTGTGTGTCTTATTCATGAAAATTTAGAGCTGAGAGGATATTGGGCCATCTAATCCCACATTCTGCTTATAGATAAGAAATCTAAGAAGGCAAATGACTTCCAAAGTCCTAAAGCTGGTATGAGTAGTCAGTGGGGCACAGGAGCCAGATGAAACTGCCTCAAAAGAACCCATTGTAGCCCTAGCCAGTTGCTCAGTGGTTAGACCTCTGACTTACCTACCAAAGGGTTGAGGTTCGATTTCCAGTCAAGGACACGTACCTGGGTTGCAGGTTTGATCCCCCTGTCTCATGTGGAGGCAACCAATTGATGTGTCTCTCACACTGATGTTTCTCTCTGTCTCTCCCTGTCCCTCTCCCTTCCACTTTCTCTAAAAATCAATGGGAAAAAAACCTCGGTTAAAGATTAACAACAACAACAAACAGACATTTCTAATAGGTTCTACTTGTTGAATAAATGAAAAAGCTAGAACATTAAAAAGTCTTGGGCCAAAATGACCAGGGTTATTTTTTTCTGCCTGTACCTTGCATGAAAAATGTGGTAAATTGCCACCCCATTCCCACTTCATTTTTTACCTACTTTTAAGACCACCCAACACTGAATTGAAATTTTTGATAGTTCAGGCCCGGCAGGTCAGGTTTATCTTTGCACTATGATAACAAACAAGGAACACTAAAGACTATTGACAATTTTTAAACTTATCAAGGCATTTAGGAAACTCTTTTTAAAGAAATATTTCTTTTTTTTTAATATATTTTTATTGATTTCAGGGAGGAAGTAAAAGGGAGAGACAGAAACATCAATAATGAGAGAGAATCCTTTATCAGCTGCCTCCTGCACAAGCCACACTGGGGATTGAGCAACCTGGGCATACGCCCTGACTGGGAATCGAACGAGTGGTATCTTGGTTCCTGGGACAAGGCTCAACCGCTGAGCCACACCCTGCTGGGCAAGAAGTATTTCTTGCTAAAATTAAAATAAGTATACTCCAAAATCTAAAATAAGCCATTTTGGTATTGGCAGAGGAAGGGATTAAGTGTGTGTGTGAAGGTTTGAGGGGGAGACAGACCTTAGGAAGGAGATGGAGGGAGAGGGACTGGGAAGAGAGGGAGGAAAGGAGAGAATGAGAGAGAAGGGGTACCAACCGGTATGAGGGACACATCAGGTGGACCAAGGGGGAAGGGTGGGCTGGGGAAAGGACGTGTACCATCTCATCTCAGTCACTGCAGACTACAGAAGAGGGTCCTACTGAGAATTTGTGTTAGGGAGAATTTGCATCAGTGCTTTGCATCAGGGATGCGGAGAATGAGCCTTTAGTTAGGAGACTAATGGGATAATGGAGAGAAGGGAAAGAAATTGCTCTGTCTCATCACTTTAAAAGGGGTAACTTAAGCCAAGCTGGTTCATTTTCAATGTTTTCTACACTGTGTGTATTTAAAAAAAATACATTCTTATTGATTTCAGAGAGGAAGGGAGAGGGAGAAAGAGAGAGAAACATCAATGATGAGAAAGAATAACTGATTAGCTGCCTCCTGCACGCCCCCCTACTGGGGATCCAGTCCACAATCCGGGCTTGTGCCCTGATCGGAATCAAACCGTGATCTCCTGGTTCATAAGTCTAGCTCAACGACTGAGGCACGTGGCTGGGCTACATAGTGGTTTAATAGTCCTCTAATTCAGCTTTTCTAAGTCTCCTTTAGTGTTCACCTTCTATCATTTTTCAGGAGCCAACTAGGTAGGCGACCAGAAACCTGTGGTTGGAACTAGTCTTTTGCACCTTTCCACTTGTGGGTGGGAGCGTTTATAGCGAGTTTTTGGCCAGGTGGAATTCAACCAAACCCCGTGCTTTTCTTTCCAGCTTCTGCACCTCCTGCAGGACTGGACCGAAGACACATCCCAAAGGAGCCAGGCACCTTAACTGCCTTACACAGAGCAAACAACAAATACCTTGGCTCTGTCGCTTTTGTCCAAGGCACTTTCACCTCACACTTCCAGAGCTTTAGGATTTACCTGGAGGGTTCACGTGCTTTGAATCCACGGCAAAAGTGGAATTCCATTTCTACTATCAACGAGGACCTGGCACGAGCATTTTCCTCTTTAGAATTTTCTTTTTGAAATACCCATCGTGGCAGTGGAGAGGGTGGCCCCAGCGAACAAGAAGGCTTATTATTATTACACAAAAAATATCTCAGCCCCTGCCCACACCCTGCACCCAGCTTCCAGCACTCCGGGGCCGCGGCTCTACAGCCAAGGACTACAAAACAGAGAATTCTGGGGGTAGGAAGTGACGACGTGGCGCAAAGCATGCTGGGCCCCGGCGGGCTCCGCTCAGGAAGAGACGCCTTCCTCTTAACGTGGTTGCTGAGTACTGGGCGCTGCCAGCAGTTTTAAGCGGGTTTTTCTCGTTTTTGAGGATTAAACGTTAAGGACCACCTGGTTTGAGTACGGCTTTAAGTACCCTGCGGCTGCAGGAGAGGCCAAGGAGTCTGAGCTCTGCAGCCTTCGCTGCCGCCGCCTCGTTTATGCAGCCTCCAAACAAATTTTAAGAGGACGTGGTGACGGATCCGGGGGCCGGAGAGATCCTGCAGACAGAGCCAAAGAGCGAGTGGGTGCATAGCTGAGTTTTCCTTTTCAGTTTTTGGCTAAACGTGGTGTGGAGTGAGCTCTTTTGGGGGAAGGAGAGCAGAGTGGAAGGGTTTGAGCATCCACAGACCGGCCTTCAAAGCCCGCGTGGAGGCGACCTGGACCGGGATGGGGGTGAACTAGAAGCATGCCAGATGTTACCCCAGACTGGGCCCCGCGGCCCCGCGGCGGCTTTCAGACCGAATAGTAAATTCTGTATTAACTGGTTTTCTGATATGGAACTTGAGGCAAATGACAGGTTTTCTTTACCTCTGGGATGGAGATTAGGGATTTGCTGGGGCGGAACAAATATTAACCCGAACTGGTGGTGTTTTAGATCTAGCCAGATGGCAGCCGTGAGTGAATGGACGAAGAGAGGTCCCTTAGAATGGCAAGATTACACTTACAAAGAAGTCAGAGTGACAGCAAGTGAGAAGGACTATAGAGGATGGGTTTTAACCACAGACCCCGTCTCTGCCAAGTGAGTATGGGTCCTGCTTCCCTGAAATCATGACACCCCTTTGTGCTGCCTCTCATATACAAACTCAGAAAGCGGATAAAGGCTAATTATTCCTCTATAAGAATTTTATTGTCGCCCTGACTGGTTTGGCTCAGTGGATAGAGCGTCGGCCTGCGGACTGAAGGGTCCCGGGTTCGATTCTGGTCAAGGGCATATACCTTGGTTGAGGGCACATCCCCGGTAGGGGGTGTGCAGGAGGCAGCTGATCGATGTTTCTAACTCTCTATCCCTCTCCCTTCCTCTCTGTAAAAAATCAATAAAATATATTTTAAAAAATACCTGCTTAAAAAAAAAAGTATTTTATTGTCTTTGAATCTAAGTGCAGTTCTACCTATGGGTTACCTTGTCAGACCAACCAAGTTCCTAGAAATGAGACATTTAAAAATATATACATTTTATTGATTTCAGAGAGAGAGAGGTATAGAGAGATAGAAACATCAATGATGAATCATTGATCATTGCCTCCTGCACGCTCCACACAGGATCGAGCCTGCAACCCGGGCATGTGCCCCGACAGAGGATCGAACAGCGACCTCCTGGTTCATAAGGTGGACGCTCAACCACTGAGCCACGCCAACCGGGCGAGACATTTCTTACTACATTTTATTGTAAAATTTTAAACAACACAAAATAAAAAGAGGATGGTATAACAAACACTAACCTTACACCTCCTTCCATGTATTTTAAAGCCAATTGTAGGCATCTAATTTGGTTCATAAATACTTTAATATATCTCTTAGTAGATAGGGACTCTTTAATAAATGTAAGCACAATATTATAACACTTAAGAACAGTAATAATAATTTTAATATTAGCTAAATCCTTCTCTGAGTTCAGGTTCACTTGATTGTCTTCAAAGTATCTTTTTATTTGTTTATTAGTTTGGTTGATATGTCTCTTAAGTATCTTTATAACTGCAGTTTCTCTTTAGTTTTCATGTCCCTTATTTGTTGAAGAAAGGGAGTCATTTGGTAGAACTGAACACATTCTGGATTGAGCTTATTGCAGTATTAGGATGTAGTTTATATAATTTTTACTGACTTGATTTTAGAGAGAGAGGAGGGGAGAAGGAGAGAGAGAAACGTATTATCAGCTGCCTCCTGCATGCCCCCTACTAGGGATCAAGCCCAAAACCTGGGCATGTGCCCTGACTAGGAATCGAACCTGTGATCTCCGGGTGCATGAGATGATGCTCAACCAACTAAGCCACACAGGTCGGGCTGAACTCGTTATTTTTTATTTAAAGATTATAGACTACACTTTTTTTTTTGAGTCAATAGTAGAAACTTATATTTTCCAGAAAGTTTTCTGTTTTAAGTTCAAAATTATTAGCATAAATTTGTTAATATTTTATAATGCTCTATTCTTAATATGATTTATGTATCTTTAATTTTTAAAAAAAATTTATTGATTGTAGAGAAAAAGAGAGAAACATCGATTTATTGTTCCACTTACTTATGATTCATTGATTGCCTGTATGTGGCCTAACCAGAGAGTGAACCCTCAGCCTTGGTGTATCAGGACAACGCTCTAATCAAGTGAGCCACCTGGCCAGGGCCTTCATTTTCTGTTATTAATCTTGCTGAGTTTTGTGGATTTTTTTTCAAAGAACCAATTTTTGGCCCCAGCTGGTTTGGCTTACTGGACAGAACATCGGACTGTGGACTGAAGGGTTCCAGGTTCGATTCTGGTTCAGGGTATGTGCCTTGGTTGCAGGCTTCAACCCCAGTGCAGGAGGCAACCAATCCATGGGTCTCTCTCACATTGATGGTTTCTCTCTCTCCCTACCTCTCTCTTCCACTCTCTCTGAAAATCAATGGAAAAATGCTCTCAGGTAAGGGGGAAAAAGGAACCAATTTTTGACTTTCATCCTCTTACTGACTCTTGTTTTATTATTAATTTTGTGCTTTGATATTTTCTTTGGTCTGCTTTGAAGGGGAATATTCAGGTTTTTTTTTTTTAACTCTTAAAAGTTAAATCTGTACCCTCACTTCTTTTTAATACGCATTTAAGGCATTTATAACTCTAAGTAATGCTTTTACTGCCTTTCCAATGAGTGCTTTAGGCTGGACAAAAAGTTCAGATGTTTAAGGCCCTCAATGAATGCTTACTGAGCAAGTGAAAACATCTGGTGGCTAGAGAAGTAATTTTAAACAGAGAAGAGCATTCCCTATTATTCTAATGACTCGCTGGGGTTGATGCCTCTTATTCCATTGCTTCTTCCATAGTTTTATGGGCCTTTAGGTTTTTCTTTTGCAAATCTTCTCTGAACTTACTTTTTCTCCGAAGTATTGTCCTCGTGAACTTCCTTGAAGATGGCAGCATGTCTGTGACCGGAATTATGGGACACGCTGTGCAGACTGTTGAAACTGTGAATGAAGGGGACCAAAGGGTAAGAGAGAAGCTGATGCATTTGTTCACATCTGGAGACTGTCAGGCATACAACCTTGAGGATCTGGAAAAGAGAAAGAACAGCCTAAAGAAATGGCTTGAGAAGAACCACATCCCGGTCACTGAACAGGGAGATTCACCAAGGACTCTCTGTGTGGCTGGGGTCCTGACTATAGACCCACCATATGGTCCAGAAAATTGTAGCAGTTCTAATGAGATTATTCTGTCCCGTGTCCAGGATCTCATTCAAGGACATCTTGCAGCTTCCCAGTGAGAAGCCAAGAACTATGGGTGCACTGAAATAAGACTGATATTTTTTCTTCATAAAATGTTTTGAATGGTAAGGCCATCATACTACAGGGCTTTAAAGGCACACAGTGTGTGTGTGTTTTAATTTGTTTTGGTAAAATCAAAGATGTGGATTATGAATGCTAATAAGTGTACTGTTGCATGGATAACATCACATGCAACAAAATTAGCATAGGGACATTAGGCTTGTAAGTCCTTTCTTCTGATGGAGCTATACCTCCATTTTTATTAGGCAAGAAATGTATTTGGAAAAATGCAACATGTTACATTTAACATAAAATGCATTAAGTCCTTTGTACTATGTGTGTTTGTCTAAATTTTTTTTGGGGTGTGTGTGTAATAATGAAACTGCTTGAAACTCGAAAGTTTTGACTAGTGGTAAATATCTAACACACAAACCATATAACCCTCAAAGCCTTTAAAGTGAGAACAAATTGCTCTCTCTGAGGGAAAAGGTAAATATGACAGGTAGTCTGCAGCTGAATTCAACTCAGTTCCTTCATCCGGGCCCAATTCCTCAGGTTAGGCTTCCCCGAGGGGAGAGTGTAGGCAGTGTGCTTTGCCACACCTGACCATGGGAGCCAGGCAGCGCCAGGATTAGGTGGAGGCTTCTGGCCGAGAAAGACTCAGGTTATTAGTTTGGGGGTCTTTCCATGGGCATGCCTAGAATGACTGCAGGGTCATATTAGATTACAACTCCAAGGCCCTGACTCCCTAGGACAGGGGTGAACAAAATCTGGGTCCTTGGGACAAATCCAGCTTGCTACCTCCATTTGTTAAAAAAGTTTTTTAAAAATATATTTTTATTGATTTCAGATAGGAAGGGAGAGGGAGAGATAGAAACATCAATGATGAGAGTGACTCATTGATTGGCAGGCCTCATATTGGGGGTCCAGCCTACAACCCAGGCATGTGCCCTGACCAGGAATCAAACAGTGACCTGGTTCATAGATCAACACTCAAACCACTGAACCACACCGGCCAGGCAGTACAGTACCCTTCCTTTTAATTTCAACATATAGTCATCCAGTCTTTTTTTTCAATAAATCTTTATTGTTCAGATTATTGTTCTTCTTTCCCCCCCCCATAACTCCCCTCCACCCAGTTCCCACCCCACCCTCTGCCCTTACCCCCCTCCCACTTGAAAAAGACAGCTGTGTACTCAGTTGCCAGTCCTCTCTGCGCGTGCATGCCTCCGTACCTCTGCCTTTACTTCTGCAGCTCCTCTGAGTCTCAGTGTACTTTTCTCTTCCCTTCTAGTTGTAGAGTTTCCACTCAGCCAGCCTTCCTGTGGTTCTGGATGATGTCCGTTTTGTCTTTTAGTTGTAGTTTTCAAATTGTTGTGCGAGGCAGCAGTTCAGGTGTTTACCTGTGCCGCCATCTTGGTTTTCTCTCCAGTCTTTTTTTTTTATTAATCTTTATTGTTGAAAGTATTACATATGTTGTCCCCCCCAAATCAGGCCTTCATCACCCTATTGTCTGCATCCATGGGTTATACATATATGTATACAAATTCTTGAGTTGATCTCTTCCCACCCAGCCACCCTTCCCTGCCTTCCCTCTGAGATTCCGGAGTTGTTCATGCTTCTGTCTCTGGACTCATTTTGTTCATCAGTTTGTTTTGTTCATTAGATTCCACACATACGGTCTTTTTACAAGCTTCAGAGGCTCCTGCAGGGGGTATATTATGTTCCTGATTGGATTTACTCAAGTACACTTTATTGTTATCCTGTTTTTCCTGTGTCCCTGCTTATCTTTGTATCCTGAGTTCCTAGGGTGACTGGCACATGGCACCTGTTTAAGTTTGTTATAGTGAAACTATTAGCGTAGATGTGGGAAGAATTTCTGTGGTCCCAATATGGTCTCAAAACTAGACAGGTAGCACACATTAATTATAAACTGAACAACTGGCCTCTTGTTAACTAATCAGATTGCATGCTTCAATTAGCCCAGTCTTAGCCAGGCTTACTGTACAAAAGGATGGAATAAAGATTTATGGGCTAGAAATAATGGGGACAGCTGGAGTTTAAATGGGACAGTACACAGGTGAATTTCAGAGACAGAAGGGTGGCATGAACAGTTATGTCTATAATTGTGGATTGTTTTGTGCTGGGTCTATAATCTGGATTTGTTTCCTCCTCATGTAGCTAGTCCCTTGCTGCACCCTGATTTGTAAAGACATCTGTCTCCTAAAGAACATAACACATCTTTGACATTTAATCTGGTAATCTTACGTATAATGAAGCCCTAAAACAGATTTCCCCAGTTCAAACTATAGAAGGGTTACTAAGCCTAGAAATTATAGTTCCTAATGAGGCTTCATGTTAAATTTAAACATTTTATAGTCATACATCTATAGAACTATATACTCCTTTTAAACCCTATTTGTGTTTTAGTATATTGGCCAAAGTCTACTAGGTTGGACTCTTTTAAGATAACACAAAGATAAGGTAAGGGTGTGTGTGTGTGTATTTTAAACATTTTAATGTGGACCTAAGTGTGAGAACCCGAGTTTCGAAGTGGAAAGTGTTAGCAGTATTAGTGTCACATATAAGTCATATATTCTAAAGGCACAATTTAACTTATTTTCACATTTTCAAAATAAGTGTTTTAAAAATAAAAATTTAATGGTAGGATTTTGTTTTTGTTTTTAGTGGTAGGATATTTTTAAAGATAACTCTACCCATATGTGCATGGCTTTTATTTGTACATAGAATTTTCTCAAATTCTTTTTTGTTGTTATTCTTCACCCGAGGATATTTTCCATTTGGGGGGGGGGGGTGGAGAGGAAGAAAGAGAGGGAAAACACATTGATGTGAGAGAGAGACATTGATTGGTTGCCTCCCGCATGCACACCAACTGAAGCCAGGATTGAACCTGCAACCCAGGTATGTGCCCTTGACAGAGAATTGAATGTGCAACCCTCTGGTGCGCAGGCCTACGCTCTAACGTTCCAGATATGAACTCCAGGAGGAAGACAGAGCTAATGCTTTGTCAACCTTTGACCACCTCTGTAAGAATGTTTAGCTCTTCGAATTTTTGGAGAACTTCTCAGCTAGTACAAAACAGTAGTGCAGACTAATTTTGTAGCAAGTATTTTATTAATACGATTCCCTAACTAGAATCCAGTAAGAGTAAAACAAATATTTAAGAAAACATCCACAGAGTTCTTAATAAAATTAACATTACGTGCTGACCATCTTGTTGGGGCTTAGAAATCCAGGCCACAGTGAAATACTCTACTGCATTTTGACCTTCAATCACACAGGAGTAATCTAATTTCATAGTTCATAATTTTAAGAGTTTTGGGGTGAGGATTTTCTTATTCAAGGTGTCCCAACCATTTCACATCCTGGCACATTTATGAAAGATAGGATTTGTGCATTTGTATGTGGCTGCAAGTAACCAGCCCAAGAACAGCTTCCCGAGGGGAGCAACTTCTCAGCGCTTGGAATGGGAAGTTTTGTTGTCAGCTCTCTCCCAGCTGTGTGCTCTGCTGCAAACGTGTTACAAGTCCCCACGGCTCCAGCGAGGGCAGCGTGAGCTCCACTATAGCACCAAGAGTCAAAACGGCTTTAAAAGACTTTGTTAGAGGCTCAGTGCAGTTTTTGCCTTCATTTCTCCTAAGTGTCCAAGCCTAATCATTTTTGTAATCTGAGCCTGGTTTCAATAGCAAGTCAGGGCTTGGATCTTGTCTGCACTATGCTTAAGTGCACTGGTGCTTAAATATACCTCATAATGATCAACGTGGACAGTCTAAGAGGTTTATTTAAATAAAATCTTAAAAAGGGAACACCCTTCATTGAGGTGGTTTTCTTGATTAGTTTGTTAGCTATGGTATGAAACCCGAGGGCTAGACAAACATGGGAATGTTTTTCCACCCAGTTCTTTGGGATTCTTCTTGGCCACGCTGATAAATGCCCAGGGAAAATATACATGTACTCCTATTTTTTCAGAATGCCAGTGCCCCATTAACCTAAGTGGTGGCTGAAATAAGCAGTCTCATGGAAGGTATTTTTATGGCTGTAAATCTGACACTGGCATGGCAACCCTTTCTCCCTCAACCATGTCAACTTTGCTCTGAGAATACCATTAAAATTCCTTTTGGGTAATGGAAATGTGGCCATTAGATCCGGGTAGAGTTCAGAAGAGAGTAATTTCTAAATGGAAAACCTATAGGAGAATAAAGACACCCAGACTGTTCTGCTTTTAAGAATTAGAGTGTTATGGATATAAGACCAGCTTGCATTTTAATAACGATTAAGAGCTCATTAAGTTTGTTTTTTAAGGCTTACCTTGAATGAGTAAAAATAAAAATCCCTCACAAATCAAGTTTACTCTGTAGCCAATAGCCTAAAATGACATTTTAATCTTTCTTGCTCACATGGTTTTTTTTCTTCTCTGTTCTAACTTCTCTCAGTTGAGCCTGTATGATAGAAATAACAATCAGAATCTCTCCTCATGCCCCTATCTCACCCCAGTAAAAAGCAGGAGAAAAAGAATATGCAGATTAAAACAGAATACACATTCACTTGTGTGTTATCAGGCGCATTTCATTCATTCCAGGACCGTCACAGGGAAAAAGGCAGGCAGGCTGGTTTGTAGACTGTCTTACCACGACACTCCAATTGTGCTGGGAGTGCCCACTGCTGTTAGAAATACTCAGTCCGGACAATTTCCCTAAGGGAACGCGGTGCCTCGGCGCCTGCGCAGTGCCGGCCCTGGGCTCCTTCGTCAGGGCCAGCCCGGCACAGAGCTTGAGTTCGAGGTAGAGATGCTGCTGCTGTTTCCCAGGTGAAGAAGAAGCAGGTGAGTAGCAAGCACTCTCCTAAGACAGGTCTTTATTGTGTGGTGACAAGCTTCACAATCGTGCTGATGATGCGGGACCCTCGAGGACACGTGCACAGGTCTATGCTCGGGTTCTTGATCTTATCCTGGAGGAGCTGGTCAAGCTCGCAGCGCAATTCCTTTACTAATTCAGCCACCTAAAAGGGAGTGCATGTCAGCAGTGCATGACCAGCAGGAGAGGGAGATTATCAAAGGAAATGCCCCAGTTATTATCATTATTTGAGACTCCTGGTATGAACTTTAACTTCATCAGTGGGTGGGGGTGGAAACTAAACACATTTTCATTCTAAAAGTTCTTGATGCAACAATAGGAACATTCACTCACTGTGAGCTCTGATCTACTAAATGGGGTCCAACATAAAAAGGCTCCTCTGTCACATCTCATTGAAAGAATGGCTTTTATATAGTGTTCTCCACATTAAAGCCTGGCCAACTTTTATAATTTGCTCCAAGAAGAGAAGCCGGAAAATGGAGAATTTAAAAAAATCTCTTAGCTTTGGGTTATACTTGATGCTTTTGTGGGGAGAAAAACCACACTTTTATGTCATTTTGCTTGTGCTGATGTTTCAGTGGCACTGTAGATGTCTTCCCCACATCTGCCTTGCACCTCCCCTGTTGTTCGGCAATGTGTAGTTTGGATCCTGATCTAAATCAAACAGGCTCATGCCATCCTTGCCGGGGAGAATGGCTCAGGTAATCCTGGCCTTAGCGCCCATGACATTCCTTTGGCCACAAGAACTGGTTTCGGAAGGGAAGGTTCAATGGAACTTTTAGGAAAGGATTTGGTCTCCCCTCTGGACAGTCTGCTGCCTGAGGTCAGGCCTGGTGCCACCGCAGCCATCCTGCCCTCCACAGGCCAGCTGGGCTTTATTGCCATTGAGTTGCTGAACTAAATCTCCCCTGCCTGGCCTTTTGGACCTGCACTCTCCAATATGGCAGCCAGCAGTCACATGTGGCCAATCTAATGACCTCATGCAATGTGGCTGGTCCAAAGCGAACTGTCCTGTGAATGTAGAATACACACCAGAGTTTGAAGACTTAGTATGAAAAAAGAATGTAAAATATCTCAATAAATTTTTATATTGATTACTAGTGGCCTGGCACACAAAATTCATGCACATTAAAAGGGAATTATTTAGAGGAAATATTTTGATATTGCTATTTGCCCTTTCTCTGTAATAGAAGTGTCAGAGATGAAAGAAAATTAGTAAAATGTATATGAAAATAATATATAAATTTATTAATAAATAAACAATAACAGCCTCACATCCCCTGGCCTCGCCATGCACGCAGTCTCCTGTTGATCGGTCTTTATGGCGTGAGAGCGTCATGACCATTTGCATATTAGCTCTTTATTATATAGGATGTGTTGAAATTAAAAATCTCTTAGATGTATTAGATTAATATATATTAAGAATAATTTTACTTCTTTTTACTTTTTTATTTTTATTTTTAAATGTGGCTACGAGAAAAAGTAAAATTACAAAGTGGCTCATATATTTCTATTGGATTGTGCTGCTTTAGACTTTACAGTTAAATACACCAGTAAATTCCCTTTGTTTGAGTTGGTGCTTTTGCTTCTGGCAACATAAGATTTCTAACAGATGCAAGTGTTAAACTGAGTTTTTATTACTTAAACATATGTACTGCCCCTTAAATGTTTTCTGCAGGCTCCACATAGAGCATGACTGAGACCTGAGAATAAAAGAATTCAGATCCATGACCTGTTTTATTAATGGTAGAGGAAGACTCAGGGTGATTTTTATTTATTTTTGCTCATTTATATTTTCTGATTTTTCTTTGGTGAGCACATTATTTGCATATCAATGAAGAAGGTCCAACACCTCACTCAGCTTCCGTCCAGAATCGTCCATGCCAGCCCAGTCTGGGCTCCCCCTCTCAGGTGTGCTGCTGGAAGTCTTACTAAGGAACTGCCCCTGGCGTCACTCCAGCCTCAGCCTTTCTTGGTATCTCACTGCAGACCCATCTTAACCAGCTCTGTTGTCCTTGGTCCCTGAAGGAATGCCCTATACTTCATATTATCAAAGCCCTTCATGGCTTACGATTCACAGGATGGATCTGTCCTTACCTGATGGGAAGCAGCTGCAAAACGAATCCAACCATCATCCAAGGAGACGACAAACTCTCCCCTTTGAAGCTGCACATTCACTTGGCCTCCTCCGAACAAGACCAGCGGGTACACAGACACCATGCTGCAGTCGCGGATGAACACCCGGCTAGTTTTGATCTTCTCGTGGTACAGCAGGTAGGGGCTGTCAAAGTGTCTGACCTGGAGCATAAAACCTCAGGTGATAACAGCAATGTCACTGGCAACATGAGGGGACCTCCACCCGTCCCATAGATGCAAATACCACCTGTCAGTGACTTACAAAATCATCTCCAGTCTGTACCTTTCCAGACTTGTATGTGCAACTACCTACTTGACATCTCCACTTGGGATCAAATGAACACATCAAATTTCTTACGTTCAAAAGAAATTCTTGATTTCCCCTCCACGCAGTGTTCATCATCTAAGTAAATGGCACTCCCATTCATCCCACTGCTCAAACCCCAAAGAGTCATCCTTGATTGTACTTTTTCCCCTCACTCTATCTACATCATCGCTAGGTCCTGTCAGCTCTATTTTCAAAATACATAATGAACTGACACGTTCTGACCACTTCTATAGCCATCCCCTTGTACGAACCATCATTACCCCATACAGACCACTGCAGTGCCTCCTAAGTACTTGCCCTGCTCCTTTGCACCTGTACAGCTTCTATTCCACACAGCAACCACAGAGATCGGTTAAAAACACAAATCCAGTTAGGGCTCAAAATGCTCCAATGCTTCCCCAAAGACAAAATCCCAGATCCTTGCCATGGCTCACAAGGTCCCACAGGACCTGACCATTGCCTGCTTGTCCCAATTACCCGCCACCCTCACCCTAATCATCCCACTGCACTTGCCCTGGCCGCCAGCCTGCACTTCCTGGAACACACCAAACATGCTCCCTCCCATGGTCTTCGCACTTACTTCCTTTGCTGTAATGTTCTCTTTAAATACCTGCATGGCTTACCCTTCCCTGCCGCGAGAGTTTGCTCCCCAGAGAGTTCTCTCCTGACCACTCTATGGAAAACAGCCCCTCTCCTATCTCTCAGTCTCTCTGAGTGATTTCTCTTCATAACATTTGTCACCAAGCTGAGATGATTTGCTTACCTGTCTTCCCCAGTGATGCTGCTGGGCACAGCAAGTGATAGAGCACAGTCTGGCTGAACTTAAGGGACTGTTTCCCACCCCCTTGCCATATGTAACTGTGAGTACACCCTGCTATTCTGACCTGATAGTTCACTGATGAAGGGTGAATGTGCACATAGCCATCATTCTTGGTGACAAACTTCAGCTCATCTGATTTTGGTTGCATTCTGACAGCTCCAGTACTGGTCTTCTGAAACTTCCCTTCTGGGCTTTTCACCTAAACAATAGGTATTTGTAAAAATAGATACTTAAAATGTACATTTTCACTACAGGCTGTATTCCTTGGCACAAAACCAGACTTGTTTGAATGCCTTTGCTGTTTCTTCCCTCTCTCACTTTGTTTCCCTTTGAAAGCAATATAAGAATATTTTTTGCTTTTCTGTTCAAACCATCAAGAAGTGTGAATGTGCCAGGTCGGTGTGGCTCAGTGATTGAGTGTTGACCTATGAACCAGGAGGTCACGGTTCAATTCCCAGTCAGGGCACATGCTCGGATGGCAGGCTCAGTTCCCACTGGGGTCTGTGCAGGAGGCAGCCAATCAATGATTCTCTCTCATCATTGATGTTTCTATCTCTCTCTCCCTCTCTGAAATAATAAAAAAGTGTGAATGTAGGTACAGTAGCACTGGGTGACTACATCACACAGCAGCCACATGGGGAGAAACTACAATGATATTTCAGGTCTGTACTAATTATCAGGTGCAGAGATCTGGAATCTGCTGACTATCAATCTCAATCCCACATTTCCAAAAGAATTCCTTTCAAAACAGCAAGAAAACATTATATGAACAGAAAAAAAAATCATGAATAAATAGATTAGTCCATTTGAAAAAAAAATTGAAAAGCTATGTATACACACACATATATGAATTATATATATAATAAAAATAATACATGTTTTCTTTATAAATAACATATTAGGAAAAAAGAAAATAAGGACTTCCTATAATCATCACATAATTAAGAAATAACTAGCATTATTATTTGATAAATATAATTTTAGTTTGTTAGATTTATGTTATATCCTGTATGTAGAAAACTATAAACACAATATAAATACTGATGTACATATGCATTCAAACTAATATAGGATCATTTTCTATAAATATACTTTTTAAACTTAATATATTGAGAACTTTTTCCATGTTTTAAAATATTTTCCTAAAACATAATTCCTTTAAAAAAAAACATCCCACATAATTCTTAATGGCAATATAGTACCTCATAATTTAACCAATAAACTCCCCATTATTAGAAGTTTAGATTGTTCATTCTAACAGTTAATAATTGCAAACATTTATCTAGATGCATCTTTATGCATATATGCAATTATTTCTTAATAATAAATCTTTAGAAATGAAACTGCTATGTAGAAAGGATGTATCAGTTTTATTCCTACCAAGAGTTTGAGAGTGTTCATTATGGGGGCGCTTATGACAGTAAATTTTGTCACATCATGATTACCCCAAATCCATAGTTTACTTTAGGGTACACTCTTGGTGTTATACATTCTCTGGTGTGGTAAATGTATAATGACATGTATCCTTCATTATGATATGTAGTAATTTTACTGCCCTAAAACCCACTATGCTCTGCCTATTCATCACTTTCCCAACCCCTGATTTTATTTCTGTCTCCATAGTTTCGTTCCAAATGATTTTTTCAAGTAAATTTCAAATGATTTGAGAAACATGCAAGTACTAAGCATAAGCAAACCATAAATTAGTGAATGTCAACTGAGAATTTAACAAACAGTTAAAAAAGAAGTGCTTCAGCACTCTGACAAACTCAAATTCTAAGGTGACAAGGACTGGACAATGAGAACTCAGGCAAGAGCCCAACAAGGGGTTTCCGGAAGTGGGTTGGCACAGGTGGTCCCTGGCAAACCACTGACTTGTTTGACTTTGTTCTTAATCTAAGGTCAGTCCAGGGAAAAGGCATAAGAAAAAATGTAGTCAAATCAAGTTCCTATCTAACAAAGAAGGATAGTTATTTAGGCACAGGTTGGCTGAGAAAGTGACATACATGTCCATTTTAATTCCTGGAATGTCATGTCAGGAGGATTAAAGAAGCAACCTATTTTATACAATAGATGTTCTTGAACAATGTATCTAAACAGGTTTAAGGAAATGAAGGATTAGAAATGTACACTAAGTTTAAAAGGCTGTGTGTGTATTTGCTGCGTGAGATGATTAATGCTAGGACTTAACTTATATCTTTGGCTGCAAGTGAGACAAGTTGTGGGAGAATCCAGGAAAATCATTTTGTTACCTGCACTACATTTGGATACAGAGCAGCACACAGCATTGCTGATATCAGCTTGGGGTTCTCAGCATTTGAATTTGCCTGTGAGAGAAATGCAGCATTAATTTCATAAGAAATGTGGCTACTTTTGTCTGTGCCCTGGAATTTACCATTATATGTCATTTGATTTCTATCTTAAAACAGACAAAAGCATCTAACTTCTATCCCTGTGCTAGAAAAATTGTATTTTCTAAGTGAAAAGTAGATCTATTGGAACACATCCACACAGGACCCACGCCAAGAAGCCCATGAAAACTCCTCCCAGATTTCTGCAAAGCAGCTACAAAGCCCGTGTTCCTAAGCTCAGGAGAGAGAAAGATTCTGGTTCATGAGATGTTCACAATCTCCAGAAAGTACTAACTTCAGTTAGAACAGCGTGGCATCAGGTTCATCTTGAAGAAGTGTTCTTCCTATAGTTATACAAAAAAACTATTCTTGGTTGGGGAAAAGCTGGTCTGATTTAAGAAGACATTATTGGAAAGTCGATTCTACCTCTTACGAATTTATCAAGAATCAGTGAAATTTAAAAAACAAAAACCCTTCTGGTTTTATCAGTGTTAGCTGACACTTATTTGTGGAAAGAAGAAAACCAAGATTGCCACAAAACCACTTAAGCTCATAGGCTTAAGTGAAGGATGCCTACATGTGCTCCTGAGTTAAAATACTATTCATGTGCTAATTAAAGAGAAATAAGAGCTAATTATACATTCTTTACCTCTTCTCCTGTGGCTTCCAGGATACCATCTCCTCCCAGGGCCCTTTTCTCAATTTCTCTGGCTCTGAGTCCCTCCTTCGCAAAGCCTATATCTGATAACAGTTCAGTAAATTGTCGTTTGAGGCTGGCCATTTCCTGAAAGAAGTGGAAAAAGTGTTTAAGCAGGGACGTCAACATATCACAGGTAAGTGGAGACAGTCTTACAATGATGAATGAGACAGAAACTCATTACTTCAGTGGACAGTAATGAGGCTCATATGGGTTCATCAAACAGGTCATTCCCAAAAAGGCAGTTTACATGTATGCAAACTGGCAGAGCTAAATAGTTACAGAGAAATCAATAAGCTACGAAAACCCCAAAGATCATTTATTTACCTCTAGTTTACATTTAAAAATCATGTTCATTGGATTTTGGATAGGTCAGATTTTCCTGGAATTTTCAGGTCAGCAAAACAATGCAGTTAATCTTGTTTGGGACCTGACTCCAGGTGTTGTGACACTGCCTAGGTCTTTCCTACCTGCATTTCTGCTCAGGTCCTCTTGGTTCTTTACCTGAGCCTAGAGTGGTTGGTTCTGCATTCACCACTTTCCCTTTCTCTTACCTGGAGGTCTCGCTGGCTCACATCTTTTTCTAGGAATAGGAACATTATTAACTGGTTTAGATTTAGACCATCCTTTTTGTAGCTGAGCACAAGTATGAGAAAGAAAAAGCCCAAACCTCCTTCTCTTCTGGCTTCTGTTCAAATATAAGCTGCACATCAGACAAGAAAAGGAGATAAAGACATCGTGGGAACTGAGAGCGAAGCCACACTATCCTGTCTCTCGATGACAATGTGTTTTCTAGGAATGTCTCAAGTACATATGGAACATGGCACAATATAACCCGGAGTTAAATATGCCATAAATAAATACATGGCTTTAATGGACTTCTTGTTAAAGTAAGCTAGTGTTTAGTGAAAAGAGGGAACTCTATTTGATGGACCTCATAGAGCACAGCAAAATCTACATGTATCCTGAAATAAAAAGTAAATTTAGTCAAAAATGTAATTTAAAATATAATTTTATACTTAAAAAATCTTAATGGCCAGAGGAAATATTTATTATTGTATCTTACATATAAAAATGTCCTTTAGATTAGTGATTCTAACTCTTGTTGTGTGTTAGAATCACTTGGTCAACAACAACGACAGTAAACAGATGCTGAGGCCCTACCCCTGGAGATCCGATGAAACTGGCATGGGGTGGAACCCGAGCATTTTTACTTTTTTGTTTTAAGCCTGCTCAGGTGAATCTAATGTGCAGCCATGACTGAAAAATTATTGATTTCTATGTACTTAGAATACAGCTAGAACCTTCACTTTCTCAAAATGCCTCACTGAAGTACATCTAAAGGCAGAGGAGAATGAAGGCGAATACTGGGATGCATGCATTTATTCAATGAATCTTTACTGAGCATCAGCTGTGTGCTAAGCATTGTTCTAATCTAGGCACTGGGGATAGAGAGTTGGACAAAACAGATAAGGTCTCTGCTCTGATGGAGCTTCTGGGATAGAGAGATACGTAAATAATGTGTTCTACTCCAGGCCAGCTTTTAATATGAAAGTAACGTTCTTCCCCCTTCCAGCCTCAAAACATTGGCATAAAACATTACCCAAAGATGTGCAGCATCAGTATCTGGCTTCTTGTGCCACTTTGGAGGGGGATCTAGGAACGCTGTCACAATAGAGGACAGAGCTCTGCCTGTTACCACACAGAAGATAATAACCCTTTTTCTTTCCTGTGTACTCATTGACACAGTAGCCTCTGATGGGCATAAGGAAAACTCACAGGGAAAATCTGGTGCAGTGTTCATTCTTTGGTTTGAGGGAGAGGATAGGGGTTAAGGATGCTCATACACCACTTTGAGAACCTGCTAAAAGCATGATTCCTTCCTCCCAGAATAAGGCATATATGTATAAGCGTATGATTTTGCATACAATTTCAGGCGATATGGATCCAGGTTAAGAATACCTGGTAATACATACATACATATATATATATATATATATATATAATATATATATATATTACTACATGTAATAGTTTAAGCAATAAAAAAATTACAAAAAATGAATACCTGGTAAAATTACTGAAAAAACTGACTTCCAGTAAGCAGTAACCTTCGGAGTGCCTACATTTCCCCGTCCTCCCCGTAAGTAAACACAAGCTCACTGAAAAAAGGAAAAGGTTTAGCACAGAAGGCCGATGTCATGCATAGTTCAGGAGTCTGTCTCACACAGCTGGTGAAGCTGAACATATTCCAGAAATAACGTTTTCAATGTCAAGGCGGGACACACAAGACTAAGCTGCAGCACCCTCTGGCACGCTACTGTAATAGAAAACGAAAGAGAACAAGCTGCCACAGAAACGACTCACCTGAAGGACTCTGCCCGACAAGAAGTTCTGTCTGCAGTAATTATAACTGGTCCGCATACCGTCTTTCATACTTAGCTGCCAGCCCTAAATGTTGAAGAGAATAAAAATGAACTTTCTCGGTCTTTAGTGCCAGCTCTGGAATAATCCTCAGCTATTAGGTTATATACTTACCTTATATGCTCGTAGAAGGGCCAGATAATCACTGTTTGCGAATGCAAATTCTAACTTTTTCTGGTTAGCTTCCTCTTTTTTATCCCAGGGAGACACCTAAATGAGGAACATCAGATTTGAAGGACACATTTTACTTCTGGTTTCACGTGGACTTTCCTACTGCTGAAGCAAGGTGCCTTGGGAAGTGTGTTGTGTGGCACAAAGGGTACTACTACTCAGTTTGTGGCTGATTATAGGCATTGTGGTGATCATGGGCAAGCTACCACTATTTGCCCTTGTGAGTCTGTCTGCCCATCCCAAATAAGATCTACTAGGTCTTTTAGTTCCTGGTGGCAAGATGTCATCAAAGAGACACTCATTCTGAAAGCTAGATCTGAAATATAAAATTCTAACTTTTCAAACACCTTCCTTTTTAGGAGGGCCGGTGGGAAAAGGATTATATTTGGGAAATTAACATTATGTTTACAAAACCCAGCAAAGGACAGATGCTGAGTTTAGGCTAAGGATGACATCAGGATTTCTAATGAACATCAATATTTCTGTATTCCAATAAAAGAAAGCAGCCAGTGAGAGGTTTATTTAGATGATTTGAGACAAAGGTCCTACTCACAACAATACCGACCCATATGCCCCTGAGTAAGCTACATTACCCACTCAGGTCCTTGGTTTTGTCATTTGTTAAATGAGGGGACTGAACTAAGATCTTTTTTCAGATCTATGTGTTTACAATTTCATGAAGTATAACATTCAAGCTGAATAAAATGGGTATATTAATCTATTCCCCAATCTCTCTGAGATAAGCTGTGGTGAAAAAGGCCAAGTGACACTCTATTCAACAACAGCAGAATATCCATTCTTAAGTCCACATAAAATACTCTCTAAGACAGACTATATGCTTGGCCATAATTCAAAGCACAATAACTTTTAAAGGACTAAAATAATACAGAGTATGTTCTCTGACCATAATAGAATGAAATTATAAATCAATAATGGAAAAAAGTGGGAAACTTATAAGTATGTGGAAATTAAAGAACACATGCCTAAACAACCAGAAAAACTAAAATCAGAAATCAGAAAATTTGAGGGCTCGGAAGATGGCCGCCGACGGGAAGGCAGACTACAAGATAGTGTGTGAGTGAGAAAACAAAGGGAGAGTGTGTGGTCGCACAGGGAGTGTTTGTTGGTGAGTTGAGGGACAGCTATACTCCAGGAGACTGTGGGGGACTGCTGGACGGGGCTCCCCTGACTGGGCAGCCCCCACTGCTGCTGGGTTCCCTCCCGGAGCGACTGGCTCTGATGCAGAGACCACATCATCTCGAAGGGGAAAGTGGATGTTGTCGGGAACCTGAAAAGCCCGGGGAATCTACAACTACGGCACCCACCGAACAGCCGCGAACCCCAGAACACTGGTCCCCAATTGGCGCAAACGCTCGGATTCAGAGGAGCTCTACACTCCACCACAGAAAGGTCAGGTTTTGCCTGGGATAAGGTGAGGTCTCTGGTCCTGGCAGGAGAGAGAAATGCGCACACTGCGGGAGCTGGAGGACCGGGGGAAGCCTGCACCTATGAAAATCTGTGGCTGTTGGGGCTGGTGTGATCCGTGAATGTGGAAGGGGGTCCTCAGAGCTGCTAACAGAAGGGATCTCTAAAAAGCAACCCATTTTGATCTGACGCAAAAGGACAGCCTAAAAATTTTAAAAGTGTGCCAGCTGCTTAGACCCAAGGGGGAAAAAAAAGACTGCACAGACTTGCACGCAGCCCTGGAGTTTGCACACTTACGCTGGCTTTTTTTTCTTTTTCCTCTTTAAATCCTTGCTTCTGATTACTAAGCCCAATACATAGGATCACCCAATTGGGGACACCCTAAGATAATGCAGGGGAAAATTGTTTTTCTGGAACCTGGGGATCAGAGTAGGGAATAACTATCAGAGAACCAGCTCTGGGGCAACCCACTCCCACAAACCGGTATTGAGTGCCACAGGGAAAGCAGGATCTAAGCACTGGCTAGAGAGGACCTATAGACCCAGAGGTCAATCCAGAAACACTGCCACCCAGGGGTTGAATCACAAATTGACTCTTGTGTAAACACAAATAAAGGTATACAAAAAATTAAGACACACTGCCTGCTTAAAAATCAGGACTGGCTTATAACACTGAGGAGCAATGGAACACAGGGAACTGCAATACTGTCCTGACTAGGAAACAGGTGTGCCAAACAGAACAGTAGAGGAAGTGAATGACCTTTACTACTGCACATTTTTATTTTTTTCATCTTTTACTTAAGAAACTAATTTTTTTCTTTTTTCCTCACTTGATTTTACCTTTTTAATTATTACATTTTTATTTTCAATCAGTATTATTACTACTACTATTTTACTTTTTTTTTTTAAGTGTTATTTTATTCTCTCTTTATTTTACTTTAGGATTAGTGTTCTACATTCTATTTTCATCATTCCTTTAACATCATTTGACTCTATCTCAACTTTACCTTTATGCCATCACTCTCTTCCTAACTTTTCCCCTTTTGTTGTCCTGTTTCTCTTATCCTTTTCCTGCTTTAGATTTTCCTTATTCCTTCTTTTTACACTGTTAAAATTTCACCCTACTTATATATCTAATTTCCAATCCCCTGCTCCAAGTCCATACACAACTCTCTCTTCTCTATCTTCACTATCCAAAAAAAAATTATTTTTCTCTCTGTTCTTTGGTTGTTGTTTGCTTGATTGTTGATTATATCGATTTTTTGTGCTTGTTTGTGAGATTGTTTTGCTTATTCTTTTTTGTTTGTTTCTTTTCTTTGCTTCTGTTTTCCCTCACCTTGCTTGATATTAGTTGTTTGTAGTTTGTATTCATCTCCAGGTACTTGTTGCTGGCATTTGTTGGGATTAGTGGTTGTTTTATTGGAGTTTTCTCCCCACATATATAGTTTGTTCCCTTCTTCTTTCTTATTCTCTTTCTTTTCTCTCTTACTTTTTTTTTCCCCTTTTCCCAATTTCATTTTTGTACTCCTTTCTTTTTCTTTTTTTTCTCTTCTTCTTTCTCTCCTATCCTCTAATTTGCCTTTCTCTGGTGGTCACCTTTATTTGGGGTTATTAATATCGTGAATACATTTCTGTTCAGTGCCTTGTGCGTTGTACCTGGTTGTGTTGTATTTTGTGTCTTTAAATCAACGCAGAAGAGAGAGAACTACATAACCAGACACCCGGAGAAGAGAGACCATAGAGAGAGAAAGTTACAGCCCGCATATGAAAGAAAAGCAGGCATAACCAGAAAAGGAAGTAAACAAAATAGAGGTAAGCAACCTGTCAGAGAATGAATTCAGAGAAATGGTCATAAGGTGGCTGAAAAGAATGGAAGACAAATTCGACAATATGTGTAAGAACCAAGAGGAAATGAAGAAGCAGCAAGAAGAAATAAAAATGACATCGCTGATGTAAAGAACTCAATAGAAAGCATCAAGAGTAGACTAGAAGAAGCAGAGGATCACATCAGTGAGCTAGAAGACAAGGTAGGAAAAAATACTCAAGTAGAGCAGCTTCTAGAAAAAAAAAATTAAAAAGCAGGAGGAGAGCCTAAGGGAACTTTGGGACAACACAAAACAAAACAACATCCGCATAATTGGGGTTCAAGAAGGAGAGGAAACTGAGCAAGGAATAGAAAACCTGTTTGAAGAAATAATGACAGAAAACTTCCCTGATATAGGGAAGAAAAAACCTCACACAAATCCAAGAAGCTCACAGAGTCCCAAGCAAAATGAACCCCAAAATACCGACGCCAAGGCACATTCATTATAATTAAATTGGCAAACACCAAAGACAAAATAAGAATCTTAAAAGTGGCCAGAGAGAGACAGAAAGTTACCTACAAAGGAACCCCCATCAGACTAGCGACTGATTTCTCAACAGAAACTCACCAGGCCAGAAAGGAATGGAATGAAATATACAAAGTCATGCAAAGGAAGGGTCTGAATCCAAGAATACTGTACCCAGCAAGGCTATCAATCAAAATTGAAGGTGAAATCAGGAGCTTCACAGACAAAAAAGGACTAAGGGAATTTATTACCACCAAACTAGCAATGCAAGAAATGCTAAAGGGTCTGCTGTAAAAAAAGAAATAGGAAGCGAAGAAGGAACACAGGGGTAAAGAATAAAAATGGTGACAAATAAGTACCTATCAATAACTTTAAATGTAAATGGATGAAATGCCCCAATCAAAAGACACAGGGTAACAGATTGGATAAGAAAACATGACCCATATATTTGCTGTCTACAAGAAACCCACCTCAGAAAAAAAGACACACACAGACTGAGGGTGAAGGGATGGAAAAAGGTTTTTCAGGCAAATGGAAATGAAAAAAGAAGGTGGGGCAGCAATACTTATATCTGACAAATTAGATCTCAAAGTGAAGGACATAACAAGAGATAAGGAAGGCCACTTCATAATACTAAAGGGAACAATCCAACAAGAAGAAATAACTCTGGTAAACATATACGCACCCAATACAGGAGCACCCAAATACATAAAAAAAACTCCTGGAGGATATCAAGGGAGAGATTGACAGCAATACAATCACAGTAGGAGACTTTAATACCCCACTATCACCATTGGACAAATCCTCTAAACAAAATATCAGCAAAGAAACATCAATCTGAAATGATTCACTAGACCAGATGGAATTAATTGACATCTTCAGAACATTTCATCCCAAAGCCACAGAATATACATTCTTCTCAAGTGCACATGGGTCATTTTCAAAGATAGACCATATGTTGGGTCATAGGCAAAGTCTCTTCAAATTCAAGAAGATAGAAATCATATCAAACATCTTCTCAGATCACAGAGGCATAAAACTGGAAATCAACTACAATAAAAACAATCCAAAAAAATCAAACATATGGAGACTAAGCAGCATGCTATTAAACAATAACTGGGTTACCAGAGAGATCAAAGAAGAAATAAAAAACATCATGGCAACAAACGACAATGAAAACACAACAATCCAAAATCTATTGGACACAGCGAAAGCAGTCTTGAGAGGGAAGTTCATAGCTCTACAAGCCTACTGCAAAAAACAAGAAACAATGGTAATAAATTACCTAACCCTACAACTCAAAGAATTAGAAAGAGAGCAACAAGAAAAGCCCAGTGTAAGCAGAAGGAAGGAAATAATAAAGATCAGAGTGAAGATAAATGACATAGAGACCAAAAAACAAACAAAAAAAAAATACAAAAGATCAACAGAACCAAGAGCTGGTTCTTTGAAAGGATAAACAAGATTGATGAACCTCTAGCCAGGCTCACCAAGAAGCAAAGAGAGAGGACCCAAATAAACAAAATCAGAAATGAAAGAGGTGAAATAACAACAGACCCCACCGAAATACAAAGGATCGTTAAAAAGTACTATGAACAACTCTATTCCAACAAACTGGACAACCTGGAGGAAATGGAACATATTCCTAGAAAAATATAACCTTCCAAAACTCAATCAGGAAGAATCTAAACATCTCAATAGGCCAATAACTATGGAAGAAATTGAAGCAGTCATCAAAAAGCTTCCAGCAAAGAAAACCCCAGGGCCAGATGGCTTCACAGGGGAATTTTCCAAACATTCAAGGAAGAACTAAAACCTATCCTCCTCAGACTATTCCAAAAAATTCAAGAGGAAGGAACACTTCCAAGCTCCTTCTATGAAGCCAGCGTGACCCTAATACCAAAACCAGATAAAGACAACACAGTGAAAGAGAATTATAGGCCAATATCCCTCGTGAACATAGATGCCAAAATCCTCAACAAAATTCTAGCAAATTGGATCCAGCAGTACATAGGAAAGATCATACACCATGACCAAGTAGGATTTATTCCAGGAATACAAGGATGGTACAGTATCTGCAAATCAATAAACGTGATACATCACATAAACAAACTGAGAGATAAAAATCACATAGTCATATCAATTGATGCAGAAAAAGCATTTGACAAAAATCCAACACCCTTTCTTGATAAAAACTCTCAACAAGGTGGGAATAGAAGGATCACACCTCAACATAATAAAAGCCATATATGATAAAGCCACAGCTAACATCATACTCAATGGGCAAAAACTAAAACCATTTCTCCTAAGAACAGGAACAAGACAGGGATGCCCACTCTCACCACTCCTGTTCGACATAATACTGGAAGTATTAGCCATTGCAATTAGACAAGAAGAAGAAATAAAAGGCATCCAAATTGGAACAGAAGAAGTAAAGCTGTCCTTATTTGCAGATGACATGATATTGTACATAAAAAACCCGAATGACTCCATCAAAAACACAACAGACTTAATAAATGAATTTGGCAATGTAGCAGGACAAAATTAACGCCAAGAAATCGATGGCATTTCTATACACCGATAGTGAACTTACAGAAAGAGAGACTAAAAAAAATCCCATTTACCATTGCACCAAAAAAAATTAAGATACCTAGGAATAAACTTAATTAAGGAGGTAAAAGACCTATACGCGGAAAACTACAGGACACTGAAAAAAGAGATAGAGGAAGATGTAAACAGATGGAAGAACATACCATGTTCATGGATTGGTAGAATCAACATCATTAAAATGTCCATACTACCCAAAGCAATCTATAGATTCAATGCACTCCCCATTAAAAGCTACTGAGTTGTACACTTTGGATGAATTATCTATAATAATAAAAGCATAATATGCTAATTAGACTAGGACATCCTTCCAAACGACCCTCTGGATAATGCCGCGGTGGTGGGCAGGGGCCGAGGCAGAGGTGGCCACGGGGGGCTGAGCCCCTTGCACGAATTTTGTGCATTGGACCTCTAGTATTTCAATAAAGCTGTTAAAAAAAAGAAGTGGTCCAATGTATTTACTCCCTGGTAAAATCATGCAGAGGTACCTTTTACTAATACTTGTTTGCATTTTCTGATTATATGAGCCATATAATAAAAAAAAACTAGATTATTTTAATAAGTTAGATCTCCAGTTCTTAATCTTCATTTGGGGCATGGATTTGAGGAGCAGATAAAAGTTATAGACATTGTACCCTGAAAAATTCACATACAATGTACAAGAAAATTTTTAGGGGGTTCACATAACCCTGTAGCTCCCATGGTCCCCTTAGAGACCAATGGACTCTAGTTTATTTTTATTTTATTTTAAGTTTTTAAATATATTTTTACTGATTTCAGAGAGAAAAGGACAGAGAGGGACAGAGAGAGAGAGAGAGAGAGAGAGAGAGACAGAAACATCAATGATGAGAAAGAAACGTCGATCAGCTGCCTTCTGCATGTCCCCCACTGGGGATAAAGCCTGTAACCTCGGCATGTGCCCCCACTGGGAATTGAGCATCATAGGTCGATGCTCAACCACTAAGCCACGCCGGCAGGGCCTGGACTCCAGTTTAGATGAATGTCGTTTACTTACAAAAGGAGACTTAAAAGCCAAACTGGCAGCGATGGTGAGAGCAGGATCCAAACAGCGGAAGATAGACCCAAATAGCATCAGTTTGCCAATTCTCACATCCACAGGCAGAGAGGCTAAGTGATACCCAAGGGGGGTCAGTTTTTCATCTGTAGTTAATGCTCCCAAGTCTCGTAATCGTATTTTTGAGGCACGAAGAGAATCAGGGTGTGGTGGTTCAATGAGCCGAGAGAATACTGATTGGAGATTATGCGTGCTAAACATTTCCAAAATTTTAATTCTGGGGGGAAAAAAAAATAATTTGACAATTTTATTTATGATGGGATCACACCAAGAAATAAGCTTCTTTCTTGAATAAAAATCTATATATATAAAAGCCTAATATGCAGTGTCCCCTTGGGAGTGCAATTGCTTGCTATGACATGCGCTGACCACCAGGGGGCAGCATGGAATGAAGGAAGGCCCCGGCAGACAGCTGGCAGCCAGGGAAGGGAGGCCCTAGCCAGCAGCTGCTAGGGCCCCTATCTGTGCACGAATTTCGTGCACTGGGCCTCTAGTAGTTTATAATTTCCTAGATATATGCTTTCATAAGCCAGACAATGTCACTTTAAAATTAAAAAAAAAAATCTCTTATGTCTCCTCATTCTCTAGCAATAAATTGCAGAAACACATTCAGATTCTGAAATTTATTGAGATTAAGAAAATTCTCTCTATAAACTTTCAAAATGCTTCTTTCCATAATAGTGGAATCAACTCATGAAATAAATTTGGAATGATCCACTTATTCTTTTTCCCACATCTGAAATTGCATAATAATTGTTTATAAAATCAGTCTGCACTGTGTCCTGACTTTTGACAACTCTTAAAGAGCTATTGGTTTAAATTATGAATTTAAGCAGTTTTCAGAGGAGAAAAATCTTATATAATACTAGAGGCCCAGTGCATGCAATTCGTGCACCGGTAGGGTTCTTAGCAGCTGCTGGCCAGGGCCTCCCTTCTCCAGCTGCCAGCTGGGGCCTTCCTTCATTCCGTGCCACCCCCTGGTGGTCAGTGCACATCATAGTGGGTGATTGAACTCCTAGTTGGTTGAACTCCCTAGGGCAATGGTCGGCAAACTGCGGCTCACGAGCCACATGCGGCTTGTGAGCCGCAGTTTGCTGCTCTGTTGACTAATGAGTTTGTCAACCACTGCCCTACGGGACACTTTGCATATTAGGTTTTTATATATATAGATTTCTTTATTTCACTTATATGCATTTCCTTTTTAAGCTGTGAACCAATACTGGTAAACATACAATTTTACATATTTACTAATGGACACATATTTGGTATCTAGCTTTTTTCCACTTAGATCACATACATGTTTCATTTTAACACATGCATTGGTAGTAATCCACTTAAATTTTGATTTAGCAAAAAAAAAAAAAAAGAAAAAAGAAAAAAAGAATGAACCATGTTGGCCTGTATAATTTACCTATTTCCCCACTGTTGTATTTGGGTTGTTTTTAAATCATATGTGCTACATATGTAACATTTCCCCTTCTCTCATCCTCCCTCAAGGGTCAATCAACTTCAAAGCTCTCTCCAATCCCTTCACTGCTCTTCATTTGCATTGTTACTACCTTAATTCAAGGCATCTGCTTGCCCAGTTTCTTAAGACCTCACCATGAACACTTGAAAGCAGGGACTGTGTCTTGTATCCTACAGTACCCCTGTGCTTAGCCCAACCCCTGGCAAATGGAAGGCTCTCAAAATAAGTTTCCTGGATAAAAGAAGAGCTATAACAGCTTTACACAAGTATCTTTTTTCCTTTGCATTACTATTTTATGGGCATACTCCCTCAAAGTGATGAGTGGGTCTAAGGGCATGGACAGTTTTAGAGTTCTTGTATAATGCCAAGCAAATTTTCAGAAAGGCTGAACCATAGATTTCCCAACTGCATTAACATTGAGTGTGATCATTCATTCATTAAATTCCATTTCATGATACTTATTCTTATTTGTTCATCTTGTAAATAATGGAGTTTTAAAGTAGATAATGAGGCTGTAGATTTTTCCATGTTATGATTTAATATTGGTGGGACCTCTAACTTATTCTCGTTAAGTTAGATTACTTTTCTGACTCACAAAGGTATACTTAAGGTCTATTATAGGACTATCCTCTCCAATGTAAGAGATCTTTATGTGCAGAAACTTAAATGGAATGGTATAGGTAACACTGAAGAGCTTTCTATGTCCATTCTCAGCAAAATGTCTCCTACTAAGAAAAAGAAAACATGGATGTACCTTAGACAGAGCTGTTCCAATGGCACTCTTTGTATTTCTGGCAGCTGCTGCTTTAAAAGCTGGTGACTGAAGTGATGGCTAGTAAACAAATGGAAGCAGACCCCAGATGCAACACGACCAGCTCGACCTTTTCTTTGCAGAGCATTGGCTTGAGAGACAAAAGTATCCTCTAGACTTTCCATCCCTTTGCTGGCATCATATCTATAAAGAAAAAGAAAATGTCAGAAAGTTATGAAGACATGGCCAAGACTCGACTCAGCATGGACAGCTTAGATGAACCACCTTCCTTCTGTAGAAGGACACAGTGTCCTCTGTGTTCTGTGATAATTGAGTCCCTGGCAGGAGATTAGTGCTACTTTAAAGGGTATGGAACGCTACTATATACAATCTATTTAACTCCTCTCTCTCTCTCTCTTTTTTAAATATATTTCTTTATTGATTTCAGAAAGGAAGGGAGAAGGCGAGAGACAAAAACATCAATGATGAGAGAGAATCACTGACCAGTTGCCTCCTGCACACCCCCTACTGGGGATTGAGCCGGCAACCCAGGCATGTGCCCTTGGCAGGAATCGAACCCGGGACCCTTCAGTTTATAGGCCGATGCTCTATCCTCTGAGCCAAGCCGGCTAGGGCTCTTCTCTTTTTTAAAAAAATTCTTTTTCATCTTTATTTTTGACAAATAAAAATTGTATATATTAAAGGTGTACAATGTGAGGTTTTGATATATGTAGACATTGTGAAATGATTTCAATATGAAACTAATTAACACATATCAACTTCCATATCAATGCTTTTTCATTCAAGCACATGTAAAGCATATGAAAAACAAAGGAAAACTAATTATTTACTTCCAAGATAAAACCTTAAACTTTCCATCTCCGAGACTTTAAGAATATGATCTGAATATAGCCACACTCATATATTTATATAGTTTTCATAAAATATTTTTTCAAACACAATCCACATAGTTTAATAGCATTAACTATTAAGAGCTTTGTCATTCTAATAAGACATCTTTAGCCTCTCCCTTATACTGCCAAAAGAGAATACCTCTTTTCTTTCATTTTCCCAGAATCGATGACATAGACAACATCATCAATGGTTATGGATGTCTCAGCAATGTTGGTGGAAATTATAATCTTAGTTACACCTACAGGAGGTTTTATAAACACAGCTTGCTGCTCTTCACTGGATAAAGATGAATGAAGTGGGTGAACAATACATCTGAAAGGCAATAAAAACACAGTGAGTGTTCTAGCGTAAAGTGCTGAAATTGGACTATAGGGGGTGGATTTCTATCTAATCAGCAGCAGCTTCTCCACCACCACCCACCCGCAGGGCTCCACTCTTCTGAACGGGAAGGTGCTTTCTGATTCTTTGTCGTATTTACTCATCCTATGAAACTAAAAACCTTGCATCAACTTGGGAAAAACTGGAGTGTAATTCAGTAGTAAATAATCAAGAAGACTAAATAGTTGACATTTTACAAGAGCACATGTTCATTTTTCCCTACCTTTAAATCCAGAGCAAGAGAGGCAGAGACAGTGACATACACTAAGAAATTTTATTCTTATATTTCTAGGGAGTTTTCATCTGTCAAGTAGTTGTCTCCTTCGATATGAAGACACACCCAATGTTTCTTTCCACCAGAATAGAAATCACTGAAAATTATTTTTTCTCAAAATGGGATCATTTCTTTGTTGTTACTAACATTGGCTTCTCCCATGCCCTGTATCTAGCAACTGAAATTGCATGCAATTTTGCTGAGTCACTATGCTAAGTGAAGAGAAATATTTTTATTTAATGGCATGGGAGTGACTGATTTTCTGGAACAAACAGGTTTGTCTATTTCCCGCTGGCATAAACAAATGTATTCTTGAGGAGTGACAGCAGAATCTAAAGAAGGTGATGATTGTTAAAAAGACCTTTACTCTTCTTCACATATAACTGCAATAGATGATTGAGGATATAGAAAGCAATTAACTTACCGATGACTACGTCTGTTGTTGAAAAGAGAATTAGACTGTAGCTGTTCATAAAGCATTTTGATTTCTGCCAATCCCGGTAAAAATACAAGTATAGCACCTGGGTATATAAAGAGAATAAATCAGATAGAGGCAAAAAGGGAAAAACTAACAGATTATAAAGCTATTTTTAATGAAAAAAAAAAAGTAATAATCTGAGATTTTTCACTTTCAGTTTTCTTTGTAAAATCCCCAAGGAATTAATAGATAACAAACTTTAAAAATATATTTTCTGACTTAATTACTACAAAATAAATGGGATATTATCTTTCTGCAACAGGAAAAACAGAAGAGTGGGAAAATATAATGCCTTACTTATTATAAGCATCATTAGCAAAACTCTTTAAACATATTTCTTTAGTGCACTGGTCACTGCCATTTCTATAGGAAGATTATCCTTCTAGTCTTTTAAGGTAGGAAAACTCTTCTCTCTATTACTAAAAAATATCCATAAACATTTGACTGAAAATGAGACAAAGAAAGTATAATTTGCTTGCCAGCCTGGTAATCTAAATTGAGACATATGTGGAAATGTAGCACATTAACTAACCAGGCCATTTAATGGCTTATGAGCTTAAAAAACAAATCCTCACTTAGGACTATATTTTATTGATTCTTTAGAGAGAGAGGAAGGGAGGGAGGGACAGAGGGAAGAAGGGAAAGAGGAAAAAAGAGAGAGCTAGTTATCGGTTGCCTCACGTACAGGCCCCGACTGAGGACTGAACCCACAACCTAGGTATGTGGCTTGACTGGGAACCCATGCGATGACACCCCAATTAACTGAGCCACACCAGCCAGGGTGGTTTACGGACTTTTAAATTTGACATGAAAGAAAATAAGCAGTGATAACTGATTATATAGTGTATTTCTGTGCCAAAAACAATCACTCAGTGATAGTTACCTTCTTCCATGCTTTATTCGGAGAGGAAACTGGCACATATCTTCAATCTCACCAATATTTATTGGGTACCTATGTCACCTCTGTGCTAGGTACAATGGGATATAAAGCAAAGATCTGTCCATAATAACTCCTGACCTGTTATTAATCGCAGTTATTCTCCCCACTAAATAAGTAAGGAAACTATCCTATATAATAAAAGGGTAATATGCTAAGTGTCTGACAAATCGGTTGACCGCATGACCAGTCGCTATGACGTGCACCACCAGGGGCCAGATGCTCCGACTGGTAGGTTACCTTGCTGCTGGGGTCTGGCCAATTGGGACTGGGCAAGAGGGCTGGACATGCCCTGGAGCCCTCCCGCAGTCCCTCCCCAGCCAGCCGGCCCCCATTGGGACTGGGCGAAATGGCCCCGATTGCTGGCCAGGCCGAGGGATCTCACCCATGCACAAATTCGTGCACCAGTCCTCTAGTCTATATATATAAAAGGCTAATATGCTGAGGTCCGACCAGTTGCTATGACGTGTGCTGACTACCAGGGGACAGACACTCAACGCAGGAACTGCCGAGCTGTAGTGACTTGGCAGTGGCGGTTCTTGGGTGACGCAACGGGAGACCAGAGAGGAGGGAGCCTGATTCCTTGCGGGGCCATGTGATTCCACCTTTGGCTGTGGGTTATGTTGTTGCTGGGGCACTGTTGGCCTGAATCTGGTTAACCGCACACTTGCATTTGCGTTCTACACCCTGTACGACAGCAACTTTGCAGAGTGCCCTCTCACACTCTGGGACCCCTTGGGGGATGTCGGAGAGCCAGTTTTGGCCCAATCCCTGCAGGCCAGGCCGAGGGACCCCACCTGCCGGAGGGACCCCACTCACTCCGCAGACGCCGGGGAGGGACCGAGGAAGGTTAGCTCCAGGGTGTGTCTGGCCCATCTTGCCCAGCCCGCCACCTTCTAATTAATTTCCTTTCAATGTGCACAAATCCATGCACCGGGTCACTAGTATTATTACAAAAATGAAACTCGGAAGAAGGGTGAAGATATATTTCAGAGTTGATTTTAACACTTCATAGTATACAAAGCATGCTCACAGACATAATTTCAGTTGATCCTCACAGCTACCTTAGAGTGACCCTGTAACTTGGCCAGGTCACAGAATCAGTAAGAGTGGAGCATGAACTCAAACCTAGGGTTTCTAGTATCACACTCATTCTCTTTCCATTACATACTGCATGCTCCTCCCTACTAAAATACCACACCATTTAAGAGTAGTACGATAATCTATATGGATGGAAGAGAATATTTTGTCTATATATTTATGTGTCTTCTGATCTTTTCTGCCCTCATGGCTTGGCCATCTACTTCAGGAATATCTGTAATATTCACTTTACCCAAGGTTATGGAGTTTCTGAGGAATAGAGTTGGGATGTTCATCAGACTCTAAAGCTGTTCTCTGAACCCCAATCCCCCTTGGCCTTGGTGTGCAAAGTCTTCATGAAATTCAAACACTCACTACTAGGCTCCCCTTTAGCCAGGGCCTGAGTGGGTAACAATGGATCATCCATCCTGGCCTTCTTTTTGGTTTTCTTTCTTTGGGACTCTGTATTGTTAACATCTTTTTGTTCGGTGAGAGCAACAGTGCAGAGCAAAAAAAGTGGGTGAACCTCAAAAGGTAAAATTTCTCCTTGAAAAGTCTAACAAGCAACTTTACATATAACCAGGGTGGGGTGAGGGCTCCAGGAAGGGAGGTGGTGCCCATGATCTCAGGAAGTAAGCTCTTTCCCTTTTGCCATCTTAAACATAAATGAAGACAAGAAGCAGTTACCTGGGGGGTAGGAGTGCTTTCCATCCACAATCCATTCTAACAAGGCCTCTATTAATTCAAGATTAACCTTTTCAAAATCCATGATGGACATTGTTTTGATGACGGATTTGCTCACCCCTGGAAGAAAGGTTAAAAAACACAGAACGATAATTATACCTTATTGAAGGTATAATGCCTGGGAACTAGGTGAGTGTCTTGATGTGATTTAACAACACAGATGTCAACATTGTGAATTTTGTTTCTTCCAGTTTCTCAGAACATACATGCTCACTCAAAACACCTTTTGCTTGAACAATGACCCAAAGAGCAAGCTGCTCCTAACCCTGCTGGGAAGGCCCAGACATGCCACTTATTTTTTTCTTTTGGTTAATCCTCACCCGAGGATATCTGTCCATTGACTTTAGAGAGTGGAAGGGAAGGGGAAAGGCAGAAATAGAATCATTGATGTGAGAGAGACGATTGGTTGCCTCCCGCACGGGCAGGCCGACGCTCTATCCACTGAGCAAAACCGGCTAGGGCGAGATAGGCCACTTTTTTTCCTCCTTCCTTTCCCTCTTTTATCCATCACACACTTGTTGACAATTTCAGTCCTAGAAATAAAATTCCAAGTCAAATACATTTTAGAAACCTCTTCCAGATTTAACCAAGCCATGAGTCTGTCCAGGTAACAGTAACCCATGGAAATTAATAGACAGAAACCACAGCTTTCACCAGCATCTTTACAACAGAGACTCTTAACCTTTTGGTTCATTTGAGAAAATGATCAAAGTTATGATCATCTCTGAAACATACATGTGATTCCAATGGCTTCACCAATATCTCTGAAGTCTCTCCATAGACTTTCAGTTTTAAGGGTTACAATTTCCTTTTAATTTATCTGAGGCCTAATAAAATACACAGGTCTTCAGGTTGTACTAAAGCCCCAGGTCTTTGAAAACAAGTAGCATGGGGAGACTAACTCCTGGAAGACTTCTGCCCTTTCTTCTTGAGTCCTCCTCATGGTCTATCACCCTAAATACAGCCTCATTGGGACAAAATAGCTGCAACTGGTATCGAGGAAGGGAATGCTGAAAAGTTTGAAGAAGCAAAAAAGCCGTTTCTAAACAATGCTTTCCTAGGCTGTTGGTTAAACATGAAAAGAAAGGAAGAAATAGGCTACATAAATAAGCCTATTTGGGTGGTTGGGTGTGGAAGGCAGAGAAGGAAACATTTCTAATTGTCAAGGTTCCAAACAGGTTTTTCAAAAAGGAAAAAGGATTACTAACTGCACAAAGAGGAAGAGATGTGAAAAACATTTGTTCTTATACTTTGGCAGTTTTTATTAATCAATTATATACTTTAAAGGACTGATTTTTTTTTAAAAACTAGAAAAAGATTTAAAACTTGAGCTCGGGAACATTAATTAGAGAGCTGGTGCAACAATATTCGTGCATGAGGAAGTCCCCTCAGCCCAGCCTGCACCCTCTCCAATCTGGGACCCCTTGGGGGATGTCTGACTGCCAGTTTAGGCCCGAACCGGCAGTCGGACATCCCTCTCACAATCCTGGACCGCTGGCTCCTAATTGCTCATCTGCCTGTCTGCCTGGTCGCCTCTAACTGCCCCCCCCCCCCAGCCTGATCGCCCCTCACTGCCTCTGCATGCTGGCCTGATCGCCCCTAAATGCCTGCCCCCGTCAACCTGGTCACCCCTAACTGCCCCCCGCTGCCAGCCAGGTCGCCCTCAACTGCCCCCCCCCCCCCCGCCGGCCTGGTCATCCCCAATTGCTTCCCCCACTGGCCTAGTCACCCCTCACTGCCCCCTCTGCCAGCCTAATTGCCCCCAACTGCACCCCTCTCCCGCTCACCGGCCTGGTCACCTCTAACAATTGATGAAATAGGGTAAAGGATATATGAGTTCATTGTATAGTCTTACAAACTTTAACTTTGAATTTGAAATCATATCAAAATAAAAAGTACAAAATACTCAAGAATATAATTTATATTTTACTATCACAATTTTCCTATAATAAACACATTTCTTTTAAAATTAGAAAAAGCCCACTGGTAAATATAATAATTATAACCTAATATGCATTGGAACTGCTCTTTTTCTAAGTTTAAGGTTGTTCTGATGAATTAAGGACAATGTAACTGTAAAACAAGAGCCCCATCTTTCTCCTTCAGGATCATGGTGCGGGAATAAAACTACAGCTGACCCTTGAACAACATGGGGGTTAGGAGTGCCAACCCCCGCTGTGCAGTCGAAAATCCATGCAACTGTTGACTCCCCTAGCACTTACCTACTAATAGCCTTCTGTTGACCAGAAGCCTAACCGATACCGTAAACAGCTGATAATACATATTTTGTATGTTATATGTATTATATACTGTATTCTCACAATAAAGTAAGTTAGGGGAAAGAAAATGTTATTCAAAATCATAATCACATTTATCGCATTTATTTAAAAGACATGCATATAAGTGGCCTCGCATAGTTCACACTGGTGTTTTTCAAGGGCCAACTGTAGCTATCTTTGGCACAACTGTCCTATCCCCCCAGGAAGCACAGTACCTTTATAGCGGGCCAGGAGCTGCTTAAAATCTAACTGCTGATCTGGCACTGCATCTCTGACAGAATCCTGATCCTGGAGGTGAAGGGAAAGCCTCAGGTCTTCCTCTACTTCTTCAAATGCAGTTCTGCTGCGCCTTGCTTTAAGCTTCTCCTTTGACATCTGTTTCATGGAGCGCATATATGGGCTCCCATCTTGTAACACGTACCTGAGGGAGGAAGACAAAGGAATGTGTCTGTGTGTATGCGAGTCTGCTGGTGAACGAAAACATCCACCGCTTTTATACGCTCGTTCAGCAGAATGCTGCTGCTTCTAATTGTTGTGCCATTCTTCCACCAGCCCAGGATTCTGCTGGCTCTGACCTATTTCTGGTGGGGAACACACTGGAATGCTCTTGGCTCTATTTGAAGATAATTCTGGAGGCAGTGAATTTGAAAAAGTGAGAGAATAAAGGCAGGTAAACTAGTTGAAAGATGCTTTGCCCAGAGATTCACATTCAATATAAGTGGAATAGGGTCCCCAAAACAACAGTTTTTAAGTATGCTTACTGCACACTTAAGTTTGAGAGCCAGTTTTTTGATTTGAGAATATGGTCCATGAAATAAATAGAGAATTAGGAGGGGGATTTATTAGGAAGGAAAGGAGCAGGGAGAAGGAGAAAAATTCTGAGTTGAGTGTAAGGTGCCAGACATCAGGGTGTTTTTATTCTGGAGCTCAGGCGCTGGGAATAAAGATATTGATTTGGGAGTTCCTGGCATACAGGTGACAACTGGAATCACACAAGTCTAAGAGAGCTAAGGAAGAGTTTAATAGTGAGAAGAAACAGTGCCAGGATAAAGCCCTGGGGAATCTTCAGGGTTAAAGAGCAGGAAGAGGATGCAGGGCTTACAAAGCAGAGAAGTCTGTACCCAATGGACATTACCATTTCCCACCCAGCACTAACATTATATGGACACCTTAATACTCAAACTATACTGCAACTTCTTGAGGGTAGGATGATGACGATAACAGCTAACATTTACAAAGCACTTGCTATGTACTTACCAGGCACAGTCTAAGCACTTTGCAACTACTAACTCCAAGTATTAATTCATTAATCTTCATAACAACCCTGTGAAGTAGCTACCATTAACACACTCATCCTATCTAATAAAACAGTAATATGCAAAATGACCGTACCTCCGCTACACCCACAAGCCATGCCCTCTAGCCAATCAGGAGCAAGTATGCAAATTAACCCAACCAAGGTGGCTGCAGCCACAGAGAGAGCAGGAGGCTTGGGTTTCCCTGGCAATGGAGGAAGCCAAGCTTCTTGCACACCCTGGCCAGCCCAGGCCTCCACTCAAGGCTACAAAGTTTCAATTATAGAAGATAAATAAATCCCAACAAAAATGGCTGTGGCCACCGAGCAAGCAGGAGGCTTGAGTTTCCCCGGTGATGGAGGAAGCCAAGTTCCTGGTCTGCCCTGGCTTCCGCAGAAGGCTACAAAGTTTCAATTATAGAAGATAAATAAAGTCCCAACAGAAATGGCTGCAGAGTGAGCAGAAGGCTTGGCTCTGCTCCAGGCTACAAAGTTTCAATTATAGAAGATAAATAAATCCCAGATACCAGGGCCTCTGCTTGGGTAGTTGGGGAGTGTGGCCGGCCTGCAAACCACCATAGGCCCCTTGCCCAGGCTGCCCCATGACCCAAGGGAACCCCCATCCTGATCTGGGACACCCTTCAGGGCAAACCCGCTGGCCCCCACCTGTGCACCAGGCCTCTATCCTATCTAATAAAAGAGTAATATTCAAATTGACCGTCACTCCAACACACAAGATGGCTGTCCCCATGTGGTCAAATATGACTGACTCCATGTGGACATAAGATGGCTGCCACAAGATGGCCAGCAGGGGAAGGCAGTTGGGAGGGATCAGGCCAGCAGGGGAGGGCAGTTGTGAGTGATCAGGCCAACAGGGGAGGGCAGTTGGAAGGAACCAGGCCTGCAAGGGAGGAAGTTGGGGGTGACCAGGACGGCAGAGGAGGGAAGTTGGGGGCAACCGGGCCTGCAGGGAAGGGCATTTGGGGGGGACCCAGGCCTACAGGGGAGAGCAGTTGGGGGGGACCAGGCTTGCAGGGGAGGGTAGTTAGGGGTGACCAGGCCAGCAGGGGAGGGCAGTTAGGGGCAATCAGGTGGGCAGGGGAGCAGTTAGGCATCAATCAGGCTGGCAGGGGAGTGGTTAGGGGGTGATCAGGCTGGCACGCAGAAGTGGTTAGGGGCAATCAGGAAGACAGGCAGGTGAGCAGTTGGGAGCCAGCAGTCCTGGATTGTGAGAGGGATGTCCGACTGCCCATTTAGGCCTGACAGTTGGACATCCCTTGAGGGGTCCCAGATTGGAGAGGGTGCAGGCTGGGCTGAGGGACACCTCCCCGCCCCGTGCACAAATTTCGTGCACCGGGCCTCTAGTTTTATATATAATTAAACTGAATTATAGAGAGATTAAGCTACTCACTAATGTTATAGTTAGTAAGTAGAGGGATTTAAATACTGACAGTCTGTCTGCAGAATCAGTACTTTTTTCCCCCCATGTTACATTCTCCATACATTTTGGTCCTTCATCATTTTTAAAAATAAGAGTATTTTTTAGAGCAGTTTTAGGTTCAGAGCAATATTGAGCAGAAGGCACAATATATGCATGTCTCCCCAAAACATGCACAGCCTCCCCCACTGTTAACATCCCCCATCAGAGTATACATTTGTTACAACTGATGAACCTACATGGACACATCATGATCACCTAAAGTCCATAGTTTGCATTAGGGCTCAAGAGTCATTACTCTTAATATACTACCTGCAAATTGCAAATAATTTGTATAATAAATATTTGCTGAAAGAAAGGGAAAAACAAAATCCTCAAATAGAAATATTAGAAGGAAATCTGAACACATTTATTAGTATCCTGATACTCTGAGGTAAAATAATAATTCTGTTTTCAAAGAGTTTCACCAAACCTTAATTATTGTCTTCCTTACCTTGTCACAGCAATTGCATCTTCCAGAAAAAACTGATCAACAGGAAAGGTACGACCTTGAAAAACAAAATAGACTATAAAATAGGAAAGCCTCAGAATACCTGTCGAGCTATCCTGAAATAGTTTATATATGCAAAATTCTCTTAAAACAAAGCTTAGCACAATAAGGTACTACTTGTTTTGTGGTCTCAAAAGTATAAAAAAAGTAAAAAAAATTCTTATTTTTTAAATTTATCTTTATTGTTGAAAGATGTCCCCCACTCCCTTGATGCCCTCACCCTGCCCCCAGGCAAAAATAAGTTTTGATGATAGAAATTGGAAGGGGTAAGATTCCAGTTTTGTGAAGAAGAAAAAAAGAAGTATATAGGTGAAAAGATGATTATGTGCTAATAAAACCTTTTGCCTTAAAAGAAAAACAAAAACATTTGTTATGCTTTTCCTATCCTCCCTTGCTCCCCAACAGGGGACCTTTAAAGATTTAACAACAGTACTCTAGATCAAACATATAATTTCTCCTTTATTTTTAGTTTTTTAATGATTATAAAGCCAGTGTTTATTTTATTTTTTTAAGTAATTCTTTATTGTTGAAAATATTACATATGTCCCCTTTCTCTCCCATTGGTCCCCATATAACTTCTTCTTTAAATCTACTGTCAAAGTTCTCTATAATTAGAATAAACAGGACTATTACTCATTCATCAGTGCTTCCCAATTGTTCCTTCGCAATCAACTGCAGAAGGATAGCCAGGAGTCCCAGGTGATAAATTAATCCACAATGAAACTGTGAAAGCACCAAAAGAAGACACAAGCTACCCAACTTCACTTTCTCTCAGAATGGGCCAATATCTAGAAATTTAGCAGAACCTAGCAATGAACTAATATGCGCTTCACAGGTACAACTTCCTCCTTTCTGACAGAATACCATTATATATTCACATTTTCAGATTAAACACCATGAAATGCTAGAAACACTAATAACCTGAACTTTTCAAAACAGCACATATAAAATTAAAATCTCCCAGAAAATGGATATAATGTAGCCTCTTTATTAATTTCATTACATGGTTATAATTTTATTTGTTACAAACTAATCACTTCTTCTCTAGAAAGAGGAATAAATACCTATGAATTTATGTCTCAATTTAGCTTTAAAATAATTTAACTTGCTTATTAGAAGAATATATATTTATTGATGTATTTTAGTCACCTGGTATAGTAATAACTGGGCAGGAACTGAAATATTCTGAAAAGAGCTCAGCATTTAAAGTTGCACTCATCAGAATAACTTGGAGCGTTGGCCTCTGCAACACAATGTCTTTCAAAACTAGCAGCAAGAAGTCACTAGAAGAAATAAAAGAAACACCTGAGGATCAAACAAAGTCAGTGAATTAAAATTAATAACTTTTGATATATTTTGAGCAAGGAATGTTTAAGACCTATGTGAAAACAATTATAACGTTTATACAAAGATGTGTCATGTTCCCAGTGGTGAAGACTTAATATCAAAAAGGTATCAGTCCTAGCCGGATTTGCTAGGTTAGAGCATCAGCCTCTGGACCGAAGGGTCTCAGGTTCAATTCCTGGTCAAGGGCATGTACCTCAGTTGCAGGTTTGATCCCTGGCCCTGGTTAGGGCACGTGCAGGAGGCAACCAGTTGATGTATCCCTCTCACATTGATGTTTTTCTCTCTGTCTCTCCCCGTCCCTTCCACTCTCTAAAAAAAAAAAAAAAAAAAAAAAAAAAATCAATAGGAAAAACATCCTCTGGTGAGGATTAACAATACCAGTAGGATTTATCATTGCATTTGATAATTCTATTCTTGATATCTGCATGTAGATAAAGAGGCATGCATATACAAAGATGTTCATTATGGCATTGTTAATAGTAGTAAAACAATGGAAACTACCTGAATGTCCACCAACCAAGAAACGGTTAATTATAACAGTATCATCTGTTCGGTAGAATAGCATGTGGCAGATAAAAGTAATAAGGTACAGTTCCAGATACTGACATGAAAGCATCTCTGTGGCAGTGTTAGTAAATAAAGCTCAAGCTGCAGAACAATATTTACTGTAGAATAGCAATGTCCTAACTGTTCTCCCTGTTCCAGCCCTTGCCCCCTGAAATCTATTCGCAATACAACAGACCAATAATTCAAATGTAAATCTGATTGTGCTACCCTTCTGCTCATAACCCTTCAATGACATTGATGTCCTCACTAACAAGGCCCTACATGACATGATCTGTATGTACCTCACCACTTGCTTCCTGCTATTCTTCCTCTTATTCACTGCACACCAGCTGCACTGGTTTTTGGACTCCACTGAAGCCCATCCCACTGAAATCTTTGCAAATGCTGGCCTTGCCCGCATCTGTCACATAGGACTCCTTCTCATACTTTAGTTTCAATTTAAATGTCGTCTCTTCAGACATATGATATCTGGCTATCTTCTTGGTCTGTTCCCAAACACAGCTTCCTGTTAATTCCTTCATAGTACTTATTCCAATTTGTAATTATTTATTTGTTTGTTTGCTTGTTCATTATTTGCTTTTCCTACCAGAGCGTAAGAGATGAAGGAGAGCCACATACATTTGTTCACTGTAATATCTACATGGATGTCAGGACAGAATGACTGACCAAACGAAGTCCATCAGTTGCTGCATGCTTTACATTTGTTATTTCTGCTAAGTACAGTGCTCAGCTCAGCAGGACACCAGGAGGGTGTTAAGTTATCGCTTTTACATAACTAGAGGCCTGATGCATGAAATTCCTTCTCCCGGCTGCTGGCACCAGCTTCCCCCTGGCACCTGGGACCCAGGCTTCCCTTGCAGCCCCTGCTTTGTCTGGAAGGTCATCCAGTCTAATTAGCATATTATACTTTTATTATTATAGATGTGTATGTAACAGGATGATTCTTTTTTTTTCCTTTCTAATTTTTAATTGATTTTTTAGAGAAAGAGGAAGGGGGGGGGTGGGGAGAGAGAGAGAGAGAGAAACATCAACCTGAACATTGGTTGGATGCCTCCTGCACACGCCCCGACGAGGGATGGAGCCCACAACCCAGGCATGTGCCCTGACTGGGAATTGAACTAGCAATCTTTCGGTGCACGGGACAGTGGCCAACCAACTGAGCCATACCGGCCAGGACAATAGGGTGACTCTTTTAGTGATGAACATGTGCTCTCCTAGCATTTTCAGTATTATAGACCCTGGGGTCAGAGAAGCAGTTCCTGTTCTATGACTTAGGCCTTCTCTTGCCAAGTTACCTTCACTCATGCTGAGAAACTGAACTGGAAGCAGAATAAAATTCTTTCAGCCATGTCTTCATATATTGTGTGTGTGGGTATTCATTTGGAAAGCCTTTGTTTACCTTTCTTCTGTCCTCTCATGGACTTCATCAACAATGATATGGGTGATTCCTTGTAGAGCTGTGTCTCCTTCGAGCCTCCTCAGCAGCACTCCTGTGGTGCAATATAACAGTCTGGTGGCTGAGGACTAGCATGCAAAAGGGCAGAGAAAGCATTCATGAAATTTTTTAAAAAGGAAACACTTTAACTGGCAAAGACATTGTGAATGGATCGAGATAAAAAATATTGAAAACAATAGCAATTCCATTTAATATGAAACCATACTAAGTGCAGTTTCTTGCTGGTGACAATAAAAACTTTTCTACTTCATATCAAAATTTTAACTTTAGGCCCTGGCTGGTGTGGCTCAGTGGTTAAAAAAAAATCAATGGGAGCCCTAGCCAGTTTGGCTCAGTGGATAGAGTGTCAGCCTGTGGACTGCAGGGTCCCGGGTTCGATTCTGGTCAAGGGCATGTACCTCAGTTGAAGGCTCCTCCCTGGCCTGGGCCCTGGTCAGGGCTCTTGCAGGAGGCAACCAATTGATGTGTTTCTCTCACATCGTGTTTCTTCCACTCTAAAAATCAATGGAAAAATATCCTCGGGTGAGGATTAACAACAACAAAAAAGTTTTAGTTTAAGACTCATAAAAAGCATTCAGAAAATATTATTAAACATAAAAACAACAGTGAGTGATAAAATCAATTCTGAATTTGTCCGTTCCTTATTCAATAAATGGATTAATCCCCTGGTTTGAGAATAAAACAGCACTTACTAGATCATTTCTGCCAATAAAGAATAAAAGGTCTTTGCCCTGTCAGCGTGGCTCAGTGGTTGAGCACTGAGCTATAAACCAGAAGGTCTTGGTTTGATTCCTGATGAGGGCACATGCCTGGGTTTCAGGCTCAATCCCGTGTGGGGTGTACAGGAGGCAGCCAACCAATGATTCTCTCTCATCATTGATGTTTCTCTCTCTCTCCCCCTCTCTTCCTCTCTGAAATCAATAAAGATATATTTTAAAATAACAATAAAAGGTCTTTATAGAGGAAGTTAAGTATACCCAAATAAGAGTTTTTATACCAAAACATTTCCAAAAGGACTTCTGAAGTACATCCCAAATTTCCCATTAATTTCCAAACACCAAGAATTCTTTATACTTGAAAACTAAATTTCTGTCATCAAGAAATAAGCAGACACACTTAGACACAAACCTTGACACTCTCCAAGCGGATCTGATATCCCACAGTCAGACCCACCCTTTCTGCTCGCTCTTTAGCAACACGCTCAGCGACAGAGATTGCAGAGATTCGTCGGGGTTGGGTGCAGATGATGTTAGCCACCTTCTCCGGTGGTCCGTTCAGAGAATCATCCAGTATAAACTGTGGAATCTGTGTGGTTTTCCCACATCTGTATGTCAAAACAAGTAAGTTCTAAAATGAGAGCTTACAAGTGCTAGTTAACCAAAGAAGCAATCATATGTGAAAAGACAGAAAGCTAAGTAGAATAAAAGCAGTTCAGCCTCATCTATCTTCTAAACCTATACTGACTTATTACCTATAGCTGATAACTCCTCGAAATTTGCACTCACTAACAGGGCAATCAAAGAATAGTTTAGTATCATGTAAAATTGGGACTACTGAATAGACATTACTAAGGTCTATAAATGCCTCTAGGACCACAAACTCTACATATGACTCCTAAAGAAACAGGAGTCTTGTCTTCAGATTAGAATACTTTATATTTTTCCCTTTGATGTGTATTGACTTGGCTGCAAGTGAACTGAGGTTAAAAAGATAAGAACTACAAAATACATAGTTACTACTATATCAGTGAATCTGGGCACAAATGTAATGATTAAATTGAGAACCCTTGAACAGATAACTAAATTATGCCTGTGATTTCCCTGCTAAATAGGTTTTGATTAACATATAAAGAGTGTGAAACAGGGAAAATAATGTGCCCTAAGTTGTTCTAAGGATAAAGCTCTAAGGAAAGCAGAATAAATTTAGAAGATATGTTTTCTGGAGCTATTCTTTACCTTTCAAAACGGGCCTTGTTAAAAGCATTCAGCTAAACCTTTTGCCTTAAATTTATCTCACAGCAGAGGTGTACGATGTCTATAAATTCCTAGATGTATTTCCGAGTTTTATGTTTGTTTTGTGTAATTTGGCTCTGCTGGCTACAGATGCTGTAGTATTAATTCATATGAAATATTATTTGACAGGAAAAAGAGCAAATAACACCAACTACTGGCTTTTCAAAAATAGAACTGGCTATGGTAAACAGATGAAAGCTGCATTATAAATAAATTGTATTCTTACCCAGTCATACCACTTATAACAAGTACTTGGTGCTTGCTCAACAATTTAAGAATGGTTTCTCTTTCTTCCCAAGCAGGCAGTGATTGTCTTTCTTGCAGAATTGACTGGAACTGTCTGGAGGTCTAATAAAATAAAAGATAAGGTATCAGTTGGGTTACTTTGAATCATCTCTCATAAAGCTCTTAATGGGAAAGACCACAGGCCCACCCTTTCTGCTCTTTAACAATTTATTCAGAGAAAGAAACTGCAAATTTGTTGGGAGTGGATACTGATGACTTTAGTCAGAAGGCTGCTCAGAGAATCAGCTAGAATAAGCTGTGGAATCTGTGGTTTCCTCATCAGAATAAACTGAAAGACTTTAGAAGAGAAATAAACCCCTTTTGCTGAATACTGATCCAGTTCTTCCTAGCAGGATTTTTTACACCAGCACTGTCCAATAGAACTTTTTGGTGTGACGGACATGTTCTATATTTACATTGTCTGGTAGAGTGACCTTGGGCTACATGTGGCTACTGAACATTTTACTGTGGCCAGTGCTACTGAGGAAGTGAATTTTTTATTTTACTTTAGTGAATTTAAATTTAAATAGCCACACATGACTAGAAGCTACCATATTGGACAGCACAGTTCTACACAATATCAGATTTCTACCAAAATCAGTAATAATAAGAGTACTTATTAAAGGGTTCTTTTTGGCCAATCATCACATCTATGCAACTCAGCCTGACATCTAATGGCCAATGCTACATGGTACTACACATTAAAATTGGATGTGTTTTTGAATAATGTAAGAAATTTATACCAACATATCATTTTCTGCATATAATTTTATCACATAAACTTCTCACTTATAAACACACTGACCAATTAAACATGCTACTTTTTTGTTTCTATCCTTATGGTGTGATTTTCTACTCATTTTGACATTCTATGGGTATCCTATGTAATAAAAGGCTAATATGCAAATCGACCTAATAGCGGGATGACTGGTTGCTATGACGCGCACTGACCACCAGGGGGCAGATGCTCAACGCAGGTGCTGCCCCCTGGCGGTCAGTGCACTCCCACAGGGGGAGTGCCATTCAGCCAGAAGCCGGCTCATGGCTGGTGAGCGCAGTGGCGGTGGCAGGAGCCTCTCCCGCCTCTGTGGCAGCACTAAGGATGTCCGACTGCCGGCTTACGCCCGCTCCCCATGGAGAGCGGGCCTAAGCCGTCAGTCGGACACCCCCCAAAGGCTCCCGGACTGTGAGAGGGCACAGGCTGGGCTGAGGGACACCCCCCCAAGTGCATAAATTTCATGCACCGGGCCTCTAGTCATAATATATATGGGATAGTTTTGTACTGTGTCAAAATCTGAGTCACAGAACTTTAGGACTGGAAGGGCCTTTACACAGCATCTCTAATCCAATCCCCAAATTGGCTAAGCCACTCCCCTTTGTCCCACATCCAACTCTGCCTTCACAGTTCACTGGCAGGTTCTTTTAAAATAATCTTCATGTGAATGGGGTAAAAACAACACAGGCTTTGGAAACAGAATTAGCTTGAACCTCTATGTTGCCACTTACTAGCTATTTGTGCGACTTAGGGCAAGTTATTTATTCTGTGAGCCTTTGAAATACGTAAAAGTTCCCCCTTCCTGTTTCCTTTTCCTTTTCTACAGTGATTCCTCTAATGTAAATCACAGTATAGTATTAATTCTCCTCCCACTCATCAGTTTGTCTGTCATAGTACCAAAGCCACATGATTCTGAGAACACTTGGTATATAGGTGTGTATTTCATTTTCACCAGCCATTGGACTTTCCAAAACTATCTAGATTATGTGCCCAAGTTTGCTGTGAAATGTAGAAATTGACCACTCAGTAAAAGAGAACCAAAAGTATACTAGGGAGGGTAGCCAAAGCTTCCCAACCCCTTAATCCCTTCATCCATACATTAGGGAGACAATGCTAGCCATTCTCTCAGAATACCCTACCTGTTTTATTTGGAACTGCTTGCAGATTTTAGCATTTTCAGCATGTACTGATTTTGCCTGCCAGTCATATCTTTTGGAAATCTTTTTCTTAAGGTTCACATAGCTTTCATTCTCCACTACCACTGGTGCAGGACCTTCATCCTCATCTGTCTCCTCCTCAGGTTCTGATTCTTTTTCAACTTGAAGGGGACAAAAGGAAACATTTCGATATGGAGCCCTTTTTTTATCAAAGGGGGAAAGTCATCGTCTAACAAAGTAACAACAACAAAACCATGAAATAAGAGAAAAAGTTACAGCTTGAATAAAGCAGGTTCATTCATTTCAATACTACTACTTCTACTGCTAAAGAACTTAAAATGTACCTTCAAACAAACTTTACGGAAGTATAAGTGGCCACTGGTAAAAACAAAATTAAGTTAAAAACAAGATAAAATCATGGCATGGCTAAATGTTAATTCAATAGACTCTTTACATTCAAGGAATTAACTGAAAGTTTAACTTACTGGCAAATGCACCTAAAATTCTGTGACAGACAACCTATCAAATAATGAATCGGTTAAAAAAATGTGGTATGTTCACATAATGGCCTATTATTCAGCAATAAAAAGGAATGAAGTACTGATACGTGCTACAACATGAATGAACCCTGAAAACATTATGTTAAGTGAAAGAAGTCAGACACAAAAAGCCACATATTGTAAGCTTTCATTTCTATGAAGCGCCCAGAATAGGCAAATCCATAGAGAAAGAATACCGGTTCCTGGTCACCAGGGGTTGGGGGGAAAGAGGAGTGACTAATAATAGGTATGGGGTTTCTTTCTTGGGGTGAGGAAAATGTCCTGGAATTAGGCTGTTTATTGTTGCACAACTCTGTGAACACATTAAAAACCATTTAATTGTAAACTTTAAAAGGGTGAATTTTATGGTATGTAAATTACATCTCAATAAAGCCATAATTTCTAAAAAGTCCACAACCCACAATTTTTTCATTTCTTGAGAAATGCATTTGAATCCCAGTGCTAGAAGCTGACATTTGGGAGTGAGTCAAATGGCGAGTGAGGAAACCCAGACAACTGTTCGGCACCCGTAACTCAGTGCCTCTTCATTGTTCTCTACTTATTGACGTTTACCTAGGAACTCTTGTGAAACAATGAAAATTTATTGCTCCGAAAGAAAGATAGCAACAAATAAGAGATAATGCTTTGATGAACTAGAGGGATTTACCTGTAGTATAAGAATTGTATAGCAAGCCTGGATCTGGATAAAGCCAGAAGCCTGTGCAAACATTTCTTTGAGGATTTAGGGATTCATGAAGATAGCCCTACTCCAATGAATTCTGGTGGTCTAGTGTACTAAGATCAAGAGGATACGAATAGTAGTATAGAAAGAAAACTATCTCTAAAAACTCATTCGAAAGTAATGCCACATAAAGTACTAGAAATAAACAAGTAAAACCAAATGAATTAAATAAAACAGGTTTGCTGGAAAGATGCTATAAGTGGGTTACTTTGAATGCTATAACCCACCCTCAACTGCTAGAGTAAACTTACAAATCACTTCAAACTTTCAATTCAGGGAGCCTAATCGCAGTGACAAAATTAGGCCTTCCAATTATAGTCAGGCCCTAGTTCAGGGGATTCTCCTTCTTTTTGCCCTTGGCTGAGGAGAATGACTTCCCTAAGATCCCTGGGAGATCCGGACTATCCCTCAGAACCTCTGACTTCTTTAGTCCATCATTCTGAATGCCCTTGCCCCCCACCCCAAAATGCACTCCACGTGATCAATGCCTTACATACCTTCTGGAATTCGACTTGAAACAAAAGAATTATTTGGAATCACTGGTTTACGACAGAAAGGATTATTTATTCTGATCCCAGAGGATACTGGCAGCAAGTTCACTGGAGGATCACTGTACTTGTGATGGGTATTTGTTAGTAGATTGACTATTTCTGATTCTTCCTCTAAAAGGGTAATCAAAGAATATACAACAGGTTCTGAAGTTTCTGCGAAAGTCAAGGCCTTGCCATAAAGGAACTCAGAAATATGTAAACGACAAGCCAGAGGTAGATTCTCATTGGTGGAATAAAATGCCACCAGGGGAGCTTCGTAGGGGTATTTGTGGTCTTTAGAAAATCGAATTTCAAGTTCATATAAAAAGGATTCATCTTCATTAGCATTAAGATGAGAATCATCTACACTTCTTTCTACTCTTCCAACAATTTGATTTGGGGGCACTTCATGTTTGAATTTGCATTTTGATCCAAATTTACAGTTTCCTTTGAGGTAAAATTTACAGATATCAAGTGAAGTCTCCTGTATATTTTTGGTTCTTTCCTTTTGCTTGGATTTGCGGAATCTACTTGTCAAATACTCCAGTTCTAATCCAATGGTCCAAACTCTGTTGTGAATTCTTTCCATGAATTTTTCTCCACAGATTGACTTGAGAGCAAATGCCTCTTCCTGTCGCGGTTCCACACACTCATCCTCACTCATATGTGCAACTGCCTCAGAGATTTTCATCCTCTCTCCAAAAGTCTCAGAGAAACACTGGATGAGTAGATATTCTAGGGATGCCCCCACATCTCCGTCACAAACCCTCAGGGCTGCCTGACAGCGTTCAGTGTTGAAACCATACCTGCCAAGTGTGAAACATGACAAAAAAGGAGTAATAAGAAATCATTTAAATACACTTGTGTGAAATTGTAACTACATCTATGCAGGGTTTGTATTTTGAAAAAGAGTCCTGATGATACTAATTCCTCTTAATCTCTCTAACCTAAAAGAGAGAATGTTCAACATATCGGCACTTCTGGAACGCATTCAATAGGACAACACTCAAAGCGGGGGAGGGTAGTTGGGTTTACGATATGCCTTCTATTTCCCTGAACTCTCTCACAACTCGTATGAACAATGAAAACAATCACCTGGAAAGTTTTTGCACTGCTACTGTTGAGACTGTACGTTCTGGATTATGAGGCTCCACTGGGCCTGAGCCAGCATAATCCAAAGGATCAGAGTCGGGAACAAGGGAAGCTTCTTGTCCAGCTAACCAGTACTGTGCATCATCACAGTCAGGCTCATCATCTTCCTCCTCCCCAGAGATGCTTCTTCTGGAAAAGGTAACATTTGCATATATTACACATTAATTTCTACTTACTTCAAAGGAAAACTTAGCAAGAGTCTAAGCATCTAATTTAGAAAGCCAAAGGATTCTGCCCACTATTCAGTCACTGATTTAATCTTCTATTCACCTATTAATTTATATCTTGGTAATGAACATTTATCAGGCATTTACTGAATGCCAGATACTGTTTATGTACTACCTCTTTAAAAATCTTCCCAATAACCCAACGAGATACTATTAGAATCTCCATTTTCAGATGAGCAACTAAAACTTAGAAAGGATTAGTAACGACCAAAGGTTATACAGTTAAGAGCAACTAGAGACTTTTAACCAAGTCAGTCTAACCCCAGAGCCTGTATTCTTTACTATATGTCTTGGCTATCCTCTCTTTTTTCTTATCATTCATAAAAATCACCTCTAATTTTTTGTTTTGCTGTACAACCACTTTCCCTAAATCTAAGATAGATATGAGATTTGTAGACAGGATGGAAATTGAGCTGCTCATGACTGACCATTCATTAATTCTGGCAAGTGGAAAAAATTAACTACGGCAATAAAAAAGCCAAATAGTCAAAAGAGTACAAGTTGTTTCTCTTAAGCAGATGGACATGAGTAGTATAAATCTTAAGACTTTATTGGATAAATTTGTTCCTAGAGCAATACTTCTACTTGTTCATGACAAGGTTTTATTTGGAAGGTTGTCAATAAGGCAATTATTGAATCATATTAGCATTGTCCTGGGGGGGAGGAGAAATGGCAATCTGTACTAGTGCTCACAGATTCTGCAAAACAGATCCACTCTAAAACTGTTGCTGAATACTTTTACTCTTGCATTTCTCTTAGTTCACTTTCAACTTACTCACAACAGGATCAGTATTGATACAGTATTCTAAGGACACACAGGATCTTCACTGTATGTGAAAATGCCAATACATCTTCCTTACTATAGTAATTTATCCAAATAAAATAATTTACTCAGATCCAGCATCCGCCTCTTGTTCTTGCAGGTCTCGGAGAAGAGCTTTCACTTTCTCTTGATTCTCAGAAGTCATATGTAGAGTCTGTAAGGGCACTTTGGCTTTGGGCTTCCATTTGGGGCGTGTGTCTCCTTTTCTTACGTTACTGTTGCTAGGTCTGCGAAGGACACAATAACAAAACTACACATTTACCTGTAATCAGAATTTTTATACTCCTCTGAGAGTTCCCAAATATATATAACACTAGAGGCCTGGTGCACGAAATTCGTGCACAGGGGAGGGGGGTGTCCCTCAGTCCAGCCTGCACCCTCTCCAATCTGGGACCCCTCAAGGGATGTCCGACTGCCCGTTTAGGCCCAATCCCACTAAACGGGCAGTCGGACATCCCTCTCACAATCCAGGACTGCTGGCTCCCAAATGCTCGCCTGCCTGCCTTCCTGATTGCCCCTAACCACTTCTGCCTGCCAGCCTGATCACCCCCTAACCACTCCCCTGCCAGCCTGATTGATGCCTAACTGCTCCCCTGCCAGCTTGTTTGCCCCTAACTACCTCCCCTATAGGCCTGGTCACCTCTAACTGCCCTCCCCTGCAGGCCTGGTACCCCCTAACTGTTCTCCCCTGCAGGCCTGGGTCCTCCCCAACTGCCCTTCACTGCAGGCCCAGTCACCCCCACCTTCCCTCCTCTGGTGGCCTGGTCACCCCTAACTGCCCTCCCCTGCAGGCTTGATTGCCCCCAACTGCCCTCCCTTGCAGGCCTGGTCCCTTCCAACTTCCCTCCCCTGCTGGCCATCTTGTGTCCACATGGGGGCAGGATCTTTAACCACATGGGGGCAGCCATCTTGTGTGTTGGAGTGATGGTCAATCTGCATATTACTCTTTTATTAGATAGGATAGAGGCCTGGTGCATGGGTGGGGGCCAGCTGGTTTGTCCTGAAGGGTGTCCCGGATCAGGGTGGAGGTTCCCTTGGGGCATGGGGCAGCCTGGGCGAGGGGCCTGTGGTGGTTTGCAGGCCAGCCACACCCCCGGCAACCCAAGCAGAGGCCCTGGGATCTGGGATTTATTTATCTTCTATAATTGAAACTTCGTAGCCTTGAGCGGAGGCCAAAGAAGGCCAGGGCTGCAAAGCCTGGCTTCCTCCATCGCCGGGGGCAACCCTAGCCTCCTACTCTCTCCAGCTCCGTGGCTGCCGCCATTTCTGTTGGGCTTTATCTTCTATAATTGAAACTTTGTAACCTGGAGTGGAGGCCTGGGCAGGCAAGGGCAGGTGGAAAGCTTGGCTTCCTCCATTGCCAGGGAAACCCAAGCCTCCCTCCTGCTCTCAGTGGCCACAGCCATCTTGATTGGGTTTATTTGCATATTCGCTCCTGATTGGCTTGTGGGCCTGGCTTGTGGGTGTAGCGGAGGCACGGTCAATTTGCATATTACTGTTTCATTAGATAGGATGAACTAGATTGTCAAATATCTTAAAAAAGATGACAAGGAATAGGAAGAGATTCTCCGTTTCCTACAATTCTTACTAGACTTCATTATGTTGGAACTGCTGGAAAAAGCACAGATCAGATTCTTAATCATTAAAACTGGTTCACTAACTCAAGAACCCTCTGGAAAAGCAATGCTATCATGATTCCCATTGCATTGGAGAACTTTTGAAAGAAATATGCTACACAAAGTGTTCATTGTAGTCTATGTTAGGTAGCCAATCTGAAAGCAATCAAGAGTTCCATTTAGTTGTCATTACTTATGAGTTAATACTTGGCCTACTTTTGAAATATTTACCTAAATTATCATTATTTCTTGATTATAAAAAATACATGTTCACTGTAGAAAAGTAAAGAACAACAACAAAAAAGAGGTTACCCTAATTAACATTATCTTTTTCATATACATCTTTTAAAAATTGTATAGCATGTATAATTTTTTATAATTTGCTTTATTTCACTTAAATTTAAGCTGACATTTCCCTAAAATTAAATATTCTCTTACAAGAAACACCAATCAGAAAGGATATATGCACCCCTATGTTCATAGCAGCACAATTTAAAATAGCTAAGATTTGGAAACAGCCTAAGTGCCCATCAGCACATGAGGGGATTAGAAAATGGTGGTACATCTACACAGTGGAATACTACGCTGCTATAAAAAAGAAGGAATTCTTACCATTTGCAACATCATGGATGGAACTGGAGAGCATTATGCTAAGCAAAATAAGCCAGTCAGAGAAAGATAAATATCACATGATCTCACTCATTTGTGGAATATAATGAACAACATAAACTGATGAACAAAAATAGAACCAGAGACATAGAAACATCAAACAGACTGCCCAACCTATGAGGGAAAGGGGGTGGATGGGAGGTGAGGGGGTAAGAGGTCAATCAAAGGACTTGTATGCATGCATATGAGCATAACCAATGGACACAGACAGTAAGGGTGTGAGGGCATGTGCTCCCCAGGGGGTGGGAGCGCCCAGGGAGAGGTCAATGGGGGGAAAAAGGAGACTCATGTAATACTTTAAACAATAAAGAATTTAAATTAAAAAAATTCTCCTACAACATAATTTTAAATGGTTACTTATAGATATAGATGTACTAGAATTTATTTCACCAACCTTTCATTTTTGGAATTTAGATTTTTTTAAAGGACTATTTTTAATATTTAAATCGTAAGTTCTAAGGTTTAACTTTATTCACTAAATTTCTTCTCTCTTTTTTTTTTAGAGGGATGGGCATGTTTCATTATACATTTTCACAAATCTAGGGAAGTGGAAGAAACGTTCTCTGTATTTAAATGCAACATATTACGGAGACTTTGAAAAGAACCACTGGGGAAGCAAAAGAGAAAGTAGAGTTGAATGTGGTTTTTAACTACTTAGTTGCAACCTCAGAAAAGAAATGCAAATCCGTAATTTCCGCTAACATTTTGTTTTGAAAAATTTTAAACCTACAAAGATAAACACCTTTTATCTAGAGTCACCGGTTCTTAACACTGTCCATACAGATAGGCACACAGCTCCACTCGGAGAGTACCTCCCAACTGGTCTTCCGAGTTCTAACCCATGCCCCTGTAGTCTGTTCTCCATATTGAGTCAGGACTACTGAGTGTGACTGCACAGACTGTACTCTGTGCAAAGACTCCTGGCAGGGGTGGGAGATGGGTGAGGGAGGAGGGAAAAGCAAGAGTTAAAATCCAGTCCATACTATACTCACCAAATCATGCACCCTGAGGCTACAAGTGTCCGAAGAAAGGACACCATTTTCTAATTCACATAAAGGCATATACTGAATAGTAGCAACTCTGATCAGAGTGATGCATGCCACACACCCTTGCCTTAAACCCTGCAATGACTTCCCATCTTACTCAAAGCAAAAGCAAAAGTCCCCATAATGGCCCATAAAGTCCTACAAAGTGTAGCCTTTCACACCTAACTGCCTATAACTCTCCTTTTTACCCATTTACTCTAGCCACTGGCTTCCCTGCCATTTCCTAAACCTTTCACGCATACTCCTGGCTTAGGGACTTTGCAATTGCTGTTCCCTCTGCCTTGAATGTTCTTCCCTCAGCTAGTAACATGGCTCACTCCTTCATTTCCTTCTTGTCCCTGCTCAAATGACACATTAGAGAAGCTTTCTCTGATCACTGTACATAAAATAGCAACTACTGAAAATACCAGCAATCTATTTTGGTATTTTCTATCACCTCTATCCTTCATTTTTCTCCATAGCATGTACCACCTGAAACAGTACATATTTATTTACGGTCTTTATACCTCAAATCTCCTTCTATGAAGACAAGGACAGTATTTTACTCATTGCTGTAATTCTAGTCCCTGAACAGTACGTGGTGCACAGTAGGCACTCAGTCAATATTTGTTGCCTGAATGAACATCTAAGACTGCAAGAACCTGTGATATGTTTTCAAAAAGAATGGCGCTGCACTGAACTCAGAAATTGGGCTTTTAAGTCAGAAGCTAAGGTGAAAATATAGTTTAAATTACTTTGGAAACGTCCTTAAAATGGTGTCAAGTTTGAGACAGCCATATTATTTCTCAATATGTCCAAAATGACCATTTGAATACCAGATGAAGTACTTGGTTGTGTTAGGCACTATGTGTGAAAAACACATTTTTAAAATCCTAACATCATATACTCAGCACATCAGAAGCTTAAACTCCAAGAAGCACTTGCAAACTGAGACTGACTGCGGGAAGAGCAGATTCTTCTCCATTTCTTGCTCACTATGGGACTCAAGATTCCTTTAGTGGCAAGTTTAAATACTTAAATACTGTTTCCCTTTGTTTCCTGAATGCATATAGCTGAATTCATTTACCTTAAAAGCATGTATGATACAGTTAAACTCTAGCACTCATCTATAGTCCTTCTAATAATATTTAGTTGAGAGCTATTCTCAGAACTGTGTGTGTGTGTGTGTGTGGCGCTTTAAAGAAATCTCCATCTCTAAGAATTCCCATAGAAAGCTCACAGTGCAGTTTGAGAGACAATTAAAATTTTACATACATATTGCATAGTATGCAGTAACACATCTTTACTCTCATTAAATATTCATTAGAGTTATCAGACTTTATTCATTATTTAAAAATTGACTATGAGAGAAGCCAGATATCACTGGTTATCAGGTGAAGCACTGGTGAAGATTTGGTCAATCTGGTTGGAAAAGAGATCATTCATCAATTAGAAAGACAGAGTCCAACCAGGTCACATACTGGAACCTTCAAACTATACAACCTAAGACATACTTAAGATAATTTTCATTACTTTCCCCATTTGCAATACTCACTTTCCTTGTAACAATGGTTACAATATTGATATTACACTCAATTCACAGCGTCATGTGGAAGTTCAAGTTAACTTCACATTTTGAACTTCCAAAAAGAAAAAGCTGTTATTTGCCCTCAGGCCTTCAGACTATATTATAAAGAGGGGGGCTGCAAAGTTTTAAGATAAGAGGAAGAATTAACTTGAGCAGAATTGCTTGGCTTCTCTTCCCCCTTCTCTGAGCAACTGTTGTCCCATAGAGTAGGAATTGACACTGTTTCCTTATTTGAACATTCAGAGAGCATAATACCTGGCTGAGGACCTTGATTCACTGAAGATACAAAAGTCATCGCCATCATCCCAAGTCCTACTTGAGGCCTTTCTATTGCCACCACTGCCACCACCACCATGAGATTTACTAGCGTTACTCCTGCCTCCTCTTCCTCCTCTTGAAGACCCTTTCCCGCTTCCTTTGCCTGGCTTGCCTTTTCTTCTTACTGAAGAACTCATTTTCACCTGCAAGAGAAAAAAGGAACACGGACCTCATGAAACCAGACAAGTATAAGAATTTTTTGTTTTCAAAGTTATGAATAGAGCCTATTTTTTGAAGCAGATCTGAAAACACTGCTTTTATTTTTGTTATTTATTTATCTGAGCTGTTGTTAATCCTCACCTGAGGATATTTTTCCATTGAGGGAAAAGCTGGATAGGACTGACTTAAGTTTTAAAACAATTACTTCAGTGCTAGGTGAATGGTGGAGGTGAGGAGGGGAACCCAGGAGGCCAGGCGGGAAATTACTGCAGTTATTCAGTGGGTGAATGCCGGGAAGCAGGAGCAAAAGAGTCCCAGAGTCCCAGGAGTCCCAAGAGAACGGAGACATAGAACTCTTCTGTTGAGGGAACGATGCATTCCAAACCCGAGAGCCCAAGCATTGGCCACACCCACTCTGGACAACCACTTCTGTCCCCAGGCATTATTGACAGCAAGCACCTTCCCTCGCCCCCTCCAACCTTAGAGGGCCTACGTCTATCTTCCCGCTGTTGGAGCCCTGGGGAGTGTAAAGCTGTAGCTTCCTGGTGAAGCTGCCCAAATGACATGCCTGTAATATCTGGCCTTCCCTTTGCTCCTTGCTATCATTAATAACTAGCTAATTACAATGGTATCAAGGGAACATACAACTGACCAATGAATGCACAAATAAGTGGAACAAATCAATGTTTCTCTCTCTCTCAAATAAATCAATAAAACATAAATAAACACATAAATAAAGAAGAGTGGCTAGCCACCCAGACCAAGCCACATCAAGCTTGCCTAAAGAGTGATCCACAACTTGTCTCACACCAACCCCCAAAAGTATTACCTTTACAACTTGATCTGAGATCTGCTCTCAAATTCCACATTTAGACTTGCAGGCTGAATCCAATATGACTTTCTTCTGCCGTTTTCCCGGGAACAGGTATTATGTTGCATAATCCATATAGATAGATTCCACTATTCTATTCCATTTTGCATAGGGCGATTTCAACTATATTTTTTCACCATGGACACAGGGGCCTAAGTTTGGCTCCAAGAGTATCCTTTGTTTCACACCCAAGTTTGGTTCCCGAGCACAGAATCACTAAGCTGGGCACTCAACACTGACACACACCACTCCCCTTCCAGGCAAATCTCCGACTGACCCCATATAGCCAGCTCCATGCAGATAGATACCCAGACCTGGTACCTTTCCCCGAGCATGCAACGCCCCCCAAATAGCCATTTGGTTTGAGATGGAGAAGACAGGAAATGAAATCTGATCCCTCCAATCCATCTCTTTATCCTTCCCAGCCCGAACTCAGCTCCCCCGCAGGCGGGGCCAGCTCAGCTGCCGACCCCCACCTGGCCCGGCCCCAGGGCCTGCGATCCTGCCAAACAGCTGGATCCTTAGAACCCTACCGCTTCGGGAGAGGAAGGCGGTAGAAGGGTCTGCACACTGACAACCAGGACGACGCGCAGACCACGCACACGGACATACCCCTTGGCCGCGGAGGGGGAGCCGCAGCCGGCTCGCAGCGCCGCTTCCTGGGCGGTGGTCAGCAGAGAGCGCTCAGGGGCGAGGAGTCTCGCCGGGTCTCGCCACCCTCGCAGACCTCACCTGGAGCTGCTCAGCTGCGGCCCAGTTGCAGCGGCACAGCCCTGGCACCTTCTGATTGGCTCCGACTTGGCCCCTCGCACTTTCGCTTCCGGGTGAGAGGTGCTTGGTCGCCCCAGCAACCGAGTCGCACTCTGCGCGGAGACAGCGCTGGGTTCCCTCTACGCCAAGGAACTGGCCACTCAGGGGGAATCGCAGAGTCCAGAAAATCTCTCCAGCACCTTTCTGCCAAGTGAGTGGCCCCCCTCCCGACGCCCCGAGCGGGGAAGGGCGCCTTAAGTTAGAACTCGCCTTGGTCCAGAACTCAGCCCCTGGTAACCCCGCTACCGATGTGACACATTTCCTGAGCGTCCACCCTGGGGTTGGGGGTAGGGGCGCGGAGAACGCCTCGCCTGAGAATCAGGAGACGGGGATTCCAGCTCTGATTCGGCGGGGCGTTTGCTGTTGTGCCGACCTCTCTGGGTTTCAGCTTCCTCTGCGCTGCCAGACGACCTCTGTCCCTTAGGTCCTTCTAGCTCTAACATTCCAAGGTTTAGAATGTGGAACCACTTAAGAGCAATTGAAAACAGTTCGGTTTCTCGTATGATCAAGTTAAATGCTCTGTATTTAACGATTGCTTTCCAAGTGCCATTCATTCACTGGACATTCAGCTCCTACTAGTAAGTGCTAATAACTGAGCTGGACACCAGGGTGAGAAAAGAAATTTGACTAATCCGTGATCCCTGAACTGAACGACCTGCTATAGTGATGGGGACTGTGGCACTAAGGCGTTGTTTTAATAGGGCCCCACGTGCTACGGGAGGGCTAGGCCCAGAGTGTTGTGGGGCTCCTAGAGGAATCTGGGGGTGAGGGGAGGTTAAGAAAGGTTTTGCTGTTTTCCTTTGTTCCTCTTTCTGGGGAAAATTTTCAACCTTGTATTCCAGTTCACTAATTTATATTTCCATTGTGTCTTGCTATTCAGCCCTTCAAAGGAGTTTTATATCACCATTTATTTTCTAGACTGCTTATTTGTTGTTTTTTATAACCACCAGCTCCTGTCTCAAGGATGTTACAGTATTTTAAACTCTTCTACCTATTGTGTTATTAACTTTGTTTCCTCAGAGAGTATGAGCCTCTAGCTTTTCTCAACTGGTACCTAAATTAATTTTTAAATTAAAAATATCAATTCTCTTGCCTCACCCATAGAGATTCTGATTCAGTAATATAGGGTAGAGCCTAGGAACTTGCATGGTCCACACTTTGAGTAACATTCTAGTAGGCTATTGTCCTAGAAGTTTATTTTTAACATATGCTTTCCAGAAGTTTAATATTTTAGACCACTAAATGTCCCAGTGCTCTGAGGCATAGGTCCACCCCAGTCCTTGGTTTCGTTCTTCCTTTTTTCCTGGTCTCCATTCCAATCTCATTCTTTTTGCTCACCCCCACACTCACCTCTCCCCCCCTCATTTACTGCCTTTATTTTCTTTTTCCTCCTTCTGCCAAGTCAGAGATTCCTTACTTTACCTTACCTCTGAGACAATCAATAGGTCATATAGGCTAACCAAGAAAAATAAAAACGTATGTCCGTATAAAAACTTACATGAATGTCCATAGTAGCATTATTTATAGCCGCCAAAACTGGAAACTACCCAGCTGTCCACCAACTGATGAATGATAAACAGAATCTGTTATTTCTGTACATGGACTATTATTCAGCAATAAAAAGAGATGAAATACTAATGCATGCTATAACATGGTTGAACCTTGAAGATATTATGTTAAAGTAAAAGAAGCCAATCACAAAGGACTACATATCGTATGATTTCATACATGTATGAAATTTCCACAATACGAAAATCCATAGAGAAAGAAAGTAGATTATTGGTTGCCAGGGGATGGGGGTGGGGGTGGGGTTAGGTGGGAGTGGGGAATTAAGGGAATGGAAAATAGCTGAGAATGTGTAAATGATTCTTTTTGGGGTGATTAAAATATTCTAAAGTTAGATTGTAATAGTTACACAACTCTGAATATTCTAAAAATATTGAATTGTATAAAAGGGTATGTTTTGTGGTATGTAAATTCTATTTTAATAAAGCTGTTATAACGAACAAATAAGTAAAAATAGATCATCTAGACAAAATTATTTCCCCAGGACCCTACACTGGATAATGGAATGTCAAGTAATCATGACATGCTTGTGATCATATGAAGTGAATCTATTTGGTTAGCTCTTAAAGTGCATTTGTTATAGGTCTTATGACATAAAAATATTTAAATTTATGTGACTTTTCCTAAATCTTTTAAAACAGCTGAAGAAGTATATAAGATAAACTTTATATTTCCAAATGGAGACAAGTATGGTAAGCATACATTTCAATTACTTTTTCTATAGACTAAAATGAAGTAGCTTAAGAGTGAAAAAATGAGACTGTCACATTTTATAAAACTACTATTGGAATGTTAACTCAATTTAATAAAATAACGTAGATGAAAAGATTTTAAATCTGAATTCTGATGTTAAGCCTAGGCAGTATGCCGTGGTAACCTATGGGATCTGTTTGTCTTCCTGGACATTGGGCCTTAATGACTATAAGACCTTGTATGCTCCTCATCTCTGGTCTCATTTGTTTCAGTGCTAGGGAGCCAAAGAGACCCATATGTGCAGTTGTGATTAGGCCTAAATATAAATACTTTTTTAAAAAATTATTTTATTATTTATCTGTTTGTTTTTGAACATATATATATATATATATATATATATATATATATATATTTTAAATCCTCACCTGAAGGTATTTTTCCATTGATTTTTAGAGAGAGTAGAAGAGAGAGGGAAAGACAGAGAGAAATATCGATGTGAAAGAAACATCAATTGGTTGCCTCCTGCACTTGCCCTGGAGCCTGCAACCGAGGTACATGCCCTTGACCAGAATCAAACCTGGGACTCTTCAATCCGCAGGCTGATGCTCTATCCACTGAGCCAAGCTGGCTAGGGCTATAAATACTTTATTATTTAGTCAAACAGCATTCCCATTTATAATATTCAGTATTTCTCTCTTATTTAGATGGTGATTGTACAAGAACACCTTTTGGAATCGTCGAGAGAAATGGAATAGGTATTCATACCACTCCTAATGGGATTGTATACACAGGAAGCTGGAAAGATGACAAGGTATTATTGTTGGTTTGAATACTGACAGTGGATAAGTAAACCTATTAGTTAAGTGATTCCAGGCATTTCTCCATTAATCAAAAACACGAGTAGACTATACAATAAAAAACCAGATAGTTATCTATATATATAAAAGGCTAATATGCTAAGTGTCCAGCCATTTGACCGGTAGCTATGATGCACACTGACCACCTGGGGGCAGATGTTCAATGCACTGGCATGGAAACATGGAACAGACTGATGAATATCAGAGGGAAGGGGGCAGGGAGGAGGGCGGGAAGAGATTAACCAAAGATCTTATATGCATACTAGAGGCCCGGTGCACGGATTTGTGCATCGGTGGGGTCGCTCGGCCTGGCCTGTGCCCTCTCACAATCCGGGACCACTCGGGGGATATTGGACTGCCAGTTTCGGCCCGATCCCCATAGGCTAGGCTGAAGGACCCCACCGGTGCACAAATCTGTGCACTGGGCTGGTTTCAGCCTTATCCCCACAAGATGGGCCGAGGGACCCCACCTGTGCACAAATCCATGTACCGGGCCTCTAGTATTTAATATATATGAATATATGAGTAATATTAAACTTATGCAGAGAGCTAGTTATCATCATCTTTCTCATCTCTTATTCATTGAGTAAACTAAACTCATTACAAAATTTTCTCATTTAATCCTCAAGCAATTATTAGCACTCCTATTTTACAAATGAGGTAAATCAAGTTCAGGTTTCTTACACCTAATAAGTGATGAAACAAGAATGTGTACCCAGGTCTGCTTGAATATAATTTTTGTTCTTCACAACTTTTGTACTGCTTCCTAGGTAACTAAACCAGTTGCCCTTTAAGATTTTTGATCACTCAAGGTATCTCAAGGACCCCTATTAACATCATCATGGTGTTCCAACCATATGTTCAAATGCCCCAGATCAGGAACATTTGACTTGGTGGTGAGGTGGGGGGAGGGAGGGCTTCACAGAAATAATATTGAAGCAAATATTGAATTTTGTCACCTTTAAAAAGTATGTCTGTGTTAAAGGAAAATATCTAGGAAATGAAAAGACAATTCACAGAATGGTAGAAAATATTTGGAAATCACATACCTGGTAAAGGTAATATAATGATAGATTAAATCAGTGGTTCTCAACCTTTTTAATGCCCCGACCCTTTAATACAGTTCCTCATGTTGTGGTGACCCGCAACCATAAAATTATTTTCGTTGCTACTTCATGACTATAATTTTGCTACTGTTATGAATCGTAATGTAAATATCTGTGTTTTCCGATGGCCTTAGGCTCTACAACAGATATTTACATTACGATTCATAACAGTAGCAAAATTACAGTTATGAAGTAGCAACGAAAATAATTTTATGGTTGGGGTCATCACAACATGAGGAACTGTATTAAAGGGTTGCGGCATTAGAAAGGTTGAGAACCACTGGATTAAATAATAAGTGGATGATAGACATATGTGTACATTTTCAAAGAATTCTAGGGAAACTGAAGGCTAGCTACTGAGTTATTTCCTTTGTTACAAACAGATGAATGGTTTTGGAAGACTTGAACATTTTTCAGGAGCATTATATGAAGGATACTTCAAGGACAATATGTTTCATGGACTGGGGACTTACACATTTCCATCTGGGGCAAAGTACACTGGAAATTTCAATGAAAATAGGTAAGCTTAAAATAAAAAGTCACTATAGTTCTAAAAGATTCTTTTCAGGCATGTTTGCGTAAATATTATATTTAGTTAATGTTAAATGTTCTTTTGTAATATATTTTGTTAAAATATATTTATAACATATTGAGTAAGAAATGTTGGGCTATTTTTTTAGGAGAAAAATATCTTATGAGATGCTAAGACCATCATGAGCCTTCAAAAGAAAATCATTCAGCCCAGCCGGTGTGGCTTAGTGGTTGAGCGTTGACCTATGAACCAGGAGGTTTGATTCCCAGTCATCGCACATGCCCCAGTTGCGGGCTTGAGCAGTTGATCAATGTTTTTTTCTCATCAATGTTTCCATATCTCTCTCCCTTCTTCTCTCTAAAATCAATAAAAACATATTTAAAAAATAAATAAAGGGAGAAAAATCTAACCATGGAATAAAGGTCTGTTTAAGTGAAGTGCATTTTTATCACTCCAAAGAGTCCAAGGAAACACTAGCACGGAACACAGCACTCCAAACATAGTTGACAGTAAATGTTTGTTGAATAAAAAATGACCTAATATAAACTTTTCATTTTTTAACTGATTGTTTGGGTTTTTATGTAAACTTAGTATATCCTAAAATCTTGTACACCAAAATTTGTATAATGACAGTATTCATTTGAAATAGTAATATTAATAGTTTGGGATTTTTTTTGGTAGGATATGAAAACAGGATGCTGGGTTTTAAATCATAGTCTCAAAATGGAAAGCTATAATTCTTCAGACATAGTATATAATATGTCACAGTCTAAATAGTCTTAAATCTGGACTGTAAATTATTAGTCTTGATTAATGAACAAACTTATTTTTTACTATTACAGGGTAGAAGGTGAAGGACAATATACTGATATCCAAGGACTAGAATGGTGTGGTACCTTTCATTTCACAGCTGCTCCAGGCCTGAGACTAAAGCTCCACATGTAGATTTTCTGCATTAAAGTTTAATGTGGTAATTGAAGATTTAGTTGTAAGGAAACCAAATCTGTCAATTGAAATAACTTCATACACTATCTCTAAATTGTAATATTGCCAATAAAATCATCATTCACTTATGCCTTTTTTATTAACTTTACTTTCATCATCTTATAATTAGTTCAAATTATGTGATTTCAGTTCAGAGTTTTCTCATTTTAATAAACACAGCAAAACTATCCAAATCTTGGCAAAGTCAATGTCCGATTCTGTGCCTGAATTTTGTCATCTTTAAAAAGTATGTCTGTGTTAAAGGAAATTATCTAGGAAATGAAAAGACAATTTACAGAATGGTAGAAAATATTTGGAAATCACATACTTGGTAAAGGTTTGGTTTCCAGAATGTTAAAGAACTCATATAAATATCCTATATTTTAAAAGCATAGTATGCAAATTGTCCCCTCGACTGGAGTTCTTTCGGGAGCTTGACCAGGGGGGCGGGCCAGCCAGGGGAAGGGAGAGAGGCCCTGGCCAGCAGTGGTGACAGGCAGCCAGGTGAAGGGAGGGAGTACCCGGCCGGCAGCCAGCAGCCACTAGGGACCCTACCAGTGCACGAATTTCATGCACTGGGCCTCTAGTCCTATATAATAAAAGGCTAATATGCAAATTGACTGAAAGGTGGAATGACTGGTCACTGTGACACACCAGAAGACAGATGCTCAATGCAGGAGCTGCCCCCTGGTGGTCAGTGCGCTCCCACAGGGGGAGCGCCGCTCAGCCAGAAGCCCTGAGCCAGGATCATGGCTGGCGAGCACAGCGACAGTGGCGGGAACCTCTCCTGCCTCCATAGCAGCACTAAGGTTGTCCGACTGCTGGCAGTCAGACATTCTCCGAGGCCTCCCAGGCTGCGAGAGGGCGCAGGCCAGGCTGAGGGATGCCCCCAAGTGCATGAATTTTGTGTACCGGGCCTCTAGTATATAAATAAAAAGACAACCCAATTAAAAATTGGGCAAGGAATTTGAATAGACATTTCTTTAAAGAAAGAAAATAAGTCTAGTAAGCAAGTGAAAAGATGCTCAACATCATTACTTTTTAGAGAAATATAAATTAAATCCACAATAAGATACAACTTCATAATCACTAGGTTGGCTATATTTAAAAAGACAGATGATAATAAAAGTTAGCAAGGATGTGGAGAAATTGGAAACCTCAAACATTGTTAGTGGGAATGTAAAATGGTGCAACTGCTGTGGGAAAACAATTTCTCTGGAAGTTAGACATCTGCCCTGACCGGTTTGGCTCAGTGGATAGAGCGTCGGCCTGTGGACTGAAGGGTGCCGGGTTCGATTCTGGTCAAGGGCATGTACCTTGGTTGTGGGCACATTCCCATTGGGAGGTGTGCAGGAGGCAGCCAATCAATGTTTCTCTCATTGATGTTTCTGACTATCCCTCTCCCTTCTTCTCTGTTAAAAAAAAAAAAAAGAAGTTAGACATGTAGTTACCATATGAACCAGCAGTTCCTACGTATGTACCCAATAGAAATGACATGTACAAGAATATCCATAGCAGCATTATTCATAACAGCCCAATACTGGAAACAACCCAAATGTCCACCAATGGATAAATGGATAAACAAAGATGGTATATCCATAAAATGGAATATTATTCAACCATAAAAAGGGATGAAGTACTGAAACAACCTACAACATGAATGAACCTTAAAAATACTGTACTATGTGAAAGAATCCAGTCACCAAAGGCTACATATTGTATGGCTGTTCTGTGAAACATCTAGATTAGGGGAGGAAGGAGTTGGGAGGAATGGGGTTTCTTTTTTGGGTGATATAAATGTTCTAGAATTAGTGGTCATAGTTGTACAACCGTGTGAATACTAAACCATTGAATTGTTCACATTAAAAGGGAAAATTTTGCATATGGTATGTGAATTATAGCTCAATTTTCTAAAAAAAATAGATCTTTGTGTCCTCACATATTCTATGGTTAGAAAGCTTCTTTACCTTCTACATAAATTTTTTTTCAGTTATCAGAACAGTACATGACAGATACATATTAAAAAAATTACAATAAAGACCTGAGTGTTTTTGCTGAAACTATTATTCTGGAACTGACAAAAAATAGTGCATGCAATAGATAACTTCTTTATCATATTTCTTCATTCAAAATCTTATTAAAATGTCTATTTCTCAATATATTATTGCCAAAAAAATTTTTTTTAAATTTTTGTTGTACTATAAATCTGTGTGAATGTATTTTAGCCCTAGCTGGGTAGCTCAATTGGTTAGAGTATAATCCCAATACACCAAGGTTGCAGGTTCCATCCCTGGCCAGGGCACATATAAGAATCAACCCATGAATGCATAAATAAGTAGAACAACAAATCTCTCTCTCTCTCTCTCTCTCTCTCTCTCTCTCTCTCTCTCTCTCTAATACATTTTAAAAAATTTAAATGTATTTTACAATATTGAAATAAAAATGGTAATTTTGTCAGTTTTTATAATAATAGCTTTACATTTAATTTCAAAAGACCCTATTTATTAGTGTTCAAAGATACAGTTTAAAAATTAGACATGTTTGGATTTGTTGCTTAGCATTAACTGGTATTCTTTTAGAGTTAAATACTATTGAACTAGAATTTATAACAAGATAAATACTGGATAGGTTAAGATATAATGCAAATTCAAAATTTCTGGAAAATATAAAAAAGTATCTGCTTTACTGCAAACTAAAATTTTCCAATATTTAAAATGGCAAGATACATATTTTTCTTTTAAAATCTTTAACTTTATTGATATATGAATAACTTTTTAATGCTCAAATTTCCAACTTTCTAAGATACCAAAGTCATCCTTCTTAAACAGTTTTCCTTCTTTAACTCCTTGAAACTAAACACACAGTTCAGTTATTTCATTAGTTGATGCTAGAATTTGACCTAGAGCTTATGTAATTAGAAGAGACACTAGTTTTAGCTCATTTAAGAGCCTAGTTAGCATATGACAGTCTCCTTTCTGGGGAAGTCAAGCCTCTCTACTGCTGCTTTTTATAACCTTTAAGTTAATTCAGACTCTAGATAAGCCTTGATCCAAGGATGATATAACCACAGCAAGCACCATGGGGTAAGTGTGCTTTTATGTGCTTTGAGATGGGAAATAGTATTATAAGACAATAAATTCCATCAATCCTTAATAATTTTGATTCAAAATATGCTAACATTAAGAATAAAATTTAAAAATAAATAACTTTTTATTCAAAAGTTATAACAATTTATAACACATTCATTTTCTTGCTTAGTTGTAAAATTATCATTATCTGCCTTTGTAGTTTATCAATGAATGATATGTTTGGGGACTGAAGAGTTTTACATATTTACATATTTAATGGAAGCTGAGTTAAATTTTGAGAGCAATCTTAAAGAATGACATGGTTCTTTCTTTCATTGAAAAATAGTTTTTATAATTTTTATATTTTGTATGTTCTGATTATATTTTTGAAATGTAATTCTATGTCTATTGAATCTAATAAAAATCAGGATTAAAAAAAAGAATGACAGGGTTTTTGATTTACACTGCAAATAAATCCAACATTTCTTTGGGATTAAGAATAAAAAATGAAAAGATTAGGAATGAAGGGAGATTGGTTTGTGCCTTTTGTTACACAGAAAGGGACAAAGGAGTTCACTCCTCTATGTACAGAAAAATGTGTACTGATCAATTACACAGAGACATTAGTGAATCTTAATTCTAAACCTTTGCAGGGTTTGGGGAGCATGATGAGAAGAATTGGGTTTCACTTGAAAGGTTTCTAAAGTGAGAACAGTATTCCATAATAGTATTGGAATTATATGGGTTTTATATGCTAAAGCACTAGTATTCTGAAAATACAGAAATTTATTTATCACCTTTTTGTCTTTGTTAATAGCTCCTTTTAATACAAGATTATATTGCTGCAAATGACATAGCCATTTCATTGAAGGCACTTCTGTAGGGTTTACCATAAATGAACAGAAATTTATACTAGAGAAATAACTTTTTGTCATGTTTACTCTAAAGTCTCCATGAATTAATTAACATCTATATCTTTGTTAATACCCTGGGGTTTGAAAATGCAATTTGAACCAGTCTGAAACCTCAGAGGCTTTTGAAAGGAAGATGATCAAAATACCTTGTACAAATTTCATATACATTTGTTTCTCCCTCTCCCTCCCTTTTTTCTTTAATGCCAGTAGTTCTTAACCTTTTTGGGAGTCAAGTATAATTTTAAGAATCTTTGGATATCAGCCCACCTCCTCTGCAAATCACACAAAATTTTCCATACAAATCACACAAAATTTCCCATGCAATTTCAGCATATTTACAGATGGTCTGAATCCAATCTATGGAACCCAGTTAAGAACCTTTGATTTTGAGTTTTAGGACTGGAGTTGCTAAATATTTTTCTTAGTTTCTGTATTTTTATAAAATGTAACAATGTTTAGGTTAATAATTCCTGATAATTTTCTCTCAGGGACAATGTTGAAGATGCTGATTCTCACACTGATCATCTCTCAGCGCGCGCACACACACACACACACACACACACACACACACACTTTACATGAGAACGAAACACAATTACCAATATCCATAGTTTTGATGATCACATTACTGCTGCTTGTCCCCAAAGATTTGATTAATTGTATGTGCTTTCAAGAGTGCCAGGAATCACCTTGGGAGTCATGAAGGGAAAAAAAAACCCTCATTATTTTATTTGTAAGCTGCTTTCAATGCTCCAAATAAGGTGAACTAAACCATAAATTGCTAGATATTACACAGGACACTCTTCTAATTGGTAGGTTCACGATTGTTTTGTCTGTTCCTGCCCTTATTGAGAAAAGAGGTTAGTAAGTATTAATACCTACTTAAGTTTTCCTAAAATAATTAGAAAAATAAAAAGAAAGTGGCAGCTGATCAAATGTTCAAATTTTTCTATTTGAGGAAATCTCTAGAATATATCCCCAGAAAATGAGAAAGTAGCTGTTTGGGATTTTTTTGGGGAGGTGCTTGGGGGTACTTATCTCAAAGCTATTTGACAATATAATGCCTTATATGGGTCTATGCCAGCTCTTTTTATTTTTCTTCAGGCTATGCTGACACGGTTTTAGTGAGCAACAAGAGGCAAACATTAGAAAATTCTTATGCACTCTAGAAAGCCTCCTCCGTCTCTTAAATTTTCACTAGATTTCTATGGAGTGTGTAGGTATGTGGAGTGAATCGGAGTATGAATAAGGGTGGGTAAAGGCTTAACTGGAGAAAAGCGGAAGAACCTTACTTGTAAGGTACCCAGATACCTGCTATTTACCATAACACCTGGGCAAAGGATGCACCATGGAAAAGAAGGGATGGATGCATTTCTTTGCTGAGATACGTTTCAATCTTCTCTCCCCATCTAGCAGTTACTCAGTGCACTCCTGACTGACATCTTGAGGGGAACAAAGTTAAGGCTCTGCTAAAATTGTAGAAGTTCATGGTTACAGCATGTTCAGCCTTCTTTTAGTTTCCCAGTTCAAATAACGTAGAAGGATTTAAAAAGTTCTTTAACAGATATATTCTCCACTTCTGAGTCTGAGAATGACAACTCAACTCTTTCCTGGGCAGAGCAGACATGTAACTCATGGAGCGGCCTTCGAAATGTTGCTTCTATCTGTGCCTTCCTTTCCTTCCTAATGGTTGCTTCCTTAATTCCGGTCATGGTTACCTTTTACTTAGATTAAAAGTGCCCACTCCCTGGCCTCCTTGCGGCTGGTCTTTCTTCTAAAGTGCCACAAGCGGCAGCTTCTTACTGAAGACATGTGATTTAGTTACTCCCTTGCTTAAAAAACGCCAGGGACTCCATCTCTCCCCTGAGGAGCAGCCTCCAAAGAAGATATTCATGGCCCCAACCTCCCTGTCTAGCCTTACCTCCTACTCTACCCTTGATGCTCCTAGGATCCCTAAATAATGCCTTGTAGTTTCCTACCTCTGTTCCTTTGCTGGTCCTCTTTTTATCATATCTACACATTGTTAAAGCCCAGCTCAAACCCTACCTTCATGAAACTTCCTCTAATCCCCACAACTGAACTCTCTTCCTCTGAAAGCTTTAGGCACCTTATACTTTTCTCGTTGTACTTGTCACAGTTTATCCCACTTGTGTGTCTCATCTTTCCTACCAGATTTCCTACTTGGAGGATCAATGTCATCTTTATAATTGTCCAGCACCTGACACAGTGCCCTTTACATAGTATGTGCTTAGTAAATGCTTATTGAACTGAAATAAACTGTTTTTCCTATCATCTACAATGAAAGCTAAAGACTTAATTTTAGCTGAACTTCCTTTTTCTTTCCTGATAGAGTGGCTCCATTTTCCACTATCTGAGGGTTAAAATTCCTATCTGAAGAAGCCAAATGAGTATAATATTCAAAATATGAGTGATGCAAGGGAGAAAGGGTGGGAACAAGGACTGTAGCGACACATTAGAGCAGTTTCAACCTTCCTAATGCCGCGACCCCTGTGAAAGGGGTCGCGACCCACAGGTTGAGAACCACTGTCAGGGGTCGCCTAAGACCATCGGAAAACACAGATATTTACATAACGATTCATAATGGTAGCAAAATTACAGTTATGAAGTAGCAACGAAAATAGTTTCATGGTTGGGGGTCACCACAACATGAGGAACTGTATTAAAGGGTCGTGGCATTAGGAAGGTTGAGAACCTCTGCGTTAGAGGCTTCTGAAGAATGAAGAATTTGTTGATAAACAGCACATACATGCTCAAAGGAAGCAAGAGGGAAGCTTTAAGAATAAAAAAATGGCTCTTGGTTCTAGACAACTTCCTGGAGTGCCAGCCTATAGGGTTGGGGTCACCTGTATATAATAGTGGCTTAAATAAGCCAGACATTTATTTCTATCTCAGATTTAAAACATAAATACAAAAGCCAGCCCAGCCCAGAGCTGTTCAAGCAGGTTCCTATGTGAGGAACGAGGTTCTCACCAGCTTGCTCTTCTGCCATCCTTGCGTATCATGTCTTGGTCCACAGAGATGCTAGGACTCCACCTATCTCACTGGTGTTCGGCCAGCAAGAAGGAGAAATGGGGGGAAAATATGTATTCTCTCTTTGAAGGAGACGTCCCAGAGGTCGCTCACATTATTTCTACTCACACCTCATGGGGAGAATCTATTCTGGTGGATACACGTAGCTATGAAGGGGAAGGGGGATGTTTTGAACTGGGACGCTAAAGAAAAGGGGAGAATGGATACTGGGTGGCAATTAGCAGTGACTAATAGAACCAAGATCAGGCCTTACACTTCTTCTTGTACTCCTTCAGGGCAAAGAACAGCATTATGCACAAAAAGGGTTCTCTTAAGAAACGTTATCTGTAAGGGCAGGAGGAAAAAAGAGCAAGCTTAGCTGGGAATAAGCATAGATTTGCTTAGGATAATGGACAGGGACCTTGACAAAAGTGACATAGGCGATTAAGCCTCTGGTTCCCCTACTGCTTGTCATTATCAATGGCATTTTATTTTTTATAGACACTCTAGAGAAATCAGGAAGCCTTCACAAAACATGGTGTGATGTCTACTGGTGGAGGCAGGCCATGAGGTGAGTGGAAATTGCAAAGAACTTGTTTCTAATAAGAACCCAGACAAACAGAGCTTAGTTTAAACCGGTGCACTTAATACTCAGTTTAAAGCAGTACTTGTACTTTTTTCTTGAAGTGTAAGCATTATAAATGGCTTTGAAGAATTTTTTAACCCTTCTTTGTTTAGAAACAAATATGTAAACATATTATGGGATTCCATGATTAGTTAGCACTCAGGACTAATAGCCACCTTATAAACTAGCTATGTTACCTCAGAGTTTTATTGCATATATGAATGCTTACTCAGAGTATCGAGATAATAATGAACTATGTTTTAATTGAGTTTTATTTTGGATGTTTTTGTGGATTGCAAAAAAATACAAACCCTGTAAAAACAATACAATTTACATTCAATTAATACTTACTGAGTCCCTACATTATGCTAGGCTTTGTGACATATCAGCCATGTGGGATAGATAAGCATTATCCTCATTTTACAGTTGACAAAATGTAGGTTTTTAAAGGTTAAGTAAGGTTCCCAGGATCACAAAAATAAGTAACAAGCTAGGTGTCTCATGCACTTAAGAAAAAAGTCCTATAGTTTAAATCATTATTTTTAAGTTTCAAAACTAAAATGTACACATTGTAAAACAAACAAGCTAAACTAAAACAGAAGAGTATAAGTAAACTTGGAAAGCCCATCCCACCCCTGTCTCCATCCCTCTTTCCAAGCATAAGCACTATTAGTAGTTTGGCATGAATTCTTCCGTATCTCTCCTTTTGTCCAATGTACTCTTTACAGTATCACACTTCCTATCTACTTAAAGATTTAATAAATAGAGGAGGTTGAATTTACTATGTACTTAATAGTATAAACATCTATCTTTAAAATAATAACTGAATTGTTCATTTAGCTAACATTAGGCATCTAACTATAGAGACCGAAGGAAGAACAGAACTCACTCTATTTTTCCTAGGGATTCATAGGCTAGTGCAGGGTTCTTGATGTTGAGAGAGTGCATATAGACTCCTCTGAGCGTATGATGCAAGCTCTGAACCTTCTCCCTAGAAGAAAATGAACCTACATAAAATTTTGCCTATAATTCAGGAACCCTGAGACAATATGGACCCCTGCTCTTGTACAAGTAAGATTGTTAAATTAATAATTTGTCATAAATACTAAAATAGAAATGTGAACAAGATACTACAGCAGCACAGAAAAGCAAGGGTTTTACTGAGACATGTCAGAAAAGACAGGGAAGGGTGACATCTGCACAGAATCTTGAAGGACACAGGAAGTTTGACAGCTAGCTCAGGGCAGGGGAAGGATGTCCACTGAGGAACTACATGCATAAAGCCCAGAGGCTAGAAAGGACAGGGATCCACAGAAGTTTCTTTGTGGCAGGAGCTTAGTGTACATGAGAGGACTGAAGACAAGTTTGCAGAACTGAATAGAGGCCAGATCATGAAGGCAGAGGTCTATTGTGTTAGGATGTTTGAACTTTAAGAGTCACTGAAGAATTCTGAGCTAGATTTTCATTGGTAGGTAAGAAGTTTAAAATTAATGCAAGATTAATTAAATGATAATGGAAATAATACTATGTATGATATAATAAGAAATAGAACAAAGATAAGACCATTTAATTCAGATTTGTTGGAGAATCATTTATAAAATGTTGTTAAAAAGATAAGTTGCTAAAAATCAGATGGAATCTATTATAAGGTCACTGCTTTTACAAAGGAGATTGGGAGAATAAAGCTCTGAAACTCTTTGTAAGATAAAACTCAAAAATTCAGGTGCACACCCATCACCCTATTCAGTGTCCCATGCACAATCAGGCCAGTGTCAGTCACTCGGGGTGTATCACTCACTTCTGATCTGCACACCTCATGCCCTCTGCTGTCCTCCAGTAACTCCTGATGGATTGTGTGGTTTCCCAGTGACTATTCTACCTGCAAAGGGTAGGAAGGAGTAAGAGGGGGAAATGGGTCAGGTTCTCAATATTTCTACACTGAGCAGGTATTACTTTTATAATTATTTGTGTAAATTAGGTTTTAAAATAATGTAGTTTAAAGTAAGGCATACAAATAATGTCATAGCTGGTTCATTTTTATTTGGCCATACTTAACCTAATATTCCTAACTAAAAATCCAGTATTAGTCTCACCCACTTCTTGGCAGTGGCTTCACAACTGAGGCAAGACTATAAAGTCTCTAGGGTATTTTACTTGATAATATTTATTATGCATTTAAAAATTGTACGTATCAGGTACTATAAAGGCTTTGAAGATTGAACTTGTACATACAGCGTATATGCAATTTTGTATGATGTATCATAAAAAAATGAATACAAAGAAGCATTTGGTCTTTGCCAAAGGGTAGTAGTGCTCCAGGTTTCTCAGTCTATATGTTTAGATAGTGAATTTTTATTAAAACAAAATTTAAAATTTAGGGGCAATAGCATTACTTTTTTCTGTTTGCCTTTTCTAGCTCATTAAAAAGTTAATTAATACGAATAAATAAAGTTCTGCGTTGTCTTCTTTATTCTCCAAATGTATTGAAGCATAATTGACATATAAAGTTGTAAGATATTTAAAGCATGCAATGTGATGATTTGATATACATTATGAAAGGACCCTCCCCGATCAAGTTAATTAATACATCCATCACCTCACATATTTACTTTTATTTTTGAGGGGTGAGAACATTTAAGTTCTACTTAAGAGAGTAGAACTTTCAATTTCAATTATACAAGGTAGTCTTATCAACTACAGTAACTATGTTATACATTAGATCCTCCGACCTTAGTCATCTTACAACTAAAAGTGTGTACCCTTTTACTATACAGCCTCTCCCTGTTGTTTTCTTTAAGGAAAGAAATCATTAATCATAAACAGTATTTGGAATTTGATTAAATTAAACTCAAACTTGTGTTAAGTGTCCACTGCAAAACGTTCTCAAAGTTTTCATGCCTATAATTCCCAGGAGGGAGAGATTCCAATGTGTATGGTTGAGAATGTAGTAGGAAAGGGATGACTAATGATGACTTGGAGGATAGGAAAGGCTTCATAGAGAAGGAGGTGCCGGAACTGAGCCTTGAAGGGTGAGAAATATTTCATTAGGCAAAGAAAGGCATCTGAGGCGCAGAGGATGGGAGGAACAAATGTAGAGAGGCCAGTGTTTGATGAGATGCATGAACTGTGATCACCTACATGTCTATATGATATATGCTAGCTATTATAGAGGTTTTTTTAAATATATATTTTATTGATTTTTTACAGAGAGGAAGGGAGAGGGATAGAGAGGTAGAAACATCGATGAGAGAGAAACATCGATCAGCTGCCTCCTGCACACCTCCCACGGGGGATGTGCCTGCAACCAAGGTACATGCCCTTGACCGGAATCGAACCTGGGACCCTTGAGTCAGCAGGCCAACGCTCTATCCACTGAGCCAAACCAGTTAGGGCTATAGAGTTTTATTGGGGATACTATAAAACAGGGAAACAAATTAAGTAAGTTCAGGTAGTCCAGCTAATGCTGTAACAAAATCATATAACCTAATTTAGAATTTCTAGGCCTTTGGGTAAACTACTTATACTGGGAGAATGCTGTTGTTTTACTGGTAAGAGAACATTGCTGACCACTGTCAACGGTGCATAGGCCGTGGGCTATTCTTCTGAGGTTATAGATTTGCAGAGTTTGTCTATGATTCCCAACTCCTGGAGTCTTTGTTCACTGGGAGGTAGTGAGAAATTACAATAATTCTGAAGACTGGGTTTTACTCTCTTCTCCTTTTTAGTAGTTCTGAAGTGCCAAAGGCAGATCCAAATTGTATTCATCAGAACTATGAAAAAAATTCTCCCAGGAGAGACAGCAGTAACCTGGTTTCCCCTCACCTACAAAAGGCTTTGGTGACTAATGATCTATTTCACAAGATACTACTAACTCAGCCTCGTGACTCTGATCCTGTGAGTCCTGCAACTGCCTGTGCTGCTGCAGGAGGAACTCTTCCTGAGGACTAGTTAAGGTTTTACCATGTTGCTGTACCCTCTCTGCAAATTGGGGTCACCCTAGGGGTGCAGGGAGCTTTTTCTGGAGCTCAGGGCTTTTCTCCTTCACAAGTCTCTCGGGAGCCTCTCTTGCCTTTCACTGTCTTCCCTCTCTTCCACTGAGACTGACCTAGTGAAAAGATAGTGACAGGCATGTTTCAGGGGGAAATAGGTATTTACCTTGTATTGGGGCAACACTGTGCACGGTCTCGAGAGGCACTTACCTTCCACTCAGATGAATCCAGGGAGAGAACCTATGTGAAAGGCTGAAATTAAAGCAAGTCAAACCAGAATAAGAAGAGAGATTGAGCACATCTTCCTGACCAGACCTATAGCTCACAAAGCATTCAGACTCACAAATCAGGTTCTGACACATTTAGGTATGCACATCAATGCAACAAGTCGGAAGAGCCCCTGGAAGTAATATGGTCTGAAACTTTTGATATGTTTTGATGTCTAAAATGAAAAATTCTTAAATTTAAAACAATTATCTCTAGACATTGGATTGTGTGTTTGTTTTTTTTAAATATATTTTTTATTTATTTTAGGGAGGAAGGGAGAGGGAGAGACGGAAACATCAATGATGAGAGAGAACCATTGATTCGCTGCCTCCTTCACGCCCCCTACATCAAGCCCGCAACCTGGGCATGTGCCCTTGACCAGAATCGAACCTGGGACCCTTCAGTCCACAGGCCTAGCTCTATCCCTGAGCCAAACCAGCTAGGGCTGTTGTTTTTTATGTGTGATAACATGCTGGTGTTCTTTTTTTTTTTCTGATTGATGTTGACACATAGCAACTCAACCAAATTACTCTATCCTGATATTATTAGGTGATAAAAAAATTAACGTGCCAGTGGAGTGGAGGTAGGGGCAGCTCTGTTATTCCATGTGTTGACATAAAGAACTTTGCTGGCTGCTGAGCTACCAAACTGCCACTGTCTGTGCTTTGCCCTCTTCTCACTGGCGCTGGGCACTCAGGTTGTTGGCAATGGTGGCACATCAGTTACAATTAAATTTGGTGTACAATTAAATTCATTAGGAAATCCTGCTCTCTCTAGGTCTTCAAGCCTAAGGGTGGGCACAGGGATATATTTCTGCCAGTGAAACGTGACTTGATACAATAAAATAGGATGGTGTTTTTCCCCCTAACAAAAATCATCTCCAGGCTATAAACTGTTTCTATATTTCCCACTCTTTTTTTATTTTCTTATGTGAAGCACGTGTGGTAAAAAGTGTTTCTTTTGCTATCTATCAAATGAGAATTCAATTACTTCCACAAATACTTGTTGAACCCATGCCCAGAATGGTATTAGGAGCTGGGGGTACAAAAATGAATAAAAGATCCCTCTGCTCCCGATTGGCTCCCAGTCTGGTGAGGGAACTAGCATTTAGGCAGTTAACTAAGGATGGGATGGGATGAGATTGGGATGGTGGCCTTATGACCTGGTTCAGTGGCAGGGGCCAACCATTTTCTAGCAATGATCATATTTGAGAAAAGGTCAGGGAAGAGGCTGACCTGAGGACCAAGGTCCATTTTCAAAGTAAGAGTACTTATTGTTTACAGTGGTCACCAACCTTTGGGACCTCAGGGACCACCAGTGGTCCTCAGACCACCAGTTGGCGACTGCTGCTCTAAAGGTTTCCTTAAACCAGCGGTCGCCAACCTTTTGGACCTCACAGACCATGGCACAGACCTTATTTCCTTCTTTAATTTTTTGCCTTTGCCACTTTTAAATTGTTGTGTATTCAAGGGTGATTTGATTGTACATTTATTTGGAAGTGGGTATAAAAAGTTTCATTATCATTGAGGTGTCCTTATTTTAAACACATACATGTCCATGTATTGTGAAATTTGTTGTTATCTCCTTATCATTTTGTTTCTAAGGGTTACACTGTGCTTTTATTTTCCTGAATTATGCTAATTAAGGAACTATATTAATGAATTTATAAGTATCAAGCCATTTTTATATTCTAAAACTCTGTTGATCATAGTATTATTTGTGTTTTCTGATATTTTATTTAGAATATTTATATATTTAGGCTATCTTAGAGTAGATTTGGTACCAGAACCTCATAGAGTGGATTTAGTAAAATTTACATATACCCTATTGATTAAATAACAATACAGTCATTGTTATTGATAGAAACTTCCCATTTTATTATCCTGGGTTATTTCATATTTTGGGGGTAGATATTTGACACCTCCCTTTCTATATATTCTATAGTTATTCTAGTTAAATTCCAGTTTTTAAAACAGAATTCAGCAGTTTATGTCACCCTAAAATTTTCCCCCATTTCATCCAGCTTTAAAAAGTTACTGGCAGCCCTGGCCCATGTGGCTCAGTTGGTTGGAGCTCCTCCCAGACACTCCAGTTGGGGAGTATGCAGGAGGCAACTGACCGATGTTTCACGCACACATCGATGTTTCTCTCTCTTTTCCTCTCTCTCTCCAATAAATAAAAACATGTCCTCAGGTAAGGAATAAAAAAAATTATTGGCAATAAGTTATGAGTAGAATTTTTTAAATAAAATTTCATAGCTTATGAATTTGTGGTTATCTCTCTCTTTTTTTGTACAATTTTGTGCTCTTTCTCTTCCTCTCAATCTCCTTCTCTCCTCAGACTTGCCGGAGTTTTTCTCATTTTATCAATTCACTTAACTTGTTTTTTTCCAATAGCTATCAGAGCCAACACAGGAATTTATATACATACTAGAAGCCTGTTGTGCGAATTCATGCACCAGCGGGGCCAAAACTGGCTCTCTGACATCCCCTGAGGGGTCCAGAATTGTGAGAGGGAGCAGGCCACGCCAAGGGACCCCACCAGTGCACAATCAGAGCCGGGGAGGGACACGGGAGGTTGGCCAGCCAGGGAGGGATCACAGGAGGGCCCCAGGGTGTGTCCAGCCCATCTCCTTCAGTCCCAATCAGCCGGACCCCAGCAGCAAGCTAACCTACAGGTCAAAGCGTCTGCCCCCTGGTGGTCAGTGCACGTTATAGTGACTGGTCGACTGTCTGCCCCTTGGTGATCAGTACATGTCATAGCAACTGGTCAACCAGTCAAATGTCTGCCCCCTGATGGTCAGTGCACGTCATAGCGAGCCGTTGAGCAGCCTTAGCATATCATTAGCATATTACGCTTTGATTGGTTGAACGGCTAACCAGAAGACCGGACACTTAGCATATTAGGCTTTTGTTATATAGGACAGTGGTTGGCATACTGTGGCTCACAAGCCACATGCAGCTCGTGAGCCACAGTTTGCCACTCTGTTGACTAATGAGTTTGCCGACCACTGATACAGGATATTGATTTCAGAGAGGAAGGGAAAGGGAGAGATGGAAACACCAATGATGAGACAGAATCATTGACTGGCTGTTTCCTGCATGCCCCCTACTGGGGGTCGAGCCTGCAACCTGGCAATGTGCCCTTGGCCGGAATCGAACCCAGGACCCTTCAATCCATAGGCTGACGCTCTAGCCACTGAGCCAAACTAGCTAGGGCAGGAATTGATACATTTTTAATGACAACAAAAGTGGTTCCTTATGTGATGGTGCTTTGGAGTGCTATGACATGAAGCAATTTATTTAAATAAATAGAATAATAAAAAAATGGTCTTACTTGGAGCTACTTCCTATGTAACTGGGTAAATAATTGTTCAAACTACAGTTTCCTTCCATATAAAGTGAATGGTGACATAAAGTGAATTGGGCAGCACAGCTGCAGTGAATAGGGAGGTAATGTATACAAGTGTACTTTGAAAACTATAGCACAGGTATAAACAAGGTCACGAAATATGCTATTTCATGAAATATATGTTGCTTTGGGTCTGTATAAAAATAACAACAACCCTTTTAATACATTTTTAAAACATTTTTCTATACCATAAGGAACTTATAGACTTTCCACTGTGAAAATATTTTCAGGATTTGTCCTGATGAATTACTTTAGCTTCAGGGGAAAATATTTCCTCATTATCCTCCCCCCAACATAAAAAGTTCTCATTCTACTAAATTAGAAATGTGCACTAAAGACCCATTCAATAAAGGACACTGAAATGGAAATTAACTCAAGTCTGCTTTCAATTAATTTCAATTCCCCAAAGTGCCAGACTTTCCTTTTCTGTCACAGCAGTAATTGGAAAGTAATAGCAATCCTAAGCTCCCATGGTCTTATGCGTGTATGTGTGTGTGGGGTATACATTCTAGGTCAGCATGGGGGAGGGTCAGGAAATTTTCTCATATTTTTTAGGTTTCTATTAACTTTATTATTTGAATTAATTATATAAAAATCTGGTTATAACTTCTTAGGTTAAGGTTTCAACATCCCTATTTCTCTATTGCAAAATTTTAGAACATTTGTTTTTTAAGCAGCAGAAACTTATTTTAAAAGGAAATCTTTCCCCAAAAGCTACAGAATGTGAAACAGACAAGAGCAGCAAGTCTCTGGTTGGGTGGGATGGAGAGGGAGGCCCAGAACCCCTCTAGCGTGGTGGCTTTCTCTCTGCTCCCAAGGCAGGCTCAAAAAGAGCCTGAGAGCTTTAAAGAGTACAGACTGAAAACCATTGCTCCTTGTAATGATCGGCACAGCTTTAGAGACCAACAAGCTTCAGAGACTAGCAAGCTTTTTCTAAAAATGTAACAGTATTTTCCCAAGGGCCTGCCCAGGCCCGGATGGGTGTTTTTAGAGGCTAGCACAGCTATTGTGGAGTTGGAAAGAAAGGAGGGCTGGGGAAGAAATCTGGGCTATATTAACTTGATGGGAGAAATGTGGTAGCATCTGATGGTTACTTACGCAAAGGTAGGCAGTGATTGAAGGTCTATGAAGGGCAGAGGAAAGAATTACTGGGCTCAGAGAGTGAGGGATTCCCATGAAAATGAAGAGCAGACTACAAGTAAGATCTCACAGGGGATTTCGTTATGTAATCAGGCTCTTTTTTTTTTTTATTCTCCCTTTTAAAATGTACCTTTCAGTATATATTACTTACTATATGATCATACTCTTCAAACAAATAATTCTAGTCTGGAAACTTAGCCTAAGGAAACAATGTTTTAATATGAGGGAAAAAGGTATATATCTTTTTATATTCAAAACAGAAGATAAAACCAAAAAACAGAAAACTGTCCTAATATTCAATAATTAGGAAAGAAAGAAAAAAATGACAAATTTCTTCAAACCACTATTTTTCTACTATCCTATCTAATAAAAGGGCAATATGTAAATTAACCATCACTCCATCACAATGATGGTGGCGCCCCTAGCCACAAGATGGCGGCACCCAGTCCTCTCAGCCCCACCGGAGTTCCCCAGTCCCAGGGGGGCAACCACTGAGAGCGGGCAGCATGCATGGCCTGGTGGAATGCTTACTTTGTCGCCACAGCCACACCATGGATGGGCCTCTGGGCCGCAGAGAGCCTCCGAGCAACAGGCGCGGAGTGGCCAGGCCCCGCAGAGAGCTACTGGCATGGGCTTTGTGCACAGGGCTACTAGTTTAAGTACAATAATTGTGCAACTACACGAAGCAAGCCAGGAGTGATAAAAACACCAGTTCTGAAATCACAGAGACCTGAGTTCAATTTTGGCTCCCTCTACCTTTTCTTATCTGTGATCCTGGACATATTACTCCCTCGTTTTCCTAAGCCTCAACATTTGCATCTATAAAATGAGGATAACAATACATACTAAACTAAATACATATATGGAGTCAATTAAATGTGACGATATAAATAAAATATGAAGTGCAGCACTAGGCATACAGCAGCTCTTCAGTAAAGGTCAATCCCCTCTCTACCATTCCTGGTATAGTGCACGGAGAGCTGATTATGCTCTATTAACAGATTTGTAGACAAACTTAAGGAAATACATGGTTTCCTAGGAAAATATAAATCACAAAATTAGAAAAGTTGAGTAGATCAATTATTTTTGAATGGTCAATTCAAAAGAACTTAAAGATGAGTCTACCTATTCTAAAGAGGCACCAGGACCAAATGTTTTCATAGCTATGCTCTATTACCTTTTTTAAAAAAGATATTTTTTATTGTTGGTAATATTACAGATATCTTCAATCCCCCTCCTTTACCTCCCTCCTCCCAGCCTCTACCCATTCCCCCAGGTCTTCACTACCCTATTGCCCATGCCCATTGGCTGTGCATATCCTATATAATAAAAGCCCAGTGACCGGAATGACTGCAGCCCCTAGCCCCAGCTGGCCCCGCCCCCCAGCGGGGACCCCCACCCTGATCCGGGGGCCCCCATCAGGGCAGGCCAGCCGGCCCCCACCTGTGCACTGAGCCTCTATCCTATATAATAAAAGGTTAATATGAAAATTGACCTAACAGCAGAACGACCAGAACAACTGCGTGACCAGTCACTATGAGGTGCACTGATCACCTCTGGGTCCCTTTTCCTGGCCAGCAGGCTCCGATCGCCCATGGCAAATGGGGAACTGGGGGTGGGGGGCGGGGGATGCAACACTAGACCAAGGCCCCCCCCCCACCAGTCGCCCCCCACACAGAAGGCAACCCATGGTGGGGGCAGGGCAGGAGAGCAGGTGGGAATGGCCAACCACTAGGTCCCTTCCCCCAGCCATCAGGCTTCGATCGCCCGATGGTGAACAGGGAACTGGGGTGGGTGGCAGCAGGAGACGGGGCTGACTGTGGGCAGCCAGGGAAGATGGCCCTGATCACAGGCCATGCCTAGGGCCTGTACCCGTGCATGAATTTCGTGCGCTGGGCCTCTAGTAAGTATATAAGTTCTTTGGTTTATCTCTTCTAATACCCCTAACCCCAAATTGAGGTATATCAGTCTGTCCCATGCCTCCCTTTTTCAGATCTTATTTTGTTGGTCAATTCATTTTGTTCATTAGATTCCACAAATAAGTGAGATCATGTGATATTTGTCTTTCTGAGTTTGGCTTATTTTACTTAACATAATATTTTCCATGCTGTTCCAAAGGGTAAGAGATCCCTCTTTTATACAGCTGCATAGTATTTCATAGTGTAAATGTCCCACAGCTTTTTTTATCCATTCATCTACAGATGGGCACTTGGGCTGTTTCCAAATTTTAGCTATTGTAAATAATGCTGCTATGAACATAGGGGTGAATATAGTCTTTCTGATTGGTGTTTTGGGGTTTGTGGGATTGCTGGGTGAAACGGAAGTTCCATTTTTAATTTTTGGAGGAAACTCCATACTGTTTTCCATAGCAGCTGCACCAATCTGCATTTCCACCAGCAGTGCCTTTTCTCCACATCTTCACCATTTTGATGATAGCCATTCTGACAGGTATGAGGTAATATCTCATTGTGGTTTCAATTTGCTTTTCTCTGATGATTAGTGGACTGAGCATTTTTTCGTGTGCCTCTTGGCCATTTGTATGTTGTTTTTGGAGAAATGTCTATTCAGGTCTTCTGCCCTTTTTAATTGGATTGTCTTCTTTTTGTTGAGTTGCATAAGTACTTTATATATTTTGGATATTAACCGCTTATCAGAAGTGTCATTGGCAAATATGTTCTTCCATTCAGTGGGTTCCCTTTTCAATTTGATGGTGGTTTCTTTTGCTGTGTGAAAGCTTTTTATCTTAATGTAGTCCTATTTGTTTATTTTCTCCTTTGTGTCCTTTGCCCTAGGAGATGTATTCATAAATATATTGCTTTGTGAGATGTCTGAGATTTTACTGCCTGTTTTCCTCTAAGATTTTTATGGTTTCATGCCTTACATTAAGTCTTTTATCCACTTTGAGTTTATTCTTGTGTATGGTGTAAATTGATGGTCTAGTTTCATCTTTTTGCAGGTGTCTGTCCAGTTTTCCCAGCACTATTTGTTGAAGAGGTTATCTTTACTCCATTGTATGTTCTTGCCTCCTTTGTCAAATATTAATTGACTATAATGGTGTGGGTCAATTTCTGGGGTCTCTATTCTTATCTATTGGTCTATATGCCTGCTCTTGTGCCAGTACCAGGATGTTTCAGTTATAATGGCTTTCTAGTATAGTTCGATATCTAGTATTGTGATTCCTCCTACTTTGTTGTTCTTTTCCAAGATTGCTGAAGCTATTTGGGGTCTTTTATGGCTCCATATAAATTTTTGGAATACTTGTTCTAGCTCTTTGAAGTATGCCATTGGTATTTTAATAGGGATTGAGTTGAATCTGTAGATTGTTTTGTGTAGTATAGACATCTTAATGATGTTAATTCTTCCAATCCATGAACATGGTATATGTGTCCCTTTGTTTTTATCTTCTCCTGTTTCTTTTTTCAATGTTCTATAGTTTTCCAAGCACAGGTCTTTTACCTCCTTGGTTAAGTGTATTCCTAGGTATCTTATTTTTTTGTTGCAATGGTAAATGGGATTGCTTTTTTAGTTTCTCTTTCTGAGAGTTCATTATTGGTATATAGAAATGCCATCAATTTGTGGATGTTGATTTTATATACTGCTACCTTGCTTAAGTCATTTATTAATTCTAGTAATTTCCTGGTGGAGTCTTTAGGGTTTTCTCTCTCTCTCTCTTTTAACTTACTTCTCCTTCTCCTTCTTGATTTCAGAAAGGGAGAGAGAGATCAATAATGAAAGAGAATAATTGATTGGCTGCCTTCTGCATGCCCCCTACTGAGGATCAAGCCCCCCACCTGGGCATGTGCCCTTGATCGGAATTGAACCTGGAATTCTTTAGTCCGCAGGTCCCTACTCTATCTACTGAGCCAAATCGGCTAGGGCTTTAGCGTTTTCTATATATAATATGTCATCTGTGAATAATGACAGTTTTACTTCCTCCTTTCCAATTTGGATGCCTTTCTCTCTTCTTCTTGTCTGATTGCTGTGGCTAGGACTTCCAGTACTATGTTGAATATGAGTGGTCAAAGCGGACGTCCTTGTCTTGTTCCTGTTCTTAAGGAAAACGCTTTTAGTTTTTTCTGTATATGTTTGTATGTGATTATATGAAGATAGAGGAATGGAAGTACACCAGCAGATAGTTAACATTGATTGGGAATAGTGAGGAATACTCGTAACTCTGCTCAAATGGCCAAAAAATAAAAATAAAAAAATAACATGAGTAATAATAATCTGATTTTTAAGAAAGTAAATTGCTTATGCTATAATGTAGGTGAAAAAGTAAAAGCAAAATTATAGGTAGGCTTAATCAACAATCATATAAAATATTCAAGGGAAAAAAGACTGGCAGGCAGTACAACAAAATTATCACGAAAGTTGTTTTAGAGGCATTATAGTTGTTTTATTCCTCTAGATTTTCCAAATTTTCTCTAATGTAATTAAATAAAATAAAAATTCTAATTCATTTTCTGTTAACTATATACTTTTTATTATGTCTTAAAATTAGTGTATACAGACCATCTATCTAATAATAGGGTAATATGCAAATTGGTCAGGACGCCATCACAGTAATAACTGATCAGCAGGCTGTGCGCACAGCAGGCTTGGGTGGGTGGGGACTTGCAGTGTCGGGGAGGAGGCCTGCGGCGGGGACCTCTGTGAGTGTGCGCCGGGGGTCCTGAGGCCCGCAGAGGCCCGCAGGTCTCCTCCACAGCCCGGACCAGGGATCCGCAGGCCTCCCCCGGCTCTGGCCTACCTCTTTGAGGAGCCCCAGATGGGTAGGCGGGGCCTACCTCTTTGGGGTGATGGATCGTGGGACTGCCACACTGTGACAGGGCACAGGTCAGGCTGGGGGAATCCCTCCCTGCCCCGAGTGCATGAATTTCATTACCAGGCCACTAGTCTATATATAAAAGCCTAAGTGACCATTACGACCTGATGCCTGGACAACTGGCTGGTAGCAATGATGCACACTGACCATCAGGGGGCAGAGCTCAATGCAGAAGCTGCCCCCTGGTGGTCAGTGCGCTCCCACAGCCACAGCCAACCTCCCACAGCCAGCCAACCTCCCACGGTCCCTATCCCCGGCTGGCCGGCCCCGCTCAGCCCCAATTGGGACTGTACAAGTTGGCCCCCATCAGCCCCAATTGCCGGCCAGGCCGAGGGACCCCACCCATGCACAAATTCATGCACCAGGCCTCTAGTATGTATATATAGAGTGTCCCCCCAAAATGTAGATACACACTTTGAATAATTATAAAGGTGATGTTTATTAAATAACATTTCATTTTTAAAAATTGAACTATGAGCTCTTAAAGTAGGTATACATTTTTTTGGACACCTGTATGTGAGCTTGATGATGTCCTAGCTCTGAAACTGTGTGGTTACATTTTATCTAATACTAGAGGCCTGGTGCATGAAATTTGTGCACTGGGGGCACAGGCCAGGCTGAGGGACCCCCCAAAGGTTGGGGGGTCCCTCAGCCTGGCCTGTGCCCTCTCACAGTCCGGGACCCCTCAGGGGATGTCTGCCTACCAGCTTAAGCCCATTACCCCCAGAGATCAGGCCCAAGCCGGCGGTCGGACATCCCCCTCGCAGTCTGGGTCCCCTCGCTCCTTAATGCCTGCCTGCATGCTACTCCTTACCACTAGGCTCGCTGCTCCTTAGTGCTGCCATGGAGGCGGGAGAGGCTCCCACCACTGCGGCTGCGCTCACCAGCCGTGAGCCCGGCTTCTGGCTGAATGACACTCCCCCTGGTGGAGCGCACTGACCACCAGGGGGCAGCTCCTGTGTTGAGCATCTGCCCCCTGGTGGTCAGTGCACATCATAGCAACCAGTCGTTCTGGTCGTTCTGCCATAATGGTCACTTAGGCTTTTATTATATAGTTATGAAGATGCTTTTGGTTTATTTTCAATTAGTTGTAGATTAGATAATTAAATGCTCACAAAATATTTATCCATGCTCACAAAATATGGCTTTACATATTTCAAGATTTTTTTTCCTCAAAGAGGAAGTGAAATCATTTTTAACCATAATTTTTGAAGCAGTGTGGCTCTGTAGGCAGGCCATGTCTCTTCCCCCTTCCAGGCCTCAGTTGCTTCACCTATAAAGAAGTTAAGTGAAGTAATTTTCTTAGGGCCTTTGGCTCTAACGTTCTGTGAATTAATTATATTAATCACAAAATGCATTAGATACAAATAAATGATCAATTGCTAAGGAGAAGAAAAGTTTTCATCTCAGTAATGATTATATCAGCTGTGAAAGACATTTATATAGCTAGGGATGATGTCCTAACTTGACATAACTTTCATGCTCACATGAAATGCTCACATTGATTATTCTTATATGTGCCCTGATGGGGATTGAACTTGCAACCTTGGTATATTAGGACAATGCTCTAACCAACTAAGCTACCCGCCCAGGATAGCCTTGACTTTCTTTACATCCCTCATCTATAACTATGGACTTGTTCATCAATGCTTTTTCATCTATGTGTACCCTCCCGCCCCTGCCAATTTATTATTTTGCTTTAAAGATCTCAATATGTGAATGAAAAGTTTTAATTCTACTTTCTTGAGGTATTAACTTTCATAGGATAAATACACTCAATTAAAATGTACATTTTGATACATTTATGCATCTATATAACCACTACCACAATTAAGTAGAACATTTCTATCTCCCTAAAAAATTCACTGTATCTGTTCCTAGCTAAACCCCCACTTCCTGCCCTATGCAACTACTGATCTACATTTGGTACTATAGATATATCTTTTCTAGAGTGTGAACAAAGTTTTAATTAGTATTTTTTTCAGTCTTGGATAGCATTAAAAATGAATTTTTATTGATTTCAGAGAGGAAGGGAGAGGGAGAGATAGAAACATCAATGATGAGAGGGAATCATTGATTGGCTGCCTCTTGCATGCCCCTTACTGGGAATCGAGCCTGCAATCTGAGCATGAAATTGAACCTGAAACCCTTCATTCTGCAGGCTGATGCTCTATCCACTGAGCTAGCGCTTGGATAGTATTCATGTATTTTGATGGTTTCAATCAGGTTTCTTAGTTGCAAATAACAGAAAACAACTCTGGCTGATTTTAGCAGCAAGGGAATTTGTTGGAAGGATATTTAGAATGGCTGGGAGACTGGTGAACCAAGTTTGGGATTACATGGCCAGCAACGATGCCCCAAATCATATAGTACAGTTAATTTTTAGGTGAGGAAACCACCAAAAGCAGCAGTTTGAGTCACCTAAACTCTATTAACAGCTTTTTAGAAAATAAAAAGTATATCAAGTATATGTACCTTAGGAAATCCTGCAACTGTCTGTGTCAATTGGAGTAACATATCCTAGGGCAGTGGTCGGCAAACTCATTAGTCAACAGAGCCAAATATCAACAGTACAACGATTGAAATTTCTTTTGAGAGCTAAATTTTTTAAACTTAAACTTCTTCTAACACCACATCTTCAAAATAGACTCACCCAGGCCATGGTATTTTGTGGAAGAGCCACACTCAAGGGGCCAAAGAGCCGTATGTGGCTCGCGAGCCGCAGTTTGCTACCACGGTCCTTGGTCATGTGTCCATCACTCCTTAGCTGCAAGGCAGGCTGGAAAAACCTGGACACTTTCAGCCTCTATAGTGGGAGGCATCTGATCAAACCTCATGAACTAGCAGCTTCATGTCCGGTGGTCACTACAAACAGGCCACGTTTGAGAAGCATCTTCTGGACGTAAAGGAGCCTACAAGATGTTGAATGTGTGGATAAGGCCACCAAGGAAGTTACTGTTTATGAAAAAGAAACAGATGTTTTGGCCTTCATACTTGCTCAAGGGTTTTCTTCTTTAGATAATTTCCCTAAACTATAACCTGCTAATAAAATCAATGGGTCTAAATTAATTGATTTGATCCTAAAAAGAATGCACCATATTAAAAACTAGTATAATATTAACTAACGAATTTCATACTTTTTCACAAAAGATTTACCTTTAAGTTTTATGCTAAATATTTATTCAATATTTTCACTCTTCTGAAATTGCATAAACCTCACCTCAAGTTGCCTCTAGTAGCTGTGTTCATTTCAAGTTAACACATGAAATAAGTCCAATTACTTCACCAGTTCTACCTGTTATCCCTCACTCTTTATTTCAATTGACAGGTCCAGGGAAGAAGAGATGGCTTGATCCAGGGACAATGAAGATGCAATGTTGAAGAATAAGTTGGAGGAGAGAAGCAACAGGCACCATGGAAAAAACCAAAACAAAGCAAGGTTAGATTTTTCTTGTCTTGCTTTAAGAAATATGAGTTGTAGTATTGTCTTTTTGTTTTCTCAAAGAATGATAATATGTTCATTTTATTATTCTCTTTTTCTTATCATAATGACCACAAAGAGCATAGATTTGATGCTGGAGAAACAGAAAATGCTATTTATATAATTTTGTCTGAGCAATTATCTAATTTTTCTTAGCAATAAGTTTAGAACTGCCTCAGAATAACCTGCTCAATAAGGCCAAGATACACATTCAACTAACAGACATCTAACACCTCCTATGCTAGCCTAAAAATATAAGGCTTTCTCTTTTAATCTTACCACACAGAATCAACAATATAGAAGTAGGTTCTGTTTTCAAATGAGAAAACAGTCATAGAGAATTCAGGCTATAATCACAAAATGTCAAAGTTCAATCTGGGAGACTGGTCTGTTCCCAAGTTCTGGTTCTTGCTATACTAGGCTTTTGGGACATAAAATGGGCTAAGGAATCTTTACTCAGGCTTATTTTGGGCATTTTGGTAATCTCAAAACATCTGGATTTTATAGGGACAGCCCTCTGTGTGCATATGTTCTGGGCTGAGGCTATATGTATTACTTATGAACTTGCATACTATGGCTGTTCCTCTAAGAAGGATTTCCTGTACCAGCATGTCTTAGGAGAAGAATATACACATTCACATAACCAAATGTTTGCAACCAGAGACTGCATGTATAAACTGCTTGATTCATACCATGTGACACAATGGAGATGTAGTTAAATGGATGAGCAAGGAGCTGCATGTTTTACATGGGTTGCCTCATCTAAACGGCCAACCAATGTGATTCCGAAAGGTATATTATTCCAGGCCAATATTTTTTCTCCCTAGGTTGTAAATGGTTTTTATAACCTACTTACATCCTTTGTGTTTGACCTGTGTTTCAGTCTCCAGTGTTGCCAAGACTATTTTCCTTCTGCCTCCATCCTTCCCAGACCTTTTCCTTCAGCAATTCCCTTCTATCAACCCTCTTGCCTAGGAGAACAGCAAGGTTCACTTAGCTGATCTGGACAGTGACAGAAAGGCAGAATTCAGAAGTTTTGTAAGGATCAAAGGCAGGAAAAGTCAGGATATTTTACACAGGCCTCCCAAGAACAATAGGACAACTATTGGACAGCAAAAGGGTGACAACTGGACAGTTGCCTGGTGACTAGCAGTCTTCCTGACTATAGAACTAACCCCTTAGTTAAATTGCAGTCAGCACCAAGAACACAAGTGAGACCCTTCATGGGTAATCATTTCTGGTAATTAATGATTGTTAATCATTCCGGGTTGGTTGAGAAACATCCCCATTCAAGTACACCATGGTTTTCTACTACAGGAGTTTTATCAGATAGGTCTGATCTGGTCATTAGGGTGTAAATATAAAGTCACCTATACAATTTTATGCTTTGTTCTTATTGAATCATTGTCCTGCAGGCACAGATTTAGGGTCCTATAAATCCCCTTATTCCCTGCATGTGTCTGAAGAGGACAGGGACAGAATGAGTAGCGTTGATTCAACAAAGCTCTTTCTCCCTACAGGAGAGAATGAACATATGCCGATGAATAATCCTTCCACACAAATTTACCAGGTAAAGACAAATAGATTGTTTTGAACAGTCCTATGTGTTATAGTAATGACCGTCTTGTATGTATAGTTTCTTTTAGTGCTCATAAATGCTTCCACATATATTATCATATTTGTTCACTTAACAAGTTCATTGTATTTAGATAGGCAGGGTAGAGAGCACCATTCCCATTGCACTTTTGAGAAAACTGATTATTAAAGGACAACTTAACCCAGCTTATAAAATACAGCACCACCACTCCCACATCAACTCTGCTTTGCTTGCCTGCTGCCATCATCACCATGCCCAGTACACTGTGCAAAAACATTTCCATCAGAGAGGAAGAGAGAGCAAGATCTATTTTTCTTAGCTTCCTATTTTAGCAGAGAGAACTGAGAATAGAAAAGGCGTTAATATTGCAAATGCTTAAATATGGTGATAGAAAAAAATTTAGGGTCATTTAAACAATGGGGATAATTTAATTTACAAGGAAGATAAAAGTGGAAAACATTTTGTAATATAATTGCCATCAGGGTCACATCGGGCTACTTTGGTTATCTGAATAGTATTTATTTGGCTTCTGTAAATTTAAAGTAAATTTCTGTCCTTAAAAATATAGAAGTTTATTCTGACATAATTTGTAAGGTAAAAGCAGCGTGGGCTAGGGAAACCTGTGCACTGGTGGGGTCCCTCGGCCTGGCCTGCAGGGACTGGGCCGAAACCGGCTCTCTGACACCTCCCGAAGGGTTTCAGAGGGGTCCCAGATTTCCAGAGGGCGGTTCTCGGGTGATGCACCTCAGAATCAGGCTCCCTCCTCTCTGGTTCCGGGTGAGTCACCCGAGAACCGCAGCTGCCAAGTCACCACAGCTCCGCAGCTCCTGTATTGAGCGTCTGCCCCCTGGTGGTCAGTGCACATCATAGCTACCTGTTGCAGTCACTTAGGCTTTTATATATGTAGACGATAGTTACTATGTGCAAAGTCTACTGCTTGGCCTAATGGGAGATAAAACAGATGGAGCAGACACTCCCATAGATTTTTTTTTAATCCTCACCCAAGGATATTTTTCCATTGTTTTTTTAGAGAGAGTGGAAGAGAGGGAAAGACAGAGAGAAATATCAATGTGAGAAAAACACATCGATTGGTTGCCTCCTGCACATCCCCCCACCCCCTGACCAGGGCCCAGGCCGAGGAGAAGCCTACAACCGAGAATGTACCCTTGACTGGAATCAGACCTTGAGACTCTTTGGTCTGCAGGCTGACACTCTATCCATTGAGCCAAACTGGCTAGAGCCATTCTCACTGATTTTTAAGTGTCCTGGTAAATACATACAAGATAGACTGTTGGAAGGATTACAACAGAAGCATTGGTAAAATTCTATGAGATATGGGGAAAGGATAAGTTAATATTGACTGAAGGATGTAAACCAGGCATTCAAGGACAAGTTTATAATTTGGCAAGTGGATATGGGGAAGGATATTTTAGGCAGAGGGACTAGCTTGAACAAAGGCCTGGAAATGAGCCTTCACTCAATGCTCATTTGATGCCTCACTTGTCCAAAACCTTCCCTGCCCACCTCCCTCTGTTAATGTCTGACCTGTGTATGGCATTTGAATGAATGTGAATATCTCTTTAAACTCAGGTAAGATTTAAAGTCTATCACAAATTCTATGTAGGTCACTCCCTGAATGTTGGCTAAATATAGCTGAGGGGGTGGCCTCATTCTCTTATTGAATCACAAATCCAAGCGCATCTGTTCACAGTGGAACAAATGAAGCAGTGGAAGTGAAGTTGGTCTAAATGACATCTATGATGCTGTGATTATAAGCCCATTCTTGTTTTAAAAGAACGCATTTTAAGCCCCAATTTGTTTACTCCAAGCAACGTTTAACCAAGAGAAGATGGAGAAGTTAAGAAAGAAGAAGAAGAGGAAGGAGGGAAGCAGGGCAAGGTTACCTGTAATAGAATACAATCTACACTAAAATGGGAGAGCAAAATGTGAAATTTGAAGCACAATATGGCATTTCAACCACTTTATCTTCTTACTTAATTTTCTTGATAGACCTCTCCATTCTTACATTATAGTAAATATTAACTTGTTTACTTTTGTTTTTTTATTGTCTATCTCTTTCTAGAATGTAAGCTCCAAGGGCAGGGATTTAGTACATTTTGATTTCTGTTGTATTCTCGGCATTAAGTACAGCACCTGGAATATAAAATACATTCAATAAATAATAGCTGAATGAATGAATATCTGAAACATGTGTATATTTGCTTGGAGCCAAGAGGTCTAATGCAGTCATTCAGTTTGGTATCAAATGGTAATTGTCTGGTTCTATGGAAAAAAGAATAGATCTTCACTTCATACCCTAGTCAAAATAAACTCTAAAGTGTTTAATGGGTTAAATATAAAAAATAAAACCATAAAGGTTTAGCATTAGTGAATATTTGTCTCTGGTGTGAAATATTTAAATGAAAAAGCACTAGAAGAAATCATAATGGAAAGGGTTAGAGTTCATTCATCCACATCACAACTAAATTTTTTCCCAACATAGATATATTTTTAGAAAATTCAAAGGCAAATAAAAAAAATTGGAAAAATCCCTACTTTAACCCTTTGTAATATTTATATATTCATAGAAATCAATAAAAAAGGAAACTTCTGAGACCTCAGTAGAATACAGGCAAAGGACACAGACAATTTACCAAGGTGAAATTATAAATGGCTAATAAACAGAATAGGTTGAAGCTCAAAGAAACAGTGATTAAAACAAGGAGTATTACTGTTTTACTACCTAATTAGCAAATAATAAAATAATTAATAATATTTTTAAAAATATATTTTTATTGATTTCATAGAGGAAGGGAGAAGGACAGATAGAAACATCAATGATGAGAATCATTGATTGACTGTCTCCTGCACACCCCCTATTGGGGACTGAGCCCACAACCTGGCATGTGCCCTTGACTGGAATTGAACCCAGGACCCTTCAGTCCTCAGGCCAACACTCTATCCACTGAGCCAAACCAGCTAAGACCATAATATTTAGTTTTGTTTTTCCCCCTTAATATTTAGTTTTGATGAGTATGCATAAATTGGCAGAAACTTCAATGAAAATTATTAGTTAAAATGGAGTAAAAATGCTAAAATGGTCATACCCCAGTTGACTCTGTTTTTTGGAAGGACTTGACCTTCTTGATAAGAGTAAGAGATACACAGACCCAAATCAAGTCACAGAATATGCAATACCATCTCCCAGTTCATTCCAGGCAGAATTACTGCCAGGTCAGATGAGTTAATGTGGATACACTGATAGCTCCTTGGCTCAGTATATTTCTTTTTATTTGAACTCAGATCTATTTCCTTTCCTCTCATCCTTTGTCCATTGTATGTAGCTCTCCCCAAATCCACCCCTATCTCTTTTTCAGAGTCAGATTGTGTTGCTTCACTCTAGATTATGTCATTTTACATATGGGTTTTTAAATTATGATTACATTAACATGAGAAGTGGTGGGGGTGGTCCCACAGTTAAGGCAACAGATGTGTTAATTGCACAATTTAGTCCTAGTGCAACCATCACACTAATGATTTGAACTTCAAAATGTTTTTGGCTCACTTGAAGCCTTAGGAATGTAAACACTGCAGCTTCCTCCATTTATATTATGTTTCTTACCTTATTTGAGACAAGTTTTTCTAACTATACTAATTTAGGATATTACACATGATATAGAATGTTTCCAAGAATATACAACCATATTATTATAACTTTTCAAACCCTCTGGTCAAATATATTTTGTATGTGTATTAATTGAATGTACTATCTCTTTCCAAATTAAATTTCCCTTTGGGTCAAATGTGACCTAACATCCTTTGACTCATAGTAAATTTATATTTAGAAATTTATCCTAAAGAAACTATCTAAACACACACACAAAGCTTTAAATAAAAAGCATTTGTCAGCATTATTGAAATATTGAAAAATTACAAACAACATAAATTTCCAACAAGGGTAAATGGGTAGCTAAACTCTGGCATAACCTTAGGATGGAATATTATGTAGTCATTAAAAATAGACATTTAAAAAATGAAGGATATGGGAAAGGGTTTTAAGAATGTTAACCAAAAAGAAGGGGCAGAATCAAAATATATCTGTAGTGTGATTTCAACCATATAAATATCTGCATTCAAATGCATTGAACAAAACAGAAGGAAATATGCCTAAACATGTATGAATGGTTATATTGAAGTAATGAGATTTAGGGTGATTCTTTTTTTTTTCTTTTTCTCTGTAATGAAAACAATTTAAGAAAAGGAATTATGTGCCAAAAGAACCTCCAATTGAAAAACTATGGGAACCAGTCCTACAATAATAGGTTTTATTATTTAAGCTGCCATTGAAAATTTTATGGGATTTAAAAGTCCTGTTTGAGTCTCAGTCTCTTTTTACCTTTGAGGAATGTCTTCTAACCCTAGAGAAGTTAACTCTATTAGGCACCCAGGGATCAGTAAGATCAATTTTGGCATACCAGGTTTCATATCAGTTTCAATAGTGCCCTGTAATGACTTTAAGGGTCAACTTCTGTAGGGAGTATAGAGAAGATTTGAGAAATTTACTTTTTTTAAAATAATGATTTTTTATTATGAAAAATTGACATTCAGATGAGCCTGAAAAGATCATAGTGGGAAATTTACTTTTGACTTGCTCCCCACTTTGTGTTTTGTTTTTTAAAAATATTTTTTTATTGATTTCAGAGAGGGAGAGGGATAGATAGAAACATCAATGTGAGAGAGAATCATTTATCGGCGCTTCCTGCACACCCCACACTGGGGATTAAGCCTGTAACCCAGGCATGTGCCCTGACCAGGAATCAAACTGTGACCTTCTGGTTCATAGGTCAGTGCTCTACCACTGAGCCATGCTGGCTGGGCCGCACTTTGTGTTTTAAATCATTGCATTTCTGGGGATAAATAAAGAAGCCTAAAATTAGGGAGACAGAAGCTGTCAGAAAGACCATGTTTCTTTTGTAGCAATCCTGGTTAAGGAGAAGCCAAAACAATTACCTTGGCATCCTTGCCATCATGTGCTATTTCAAAACATGTTGGCTTTTGCTCTTATAGAGCATTTAGTCAGGTGGTGTAGGAATTTGGCATGTCTTGAAGAAGTTTGTCAAATGTTGACATTCCAGAGTTTTCGGGGTTCTCAAGGCACAGGCCCAGTCCCTTGAATTTGCCTCATAGTAGCTTTCTGAACTTGATAATGGGACAGAAAGGAAGGAGTCTGTGTAAAGAACACACTGGAACAAAGAGCATCCTTTATGAAAATTTAGCTTGAGGGATCTTTGGTGGAAAAGAAATTGGAAGATGTAGACTAAAATTCATCTTAGTAAGAGTTAAAACACACACACAACAGTAAGAGTTAAGCCAAGAAAATAAAGAAAACTGAGAAACAGAAATTAAGAGCAGGAAATAGAAAGAATTCGGACTCCTTTCCCCTATTTCTTTAAGCCTAAGATGCCCTCTGTGGTACCCTAGGCTTCGAAGTACAAGTCTTCCCTGAACCTGACTCCAGTGGGAGCCCGCCTTCAGCGGCAGGATGGAGGGATCATAACCTCTCTAGAGCAGCTTCATGAAAAAATCAACGAGATGAGCAACGTGTTCAACTCGCTGGAGAACAAGGTAGACACCCATTTCTAAACCTTGGGGTGGGTTGTGGGCTGTCAAATAAGAAAGCGGAAGCGAGAGCAGAGTAAAAGATGTAAGTCCATGTCTTCAGAGCATTTTTAATTCAAAATGAATGGCCAGTTGGCCCTGGAAAACCAGCCTGTAGCAACTAAAGATACCAAGGCCCCAAGCATCCTAAAAGGGACAGGCTGTGTCAGAGGTGTGACTGCGCTCACTATGGCATCGCTCCCTGGCTGGTCGCTGGTTGTAAAGCTATATCTAAAGCAGTAGTGTTGCTTCAATGGCAGGTACCAATGGGCTCAAAGTAATATATGTGAAGGAAGAGGGCTCACAGCTCAAAATGGTTTCAAAATTCCCGAAGTCCCTATATAACCTGTTAGAGAAAAATTTTGATAGTTTTTAATTTTTCAAGAGTTGGGGTTCTACAGGTGAGGAAAAATCCTTCTGTTGCCTTTTGGTTCCTGGGGAAACACCTATGAGAAACAGTGATCATGAAACCTATTTCTGTCAGATACTGGTTCCCTATGTTTTTCAAGCAGGAAACCTGAGTGAATTTCAGAGCACCTGCATGAATGCTAGGTTTCCTCCCTTCAGTTTTAAAACTTGCATAAATTTTGCTTTGATACTATATAGCTGTGGATTTGGCTTATTTTGTTCACAGATGAATTTACACAATGAGAATTACCAGATCAAAAGTAGTTGATCTGGAGATTTAATCCATCATGATAACTGCATTAGGACATGTGCTAAAACCCATCACAAAGATTAAATAAAATTTAAATGATTGGAATAAAAAGCAGATTGCTCATGTTGTTTCCTAAACACTTGAAAGGTCTGGTTTTTTCCCCCTCTGAATGATCTCTTTGGTTCCTCTCATTTCTTCCTACTCCCAGCCCTCAAGAGAAACCTTTGTGAACCACAAAATGCTATATTTTTAAAAAAGTGGTGTACTTATAACTTATAGTGGGAAGTGCAAGTTGAAACCATTTAGACAACCAAATTCCAAAATGTTTAGAAATACACATTTGAAGGAATTTTGTTAAGGTAGCTTTAAAATTAAAATACTTGCCCTAGCTGGTTTGGCTCAGTGGATAGAGCATTGGCCCGCAGAATGAAGGGTCCTGGGTTCAATTCTGGACAAGGGCACATGCCCAGGTTGCAGGCTCAATCCCCAGTAGGGGGTATGCAGGAGGAAGCTAATCAACGATCCTCTCTCACCATTGATGTTTCTATCTCTCTCCCCCTCTCCATTCCTCTCTGAAATCAATAAAAAATATATTTTAAAAATAGAATACTTGGTGAATATCTTAATTATACAGCAAATCTTCTTTAAAAAGTCTGTTTTACAAAGAGATCTGAAGCTAAGAGTTCCTCTACTTATCAGAGTATAAGATTATACGTGTCAAGAAAGTAATGTTATCTTATTGTTATTAAGTCATTGTCTGTTGGAAATGCTTATTTTTTAACCAAGATTTAATGTACATTTAACACGTGGAACACATAAGATTTCATACTGAATAAATGATATTAAGCCAAAAAAGGAGGAATTTACATCAAGTTTTAGCTACATTGTTTGAAATACAAATATGCAGATTTTATCACTGAAAAAAAATCTCAATTGTGTTTCTTCATCAGGAACTTTGGAAATGCTTTTTCATTTGTCCAATAAATAAAACGCAACTTTAGAAGCGCTCCATTTTCTCCACATTTGTTTGTGCTTACCTTAAAAAAAAATCTTTATTGTTGAAAGTATTATATATGTCCCCCTTTTTTCCCCATTGACCCCTTCTAACCCGCTCTCACCTCCCACCCCAGGCCTTTACCACACTATTGTCTGAGTCCATGGTTTATGCATATATGCATACAAGTTCTTTGGTGGATCTCTTCCCACTCTCCACCCACGACTGCCTTCCCTCTGAGATTCAACAGTCTGGTCCATGCTTCTGTGTCTCTGGATCTATTTTGACCATCAGTTTATTTTGTTCATTAGACATGTGATACTTATCTTTCTCTGAGTGGCTTATTTTACTTAGCATAATACTTTCCAGGTCCATACCCCCCTGGACACGCCTGATCTTATCTGGGCTTAACTTCTTGATTTGCCACTTAAAGAGGGAGAATTAAAATTTCTTAAACACCTTCAATGTACCTAGCATGTATTAGGACAGGCACCTTACCTACATTTATTCATTTTAGTATCAAAACAGCCTTGTGAAATAGGTGTTGTTATGGTTATTTTATGGATGAGGAAGCTGCTACAAAGAGGTTAACCAACTTGTCTAAGATCTTAGTACTTGTGGAAAAAGGCTAAGATTTGTACGCTATCTGACTCCAATATTGATCACCTTTTTATGTGTGGAAGTTGACAACAGAAGTCCAATGTGTGCACTGCAACATGACCAGACTTGATTGAAGATGAATTATATCACTATCAACAACATGCTGAGCTACCATTGTAAATACTTCTGTGCCTTCCTTATAAACTAAAGCACTCTGCCCCTGAAAATACTATTATTTCCTTTTTCATGCTATCACTCAAGAATTAAAAAAAATCTTCCCTTTTAAAGAAATTCTCAGATACGTTTAGTTATCATCCTTTTTATCATTTTAATTTTAATTAATTTATTTATTTTAGCTGACTACATATTTTTAATTTAATAATTTTTTAAAATTTAATAAATCTTTATTGTTCAGATTATTACTATTGTTTCTCCTCCCCTTCCCCATAGCTCCCCTCCACCCGGTTCCCACCCCACCCTCTGCCCTTACCTCCCTCCCACTGTTCTCATCCATAGGTCTACAATTTTTGTTCAGTCTCTTCCATACCCCCACACCCTTTTCCCCCTGAGAATTATCAATCCGCTCCCATTCTATGCCCCTGAGTCTATTATATTCACCAGTTTGTTCTGTTCCTCAGATTTTTAATTCACTTGATTTTTAGATTCACTTATTGATAGATAGGTAGTTGTTGTTCATAATTTTTATCTTTACTTTTTTCTTCTTCCTCTTCTTAAAGAATACCTTTCAGCATTTCATATAATACTGGTTTGGTGGTGAGGAACTCCTTTAGCTTTTTCTTGTCTGTGAAGTTCTTTATCTGACCTTCAATTCTGAATGATAACTTTGCTGGGTAGAGTAATCTTGGTTGTAGGTTCTTGCTATTCATCACTTTGTAGATTTCTTGCCACTCCCGTCTGGCCTGCATAGTTTCTGTTGAGAAATCAGCTGACAATTGTATGGGTGCTCCCTTGTAGGTAACTAACTGTTTTTCTCTTGCTGCTTTTAATATTCTTTGTCTTTTGCCCTTGGCATTTTAATTATGATGTGTCTTGGTATGGTCCTCTTTGGATTCCTTTTGTTTGGGGTTCTGTGCACTTCCTGGACTTGTAAGTCTATTTCTTTCACCAGGTGGGGGAAGTTTTCAGTCATTATTTCTTCAAATAGGTTTTCAGTATCTTGCTCTCTCTCTTCTTCTAGCACCCTCATAATTCTGATGTTGGTACGCTTGAGGTTGTCCCAGAGGCTCCTTACACTATCTTCAACTTTTTGGATTTTTGCTTTTTGCTTTTCTGGTTGAGTGTTTTTTGCTTCTTTGTATTTCAATTCTTTGACTTGATTCTTGAGTTCCTCTAGTCTGCTGTTGGGTCTTCGTATGTTATTTTTTATTTCAGTCAGTGTATGTTTAATTTCTAGTTGGTCCTTTTTCATATCCTCGAGGGTCTCATTGAATTTATCGGCCTTTTCTAGGATATTCTTGAAAAACCTTATAACCGTGGTTTTGAACTCTATATCCAGTCATTTGTTTTCCTCCATTTCTTTTGTTTGTGATCTGTTTCTTTGTCTCTGCATTTTCGCTGCTTCCCTGAGTTGGTAGAGTGGCTTTGTGTGCTAGGTATCCTATATGGTCCAGAGGGTCAGCCTCCCAGTTACCTGAGGTGGACACTGTTGGTGCACCCCTTTGTGGACTGTGTGTACAGCCTTGTTGTAGTTAAGTCTTGATTGTTGTTGGTATCACTGGGAGGAAATGACCTCCAAGACAATTAGCTGTGAGGATCAGCTGTGTCTATGCTGGGAACACTTCTGTGCTGGAGACACTTATAAGACAAGACTTGCAAAATTGGAAAAGCCTCTGTGCTCAGCTTGGATGGGACGGAGTCTCAGGGCGGAGCAGACAGCATTGGTTTCCCATCAGCCCTGCCCTAATAGGCCCCTGTGTTTCAGTGTCCCATGGTAATTGTTGCAAGCACCTCTGAGAGAAAGCCACCCTTGAGTTCTGCCCACTGCCAGACAGTCCAGTTTATCCCTGAATTAGCCTGGGTCCCCAGAGTCTCGCCCAGAACTGGAGTTCATCACACTCAGTTGCCAGTCCTCTCCCTGTGCACGTCTCAGTATCTCTGCCTCCTGCAGCTCCTCTGAGTCTCAGCATGCTTTTCTCTTTCCTTCTAGTTGTAGAATTTCCATTCAGCCAGCCTTCCTGTAGTTCTGGATGATGTCCGTTTTGTCTTTTAGTTGTAGTTTTGAAACTGTTGTGCGAGGCAGCAGTTTAGGTGTTTACCTTGCCACTATCTTGGTTTCTCCCTTATCATTTAATTTTTAAAGGAAATAACTAAATTTCTTCATCTTCTCCTAACAACCAGGGATATGACCCATCCTTTTTCTCATGGAATTCGAAGAATTACAGGACCAAGACTGTTTTTCACGTGCTTATGTTGTTTTCAAGTAAATCTTATTTTTAAAAAATATTTTGTTTAATTGATTTCAGAGAGGTAGAGAGATAGAAACATCAGTGATGAGAGAGAATCATTAATTGGCTGCCTCCTTCATGCCCCACACTGGGGATTCAGCCCTCAACTGGGGCATGTGCCCTGACCAGGAATTGAACAGCAACCTCATGGTTCATAGGTCGACGCTCAACCACTAAGCCACACTGGCTAGGCTTAAGTAAATCTCATTGTAATCAAAGGTGTTAGAATACATAAGTAGCTTATAGGTGCACTTGTAAAATTACTTATTTTCTTGCTTTCTTGTCACTATCAAGCAGCAGCATGTGTTGTATAAAAAAGGCCTTCTTTTCCCTAGATCAGGGGTGGGGAACCTTTTTTCTGTCAAGAGTCATTTGGATATTTATAACATAATTTGTGGAGCATACAAAATTATCAAATTAAAAACTAGCCTGCTATATTTGGTCAAACATTTAATTAACTCACTCCTAATGCCTTGGTAGGGCCAGACAAAATGATTTCACAGGCCTTATATGGCTTGCGGGCCAGACGTTCCCCATCCTTGCCCTAGATGCATGGGGCCAAGGTTGCCTTAAGTTGTCCAAACTTCAGTGTAACAGGAAGTGATGTCTGTAAATTTTCAAGAGCCTGGTTTCTCAAACAGAAAGAAAAATTCAAAAGGTCAATGGTGCTATTTATAATTCTTTATAGTAAACTGAATTCACTCTTTGTGTATTATTTAGTTGCAGGCCCTGGCCTCTGAACTCAAAACTGGTTTCACAGAAGCAATGCAAGAACTGTCAAGAATTCAACATGGAGAATATGCTTTGGAAGAAAAGGTTAAGACCTGCAAATGTTCCATGGAAGAAAAAGTTACTGAGATGAAGAATTCATTAAACTATTTCAAAGTAGGCCCCCCTCTTCTATTTCACTGCTGAAGAAAGATCCTTGGTCTTGGTTACACAAGAAGAAAACTTACCTTTTCACATAGCAGCCAAATAGAAGAATATTCCCACTATCCCATTCACTAATTATCATGGAAAAATATCTATGCTTTTCTTTCTTGGATCTTTGTGTTAAAATTAGAGGCCACATCTCTCATCCATTGATAGATTCATTCAACAAATATGTATTAAAAGCTTACTGTATACTAGATACTATATTATATATTTTTACCCCATATGCCAGATTAAATACATATTGATGCTTAATTTTTAGGAAGAACTGAGCAATGCCATGTCAATGATCCAGGCAATCACTTCCAAACAAGAAGAAATGCAACAGAAAATTGAACAGCTTCAACAGGAGAAGCGAAGAGAATCTCGAAAAGTGAAAGCCAAGTGAGTTTTCTAGAAAAAGGTGACCAAAGACAAAGCCATAAATAATGACTTTACAGAGACACCGAGAACAACTTCCTCACTATCAGTATATAGCTAGCTGGCCCTTGGGCCCTATGGGTCAGCATCAGATAAAGGTTACAGTACCATAAAAGCTAGTTAATACTAAGAATTGATGGTAACTATTAAATGGAAATGCATTTAATAGGCAGTAAAATGAAACTGGCATAAAATGGCATGTAGAATTTGATTTCAACTGTAAAACCATGTAAAATAACAGCTAGAAAGACATTTTTTTTCTTATAAATCTTTATTGTTCAGATTATTACAGGTGTTCCACTTTTTTTTCCCCCCTATAGCTCCCCTCTACCTGATTCCCCACCCCACCCCATGCCCTTAACCCCCGCCACTGTCTTCATCCATAGGAGTAAGATTTTTGTCTAATCTCTTCCCGCACCCCTCACACTTGCTTCCCCTGAGAATCGTCAGTCCACTGCCTTTCTATGTCCTTGATTCTATTATATTCACCAGTCAATTCTGTTCTTCAGATTTTTTATTCACATGATTTTTAGATTCACTTGTTGGTAGGTATGTATTTGATGTCATTTTGTTGTTCATAATTTTTATCTTTACTTTTTTCTTCTTCTTCCTCTTCTTAAAGAATACCCTTCAGCATTTCATGTAATCCTGGTTTGGTGGCGATGAACTCCTTTAGCTTTTTCTTGTCTGTGAAGCTCTTTATCTGACCTTCAACTCTGAACGATAGCTTTGCTGGGTAGAGTAATCTTGGTTGTAGGTTCTTGCTGTTCATCACTTTGAATATTTCTTGCCACTCCCTGCTGGCCTGCATAGTTTCTGTTGAGAAATCAGCTGACAGTCGTATGGGTACTCCCTTGTAGGTAATTGACTGTTTTTGTCTTGCTGCTTTTAATATTCTCTCTTTGTCTTTTGCCCTTGGCATTTTAATTATGATGTGTCTTGGTGTGGTCCTCTTTGGGTTCCTCTTGTATGGGGTTCTGTGTGCTTCCTGAACTTGTAAGTCTATTTCTTTCACCAGGTAGGGAAAGTTTTCTGTCATTATTTCTTCTAATAGGTTTTCAATATTTTGCTCTCTCCCTTCTTCTGGCACCCCAAAAATTCGGATGTTGGTTCGCTTGAAGTTGTCCCAGAGGCTCCTTACATTATCTTCATATTTTTGGATTCTTTTTTCTTTTTGTTTTTCTGGTTGGATGTTTTTTGTTTCCACATATTTCAGATCTTTGGTTTGATTCTTGGGGTACGTTGATCTACAGTTGAGTTTCTGTATATTTTTTATTTCAGACAGTGTATGCTTCATTTCTGACTGGTCCTTTTCCATTTTTTTGGCATTCTCATTAAGGTCCTTGAAGGTCTTACTAAGCTCCTCAGAACTGTCATCAAGTTTCTCAGCGGTTTTTAGAAGATTCTTGAGTAACCTTATACATGTGGTTCTGAACTCTATGTCATCCAGTAGTTTGCTTTCCTCCGTTTCTTTCATTCGTGACATGTTTCTTTGTTTCTGCATTTTGGCTGCTTCCCTGTGTTGATGGAGTGGCTTTGTGTGGTAGGTGACCTATAGGGGGCAGTAGCTCAGCCTCCCCAGTCACCTGATGTGGATGCTCTTGGTACACCCCTTTGTGGGCTGAGTGCAAAGTCTTGGTGTAGTTAAGCCTGAATTGCTGTTGGTACACTGGGAGGAATTGACCTCCAGGCCAATTAGCTGTGAGCACTCCCTGTGTCTATAATGGAAGAACTGCTGTGCTGAAGACACGCAGGACTTGTTTCAGTGGGGCTTCGGTGCTCACTGAGTTTGCCTCTTGAATGTGTCACTTATGGATGTGAGGAGTTGAAATCTGGTGTCTCACACTGACCACTAGGTACACTGGCTTCTGGATCTCCAATGGGGTGCAGGTCAGCTACTGTCTGAGGCCACTCAGCAGGAGCTACAGTGAGAGCTGCAGTTTTCTCCTCTTTGCTTGGGGTTTGGAGGTTTTGGAACTGTCTGACCCGGGCTGCAAGTTTGCTAGGTTAAGCTGCCATAGGGCAGGCTTTTCTTATGCTAACTCGGTTGCTTGGAGCTTGGGTGGGTTTGTAGGTTGTGCAGGGCGGGGCCTCAGGGTGTCACTAGGTTAGGGCGTGGCAAACAGCAATGGCTGCTAGTTAGCCGGCTCTGTGTCCCCAAAGGCATCCGCGAGTCCGTGCCCCAGTTCAGTAAACAATCATTCCTGCGCACAGCTCTGCAAGCAAGCCACCCTCGCTGGCAGACAGTCCAGCTTCTCCCCGTAGGAGTTTGGGTCCCCCGCGTCTCCCCAGAGACTGGATTTCAGAGTAATTGGGGGCTTGTCTCCATTCGGGTTGAAAAAAGTAACGCACCCAGTCGCCCGCAGCCAGCCCGGATCACGCGCCTCCGTACCTCAGTTTTTCAGCGCTCGTGCTCGTCTCAAAGCTCTTTTCTCTTTCCTTCTAGTTGTAGAACTTCCACTCAGCCAGCTTTCCCGTGGTTCTGGGTGATAGACGTTTTGTCTTTTAGTTGCAGTTTAAATTGTTGTGGGAGGCAGCAGTTTAGGTGTTTACCTACGCCGCCATCTTGGATTCTCCGACATTTTTTTTTTTTTAAGATTTTTATTGATTTCAGAGAGGAAGGGAGAGGGAGCGAGAGATAGAAACATCAATGATGAGAGAGAATCATTGATTGGCTGCCTCCTGCATGCCCCACACTGGGGCTCGAACCTGCAACCCAGGCATGTGCCCTGACTAGGACTCAAACTATGACCTCCTGGTTCATAGTTCAACACTCAACCACTGAGCCATGCAGGCCAGGCAAGACATATTTTAAAATAATGATTGCTGTGTTAAAATGGGAGGGTCACCAGTGATTTTCTTTTTTTATTAGTTTTCTGAAACTTCTCTAATGCTACTATTATTTTACTTCTACCCTGGAAAGTAAGTTTATATTAAACAACTAGAGGCCCGGTGCATGAAATTCATGCACAGGTTGGGTCCCTTGGCCTGGCTGGCGATCAGGGCCAATTGGGGCCTTCTGGCTGCTGGCTGGGGCCTCCTTTCCCTGGCTGCCAGCAGGGGCCTTCCTTCATTCCATGCCACCCCCTGGTGGTCAGCACACATCATAGCAAGCGATAGAACTCCTGGTCTCCCAGTCAAACTCCCGTGGGGACACTTTGCATATTAGCCTTTTATATATATAGATACTTCAACCATGTTGACTCACATAAAGTTTCACCACTAAACATACATAATCTTTATTTTTATACTAGAGGCCTGTGAAGGGGAGTCCCTCAGCCCGGCCTGCCCCCTCAGTCTGGGAGCCCTCAGGGGTGGGAGACAACCTGGCGATCAGGGGAAGGTGACGCCCCATCACACCTCTGCTGCTGCCACTGCCAGGAACACAAGCCTCGGCCGGCCATGGTTACCTGAGCCTCAGGCAGCCCTGGGCAGCTGGGCAGCCACCATCCGAGGCTTGCCTGCACCTTGGGCTTGCCCTGGGCAGCTGGGCAGCCACCATCTGAGGCTTGCCAGGCCTGGGGCCAGCCCTGGGTGGCTGGGGGCTGAGGGGACTGGAGGACTCTGGAGGCAGCGGGGCTGAGGGGACTGGGCACTGCCATCTTGTGGTTATGGGCACTACCATCTCTGAGGGCATGGCAGTCAATTAGCATATTTCCTCCTTATTGGCTGTGGGTGCTTCCATCTTTGTGACAGTGTGAGGGTCAATTAGCGTATTCCCTCTTTATTAGATAGGATGTTTTTAATAGCATCAAATTTAAACTAGAAATATGGCAATAACATTTGTGTGGCCCTAGAGAATGGCTAATTGTTTTCAGCTGAAGACCTCTGTCTCCTGGTACCATTGTGTTTCTTTGTGAAATGAATGTAAATCATCCTAAGCAAATTGTCACCACTGCAAACACTATAAAGACCCTGATGATAGGGAAGCCAGTAACAGAGAAATAAAAATGTAGATATTACAATTAGAAGGTGATTTATAGATATTTAAATTTTTTTCTTCAACTTTGGTGGTGAATTAAGTTGCTAGTGTTTGATCATTGTTAATTTACTAAAACAGCAATTTTATATGGTTCAACACAATAACTTAGAAATTTTCTTGAATTATTCTGAACTGAATCTCTTCCTAACCCACCAGGTATTAAGACCTTTTGTTTCCCTTTCCTAGGAAAACTCAAAAAGAAGAGCATGGCTCACAGGCTGGACCTGCTCAAGCACAAGGAAGTCCCTTCCGTTCCATCAATATCCCTGAGCCTGTTCTTCCAAGTGAAGACTTCACAAACCTCTTGCCTTCTCAGGCCTACGAAAAAGGTACAGTTCACAAATCATACTGAATTGGCCATGAATTTTTTCCCTTGCTTCTGAGGGCTTACGTGGGCCTAAGGCCTTCATCCTTGTTAGAGGAAAACGGTATATTGCTAAGAATTTTCCCTCTTGCATCTGGATTTTAAAAGAATGCAGAGGGTCTGAGAAATCAGGAGAGTCTGCCTAATTTAAAAATGTTTTCTTTCTTTTTTTTTTGAAAATACTGGGTGTTTTGAATTTCAAATGGACCAGAGATAATTTGTTGTACAACCATAAGAAGGAAAATGTTAAAAAAATTACTCTAACAAATCATTTTATTTCCCATATTACTTTCTCAATCCTTGTCTCTCTGCATAGACATTTTAAAGTAGCTATATTCTTAGCATGGATAAAATTGTGTGTTCTGCTTCTTTTTCAGCAAAGGTTTCACTGACATGAGAAAGATATATCTGCCCTAACTGCAAGCAGTGCCCTCATGCAATCTAACTTTGTACTTCTCGTTTTCTGAAAAACCAGAGCTGGTGCTGTCTGTGGGCTGAAACAGTCACCAGCCACATCCCTGTTCTGAGAGATGTCAGAACAGATAATAGAAATTGTAGTTGGGCAGTATTGAAGAAACTGGCATTCCAAGGGGTGTCCGCAGACATCAGTTAGTTACCTGTGTTTAACTAAGGAAAAGGAACAAAACAAAAAATGATTGCTACTTCTTTGTATCCTCAACAAAATCTAGCAAAGCACTGACAGGAGAATGAGTGTAGATATTAACAATGTTTAGGTGAATTTTCTTCTTTTCTTTTCATCTTATGTAGAAAGTCTCCAAAAGAGGCTCAATGACTTCTCAACCAATTGTAAAATCCTCAATTGGCTTAATGAACAATTTGGCTCATATATTCAATGGCAATATATGTGCTTTGAATAACTGAATTTAAAAAGCTAAATCAAATGGCTTTTAATCAGTATTAACTTTAAAGTACAGATTTGCTTTTGAAAAATTTTTTTATCCACTTGAACAGTTATTTTAGAGATGGACAGGTGCAGCCGGGGAAACTCACTTGATCCATCTGGGATGTGGGTTTATGGTAGGTGGCTCTATATTCTTTGCTCTACATAATGAAGAGCATGACATAAAAGATGGTCTTGTTAGGGAAGATTACAGGAGGGGCTTGGGAAGTAGAGGTCAGATCAATGCCACTGAACATTTTCACAAGAGAAATGATTAGAAATTATATTTCTAAAGTGTCCAGATGGATTTAAATGAGCTATTTAATGGCAACTCCTCCTTCCTTCACTTTGAGTAGACATGGCTTATATAACATAGTTTATCCTACCAAGTTGCTGCAAAAATTTGGGGATAATGTGTCATAATAAGATATTATGTATACTATTGGTAGTAGGTTACGTTAAAACTCAAGATCAAAGGACTAAACTTTCAGAAAGGATTGACTTACCCACTGTTAATTATAATACAGTACCCCCAAATTTAGTAGCTTAGAATAGCAAACATTCATTATGTCACAGTTTCTCTGAGTCAGAAATACATATACAGCTTAGCTGGATGCCTCTGGCTCAGCTAAACTGAGGTTGCAATCAAGCTGTTGGTTATACCCACTCATCCTTCCTTCTATCCATTCATCCATCCATTCATCCACCCCAGGCATTGATTTAAATGATGGGATATAGTAATGAACAAAACAACAAAAATTCCTGTCCCCATGGAGACTTGGTTCTGAAGGAAACAGACAATGAACAAGATAAATAAAATATATAATATGTTAGATAGTGACAAGGAGAAAATAAACATAGTGTAATTTTATAGTGTCTACCAGGAAAAGACCTGAAGGAAGTGAGGAAGTTAGCTATGATACTGAAGGAAAGAAAGGAAACAGCCACTACCAATAGGAGATGCAGTGTTTTTCTTTTTAAAAGAAAGGCAACAGCAGGCAGGGAAGGGCAGATATTTTAGGGTCTTAAATCAGTATACAGTCTTTGGCTTTTGCACTAAAATGGAAAGCCATCAGAGGGCTAAGCAGAGGAACGACAGGGTCTGACATATTTTAACAGCACCATTCTGACTCCTCTCTCATCATTACCCTCTTCACCATCAGTTAAACAATAATTTAGCTCTTACTGTGTGTCAGGTACCACTTTAAGCAGCTTGTAAATATTAACTTATTTAATATTTATGGTAGACAATGAGGTAAGTACCACTATTACATCTTTTTACAAATGGGAAAATAGTACTTGTCACATGATATTGTATTTTTCCCACTGCTGTCTCCCCCAGAAAACAGTGAATTCTGTGAGTCTGTCCCTAGTGCCTAGCTCATAGAAGGTGCCCAGTCCATGTTAGTGGAATGAATACTGATTGAAGGCTTTTCTTTCTCTGCAGCCCAAGAGTCCAGATCCATGCACATAGGAGATAGTAATGTGAAGGGAATGATGGGTCCTGGTAAGTGGCTCTTTTTTCTTCTTCTAGCAATTCCATCCTTTCCATTTTTTCACCTTCCTTGCTTCTACTCCCTCAGTGCCAAACCAAGCATGAAAGAACTCAGGCAAAATAAAGCATACTGGTTATTAAGATTCTGAGACATGTGCTGGAGTAGATCAGTGACTCAATTAAACCCAAGAACAGAGAAGGGGTGGGGAAGTTTAAGATCAAACCAGTATTCTTGATTCTTTCTGACTCCTTTCAGTGACAGTACTGACGAATTAACATTAACTGAGAACTCACAGGTGTATGTAGCATGACATAGTTGCATATGAATACACATTTTATAGTTTACTTCAGTGATTTTCAACCGTTTTCATCTTATGGCACACACAAACTAATTATTAAAATTCTGCTGTACACCAAAAAATATATTTTGCCTAACAAAAAATAGATCTAATTTTATTCATTCACACAGATTGGCTATTGTTGTGTTGGCTATTATCATTTTTTTAAATTTAACAATTTAATTCAAGAGAGATCAGGTATTGCATGTTTTTAAAATTTTTGTGGCACACTGGTTGAAAATCACTGGTTTACTTAATTAAAAAGTTATTTACTTAATAGACAATTCACCCAAATTTTATAACTTATTTAATCTTCCCTCACTCACTTACTCCTTCCTTTCTGCAACTCACCATCATCAGGACCAAGGGGGACAAGTTCCAAAAGCTGACACTGTCTTTGGCCCTTTCCATCTCTTTCTGTACTTCCTTCCTAGTGCTACAGGTACTTGATGTGCTCACCTGAAAGGAAGCAGTATGAGTCAATACATACTATACAGATTAATATTATTTTATAAATTTATTTTTAAAAACTTATTTAGTAGAGACTACGTATAAAGAGAAGATGTTGTACAGACCAGAAGCAGAGAGAGGTGATCCTTTGCAACTGTGGAGACTTTTAATCCTTAGTTGATATTTCATCCTACACAGGAGCATGATCTTTAAGAATTACTAACAAATACAATAAAAAAATAGATCTTGATGGCAAATGTTATTTTTCAGGAATGAACCCAACAACTCCAGAAACAGAAGAAAACCTCAAGCCTTGCCTCACAGCCGATATCCAGTCTAAGGGCCATGTGCCATCTGGTGTGTGGAGGCAGCCGAAGGAGGGGAAAGAATGGGGCGAGGAATATGTCACAAAAGACCACCCAGATAAACTCAAGGAAGTTGGCCAGGGCAGACATGGTTCCTTGGAAAATGTTTTATGTGAAACTTCTTTAGCTGGTAAGCCCCAAGGGGGAATGCAGGCTGAAATTTTAAAGAACACGATGACCTAAGGGCTAGAATCCTCGTAATTTAGATTCAGTGGACATATGAGACCACCTAGTACATAGTTTCCTTTTCAGATGAACTAGCCAAAGCCTTATAGAGGTCACAATGGCCAGCTGGGACTACCACCTTGATTCTGGGTATCCCCTCATTTAAAAAAAAAAAAAAAATATATATATATATATATTTTTAGTGCCTGGTCAATGTGGCTCAGGGTTTGAGCATCCACCCATGAACCAGGAGGCCATGGTTCGATACCCATTCAGGGCACATGCCTGGGTTTCAGGCTTGATCCTCAGTAGGGGGCTTGCAGGAGGCAGCCAATTGATTCTCTCTCATCACTGATGTTTCTTTCTGTCTCTCCCTCTCCCTTCCTCTCTGAAATCAATACAAATATATTTTGAAATATATTTTTTATTTATTTTTTTAAGGGAGGAGGAGAGAAAAAAAAATCTTCTTGCACTATGAACCGTAACCTCCTGGTTCATGGGTCAAAGCTCAACCACCGAGTCACACCAGCTGGGCAATGTTGAGCATCTTTTCATATGCTATTGCTTTCAATATCTTTGTATTGCTTTCTAACATTTATTTGATAGGGTTTTGGGGAGAAGTGGTTAACAATTCCTTCCTTGATTTGTTTTTAAAGCTAAAAGACAAACTGTGGCTCTGGAACTGCTTGAATCAGAAAGAAAATATGTCATTAACATCTCTCTGATCCTGAAGATCAAGGCAACATTCCAGGGGTCAGACGGAAAGAGGAATTCCAAAGAGAGAAGGTATCCATGTATTCATTGCCTTTGCTTTTCAGATTGATTAAGACTTAAGGTAAGTGTTTATTGTTTCTACTTTGGTAATTCTGGGACCTGTAGAGTTCCAGAAATAGTCTTTGAAAAGAGAATATGCAGCAACAGGAAGTAACCTCTGGTTTTCTAAGCTTTTTCGGAAGCCTCCATGTGTACTTTAAATACATCAGCTGAATGAAATACAGAACAGAATGAGAGCATTCCTTTTCCTTATTGGTGCTTTTCCCCATGCAAAACTGGAAATAAATATATTAACATTAACTACATTTCCTATAAAAATTGTAAGCTTTCAGGACTTTCTAGCCCTGTGGAAAAGTGAGCAGGGTGTGAAAAGAACACACACCATAACTACAATCTGGCACTCAAACCTGAGGTTGTCACGTCTTCTGAAGCCTATAAAATAAAACTTCGGGTTTTCCCTAGAAAAAAGCACAGTGCTCAAAAGCCTCTTCAGCCTGTTTCAAGGTATCCCTGCCCCTCACTGGAAGGGCAGAGAAGCCTGAGTGGGGCTGTTGCTCATTTGTTGGAGGATCACAGAAGTCGGGGTTCTTGGCTTTCTCTGGTCTGATTCATCCAGATAGAGAGAGCCACAGCCTCAGGATCAGTCTTGTATGAACATTTTGGGGGTGGGGTGGGGCAAAGTCAGCTCCATAGGATTGCCAATTAGCCTTACAAGCTAAACTTCAGGGCCACATCCATCAAGAACTCAAGTTGTATGCTGCAGGTCACCACCAAATGGTACATATTTTTCTTTTTAATTTAAATTCCTTATTGTTTAAAGTATTACATATGCCTCCTTTTTCCCCCATTGACCTCCACCCAGCCACTCCCACCCCCCAGCACATGCCTCTACCCCATCTACTGTCTGTGTCCACTGGTTATGCTTATATGCATAAATAAAAGTCCTTTGGTTGATCTCTTATCCCCCACCCCCACCTTGCCTTCCCTCTGAGATTGGATGGTCTATTCGATGCTTCTGTCTCTGGATCTATTTTTGTTCATCAGTTTATGTTGTTCATTATATTCCACAAATGAGTGAGATCATATGATATTTATCTTTCCCTGACTGGCTTATTTTGCTTAGCATAATGCTCTCCAGATCCATCCATGCTGTTTCAAGTGGTAAGAGTTCTTTCTTTTTTTATAGCAGCGTAGTATTCCATTGTGTAAATGTACCACAGTTTTTAATCCACTCATCTGCTGTTGGGTACTTAGGCTATTTCCAAATCTTAGCTATTGTAAATTATGCTATGAACATAGGGGTGCAACTATCCTTTCTGATTTCTTGGAATATATTCTTAGAAGTGTGATTACTGGGTCAAATGGGAGTTCCAGTTTTAATTTTCTGAGGAAAGTCCATACTATTTTCCACAGTGGTTATACCAGTCTTGCATTCTCAACAGCAGTGCACGAGGGTTCCTTTTTCGCCCAGCACTTGTCATTTGTTGATTTGTTGATGACAGCCATTCTGACAGGTGTGAGATGGTGCCTCATTGTTGTTTTGATTTGCATCTCTCAGATGATTAGTGACTTTGAGCATGTTTTCATATGTCTCTTGGCCTTCTGTGTGTCCTCTTTCGAAAAGTGTCTATTTAGGTCCTTTGCCCATTTTTTGATTGGACTGTTTATTTTCCTTTTGTTAAGTTGCATGAGTTCCCTGTAAATTTTGAAGATTAAACCCTTATCGGAGATAACATTAGCAAATATGTTCTCCCATGCAGTGGTCTTTCTTGTTTTGTTGATGGTTTCTTTTGCTGTGCAAAAGCTTATTTTGAGGTAGTCCCATTTGCTTATTTTCTCCCTTGGTTTCCATTGTCCTAGGAGCTGTATCGGTAAAGATATTGCTATGACATACATCTGATATTTTGCTGGCTATGGATTCTTCTAAGATTTTTATAGTTCCCCATCTTACGTTTAAGTCCTTTATCCATTTTGAGTTTATTTTTGTGTATGATTAAGTTGGTAGTCTAGTTTCATTTTTTTGCATGTCCAACACAATTTATTGAAGAGACTGTCTTGACTCCATTGTATGCTCTTTTTTAAAAAAATATATCTTATTGATTTTAGAGAGGAAGGGAGAGGGAGAGATAGAAGCATCAACGATGAGAGAGAATCATTGATTGGCTGCCTCCTGCATGCCCCCTACTGGGGATCGAGCCCGCAACCCAGGCATGTGCCCTTGGCCAGAATTGAACCTGGGACCCTTCAGTCTGCAGGCTAACTGATGCTCTATCCACTAAGCCAAACCAGCTAGGGCTCCGTTGTATACTCTTGCCTCCTTTGTCAAATATTAATTGAGCATAATGGCCTATATGTTTGTTCCTGTGCCAGTACCAGGCAGTTTTGAGAACAGTGGCTTTGTAATATAGCTTGATATCTGGTATTGTGATCTCTCCAACTTTCTTCTTTTTTCTCCAGATTGCTGCGGCTATTCAGGGTCTTTTTTTTATTCCATATGAATTTTTGGAGAATTTGTTCTAGGTCTATGAAATATGCCGTTGGTTTTTTAATGGGGGTTATATTGAATCTATAGAATGCTTTGGGTAGTATGAACATTTTAATGATGTTGATTCTACCAATCCATGAACACAGTATATTCTTCCATTTGTTTATCTCTTCCTGTATCTCTTTTTTCAATGTCCTGTAGTTTTCCGAGTACAGGTCTTTTACGTCCTTAGTTAAGTTTATTCCTAGGTATCTTAATATTTTTGTTGCAATGGTAAATGGGATTTTTTGTTTTGTTTTGTTTCTCTTTCTGTGTTTTTTTGTTTGTTTCTCTTTCATTATTGGTGTATAAAAAAGCCATACATTTTGGGTATTAACTTTGTTTCCTGCTACATTGCCAAATTCATTTATTAAGTCTAGTAGTTTTTTATGGAGTCTTTACGGGTTTCTATGTACAATATCATGTCATCTGCGAATAAGATGGCACATATTTAATTATCAAATTTGGTTATATCCAGCTGGGAAAGTTCAGGAGTTATTTGGGCTAATACTGGACTGGCAAGAGCTAAGTTATCAATTTGAAACTATAACTGGATTTCCCTTGATTGATTTTAGTTTATTTCCCTCATTATTTAAGTACTGGATTGTGAGAGTTGAAGTAACTTTGGAGGCTTTCCAAAGAATATGCTAACTACTCATGTTGACATAATTTCACTCCTAGTAGGGAACAGAAATAAAGTTGAGCACTTAATACTTTCATTGTTATGAAAAAGTTGCTTCTGGGAGTCAGGTCTGGATTATACAAAACAGTTAAGTAGGGTCAGTATGTTTTGCCTTCTTTCTTCCTCTGTTCTTCATCTCTTGGCTCACTTCCTCCACATTACTCCGATTTCAAATATCTTTATTAAATTAAAAAAACTTTAAGGCCTGTTTTCAATATTTGGTACAGAACCCACTGTAGGTCATTGCTCTTCATGTAACTTATGTGTTTCTGTGATACTTGATGGGAGCATTAGCCTTCTCTGGCCCCACCTTGAAATCTCAACTGTTATTCCAACCAAATTACCAGCTCTCCAACTCTGCAAGTACACTGGCCACAGTACAGCAGAAGGCAGTGTTCTCAAAAGAAGAGGAGGGAGGCAGAGAGGGAGGGAAAAAGAGAGGAGGAGAGACTGAGATGAGGCAGAGCAGAAGAGAGTCCCAGAGAGGCCAGGAGAGGAGAAAAAGAAAAAGATAATTCAATACAAGACAAATTACATAACCTATATAGACACCCACCCCATAGTCAGATCCCATCACCATGCCCGAATACCTTTCAGTGTCACACCAGCAATATTACACAAAGTCATTGGTAGCCTCTTGATGGGGAAAAACTCTGATCTAGCTCTCTTGCTGGTGCAGCGTTACATTCTTTCAGTTCAATCAGTTGTGCTTTCTTTTATCAGCTTTATGGTCTTCTCTCAGTCCAGTTGTATCTGGGCCACTCTCTGAATCTCTCTGCTCTGGACAGGGATTACTTATATCTTCCAAGTCCACTGCACCAGCCTAAGAGCTCAGATCAGGAAGCCTCTCCTATTGAGCTTCTGGATCAGTTGGCCTCACATATGTGGAGACTGGTGGCCCAGCAGGTGGAGGGGTGGCAGAGAGAAGTGGAAGGAATCCTTGTAACATAGTTCAATATACAATAGTATAGGAGCGATCAGGAAAGGGGTCTTTTTATATCCTGAGGATATCTGCTGTCAGGTGTACAAAGACAAATTTTTCTTTTTTAAAAAAATATTTTTTTATTGATTTCAGAGAGGAAGTGAGAGGGAGAGATAGAAACATCAATGATAGAGAGAATCATTGATCAGCTGCCTCCCACAAGCCCCACCACACTGGAGATAGACCCCACAACCCTGGCATGTGCCCTTGACCAGAATCGAACCCGGAACTCTTCAGTCCGCAGGTCGACGCTCTATCCATCAAACCAAATTGACTAGGGCCAAACTTTTATTTCTTAATCCTAAATGTAGATCTCTGACTCAGAATATTTTGAATAACTGGGAAAATGGGACCTACTGCACATATTCTTATAGGGTCTTTCCTTCTCCACACCTGGTTTGTGTGATCCTGTCTCTCTTCTGTTTCAAGCCTCTTCCCTGGCTCTTTACGGTACCTTGTCCAGCAGCACCTAGATTTGCTTCATGCTCTGCAGGAAAGGGTCCTGAAATGGCCACGCCAAGGAGTCCTTGGAGATTTATTCCTGAAATTAACAAATGATGAGGTAAGTTTTTTAAAAATGCTTTATAAATTTGAATTATATTCATCGTGTCTCCCTCGTCTACTTCTCTTAATAGAGAATCTAAAATCAGTGAATTTCAGAATTAAAGGAACTGCTAAGATCTGGTCTAACCTCCTCATGCTACAGATAATAAAATAAAGTTCAGAGAACTTAAGACTTTGCTAAAACCACCCAGCTAGCTGTGACTAGAACCCGTTTCCTCACTTTCAGTTTATCACTTTCCACTGTACTATAACTGCTGCCATTGAACATGCACGTGTATGTACATATATGTATTTGTGTATAAATATATGCATGTACATATAAATCCATACATATAAAATAAATATGTGAAGGTTTGTATATAGGTATGTACTTTCACTTACAGTTTCCTTAGAGATTTGAAAAAATGTGATGGGCAGCTATTTGTCTGGAATATTTTTTGTTTTCACTTGGAGAGGGTCTTAAGTTTCAAATTTCTATGTGGTTCTACAAATTAAATATGATCCAGGTTAGAAGTTGCAAACTCAGATGCCTACAAAGTTAGGCAGTGATATAAATGAATAGAAGTAAACTGAGTTTAATACAATATGGACTGTTGGGAAGTGAGTTTAAGTGGAGCACATATGCTTTGCTACAAGAAATAGCTACTCACCTTTATCCAATTATTATGCAGGGGGAAAAAGACTCGAGTTGCCAGATCTGATATTTTAAGAGCAGATGGAAATCCAGAATGTTGTGTGAAATTTTAGAAACACTATGGAGGATAATTAAAACTGGTCTGCAAGCCAGATTTTGCCGGCAGTCAACCTCTATATATCAAGGATTGCGGATAATACAAAGTTTACAAATTGTCTAGTTGTATAGATTTGACTTTTTTCCCATATTACTTGTACTCATTTGTATTAGTGTGCTTTCTTGGGCTGAGAATTGTTATTTCTGTGGGAATATAACTTTGGAAGCTGAGAATTGTTTTCCTGGAGGTATATTGCATAGGTGAACATGCAATTAGTGGGAAAAAGTTGAGAACCATTGGTCTAGCCACTATGAAGTGGGTTGGACAAAGTTCCTCATTTGGATATAGATGACTGAAGTTAAAAGTAATTTTAGGAGACTGGATGAAAGAAGGTGAAGGGATTAGCCAAAGAACATATATGCATAGCCTATGAACACAGTATGGTTAGGGCCAGAGGCAGGTGTGGGGCGGGCTGGGTGGAGGTGGGTAAAGGAGGGGCAGAATGGGAGACAACTGTAATAATGTCAACAAATAAAAAATAAAAATAATTTAAAAAGTAACTTTAAAACAAAATATCCATTTTTGTCATTAAGCAATTTAAAGTACTTTTTCAACTTAAGTAATTCCTCTTCTCTGCCTTGGTTTATCATTTCACTTTCTCTCATTAAAGTAGGAATATTGAGTTTTGGCTCCCAAGTACATAGGGATATCTACCTTAAAACCAAAAAGATTTTTTTAAAAAAGATGAAAAACAAAAACATATTAATGAACATATTAAATGAATAATTAAGCTAAATCTCTGCAAAGTGCTTCTTTTATATATATATATGTCTATAAAAAAGTTATTATCATTCCTGTTTTCAGGTTCTTACTATGCATTTTTGTATTTGTTTTCAAGAATAATTTCTTAGATTATTATGTTGCCTATCTGAGGGACCTGCCTGAATGCATCTCTTTGGTTCATGTTGTTGTTCTGAAGGAGGTAAGTTCACTCTACCTGTGCACTGCCTTTTGGTTACATGTGTACTATATGATGCTGCTCATCTTCCCAGGAAATACAGCAAATGCACTCTGAGCTTGTCCTCAGGTTGGGAATGGCTTGAACAGAGCCACTGACTCTCCTCCCTGTGGTTAAAGAAGCCCACTCAAGGATCAGTACCATTGCTTTGGTCCTTGCCACTGAAAGTTAGGCAAAGTAAACAGGTTTTCTAAGCTATAGCCTGCATGCTGTATGAGGGTTTTTGTTTTGTTTTTTAGGCTCAGACAATATGAATCTGAACTTATGTAATCTAAATATTAAACTTAAGTCATTCTGTAACTGTCAGTTTCTAAGATTATAAAGTGATTCTAGTCATGTAGCTTTAAGAATTTCTAATGTAGCCCTAGCTGGTTTGGCTCAGTGGATAGAGTGTCAGCCTTCAGACTGAAGGGTCCCAGTTCGATTGCGGGCACGATCCCCAGGAGGGGGTGTGCAGGAGTCAGCCCATCAATGATTCTCTATCATCATTGGTGTTTCTATCTCCTTCTCCTTCTCCCTTCCTCTTTGAAATCAATAAAAATATATTTTAAAAAAGAATTGCTAATGTACTAGTAATGCTATATTAGGTGCTCAACACACACATATAAGTATATAACAATTCTAGTTATTTTAGGTTAATAGGAAGAAACCATAATAGAAGCCCTAAAGTTAAGAGTTAATCAAGTTTCGTAAGAGGTGAGGTCTTAATTTTCTATATTACCTCACTACTCCCAACCCAGTATAATGCCTACCACATGTCAGTACTCAGAAAATATTTGAGAAAGGGAAAGGAAAGGAAGGGAAGAAGCATCGAGAAAGTCCAACATGTTTCCTGCTGCCAAGCCAGCTGGCCAGTTTCTAATCATATCCCTTTACCCACTCTCATGAGACTCCAATCCACCCCCAGTGTTTATTAGCAAGCCATTGTAATGATTACTTGTTGGAGAACCTTAATGAATTCATTCAAGTTAAATATAATTTTGTTTGTTTGTTAATCCTCACCTGAGGATATTTTTCCATTGGTGTTGAGAGAGTGAAAGGAAGGGGGAGAGACAGAGAGGAAAACATTGATGAGAGAGAAACACATTGATTGGTTGCCTCCCATAAGCACCCTGACGGAGGCTGGGGATCGAGAATGCAATTGAGGTACAAGCCCATGACCGGAATTGAACCCGGGACCCTTCAGTCCACAGGCGACACTCTATCCTCTGAGCCAAAACAGCTAGGACTTAAACATAATTTATTAAATGCCCACTTTTGTGTAGCGCTATGCTAATATCTGGGGGTGGGATGAATGGGGTAGTTTGGAAAGTTGGGTGGATTCAAATGAAGTATATGATACCCTCCCTGCTAGAGAAGAGTTGTCTCCTTGAGCATGTCCTTGAACAAGTGACCGACCCAATAAGATCAATGCTTTATCTCACTCTAGAGCAATGGTTCTCAACCTTTTTAATGCTGCGACCCTTTAATACAGTTCCTCATGCTGTGGTGACCCCCAACCATAAAATTATTTTCGTTGCTACTTCATAACTGTAATTTTGCTACTGTTATGAATCGTAATGTAAATATCTGTGTTTTCCGATGGTCTTAGGTGACCCTGCTAGCGGTTCTCAACCCACAGAACTGCTGCTGTAGAGCCTAAGACCATCGGAAAACACAGATATTTACATTACGATTCATTAACAGTAGCAAAATTACAGTTATGAAGTAGCAACGAAAATAATTTTATGGTTGGGGGTCACCAACATGAGGAACTGTATTAAAGGGTTGCAGCATTAGAAAGGTTGAGAACCACTGCTCTAAAGGAAGAAAATGCTCTGGGAGTAAACCTTTTCTATTTTGCTGGGACTGACACTGGGGTTTGCAGCCAGAGCTGGAGGGACATTGAAGAATGGTTCTATCTTTCTTTCATTCAGGGTGATGAAGAGATTAAATCTGACATCTATACACTGTTTTTTCATATAGTCCAGCGCATCCCTGAATATTTGATACATCTGCAGGTAGGCATGTCTGGGCAAGCTCCCGAAGCGATTTTCAGGCTAACCTCTTGTTTTTGGGTTTCGAGAAACACTGTCAGGGATCAGGAAGGAATAATTAATATTTGTAAGAAGTATTTAAATACCTTAAGACTGTTATGATTTCCCCTTCCCTACCTTGTGGTATGAGCTAAAATCTCAATCTCAAAATGTGCTTGGTTCATGATGCCAGTTTTTGATGTTCTATCTTCATTTACCAGCAATCTCCACCTCTGCTGATCCAGGATCTTTCTATAGCAGCTCCTGCTAGACTCTGAGTACCTATTCAGTCCATTCTACCTTGATTCTACAGCCATCTAAATATGTCCCCTAGTCCCCACTCCCCCCACCTTAACCCCAGTGCCTAAGAACTATCTATGTAACCTGCCCACGTAACTCTACCTACTTTTTTTGGCTTGATTCCAAGGGTTCACCATACATTGTTTCTGTCTTATGTCACAGAAGAAGTATGAAGAAACTCATGAACTGACTTCTTCACACCCTTTTCTCACAGGACTTGTCCACCTTGAAGGAAGTAGAGTTGAGAAAGAGGCTCACCAACACCCTTACCAGTCCCTCTTCCTTCCACCCATTGTCCTGGTTTATTTGCTGACTGATCTAAGTAATTCAATGAAGTATCTTAGAAATGCTTGGGATTTATCTCAGATAGAAGTGGCCCAGTATTAATAACAAAAGACCTTCTATTGTATGTGGCTTTTGATCTTAAAATCATTTTCTCACAGTAATTATTTTCTTTAATCCTTTCAACAGTCTCATGAAATAGGTATCATTATGACCACTTCTTAGATAAGGAAATGGAGAGCCAAAGAACTTAAATAACTTGCCCAGTTAACACACCCAATAGATGAAAAAATTTAGGACCAAAACCCAGGTCTTGCAAGGAGTATGATAAATAAGAGCCCCAGTTCTATTGGCTGACTTGAGTTCCGATCCTGGCTCTGCTTCTAACTAGATGTGTAACCTAATGAAGACTAGTTGACTTTGCTATGTACCCTGATTCCCTTGTTAAATGAAAATGATAATGGTACCTATCTAATGAGGCTATGGTAAAAACTAAATGAGAAAATATATGTGCAGGCTTAGAGTTTGGCAGTAGGGAGTACTCAATAAATGTTAGCTCTTCCAAATTCAAGTTGCATGAATGTTCCACTACCTCTCAGTAGGCAATGTAATAGGAGCAACCACCAAGCCAGCCTTGATCATAAAACATCACTCCTCTTCCAGAGTGTCTTGGTATTTCACATTTTCACCAGTGGTCTGACTCCTATGAGTCTTATAAATATTGCTTTTTCAACAGTAATTGTTAAAACGGCTCCATTACCTCAAGAGATCTAATTAATAGATCCAACTTTTCAGATGGAATTATCCTATGTTCACATCCAACTCAAACAGGAGAAATAGTGACTATTTTTTCCCTTTGGTGTGATGGACAAAGAAAACAGCAAGTTTGACTTTTCAGCTTATAATTAGATTGGCCATATGTATTGTTGTTTTTAATAAATGGCTACCAAACTCTCATAGCACATCAAGGCAAGGTACAGAAGAAACAAAACAACTTTTCATTCTAATTATGCAATGCTGCTTCTTTTCCTTCATCCAGAACGTCCTGAAGTTCACAGAGCAGGAACACCCTGACTATTACCTACTTCTGGTGTGTGTTCAGCGCCTTCGAGTATTTATCTCACACTACACCTTGCTGTTTCAATGCAATGAGGATTTGCTTATTCAGAAACGGAAAAAGCTCAAGAAGTAAGGTTCTGATGGTGCAGTATAGAGGGTTGATCAAAGGCTTCTGAGAACAGGATAGAAACAATGTGGGTGTCTGTAACAAGTAACCATATTATATGTTAAGTGACTAAAATGCAGTGACAGGAAGTAGAAGAAAGAAGGGGAGGGAAGAGAGGTAGCAAAAGAGGCTAGAATACGTAGGCACCTACTACCTGGTGGAAATTAGAAAAATAGGCACGTTCAGTCTAATGCCTATACAGACCCCCCCTTACCTCATGTTGACTACCACAAAAATAGTTGTTCCCCTAAACTTGCCAGGTTTAAAAATACAGTTTAAAGGCCAGCATGTGGTTTCTTTCATTAATTCAACAGATATTTATTGAGCGCCTATTTGTGTTTATCAGGTACTGTTCTATACAGAATATACTGCAATAAAAAATACAAAAATCTTTGCCACATGGAACTTACTTTCTAGACCTGGACATCCAGCTAATAAATAAGCTAGATGCTGATAAGTGCTATGGATAAAAATAAAACAAAGTAAGGGAGGGGATGGTGGTTGAATAGATGTCATGCTAAGGAACAGGAAGATTAGGGAGAATCAGGGCTTCAGAGAGAATAGAAGCAACCAATAGCAGAGTTTCCTAATGACCTAGATTTCCTTCAACCTCATCACATCTCAATAAGGAAAACTGAGCCTGTGGGTACTTTCAGACAAGAAAAAGGTGCTATCTTCCAAGCCATGGCTCCTCTAATGGAGGACATCTCTCTATACCATCCCTTTCCTACTCAATTCAGTCAATTAATCAGCATCATTACTCTTGCCTGATACCCAGCTTGTACCCTATTATGTAAGCAATCCAGTATGTAGAGGGCCCTGGAGAGAGAACTTTACAGCTGAGCTTCATCTGAGAAACATTGTTTTCCTATCTTTCTTGACATTATCTGTGTGTTCAGAGAGCCAGTTTCCCACTGTATACTCCGAGATTACTTCCATTCTATTAGGTCATCCATGGCGAAGCTGTATAAAGGGCTGGCTTCCCAGTGTGCCAATGCTGGGCAAGATGCTTCCCCCACTGCAGGCCCTGAGGCTGTCCGTGACAGTGGGATCCATTCCGAAGAGATGCTGCAACCCTACTCTTCTGCTCCAAGTTCTGGCCCTGCTATCACGTAAGCATCTGTTGCTGTGGAAAGGTTAATGACAATGCCTTGAGGTCCCAGGTGGTCCATGTGGGGTAGCTGGCCAGCCTGGATTAGGAGTATGACCAACAGAACTCCTTCCTCCTTCTTGCCCCATCAAGCCTCTATGTGACAGGCAAACAGCTGACCCAATGTTTGTATCTTAGAGGAAGGCACTAAGAATGCTAAAGGGCAGGCCTAGAGGCTTGAGGTTACTCCCAACAACTTGACTGCGGGTAACCATCCTCTATATCTATACCTATAGCATAGGTCTCCGGATTTGAACAACGACAGTACGAAAAGAGTGCCACAGGAAGACAGGAAGGCATTTTACAACCCCTCAGAAGAATGGCAACTTCCCCACTTAAGGTCTCCAAAACATAGCGTGGAGGGAAAGGGAATCCCAGTCAGGGGTCAATGAAAAAGACTGGGCTCTGAGGAGAAGAAACAGGTCTGAGCCCTATTTGGTTCAGTGGATAGAGCATCGGCCTGCAGACTGAAGGGTCCCAGCTTTGAGTCAAGGACACATTCCTGGATTGCGGGCTCCATCCCCAGGAAGCGGCATGCAAGAGGCAGCAAATCAATGATTCTCATCATTGTTGTTCTTCTCTGTCCCCTTCTCCCTTCCTCTATGAAATCAATAAAAACTTTATCTATATCTATATAAAAATAGGTCTGAGGTGATCCAGAAAGAACTTTGTTCAGCCTTTCCCAATTCTCCTTGAAGTTTTCTCAGAAAGTGACTACATAAGCCCTTCCTCACTTAGGATGGCTTCTCCGAAAGCTGTTCTGAGCAGTGGATGGATTTGACAGTCTTTCAAGGTCTCTGCATACAACCTTCTAACACACTAAGCTGAATTCTCATTCTGCAAACTTCTTGATGATCTTTTATTTATTTTTAATAAATCTTTATTCAGACTATTACAATTGTTTCTCCTTTTCTCCCCCACAGCTCCCCTCCACCTGGTTCCCACCCCACCCTCTGCCCTTACCTCCCCCCTCATTGTCCTCATCCATAGGTGTACGATTTTTGTCCAGTCTCTTCCTGGCCCCCCCATACCCCTTTCCCCCTGAGAATTATCACTCCACTCCCTTTCTATGCCCCTGATTCTATTATATTCACCAGTTTGTTCTGTTCCTCAGGTTTTTAATCCACTTGATTTTTAGGTTCACTTGTTGATAGATATGCATTTGTTGTTCATAATTTTTATCTTTACTTTTTTCTTCTTCCTCTTCTTAAAGAATACCTTTCAGCATTTCATATAATACTGGTTTGGTGGTGATGAACTCCTTTAGCTTTTTCTTGTCTGTGAAGCTCTTTATCTGACCTTCAATTCTGAATGACAACTTTGCTGGGTAATCTTGGTTGTAGGTTCTTGCTGTTCATCACTTTGAATATTTCTTGCCACTCCCGTCTGGCCTGCATAGTTTCTGTTGAGAAATCAGCTGATAGTCGTATGGGTGCTCCCTTGTAGGTAACTGTTTTTCTCTTGCTGCTTTTAATATTCTTTGACTTTTGCTCTTGGCATTTTAATTACGATGTGTCTTGGTGTGGTCCTCTTTGGATTCCTTTTGTTTGGAGTTCTCTGCACTTCCTGGACTTGTAAGTCTATTTCTTTCACCAGGTGGGGGAAGTTTTCAGTCATTATTTCTTCAAATAGGTTTTCAGTATCTTGCTCTCTCTCTTCTTCTAGCACCCCCATAATTCTGATGTTGGTACACTTGAAGTTGTCCCAGAGGCTTCTTACATTATCTTTAACTTTTTGGATTTTTTTTTCTTTTTGCTTCTTTGTATTTCAATTCTTTGACTTGATTCTTGCGTCCCTCTAGTCTGTTGTTGGGTCTCTGTATAGTATTTTTTATTTCAGTCAGTGAATGTTTAATTTCTAGTTGGTCCTTTTTCATATCTTCGAGGGTCTCATTATATTTATCAGCCTTTTCTAGGATATTCTTGAAAAGCCTTATAACCGTGGTTTTGAATTCTATATCCAGTCATTTGTTTTCCTCCATTTCTTTCGTTTTTGATCTGTTTCTTTGTCGCTGCATTTTCACTGCTTCCCTGAGTTGGTAGGGTAGCTTTGTGTGCTAGGTTTCCTGTATGGCCCAGTGGGTCGGCTTCCTCAGTTAACCTGAGGTGGACACTGTTGGTGCACCCCTTTGTGGGCTGTGTGTACAGCCTTGTTGTAGTTAAGTCTTGATTGTTGTTGGTATCACTGGGAGGAATTGACCTCCAGGCCAGTTGGCTGTGAGGATCAGCTGTGTCTACACTGGGAGAAGTTCGGTGTTGGAGACAGCCTTATAGGATTAGACTTGCCAAATTGCAAAAGCCTCTGTGCTCAGCTTGGATGGGGTGGAGTCTCAGGGCAGAGCAGACAGTCTTGGCTTCCCATCAGCCCTGCCCTTGCGCACACACGCGTGCGCCTCTGGATCTCTGCCTTCCCTGGCTCCCAAGCCTCCGCCCGAGAGTCCAGATTCCCCCAGCAAGAGCGTGGGTCCCTAGGGGCTCGCCTGGAACTGGGGTTCAGTGCAGTCAGAACTGGGGCTCAGTGCAGTCAGGAGCTTCCGACTCCTTTCCCCTAGGGAAAGCCTGTGGCAACCTCAGCAGTCTTTGTGCGCACTGGCGCGCGTGCTCTCCTCCAGATCCCTGCCGGCTGTGGCTTCCCCCGGATCTCCGAGTGCCTTTCTCTCTACCTGACAGTCCAGACTCCCCCTGTATGAGCCTGGGTCCACGGGGTTTCACCCTGAACTGGGGTTCCGTGCAGTCAGAACTGGGGTTCCATGCAGTCGTGGGATTCCTTCCCCCTCCCTCCAGAGAAAGTCAGCCAGGCTCTCAGCCGCCCTTCCTCTTTGCGCGCACAAAGACCCTTTGCGGTACCTCAACCCTTTGCCATTCCTCCAGTTCTCCGTGAGCTTTTCTCTTTCCTTCTAATTGTAGAATTTCCACTCAGCCAGCTTTCCTGTGGTTCTGGATGGTGTCCGTTCTGTCTTTTAGTTGTAGTTTTGAAATTGTTGTGCGGGGCAGCAGTTTAGGTGTTTACCTATGCCGCCATATTGGTTTCTCTCTGATCTTTAAAGTAAGGATTAGACTGTGTCTATATCTGGAACTCATTTTATTTCTGAAAGATAAGGATAAAGTCAACTTGGCTGCTTTTGGAACCAGGACATCTGGAAGGATAAGGAAAACCAAAACTCAAAATTCTAAATCCCCACTTTACCAAATATAGACAATTTCTGCTTTGGATTTTATTCTTTTTAAAAATACATATATTTTTACTGATTTCAGAGAGGAAGGGAGAGAAGGGAGAGACAGAAACATCAATGATGAGAGAGAATCATTGATCTTCTGCCTCCTGCATGTTCCCCACCGGGGATAGAGCCCGCAACCCACGCTGGTGCCCTTGACCAGAATCGAATCCAGGACCCCTCAGTATGCAGGTGGAAGCTGAGCAAAACTAGCTAGGGCAAGAGAGGAGAGAAAAGAGTTACCTTGGGGCCCTGACACGTGGTGGGGAGGTTCAGAGCTTGGAAGTGGGGAGTGATGACCATCCCTGGCCCACCAGCCAACTCTACGCAGTGCCTCCGTGCTCAGGCGGATACTTCAGGCATCCCCTTTTCAGCAGGTCATTTTCACTCTCCCACTTGAAAGCGCCAGGGCTCATGGGAGCTTGGTAGGCAACACATATAGGTGCTTGGGAGGGGCAGAGAGGAGAACTGGCAGTTTTGCGCCTCAGCGGCCTCAGGCTTCGTGTTGCTCCTGGCCTGCGCTGCTCGGTGAGAGGCCCACGCTAACAACCCATAAGCACACCTCTTTTGTACTGTTTCCCCTTTCAAGGCATTTGATGGCCCCCATGAAGAAAAGCCAACAGCAGCAAAGCCTGATGGACAGCATGCAGCCCGGGAAGCCCAGTGACTGGGAGATGGAGGGCAGGAAGCACGAAAGGCCCGAGAGTCTCCTGGCGCCGGCGCAGTTCTGTCCCGCCGAGCAGGATGTGAAGGCGCTCTCCGGGCCCCTGCAGTCCATCCCGGAGATGGACTTCGAGCCTTCGCCCGCCGAGCCCTCTCTAGGTAACGTGGAGCGCTCCCTGCGCGCCCCGGCCGAGCTGCTGCCCGACGCCCGCGGCTTCGTGCCCTCGGCCTATGAGGAGTTCGAATATGGCGGCGAGATCTTCGCGCTGCCCGCGCCCTACGACGAGGAACCCTTCCAGGCGCCGGCCCTCTTCGAGAACTGCTCGCCCGCCTCCTCCGAGTCCAGCCTGGACATCTGCTTCCTGCGGCCTGTCAGCTTCGCCATGGAGGCCGAGCGGCCGGAGCACGCGCTGCAGCCGCTGCCCAAGAGCGCCACGTCGCCAGCGAGCAGCAGCGGCGCCTACAAGCTGGAGACGGCGGCGCAGGCGCACGGCAAGCCTAAGCCGCTGAGCCGCTCGCTCAAGGAGTTCCCGCGCACGCCGCCCGCCGAGGGCGTGGCCCCGCGCCTCTACAGCACGCGCAGCAGCAGCGGCGGCCGCGCGCCGCTCAAGGCCGAGCGCGCCGCGCAGGCGCACGGCTCGGCCGCCGCCGCCGCCGCCCGCGGCGCGCCCAGGACCTACTTCCCCCAGCAGAGGTCCCAAAGCGAAAAGCAGACCTATTTGGAAGTAAGGAGGGTAAAGTAAAACCAAACCCAAACCCGGGCCTAGATGTCCAGGGAGCAGCCTGGCCTCGCCTGCAGCGTTGAGGGGGCCTTGCCAGGTGGGGAGCAGCCTCCAGCTATTAAGGCAGATGCTGGGGTACAGGCTTGTCCTGACCTCAGTTGCCCTCAAAGGAGAGTGTTAGCATCTGTCCTGCACTTGGCACCGAGACACAACTGGCGTGCCATACATGTATATGTATGACGGCAAAGAGATCTAAAAGACATAGAGTCTTCTTACACTTGCTTACACCGTCACCCCCACACCCACTGAAAAAGTTAGGGGTCTCCTCTGCCTTCCTGCACAAGCTGTAGCACCTCAGGGTGCTTCACTTTCAAAGCATTGCAGGCAAGTCCCCGCCTGTTTCTTCCTTTGTCGGTTAGGCACACACGCCTCCTCGTATAAATGTTCAAAATATCCAACACTGCCACTTCACTCTACTTCCTGACCCGTGTCAGCTTGTGTGTAGCTCGGGAAGACACGAGTTGCCTTGCCTCACTGTGGACTCCCTGCAAAGTTCATGGCAAAGACAAGTTGATTTCCTGTTGCTTTCCTTTTGACTGGAAACAGGTGTCACGTGACTTTGCAGGCTCCAGTGGAACGGAGACAACACAAAATAGTCAAGGAAGCATTGATTCACCAGCTGGCCTCCATGTCAATGTTTAGTATTTTGATATCTGACCTTGGTCTGAAGGTTTTGGGACATTTAAAAGAGGTCAGACCCTAGTCTTTAGTGTTCTGTCTCTTAAGAAAGAAAGGCAGTGTGCTTTTTGCAAAGAACACCAGACTAGGTGTCAGGAGATCAGTGTTCTAGTCCTGATTCCACTGCCAAATAGCTGTGTGCTTCTGGTCAGGTCGTTTGGCTTCTCTGTGCTTCCAGTTTTCACATCTGTAAAAATAAGACAATATATACCTTTCCTACATCACAGTGCTGTTGTGAGGATCAGGCCAAATAAGATAAACTTTGTCAATATGCTTTTCAAAATATGGAATGCTATACAAGTACAAGATATTATCAAGATCATGATTCCAAAGAAAGATTTTCCTTCAACTATTAATAGACTTAGTTTCTATAAATAGGCCCTAAAAGCCCATTTCTCAAAATGTAGTTCTTGGGCCAGGAATGAATGCATTACCTACCTGGGAGCTTGTTATAAATGCAGAATGTGGGCCCCATCCCAGACCTACTGAATCAGAATCTGCATTTTAGCAAGATTCCTAGATGATTCATATAAACATTAAGTGCAGTTGGGCAGGAGCATACCTTACACCACTGCTTTTCAAAATCTAAGTGCATAGCTCCAGAGATTCTGGTTCAGAAAATCTGGGTGAGGCTTAGGGACCTATATTTTAAATAAAGGCCCCAGTTGATCCTGTAGCCCCAGGACCACACTTTGAGAAACACCACACTAACCCATCAAGATGTTGGTCTCCATGGTTTAGTTTTGAATCTTAGTAGAATATCAGAGAATCTCTGGATCTGCTACTACAATCCCAAGTTAAGGTCTCAAATTCAAACCCATATGTTTCTTGAAAAAAAAAAATTCATCCCCGATCTTTGCTTCTCTATCAGCAAGCAGTTAATCCATCTAATTCATTAAATTTTCAGAGTGGTTTTTGTTTTGACTTCTTGGGTTCAAAACAAATAAATTAAACATCTATTTTTGTTTGCTTTAAATTGCAGTTACCTTTAAGTAAATATTTTGTTCAGATGGAACAAATATATATGCATATCTATTTTATTTAGCACAAATAACAGTTAAAAAGAAACTAGAGAGTTCACAAAAGATAGAGCCTTATTTTTACTTTACATTCCAACTTCCATGAACTAAGAATTTTAAAAACTGTATTAAAGGCATATGTGCAGGTTGGAAATATTAATATTTACTTTTGAACAGATGTGACCTCTTAAAAACTCCCTCTTTTATGTCTAAAATGAAGATTTAGGAAAATTAGTTTAAAACTAGTATTACAATCAAGCAGCTTTCTTGTTTTGTGGAAAGAGAAACCTACCTAGAGCTGTGAGGGTCCTACATCTGGTTTCCCAGCAAGGTAGTATTTGTGCCAGAAGAAGTTAATCTCTATACTCTTTAAACATTTGCCAATTTCCTTTATTTCCTGGTGTGCAATTATTGTTATATTATATAGGATTACGATATAGACTCTAGACTCTTTGCCTTGATACATAGAAAATACTTCTACACTCAGCAGAAAATATCCTCTTTTCAACTACTAATTTCTTAATTAGCCTAGGTTTGCTGTAGTTGGAATAGGGTATCCACCATTAGTCTTTGGGGGGTGGAAGAGGAAAGTGACCGAGCTAAAAAAAATGTCCCACAGTCAGGATAGATGTTAACTATGGAACAGAGTGAAAAAAAAATCCCTCTTTTGTGTTTTCAGGAGATGCATTTAGAAGACACCACCAGATTCTGTCCAAAGGAAGAAAGAGAAAGTGAACAAACATCTTTCAGCGATCAAAACCCCAGACAAGACCAGAAAGGGGGCTTTCGCAGCTCCTTCCGCAAGCTCTTTAAAAAGAAGTGAGTAGCCCTTAGACAAGACAGCATTGTAACTCATTTCCCTTTGGGCTAAGTCCTGAGGTTTTAAAAGTAATAAGTATGGAGTAGCCTGGTTTCACACAACTGCTTCAAGCTCAGTGCCTGCTCCCAGTAGCCACAATTCATGCAGGTGAAGATGTTTCTCGTTGTCATCTCCTAGAGTAAAAGCAAACTCAGCTCTGTCCTCTGCCTCTTCTATCTTTTAGCCCTACTTCCTTGTTCCCAAAGTCATGTGTCCTGAGCGGGGTGAGCAGAGGAGGTCCCCTGGGAAATGAGCTGGTGACAATGAAATTCCTTTTAGACTGGGAGGAGTGGGATCCACTATGGGAGTTGGGTGCAATGGAAAGTTTCCTAAGGCATCTCAGCACTTCTGCCTGTAGGGCCTTATGGTACTGTTTATTGGGACTTACAGTGTCTTCCCTATCTAAAATGATTGAATAGATTTGGCTTGGGCCTTAGTTAAAAAATCACTGTAATGGAGTTTCTACACTCCATAGGCGGCAAAAACAAGCCATTTCTCTTCTCCGGTCCTTCTTTTAGGCCAGCACTTACCATCACTGTCTTACATACTGGGAGACAGTGGTCTAATCCCTGCATGAAATGTAAGGAACATACTATGTCTAGTCCAGCCATTGCACACCTGAGAAACTGTAGTCTCTATTTCCACTGGTCCTCAGGCCTCCTTCACTCTTCCTTAGAGAGATTTTCCCTGCGGCTTAGTTTTTCTTGGTGGAGGAGGTTCTTGCAGTTTTAAACAGTAAGTCTTCATATTCTAGTGGATGGAAAAGTTAACAGCATTATTGCTGCCTTTGGAGAGTTTCTAATACATGAGGAAGCACAGGAAAATCACATTCTTAAAGGTAGAGGTTCCTGGCTGATTTAAATAATGAATTATCTTGAGGAAAGAATTGGGGGCAGGCCTGGAGTGAGGACTTTTTTTTGACATTTTGTCTAATTCTTCTCCCTTGGGGAGGGTGGTGCTGAGATCAGTGGGTCTCTGCTGGTCCTCACCTGTTGTTACTGGAAGAAGGGGAAATAGGCAGAGACAGAAACATGACTCAATCAGAAATAGCCCTACTCTGCAAAGTCCCCTTTCAGTTTCACTAAGGCAGCCCCATGCGTGACTTTTGCTGGATCCCCTTGATTTAGGGTGAGGAGTTAAGAATTGTATTTCTCTTTAGGATCACAGACTTAGTGCCTACTTGTGTTAAGTGTGGCAAGGGTGGTGAAACCCGGAGGCTGACAACTCCCCTGCCTGACCTTGGGATTTAGGTTCCTAAATCCTTCTAAGGACTCCCAATTCCTAAGGGCACTGAACCTTTGTCCTTTTAACCGCAGTATTCCCAAAATACACAGCCACTTTTTGCCCGCTGCCGTTTATAATGACTGGGTACTGTCTGTTGGAAAGCAATGAGCCCTGGATCCACCACTGGTTTCTTTACAAATTGCCATGTTTTGGAGAGATGGAAGAAAATGCTGTGCAGTTACCTGAGGCAGAGAGAATAGATCTGTCCTGTCTGTGTCCAGGGGGCAGAACGAGGAGCAACGTGTGAGAGGAAGAACTTTCTAAACATGCAACTGCCTAGAACTGGAGCTGGCAGCCTGGGGAGGGAGTGGGTTCTCTTTAGTAGAAGGTAGATGACCCTGGTCAGGGACGTTATGACAAGGATTCCCACCCTGGGGAGAGATTGTCCAGGATCGTCACCTGAGTCATGTCCAGTGCTGTAGTTTGACTACACTAGCTGTAGTTTGACTTTGTTGTGGGTCAATCTGCATCATCACATCTTTTTAACATCAGACACAAGTAATTCATGTGGCCTCGGGACCCATAATTTTAAAGACTCACCGTGTGGAAGACCCGATTTTATCTCTCTATAGCCCCTTGACAGCCCTCAATACAATGCTGAGGACTTGCTGTGTGGACTCTTCAAATTCATGTTGGTTCATTGCTTCCAGTCATCTTGCAACTTTTTGGGATCCTTCTTAGAGATCCCAAATGGATCCCCTTACTCCTCTTATCTGTTCTCTTATATCAGTCCCTCCTGCATCAATCATATTGCTGCCACCATACTTTGTATTTAAATTTTGAAGCGTTATAGGAATGGCCACACATCTGGCTGCTTCCTCGGGCAGGCTTTCCTGGCTTTTTACCTCTGTTGTAGGGCTGTGAGCACCACCCGTTGATGCTTGCTTATCGCCTTCTGTCCAGGGTACCACAATGAGCACTTTGGGGGTTTGGCCTGGGATCAAGAAACAGCTTGAGTGACTTTTCCTGAGTATTTCCCTCCAAAAACCATGGGAAATTTGCTTCATTATGCTAAGGCAGTGGTCGGCAAACTCATTAGTCAACAGAGCGGCAAACTGCGGCTCACTGTGCTAAGGGAAAGAGGAATGATAAGGAAGCCCCAGTGTAGCATGGAAGGGCCAGGTGCTCTTAGCTGAGAACACACCCTTCTTCTCATCAGTTAGGCATTCTTTCTTGTATGCATGTGCTTTGTGAGATACCTGTATAGGAATCATGAAAGACATAGTCACGGGTGCTATTGTAGAAGCTGTTACGGAGGACTCTGAAGTTAGGCCTGTGGACAGACAGCTGGAGGAACTAGAAAGAGAGGTCATTCTCCTCCCATGTAGTTGGGAGATCATTTTGGCAGCAAGCCCTGTGACTAGGAAGTGGTTTACCCTGGGGACTGGAACCAGGCCAGAGCCTGGCCTCTGAGGTCCAGAATGGACCAGTGCCAGAAAAGCCGCCGGTGTCACATCTGGGGCTCACTGCCTGCCTACCCTGTAGCCCTCTGGAGGCTCATTCCTGTCTACACTGACCCACTTTTTGTATCCATAGGGGCTTGTTTGGCTGGTGGCCCCACACACCCAGAATGCTGCTTCGGGATGAAGCTAGGCATGGAGCCAGATGCAACAGAAAACCTGGGAAAGGGTTCTCTTCCCTCTGAGGCTGGGAGGGCCGGATGCTCATACCCACAAGGATTCAAAGGGAGAGTCAAGTTGACATCTTTAAAAAAATCCTGAAAAATACCCAAGGCACTTGGGGAAAAGAATGATCCTGTTTCTGTCTCAGGCACATCTGCCCTGGGTAGATAGACACCAGGTCATATGTCTCTGAAAGCTGGCCAGAATTAATCAGAAGAAAGACCACATATCTTAACGTTTGAAAAGGTTAAGTGACCTCAGAGTTTTAAGTGACCTCAGAGTTTTAAGTGAGGAGTCTTAGAAGCCAGGAGCAGACCTAGTGTGATAAGCTGATGCTGGACTGAATTCTTATCCCCCTCCTTTGAGAGGATAGGAGGCAAACTATCCCATTCTAGAAGGATCTATAAGGAGGTTGTCAAAGACTTGAGTTTAGACTATCCTGAAGTCTCAGGCAAATGTTACTTCATATTTGTATATAAATCTTGCACTCAGGCTAATAAGAATTCTTGGTTTGGGGTGTGACATAGGGAAAGAGGATTATGTAAGACAGTTTAAGGAATGCAAATGCTTTTCCTTTTTATCCTTAAATCTGGGAGCAGTGGAAGATAAACGACTTCCAAATAATTAATTCTACTTCTTCTCCCATTCTATTCTTCTTTAGCACTTTATAACTTACGTACCTCAGAGTAGCTCCTTCCCAGTCATTACCCTCCCTCCACCAATCACATCAAAATATTTCTAGTCTCTGAATCACACACAGAGAGAGTAGTTCTGCAGGGCCCCATATAATTGAGTATCAGTGAATCCTCTTCTTTTGGTGTCTTATCAGCTGTTTATGCATACACCCAGCCTTGGCTGTGGGACAGACCAGGTAATAGAATACAGGACTACTAAAGAATCAATTGATAATTTTATCCTCACCTTCTTCTTTACCTCCTAAAGCCTATCTCAATCCTTTTCACATTCATACTTAATTTGGGGTTCTTTCTCATTTCCCATTTTATTTCCCTATATAACTTTAACATTGAAGGAGATAGTTGAAGGGATGGCATTGCAGATTACTCAAACCTTATTGTGTTTCTCAATATGTCATTTGAAATCAATCCCTAAGTTAAGGATCTTTAGTGTACTAGGTTCTGTTTAGCACAAAAGAAGCAAAAGAAATAGTTGTAGTCCATTAAGAGCTTACAGTCCAAATGTAAGGGTAACCTAGCTGCAAGGTTTAAAGATAGTTTGGGGTGTGACATAGGGATAGTAAGCACTCAGCAAACATGTAATAAGCAAAAGCTCATTTGTCAGTCACCTTGTTGATTACTAAGAGACATGCCCCTTACTTCTCCAGGGATATGTCTCCTAAAGCTTTCAAAGTGGACAGTCTTTCCAATCAGAAAACCAGCCCTTCTTAGGTCAGAGCGTTCTGTGCACCAGATTCCACTCCCTGTTCCCTTCCCCAGCTCCAAACTTCCAAGGTTTATTTGTTGCAAATTTAACTTGGTTGGTTAGGTGTCAGAATGTACTGGCAGCGTTGAACCCTTACCTAGCAAGTGTTTGCCTGCCGGTGCCTTCAGTGCCTGCTCACATCTGCCCTGCACTCAACTGCCGTGACTCCAGGAGCTCACAAGCCATTTCTCGTTTATAGAGAAAGGGAGTAAAAGCAAATACTCAGGCCCTTTCTCTTCAGTCTGCAGGTGATTTCCAAGTAATTTAGGTCAATATTACTTCAGAGCCTAACAGCCATATCTTTGGAAGAGTCCGGCTGTCGAAGTGGCCACATACCATGTACGCAGTATAGAGGTCAGTTAAAATTGCCTTTAAAAGGATGAAAAATGAGCTTTTAGTCATGGCTACAGTGGGTGCTAGATTTTTAAAAGGATTAGCAAGTTAGCCATTAGTTAATTAATAGTTAATGTCAAGAAGCACAGAGAAATTCACGTACCTGGAGACACACAGAGGTTGTTTATGAGAAGAGCAGTTAAAAAAGAAAAAACTAAGCTGAGTTCGTGGACTTTGAAAACTAGACAGGGCGATTTTGGCATTTGTTTCAGAAATGGGAACGCATCTGGTGAAGATTTCTGTGGTCCTTGGGGCTGGTGGTGACATCAAAGCTTTCCCATTTCCAGGTAAACACTAAATAGTTGCATGTTGGAACCATCAAATATGACATGTTGGGTTTTGGAGAGAGCAGATGTAGCCAAGGGGAACTGTGAGGTAGAGATTGCAAGTTTTGACTAATGACTTTCTGATGAGAAGCTGCCACGTAGGGGAACAATTCAGAAAAAACACCAGCCAGATTCAAATCTTGCTTCCTACTTTCTGCCCCTGAAACATATAGGCATTCCCTAGTCTTCTGGGTAACAGACGATATGGGGAAAAGAATGAAATGGTCAATATCTTCCTAACATTTTGGACACAACTGTACTTATCAGGGATGACTTGAATTGGAGGCAGGTGGGAGTTCTGAGAGGAGAGACAAGGCCAGGAGTTCTGTTAGGGTGGGCTTGTGGAGGCTGTTTCAAGGGAGAATTGCAAGGGGGCTTCTGGAAAGGTAGCGGACTTTCACCCCACCCAGATATCATCTTATCTGATGACTGCCCAGATGCACTTGGGTTGAGAGATAGAATAGTTTTTCTTCTATGCATTGGGATGTAGTAGGAAAGTTCTCCTTACAGACCAGAGGTAGAAAGCATGCCAGGCAGCTGTGGCTTCATCTGTGATACCAACTATTAGGGTAAAAAGTAAAAATATCTAGTCAGTCATCAGGTTTCCAGACATTTGGATTTTATTCTTTGTGTGGATCTAACTTCCTTCCTTTAATAAAGTAAAAAGGATGTTTGAATTCTGCCCAGTAATTTCAGTAAATGATAGTCATAATTAACTAATCTAATAACAGCGAGGACTCCTAGTCTACCAATGGCAGGGAAAGGACTTATTCTTCTCTGTGGGTAGTGGAAGCATGCCTGACTCTGCCTCCACACATGGAGAACTTGTTTAGTTGTGTAGGAGCTTTGGACAACGAACTACATGTCTAACATCACTTTCATACACCCTGCATGAGGTCTTTAAGATATTGGTTTCTAGTCGCTGGGATAGTTTTACCTACTGTAGCTCAGAGTTTAAGCTAGCAAAAGGGCCCCAGACTAGCTTATCAGAGGTATTTCCAGAAAGCCTCCTCCCTCCAGGGACTTCTGACATGAACAAACTGGAGAAGGTACAGAGCTGGAATGGATTGCCAACTGGCTTAACCAAGATAAAGGAAGAATGCACCCTGGACTGGGGACTCAATTGGACTGATCTGAGTTGTTGACTATTGATTGGGCTTGGTCTCCTTCGTGGTGGTTGAGATTATAGAACCTCCTCAATCTGATTACTGTACCAATTTCTGCATTCTACCAAATGTAGCATATGTGTGTGGTTGGTTTCAATAAATCTTTCATTCAAAAATGACAACCAGTAAAAGCAAGAGTTTGTAATGTAATGCCCAAGTTCAGTAAAGACCCTTGATAACCTTGGTTGAGAACAATGAATTCCATCCTTTTAATTTAAGGGCCTGACTTGTTTGTGGAGTTGTTACTTGGTTGAATCAAAAAGTAGGATTTCTTGAATTTTCTGAGCTTTGTTCCCCTTTAACAGTGTTATTACACAATATCTTACACCGACATACACAGTTGTTACAGTTGTCCCCAGAAAGCATTAGAAAGATATTCTCTTTATGTTCCCTGTAAATCTTAGTACACATGTCCTGAGTCATGAAATTCAGGGGAAGTAAATATTATTCCAGGTCTAGGAGGTAACTGTTTTACAAATGCAAAACAATTTGGATAGATAAAATATTTGAGAACAATTAAAACCAAATCAACCTGTACTTTATCTGTGTGCTGAGATTTTAGGTCCAGTGGATCAGAATACAGGGAAAAAACTAATGAGAATCCCTCAATGGATCCTTCACCCACCAAACAAGATTTCTTCAGAAACCGACTTGCTCTTGCAAATGACCTTGACCAAGGAACAGCTGTGTAAAACATACTTAAAGTTGTATTGTCAAGTGGTAAGATGAGGATCAAAAGCTTGTATATATTTGTGTAGGAGAAAATATATATTGGTGTATAAATCCCTGAGGAAAACTAATATAAATACTTACATATGAAACTAAATCAACATACAAACAAGACATTGAAGAGATGAAGATTAGTCTATGGTTGAGAACTGGCTTTTTGAACCTCAACACTTGGGGAAAGGGAAATGAAGACTTTTCACAGTATTACAAAAACACACAATAAATGTGGAGGAAAATAAACGTTTGTAAGATCAAAACTTCCACCTTGAAGTCATTGTCCTAGTATGACATTAGCTTGTTCACATTTAACATGGATATACATTTTATGCTTCCTAGACATTTGGCTTATAACTCATCCCAGTGTTCTTAGACTCCACGGCAGTACCTAACATTCCTAAGGCAAAGGAATCAATTAACAATTTATTTTACATGTTGCAATTCTTGGGTTGTGGAGATTTTATACCATGATACAAAAGATACATTGATCTCCAAACAGGAAAAGAACCTTATGAGTAGTATTTCTCCTGTTCTCTGGTTATGAAAATCAATAGAGGAAACAAGGATTTCTTTAGAAAGTTGGAGGCTAAAGAAACATTTGTGTGTGTGTGTGTGTGTGTGTGTGTGTGTGTGTGTGTGTGTTTTGCAGCAGATGGGAACAGTCCAGAGTCTGTTTTATTGAGAACTCAGAGATCCCCTAGTGATCTTGAGTGCTACACACACCCTCATGACCAGATGGATTGGGGGGGGAAACACTGATTTAGCCACATCCCCCTTTTTTTTTTAATATTTATTTTATTGATTTCTTACAGAGAGGAAGGGAGAGGGATAGAGAGCTAGAAACACCGATGAGAGAGGAACATCGATCAGCTGCCTCCTGCACACCCCCTACTGGGGATGTGCCCACAACCAAGGTACATGCCCTTGAGTCCGCAGGCCGACGCTCTATCCACTGAGCCCAACCGGTCAGGGCTAGCCACATCCTCTTAAAAGCTTCCTTCACCCTGGAAGGAAGGTGGCAACACATTAATGCGTTAATGGCTCACATATGAGCCATGAAAACTTAGGGCTAGCCAGTACCTTATTCTGTTTTCCTGAAGTTGTAAAGAAACAGAGTTCTTAAAGCTCAGACAAGAATCTTTGCAATGAGGCTTGCTTGGATGTGGGGTAATAAAATGTGCTCTATTTCCACATGGGTATGTCTAAGATGGCCTATGTCCTTGACATGCCCCAAACATTAGAATCATAATAGAAAAAAAAATAGGTTTAAACAATTAGTATCCATTCTAGGCTATTGTCTATAGTAAATTAGGGACATTTTGGTTACTGTTTATTCAAAATCTTGGCACCCACACTTATTTCTTGGAGAATATTCCTCTAGTAATGCATTGTTTGATCAAATGGGGAAGTTTCACTTTTAAGTGTTACAGGTTTCCTTCCACTTGTCTGGTGACCACTTAGGAACTCATTCCTTAGCATTTTGAACAATAGGTGGTCTGGAACACCTAAGGATTGGCTGCCAAGTTTGGGGGTTTCCAATATTTAAGTTTAAGTAAGTCAAATTGTCCATTTTCCCAAAATTATTGAACTCCTTTGAAATTAGATTTATCTCTATTATCTGGCCAAAAATGTTTTGGGGATAGTGCTTGAAGAAATTGTTGTGTGACACTAGAGTGAATTTTTACACATTATAAGAACATGAGGATGTGATTTAGGTAAAAAAGAAAATATTATTTTGGAAAGTTGTCAGACATTCAAAGTAGTTAAAATTTTTGTATTTACTACAAGTAACTTATTTTCCAAAATTAATGTTGTTTTTGAAGAGCTTAGTGCATAATCTTGGATAAGTCATCTAAACCAGTTTGTTAACTATAAAATAGTGATTTTTATCCCTCCTTCTTGCCTCATTCTCTAGAGACATAGTAGCATTAAATGCTCTTAATTATCAGCAAGAAAATGGAATGTGTTGCTTCTTTCTCGTGTATATAAACCCATTCATCTAAAGATAGTGGGATCTACTGTAAATGTCTGTGGGGATACCATCTGTGTTTCTAAGTGGGTTGTTTCCACGTAGCACTGGATACATCCCCTTTCCTCATTACCACATATTCCTTTTCAACTAGGGAAGACCCTTCAGCATACAGACATGCTCTTATTTCTCCCATTTTTTAAGCAAAATAAATCTCTTGACAGTTCTCTGCTTTCTTTTATAGTGAAACTTGAAAGAAGAAACTGCTCCAGTTTCTCTTCTCCCACTTTTTATTAAATTCAGTAGGCTCTGACTGCTCATCACTTTCACCTTGCTAAAGGAATGGTCCATTCTCAGACATCTTGCTCTCCTTATCAAATAGCATTTGATATCCTGATCATTTCCTCCTTCTGAAATGTCTTCATTAGACCTCAAGGACACAACATACTCATGCCTCCTGATCATCTTTTTTCATTGGCAGTTCCTTCTTGGTCCCAGGTCTCTCCTTTGCTTAGATCTCTTCTTTTTCCAGTCTGCTGGCTTTAAAATAGGATCTTCATGAAAGTGATTTCCAACTTTATATCTCCAGCCCAAAACTCTCTCCTAAACTCCAGACTTAATATCTTCGACTGCCTCCTTGGCATAGCTCAGATGTCTAATATATTTATTGAACTTAACATGTCCAAGTCTGCTTCAACCATATATTCCTCACCTAAATTAATGGTAACTTTGTCCTTCTAAGGCCAAAAACATTGATGTCATCCTTGACATTTCTATTTCTTACAGCCAACTTCTATTCTATCAGCGAATTGGCTGTCTTCCTAATATGTCCAGACTCCAGCCTCTTTTTTTTCTTTTATCTTTTTTTCAGACTTTGACCTCTTTTTCACCACCTCCACTGCTGTCACATTGGCCAAGCTGCCTTCTGTTGGGCTAGCCTCCTTATTCCCACTTCTTTTCTATTTTATTTTATTATTGGTTTCAGAGAGGAAGGGAGAGAGAGATAGAAACATCAATAATGACAGAATCATCGATTGGCTGCCTCATACACCCCTCCCACTGGGGATCAAGCCTGCGACCCAAGCATGTGTCCTGACTGGGAATCAAACCACAACCTCCTGGTTCATAGGTTGATGCTCAACCACTGAGCCACACCAGTCGGGCCTTATTCCCACTTTTAACCCCTAATTATTCTCAACATAGCAGCCAGAGTGATCCTGTTAAATGTAAATCAGATCATGGCATACCTCTGCTCAAACCGTCATAGGGTTCTATTTCTCTCAAACAGAAGCCAAAGTCATTACAAGTGATCTGGATCACATTAAACCTCTAATGGCATTTCCCATTTCCCCCACATTCACTCCTCTCCAGATACAAGCAGCCTCACTATTCCTTAGCTATACCAAGTATGCTCCTGCCTGTGAGATTTTGAATTGACTGTTCCCTGGGACTTGGTATATTCCCAGATACTTGCATGTCTCATTCCTTCACCTCCTTCAAATCTTCACTCATTGGTCACCTTGTCCATGAGGCTGACTCTGACCATCACCTTTAAGTTTCACCTTCTGTCGCCTGCATTCCCAGCCACCTTGTCCTTGTTCATAGCAGTTGCAACATTCTAATGTATAATATACCTATTTACTTTCATTACCTATTGTCTACATCTTCTGACTACTATTAATCCCATGATGGTATGAATTTTTGTCTGTTCTGTTCTGTGTCATATTCCTAACATCAGAACTCGACCTGGAACAATAAATACTTGCTGAAAGTTGAATAGTCAGATGGGCCCTTATCAAATGCTTATTGTAACTAAGGTCGTGCAAAACCAATTTAAGCGACAATAAACATTAAAGGAAGCTGCAAAGAATCAAACTATGGGGACTTCAGGATGAACCATCAACCTCTTAAAAGATATCTAATAGCAGGCAAACTTTGAAAACATGTCCCTTTCAACTGCAGTTACCATTTAATGTGCAACTACTCTGTAAAAGGCATTGGACTTGACCCATATTATAGCAGGTCCTTGAATAATAGTGTTTTGTGAATGTTGTTTCATTATAATGTTGATGAGATCCTCTAGGAACTTTACTCTTGTTTGTATCAAATAACCCGTGGTTAAATTGATTTCATTATGTCAATTTGCTTAAAGTTACAGCACTTATTGGTGACTTTGAGAATTAGTGTACTTTTAAACCCCACAAGAGTCACCGATAGTGGAGTAGATCTGTTAACCTCATGCATTGATAAGGAACAGAGATTCATTAAATAACTTCTCCAAAGTCACACATCTAGTAAGTAATAGAACCAGAGTGTGAACACAGATGTGTGTTTTCAAGGCACTTGCTTATTGTACTCGTCTATCACAATGATTCTTCCTTTTCTTGATGAATCGTGAAGGTAGAAAAACCAACTTCTGAAAATGACTGTAGTGTTTTTCTTGCCCTCAGTGAAAATCAACAATCGTAAAATGTTAGAATGGGCATAAACTGCTCTTTTGGTTTTACTCTACCAAAGCCCTCCTTACCTCTGGAAACCATGTGCATCTATCTGCAAAGAGGCGGGCTCAGCTGTGGGCTGTGCCTTAGAGACTCAAGCGCCCTGAGTCTGTGAGGAGCTAACATGATTAAATAAATAGAAGAGCAAACCACCTGGTTAAAATTCAAAGAAAGTGACGTTATAAGAGCCAGTTCAGAATCGTTTGACTAATATCAATATTAAAGTTATTTTCCTATAGCTACTGATTACCTAAATTATACGCTCAATAATACATACTTGGATTTCACAGTGGCCTACAAGTGAAATTTGGTCTTTAAACCGGGGGTGGGGGGGGTGGGGAGTGGGGGTAGGGAGGACCACTAATAAATTATAGCTGTTTCTGAAAACATTCCTCCAAATACTAGGAATCAAAGTTGGGTTGGTGGTCTCAGTTATTAACTGCCACTTGATGTTGGCTAAGTCATCTCAGCTCCAGGCCTCACTTGCTTCAATTTTTAAATAAGGATATTGGATCTCTAAGGGTTCATCAGTTTTTACATTGTCTAGTTCATCATGAATAACTTTACATTTGCATAATTCTTTACAATGTGCAACTGTGAACTGTACCTTTCCATGCCACGCCTAGACAGAACTGCTAAATGTCAGGCTGCCACGTTCCAGCAGGTCTCAGCAAAACTTTCCGATCGAGGAACTGTGATATCGTAGAACTTTTATGGGCTACAAATGCCTTAGGCCTCTGAAACTTCATCCAGGCGACACCCAAGATCACTAAAGTACTAATTTTCATCTCAAGGGCCTCCCACTCACTACAATCACAGGGCTTGATACAGAAGGAAATACTGAACTTCTTTTATAATATTGTGAAAGCAGGAATAAGCACCTCCAAGGCAAGGCCATGATAAAGAGCAAACTATTTCACTGTGGCAAGTATGAGCCAAGATGAAAAACACTAATGACATTAAAAATAGTGTCCTCTAAGATAAATTACTTGCAAAAATAATACACTGTGGGCTATGTAAGGCATTTTTCTTTATTATTTTTCAGTTTATCTTAGTAATGCCAGAAAAATAACAGCCATTATTTTCACTTTAAATGCAAACCAAATACTGCTGCACATAGAGTACAAAGATTACCTACGAACATAGTTAGGTACAAAGGCCATAGTAGATGTAGAGACCACACTTTGTTTTTACATTAAAGTAAGACTGACAGAGCAATTTTTTGACAATTTTTTTTTAGCAAATACTGTGCTACTAAACAAAGGCAAATACACGCATATATACATAAACATGTTTCAACTAAAGTTATACATGTCACTTTGACAAACAAAGGCTTCTTCTCTGGTATTTCACCAGATATTTGCACCCCAAAGTCCCCTGCCCTGATCCCGCCCCCAAATGCTGACTTGATCTGAAGAAAAAAATTAGAGATGTTCTTAATTAAAGGCACATTTGGCAGCTACTGAAAGTGGCATGCATCTGGCACAGGTGTGCGCTCCCTAAAGCCACACATGTGACTATCCGCCATTATGCATCTTGTTTCTTTGAGTGGTAGTCCAATATGACCCACCTTTAGCTAACTTGCTTTATAATTTTGCAGCAATTGGCTACTTAATGCACTATTTTCATTAAAGGCAAAAGGGAAATTTACTCACAGTCGACAAAAAATGCACTTTACGGTGTCAAAAATGGAAAATAAGGCATGAAATTTACAAAACAAGTTACAAGTGCTTTTGTTGTTTAGACTTATCATATAGATCTCATGCTTCTTAACTAGAGCTCAAAACATTGTATTGGCTCATGTATAAAGGATTATGAAATGACTTTAAAAGCTAGTAATGAGATGTTCAAAAGAAAAATATTGAATAAGTAAACTAAGTCATCATTTCCCTTATAAATAATCTTACTGCATAATTCTTTCAGCCAAACTGATACTAGCCTTGTGATGTTTATTTTACTGGTAAAGATTAATATGCAACACAACAGGACCTGCACTCATGTAACAAACAATGTAGGTTAAAAGAACAAGTTAATCTACCCATAGCAGCAGAACACCAAGAAATAAATGGTTAAATTTTTCATTCTAAATTTCAAGGGAAAAATGCTTTTTCTCAATATTATGTACACTAACAAATTGGGACACCCCTCCCTCCATTTCTCATTTTGTTGAGCCATTTAAAACTGAATTTAAGTTGTCATTAAAAGACAATGAAATACATGACTAAAGTAAGCTAAACTTGAGAATTAAGACAAGAGCATGATCTAGATACCAACTAACTTTTGGTTTGCTTAATTTTTGACTTGTGAGGGGAAAAAATTAAGAATTTAGAACAATATAGCCTCCATCTGAAATAGTACTTGTTCACTAGGCTGTTGTTGATTGTAGTATAATTCACGTGGCATGCTCTTTGCTAAATTCAGATCCAGAAAAGCAAAACATTCTTGAGTTGTCAGAGCACAGTAACTTGCTAAATACATAATTTGATAGCTAACAACTTTTAAACAAACTTTTAATGTTTGTACATTTCCTGATAATTTGTACTCTTAAAATACATTGAAGACTGGGAAGAGTAAATAACCTTTGAATAAATTTAGAAACGTACTTATCTGTTCCTGCTTTTAAAAGTGCTTAGATATGTGAAAAGGCTCTCTTTCTGTTATATTAGTTATTAGCCGACTTAAATAAATCCAACCTGGAAACATTTTCATTGTGTGATCCAAAGATAATGAAACATCTAAGAACATTTCTATTTCTAAAAGATATGTTCCATATTTTGAAACCTGGTTTTGAAAAAGTCATGCTGCTTGACTGTCTTATAATGTCCTGGATTCAAAAGCAGAATTTTGTGGTGATGCATTTATCTTCGCAGCCACTTCTTGTCCCTAAGTACATTTTAGTTACAAACAATGAATTTGTCAGCTAGTTAATGTTGCAAAGGTGAAGGCAAGGATACAGTTTTCTCACCACCATTTAAGGGTATCCAACTGGAATTTTTCTAGTTACCACTGCAGAAAATATTTTTACCCAGATGTCACATTTCAAAATAAAAAAGTATCCCTCTCTCCACAATGCACACAAAGCCAATGCAGTGGTCTCCTAGAACGACCGGTTCTAGAATGGTTCCCCCCTTGTAAAGTATGATTAGCGCTCTAAATCTTGATTTTTTTCCCCTTTATATGATCAGGCAGGTTGAAAAAAACCCTTATTGAAGGTGAACACACTGGCCAGAGATAATGAATGGGCTCCAATGTGATTCTTCTCAGGTTCTCATTTGGAGTGGGGATGGGGTAATTAAAGAGAGAAATGATCAATAAGACATAAAAAGGGAAATCCTAGGGACAATGAGGCTGGTCTAATAAAAAGTCATGGGAGATTCTGGAATGTGTATTATGATTAACTGTAGCAGCACTAGTAAGTAGGCTTAGATAAGTACTTATTGAATGAATGGTCTTACAGACATGTGCATACAACAGTGGATTTGAAATTAATTTTTTGGGGGACTTTTAAAAGGTTACCTATCATAATAGGAATGGTGCAGATATTAAACAAAGATTCAACTCTAACAAATAAGCATATGCTAGGATGGATTGCTTAATGATGATGCAATCAACATTCTGGTCTTAAAGGACTATATACTGTATTATTGTAATGTACATTTAATGCTCTAATACATGTCACAGGAAATTATTAAAGTATTGGGTTTTCACCATAATGCAGCACTTCTAAAATGTCTCTAATGGCATGGTTAACAGAATTGCTGACATGTTGCTTCATTTTTCAGACACATGCAGATACTGATGAACTGATGACTCTCTAAGGATGGAACACTGCACATTTCACAGACATTATAGTGGAGATTAAAACTTTTTCTCTTCAGCAAGTTGCATGCATTTCAGTCACAGTATTTGTTAGACTCAGAAGATCAGTACATAGGCTTAATGAATAATCCATATTATCATTTTAACGATGTAGGTAGATGTTCTCTTATGAATAGTTCTGATAGAGCAAAGATCTCAAGCAAGGTAGAATGTTTACTATAAACTTTAACAAACTGTATACATGTTGCCTAGGAAACTAAAAAACCTGCAAAGTTCTGCTTAAAAGATACCCATCCTATTCTAATCAAATACTATCCTATATGCCAAACTGTAATTTCAGATCATTCTTTAAGATGAATACATACATCCAGAACTAGAAACCAAGGCATACCACAATGCGCGTTTTTATGCTTAGTGTTTGTGTGTGTGTTTCAACTGAAAGAAATAAGAATCAACCATTTTATCCACATAATAATTTAATATATGCCAGTCAACAAGGTATTTGTATCTTTATTCAATTAAATTAAAACAGACCTGCCAAGTTTATTATATAACATTCACTATATACACATGATTTAGGCAATGCAAGGTAATTGTAGATATGCTGATTACTCAACTATTAGTAAAACATGAATGGTGTCAGTGATGCCCAGCAAGTACTAAGTGCTTCTTTTCACACTGGGTGACTGCATTTCCACAGTACGGTCAGAGGGACAGCTACAAGCCATGACGTGGATTACCAGTAAACTTTTGTGGGAGAAGGGGGGGGGGGGGGCGGGAATGACAACCTAGCATAGATTAACAGTCTCCTAAATGTAAATTGTATACTTGACAGTTACTTTTTTTTTTAAAAAAAGTTCTTCTGTCATGTTAATGACACAAAAATTCTCGTTGAAGGCAACACCATCACGTTTTGTTTGTATAGGAGGATGGGTGGGGATAGACTCTTAAAATTGGTATAATTATTCTTAAAAAAAAAAAAAAGTACCTCTTTGGTGAAGCCTTGGTACCCATTCAATTCATTCAATTCACTGTAACGATCTGTAAACAGGACTGTAGTACATGCTGGGCCTTGATTCCAACAAGGTCAGGCACTACAGCCTTTCCTCACAGTCCTTTGAATGATTTTAAAGAAAATATTCTAAAGTCGGACAAATAAAAGCAAAAGAAAACAAAGGGTTATATGAAGATCCCTGTTTAAAATTTCTTTTTTAAAAAGTGCATAATATTTTGAATTATAAAAACTGTCATCATGTGGGCCTGCTGGACACGAGACTGTGTTTTTCCATCCCTTTAATGATAAAGATCACTTCACAAAAACAGGGCTCCAACCCATTGGCTGGAAAAAGTCCCTTTAATTGGGTTTCAGGTGCAATCAGTTGTCCAATTCCTCTAGATCAGTCTTTCCATGTTCTAAACGAATACCATGTTCGTCTAGGTTAAAATTGTCTTATACTGCATCTTGAAGTAGAGTCGTTAGTGTTTGGAGTTCTCACTTTAACTCCTCAGTGCTGGCACATTCAGTGCATCCATCGCCAGCAATGGATTTGGGGACAGGGAAATGTACATCCAGTACAGAGGAACTCAGGAAGAATGGGCATTCTCCAACAGCGGTGGTCCATCTCTGTGCATGGATGGGTGTGTGTGCTCCCTTTTGTAAGTTTTTGGTGGGAGTTTAGGGATATGCTGAGAAGTGCTTTGCCGTGGGGGAACAGGTGGCCCAGCAATGGAATGAAGGTCCACTTCTTGTGTCAATGGTGGTGATGGCAGATGTCTCCTCGTGCCATGAGGAGAAGGTGTTTGAGGAGGTGGTGTAAAGGGGGAAGGGCTGTTTGGAAAGAAGGCATTGCTGTGATCACTTTTTTTGCCCAAAGGGGGAGGTTGGAGATGTAGTGGTGAGCTTGAGAAAACATCAGGTGTCCTCACAGGTTCTCGTGGTGGTAATAGAGGAGGGCTTTCAGGAGCGTCTGATAGGGAGGTCCGGTCTGATATTGAGTATCGTGGTGAATAGGCTTTTGATGTGGGCTGCCTAGGAGGAATTGCTGGAGGGCTGTCCAAATGCTTAGACATAATCTAAGACAAATGAAAAAAACAAAACACACCAAAACATTAGTAATTTCACATATGTAGTACCAAGAACATATTTAAAATTAAGTTGGGGTTTTCAAAACATGCTATTGGAAGAGCCCTAGGTATGGATCAGGTAGTTCTTCATATGTTTTAAATGGGAGGGTATGCCAATTCATGAAAAATTTTTTCTCAATGTTTTTACTTTAATTACTTTTCTCAAATTTTGTTGTTTGCTACTGCTTACCTATCAGTCTATCTAATACAAGATCTTTTCTTTTTTAACATAAGTTACCTGTTAATTTTACAATATTAACCCTACTATATTTATGTTTCATGTTCTATAAAGAGTGTCTTGATTATCCAGGTATTCTGCCCTTTGCACACTTGGGAGAACCACTGAATCAAGTTAACAGTTGGCAAAGAAATAAGTTTAACTAAGTAGGAAAGTAGCTATTATGAGTCTTTAAAGTCTCTTCCAACTCAGAATCTGCATGAAAATCCCACTTACGAGCATGTCAGATTCACTATTAAAAGGGTTCAGATACGTAACATTCAGCACTTAAATGTGCTTTTATATAAAGCTTCAGACCTCCTTCCTTCTTTCTTTCCCTCTCTGTATTTTTGAAGAACTGCTGGAGACTATATTAGTCTTATTTTACAGATTAAACTTGTTTTTTCCTTGTTAATCTAACCTATGATTTAGATTATCAAGGGTTTTGATAATATACCAAAAAACTACTTTCAGAATAAAAGAAATAAAATAGTAAATCTGTATTTAATCCTTGTTTAATCTCCATGTAGCCCAAATACTCTGAAGTGTTAATCTAATCCAGTAAGAACTAAACTACACATAGCAATTGAGGATAATGGAACTGCAAGGATTCCAGTTTCCAGATCACACGGTTCCTAATTTACCTTGGATGGGGAAGATTCCACAGGGGCCGACTCTGGTCGTCTTCTTGGCGGAACAGGAGGGGGGACAGGCACTTCATCAGTGCCCTTCGTTAAGCTTATAGACGACACTGAAGCAGATCCTGTAGAATGTTAGAATTTTTAAAAGGGTCACAGAATTTTATTTCACCTATTAATCCTGAAAAGGCTTAGCTGGAAACTGTTTGTATTTATTAAAAGAAATGTACAGAAGTATCAAAAGCAGTTCAATAAACCAATACCCGATAGTGTTCCTTTATTAAAGCAAACTGCTATAAAAGCATGCAGAAATATTTTTAGCAGAATTTTTAGGAAAAAAAAGTTGCCTAACATATTCTGTTATTTTGCTTTTTGAACAAAATAACATCCCTACTGTTAATTTATAACTGGAATTTTTTGATTTGGGTCTGTCAGATTTCTGGGAAAGACAGCAAACTATTAAAAACCCTTGGAACGATTATTTTTGTTAAGCTTTTGTGATGGGCTCATTACACCGTGCCCCCCCCCCCCCCCCCCCCGGGACTTTGTTAGTGTAGAATTTTCCTACCCTTACTGGATAGTGCTTGGGATTAGTTTCTGATCTTAACAACTCTTCCCAACAATTCTCTCCAAGGATGCCAGGGAGAGAGAGAATCTAGTGTCTGCGGGAGGGTTCTCTCCTCATTTTGCTTAGACATAGGCTCTCCTCGGTGAGTAAGCAAAATCAGGTTCATCATTACTCTAATCTACAAGTTTTAATTGTGATGGAGCTATTCAAGATGAGTGACGTGGCCCTGATAATAAAAACAGAGATTACATTAGAAGCTACTGAACCTGATTTAAGAATAAATTGATGAACTGGCACAAAAAAAAAAAATAAGTAAAGCTTCTAATTGGAACCTATCTTACAGACATTTTGATGACAATGGCATAATATAGGCATGTAAATAATTACACTTTGGAAGATATAACTTATTAAGTTGTTAGCTAGTTTATGAGCACTATAAAAAGATATGAAAAAATACTTAAACAATTATTAAAAATCATACAGGCAGGTTCTTTTTTCCTTTAAGTACTGACAGCATATATTTTGTCAATTAAATGTTATAACGATATAGAATTTAAAGAGTGCTTTGTGTATTGATATTATTCAACGAAGTAACATTTTGATCACCTACCTTTTTTTTTTCCTTAAGAGACTATGTTATTTAGCTTATAATTAGTATTTCTTGTACATATTTTGAAATCATTTGTATGAAGGACAGCAAAAGACATTAGCTTATTAGTTTAAAATTGATGGAATAATTTGGTAAATTATTAGTTTACTTTAAAATGAAAAGCAAGTATCTACAATGGAACTTTATTTTGCTTAACAGGGATGAATAGGCCATATAATTTAAGTAGTAACAATTATAAGATAGTTCTTCTACAGTCAAATAACAGTTATTTGCAATCTGTGCTGTCACCAGGCTAAGGTGTTTTGTGGTTTAGAAACTGCACATAGCTGCCAGCATTCCCATATGCACATGCATGCTCTTGCTTTTTTTTTTTTTTTTTATCAAGTTAAGCATTAAATAATTGAAATTCTACAGTTGGAAAAGAGAAATGGTTAAACGTGGAAGCCATCCATATAATACTGTTCTTTTAAAAGAGAAAAAGGTTTTATAAAAGCATAAAAAGTATATAAGGTTAAGCAAATCATTTATGATCAAAAGATAGCACAAGTGAAGGCCTCACTTCTAAGATGTTGCAAGCAAGGTACCAACACTATCAGACTCAAAAAGAGTTTCAGCAGGAAAGGTTACACTTGGTTTCATTTTTAAGCCAAAGCGAGAATTGAGTCTTAAACCAAATATACTAACTTGGGCCATGGGACAGTGTAACTTGGATAAAGACGGTATCGCTGCCTGTGAAAGGAAACAAGAAAAAGTAGTGTTTTTTTTTCATTGATATATTTAACTCAATTGTAAAAATTTAGGATAAAAATGTTACTTTTGTCATTCTTGTTTAAAGAACGGTATAATAGTCTTTAGTAAAAGCTCATTACTACTTACTTCTGAGAAAAATAAAGAATTAAATTGAGTTAATATGATATTGGGAATTTTGAATATTCCTTTTAGATTCACTACTTGATGTCAATAATTAAATTAAAAGCATTCATAAGAAAACTAAAATATGCTATATTAGTTTAAGACTTAAAATAGGTATAAACCCAATTTGAGCAAAGAATTCAGCTGGACATATAGAAATATGTTATGTACTAAGATTGTGGAAACTCAAATTTGTGAAATAAGTAGTAAATAATGAATTTCTGTCATATAAATTATAAAATAAAAAGAAATTTCTTACTAATATTATTATATACTAGAGGCCTGGTGCACAAAAATTCATGCACTCGGGCGAGTCCCTCAGCCCGGCCTGCACCCTCTCGCAGTCCAGGACCCCTCGGGAGATGTCCACCTGCTGGCTTAGGCCCACTCCTCAGGGGATCGGGCCTAAGCTGGCAGTCAGACATCCCTCTGGCAGCCCGGGAGCCCTCAGGGGATTGGGCCTAAGCTGGCAGTCAGACATCCCTCTGGCAGCCCGGGAGCCCTCAGTGGATCAGGCCTAAGCTGGCAGTCAGACATCCCTCTGGCAGCCCGGGAGCCCTCAGGGGATCGGGCCTAAGCTGGCAGTCAGACATCCCCTCTGGCAGCCCGGGAGCCCTCAGGGGGTGTCCGACAGAGGGCTTAGGCCCACTTCCTGGGGGAAGCGGGCCTAAGCTTCAGTTGGACATCCTTGGCGCTGCCGAGAAGGCGGGAGAGGCTTGTGGCACACAGCCGTCAGCCCGACTTGTGGCAGAGCAGAGCTCACAGCCGTCAGCCCGACTTGTGGCAGAGCAGAGCTCTACCTGTGGGAGTGCACTGACCACCAGGGGGCAGCTCCTGCATTGAGTGTATGCCCCTGGTGGTCAGTGCGCATCATAGAGACCAGTCGTTCCCCAGTCCTTCTCCCATTAGGGTCAATTTGCATGTTACCCTTTTATGATATAGGATACCTTTGAAAATGTTCTTGGGGCATATATTCTCATCATAAAATAACTACAGCTTTGGGTATTACCAAACAAACTTGAAAGTGATATAGCCTTTTCTCTTCTATATTTTTGAAGACTTAAAAAAAATCAATAAACATTTGTTGCTTAGATTTTATACAGCAACTCACTGATAAATTTAGAATTTCTAATTTCATCAGTGTTAATTCTTTTAAGAAAAGAATTGAAAATCATAAAAGCTAAGGCCCCAAGAGCAGTAAAGTAGAAAAGAACTGAGACAAAAGGCTAATCTATACTGATTTTAAATCAATATAGTTGTTTAGTTTGGACCATTGCTTTTTCTAGTTTCTTTGGTCAGAACAAGGATAATTTTACATTCCAGATTCAGTTGGCTACACTATTAATTTGATTACTTCTAAGACCACTTCTAGATACAGTGGTCTTATTCCCCAGAAATCCCCCATTTCAAATAATCAAACATTATCTCCTTTCCATCTGTACTGATATTTATTTGGAGGCCATGGTTACTAAAGAGTAGTAATCCAGCTAATTCTAATAAGGTATCTCTCAGAAGATTAAAATTCATTTTTATACTTTGATATTAAATGAAGCTGTTGCTCTGTCAGTGATTCTCTTCTCTACTTATTAGGCACCTATGACATACAGGGGTTAAGGGAGTATCCGCTCTAGTGTTTACCTGCTTCTGTATTTTACACATAGAAAGGAAATAACTATGCCTCCTGGAGATAAGCCTCAAGAACATGGTAGCATACTTAGAACAACATAGAAATAAAATAAAAACACAAAGCTCATGTCAGCTACAAACTGCAGGCTTTTAGAAAGAACGATTACACCTATGCATACACACTTGTGCACACAGACGTGGACTTGGCTTTGATCATATTCATACACAGCACAAGCTTAGACCCCTACATTTGGTTAATTTGGGGCACTTTACTAATTTGTCACTTTAAATTAATTGCTTGGTCTCACTGCCTGGAAAATGCTATTAAAAAACCCCTCATAATTATACATGTTCTAATCAAGAAATAGATACTGGAAACACATTTGTTGATAATGACTTAGGAATGAAATGTAATTAATTTTAAAACATAGTATTAATTTGTTCAGTACAAATCCCAACCAATAGAACAGTGGTTCCCAATCTTGGTTACACATTAGAACCCTCAGGGAATTATAGTATACCCCCATGGTTGAAACCACTGTTGAAGATACTCTCTAATTTATAAATGACTCATTCTTGAAATAGAAATAAGCATTTCCTAAAGAAAAAAATTATATGAACAAGGATAACTTCTTAAATTCACAAAAGCCTATTAAGTGCAAATGTATTTCAGATTAGAAGCTAATTACATACAACAATCTTCTATGAAGAAAATCTGTGCATTCCAGGAAATGCTTGGACTACACCTTTTCTTATCAAAACTTCCCTGATAAGGAATGGAGCTAAAGCTCCTGTGTAGCACAAAGATTGGTCAGACCTTCGGCCCCCTTTTATGGCTAACGCTGCCTTCAACAGGAAGGTATAAGAGCATTTCATCCTCTTCTCCTCCTTGCTATAGCAGCAGAAACAGAGCAGAGAGCTGGTGGTCTTTCCCTTTTCCCAGCCACTGTCGTCATCACCTCAGAGGTGGACCTCGCCAGGGCAAAGTGCGGAGCAGGGCTCTGAATGGGAGGATGTATGCAGCAGCACTAAATAGGTGGCCAGTTTCCTTTCCTCTCTGTCTTCACAAAGCTTTCCATGGCCATTCTTGCCATTCTGTAATTTTTGTGTAAATTCTACAGCATTTATGCCTTCACTACTCAATAGCATTTTGCCAAGCACTTACACATACATCTTCTCTGGTAAAACTTGCAATCTCACTGAGAGATGAAAAATAATCATAGTGCAAAGAGAAACATAACATTTAACAATGGTTAAGCAATTAACTATGATTGTCTTTGTACTATGATTATTTTTTTCTCTCTCAGAAGATGTGTGTTTGGCAAGGAGCAAGATATACAACAGATACTGGCTGAATAAATTAATTACTGGTTTTAAAGTAAATTATTTTGGAAAAGAATGATAAGCAGCAAAAAAGTACTATTATAACTAATCAAAATTCTAGTCAAACTTTGCTTTTTAAAAAACTTAAGCACTGGAACTTTCTGCTGCTTATTGAGTGGAATATGTTCAATGACATAAGAAGGCAGACACAGCAGCTCTGGGCTGCCAGGCCATGGGGAAACAAAGAAGTAGGTATTCACTCTGATGGCGACACAGTAGCCAGTTGGTGCTCTGGTGAACCCCTCCCCACCCAGTACTAGCAGATCTGTTGAGCAGAAGTGGGATCTAGAGCAGATGAGGACCTTTAATACACATATGCCACTGGTAAATTTTAAGTAAGGGACTGAGCATACAGATGGTTTTATATTATGCTGGTTTATTTTATTTCAAAATCAGTTATTTTAAGTTTTATTGAGAGCAAAGAGAATAGTAATAGGGTTATCTTTATCACAAAGAAAGAAACTGAGAAAACCCTCAGGCTAAGAGGACAAACCATAACTCCTGGAACAACAGTTTCTCCACCTGTCTGGCTGTTTAAGTTAGGACGGATCCGTGCCACCTGTGACCAAGGCGCTGATCCGGAGCACTGCTCTCCAAACCATCCTCTTCCCTGTGTCACTGGCCGCCAGAGACTCAGTGCTAATAGGGAACGCAATGTGCTTATCTCCTGTTTTTCCCTCCTCCATTTTTAGCTGCTTCCTAAACTAAGAGAGGTAACATTTGCAATTAATGGCTTTCATATGATTTCAATAATTTATTTATGTGGGAATCTTTGTAATATAGACCATAGCCATCTGCCCTAGGGAAAAAGCCCTGCAAACTGTTAAAATGGGTCAGAATAAATAATGATTTTAGGTCAGGTATACTGCAAATAGAGTTGGTTTTATTTTATTACTTAATTTAGGTGGTTGGTGAGTTGAGGAGACTTAAAGGGATTTTAACCTGGTGTTTATTTGAACATATCAAAAATATCTGAGAGCTTACTATGTGAATAACATGACTCCATAATCCTCAGTTGTCAAATAAAGTCCAGATGCTATACTTCTCAAAACAAATACACTTTAGGTGGTATAAAGACAAGACAAACTGCCTGGTAACTATAAATATATGGATAATACAGGAATAAGTCAATAGAATTCTGGATCAAATAAAAAAAATATATACCTCCAAAGAAGTTAATTTTTGTTAAAAAGTTAGATCCTCTGAGTTGGAAGAAACCTTAAATCCAGTTTGATCCCCAGGAGGTTCAGTAAAAGTATTTTACCTAAAATCAGAAAGCACACTAGCAGACTGGAATGACAAACCAGATTCCTAACTGCTGGGTCAGTGCTTCTCAACCTCCTCCCCCATAATAATGTCATGCTGCCTCTGAGTATTGGGTTTTATTTTGTCAAGTAGTAGGGTAGAATTGGATCTGCACAATGAGCTAATCAGCCAATGGGAGAAACATATGGAAGTGGTTGTGGAGGTTAAAGGTGATTTGATTCAAGTGTTAATTTAATAATGAACAAGTGAAAAAAGGTTGTGTGATCTTAGAGCTTTAAAAGCCTGAAACTTATTAAATAATTAACAGAAGTTTGGGGATCTATTTATAAAAGGTAGCTCCCTCTAAAGGGCTATACCTGAGCTATACAATTTGGTAGCCACTAGCCACGTGTGCTTATTAAGCAGTTGATTGTGGCTAGTCCAAACTGAGATGTGCTGTAAGTATAAAATGCATCCTGGATTTTGAAGATTTAAAACAAAAAGAAAATGTAAAATATCTTATTAATAAATTTTTATGTTGAATTCATGTTGAAATGACAATATTTTATAAATAGTGGGTTAAATAAAATATGTTAAAATTGATTTCACCTAATTCTTTTTGCTTTTTTAAATGTGAATATAGCACATTTGAAGTTACACATGTGGCTCACATTAAGTTTTAATATTAAACCGTATTAAGTTAAATAGCCAGACAAGTGGAGAAACTGTTGCTCCAGGAATTAGGCTTTGTAATCTTAGCCTGAGGGTTTTCTCAATTTCTTTCTTTGTGATAAAGATAGTACTGATCTAGACTAAGAAAGGGATGAGGAATAGCATGCAGCCTGTGAGATCTGTGTGGCTGGGCTTGAAAGCATATGCAGTGTACTAGCAGGAACTATGTGCGATCTGTTGGATGGTATAGACTGAAAGTAGGAGCTTGAGTTTGATACACTGTGAAATTAAAAACTTCAGAGTCTGGCGGGAAGGGAATGATGCACTGAGTAGTATTCAAATATAGTAATTTCTGAGACAGCATTTAAAGCCCGGGACTAGGCAGTGGGGGCTTGCCTGGGGTGGGAATGGCTGAGGGGGAGGGGTCAATTGGGGAAAAAGAAGACAAATGTAAAACTTCAGACAATTAAGAAAAAAAGAAAAAATTTGTGATGCAGATGGGGATATTTTAATAAAAAGTTGAAATTGCAAAAAAAAAAAAAGAAAGAAAGTAAGTAGTCCAGGACTAACATTTCTTGCAGGTTTTAAGAGTTAGTTTTGTTTCCTCTGGATAGGACATATGCATTTTAAGTTCACCAACAGAAAACAAGTGCTCAAATGAAGCTGATACTATCAATTTCATCACCAGGTATTTTGGTAAAATATAATAAATTTAAGGAGGACTGTTCCAACCAACTTTTTAAAAATTATAGGTTGCTGGAGTTTAGAATTTGTTTTCTATTTTTATAGTATCTTTTGAAATGGTGTTCGATTTGTCTACAAATTTACAAAAAATTACACAGATCCTTTTTTACCTCTAGCACATATAATACTAACAATTACTTTAAAGCACTTAAAATTTTAGCACCTACTTGAGTGAAAAGGGCTTGAATGATCAGAATCAAATACGCTGCAAACATCTGTGGTACTAGAGGCACCAGAAGCAGGAGGAGGTGTTAACGGTGTTCTTGGAGAATTTGGTGCAGATGCTGTACTTTCTGTTTCACTTTCAGGGATCCTACTATAACTAATTTTCCTGGGCTCCTGCTGCAGAGGTGTGGGATGTCTCATGGTACCAGGTCTTGGGTTTGATGGACGAACACCAGGAGACTTTAGGGGATAGTTATATTTTTTTGGCTGTAGACATAAAAATCAAACAAAACCCATAATATTTACAACATCATAACAGAAAGGAAGCTTTTTCTATATATGTCTGGTAAAATTCAACTAATATGTAGGAAAACCATATACCATCAATAAAGAATTTACACAATGATTCAAATTAAACTGTTCAAACTAAAGCATTAATATCCCATTTCCATAAAGCTTTGGCTATCTAAATTATTAGGGAATTAATTTCTTTAAATAATCGAGTCTTAGTCCTATAAATACCAGAGTATTTGTTATTTTAATATTTTTGGGTGAAAATCTTTCTAAGATATGCTGTATATTTCTCTCACTTTTTAAACGGACTATGTTGAACTGGTTTAACCTTCCTGGAAAAACCAGGATCATTGTTAATGAACTACTAGAGGCCTGGTGCATGAATTTGTGCACCGGTGGGGTCCCTCGCCTGGCCTGCGGGGATCAGGCCAAAACCGGCTCTCCAACATCCCTGAGGGGTCCCAGATTGCAAAAGGGCACAGGCCAGGCCGAGGGACCCCACTGGTGCACGAATCCCTGTACCAGGCCTCTAGTATGTATATAAGATCTTTGGTTAATCTGTTCCCACTCTCCCCTCTCCAGTCTGTGCCATGTTTCCATGGCTGTGGTTTCTGCTCCTGCACTGAGCATCTGCCCCCTGGTGGTCAGTGCGCATCATAGCTACTGGTCAGCTGGTCACTTAGGCTTTTAAATATATAGATGATTTCTATGCTGTAATGCAGTGATGCCATCAGGATCACTTGAACTATTTTCAAATGCATTAAACTGCCTGAGTTTTCATTTGTATTTATGTTAGTTTTATGGAGCTTTCATACAGAGTGATCATTTCTCAGTGATATCAGAGTGCCTAATTGGAGCAGACTACATAACTATTTCCAATTTGCTGCGGTTAATCCACCTTTTAACAAAACTGTTAGGCCTTGAGATATATTCATATGAGGTAACTACATAAATTTTAATTCACAGACATTTTGAGATTTATCTTAGTTACTTAGAAGCCATTTATGTTTACTTCATGATTCTTGACTGAATGTGAGAGAAATTACATTCAGTCAATGAGGTGGTGATACTGTACATAAATTTGGCCAGACACAAGTAATAAAAAATAATGGAAACTTTATTTTCTCCACAAAATTATCTTTAGCCACACCTCATAAGTTATTATTTTTAAAAGTCATAAGTACATTTATTTATTATAAATGAATTAATATAAATTAATCAATTTTCCTGCTCTTAAAATAAATCTTGAGCCCTAGCCAGTGTGGCTAAGTTGGTTGGGCACTGAGGGATTGTGCACCGAGGGGTTGCCAGTTTGATTCCTGGTTGGAGGGCATGCCTGGTGTGCAGGAGGCAGCCAAACTATGTTTCACTCTCACATCCATGTTTCTCTCTACCTCTCCCCTTCCTTTGTCTCTAAAAATCAATAAATTATTCTTTAAAAACGTTTTTTTATCTTGAATAATTTTTTATTTATTTAAAAAAATAAAAACTTTCATATTTGCCTAAGTTCATCTATCATATCAGGATTTCTTCTGATTAATACTAATTCTCATTAATTTTGAACTAAGTGGGATATTCCTGAGCATATTTATTAGGCACTTATTCATTACTTTTATCCATCACATAAGCACCTCATCCCGAACTCCTTTATAGAAAATTAATCTGTATAACATATATGGTAGTGATGGCATCACCAAATATAGATGACAACTGAAAAAATATATAAATGTAAAAGAAATATAAATATATGAATGCTTACAAATCTTGGAAGAGGCTTAGGGTTTCGTGGTTCTATTTCTAGGGATTTGTTGAAAAGATAATCTGTAAATTCTTTTTCCATACTATTTCCCATTGGATTCAAGTTTTCAAAGAACCTCTAAAATAAATGCAAAGAAACAATTATTAACATTAAATATTTTAAATTGAGTTTCAAATTCATGAAAATAATGTAAGAAAACATTTAACATAAGAATATTTTAATTATTTAAGTTTTCTTTTTCTTTTTCGCCTCTATAAAATAAACCTCCCTTTCATCAGGCAGTTTATAAACTGAATCAGAAAAACGTATCCTCAAATAATTCAACTTACTTTGATATCTGACTCTACTCGTAAACAATAAGGCTGATTTTGGTACTGCTGGATCTCTCCTGTTATTTCTGCTACTTTCCTCCTTTTGCTGAAGTTTATAAGCTCTTTTCCATGCCTTTTTAGGACCTCAGGATTGCCTTCTTCTGTTTTCAAGATATTAGTTAGATAAATTCCTAAAAGATATAATGAGATTACTTTAAGGATAAAAAAAGAGAACACTAGTTTTCTTTCTTTCTTAGTAAGTGCTGTGATTTACACTGTACCACCTCAATCACCAAGATCAACGAATCAGGCACAGATTTCCATTCTATGAAAAAGAACAAGTAAATATCAAGAGAAGATTTTTATGAGTATCAAATTCTTCTGTGACAAAATGAAGTTTTATAAATACCCAAGGAAAAAAGAGACCAAGTTTAAGAAAATTAATACATTTTTCAGTAGGAATAACCAATTTTCCATACCTGCCAAACCATATATTATTTGATATGTCGTGGTTTTAAAAGGAACTTTAAGAATAACCCGTCACTAATAACACGAAAAAAGGGGAAAATGTTAAGTTCAGAGAATCATATTTTTTGCTTACTCAGCTCTTAAGGCCTCACCAGAGGTTGTTAGGATTTGTAATTCAGAGGGAGTATTATTTGGATAGGTTCACTCATGGACATGTGGAAGGATCTGCAAGTCTATCAAGCACAGGAGTGCATGTCATTTATGTACATTCTGGTCTTCAGTATTTCTAGAATTAGTGACAACCTAATAATTGAGCTCCTGTCTCCTCATCACTGCAGGCTGTGAACTGGATAAGGAGAATGAAACAAGTAACAGGCACTGTAGTTCTATACACAGCTCTCTGTGGCCAGGAGCACTTTAGTTCCTCTCTGGTTCTAGCATAAAGGTTCTGGAGCCAACTCTGCTGCTTTCTACTGTGTGATCCTGTGCAAGTTAATTAGCTTCTCTGTGCCTTGTTGTTGTTTTTTAATAATCTATAAAATGAGGAAAATAGGGTTATTGTGAGAAACAAATGCATATATAAGGCTTAGAATAGGGCCTAACCAAAGTAAATGCTTAATTAGCTATGGCTGTTATTGTTGAAGCTATTGCTGCTATTGACCTATTCTCCTATGCTCTGCCTTTTCCTCTAAAGTACTGACTGTGATGCTTTGGCGGGGGATGAGGGGGAGAAGAGAGTGTGAATATCTGAATTCATTCACTCAGTACACATGTACTGAGTCTCTGCTGTGTGCCAAGCGCTGCATTAGGTACTGCAGATCCAAAGATGAACAAGACACACAGTCCATGACCTCAAGGAATTCAGAGTTTTGAATGTGGGCTCCTACAGTACAATCTGGTAAGTGCTATATTAACAGTAATACATTAGATGCTATGACAGCAGAAAGGAGGTGTACCTAACTCTGCCTTGAGTTGGTAGAAGTAGAAAAAGCATCACAGATGAGGTGAGGCTTAAAATGTATCTCAAAACATGAAAAGAAATTTAGTAAGTAGAATAAGATGGAAGGGCATTTTAAGCAAAGCAGCAATGTGCACAATGGCACTGGTTTGTGATGAAGCTTGGAAGGTATACTCGGAGATGGCATATTGTTTGTATGGCTAGAGACCACAGGGATCTGATGTGTGGGGAGGAGAAGGAGTGGCAGTATATGACAGCAGACTTAGGCAAGGGATTAGGAATTCTAATTCCTTCTCTGTCACTTCAGGCTTCGCACTGGATGAGGAAAACAAACAAAATAACAGGCACTTCTGTTCTAATCATATATTAGTGGTTCTAAATGCTTTTGTGGTACAAGCATACTTTTCAATACTAGAATTTTTGGCCACATTCTTGAAAAGATTTAATGACTCGAAATCAATAGTAAATAGTCAGCAATAGACATTTAGACATCATTATAGACATCAATGCATGTTTGATTTCAGAAAGTATCCAGTTTTGTGGCTGAATGACTGAATGGGTGGTGGTGTAATGACTGACACTGGAAACAGGGAAGATAGTAAGTTAAGAGATGTTGTGTCAAAAGTATATTTGAATGAAGTTGTGAAAATGCTTATAAGTGGCATTTCGATAAAGCTCAGGATGAAATTTGGCAATTATTTTATAACAAATTAATGCCAGTTAAAGGAGAACAAATGATCAAAAGAGGCGGTGTCCAAACTTTGTTGATTGTTTACTGCATCAGTAAATATGTTTAAGCATGCATCCTCAATATATATAAACATAATTTTTTAATAAAAATATAGAATAAGTATACTGTTAAAGCTTAATTTTTTCAATAGAACATTTTATATGCCCTGTGGAGACAGTTGTTTTAGGGAGAGAAAAACAGAGCATTATGACATAAATAATGAAGAAGGGTAAGGTTTCACCTTTTTGCTCATGAGTTTCCCAGCCTTGCAGGAAACAATAGTTGCTCAAAGTTCTAGGTTCCCATAACACTTTGTTCACACTTTGATTTATACATCTCTATAATTCAGTATTATATCTATGACATGGTACTGCAATTTATTTTTCTGCTCTTTCAAGGGGGCTTATCGAGAGTAAGGCTATTTTTATTTGCCTCTCTAGTCTAACACCCAGCCCAGGGCCTGGCACATCACATGGAAGCATCCAACAAATGTTTTTGAATGCATGAAAGGATGCAAGAGATATTGAGGCAAGAGTGGAGATGAAGCAAGCAGACAAGAAACAGACAGAGGACACAGAATCAGAGCTGTATAAAAGGAAAGAGCAAAGCCAGTGCTACAGGCTTGGATGATGGTGCAGAGAGGCGAGATTTGGTTGAGGGAGGAATCAACATCCTTTTACCTTAGTATAAATATTAGCATATATATTTTCTACCAAGAGTAAAACATTTTAGTGTATGGAGAAAAACTGGGATATAGACCATAGTATGCCATAGCCTTGGAAGGAGAAATAGCCTTTTATTCTTTGTTATTTATTTATTTTTTTTACTTTTATTCTTTAAATGGTGTAGTGCCAGCAAAAGACCTGAATAAAAATTCTGGTAAGAGGAAGAGGAAATAAGAGTCTTAGATACTACCATTGACCCTCCCATACAAGAGGAAAAACAGTATACAGAATTAAGGATAAGAATCTGGAAGGAGTGTAAGTGAGAAAGAATTAAGACTAGACGGAATGAAGAAGCAGCAATAACATGGCATTACCTACTGGGTCAGAACCATTAAAAGTGGCCTGGCTAACTTCAGGGACTGATAACATTCAGTTTTGGAATAGCAAACCTCTTCCTAATACAGCAGAACTGAACAGTGATCGTTCAGATAAACTGCCTTAAAAGAGCAGAGGCTCAACAATCAGGAAGACAAGCAGAAATGGGTAGAAAGGTTGGCAGGTAGGCTGTCTCTATCTTTCAACTACCTATACATGTCTGTATTCACTCACTAAATCATACACAATGAGTTATACTCTAAATACACGTCTGAAATGTCCTGTCTTCACAGGACATGTTATGAAGAATAGTTATTTCATCTGAAAGAGAGTACTTTGGAGTTCAGTTTTTGTGAATAAATGCCCACCAATCAGGTACTGGGATAGCAGGGGCCAAATCATGAGTCCAGTGAACAGGACCTCAGGTTTCTTTTCACTTCTGTATACCAGAGGCTGTAGGGTATGATGAGCAGCATGCCTCTGAGCCCAGTAAGTACTATGCATTTTTCAGTTTTTCTAAGCACCTGACACAGTTCCGGACACTTAGTAAGTAATCAAAAAATATTTGTCAACAGATTGAATGAAATGAACATCAGACCTACCCAAGTCCTTCCCCAGGCTCCCTTGAATGAACTGGCACTATAGTCAACACACATGCATAAATTTTAATGTTTTACCAGAAAGGGAAAATAAATGAACTCAATAGTTTTATCAACAATTCAGGAGGGCAAAGTCCTCAGGAAAACAAATAATGATAAAAAAAATAATATATGACATAAAAAAAAAACAAAATCAGAAAGAATAATTAAGTTTAAGATTTTATCTTTTTGGAGATATATAAAATATATAGATATAGATGAGGAAATGGCTAGGAGAAAATATACCACATGCTAAAAAGACTAAACACCAGACATATAATAGAGATCATAATTTTTGTAAGCATTCAGAAGGAGAATCACCAGAACACATATACAGGCAGAGAAAAGAAACCAGTGTAAAAAAGAGAGCATTATATCAAATGGCTGCCCAAAAGGGAAATAAAAGGGGAATGTATAGATTAGGCTTGATCTTAAAAAGTTCTAATGGAGAACAATTCTAAGGTGATTCAGATGCTAAATGTAGGGTGTCCCAAAAAAATGTATATACACACTTTGAATAATTATAAAGGCAGTGTTTATTAAAATACGTTTCATTTTCAAAATTGAGCTATCAGCTATTAAAGTGTGTATACATTTTTTGGGACTGTATTTGTTAAATAAGTATTTTCTGCTGATATATTTACACATGTAAACTCAGTCATTTAATGAAATAAGTGTCTTGTTTTATCCAGAAATGCAATAAAAATTCAAGAAGAAATGCTCACCAAAGAAAGGCACACATGGTGGATTAATAGACCTGAGTTTTGCCAAATATTTCTTATAATGATCTTCACTTAATTCATGAGCTTCTTCTAAAATTTTCTTTTGGCGACTTGGTATTTGCTACAATAAAAAAATACATATTTAGGGAGCATAAGTTTACAAAAGGAATCAAAGGTTTTTCCAAAAAACTTCAGGCTAAGAGTAAAGCCCAAACACAACTGTCTCAGTTTGATTTTACGAGTAATAATACTGGCTCAAGGAGACTTTCTTCATTGGCCCTTGTGCAAACTTAAAGGGGGGTGTGTGTGTATGTGTGTGTGAAATCTGATTTCTCTCACCATTCCTCACACAATTATGTGAGCATAATTGTACATTACATTACAAATTAAGTGCTGGAAGCATTTTCTTCTAACTGTGAATGCATTTTAATAAGAATGCCTAATTTAAAAAGAATAACCAAGTCAATTCAAAATTTAGATAATTCCATCTTGTAAACTATTACTGAAAGACAGGTGAGATACTTAAAAATTAAAGATCATAATTGTTAAAATCCTGATTCGTACAACAGGAAATGTAGTAGCTCATTAAAATAAAACACCTATGCAAACCTACCTCAAATGTGTGGTCTAGCCTGTAAACAGGTGATGAGTTCATAGCACTGACAACCTCAAGGACACCATTGAAGTTGTTCAGCTCTTGAAAGACTTGCAGAATCTCAATTATTCGACTCACCACAGCTACTCTTTCTTCTAAGTTTTCAGTTTCTACAATACATCTGGGAATCAAAGACAGAAATTAATTTAAAAATGTGGCCTTTTCCCAACAAAGATATGGGTTAAAGAATTTAGTAAATAATATAACGTAGAGTATGGAGAGGCTATCAGTGTAACTGTAGAGATTATATATTCAGAATGATAGTTGAAGAGTAGGAGACTGGCAGATAAAGCAATGCCTTGATAGGCAGGCATGCTGCTCTTTACTCTCTTCCAGACCGATACCATCAACCAGTCAATCATTTTCCTGTGTATTTGGTGCATCCTCTCTCAGCATTAGAATTAACTGATGAGTCTAACATGCTGGTTTAGGGGATGTGGGTGTGTGCTAGGGGAATTTATTCTAGAGTGCAAGAATTCTGTGCTCCCTCCCTATTCTTCATCTAATTGCAAGATTTTAGTGATTAATTTCTTCCTTTGATAATACAGAAATAATTAGCTACATTTCTAGGAACAACTCTTTACATAAGCACTATAAGGTAAAAAGTCAGTGGAAGTATTTTGCCACAATCAAGAATAAAATTTTTTGCCCTTGCTTGTTTGGTTCAGTAGTTAGAGTTGGCCCAGGGTTGTAGGTTCGATTCCTATCAAAGGCACGTACTTCAGTTGCAGGCTTGCTCCCCACCCGGGTCGGAGCACTCATGGGAGGCAACCAATTGATGTGTGTCTTTCACATCAACATTTCTCTCTCTCCATCTCTCCTTCTCCCTTCCACTCTCTCTCTAAAAAAAAGAAAAGAAAAATATATTCAGATGAGGATTAACAACAACAAAAAAAGTAAAATTTTAAAAATTACATGGGGAAAAAGTCAATGAAAATAAAAGCACTTAAATATCAAAAATCCTTGGAAAGTATATATATATTCTGGTAAATATCTAAAGGGAAGTGTACTATGCTAAAAAAAATTCCTCAGTGAACATTTACTCTCCATTTCTAATATTTGAGAGAATTTATTTACTAATTATTTATCAGTAAAGAAAAAGACATTTTAAACTTGGTTTTCAATAATGTAGTATTAAATACCTTATAATCCAAGAAAAAATAGAACACATAAATGGGAAAAATAAATATAAATCTATGTTAAACATTTTTTAAAATGTAAATTTGCAGATTACATCATACTCTGATGAGGCTGGTCTGACAATAAGAAAAGAAAAACATTGCAAAACTATCACAATTTGCCTTATTATCAAATTAAACTTAACATATGTATGTGTTTAAAGCATTAGCTAGCCCAGCCGGTGTTGCTCAGTAGTTGAGCACCGACCTATAAGTAGGTCATGGTTCAGTTTCCGGTGGAGTGTATGCCCAGGTTGTGGGCTCGATGTCCAGGTTGTGGGATCAACCCCCAGTAGGGGGCGTGCAGGAGGCAGCTGATCAATATTTATCTTTCACCATTGATGTTTCTATCTCTCCCTCTCCTTTCCTCTCTGAAATCAATAAAAAGTGTATATATATATTATAAAACATTAGTTAGCTCTCTACAAGTATATCATACTAGAGGCCCAAAGCACAAAATTCATGCAAGGGGCTTGGTCCTAACAGCCCCAGCTTCATCTGGAAGGTAGTCCAAAAGGATGTCCAGAAGGTCATTCGGGTGTCTGGTCTAACTAGCATATTATGCTTTTATTATTATAGATTCTGGATAGCTCGTTAGTTAGACATTTAAAAATGTTATAAGTATAAAGCATTTGCATCTTTCATTTAACTATTTTAATTGATATTAACTAGGCATACAAACTGAGACCATCTGTGCAGCCTTTGTAAAAACCAGGTAAGTCTGGAGTGATTTATTCATAGGTGACCCCAATTCTAATGTACATGTATGGCTAAGAACCACTGTGGCAAATGAACAAGAATCTTTCACATTGAAAAGGTAGATATTGGAACCCTTGTACACGGTTGATGGTAGGAATGTAAAATAGTGTAGGCAGGAAAAACAGTATGGAGGTTCCTCAAAACATTAAAAATAGAACTACCATATGATTCAGCAATCCTACTTCTAGGAATTTATCCAAAAGTATTGAAATCAGGATCTTGAAGATATATTAGCACTCTTATGTTCATTGCAATGCTATTCAGAATAGCTAAGATGTGGAAACAACCTAATGTCCATCTATGGATGAATGGATAAAGAAAATGTGGTTTATACATACAACAGAATATGAGTCAGAAGGGAATCCTGCAGTATGCAACAAAATGGATAAACACTGAGAACATTCTGCTAAGTGAAATAAACCAATCACAGAAGGACAAATACTGCATGTTTTATCTAAAATAATCAAACTCATAGAAGCCAAGAACAGAATGGCTGTTGCCCAGTGCTATGGGGAGTGAAATATAGGGTGTGGCTAATTAATACGTATAAAATTTCAGTTATGCAAGATGCATAAATCCTAGAGATCTGCTGTACAACATTATACCTATAGACAACAATGCTGTGTTGTACATGAACAAAATCTGTTAATAGGGTAAATCTCATGCTAAGTATTCTTAATACAATTTAAAAAAAAAGAAAAAGGAAAAAGAACAGGAAATGAATTCTCAGGAGTCTTTAAAAACAATAGGACAGAAATGAAATGGTGCCTATGTTTGATCAGTTATGTTTCCTTTTTAGAGACATAAGTTTTACTTATGATGGAAAAACGCTTCTGTATACTGAAATGTAATTATTTAACTTAATAATGAAGAAATAAGGAAGCTACACATAGTGGGCAAATTCTAACGTCTTCCATTTTAGAGGCTGAGAAAAAAATAACATAAATATAAGAGAGTCCTAACTTTCAGATTACTTGGAATGCTTTTTTGTATTTAGGAATCTCTTTTAGGTCCTTATCCACATTTCGCTCACGTTCCAGTCATTCCCTTATGGTCTCTTGTTCTTGTAATTCCAATATGATTTATGGAAACCTCATATAATCCTTATAAAATATTAGTCAAATAGTCATATTATTTTTATTCAGAAAAAAATATGGCCAATACATAAAACTCCAATCTCTGACCCCAACTATAAAATTGCTCTGAGGTGCCTTGGCCAGTGTTGCTCATTGATTACAGCATCGACCCATGAACCAAAGGGTCTCGAGTTTGATTCTCAGCCAAGGGCATGTATCTGGCTTACAGCTTCAATCCCTGGCCCTGGTCGGGTCTCCTGTGGGAGGCAACCAGTTGATATGTCTCTCTCCTTGCCTCCCTCCCTTCCACTCTCTCTAAAAATCAATGAAGAAAATATCCTCAGATGAAGATTAACAACAACAAAAATTGCATTGAGATTCTGGACTTCTGACATAACAGTGTAAGGAGCTCTGCTTACTCACTTCCCAGTGAAACTGGTGAAAAATTATGTGTGTACATATATATTTGTAGATACATAGATAAATATATATATATATATACACACACACACACAGATACACACTCATGTACATTTGCATACCTACACATAAATATTCAAAGTCTCTGGAAATGGCCCTATGAGCAAATAGTAAATGAGTATCTATTCAGGAAAATCTACAAACATTCAGTAAGAGAGAGGCAAGAGTTTGTGGTATTTGAACAAAGACTGCCCCCTCCTCTCTTCCTGCCAGAGAGCTCTGGGGCTTGTGGGGCGTAGTGGTCTACTGCAGACTGCTGCAGCCAAGAACATAGCTGCCTGTTCACCCAGCTCCCAGCCAGAGGGCTTTCTTCCCTGGAGAAGCAGGACTTCAGCATTTCACTCATTCTGCTCTGAGCTGCTGGTTGCTGAGGCTAAGTTCCAGGTGAGTGCAGCTGAGAAGTGGGGACTCCTTTCTCCTGCATAACTTCTATGTGGAGAGGCTCTACCTTGAATGTGGCATACTGAAAATACTGGGAAGATAGCCATTCCCGGTTTCCTGAGGCAATGGTTCCATGCCAAGAGAAGTAAGCCAAGAGGACCTCAGGCTACTATTTGTGTGCATGCATGAGAGGGCGCACACACACCACCACCACCACTAAGCACTCAGCTTCTAGAGCAAGAATGTCAGAGAAATTTGCCATTGTCCACAGTTCCAGAGTCTAGGCCCAAACAGATAGCTCTAATCTCTTATCATTTACAACACAGTGTGGAGAAGTTTAAACCTAAAGGTGCTCTCAAGAACAGTGAATGTTGTGGTGAAGAGCAATTGGGAGATTTGTAGATCTAATGAAGATACAGCCTTGACTTTTGGCTGAACTAGTTTGCAGGAGAGAACTAGAGACTAAGAGAGCTGGGAGGAGCTCTCTTGGGGTCAGAACAAATATCAAAACAGAGACTTCAGAAACCATTCCTTCAAAGGAGTCACAAAATGATTGGATTAGTTTGTGGAAAATTTATGCCATCAGGAAATTTTTGGAGTTTAACAGCTGGGTGTGGTCAAGGAAGGAGTAAAAGAAAGCCCTACCTTTGCCACTGCCTTCTTAGGGTGACTGTGGGCATACTTTAATCTGTACCTCCCATAAGAGGAACATCTCAGTTTAGTATCTCAGCATGGGGGAAGGTCTGAGGAGAATAGACCTCACTAAAATAACCCAGCTAGTCACTAAACAAATAAACAAACAGTAATAATAATAATAATAAGCTGTGAGGAATAGGAATAGCTAAAATGTCAAGTTCCAACAAAAAATTATGAGGCATGCAAAGTAACAGGAAAGTACTACCTTTTCACTGGGGGGGGGGGGGGGGAAGCAGGGAACAGTAACTGTCTAGAGGGAGACCAGATGTCAGGTTTAACAGAAAAATATTTCAAAGTAGGCATTATGAATATGTCTACAGAACTAAAGGAAAGCATGATTTAAAAAGGAAGGCATGATGACAACTTGCATCAAATAGAGAATATCACTAAAGATACAGAATTATAAAAGAAACCAAATGGAAACCCTGGAATTGAAAAGTACAATAATTAAAATAAAAAATTTACTACAGGGGCTCAATAGTAGATTTGAACTGGCAGAGAAATAATTAGTTAACTTGAAGACAGAGCTATTGTTCAAAAGTGAAGGCAAAATACTTTCCCAGATTTAAAAAAAGGGAGAGCAATTTGTTGCTAGCAGACCCACTGTACAAGAAATACTAAAGGAAGTTCTTCAGGATGAAAACAAATGCCCCCAGATGGTAATATGAATCCATAGAAAGAAAGAGCACCAGTAAAGATAATCATGTGATTATATAAGACACTATAAATGCTATTTTTTCTCACGGTTTCTCTTAAGTGATTTAAAAAGCAACAGAGTAAAATAATGTGTATGTAATGTACTGTTGGGCCTATAACAAAGAGAAGTGTAATATCCTATATAATAAAAGGCTAATATGCAAATAGACGGACCTGCTGAACAACCAGTTGCTATGATGTGCGCGGACCGCCAGGGGGTGCGCGCGGAACATGGCGGACATCGGCAGCAGGTGGCAGAGCATGGAACATGGCGGGCATTGGCCGTGATGGGATGGTGGAGCAGGTGAGTGGGGGCGCCAGACCAAGGCAAGGTGCCAGTTGCTGTCATCAGGGTGAGCCTCTGGTGGTTACTGAAAATTCTTTGCTCCTGCGCACCGTGGTCCCACTCGGCACTTGCACCTGCTGCTGGTACCGGCCCTGCTCACACCTGCTGCCGGTGCATGGCACCAGCCCTGATCGCTAGGCGTGGTCAGCGGGTGCGAGCGGTGGCTGCTGGCTCTGATTGCCCCTCAGGGCTTTTCCACCTCCCCCTGCTCCTGAAGGGTGATCGGGGCTAGCAGTCACCGTTTGCACCCGCTGCCAGCGCTGGCCCCACTCGCACCCGCTGCTCACACCAGCCCTGCTCATACCCGCTGCTGGTGACGGCCCCAATTGCTCTGTGCCGCCAGCAGGTATAAGGCCAGTGCCATCAACGTGTGGGAGTGGAGGCAGTGGGAGGGGGGCTGCTGGCAGACAGGGGACCAGGGGCCACAGCAGGAGGGGCTAGGCAGGGGTGCAGAGGATGGGCCGAGACCCGTCCCTGGGCCCACCACAGCCTTGTGGCCCACAGTTCCTTTCAAGATGCACGAATTCGTGCACTGGCCCCTAGTATTGCCGTAACTGCGCAAAGCAGATGGGTAAGAATAAAGCTATAATGGGTTAAGAAAATGACAGCAAATGGTTTAAAGCAATAATTAAAACAATGTATAGTTAGATTTGCATTATTAATTATATGTAATGTGTATTACAATAATACCACAAAAAAGGGGGATAAAGGAAAAAGAGCTATATAGGAGTAACATTTCTATATATCACTGAAATTAAGCTAATATAAATCTGAAGCTGATCCTGATAAGATGTATATGGTAAACTTTAAAGTAACCACTAAAAAAACCCTCAAAAATTTTTAATGAAACAATTTTAATGAAATTAAAATGCTACATTAGAAAACTCAGTGCAAAAATAACAAGGAACAAAACAAGAACTGAGACATACAGAAATAGAATTGCAATGAAATTTAAAACATATCTGCTTGCTATGAAATGTTAAGAATGTCAGTAATACTTACTTCTCAAACCACAGAGTGAGATTAGTAGTGTGCCGGATCATTTTCAGAAGATTAGGAGAATTAATTTCTTTGTCTTCTTTTGTCCACACACTTCCAACTAATTCTGATGGCTGTACAGCTCTAAAATCATAGATACATAATTCCATATGATACTTTTCCCTCAGTATATTGTTTTATTAAGTAAATGAGATAAATAAAACTAAATTCCCATATAAACTTTCCACTTATACCAACAGAAATGTATATGACAAGATATAACAAAATTCTTAATTATGCATCTTTTTATATATATTAAAAATATTTTTATGCATGTACCTGTGTACTTTTATTATTCCTGTATAGTAGCTTTTTGCTTTGGGCAAGGTTGGGATTTCTTCATAGTATCTTTCCCAGCACTTACAAATATTATTTAACAAGTTTGGGATAGTTCTTTTAAATAATGATATATCTCTTAAAATAATCAGCTCATTGAGGGTATAGTGATCACTACAATTCATAAATTTTTTCTTTGGTGGAAGGAGATATGTAAATTTAGTTCCTTTCTTCATTTAGTAATTTAAAATAGCTTGAAATTCTAAATAGTCATTTAAAACTGTAAACAGAGATTTTTGAGATAGTAGTTATTAACATGTAGAAAAACTGAAAAGGCTGTAACTGGCCATGATTTAAATTCATAATTATAACGGCAGTAGCTAACCTAGTGAGGCCTTACTTTGTACTAAGCATTGTACATATAATGAGTATTTTAAACCTCACAACAGCCCCAGGAGTAAGTAATATTATTAGCTCCATTTTACTCGAAGGAATGAATAGGCAGAGGGATGAAAGTTACAAAAGAAAGTTAAAGTTGCCCAAGAATACCAAGCCAGCAAATAGTAAAGCCAGGATTTGAACTTTGCTTTACCAATGAAGGGTGACTGCAAACAGAAGAAAGCCTTAAATCTAGACAAAGCAAGGGGGGTCGGGCAGTGAAAGAAAAGGAGTCTTTTGTACACCAGACACTTCATATACTATCTCATTCATGTCTTATTCCAATCCTATAAAGCAGAAACCAGTATTTCATTTAAAAAATTAACTTCTTTAAAGTGACTTTTCAGCTGGAATGCCAAATTACATACCGATATAGATCTGATTCAAGTAAAGTGAGTTGCCGAGCAATTTCTATTGGGTGTAAGGTGAGCAGGTCAAAAGTCTCTATGTGCCCAGGTCGGCTTATATGCCACTCGACTGTAGGAGGTGAACTCTGAAATGTAATATTATGACCTGGTCCATTGTCTCTTGCAATTTTTTTCCTTTGGATTATTTTAGTAATGGATTCAACCCATTTTTTCATTGCTTTACCTGAAATACATTTAAAATAATATTTAAATATATTTTACTTAATATTTTAAAAAATAGTTTAAAATCATACAAGTGATACCTGAATATATCTTTGCTATAAAAAGATTAAATGATCAAAATTTTAAAAATGGAAGTTCCCTTTATTATTCCCCTGTTCCCTATACTAATCTAATTTTTCTTCACATGGTTTATATCCTTCCATACCCTTCTTAAATATTAGAAAGTAATTTATTTGTAGAGATTTTTCATTTCTGTTGTTCTGAATTTCAGTTCTAAATATTTTATAATCCTCCAAACAAAGATCTACTTACACTAAAGAGACTTATAAGGATAGATTATACACAATCACCATTAATCTAATCAACATTGCATTTCATAAACCAAACAGGGCCAGAGGACTAAGTCCTTCATTTTTGCATAATTTTTTTAATGTGGCTTTGTTTTGTATTATGCATGAAAGTACTACTACTGAACCCTTTATTTTCTGATTCTCATTTAGCATGTACAATGGAAATGGAAATTAAGTTATCCAGGACATACTTATACAATCACAATCTTTAAAACTAGAAGAGAAGCTCTGGAGATCATTAAGCCTAGCTCCTCATGTTACTGATGAGGAAACTTAAGTACAAAGAATCAAAGTGGCCCCTGAAAATGTTTTCTGGAGACGTGATGCTGCAAGAACCATCTTTTATATGATAATGACTATTTTGTAATACCAATGTTACATTTTCTGAAATGTACCAAACAGATATTCAAAAGATTCTTTAGTGGCCTCTGTTTCTTGTTTCCCTTTCTAAATGTGTGCTTTTCTTAGCTGTTTGAAAAGAATCAAAGTAATTTTTTCTAAGTCATATATCTGATGATTGGCAGTGTTAGGAATAGAACTCTTCTCGGCTGTGAGTTCACTATGCTCTGCTGCCTCACTGATGTATGCTCTGTTCACCTAATGTGGCTCAGAAACCTCCATCAGTGGTGTCATAATGGCACAATAGTTCCTAATTGTCGTTTGGTACACGTACTTTCAGGTAAGTGAAAAGACAGCATAAATTGAGACTTTTTTAAAATCCAATTTCAAAATAACCAGTAAGTTGATTTACTAAATGAAAATACATTGGTTAACAGGGTGATTATTGAGCAATTCGTAGGTCAAAAATATGGTCTAAACAAAATTTTGAAACTTTCCTATTATTATGCTGGCACTACTACAGACACCTCTTAACAACAATAACCAGTAATGATATCAATTGATAGTCACTATATAGGTACTTTTATTACACATAAAACTAGGCACACAAAAAACCATACTTAAGGGTAGTAAACAATACAATGTACAGATGATATATTACAGAATTGTATACCTGAAACCTATATAATTTTATTAACCAATGTCAACCCAATAAATTCAATTTAAAAACACCATACCTCTTACTGTTCCAATAAATTCCTCCATTCGCTGCAAAAGATGTGAATCCCTTTCAAAGTCATAGAAGTGGTGCTCTACCCAGTGCCGACATACATTTAATACTCTATGGCATTAACACAGAAGAATAACTGAATTACAAGGGAACTCAGATATGTGTTTATCACAATGAATGGTACGAATGAAAACAGTAACTTTCACCAAATTAAATAATCTTTTAAAAAAATATGTTTTTATTGATTTCAAAGGGAGGGAGAGGGAGATAGAAACATCAATGATGAAAATCATTCATCGGCTGCCTCCTGCATGCCCCCTACTGGGATGCAGCCTGCAACCTGGGCATGTGCCCTGACTGGGAATCAAACCCTGACTTCCTGGTTCATGGGTCAATGCTCAACTACTGAGCCATACTGGCTGGACAAATTAAATAATCTTTTAAGTGGCCTACCACTTTTAAAATCCTATGTTAATTAAGACTTACACAATAATTTCTGAAATTGCTTTTCACTCATTTTACTTACTTCCTCCTTACTTACTCCTTATTTACTTCAACTCTGAAACAAAAGTCCAATAAAGACTTATTTACTTGAGTTACTTATCTAATCTTACCGCAGTTGTACAGGCTGTATATATTCTTTTCTAAACCTTTTAAGTTCTGCACTCAGGGGTTGATCTCCATTCTCTATAGCTATGCGATCAGCTTCTGTTGGCTCAGGCTCTGGAATTTCAAACCTAACATAAAGCAGAATAAACTAATGAAAATATTAACTACCATCAAATTATACAAATAGAAAACTACAAATCTTTTTACTAGTCCCCACAATTAAGAGAGCACTGTTAAAAATTACTAAGGATAATGTGAAAACAAGGTTTCTATAATGTAATAGTTAATGATCTTATAGATAAAACTAACTAGAAACACACTAAAGAATACATTCAAATATGAAAATAAATATGATTCTAAGTTATGGGACGGATGTTCATTTTTGGCTCATGTAATTACGCTAAGTCAATTAACATAATACTTTTTAAGGGTAATGCTTGAGAAGTTGACTGATCTTTGGTTGGATGAAATACTTCTTGATTATACTATTCACTGACAAGCTCTATTTTCTTTAACTTGTGGTATATTTGAAACATTCTGTTTAGAACATCTAAATCATCAAAATTTGAATTTCCTGAGTCTAAATTATGTATTTTATATATATTTAAATCATCACAGTTAACATATTATCATAAAATAAATGGTCTTCTAAGAGATTTTATTTCTTTAAAAAGTGCTCATGAACTACAATTTAAAGCTTATCCAATATATTTCCAAAAAACATACAAGATCTTAGTTCAATCTTAAAAAAAATTTAAACATTTAAAATTGACAGACCTTTCTATTATAAGACTCAGTAGTTCTTGAGGTTTACAAAAGGATCTGTATGTGGTAAGAAATGTCCGAACAAAATTGGGATCTAAGAAGAAAAAGAAAAAATCTTATTAAAATCTTTGATTCAGAATGATTAAAACTATTGTCTACCTTTTCAAAAGAGATTAAGTAGTCAATTTTAAAATGTTTGACCACATCGAATGTTTTGGACTTTATAATGAACTGTTAGACTTAGTGTTTCTTAAATTAGTGGCAAAACTGTGAATACTAAAATTTTACATCAACCTATTTTCTTGACCTCTGCACAACTCTGACTAGCTGATGTTAAACTCATTATTGGCCACAAGAATGTGAAGGGAAGAAGGAAAAGGCAAAGGCCAAGCATGAAAAGAAGCTCCCACCTGCTACCTGGATCTCAGAACATCACCAGTTGGTTTATCGCCCCCATAAAGAGCAAGGCCACAGAAGTTATCCATTAACTTTTCCTGACATCCAGACTGATTTATCTAAGATCAGTTATCAGTGTCTTTCAATCATGTTAACAGAGCATACAACTAGAAAGTGTATCTTACAATGTTAAATCCAGTTTCTAAATTGTTTTATTTGCTAAAGGTTTTCCTTAAACCTGCTAAAAGATGCTACAAACACCTATAAGTTATTAAAACTCTTAAATGTGCAGAGTATGCTGATTTGGTTATATTCACAACTTTTAATTTCTTTTATTTCAAGTAATCACAATGAGAGTTCAGTCATAAAAGCAGGAGTCTCCGACCCCTTCCAGCAGAGGACCTACTTTGCATTCACATCTCCATGAAGTAAGACAGGTCGTTGGCTGAGTATGACCACTTCCCCAGGCCTGGCCTATTGCAGTCTTTGCCTGATAGTATTCTCTCAAGTTGTGTCATCAGCACAAGAGACCTGGGCTGTCATCTTCTATATAAAGAGGGGGAGAAACATTTTTCCACAGTGGGAAAAAAATCACTTCTATAACTCAAATTTTATCAAGGTCCACATTTAGTTGCAAGAGTCATTAAAAAGGAGGAGGAAAGAGTTCATTAATGTGAGTTTTTACTGGGAGAATCCTTTCCCTATTTTACATTATGGCCTGGTAAGCTCTAATCCTATCCTATATAATAAAAGGCTACTATGCAAATCGACCAAACAGCAGAACGACCAGGCACAATGACGTGAACTGACCACCAGGGGGCTGACACTCAATGCAGGAGCTGCCCCCTGGTGGTCAGTGCGCTCCCACAGGGGGAGCACCGCTCAGCCAGAAGCCGGGCTCACGGCTGGCGAGTGCAGTGGTGGTGGTGGGAGCCTCTCTTGCCTCTGCAGCAGCCTCTCCCACTTCTGCAGCAGTCAGACATCCCCAAAGGGCTGCCGAACTGCGAGAGAGCGCAGGCTGGGCTGAAGGACCCTCCCCCTCAAGTGCACGGATTTCGTACACCAGGCCTTTCGTCCTATATAATAAAAGGTTAATATGCCAATCAACCAAACGGTGGAACAACCAGTCGCTATGATGTGCACTGACCAACAGGGGGCAGACGCTCAATGCAGGAGCTGCCCTCAGCCCGCAGGCACCAGGTAGGTGCCAGCGGGGGCCCCCCATCACACTGCTAGTTGCCCCACAGAGGGAGGCGATCGGTGGTGGCAGCAGGGCTAGCCAGCAAGTGGGCAGCCCCAGGCCGGCCAAGGTGGGTGCCAGTGTGGGCCCCCTGACCACCCCACTGGTCACTGCAGATTGGCCCTGATTGCCAGCCAGGCCTAGGGACCCTACCCATGCACGAATTTCATGCACCAGGCCTCTAGTTTAATGATAAACTCATTGAGAGTAGCAAGTACATACCTTTATTTTTGTTAGGCTATGTATACATTGTGGACTGTTTACAAGAAGTACAATGACTTTTATTAGCATAGGGTTTAGCAAGAATCAGAATTATTTTTTTTGGAAAATTTCTCTTCAAGCTGATTCTGATTAAGAATCACCCTAAATTTAACCTTACAATAAAATAATACATTAACTTCTTCCCTCCAAAAAGCTGATCCATGGCTTACCACAAAACTGAAATCTATTTCCCAAATGATTAGTATATGTAGTCATCAAAATAATAAACTGATTTAAATATCAGACAGCTTTGAATTTAAGATTATAATGCCTTTAAGTTAAAGAAAAATTTAATAACAAAAATACATTGGTTTTGCCCTAGCTGGTTTGGCTCAGTGGATAGAGCGTCAGCCTGCAGACTGAAGGGTCCCAGGTTCAATTCTGGTCAAGGGCACATGTCTGGGTTGCTGGCTCAATCACCAGTAGGGGGAGTGAAGGCGGCAGCCAATCAATGATTTTCATCATTAATGTTTCTATCTGTCTCTCCCTCTCCCTTCCTCTCTGAAAGCAATAAAAATATATTTAAAAAATACAGTGGTTTTAAATGACCCTCTTCTCTTTTGCTTTATACCTTCTGAGGCTAGAGTGGGTTACTGATAAAACTAATTTAAACACATACAACCCTTTAGTAATTTCCTTTGTTGGTATTTTATTGTTTGTCTTCAGTTACAGAGCTCCTCAAACGTTAAAGACTAATGTCTCATCCAGAAGAAAAGATTTTAAAACAGAAGGCTGTACAAGATTTTAAAACAGAGATTTATATCGGTTTCATCACAGTCCTCCCTTTCAAGAATCTTCTTCCTGTTCTGCAAATCTATTTGTAAGGTGAGGCTACTCAAAAAATCATGTGTTTAGGAAACAGAAGCAGTGGCTACCGTAGAGATGCTGAGCTGTCACTGTTGGAGAGAGAGCCCAGATCTTTAGTACAAAGTACTTCAAGTATCCCTGATTTCTGTTCCAAACTTAGGGTGACCCGTCCTTTTTTTAAAAGAAAAGTTTGTTTCAGTCTAAAAGTCTAAAATCGATATCTAGACCCATTTCTTCTCAAATGCCACCTGTCAGGCTAAGTTGTGGGGTATTCAAGGTACTTTTAAGTTGAAAAAGAGAATAAAAGTTGTTAGTGAATTTAAAAAATTATTTTAAAAAGTTGGCTATTTTTAAAGGCATCTGATTTTTAAAATGGTAATAGTGTGGTGAAGGCCTGGGGGGGCAGGTGAGAAGTGGAGGGGGGGTCACTGGGGGGAAAAAGGGGACATCTGTAATACTTTCAATAATAAAGATAAATTTAAAAAATTAAAAAATATTTATTATCTATAAAAATAAAAGGGTAATATGCTAATTAGACCAGACATCCTTCCTGACAAAGCTGAGGCCAGAGGGAAGCCAGCTGGGTTTCCCGGTGCCTGCAGATGGCCTGAGGGAAGCAGCCCGGATCCCAGGTGGCTGCGGGTGGCCCAAGGGAAGCTGGTCGGGGTCCTGGGTGCCTGCGGGCAGCCTGAGGGAAGCAACCCAAGTCCCAGGTGCCCGCGGGTGGCCCGAGGGAAGCCAGCTGGGGTCCTGGGTGCCTGTGGGTGGCCTGAGGGAAGCTGGCTGGGGTCCCGGGTGCTTGCGGGCGGCCCGAGGGAAGCCAGCTGGGGTCCTGGGTGCTTGTGGGCAGCCCGAGGGAAGCAGCCTGGGTCCTGGGTGCCTACAGGTGGCCCGAGGGAAGGAGCTCGGGTTCCAGGTGCCAGAGGGAAGCCAGTGCTGGCAGCTAGGGGAAGGAAGGCCTACTCTTGCACGAATTTTCGTGCATTGGGCCTCTAGTAGTAAATAATAAATAAAAATGCAGTTTATTTTAAATCTACAATGATATTAATATTGGATGTAAAAATTACAACTAGGTGAAAGCCCTTTTGTAAGCTATAAATAAAGTCTAATAAAAATGAGAAATAAGAAAAAATAAAGTGGTCTTTTCATCTTAAACCAAAACCTCTGGCCATTTCAGTCCATTAGTAACTGATGACAATGCTGAGAAGTCATGCTGTGCATCAGTGCCACACCGGTCCAGGGGATCCCATCAATTCCTGATGCCTGTTCTGCAAGGTTCTCAAGCAGCATTCTCATAATTTACTCCACAGACTTTCCCTGAACTGATAGGGCCTGGGATATTTTTTCTTTTCTACAGATGAGAGAAGTAACTAAGACTTATCAAGGGTCACACAATAGTGACAGAGATGGTATCATAACCTAGATTGTGTAATTTCTGATTTTTTTTCCTATTGTATCACATAACCTCCCTGGGTTAAAGGGTCCCTTAAGGTTTACGCCGCCGTGAGATCTAACCAGAAAGAAGGAATCCATGAATTATATAACCAGTATAGAAATTTACATAAAATATTAATTCAGAATATATCTTATAAATTTCTAATCTTGGGCAAAGGCACTAGAAAGTCGTCGAAAAAATTAGCAGTCTAATTGTGATTCTGTATTTCTTGTTAAGCCTTCTTCCAGACTTTAGGAAATAGCAACTGTACCTTCCTGTACACTGTATTCAGAAGTTTCTGAAGCTGGCAGTGAAATAAACACTCCCACAATCATCAGTTGTACTAAGTTCTAAAGTGACTCAAGTTTAAGTTGTTTTTAGCTTGATTAGAAATGAGGAGTCTTGCCAAAAGAAAAAAACCAGCAGAGGCTAAAAATAAACCAAGAAAATTTGGCAAAAGCTTAAGTACTTTAAAAAAATTCTCTTAAAGGCTGCATATATTACCAAGACTTAGTAATTTAGACTCTATTTTTAGTCTAATGCAGTGGAAATCTACTAATGAATGAAAAACTTATATTGATAGAGGACATAACATCTGCATTTTAAATTTTATACAAAAAGGGTACATATTCCAGAAGCTAATTTTATTTCTATTGATTTGCTCATTTCAGTGATTGTAACATATACCATGTCAAACCACACTTTAGCTTATTGATGATGTAAAGGACTAAAATAATTGATATTTTTAAAATAGCCACCAATAAAGACAGGTTATATAATTTTGTAAGAAAACAAAGAACTGGCCCGTTCTGGGTAGCTCACTTGGTTAGAGCATCATTCCCATATGCCAAAGATGTGGGTTCTATCTCAGGTCAGGGCACATACAAGAAACAACCAATGAATGCATACATAAATGCAACAAAAAAAATGATCTCTCTCTCTCCCCCCCCCCCTCAAATCAATCAATAAATTTTCTTAAAAAGAAAACAAAGGACCTACTTACACTTATCAGGTAATCATAAAAGCTAGGTTTCATATTGCCTCTATTAGTTGTGAGTAGCAGTTCTCTATCTATATTATAAAATGATTATTTCAGAGACAATGGAAGGCAAATGCATAAAAATACAAAAGCCAGGTTGGTTTGATTTTAAAATATAAGCATAAACAAATATCTGTGGAGAAAATTAAAATCAACTATTTGATATTCTCCTTTTTTCTGTTTATCACTTGCTTATGGATGTAATTCCACAAACCTCTTTCTTAAACTAAACCCTAATAGATTTCAGTATAAGCAATGGCAAAAACTTCCTCTGTGGTTTTTCTCTTCTGAATGCTCAGCATCCCTCTCTCTAATCAAATACCTGCCAACTCCCATCAGGTCCCTGGGCTAAGCCCAGGTTATTTCAAACATGAGTTATAGTTACTATTTTCTGCTGGTTTCCTATCTCCCTCACTCTAAAACGGTTCTTATACAGTATTTTATTGCATAGTTCTTCAAAATCTGAGGAACTCAGAATATACTTACATTAATGTTCAAAATATAGCATACTAGATTTGAGGTGATAAATTCAATCCTTTTTATCTTACGTACTTAATTTGATCGATACTCGGCATTTTATTTGGCAAGGTCAATCAAATTTATGAGGTATTTATTACCTAGAGTTATTTATGTAAAGACTACCCCTCCCCCAGCCACCACAGTGAAACACTGTTCATCAGGATGTGTGTTCACGTGACCATTCTCCCTTTCATACAGCCATTTAAAAAGCTACAAGGAACAATAAGCTCCTCAACAAGGATTTATAAACAATCACTCCTGAATTCCTTACAAAAGGAAACAGACCGCTACACTGACGCACAAACACTTAAAAAAAAGAATTTAAAAATAGAACAGCACTGCCCTATAGATCAAAAACTAATGAAAAGGGTCCCCCCCCCCAAATTAAAACACACAAACTGAGCTTATACAATACACAAACTCAAAAAATATCTGATACAGATTTTTGAGGATTTTCTATATGAAGGCATAAAATATCAGTAAATACTTTAAAGAAAAATATCAACTGGCCTTTTTTTTTTTCTGTATCGTTTTCCATGAAAGGGAAGTTCACCATGCATGGGAAACACCTTTTCCCCACACTTCAATGTGAAAAGATTTTATTTCCATATAATGTTAGTTCTGAATTATTACCTCTACCTCAAGGTCACCTCATTTGTCTAAAATAGATTAACAAAGCAGACATAGCATCACCAAACATTTCTTTACCCATGCTGTTTTAAGTCTCAATATTAATTTGTACTTTATTTCCTGTAACTATAACCCAAGTGAAATTCCTACTCTCCTCTTCTTTATGCATGTTGCTTTGTGCCTTCTTACTATATAGATAAGGAAGGTCTCTTCATATCCCTGCTGGATTCAGAATGTTCTTCCCCCCCTAGCACTTTGGTTGAATTCCAAAGTTCTGATATAGTTAGTGAATTATTATATGTCCAGAAATATTGGATCTGAGAGAATGGATCTTAGATTCCATATAAGACCCTGTTGCAATCTTTTAAGCAAGTAAGCACTCTCTAATTCATTTACATTTATTTTTTCCCCCCAGAAAGCTTTCCATTACAGAGCAAACATCACCAATAGACTAATGACTGGGTTTTGTTAAAACTAAAATTATGATGACCAGTATGTAACTATATAGTAAAATATTTGCATTAAAATGAAAGTTTACAGTTAGAATTTATTACCTGTTTTAATAAGAAAAAAATTACTCTGATTATATCTTCATAGTCGACCTATGAAATTTTCAGAAATTAATAAACCATTTGTATTACTGGCAATTCAAACCAAGCAAGTTTCTTTAAAAAAAAAAAAAAAGAAATATATATATATATATATATATTATTGATTTCAGAGAGGGAGAGGGAGAGACAGAAACAACAGTGATGAGAAAGAATAATCAATTGCCTGCCTCCTGCATGCCCCACACTGGGGATTGAGCCTGCAACCTGGGCATGTGCTCTGACCTCCTGGTTCATAGGTCGACGCTCAACCACTGAACCATGCCGGATGGGCAAGCAAATACGTTTCTTTATTTTTATTATTCACTACACATAATAAAAATATTATAATTAAAAGAATTCACCTTGTATGAGTCAGTGTAACAAGGTAGAAAGTATATTCAGGGTCAAGAAACTTAATGTCTAGTCTTCATTCTGTAATTACCTGCTGATATGACTTCTGGAAAATCACATAAGCTTCAGGGGCCGTGGGTTTTTGTCTATAAAGTGAGGAATTGGTCACCTCATCTAACACTAGTAATCTATAACTTTATTTCATAAATTATTGCTAAAATACTTGAAGGATCAAGTTAATTGGAGACAAAGTGAAGTCTGAATTAAGTAATATTAAACTAGTTTCTCTTTTGCTTTTTATGACAATGTGTGACAACCTATAATCTAAAAAATTACCTGTAAGTAGTTCTTGATAGTTAGTAGTTTCTCACTGTATTATAATCAATGTCTTTTATTATAACTCTATACAATATAATTAAATGTGAAAGTTAAATTTTAGCTTTTGTTTCAATGTAAGCCACAACTTGCACTGTATATTCTCCAATAAATATCTACCAACCAACTAACCAACCCCCACCCTCTCAAAAAAAAGAAAAGAGCAGACCAATAGTTCGTAAAACAAATGGTAATTTGATCTGTTATCATTGCAGTGAGGACTCAGAGTTCATGTGAACTGGAAGAGAAATAACTGTTAAAAATTACTGCTTTCATGTTTTACAAATTTATAGATGGTCTATTAAAAGCACTCTATTGGCAGTAATACAGTCAGTAACAGACCCTACAGAGAGCCCAAACAAATACTACTAATTTGTATGTGCTGTAAACACAACTCACAAAAGCTGCTTGTGAATTCTAGTAATACCAGTAATACATTAATGACATAAGTTAAAATAGTGTAAATTAAGCTTCAAAAGAGGAAAAGAAAAATGTTAAAAAACTTAGCCACACACTTTTAAAACCAACTGGCATTTTATTCTTTAAGAAATTAAAGAAAGGAATTTTTAAAATAACTTTAAAAAAAGACAATCTTGTCAATTTAAATTTGAATATACTTAACTTTGCAAAGTTCTATAAATCTAGAAATTTAAGTATTTTATATTAATTAAAAAGATGACCATTTAAAATATCATTCTATTCAAAAGCTAAAAATTAATATAAATGAGAGCAACTATCAAAAGTAGCTAATATAATACCATGCCAAAAGTACTCTGTCCACAGACTTGGCTAGTGTGTACATTAAGAGAAGACTGCCAACTTTATAGAAAAATTGGCAGCTATGCTTGTTCAAATTTAGTTCGTTTTAAAGTGTCCTCAAAAAATAAAAATAAAAAAGGTCCATAAAGTGAAAAAAAAAGTGCCTTCTTTCAAAATAATTAAAGGCACAGTTCTCCAGAAAAAAAAATTTTTGATTGTAGTTCTACAACTACTTATTAATAATTATAAGTTAGATCTGTGAAATAAAGCAGTTTAAAGAAACTTTTTAGCATTAACAATTATTTCTATGATATATAGCATGTAACTTAAATAAAATTTTAATCATTAACAATTTTTATAGAAGCAATTATATTACAAATTTTGGAATCAAATGTCTTCCGGTTCAAATACCACTGACATGATAATAAACACTAGTAAGTCTTCTTCAGCATTTGCAACTTATATTTCTCTACAGGAAAAGATAGTAAAACTTCTGTCTTAGGAGTTTTACTATTGATTGGGAGAATTAATTTTACTCTAAACAGTATAAGCACTCAAAGGTTTTTAAAATAAAATGGATAATTTAGAAAGCTTAAGCTAAAAAATTCAGTGAACCTTCTAAGACACTAAAAAATCAGAATGATGTGTCAAGAACAAATTGAATTTTCATAACCTTAAAAAATTTAACCAAATGACTCTGTATGCATGCATATAAGCATAACCAATGGACACAGACACTAGGGGTGTGTGTGTGTGTGTGTGTGTGTGTGTGTGTGTGTGTGTGTGTGTGTGTGTGTGTGTGTGTGTGTGTGTGTGTGTGTCGGGGGAAGGCTGGGGGGTGGTCAATAGGATAAAGAGGAGACATATTTTATACTAGTTGTAATACTTTAAACAATAAAAGAAAAAAGTAGCAAAGAAAAAAGTATTTTGTAACCACAAATTTTGGGTAATTTAATAAAACATTTTTGTAGTGTATTCTAGATCTTAAAGAGAAGTTAATGAAAATCAACTAAATATGTAAGTTATATTAATTACTGATAATTGTACCTTCTCTCAAAAACAGTTTCATCTGTAAAAAAGATGACAGAATAATCTATTTCTTTTTTTCTTTTTTTTTTAAATCCTAGGCAGCTTATTTAAATTTCCTGTGCCTTTATTTATTTCGGGGTCAGTAAAATGAATACACTAATTATAGAAGTTTCTAAGTGAAAAATCAATAGTAAAACTGGAATCCCAGACTAGTCTTCTTTCTTTCACTATATTCATCATATTTCAGCCATGGGCTTAGTTTAAAAGCCAAACTGCTTTTAAAATTAGCTTATGGAAAACACTATTATTTTGCTATGAAAAAGGCTAGCAAAAAAAAACTACCAATTAAAGGACAAATAAAAACTAAAAACAAACACTGGCTTACTCACCCCAGAGACATGTGGAGATAATGAAACAATTTTATATTTATAAAGTGCTTTGATGTCACTGATAAAAATATTCTAACCTAATTCTTCATTTGTGCAAGGTGGCCCTGATAATTTCTAGGACATATAAATAGTTCTGACTAGACATTAATACATCAAATTGAGTAACAATATCAAATACTATTCACCTTTATTACAGTGGATTAATGGATATATTTAAAAGCTTAATTTAACTGGTTCCAGAACTGTTTCTAGAGGGAAGTGAGAACCCATTTATAGGATTTTAAAACTAAAAAAAAAATTTCCCCAGAAACACACTTCTCCTAGAGATAAGAATATATTTAAGCAAGAAGTATGGAGATTTAGGTTAACTTCCACTTTCAACTATTTAAGAATATTTACATTTGACTTTATGTTTGGTAATAAAAAATTCTCTGAAAATAAGTTTGCATGTATATTTACAAGAGCTTTGACATACAGTATTTCATTTATTCTTTCCAACAATATTTTAAGGTAGCTGTTGTGATGCTGATTTTTGAAATGAAAAACTAAGGTTCTGAGACCTTAAGGAACTATAATAGAGTGAAGGTATAAATCCAAATTCAATGCTCTTTCTACTATACCACACTCTACAGTACTTTACAATTATCAAACCTCCCAGTATGTAGGGAAGTTAAGGTTGAAGAACATTTGATTATCATTTGTTACTTAACTTCATTAGAAGAAATAAAATTACTTAAAAACGAATCATTATATGTGTTCCTTACCTCTTAAATATTATATTTAATTGAGGCTTTAGCAATCTTCGTAGGTATTTTGGACATGTTTGTCTTTAAAAATTGCCCTGCTAAGGTGAAACTGTTTTCTTCAATAATAGCAGTTGTAAAAAGCAAAACAAACAAGGAAACCGAAAAACTTAAATCATTTCCAGGGTTGCTAAATTTAGTTAACTTTTAGGAATGGAAATTAAGAAAAAGCAATGTTGTGTACATTTATACTGCTAGCACAATTCTGGTGATGGATGTATATTATTATTTAACTGATTTTATAATCTCAGTAATAGAAAGAAAAAAGGCAGAGGTGTAAAGAAGTTTCAAGAAAGACCCTAATGATGATGATTTATCACTACTTTTAGTTTTGTTGCTGCCACTTTTTAACTGGATAAATTTAGCTAAGTGGCATTTAGTTTCTCATTTACAACTCTAGTTGTAAAGTTAAGATAATATATGTAAATGTGATAGGAAAAAGTATAACATTTCCAAGAAATATAAACAGCAGCATTTTCAATTAAAAAATATGAACTCTTGATAATGCGGAGATCTTGTGTTAGTCTGCTTTCTATTTTAGGTACAATGACCAGTGCCGCAAAGAAAATCAGCCTGAAGCAGGAAAATAACAGTCACAGGCAACTTATTTCTTACCTGCGTACATATGGTATGTGAGCCTCTCTATAAGCTTAATAACAGTTCCTGCTTTGATAATTGGAATTCCAGCCTTGGGCTGCATGTTTTCTTCAAATATTATATTCTCTTCAGAGTCAGGTTCTGCAAATCTATAAACGTCAGCACTAGGGAGCCTCATCTGCTCCTCCTTCTCTTCCTGGAGCATTGTCACATCAAGCATCCTTTCCAGGGTACTCCGGTACTGCAAAGATATCAGTGCTGCCATCCAATTGTTTTTCTCTTCAGCTGACTTGGCAGAAAATATAACACTATTTTCATCTTTTAAAATTATTTCAAAAGCATGTTTGTACTCACTGGTGTCATCTTTGTCATTAATTTGTACCTTTCTCATAAAAAACTTTTCTTTAAGACGATATTCTGCATTGCTAGCACCAGGAAGTCTCGGCTGCCCATGATTTGATTTACAGCAAATCATTAAGCCATCAAAGAGAAATATATGTCTCTCATGTTTGGCTCCTACACGTGTAAGGGTTCCTTCCATTATAAACTCATTGCAACACTGTCCAATGTCCTTTCCCTCCCAGCCATCAATATTCTTCTGAATCTCATTCATTTTCTTGATTGCTAGTTGTTTCCCCTTCATTTGCTGACTATAAAACCGACATGCAGATTCACTGGGATAAAGGAAAAAACATCATTAGTACACAGATGACAGAGAACCTAAAATTCATGTAAATAAAGGGCAATGTAAAAGTATATTTTTAAAAGTTACGTCGGAAAGATTTTCATTAATTCTAGAAAGATGCTAGTGTTACAAAATTACACAATTTTGGAAACCGAAGCAATACAGTAGAGACATTTCTTTTAGTGCTCTAAAAAGAAAAATGACAAAATTCTACCTTATAAATTCAGCAACAGAATAATTATTTTTACCTTGGCTACAGATATTTAGAATAACAAATATTATAAAGTAGCCCAATATAGTGAAAATCAGTAACTTAAGAGGTTTAAAATATTATTTAGAAATGCTCAAGAAGACCCAAAGTTAAAAAAAACATGCACATATTATCATTAGGAAACTGGAAGCAATATTATCAGAATTAATGTCTCAAATTATATACTCCCTAAAATAAGGGATACTTTGACAGAACAATGATGTTGATATAAATCTATCCAATACATTTTGCTCTATCTCTCCTTTAGCTTACCAGTTGACTCTCAGGAGGTCTTGTCTGGGAGTATGCAGGGAAAATGCACAATATGAAAGGTTTTTCAAACAATAACAAATTCTCTTGGCTTTGATGTCACTTCCTCTGAAAGACCAAGCTTGTCACTAAAACTATTTTTTCATTGTTTACTTGAGAAGGGAACTGGGATCTCTGAATTTATACCATAATATTCAAGGTGGAAAAAAAAAGGATTATAAAAAAGCAAAAATATTCACCTCAGTCTTCGTTTTGCAAGACTTTTAGAACATATTTTTTCCATCCCACTCTGAACATTAAGTAAAGCTGTTATTGCTTGTTTCAAACATTCCTTGTCTTCTTGATCTTCACTCTTTTCTTCTAGTTGCTGCAGAGTGAAAATGACAAATCTAAACTAGTAGAACAGTTTGGACCAATAAATAAGCCCATTTCATTTAAGGATAAAGCTAACAATGATTCTTCCTACCACAGTAAAATTTTTAAACATGTCAAAATATATTGAGTCTTTTTCTTCTTTATATATTACCATCCATATCAACATGCAAACTTTCCACATTAAAAAAAAGAGGAGAAAAGAATTCACACCCTTGTGACAGGCAGTAATATACAGTTTCTCAGACACATATTACCGAAAAGAAATGAGTGATATACATTTTTTTTTTTATTATTTCATAGGACTTTGAACAGCAGGAGGCACATAGGTGAGCTTTTTTTTTTTTTTTTTCCCAGTGTGGAATTTAGCCTTAGGTTTCTGATTCCAATATTAATGTTGTAGGTAATGGGATGATAAAAAAGATAAATGTACAGAAAAAGATGCAATATAATGGAAAGAAACTTGACATACAATTAAGGATCAAATTTTAACTCTACTTCTGTGTGACCTTGGGGCAAATAATTAATTGATTTCTTAGCTTTATGTTTCTCATCTGTCAGATAAGTTTTTTAGTATTTTAATAAAAAGCCTGCCCTGCCTACTTTATAGGTTTGTTATTAAAAATCAAATCACTCTGAGATGATCCAAGATGGTGGTGATGTAGATGGATGTTACAATCACCTCCTCCCAGAACCAAATTGGAATTACAACTAAAATATAGAACAGTCAACTTGAACAACCAACTGAAGACTAGCTGAAGAGAAGACTTATAACCAAGGATTTACAGAAGCCATATTCAGATTGGTAGGAAAGGCAGAGATTGAAGAGGGATATCTTAGCTGCAGAGGTTCTTCCTGAGGAGCTAGGGTCTCAAACCCCAAGCTTGGTACCCCATCCCAGAGCATCAGAGCCAGGAAAAGGCACGCACATAACACCTGGCCATGAAAATCAGTGGGAAGTCTATCTGCCAGGGAGAAACAGGAGTCATAGAGACACAGGTACCCTTGTAAAGGTCCAACACACAAAATATCATTTGCAGCCACTCACCCGAGGCTCTGGCTAAGAGAGTGGGAGGAGACTGGAGTCCCATGAGGAGAGACTGGGATTTGTGGCTCTGGGGAGAGAGCTATAGAGACAGCTGCCACGACCCCTGTGCTTAGTCCCTCTCCAACACTGGCAGATGCCATCTTTCTTGGGTGGTACTCCCCTCCATATGATATCAGCCTGGGGGAATGCAATAGTCCCACTCTTTGGATTCCCCATCCTGCAGAGTTCATGCCTTCCTGAGGAGTCAGCTACCTGGCTAGGGTGTAGAGGTATGAACAGACTCAGGAGATGTCAGTGACTGAGTGGTGTAGCTTTGGGCCAGGGACCATTCCACCCACTTACCCATGAACCTGACTGGTACCTCCCCATCATGGGAGATCCTCTAGCCCCACTCAGCTGGCTCCCAGCAGCCCCACCCTGCTGCACTGGGCCTGCCAGCAGAATTTTGGACAGACTGAGTTGTGTGGCTCTGGAATGGGGGCCATTTTCCCCTTGCACATGTGATCAGTGCAGAGTATGACCAAATTTTGGTCTAATTTGGCTTGACAAATTCTGTGGGCCTCTCCCTGACAACTCCAGAGACCCTGCCCCAACACAAAGGTCTGCGAGCAACCAGCAGGTGGCAGCTAAATCTGGTATATCCTGGGACATTTGCTGAATGGCCTCACACTGGCACTAAGATTGAACCCATATCATTCTGGTGAACACCATTCTCCCCTACCTGGATACTCACTGAGAATCTACCTCATGCAACTCAAGTACGGCCAGAGGCTCTTTCAGTGACTGAGACAAATAGGCAGCCAGCAGATGGACGTGGGTCTCACAGGACCTCGGGACTTTTGCTGACCTGACCTAGCCCTGGTGCTGATAAAAGCTGGCCTTGGTGCATAGCTTGGTCCTTTCCATGCACACATGGGCCCAGCAAAGGCAGCCACAAATTGTGAATCACTTTGTAGCTCCAAACAGGCTGCCAAGGGCCAGTCATAGGCAGCATCTGACATTGGCCAGCACCAGAGTCATTCCCAAGAAGCCCCCAAACCAACACACCCAGTGGCCAGCTTTAGACAACATCAGAACAGGATCCAATTAGCTTCACAAACAGCATATCCAAAGGGAGTTCTTGGCAGGCACCAGACCCTACTGAGGCAAATTCTGCTTTGTGTGGTCAGCACCTGCATAGCAGCTCATACACTGTGATACAGGCCGATCCTCATAGTCAGCCAGCCAGGCACAAACTGGTCAATAGAAATCAAAACTCAATTACAACAGGGCCATATAACCCACACAAGGGACATTCCTAGGGCACCCAGCTCAGGTGATCAAAGATTGCCAACTGGGTCCCACAGTGAAAGCAGTCCTAAGAGGAAAATTCATAGCATTACAGGCCTACCTCAAGAAACAAGAAAAATCTCAAATAAACAGTAACTTTACACTTAAAGGAACTAGAAAAAGGACAATAAACAAAGCCCAAAGTGAGTAGAAAAAAGGAAATAATAAAGATCAGAGCAGAAATAAATGAAATAGTCTAAAAAACAATACAAAAGATCAATGAAACCAAGAGTTGGTTGTTTGAAGAGATGAACAGGATTGACAAACTTTTATCTAATCTCATCAAGAATAAAAGAGAGGGGACCCCAAATAAATAAAATCAGAAATGAAAGTAACAACTGACTCCACAGAAATACAAAGGATTGTAAGAAAATATTACAAACAATCATATACCAACAAATTGGACAATTTGGATGAAATGGTTAAATTCCTAGAAACATACAACCTTCCAAAACTAAATCGGAAAGAATCAGAGAATCTGGATAGACTACAACTAATGAAATTGAAGAAGTAATTTAAAAAACCCCAACAAACAAAAATCCTGAACTGGATGGCTTCACAGATAAAATTTATCAAACATTCAAAGAAGAACGAACACCTATCCTTTTCAAACTATTCCAAAAAATTAGAGAGGAGGGAAGACTTCCAAGGTCATTTTACAAGGCCAGTAATTACTCTAATTCCAAAACCAGATAAAGACACTAAAATAAAGAAAATTATAGGCCAATATCCCCGATGAATATAGATGCTAAAATCCTCAACAAATTATTAACAAACAGGATCCAGCAATACATAAAAAGATCATATACCATGATCAAGTTGGATTTATTCCAGGGATGCAAGGTTGGCACAATATTCATAAATCAATAAACGTGATACACCACATAAGCAAAATGAAGGATAAAAACCACATGATCATATCAATAGATGTAGAAAAAGCATTTGATAAAATACAGCACCCATTTATGATAAAAACTCCCAGCAAAGTAGGAATAGAGGGGAACATACCTTAATGTAATAAAGGCCATGCATGACAAACCCACAGCCTACATCATACTCAATGGGAAAAAACTAAAAATATTTCCCTTAAGATCAAGAACAAGACAGGTATGTCCCTTTTCACTACTCTTGTTCAACACAGCAAAAGAAGTCTTAGCACAGTAATAAGACTAGAAGTAAAAATAGAAGGCATATAAATTGGAAAAAAGGAAGTAAAAGTGAACAGAAGTTGTGTTAGCTGCTGCACAACACAGAAGAGACAAATTTGCAATTTAGTTCAGGAAAACCAACAATAACACACACACACACACACACACACACACACACACACACACACACACACACACACCCAGCATGAAACCCCTAAACCCAAACTCAAAAAAACCAACAATCCTCAACACAACAAAATCCAGAGTTGTTAACTAGCACACATACAAAAAAAGGGGGGTGGGGCAGTAAGTAGCCTATATTCAGGGGGAAAAAGTCAATTTACAGAAACTGACTCCAAATGGGCCCAGATGTTTGTTGGATTTAGGAAAGACTTCAAGGTGGCTTTTACAATCATGTTCAAAGAATTAAAGAAAAACATGGTCTTATTAAGTGGATAGATAGGGAATATCTGAAAACTATCAAACACAATCCAAATGGAAATTCTAGAGTAAGTATAATAACTAACAATTCTATTGACAGATCAATACAAATTACCAAATTGAAGAAAATGAGAAAAAGGGATTTAAGAAATATGAAGTTTCAGAGACTTGTGGAACAACATAAAGTAGTAGAACCAATATACATAACTGGAGTTCTAGAAGGAAAGGAAATGAGAGAAAAATTGCCAAAATGCAAAAATAATGTAAAAGCAAGTTAAAATCTGAAGTGTAGCAAGGAGTCTGAAACTTTAAGCAGGAAATCAACACTTAAAAATGTAATGATCTCTCATTATGAAAATAAAATACCTTTTAAAATAATTTTTTTCTCTCTTACTAGAGAGAAAATTACCAAAACTATAAATGCCCCTCACAGCAGTTTAGTTTATTTAAAATTGGAATAGGACAATAATCAGCTATTTACTTATAATAGCTCCTAAATTACACTATTCTATGTTTAACTTTAGATATTCAACATCTGTGGTCAAATACAATACCATTTAGCTCACAGCTTTGAGCTCATCATTTCAGGATAATTTCTAAATTTAGAAAGCTAGTTCAAGGGATAAAATCAAGACAGACCTCTACTGGGGTTATTTTTATGAGACTCAGAGAGAAGTTATGTTTTCTAAATTTCTTATTGCTGGTATTAACACATTAGCTCATGGACAGTGTAAAAAAATGGCCTTCAGCATATAGCACTTAAACCAGATGCATGCACAGCATAAAAAAGTAGAGAAAAAATGGTCTAGAGTAGAAGATGTTTGATATTGTCCAGTTTCCAAACTGGAAAAGCAGCAAATCAAAGCCATTAACACATGCACACAAGATTTTTGTAAAAGGGGACTACAGAGGATATTTCTTCACAAAGAGTTTTTGGCACACACCATGTTAAGGCCATTAGTGGGTGCTTACAGTGAATGAGGTAGCACAATTCATATTTGCCGTTGCCAATTTGTTTTATGTAGTATTAAAAAAAAAGAGACTACTTTGGGAAGGAAAATGTTTAATATTTCTCAGTTCTTGATCCTAAGTTTTCCATCCACAGCACCTCACAGTTCTCAGTTTTTATCTGTAATCCTTTTCCATGATTCCCATATTTAAGCATTTGGGGCTACACTTTTTGTGATGTTAAGGGGGAAAGTGAAGGACTATTCTTCAAGTCTAGTTCACAAAAATCTAGCAGTAATATGCTTAAACCAGTAGAAATGTTTTAAATTGCTGAATGATGCAATTCTATATAAAAAAAATTGTTACCGAAAATTTTTAATTGCCCATACATGGGGGGAGTAGATCATTAATTTCTCTTATTAAGATGATTAGGTTTTACAGCTTTCTGAAACTTCATCAAGGCCTTTTGTTCTTATTTATAAATTAATAACTGCTTTGAGGTTTCATATAAATTTTAATCCTTCAGAATTTAATTACAGTTTTAATTAAAAATTGCATTATCAGTGATACCATTATGAAGAAGGATTCTATATAACCAACTTGTTTGTAAATGTCCCATTCTGACAATGGTTTCCCATTAAGAATTGTGGTAAAGAACGATTTTATGCACAAAGTGCTTCCTCTTGATTAATCTCTTAAAATAATTATCCTATATTACCAAAGACTTTAAATGGTATTTTGTTTGAAGTCTAGAATAAAGAGCTAAGAGCTCTGCAATTCTGCTTTAGCTCCCTTAGTCCTTTCCCAATTCAAACATTCATACTTGAGAAATATAACTTCAGTTCAAGAGACCAGCAGAAAGATAGGGAAATGTAGGAATGAGACTTCTTCCAATTTACCAAATTCAGAGGCTTCTATTCATCACTGATTCATTATAGAGAGCCCATTTCCTCATGTACTCCTGCAAACTATAAACATGATTTCTAGTAATACATTCTCCATAACAAAATCATATTAAGTAGAACTTTTCTTTAATAAACAATTCTCTTAAAAGCTAAAGAAAAATAATAGTATTAATGCATGTCTTATTTTATTGTCTTAATGGGGCTAGTTCAATAACATTATCTCACATATTTAAAATTTTTGAAAAAAAGGTTATATTTTAAGGGCATATCCATAATCTATTTTTATTTATTTTTATTTTAATCCTCACTTAAGTAACTTTTTTCATTGTTTTTTAGAGAGAGTGGAAAGGAGCCTTGAAGTGGGTGGGGGTGAGAGAGACAGATAAACAGAGAGAAATGTCGATGTGAGAGAGACATATCAATTGGTTACCTCCTGCATGTGACCCAACCAGGCTGCAACCCAGGTACATGCCCTTGACTGGGAATTTAACCTGAGACCCTTTGGTGTAAGGGCCAACACTCTAACCACTGATCAACACCCGCCAGGGCTATCCATAATCTAAAGGTGACATCATCTATACTAATAAAAGGGTAATATGCTAATTAGACCAGGTCAACCAGACATCTTCCGATTGTCTGGTCCTCCTTCCAGACAAAGCCACGGTGGCAGGGGCTGAAGCAGAGGTGGTTAGGGGTGATCAGGCCAGCAGAGGAGCAGTTAGGGGCCATCAGGGGGCAGGGGAGGGCAGTTAGGGCTGATGAGACTGGCAGAGGAGGGTAGTTAGGGGCGATCAGGCTGACAGTGGAGAGTGGTTAGTGGTGATCAGGCCAGCAGGGGAGGGTGGTTAGGGACTATCAGGCTGGCAGGGGAGGGCAGTTAGGGGCAATCAGGCTGGCAGGCAGAGGGGTTTGGGCCCATCAGGTAGGCAGGCAGGCAGGCAGGCAGAGGCAGTTAGGGGTGATCAGGCAGGCAGGCAGAGGCAGTTATGGGTGATCAGGAAGGCAGGCAGAGGGGTTAGGGCCGATCAGGCAGGCAGTAAAGGGAGCAGTTAGGAGCCAGCAGTCTCAGATTGTGGGCTTACTAAACCGACAGTCAGACATCCCCTGAGGGGTACCGGATTGGAGAGGGTGCAGGCCGGGCTAAGGGACTCTGCCACCCCCGAGCATGAATTTTGTGCACTGGACCTCTAGTTAGATACATAAAATATTTAAAAGGTAATATCTTCAAGCTACACTACTGAATCATAATTTATATAGAGTAAGGTTCCCCCTTTTCCCAGTTAATGTCAGTGTATAACAGGGAAAAAAAAAGGTTGGGGACAGAATCCTTTTCTTTTGGTCAGTGCTTCTGAAATTGAGTATTTTGAACTGTGATGACATGGTGAATGGTGAATTTTTAGTGGGGTTATACACTGTTCATTGTTTCTACAGTAAAGATAAACAGTTTTATAGAGATAGTTGCAAACTTGAGCTAAGAAAATTAGGTAATAAATCTTCCCCATTTGGCCTTATCCCCATACTATCTAAGTCTCTAAATCTGCTGAGGTCCCAAAATAGGTACTTGGATGCATAAATAAATCCAATGTTGTTTCCAAATAACCAACAATGTAAACAAAACGTAAGGACACAGGATAAAAAATATCTGATTGTTGCTTTAAAATTCACTATTAAAACTGAAGAAAATATGCCACATTTTTGCAGATGCATTTGTATTTGCTTCTTAACTAGAAAAAGAAAACAGATACAGACCTCTGTCCATGGGTGCTCACATAATAATTCATAAACAAGTTGGTAAAATATTGCATCACAATTGAATACTTTTCTTACCTTTAAAAGTTCAAAGTAATGTAGACAGTGGTAAACAGGGGCTAGAAGTAGTCTGGGTAGAACATACTGAACCGCTTCTTTAAAACCTTCGCCTATTGACTAGAAAACAAAGTGATTTAATTTTTTTAAGTTTATTTTTCAGATATTATATATCTTGATTTAAAAATAACTATACCTGTAAATAAAGTGCCGCTCCAGGCTTTGATAACTGACTAAGGAAACGATCATGAAAACCAGGTCGTAAAATATCTCGAGCATATGATTCATATGGATCAAATGCCAGTTCCTTAGAAAATAAAGAAGGTAAAACATAAATTATCTTTCTCCAAAGTAGAACATAAAAAAAAAAACACCCACAATCCATAAACAGAAAAATTAAATTATGGGCACATCTCTATCAGCACAATTACATCTTTCATTTAAAGACTCTAAACAAGATTACATGGCTATTAATTATAATTTTAACAAAATAAATCTAATATTCTCAAGTAAGACAGTAAATCAATTTATTCTGATGAGAAATGAGATCCTTATATGTTATGACACCTCATCAACGGATTCTAGTAAAGTATTATCAACAAACATGGTCATAAGAATTGAGAGACTTTTGGTTTTAAAAAACAAGCTTAGCCTAAACACCAAAGAATATAGATATCTACAACTAGATAAACATCTAGATACTGGTGCCCGACATTTATTTTCTCATGGTCATTTCCTAGTGGCAGACTTTTACTTGCACATTCTGTAAGTCAGAAGTAACAGTTTATAATCATCTAAAATTCATTGTTACAGTTTTTACAAGACAATTAAACAATTCAAATTATCCAAAAATTTACCATCACCAATCACTAATAAACTAAACAACTGTAACACTTATGTCTAAAAGATTATCATATACTGGTTTTGATGATTCCTGAGGAAAAAAAAAGGTGGTATCTAGATTTTAGCAGAGGTAGGATCTCTACTCTTTCCCATCCTATGCCATATTCTAGGTAAAAAAACAAAATAACAAAAAAGGTGCTCTAGATTCTAGCAAGAGCTCCTTTCTATGAAGGGTAATTCTAGAAAGAGGAAGGGGACATCTAGTGGAGGCATGCAGCAAAAGGAAATTAGAGGGAATGATAAAAAAAAAATGACGTTTATGTATTCATTAGCCTTAATGTTATCAGATTCTTTTTTTAAGGAAAGACTAAATAACAACAACACAAGGTCGGGAATTAGAAGACCGCACTTCTGTTCCTTGTGAAATGTAGTATGGTACACAAAATTCCAAGTCCTCAGAATTCTTAAGCTGGCTCCTAGTCCATTTCCCAGTTTCAATACTTTCAATTGTTTTCCAACTAACAATTCCTATAATAATATAAGATTGGAAATTACAGCCCAGCTCATTGTAGATTTTACTGGAATGGAGAGTTTCAACAACAACAACAGAAAGGAGTCAGGTATGAATTAAGTGGATGGGAGAGAGAAAAAAACGTGATCAGATGCTTCTATCTTGGGTATCTTGAACTCTAGACATCATATACAGCAGATAATGTTTGCCCTCCTTCCCTTTCAATAAACTTTACAGAATTTTTATGAGAACTATATATATAAAGAAAAAGCTACACAGTATAGTGGCTTACAAGCATGTCTTTAGAGTCATAGAGTTCCAATTTTTATTGCACTAATTAGCTGTGTGACCTTTGACAAACTACCTCCTTTCTCCAAGCCAGCTTTCTCATCAGAAAATGTAGATAATACCTACTTCAAGGGGTTGTTTTAAGAATTAAATATCATATGCAAATGCTTATAATTGGGTAGGTACTAAATAAAGAGTACCTAATATTATCATTCTAAAGTAGCTAATATTGAAAAAAAATTGAAATCTAATTGGGAATCCAAGCTCTAATCACATAGGTTTATTCTTAAGAATAAATGTATAGAATGGCAAGCACTTCTAAGGACCCATGTGTAAATTAATAGATGATTTTATGATTAGTTTTCTGGTTTAAATGCAAAACTTATACAATTCATAAACATTTTAATAATATACATAACTATGTATTAACTGTTAGAATATTCTAAATGTACAGAAAAGCAACCCTATATAATAAAGAGGTAATATGCAAATGGTTGTTATGCCGTAAACGACCGATCACCAGGGGGGCAGGGCAGCGAGCTACAAGTGGGGGAGAGCTACAGGAGGTTGGGCAGTGAGCTATGTGCAGCAGAGAGCTACAGTGGTGGTGGGCGGGGCGGCTAGCTGAGGCAAGCAGCAGCGAGCTACTCGCACATGGATTCATGGACAGGGCCACCAGTATTTTATAATACTGCAGATTAAAAAATCAAAACACTATAGATATAATTGATCTCCTGGATTATGTACAATTGTACCATTTTATATTCCCACCAGCAAAGTATAAGGGTTCCAATCTCTCCACATCCTCACCAACACTTATTTCCCTTTCTTTAAAAAATAATTTATAGCCATCTTAGTGAATGTGAACTGGTACTTCATAATGGTTTTGTTTTGCATTTCACTAATGAATAATGTTGCTAAGAATATTTTCAAGTGCTTATTGCTATTGCATACCTTCTTTGGATAAATTCCTACTGAAATCCTTTGCCTGTTTTAAAGTCGGGATGTCTTTTTATAAAAGTTTTTTATAAAACTTTTATAAAAGTTTTTTATAAAAAGAACTGAATACTAGATCTTTGTCAGATATATTATTTGTAAACATTTTTTCCCATTTTGTGTGCTATCTTTTCACTCTTGATGGTGTCCTTTGAAGTACAAACATTTTTAAGTCCAAATTACTTATTTTTTCTCGTGCAACTCATGGGTTTGGTGTCATATACCTAAGAATCCTTTGCCAAGGCCAAAATCGTGAAGACTTAACCATGCTTTCTTCCAGGAGTTTTATAATTTTAGCTCCTACTTTAGGACTTTAATCTATTCTGAGGTTATGTTTGTATATGGTGTAAGGTAAAGACTTCAACCTCACTCTTTTGTGCTCCTCATAACTTTAAAGTATCATTTTTTGAACAGAAGTTTTAAACTTTCTTTAAAATATATTTTTTTTATTGATTTCAGAAAGGAAGGCAGAGAGAGAGATAGAAACATCAATGATGAGAGAGAATCATTGATTGGCTGCCTCCTGCATGTCCCCTATTGGCGATCGAGCCCACAACCTGGGCATGTGCCCCTGACTGGAATCAAACCTGGGACCCTTCAGTCCACAGGCCAATGCTCTATCCGCTGAGCCAAACTGGCTAGGGCAGAAGTTGTTTTTTTATTTTTTGTATGTCTTTTTAAAAAAAATAAATCTTTATTGTTCAGATGATTACAATTGTGCCTCTTTTTCCCCCCCATAGCTCCCCTCCACCTGGTCCCACCCCACCTTCTGCACCCCCCCCCCAGTCCTCATACATAGGTGTATGATTTTTGTCCAGTTTCTTCCCGCACCCCCCACACCCCTTTCTCCCCAAGAATTGTCAGTCCACTCCCTTTCTATGCTGCTGATTCTATTATATTCACCAGTTTATTCCGTTCATCAGATTTTTTATTCACTTGATTTTTAGATTCACTTGTTGATATATATGTATTTGTTGTTCATAATTTTTATCTTTACCTTTTTCTTCTTCTTCCTCTTCTTAAAAGATACCTTTCAGCATTTCATATAATACTGGTTTGGTGGTGATGAACTCCTTTAGCTTTTTCTTATCTATGAAGCTCTTTATCTGACCTTCAATTCTGAATGATAACTTTGCTGGGTAGAGTAATCTTGGCTGTAGGTTCTTACTATTCATCACTTTGAATATTTCTTGCCACTCCCATCTGGCCTGCATAGTTTCTGTTGAGAAATCAGCTGACAGTCGTATGGGTGCTCCCTTGTAGGTAACTAACTGTTTTTTTCTTGCTGCTTTTAATATTCTCTCTTTGTCTTTTGCTCGTGGCATTTTAATTATGATATGTCTTGGTATGGTCCTCTTTGGATTCCTTTTGTTTGGGGTTCTCTGCACTTCCTGGACTTGTAAGTCTATTTCTTTCACCAGGTGGGGGAAGTTATCAGTCATTATTTCTTCAAATAGGTTTTCACTATCTTGCTCTCTCTCTTGTTCTGGCACCCCCATAATTCTGATGTTGGTATGCTTAAGGTTGTCCCAGAGGCTCCTTACACTGTCTTCATATTTTTGGATTCTTTTTTCTTTTTTTTAAAATATATTTTATTGATATTTTACAGAGAGCTAGCAACATCAAGAGAGAAACATCGATCAGCTGCCTCCTGCACACTCCCTACTGGGTGACTAGAATCGAACCTGGGACCCTTGGGTCTGCAGGCCGACGCTCTATCCACTGAGCCAAACCAGTTAGGGCTGGATTTTTCTTTTTGCTTTTCCAGTTGGGTGTTTTTGCTTCTTTGTATTTCAAATCTTTGATTTGATTCTTGCGATCCTCTAGTCTGCTGTTGGATCTCTGTATATTATTTTTTATTTCAGTCAGTGTATGCTTAATTTCTAGTTGGTCCTTTTTCATATCCTCAAGGGTCTTGCTATATTTATCAGCCTTTTCTAGGAAATTCTTGAAAAACCTTTTAACCGTGGTTTTGAACTCTATATCCAGTAGTTTGTTTTCCTCCATTTCTTTCATTTGTGTCCTGTTTCTTTGTCTCCGCATTTTGGCTGCTTCCCTGAGTTGGTAGAGTAGCTTTGTGTGCTAGGTGTCCTATAGGGCCCAGTGGCTCAGCCTCCCCAGTTACCTGAGGTGGACACCCTTGATGCACCCCTTTGTGGGCTGTGTGCACAGTCTTGTTGTAGTTAAGCCTTGATGGTTGTTGGTATCACTGGGAGGAATTGACCTCCAGGCCAACTGGCTATGAGGATCAGCTGTGTCTAGGATGGGAGAACTTCTGTGCTGGAGACACCCTTATAAGACTTGATTCAGTGGGGCTTTGGTGCTCACTGAGTCTGCCCCGAGTGTGTCCCTTATGGATCTGAGGAGTTGTAATTTGGATGGTCCCACTCTGATTCCTGGGTACACTGGCTCTTGGATCTCCAAGGAGGTACTAATTTAGCCTCTGCCTGAGGCCACCCAGCAGGAGCTACAGAGAGATCTGCAGATTCCTCTTCTTTGTTTGGGTTTTGGAGGTGCCCAGATGAGGCCCAGCCGTGAAGCAATGCAAGCTACTGCCGAGCCTTGGGCCTTCTTTTGGATGTTCTGGGTCTCACTAACTCAGCTGTAGGTAAGTTTAAAATTCAAAAGACCATGCCATTCATATGCAAAAGCCTTTGCGCTCAGCTTGGATGGGGCAGAGTCTCATGGCAGAGCAAATAGCTATGGCTTTGTGGGGCGGGATCACAGGGTGGGGCAAACAGGGATGGCTTCCCGTCAGCCCTGCCCTAAGAGGCTCCTGGTTCTCAGTGTCCCGTGGTAATCGCTGCAAGCACCTCTGAGAGAAAGCTTCCCTCGAGTTTCGCCCACTGCCAGACAGTCCAGTTTCTCCTCGTGTGAGTCTGGGTCCCCAGAGTCTCGCCCAGAACTGGAGTTCAGAGCAGTCGGGAGCTTTTTTCTCCCTCCTGATTGAGAAAGCCCACCACGTACTCAGTTGCCAGCCCTCTCTGCACACACGCCTCCGTACCTCTACCTTCCACAGCTCCTGTAAGTCTCAGTGTGCTTTTCTCTTTCCTTATAGTTGTAGAATTTCCACTCAGCCAGCCTTCCTGTGGTTCTGGATGATGTCCGTTTTGTTTTAGTTGTAGTTTTTAAATTGTTGTGCGAGGCAGCAGTTTAGGTGTTTATCTATGCTGCCATCTTGGTTTCCTATCTATTTTTTTTTATAAGTCTTTATTGTTTAGAGTATTACATGAGTCTATTCCCCCCCGCCAAGAACATGCCTTCATCCCCCGCCCTACTGTCTGTGTCCATTGGTTTTGCTCATATGCATGCATACAAGTCCTTTGGTTGATCTCTTGCTTCCTCACTCCCTCACCTTCCCTCAAGAGGTTGTAATGTCTGTTCGATGTTTCTATGTCTCTGGTTCTACTTTTGTTCGTCAGTTTACGTTGTTCATTATATTCCACAAATGAGTGAGATCATGTGATATTTATCTTTCTCTGACTGGCTTATTTCGCTTAGCATAATGCTCTCTAGTTCCATCCATGCTGCTGCAAATAGTAAAAATTCCTTCTTCTTTACAGAAGCATAAAATTCCATTGTATAGATGTACCACAGTTTTTTAAATCCACTCATCTGCTGATGGGCACTTAGGCTGTTTCCAAATCTTAGCTATTATAAATAGTGCTGTTATGAACATAGGGGTGCATATATCCTTTCTGATTGGCATTTTTGTTTTCTTGGGATACATTCCTAGAAGTGGGATTACTGGGTCAAATGGGAGGTCCATTTTTAATTTTTTGAGGAATCACCATACTGTTCTCCACAGTGGCTGCACCAGTCTGCATTCCCACCAGCAGTGCAGGAGGGTTCCTTATTCTCCACATCCTCTCCAGCACTTGTCGTTTGTTGATTTGTTGATGATAGCCATTCTGACAGGTGTGAGATGGTACCTCGTTGTTTTGATTTGCATCTCTCAGATGATTAGTGACTTTGAGCATGTTTTCATATGTCTCTTGGCCTTCTGTATGTTCTCTTTTGAAAAGTGTCTATTTAGGTCCTTTGCCCATTTTTTGATTGGATCATTTATCTTCTTTTTGTTAAGTTGTATAAATTCTCTGTAAATTTTGGAGATTAAACCCTTATGGGAGATAACACTGGCAAAAAGGTTCTCCCAAGCAGTGGGCTTTTTTCTTGTTTTGTTGATGGTTTCTTTTGCTGTGCAGAAGCTTTTTATTTTTATTTTGATGTAGTCCCATTTGTTTATTAAAATATGTCTGATATTTTGCTGCCTATGGAGTCTTCTAAGATTTTTATGGTTTCCTGTCTTACATTTAAGTCCTTTATCCACTTTGAATTTATTTTTGTGTATGGTGTACGTTCTAAACTTTTGTGTCGCAACCCACAGGTTGAGAACCGCTGCTGTAGAGCCTAAGACCACCGGAAAACACAGATATTTACATTTTGATTCATTAACAGTAGCAAAATTACAGTTATGAAGTAGCAACGAAAATAATTTTATGGTTGGGGGTCACCACAACATGAGGAACTGTATTAAAGGGTCGCGGCATTAGAAAGGTTGAGAACCACTGTTTTAAACACACACACACAAAAGTTTGGTTTTTAAAATATTCAAAAGTTTATGAAAATTACCAACACATTTCTCAACTTTAGTTCTTGTATTCCTTGACTTCCCTAAGTACAACTTCCCTTCTTGCTGAAGAACATCGTTCAATACTTCTTATAATGAGGGCCTATGGGTAAGAAACTCTCTTGGTCAATGTATGACTGTTTTTATTTTTATTTTATTATTTTTTAAATTCTTTATTGTTTAAAGTATTACATGAGTCTCCTTTTTTCCTCCATTGACCTCTCCCTCGAGTCTGTTTTTATTTGTTTCTCACTTTTTTCCCCTCTGAATTACTTGTTAAATTGAAGTATAAAGTCCACAGTTTGATGAATTTTTATATGTTTCTGCAATCATCTGTATAATCACCACTCAGATAAGGAAAACTTATCTACAACAACCACTATTCCCAAAGATCTGTTTACATATTTTAAAGAACTTCCTACAAGGGCAATTATAGTATTTTGAGTCTTATTTCATGCAACATTGTTGCCTTTAAAAAAAACACTACAGTTCATTCTTTTATTATTACCCTATAGCATTTCACTGTGTGAATATATCACAGATTATCCATTATGAATAAACCTGTTACAAACATTGTTGAACATTCTTTTCTTTTTGTATACACCCAGGAGTGAATCTGCTGGACCATGGAGTACATTGTATTCTTAGCTTTAGTAAATATGTTAAACCCTTTTCCAAAGTAGCTGCCGCAATTTACACCCCCTCCACCAGCAATATAGAGTTCCAACTGTTCCATGGTTTTAAATTGCATTTCCTTGATAATAATGATGTTGAGCACCTTTTGTTCTTTTAGGAAGTACTTGTTCAGGTCTTTTGTCAGGTCTTTTATCTATTTTTGCAAAAACCTAAGTTGCCTGTCTTTTAGTTATTAATTTGTAGGAGTGCTTTACACACTTTGGATCCAAGTCCTTCACTGGTTATAGATATTACAAATATTGTCTCCCAGTCTATAGCTTGCCTTTCACTCTTTTAATTTTGTCTATTGATGAATAGGTGTTCTTACATTTAATGTAGTCTAGTTTATCAATCTTTTCTTTTATGGTTAGTGTTTTTGTGTCCAGTTTAAAAAATCTTTGTCTATTCCAAGGTCATCTCTGTGCTATTTTACTATTCTAATCTGTGTGCTCACTCTTTTTTAAATTTTATTTTTCAATTACAATTTACATTCAATATTATTGTGTATTAATTTCAGGTATATAGCATAGTGGTTAGACAATCATATACTTTACAAACTGGTCTCCCCAATATTTCAAATAACCACTTGACACCAAACATAGTTATATACTAACTCTTGAATAAAAGTTTAGTTGGGCAGAAACCACTATTTTCCCTTAGTAACTATTTGGAAGATATCACACACTGATTGCTAGCCTCTTGTTAAAACCTCCTGTCATTCTCATTGTAGTTTCCCTTTTGTCTTTCATAGTTCATAACATATTCTATTGTTTCACTATAGTGATTTTGACTGTGGTTTTTTAAAAATTTATCCTGTCCAATATTTGGAATTCATTTTTAATCTGAGAACTTGTGTCTTCATTTCCAGAAAATTTTCAGTTTTTATCTCTTCAAATATTGCTGACACCTATTAGATGTATATTGAGCCTTTATTACTCTTAACTGGTCTTTTATATTCTTATCTTTATCTCTGTGTGTCACATTCTTAGTGAATTCCTCAATTCATCTTCTAATTCACTAATTTCATCCTTGAACTAGGTCTGGTAAATGTTATACTACATAATGAGTTTTTATTGCACTGCCTGTATATTTAATTCCCAATATCTTTTCATACCTACTTATTGTTTCCTTCTGCCTGTTTTGTTTCACAATGTCTTTTTAATCTGGAATGAATTTATTTTATAATTGTTGATTTTGTTAGATATCATTCCAAGCATTCGACTTTGTCTTGTAGTTTAGAATTTTGTATTATGGACTTCTTAGGGGGGAGGCTTTAAATTTTTGGTTTCTTTTTTTTCTCTCCCATCCCTATATGATCACTCATTCAGACCAGAATCTGCTCTTTTCAGTCTCAGGCTCTGTAATCATATTGGCTTAATATTATGGGATACTCTGTTAGGTTTTAAAGTACATTTGTTATAAAGTAGTGTTTTTGTCTCCTCACCTCAAGTCCACAACTTTCTTTAAATCCTTATAAGCATCAGGTTGGCAGATTTCCCCATTATCCTATTGCAATCAGGGCCTCGAAGCAAGAAGCTTTGCCCACTTCCATGGAACACATTTAGTCATTATTCTTAAGAGCTCAACATCCTGCTATCAGAGATCACCACACCTTGACTGTCTATTCCATTTCTAATCTTGTTTTTGCCTAAAAATTTTGAATTTTTTGTTTTATAACCCCATGTTATAATAAAAGGTATAGTAGATTTTAAAGTGAGAAGAACGCAAGAGCTAGAAATCTCAGAATGAACATCAATGCTAACTTATTAGGACTAACATGTATTTCAGCACTGAAATATCCAAGAAAAGAGTAACCATTTTTCTAACCCCATGATATCTGAATCATTTCACCTCTCCTACTTTAAATAATAATGTGTGGTTGTCATATATTGAATAGCTTCCTGTGTGGAGATGGTTAGCTAAATATTTTAGGTAGGTTATTTTATTTAATTGTCACAAAAATCCAGAGTTCTATTATTATCCTTGTTTTACAAATATAGATACAGAGGTTTAGAGATATAAAATAAATTGCCCATGGTTACATAAAACTAGTAAGTAGCAGAGTTTAGATGGAACATAAAATAGTTTGGTCTCACACCCAAATTCTATGGCCTCTTCACTGATAGGGCCTTCACCAACTTGTCTTATCCTTGCTATGTAAAGACAGACAATTGAGTGTCAGCTGTAAATGCCTCCCCTCTATGGGCTCGGCGTTTTTTTAATGAACAAGAGACTACTTTTTCTGGGTTCCATAAGAGAAACAAATGTTAACAATGACCCTCTGAAGGGGCAATAAAGCAGAGTAGACAGCAGTTAATATCTAAGACACTAGCTGGAAATAATAATTAAGCTTCCAATTTCAATGCAAAGCAGGGCTTTTATGCAGTTTTGTTTTGGTGTATAAATAAAGTACTTACCTCTGCCAAGTCTTCAAAGCAGCTTCCTACTAGTGGATGGGGACTGCCTTCATCTGTCATTTCTACAGTATCTTCTATATGGCCCAGTAACTTTACACTAAGTTCATGTATATCTACTATACGACTAAATATATTTTCTACATCCTGTTGGGAAGAAAAACACACTCAGTTAGGTTGTATAATAAAAATAAGTTTTGAGTCAATAAATCATTTTAAAATCACAAAATGTAACATGGTATATACAGTGAAAAATTTTAAGAACTTACAAATTTAAGTAAAAGATAATGCAAGAATTCCTTTTGCAATAATGTACAATTTGCAAATGCATTTCATTTCTCTAGGTCAGTGGTTCTCAAACATTTTGGTCTCGGGATACATTTACACTCTTAAAAATTATTAAATACTCCAAAGGGCCTTTGTTTATAATTATACCTATTAATATTTACTATATTAGAAATTAAAACCACAGAAATCTAAAAACATTTATATTTAGAAATAACAGTAAATAGCACTTTAATGAAAAGTAACTATAATTTTCCAATTCAAACAAAAACTTTACCTAAGAAGAGTGGCACTGTTTTATGTTTTTGCAAATCTCTAACATCTAGCTTAATTGATGATGACTGAATTTACATATATATATTTCCACATTCAATCTGTTGTGGTACACTATTTTTTTCAAAGCATATGGAGAATATCTTGCTTTACACAGATATTTAGTTGGGGAAAAAAAGGAGTATTTTAATAGTTTATTCAAATAATTATGGATATCCTTTTCTTTTTCTGTATAGTTTCTTTATTGAATACCATAACATTCACCCTTTCAACAGTCTTCAAATATTCACAGAGCTGTTCAATCATCCCCATTATCAATTCCAGAACATCTTCATCACCCCCAAAAGAAAGCTTGTATCCACTAGCAGCACTCTCCGTGCTTTTCTTCCTCCCAATTAATGGCAATCCTAATCTACTTTCTATCTCTATGGATTTTCCTGTTCTAGACATTTCATATGAATGGAATAAATATCATTTTATGATATTACACAAAATTCAATAAATAGTAGTTTCTTAAAATTAGTTTCAATGTGGAATCTGAAACCATATCAATTCTATACTGATACATAAAATCCATTGGCCTATTTTGAACTCTGAATGGATCTTTTATTTATTTTTTAAATATATTTTATTGATTTTTTTACAGAGAGGAAGGGAGAGGGATAGAGAGTTAGAAACATCAATGAGAGAGAAACATCGATCAACTGCCTCCTGCACACCCCCTACTGGGGATGTGCCCGCAACCATGGTACGTGCCCTTGACCGGAATCGAACCTGGGACCCTTCAGTCCACAGGCCGATGCTCTATCCACTGAGCCAAACCAGTTAAGGCATGAATGGATCTTTTACCCATGTGTGATTCTGTAGCATTATGAATTTGGTCATTTGGAAAATATGAGTCCGTTGAGTTCTGCAGATCTTCCAAACGTTAACACGTTTAACACATTTTCACTATACAATATTAAAAGACCAAATTCATTAGCATTATCACAGATCATGGGAGTGGATACAAATTTTCCAAAACTCTAATTAGCTTAAAAGTTCAAATTTTATGACTATCAAAAAACCTGCCAGTTATTTTCCTTGAAGTAACAGGTATACTTTGTTCATTTTCTTTCTCCCCACTTGATTCATTTTTTGAAAATGTCTGCCAGATATGCATCTGAATAACCATATTTTGTCAATCATTCTTTCTGATAAAAGTTGTGTTTCATGAAAAAGGCAGCTAATTCAGTTTGCAACTCAAACAGTGCTTTTTCCTCAAGACAACCACCATACTTTGGTGTACAGCAGAAGTGCCTTCTTCCAGCTTCCTATGTGCCTCAGCTCTTCTCTACCTGGAGCTTTCTTGAGGCATGCCAGGCTCTTGTTATACTAGTAATGACAGAGAATCTCTATGAATCCATATAGCACCCCTTTACTTCACTTGTCATTCTACACTTCCATTATCTTATATTATGAATAGATATGCATACAAGAATACTCAATATAACACTTTGTAACTTCCATAATATTTTCTGTAGGTTAAGTTCCTGGATAAAGACTTTTGTTACCAGGTTCGTATTTAAAATGTCTATGCATATTTTCTTTAAGAGTCCACTAGTTTACCTTTCCATCAGTAGTGTATGGGAGTAACAGTTTTGTCAAACTCTTACAACACTGAATATTGTCAATCTTAACTTTCAGAAAAATGCTTAGATAATTGAAAAACAAGTACTAATTTGCATTTATCCACTTACTGTTTTTATATTTGATTAACTTCATCAATGACTATACCTTTTTGTCAAAATAACTTTGAGGCATGATACATATCCAGTAAGATATACCTATTTAAATTTACTTTCTGATGAGATTTTGTTATTCACTCTATAATCAAGATACAAAACACTTTCATTACCATAAGAAGTTTCCTTGTGCCCCACCCCCTTTAATCACTACTACTCCCCCAGGAAACCAGTGATCTGCTTTCTGTCACTATAGACTACAACTCTCTTCCTAGAATATTAAACAAATCTATATGAATATGAGATAGATATGGTAATTGACCATCACTCCATGATACCCACAGCAAATCAGGAGGGAATATGCAAATTAGTAGGACAAAGATGGTGGCAGCCAAGGAGCCAGCCGGAGTGGGCGGGAGGCTTGGGTTGCCCCTGCGACGGAGGAAGCCAAGCTTCCCGCTTGCCCTGGGCCGGCCTCTGAAGGAGAGGCCTGTGGGCAGCGGCCACAGAGCAGGCCAGAGCCAGCAGGAGGCTTGGGTTGCCCCTGGCGACCGAGGAAGCTTTCTCGGTCGCCAGGGGTGACCCAAGCTTCCCGCCCGCCCTGGCTGGCCCCTGAAGGAGGAGCCTGTGGTTGGCGGCCACGGAGACAGCCTGAGCACACAGAAGCTTGGGTTGCCTGGGCAGGTCACCGAGGGAGGGGCCTGAAATCAGCCCTTAGCCCCTCACCCAAGCTGGCCACACCACCATCAGGGTGAGGGTCCCCACTGGGGCCAGCCTACAAACAGCCATCAGCCCCAGGCTGGCCAGGCACCCCAGTGGGGCTCCCACCCTGAAGGGGGTGTAGCCAGCCTGAAAACGGCCCTCAGCCCTTCATCCAGGCTGGCCAGGCACTCCAGTGGGGACCCCCTGGGGGCATGGCCGGCCTGCAAACCACCACAGGCCCCTTGCCCAGGCTGCCCCACCCCCCAAGGGAACCCCCGCCCCCGATCCGGGACTCCCTTCAGGGCAAACCAGCAGGCCCCCACCTGTGCACCAAGCCTCTATCTATACTAATAAAAGGGTAATATGCTAATTAGACTGGGAGACCTTCCGGACATTCTTCTGGACAAAGCCATGGTGGCGGGGCCGAGGTAGAGGTGGTCAGGGGCTAAGAGGGGAGGGCAGTTGTGGGTGATCAGGCCAGGATGGGACGGCAGTTGTGGGTGATCAGGCTGGTGGTGGTGGTGGGGGCAATTGGGGGCAAGCAGGCTGGCAGAGGGGCAGTTGGGGGCGAGCAGGCCAGTGGGGGGGGCAGTTGGGGTGAGCAGGTCGGCAGGCAGAGTGGCTAGAGGCAATCAGGTAGGCAGGCAGGTGAGCAGTTAGGAGCCAGCAGTCCCGGGTTGCGAGAGGGATGTCTGACTGCCAATTTAGGCCCGATCCCACAGGGACATCCCCCAAGGGGTCCCAGATTGGAGAGGTTGTAGGCCGGGCTGAGGGACACCCCCCCCCACACACACACCATGCACGAATTTCATGCACTGGGTCACTAGTAGAATTATAAGTAGTCTTTTGTATTTGTATACCCATTCACTTGTTGATGGATATTTGAGTTGTTTCCAGTTTGAGACTATTACAAATAAGCTGCTATTAACATTCACGAACAAGGTTTGTATGGACATGTTTTAATTTCATCTGAGTCAAGACCTATGAATGGAATTTCTAGGTAGTATGGCTAGTTTATGTCTAATGTGATACAAAACTGCCAATCTCTTTTTCTAAGTATTTACACTGGATTACATTCTCACAAGCAATGTGGGAATTTTATATTCTCATAAGCAGTTGGCTCCACATTCTTTTCAACATTTGGTATTGTCTTTTTAATTTTAGTCTTTCTAATGAGTGTATAGTAGTATCTTATTGTGGTCTTAATTTGCATTTCCTTGATGACTATTGAGGATGAGCATTTTTTGATATCCTTTTTGGTTATTGGTATATCTTCTTTTATAAAGTGTTCAATTGTTTTGCCCACTTAAAAATATCAGGCTGTTTTTTACATTATTGAATTGTAAAAGCTTTTTATAGTCTGGATACAAGTCCTTTGTTAGATATATGTATTTCAAACAGGTTTTACCAATCTGTGGCTTACCTTTTTATTTTTCAGACAATGTATTTGGAAGAGCAAAAGGTTTTAATTTTAACAAAGTTCAAAATTCATTTTTAATTTTACAGTTCTTGACTCTTGTATCCTAAGAAATCTTACATTTTTTAAACAATTTTATTAAAATTTACATAACACGCATTTCATCCATTTAGATAATTCAATGGTTTTTACTGTATATTTATAGATTTATACAACTCATAATTTACTCCTTTGTTTTTTAATGTTTACTCAGTGGCATAACTTGAGCCCATCTCAGCCTCTGTAGTGAGCACTGCTTCTTCATCAGTCATGGATAGCAATGTGGCTACAGTTCCAGGAATTACTAGAATGAAACTCTAGACCAGTGAGCCACAGTTTGCCGACCGCTGCTCTAGACAATCTCAACTGTTCCCACTCAGCATTCCCTAGGACTCTATGAGATTGGTTTGATTATTATTGTAAGATCAGTAACCTCTTCTCTAATTTTTAATGTTATTGGCTCCCTCCTTTGTGCTCTCCAAAATACTGTTGTTATACTTCTACTAGTGGCCCAGTGCACAGATTCGTGGACATTGAAAGGAAATTAATTAGAAGGTGGCTGGCGGATGGGACTGGGCGAGAAGGGCCTCACTCGCCCTGGAGCCAATCTCCCATGGTCCCTCCCTAGCCGGCCACACCTGGGGTGGCACCGTGGCTCGAAAGGCATCTGCGGAGTGAGCGGGGGTCCCTCCAGCAGGTGGGGTCCCTTGGCCTGGCCTGCGGGGATCGGCCAAAACTGGCTCTCTGACATCTCCCGAGGGGTCCCGGAGTGCAAGAGGGCATTCTGCAAAGTTGCTGTCATATAGGGTGTGGAATGCAAATGCAAGTGTGTAGTAAATTAGAATCGGGGCGACAGTGCCCCAGCAACAACATAACCCACGGCTGAAGGTGGAATCGCACAGCCTGCAAGGAATTGGGTTCCCTCCTCTCTGGTTTCGGGATGCGTCACCCAAGAACTGCCACTGCTAAGTCACTGCAGCTCAGCAGCTCCTGCATTGAGCGTCTGCCCCCTGGTGGTCAGTGAGCATCATAGTGACTGCTTGGACAGAGGAAGGGACAATTAGCATATCAGCCTTTTATATATATAGATTATGGTAATTATCACATTGTATTGCAATTTAATTTTAAGTCTATATTCTCTGTCTTGACGAGATTAAACTTGAGGGAAGAATTTTTTCCTTATTCATCTTTGAATCCTCATTGCTAAGTATGGCACTTAATATATGCAGCACTGATAAAGTGCTGGTTGAATGACTTAAATGAGTTTAATTAAATAAAACAAAAAAAAATATCTGCTTAAATAAGAGTTTTTTCTTTTGAGTACATTAAAGATTCATTTGCATGTATATAATCAGTCTAGTTTTCAATTTATTATGTTAAGTTTATTGACATGGTTGTAGCAACTTTGTGATCAGTCACTATGAATTAAATCCCACAACTTAAAAATGTTTGACAAGTTAGCAAAATATGACAAGTTAAATTTCACTGGTCATGTAAAATTAACAACACATGCAATGATATACATGTACATAATGATACTTACATTAGCTGAAAACAATTTTGAATTGGAGACAAAGGGCTCTCTAAAAACTTTTATAATTAAGTTCAGTTCCCTTATGTATTGCCGAATTTCTGCCATAAATGCCTTTACCAAATCATAGTAAGTCTGCTCCCCTGAGGTGGAAGGCTCTTCATCAGTTAAAGATAATATATTTATATCTTCCACATCTTGATGAAACATATCCATCAACACCTACATAGTCAAAGAGATTTTAAAAAGCATAATAAAATATGAATCTATAGTCAAATTTAAAGTTAAGCAGTCTAAACAATTTCTTAAAGACAGTTCTTAAGTAACAAAAAGCAAACACAATTATCTTTTCTTGGATATACTGCCACCACCCCAACTCAGTTTCTCTAAAACAGAATTTAACATCTGATATCACAAACTGACTCCCCCAAGTTCTCTATCAATACTAGTTTCTGTCTGTCTGTCTCTCTTGTTAACTTATTATTTTTAATTTGTTTTTAAATCCTATCTTGGATTTCTCTCTTAGTTTTTTTTGTTTAATACACTTGTCATCACCACTTCATTTCAGGGCCTCACCACCTCATTTTTATTTTTTAATATACTTTCATTGATTTCAGAGAGGTAGGGAGAGGGAGAGAGAGAAACATCAATGAGAGAGAACCACTGATTGGCTGCCTTCTGATGCCCCCTACCAGGAATCGAGCCTGCAACCCGGGCATATGCCCTCAACCAGAATTGAACTCAGGACACTTCAGTCCACAGGCTGACACTCTATCCACTGAGCAAAACTGGCTAGGGCTCACCACACCTCATATTCAAATAATTCTTATAGCCTTCTTTGCCTACATTTGTTGGATATTGATCAAAATAAGTCCTGTTTTTTCTAAGAAGTCTACCATTATAACTCTTGCTGAACTTCATCTTTCCCCTTCCGTAAACTTCTATATCATTATCCCTATAACACAATAAAATAATATCTTCTCTTGGATGACTTTCTGCTTGTTTCACAAAAATAAGTATCGACTCTGAAACCTTGTTTTATACTTCTCTTGCATCTCCTCCCTGTGTGAGCACATAGTATATACTCAAAAATATTTATATGATTCATTTAAAAGTATCAAATATTTTATGTTAATTGAAAGTAAATACTTTAAAACCAAATATTTATTCATTTAAAAAAAAAAACCCTTTGAAATCCTTTATCAGATCAGGTGATTTTTATTCTATACAGTCACATTCTAAAAGAATAAACACTAACACATAAGTGGATTTAGTAATCAGAAATAATATTCCAAGTCAATAACAACATAGTGAGAAAAAATGGAATGAAATGCTTCATCAGAAAATATTTTCTTTTCCACAAAGTCATTTTTGTAAAATGAAAATTCTGAGGTAGTATAGTGCAATGACTAAGAACTTTAGAGTCAGATCTGGAGTTCAAGTCTAGGCTCTGAAACTTCTTGGAATATTCTGGACCAAATTCTTTATGAACGTCAGTTTCCCTTTTATACAATGTATGTAAGAGCATCTATTGTAAACAGTATCATAAGGACCAAATGAGATGAATCACATATATGCTTAACTTTAAAAATGTTTGCCCTTATTAAAGTAAAATCATACAAGTAGAATCTAAAGAAAGCTAGGCATTAAAATAAAATTCTCAAGGGTTTAGTATTTTCACACATCTTCGAATCCAAATAAAATTTTAAAATATCATTAATAAGAGATTATTATTAACTCTACTTGAAGCAACACATAAAAGAAAAACTGTATGACATGTTTAAATACATTTTAATACTATATGTAATACTCTTATTTTCTTAAAGTGGTATCTTCTGTACTTGCCATTAGATTACTGTAAATATACCTTAACACAAGATATACAATTTTATTGTCTGAATAGCATTAAGTCACATAAATATTTAAGAACAAAACAAAGAAGATCAGTATCCTACCTTATCAGCACACATTGCTACTTTTATATCTTGTTTTGTAATTTCATAATGCTGTATATTTCGTACATAATTCCCCACCAGCTTTAAAATGTCTGCAGAAATGTATTCTAATACTGCTACTATGTAAACAGAAACCTGGTGGTCAATTTTATAACCTAGGACCTCCTGAAAAATTAAAAGAAAAGCATGTTTAAAAATCATATACTATAACTTTGACACTGATTTAAAACATGCATACAATTTAGCTTACCTTTTACTAAGGCCTGTGATTATCAACAACATTTAATTTTAAGTGGCTCATCTATGATTAATATATTAATTACTACTTGAAAATGTGAGCTAAGAAAAGATAAGACCAAATAACCTCTCATCATGTAAAATGCTTAAGAAGTACAGATTACTAAATAGATAATCCATAATCTAAGAAGGGAAGCCCAAATTTGGGGAAATGGGATATGCTTATTATAACCTAAATCAGAATACCTGGAATTAACTATGACAAAAGAGGGTTTTTTTCTCTATATAGAATAAGATTTAATATATTACTGGTAAACGTGAATGAATATCTATTCTTTCCAAAGGAACCTGGGCTTTCCAAAACCCTGGTATCTGAAATGTTTACATGGAAAACAGTTCATGCTATGTCCTACTGAACAATACTGGTTATTAACAGCACGTTAAATAGTCCTATTATTAGACCTCAAAGAGAGCATGGGCTTTTTGGAGTTTACCAGTTGCTATAGGAAAACAAATTATATTTTCTAAACAATCCAATTAAGGGGCAGAGGGGGAGCCAACTTTGAAATAAGTTTACTTATGAGTTGGGGACAGGCTATGTAAAAACTATTAAATATTTATAGTGACAAGGACATATTATTAAGTTGAAAGATCCATTATTAGACCATAAAACTTAAAATTTAGGATTATTAATATAGCATAGACATCTCAACTTGTTAATTCTCTTAGAAAGTAATTCAACATATGCATGATAAAAATCATGAAAAGAGAATTACAAAGTAGGAAATTACTACTAGTTTAGTAATTTTATATAACTTGCACTTATTTCTTCGGACCATTTAGTAAGATATAGGCAGATAATTCTATTCAAACAATGTGAGTATAAAATATAACCTTTTGACGCTCTTAAACATCATCTAAAAGTGTTTAGCCTTAAATCCTGGACAGATCAAATAGACCTGTATTTCCTAACTCTGTTACTTATAGCCCTGTGAAGTTGGACTATAAGTTACTTAATCATTTTCTGCCTCAATTACCTCATCTACAAACTGGGGATAATGATAATAACTTAGCTCACTAATAAAACTTAGATCATGCATACAAGCATTAACATTTTGCTTGTATTATAGTATGCACAAAATTATTGATATCTAAGTGTTATTAAGGTTTTAATTCTTATAATACCTATATTTTTGATGTAAGAGTTAATCAATAGTTTGTTCACTGTATTAAAATAGAAATAGCATTATTAAGAATTTGCTTCAGTTCCTCTTTCTATTAGCTCTGGTGAGATTCGGCTGATGGAGTGATTTAAGCAAGTAGGACGGGATGACCAGGTGACCTTTAAGGAATGTTTGTTCTAAGGGTACACATAGCCCAATGGCAGTCTCACAGAGGTCCCTGCCATCCAACGATGTGAAGAACTAGGACCTGAAGGATTTATAGGGACATTCAGGTCAAACCAACAAGAAAGAAGTTTTATAAATTCTCTTTGAGGTTCTGCTAATTTCTGAGATGAACAAAATCCAGTTACAACTTTCTTAGTTCTTTCAATTTGCTTGACTATTACTGTTGAAATGACTTTAAATCATGTTGCCCAACTTATACATTCCTATTATCATATCATCCCTCCCCATGACATGAATTCCTGGAGAAATTTAAATGAAAAAGAATTACTTGTATACTTTTCAGTTGACTCTATTACCCATAAAATATATTATTCTTAGTGTTTGAATTCTTAGTAGGGGTTTTATTTTGCTTTTAAAAGGCAAAAAAAAAAAGAGGCAGTATTTCAGCTTTACCTTTAATAAAGGATGAATTTTTTCTACTGGGAGAGATAAAGGGTTTCTTCGCTTCCTCTTTTCAATAGCTGACTGGGCATCAGCTATTGCCCACTTATCAATTGGATGAGGAAAACTTTTTTGAACACGTTCCTTGGAAAATAGGAAAATAACAACTAAGCAACAAATATATTAAATAGTGCTCTTCACTTACAATTTACTTTTAAAATTCAAGAATACCAGAAGTATTTTCACATGAGATATACTTCTTATACTACAAACATACTTAAACTATAGCTGTCAACGCATTAGTTTCTTAATTAGGCAATGAGGAATGTTTAATTCCTTGTATTATGGGCAAAAATCACATTCTGAATTTCAATTTCACTATGATAAAGCTAATAACAAGAATGAGTAGAAGCCATTTTAAACATTATTTATATAAAAATTCATGGAACAAGACTTAAGCTCAAGAAGTAAATATCTAAAATCTAATTCTCATTCATTGTCCATACTTTCAATACCAATTACAAGCTCATTTTACACTTGAAACCTCTAAGAATTCTTTTCAAAATCCATCATGCAAAGGTATTTGCCTTCAAACCTATTTACAAACCATAGAAATCAAGGGTTTATATTAGTAACAGAAATTTTAGTACACTGTAGTTCATCATTAGAGTCTGAATCCTCCATAGGTTATTACTTTTTAACAAAATACTTCAATTTGATTTCCAGCACTTATTCCATTAGATTTTCCTTTGAAAGTGAAAGAACTCATGTTAATGTAAAAGCTGAATCTCGTGCTTTAATAAACTAATGTAATTCAGTTCAAACAAAAATATTGTCATCCTCAAAGTTTTTAAAATCACCTTTCAGGATACCATAATTAAAACCAGTAGAGGTCGCTATTACGTAATCTTAACAGATTTTTAATTACTCAGTATTTAGTAGTACTACTAGATAAAATTAAACATCACTCCTTATTATAAATCTAAATAATGTTTTTTCAGTTGTTATTAAAATGGAAAGTATAAAATAGATTTCCATGCGATGTGGGGTTGGGGGACAGGCAGGTTATTCTAGAATATGTTAAGAATAAATTTATAAATTAAGAATAGTTTAACTCAAGTTCAATACACTTTCTCACTGTCTATATTCAAAGCTAAATCAGCTGCCAAATAAAAGAAGTGATCATTTTAATTCTAATTAATGGAATTAGAAATATGGTGAAAGAAATTATTGTAGTTAAAAATGGAATTTACATACTTTTTCAAATGTCTAATTGAAAAGCTTTTTGCCAGAATAGTTTATCCTCATATAACACAGGCAAACACAAGGATCCAAAATATTGGGGCAGTTTGGATTGTAAGAAAGGAAGACAAAAGGGAAGAGGAAGGGGTAGAAAGGAACATCAAAAACAAAAATTATTTTCCTTCATCAAGTCAACACTATAGACTTGCTATTCCAATAGAACAACTTTATTATGATTCACAATTAAAATTTTCACATCAATGGTTTTAGTCCATGGTTAATTCAATAGGTATAACCATGGTACAAACCTTATAATAGTATGACCCTGTGGCTTAACTTTTTTTTTTAACCTCAACTCATAGGAAGAAATAATAAATTTTTAATACATTTTATATTATATCCTTACCCATCACACACACACTAAACTGGAACAAAGTTTCATAAAATAAAACTTGTCATTATATGCAATGAACTAATATTTTCTATTCATTAAAAAAAATGGGCAATGCACTAAAGTGATTTTATGACCTAGAGTCTAAAAAGCACTCGTATACAGTGGTGATAGAAGCAGCAGAAGAAAACAGAAGGTGAACTCAATCTGACCATTCTAAAAATACTCGACATGTATCTTTGAAAAAAAAACATGGTGGCATTACAGAGGAAAACTGTAATCAGTAATTGGGTTGGAAGAAAAAGAAAATAGAACAGCAATCCCTTTCCATCTCAATTTTATCTATCTAATTCCAAGTGTATATGTTGTTTTTAAGAAAAAAGGGCAAAGAAAATCAGGAAAGACAAAAGAGAATGCAGAAACTGGCCGGCGTGACTCAGTAGGTTGGGCTTTGTCCTGTTCACCAGGAGGTTGCAGGTTGTATGCTTGATTCCCTGGTAGGGGGCATGCAGGGGGCATGCAGGAGGCAGTCGATCATGTAATCTCACTCACATCGATGTTTATTGCTCTCTCTAAAAATCAATAAACTATTCTTTAAAAATAAAAAAAGAATGTAAGAAAGAAGAAATAACAATGATTAAGAACACATTTTAAATTTACTTAGTGTATTACTGGAATAAATTATACAACTATATACTCAGGTAACACCAAGGGTCAGAATGTATGGGAAAAGACTGGTAAGGTCAAAACAGATGCCATGAATGTGGAAAGGCCAAGCTGAAAGAATTACTTTATCTCTTGTAGTGACAAGTTTCATTACAATTTTAGAACAATATAAAATTTCTTTTCACAGTATTTTAATATTTTTAAAGTAAAGAAGCCCAAGGAGGAATAATCAATGAAAGAGTCATGAATTACAATTATATTACTCTTCCACTTTCAAGATTAATAATTTTGTTTGTTTGAAATGAGGGACTCGATCTTGATTAATATCTAGTGGCTTTGAGAAAATAAATAAGACACAAAGGTAGTTTTGAAATACAGTTGTCTCTTTATTAGTAGAACCATGTCTTTTACTTTACTTAATAAAGGGGTCTAAATAGATAATCTTAAACATCAATTTCAAGATAAATATTCTAGGACATATCAAAACTACACATGAATGTCCATGTAAATATTCAGACCACAGGTATTTTAAAAATCTAATGGTATTAAAGGCTTAGAATGTGTGAGAGATTTTTTTGTCTAGAAAGGTAGAAAATATGGAGAACTTATTTAGGAAATCTAAATATTAATGGAAAACATTAGAAAATTACAAGGATTCTTTAGGATTCAAAGGCAAAGAAAAAAGTTAAAGAAAAAGATGAATGGAAAAGGGAAGCAAACTTTTAAAGTTTTAGGATATGACTCCTGGGGGGGGAAAACAGTCAAAGATAAGGAATCCAAGAAACCCTGAGTAGACAACCAGAGAGAAATAATGAACATGTACCATTATGAAAGAATAAGATCTAAGAAATAATATAAAGAAAATACTTTACCAGGGACATATCACATAAGAAATAATACTAGTTTTTGCTTCTATTTTAATAAGATTAAGTGTAAAAAATGAGGAGAGGGCGAACAAAGCAGATTTGAGCAACTTTTATACACAATCTTTTAAAACAAATTATTTTGAAAGGATAGGGCCAAATAATATGCACTCCCACAGCATTTGTATATACTTTCTATTGATCTGAAACACTGCCTAATCGACAATGGATACTCAGCTATTAGTAGCATGGATTAGTGAATATTGGCTACATCAATGAAACAAAATCCCATTCATTTGGACTATGATTTTTCAATTTGCAATGATCTGCAGTATAAATTATCAATACATTTTAATTAGTAAAACTAAAGATATGTATGTAATCCATCAATTTTCAAGTACTTTCAAGTACCTAATTTCCTAAAACTATAGGGCAACTAAAAATCATTTTTAGTTTGTGATTAAAACAAATCCCCTAGGGGCTGAATATTAAGCAAGAACTGTTAACCCATTTTGAATTATGCGTATTCTTTAAAGTAATAAAAATTTATTCTTTAGAAAGATAAAAAATGCATATTTTTCATTAACTCAGACTGACCTATTTTTTTAGTACATTTTTATATGGCCCTTGATTTTTTAAAAACTTCTATGAATTCTCTCTTACCCCAAAATTTATTTGAAAATCTTGCTAAATTCACAGCCCTTATTATTTTAAAAGCTCCACAAATATATTTTTAAAATGTATTAAAGAAATTAAGAGTCCTGGCCAGGTGACTAAGTTGGTTGGACCATCATCCTGTATACGAAAAGATTGCAGGTTCGATCCCTGTTTGTGGCACATATGGGAAGTAACTGATAAAATGTTTCTCTCTCACATCACTGTTTAATTCTTTCAAATCAATGAACATATCCTCAGGCGAGGATATTTAAAAAAAAAAAAAAAAGAAATAAAGAATCCTAATAAACCAAGAAAATGAAAAATTACTTACTGATAGAAGAATCTAAGATAAAATTACGTTCATCTAAATATCTCCATATTCTTATCTAAATATCCTGCCAGGAATGGTAAATGAAGATAACTCTTGATGGGAAAAGACCCAGGTTTCATCTTAAAAAAAAAAAAAAAATCTATTCTACCATTCTGAGGTGAATAGTCTAATATATAAAACTAGAGGCCCGCTACACGAAATTAATGCATGGGAGGCCTGGGGGGTGTCCCTCAGGCCAGCCTGCACCCTCTCCAATCTGGGACCCCTCTCACAATCCAGGACTGCTAGCTCCTAACCACTCGCCTGCCTGCCTGCCTGCTCCCCTGCTGGCATGATCGTCCCCACTGCCCTCCCCTGCTGGCCCAATCACCCCCAACTGCCTTCCCCTGCTGGCCCGATCGCCTCCAACTGCCCTCCCCTGCAGGGCTAAGGAGACTGAGGGACTCTGGATGGATGAGTCGGGACTGAGGGGACTGGGGGACTGAGGCTGGATGAGGCGGGGCTGAGGGGACTGGGGGACTGAGGCTGGATGAGGTGAGGCTGAGGGGACTGGGGGACTGAGGCTGGATGAGGTGAGGCTGAGGGGACTAGGGGACTGTGGCTGGATGAGGCGGGGCTGAGGGGACTGGGTGCCGCCATCTTGTGAGGGCATGGCAATCAATTAGCATATTCCCTTTTTATTGGCTGTAGTTGCTGCCATCTTTGTGAGGGTGTGATGGTCAATTAGCATATTCCCTTTTTATTAGATAGGATAAGGAGAGCCTGGCTAGTGTGGCTCAGTAGTTGAGCCTCAACTCATGAACCAAGAAGTCACAGATTTGATTCCGGATTAGGGCACATGCCTGGGTTGCAGGCTCAATCCCCAGTAGGGGAAGTGAAGGAGGCAACGAATTGGTGTTTCTCTTTCATCTAAGTTTCTATCTCTCTATTCCTCTCCCTTCCTCTCTCTCTTAAAAAAAACAACAATAAACAATAAAAAAAAAAAAAGGAGAATAACTACTACTCCACAGGGTTGTTGTAAGGACATAAAGATATATATGGCAGTACTCTGAAATTACAAAGCCTATTACATAACTGACTGCTATTTCTATTACTGTCATAGAATTACTACTTTGAATTACTTAAGTCATATTCTCTTTCAAAAATTCATTCCCAAAGCCAGCTCACTGGAATATCACATGGCTACATCTATCATAAGGGCCCAGATTAAGTGCTTACAAATAATAAGATAGAATGTAGGGTAAATATCTTTGATATCTCAGAAATTTTCTGAGTACTAAAGAACTATAAAATATCCTTTTTTATTTAGTCTTAAGTACATATTGATTAAATCTGTGCAAGTAAAAGACTGACTCATTAGTATTTCTGAGAATTCATGATCTCCTTCAATACTAGAAAAGTACTGAATTAGTTTGTATATTAATTAAAAGGAGGAAGTTAAATAAACATGGGTATAGTACAACATATCTGGAAAGTGCTTTTTGAGTTACCAAACTCAATGTTACCAAACTAGCCAAGTCCTGGGATGTACCAACATTGGAATGGTAACCAAGACAAGACCTTTAATTCCATTTTAATACATTAGGCATAGGGTTACATGCTATATTTTATAAACACTGTGGGAGAACCCAACTAGAATCCAAAAGAGCAAATGAAATTGTTAATGAGAAGAGTCAGGTAAATAGTGCTATTCAAGATCTACTCTGAAGCCCACTGTAATCAGTGCCTAAAAGAAATTTTGAATAAAAGATATTTGACCTTAGAATTCAAAGGGAAAATGGGATAAAATGTATAAAATCTACTTTGAATTACTTAAGTCAGTGGTCGGCAAACTGCGGTTCGCGAGCCACATGCAGCTCGTGAGCCGCGGTTTGCCGCTCTGTTGACTAGTGAGTTTGCCAACCACTGGAATAGGGGCTTAATTACAAGGAACAACAACAGCCTGTAATTATTGGAATCAAGAGTCTAGGTCAGTGGTCGCAAACTCATTAGTCAACAGAGCGGCAAACCGCGGCTCGAGAGCCACCGTTTGCCAATCACTGACTTAAGTAATCAAAGTAAATTACTATTCCATAGTACACAATCTTTTCTACATTCACAACCTCTGTAATTCAATGTTCCTCAATATCTCTCTACTCAACTGAAATCTGGATCTTCCCTGAAGACTTAAGAGTAGGAACTGCCCTTATCTCAAAACCCACATGAAGGTGAATTTTGCATCTTTTCCACTCTGCAAGCTACTTCTGGAACATCACTCTTTCCTACTCTCATTTAAAGTCCTGCATCATCTTATGGGACTTTATTGTTTACATTAAGGATACATAAAGTACCATGGCCTCTTAATTCATCACCTCTAGTCCAGCTACCACCACGTGGCCACATCCTGTTTTGTAACAATGTTACTAAAGAAACCTTAAATTCCAACAACTGTCTCTGATCCCAATCTATTCTTCTCTGTCTCTCACTCAGGTATTCCAGTGTTCTCAGTTCTCTGACCTTATTAGGAAATCCAATACCTTGTTCCTTCCAAATTTTTCCAACCTGCCTGCTCTCTCCCACCTGGCAGAATAGTTTAGTGGTAATGTATGCCCCCAAAACTTAGACTTTCTGGGTTACAGTCTTGGCTTCACTACTTATTAGCTGTGACCTTGGGCAACTTATTTACCCTTTCTGCTTCAGTTTCCACATTTATTCTTTTAATACATATTTTCTGAGTACCTTACCTTCTCAGTGCCAGTTCTAGGTGGTAGGAATATGGCAGTGAACAAGAAAAAAAAAAATCCCTGGAGTTTAAATGAAATATAAAACATAAAAGTGTTTAGATACTGTAGCAAGTACTCAAACATCAGCTATTACTACATTTCACTTTTTTCCTTATCCAATTTAGATTCTCCGATGTTCTTTTCAGTAGTTTCTCATTGGATATGCCTCAACCCTCAGGGAAACAGAGCAGGGCCTGGGGTAGACAGAGATCTCTCCTCCCCAGCCACTGTGTGCCTTAAGTCATTATTATATTCTACTAGATGTCCAGTGCACAAATCGTGCACGAGGGAGGGGAAGGGTCCCTCAGCCCGGCCTGCACCCTCTCCAATCCAGAATCCATCGGGCATCCCTCTTACAATCCAGGACCTCTGGCTCCTAACTGCTCACCTGTCTGCTGGCCTGATCCCCCTAACTGCTCTCCCCTGCGGGCCTGATCGCCCCTAACCACCTCTGCCTCGGCCCTGCCACCATGGCTTTGTCTGGAAGGACATCGGAAGGTCGTCTGGAAGACGTCCGATCTAATTAGCACATTACCCTTTTATTAGTATAGATGTGCATTATGTCCTGAAAAGGACAATAAAGCACTGCTATTACCAGTCTTCACAACTCCTTTGCCATACTGTTCTTCTACTGTAATCCATAGTGAAATACCACTTAACCCAACTATTTTTTGTGTGTGCCCACACTTGAGTACTGCAAAAGAAACGTCACAAAGATTTGTACAACTATACATTTGAGGTCATTAACGTCAAATGATCCACCATTGCCATAAGCTACTTTTATTTTTCCAGCTCTACCTCCCATTTTCAGTACTTCAAACCTTATTTCTTTCCTCTCAAACTTTTGACTCCTTCAGTTTAGATTTAGATGCCTCTTCTTCTAAGATGCTAACCTTAAGCCCCAAAGCCTATACTTTTAGTTTGCTCCTTTTAAAATTTCCCACATCCCATTTAGTCATAGTATATATCACATTATGTTATTATCCATATACTTATCTCTATCTCCACTAAACTATAACCCTAAAAGGACAGGAATAATGTCATCTTTGAAACAGATTGTAGAACTTGCTTCCTAGATTTTTAGGTGTTTCCCTCCCAATTGGTAGAAAGGGGTCCACTACTATTTAAAATACATGTAATACCTGAAGATCAAAAAATTAGCTGTGATGTTCTCAAAAGGATAGCTGGCTTTACAAAACAAACAAATAAAATACTTGGACATATTCTACTCTTAAAGGTATGAATATATATATATATATATATATATATATATATATATATAATTTAGCATAAGAAGTAGTGTTTAGAGGCCAACAAATGATCATTTTAGATTAAAAGCAGAACATGGAATGGTTTGACAGCTAAAACATAAACAAGCTATCATTCTCCCAATACAAAGTTAAAATAAATCCAGTCTTAATTTTTAAAGAGTTGAACTGAAGAGCAACTCTTTCCCCTTCACTAAAATTACAATAAACACATAGATTTTATATATTAAATACAATGCACATACCTCTACATCTGAAACACTTCGGGGCTGAGCCTGGCATAGCATATTTAATAATTGCAAAATTAATTCTTCAACATACTGAAGAGCATCATCACTAGACTCAAGAGTTGGATGAACTTGCCCCTGGACCTATAAACAAAAAGCAAAGTAATTAAAATGTAGGTTTGTTTCATCTTATTGAACAAACAAAACCAATATATTTTTTTTTATCCTCACCTGAGGATACTTTGCTTTTCAGAGAGTGGAAGGGAGGGAGGGAGAAAGGTAGAGAGAAAGAGAAACATCAATGTGAGAGAGACACATCAATTGGTTGCCTCCTGCACACGCCCCTCAAAGCTACAACCCTTCGGTGCGTGGGCCAACACTTCACTGAGCTACACCGGACAGGGCCAAATAATTTTTTTTATTTTACTTTGGTTTTGTACTCAAGAATATAGTATGGCTCACAAATACAAATTTGAGTGTTATGACACAGAAGTCAGGAGAGTCAGAAGTTCTCAACCTTTTCCCCAGCCACATGCACCATACATGCTTATTAACATGTTCTTGGAGGTCCACATATCTAATTGCATAATTTCAGTATTTTTTTTTCTTAAACCATAGTTACCCTGTGGGAATACAGAGAGGGTGGGAGAGGCTGAGCTGGGGATAGATATGGTTTTTGTCAAGTACCAGTTGTAGCTGGAACATTTACTTAACATACCACTTGGGCAAAACTGAACTACTATGGATCTCTGTTCCTTATTTAACTATATCTTTCCTACTAAATGATAAAATCCAAGAGAGATATTTCTTATCTTATTCATCATTGTAACTCCAACATCTAGCACTTCGCAGAACACATAATACAAGCTTGATAAATGTTTGTTGAACACAAAGTCACCCTATATCAAAGGACACAAAATGGGTACTTTTGATGATTTGTACTTTCTATACTTTAGGAAGATAATTTGGTGGTCACTCATTCATAAACAATAATCTCTACCTTTATTTTTTTATTATTTCTTTGGAGGCACTTCAGGCCAATGGCCTCTGTAAAACTTACATTTTAATAACCAGTATATCTCTCACTTTAAATCGAAATCTAGAAATGATTAAGCTTAGTGAGAAAAGCATGTCAAAAGTCAAGACAGGCAAAAAGGTAGGCCTCTCATGCCAGTTAGCCAAGTTATGAATGCAAATGAAAATTTCTTGAAGGAAATTAAAAGTGCTACTCCAGTGAACACACAAATGAAAAGAAAACAAAACAGCTTTATTGCTAATCTAAACAAAGTGTTAGTGGTCTGGATAGAAGATCAAACCAGCCACAACACTCTCTCCTCCCCCCACCTCCCTACTTAAATCAAAGACTAATCCGGGACAAGGCCCTAACTCTCTTCATTCGGTCAAGGTTGAGAGAGGCAATACAGCTGCAGAAGAAAGTCTGAAGCTATCAGAGGATTAAGGAAGAAGCTCTCTCCACAATATAAAAGCATGAGGTGAAATAGCAAATGCTGTTGTAGAAGCTACAGCAAGTTTATCCAGAAGATATAGCTAAGATAATCAATGAAGGTGGTAATGCTCAAAAACAGATTTTCAATGTAGATTAAACAACCCTATATTGGAAGAAGATGCCAACTAGGACTTTCATAGCTGAAGAAGAGAAGTCAATGCCTGGCTTCAAAACTTCCAAGGACAGGATAGCTCTCTAGTTAGATGCTAATGAGACTGCAGCAGGTCAGTCACATCTTCAGGCTCCAGTTCTAATTCTAGTTCTCTTGCTGTTTCTACCACATCTGTAGTTACTTCCTCACTGAAGTCTTGAACCTCTCAAAGTCATCCGTGACAGTTAAAGTCAGCTTCTTCTAAAGTCCTGTTAATGTTGATACTTTGACTTCTCTTTTCTTCTTCAGCTGTATTTTCAGGCAATATCTATCAGGTAAATATATCTATCAGAAGTTGATATTTTGACTTTAAGTTGAAGCCAATGCTCATTTACCAGTCTGAAAATCCTAGGGCCCTTAAGAATGACACTAAATTTACTCTGTCTGTGCTCTATAAATGGAACAACAAACCATGGATAACAGCACATCTGTTTACAACATGGCTTACTGAATAGTTTAAGCCCACTGTTGAGACCTACTGCTCAGAACAAAAGATTCCTTTCAAAATATTACTGCTCATTGACAATGCCCCTGGTCACCTAAGATGGAGATATATGAGATTATTGTAGTTTTCATGCCTGCTAACAGAATATACATTCTGTAGCCCATGGATCAAGAAGTAATTTCAACTTTTTAGTCTCATTACTTAAGAAAAACATTTCATAAGGCTATAGCTGCTACAGGTAGTGATACCTCTAATACAGTGGTCGGCAAACTCATTAGTCAACAGAGCCAAATATCAACAGAACAACAATGGAAATATCTTTTTGAGAGCCAAATTTTTTAAACTTAAACTTCTTCTAATGCCACTTTTTCAAAATAGACTCACCCAGGCCGTGGTATTTTGTGGAAGAGCCACACTCAAGGGGCCAAAGAGCCGCATGTGGCTCGCGAGCCGCAGTTTGCCGACCACGGCTCTAATAGAGCTGAGCAAAATAAATTAAAAACATTCTGAAAAAGATTCACATTCTAGATGTCATTCAGAATATTCATGATTCATGGAAAGATGTCAAAATATCAACATTAACAGGACTTTAAAAGAAGTTGATTCCAACCCTCGTGGATGACTGAGAGATTCAAAATTTCAATGAGGAAGTAACTATAGATGTGGCAGAAACAGCAAGAGAACTAAATTAGACCTGGAGCCTGAAGATGTGACTGAACTGCTGCAATCTCATGATAAAACTTTAATGGATAAGGAAGTTGCTTCTTATGGATGAGCAAAGAAAGTGGTTTCTTGCCCTAGCTGACTTGTCTCAGTGCATAGAGTGTCGGCCCTCAAACTGAAGGGTCCCGGGTTCAATTCCAGTCAAGGATATGTACCTTGGTTGCAGACTCAATCCCTGGTCCTGGTCCAGGCATGCGCAGGAGGCAACTAATTGATGTGTCTCTCTCACATCAATGTTTCTCTCTCCCCATCCTTCCCACTCTCTAAAAATCAATGGAAAAATATCCTCAGGTAAGGATTAACCACTAACAAACACACAAAACACAGTCCCTGCTCATATGGACCTAATACTCTAATATGTAGAATCAAATGAATTGTATATAACCAAAGTGGTGAAATGCTATGGTTTAAAAACAAAAACTTGATAATGTTTAAAATTCAGGCACATATAATTCAAATGTTATGTTTGACACCTTGTATAACAAAATTTTAGAAATTCAAATACTTTTATTCATTGATGTTTATAAATATAACCTATTAGATAAATAATGCATGATGCCACTGTTCTTCTAAGTTTCTGAACATTAACCTTTATCGTATCTTATATCTGTCAAATAGGGATCACAAAGTTCATTTATACAAGAGAGTAACAAATTATTTTACTTCCTTAAAAACAAAAACATTACTTCAAACCTCTGACTGACAAACATGGGCAATGGTAAATGTTTAAAGACAAGCAGAGCACCAATTCCTGGAATACACAGACTTTGCTCTTTACCTTTCAAGGAAGATACTACTAAGAGATTTCTTTAATGAACAGGCAGTAATATTACATTGCCTATACAGATAGAATAAAAATCTTCTCTTCTATGAGATAGTGTTACAGCTAAAGTATTCCATGTGTTCCATTCCATATAAATGGTACTCAAAGACATTTAATAGATCAAATGATCCCAATCATTCAAAACTATACAGAATAGGTTACCCTGCCAAACCTTATGACAGCCTTCTGAAGCCATTCACAGCTGATATTTACTGAGGGTGTGTGTGGGGGGGGGGGGGGGGTGTGCGCGCGCGTGCGCGCGCACTCACAATTAACGTTAGAATTGGGTTTAAACTAGGTGTGAGTTTTCCCTTATTTTCATTTTTTGAAAATATTGTTTTATTGACATAGAAAACATCATATACTTCTTTAAATGCAATTACTTTAGTCAATTTAAGTAAAATAAACACAAAAAGTTCACTAAAGAATTAATGATAGCCATGAATAAGAATTCATATGATCATGACAGTATTTCTTTGAAGATATAATCATGATCTTCAACAAAGGTGCCACCCATTGAATTTTAAACTTTCTTTAAGGACTGCCTGTTTCTATTTTGACAGTTCGTCTCTAGTAATTTCTAAGATATAGAAGCAACTTTGTTGGCTAGTATTGCCAGATTTTGTGGAATCTGAAAAAAGCAAAAGGATTAGGTCTAAATCAATTCCTAGCTCTTTGATATATGAGTCCTCTAAGTGTATTCAGAATCCCTTGGGCAAACTGCCAGAATAAACTAAGTTGAATTCTGATGAATCTTTAATAGCCTTTTCTAGCTAATGGCTCTCTGAAGAATTAGAAAGGCTTCTAGATTGTATTTTGTCATATCTTGAGCCCAGATCTGCTAGTTTTATTTATAATTATAACAGGAGAATTTGAAATAAAACTGGTATTCTCAAAACCTTTACAATCGTAAATAACAGATTTGTATTGTTAAATCTCTCAGTATTATGACTGTTTAGTCAATGTTTGATGTTTTAGATGCTTATTTCTTCTCATTCTAAGTTTCATTTAAAAATTAAAGCAGAAATCCTTTGCAAAAACAAATTTAAAGATAAAAATAAAACAAGTTAAAGAGCTTAAATCTTTTCCATAAATAAAATGGACTAAAAATTTTTTTTTTCATTTCTTGGGGCCTATCAGTCTTTAGGTCCACGTATATATAGCGTATGCAAAAATCGCCCCTCCACCCCCAAGCTCCTCTTATTTGCTGGGGACACAAAAATGAATGAGGACATGGCATCTGCCCTTAACGATTTCATCTCACGGATGAGTTAGGCATATAAACAAAGACTTCACACAATATGATGAAGCTAAAATGAAGTTACTATTTAGGGTACAGTGATGACCAAAAAGAGAATGATCTAGTTGTTGATATGTGAGAAGTACCAGAAGCCTTCACAAGTAAAACATTCTTGAACTGGAGAATAAAGGATAAATAAGATTCAACAGGCAGTAGATAAGGAAGCAGGGTTTTTAGTAAAAAAGCTAACATAAAAAGACACAGAGGCCAAGACAAAATGATGTGTTGGGGAAACTGCAAGAATTGGACCAAAGAGTACCTGTGGGGAAAGCTGAGACTAGAGAGGGTGGGCTTGTATGTCATACTAAGGAGTTGGAAAGTGATCATGAAAGCAGAAAATAATTGAAGAATTTTAAACAAAACATTGACATAATTAGATTTGTTGTATGCTGAAGAATCTCTCTGCTACAAGGATGCTTTGCTATGAAACATTCATATTAAAACCTTAGTTTAGTTTAGTCTAAGTCTCTTTCCTTATACTTATCAATGGTGGAGGGGGATAAGAACATGAAAAAAGCCCTAACTGGTTTGGCTCAGTGGATAGAGTATCGGCCTGCAGACTGAAGGGTCCCAGGTTCGATTCTGGTCAAGGGCATGTACCTTGGTTGCGGGCACATCTCCAATAGGAGGTGTGCAGGAGGCAGCTGATCGATGTTTCTCTCTCATCGATGTTTCTAACTCTCTATTCCTCCCCCTTCCTCTCTGTAAAAAATCAATAAAATATATATTTTTTAAAAAGAATATGAAAAAAGAAAAAAATTTCCCCTCAGTTGGGACTCATTCAAAAAATATTTATTGAAGGTCTACTGTGTACAAGATGCTATTCTAAATGTCAGAGATCCAGTAGTATACAAGATATACAAAGTCCTGGCTCTCATTGAGCTTATATTTTAATACAAAGAGGGCTCCAGCCATTTAGTTTTATTTTTTAAAAAATTTTATTTTAAACCCCAATCGACCGAAATGAGACCTAAGTATAAGGGAGAAAGCTTGTGCTCCCAACTTCTGCTTCCGGGTTGGAGTCATCGTGGTGGCAAATTCAAACCCTGTGAACCCTGTGGTGTTTTGTGTTTTTTTTTAATCCTCACCCGAGGTTATTTTTTTCTATTGATCTTTAGAAAGAGAGAGGGAGAGAGACAGAGAGAGAAAAAGAAATATCGATGTGAGACACAATCAACTGGTTGCTTCCCGCAAGTGCCCTGACAGGGACGGGGATCGAACCTGCAACCAAGGTATGTGCCCTTGACCGGGAATCGAACCCACGATCCTTCGGTCTGTGGGCTGATGCTCTAACCAGAGACAAACCAGCAAGGGCCCTGTGGTGTTCTCACTGGCAGCCAGGAAGTTGGCCACAAAGATCTGGTTCTTTGTAGATGTGTACTGGAGAATTTAGAAAAGATGGGGTTCTGATAGGATACAAAGGGAGTACTTTCCACAGTATTAGAAAGGATTTGATTCAGGGTGGAGAGTTTGTTACCAGGGATGATACTGGAGTTGCCAGTATTGACTGGGGACCATTTGCAAATGAAAATTTTAAACTTAGGCACTCAGCTCCAGGACTGCTTTCAATGGCAAACAGGTTCCAGTACAAATGGCTGTCAATTCTTCATCACCTGCTCCAAGTGTGATTGGCTGGATGGAAAGCGTGTGGTGCTTAGAAAAAATCACTGATGAACTTCTAGTGATGAGAGTGTCCCCACATGCCCCAACAATAAACCCAAGCTGCCTGTGGTGACCTCACAGTGTGGGGAGATATAGGCCAGAGCACAACTGAATCAGACCTCCTTGTCTCTGCCATTGTAGGCCTGCCCTTGCTCTGGGTGATGCTCTTAAGTAAAATAATCTGTAATGGCCCCTATCTGATTCCTGCTTGCTACTGCCCTGTTTGATCAAGAGACCTTGGAAATATCACAGATTCATAACCCAAGATTTTCTGTTTTTCAACTGTAAATAAAGTTTTTTATTTTGGTGAGGCATTGGGGGCGGGGCTCAGGCGGTAGTAAAAGGGAAACTACAGATGTAACTAAAGTACATCTAAGTTTTTCTAGGAATTGAATACACTACTTACACACAATTAATGTTTTGTGTAAACGCATCACTGGTGGTTAACCCAGAAATATTACCTCTCCTCTAATAAAGCCAGGTTTGTATCCTACCTATACTTCATTATAACTACCATGTCATCTGTTCATTTCACTCCTTGTCCATTACCTTGCACTCTTTCCCAGAAACCACAGAACCTAACTACATTAGGATAGTTCAGAGAAAAAAGCATTCTATTCATGGAGTACTTATGAAATGAATGAATGAATCACACTATTAAGTTCCATATAATATTAGAAATAACTTTATGAGTTAAACATGCTTTGTAGGGTGGAGAATCTATTATTGTTTATAATACTGCCTAAGAGAGGGTTTTCCAAATCCCAAGCAATTTATAAACTAACTTTTGAACCTCAACTCATTATTAAGTGGGAATAGGCAATAGACCTAGATAATAATTTAAATTCTTCTTAAAGTAACTTTTTAGAGTCTCATTGAAGCTTGACATTTAAAATTTCCCAATACAAATCTATTAAATAATCCTAAAATTTAACAGAATTAAGAGAAATGCAAAATAAAGGAACAATGAGATATTTTGCTCCGATCAGACTAGCAAAATTTAAAACGATCACAGCAATGCTAGAAACAGGTTATTCTGTTACCTTGCTAGTAGAAATGCTAACTGATAACAGGCTTTTAAAAAGTAATCCAGCCTGGCCAGTGTGGCTCAATGGTTGCAATGTCTTTCTGTATACTGAAAGGTGGCGGGTTTGTTTTCTGGTCGGGGCACACAGGTTTCTGGTTCAACCCCCAGTCTGGCTGTATACTACTATTAAAATTAAAAATAGATATACCCCATGGCCCAGCAACCACATCTTGGGAATTTATTCTATAGAAATAAAAGATACACATACAAAGATTTTATTGCACCATTGTTCATAGTGATAAAAATTTAGAAATAATGTAAATGTCCATCAGTAAGGGAATGTTTAAATAAATTATGGAATATTATTACTGTAGGCTAAATTGTATTCCCTAAATTTTCAGATGTTGAAGTCCTAATTCCCAGTACTTCAGAATGTGACTATATTTGGAGATTGTGTCTTTAAAGAAGTAATTAAAATGAGGTCATTAGGGTAGGCCCTAATCCAATACAACTGTTGTTCTTAAAAGAAGAGGAAATTTGGACACACATATACACACAGGGAAGACCATAGGAAGGAGATAACGATCTACAAAACAAGAAAAGAGGCCTCAGAAAAAAAACAAACTTGCCAACACCTTGAACTTGAACTGGTAGCCTCCATAACTGCAATAAAAATAAATTTCCGTTGTTTAAGCTTCCCAGTGTGTGGTTCTTTTTTATTGCAGCCCTGGCAAACTAACACAACTATGTAGCCATTAAAAAGAATATAAAGTAAGCCCTGGCTGGGTAGCTCAGTTAGTTAGAGCATTGTCCCGAAACACCAAGGTTGCGGGATTGATCCCTGGTCAGGGCACATACAAAAGTCAACCAATTAATATATAAACAAGTAGAACAACAAACTGCTCTCTCAAAAAAAAAAAAAAAAAAAAAAAAAGAATTAACTAGAGCTATGCCATTTGACAGATTTCCACAAGGTATTTTGAGTAAGACAGAACAATTTGAAGTACAGGGAATGATCAAAACATACACACACACACACACACACACACAAATGTGTGTGTGTTTCTAATGTAATTCAGATAAACATTTGTACATGCATACGACAGCATGGAGAGAAATATAGAATAATATAACCTAGGTTATTAACATGGGTTACAGGGTCCTGACAGGTCAGGAATGGGGATGGAAGGAAAGAAAAGAAGAATAAAACCACCTTCCAAAAAAACTGTACTGAAAATAATTATCATATTTATGCATGTAACATTTTATGTATATGTGTGTATGTATATAATTTTTAAATGTAATTAAAATTGTTCACTTCATTTAATTTTCAAATAAAATGTTTCATAATTGCTTTTTTGTTGTGTGTACATTAGCCATGGGAAAGGCAATATTCAAAGTCCTTTCCCACAGCAAGTAACTACACACATCAAATTCCAAACATGTATCAAGTGCCAAGTTCATATCATATTTCACTTGTTTAGCTCTAAAAACAATACATATGACCTTCCCAAACAAATTTTTTATTACTTTCTGTGATAACACCAATAAAAGAACTGACTCAGAAAAGAATCTGTTTTAGTTCTTCTTCAAGCATGTTCCTTTTTTTAAAAAAAATATATGTTTTTATTAATTTCAGAGAGGAAGGGAGAGGTAGAGATAGAAACATCAATGATTTGCTGCCTCCTGATCAATCCCAAAACCTGGGCATGTGCTCTGACCTGTAATTGAACTGTGACTTCCTGGTTCATAGGTCAACGCTCAACCACTGAGCCATACCGGCCGGGTAGCTTCTTAATCTTCACACTCAAGAGTCTTCCAACTGTGGCAGAAATCCCTTATCAGTGATGCCCCAACATAGGTAGGAGGGTTTTATAAAATTTCCATGTTCCTTCCCCACTACACGCCCACTCCCTGTGCTCCTATTCATCCTATCTTTTTTTCTTTAAGATGGTGACCTTGTCCTGATGGACCTGATGTCCTCATATCTTCATGCGCCTTTTATTTAATGGTTTTGTTTTTGTTTTTGTTTTTGTTTTATTGATTTCAGGTAGAGGAAGGGAGAAGGGGAGAGAGAAACATCAATGATGAGAGAGAATCATTGATCAGCTGCCTCCTGCACACCCTGGCATATACCCTGACCAAGAATCCAACCGTGACCTCCTGGTTCATGGTTGCTGCTCAACCACTGAGCCACACCAGCCAGGCCATCCTATCCTATTAAGTTTCAATCCCATTCTAAACAGTATCTTTAAAGCTAGAGCAGAAATTCGTAATACATGTGTTGCCATTATCTTTCTTTGGCAGTTTTCCTAAAAATTCCAAAAGGTGGCAGTTTGTGACTTGACTGTCTTTTGACTGCCTATCCCTCTAAGCATTAGATTCTAAAATCTAGTGAATCAAAGGCAGAAAAGTTCAAATTCAAACTTCTCCAAATAGATCAGGTTCCTTGATGTGTGATCATTAACAGTAAATTAATTTACTAAATGACCTAGATTTCTCCATATTTATATTTTTATTTCTAGAAGGTAAAATGGTCATTGTCATCTGTGAATTCCACTTTATCAATTTTCATCCTTTCTGAGTAAAAGATACTATATACCAAATATGACACATGAACACATGCATGCGTCCAACAGATATTGTGCTAGATACTAAGGATACAAGATACACATAGTCTCTGCCCTCTCAGACCTTAAAATTACACGAGGGGAACAAGACATTAATCCCCAAAATGACTACATAATAAGAAACATAGTAGTAAAGAGGTTAAATGTGGCCTAAGCTGTCTAAAATCAAATTTCAGTCCTTTCAATTACCAGAGTGTAACCCTGAGCAAATTAATTAATCCTTCTGATAATAATTATGTACCAGTACAGAGTGTTTACTTAATATTATCCGTAGTTATGCTGTTGTTCTTATTAGGGGATTCTGTAAGGCTATAGAAGTGGGGCTAAGTTAACCTAGTAGTTCTGGAAAGGAAGGCTAAAGCAGAAATCTGATGGATGAATAGAATTTAGGTGAAAAGTGGGTTGGGAAAATGAGACAGATAATATTCTAGGTAAAGGAAACAGCATGTATAGACATGAAGAGGATAAAATAAGAAGGTTGGTTAGGGCCCAGATCACTGGCCAGATGTTCCAGATGCAGATGCATTTACTAAGATAAGGAATACTGTAAGAACAGACTTTTTAGTGAGCAGAGAGGGGAACAAGGAGAATACGACTTTAGTTATGGACTTCATTATACTTGCAATATCTTTGAGACATGAAATCGGCAAGCAATCACTTTAATATATGGGTAAACAAATCTGAAATTCAATTTTAATAATTTTTATTATACTAGGTGTACCAGTTAATAATGCGGATTTTGTCATCAAAGAAAACATGGTAATTTCAAGAGAAACATCAAAAGTGCTTTATTCAAAGTAATGTTCATCACTAGCTACACATTTCCCTATCTTTCAGGTAATTTGTGGATACTGTCCCAATAGAACTTTTGTTTTGAGGCAAACCATTCAGAGACCAAATTTTCCATTTCTTCGTACATTTTGAAGTGCTCAGAAAGTGCGCATACCATGGATCAGAACAAGTGGTAATCTGAAGGAGCAAGGTCTAGTGAATACGGCGGGTGGGTTAGTACTTTCCAGGCAAGATCTTTTAACGTGTCTTTAACTGGTTTTGAAGTGTGTGATGGTGCGTCCTCATGAAGCAAAATTACTTTGCCATGTCTTCTGGCACATTCTGGTCGTTTCATGATCAAAGCATGGTTCAAATTGATTATTTGTTATTAGTAGTGATCAGTATTAATGGTTTCACCTGGTTTTAGAAGCTCATAATACACCACACCTTCCTGATCCCACCAAACGCAGAGCATTGTCTTCTTTCTGAAGCGATGTGGCCTTGTAGTCAATGCTGATGGTTGACTTGGATCAACCCATGATTTTGTGCATTTGGGATTCTCAAAATAAATCCACTTTTCATTGCCAGTCTCAAGTCGATGCAAAAAAGACTTTCTTTCGTGCCATTGAAGCAACATTTTACTAACAACTTCTCGGTTTTCCAGTTGTCTTTTGTTCAGTGGATGTGGCACCCATTTTCCTTCCTTTAAAATCTTTCCCAGTGCTTGTAAATGATTGGAAATTGATTGCTGAGCAACATTTAATCTTTCTGCAAGTTGTTTTTGAGATTGACACGCATCTTCATCCAATAATGCTTGTAAATGTTGGTCTTCAAACTTTTTCGGTTGACCTGGACGTTCTTTGTCTTTCACATTGAAATCATCACTTTTAAAGCGTTCAAACCAGCGTTCACAAGTATCTTGAGATGGAGCATGTTCACCACAAGCTTCCCGAAGCTTTCAGCAGCACTTTTCTTCAAAATAAAGTAATGAATTAAAACTTCCCGCAAATGCTTCTTTTTGGGCACGAAATTCGACATTTTTAAGTGTAAAAATATCTATGATGTTAACACCTTCAGCAAATTTGACATATGAAGTTTTGAAGATTGTTGTCAATACAACAAAAGAGCATACATATCAAATCGAATATATACCAACATATGTGTAACTCCATCTATTGAAAAAAATCCGCATTATTAACCGTTACACCTAGTATAATGCCTCCATCTTATCAAAATAGCAGGAAGTGATTACATATTACATCACTGTAAAATAAAAATGTCACAAGAAATCAAAGAAATGCACCCCCTCGCCAGATATCCATAATACCCCACAGAAATGAAAGGTATTTTAATGCTTTGAATGCCCTCAACCCACCAATTCCTTGATGATAGACAGTAAAGTTAGAAGGGGTATAAGTACAAAACAGGAATATTAGAAGTGACTTTCCCCTATTTCCCACATCTTTCTACTATTCTAGAACATAGTTGGATGTCCCTGGCAAAGAAAGGTGTCTGCTAACTCCTGGGCTCAGCTGTGATAAATACATTTTTCAAAGGGAAGCTCTAAAGTAATAGTCACAAATATCTTTAAAGATATGCCAACAAAACCCAATTTATCCTACTTTGCATTATATAATCCCACATATAAGGGGCTCTTTGCCTAAAATATGCATAACAATGACCTGAAAAACTTTTTTTTCTTTTTGCCTTCTGAGCCCTAGAGATTCTGCTTCAATATACCTGGGTGAATCCAATAAACATGCTTCTTTTTAAAAATTATGGTAAAATATACAAAATGCACCATTTAAACAAGTTAAGTCTACAACTTAGTGGCATTAAGTACATTCAGTGTTGTGCAACATCACCGCTATCCATCTCCCAGAACATTTTCATCATCCCAGACTGAAATTCTGTACCCATTAAGCAATAACTTCACATTACCACCTTTCCCCAGTCCGTGGTAACTACTATTTTACTTTCTGTCTCTATGAATTTGACTATTCTAGTTTTTTCAAATAAGTGGAATCATAAAACACCTGTGCTTTGTCTGGCTTCTTTCTCTTAGCAAAATGTTTCCAAGTTTCATCCATGTTGCAGCATATATCAGGTTTCATTCCCTTTTTTTAAACTGGTAATTCCTCATAATTTTTTTAAAAAAAAGCATCCACAACATAAAGGAAAAACAACAACTATGTGTGCTATTTGCAGATGATGTAATCCTGTATATAGAAAAATAAATACCAAAGAATCTACAGGAAAGTTACCAAAGCTAGTAAATTAATTCAGCAAAATTGCAGAACAAAACCAATACATAAAAAACAGTTGTGTTTCTACACACCTGCAATGTACAATCTGAAAATTATAAATATAATTCCATTAGCAACTAAAAGAAGTAAAACATCTAAAAGCATAATATACCTAGGGCCCTATTCCGCTTGTCCTGGAATTTTCCTAGCTTTTACTATGCTGTAACACAATTATAATAAAGAATGCTCAGGGGGGAAAATAAAAGCATAAATACCTAGGAATAGATTTAATCAAGGAGGTGACTTTTAGCCTGAAAACTACAAAATATTGCTAAAAAAATAAAATAAATAAATAAATGAAGAGCTAAATAAATGGAAAGACATACTGTATTCATGGCTAGGAAGATAATATTGTCAATACTACCAAAACAATCTACAGATCCAATGCAATCCCTATCAAAATTGTTATAACCTTTTTTCCTGCAGAAATGAAAATGCCAGTCCTCAAATTTATATGGAATTGCAAGGGACCCTAAATAGCCAAAGCAATAATAAAGAAGATACTTCCTAATTTCAAAACTTAATATACAATGCTACAGTAATCAGTGTGGTACTATCATAAACATAGACATATAGACACATAGAACAGAATTAAGAGTCCAGAAATAAATCTATGCAGCTATGTTAAACTGATTTTTTACAAAAATGCCAAGTCTATCCAATGGATAAAGATTAATCCCTTCAACAAATGGTGCTGGGATAACTGGATTCCCACATGTGAAAAAGAGAGAGAAATTGGACACCTAACTCACACCAAATACAAAATTTAACCTAAAATGGATTAATAATCTAAATATAAAAGCTAAAACCATGAAATTCTTAGAAGAAAATCTAACGGTAAATCATCATGGCCTTGGATTTGGCAATGGATTCTTAGTATAACATAAAAAGTACAAGCGATGAAAGAAAAAACAAATTGAACTTTACGAAAATTAAAAGCTTTTGCGCACAGGACATTATCAACATACTGAAAGACAACTTTTTAGTTGGCTTTGAATGGGAGAGTATATTTATAAAATCATATATCCAATAAGGGTTTAATATCAAGAATATATAATGATCTAAAATTCAAAAACAAAAAATTTAATTTTAAAATGGGTAATAAACATGAATAGATATTTCTCCAAAGAAGATATACAAATGGAAATGAAGCACGTGATTAATTATTAGGAAAAAACAAATACAAACCAAAAGCACAATGAGACATCATTTCACACCAATTAGGATGATAATTTAAAAAACAAAACAAAACAAGTGTAGGTGAGGATTTAGAGAAACTGAAACCTTTGTGCATTGCTGGTAGGAATGTAAAATGGTGCGGATGCCATGGAAAACAGTATGGCAGTTCCTCTAAAAGCTAAACATAGCACTACCAAATGACCCAGCAATTCTACTTTTAGCTATATACCCAAAATAATTGAAAACAGAGACTTAAACAGATATTTATATACCTATATTCATTGTAGCATTATTCACAATAGCAAAAGATAGAAACAACTCAACAGATAGATGGATAAACAAATGTGATATATATGTACAGTGAAATATTATTTCGATTTAAAGAAGGATGGAATTCTGATACATGTCACAACATAAATGAACCTTGAAGACGTTATGCTAAGTGAAATAAGTCAGAGACAAAAGGACAAACACTGTATGATTCCACTTATATGAAATATATAGAATAGGCAAATTCATAGAGACAGAAAATAGATTAGAAGTTGGCAGGGGCTAGATGAGGGGGAAGTGGAGAGTTATTGCTTAATATGTACAGCGTTTCTGTTTGGGGTGATGGTTGCACAACACTGTAAATGTAGTTACTGGCACTGAATTAATACTTAAAATGGCTAAAATGGCTAATTTTATGTAACTACATATTCTTAGCACAAAGAAATTAAAAGAAAAAGTTATTCAATGTATGTACAAAAATCAGAATCCTACCCAAGTTTTTACACAAAATATCTGTGCATGTGTTTATCAGTAAGTGCAATCCATTACAAATTATTGGGTCATACACAGAAATCAATTAATGTGCAAATGGTTTAGATTATAAGTAAAATAGAAAATGGGACTTGTCTATATAGAAAGGAAAAACTTTGTTTCAGCAATTATAAAAGAATAACTGGAATTTAAGTTAGCTTATTACAAAAAGCCTGTTAATTAAAAATAACTTTTAAAAAATCTCAACTTGTTTTATTATTTATTTTTAACCCTGAACTAAACTATATGAGAATTGATCCCATTTGCAATTTGGATGCTTTAACACACATGAGAAGATTACAATATTTTTTATCAGCAGATATGTTTCATAAAAATAGCAATTATGTTTTTTAAATTGTATAGCCATAATGCTTACTATAGAATAAGTGCTTAACAAATTTAGTGAATAACACAAAATCAGTCAAAATTACCAGGAAAGTAGCATTAAAGAAACTCTTCCAAAATCATTTCCATGTTATAGTTCAAAAAAATCTTTAAAAATAATATCTGAGTAATTCAGGGGCCATAATACCAAAAAAACAACAACTTTAAATTACTTAATTTTCTCCAATGTACACCCATCCTCAACTCCAATGGAAGGTTACCAGAATTTGACTTGATGAAAATTTCTTTCACTGATTTGTTTCGCTTGCTCTGTGGTAGCTCAACCTAAAATGGCAAGTCAACAAGCAGTCAGTCATCTTTATGGCTGGATGGTTGGACTACTCTGGATACTGCTGAAGTGCCTAAAGTATTCCTGACACGCTAGCTCATAGAGGAATAACACAGGTATCATTTGCACTGTTTTATTTTATCTTTATTGCTTTGTGGTTTTGTATAAAGGTTTAATTATAAATAAACTTCAAAATGAAATGTAAAATTTGATAACCAGATTGTGTACTATTAGTATCAATAATTAACTTTTGACCATTAGAACTTACTCTAACATATGTATGTTTGTTTTTAAGCATAAAGGTTTTGGGAGGAACAAATTAGTACCCACTTTGAATGGATAATTTCAATTATCCTTTTGCTATAAAATCAGGCAATTTATAGCCAGAAATGACCCTGGCTGACTATGAGAATGAGCCTCTCAGATCTCTGACTACAGGGAACATAACTGACTGAGGGCCCCAGCTGGTGCACTCTGAAATCCATCACCGTGTTTGGGCCATGCTTCTCACTGGCTGCTCCCAGTCAATGACTGAGCACAGCAGGCATACATACTAAGACAAGCCTATCCTGGGAGTTGAGGAATTCCTGTGATAGGCAACTTTCACTCAAGGACTTCCTGGGGCTTGGAGAACTTTTCTTAGAACTGTACAGCAGTGTTAGACACTTTCACCCAAAGTTCCTTCCTTCCTCTCCTCTCTCCTTCACTTACAGTCAGACTTGCATCAGAGTCTGACAACTCTCCTGACCTCCATCCTCATTTTCTCTCACAAGCAGTCCTAATAAATTTCTTGCATGCTTGATCCCATCTTGGCATCTGCTTGTCCTTTGAAGCATTATACTTTAAAAGAAAAATCTAGCCATTTTAAATGAATCATTGCTAAAATATACATCATTTGCTTCCCTGTTTGCTAAAATAAAATACGCTGAGCATGAATATTCGAATGCCTTTTGACTAGTGAAGATCTCAACCCACCTAATTCCATACATTAGTATTCTTGAGGGGATAAACTCAGAACCACATGCAATTTAACAAATATGTACTGAGCACCTGCTATACATGAGAGATATGTTAAGTATTCTAGGGAATACAAAATAGGTAAGAACCTATTCTTGCCCTCAGGTAACTCCCAATATAGAGAAGAGAAACCACACATACAAACTTTAAAGGGCAGACTGTCATTAAGTGCTAAAACTGAGATACAGAATACTAAGGAAATTAAGAGATTCATTTACTTAGGGGATGGAGTTGTAGTAGAAAGTCTTTGTAGAGGAAATGACTTTTGAAATGTACTTTGAAAGATATCATCAGGACTTTCAGTATACCTGCCTATAATGAACAAGGACAGTCCAACAAAGATGCCTTCCATGCTTGCCGTACTTGGCTATCCCCAAAGTGTAAATCTGTCCTATCACAATTCTCTCACAAACTCTCTTTCCCAGAGTACTGATGGTTTCTTAGTTCCCCTCCAAGTGTGCTCTGCTCCCAGTATTCCCTCTTTCATCACCATTAAAACTTAAGACTTCTAAGGCAGAAACCTGGGAATTAGCTTTAACTCCTCTCTCATTACCCTGTCATTCAATCGCCAATCTACCTCCAATTCTAAAACCTGTCTACTTTTCTTTATACCTACAGCTATTGCCCCAGTCAAGACCACCATTATCCCTTCTGTGAATTGCTGCACAAGTCTCCTAACTGGCCTTCTTGCCAGCAGTTCTGCTGCCATTGAATCTACGCTCTACAGAGCAGACAGTGACCCTTTAAAATCCTATATAATAAAAGGGTAATATGCAAATTGACCCTAACTGTGGAGGCAGAATGACTGGGAACGAATGGTTACTATGATGCGCACTGACCACCGGGGACAGATGCTCAACACAGGAGCTGCCCCCTGGTGGTCAGTGCACTTCCACAGGGGGAGCGCTGCTCAGCCAGAAGCCAGCTCTTGGCTGGCCAGCACAGTGGTGGCAATGCTAAGGATGTATGTTAGTCGGACATCCCCCAAAGGCTCCCAGGCTGCCAGAGAGATGTCTGACTGCCAGCTTAGGCCCAATCCCCCGGGGAGTGGACATCCCCTGAGGAGTCCCAGACTGTGAGAGGGTGCAGGCCGGGCTGAGGGACACCCCCCCAAGTGCATGAATTTTCGTGCACCAGGCCTCTTAGTGTGTGTGTGTGTGTGTGTGTGTGTGTATAAATATATATATATATATAATGTCACTGCCACCAGTCCCAAATATAAATATACAGGACAGTCTTCTAGCTTCCTATTGCCACCCCAAGACCATTACTTCTCAGACCTTTCCTTTAAGATCTCTCCATTAACTACTGTTTTTAAAATTCTTACTTTTTTAATGCAACAGAACTGTTTTTATCAAACGTAATCCTATGCAGAGCATCAATATGTAAAAGGGCTAAATTTCTCAGCTTAAAACAAGAGGTCCAAAGTCCTCTTCATTCAGTGGCCTACAGCACTTCTTTCCTAAAATCTAAGGTGCAAGACAATTAGGGCACCATTTAACTGTATTATATACTGCCTCTTCAACAGAAGCAACACACAGCTGTCTTTAAAGCTAGACAGATTTGGGTTCAAATCCTAATTCTACTCCTTATAAGATCTTGTGCAATTTGCCTCTCAGGATCCATTTCATCAGCTGTAAAACTCAGTTATAAAAATTATCATCTTGAAAGTCAATGGGTAGAAGAAATAAGCACGTAAAGTACTAAGCATGTGACTAGAATACTGCCACATAGCAGGAACTCAATAAAATACTGTCTGCTATGGTTTATCCAGGAAATGTGAGATTGTTTTAACACTCAAAAATAAATCAATGTAATTTACTATACTGATAGAATAAAGGAGAAAACCTCTATGATCTTTTAACAGACACAGAAAAATAATTTGACAAAATTCAAATTCATTTATGATTTTTAAAAACTCCAAAGGTCTCCAAAAATGAAAAATGGAAGGGAAAATCCTCAATCTGATAAAGGGCACCAATGAAAACTAACAACTAATGTCATACTTAGTGGTAAAATAAGACATGCTTTTTTCCTTAAGAATGGAAACATGGCAAAGATGACCACTTGTATTGGAGGTCCTAGCCAATCAATCAATCAATAAATAAATAACCAGGCTACTTGACATAATTATGTAAAAAAAAAAAAAAATTATGGAATCTCCAAAACTACCAGTAAGGTCAAAGAATATAACTTCAACATACAGAAATTGGCTGGATATTTATGTACTCATATCAAACAATTAGAAAATAAATTTTTAAAACACTTTACAATAATATCAAAAAACAAAATATTTAGGATTAAACTTAACCAAAGATATGTAAGATTTCTACACTAAAAACTACAGTGTTGCTGAGACAAATTTAAAAGTTTTTAAAAAGAGAGAGATATACCATGGCCATGGATCAAAAATTTAGTATTATTAGAATGTTAATTATGCCTAGTGATTTGTAGATTCAATGAAATCACAATCAAAATCTCATCAAGATTTTTTGGTAGAAATTGACAAACTGTTCAAAATTTATACTGAAATGAAAAATCCAGAAACACTAAAACAGTATTTTAAAAGAACAAAATTGGAATACTTATGCTACCTACCTTCAAGATTTGCTATAAATCTACAGTAATCAATAGTGGTGTACTAGAGTAAAGATAAATAAATAGATCAGTGGGATAGAATGGAACAACACATTTAAATATATATTTAAATAAATAAAATCTTCTATATAGTTTCTTAATTTTCACAAAAAACATCAATACAATCCAAAGGGGAAAGAAAGTCTCGTCAACAAACAGTTCCAAAGTAACTACATATCAGCATTAAAAAAATGAATCTCAATTTCTACCTCATATTATACAACAATTAATTTAAAATGGAGGGATTATGTAAGATAAAACTATAAAGCTTTTAGAAAACAGCATTAGGAGAATATCTTCATAACTTGGTGGCAGGCAAGGGGTTCTTGGACACAGAAAGCAATAACCTTAAAAGAAAAAAGGCTGATAAATTTGATCAATATTAAAAACTTCTGCTCATCAAAGAAAAATACCATTAGGAAAATGAACTGCCTGGACAGAGTGTCTCAGTTGGTTGAGTGTCATCCTGTACACTGAAAGATTGCCAATTCTATTCCTGGTCAGGGCAAATAGCTGCACGTGGGTTTGATCCCCAGTTGGGGAATGTATGGAAGGCAACCGATGGATGTTTCTCTCTCACATCAATGTTTCTCTCTCCTTCTCTCCCCCCTGCCCTTCCTCTCTCAAAGCATTTCCTACATGAGAATTTTAAAAAGTTTTTTTAACAAAAATGAACAAATAAGCCACAGGTTAGAAGAAAATATTCATAAAACATGTTCCTGATCAAGGGCAGTTACTCAGGACATATAACTCAATACTAAATACTCTTACAACTAAATACTAAAAAGAAAAATAACTCAATTTTTTAAATGCGCAACAGATTTATGCAGACACTGCCCAAAGGAAGATATACAAATGCTCAGTACCAGTAAGAACAAGAATAAGTGTTCAATGCCATTCGTCATCAAGATAATGAAAACTAAAATCATAACGAGATACCACTACACACCCATCACAATGACTAAAATTAAAGACTAATAACACTAAATATTGGCAAGGATGTCGAGCAACTGGAACTCTCATACACTACTGGCGGGAATGCAAAATGGGTATAACCACTTTGAGAAAAGGTTTGGAAGTTTCTTATAAAACTAAACAGACACCTACTCTTTGGGACATTTCTCCTGGTATTTACCCAAGAGAAATTAAAACACTTGTCTACAAAAAGAAAAATAGTTATATAATATTCCAGGCAGCTTTATTCATAACAGCCCCAAGCTGGAAACTTCCCAGGTAACCATCTACTTGATAAATGAACTGACACATTTATATGATAGAAAAAGAACTGAATTCTTAATAAACACAACCTCAAAAGTTTTACCAAAAAATATATGCTGCATGATTCTATTTATACTAGAGGCCCGGTGCACGAAATTTGTGCACTCGGGGGGGGGGGTCCCCTCACCTTGGCCTGCACCCTTTCGCAGTCCAGGAGCCCTTGGGGGATGTCCAACTAATGGCAGTTGGACATCCTTAGTGCTGCCACGGAAGCGGGAGAAGCTCCTGCCACCACCACTGCGCTCGCCAGCTGTGAGCCCAGCTTCTGGTTGAGCAGCACTCCCCCTGTGGAAGCGGCTGCCCCCTGGTGGTCAGTGTGCATCATAGTTACTGGTCATTCTGCCATCAGGCCGAAATTGGCTCTCCAACATCCCCCAAGGGGTCCCAGATTGCAAGAGAGCGCAGACCAGGCTGAGAGACCCCACCAGCGCACAATCGGGGCCGGGGAGGGACATGGGAGGTTGGCCAGCCGGGGAGGGACCACAGGAGGGCTCCAGGGTGTGTCCAGCCCATCTCACTCAGTCCCGATCAGCCGGACCCCAGCAGCAAGCTAACCTACCTGTTGGAGCATCTGTCCCCTGGTGGTCAGTGCACATCATAGTGACTGGTAGACCAGTCAACTGTCTGCCCCCCTGGTGGTCAGTGCACATCATAGCGAGCAGTTGCGCAGCCTTATCATATCGTTAGCATATTACGCTTTGATTGGTTGAACGGGCAACTGGGTGACTGGACACTTAGCATATTAGGCTTTTATTATATAGGAGGATGACTTTCTAGAATAGATAAATCTATGGTAGGATGATAAAAGATCAGAACAGCATTTACTTCTGGGAGGTGGGGACAAGGAATGACTAACAAGACTATGAAGGAAATATCCCAAGTGATAGTAATGTTTGATATCTTGGTAGAGGCTTGGGTTGCATTAATTTAACAATATATATGTATATTTTTACTGACTTCAAAGAGGAAAAGGGAGATAGAAACATCAATGATGAGAGAAAATCATTGATCGCCTGCCTCCTGCATGCACCACACTGGGGATTGACTCTGCAACTTGGGTGTGTGCCCTGATCAGGAATTGAACTGTTACCTCCTGGTTCACAGGTCGACCCGACACTCAACCACTGAGCATACCAGCCCCAGGCAGGTTGCATTCATTTTTTAAAACTCATTAAATGGTAAAATTGACATTTGTTTATTCACCATACATAAATTTTACCTAATAAAAAGAACCATAAACAAATACTGAACTCCAGTTAATGACATGCATACTAAAATGTTAGTGATAGAGTATACTGATGTCTTCAACTTACTTTGAAATGCACCAAAACATAAGATAGATTGGTAGATGGATGGAGGGATCGATAAGCATGTTATAAAGCAAACACAGTAAAATGTAAATTACAGAATCTATGTGATGGATATATGAGTGTTTACAATTATTTCAACTTTTCTGCATATTTAAATTTTTCATAATAAAATGTTGGGTAAAAAACTTGGTCACAAGACAAAAGTATTTTAATGAAGTACACTTTTTTCCTATTCCATTATAGCTATAATAAAAACTACATTATGGGAGTGGGGAGTAGCTGCCACTTTCATTATTATTTGGCTAAAGCATCCTCACTGCTGTGATATCTAGACCTACCTGCTACTGCTGGAACACAGTCTTCCTCTGCACTGCAATACATACATAATCCTTGTGGATTTCATCATCATCCATGTGTGCAACTCATCATTCAATACACTAACTTCAGAGCTTCCAATTATCTAATATCCTTCACCTCTGGATTAAAACTCAAATAATCATCATTCTAACCATGGTCCCCTATCTGCACCCATCACCCTCCTCTTCCAATTTATCAAGGTTTTCAATCCATGGAGCCCCCCCCCCCATTTACACCTTTGTTACTTCTCTTGTAGCTTTATTTCCTCTCTATCACCTGAAATATCCCTATCTTCTTAATCCCTTTTGCAATCGCCTACAACCAACTATGCCCCCCTCTACCCATGAGTGCTGCTGGAGGAAAATCTCACAACTATCAAACCAATTTATAGTCTCCACACTCCACACTGCTCAGCAATTCCTTCCTAATTCACTGGCTGGCTCCTTCTGCATACTCCAGAGCAGCAATTCCAAAATTTCATCATGCTTAAACTCCTTACTCATTTCTCTTTCTTCACTGTATGTTAAGAATCTTGCCTTTCATTTTATGAAAATAGAAGCTACCTGGCATGAACTCCCTGCTTTTCAACCTACAAAACCGTCTTCATCTCTTTCCCTCCCATTTCAGAAGAAGGGATGTCATCACCCTTGCCAGAGGTAGCATACATAACATAGTGTTTAAAAATGCAGACTCTAACAAAATTACCCTTTCCAAACCTCAGTTTCCTCTCTTGTAAAATGGAAGCAATAATAGTATCCTGTGAGAATTAGAGAACATATGTGAAGCACTTAAAATAGTACAGCAAATAGTTCAAAGCAAATTCCATGCTTGTGTTCCTGAGCTCATCTCCTTCACCAGCATTCTCTATCAGCTCCTTCCCCAAAGGCTCCTAACATACCAGTTTCTCTCTTCTTCAAATAAAAACACGGGTCTTTCCCAACCTTTACTCCACTTCTTGCCACAGAAATATCTCTTTAAGTCATCTGTCCTTGTTATTCTTTTTCCATGCTCTTCCATCTTCTACTCTCACATTGAAACTGCTAGAAATAAGTGACCCTTTAGCTGTGAAATCTAATAGTTTTCAGGTACCTCCTTTAGCCTGACACATTTATGACTCTTCTTAAATTGCCTTTCTCAGCTTTTCAGACACTAGGGTCTTTCCTTCTTAATCTCTTTTACTCACTGCTTTCCCTCTGCTCTCCCCCTACACAGCATAGCACACTCTTTTCCCCCAGTTCTAATGCCAGCCCTATTTCACTCTTATTTCTAATCATTTTCAGTGGGTGGCCTCATCTACTTTTTTAAACACCTTATTTGAGGAACAAATGACATACAATAAATTGCATATATGTGAGCTGTACACTCAGTTAAATTTTAACATATGTATATGCCCCTGAAACTGTAGGCACAATGGAAACAAATGAGCACAAAAGCTTCCCTTCTAAAACAACTTCTGACCTGCTTTTTGTCCTTGTAGATTAGTTTGCATTTTCTAGAATTTTATATAAATAGAATTATATGGTATATACTCTTTTAGTCTGGCTTCTTTCATTCAGCTTAATTATTTTGACATTCAGCCATGTTGTCACGTGTATCAATACTTCATTCTATTGCTGAGCAGTAGTCTAATATATGGCTATACCATAATTTGTTCATTCATTCATCTGTTGATAAACATTTTAATTGTTTTCATTTTTTAAAATTTATTTTTATTTTTTGCTGAACAGAGCTGCCATGAGCATTAATGGATACAGGCTTCATCTATTCTTATGGCTTTATGTACACACCTAGAAGTCCCAAATACGATCTGCCAGGTACCAACAACCACCTCCCAGCTGGACAAGTCCACCTGGATAACCCAAAAGGACTTTTGAATCAAGATGTCCACACTCATCTTATTATGCTGTTCTCTCCTCCCCAATAGCAGGTTTTCCTCTTACATTCTCCATCCTGACTAAAGGCACTCAAACCAAAAGCTTAAGACTTTCTGCTCTCCTGCCACTTCCCCCAATCGCTCAGTGAGTTACCAGATCCTGTCAACTCTGCCTTTTAAACATCTCAAACAAAATCCATCACCACATTTCACTTTATGGCCAAAATGAATTTTCTAAAATTCAATGCTGATGTCACTCCCCTATTAAAATTTCTCAACTTCTATCCCAAGATAAAGTTCAAACTCCTCAGCTTAACATACAAAACATTCTCTATAAACCAGTTTCCTCATCAAAGTCGCCCTCTGCCACTTCCCATCATTCTTTAGATGATGTCACTTACCTTTTTATCCTCAGCACTAAGCTGAGAGCAATAGTTGGTCTGTAGTAGGCATGTATTTGTGGAATAAATAAGATAGAACTTAGACTAGCAATACATTCTGGGCATATTCAGGAAAAGAAGAAGTCCAGACTGGCTGAAGCATAAAGAATAAAAAGATTATAGTAGGCAATCCAGTCACAAAAGCAGGATGAAGCCAGATCATCGACGCCATCAATTCCATGCTAAAGAATGTGCACTTCATCCTATGGACTCAAAAGACATCAACAGTTCTGAACAACAGGATGACACATTCAGAAGTGTACTATAACGTCTGAAATTTGACAAATAGGTAAAGGCGAAGTGAGGAGCTGTGAATTCAGTTAAGAGACTGCCCAGTAATCTGGGAAAGGAAACTCAGAGCATTAGGAATAAGAGGGAATAGATTAGAAGAACGGGTTAAAGGGGAATGAATCTACAGGCTCCGCGCCTGGGTGTGGGCAATAATGCAAAGAGAGAACTCAAAGATGACTCCAAAGTTTTGAACCACTCTCATAAAAGCCATTAAGAAGACATTTTTTTAATGATAGGTGGAAGAGATGGAGGTGATGATTTTAGTTTGAGTATTCTGTCACCCATTCATTCAAATTTAAGTGCCTACAAGGTGTCAGGCACTGCATGGATGGAGGATAAAATGGAGATTAGAATATCATCCCTATTTTCACCCTGGCTGGGTGGCTCAGTTGGTTTGGAGTGTCGTCCCATAAACCAAAAAGGTTGCAGGTTCAATTACTGGTCAGGGCACATACTAGGTTGTGGGCAAATACCAGAGGCAACTGATCAATGTTTCTTTTTCACATTAATCTCTCTCTCTCTCTCTCTCTCTCTCTCTCTCTCTCTCTCTCATCAATAAACATATCCTCAGTCAGAAATACACATACACACATGTTATCTCTGTTCTCAAGGACCCACCAATATAGTTGAGGAGGAACAGGGCAGGGGGAACAATTACATAAGAACTTAAAATTCATTGTTAAGTGCTAGGCTAGGGTGCTAACAGAAAATAAAGATTTTCCAACTCAGCACTGAAGATTTGATAAAAGATCTGAGGTTAAATTAGTCCAGAAGGATGAGTAATGTTAGGCCAGGCAAAGAGCAGTCCAGGTGAAGAGAACAGCACGTCCAAAGAGCCTCAGGTAAGATAACACAAGTTGGGTGCATCTGTAGCAGTGCAGTAAGTCTAAAGGAAGAGTTCAAGATATGGAGATAGCCACATGAAATGTCTCGCAGCAGGTGAAAATGTAGGTTTTGAGCCACCAAGAGCTTATCCAGATATAAAATATATTTTCAACCTTGTCTTAGTTGGCTTAGTATCATCATTAGTGGATAAGAATTTAAGTAAGAATTTGAAGAACCTTACATATTGGCTAGATTGTGTACACTTCCATCCCCTCCCATCACTTCTACTGTCATTCAAGAGTATCTCTGCTTCAAGTCAAAGTTGGTTTATGTCAATAAGCAAAGAGAACTGGTGGGGACTGTGGTAAATGGGAAACACCACATGCTATATCTAAAAAGGGCAGCTCTGGCAGTTTACTGCCTTGCTTGAATGTGGGCCCAATGTGGGGAGAGCTTCCTATTCTTCAAGAAAAGCTCAAAAGTCAGGTTTTATGTAATATGTCCCATTTTTAAATATTGGCAACTAATTACATTAAAATTAAAATAACACGGTGCCAGCCAAATAGAATGCTTCTGTGGACAGATTTCAGCAAGGGCCACCAGTGTGCAGGAGTTAGACCTGGTCTGCCAACTCTTACAATGCTCTTTTCACTACTTCATAGGCCCCTCAACTGATAGGGTATCTTGGTGGTTCCCCTGGGATAGGCATTGCTTGCACTAAACAAAATAGCCCCAAACTGATGATGTCTTATGAGTTCTTTTGTATATTTTTAACAATTTTTCTGTCTCCTCCCCACCTTGGTCAGGATATCAATCAGCTCTAGCATCACTGAGACTTCTTTTTCACCTTTTATTATGAGCTAAAACTAGAGGCCCGGTGCACAAAATTCATGCATGGGAAGGGTCCCTAGGCCTGGCCAGCGATCAGGGTCCATCAGGTTCTCAGGCTCCCTGCCTCCCCGCCTTCTCCTTCCCTGACTCCCTCAGCAGCCCTCTGCCACCGCTTGTCCCCTGCCATGTTCTGCGCTGCCCCAGGGGGGTCAGCACATATCATAGCCAGATATCGAACTCCTGGTCTCCCGATCGAACTCCCCAAAGGACAATTTGCATATTAGCCTTTTATTATATAAGGAAAAAGGATGCCAGCTGCAGGTAAAGCAAAAGTAAATAGAGTGAGAGCCTGATGGGATTTCTAATGAATAAAGTAAATAAGGCACACTGCATCTCTTTGGTTTTCATGGAAAACAATTATCACAGAGATGTCTGCAACTAGTCAGACACCTGAGGGGAAAAGTCAGTAACTTATATCTGAAATATATGAGCAAAACTGCTAACAAACCAAATAGTTTCCACAGTAAGACACCAAGACGGGGAGGAGAACAGGGCAAAAGGGAAAGTAAAAGTTGGTGGCCTCAGAGGAATATCAGACACCTTTTAAGTCACAGTTTTTGAAAGGATAAACATTTAGAACCAAAGGTATACCCATAATCTCAGCTCTCAGTAGGAGTAAAAATATTTTTTTCACCAGAAAACATGAAACACTGTATGAGCAGCAAGACATTGGGATTTAGAAACAGAACTAAAAGAATAAAACAATTCCTATATTTATAGGGAAGACAAAAGGAAAACAAACAAGAAAAGTACTCTGGTTGTTATTAATGTTCATTAATAACAAACCAGTTTCTGAGGTCTCAATGGTCTCAATGTGTTTAATGTTGCTTGAGAAGCTTTAAAAATGTAGCAACAACCACAACAAAATGTAGCCACATTTCCTAAAACATTTTAAAAGTACAGATCGTGTTATAACTTTAGATAACAATGTGGCACACTTGAACACACACACACAAAAGGTTAAAATTTCTAATCCACAAACCAAATGATAGTACCAAGATTCGTTAAAGAAAAGAACGGCCTGTGCACCGCCCCTGTTCATCTGAGTGGGGGAATACGGGGCAATGAAGAGTGATTACAGAGGGTGAGCAAAGCAGGCCCTATTTCTGCTGGCAGGCGAGCTCTGCAATTACTTAGAGCAAGCATGATGGCCAGCATTCTCGAGCCCACCAAAACGGACAGACTGGACACCTAAAACCGGAGGCGGACAGCAGCTCCGGGGTTAAGACCGAGAAGGCGTTAAAGCGGCCTGCTTTGACCTCCGCTGAACACGGAGGCTCTACCAACTCCGGTCTCTGAGGCCGCGGGAGGGCATTAACCTGTCAATGATTGTATTATTCGGACAAACTCTCCGCGGCTTCCTGCGGCCTTGCCACACACCGGGTGAATGTCAACACCGAGAGCCAGCGAGTGTGGAGGAACGGCTCGGTGTAGCCGTCCTTTCTGGAGGCGGCGAAACCGGGGAGAGAGACGGCCTCGCGCGCCCCGCCTCCCCAGCCCGGCCCGGCGCCCTCGCAGGGGTGGCGGCGGGCAGCGGGGTCCCGCGCGCTCTCACCTTTTTCAGCGCCGGCACCAGCAGCCCCCGCCACTTGGGCGCGTTCTCGTCGCTGAAGAACTCGTAGGGCAGCGGCTGCGCCTGCATGGTGCCCCCGGGCGCCTCTGGGCGGGGAGGGGGCGGCGGCAGCCGGGCCCAGGAGCCGCGAGAGGGCGAGCTCGAAACGCGGAGCTGGGCCGCGGCCCCACTAGACGGCCCGGCCCCCTCGGGGTGCCGCGCGGCCGGGCTAGCCCCGGAGAGGGGGCTGAGGGGCGAGGCCCGCGCCCGGCCACCCACCCGACACAGGGACCCGCCGCGGAGAGCCTAGGCAGCCCGGAGGCGGCGGCGGCGGCATCCCGCAACACCGCCCCGGGCCGGGCCCCCCCCGCCCCTCCCTGGCCCGCCGGCGCCGCCCCCGGCAGCCCTCCGCCGCCCGCCCGCTCGCCCGCTCGCCCGGCTGCGTTCCCGGCCCGGCCTGGCCCCGCGGTGGAGCCGGCGGCTGGGGGAGGGCGTGTGGAGGGACGCTCCGGCCGCGGCGCCCGCTCGGCGCAGTCCCGACAGCAGGACGCGAGCGACCCCGGGAGGGGCGGAGCTGGGCTGGGGTCTGGCGGGGGAGGGGAGAGGCCCGAGGTCGTGGCTGGGGATCTGCTGCCCCGAGGTGCCGCCGCCGCCGCCGCCGGTGCAGCGCTGGAGCTTCCTACTAGCGAGCTGGACCTGCGCGCCACTGAGCATGCGCCGCCGGGCAGGGCCGGTTCGCTCCGGGTTTTCCGGCTCCCCGCGGGGGAGGAGGGAGGCGCCCGGCCGGGCGGCAGTGCGCCCCCAGGGCTGCCAGGGGGAGGTGAAAGGGTCGGAGAGGTCGCACCCTGGGCTGAGTGGGCCCTGCGGGGTGGGGGTGGGGGTGGGGGTGGGGAAAGTTAGGGTGAAGCGGCCCCCATTGTGTGCTTGGGCCGCGAAGGATCCCACCCCTCTCTTGCAGTCCCTGTGCCTTTCTTTTCGGAAAGGGGTGTGTATGTGTGTACTTTGCTCCCGAACATGAAGATAGATAAGGACTGCCCAGAGCATAGTAAACAGACTGGACAAAAGATAGCTGGCTTTCTCACGAAACTTGCTCAGTATTTGTGAGATAATAGAAGCGATTGCAGTGTTTTCAATCGGCCTTTGCACATCAAGAATAAAATGTGTACGTGTGATACTTTCTGTGTGTGTGTGTGTGTGTGTGTGTGTGTGTGTGTTTAAAATTCAGTATGTTCATCTTTCAAACCCACTTCAAATAACTCCAATAACCACTTACCGCCCGTGCAAATTGAGACCTGGTCTGCAGGTCCCTCCCCAACCCCACAACACTTCGTGGTGGGTTTTCATCTATCACTTCTCTTTCATCGAAGTAACCAACTCCTGGAAGGCAGGTCTCTCTTCGCTGGGAACTCTGTACAGAATAGGCACTTAGTGGAAGTTAGTGGAATGCTAAAGGAGCAAGCATTATAGTGTTCCTGCACCTTCAGCCAGCTTCAGATATCTAAAGGACTATTATGGGAAAGTTGTATGATATGTTTGTGTGATTCTAAGCAATTGAATTTAAGATCAAGCTTCTGACCCAAATTACTCCTTGGTTTCCCATTATTCCTTTCAAACTTCTGACCATGGCTCACTCAGCCTGCGTGTGGCTCCTGTTTGCATTCTTAGCCTTTTTTTCACCTTTCTAAATCTTGGCTCAGCACACTCCAGTTACACTGGCCTTCTATTCCCAGCAAACACCAACCTCTTTTCTGCCTCAAGGGCTTTGTTCTTCCCCCAGCCTAGATGGAACTCACTCTGCTCCCAAAGGTTCGCTTGGCTGGTTAGAAATGCCACCACCTCCAAGAGGCCTTCTCTGATAACCCTACGTGGTTCCCACCTATTTCCACCATAAGCCTTGGCTTGTTTCTCTCCTTGCCAGCATAAATCACGGTCTCATTAATTTTTAGTCGTTGGGCTATTCCTACTATAATGCAAGCTCCAATAGATCAACACTCTTTTGTATTCACTCTAATTTATTATTGCGGCCCCAGAATCTCCAGTACTTGGCTGTTTCGGTGGGATTGAAGAAAAAAACTGGTTATGGACATTCCAGGCAGACACAACTGCATAGGCAGAAGAGAAAAACAGGCATGATAGGTTTATAGGAGGCCACAGTACAATTTAAGTGAGAGCTATAGCAGGAAAGTAAGTGCTCAGTAGGTGCTCAAAAACAATTTTGAACGAATGAAAGTTGAATGTAGGAAACTTCCAGGAAGACTAACCAGAGTTGTCCCAGGAAACGGACCATCTTTGGGAGTGTGCATGTAAAACACACACACACTCGCGCGCGCGCGCGCGCACACACACACACACACAACCGTACATTCACTCCCTCGGGACGTTGGGGACGGTTAGGAGGTTGGGCTTGACCTACAAGGTCCCCTTCAACTCGACTCTCTGATAGGACTGCAGAGGTAAACAAGCCCTAGAATCGTGGATCACAGCCTGGGCTGGGCATGCTTCTATGCCGGGGCAGGTGTTCGCTAGTAAGGACGTTTTGGCTGCAGACAGAGAGCCAGCAGCCGAAGGGATATTGCAGAGCAGAGACCGGGCGCTTCTCAGCTGAGACCTACGGGGAGAGGTGCTGGGCTCGGCGCCGCTAGGGAGCCATCGAGCGCCCCCTGCACCGTTTGCCTATTATCTCTAGGGACAAACTCAAAACACCTGTGGGTGTGCAGCGTGAGACGATAGCCAGGGGAACGCAAACGTGCGGGTGCAGACTTGAAAGCGGCGTGGGCCCCTCCGCGCTGGCTCCACTGCTACGCAGGCGCAGAGCGTCTGTGCGCGCCCCTCCTAGGTTCTAACCGGCCGGAGCCACAGCGGACGTGACGCAGGGCGCCGGCCCAGGCGGCGTAGCTGAGACCCGAGGGGGCGTGTCAGGAGGGCTAGGCGAGCTCCGAGCGATTGGCGTGGGGACTCGAGCTGCAGGGAAGGGGATAGGGAGGGCGATCAGCCAGGCGGCGCGCCCCCTGCAGGTGGGAGTGCAGTTTTCCGCTCTCGCCACCCACCCCAGCCCCCGCACCGCAGCCTGACGTAGCCACACGGTTCCCTGCCTGGATGCAGCCACAATTCTCGTCCTGAAGGAAACTTCAGGTCCAGTCTTCTCCTATTCAGGAGTCCCCACTGCAATCCCAGGATGAAGTTCAAAGTCCGTGGCTTGGTATTCATGGCCTTGCACAATAGGGCCACTACTTAACTTTCCAGCTGTATCTCTCATTCAAAATGTACTGTGGCCTCCTATAAACCTATCATGTCTGTCTCTCTCTCTCTCTCCTGCCTATGTAGTTGTGTCTGCCTGGAATGCCCATAACCAGTTTTTTCTTCAATCCCACCCGAAACGGTTTCACCGCACCACCATATACACGCTCATGGTGTAACTCTTAATCCACGCTGTCGTCACAGCTCAATTGCCACGTTCCCTCCCAAGTCTTTCTCAACTTCAATTCAGGATTCTTGCCCCTTAAACTTCAGAGCCCAACAAGCATAAAAACAGTAGTGTCAGCCATCAACTCACATCACCAAGAAAGAATTACTATCCAGAACAGGTAGTTTACCTTAGAGGAAATAATGATGGCTAGCTGTTCATCTCATTCGTAATCAGGGAAAGACAACTTCAAACCACATTGAAAATACTATTTCATGCCCATTGAATTGGCAAAAATTTCTAAGTTGAACGATACTAAGCTTTGGCAAGGATGTAAAGCAATTGAAATTCTTATCCACTGCTATGGGAAAATAAATGAGCACAACTACTTTAGATAACTATATCTTATTTTAAAAGATGCACATGGGCATGTCCTGTATAAATAAGCATGTGTATTCTCATAGCATATATATCCCAGAGAAAGCCCCTCATTGCTTTGTTTGTAACTGCATAAACAGTAGAATGGGTAAATAAATTGTGGGGTACTATGGAGCAACAAAAAAACGAACTGAAGTCATATAATTTCAATAGACTGGGTGTTTATGTGCCCTCCCCCAATGCCTTTGCTGAATCCTAATCTCCAAGGTGATGATATTTGGTGGTGGGGTTTGGGGGAAGTGATTAGGTTATCAGGGTGGAGCCCTCATGAACGGGACTGGTGACCCAATATAAGAGAGACCCCAGAGCTATCTCTCACTCATTCCACCACGTGAAGACAAGAGTAGACAGTTATCTATGAATCAGGAAGCAGGCAAGTGTGATCTTGGACTTTCCAAGCTCAAGAATTGTGATAAACAAATGTCTGTTGTTTACTAGTATATACCACCCAGTCTATAGTATTTTTTTTTTTTTAAATAGCAGCCCAAATGAACTAAGACACGCCTCAACGTAAGTGAATCTTTTAAAAAGAGCACTGGTAATATGGAAATATGCCTTGTGAACTTCCAACGGGGGAAAACACATTGAGCAAGACACAGAAAACTATCTACTAAATAATTTATTCTATAAAGTGCAAACAACTAAGTAGAACTGAGTTGTGTTGTATTTATTGTGATACCTAACCTTCAAGATGGTGTTACAGAATTTACCAGGTGACCGGAAAATACACACACAGGAGTACTCAGAGATACAGGAATAACCCATTTATGTCCAGATGTACTAGTACCGTGACTCAGGGAAGCCTGTTTCTAAATCCTGAGCAAGCCAATATGGAGGAAGCTTTCTCTTTATATCCTTTGGTTTCTTTGTCCCCCAAATAAGGATCAGACTTCCGGACCTTTCTCAGGCTTTGCAAAAAGCCCCGTGTGTTGGGGTGGGGGCTGTGAGACCACACCTAAAGGCCTGGCCTGGCGCCAGCGCTGATAACCCCCTCTGGGGGTTGTGTATGGTTCATGGTTTATGGCCTCTGTAAAATGTATTTAGGTAAACAGGTCTTGCAAGACCAGATAATTAAGGAAGGGGCAGTGACTAGACTATAGGCTAACAGAAATGTGCATTAGGGATACTGATTAACTAGGTACAGAGTCAGGTTGCTGGTCTCCCCCTCAAAAAATGTCTTATTTTCCTCATCAATGGCACAGTGAGCCTTACCTCCTGGTATAGATACCACTCCCACACTGAGTAGACAATCTTATTTAATCGTCAATCTGCAAAATAGGGTTTTGTAGAAATTATGTATGTGGTTTCTGAGGCTAAATTTTAAAAGACATTGTGATTTTAGCTCTTGGAGAAGCCACTGCCATGTTGCCAGGTCACTCAAACAACCTTATGGAGAAGAGCACTTTGGGAAGAACTGCAGCCTCCTACCATCAGCCATGTGAATAACCCGACGGGGAAGCAGATCTCTCTCCCACAGCCAAGCTTTCAGATGACTGAAATCTGGTTAGTGTCTTGACTGAAAGCCTTTTCAGAGATTCGGAGCCAGAACCACTCATATAATCCACTTCTAAATCCTTGACTCTCAGAAATCGTGACATAATAAATGTGTATTGTTTTAAGCTGCTAAGTTTTGGAGTCATGTGTTACTCAACATTAGAAAATTAATATTTTTATGGATACATAAGTAGTACAATTATATAACATGGTATTCAATTAATACCATATTTATGAAGGGTGTAAGAGATATTCAGAGGTCTTTAGGATATGTCATAAATTATAGGAAAAAGCAATGTGGAACAGTGTTAGCAACTGGGGAGGTTTTATATAAGAATCTGTTGAGATACTGGTAATGTTCTGTCTCTAACCAGGGTAAGTAGTAAGCACACAGCTGTTTTATTACCTTAAAATTTAAAAACATACATTCTTTTTTTTTAATATATATTTTTATGGATTTCAAAGAGGAAGGGAGAAGGAGAGAGAGATAGAAGCATCAATGATGAGAGAGAATCATTGATCCACTGCCTCCTGCATGCCCTACCCTGGGGATTGAGCCCACAACCCAGGCATGTGCCCTGACCAGGAATCGAACTGTGATCTCCTGGCTCATAGGTCAATATTCAACCACTGAGCTACAGCAGCGGGCCACAGACATGATTTTTAACAGAAAAGTTTCAAAAGCATACAAAGATTCTCATACCTTTCATGCAGACTCACCAATTTTTAATATTTTGCCATATTTGCTATATCACTTCCTCTCTGTCTCTGTCCTTGTCTCTACATACATATATACATAAATACATAGAACCCTGTTTCCTATATTTCTTCAGAATTACTAGAGAGCAACTTGCATGCATCATCCCCCTTCACCACAAACATTTCAGTGAATCAGTGTGCATTTTCTAAGAATAAGGGCTTTTATTTACACAACCATAGTAAAATGATTAAGCTTAGAAAGCTACCATTGCTACAATGCTATCATCTAATCTACAGACCTTATTCAAATTTCATCAATTGTCTCAGCAATGTTCTTTATACAGATTGTTTTTCCTGGGTTAGAATCCAATGCAGGATCACATACTGAATTTAATTTCCATGTCTCTTTAGTCTCCTATAATCTGGAACAGTTTCTCAGTCTGTCTTTGTTTTTCATGATGTTGACATTTCTTAAAATGACAGGCCATTCTGTTTTATAATGTCCCTCAATTGGTGTTTGTCTGAAGTTCTCCCATGATAAGGTTCAGCTTTTGCTTTCTTTTTTTAAGTTTTGCATTTTTGGCAGGAGTAGTACATAGTGACATGTCCTTCTGAGCATATCATATCAAGGGGACTTAATGACAGTTTGTCCCATCATTACTGATACTAACTTTGATTACTTGGTTAAGGTGAAGTCTTCCAAGTTTCTTCAATATTAAGTTAATTCTACCCTTTGTAATTAATTAGTAACGTCAAATATATGTTATTTTTAAAAAACAGCTTATTGAGATAAAATTCATATACTGTATAATTCACCCATTTAAATTGTTCAAAGCAATGGTTTTGAGTATATTCACAGAGTTCTGCAATCACCACCACAATCAATTCTGGAATATTTTCATCACCCCAAATAGAAACTTCACATCCACTAGCAGTCATGATTTTATAGAATTCTACTAGAGGTCCGGTGCACAAAATTTGTGCACGAGGGGTGGGGGGGAGGGAGTTGTCCGTCAGCCCAGCCTGCACCCTCTCCAATCTGGGATCCCGTGAGGGATGTCCAATCGCCCAGTGGGATCGGGCCTAAACAGGCGATTGGACATCCCTCTCACAATCCAGGACTGCTGGCTCCAAACTGCTCACCTGCCCCTGCCTATTGCCCCAACTGCTTCTGCCTGCCAGCCTGATCACCCCTTAACCACTCCCCTGCCAGCCTGATTGACACCTAACTGCTCCCCGGCAGGCCCAATTGCCCCTAACTGCCCTCCCCTGCAGGCCTGGTCACCCCAAACTGCCCTCCCCTGTAGGCCTGGTCACTTCTAACTGCCCTCCCCTGCAGGCCTGGTTGACCCCAACTGCCCTCCCCTGCCAGTCTGGTCGCCCCTAACTGTCCTCCCCTGCTGGCCTGGTCTCCCCCAACTGCCCTCCTCTGCTGGCCCAGTCACCCCTAACTGCCCTCCCTGCTGGCCTGATCACCCATAACTGCCCTCCCTTGCAGGCCTGGTCCCCCCAACTGCCCCTCCCCTGCAGGCCTGGGTCCCCCCCTAACTACCCTCTTCTGCTGGCCTGGTCACCCCTAACTGCCCACAACTGCCCTCCCCTGCAGGCCATCTTGTGGCGGCCATCTTTGACCACTTGGGGGCAGCCATCTTGTGTCTTGGAGTGATGGTCAATTTGCATATTACTCTTTTATTAGATAGGATTACATGGGTGTACAATAATTTATCTGTTTCCTTTTGAAGGACTTTTCTTCTTCTTCTAATCTCTAATTACAAACAGTACTGCAATGAGTAAAATTATTTTGCTTGTATTCAAGTATGTCTGAAGATAAATTCCCTCAAGAAGACTGCTGGGTCAATGGCAAAGTATGTTAGCAATTTTGATGATTATTGACAAACTAGAGGGCTAATTATTTAATGTTTATACTGTATTTTAGGGTGCTCTTTTAGGAGTGATAGAATAATAATAAGCCAAAGGAGAGACTTTTACTTACCTAATAATGACTATTTCTAATATTATTCCTATTATATTAGTATCTCTAAGAAATCTAAAACAGTATTTTGAGTTTTTTTGAAGTCAGACCTCATACCTTGATGTGGTAATAACTTCTGAACTATATAGCACTAGTAATCTTTTTTATACTATTGTCTTATTCCTTGTTCATTCTGGCTATCAGGGCTGTTACCCCATTGGGAGCTCATAGGATCTTCCAGACTAGGGGGGTGACTCTAGATTTTATTAGATAAACACACGTGACTTACCGAGTACCTGTTTTTTTCCAAGTCCATATGGCAAATGATAGAGCCAGTCAGGCCCACTGGTCAGCTAGCATTTTTGGAAAACTTATATTGTTTATTACATCCTTATCATTTTTATTTTTTGTATGTTTTTATTCAGTTTAGAGAGAAAGGAAGGGAGAAGGAGATAAACATCCATGTGAGAAACAGGGATTGGCTGCCTCCTGCACGCCCTCAACTGAGGATGGAGCCAGAAACCCGGGCATGTGTTATTTTTAAAAAGTAAGAAATTGTAAGGAAGCTGCACATGATTTGTTTTGCATGTAAACTGAAGCTAACTTGTTGCAGCAGACCTGGGGATGCTGTGCAGCTCAGATGTTGTCTCGAGAAGACTTGCTGCCTAACTGGGAGGATTGTGCAGTTAGCTGACAGTCTCCAGCTCCTTCAGGTCTCCTTCAGCTTTCGAGCCAAGGTCAGACTCTTCCTGAGGTAGCCCTAATCAGTGATGCAGCAAGATGATGGGACAAAAGACTGGCCATTTCCACCCAGTGCAGGATCCTCTCCCAGGCCATCTTTGACCTGGAGCTCCCCATTGGGGTAGCTGAGTCACTAGCAAACCTGCTTTGTGGGCTGCTGGCTCCTCTCCCCAGGCCTGCTTCCTCCTTCTCCTTTCACAGATGTTATGATCAACAAACCTTTTGCATTCTTGACTTTATTTCAGTTTCTCCTTCCGAGCAGTCCCAACTGATATATTTGTAAATGGATATTGATTTATAAGATATCAACACATATTTTAATCATGAGGCTTCCATATAAAACCCTCAGATTCATTGATTATAGAAATATATCTATAACTTTCCAAACTGATTGCTTTCTCATAATATATACAGAAATTGATATAGCTCTGAATCTCCAAGTAAAGAGATTACTCTAATTTTGGTTAGTTTCCTTAAACAGAGTTTACTTATGATAAAAAAGAAGCATCCACACTTCATCAGATCTACTCTTTTACTGCTTCTGACAGAGATAACCTCTTCTTTTTTTTCCGGTAAACTACCAGCAGTTCTAAGAAAAGAAAGAGAAAGAAAACAAATAAAAAATAATAATAGCATATCCCACCATCCCTTGTGCAACAATTCATTTCCCTAAATCTTTGAAAATTACTTATACATGCATGATTTATGAAGAGAGTGCCAGGAATACAGTTTCATAAGGATTCCATTAAAAGTCTCTCCCCGCGAGGCAGAGTGCTGCTGGTTCGGAATGGTTTTCCTCTGAACCTCCTTTGTCTACAAACGAAAAAGATTGCCTTGATTTATGGGTTGTGTCGCTTTTGTTTTCTTAGCTCTAACATAGAAATTAAAACTAAAACAACAAAACCTTGGAATGGAAAGCAACAGTAACAGCTAAAGAAGAACTGAATTTTAATTTGCCCAGCTGATCGGACAAAAATAGGTTTTCTTATTACTGAGCGTTCAGGAGAAACAGTTCTCATGAAGTATTTTGTTAATATTCTTTTTAGTTGTTTTTTGTTTGTTTAATCCTCACTCGAAGAGTGAGGAAAATTTTTTTCATTGATTCTGGAGAGAAGGAAAGGTAGGGGGGAGGGAGAGAGAGAGAAAGAGAGACATTGACAGGCACACATCGATTGGTTGCCTCCCACTCATTCCTCTACTGGGGTGGGGATCCGACATGCAACCCAGGTATGTGCCCTTGACTGGGAACTGAACTGGAGACTCTCCAGTGCAAAGGCAATGCTCTAACCACTGAGCATGCCGGCCAGAGCTTAGTTGTTTATTGATTTTAGTTAGGAGACTGTGGAACATATTCTGAAGGTGAAACAGAGGGAAAAAGGATTGAAATGGAACCTGTGTGCTGAATAGGTCCAGCGCATTTCTTGTAAGTTTATTCCTGGTTCTTGTTAACTTTTGTTGTTGTTAGAAATGGGAATTTAAAAATTATGGTTTTACTTAATTATTATTGGATTAGAGAAAAAGCATTGGGCATATATATATATATCTATATATATCTATATATAGATATATATATTTGACTTAAACCTGGCCACCTTACTTAACTCTTTTAATAGTTCCACTAGTTTTATTTCTAAAAGAATGTCTTTGATTCTCTGCATTTATAATTGATATGCAAAGTATGATGATTTTCCTCCCACCTTTTTATAGAGGTGGGAGGAGTGGAGTGGGACCTCGGCAATTCCTGGACCCCACAACCACTCTGCCTTGACCCAAATCGGGAATGCTGCCACCACTGATGTTGAAAGCTGCTGAATCAAGAAGTCATCTGCCAGATTAATAAAGCACTGCCACAGTGACTGCTCCGGATTCTTGCCACCTGTGCCCCACTCGACCCCAACCAAGCAGATGCTCTGCTCACTGCCCCTCTCCACAGATCGCTCTGTTCCCAATCGAGGTCTCACAATAGTGTTTCTGTTTGCTGGGACCCAAATCCCATCTTGAGCCCCAGCCACAAAGAAGCCTGAAAAATAGTGTTTTAGTGTCTCTCTCTGCAGAGCATGCCAGTATGTAATATTGGCCATAGTATTCTTTAGTATATCTAGAAAATTTCCTCCTGTTTTTTTTTTTTTAATTGGGATAAAATAAACATGAATTTTACCATTTTTAAGTGTACAGGTCTCTAGTGTTATGTATATTCACGTTGTTGTACAACCAATTTCCAAAACTTTTTGTTTTGCAAAACTAAAATTCTGCACCCTTAAACAACTACTATCCATTTCCCCCATAGCCTCAGCCCCTGGTAACCACTCTTCTCCTTTCTGTTTCTATGAATGTAACTCCTTTAGGTAACTCATATCAATGAAATCATACAGTATTTGTCTTTTTGTGACTTGTTTCACTTAGAATCATGTCCCCAAGGCTCATCCTTGTTGTAGCGTCCGTCAGGATTTCCTTCCCTTTTCAGGCTAAATACTACTGCATTATTTGTATATGGAACATTTGCTTGTTCATTTGTCAATGACCCTTGGGTCCCTCCCACCTCTTGGCTATTGTGCATCATGTGCTACTATGGATGTAGACCTATAAATATGTCTTTGAGACCCTGCTTCCTATTATTTTAGATACATACCCATCCTCTTATTTCCTTTCATCTCCGAGCTCAAAAAGGAAAGTGATGCCGAATTTTATCAAGCCATTTTTCAAAACCTGTAGCCGATTATACTTTTTAAGATGCCACAACGTTATCGCTCATCCCACGTGCTTGACGCTTTTTCCATTGAATTGTGGGGTTTACATCCTCTCTCCTTGAACCTGGGGAAATCTCTGTGACGGCCTGGACCCAGAGAATACAGCAGAAGTGAGGCTATGTTACTCCCAAGGCTGGATCATAAAAATGCCATGCACGCTCACCCTCTTCCCCGGGGATGCTCACGCTTGGAATCCATCAACCACGCTGTGAGAAAGCTCAGGTTAAGCCATGGAGAAAGCGCCTGCAGAGGTATGCCTACAATTCCCACCCGACAGCCCAGTGGGCTCCCAGCCCTCAGCCGGCATCAAGTGCCCACCAAGTGATACCGCCAGATGATTCTGTTGCCTCAGCCTGGAGACTGCCCCGTGGGGCTCTGGACACCGCGGTGCAGAGATCAATGGTGCCTGCTGTGCTCTGACCTGATTTCTGACCCTCAGAATGCCTGAGCATAATAGAACGGCTGTTTCATGCCACGAAGCTGTGGGTGGTTACACCGTGGTTCAGATAACTGGTACCATATCTAATGATATGATCCTGTGGTTATTCTTTCATCATTTGATGTGATGGTTAAGTACTGGTAGAATACACTGTCCTTGCTCACGTTGTATTATTCTGTTAATAAACTTCTAGGCTTAGTTCGCTAATGTGACGGAGATGAATAATTATTATTTTGAAACAACATTGGTCTTAGCTGCTTCTGCCCTCCCAGGGAGAAGGTAACCTAATTCATATTCAAGGTGGAATACGCAGCCAAACTGCTCCCCGCTACTTTCAGGGCAGTCAACGACCGTCTTTTTCTCTCTCCTTATTTGTACCAACATGATCACTCCCTCGAACACGCTTTCCGCGTCCTTGCCTCTCTCCCTTAACCACACTTGCCTTGCAAACAGTCCCGCCTCAGTTGACCCCCTCCATCCACGCGTTCTGTGCCCGCGCATGGCACCCGAGATGTGCTGGAGAAGTACACAGCTGCACACCTGATGTGATGAAGGCAGCCTCAAAAGGGCACTCACTCACTCACTGAGAAGCCGGCCGAATCCGGGCAAACTCTACGTGTCAATCTTCCAAACACCTGATTTATACCTTCTGTTCTTACATCTTATCTCTCCCATCCACTTCCACCTCGCCTCTGCTCCTGATCTTGACTTTTACTTTATTAAGAAATCAACACCATCCACGGGGAGCTTCCTCATCCTTCGTTCTTCATGCAAAGAGCATGCCCTGTTGCCTCGTGCTGCCACTCTCAAAGTGCTGCTTTGGCTTTGGACAAAGGAAACTCACTCGCTTTGAACATTCCCGACACCCCAGGTACCTTACTTATATTTTAGCTTATGCAGCAGGTGGTAGTATCCCCACCTTTCTGAGGAGAGAACTGAGGTTCAGCTAGTTTAAACTCTCTGCCCTACATCACCCCGTGCAGAGCTAGCTGCGAGGTCAGCGCTTGCTTCACTCCATCCACTGGCTCCTCCTACCAAGGACTGTCTGTACGCTGCTGTTTCGGATTTCTCTCTTTGATAAACGAGATTATTCAAGAGAGGAACGTTCCAACAGCTTTGTGCTTTAATCTCTTGAAGGACGGCAGTGTGCAAGGTTATTGTGAGGTCCAGCTGGGGCTGGGTCAGGCTGCCCCCTTGCTCAATTCCAGTCTTGTTCTTTAAAAAAATGTTTTAATTTCTTGATGAGAGAGAAAGAGAAAGGGAGAGGGAAAGAGAAACGGTGATTTGTAGTTCACTCACTGATGCATTCATTCACTGGTTGAACCTTAGATGGGCCCTGACTGGGGATCGAACCTGCAATCTTGACGTATTGGGACAACACTCCAACCAGCTGAGCTCTCCGGCCAGGGCTTGCCTCTCTCCCTTAACCACACTTAGCCGTTCATACAACGTTCAGTGTTGATCTTTAGCATTTTGTCTTAGGAGGTAAAGAGAATCACTAGGTGCTATTCAACTCCTACCTTTGAAATGTAATACTAGAAAAATGGATCCTTGGCCTAAGCTTGTGAAACCAAAAACATATGGTTCTATGTTTGTGAGACATGTATGTGCCAGTCTATATGTGGGAGCCCTATATACTCTAAAAACATGAGACCAGCACTGAGTCTCACAAAAATGAGACCCATAAGTAAAATGAGCATGATGTAACACCATCAGAAAAAAAAAAAAGGCCAATTTTGTACACTGTTACAATTTTAAAATAGTAGGACATTTTCTTAAAACAAATAAGTGTGTATGCTTATGTGCACTTAGCTATGTCTTTAATGATGCCTTTCTGTTGTATGCAATTATTATGGAATGCAGGTGAACCAAAGGCCGGACAGACTTACCCCTGGGTTCCCAACCTGGCACATCTGACTTTTAGCTTTTGCTCTAAAAGCAACATCCCAACTAGAGTTTGGGCATTCCAGGGTCCCTGGGAGATGACAGCCAAGGAGCTGGACACTGTAGCCCAGGAGGCGTGGGGTGGGTCACCGCCTTTTAGGGCTTGGCTCTGCTCTCCCTTGCTAGCTCTGCAACCCGCTGCTGTGAGGGACCTGACAAAAGGGTGTGTGGCTGCCATGGAGGAGGGTGAAGTAGGAGAAGGGGAGGCAGTGCTGCCTGAGACTTGGGGGGGAAATATGTATATGAACATGTTTAGCCCAGAACTGCATGGCTTCAGCCTGATCGGCTTTGCTGAAAGTGACATTATCATGCGCTCGTAACATGAGGATAAAATGAAAGCAAGCTCGACTGCTCTGAGTCATCCTGGTCTTCCCCACCTCACAGACAGGCTCAGACCTCAGATACCAGAGCTTCACTCCACCCATTCTGCCCACCTGGCTGCCTCCACCGTCTGTCTCCCTATTCCTTACCTGAGTCTCACTTCTCAAGCCTCTCATTTGTCTAACTCCAAGCTCCTCATTCCTCGGAGAGTCTATATTCACTGAAGCAAATCCCTATGTTTAATCCTATTTTTCCTCTTCTTCCACTGAGAACTGTCTTTTGGGGGAGCCACCTTTTGTCTGTTGCATGCCCATCAAGATGACCCTGTCCTCTCCTGGACCTTTGTTGATGAAATTCTTGTAAAAAGGACTGGAGAAGGTGGTCTTTGAGGTACCCTTCAAGATATGCCCATAGTAACACCAACTCCAAGCATTACTCAGAATGGCCTCAAGACAGAATAAAGAATCTGTGAAGGGGGTAAGCTTGGGACCTGTCTAAATGGCACTGAGTATAAACTAACCACTATATATGTATGTGTGTGTATATATATATTTTAAATATGTTTTTTATTGATTTCAGAGAGGAAGGGGGAGAGAGATAGTGACATTGATGAAAGAGAATCATCGATCAGCTGCCACCTGCATAGCCCCTACTGAGCATTGAGCCCTTCACCCGGGCATGTGCCCTTGACTGGAATTGAACCCGGGCCCTTCAGTCCGCAGTCCAATGCTCTATTCTCTGAGCCAAACCAGCTAGGGCTAGCCACCTTTTATAGATAGTAGCAAAGAAGCATATTTTCTGATAAGGTCTCCCTTACTGTATCTACCGCATTATCACACAAAATTTTATAAGTGTGGTTTATGATTTTACATGTAAAAGAAAGTAATGCTCCATTCAATAGAACTCAGTTAATTTATTTCTGCAGAGTAAAGTGATTCCTAGTTCCCTGTATAAAGCAGAGTGGCTGCGGCAACATTGATTTTTTTAAAAAACCTGCTTTAAAACATTTCTTTCACATTCCTTTAAAATCTATATTGCTAAGATGCTAAGACAAGCGTTTTCTAATTTTAAAAAAATCCCTGATGTAATGTTATAAGGACCATTTTCACTAGAGGCGGTGTCTCTGTGTTGTCATTTTCCCATTTCAAAGCTGCAGGATGCAGACATTGCTTCTAGCCTGATTTCTTCAGGCTTTGGAACCCAGTGCCATTAGGCCCATGGAAAACATTTAATCCAAGATCCTCATTTTATAAGTAAAGAGGTAAAGCCTAAAGAAGAGCAGAGTACTTGCCCAAGGTCAAACAAGTCTGTTAACAACAGAAACGAAAGTAGAACCCTGGGTCCTAAAGTGCTCTTAAAGTTTAGATGGGACCCTGCCCAGCTGTTCCAGGAAGGTCTACCCTCTTCAATCCCGGGACTCCAAGACCAACAGCATGAATAGTATCTGAACTTAGAAAAAGGTATTGGTAATTTCTACCACTGTGATTTAGTTTTCCTTTTATTTTTTTATTTAGTTTTTCTTGATCCTTTTTCCCCCCTTTCAAATGCTTATTTTAAACTAGAGGCCTGGTGCACAAAATTTGTGCACCTGGCGGTGTGGGGGGAGGGCATCCCTCAGCCCGGCCTGCACCCTCTCCCAGTCCGGGACTCCTCAGGGGATGTAGCAGTGTGCCAAGCAGCAGGTGGCCAGGGAGGAGCCCGAATCTGGGCCGGGCGCTGCGCTGCTCACACTGCGCCTGCTGCTGCCACTCAGTAGTGCTGCTGTGGAGTCAGGAGAGGCTCCCTCTGTGGCAGCTGGGCTTGCCAGACATGAGCCCAGCATCTGGCACCCTTCAGTCAGCTGAGTGGCACTCTCCTGCATTGAGCGTCTGCCCCCTGGTGGTCAGTGCACATCATAGCGACTGGTAGTTCCAGTCAATCTGCTGTAACGGTTGCTTAGGCTTTTATTATATAGACTAGAGGCCTGGTGCATGAATTTGTGCATGGGTGGGGTCCCTCCTGGTCAATTGGGACTGTCTTGTCCAGTCCCAATCAGGGCTGGCAGGGTGAGAGGGACCACGGGAGGTATGCTGGAGGCAGGAGGTTGGCTGTGGGAGTGCACTGACCACCAGGGGTCAGCTCCTGTGTTGAGTGTCTGCCCCCTAGTGGTCAGTGTGCATCATAGCTACTGGCTGGTCATCTGGTCGACTGGTCTTCTGGTAGTAATGGTTGCTTAGGCTTTTATATATAGAGACTAGAAGCCCAATGCACGAAGATTCATGCTAGAATGGGCTTTCCTTTCCCTGGCTACCAGCACCGCCTTTCCACTCAGGCCCAGCCCCTTTCCCCTCAGGCCCCAGAACCACCTCTTTCCACTCTGGGAGCCACCTCTTTCCGCTCTGGGAGCCGCCTCTTTCCGCTCCAGCCCTGCCTTCCCATGCTGCCCAGAGGCCCTGAGAGACCGGGGGTGGGGCAGAACACCTGTGTTGTTGCCATAGCGATGACACAAGCATCCTGCCCCCATCACTTGGTGCCTGTGTATGCAAATTAACCACCATCTGTATTGGTTAATTTGCATATCACTCCTGAATGGCATGGTGGAGGTACGGTCAATTTACATGTTTGTCTATTATTAGGTAAGATAATCTTTGTGTGAATAACCTGTTCCTCGATAGCCCCATCACCCCATTGTTTACAATTATAGTTCTCAAAGTGTGATCCTGGAACTTGATAGAAAAGCAAATTCTTGGCCCCCACCCCAGACCTGATAAATTCTGGGGGTAGCACCCAGTAAGCTGTGTATTAACAAGCCTCAGGGGGATGCTGATGCACACTGAGATTTGAGAGCCTCTGGTTTAGATAATGCTTGCTTGAATTAATGATAACACTGGCGTTGCAATATGGTGACTTTTCACCACTTATTAAACATTTATTAGCTGGTATTTTTCTTTTTTATTGAGATATAATTGTCTCAATAAAATAACATTGTGTAAGTTTAAGGTGCACAACATGTTGATTTGATACATTTATTTACATATTGCAATATGGTTACTGTCATAGTATTAGCTGATGTTGCTATCACAGCACATAATTATCTTTTTTTATTTGTGGTGAGAACATCTAAGATTGAGTCTTTTAGCAACTTTTAAGCATAGAATACAGCCGTTAGCTATAATTATCCTACTGTGCATTAGAATGATCTTCAGAACTTACTCATCTGCTCACTGCACATTTATACCCTTTGACCAACATCTCCCCAATTCCTCCATCCCCAGACCCCTGGCAACCACCATTCTACCCTCTGTTTTAGCTTTTTGGGATTCCACATGTAAGTGATATCATATATACTTGTCTTTCTCTGTCCGATTGATCTCACTTAGCATAGTGCCCTCAAGGTCACCTTGTCACAAATGGCAGGATTTTCTTCTTTCTTGTGGCTGAATAAAACGCCAGTGTATGTATACACCACATCTACACATCCAGTGATGTACACCTGGTGGTTTCCATATATTGGCTATTGTGAATAATGCTGCAATAAATGTGGGAGTGCAGATAGCTTTTCTATATACTGTTCTATTTCCTTCGGATATATACCCAGAAGTGGAATTGCTGGTTCATATGGTAATTTTATTTTTTGAGAATTACTATACTTTTTTCTATAGTGGCTGAATCAATTTGCATTTCTATCAACAGTACACACAAAGGTTCCCTTTTTTCCACATCCTCACCAACACTTACCTCTTTTTAATAGTAGCCATTCTAATAGGTATGAGGTGATATTTCATTGTGGTTTTGAAATATTTTATTTTTAGTGATACTGAACATCTTTTCATGCTCCTGTTGGTCATTTGTACGTCTTCTTTGGAAAAAATGTTCAGTTCCTCTGCCCATTCTAATCAGATTGCTTGTGGGGGTTTTTTGTTTGTTTGTTTTTGCTATTGAGTTGTATGAATTCTTGACATATTTTGGATATTAACCTCTTATCTGATATACAGTTTTCAAATATTTTCCCCCATTCTGTAGGCTGCCTTTTCATTTGGTGGATTGTTTAGCTGACATTCTTTTATACAGTGAAACTTTCCTTTACTTTGCCCTACCTTTTTATTCTCCCCCATTACCTCACCATTATGGATTCATAGACTTTGGAAATTCAGTGTGCTAAAATCAGTTGCAGTTATTGCTTCTTGAGGCCTTTTGGCTAAGATCAAACGTAGTATCAGTTTTTACCAGTTTAATAACATCAGTTACAGTTTCCATCTATTTGATGTCCAAGTAATCCCTTATTTACCCTTTACGCTGTTCCGGTATTCTCCCTACCTGGCTTCAGGGGTCATTGAGAGCATACTTGGTGTCTGACACAAGATGACTCAGTGATTCTTGACTGCGCATTTACCTGTTTTTATACTGAATCTTGAGTGTAGGAACAAAGTCTACTCCTTAACTTTTATGAAGTGAGCTGATATCTAAATTGTATTCTACACTACAAATGTATTCAGGCAAGGCAAATGAGTTTAACCATTATTTTGGAAAGGGCAAAAGGCTATTCAAAACCATATTGAAGTCCCCATGATTCTTAGCCTGGGTTGGTTCAGAGTAGGTATAAATCACAGTTTGTTGTGACTTTAGGTTAATTAATTTGACTCTGAGCTCTGGTCCTTGATCAGATAAAGAAGATACTTATTCATAATTGGCAAGAGCATGCTGGAGTAATAAAATGAGATATTTGGTTTCAGTCTTTAATTTGTACAGTTTTTAGGGTCTATTAAATACAACACACTCACATAAATATCTCAGTGCACCCCAGCTGGTGTGGCTCAGTTGGATGAGCATCGTCTCATGCACCGCAAGGTTGCCGATTGCGTTCCCAGTTAGGGCACATGCCTGGGTTTTGGGCTCCATCCCTGGTGAGGGATGTGCAGGAAGCAGTCGATCTATGTTTCTCCCTCTCCCTTCTCCTTTCTCTAAAATCAATAAAAACATATTAAAAATATCTCAATGCTTACTAGAGTAACCTAAACATAAAATTAATTTGCAAATTTAAAACAGCTATTAAAATAATTCTTATTTCAGTGCTTACTAGAGTACCGTATTTTTCCTAGTATAATGGGTGTGAAAGTGCTTTGTAAATTTGGGTCAGACATATAATCTTCACAGTACTTTTAAAGTCTTAAAATTTTCTATTTATAAGACAAGTTCACATCCTAGTCTTAAATATTCTAAATTTTAAAGTGATTTTTCTTAAATTTATTCATGCCTAATTTTTTCAAACTGGCAATTACAGTTTGAAAAGTTGTAATTTTTCAATAATTACTTGACTCCCCCTCCCCAATAATTATTTGACTTCCCATTCTAGACTTATTACAATTTTTATAATATTATTATGCAAATAAATTGACTTTAACATGCTTCTCCAAAGGACAAATTTTAACTTCTTGTCATATTTCAATTTTTACCTGCAATATGAAGGCGACATAATCTGCTGTTCTGGTGGTTCATGCATTTGTGTTTTGCATATTTTTATACAAGAAAATGGAGGAAAAAGAGAAGTGGGCCAGATGGGAGTCTCTTTGCAGGCAGAAAAGAACTAGAAAAAATTTGCATGACCACGATCTCTTCTGTAGACAAAGGATCTTTGTTTTCAGGACTGGAAATTGGTCACAGGGTGACAACCCATCCCCAAATTCCTGAGGCAGCCCTGGCATCACAATCTGAGGGTCTTAAATAGTTCACAAGTTGCAATTATTTCCAAATCTAATCAACTCCCAGAAGTTAGCTAATTAAAAATAATCATCTAAAACAGCAGGCCCTTTCTCCAAAATTAAACACACGCTTTCTTTTACTGGCTGTTTAAACAAGTCTTGCAAAAAGCCCAGCCACCTGTTCTGGGGGGATGAGGGTGGGGTTGGGGGTGGAAGGTGCTAGAGTTCCTAGGAGGTGACTGTTCTTGGTGGCCATGTCCATCCTTCTTGGAATGTCACTGTCAGCTTCTGCTAAGATATAAGACTTTGCACTTGGTGAGTAAAGATAGACAAGGACTTTTCTTTACCTCTCTTTGAATCCCTTTTCCATATACTAGCTTATATTCTGTAGATGATGTAATTACAGTAAAGCTCCTAAAATAGTGTATCCCCCTCTTCTCTTTCCTTACTCCCTGCAGCCCTAGCTGCCCGGTTTCCCCAGGCTCTGCCCTCCTACACAGGAAGTTTGGTGTGGTGGGATTTACATTTTAGTTTCCATTGATGATTTAAGGCCTTTTTCAGTAGAAATCCAAGCAGAATACTTTTCTGACCAAATTTGTTTTAATTGAAGTTGAAACCTCACTGAATAGGATGCCACAGAGTAAAATTAGTATGCAGGGGAGTATTTCTCTAAATTCAGAAAATTCTCAAGAATTCGCAGACTATAGGAGAGATACATAGGAAAGCAATACTATGGAGTTGAGATGAACGAGCTTCCAGTTCAGTTTCTTTCCAGGTGAATGTTACCTTATCTTAACAGCTGAAACAAACAAACAAAAAAACAAGGAACAATGGAAATAATGTTTTAAGTTCTCCTTGAGAGTTGTGAATTTATTACAGTGACATCTGAGAGGAGGGGTTCTATGGCATGGGTAGTTTGACAGTGGAGCTTCCATTCATTCTTTGTCTTTTAGCATACTGAGTATTTGTGGAATATTGTAGGCTAGGTAAGCCTATGTAAGTGGACTTAGTGGAATCTACCTATATAAAAGGCTAAGTGACCAACCATCCATCTGTCTGACCATCCCCTGAGTGGCCAGATTATTATGATCTCTGAATGCATAATAATCTGACCACTCAGTATATATCCTATATAATAAAAGGCTAATTAATATGCAAATTGTCCCCTCGACCAAGAGTTCGACCACCAGGCAGGCTGGCCAACCGCCCATGTCCCCTTCCCCTGGCCAGGCTGGACGGACCCCACCCATGCATGAATTCATGCACCGGGCCTCTAATATATATCTGTGTTTTCTGATATATCTGTGTTTTCTGATGATCTTATGCTCTACAGCAGTGGTTCTCAACTTGTGGGTCACCCACAGGTTGAGAACCGCTAGCAGAGTCACTTAAGACCATCAGAAAACAGATACTTACATTATGATTCATAATATTAGCAAAATTACAGTTATGAAGAAGCAGCGAAAATGATTTTATGGTTAGGGGTCACCACAACATGAGGAACTGTATTAAAGGGTCGTGGCATTAGAAAGGTTGAGAACCACTGCTCTAGAGTGTTTGGATCTTTACATCTAGAATTCCTTATCTACTTCTTTACTAGATAGAATCCATACCAGGGAAATGTTAATGTAGGTGCACTAACACCTATCTACTCTTCTCCAAAAGAGGGTTTAGGTAATTAAGTGTGTAACCAGAATTGTGGTATTTTAGCCCCCACTTCTATTGATGTGTCCGGATTTTACCAGGTAGCGGCAGGTACTTGTTTTAACAACTCATCCCTTGAACCACCGGCTGGAGGTTGAATATAGTATTTAAACAGTGCAGACACAATCTAATGTAGCCCTCTCACACTTAAGGAAAATATAGTAGACAATGTCTAAGGAGGGCAATTATTAAACTAATTTCTATAAACATAACTCATGCAGATAAAGGACTCAGGTGAGAAGCGGCTTTGAAATTAGCCAAGAGAAGTATAGGCCTGTAGATGTTGGTGAAATTGGCTTCGCTCATGTGAATGCAGGCTGCAGATGAGTCATTCCTATTTGTTTATGAAGCTTGTAAGGGCACTAGATGAGTTTGACCCCTGGTTTTATGTTTGTTGATGAGATTAGCTAAGTAAAAAATAATAGAAAACTGGTTATTACCAGTATGTTGTCAGTCATGCATTTTAGAGCTCTTACAGAATACCCTGTTTACCTGAGCCAGCCTCCCTCATTTCATAGGTAAAAAAGCTGATGCCTGAGGTGGGCTGGGCTGATTCCCAGGTCTTTCCCTCCCCGCCCAGTGATCTTTCTCCTAAGCTACTGAAGGACATGAATAAGCAGCATTCGAAAGAAAACATATGAGTGGCAAAAATGTGTATGAAAAGCTTGTAATGAAAGGAATGCAAATTAAAACCAGAAGGTACCATTTTTCATTTAATAAATTGGCAAAGGTACAAAATTATTATGTCTTTAATGTGAGACTTTTGGGAAATGGGCATTTAAGCACTAAGCTTGAATGATACCTGAAATGTCACAAGTAGAGATCTATTCCTTTGGCTTAAAGTTTTGCATCCTGTTAAATATGAAAAAAAGTAAAATGTTATGCTTTAAACTAGTCAACTTCACCTCAGGAAGAATGAGTACATAGGCTCCTTTTCTGAGACTGGGGTTTCATACGGGTAAAGGGAAACGCAAAATGGCCTTATGAGTGTGAATGTGTTTGTGTGCAGAAGTTCAGGAGACAGAAGCGAGTGGCCTTTCTTACAGTTTACTGATGGCTGGCTCTGATCATTTGAGTCCATGATGGGATAGGTTCAGGATGTCAGAGTTACTTGACGAAAAGTTCCCAGAAAAATACTTTTGACCTCTTTTTCTTTCTTCACAGTCGGCATTTTGGCTTGGGGTTTACTTGGTGAGTATTTTTTCTTTTGCCTTTTAAAAAGGAATTTATGGAGAGGTACTGTTTCTTAGAGGTGGTTGCTTGAAGCTGGAGATGAATATTGAGGCCATCACTTCTAAAGTTCCTTCCTTACACAAGACCTGCAAAAGAAGGCTCCGACAGGCTAAATAGTGGGTATCTTCTGTCCACATAGCTAAATGGTGAAAATGGACAGCAAAAAGACTCATATTGCAATTCCTCCAGATTTATGATCTGTGATTAACGTTTTTATACAAACCTTGCCTCATTCCAAAATGGGTCTGAGGCAGCCTGAGCTATTAACTACAACATTCAGCCCAGAGCTCTCACTTGCAAAGGAGAGATTGCACAAGGACCAGAGGTTTTGTAGATTTTTGTTTGTTTAGATTCTTGCATCATGTTATTTCATAGCAAGATAAGTTTTATATTTGCACAGATTTTTATAATTTATGTAGGACATTAAAATCCTGTTTCATTTGATTCTTCTAACAATCTTGCAAACTAAGGAGGAAAGTTCTCATCAGTTGTAGATGAGGAAACTAAAAATGGGAGCCATCTAATCTCAAAGCTATTAAATGACAAGTAGAACTAAGATTTAAAGCCAGGCCTCCTCATCCCAAGCCCCTTGCTCCTTCTACTCTACCACACTGCCTCTCAATAAAAGCAAAGGGGAAAAGTTCATGATTCCGATTAGGATAATGAACCCCCATTAATCTTATTGCTTGAAATGAACCCCCCCTTTAAAGTGCCCACTAGCTTTTCCTGAGATTCCCCTGCTGCCTCAGACCAGCCCTGAATAGGTTTCTCTTGTAATCTTCCACTCTGGGCAAGCCCTCAAGCAGCCACTCTGTCCCTTTGCCCCTTGCTGAGCTCACCATTCCCTGGCATCACCTGGTCTCTGCTATGATCACAGTAGCAGAGGGAGCTGGATGTCTCTTAAGATCTAAACAGCCTCTTTCCATAGAAAAAAGATATAGCTGGGACATGCCTGCCCAGCCAGAGAGCACACTGCCCCGCCTCCCTTGCCCACTACGTGTGCTAAGCTCAACCAATGGAACGTGAAAATTCCATTTCTCTTATTTAACAGGAATTTCCTGGCCCGCCACTTTCCCTCTTCTCCCTTCCTTTTGGCTTGGCACGTGATAATCAGCCTGATCTTGGAAGCTGTGGGGAGGCAGAACACTCATCAAATACGGGTCCCAAGTGTCTATGTGGAGCAGAGATGTCCGCTGAGCTGGAGCTCTCACCTGGGACTGTCATGTGACAGAGAAGTCAACTTCTCTGTAGTTGGAACCACTGGATTTTGAAGTCGCCTTATTACAAACTAGTGGCCCAGTGCACGAAATTCGTGCACATTAAAAGGGGATTAATTAGAGGAAATAATTTAATATTGCTATTTGCCCTTTCTCTACAATAGAAGTGTCAGAGATGAAAGAAAATTAGTAAAATGTATATGAAAACCTTCCTCCTGTCAGTCTGGGGCACACCAAGGGACCCAGAGTCAAGTCCCTGCCCACCCACATGCGCCTCAAAATCACATGAGGCCCAGACCCAGACATGCCCCTCCCCCCCCCACATTGGGCTACATCCAGACCCAGCCAGTCCCACCCTTCTCAAGCCCCGCCGGGCAGGGGACGTAGCCTCAGGTCCCTTGGCCCGGCGCCAGGACAGGGGTGTGTGGCCTGAGGTCCCCCAGCCCAGACGGGGGCAGGGTGTGCCTTGAGGTCCCCTGTCAAGCCTGCTGGGTGGGGGGCATGGCCTGAGATCCCCCATCAAGCCCCACTGGGTGGTGGGCATGGCCTGAGGTCCCCCATCAAGTCCCACTGGCAGGGGTGCACGGCCTCAGGTCCCCTGTCAAGTCCAGCTGTGCGGTGGCCATGGCCTGAGTTCCCCTGACCCAGCACTGGGGGTGCACCTTGAGGTCCCCTGTCAAGCCCCGTTGGGTGGTGGGCACGGCCTGAGGTCCCCTGTCAAGCCCAGCCAGGCAGGGGGGGTGCAGCCTCAGGTCCCCTGGCCTGGTGCTGGGGTAGGGGGCATGGCCTGAGGTCCCCTTTCAAGTCCCACCAGGCAGGGGGCGCAGTCTGAGGTCCCTGGCCTGGTGCTGGGTTGAGGGGCACGGCCTGAAGTCCCCTGTCAAGCTCCACCTGGTGGGGGGTGCAGTCTGAGATTCCCTAGCTCAGCACCAGGATGGGAAGTGCACCTTTAGGTCCCCCATCAAGCCCCGCTGGGTGGGGGGCATGGCCTCAGGTCCCCTGGCCTGGCACCAGAGCCGGAGCGTGGCCTGAGGTTCACTGTCAAGCCCCACAGGGGTGGGGGAGGGTGTAGCCTCAGGTCCCTGCTGATTGCTCGTTAAGGCTCCTTATGGAAACTTGGCCTCAGCTGTGGGTGCAGCCATCTTTGTGACAGTGATGATCAATTAGCATATTCCCTCTTTATTAGATAGGGTGTTTACTTTTTTACTCCAATATCATCACTTTAGCTATTATCCCTCAACTGTTCCATCACATCTATATAAAAGCTCTTTCATTTCTCACGGTACATCAATACCTGGGTATCATTTTAAATGCTTCGTTAGGGAAAATTGGGGGGCAAAGGGAAGAGAACACTCAGAGGCAGCAGCTTGGCAGATGAGCCTTCAGTGTCCACATCAGCCCCACCTTGCTTGCTTTACTGCTGGCCGGCTCTACCCCATCTGTGGCTCCATCCTGCAACGAAAGCACTTTAGGCCTTTCTTTAACTGATGCAAGGATGGTCAATAGTGGGAATATCAATTTCTCTTACGGGAAAGCTTATTTCCACTCAGAGAGGGCAAAAACCAATGGCAAATAGTGTGATGTCAGCACATCTCTCCGTGTCTGAGTTATTCAGTCATAAGTAACACCACGGATGAGGCACCAAGAGCTCGTGTTTGCATAAACCCAGTTCAGTCTAGCCCTTCTTCAGGCTCTCTCCACAAAGAATTAAAAACATCCCGAGTTCAAATCTCACATCAGGTTACTTTGTTGCATTTTGTTTTGACATTTTCCTTTTTCTGAATTCTGGAAATGTTTACTTCATTTTGTGGAAAATATACCCAGAAAGACTTAGAGATAACTATTATGCATAACCCTTGTGTTTTGTTTTTTGGGAATTATCACACTTCTTTCAGCTCAAGCCATACCCCAAACCAAGAAATCTATCCACTGTTTTAATATCCCCCTTGTAAGCACTCTGTATGTAAGATCTGAATGGACAAAAAAAATTAAAATATTTTGATGCATGTTTAATGAAATTGAAGGGTGATATAATCAAAAATGGGTAATAACATCACTTTCCTTTCTAGGTGGATAAGTCACTTCAGGAGACAACCCCAAGGCTGTTTCACTGCTCTCAGCTAACAGTAGACTCATTACATAATCTGCTAGAGAGAGAGAGAGAGAACTCAGCTCTGCTTAGAAGAGACTAGAAAGAGGAGAGGGTCCTAGGAAGAGAAGAAGGTGACCTGGTCTTCTTCAGACCCTTTAATCAGACCCTTTTCCTGACCTCGCCCGTCAGATGATTTACCGCCAGGAAAAGGTGGATGCGCTAGGTGGGAGAAAGGATGGAGGCTCATTCCCAACACTCAAAGATTGTAGATATGACTTTATGGGTCAAGGGTCAAGAAGGGAGCACAGGGAGAGGAAGAGATGGTTTCTTGAATACTGCATATTTTCCCCCTTTCTCTTTTATAGGAGGTTGTGCTTTCTAAGCAAAGATATTGATAGACTCCAGGCTTTCTGCTTGAGTAGCTTCAAAGAAATGACAGAGAAATGGAGGGGAAGCCACAACAGAGAAAATATTTCAACAGGTCTATGAAAGATAGCAAAACGGATGAGAGGTTACATGACGATGGAATGTGGAAAGAGCTATAGCTTGGCGTATGGACAGGGGGATACAGCTCTGGGGAAAGCTGATTTGCCATGAAGGATCTAGGAGCGGTGCTTTGGGAATGCTGGTTACTCATAGGGAGCTGAAAACAGTGGTTCCATTCCCTGCTGCACTAGGCCCGATCAGCCACGCCCACCTGCTTCCCTCACACCACACACACACCTGGCCCCCAGTGTTTCTTCCCCCCACCCACCCCCTGACACCAAACAGAGGTTCGCTCTAATGGAATGGTGGAACAAAGCCCCACTCGTTGGCGCTTAGGAACCCCAGCTCCCAGCAGGCCTCCTGTCAGTCGTGCTTCTGTGTAGTCCCCACCGCACTAAATCTAGGCTGGCCCTGGGACTCAGCAGAAAGTGGCTTCCGGACTGAGGCTTTAAGAAGCTGGCAGCTTCTGCTTTTGAGTACTTTGGAGCCCTGTGCAAACATGTAAAGAAGTCCTGCTGGAGGCATTAGGTGGCCATCACCTGGGAAGAGAAAGGCCCTGAGATTACAGGGGTGGAGAGAGATGCCGGCTGCCCCAGTGTCCTACCTCAGCCCACTAGCCAGACCTGTAGGCCAGCTGTCTTGGATGTTGCAGCCCCACACTATCTGACTGCAGCTGTGTGGGCTAGCCCCGAGAGAGAGACCCACAGAAATAGCCATCCTGCCCAGTTCCAACTCGCCCACAGAACTGTGAGAGATAATAAAATGGCTGTTGTTCTCAGCCAGAGTTTTGAGGTGGTTTGTTATGCAGCACAAGATAACTGAAAGAGGCTTACTTAATCGTCTTCTGTCAGGTCAGCCACTTCCTGCTCAAGTTCCAGCATATTAATCCCCAAATTCCAAGAACTGAAGAGACTCAGGGGTGAGGAGGACAGGTAGGAGGGAGCAAATGAGGGTGTTTGGTTACTACATGGGGTAAAGTAGGAGCTAAAAGACCCCATTGATAAGGGCATCAAAGGACTTCTACACCCATGAGTGTCAAAATTCAAATTTGAAGTTTTTGTGTGCAACAGCTATAAATGCCCCACCTCTGTCTTACATTCTTCCAATGCTTAGTCAAGGCTACAGCCCACAGATTGCTTTATGTAAATAGAATCTTTATTAAAATGTAGGAGCTGAATTCATGGCTGGACACTTCCTAGGGAAAAATTCAGAACTCCAAGCAGAAAACTTCCTTTACTTGTCCTTGGCCCAGTGATTTGCCTTGGGCATCAGACTCTGAGCAGATGTGATCTCCACCCTCCTGAACAGAAGATTCTAGAGGCATTGCAAGTTTCCAGCAGGCTTCTGTTCCCGCGCCTGCTGCCATGAGGGCCCATGCCTAATAGGACCTGCTCCTCTAGCCTGGGTCCCCTCTGAGACCATACCTGTTCTCAGCCCACAGCCTGGAGCAGAGCTGCAACAGTGAACCTCAGCCACCGACTCATAACGTGAGCAGGAAGTAAACACTTGTAAGCTACTAAGATTTTGAGGTTCTTATCCACCTTAATCTAGAGAAAGCCAACTAATACAAAGCCAAAACTCTAAAAGCTTCCAGAGGGAAGAAAAAAATCTGGTAACTTGCAAAGGATCTAAGTCAATGCCAGACTTAAGATCGGCGATGCCAGGTTTTAAAGCCCTTCTTCGAAGTTGTGAGAGAAAATTCTTACTGACTCTAAAAATCTATAACTGATAAAACTATGAGGATACACTCACGTATGCAAGGATGTGGAAAGCCTATCATCCACGTGCTTCGCAGGAAACAAAAATAACTCTAGATATAATATGTATATTATCCTACCAAAGTGAAAAGAAAAAATACTCTTTTTGGTTAGTGAGGATAAAGGGAAATATGTAAGTTCATTAAACAAATGAAGAATTTAGCAAAACATTAAAAATCCTAAAAATGTTCCACCTTTTGATCCAGTAATTGCATGTGCACTAACTTATTTGAAAGAAGTTAGTATCAATGTAGGCAAAGATTTAGCTACTAAGTCTGGCATGAAGCGTGATATGCAATAGTAATAATTGGAAAGAGCCTGATGTATATACTACTCAGGCATTAACTACGAAGTTATAATATTTTAAAAATATTCATTTAAAGTAAATAATTCATGAGTGTCTTACAAAAATATACAAAAGGCTATTCAATAAAAAAATATAATTTTTTTTCTACCCATATACTTCAGCCATGTAGTTTCATCCTGGAAGGCAACTGTCCCAGTTTCCCTTTCAGTCCTTCCAGAGACATTCGTGTGTGTGTGTGTGTGTGTGTGTGTGTGTTTGCACGCACGTGTGTGTGTGATATATACATTTATATGTACCATACATATATTTAATAGTAGCATACTATTCACACTGCTCTGCCTTAGCTTTTTACACTTAATTCTTCTTAGAGGTCATTCAGTATGAGCACATTGAGAGCAATCTCATTTTTTAAAACAACCACAGAGTATTCCTTTGATGTGTGTCCTTAATTTTTATAGCCATTTTGAGACCATCACATTTATGGAAGATTTGCAGAAGAACATTTAATAACAGGGATAGATGTTCATGATTTTTTAAGTGAAGAAAAAATAAAGCAGCAGATTACACAGTTTGAGAGCCAAAGTAGCTTATAAATCTACAAACAGTCTATCCCAAATGCTTAGGACACAAATACACATATTCACATGAAAGCATGGCATTTGCCGTTACAAATTCCTGGAACGACACATCCACCGTGCCCTTTGTCCTAGCGAACTGGCTTTTGTAACCAGGGAAACAGCCCTGGTTCATGATCAAAAGGAATATCGGGGAGACAGTCCAGCTAAAAGATAACAGGGTTATATTGTTCTCTGGGTTCTTGATTCTCTCTCTCTTTTACTTTCCCTTACTTATGCATTCATTGGTTGATTCTTGTATCTGCCCTGACTGGGGATTAAACATTAAACCTTGGCGTTTGGGGATGATGCTCTAACCAACTGAGCTACCAGGCCATGGCCTGTCTGTAGGTTTCTGAAAGTGGTGATAGGTACAAAGGTAACCAATGTATAGAATTTTTTTGGTGAATCTTCATCCTCATTATGTTTTCTGGACAACCACACACAGATCCAGTAGGAGACTTTCTCATTCCTTTGGCCCAGACAGCATTGCTGAGCCTGGTGTCAATGAGCACACCTGGCCTTCCCACCTCTTTCAAGGCAAATTTCCAGATCTCTTTGAGTGCCTGAGGGGCTCACTCCTTCTTCTTTTAATATATTTTTTTATTGATTTCAGAGATAAAGGGAGAGGGAGAGAGAGATAGAAACACCAGTGATGAAAGAGAATCATTGATCGGCTGCCTCCTGCACCCCCCCTACTGGGGATCAAGCCTGCAACCCGGGCATGTGTCCTTGACCAGAATCGAACTTGGGACCCTTTAATCTGCAGGCCGATGCGCTATCCACTGAGCCAAACCAGCTAGGGCGGGGCTCACTTCTTGCAGCTCACTCCCCGACATGCTTGTGAATGTTGATGGTTTATTCTATGCTCACTCCTTTGTGATGGCAGAACGACACCTCCTCTCCCTAATGGTGGGAGCCATTAGGCTAAGCCCATGTTGGAAAGGCTTGCAGATCTTAATGTGCTTTTCTTTTCCATGCCCACTTGTGATGCCAGCCAGCACCGGAGTACGAGCATCCAATGCCAGGTGTCCCTGCTGCCTGAAGTCAAGCCAGGAGTGGGCTTAACTACCATCTCCTTTGCTTGCTAATAATTGAGTTAGAAATATAACCCAGGGATGGACTAATCAATAAGAGGGACCAGAGACCTTTCAGTCCTGCAGACACTATAAAACCAACCCTAACAGGAAAACTAGTTGGAGTCCCTGGGCTCAGGCCTGGAGATCAGTCTGCCATACCCCATCTGAGTTTTCCCCTTTGGCCTCACTCTGGATGGATGCTGGGCCCAGGCGTGACAAGATGACAGGAGGCTGGTTCAGACGCTGATAGTTTGAAAAGCCTGCCGCAGTTGGAACCTTACCTCTGCTAACCACAGTGCTGTCCATATTGAAACAACAATCCTTAAACCACCAGCCAACCAACCAGCAAACTCTTATCCTGGAATAATTCTAAATTTATTTAAAAAGTTGCAAAGATACTGCTGATAGTTTCCCCTAATCTTACATTACCATTGTGCATTTGTTAAAACTCAGAAACTAACATTGCTGCATTACTATTAACTCAATTCCAGATTTTATTTGGGCTCCACTAGCTTTTCCACAAAGGTCCCTTTCTGTTCCAGTATCCAGTCTGGGATCCCATGTTGCGTTTCATTGTCATGTCCCCTCTGCTCTGTCACAGGTTCTTAGTCTTTCTTTGACTTTCACCACATTGGCAGTCTTGAGTATTGGTCAGGTCGTCTGTAGACCGTCCCTCTGTTTGGGTTTGTCTGACGTTGACTTCTCATGCTTACACTGGGGTGTGGGGTGTGGGAAGAACAGCAGAGGCGAGTACCTCTCTCTTCACCCCAGGTCAGGGGTACATGACATCAACATGACTGATCACTGGTGATGGTAACCTGGACCACGTGAGGAGGGGGCTGTCAGGTCTCTCCACTCTAACGTCACTCGTTTTCCCCCTTTCATACTTTATTCTTTGGAACAGAGTCACTAAGGGGAGGGGAGCTGAGCTCGACCTCTTGGAGGGAACAGTATCCACATATATTATTTGGAATTTTTTTGTGAGGAAGAATTGTCCCTCCCTTATTTTATTTTTTAAACAAATTATCTCTATCTATCTATCTATCTATCTATCTATCTATCTATCTATCATCTATCTATCTATCTATCTATCTATCTATCTATCTATCTATCTATCTATCTATCTTTGTTAATCCTCACCCGAGGATATTTTTCCATTTATTTTTTTAGAAAGAATGGAAAGGAGGGGGAGAAACAGAGAGACACATTGATGTGAGAGAGACACATTGATTGATTGCCTCCCACAGAAATCAAGTCACAACTGGTATGTGCCCTTGGCTGGAATCGAACCCTGGACCCTTCAGTCTGCGGGCTGATGCTCTATCCACTGAGCCAAACTGGCTAGGGCCCTCTCACCCTTATTTCATATTTTTTCAATCACTTACAAGCATCCTTTTAATGAAAACAGTAAGTACTCTTGTTTAAGTGAAGGGGTTGGGCCAGTACTTATGCTTTTAGCAAAGCTGACCATCTTCCTATTGGGTATAAGAATAAGGACTTTAAAAAAAGACAGTTTCATCTCAGTTCTGCCTGCCACATATTAGCTATATCGCCTAGGTCAAGTTTCTTAATCTCTCCACTCAGTTTTCCTTTTTTGAAAATGGGCATATTAAATCCTAAAAATACTATGTTATAGATGTGTAAAGATTCAATGAGATAACTTACTTTAAAAACATAGCATAGGGTCTAACAAAGAGTTAGTGCTCAATGAGTATTAGCTGTTATTACATAATTTACTTTTAGTAATACTGTATATATGTACATAAGCATGAGTACACATATACAAACACAGAGCATCAGTGGTTGATGCTGTCCTCAGTAATTTTTCTTCTCTTTGTATATTTGTCCATAGTAAGTTTCTCTTTGTATGTTTGTACATAATAACTTTTCTGTTAAAAACATTTATCATTTTCCTAGTAAGAGAAAAAGTACTAAAAGTTATTTTCCCAATTAATAATACTTGGCACTGCTAAAAGTGTGGAAAATGACTACTTTTTCATACCACTGCTGGGAAAAAAACTTGCTAAATCTTTTTCTGACGAATGCCTTGGCAATAAGTATCAGAAACATTAAAAATTTGCAGGCCATATGACTAAGCAATTCCATTTCTAGCAATTTATCCAGATGGAACTATTGTATAGTATATATGCACAAAGATTCATCCATACATATGTTCAGTACATCAATTATAAGAGCAAAAACTGGTAATAACTGAATCCTGTATATGAATTAGGGTCCTGTGTAGTCAAAAAATCATTTTGTAGAAGAGTGTTTAATGAAAATTTTTAAATGTTCACAATACATTTAAGTGAAAAGAGACAGTTATAAGAATTTTGGGCAGTATAATTTTATTTTTGTAATACACACACGATCCAGAAAGAAGTTATTTAAAAATATATCTAAATGGCAACAATTATCATCTCTGGGTAACTGGATCATGAGTGACTTCCTATTTTCTTATTTGGCTTTATCTGTATTTTTCAGATTTCCTACGAGAAACCTAAATTATTTTTGGATGTAGAAAGAACCAATGCTATTTTCAACAAGCTCATCATAGATAAGTTAGAAAATAAAAAATATTATATAGAAGAAAATAAAGTTATCCACAATTCTACCACTTAGAACTAAACATTATTAACAATTTCTTTTTGTATTTCTTTCAGTCTTTTATATGAATTTGTGTATAATCTATTCCACTCCCCTCTTCTATCCAATTTAGGATCATACCACATGTAATGTTTTGTATTCTGCTTTTTTCACTTAACAGACCATGAACATCTCCCTAAGTCTTGAATACTTTTTAAAACAATGTTAGGAACAAACAAACTAGTGGGACAGATGTGTAGAAACTGATGCATAAAGATTCATTAGAAAGTGAACAAAGCAAGTTGCAAAGCAGTATTACAGGATGAGCATATGAAATACTCACAAGCACTTAATTTTGGTTATTTCTTAAGAGAAGGAATTGTGAGGAAATGTTTAGAGGTTTAAATTTTTTTTTTACTATATCTTTATTGATTTCAGAGGGGGGGGGGAGAGAGAGAGAGGGAAGGAGAGAGAGAGAAGAAGAGAGAGAGAAAGAGTAACATCAATGATGAGAAAGAATAATTGACTGGCTGCCTTCTGCACACCCCTTACTGGGGATCTAGCCTGCAACCCAGACATATGCCCTTGACCAGAATCAAACCCAGGACCCTTCAGTCTGCAGGCCGACACTCTATCCACTGAGCCAAACCATCTAGGGCTGGAGGCTTAAAATTTTAAAATAATGTGAGTACTGTTATTATCTCTGGAATCAGAAAAATAATATATAATAATAATATATGTATGTAAATACATACTACCTGCATTAATTAGTGAAATTGGATGAAAAAGCCATAATTTGCCTCCATAATGCATCAATAATTTGTATTTCAACATGATAACTGCTTTATACTTAGAATATTGATTTTAAATATTTCCTTTATATTATAGAAGGCTTGATATTTCTATCATTTAATGCTTCTCTCTAGCTTTGATCCTGTCAAATTTCCTAAAACACTGAACTGCCCTCGTCATTAATGCTCCCTTATGGGTTTAGAAATTCCAGAAATAAAAAACAACACAAAAATCACTTGGTAAATTTGTGCAAGATAAAGTAACTGGTGGTTAGCAACCCAAGATAAAATAAAAATACTGTAAATAATGTTCTGGGATTTTACATATTGATAGTGCTGGAAAATCTCCTGGCAATGTTGCTAGATGGAATCTTCTTGGGATTCGGCCAAGGATTTACTTTAATCCTTAGGAATTGTGCAATTTGAGAAGTGAAGCTTCGATTTCACTGGTACTTAATAGCTATTCTTTCAGACATGTGTATTCTTCTTTGTTGATGTTATTGATCTATGGGCATGTTGTACACTTACTAGGCAAGAATGGCATTCTTCCTTTTCAGAGTGGCATCTAGCCCTATTTATGGTGTGCCATCATCTGTGGCAACAAGCAGATTAAAGTGCTTATTGAGGCAAAATGACAGCAATAACAAAATAAAAACCAAGCCCAGTGTTGAATAGTATAAACCATCTAATACTCTTACATGTTTTTGGTTTGCTTACAAAATAAAAGCTGGCCTCTTACAAAGCAACTGCACCCCAGGATTTTGCACTGGCCACCATGGATCTAGCCTCCACAGCAGACAGGATGGAGAAAGGAGATTTCGGAGATAGAGCACAATCCTTATAGGGTCCTTTCTCTGTCCTCACCCCTCCCATCAACCTGTGACAGACCTGAGAAGAGGAGGGTGGAAGAGGACACAGGAACAGGACAAGGGATAGATAGGTGACAGTTGTTTGTTTACGTCATTTCACAAAATCTTACAGCTAGAAGGAATCTTAAACACATTGAGCTTGACTACTCCTTACTCTAGACTGAGGGGCCAGAGAGAGAAAGGAACATGTTGAACACAGTGCAGCTGGTAGCAGAGTTGGCTCTACAACCCAGCCGAGGTATCCCATGCATGTTCTTTGTAAGAAACAATGGCCAGGGATGGCACAGCTAAATTTTCAAAGTAGACGTGGTTTGCTGTAGAAACATTTCCACCCCTTGTGGTGCCCTCCACCTCCAATCCCTAAAGACTCAAGGCCCTCAGAGGGCTCTCCAGCTACCCAACAGCCCAGCAGCTCCAGCCCAGGCTCCATTCTTCCAGTTACTGATGACAAACAGCTCTTGGGGAAAGAGATTCCTTTAAGCAAATTCACATAAACATTCTAACTGGTACTTATCTCCCCAATCTTCTCAGTAGGATTACTTTGGAACCCAGATGAATTTCTAAATGTTAAATATTTAAGGCAGAATGAGGAAGGGATTTTTATCTCTCCTAGACCAGTCAGCCCGTGGGGCAGAATTAGTCATGGTCTTGCTCTATTCCAAGTCATAAAGGGCTCAGGATGCCCAAGAGGCAAAGGGGCAGAGGTCCTTTGTTCCAGGTTTAAAAAAATACAGCAAATTTATTGATGGAAGTCTTGCTTCTATAAAAAGGCCATTATAACTGATAAATACTTGATAAAGATAATTAAAGAAAGGAAGGTATAAAGTATTTGTATACCTGTAAGATACTGCTATGTGTATATTTTATTTTTAAATTTATTTTTAAGTACTGTGAACTGCCCAGGCATTAACCCAGCCGAGCTCTGGAGTTTGGGGCAATAGTAGCCCTGGGTTACATTTGGAATCTGGATTAGGAAGTGGATGAGGGACATCTACTGGAACCCTTGAGGGCAACTCATGACTAAGAACCAAAGATTTAGAGGGAATATTTGATAAAGACAATTTTGGTGAGGGATTTTTTTTTTCTAAATGGGATTATATTTAAGGAATAGAGTATAGAGCATCTAAAGAGATGTCAATCTCTAAAATAAGTATATTTTAGTGGGATGATAAATGGTGATGGACGGAGATTTGACTTGGGGTGGTGAACATACAATATCATGTACAGATGATGTGTTATAGAATTGTGCACCTGAAATGTATAATTTTGATAACCAGTATCACTCCAATAAATTCAATAAAGAGGAAAAAATAAGAAAAATAAAAAGAATTGTAATTAAAAAAATAAAACAAATCTATTTTGGGATTTGTTTGAATTCAATCTAAGATTATTTTCAAATTTAATTTATATAACATAGTGCTGATGCTTTATAGGGGGTTCTTACATTAGACAAAATTAAATATGGGGTGATTGTTCAGGATGAAAATGGCCGGTAGTAGATTTGCAAATCCGAGCAGGTGTTTGTCAGAGCAGAGAGTAGAATGATGGGTATTTGGTAAAGAAGAAATTTGAGAATAATAGAGTAGAGATTCAAATCAAGAATAGTAGGTGTATGGCTAGAACGAAGGATAAATAGGAAAGAAGAAGATATGAATAGTGGAAAGGTGATCTTGAGATGAAGACTGTTGCAGGACAAGTGATAAATACCAATCCTTCCTCTTCTTTTCTTTTTTCCCCCTCTCTGCAAGTGTTTCTTAAATGTGGGACTGACTTTTCTCACTCAGCACTTCCTCACTGACTCAGGAAGTGACACTGTTCATATAATTTTAATTGCTGGAATACACAGATTAAATTAAGACTTGGATCTCTTGTTTTTTTCTCTAGTTGTTTCCTACAGCTAATTATTCAGGACTGCTTAATGAACACAAAATTAAATTTTGTGTATTCCCAGACCTAAAATGCTTTTTCTTCACAATTTAGTTGTTCCTCCCCAGCCAACTCTTCTATATTTGATGATTCCAACCCCTCAGGAAATTTCCTGGCATCACGGTCAGATTATTTCATGATGGTGGTGTTGGTGTATTCTTTAAGTCTTCTGGTGAGGTCTTATTTTGTGCCTTTCTGGTTAACCCCACTAGGCTCTTTTTTTTTTTTTTTTTGCTACTTATTCCATTAAAGGCTTAATTTCCTCTGTTTTTGCCCAGGACTTGATAACCTGGTAGTGTTTGCTAGACAATAAGCAAACATTTAAAATAGTGTCAATAAACTAAATTGGCATAAAAAGAAAAACTTGGCATTTTTCTTTGCTGAAAATAAGAGCCTTTTCATGTTGGAAATGCAAAAGGCACCAAATGAAAGACGAGCAGCTGAATGGGATGAAGGTTCATGCATGCTTCTTTGGGAGGAAACATGGTAACCACTGTATTAAAAGAATTCTATGCATTTCTTTTAAGTGACCACATATTAATTGCAGAAGTCAATATATTCAAAAAGTCCTATAGTAATAATATTTATATAGCTTTTTATATTGCCAAGCATATTAGCATAATTGTTTTGTTTAATAACTTGAACCACCTCAGGTGTTAAAATTCTCATTTTAGGTAGTGTTCTTATTTTAAGAGTTGAAGATGCTGATAATCAAAGGTCATGACCTGTAAGTGGCAAAGCCAAAATTTGACCTTTGGTAAAATGGCTTTCTAATTGAGAGAGAAAGAAGGAAAGCGTGGAGAGACAATGGTACCCATCATCCTGAATACTCAAAGGTGCTAGGGACCTTTTTTGTGAGAAACTTTTCATGCAATTAGATAGGCCTTTTTCCTCAGAGCACACAGGTGACCACTAGCTGAAGTCTGCTGGATGGGAGGATGAGTGAGGAGAACTGGTTTCAAAGCAAAAAACACCCATCAGGACCCAAACTGACTGTTTATTTGGGTAAAAGGTAGAAAACATATAGTCTAGCATCTACCCAGTTATCTACACAGCTATGAACATTTTTCTCCCAAAAAGAAGGTTTCTCTTAGGCCACTGTAAAGAAATCCAGGGAATTTCTGGCAAGAATGTATTCATCTATTTGGTCACATACAATGTCTGGGTCATTCCTTCACTGCTGTGCTTTAGATTTTCTGCATGGAGTTGTTACACACGTTTCCTGAGAAGATTATGTCCTCCTTGGGAGCATAGCAGCCTTGACTAAAATAAGTAAGATCCACAGATAGAGGCAGTGGGCAGCAGCGTAGAATGAGAGTCCTTGGAGAGTATTTATAGCTCTAGGTTAAATAACATCAGACCCTCTGCCTTACATTAAGTGTGCATATTATTTGAGAACATGCTTCTCAACTGCACTATACGGTACGCCATTTAAAAACCTACTGTTTCAGTTATTTATTGCTCTATCACATATCATCCCCAATCATAGTGGCTTAAAACAAGAATGATTTATTATTTCCATAATTCTATGGGTTGACTGGGCTCAGCTGGGCAGTTACCCTGTTCTAATTGCTGCTGGCTGGGGACACAGCTTTGGCTACATTCAATTGGTGGCCTTGGTCCCTTCCAGTGGTCTTTCTCTCAACGTGGTGTCTTGTCAATGGTAGTCCAGCCTACGCTTCTTTACAGCATGGTGGCTGGCTTCCCTGGAGACAGAAAGCAGAAACTTCCAGGCCTTGTAAGGGGCAGGCACAGAGTGGCACAGGGGCACCTCTGCTGCATTCGATTTGTTGAAGGATGTCACAGATCACAAGGCAGAGATGAGGGAAGGAAACCTCCCCTCTTGGTAAAAGGATAGGAAAAGGATCATTGCAAAAGGCACGTGGGATGGGAGAAATGGTTGCAGTTATCGATGGAGATAATCTACTGTATTCTTTCAAGCATAAGCACAGTTAAAACTAATGAAAGCAGAAAGGTTCAAAAGAAAATAAAAGAATTGAAGCATATTTAAATAATGACTTCATTCATTATTTTACTGATTGTTTTTTCTCTTTCTTTTTTTAAAATCCTCACCTGAGGATATTTTTCCCATTGCTTTTCAGAGAAAATGGAAAGGAGGGAGGAGGAGAGAGATAGAAGAGAGAGAAACACTGATGTGAGAGAGACACATCAACTGGCTGCCTCCCACAGGACTGGGGCGAGGATTAAACCTGTCTTTGACGGGGCATCCAACCCGCTACCTTTTGGTGTGTGGGCTGATGCTCTCACCGTGAGCCACACCGGCCAGGGCTGTTTTTCTCTCCTTTGATCATTAGCCTAAGTTTGGTCTTGAGCCTTTTTCACCTTTTTAAACCACAGAAACTATTGTGGTAGCCTGGAATTGAAGTGTCAAGAAAATCTCATATTGTGTAGCTTAATTATTGTAAAGAATGAGAGAAAAGTCCTGATGAATTGAAAGAAAAAGAATCTTACAGCCTCAAAGTAAAGTTGTAAAGATGCTCTCAGGAACGAGCATCTAGCCGGACAGACGGGAAAAGATTTTGTTGGTTTCCCCATTTGTGAAACTTTCCAGCCCAAAAGGCATGCCAGCTGTTCAGATATTCCAACTTTTGATGGGATATTAAATAAAAAGTTCTGGAATTTATATGTGACGATGACAGGTTTTTTTTTTTTTTTAACATAAATACAAAGCATTCGATATGGACTAATAGCTGAATTAAAGGGAAATAAGGAGACAGAAATATTTCTAACTTTTATTAAAATGAGCTAGAGGATGCATTCAGGTTGTTCTATATACAAATGTAAAGTCACCAAAGTATTTAATCCCATACTAAGTTTTCTATATATCTTAAGCTAAATTTAAAGAATGTTATGTATTTATATAGTTAACATAATACAACTAAAAAAGGTGTTGTAGTGAATTGTTTTTAGCAGCATATATTGCCATTATGTTAATTATCAAATGCTAATTAGTATAGCGCCATAATTTCATGTGATTTGAAATATGTTCTAACGTAGTAAGTAAACACACAACGTCCTCAATGGATAATATTAAGAGATATGGTTAGCCTGGAATCCAAGATGGCGGCGTAGGTAAACACCTAAACTGCTGCCTCGCGCAACAATTTCAAAAATTCAACTAAAAGACAAAACGTCTAACACCCAGAACCACGGGAAAGCTGGCTGAGTGGAAGTTCTACAACTAGAAGGAAAGAGAAAGGAGCATCGAGACGTGCACGAGCGCTGAAAAGCTGAGGTACGGAGGCGCGTGATCCGGGCTGGCTGCGGGCGTTGCTTTTTTCAACCCAAAGGGAGACAAGCCCCCGATTACTCTGAAATCCAGTTTCTGGGGAGACGCGGGGGACCCAAACTCCTACGGGGAGAAGCTGGACTGTCTGCCAGTGAGGGGGGCTTACTTGCAGAGCTGCGCGCAGGAATAATTGTTTACGGCACTGGGGCACGGGACTCCGGGACGCCCTTGGGGACACAGAGCCGGCTAACTAGCAGCCATTGCTGTTTGCCACGCCCTAGCCTAGTGACACCCTGAGACCCCGCCCTGAACAACCTACAAACCCACCCAAGCTCCAAGCAGCAGCGTTAGCAGAAGAAAGCCCCGCCCTATTGCAGCTTAAGCTAGCAAACTTGCAGCCTGGGTCAGACAGCTCCAAAACCTCCAAACCCCAAGCAAAGAGGAGAAAACTGTAGCTCTCACTGTAGCTCCTGCTGGATGGCCTCAGACAGTAGCTGACCTGCACCCCATTGGAGATCCAGAAGCCAGTATACCTAGTGGTCAGAGTGAGACACCAGATTTCAACTCCTCACATCCATAAGTGACACATTCAAAGGCAGACTCAGTGAGCACCAAAGCCCCACTGAAACAAGTCCTGCCCCTAAGTGTGTCTTCAGCGCAGCAGTTCTTCCATTATAGACACAGGGAGTGCTCACAGCTAATTGGCCTGGAGGTCAATTCCTCCCAGTATACCAATAGCAATTAAGGCTTTAACTGCACCAAGTCTTTGCACTCAGTCCACAAAGGGGTGTACCAAGAGCGTCCACATCAGGTGATTGGGGAGGCTGAGCTACTGCCCCCTATAGGTCACCTACCACACAAAGCCACTCCATCAACACAGGGAAGCAGCCAAAATGAGGAGACAAAGAAACATGTCACGAATGAAAGAAACGGAGGAAAGCAAACTACTGGATGACATAGAGTTCAGAACCACATTTATAAGGTTACTCAAGAATCTTCTTAAAACCGCTGAGAAACTTGATGAGACCTTCAAGGAGCTTAATGAGAATGCCCAAAAAATGGAAAAGGATCAGTCAGAAATGAAGCATACACTGTCTGAAATAAAGAATATACAGAAACTCAACTGTAGATCAACGTACCCCAAGAATCAAACCAAAGATCTGAAATATGTGGAAACAAAAAACATCCAACCAGAAAAACAAAAAGAAAAAAGAATCCAAAAATATGAAGATAGTGTAAGGAGCCTCTGGGACAACTTCAAGCGAACCAACATCCGAATTTTTGGGGTGCCAGAAGAAGAGAGAGAGCAAAATATTGAAAACCTATTAGAAGAAATAATGACAGAAAACTTTCCCTGCCTGGTGAAAGAAATAGATGTACAAGTCCAGGAAGCGCACAGAACCCCATACAAGAGGAATCCAAAGAGGACCACACCAAGACACATCATAATTAAAATGCCAAGGGCAAAAGACAAAGAGAGAATATTAAAAGCAGCAAGAGAAAAACAGTTAATTACCTACAAGGGAGTACCCATACGACTGTCAGCTGATTTCTCAACAGAAACTATGCAGGCCAGAAGGGAGTGGCAAGAAATATTCAAAGTGATGAACAGCAAGAACCTACAACCAAGATTACTCTACCCAGCAAAGCTATCATTCAGAGTTGAAGGTCAGATAAAGAGCTTCACAGACAAGAAAAAGCTAAAGGAGTTCATCACCACCAAACCAGGATTACATGAAATGCTGAAGGGTATTCTTTAAGGAGAGGAAGAAGAAGAAAAAGGTAAAGATAAAAATTATGAACAACAAAATGACATCAAATACATACCTACCAACAAGTGAATCTAAAAATCAAGTGAATAAAAAATCTGAAGAACAGAATGGACTGGTGAATATAATAGAATCAGGGACATAGAAAGGGAGTGAACTGATGATTCTCAGGGGAAGCAGGTGTGAGGGGTGCGGGAAGAGCTTGGACAAAAATCTTACTCCTATGGATGAAGACAGTGGCGGGGGTAAGGGCATGGGGTGGGGTGGGGAATCAGGTGGAGGGGAGCTATGGGGGAAAAAATAGAGGAACACCTGTAATAATCTGAACAATAAAGATTTATTTAAAAAAAAAAAAAAAGAGATATGGTTAGATAAGGTTAGTTCACAACAGAAAAGAAAATTTTAACTTTAAAAATACAAGTCATTTATATGCCTGTTAAATAGGGTAACCCAATTCTCAGCATATGTAAATTATAGGTTAAATATAAAGTTGACTGAACCCGAGACCCTGCTGCTGAAATATAAAACAAATACAATTCAGATATATTTGTAGAGTTCCATTAAGTTATTATTTACTGAAACTACTAAAAGTTTTACTGAGGTTAGAAATGTACTAAATGTTCTTTGCCTTAATGGTTATCTTAAATTAATCTTTCACAGCATATGTGTAATTTCCAAGCTAATAAGAGTTAGATTAAAACATCAAAGAATTATTACACATTATTCTGCATTTTAAAAGCAGAATAGATTGAGAATCGCTAGCAGGGTTGCCTAAGACCAATCTGTGGGTCACAACAGGTTGAGAATCGCTGCTGTAGAGCCTAAGACCATCGGAAAACACAGATATTTACATTATGATTCATAACAGTAGCAAAATTACAGTTGTGAAGTAGCAACGAAAATAATTTTATGGTTGGGGGGTCACCACAACATGAGGAACTGTATTAAAGGGTCGTGGCATTAGAAAGGTTGAGAACCACTGCTCTAGATTATCTCCTCTCTTATTATACAAACTAGCGGCTCGGTGCACAAAATTCGTGCATGGGTAGGGTCCTAAGGCCTGGCCGGCAATCAGGGCTGATCTGTGGGGTAACCTGCGGGGCGGCGGGGGAGCCCCCACTGGCACCCACCTTGGCTGGCCTGGCGCCGCCTGCTTGCCAGCCCAGCCCCTGCCGCCGCTGGTTGCCTCCCTCTGTGGGGTGACTGGCAGGGTGATCAGGGGGCCCCTGTTGGCACCTGCCTTGGTCAGCCTGGGGCCTTGTAGGCTGGGGGCAGCTCCTGCATTGAGCATCTGCACCCTGATGGTCAGTGCGCTTCATAGCGAAGTCGTTCCACTGTTCGGTCAATTTGCATATTAGGCTTTTATTAAATAGAATGGAAAGATGAAGGCACAGAAAAGTTACACATCTCTATAGAGAGCTACAAGCCAGGCCTAGAACCTGGCATCCTAACTCCCAGGTCACATGATATTTCTAGTATTTTTTAAACTACCATTCTTAAAAACTTTTTGTTGTCTACTAAAACAAGAATGAAGTTATTGAGTTAAAGATTTTAATCTAAGATAAACACATACATGTACCCAGAACATTACTTTAACCTGTATATGGCCTTCTCTCTCTCTGTCTTAACGATATTCATTAAAAACCGGTATATTTGTGATTCATCTAATATCTTACATGGACTACTCAATTTTTTCTGTTTGTGGAATTTTAGGAACATTCCTCTTCTGGTAACATGTTTTAATTAAAAAAAAAAAAAAAAAAAGCTTTGGGATTACTCTGTGCCATTTGCTCCAAAACCATGATTGGAAATCATTGATGGTGACAAATGATCAAGAAAGTGATATCTTTTTGGAAAAAAATTATAATTCTATAGCAAGTAAGCTAAAGGACTATAAAATATTTTCAGAACTAAAATTTTTATCAAAAGAACTTACTGATTTCCTCCTTTCTTATAGTTTGGGGAATCTGCAAGAGCAATGAATGAAGAGTGTGATATCACTTAGAAGATAGAAGAGGGACATCTACTCTCTGCTCACCTCTTCCTTCCCTGCCCGAGGGCTGTGTCTCTACCCAGTCATCTCCCTAATCCCAAGCCTTCAAAAGCCTACTGAACACAATTTAACGCTTCAGTCTCGTTAAAATAATCTTCAAAAAGTGACCCTCTAAAAGTGCTTTGTGGTTGGGGCAAGCAGGAACAGTTACTACATTCAAATATTCAGATGGGGCCACTCACTATGACAGCACAGTATTGGTGCAGCACCAAAAAATTACATACAAATTAAAAAGCTGGAAGGCTGGCACAGGTGAGGCAAGCCTCAGGTAAGCCAGAAGCTGTACAAGAGCGAGGAAAGGCGTGATTACAGAATCCTGCAGGCTTCTGTGAGGATAAGGTCTACAAAAGTCATGATTTATTTTGGGTCCCGGACACAGAGGTGCATCTGTTTTCCTATGGCTGAGAGCTGCAAGGGGACCCGTGCAGCACAGCGGTGAGAAGCATGCACTGGAGTGAGTCGGAGAAAAGCTGCAATCGGAGATTTGTGTGCCTGAGTGATTCAGGTGGCAGCAGTGCCAAGTGACCTGGGTCACGCAGGGAAGCCAAGCATGCAAACGTCATCAGAAGAGTATCATTCTGCGTGGTAATATGACTGCATCAGAATCTTTTTCTAAGCATTACATGATTTCTCCTCTCCAGTCATACATAAATGATGAATTTATGTAAGGGAAAAAAATTGAGAAATGCTAGTTTGAATTTGCAAATGTAAACAAAAGTAAAGGAAGACGATTACTCTCCCAACCTCTGCCCAAATCTTCATTGTTGTCTGAGGCACAGTTAGGAGCAAGATGGGTAATGGAGTCTCGTGCTGTCGTGATTTCTGCGTGTGCAGCTTACTAGTACATGCACATAACAACAGCTGGAGTAGCATGAGTGGTTTGGCAATGAAGAGGCTTACAGGATATAAACACTATGAAAGCTAAAAAGAAATCTTTTAGCAAAGTTGCCTTTTACCTTTTATTTTTCATTTTCCTTGCACCTATGGTATCATCTTATTAAAATTTCAAGAAATATACAACCCTGAAGAGGCGCATTTTTTAAATAAGAAGAGGAAAATAAGTCCCTAGCAGCTTATATTCACACTCAGAATGTTAAATGGCCAAATAAGCCCACTCAGAATGCCCTTCCAGTGAGCAAGGAAGCACTGCTTAGAGGCCGTATTTCTTTAGTAAAGAGATGCTCCCTAACGACTGAATGAGATTCTTTGGACGTTTATAAGCCAGGTTTACAAGTGCCATGAACTTTTAAAGAGGAAAGTAAGTGTTATTGTGTTTTCTTAAAAAAACACTTCATGCTTAGTGCTTTAGTGCCAGATACAAGGAATTTCTGAACTTGTGTGTATTTGCAAAATGTTCAGGTAAGCATGCTGAACCTAGGAGCAAAAAAGAGTTGATGAAATAATCTTAATATTTATTGATAGGAAGCTCACTCTTTTGAGTCTTTATGCCAGACAGGAAGAGCCAGCCACGGCTATAAGTTCACAGGAGTTTCCTGTTAGCAAACCAAAAGTACTTTGAATATTCTGCATCATCTTTAGATGTCCAGGATAATAGGCATCTACTATGATGCGTCACAATGTATCAATGTAAACATATGTGTACATATATGTACACATGTTTGTATATAGATAGGTCTGTCAAGCTTACTTGGGAAAATATCCCAGTGTAGACTGGGCTCACCTATTGAGGTGTTTTGTTTGTTTGCTTCTGTTTTTGGTAAGAGACACAAAATGAAGGTCACTGAAAGATAATCTTCCCGCTCTCAGAAGTGTCTACAAGCCTGACTTGACCATGATGCACAAGTTCAGGGCGGCACAAGTTCATAGAAGCTGCGAATGCAAATGTTTGGAAGAGACTGTTGATGATAAACTGTTTAGAAAATACAGCCAGGAGGCTAGGGTTAGGTACTGAGATGTAGCCAGGAGGAGAAAAGGAGAAGAAACCATGATGCACCAAAGGGCAGCATTAGAGTCAGCAGTCCATTATCCCAGGGTATCATGAAGAGGTAATTCCTTACAGCTCATCCACTGTTTGCTGTGTACAAAATTTTCTCCTGCTAGCTTTAAAAACAGAACCGTCAATGTCTCATGAAAAAGAGAAAGTAGAGCCTACCTTGGAATCAAAGAATAAACCTAAATGACATTTTAAAGTTCCCTTCCTACACCAATATGAAAACCCAATAAAATAGCAGCATTACTCAACAGGCCTGGTTACAATAAGCGTGAATTAAAATGCAGAAATATGATGTCATTTCTCACACAAACAGCAAGGCAAGCTAGTTGATATTGCTCTAAGACATTATGAGGTCAGCTGAAGCAAGATGGTGTATGCAAATCTTATTCCGAAATCAAAGGATAAGCCCACAACTTCTCCATATAAATTTGCCTCAAGAGGGGCTGCTATGATGAGATTGAAAATATCTCCTCCATATGTGCAGTTTCAGACTTTATAACATTTTAAGAAAATGTTCTAAGAGATAGAGCTGGCATATGAAAAGCCTGGGCAGAGGAATCAGTAATGATCAGAGCAAAACAATTCTAGAAGGCATCTTAATTTTCATATGGCTCATTTGCATTTGAAACACTGAGAATTCCTATCTCTCTTGTACAAAAATGTGTACATATTAAATTACTTTCCACTTGAAAGAACATTTTCCTAAATGTTTGGAAGATGATCAAATTTTAACTGGAGGACGTGTTTTCTTCCATCAGGTGTGGGGGAGGTGTGGCTTCCTGGTATGAGAGGCAACAGTTGATTCTAATAGCAGAACAAGACAAAAATAAGAAGGTCAATTGAAAACAATTCCTACTTGTACAGTTTGATTTAAAGGTAGCACAAAAAGGATACATGTGGTACAAAGATATCAAAAGACATGAACTTAAAAATTAGAGAACTTTTCTAAAAATTATGATATTCTGATTCTTGAAAATTAGATTCCAATACTTATTCTAGGCTTCTTATGAATGTACTCTAGTTTATTTCAATACACAAATTTCAGGGTATCTAGTCAAGTGTTTAAAAGGTACATGCTCACCAGCTATTAAATTATAATTCCCAGGGCCTAGTTTGTGCCCATCTCAAACTTTAAATTTTAGGATATTAATTTTAGGATACTGGTGGGACAGCAAAGATTAAAAACTTCTTTACTGTCAACTTTAAACAAAATTTAGTCTTAATGAATTTCTCGGTCATCACTCAGAGAGCTAGAAGTTGGTATTGAAGTAGAAATCTGAACTCACAAAAGGAAACCAGACTGAATAAAAAGATCATTCTGAATGTTTTCCCCCTGATACGGCAAAGTGTCTGGGAAAGAGGTATGTCCTCAAAAAGAAAGCCAGGACTCAAAAGCTACCCTGTTTATCTTGGCCCTGCGCTTCAGATACTTCACGTGGTGCAGAGACGCTTTAAGTCTCAGCTGTGAACTGGAGACTTAGAGGCGGAGCGCATCCCCACCCTGACTGAGGACAGTGTGGCACAACCTGAGCTGGGGACCAAGAGGCAGGCTGGAGCAGTGCTGCTGCTGACCTCCCAGGCCGTAGGTAAGGAATTCAGTGAGATGTTTTGAAGGGGATAGTGTTTTTACACATAAGTCACACTGTACTTCATACTGCTGTCTCAGACTTATTTGAACAAACCCTAATCTTTTGGTTAACTAAACTGTATTGGGCTTAACCTGCATACATGTAACTTTAACAGTAAAATGATCTACGCAATACAAATTTGGAGATCCAGAGGTTTTGGATACTGAGAAATCACCATAATCGTTCTCCTTATTGATTACTCTCTCTCCCAACAAACTTCTATTTTAATTATCAAATAGTTGAAAAAAAGACTGCTCTCTTCCTTTATTGGGACATGCTAATGAGAAGATAAATGACCAAAAAGTAGATCAAAGGCAAAAGATTAAGCAAATGAAAATGGGATGATTATTAGTCTCTGATAAATTAAAAATTACCATCTTGTCTTATTAATAACCACTGCTTATCTATTTAGTTATTTGGATCATAGTTATATGACAAAATACTATTTCAGGTGCTGGGGATATAAGATGCGGGGGGGGCGGGGAACCCTAAACAAACTTACTTCTATGAATTTATGTTTTAACTTCCAAGTTTTCTGAAAGCAAGTAAAAAGTAGTAGCCTAATAAACTGCAGAATGAATGTTTGCCACCATATTTACCATGTTTTTATGTAATACTGGTACATCTGAGGATAGGATTTGGTTCCCAGATACCTGAGTTTCATCCCTTTGCATCTGGCCAGAATTGCCTTGTCTTGAAGAACAAATCTAGGAAAGGCAGACTTACATGCCCGCAGGGTGAAGAGTCGTGTCCTGTACTGCATGTCTGGAGGCTACAGAAAGCCACTGGGATTCCGCTGCATGCGGGTTTCAACTCAGTCCTGCTGTAATGGGGTATTGTTGTATGAAGCTGCTGTATTTTGGGTACATGTTCTGGTGGGTGGGATAGCCAATCAGTGTAACAAAAGAATTACGCAATAATTTGATCTAAGTGTACTTGGAATAAGACTTTGTAACAATTTGGATATTTCATAGCTTTATGATTTTATTACATCAACCAGTATTTATTAAGTAAACAAATACAACTAAACCAGTGCAAAAATAAGGTCTTGGTGTCCACCCAGTTTCACTTTGAAACGTAGGAAAAGGAAAAAAAATCTTTTTAATAGCACTTTAACCTTTGAATGGAGGTACCTGCTGATGTTTTCTGCTTCTTCCTTCATTACGTGCTTTTCTTTTAATTTGGTCTTTTCGGAGAGAATCAAAGTAGGGGTTCTCCAGGAGTTGGGCACAGGTTAATCTGTCATCTGGATTCATCTTCAGACACTCCTTTGGATGAAAAGCAAAGAAGACGTTAAAAGAGGGGCCTATGTTACTGTGCCCCAAAACTAGAGTAGTAACTGGATAGAGCATATATGATTTAGAAAAATCAAGTCTGTATTTTATCCAGTGCTTACAGCTTGCTAATTAACTGTGGTCACCTCTATTTCTCCATCACTTCACTCTGGCTTCTGCCTCCACAATTCCACTCTCAAGTGGCTCTTGCTACTCAGACCTATGACCTCTACTTCCCTATCCTTAAGTCTACTTCCATATTTTGTGTTCTCCTCTCAATAGTGCTAGATACAACTGACCACGTCTTCCTTCTTGAAACTCTACTTTTGCTTCTCTGATGCCTCACTCTCATTCCTCCTACTTCCTGGCCATCCCTTTTCAAACCAACCTTTCCTCCTTTACATTCTCCTCCACAACCGTTACATGAAATTTCTCAAGGCTCAATCCCAGGTTCCCCTTTCTTCTCATTTGTGCTAAGTTTCTAGCTAATCTCATTGATGCTCAATGGCTTCAGTGGTCAAGGTTTACCAGAGACTTCCACATGTATGTTTCTGATCCAGACTTCTCCTTTGAAATCTGGACCCACAGGTGCAATGGCCTACTTAATATTTCTGCTTTGTCTCAAGAGCACTCTTAATGGGTTGAACTGTGTACCCCCAAAATATTTGTTAAACTCCTAGCCCTCAGTACCTCATAATGTGACCTCATTTGGAAATAGGGCCTTTGCAGATGTAATTAGATAAAACGAGGTCATGCGGAAGTAGTGTGGGGTCTACTCCAATCTGATTGGCGTCTTTACACAAAGAGGGAAGACAGACACACAGTCAGACACACAGTGTACATCATGTAAAGACAGGCAGAGACTGGATTCTGCTGCCAGAAGCCCAAGAGCGCCTGGGACTACCAGAGGCTGGAAAAGACCAGGAAGGACCCTCCCCTAAAAGCTTTAGAGAGAGCATGGCCTTGCCAACACCTTGACTTCAGATTTCTGGTCTCCACAATTGTGAGAATAAATTTCCGTTGTTTGAGCCACCCAGTTTCTGGTACTTTGCTATGCTCGCCCTAGGAAACTGACACAGACGCTTCTTTGCCCCCTTCCTCTACTTCACTCCCCAGATGGAAAAGATCATCACATCCTACCAGTTTTATTTCCAAGTATGCCTTGCATTCATTCACTTCCTTGTTTGGATGTTCAGTCTACTGAAACCTAGTCTCTCACTAAAGACCTATGGGTTGTTGTTTTTTAAAGAGTATTTTTAGTTTCTGAGAAGAGAGTGTTAAACCTGAGCTGCTCCTTGAGGCCTGAGCTGGAACAATGTCCTGCTGGATTAGTTTTAGGTGCACTGAGATGAACTGGATGGAGTTGAGGCTTCTGAGTTCTTGACTGCCTGGTTAATAGCTTTCTGTTATTAACAAGAGGCTGATGCATTCTCAGAGGTGCTCCTAACTTGGGAAAGGTTTTAGAGATGAGGGACAAGAAATTGGAACTGCAAAGTCCAAGTCAGGATCCTTTTCCTGAAACTTCAAATTTCACTAAAAGCCCTTCAAAATTTCCAAGAATCTACAGTTTTCTTCTTGATGACCAGATAAAACTGATGCAGGAATAGGGTGGTTATGAAAACATATTAGTAATAAAAAATTAATATTGTACCCATTGTCCCATTTTAAACCGAATGAACAGAACACAGATCTGCCACATATTGGCCCCTGCATTTCCACCACTGTCCTTGGCACTGCCATTGGCTGGCACTTCACCCACCTGGGCAGTTCCTTGCCTAGATTCTGACCCAGTCTCGTGGGATAACTACCTGTTATGGTAGCTGATACTAATTTGTTGTTAAAGATGTCTCAATTGCAAAATGAAAGAAAGCCTGTCTTCATCTAACATGGGGCAGGAGTCTAGGACATAGGGTGTGGCCCACTGAATAGCACAATCCTTGATGCACTTATGAGAGTTCTTGGGTCTCAGGTCAAACATTATGAGTCTAAATCAAATAGCTGAGTGACAAAACCAGCTTCATCCAGAATCCTGGGCAGGCCAACAGGGCACTCCAGCTTCGGAGATGAGGAGAGTGAGTTTGCTCTCTACAGTGGAGTTTTTACGTCCTGGACGTTTTTTCTCTGGTTAGTTGAAGGAGAAACCACAGGAAGGCCTAGCCTCAACATGAGAATGGATTGGGCTTGCAGAGCTTGACACCCCCCACTCCACCTGGGTTTTGTTAAACTGTCGGTGGATCAGATCAACCTGTCCAGAACAAGGTCAGAAAATTGGGCTTCTAGGAAGGGGCCTGCAAAATGCTGGGTTAAGGCAGGTCATAGCAGTGAGACCAGTAGAAGACAGCTGAGGTCCAGTGGGCAGGGGTAAGGGCAGTCTGAGCGCACAGAGGGGTCAGGCTCCCAATCTCAGGAGGACTCAGGCTGAAGGAATCCAGCACCCTGGATAATACCTTTGCAGTGATCAGCACTGGCACAAAGGCTGGTCTACAAGGTCAACTCTAGGTCATCCAGATGGCTCCGCCTTCTAGATCATAGGAGTTTTCAACTGAGCTGCTTAGCATAATCACCCAGGGGGATAGTTAATAGTATAAATTCTAAGGTCCTATATATAGAGATTCTGCTTCTGGAATCTGAGGTTAGATACTGGAATCTGTGCTTTTAAAAAGCTCCCAGGTCATTCTGATGAATAGTATGGAAACCGCTGCTATAAATAGAACTTAATTGGTTGTTAAAGACAGATACTTTTACTGGTAGCTCCATTCCTGTCCCCTAAGGGTTTTTAGTATGCACTTTGATGGAAGGGTCATATCTAGCATGCCCTCAGTTGGCCAAGCATGAATAGCAGCCTGGTCATAGGTGACTTTCTTCTACTTTTTACTAGAATTTGTCTTTTGCTTGACTATCTCTTTTAGGCCCCATGCAGAGGCCATTTATGGTGTCTATATGATTCTGTCTTTGCTTGGTCTTCTATTAATTTTTTAAAAATAATTAAAAATTTTATTTATCTTAGTATATCTAAAATGTTCAACATGTAATTAATATTTTAAAATATTAATGAAATATTTTATATTTTTAATAGTAATTTTAATAGAAACCTAATACAGCTCAATTCAAATAGACCATATTTCAAGTGTTCAGTAGTAACATGCAATGGCTACCATCCTGGACTGTGCTGTTCTAGACCTTCAACATCCTCATAAACATCCATAGTCTGAATATACTAACTTAATATCCAAATTTCTAATGAATGCAAAAGAATGGTGTTCATCACAGCAAACCCCAATTATACTAATTAAAAAACCTTTTTTAAATCCTCACCCAAAGATACGTTCTTTATATTGATTTTGGAGAGAGGAAGGGAGAGAGAAACGTCACTCGGTTGCCTCCTATATGCACCATCAGTGGGGAATGAACCTATAACCTCAGTATGTGCCGTAAGCAGGAATCAAACCCGCAACTTTTGGTGTACAGGATGATGCTCCAACTAACTGAGCCACCCAGCTAAGTCCATCTCCTAGAAAAAGCACTGCTTACACCGCTGATGTTCCTTTAACTACAATGATTTTACAGTTCCTTATCATTTTCAATGACTGCCTCCTACTTTGGCATTGTTTGTACTACTGCCCACTCCTCCCAGAGTTACCAGCTTTAATCATTACAATTTGCAGTGAATAACAATTATAAGTGATTCTTAAGTACCTTCATAAAATTCAAAGCCATGGGAGGAGCATCTGAGAATTTTTCTTCAAGAGTTTCCTAGGACATAAAGTAAAAACTTTTAACATTATATGAAAACAACGTAATGTATATCTTAACATGTTAATAATAAGAACACTTTGAAGAAAGACTCCCTAGGTTAGATAATTGCTTTTAAAAAAATCATATTTTTACATAATGTTACACTATAGTGTAAATACTTGAAAGACAAAAACTGGAGTTATTTTCTTAATTTCACAATGTCTTGCAATTGATGTTTGATAAATGTGGGTTCCAAATGTGCCCTTCTGAAATACTACTACAGTCCTATAATACCTGTGCCTGATCTACTCACAGGAAGGCTTTGAGATGAATGAAAATTACATTGACCCACATGTGTAAGAGCAATACAGAAAGCAATGGAATGATGAACATAAACTCAGAATAGTGAGGAGGGAGGAGGATGGGATTGAGAGGAAGAATTCAGGGAGGAGGAAGTTTCGAAGATAGTGGTAATATTTTTAATGTGTATTTGTTGCTTTATTCTTTAAATTGCATATTCTTTTGTAATTCAACCTCTAGCCTTATAATTCAACTTTTAACCTTTTATTATCCTATCTAATAAAGAGGGAATATGCTAATTGACCCTCACGCCATCAAAAGGATGGCAGTGCCCACAGCCAATAAGGAGGGAATATGCTAATTGACTGCCATGCCCTCAAAGATGGCGGTGCTCACAGCCACAAGATGGAGGCACCCAGTACCCTCAGCTCCGCCAGGGCAGCAGGCACGTGGCAAGGCTGGGCCTTGCCGTGCCTGCCTCTATAGTCCCCCAGTCCCTTTGGCCCCCCAGCCACCCAGGGCCGGCTTGAGACACAGGCAAGCCTCGGATGGTGGCTGCCCAGCTGCCCAGAGCTGGCCCGAGGTGCAGGCAAGCCTCAGATGTTGGCTGCCCAGCCGGCCAGGGCTGCCGAGGCTCAGGTAACCAGGGCTGGCCGAGACTTGCGCTGCCGGCAGTGGCAGCAGCAGAGGTGTGATGGGGGCATCACCTTCCCCTGATCGCTGGGTCGCCTCCCGCCCCTGAGGGCTCCCAGACTATGAGAGGGGGCAGGCCGGGCTAAGGGAACCTGTAGGGAGCAGCTATAGGGTTAAGCCTTGAACTGACCTGTTGGCAAAGCCACAAACAAGTCCCAGCTTAGAGGGCACAGCCCTCTTAGCAAAATTAAACTTGACCTTATGATGCTCCCTAGATCCTTCCTGGGTAGCTAATGGGCTGTGGGAGGTGCAGCAAATACTGCAAAAACAAGTGAAACTCACAAGAACATTGTAACTATGGTGACCACTACCTGTTTACCTCTGACTATAAAATAAAGCATCAGCTTGCCATCTGGATCTTTTTCTGTGGCCTTAGCCAGGCACAGGAGATCCACCTAGACCCAGCTTATTCTCCTTTGTCTGTCTTCTCTTCAATCCTTCGCCACCACCCCTCAGGCTCGCCGAACCCTTGGCTGTGCTGGCATGGCACAGGAACCCCCCTCCAGTGCATGAATTTTCATGCACTGGGCCTCTAGTATTTAATAAAAGAGAGCCAGTATATAAATCAAGGTATTATATGAAATACATTTAAAACAAAGATGGTATCTAGAGATAGCTGGGACATCTTAAACCTCGGATTGTTCACCTGTGCTGTAAATCATGATCTGGCTTTACACTTTTCCCCTCCCTGCACCCCTCTGACTTCAACCTAGGCAGTGTTGAGTGTGGACACACGCCTATGGGCAGTCCATTCTATAGGCAGAAATCTAGACCATATGGAGTTTTAAAGACCATAGGCCAAAGTTAGGTAACACAAACAGGAAATCAATGTGTACAGAATGTAAGAGGGTCAGGTAGTAGGCGATACATTCCCAGAGAAAGGCAAAGCCCACAGCGAGAGTGTGGAGGTGAGCATGGTAGTCTGGAGTTTTGACTTGGATACAGTGAGGATCCTTTTGTAGAATGAACTTCAATGTGAAAATATATGTTGTGGAAAAATGGTTTCTATTGATTTGAGCTTTGTCTCACATGCCAAAAAACAGAGAATGCATTTTTTCAAAATAAAAAAGTACTACAGTAAGTATTGTGTATGAGATAATAATTATTTCAGGAAAAGGTACCTGAGTGTTTTGACTAAAAGGATCAGTTATTTGTGTAAGGAACTAAACAGACTTTCACTTCAAAGCTAATATTAAATTAACTTTTGGATAGGGCAAGTAAACTTTATAAGGATTCTCCTGATTAGTTCATGTCGTTTTTATATAGTTTCTTTGATCTGTGTTAGTGTGGCATAAGGAAAACAGGAGCTAAAGGCATAAAAATTAAAAAACATACAACAAAAAATAACTAGCCCTTTAAAGAAAACATCCAAAATCAAGCAGTTACCATGTCTTCTGGTTCAGGAATACTGATGCCATGGAAAAATTGGTTACTTTTAAAGATGGACTGATGTCTTGGGATTAGTTTTCCTATAAAATACAAACCACATAATTTATGTTCCGTTTATAAAAGTAATATAGTGTTTACATAGTTAATTTCTGAGGTCCAGATGCGAAAGCAAGACTGATCCTGACTGTGGCCTCCAGATTTGGAAGGAATAGGTCACTGCCTAAACACACCTGCTCAGGTAAGGTCAATTCTCCCACGCAACTCTGCCACAGGTCGCTTGGTCTGCCATACAGCCTCCACCAGAAGAGGAGGCAAGACACGGCGTGGAGGCCTTTACACACGTGACCTTACTTAATCTCATACAATCCAGTAACGGTTGCCACTTTCAATCCCCACTGTATCAATGAGAATGAGGCTTAGAGTTTAGTAACCTGTCTAAAGTCACATGGTCATTTAATGACAGACCTGATTTCAAACTCAGGCCTGTCTAATGTAAATTTCCACAATCCTTTCAGGAAATCAAACAATCCACACTAGAGGAGTGCCCTGTGGTGATACTCTCCCCCACATCTTTCATGCTGCAGAATTGTCCAGAAGAATGTGTTGGAACCAGACCGGACAGCAGTAATTCCCTTGCCCGGCACCCACGCTGCCAGCAGAGCCTATGGGAAGGAATTAATAAATATTCGTCCTGTGTGAGTAGATGTGTCTTTGCAGCCATGGTGCCAGAGTAAAGCTGCAGGCAACGTTCGGGGCTGTATTCCCTTCCAGCCAGGATGTAGGCAACTGCTGAGGATGCTGACACACGATGAAAGAGATTCTCGAGTTCCATTCCTATTCTGCACTTTAGGCCAATCATGGAAGCCCCCTGAGCCACAGTTTCTCATTTCTAAAAAGGCATCACAAAAAAATGTTGCCATGTAAAAGGCGAACCCTTTTACAGTGGACAGAAACAGCATTTGACCTCAGAGTGAAGTCTGTACAGCTGACACATATGCTTGGCTGTAGAGCCCAGTACAGAAAGCCGATGGGTAGTTTATTCCTTGGCTAAGTGGCCTGACTTGGAAAAGGTTTGAAAACTCCTCAGTGAGTGACTAATGGCTCGACAGACTGAGGAAAGGGTTGGGTTTTGGCTACAACCCAGAACCCGCCCTCCTGAGCAGCACCTTGGAGAGGCAAGAAAGCCCCTGCTGCTCATTACAATGGCATGCTGTTACCATAGCAGCATAGCGGAAGCCATAAAATGCAGCTCCTACCCAGCGTTCTGATGATCAGGTAAAGTTGATCCACATCTGACTTTCCAGGCCAGAGCGGCTGGCCTGTCAGGAGCTCTGCAAAAACGCAGCCAGTAGCCCATATGTCGACTGAAGAGCCATACTGAGTGTCTCCCACGAGAAGTTCAGGAGCTCGGTACCATCTTGTAGCGACATAATCAGTGTAGGCATCTCCTGGAACTGCAAACACATAGATCAGATGAGGTGGGTCACCTGTTCCCAACATGTGAATTACTCCTAGGAGAGGCACTGAGGTATGCTTCAAAACTCAGCGGCCACACACTCCTAACAGTTCATGCAGTGATGCCGATTGAGGAACCAGTTACACTGTGCATTCAACACCCAAAGGCACCTTTGCTAGTTAACATCTGTGTAATCCCAAACAGAGGGCAGTGTGACTGAAAAGTCCTAGTGTAACGTCAAGTCTAAACCGGCTTCCAAATGCACGGTCAAGTCACCTGTGTCTGGGTCCCGTCAGGACACTGAGGATGCACACACCACCTTGCAATGTGTATGTTGCCAGCCTGGTGCAGCTCTAGAGTTGGGGAGAAACACTGATTTGTCCCCCTGCCCCCCTGGGTCCTCCTGTCTGGGATGGCTTCCTTTTTCTTAGCACTGTCTCTCAATTCTCTCTTCAACTGTCAGTTCACTCTCCAGTCCCACCAGCTCTGTGAAGTTACTGGCCAACCACTCCCGTCCCCATGAGCATCTCCCTCCAGGGAACTGTCTGCACCTTCACTTTTGCACTTCCTTGCCAATCACCCTGCATTTTTCTTTGTTTATTTTACTTGAGATTATAAGAGGACGCAGAGCAGAAATGCATCTTATAACCCTTTTCCTCTCCTATGGGGCAAAGCATATAAATGGGATGTCCAATAAATTCTAGTTGAATGGAGCGGAGTTGAAGTGCTAATTAATGTAGTGACTAAAGGTGAAAGTGAGATTTTCCTTTTTGAATAATAACAGTAAGACATTTGGCATTCATTCAATATCTAAAGTGAGGTTTTCAAATATATTATTCCATAATCATCTGAGTTGAGCACATTAGTAAAAAGTGGCTACTTACTCAGAATTCGTGCAAATCCAAAGTCACAGATCTTGATTATTCCTTGCTTAGTCATTAGAATATTTTCAGGTTTTACATCTCTGTGAATACACTGTAAGGTAATATTCAATTATTTATTTGAGCCATCAAAATGACAAAGCATAAAAAACATTACCTCTTACTTTAAATGATAGATAAACATAGTCTGTGAGATAAAAATAAATATGGTTTTCTTAAAAGGATTTAAATTGGCAACTTTTCACTTATCACACCAAAAGAAAAAAAAATGTTGTTACATGAGTGAAGAAATAATTGTTGGATATAAAAACTGACATTTTTTGTGGGGAGAGAAAGTAGTATCATACAATTATTTCTTCCACTTTTTACCGGGTCCTATTTTAACTGTCAGAGTAAAACCTTCGATGAGTCTCAGTGCACCTATAATCAGAACTACGGCCACCTAAGATCACATTCACATTTGAGAAACTGGAAAAACATTTGAATGATAAACAAAACTCCCTTATAATTAGGATGACCATATTGTCATCTAAATGAGGATGTGTGAAAAAGCTGTATTGATAACTATGCCAGGACAGTGAGCGTAAACCACAACTCTCCTGGGTGCCCTGGGGCGCGTGGCCCCCACTCAGTGAGAGCTACCAAAGAGGTTGCCCTCCGGGGATGAGCTTCACATCCACATGCTCAACAGTGAGCCAAGCCAGCTGGACTGGAGCCCTCCTGAAAGAGGGCCACGCGGTAAGAATGATGGCGCTCTTGTTCAAGAACTCAGCCCCATTGCAGAGCTCTGTACTTTCCAAAGTGCCTTCACTCGAAGAAGCTCATCCCCACCACACTGTGACTGCGGGAGGCCACGGACAGGCCCAGACTGAGCATCTCAGGCATCGGCTCCTCTGCCTCACTTCTCTGCTGTGCCGTCCGTCCCTGTAAGAGTTGCTGTCAAATGGACAGTTCTGAAAGAATTTCTCTTTGCTTCTCTAGCAACTCTCTAGGAAGAGAACATGTTGAATCCTTAATTTATTTTTGGTCACAAAAATGGCACTGGCAATAGGAGCTGGTAGTCTCAATTTAGCCACTGTCAATTGTTAAACCTTTTGAGGCCCCTTAAAAGTCATAGGCCTTAGCTATTAATAAAAAAAAATACATTGTTGTAATATAAACTAACTTCATTTTGATATTCTACCTTTTAGGTAACCCATTTATGAAACCTAGATTAACACTTTGAGTCATACAATAGTTGGTGATTTGCTAAGAACAGGTTATGTTCCTCAAATGAGTTTGCATCAAATTCTAAAATTTCTGGCCTGGTTGGTGTGGCTCAGTGGGACAACCAGATATTGGATGCCTCATGATGTTGATGCAATAAAAAGTGTACAGCGCTATGTATGAACTATTCTTGTGTAAAGAAAAATGAACCTAAAAATGATCAAGCCTTCTAGATATAAATGCCAATTTAAAGGAAAAACAGGTGAAAGACCAAGTTCAGTTAGACACAGGATGCAATCAGTCAGAACGATTTCAGTAACATAGTAGGACTCAAATATGTTTCTAGGACCAGGAGCTTCCGTACCAACCAGGAAAATGCTTGGAAATGCAAAGTCTCGGATCCTATCCCAGAACTATGGATTCTGATACTCTGGGGGGTGGACCCAGCAAACTGTGTCTTAGCAAGACCTTCTGGGCATTGGGATGCATGCTTGGGTTTGAAGAACTACGGCTATAAAAAAGTAATGATGACAAAAATTTTATAAAAGGGAAGGGAAGGAGGACTATTATAGGATAAAAGACTTAAGAGACATAAAAACAAAACAAAGTGGATTACACTATTGAGAACTTATTTTAATCCAATTTAAAAATAGTCATAGGAATCAGTAGTACTGAGGCAAAAAGAAACATTAACTTCAAATAAACTTTTAATTCTTAAGGAATTAGAAATTCGGTTCTTATAGAAATTGGAAAAGGGCCACAAATAATGCACTGTTTTTCCTCATTTTCAGTAACTTTCTTTTTTTTTTTAAATATTTTATTGATTTTTTACAGAGAGGAAGCAAAAGGGACAGAGAGCCAGAAACATCGACCAGCTGCCTCCTGCACACCCTGCACACCCCTTACCGGGGATGTGCCCACAGCCTTGACCAGAATCAAACAGGGGACCCTTCAGGCCGCAGGCCAATGCTCTATCCACTGAGCCAAACCGCTTAGGGCAGTAACTTTCTTTTGTTTTGCTCTTCCGGTTCTTACTTCCCCAGCTTTTAGCTTTTCAAAGACACCCCTGAGCTACTTAGAAGGAAAGAGTCATCATGAAGAATTCACAAATGCATTAGAAAATGTCACTTACGTTATGTTGATGACAGAAATTAAGAGCTTGAAGTGTTTGCCATAATACACTTTTAATCACCCCATCAGCAACTCTAGGGAAAAAAATAGAAGAGGAAATTAGAAAGCTCCTGGGATGGGTTACAGGAGCAGAAGTGAGAATAGAAGTGGAGTGAGTGGGCTTGTGATGGGCAACAAATACAGTGCAAAGGGGGCCTTGGAAATGTTCTTTAAAAATGTCTTATGAAAATCGCTTTACTATTTTTTTCATTGTAATTACATAATGTCCTCTTTAAACTTCAATTTTTACATCGGCAAAAATGATACAGGCTTAAATGAAAACTCAAACAACACAGAAAAGTGAAGGAATAGAAAGTGTCGACTCACATCTTGCTATCCCCAAATAACTGCTGTCACCTATGGTGGCTGTTCCTTTAGGCACCTGTTTCTCTTTCCTTTGTGTGTCCAAATTTACTTTTTAACTTTAATGTTAAAAAATATTCATATGGTTTAAAATTCAAAAAACATGAGAGTATATCTATGAAGCCTTCTCTGATACCTGCCTAGCCACCCAGTGCATCCTCTGCCACTTCCCTGCCTCTTTCAGACACTTTTATGCATAGAAGTACAAATATTAATATGTTACACAGATAATTCTGTGGTTGTAAAGGACCACGCTATATGGATAATTTACTTAGTCTCCACTGATGAGCAATTAGGTTGATCCAATTTTTATTTCTAGTAACAACGCTTTAATGAATATATGTAAGCATCCATCTCATCGCATTTGTGCAACTATCTTTTAAGGTAAGTTCTAGAGCGGGATTTCTGGGACCAATGGTAGGTACATTGTTACATTTGGATCCTACAGGGAAGAACTTCAGGTAGACCTGAGACCTGGTTTTGCAGGAAAAATGGTATGCTTGAAGACTGACCTTCAAGTCGCCCAATTCATGTAGGTGGTAAACACTCAAGCAAGTGCTGGGGTTGTTTTGTAGCAGTGACTTCCACCTGGTAAGCAGGCAGGTACATAGCCAGGGGAGGCCAGGGAGAATAAAGGGCCCATGAGAATATGAGCCTGGGAGCTCTGTCCCTGCAGCATCCTTACTCTGTGTGGAAAACATTGGAAAATACCATAGACGGGCAGGTGTATTTTCCATGGGGAACTGGGGAGCTGGACAACTTGTATTCTGGCTGGGAGAAATGTGCTCTGTGTAACCATCTCTACAAATTATAGGAATAACCGTCCCTTTAACCTTTCTGCTGTCTTCCCATTACTCACCTCCCTGTCCCAGGAATGACGCCTTCACAGTTACATACTGCCAAACTACCTTCTCTAAGGAAGGTTATACCCATTTATATTCCCACAAAACATCTGTGCATTCAAGTCCCTATCTCCTCATTTGGTTCTGCAGTGTTATGCTTGCCAATCTGTGGTTAAAATACAAAGACCTCATTTTGGTTTTCATTTGCATGTCATTAACTATTAGTGAGTTTAATTTTTACATGATTATTGGCTATTACATTTCTTCTTTTGTGTATTTCCTGTTCAGAGTGATGTATATCAAAGTCTGCATATGTGCTACAAATATTTTTCTCAGTGTGATGTTGTTTTTCAATCCCCGTCAGGAGATGGGATTGCTGTTAGCATATTAAAAAAAAAAATCTGAAACAAGATTTCTTTTTATCAAATGTAAGTTTTTAAACTTAAACTTATCTGATATTCCAAACACACCCATCACTCAGCTTTACTATTTCATCATATCTGGATATTTAATATGCTCAGATCACTTTTTGAAAACGGAATGAATCATGCAGACGTAGCTGGCCTTCCACCTGTACAGGACTTGGGTGGGGTACTAGCAACAAGACATCACCATGTGGGGCTGGGGCAAACACCAAGAAACAGCACCAAGTAGGTGGAAGCATCTTTCTCAGAGCAGTTTCCCAATGTGGGTCACAGTTATGGTGACACGCCCGTGACATCAGCGGTCTGGGGGCGGCCCTTTGACTCCAGCGTCTCTAATTATTAATACCGTGAAAGCGCCTAATTCTCAGTATTAAATCACCTTCCATCTGAAATTTCTGGAGCGGTTTCTGTTTCCTGTACTGAATTCTGACACGGCTTAATGCTCTCCCTTTGCCCAGAGCCAAACCTGAGACAATATTGTTTAAAAATTTTAAGAGTCAGAAAGAATAGTATAGCGATTTTGAGCACTCTCAGAGTTCAAATCCCAGCGGGGGTGACGACTGACGTCCTTGTCTTGTTTTCCACTTTAATGGTGGTTCCTTTAGTGTTGAGTATAAAATTAGCTGTTGATTGGAAGAGGGTCTGTGTAGGTGTAGGTGTGTGTGTGTGTGTGTGTGCGCGCGCGCGCACAAGTGCTAATAAAGTATTTTAATCCTAGTTTGCTAAGGTTTAAACAAATCAGAAAAGGATATTGAATTTATCAACTGCCTTTCAGATTTTACCAACATACAATATATATTTTTTCTCCTTTAACCTATCAGTGAATTATTTAAATGGACTTCCTGATATTGAACTATGATTCATTCCCCGAATTCAGATAATCCAATACATAACTTACTTATTTTTTAAATATTTACTCTGGAATTTTTATTTCAATGCATCTTTTTAAAAAATATATTTTTATTGATTTCAGAGAGCAGGGAAAGGGAGAGAGAATCATTGATCGGCTGCTTCTTGAATGCCCCGAACTGGGACATTCTACAGCACCCACTGAACCCACAACTTGGGCATGTGCCCTTGACTGGAATCCAACCTAGGACCCTTCCGTCCACAGGCCGGAGCTCTATTCACTGAGCCAAACCAGCTAGGGCACCAATTTGTCTTCCTAATTATTTCTACTCTAGGTTAATATTCATTTGCCCTCTGAGCACATCCTAACTGAGACTGGAGAGGGGTAGCCAGCAGATGTGTCTGGGTATAAAGGGGAACTGTGGCTCTGATTTGAAATTTGCAGGAGTTAATCCCACATGGAATGAAACTGGAACCCGACCACACAGAGCTTCATTTGCTAGATTACTTACCCATTTGGACTTCTTTCCAGCTCATTTAAAAGTGTGTGATCACAGTATTCAAAAACTAAATGTATTTTCCTCTTTCTCCTGAACACCTCAATGAGGTTCACAAGGTTTGGGTGTTTTAATTGCTGCAAAGAAATTGAAATACAAAACTTGGTGACTTGTTCCCTGTAAGAATTTCTCCCTGGGTCCCTTACAATATTAAGAACAGGATGTCTTGTGGAGACTTTTATTACAGTTACTTACAAGAGAAAACATCCCTATAAGAATTCTTACCTTTAGTAAGAATCAAGGAATCATAAAATTGCAAGAAAATGTTAAGAATTTGTCTCATGCACCCATAATAGATGGTAACTAACCTGAATCTCTCTGGAGATAACAAATAAAGTACACAACTTAAAATATAAGCTCTAAAACAACAAACACTTCAGCATTTTGTGGAAATTCTAAATATTTGTTATAAAATAACCTCAATAAAAATGAGGAAATGGAATTATTGTGTAAGACTATAAAACTCATCAATACCCATGTAGCTTACAGACTGCCATGGATTTACTATAAATGTCAACTGGATTTAAACTCAGTCTGGATTTTAGCATTGGCTCTCAGAAATACAAGATCCTAACCTTCAATCTGATCAAAGTGCCTATTCTAGGAGTCCACGCAGTTAGTCTGTTTTTAATTTGTCATTTTCCAGCTTTGTTCGCTGATTTTGTTATTCTCTCTTATGCTTAAATGTTTTATGTATTAAATTCTCTTCCCAAACTGATGCCTTCCATAAGGCAGCCTCTGTTTAAGGTTGTAGAACAAAGGAAAAATCCTGATTAAGAAAACCCATCACTAGAGCAGTTCTGTAATTTAGCATCATACCAGGGTAATGAGGATAAGCCAGGGCTGTCCCAGGCAACCAGGCACGTAGGGTCGCCCTGCCTATATCTAGGGTGACCCTATAGTTTAGTATAAACCAGGACAGGGGGGATAAAATGGCGGCGGAATAGACCGATGTGAAACGAGCCTTGTCCCAGATCAGATAGAAAGAGCAGCTGAGGGTCACATGGGGAGTGTTTGCTGGAGAGTTAAGGGACAGCTATACTTCAGAAGAAGGTGGGGGACTGCTGGACGGGGCTCCCCTGACCAAGCAGCCCCACTGCTGCTGGGTCCCCTCCCGGAGCCACCAGCTTGGACGCAGAGACTGCGCCATCTTGAAGGGGGAAGTGGATGTTACCAGAAGCCTGAAAATCTGCAACTACGGCACCCACCGAACAGCTGTGAACCCCAGAACATGCGGATTCAGAGGAGCTCTACACTCCACCACAGAAGGGTCAGATTTTGCCTGGGATAAGGAGAGAGAGAACTACATAACCAGACACCCGGAGAAGAGAGACCATGGGGAGACAAAGAAACAGCCTGCATATGAAAGAAAAGCAGGCATCACCAGAAAAGGAAGTAAACGAAATGGAGGCAAACAACCTGCCATAGAAAGAATTCAGAGAAATGGTCATAAGGTGACTGAAAAGAATGGAAGACAAATTCAACCCTATGAGTAAGAACCAAGAGGAAATGAAGAAGAACCAAGAAGAAATGAAAAATGCCATTGCTGCTGTAAAGGACTCAATAGAAAGCATCAAGACTAGACTAGAAGAAGCAGAGGACTGCATCAGTGAGCTAGAAGACAAGGTAGTAAAAAATACCCAAGTAGAGCAGCTTCTAGAAAAAAAAAAATTAAAAAGCAGGAGGAGAGCCTAAGGGAACTTTGGGACAACACGAAACAAAACAACATCTGCATAATTGGGGTTCCAGAAGGAGAGGAAACTCAGCAAAGAATAGAAAACTGTTTGAAGAAATAATGACAGAAAACTTCCCTGATATAGGGAAGAAAAAACCCACAGAAATCCAAGGAGTTCATAGAGTCCCAAGCAAAATGAACCCCAAAAGACCGATGCCAAGGCACATTATAATCAAATTGGCAAACACCAATGACAAAGTAAGAATCTTAAAAGCGGCCAGAGAGAGACAGAAAGTTACATACAAAGGAACCCCCATCAGACTAGCGACTGATTTCTCAATTGAAACTCATCAGACCAGAAGGGAATGGAATGAAATGTACAAAGTCATGCAAAGGAAGGGTCTGAATCCAAGAATACTGTACCCAGCAAGGCTATCAATCAAAATTGAAGGCGAAATCAGGAGCTTCACAGCCAAATAGTATAAACCAGGAAACTTCTGAAGGAGGATGCTAACCACACAGACTCTGGTTCTAGACCAGGACACCTGATTACTCCTACTTATAACTCATCTTCCCTGGTGTTTTCCCAGTTTAGTAGAAAAATCACCTTTGCAAACTCTGTGCCATATATATAGAGAGAGAGAGGGAGAGGGAGAGGGAGAGGGAGAGGGAGAGGGAGAGGGAAAGAGGGAAAGAGGGAAAGAGGGAAAGAGGGAAAGAGGGAAAGAGGGAAAGAGGGAAAGAGGGAAAGAGGGAAAGAGGGAAAGAGGGAAAGAGGGAAAGAGGGAAAGAGGGAAAGAGGGAAAGAGGGAGAGGGAGAGAGGGAGAGGGAGAGAGGGAGAGGGAAAGAGGGAGAGGGAGAGGGAGAGGGAGAGGGAGGGGGAGAGGAGAGAGGGAGAGGGAGAGGGAGAGGGAGAGGGAGGGGGAGGGGGAGGGGAGGGGGAGAGGGAGGGGGAGGGGGAGAGGGAGAGGGAGGGGGAGGGGGAGAGGGAGAGGGACAGGGAGAGAGAATACAGCTTTGTTGCATCAGCTATAGCCTCTGGGAATCCCTTTCCCTCCTGATACAGACATATTTTGATTTCCATTTCATTTCGTTTCTCAATAAATATTTTGCAGACCCAGTCAGTATAGATTCCTAAGTACGAGGACCTACACAGCATCCCGTACCTCAGCATTCGTAAGCATGGCTTGACCCAAAAACTATCACCCTATGACGGCATGCCTGCTGCTCAGCAGTCTGGGAAAAGGGAATTTATTATACATTAAAAATATTCTCAGAGCACCAAATCAGGTTGCCCCCCTAAGTGTTCTACTGACTAAAAGGGCAGAAAGGCAAACAGCGGAGGAGATGGGCCACACAGGAAATCCAGCTGCTTTGTGCTGCAGCCAAAACTGTAAAAAGGGAAGGAGAAAGTATCTCTACCAGGAGAGAGAGGAATTCCCAGATGCTACAGCTGATGCAATGTCACGGTTCAAGCTGGTCAAATCTGTTTTTTGGGCAGATCAGCAACTTATATCTCCTTTGCCAATGAAATTAGCTTAGCACAGAAACACCGTGAGGAGGGGGAAATCATTCACATTTAAACACGAGGAAGGTGAGGTAGATCTATCTGGGAGGGACACTGGTCAGGGTGGACGGGGGGGGGGGGGGGGGGGGGGAGAGAGGGGGGGAGGAACTGCGCAAAGCAGGAAAAACGTGCCCTCTGAGAGTCATCGCCACCAGAGAACAAAGCTGAGTTGGAGTTTGGCTACTTTTTAACTCTAAAGTTCACTCTCCAGTTGGGGAGCCTGAGCACTAACTTTAGTTGAAGACTTTGGGGGTGGCGGTGTTTTATTAAGAAACAGCCTGTTCAGAAACACAGGTTGTTTTCTGTGACTGAGCTCTGGGCCAGAGCTGGCTGCTGGCTACGGGGTAACAGTGAGCTGCTTTTTTATCATGATGGATGGATGTGCTCTTGAAAAATCCAGGTATATCTACTTATATTTTAAACAAAACACTAGAACTCATTAGTTGAGGAAACCTGCTACAGATAATATTTTAAAAGGATGGACAATTATCATCTCCCTTTAAAAACTGGATTTCTGGGGATTTCTTAAAAAACAGACGACATGTGAAAAGTAAAAGTCGGCTGTGTGTTCTTGAAATCACAAGTTTTGTTAAAGTGTGGCCCGTGAACCAGCAGTGTCTGTGCCATTGGGGCGTTGAGTGGAAATGCAGGATCTCAGGCCCACCCCACACCTCCCCACTCGGAATTTGCATTTCCACAAGGTCCCCCCTGGGGATTCCCATGCACGTTCCTGTTTGAGAAGCGCTGCCCTATGACACAGTTTCCTCTCTCATACAACAAGGGTGCTGATGAGAAGCATCTCCAAGGTCTCTTCTGTTCTAAAACTAAGATTTTTATGATAGGAAACTGTTTACATTGAGAACTTATGGATCCTATATGTCAAATCCTATCAGAGAAGAAACAACTAGAACAAAACCTTTGTGCACAATGTGTACACATAGCTGGGGGTGACAGTCAATATGTCTAGGACCCAGGGAGCAGATCACAGGCAGGCCCGTCCATGTCAATGCCCACAGGCCCACTGGCACAGCCCTGGGCCCTCTGTGCCAGCAGATGCTCTTTTACCTGCTGGTTTATGGGGAGAAGGTGGAGGAGGGGTGGTGGAGACGAAGGCCACGGCTGGGGTAATGAGGGGACTTAGGGCAGTGATTTACCAACCAGAAGGGATTACTTCAGTGTTTTAACAATCCACAGCTATACTCACAATATCACTAAATATCAGAGTGGCCAAAGTCCAAAGTGATGATCAATTTCTTTCCCAAAGTTACTGATACAAAGGAATTTAAGTCCAATGGGAAAAAAATCACTTTGAAATTCTTTGTAATTGTGACACACACATATTTCACCCAGTACCATATTATCCTATCTAATACAGAGGGAATATGCAAATTGGCCATCACACTGTAACAGGATGCTGCTCCTATAGCGAAGGCAGGGATCCCATAACACAAGGTGGCTGCACCCACAGCAGAGACGGAGTTCCCATAACGAACCTTAACGAGCAATCAGCAGGGACCTGAGGCTGCATGGCACTGGGCCCGGGCAGGGGACTGAGGCTGCGCCCCCCGCCTAGCGGGGCTTGACAGGGGACCTCAAGGCACGCCCCCTGGCCCAGGCTGGAGGACAGGCCATGCCCCCCGCCTTGGTGCCAGGCGACCTGAGGCCACATCTCCCAACCTGGCAGGGCTTGACGGGGGTGGGGCCGGCTGGGTCTGGATCTAGCCTAATGGGGGTGGGACTGGCTGGGTCTGGGTCTGGCGTGATTCTGAGTTCCATGTGGGTGGGCAGGGACTTGACGCTGGTTCCTGTGGTGCGCCCCAGACTCTGACAGGGGGAAGATTTTCATACACATTTTACTAATTTTCTTTCATCTCTGACACTTCTATTATAGAGAAAGGGCAAATAGCAATATTAAAATATTTCCTCTAATTAATTCCTTTAATGTGCATGAATTTCGTGCATGGGGTCACTAGTAGATACATAAAATTAACTTACCTTCAACATACGTATTTCTCTTAGTGCTATTTTCTTAATAACAGGATCCTCTTCAGATTCCACAAATTTTTTAATAGCTACCACTTGTCCAGACGTTTTGTTTCTGCATTTGAATACAACCCCATAGGACCCTTCTCCAATCTTAGCTAACTTTTCATACTTTTCCATTATAGTAGCAGCGACTTAAATTACTGTATTGTTTAACTGGAGTACAATGTTGCACCTGGAAAATAAGATGACTCAGCTTAACCAAGTTATCAAGGATGGTGTTCTCACAGATTATTATATAAAACCAATTTGCTAAGGATACCAAAGGTTTATGTCCACTGATTAATTTTTCATACACTTAAAAATTTTTGGATGGTACTTTATAACTTGAGTTCAGTCCCATGCAGTTCTTCCAGCTACCAAAGAATTTCATATGCTATTTCTTACAATGGGTCTGTGTTGACTTCAGGGGAATTAAAAGAATTTGTGGAAAGGAACCTTATACAATCAATTGTTTTCATTATCTTCTAGTAAACAATTAAAATGTGATGCTATCTAATCCAGCTGCGGGAATATTTCATACTCTTGAATATGATGTTTATCTTTTCCCTCCTGAATTGAATACGGCAGAGACTAGAAAAACTGAGATCAAGACTTGGTACAAAGTGCTATACCTCCATCTGGTGGAGAGAATAAAGGAAATGTGGGCTATTAAACAAAGCAGCCATTAAAAACAATGCAATCTTTTTAGAGAATTATTTAGTGTTTTATGTGTATGAAGGAACACATCCTTAAACTCTTAGTTCCCACAGTAAATAAAACTAACACTCTAAAGAGAAGGTAGATTTCTCTAATTCTTCATGAATGCTTTTGTATCCATAGTGATTTCTATGGAAATACTGGGTTTAATTTTTCTGTCTTGCATCACCCATTTGTGAATTTTGTGGTGATTAGATTACATGTTAAATAACAAATAAGGCCAGCATAATTACATAAGGCAGCCCAAGAACTGAAAATACAAAAATTCTAATTAGTCTTAAAAATCCCCCCCCCCCAAAAAAAAACTACTTTAGTCAGTAGAATCTTATTAATACACTCTCACGGTAATACTAACAGAACTTGATAACACTTTCTATGCAAATTATATATAATCTACACAAACATTTCATGAAGTAGGTGTTATTTTCATCCAATTATATGGGGTGTGCTGCCTTCTGCACACCCCATGCTGGGTATTGAGAAAACTGAGACACAGTGAAGTTAGTATGGAATTAGAACCTAGGCAGTCACATTTCAAAGATCACAGTTTTAATCACTATACTGCCTCTTAGTTAATTCAAAAGAATGCACAATTTGAAAAACCACTCTATCCAGGTATTGGTATTAATAAAATGTCAAGTGAAGAGTTGACTACTTAAAAAATTTCTCATGTTTCAAATGAGCATCTATTGTTTTTACTTCACTAATGTTCAGTCTTTCTTATCTACAGATTATCTCAGTGAAGATATAAATCATGAACTCTCACTAACCATCAAAAAAATACAGAACTAGAAAAAGTGTTTATCTGGATAAATGACGATGACTACTATTAGCATACAATGCTATTTTTTAAATAGATTTTATTCTCTCATATTAAAGGGTGAAAATTCAAGCATATACACTCAAGTAACACATGGCAAATCCATCACAGATTATGTTTAGAAAACTCTTGCTAGTTATGGGCATGCACGGGAAACCTGAGAAGGCCCAGAAGACAGTTACAATGAGGCAGATTTGAGGACTGATTTTTTAAAAAAAATTATCTTTATTGTTGAAAGTATTACAGATGTCCCTCTTCGCTCCCCCAACTGACCGCCTGCACCCTGTACCCGCCCCCCCCCCCCCCCCCAGGCCTTCACCACACCATTGTCTGTGTCCATAGGTTATGCATATAAGTTCTTTGGTTAATTTCTTCCTCCCCTCCCTTCACTCTGAGATTCCTCAGGAGGACTAACTGAATTAAAAAAATATTTTAAGTATATATAGTTGGTATATAATCTTACATTGGTTATATTAGCTTCAGGTGTACAATACAGTGACTAGACATTTTTATACCTTACAATGTGATCACCCCACTAATTCTACTAATCACCTGTCACCATGTCAATGTTTTTGTTTGTTTGTTTAATCCTCACCTGAGGACATGCTTAGTGAGAAGAAGTGGGGGCAGGGGGAAGGTAGAGAGAGAATTGATTACATTCCTCTTCACCCTTTTCACTCATCTCTCCACACCCTCACTCGTGGTAAACATCCTTCTGGTCTCTGCTTTGTTTTTCGATTCCATACATAAGTGAAACTACATATTTGTCTTTTCTGCCTGACTTATTTCACTTAAATAATACGCTCTAGATCCACCCATGTTGTCGCAAATGGCAAGTTTTCATCTTTTTTATTGTTGTAAATATTCCACTGTGTATATACCACATCTTCCTGATCCTTTCATCTGTCGACGGACACCTAAGTTGTTCTGTATCTTGGCTAGTGTAAAGAATGCTGCAATGAATTAGGGTTCTCATTTTCTCTGGATAAATACCCAAAGTGGAACTGTTAGGTCGTATGGTGTATCTACAGGATGGGGCAAAGTAGGTATACAGTTGTTTATATGGGAAATAATACAATAATTCGTTAATAAATAATACAAGAATAAACTGTCTCGTGTACTCACAACTGTAAACCTACTTTTGCCTCACCCTGTAGTTTTAGTTGTGTTGCGGAATCTCCAAACTGTTTTTCCATCAGGGCTGCACCCGTTTGCCGTCTCACCAACAGGGCACGAAGGTTCCCTTTTTCAGACGTCCATGCCAACCCCTGCTGTCTGCTGACTTTGTGATTAGTGCCATTCTGACTGGTGTGAGGTGGCACCTCATTGTGGTTTTGGTTTGCATTTCCCTGATGATGAGTGATGTCGAGCATCTTTTCATAGGTCTGTTGGCCGTCTGTCTGTATGTCTTCTCTGGGGAAATGTCTTTGCATATCCTCTGCCCATTTTCTGACTAGAGTATTTTTTTGTTATTGAGTTGTATGAGTTTCTCATATATTTTGGATATCCATCTCTTATTGGATATATCATTGGTGAATATATTCTCCCAGTTAGTAGGTTGCCTTTTAGTTTTGTTGAAGGTTTCCCTGGCTGTGCAGAAGCTTCTTATTTATTTTTTAAAATAGATTTTTATTGATTTCAGAGAGGAAGGGAGAGAGGAGAGAGAGAAACATCAATGATGAAAGAGACTCATTGACTGGCTGCCTTCTGCACACCCTGTGCTGGGTATTGAGCTGGCAACCCCGGGCATGTGCCCTTGGCCAGAATCGAACCCAGGACCCTTCAGTCCACAGGCTGACGCTCTATCCACTGAGCCAAACCAGCTAGGGTGTGCAGAAGCTTTTTAGCTTGACGGAGTCCCATATGTTTATTTTTTCTTTTGTTTCCCTTGCTTGAGGGGATGTGGGAAACTGAATTTTGAATGCACTCCCCAACCCACACACTGAAGTACTGGTAGAGGGTGAAACACTTATCCCTAGATATGTCTGAATGCCATGAAGGCACAAATTATTGACCACTAGGCTACATAGACAGTGGTAATGTCTAGAAAGTCACGCTAAAAACAAACAAACAAAAAATGAACAGAGGTATCAACAACCACACACTTGTGAACAGACAGGCTGCAAAAACAAAAACCTACCTGGGAAGAAAACCCTAGGGAAGAAAACCAGAATCCAGAATTGCTATAATAAATTACTTAAAATGCTCAGTTTTCAATTAAGAAATTATAAGACCTGCTAAGAAAAAGGAAAGTGTGACCAATATTCAGGGGGAAAAATCAATTATAATGGATTATGAGTAGATCCAGATGTTGGAATTAGCTGATAAAGACTTTAAAGCAGTTATTATAAATAAGTTCAAACAATTAATACAAATTACAATTCAAATAATGAAAGGAAGATACAATGCCAATGACCAAAAAAAAAAAAAAAAAAAGGGGGGGGTGGCGGGGAATCTTAATAGAAAAAGTATAAAAAAGAACCAACAGATCCAGAGACAGAGAAGCATCGATCAGACCATCAAACCTCAGCGGGAAGGCAGGGGAGGGTGGGCGTAAGGGGGAGAGATTAACCAAAGGACTTGTATGCATGCATATAAGCCTAACCAATAGACACAGACACCAGGGGGGTGAGGGTAAGCGTGGGGGGTGGGGGGACAATGGGGGATAAGGACATATATGTAATACCTTAATCAATCAATAAAATAAAATAAAAAATATAAAAAGAACCAAATGGAAATTTTAGAGTAAAAAAAAATACTACTGAAATGAAAAATTCACTAGGTGGACTCAAAAGATTTAAGATGGCAGAAGAAAGAGTCAATGAATCTAAAGATAAATAGAAAATGACCAATATGAAAGTGAGAAAAAAGAATGAAGATAAACAGTCTCGGAGACCTATGGGACAAAATAAATAGTGCAGTAGTAAACGCTTGATTTTACAGACTTCGATTTAATGTACTAAATTTCCAGTCCATTGGTCATATATGAAAATTAACACCCTGCTAATTTTTAAATGCTTTTAACTGAGATTTGCTTGCAAGTAAATGAACAGGCTATTTTTTTGTTATTCATTCACTATTATTTTAAACAAATTTTATCAAATAGGTCATATGTTGGAAAAAACACTAGTCATTTTGCCAACATAAATAAATATTACATACCTACAACTAGAGGCTACTGATTTAAGTCACTACTCCTCTCCCATGTTGGGTGACTGATCAGCACGTGATCACGCCCAATTGTGTGAAGATTTTGGTTCTGTTGTCTCCTGGCCTCACTTTCTGCAGCAGTTTTAACTAGTGTGCTAAGCCATGCCCCCCTTCCCCCCCCCCCATATGCATTTGTTTACTGCAGGCAACTGGTGAATGCACTGTTATTAGACCAATTCAGTATAAATTTAAAAATACAGTAATTTTTCTGTGAAAGTAAACCTTTCATACATACTTAATTTTAATTACACCAACGTGGTCTACGTAAGTAAAAACAGGTGAAGTAACTAATCTGCCAAATTTTTATTATGCATTTGGAAAACCTACTTTGTTATATAATGAACTGATTTAGTCTTTTTTTTTTTTTTTTTAGGTTTTACTGTAATTACATTTTGATTGCTCATACAGTACTTGGGCAAGAAATCAAGATTAACCAATGACAGAGGTTTATAGGCAGGCAACTGATGCAATTGGTTGAAAATATTTTTCACAGCCATTAGTGACTTTTCACCTGAAGCCATACACCTCTTGGCTACAGGGACTCCTGACTTCAGATTTTACCAAATATTTGGCTCTTAAGTTAATGAAGTTCTGTGTACAAAAGCAAAAACAGGTATAGACTTGGGCCGATTGGTGAATACTGAAAGACATACAGAGATACATACTTGAGTGAGTCATTAAATTCTCTGAAAATTTTCTATTTAATTACCTGTCTTAAAAAGTTGCAAAATGATGCAGGTAGGAACAGAGGAAACACTCGGAGGCAGATTATGATCCACAACTGTGTCACAAACCAGGTCCCAACACTGAATACACTGAGAAGATGTATTTCTTACAGAGGGGAGGAGAAACGGGCTGGGAAACGTTATTAATTTCCTAATCTAGAGGTTTCTAGTAAACTCGTCCACAGTGGCGTTAAGAACGAGAGGGAAAGGTGACCTCTTGGCGATCAGGCCAGACCATTCCGGGTTCTACAGGTTAGAAGTCACAATCCGCTCCATTGTTAGTGTTTCCAGTGCAACCAAGGGCCTCCCATCTAATGAGACTGACCAGGAAAGTGGGCTGAAAACCATTCAGCATCGGTTTCTTAAGATGGAATCACAGAGCTGCAGGAGTACACACACCTACTTACAATCTTTGTCTTGGTGATAGTGCAGTTGGGTTTATTAAACGCATCCCCGGAAAACCATAAAACCACATCATTTACATAGTTAAGGAAACTAATTTTGTTTCAAAACATCACGTTTCACGTGTACACATCCAGGTATGAAAGCTCGGCACAATCACTTTATTTTCAGGCCCCTGGACTAGTCTCACCCTCCTTCACTGGTGGTCCAGTTTATGGGCCACACACAGGTCTCCCCCAGCGCAGACGCGCCCCTCGCTCCCCGCCGCCGCCGCCCGGTCCCACGGGCCGCCCGGCCGCCCCGTCCTCCAGCCGCCAGAGACCCGGCCGTGTGGCCGGCAGGGGCCTCTCGTCCCCCAGCCTCTAGTCCTCACCCCTGCTGGTCCCGCCCGAGGCTCCCCTTCTCGCAGGGAACTCCCCCTATCTGGGAGCTGCCGTCCGCACGCCACGCCGCTCTCCAGCTCGCGCCGACTCCCATCCCACCCGACCCGCCGCCCCCCGGGGACCCGCACTTACGGCGCCCGCCGCCGCCGGGGAGACGGTGACGCAGCCCCGAGCAGCCCCGACTCCGACGCCGGCCCTCGGCCCAGCCACCGCTCGCACAGCAACTCCCGAGCGGAACTGCCGCCGCGTCTCCCTGGCAACCGGACGCTCAGGCCCAGCGCCGCAGGGCGGCTCGGGAGCTGGTTCCCCGCACACGCGCCCCGCAGGGAAGGCCGCATCCCGCCCTCTCCATCTCCTCGGTAACCTTCCCGCGAGCCTGGAACCTCAGCGTGTGGACGCCCCGACGGTTTCTCCTCCGAGAACTCTTATTTAAGATTCCCTGCAAGCGGCGCTCAGGAAACACGGACTTTTCCACGAACTGTCATTGCACCAAGTCCCGTTCCTCCCCAAGGCTGCAGAAGCACTAACTCAGCACCTGTAAACGTTGAGCACATGTCCGTTTTCATGCCTGCCTGGGCATAAACCCCCAGTTTGTTAGATTTTATTAGTCATTACTCTTCGGTCCTGCTTTATTGCCCAAATAATTTTTCAGCAAACTTCTGTAGGCTTATGGTATTTTTGCTGCCATTTCCATAATCCAGGAAGCATTGCACTAGTACCAGGGCTGATTTAGAAAGACATGTTTTCCACCCAGTGGGGAAGCAAGTCAAGCAAACAGTGTAATGAATGGTATACGGAGGTAAATTGGAAAAAGTACATTTTATTTATGTTGGCAAAGCTTACCTTCTTGTTCCTAAGACGAGCTTAAAAATAGTTATGAATGAGCACATACAGTTTAACATCAGTAGGATGCTCTCCACCATGCTCAAATTCAGGATGTCCCAAGTTCCATTCTTACCTCCTTTTTCTCCTCTATCTTCAATTTGCTTAGAAATATGCTCTAATCTCCTCTCATCTTTAGAAAACAAAACCAGAAACCAAATATATTTCCACTATACTCAAATGTACATACACTCACATCTACCCATTTTTACCCTTATCATGTTATATAAATTTTCCAGTAAGGATACAAGTGGTTGCCTGTTTGCAAACCCAACAGCCTATTTTCCCTTTAATGTTGTATTTGATCTCTGTAGTTTCCAAAACCGTGGATTACTAGAGCCCTTTTCTCCAGAGGTAGCTCTTCACAGGCCTATCCTTGTTCTCTGCCTTCAGGGCATTTCTCTGCTCTACGCGCCCCAAGCTCAGCTGCATTTCACACACAGCAATTTTGCATGTTTTAGTCTAGCCTACAGCACCTACTCTGATTTTTCCCTGCACTTGATAAACTCTTTTCATTTATTAATAACCCAGTTTGTATTTAACTTCCTACCTAAAGGCTTTTCCTTTCCCAAAGCAGAATTAGGCACAACCTGTTGTACCTCTTTTAAAACTTATCTTTAGTCACCCAAATGTGCCCCTTGAATACTGGGAAGGATGCCTTTTCCATCTTTTCTCCAGTTGACAGTAATGCCTGAACACACTGTAAATGATTATTGATAGATGTTGGTTAAATAATTATCTCATAAAAGTAAAAAAAAAAGTCTTTGTAATGAGTTTTAACTAGATTTATTTAATAAGCTTTAACTGTAAATTGATTTTATGCAAATCCTTTGAACAAGGAAAATGCTTTTCTGTAAAGCAAAAAATTAAGACAGTAAGTTAATTTCTTTTATTGCAAAGAGCCAGTGAAATCAGAATTTGAAGTTCAATTCCCAATTGGAGAAAATAAATCTAATTTCAAAGTAAAACATGCAAGTGTATTTTACAGAGGAGTGGATATACTGCATGTATTTGTGTAATACATAGTTTAGCACAAGTTAAGTATTAGTTCTATCACTTATCAATATTCTTAGGCAAGCTGTTTAAACTTTCTGTGCCTCGGTTTCTTCATCTGTAAATTGGCATTAATAATACCTACATCACTGGGCTGTTCTGGGCTTCAGTGGGAGAATCTATGTAAAACGTAGTATAGCACCTGGCACACAGATACATGTATTGGGTACACATGTTATTACATCACATATCAATACTTTGTCCCTTAAGTAATACTCTTAGTGTGTACCCATTATTTTGGATAGCACACACTTTAATCTTTCTTCCAGTAATAGTAAAGACTGGTGACCTATCTGTCCTTTCTTGGTCTCTACTGAAATCAGTGACATACTTGCAAGCTGAATAATGCCAATAGATCCAGAAACAACTGATCTCATTCTTCTCAACACCAAGATTGGAGAAAGTAGCTAACAAAATAAGTAACGCAAACCTCAATGAAGATGAAATAGATTGTTTCAAACATTTGAGTGACTCTCTTCCTTTTGAGTGAATAAAAATCCTTCATCAAGTTACTAGGTGGAGACCCCAAATTTGCATTTTTAAGTGTCATTAAAGATGATTTTTTTCTGAGGCATGTGATCCTTGGACCACACTCAAGAAATACTGCTTTAAATTCATTGTTGACCCCGGGTTCTCACGCAGGGTTATACATCAGAATTACTTGTAGTACTTTGTAAAAATATAGGTTACTGGGCCTCACCTCCTAAGAATGATTCCAGGGGTCTGTATTTTTAAAAAGCCCCTGGGTAACATACAACCAGTACCATATTTTCTGGAAATATTTATAAGTGATTGACAGTTAAATATGATGGTTAATTTTTTTTTTCAGATGTGACCCTTTCTATAACTTGTAGGATTTAGAAACTTGGAAAAACAGTGGCCCAGAAAAAAGATCAATAACCTTATCAATAAATGCCAAGAGCAGATCTTGATTTCTCAAAAGTATTTTCCATGAGTGTTTTTTTCAGCAAATAGATGTTACACTAGTAAAGATGTGCTTTTAAAAGTTATTATTCAGTCATTAATGCTAAGATTGGCCACAATGTATTTGGGAAAAATGATCAAGGTACACAACTGCTCTGATCACTAACATCTGTATGATTTAGAAGCTACATTTCTAGTCAAGGAGACTATTCTAGAGTCAAGTAAATTACCCAAGGTCACAACAGGCAGTGGCATTAGCAAGAGTAGAAATGGTACTTCGTGACCCCCAGTCCAATTCTTCCCACCTAATATTCCCCTTCCTTACCTCAGAACTGTATTCCCCAACAGTCTCCCTTCTTTTCCCTAACCCAGGAGTCAGCAAACTTTCCATAAAGGGTCAGGTGGTAAGTATAGTAGGTTCTGTGGGTTATACAGGTTTTTTTTTTTTTTTTTCAACACTACACAACTGTGGTGCCAAAGCAGCCATAGACAACAGTAAATGAATATCTAATATGTAGTGTGTTCTAATAAAGCTTCATTTACAAAGTCAGATGGTGAGCGTGAATGGGCTGAGGTATGTCGTCTGACAACACCTGCTTTAATCAAAAGACTATGATTGTTTAATTAATTTTCCCAATCAGGAAGCTGAAGATTCTACAAACGACTTCCTTTTCTCAAATGTGGGAGTATTACTCCCTTATGAAATTGAGATGACAGATTAGAAAAAAAAGAGATGATCCGAGGTACCAGAATGAATCCTTAAGGATTTAATGCTGAATATAATTTTAAAATATTTTTTTCTCAATATATTTTAGTCTTACTATATGTAGATGAAGCCAGATAACAAGCTACTATACAACAGCATGTTAAAAAAACATGTTTATTTTACACTATGTACAATCAGGAACATATTTAAAAGCATTGTCAATTAAAATAAATGAAGACCACAAATCACAATTTAGTTTGTTCTTAGTGTATATACTCACGTCCTATATAATAAGAGGCTAATATGCAAATAGACCGAACAGTGGAATGACCGAACACCCCGTCGCTATGTGTGCTGACCACCAGAGTGTGAGTGCAGAGCATGGCGGGCGCTGGCAGCAGGAGGCAGAGCGCGGAATATGGCGGGCGTCGGCCATGCAGGACAGTGGAGCAGGTGAGCGGGGGCGCCAGACCCAGGCGGGGTGCCAGTCACTGTCATCAGGGTGAGCCTCTGGTGGTTACTGAAAACTCTGTGCTCTCGTGCCGTGGTCCTGCCTGGCGTTTGCACCTGCTGCTGGTGCTGGAGCTGCCGCTGGCACCCACTGCCAGCGCCGGCCCCGCTCGCACCTGCAGCCAGCACCGGAGCCACTGATGGGACCTGCTGCCAGTCCCGACCACTCGGCGCCATCAGCGGGTGGAGTGATGGATGCTGGCCCCGACTGCCCCTGAGGCTTCTCCATCTCCCCCTGCTCCTGAGAGGCAATTGGGGCAGCAGCCACTGCTCGCACCTGGTCACGGCGCCAGCCCCAATTGCTCCGTGCCATCGGCGTGTGGGGGCGGTGGCGGCGGAAGCGGGGCTGCCGGCAGCAGGGGCCAGGCCGGGGCACAGAGGATGGGCTGAGACCCACCCTTGTGCCTACTGCAGCCTTGTGACCCACAGTTCCTTTCAAGGTGCACAAATCCGCGCACTGGGCCCCTAGTTAAGCTATCAAGACCATATACCAAAAAAGAGCCAAGAGTGTGCATTTTGCTAAAACTTGGTATACAAATATTCCATCGGAAAAAAGCAATAAAAAATGACTTGAACCAAAACTGAGTTCCTGTGATGTGTAGTAACCATTACACTGTTTATATGAGGTAGTAACTAAATTATTTTGGCCATGTGTTAAGCTCTAAATCAAAAGAAATAGGAAAATGATCATAAAATAAGGCCAACAAAAGCAAAAATTCCACTAGAAATTTGAACCACTTCACTCTATGGAATGTTACAGTTCTTCAACGTGATTATATGAAATGTTTAGTGTGGACTCTTTAATAATGCTAATTTATTCTTTGTGCATACTGTAATTCAGACAACTGCAGTGTTATATCATGGTACCGCTATTCTGTGACTCAAAATTTTTTCAAAGGTATTGTTTTTAAGCACAGACAAGCAATCTTACAGATTCTGCTTAAATATAAAAAGACCAGTTACTACAACGAGTGGTTAATTGGTTTGTTTCACATAGAAAACAATCCAAATACATTTAAAAAAGATTTGTGGAGCCAAATGCATCTTGACAATGTCACAGCTTACTTTTGTGACTTACTACATCACATATCAATACTTTGTGCAAATATAAACACCAGTGTACTTGCATTAAAATTAAAAAACAAGATTATAAAATGATTACAGCCTCCATAACTTTAAAAGTTACAAGATTTATATTCATATTACTAAATTACATATAATAAAAATACAATAGTGTTAAATGTACTGTTTCATTGCCAGCATCCCATTTTGTAATATAGTCACACCAAGAGTATCCTAAAGAATTCTTAAAATATTAACCCCAATTGCATCTTCATCAACATTTACATTTGTACAGATAAGACACTTGTACATCTCATAAAAGTACATTATCTACATAAATTCTTAGTGTATGTCTTTAGCAATATGAACTTTTACAGAAAAATACTGCCTATATGTACAAAGATTACATAACAATGAATTAAGCACTTGTGTGGTTCAATATGCGAAATATATCCATACCACTGAAAACCAAAGCTCTCCCCCCACACCTTGTCTCATGCCACAATAAATTACAAGGAACTGAGCCAGGTTACCGCAGCCTCTGTACAGCGTCAAGCATCCATTAGCGTTGCAGCGGTAGTGTTCTTTCTTCATGGTTAACTGTCAAAGCACATTTCTCAGTAACTGTTTTCATGTCCCGCCAGGATGTATAAATTGCTATTTGCTGTGGGGTTATCAGTTGGCCTACTTTCCAAAACCACGACCCTAAAAGTAACAAACAAATAAAAAACAGATAACAAGAAGTTATTCTTGAAACTAATGCTAGCAGAAAAATTTTCCATTGCTTCTTCATCGTATGCCTCTATAAATGCTGCTTATTTGATTTTTTGGACAGAAATCACTTGTAAATCACTATGATTAAAGAGCCAGTTTAGCTCTGGGAAGTAATTTTGCTAAGCACCACCTCCCACCTCTATTAGGAATAATGTGGGGAAACTTAATTTATTAAAATTTCTAAAAACAACTTATAGTTCAAAACTCAGAAAGTAAGTCAGAATAAAACCCCAAATCCTATTTGGCACTAACAAAATTTCTGCTTGTTAGCATACAGTATTTCCTCTTTCTTGTGCTATAAATTATAGTTTAGATAGTATATTTAAAACAAAACTATCACTGACAGATCTATATATTCCTATTTCTTGGAAGATCAGGCACATTCTCAAAGGCTTTAAGACTGTGACTTGTGACTTCTAATTGTGTGAAAATATAATGTTGAATATATTACTGTAGAAATTTCAATTCTCCGGTAAAGAAACCAGTTTCATGCTGGATTTATAGAACACTGTGTGTAGCACTATGTATATAATACCACCCCTTTCCTACCTGTCAGATCCAAGCAGTCTGAAAATTCTTGTGCTATCTGAAATTTCTTGTGTTACCTGTTCAATTAAAATATAAATTTAATTTCTGAAATTAAAGACATAAAGACATAAAATTTTACACAGGCATTTAACTTATTGCACTCTGGAAAAGAAACATTCCTGTGACGGAAGCAGATCCCTGCATGACTGTGAATTTGTTAAGTCGACATATTGGTGCATCAATTTGTCAGTTTAGGACAGTGGTCGGCAAACTGCGACTCGCGAGCCACAGTCGCAGTTTGCAGAACACTGGTTTAGGAAAAATTGCGGCTAAGTTTGAATTAATCATAAAATATGAGAGTAGGAAAACCATTTACTGGTTAAATTATGGAACTCAAGGGGAAATTTTAAAAGCAAAGCACATAGTCTGTTGTATTTATCAGAAGCCTTTGTCAGTTGTGTTGCTAGCGAGGCTACTGCAGCAGTAAGCCACCTGGATCTGGTCCTACTTGAAAGGCTGCAGTGCGGTCCTAAGGGACAAACTTATGACTTGAGTGTGAATCCCAGTTCTCCCACTTCCTAGCTGTGACACTGCACAAGGTAATTAATTTGCTGGAAACAGCTTTGCCTTCTGCGAAATGGGCTAGAAAATACCTACATGGTAGCAGTGTTTTGTGGTGTTTCTGTAAGTATTTGTGGGTAAATGCCTAGCCAAGGAGTGCTCAATAGATAACCCTCTTTCCCGTTTCTTTCCCAGTCTCCTGAAATGATATTTTCCCATATTCTCCAAGAAGTTCTCACCAGTTGGGGAGTTAAGAATAAATCGTTAAGAGAAAAACTCTCCCACTGTTTACTGACTGCAAAACATTTCAAATTATGTCAGTAACTTCTCTCCAAAATTTGGTAGGCTGAGAAACAATTTGATTTTGAAAGGAAATTTATTTCACCAGTAGTGCTACAATTAGTTATTGTGGAAACACCAGGTATTCTTAGCTTTGTTTGTACCCAGCACACTTGAAGGATAGAGGATATAACATGCTCACTCAGTAAAAGTGGAGCATCATGCCTGATCTTCAAGGTATTTTGGGATTTGCCTACTAGGGACTGTATTCAGTAAGGGATGTTTGTGTAATTTGAAAAAGCCTGTCAGGTGATTTTTTGGAGCCAACTCTTCTTTCTTTTTTTAAAACAACCCTCTTGTATCTTGCCTATGATGCCTTTCTTTCACTGCCTCCTGTTCATTAGCTGCTGACAGTTCTTACCTCCCTGTTCTGTTCCCTCAGGCCAGTGGTCGGCAAACGCATTAGTGTCAACAGAGCCAAATATCAATGGTACAACGATTGAAATTTCTTTTGAGAACCAAATTTTTTAAACTTAAACTTCTTCTAATGCCACTTCTTTAAAAGAGACTTGCCCAGCCATTGGTATTTTGTAGAAGAGCCACACTCAAGGGGCCAAAGAGCCGCATGTGGCTCACGAGCCGCAGTTTGCTGACCACGGTCTCAGGTGATTTTTGAACATCTTCCAGAGAAGTGGCCCTCTTGTGGGAATTGCTACTAGATACACATTAACAGCAACCTTTCTTGAATATTTACCATAGGCCAGGCATTACGTCAAGCACATAACTTGCTTCCTTTCATTTAATCTTTTTTAATTAAATTTTTTTCAATTACCCTTGAATGCTTGGCATTCAGTTTTATTTTAGTTTCAGGTGTAAACTTTCATTTAATCTTAACAAACCTATGAAGTACGTACTATTTTGTTATCCTCAATTCGCAAATGAAAAAAAAAAAAAAAGATAGACCAAGGTCACAGTTACTAAAGCGCAGAGCTCAGACTTGAACTCAGGTGCTGTGACTCTGACCCAAGCCCACCATCACCGGGCTAGACTGTTTACTTTGTTCGAAGACATGCTTTGAGCTGAATGACAATTTAGGACATAAATGGACTCTTTTCTTGTTTGAGGCACCTAAGGTTCTCCTTTCCCTCTAATGTTCAAGTAAGAGCTATCCTACCGAGACTGGCTTGGGGTACTGGAAGAATTTTTGATGACTTTACTTGCCTAGAATATTCCAGGCAAGTAACACATCTTGTTCATGTTTATAACCCCAGCATTCTCTGGTGTAAATGTTGAACTGAATTGAATATGTCACATGACTTGGAGTTCAATTATTCCTGTAGTTAAATTAAGGCAGGAAGGACTCAGACTATACAGCTAAAGGTTAATAAAAGAAAAGGGAAAAGGAGCAAAGAATCTTATAAATGTCAAGTGAATAAGGGTAACAGAAACAGGAGGCAAGGTGGCTTCAAGGGAAATGGAGACCCTTTGCTGTTATAGACTGCACTGGTCATTATTTCTGAAAACCAAGTAGAAAGTGGCTCATGACAGAGTGCATCAGCACTCTTGTCTGTGGGGAGCCGGCACAGCCATGGCATGCTCAGCCCCAGGGCGCCTTATGGGCCGCGCCAGCTCAGCCAGGTTCAGTGACCCTGAGAGGGGGCGGCTGGAAGGCTTAGAACAGACAAGAGAAGGAAAGCTGGGTCTCGGTGGGATGCTGCTCCCTGAGAGACAGCGCCAAGGACCACAAGCCGTGTCTTTATTTTATAGCCAGATTTCCACGAGGCAAAATAAGGGCGTGGTTAACAACATTCTCCTGGGTTTCAATCCTACTCAATTACATGCACCTGATCAAGCTTTGTTTACTTAGGCACGTGGGGCCACGTGTTCGGACCATAGGTTCAAGCTTACAACTACAGCTGTTGGCTATAACTGTGCTGGGAGGGCTCTGCCCTCCAGGCTGGGACTTGCACGTGGCCACGACAGGACTGTGCCCTCTCATCAGTCCAAGGCTTGGACCTGTCCAAACACTGTAGCCACGCCCCACACTTGTCCCAGGTGATGGTCTGGGAAAGTTGAGAGAAAATCACAGTTGGCTCACTTTTAGCAGTATTAGGAAGTTCTTGTTCTGAATATAAGGGTGATTGATTATCTGTAAGCACATGAAATAGGCACTAAAATTGTTTGAGTAAATGGGGAGAGAGAGGTGGCTGTAAAGTATGTGCTATTACTTTTATCACTAGACTGAATACAGTAAATATTAATAAAGTTAGCAAATCAAGTATTCCCTGTACCAGAGATATTTTCTAAAGTGAAATAAAACTGTTTGATGTAAAATTTGATAATGTCTCATGATTATTTAATGGATGCAATTTTTAAGATGACTTACCTCATTAGATCTAAAACTTCTACCTTGCATTCCGTGTTTCCAGAAAGCTAGCACACTGTCTTGTAGGCAAACTAGCAGGCAAGAACAGCTCAGTTACTGTTAATAGTACAAAGTTCAACTGATAAGCATCATTTCATCCCTTTCTGTCTTGCATAGCAATATTTCAATTAATAACTAATGTCAATCACTCCATATTTATATGGCATCTTTAGCTTTGAAATAAAAAATACTATATAGAATTTAGTCATCTTTTTGACAAGAAAAAAGAAAATTTACCAAAAATATTTGTTAAAGAAATTTCTTGATTGAAAAGTTTATCTATTTTTTTTTTTTTTAGCCCTGGCTATGTGTTTTTAAATATGGATTACATTTTAACATTTTGGGCAGATGTCCCTTAAAAATGACTTCTTATCACCAGCATTTGCTTTTGGGGGAGAGAGATGTTCTAGTTGGAGGAAAGAGTAAAAATAGAACCAGGAAGAAGACAAATGCAGTATCTATCCTTGGCCCTAACTTCTACCAACAGACATACATGCAAATGTCTTTATCTTACTGCTAAAGGACACCAGAGGAATGGTGTATAGTTAAGCACTGCATTACCCTTCATTCATTTTCCCCAGCACTATCTCCTATGTGATCATTTCACCTTATTTTTCCTGAATGTAATCATTTTAGAATACTAACTATGTAAGAAATTCCTTCTCGGAAAAAATTCTTGTCAAACAAAATGTAGGAAGGAAATTCTATATACTACTTAAAACTTTCTGATCGGCAGATAATAAGCAAAAAATACAATAGAGTATATTAACTAAAATTTGAAGTACTTATAGGAAAATTAGAAGAAATAGAAATTCATAACTTTATGAAAAATAATTATTTCTCTTGAAAGTACAAAATCTATAAAGAAGATAATCTTATTTGGGGTTGTATCATAGTTATTAAGCTATTTTAGAGAATGTATGAAAGTGAAGACTGATATTGACTATTACATCCTATATTTTAAAAAACGAGTCCTTAGTAATATATTTTTATAATTTTGGGTAATTAGCAAATAGATTATTTTAAGCGACTAATAATGCAATTAAACAAAAACACAAAACTGTGACTTGCCTATTGATTCAATCTGGAAATCAAAGGTGAGTTCTGATGATAATTTTCTGCTAGATTTTAATCTTCCTTGGAGATTTACTATTTTTATACAACCTAGAGAGAGAGAAAAAGTCACTTAGAAACTATGGTAAGAGAAATGTTATTAAAGTAAGATGTACATAAATAAAAACTTACAGTCCAAGCACACAAGAATGGTATCTCTCTCCAGTTGGGTTACGTGAGTAACACTTGTCTGTGGAGTATCTGTAAACAAACAAACTCAATCAACTTACAGAAAAAAGGAATTATTAGAACACAGAACATTAAAAATAAGAGAATTCTGAACATCACTGAATTTAAAATGGATATACATTTTCAGCTAAACATAGTGGCTGAGCTAGGTTGCTTGTGTTCAGACTCTGATGCAAGAGCTAAACTATGTGAGTGCTCAGTGGAGTACTAACTATAGTTATACTATTGGCGATATAATTATTTTTATTCATATGTGAAATCAGTCTAATCTCCTGCATTATTGTTATAACTAATCTTTTATTTTAAGCTCAGGAAGGCCAGGGACTATGCTTTATATATTACTATATGGCAGTGCCTAGCACATGCAATAAATATTTATTGAATGAATGAGTCAGTGAGTGGAACAAATTACTTTGAGCACAAATGAGTTTTAAAAAGCAAGTATTTGGAAAAGTATGACGTACTACCAAAATGCAAAGAGGCATTATTTTTGTTATAATGATTTATCAAACTTCTTACAAACTGAAAATGTTCAAATGACTTGATTTTCCATCAAGTAAAATGTAGAATAGCCCAAGCTTTGTATGAACATCAAAACTGAAATTGCTGAGCACACTCAAGTTTGGGAACCATTGGTTTTATTTTATTTATCTACTTAAAGAATGTTCCACAAAACAGGAGAATACACCTCTGAAGACAGGAGGCAAAAGAATGCTAGGTCTGTGAATTGTCCTTTTCTCGTGTGAATCGATAAACTGCCATAGAGCGACAGAAAGGAACTCAATGAGAAGACAGAACCACTGGTTATGTTTTAAAAGTGTCAAACAAATGACTGTCTTAAATCAAGTCATCTTCCTTTTGCCAGTTTAATAAGTTACTGAAGATTGGGTTTTTATGCACTAATGAGAGAGATATACAATATATTTATTTTGCCTAATGAGAAATATTCAATTTATTACTTATAAATCGAGTATATGTATTGGCCTTACTAAATCAATAAACATCACAAACCTGATTCTGTAAACCACGAAGAGGTAGAATTTGGATTGACCGTTTCAAATCGAACCACCTGGTTGAAGTCTCTCCCTTTACTGACACCAACACAAACTAATGGGTACTCCTGTTCAGGAACTACCAGCATTTCAAACATTCTAAGTGGACAGGGTATAGGGAAATCTATGTGCTAGAGAAAGAAACAAAAACATGTTAAACAAAGGAAAACAAAAGCCAAATAATTTCACGAGAACACCACTAAGAATTTTTAGTTTTATGAAATATACAAAACAGATCTCTATTATAAATATTGCTTCTTGTCACAGAAACTTGGGGTATGCAGACAAATCTAAATTATAAAGTATCTTTATGAAGATTTTAAATTTAGCACTACAAATTTTTTAAAAGTTAAAAATTACTTAATTTTAGGATATTAGGCCTGGAAGGGAACTTATAAATCACTTTCTAACCCTCTCTTTTCAGAGTTGAAAACTGAGACCCAGACACTGGGTGACTGGCCCATGGTCCCCCAGCTCTTGGGCAGAGCTGTGGCAGAGTCCTGTCTCCCAACTCAGTGCTGCTTCAGTAATATGCCCCTGCCTTCTTATCCAACTGAGCAAAATGGATCAGAAAACAGAAATGCAAATTAGCAAGAGACACTCCTCTGTAAATGTGGCCAGAAAAACACACACAAGAGAAACTGAGTCCCATATCTCAGAGTGGTTATATTTAATAAATTAACTTAGTTATAATGCAGCCATTTTAATTTTACATAACATTTAAAATTATTTCTATATTGCTATAGAGAGGTTAAATGAGATCATATTTTTAAAGTCTGGAAAATACTAATTTCATTAATAATCACCAGGGAATAAAACCATGAGGTACTATACATACCTACCAGATTGGCTAAACTCTAAAAGAACAACAATAACAAGCATTACTCAGAGGAGCAAACAAATGCTCATACACTGATGGTGGGAGTATAAGTTGGAATTGACCACACTGAGTAATGATATTATTTGTTGATGGTGTGCACTCCTTAGGACTCTGCAATAACACTCCTAGTGATATGTTCTGGAGAACATGAGTAGACACATGGATAGGGGATTTGTGGCTGGGATTTAAAGCTCTATGTGCACCTGTGTTCTCGCCTCCCTTCCTTCCTGGTGACTGCTGGAGACCTTCATCAACACCCTCCAAAACCCCTCTCTCTCATTTTCCCATTGCCTGGGGGTCTGCTGTGGACACAATCTGTCATATTTTTAAGAAGGTAAGACATTTTAAATAATTCTCTTGGAAATGTGGTAAGAACAGTAAAGCATCGAGATTTTGAACACTTCTGCTTAGCTTCCAATCCTAACGAAGCAATGTGTAGGGGGTCACTGACAGAGAGGATTCCTGTGCAACCGTTTTAAACCCAACTGCTGTCGGTGACAGTTCTCGAGGGCAGTGACTGTATCTTACTCATCTCTGTCTCTCTAGATAAACAGCACTGGGCCTGCTTTGTAATAAGAACAAAAATGTTTTTTTTTGAGAATGTCTTTAATTTGTAAGTTTTATTTATGATAAAAATTTTGTTTAGTGAAGCAAAAGCTTTGTCAGAAATGTCATTACGAGGAAGGAAGGATATAGAAAGCATAAGAATCTTTTTGAACACATCTGATAAGAGCTGTAGTATAGAAACATCATAAATACTTATCAAAATAATGTCAAATATGGGAACAAAACATATAAATAGTTTTGAGCAGAGAGACAGAGAAAGGAGAGCTGGACTGGGATTAAAGGGGGTAGGTAAGGGCCAGTAGCTCAGGGAATTTAAGTGAGAATTCTTGAGGGAGTCTTGCAAGTAGAATTGTACTGTCAATCTACTATCTTAAAATACTTAGAAATAAAAGCCTCTGAAGACATGGGAAGCTTAAACAGTGCCCATGCATGTTTTCTCTGTGCCGGGTGGACGACACAAGGAAGCATGGCCCTGCTTAATGAAGCCAAAGTGAAATGTTTAATAGCTTAATCTAGATAAAGTAGCAAAGAAAGGAGCTTAAAAAAATTCATTTGGAATTTCCTTGGTGTGACTAAGCCTGTACTTCACAGTTTTTCCTCAAATTTGTTATAGCTGAGTAATATTAAATATTTTTTAAAATATTCATAAACTAGCACTGGTTGGATGTCATCCCATGCATCGAAGGGTTGCGGGTTCAATTCCTGGTTGGGGGCTCAGTCCCAGGTCGGGGGCGTGAGGAGGCAGCCGATCAATGTTCTGCTCTTACATCGATATTTCTCTCTCCCTCCCTCTCTCCGTCCCTCCCTCCCTTTCTCTCTCTCTTCCCCTCTTCCTTTCTCTCTAAAAATTAATAAAAATATTAAAACATATACTCATTGATTCAAGATTCTAGAGAAGGCCAGGCACAAAACCAAACCAAACAACCATCCAAGGGAGAGCCTGGGCAAATGGATAGGTAGGCATATAATCAAAATAAGTAATTTTCCCTCATATGGCATCCCCTGTCCTCATCCCTTGGCCAAACAACCACCTGTAGGTTGTTTCTCTACTGTGATGGAGCAGTTCAAGCAGAGAACATATCCAAGCATTTCCCTGCTCTTTCAGCACATATCCTCGACCCTCTCAGACTATATACAGATTTGCGATACACTCTTTCTAGCTCCTACTGCCATATCCCTGCACTATTTCTCTAGTGTCTTACAAAACTTTTTTCAGGCCAAGTGAGTTCCTTACAACTGGGCAGATTTCCACTACCTTGCCACATAATCCAAAATAATTAACTTGAGAATTAACTGGGAAAAAAATTTTTTTTGAATGAATAGGAAAACGAGCTTAACTCAGTTTTTATATTAAGAATGACTTAGGTTGACTTTCATGCTTACCTTAATTAACATGAATTTCTGCATTGGTTCAACCCATTCCAATAGAACAATGCTGGTCTGAAGTGCCCCGCATAGGTATTTATGGCCTGTGTAAGGATTTCTCACTGTGGAGGCAAAAAAATATAGTAAGTTCTCTTATGATACAAAGTCCTTACAATAATAATTACATGTTCCAAAAACAAACAAACAAAAGCTGGCTGCCAGTTCAATTTCTTAAACTACAGGATGCGGTTCATGCTCCTCAGGGAGCAGCATGAACCGCCCTCATCACTTGCACGATTTTTGTCTGCACAAATGAATTTGCTGGTTATTATGAGATCTGGGGGCCAGAAGAAAGACTTGGGTCTTAAGGTAGCAGAAAGATTTGGGGAGGATTTGCCAAATTGATAGGCTATTCAGCACATGTAGGGACAAGTGACGCAGGGTGTTTTTGGTAGTAATGTTCAGAGGCAGTAATGCTTTGGTTATAACAATACAATGACATAAATCACATCTCAAAATACAGATTTACAATAATAAAACTGAACTGTCTAAGAGTTTTTTAAGGGAAGAAAACTATTTTTTTTTTGCTTTTGCTATATGCAAATAAAACAGCTAGTTGTTATGGGATGAGTGAGGAATTTAGGATAGAGGTATGTAAATAGGGAAATCTAACCTTCACAGCATAAGGTTTCACACATTAAAGGTATTAAAATACATGCTCACTAACTATATGCAGTCTCATAAGCCATTACAAAGCACAATGGTGAATGGTAAATAATAGGAACTTTGAAAAATAGGGTGTCATAAAGTGCTGTAATAAAAAGTTATCCTACTTTCTCCATTTATCCAGTCAATAAATTATTTGCAAAATAACTGTTTTGTGCAAGGTATTATTTTAGGTTTAGGTTACATGAAGACAGAATTCAAGACATTTGTGATTTGGGCGGGGGGGGGGGGGGGGGGGAAGGCCGGGGAGAAAATCCTATTGCTGGCTGAATGCCCTGGTAGTACTTTTTACACTCGGTTTAAAAATAGGCCCCTTCGTGTTTTCTTGTCCACTTTGTGAAGCAGAAGAACCATATATGATTGGACAGTTCACTTACCAACACAACACTTCTGACACCACTTGGTTTCAGGGATTTTTGCTGATACAGCAAATTTCCTAAATGTAAATGAAAATGAATATATAATACATATAGGTAAAGTAAGTATATGGTAATGAAACTGTTATAGATCAGTGGAGAAGAACTTAGTTTTTCCAAAATTGGTGCTGATATAATAGGTCATTTATTAAAAACCAGAGGCCTGGTGCATGGATTCATGCCCCAATGGGGTCCCTCGGCCTGGCCTGTGCTCTCTCGCAATCAGGGACCCCTTGGGGATTTCGGACTGCCGGTTTCGGCCTGATCTCCACAGGCCAGGCAGAGGGACACCACCGGTGCACGGGCACCAGGCCTCTAGTATGCATATAAGATCTTTGATTAATCTCCTCCTGCCTTCTCCCCGCCCCTCTGAGATTCATCAGTCTGTTCCATGTTTCCATGCCTGTGCATTGAGCATCTGCCCCCTGGTGGTCAGTGCGCATCATACCTACTGGTTGGTCGCTTAAGCGTTTATATTTATAGATAAGAGTAAATTGGGTCCCTTTCTCAATCCCCCCTTTAATCAATTCTAAATGGATTAAAGTTTAATATGAAAAACAAAACTGTCAAATATTTAGACTGTAGAAGAAGATGACCTCGGGATTTCTTTAAAAAAAGCAAAGAGGACAAATCATACAGGAAAATATTGATAATCTTTAATTGACATTTTTCCACAGAGGCATCTCAAGCTATAGGTGGCATTCAATTTGGTGAATGAACTTGTTGAATCCATTAAGAACTCTGGTTCACAAAAAGTTACCACTGAGAAAGTGAAAAGATAAGTCACAAACTGGGAAATGATCTTTTTAGCACATATAATAAATTTAGGCTATGTAAAAATTTGTGTTATCACTAAAACAATTTATAAGAACTTTTTACTTAGACATTTTTATTTCTCTACTCAGAAAAAGTAGGTTGTAGATTTTCTGCAAAGTACTTTAGGAGATTTGCAAGCATTAAAATTTACTGTGTAAAAATCCATTTAAAATTATATTTTTAAACTACAATTTAAAAATACCACAGTCAAATATCCTTTATAATAAAAGTTAATATAATAAGACTGCTATATATCTTTTATAATATAAAGTTAATATAATAAACTACAATATAAAAGTTAATATAATATAAAGTTAATATAACAAGTGGTGCAATCCTCAAATTATACTCCTCCATGTCTGTGTACATATTTAAACTTTTAAATGTATAAATGTGTCACAGATTAGAGGTCATTACTCTGCACTATTTTTTATTTTTTAATCAGAGTTGTGTTTTGCTGGTAATAAAGCCATACTGGGAAGAATTTTACATTTATCAAGTAATCTAATTTAAGATTGATAAATTATAAAAAATGCCTCTTATACATGCTGGAGTTTCATACAGTTTAGAGCAAAACAAAAATTCCCCACATCCTTAAGCAAACTGAACTTTGGCTTTAACCAAAGTCCTTTTGAGAGTTTTTAAAAATCTGAACCAAGCTCCTGCTCGATCTCCAGGGGTCTCATAATCTTCCTGGTTCACACTTGTGAGCTTGTCCCCTGGCTCCAAGGTTAACTAAGGGGTTAGGTTACTGAATCGGTCAAAACCCAGGAGGATTAACTGACTGCCAGAATCTGAAAGACCGTAAAGAAGGACGCATGTGAAAATACATTACTTCTTATAATTTTTTCATTATACATAATTTCTACTAACCCAAACTGAGTGCTTTTTCAACTTCTATAGTATAACTACTTATTAGAGTAACTTAACATGTTATGTTTGAGGATGCAAACAATTAGATGTCCAATTACCTTGGCAGTATTCTGTCAGGGAGTTTGTGTGCTGGAATAGCAACAGGTAACTTTTGCATTTGTCTTGCATAATCAAAAAGCCCTGGTAAATTATGGGAATAAAGCTGGGAAGCTTTACCTGTAGAGAAAAAGAAACATAATGTAAAAGCTAATAATATAAATAGGAACAATTATAAGGTAATTAAACACTACAAGACTTACCAGATATTGATAGTAAGCAATTGTTCATTACATACAACCATGTACACCTTCGGGGAAATAGCTGATAAGAAAGAAAAAAAAGCACAAAGTTTACAAAGGATATTAGGTAACAGTAATGTAATGTGTGCATATTAACCTAAGCTGTCATAACAATAGGTCAGTTTTTAAAAAAGAAACTTATTTTGAATAGAAATTCATTTTACAAGGCATTTAAAACAAGATGACATACCTACATACACATTTATAAATTAGCAGTGCAATTTCATTAGCTAAGTCTGAATGTGCTATGATTAGCTCAAGTCTGGTTTATGATAAGGACTAGGTAATCCCAAACTCGTAGGAAAAGAACATTTTCAAACAGTATCTGCCTTTATTTTGGTTCTAGGGTTAGACAGTTAAGACTCTCTTGTGTACGTCCCCCAAAATGTTCTTATGTATGCACATGAACACGCAGGGCTTTTGGACAGAAGGATAGAAGGATCACAGTACCATGGAACACAGGAAATGGAAAACTAGGCGTAGAGGAAAAATGGCTGAGAGAATATGATAAAAACTTATAAATCACAAAGGATACCTCTATGGAATTCATTACTGAAATCTAGTACTTCAGAACTGAGAGACATTTCTGAAAGCTTGAAAGTGATTAATATTTAGGGCAAAGGGAGTTTTATGGGACATAGTCCATGTACTTTGAAGAAAAAATAACTGCTCTCATTTGGATACTTCATCATGATGAGCATCAGTGGGTCTCAAAGTGGTCCTTGTACCAGCACCATAAGCATCACCTGGGCATTTGTTAGAAATGGAAATCCCTGGACCTCACTCCAAACTGACTGAATAGAAGTTCTGAAGGTGGGCCCAGCAATCTGTTCCAGCCAGCCCTTCAGGGAATTCTGATGTACAGTGAAGTTTGAGAACCACTGATGAGTGTAGCCGAAGCATTCTGGTTTAACAAGCTTAGACACTGCCTTTGCTCTGGAAATTCCTACTAGGCTGTTCCGAAATAGGTTGGCTGAGGATGAGGGATGGTGCGAATGAAGGAAATACGTGAGGAAACATATCAAGGCCTCTAACCTCTGTCTCTCTTGCAACCTCCTACTCATGGTCATTAATGGTCCATTGCAACTCTTTCTCCTCATCTCCCCTCGGAGGTGCTAGTGACTTCTGCCTCTATGGCCTCTACCTTGCACTACATTGAACTCTGAGGGGTGCAGTTATTCGTTTATGTCTCTGTTTCCTCTATTAGATCATGAACTCCTTAAGGGTAAGGACTAGTGCTGTGAATGTGTCTTCAGTACCTGGTAAATAGAACATGCTCTATGAAGGTTTTATCAGTGAGAGGCAGCAAATCACAGACGTTAAATTATTCATATAGTGTCTACTTACAATAACTTAAAAATTAATAATAAGAAAAAATACAAAATAACATACCTGTTCCATTGATGTTTCATGAAGTTCATTAAGATTCAAGGTATAAATCCCTTCTTCGGCACCAAATATCAAGTATTGATCTGAAATGACAAAAAGAATTCACTGATTTTGAGATATACCACTTTAAATTTATAGTCTAAAATTAAGTAAATATGCATTAGAAAAAAATAACTATGATTTATAAGAATTACATATTTTTTATTTTAATGTGTATAAGTGCTTAGACACTCTAACTTAATGAACTGAATTATATGCAAATATTACTACCCGCAAAGCGGTGAAGAAACTTATGTAAAAAACATTTTGAAGAGTGGCATGCTGGACTTCTCACGCATCAGAGGGTGCTAAGGACTGGCAGAGAATCTGCAGTTCCTTTTTAAAAATTCCTTAGGATCATGTGCAACTGACAGACTGTAAATCAAGAACAGCTGATACAGATACAAAATTTGTGCAAATGGACTATGACTATTATAAGCACTAATGTAAAAAAAGAACTGACTTGTGCCCATTTAAGAAGTTCACTAAAACTTGGATACTTTGCTAGAGTACTTGATATCTTCTAGAAAATATCAGAAGTTTGGTCATGGTCCTGTTTGGTCTGTTTTTACAACATATTCTTCTCCAGATTAAGCTGAAGTACAGAGAACAACGCAGACTGTGTGAGCACTCCCGCACTGCCCAGTGTTCAGGGTCAGTTCTGGTATTTACAGGCACAGGCTGTGGTCAGACAGCTGACCTGGCTTCAAGCTGCAGCTCCGCCAATGAATGGCGGGGACCCTGAGTGTCATTCTCTCTACCTGTGAAGTGAAGTACCTATACCTTGGATTTTTAAGCTTTAGAGAGAATGTGTGTGTGTGTGCGCGTGTTTCTATGTATATTTTATATAGTTATTAAGATAGATATTATATATACAGTCTTTAATGCCTAATGACAACTATTCTTATTATGACCGCTTTTAAGGTGAGAGATCCTCTGAAGTGGTCACTAGATCCTGAATCCTCAGTAGTTACATTCCTTTAGCAATGGCCATGTCTAAAGCACAGATATTGAATGACTGTGCTGCAGAAAGGAAGAAACTTTCCTGGGAGGAAATTAAGGTGGCAGAGAGGGCATGGTTTCATTATATTGATATAGTGACTGCATGGCGAAAAAAATTTTTTAAAGACTTTTTATTGATTTTTAGAGAGAGAAGGAGGGAAAGGGAGACAGAGAGAGAGAGAGAGAGACAGAGACATCGATGTGAGAGAGAGACATTGATTAGCTGCCTCCTGCACACTCCCTACCAGGGATTGAGCCCAGAACCTGGGCATGTGCCCTGATCAGGAACTGAACCTGCGACCTTTGGGTGTGTATAGGATGATGCCCAACCAACTGAGTCAGGTATACACAGTAAAATTTTAATGTCATGTGTCACCTCAAGCACTAATAGCATAAAAAAAATTTACCTTAAAATGTTTTTAACTGTAACAAAAATTTTCTCAGAAAGATTCAGAAAATAAATAAAATCAAATGCTTTCATGAAAGGCCTCAAGTTTAAAAAAACAATTAGAAAGATAACAGATAAAAACATATAGTATTACCTCTGGTATCGGGGTTTATCCATGATGTTGCACAGTGAATTTTCAAGGGACACCCATTAAAAACCTTTGAAAAACAAGCACCCATCTGGAAAATGAAGAATAACCAAATTAAGATACCAAGCCATAGTCCTTTGCCTTACAATGGTACCTCAAAGAGTCCAGGCACAACAATGAGTGTCAACGGACACAAGATTTTACTTAAAAGAGTTATTTTATTTTCCCTATCCTCTCAAATAAACGAAGCAGTGCTAGCAAGCAATTCTGACCAATGATTTATGCACAGAAATATTACTTACACATCAAGAGCAACATAATATTCCCTGGTAAGAAGAAAATGATAATCTCCACAAAGATGAAAAATTTTCTTATTTGGTTCTATGAGCCTAAAGTCAGTGAATTTAATATTACAAAGTAAAAGAGGGATGATTGATTTAAAAATTCATATATGTACTTCAATCTCAAAACATACAAACTCACAAAAAAAGAATTGAGCAATCTAATGATTTTCCCTGGAAGGATTCAACAGAAAAGCTTTATTCTTTGATGTTGATATTTATTTATTGAAGCCATTTACAAATCTTTCAGGAAGTACCTTATAATGAAAATCAGTATCACTCATTTAAATTTTTTATCTTCAAAGAGTAAAACATTAATTTTCAGGTAAGAATAAATACAAATAAGAAAGCTTACTCATTTAGTCACGTTTACTACCAACAACTTGTGAGAAAAAGAATATACAAATACTTGGTCAGAAGAGCACTGTGCTTCATTTTATATCAATAATGTTCTCTTTACAAAAGTGGAGATAATCCACTTTTTCCACAGTGGGGAAAAAGGAGGCTTATAGTTGTTTGTATGCAATATCACATAATAATCAATAATCATACAGTAATAAACTCTTGTGTTTTGCGTAATCACAACGGTAAACCTACTTTTGTCCCACCCTTACTCTGAGAAAACACATCATTAGTTGATTATAATGGATTAAAAATATTTACATAAAATATGTAAATCTTAAGATTTCCTTTATCCTCAAAAACATGCCAACCAATATTTTAAAGGCTTTTGTACCAAAAAGAGAGTAACAGCCAGGCAATACTATGAGGTGGCAGTATACTGTTAAAAATGTTTTTATGGTGTAGGGCAAAGATTATATCACTTTAAAGTGATTATATCACTTTACTAACAAAATTTAGTGTGAATGTTTTTTTTTAGGGTATACCGCGAGAAATGGAACTACTGGAACATGGGATCTGCACCTTTTACATTTTAGTGGATACCAACTGCCAAACTGTCTTTCACAATGCCCACATCACATCACACCCACCCGTAATACACGAGAGTCCTGGTTCCTTATAGTCCCACAGACACATAACATAATTAAATTATTCATCAAGCTAGCTACCAAAAGTCATGTGTTAAGGTAATGCTAAACCCCCTAAAAATCCTCGTGACAAAATGGGCTACAAAACCAACGAGTCTCACGTGTCAGCTGGGTTGTCAGTTGGCCCTAGCTGGCGTTCCCTATTCATCAGCTCCTCCCCGTGAACGGCACACCTGACCTAACAGTCTTATCTGGTAGCCAGATAGGAAATTTCACCCTTATTGTACACATAACTCTGCTAGACTCGGGAGCTCTTTAAATTCAAAGCTTCTTTTTATTTGTAAGATAACATAGTTATTTAGATCTTTATACGAATTAAAAAGTAAAGTTAAAAAGTAAAAAGGCTAACAAGTATAGTTGGAAGGTTAAAAACTAGAAAAACTATGGACATCTAGTGTTACGTATGCAGTTCTGGGTTATAGCTTTGTAGAAGTGAAAATGTAGTTCTGTCTGTACTAAACTAAAGCTACACTTGAGTTAATATAATTTTAATCCTAGGAGAGCATGGTCTAATAAAACCCCCCCCACCTACAGCAGAATACATTACAGCACATCTAAGATCTACTTGTTGGTCTCGTTCGAGTTGCAGGTCTTATTTGAGTTAGGTGAAGTTTTGTGATCTGGATGACTAAGACATTTGGGTCTCAGCTTTACTTTACAATTCAAAGTTTTGATAACTGAAAACACATCAGAAACACAGTATCTGCAAGGAAGGTATTAATAAAGTTTGGAATAAAGGAACTTTAAAATGTATAATTTTATCTTGAAAACTACTTTTCAGAACTAATAAATTAATATTGAAATGACCAATCTTATAGATTTTTTCAACAATCATGGAGGTTCTTTCAAAGAGGCAAATAATCTAACCAAAGGTACACATATAGGCAATCGTTTGTCATTGAATTGATTTTGAAAACTCGATTATTTATACTTACATGCACTTTAGGTGTTGGGGGTAGACCGTTACTAATAGGCTTCTAGAAAAAGAACACATGCATGATTACACCTCTTTTGTTGCTGTATGGTATAGCAAACACACTTATGAGAATAAAATAGACAAATACATTCTTTTTGTAAAACAAAACACTGTAGATAAGGCTGAAGTTCCCTATAAATCTCCCACAGTCCACTCATTCCTAGTACCTGCGCCTCACAAAACCAGTTCAGTGTCGATCCTTCCAAAACTTTCTCTAGCCAATAATATGCCCTCATGTATTTGTGTATTCTTCCAGACTTTTTGTATATATTCATATAAATGCCCCCACAGAAAGTACTGTTTTTGTGTGTGTGTACGAACGGTAATAGTTACGCACGGATGTGCAACGTGTTCTTTGCCTAATACTGACTGGTCTTGGACAGCATTTCATACCAGAACATACAGATCTGGTGCATTTGTTTTAGTGGCGGCACAGCGCGACTATGACGTAATTTAGCTATTCCCTAATTGGTGTTGAGTATTTAGGTTACTTTCAATTCGTTACTGTAACAACGATATGGAAACGATCACCCTTGCCTTACTATGCAATGTGTGAACGTTATTTTGTTTGTTTGTTGGTTTGTTTTTTAGTCCTCACCTGAGGACTGTTTTCCCATTGATTTCTAGAGAGTGGAAGGAAGGGAGGAGAAGAAGAGAGAGAAACATCAATTGGTTTCCTCCCATACTCGCCCCTAAGCAGCTGAGGAACCCGCACCTGAGGTATGTGTCCTTGACCAGGAATTGAACCCACAACCCTTTGGTCCCCGGGCCGACGCTCTAACCACTAAGGAAACTGGCCAGAGCGGTATGAATGTTTTTTTTAGGGCATACCGTGAGGAATGAAACTACTGGAACACGGGATCTGCACCTTTTACATTTTAGTGGATACCAACTGCCAAACTGTCTTTCACAATGCCCACATCACATCACACCCACAGTAATACATGAGAGTCCTGGTTCCTTATAGTCCCACAGACACTTAACAACATTTGTTATCAAACTGTAAAAAATATTTTGTCATTCATTTGCATGCCTCTGATTGCTAGAAGGATTGAGAATCTTTCTAGAAAAATCTTTACTAGCTCTCTGTATTTGCTCTTCTGTACATTGTTTTTTCATATTTTTTTTACTAAGTTACCTTTTTCTTATCTATTAGCTGGAGTTCTTGATATAATCTAGATTTAAATACTGTATCTAACATATATATTACAAACGTGTTCTCCTAGTCTGTAGATTATCTTCACTTTGTTTACAATGTGTTTTATCAATTGAAGTTTTACATTTTTATTTATTCAAATAAATTAACCATTGGTCAGCATATACTGATAACTACAAGGGCAAAAATAGCACATATGCTCACCTACAATATTCTCAAGAATACCAGACATTTTTCCAATGAGCTACATTCCTAGAGTATATGATTTGTCCCCTGGAGAAAGAATTTCTTTGGGAGAGAATATACTTTAAGTATAAATTGTATTAAAGTCTAGATTTCTTTCAAGGTTAACCTTAATAGCTTTTTAAGAAATGACTTGTATTTTTTTCTCCAGCTGACATAAATCAGAACTATTTAAATGATGCAACAAATTAACTAAAAAGCTGCTGATTTCACATTTTGTGATATGATACAAATATTCTGTATAGTACCACTTATATGAGTAACTTTTAGACACTTCTGATATTGACTATATACAATTTTACTTTGTAGATCTGTTTATGAGAATATACAGCCTGTTAGTGCCACAAATTTCTGATAATATTTTTTCCATTTGGCAAATACTCTATGTACTTATTTTTATATTTATGTTCCTAAATTACCTTCTATCATCTATTTTGTGAAACATTATTTTTAATTAGGGAGCTCTGAATGTTATAACTGTTCAATTTAAGTACTAACAGAATTGGCTGTAAATAATTTCAATAAGCTGCACAAATGGTAATCATGTTTCAGTATATCATGGATACTGTTTATCCTATGATATAATCATGAAATATTTATTTCAGAATTACTAAGATTGTTAGTTTAACTAGGAGTTTCTTATACTTCTTAAATAAGGGAACAGAAAAGCGAGTTAAAAATGCACATATACTACAATGTATACCTCTTTCAGAGGACATTATACTGTTGCAGAGCCATTAAGCGGCATTTCTGTGCTACATTAGCAGGGCTGCTAAAATTTAAACTGATGAAAGCAAAAAGGCACTGCTCAGTTGAAAAGACTCTACTAATCCCATTTCTGAAGGACACTTTACCCTTTTGTTAAAAATGTCATAAATTTCACAAATTACAAATGGACAACCCTAGTCAACTGCCTTTACTGAATTATTAAAAAACAGTATGTCATCTTCTATCGTGAATTCTTTAACAGTTAAACAGCTATAGTACAAAGCCTCCACACTGCTTACTGTGCAAAACCACAGCTATATGCACATAAACATATTAAAGATACTACAAATTTCTATAAAATTAACATCAAATATTAGCATACACTAAGACTCAAAAATATTGTCTCATCTCATGATCATAATGGCATCTGCTGAATTGGGGATTTTAAGAATTTTTTGTTGTTTTAAGTTCTATGACAACAGATTTGTCTTCTGATGATGAAGAGCAAATTCCTTACAAATGTTAACATTTTTTCAATTTCCCTGATAAATATTATTTGTTTTAACTAGAGGTCCAGTGCACGAAAATTTGTGCACTCGGGGGGTAGGCGGGTGGAGAATCCCTCAGACCGGCCTGCATCCTCTTGCAGTCTGTGACCCTTCGGAGGATGTTCACCTGCCGGCTTAGGCTCCGCTCCTAGGGGGGATTGGGCTTAAGCTGGCAGTCAGACATCCCTCTGGCAGCCCAGGAGCCGTCAGTCAGACATCCTTAGCGCTGCCGAGGAGGCGGGAGAGGCTCCTGGCCACAGCCGCTGCACTCGTAGCCATCAGCCCGGCTTGGGGCTGAGTGGAGCTCCCCCTGTGGGAGTGCACTGACCACCAGGGGGCAGCTCCTGCGTTGAACGTCTGCCCCCTGGTGGTCAGTGTGCATCACAGTGACTGATGGTTCTGCTGTTAGGGTCAATTTGCATATTATCCTTTTATTATATAGGATTACATAGGATAGTTATGTCATGTGTTTTATCTTGCATTTATAACAGATAGCTTCTACGGCTAATTTCATCTTTCTTCAAGTGATATCTACTATAAAGTAATCTTAATTTTTTGTTCCTTGTTAGCTATTCCAAGTAAGAGTAGTAATATCACAAACTGCATAATCTACAGTTAGCAATTTATCCTAGGGTAGAAGCTATAGTTTTCCTTATCTGTCCATGTCCTTGTTTCCTAAACTTCCTGACGCCGTAAAAGGGACTTTGAAGGAACAATGGAAAAAATAATAGTTACTTTCTGAACAATCACAAGAAGACTAAGTGTTTACTTGCATGCAGGTCACAAATTGGCCTACATAATTCAAACAGAAAGCCATCATTTAAGTTTATCATAGAGCAAAGTTATTTTTTTAAAGATTTAAACAATCCATATTATAAATACACTAAAATACCAATATAATTATAAAACATACAATTGCTGTAGTTCACTAATTATAATCGCAAACCTAACCTAATAGTGAAAACGAAAACCAATACAAGTAGACTTTATGAATATAAATACCTACTGGTACATCTTTCTTTTCTTTCCTTGAAAGGTTTGTTCCTCTATGTTCATTCTGTTGTTGATATAATGATCCATCTCGTTCACCATTTAACTGGAAGGAGCCCACTCCATTTCCTTCAATAAGATGTTTAAACATATTAAAAAAAGGACTAACTTTCACTCAGAAAATGTAGGAAAGAAAAACATCTCTGTGACAGTTTCAGCCTTCATTTGGGATCACCCAATTAGAATATTTAGCACTGAATTAAGAAGTCTTACATATGTGCTCTTCTACTTATATCTTTACTAGAGGCCCGGTGTACAAAAATCATGCATGGGGAGGGGGCGTCTCCTCAGTCCAGTCTGCATCCTCTCCAATCTGGGACCCCTCAGGGGATGTCCGACTGACTGTCTTAAACCGGCAGTCAGAAATGGCTCTCACAATCTGGGACCGCTGACTCCTAACTGCTCACCTGCCTGCCTGCCCGATCGCCCTTAACTCCCCCCCCCCCCCACCAGCCTGATCACCGTTGCCTCTGCCTGCCGGCCTGATAGCCCCTAACTCTCCCCCTCTCCCGCTGGCCTGGTCACCCCTAACTACCCTTCCTCTTCCCCACCCCCGCCAGCCTGGTCGCCCCACGCAGCCTGCTGTTCAGTTGTTTGGTCATCCCTCACTATACCCCTGCCAACCTGGTCGCCCATGCAGACTGCTGCTCAGTCAGCTGTTTGGTTGTTTCAGTTGTGATGGCCCCTGACTTTTTATATATTAGGATTTCTTTCATATAGGCACATTTATTTTTTAATTATTTTTTAATCCTCACTCAAGGACATTTTCCCATTGATTTTTAGTAAGAGTAGGAGAGGGAAAGACAGAGAAAAACACCAATGTGAGAAACACATTGACTGGTTGCCTCCTGCAGGAGACCCAACCAGGGCCTGGGCCGGGAATGAGCCTGCAACCAAAGTATGTGCCCTTGACCTGAATCGAACCCGGAACCTTGGTCCACAGGTTGATGCTCTATCCACTGAGCTAAACCAACTAGGACCATATGGGCAAATTTAAATTCAGGTTGTATCATATATTCGTGTTAAGAAGACAAAAAGAAACACTTTCAGGAAAGGAGCAATTTAGAGTATGTTATCAAAGAAACTTTCATTACTCTTTTTTTAACAACTTCTTTTGCATAATTCACAAGAAACTTTACAGTATTAAAACAGCATCCTCTATTATTAATTTGAGGCAAATACCCAGCAAATATTGACCATTATTATTTATTAAAGATTAAATGAAATAAAACAAAGGAGTTAGCCAAAATATCATATTCTTTTACTAAAACAGAAGTACCCTATAATCAATACACATTTTCCTTGTTTGTTCAGAGTTTAAATTTCTTTTGTTGCCAAACTACAGATAAATGATGAAATGGACATAAACAATTCTCCAAAAGAGGGAAGGCTAGATAGGAAATCAAAAACAAGGGGCAAAATATCTCAAACTAGGCCACAGGTAATCCTGTCATAAAACCACTTTAAACCATGAGGCAAAAGGCAGAAAACATCTCTGGAGCTACAGCCTTCCTTCTTCCCTCCTCAAAGGAATTTCAAATAATTTCTCAAGAGTCCCTCCATTTTTTTTTTCATACGTTAAGAAGACCTATTTCACTCATTTCACCCTCCCTTCCCCCATTACCTAAAGCAATAGGCTTTTGTGGAGGTAATCTGGGAGGTGGTGGTCTAGGTGGGACTTGGGATGGTTTAGCTGGGCTCTCTGACATGGGACATCTCTTGATTGTTCCTTGATTATCATCCTCAGTAGAATGACTTTCCTGGGGTATGAATATGGACTTAGGCTGAAATAATACAGAAAAGGAGACCAATGATTAAACATGAAATTATTCACGTTTCATTAAACATAAAAAATATTAAGAATTTTTCCTGAAGGAAATATTATTATATATCAAAGGCTTTTAAACTGTGTATACTAGAAGAGTTTCAAGGTTATTCAACTATCTGATTCAGATGATCTCAATACATGTTTTAAAATTATACACTAAAATGCTTTCTCAGGGGGAAAAAAAGAGACCTCTTTCTATTAATTCCTTGCAAGCCTTCCCACTTAGACTTGCCAAATAAAAATATTCTGGTCTTTCTTATCTCCAATTTAAATGAGTCTCTTTTTATTTTAAACATTCAGGCTATTCAGCTCCTTACAAGACTAATCTAAACTGTCTCTTTTAAATGACTCAATGTCTTATATGTTAATGCTTAATCTTTTAGACTGGGGGTAGAAGATGCTATCAATTAAAATTTTATCATCATGGAGAATACTAATAAAAAATGCCTGAGAAACTTTCTATTCAGATAATTATGAAACCTCCACCAGCAGGAGTTTGGAGACTTTATAAGTTCTTATAAATATGTCCTTTATTAGGAATATTACTTAGCACTCATCTCTTTGAGATTTAGATCTTTATATTTAAGCTAATACAATACTAAACAAGCAAGTGCAGTATTATTTATCTGTGTGAATCATGATTTTCTCAAAAGTAAGAAATGAAAACAAAATATAGTAATATGTTGGATGCCAAGACTGATCAGACTCTAATTTTCATTTATAACCCATGATTTCAAACCTTATAAAACCAACAGCTCACTTTACAAACAGTTCATAATTAAGATTTGCTATGCATAAGCTTATAAAATAAATTTATATTAACTCCTTTTATCTTAAAAAACACTTCTCATCTGTTGGAATAATCTATTATTTTATGATGCTTTTGTTTGGCAAAAGGATTTCATTGATAAGAAAATTGAAAATTACTGACCTATTTTTGATTTAAAAGTACCACCTGAAAATTAAGTATCTGGATAAAACACTATTCTTTACTCATTCTCAGGGCATCAGTTACTAGATTATAGATTTTGAGGAACAAAATCTTATTTAAAAATGTTAGTTGCCCAGCAGGCGTAGCTCAGTGGTTGAGTGTTGACCTATGAACCAGGAGGTCAAGGTTCGAGTCTCAGTGTCTATCTCTCTTTCTCCCTCTCTGAAATAAGAAAATATATACATATTTTAGGAAAAAAGTAAGTTTCCTAAACCAAGTGAAATACTACTAATTCATTAATATAATTATTTTCATGTACAAATTTCTAGAACCTATTTAGAATAAACAATAAGTGGCAAGTTGGATAATTAAAAAAGAGAAAAAATAATAACACAATTATCTACTTATATCATGATTAATTAGTAACTTCTTCATGATGTTTCTTTGTGGGTCCCAAGTGAAAATAAGCTACAGAGTAAATATTAATACAGTATCAAATAATCACACACATACACAAACAAATTCAAATTGAAAAATAAATCTGCCTACCTTTGGTGGCAAAGGAGGTGGAACTTTTGCTTTCATGGTTGAACTATAAAAATATAAAAGTTTAGAATTAGAACTCTTTATTAAAAAATTCATTACTAAACTATAATTAATTTTTCAAAGTTATTGAAGAAAAAATTGTATAACAAGTTCCTTTTTTCTGAGACTGGGCATTTTCTAAAATATTTTGTTAAAATTTCAAATTATGCTGAATGGAGTATCATTCAGAAGTAACCAAGTACATAAGCTTTCTTGATTTCAAATTCTATCCAGTAATTAGAAGTGGGAAAGATAACTACAATTACAGTTTATATCATTTGAAAGGTAATTAATTAATGTAAAACAAGTAATTGGTTTAGGACCGTGGTCAGCAAACTGCGGCTTGCGAGCCACATGTGGCTCTTTGGCACATTGAGTGTGGCTCTTCCACAAAATACCTCGGCCTGGGCGAGTCTATTGTGAAGAAGTGGCGTTAGAAGAAGTTTAAGTTTAAACAATTTGGCTCTCAAAAGAAATTTCAATTGTTGTACTGCTGATATTTGGCTCTGTTGACTATGAGTTTGCCGACCACTGGTTTAGGGGAAAAGAGCAAAATGATATACTATAAAATATACCACAATGTAAAATATATTTTTACTACCGTTAGATATGAAATATTTCTGATGAACCTCATCAAAATATACATGCTTTATGAAATTATAGACAGAATTGATTTGACTGAAGCTAAGATTCATTACAATTCAGGACTGTAGTTTCTAAAACATTTACAAAACTTAAAAGATGATAGAGCACAAATTCTCTGATGAGGAAAATGAGGCCCAGAAAGGTTAAGGGACCTGATGCACAGTCACATAGTAGTGAAGTAGAAAGGAAAACCTACGCCTCCAAGGACTCAAGTGCGCTTGTCATTGATGTTTCTATCTCTGTCTCTCCCTTTCCCTTCCTCTCTGAAATCAGTAATTATATATATATATAAACTAGAGGCCTGGTGCATGAAATTCATGCATGGGGGTGTGTGTCCCTCAGCCCAGCCTGCACCCTCTCCAATCTGGGACCCCTTGAGGGATGTCCGACTGCCCGTTTAGGCACGATCCTGGTAGGATCGGGCCCTAACGGGCAGTCGGACATCCCTCTCACAATCCAGGACTGCTGGCTCCCAACTGCTTGCCTGCCTGTCTTCCTGATTGCCCCTAACCGCTTCTGCCTGCCAGCCTGATCACCCCCTAATCACTCCCCTGCCATCCTTGCCAGCCTGATTGCCCCCAACTTCCCTCCTCTGCAGGCCTGGTCACCCCTAACTGCCCTCCCCTGCAGGCCTGATTGCTCACAACTACCCTCCCCTGCTGGCCTGATCCCTCCCAACTGCCCTCCCCTGCTGGCCATCTTGTGTCCATATGGGGGCAGCCATCTTGTGTGTTGGAGTGATGGTCAATTTGCATATCACTCTTTTATTAGATAGGAGAGAGGCCTGGTGCATGGGTGGGGGCTAGCTGGTTTGCCCTGAAGGGTGTCCTGGATCAAGGTGGGGGTTCCCTTGGAGTCTGGGGTGGCCTAGGTGAGGGGCCTGTGGTTTGCAGGCCAGCCACACACCCCGGCGACCCAAGCGGAGGCCCTGGTATCTGGGATTTACTTATCTTCTATAATTGAAACTTTGTAGCCTTGAGTGGAGGACAGGGCAGGTCAGGAACTTGGCTTCCTCCATCACCCGGGAAACCCAAGCCTCCTGCTTGTTCCATGGCTGCAGCCATTTTTGTTGGGATTTATTTATCTTCTATAATTGAAACTTTGTAGCCTTGAGTGGAGGCCTGGGCCAGCCAGGATGTGCAGGAAGCTTGGCTTCCTTCATTTCCAGGGAAACCCAAGCCTCCTGCTCACTCTGTGACCACAGCCATCTTGGTTGGGTTAATTTGCATACTCTCGCTCCTGATTGGCTGGTGGGCGTGGCTTGTGGGTATAGTGGAGATATGGTCAATTTGCATATTACTCTTTTATTAGATACGATACTAGAGGCCCGGTATACGAATTCATGCACCAGTGGGGTCCCTTGGCCTGGCCTGCAGGATCGGGCTGAAACCGGCTCTCCAACATCCCGTATTGTGAGGGTGGAGACCAGGCCGAGGCACCCCACCAGTGCACGATCAGGGCTGAGGGAGGGATGTGGGAGGTTGGCCAGCCGGAGAGGGACTGTGGGAGGGCTCCAGGGAGTATCTGGCCCATCTTGTTCAGTCCCAATCGACCTGACCCCAGCAGCAAGTTAACCTACTAGTTGGAGTATCTGCCCCCTGGTGGTCAGTACACATCATAGAGACTCGTTGACTTGGTCAGTGCACATCATAGTGAGTGGTTGAGCAGCCTTAGCATATTATGCTTTGATTAGTTGAACAACTGGACAACTGCACACAGCATATTAGGCTTTTATTATATAGGATTTTTTTTTAAAAAAGCAAGCCTGGTTATAACTAAAAAAAAGAAAAGAGGAGAGCTTGTGAGAAAGCTTCCATCTTCTTACAGAATCTATAATAATAAAAGCATAATATGCAAATTGAGCAAATGGCCGAACAGCAGAATGACCATTTGAACGACCACACTATGCTAGCCAATACGGGTCCAATGAGATTGGTTGGGGGCCCAGCCATCACCCCATGATTGCCCTGCAGAGGGAGGCCCAGGCCACTGGCTAGCAGGGTGATCAATCAAGCAGAAGGCTCCATGATCTTCCTCAAAGAGGGAGGCCCTGGCCACCGGCTGGCGGAGCGATCAACCAGTGGACTCCATGATCATCCCAAAGAGAAAGGCCCAGGCCACTGACCAGTGGGCTACGGCAGGTGGGCAGGGCTTCCCTCCACGGGGCACTATCAATTGCCCCAAAGAGAGAGGCCCAGGCTACCCTGCGGTGGTGCTGCGGCGGGTAGGCGATTCATTGTGGAGCCCCGGCTGGGCAGACAGGGCCTCCCCCTTTGGGGCTCTGTGATTGATTGTCCCAAAGAGGGAGGCCCATGCTAACCAGTGGCGCTGAGGCGGGTGGGTGGGGCCTCCCTCTGTGGGGGTGATCCATTGCGGAGCCCTGGCCAGGTAGGCAGGGCCTACTTCTTTTGGGGCTCCTGGAGTGTGAGAGGGCGCAGGCTGGGCTGAGGGAACCCCCACGGAATGCACGAATTTCATGCACCAGGCCTCTAGTACATAAATAATCATCAACAGAATGTTGTTAAAGGCCACTCTGGTCGGGTCTTTAACGAAAATGTTACTGGAAACTGGAGGAAAGATGATCTTTATTATAAAGAGTCAGGGAATTTGGCTGAATTATGTCCTGGTGTTTTGTGGAAGGTAAAAATTCAAAGTAATGAAATTAGATATTTAGCTGAGATTTCTAAGCAAAGTGCTGAAGGAGTGTCTTGCTTATAATGAAATGAAAGAGATGAACGGAAGAAAAAAATGCCAAGAAAAGAGAAACTAGCACTTGAAATTTGAAAAATTCTCAGCCTATCCCTATTAGCTCAGAAACAGATGGCATGTGAAAGCATGTTCTGAAGAGAGCACCAAGAGTGTGGCTGGACTGTCACTCAATACGGAACTTCTGGGATTTCACCAGCACAAACACTGGCAGCTTGAACGGGAGGGGATGGAGATGAGACAATTCAAAGGAAGGCTGGGAGCTCCTTGGGTTTTATAAAACAGGATGGACAGATGTTTCTGAGTGTGCACACTCTTTAAGAAGAGAGAAAAAATAATTCTGAAGGTGATCCATAGGTCATTAGGTCTAAACTGAATTCATTTATTATGACTTTAGAGATAACGCTGGAAAGAGCTAAGACTTTTAGAATGACTATATTTTGCATGTGTTAAGGACATAAATTTGGGGGAACGAGGGGCACAATAATATGGACTGACCTGTGTCCCCTCAAAATTGTATGTTGAGGTCCTAACTCTGACGTGATTATATCTGGAGATAGTAATGCTTTTGGGAGGTAATGAAAGTTAATTGAGATCCTAAGAGTCAAGTCCTAATCGAATAGGATTAGTGGCTTTATAAGAAGAGGGAGAGAGAGTTCTCTCTGCCTGTACACACTGAGGAAAGCCCATCTGAGGACACGGTGAGAAGGCAGCTGTCTGCAAGCCTGGAAGAGAGTTCGCACCAGGAATTAAACTGTCAGCAGCTTGAGCTTAAACTTCCCAGCCTCCAGAACGGTGAGAAATAAATTTTGTTTAAACCACCAATCTATGATATTTTATTAAGGATGATGGAGCAGACTAATACAACTAAAACAGAAAAAGGAAAGAAACTGTGCTAGAATCCATAATACTACATTACCAATGACATTAAAATTACTGTCAATATTAGGCTGTCAGACTTATGAAATCAGAGCACATGATACTTTTTCTTTTACTAAAAATCAAAACAGAACGTACTGTTTAGATTCATCATCATCCCCTTCATCATCTTCTAAATGTGCCACATGCCCTCTAAAGATAAAGAAGGATAGTTCCATTGTTACTAAGTGAACTTGACCAAAATAGCTTAAGAAGAAATTTTAGAAAACTGCAGGACAGAATGTTACTTCTACATCTTTACAGAGTTAAAACACCAGTAACAACAAACATGATCTTAAGGCTACATGTCAGAGAAGGGAACAAACAGACGACTCATCTGTGACAAAGTATTGTAAGCTTAATTAAAAAGTAAAATTACCACCCTGGCTGGAGTTGCTAAGTGGTTAGAGCATCAGCCTGTGCACCGGAGGGTCTCAGGGTTCAATTCCCAGTCAAGGGCATGTACCTGGGTTGCGGGTTCCATCCCCACCCCCAGTCAGAGTGCATGTCGGAGGCAACCAATCGATGTATCTCTCACATACATGTTTCTCTCTCTCTCTTTCCCTTTCCCTTCCTCTCTCTAAAAAACCAATGGAAAAAATATCCTCATTCCTCAGGTGAGGATTAAAAAAACAAAACGAAAAGTAAAATTACCGCTGATGTAATTCTTCTTCAACAGACTTCAGAAGACTCCTTAAAAGAGAAAAAAAAAAAGCAATGTGAATTAAGCAAGCAATAAGTATATATCTTCAACCTTATATCATTTTAACCTTACTGACAAAAATTACTTTTTTAATATTTACTAGAAATATGCTACGATTATCTCAGTACCATAAAACATCAAGTTATATTTAATGAGCTACCTCTATTTTCTGTTGCTAATGTCTTTATATATGTATTTTAAATAAACAAAATAAACCCTAATGTTTACTGAAAAATACCAATTCAAACAGAGCACAACCCACCACAAAATATTACAATAGAACTGACAAAACATTAATTGCAGGGTCATAGTCAGGAGCTTCCAGGATTCAAATTTACCCGGAATATTTACGTGACACCTGAAATTACATTTTCTTTTTCTTAAAATAAGGAAGGCGACACACTTTAAAAAAACATCATGCTCTCAGGCAATCCTACAAAATGAAACTCAACATGTTGGCTCTCTCTGCAGAAGCATGCATGCATGTGATGTGAATACATGAATGTAGTAGCACTCTGTTTCCACAGAACACACTCACTTACCTGAATATCTGCTCTCCAGTGGTGGACTGGCAAACACATTTACACTTTTGGGAGACTAAGCCTGTATCAGACCAGGTGTGAGGGTTTTATCATTAGGAGCAATTTATAAAGCCTGCTATTCAGGAGGGTAAGAGAGAACTCATGGCATTTCTGAAGTCCCTTTACCTTTTTCCACTGCAAGCTCATGCAGCCTATCTCCTGTATTATACTCTTCGAGCATAAAATCTCAATAGTCTCCTTAAAACTAATGGAACAGAGAGAAATATGGCGACTAAGGCAAAAGTATTCAGCAGAAAATTTACTCTCTCAAAAGCTAGAAGGTAGTACCTTCTAATCATTTTTCCTTCCTATATATATTGGGGGAAAACTGCCATTAGATTTATCAAAATGTAAAACCAGAGAAATTGAAAGCTGGTATAAGCAATTAATTGAATATATTTTAGCCATCAAATTTTAATTAGGCCAGCTTAATGATCTAAATTTGAAAAACGACAAAGTTCTAAATCTGGATCCTACTTTGCAGATAAAGGAAGTGAGGTACTTCAGTCAATGTATTACCTTAATCACAAAGGGCTTTCTGGCCTACCACCAGGAAGGCAGGAGCATCTCTGCCTAAAGACAGTTTAGCAAAACGATGCCAGGTTGTGAAGCAAAGACAGCCCAAGTCTGACTCCTGCCTCGGCCACTGTAAGCTACATGGCCTGCAATAAGTCACTTTGATTTCCCTATGCTTCAGTTTCCACATCAGTGAAATGGGAATTATAATAGAGATGATGTCAAATGTTCATATATCTGAAGATACAATGCGTTAATATAGGTAAAATGCTTAGAATAGTAATTTAGAACATAGTAAGTATTCAATTAGTGTTTTCTTTATTATTACTGACTAAACAACATTTTTTTAAACCTGCAATTCTCAAAATGTGGTCTGGGGATCCTGGGAGTCTTAGTCTCCTGTAGAAGGTCTGCAAGGTCAACACTATTTTCATAATACTAAAGTATTTACTTTTTCACTCTTATTCTTTCATTGAAAATGGAACTCTAGTTTTCTAGACTATCAAGAACACTAGAGGCCAGTGCATGAATTTGTGCACAGGTGGGGTCCCTCCTGGCCAATCGGGGCCAGCCAGCCAGGGGAGGTTGACTGTGGTCAGTGCGCGTCATCTACCGGCCAGTTGGCCGGTTGTAAAGGTTGCTTAGGCTTTTATATATATAGATGATATCACAACAGATTAGCAGCAGACATGAAAAACCAGCTGTCTTCTATTAAGCCAGACATTAAGGAGATATGCAAAAAAAAAAAAAAAAAATCAATGTACTTTTCTTACTAATATTATTTTATTTCAGAAAAAAGAGCATTCTTCATAAAAAATGTTATTAGTTGACCTCAAAAAAAGTTTGTTGTATTACCCTGACCTATATAATACCTTCTTGCAATTATTTGTTGCTTCTAACTCCCATGAGAAGAATCGAGTGGTATTAGGAAGGAGGTGCCGTAAAGGTGGCATGTGACTTGGTCCTAAACAATAAAAATGTTATCTATGATAACATGTAATAGGTATATTACTATTAGAATAAATATTTTGAAAAGTTCTCTGTTTACATTTCTAATAATATAAATATTGACAGTTATAACCTATGTTAACAAAAAATTCATTGGAGTTCCCAATAGTATTTTAAGACTGTAAAAGGATTCTGAGACTAAATTTTAAGAAGTGCTGCTTTAAACTATTTTACTAAATTAAACATAATATCTTTGAACTATACAGTGGGCTTTCATATCCTTTCAGAAGATGTGAAAAGAAAAAGATTTTCTTGAGCATATGGCAATATTTTTTGAAGCATTTTTTTCCCCAATAGGGAATATCAGGATTTGAGAATAATTAAGAGGAGAATTTAAATGTAGTGTATTTCTAGTTACCCTGTGTAACTGAACTTATATGGCATTCCACTTTTCTAGGTTCTCTAAGGATAAGAGAAAAAAGCTGAGTAAGAGAACATGAAAAAGTGGCTAATCTATGGCCATCTGTATTTTTTATTCATTTACTTATAAATCTCCTACTATGTGTTAAAACTTTTTTGTTAATCAAGTGAAAAATGTCATTAAGTATTAGTGAAAAGTAGGATACATTTGCTTTTCAGGCTTTATGAAAGAGAAAATAAAACATGGCTAAATTTGCTAAAATGTTAATTTACAGTAAATACTATAATATCTGGAGAGCACTGGAGAAAAATGTGATGCTGATTTAATCATCAAGACTGGGTACTATACAATAAACAATGTCACTATTCACTAGTCCACTTCATTATTCTATTATGGAATTTTTAGAAAGTAATGAACAAAACAACACTGATACCCTCAGACACTAAATTACTAAATCAACCTAAAATGATTTAAAAATTTGAAAAGGATTAAAAATGGAATTGTATGCAAATATAGATTTAACTGATCATGTGAAGAAAATAATCTGGAAGTAAAAAAACCCACACAAAACTGCCAAAAATATTTAGCATATATGAATTAACTAGGGAATTCATGCTGCTGACTGCTCAAGTCTTTCAAAATTGTCTAACTGGTTCAAAACAATCTACCAAGTACTGCCCTGATTATCTTTGGAAACAAAACCACTCCCTGTTTCTCTAAAACCCAAGGAGCAGTTTTATTCACTTATTTCACTTGATCTTACAATCAACAATTACTGAGTAAATACTACATATAAGGGCAACTAGTAAGTACTTACTAAACCATAAAATTGCCAAATGGTTTACAATGACTATTCCATTTCACCCCAAAAGAAGGTACTATTATAATCCCCATTTTACTAGAGAAACTGAGGTAAATTTCTTAGTCTTTTTTTAAAAAATATATTTTATCGATTCTTTACAGAAAGGAAGGGAGATAGAGAGTTAGAAACATCAATGAGAGAGAAACATCGATCAGCTGCCTCCTGCACGCCCCCTACTGGGGATGTGCCCGCAAACCAGGTACATGCCCTTGACCGGAATCGAACCTGGGACCTATCAGTCCACAGACTGACGCTCTATCCACTGAGCCAAACCGGTTTCAGCTCTTAAAGTCTTAATGGCTTACAGAAAGAGACAATTCTGGTCTTTACTACTACTACTACATTCAATTGTGCCAGGAAGTGTATAATTCAATTTACTCTTTTCACTACTATTTAGGTCTTTTCTAAAAGAGAATTTACCTTTAGAATTTTTGTGCTACATTAAAAAAATCAAAAATAATTTAGAACTTTCTTTAAAAATAATACTGTGTTGGTTTTAAATGATCAGAAAAGTTGACCTCAATAATATATAATTCAAAAAAAAAAGAAAACCACTCAATAAGTCAAAATATATAGGCATTTATTAAAAAAATAACAACTATCTTATATAGTTGCCACATGGTCTGTAATACGTAGAAACCCAGAAATGAAAATCTGTCTGCCTGATCACCTATGGAGAAAGCAGGAAATCCTGTGAGTTTTAAAACACTGCCTAGTCACAAGGATAAAGCAGACATATCAGTACAGTAAGAGAAGTGCTACATCCATGCTCATGTCACATGTATGTATATGTACCTGCACACGAAACACAGCCAAAGGTCAAACTTTTGGCCAACCTACCTTGCCAGTAATTCGTTATATAGAATACAGTTCCTTAAGCAGGGATCCAATTAATCAAAAAAATGAAGGTTGGGCAAATTATTAATATTTTACCTAGCCAACGTAACCATATACTATGAAAATATCTAACAGATAAAAATCAGAAAATGGAAACTAAGGAATCTGGAAAATCATTTAGAGATGGACCATATATACATATATATAATATTTTTCTGGTTATTTTTGCAAGTATGCCATTAAAAAATATATTTTAAATGAATCCAAGAAAGGTATATGAAATATCTTTCCAAATTACCCTGTCTCTTAAAATATATCGAAATTTACTAAGAAGGGCCTTAAAACTAGTGACCTCAAATTTAGACAAAATAACATAAAAAATAACATAAGTTTTTCATTTGCTAACTCACTATGAGACAAACTTTCTTTTGTTGTCCATCAACAAATTAGGACAAACTATAAAAAGCAATTAGTTATTATTTAGATAGAATTTCATTTTTCTACCAGGAGAATTTCACACTTATTTTCCATTTTAGGAAATATAAATAAAGTTACTAATAATAATTTAATAAAAAACACCTCACAGTATTTAAATGAAGTTCAGTTTAAATAAAAACTAAGGCATTTCTCTAGGTTGTCATTTAAAGCCTTTTTTCTGTGTTGAAAAACATATTTAAGTGATTCATTTATTTAAAGAAAAAGACCTGATTTTGTACTATAATCACTAAATCTGAGCTACTTGCCTTTAGTCACCCTTTGTCAACTGTTTAACTTAAAATAAGGGTGTGTGTGTGTGTGTGTGTATGTATGTCTCAACTATCTAATGCAACTGAAATTCTATTTTGATCTGATTATTAAAATATCTACATTGCTGGGAGATTTTGGCAACTTAAATAATATTTCCTTATAATACTAGCTTGGGGGGTGGAATCAGACCATTTTACTGAGGGCCTTCGGAGGAGGGTTGAAGGGATGAGAGGACAATAAGAAAATCTACAGGGAACAGCAGAGCCTGGTCCCCATACCTTGCTAACTCGGGCCTATGAACAACTGAAATTGTTACACCTGATAAGCTGCCTTTTCACCACTGTGCTGTACCGCCTAGATAGTGAGTGGTGTAGAGTAGGCCTTGAATAATTTAGGTTTATTTCTTGCATAATTACCTTTCAAGACTTTAGACACATTTTAATTACTATTCACTTTTTAAAAGACTCTTACCAGCTAAAATATTAAGATTTCTAAACAGTGTGAATATTTCCAGCTGTTTTCAGAGGCCAACACATCTAAGAGACATACCAAAGCAAGTTTTATAAGGAACAGACAAGTCTTTACAAATAAAAGAAATAAATTGCTCAAACATATATTTATCCTCATTTGGAATTATACTTAGTTTTCTCTAGAGATGTACAAAGTAGCTTGATGTAAAAAATTTAAGGTGATTGTCCCCATTATAACAATTATTGATTAAATGATTAGCAAAGTATAGCAGTAAAACAAAGTTAAAAGTATTTTATGAAATATATCTACCAACTATTTTACTACTGTAATTATTCAGTATTATAATAATTAAAATATAATATTTTAAAGCAACTTAATTATTCCTGATTTAAATTTAATTTTAAAAAACTTTACTTACTTGTTTGTACCTAAAAAGTAACTACCTTGGTGTCCTTGTCCATATTCCAGTTGTAGATCCTAACAGTATAAAACAAAATATTCAGTAAAACAGTAGTATCGTACAAATCATGATGCAATAATATACATTAGTTTTAAAAGAGAAACCCCAGACTTCAAATAAATCTGTATTGCTATATGTTCTTAAAAAGAAGGCATGGTAGGACTTCCAACAATGAAAGGTAAGTTCAATATTTTTCTGGGAACTCATTTAAATAATATATGCAAGTTTCACTTAAGGATATTGCTATTATAATTAACATTTGTAAAGTCAGCTTTTAGAAAGAAAAAGTTCAAATGAAGTCTTTATTCTCAAACTCTAATGAAGCAGAAGTGATTACAGAAGGGAACAAGCAACAAAAATCTTGGTCTGTCTTTGTAAGAGCTGCAATAATTATGTCTATCATACATTCACACATTGCTACAACTGCTTTATACAGTTAATAATTTTTTAAAGAAATAAAATAGGGTACTTTTTAAAGTAATATATATATATATATATATGGATTTGCAAAAGATTATAAATTGTATGTTAGGACTTTTAATATATTTTAAAGAGTTAAGTGTAAGTAGCTAAATTTCAATATTATAAAGGCAGTTCATCAACTATTTAAACATTCTCACTAAATGCTGCATGTTGTAGAGTTAAGAATTGAAATTTAAAGGTACAAACAATATATATGTGCTTGACTCAAATACCTTCTTGAGAAAAAAAAAAAAAAGCTTTTCAACAATAATGGAAAGCAGTTTCCTTTCTCCCCTCCTTCTTAAAGCCTATGTATCTTAAGCACTATTTTAATAATAAAGGGGGAATATTTAACACTATTTTTTTTTACTAGAATATAGTATACTTAAGAGTGCTGTAAGCAGCCTTCCAAGACTGACAAGATAGCAGCAACCTTCTCCAAGTCTCCAATGCATTTAACACATAGTTCTCCTCCAGCAATTACTCTGAATTTTAATTAACTTATTTACAAGTCTATAAAAATAGTTGCCAGGCTGTGAGCTCCTCAAACAAAGAGAAATTGTTAAATCCATCTTTCTTCCCTACAGCCCAGGGACTAGCATAACACCTGGCACATATTAACTAGGCCCTAAATAAATGCTTGTTCAGGTGCTATTGGTTTATTTTCCTATAAATAGACTAGAGGCCCAGGGCATGAAATCCATGCACTCACAGGGGTCCCTCAGCCCCGGGAGCCCTCGGGGGATGTCCGACTCCCAGGGAGCGGGCCTAAGCCGGCAGTCGGACATCTTTAGTGCTGCTGCCAAGGTGGGAAAGGCTCCTGACACCGCCACTGTGCTCGCCAACCATGAGCTCAGCTGCTGGCTGAGTGGCACTCCCCCTGTGGGAGCACACTGACCACCAGGGGGCAGCTTCTGCATTGAGTATCTGCTCCCTGGTGGTCAGTTTGCATCATTGCGACCACTGGTTCTTCTGTTCGGTCAATTTGCATATTAGCCTTTTATTATATAGGATAACTAACACTTCAGCCTCATCTATAACAATAAAAGTGCAATATACTATTTAGACCGATGTCTTTCCGGATGAAGTTGGGGATGCGAGGGCCGAGCCCCTTGCACAAATTCGTGCATCGGGCCTCTAGTTAATACATACATGAAAATAACTACTAAGCCTAGAATCCTGAGAGGATTCTAAGCAATACATTACATTTAAATGGAAAGTACTTTAACATGTAAGTATTACAAGGCCTGTCAAAAAAAAATCTGATGAAAATAAAAATCCAATTTTGTCTTTTTCAATATTTGTGTTCTTCCACGCATAATAATAAATATTCTTACTAATGAGAGAAAAGATAGTATATCATTATTCAACTGTCACACTGGTATCACATGAAATTCTAATGAAAAGAGATACCTATTCTCTAATTAATGATGATAGATCTTAATAGAATAAAATCACTGTTATCGTGAGACAGTCACACATTATTATGTTGAACAATTTAATTGGTCATGACTGTATACGGAACTTTTAAACGTCGATATTCAGCAAAGAGAAGTACTATCTCAATGAATTCGCTTTCCAATTCAAGTTTGTTTTCTTCAGCTACAGATAACTGGGCCCTCTACAGACCAGCAATATCTTTAGCCAATAATCTCTTAAACCTTTAATCAAATGACAGCTTCCCAAAGCATATACTTCTGTTCCTTAAACGCAGATGTGACAACTACCAAGTTGATGATAATGATTGGGGAAAAAATAAATTGAGAGCATCAGTGTACTTAGAAGGTAAGAGAAGAGTCTAAAAACAACTAACATCATTCAGGTTGTAGACAGACCCAAGTCTGGTGATTCACTGGGCCCTGTGTGAAGCCCTCCCAGGAAAGCTAAGATTGAAAGGGGCTTGTTCTTTATAAATTCCTTCTCTGTAAATCAAGTTCTGTTATGTTTCAGCAAACATGGAATATAAACAATGTACTGGCCATGTCATCAAGTAAAAAAATTACACTAAGTCCTTCTAATAATTATCTAATCCTCTTTAATTCAGATATTATTTACCAAGCACCTATTATTAAATAGTAGGAATTCAGATAGTAAATCAGACAAGAAAACTGAAAAGAAATAGAAAGGAAAGAAAAAAAGTGAAACCTGGGCAAAGTTAGTAATTATTTATGTTATCTTCAGGGCAGTCTAAGAAAAACTGATCTACAACCCTTTCTAAAAGGACTTGAAAGCTATTCTGTAACAGATAATGCTACCAAAATTATTTCTGGAAAAGCACTCAAAATATACCCTAGATGAGTAAAACATGGGCTAAATAAGCTAACTAAGAATACATTTGAATATGCTAGGACAGACATAAAAATATTAGTTGCATAAATCAGGCATCAACTTATTAGTGAACGACAATACTTAACAACATAGTCAAGGTCAATAAGTAACAACATGGACTGAAAACATGCAATAGCCTAGTACAGATTTAACCCGACGAAATTTAAGATGGTCTACCCAGCTCAATTAACATAGCTTTCTGAGCCCACAAAGTCCAAACTTCCGTGGTTCATTTTAATGATGGGGGTGTATTCCTAAACCTAGGATAAAGTCTCCAAGAAAATATGGTGCCATAAAAAAATGAAAAAGAATAAAAGGAAGTGACGAGAACACTGGAAAAAGAAAATGTATGATCAAGAAGACATTACTGATTTTTAAATACCCCCCCCCAGGAGATTATAAAGTCTATCTACCTGATGAGAAAACAGCAGGAAGTTAATAGAATTGATACAGTAGGCTACAAAAACAGAGAGAAAGTACTTTACCAATTTATTTTACCCAAGAAAAAAGAACACAGCAGCAGAAGAAAACTTTTTTTAACATAAAAAATGAGAGAATTGTGGAACAAATAAAATCGTTAGATACCTTTCAATGTGGTAGATAATTTACAGGAGTAAAAAGGGATTGAATCCTGGATAATTCAAAAAGGTTTTTTGTTTTTTTATTTCTTAAAAACACAGAAAATCAAGTGGAGTCAGAATACTGATCAAGCAGTCAGTATTCTGACTAGTAAAAGCAGAAGGCTTTTAAGGAAGCTCAAACTGAGTAACATGACTTCTGCACAGCAAGCTGGGAAAGGAACCTAGCAGGTCAGATTTGACATTCTAGAGAACGTCCTACCATTGAGCAATTATGAAATGAGGTCTCCTTAGAAATTGTCTTCAATATTAGATAAGAAAAGTGACCACACAACATACATTCTGTAATAAGTAAGTAGAGGCCCAGCGCACGAAATTTGTGCACTTGCTGGGGGGAGTCGCCCAGCCTGACCTGTGCCCTCTCACAGTGCAGGAGCCCCGCGATTGATCGCCCTAAAGAGGTAGGCCCCACCCACCCATCTGGGGGCTCCTAGAAGGATTGTCCCAAAGAGGTAGGTCAGAGCTGGGGTCCCGCCTCCACGCTGTGCGGGGCGTGGGACCCCCAGGCCCGGTCGTGCCTCGGGTCCTGCCTCCACTGCGCACACGCAGCGTCAAGTCCCCGCCCACCTCTGTGCGCCCACTGCACATGCAGCTTCCTGGTGATGGATTATAACAGCGTGAGGGCATCACGGCATGAAGGCGTGACGACCACCTAGGCCACTGGTCGGCAAACTCATTAGTCAACAGAGCTAAATATCAACAGTACAACGACTGAAATTTCTTTTGAGAGCCAAATTTTTTAAACTTAAACTTCTAACGCCATTTCTTCAAAATAGACTCTCCCAGGCTGTGGTATTTTGTGGAAGAGCCACACTCAAGGGGCCAAAGAGCCACATGTGGCTCGTGAGCCGCATTCGCCGACCACTGACCTAGGCTATTATTAGTATAGATAGTTTAACAGATTTAAAATAAGTTGTCATTTACTATTTTTTTATAGAATAAATATAACTTTATAGACTTTATTTAATTTTGACCTAATTCAGGAATAATTTCAAAGTACTTTTATTATAATTATTGATAACAATCAATTGGTTATCTTCCTAACATGTTTTTAATTCTAACTTATTTTATTTCCTTAGGTAGACTAAGTTTCTTCAGAGTAATAATTACATAACTATTCATGTTCCTCCATAGCAACTAACATAGTGTTTCACATACAATTAACTTTAGATATATTTTTCATTATAATGGGCCAAAATATACAGTAAAATTAGGCAAAATTTAAAAAATTAGCATCAGCTGAACAGATGTGTAATATTATCTTTTAATTTAAAGACAGATCAGGTAAACACATCTGTATAGTTATGGGCAAAACTGTTACTATTTAATTATCACATTATAATGAAGTTTTTGTTTTTAACTTGGGCATCTTTTAAAATTTAAAGAACTTTTTTATTCACTAACAATCCTCAAAATTAAGCTCTGTTCTTCTGGGTTCCATGTATTATCATTGCCTGATTTAAAGAAAAATAATCATTTTATTGTAGTAATGAAAATGGAAGCGTTACATTCAAAATTCATTTACAAAATCATAAAATAAATACACTTAGCATTTAAAACAATTAGAAAGCACCAATGACACCAAACTTTTAGGCAGCAGGCTTCTTACAAGGGAGTAAACATTTTTTCTGGGTCCTAAAGAACTTAGGGCTGTAATCTTGGTGGCAACTGCCCACTAAGATGATAGCCAAACATTCTGGGTTCATGTGGTTTCTAGGCGCCAGCAACAAGTATTTGTAAGGCATAAAGTCTTGTTCGCAGTGCCAAAATTTAGGGCTGATGAAATGAGGGGACTGAAATAACTAAGGACAGGTCAAACCCAATAGGATGGCTATTACTTAAAAAAAACAAGAACAAAACCTCCCTTCCTCCTGCCACAAAAGAACAAGTGTTGATGGAAGCAGAGAAATTGGAACCCTTGTGCACTGCTGGTAGGAACTGTAAAATGACACGGCTGCTATGGAAAACTGTATGGCTGTTCCCCAAACATATTAAATGTAGAATTATCATGCGATCTAACAAGTCCCAATCTAGATATATACCTAGGAAAGCACAGATTTGACAGATACTTGTCATCCATGTTCACAGCAGTATTATTCACAGTAATCAGTGAATAAACAAAATGTGGTCTATATGTACAATGGAATATTATTCAGTCTTAAAAAAAGAAATTCTGACAAATGCTACAACATGGATGAATCTTGAAGGTGTGGTGACATTTTGCTAAGGGAGCCAGTCACAAAGGGACCAATGTTGTAGGGTTCCGATTATATAAGGTAACTGGAGTACAAACAAAACCAAAGAGACAGAAAATAGAACGATGGTTGCCACAGCCTTGGGGGAAGGGAAGATGAGTTATTTTTAATGGGTAAGGAGTTGTAGTTTGGGAAGATGAAAACGTTTTGGAGACCAACAGTGGTCATGGTTGCAATACAGAACCTACATCGTGGTTTAGGTATGAATTACTGAGCCAGGCTGCTTAGGTCAAATCCCAGCTCTGCTATTATTTAGCTAAGTGGCTGTCTGGCATATAAAAACTTCTTAGATAAGTGTTAGCTTTTATCATCATTAGAAGTGCGTTTAAAGGTTGATTTTATAAATGTCAAGATCTGACAAATATTTCATTCACTCTCCTACTACGAGTTATCTGTCCCTAATGCCCTCCTGTGTCACAAGATCCCATCAACTGTTCCCTCGCTCATAAGAAATTCCTGATTATTTGGAGAGGGGCTAGTTCTAGGGAACAGAGTCATGATAACTTATTCAAGTTACTAGGCTAGTTCAGCACAGGTACAGAAAAGAATATTGTAATTCTAAGGCAGTGGTCGGCAAACTCATTAGTCAACAGAGCCAAATATCAACAGTACAATGATTGAAATTTCTTTTGAGAGCCAAGTTTTTTAAACTAAACTTCTAACGCCACTTCTTCAAAATAGACTCGCCCAGGCCGTGGTATTTTGTGGCAGAGCCACACTCAAGGGGCCAAAGAGCCGCAGTTTGCCAACCACTGTTCTAAGGTATTGTGTTTCTCATGCTGTAATTGTCTTACCTGGAGAATATTTATCTAAACTTTGGGTTCTGTAATCTTTTATTTCCACAAGTTTCTGTCTTTCTAGCCTACTTATGTCCAACTCTAGAGCAATTTTCAATCCAGAAATCATTGACAGTGTTTTCTTCAGACATTCCTTCTCATTTGCTTCCTTGGATGGTTAATTCTCAATCCTCACACTTTCTGGCCTCTCTGGGCCATGTGATGTATCTTTCTTTCTTTTGTGACAGTGCACCTACTGACTCTTCTTGCTTTTCATCTGCTTCTTCCCTACCTCCAATGTTGGTTCTACCTTTGACTGCAAAACACAGACATCCACCCATAGCGGTTAACCAGTTTTTTACCCTTTTTCTTTAATCAGACCTAGCTGGGGAACACATGACATCTCATGGTTCCATCAATCATTTCCTCTTTGATTACTTCCATTTCCCTCTTTTGAGCTAATCCCATAATTACAGCAGTAGTATGACCACTTCATAATTTCAGCTATCTGCCATCTCTCAAAAACTGTGCCGATGACTGTCTCTACATTAATTCCCATGAAACACAGGAGGTATTTATATATCCACTTTCTTACTGAAGAACTTACAATGGCTCCTACACAATACTGAAATCAATCTTAGTCCCTCCCAGAAGCCAAACAAACCACATTAACCTAAAAGCTTTTCTTATTCTCTGATGTCTATTATACCAATGATATGTTAGCCTCTCCTCATCGACAGTCACAAGTAACCACCTGGCAAAGTTTTGGCAATCCACTACATATTTTGTTGCATAGCTAACAATTTATATGTACAAGTATTTTTTGTCCATCAAGACAGCAACTGCCCTAAAGAGAAATTATTATTTTTCTTTCTTTCTTTTTTTTTTTAATCCTCACCCGAGGATATTTTCCCATTGATTTTTAGAGAAAGTGGAAGAGAGAGGGAAAGACAGAGGGAAATGGCGATGTGAGAGAAACACATCAACTGGTTGCCTCCTACATGAGCCCGGACCAGGGCCTGGGCCAAGGAGGAGCCTGCAACCAAGGTACGTGCCCTTGACTGGAATCAAACCTGGGACGCTTCGGTCTGCAGGCCAACGCTCTCTCCACTAAGCCGAACTAGCTAGGGCTAGAAATTATTTCTAAAATCTCTTTTATGTTCTACAAATATTAGAGGGCACAGATTTAAGAATTTATGTTAAGAAACATTTAAATCAACCAGAATTGAAAGAGATATGTTACTGAAGCAGAGAGGAAGAAAACATAAGGAAAATTCGACTGAAAAGGCAGAAAAGTGAAATCTAGAGTATAAAGGCAACCTGGCCAGCTACAGAAGTAGAAAAAAACTATTTCCTTACTAGCACTATTAAAAGTATTATTTATTTAATATTCACCAGGGCTAATGTCCCATCTTTTCTTCCCTAATGGTAAGACAGTCTTAATATTTATAACTTCAAGGGGGCTTTATAATCCAAATTTTGGCCTGAGAAAAACAGATATTACATAATGCTACCCACCGAGCTATAAATTCATCTAAGACTGTTTTCTTTGTTAATAAGGGATAAATTATTTCTTAAAACGATATAATACATAATTATGTAATATAGAAATAATTTTACATATATGAATGAATATGTATATACAGGCAGTCCTCGGGTTACGTTGGACTGGACGTACGTTGTTTCATGGTTATGTCACCATCTCCCATTTATTTATGAAAAAAAAAAAAAGTTCCATCATTTAGAGGTATGTACACATGTGCTTTATGTTTTTTATTATTTATTTACCACAAATAAAGGTCATACTGTTTCACTTCATTGCTGCTGTGTATGTACTCCATGTGAGTGACGCAGGTGCTTATGTAGGTGGATTCTGACTTACAGTGAAAATCGCATTACGTCGCACTGTAGGAATGGATCTCAGACGTAACCTGAGGACCTACTGTATGTGGATGGGTCCTAGTTCATTAAAACTGGATATTTTTATAGGGAAATATAATTAAAACTCATATTTGAGTCAGAAAATTAAGTGTTTTTCATAAAAAAGAAAAATGTTTTTATTTTTTATTGTAACATTATATATTTGAGTAAATATATTTATTTAACTTGTTATGGAAAAAAATGCTATAATCCTTAGTATAGCAGGTTCTCATAAAACAATGCTAAAACTGGTTCATTAAAATTTGACAAAATGTTTGATAAAAAAAAAATAAAACAAACAATTAAGACTAAAACAATGCTGACAAGAAAATCAGAAGATAAGAAATACCAGATTAGATCTTGCAGTGTAGTATATTTCTTCTGAACTGTCCAAAAAATCATCATTGTCGGGCTGTTTAGCAGAGACCAAGAAACCCAAGTTATTTACACTTACACTAAAAGCCACAAATTCACAAAGGGAAACTTTCTTAACTGAAGTCCTGCTAACATAATTTTGTTAAGGCAAATGCAAAGTCAAATCATATTAAAAGGTTTCTACAAAAGCAACACTGCAATCAATTTGCTCTATAATGCAGTTACTAAATTAGTGCAGAACTTATAAATACATGCAATGACAACTTAAAAAGAGAAAGAGCAAACAAACTGCCTTAACAAAATACAATTAGCACTAATAAACATCATGACTACTTTTTCTTCTTAACCTTTTCCATCTTCTACATAAATGTCAGGCTTCAGTATTTAATATGATCATTTTAAGAATTTTTTTTTTAACATTCCTTTCTTCCATGCTGGTACACTGAATTAAAATAACTCCAAAAGTTAAAGGTTAAATACTCCCTCTGTGTGCTTTTAGTCAAGTGGGTTAACTTAAATGTAAGAAGGAAGTTTCCACTTCAACCCTTAGTACTTATTAACAGTTACTTTCTCCTCGTTATTAAAAAGGAAGAAAAAAGTAACATAAGCTGGAGCTCTGGTAAAGTAATTATTTAGGATTAATTCTGTTTATTTTTTAAGGCTCATGTTTTATTCTTCCATAGAATAGTAACATCTCAAATACTTGCAAAGCATTTTGCTTCTAAGACTACATCTAATGTATCATGTATCTGGAAAGGAGTGTAAAACATTAACAAAAAGAATCATGAAAAGGAAGTTCATACAGTTAGCAAGCCTTAAATGAATGACAAACTTGATCTACTATGTATGCCTACTCTCTCCTGAGCTTTAGTACTCCAAACAGATGTGATGCTACTCTGATGTTTAAAAAACTGGCTCACACTCAAAAGACTGTCCAAAAATTTAGTGAGAAGATGGGCTTTTATTGACCAAACATTTTAGTTTAATACTACAGCATTTAGCCTAATAAATACATACACAAAAGCTACTCAAAATGAGAAACAAAAATGAAAAAAATTAAAGAGCCAGCATTAAAAACACTGATTTAGAGACTGGTAAAACCAGTAAGTTTCTCCTAAATAATTTTGAAAATATTTAATCTCAGCAACACAGATTTATTTATTCTGAATTTCAGAATGACTTACCTTTTATTTCCCCAAATGCTTTAGAAAATATTAATAACTAACTTTTTAATCAGTTCCAATGTATCATAAAGACCAATTAAAACATTTACTTTTAGTGTTAACATTCCAAGACTACACTACTTACAAGTTCATGATGTGGTTCTGTCTCTTTCCTTAACGGTGGATCAAATTTTACTTGGCCAACTAAAAAAGAGAAAGAGTAAAGCCATGATATGTTTCTTTATTCTTAATGATACACTAATTTTAAAAGTTACTCCATGGCAAAACACACTTAAATTTACTATCTACCATACCTTAATCACAATCCAAAAATTTAAATAAAGAATATATTAGCTGGAAAAAGACCAAGAAAGTCTAAGCAGTTAAAGCTTACTCTGTTAATAGTAGGCCTTTTCCAAAAGGAGGGCAATATCAGCAAAACTGGGGTACATGTCTCTAGTTTCAAATAGCATATAGATGCCTCTGCAGTTAGGGACTGAGAACTCACTGACATAAATTAGTAAAACATGATTCAGAAATAACTGTACTTTGCAAAAAGGGCCTGAAAATGTAATTTTAAAATAGAATCAGATAACAAGATAAAAAGTACTTTAAATTAGATTTTCAATAGTACTCAATACGTTTTCTAAATCAACTACAAAGACATCTCCAATCACCTTTTGTACTATAATTAAAGACATGACAAAGAAATCCTGCAATTAATTTTGTATATTAAAAAATAATGGGGAATAATCATATACTAAAGTTATCATTTTTAGACCAAATGCTTTGGGGGGAAATTAGCAAATTTAAATCCTGTGGCTTCACAGGAGCTTTAGGGTAATTTTATATGGTCACACAAACTAATCATTGACAAAATACCAAACCCCAGTCCTGGATTTTTTTCACAATGCATTATGCTTTCTTTCAAGAGTTTCCTCCTTTTCAGAGCATTTCCAGATAGCACCAGCACAAACTTTGCCTAAGAACTTAATATACAGTGCATGGTCCAGCCAAATTTTCTAAGTAAGGTTCACAAAAGACTTCCAGTTTGTAGGCCACACCGGTGTTCTGTGGTGGTTTCTGAAATGGAGTGTTTGTAAAAGACCACTGGGCTGGAAGCTCAGATCTAGGACTTGCTGTTAACTTAGTGCATGACTCCATTCCACAGGCAAATCTACTCAGCTCTGCATTTCTTTTTTGTTTTTTATTAAATGATAATGGAGCCTGCGTCTACTTAACTCACTTAGCTTTTAAGATAAAGAGATGGATTCATCTTGATTAAAGGATAACATGTATTATTGTTATTGTTCCTAACCTAGCCAAAAAGTGGGAATAGTTTCTTAAATGCAGTTATCTTAAGCTACCACATTACCTGATTTCCCTAAATGACCTTCCCTAAGGTCATTCTGGAGTTCAGGTCCCTAAAGGATAAATCTTCAGCTCACAGAGAAGTGTTATCACAAGCCTGATTGCCCTAAATTAGCATTCTAAGTCATAGGGAATTGATGCTTCCAAGAAGAAGAAAAAAGTTCAGGCATAATTATTCCTGAGATTCCTGTGGGCAGTTTATCATTGCTAAGTACTGGGTCCCTAGAGACTGGTCATCCCAGGGAGCCCATACTTGGCTGTCCATGAGAATTACATGGAGAGCTATTTTAAAAGGTAGAATCTTGGGTTGACCCAAGACCTATTGAGTCAGGATCTGTGGAAAAGTGGGGCTTCAGAATCCATTTTTATTTTTTATTATTATTACTTTTTAAAATATATTTTGATTGATTTCTAAGAGGAAGGGAGAGAGATACAGAAACATCAATGATGAGAATCATTGCTGGGCTGCCTCCTGCACGCCCCCTCCTGGGGATCGAGCCCACAACCAGGGCATGTGCCCTTGACCTCAACCACTGAACACCACCAGCCGGGCTAAGAATCCATTTTCAAAGGCTCTCAGGTTATTCAGATATGAGGCCAGTTTGCAGATTTCTATCTCTTCTTGACACTCTAAGTGTGGCCCTTGCACCATCAGCATCTACATAACCTGGGAGGTTGTTAGAAGTAAAGAATCCCAGATCTGCTGAATCAGAAATTGCATTTTGACAAGCTCTCTAGGTGACTTATACACACACCAGAGGCCCGGTGCACGAAATTCATGCATGGGTAGGATCCCTAAGCCTGGCCGGTGATTAGGGCTGATCAAGTTCCCCCCCATCCCCTCCTCCTTCCCTAGCAACCCGCAACCGCTGGCACCCACCCGGTTCCCTGTCCCAGCCCAGGGCCCAGCCAGGGGGAGGACTGGGGGAAGGGACCTGGGAGGTTGGCCTCTGGCTCCAAGGAGGGAGCTGGCGGGGCCTGCCGGCCGGGGGGAAGACCAGGAGGGTTGGCTGGCAGGCCCCATCGGCGATTGGGACCTGCAGGCTGGGGGCAGCTCCTGTGTTGCGCGTCTGCCCCCTGGTGGTCAGTGACATTATAGCGACCGGCTGTTCCATCGTAATGGTCACTTAGGCTTTTATATATATAGATAAAAGTTTAAGAACACTGACTTGATGTATTCCCTCCTGCCTATTCTAGGAACTTTATTCCTCTTCACAAACAATAACAACACACCTCCCCCGCCACTTCCAAAAATTCCTTAGAAACAAGGAGAATAAAATCCTACTGCCTTAAAAAACTCTTACCTTTAAAAGGTCTAGTAAAAAGAACTACTTGGAAGAAAATAAAGCACAAGTACTGTAACAAAACCACAACTTGAAATCTTCTTTGTTAATGTTAAATTATGAACTGTGTATAGTACATACTCACAGTTGATCTCCGAGCGTGTTTTTTCTTCTCTCACGTTTCTACTTGTTGAATGAATTCTATGTGGCACAGCAACAAGAGGCTAGGAAACAACAAAATTAATGACATGTGGCATTAGATAATCAAGTCACAATCTGGTCCACAAAATTCACCAAATATAAAATAAACACTTCATTTTACGTAAAAATAGGAATGAAATACAACCACTTTGTCAATATTAAAAAAAAGGCAACCACAAAATGGAATTCTTCGGTCATCACCTGGATATAGTCTCAAGATTAGAAATATGTTTTATCTGCAGTAGGTTCCCAGTAAATGTTCTGAGTTCAATATAAATAAATATTAAAAGTTCAATATTTCAATAGCTATCCAAATGCTGCAGCTAGCTTTCCCTGTTGCAGAGAAAAACTGTAATTTAAAAAATCTACCTCAACTTCTTTTTCAAAAAGGGTAAGATAAATGAAATGAAATAATGCTAAAAATGTTAATGATTTATGGTCCCATTACTTAGTAAACACAATTTTCTCCCTTTATGTTTTTTCTTACACGAGCAGCCCTCCATTTTCTTTCCTTTTACTTTTAAAATCTTTCTATGTTATTGCCACCGTCAGAGAAATATTCTGGGGGATGGGTGGAGGGAGGATGAGTTCTCCTGACTGTTAATTCACATCACTTCTTTTAGAGTCTGTCTGGTGGCCACTCAATAAGCAGATTACTTGATAATTAACATCTGTCTATACATATCTGTTGTATATACTAGTTAGTAAAAACAGTTCCTACCTCAGGATCATCATCATCAAAATCATGGTAAGTGGAATGATCAGGATTATTCACTTTATCCAATAGTTCTATTGCCAAAGACCGTGTCAAAGGTTGTGTGACAAATGGATGCTATACAAATAAAGTAATACAGTACAGAACACTTATTAGAAACTTGATTGAATGACATTTTATTTTTTGAAAACAAGACGCAATTTGGGGTAAAGATAATACCTGTAATAACTTTTCAGCTGTTGGTCTTTTTTTTGGATTTTTGGTAAGTGCCATTTTCACAAAATGATGAAAACTATTTGACCTAAGAAATTTTAAAATGAGTGTTTTAAATTTCAATTATTTTTTCCTCAAGAATGATTATAAAAGTAAATAACACAAAGATACTCACCACTTCACTTTATCCTTTAGTTTAGGAGGCTGAAAATTGCTTTTTGTCATTAGAAATAATGCTCTGAAAAATCAACAACAAACCATTACACAGCATTTTAAGATTTCATATTAATATATAATGTAAATTCTATTACTCTTATTCACAAATAAGGTGAAGCATAAAATGCAAGAATAAGCATATTATTTATTCATGACATAATAAATAATACTGGAGTGGAGAACCCCTTCATTAAAACCATGGATTCTTCAACCATGATGTACTGACCTCATTGGGTGTAAGTCAAACATAGGAGGCTGGAGCTCAGCAAGTTCTATGGCGGTGATCCCCACTGCCCAGAGGTCACAGAGCTGATTGTACCCCCCTTTCCTCTCAACAGCTGCGACTTCTGGAGCCATCCTGAAGGAAGTATTCCAGAAAAGAAAACTTTTTGTTTATTGTATTTTCCTTCATATTCCCACCAGAGGCACATGGAACCATCACTATCTAAGCTGAGATCTACATGCCTTGATATCTGAAAAAAGTAAGTATGCAGTATTTAAAAGGCCCATTTCTCCTCAGATCTCATCAGCTCATAAGACCCCGCATCCCAAACCCCTATGGATGATTTGTTACTTTACTCCCTATTAAGGTCCGTAAAACTGTACTATGACGGAACAACACATCCCAAATCTCTCCTCCTCCACACACCAAAATTTCAGAGAAATAACGTCTTGCAATATTCTGTAATTTTAAGTTTTACCTCCTTACAACAATAAACTACAATCTGGCCTCTGACTGTTTACACTTGACCAAAACTATTTACTGGGGCACCAAAAATCTCCATTTAACACTTAACTCATATTTACTTGTCATTTTTTCAGTTTTATTATAATGATGGGGAAGTTATACAAGTGTCTAGTTTTAAAAAAATATTTATCCATAGACAAGTTGTCTGAACTATTATGTTTTGTTTCTTTTAATTTTCTTATAGTCTAATTTATCTGTATAAATTTCTATGTGACAAATTTAAATAATTACATTAATTTTCAAATATTAAAATTTCCAAATCCTAAACAAGTTTTGAAAATAACTGAGATAGACATATTAACTCTTTTAAAATATATATATATTTTTTTATTGAGTTTTTATAGAGAGGAAGGGAGAGGGACAGAGAGCCAGAAACATTGATAAGAGAGAAACATCAATCAGCTGCCCCCTGCACTCCCCCCTCTCCATGGGGATGTGCCGGCAGCCAAGGTACATGTCCTTGACCAGAATTGAAGCCGGGACCCTTCAGTCTGCAGGCCCTTCTATCCACTGAGCCAAACCGGTCAGGGCAACATCTTAACTCTTACATATCAAAATAGTGATTTAAATAAGTAGCCTTACATATGTACATTTGTCTTCTTGGTAAGATTTCAGGAAAGTTAAGTAAGTCAGTGAAGATAGAAAAAAACAAAAACAAAAAAATCCCCCACTTTCAAACACTTGGTCTTAAAATCTTGTTAATCTTAAAGTAGCTCTATGAATATTCAAATTATTATAAGAAAAGTGAACATTAAAGTATGTCAGTTATTACTTCATTGATGGCTACATTACAGCTAGCTGGTTCTTAGCCCCTAAGTAACCGAGAAAGGCTGACAAATTAGGGTTATAAACTTATAAAAGTTGGGTTGAGGTTGGGAAACATATGTATTAGAAAATGTGAAGTCTAAGTAATGAGGCTAGTCTCCTAGATTCCTCCTTTCTGCCTTCAGGGCTCAGCAGTTGCTCCTTCCTCATTCCAACTGGATAAAGACCATCCAAGAGAAATGGAAGGGAGGCTTCAGACCCAGAGGTAGCAGAAACAAAGAGCAGGGGTTGGGGGCAGCTGAAGTCTGTTTAGAGCTGTGATGGGAACGTCCATCCCCGCGGGCAGTGTAACGCCCGTGAAATCATTTGGTCTGGCCCTGCCAATGGCATTTAGGGGTGAGTTAATTAAATGTCTGACCAAATAAACCAGGCAAATTTTTAAGTTGATGATTTCGGATGGCCTGTGAATGACGTTATAAATATCCAAACGGCACAAAAATATACACGGCACAAAAAGGTTCCCCACCCTTGGTCTAGATCTAGAACAATTTGTCTCCCCGCTCCCCTCCCAGTTTCCCGCACTTGCTCAGTTCTCAGTAAACACCAGGCTTACATGGTGCCTCCATGCATACAGAGCTGTGAATCAGTTTTTAGTGCCTTGCTCTTCAATGTGAATCAGAAGATAAGGATTACAAGATAAGGAAGCCTCCATCATTAAAGTATGACACTAAGAAGTTGAGAAAATCTTATAGAAAGTAGAACAAAAAATATTTTTTCAAGTAGTAGAAAATTTAAGAAAGTTAATGGATTAGTCTAAGTGGCCCAAGACATAACAAATGAGATCCAGAAAGAGAGAGCAGGATAAAGTATAACAAAGAAATTGTCAAAGAAGTAATCCAAGAATATTTCCCAGAACTGAAAGGCATGAATCTCGATTAAAAAGTACAACAAATAATGTTGTACAACAATGTTGTCTCTTGAAATGCCAAGTACAACAAATATAAGTAAAAACGACAGAAAACCCAAAACTTTCTGTGATATATCATCATGGAATATCAAACCACTAGAAATGATTCTAGGGGGAGTGGTTACATTCAAAGACCATGCATCATCATGGCATCACACTTCCATCAGCATCAGAGAAAAGGAGCCTCTAGAGCAGTGGTTCTCAACCTTTCTAATGCCGTGACCCTTTAATACAGTTCCTCATGTTGTGGTGACCCCCAACCATAAAATTATTTTCGTTGCTACTTCATAATTAATTTTGCTACTGTTATGAATCGTAATGTAAATGTCTGTGTTTTCCGATGGTCTTAGGCTCTACAGCAGTGGTTCTCAACCTGTGGGGTCACAAAATTACAGTTATGAAGTAGCAACGAAAATAATTTTATGGTTGGGGGTCACCACAACATGAGGAACTGTATTAAAGGGTCAAGGCATTAAAAAAGTTGAGAATCACTGCTCTAGAGCAGTATTTCAAAAATCTTAATCTAAAATTCTAAATTAACCCAAATTGTAAGACAGGTATGAAACCAAACATGCAGTCTCAAAAATTTTACTCCTCAAATTTCTCGAGAAGTTAGTAAAACATGTGTGAGGGAGTAATTAATGAAAGAGGAAGATTTGGATTCCAAGAAATGAATTTCCAAGCTGATGATGAAAAATTCCCAGGGAGAGAAGCTATGCAAAAAGACCTAGAAAATGAGCAATTCAGATTGGAATAGGAGGGAAGAGGACTCCAAAAAAAGATTATTATAAGAAAAAAGACTAATTAAAACAAATTAAACAAAGCAAAAACAAACAAAAATCAGGACAAATAATTTGATAGGCTTTATGATGTGGAAAATTGTATAGAGGCATGTTATAGACTGCAAAATGTGAAAAGGTATAGAAGTCTCGGCCAGGGATTAAAAAAAAACACTAAGCAAATTAAAAATGAATAAATTATTCAATATAGAAAAAACATTTCAAGGTAGCACATATAATAATATAACAATTGACTCAGCAAGTACACTGCAAGGATAAGGCTAGATGATGAATGAAGAGAGCTAAAATCTTCACCTATCGTAAGAGAGTCTATAAACAATAACAGATAATACTAGAGAAGGCAGAATATACAACTAGATTAAGTTTTTGTAAGCCCTTTGGGACTACTTAACTTCTAAAATATACATCCACTTGATAAAAAGAAAAATTGATACAAAAAATGGTATATATCATCTCCTAAATCTGAAAATGAGTCACCCAGGTTAGTGCCATCCCACTGCTGATGACTACGAGGGCATCAGGGGAGTCCTGGCACTTAAGCTGAAGAAATGTTAAGAATTCTGAGGTGTTGTTACTTTACAGTAATGGTGTGGACAAGAAAGCTCTACACATGTCTACCACCACTATATTCACAATGACTAAGAGCGTATCTAGCACATAGTAAATGGTCGAAACCATTTATTGACTAAATTAATAAAATTTTTGTATAGAATGGTTAAAGAATACTAGCAGACAAATATGGCTAGAAAGAGGGATCTGTGAAGGCAACTGGAAGCATTTAAGATTAATGAGGCAGAGAGATGTCACACTGTGGAACACTCTAACTGCCAAGAAATATGTATTTGATCTTGTGTGCAAGCAAGATATGTCAAAAAGGCTTGAGCAAAGGAGTACTGTGAATAATGTAATGTTGGAAGACTAGTCAAAATATGGACTGGAAATGGGGGTAGGGAAAGACATATGAAAACATCTGTGAAAATACATGAAAGGTAGAACAAGGGTTCAGTTTTTCCAGGAGAGTTGGAAAAAGTTCCCTAAAAACATTAATCGTTAAAGTCTTTTTCACCTTAATGAAATTAACATGGTAGAATATTCTTTGGCTGTGTAATCCAGCCACAAGCATATATGCCTAAATTACTTAACTTGTTAATGAACTTCTTAATGTTTTCATCCTAAAGTGTTTTACTATTTTGTCTATTTTTTAAGTGCTGAATTTAATAATGAAAAAATACACACCAAAAAGTTAACTGTCAATGAAAATACAATTACCAATATGGTGTACCGATGAAAGACTTCCGTTTGGCAATGGTAGCTGTTATCTGTGCAGATACTCCAAAATCAGCTATTAAAAAAATGAGAGACATTTAGAAAACTGAAAGTAATATTTAAGGCAACATGAGAAGAATCTTTAATTATTATTTTCATTAAACTATCTTTAATTACTTCCATTAAGCTCATTTGCAGAAATAGGAGATATTCTCTAATACTACATTAAAAATTTTAACTGTAATGGATGAGCATTAAAATATTACAAAGTAGTCAGCGTATACCATAGCCAAATAGATTCTCATATATCCCCACATGAATCAAATGACAACAGACATCAAGACCAAATAATTTTTATGAAAGAGGGCAGAGATCATCTAAACAGGAGAACAGAAATTTACTAGTTTTGGAATAAATTTGCTGACAAAATTTTAATTTACTTACCCAATTTCACATGACCATTATCCGTTAACAGAATGTTAGCTCCCTTCAAAGTGAGAACATTGTAGTTAAATTAGGAAACATTTTATCAGACAGCACATATAATAACTGTACTTATTAGTTATTATATTCACAGAAAAATTTACTATTTACTTTTTAAGTAATTTGCCTATGCTTATAAAATGTTCTGCCTTGCAAAAGCTGCTATTAACATAATATGAATGTAACTATGAAAGTGATATATTAGTTTTCATCTAAATGTTATTTTCTTACTGATCAAACACTGTCACGGCACTTAAATGTCACCTTATCCTGGCATTTTCAATTCTTGTATTATATTTTGGACTTGATTGCTATATCCTGTTAAAAAATAAAAACAAATCTCCAATCCATCAGTTGAACCAGTGCTGGGGTGTAAGACTGAACCTTGCTGCTTAGCATGTGAGGCTGTCTATCCTTAATATGTCTGTCCAGAGTTTAGGACCATTCAGGATACAATTAGCCACCGGCCCACAAAATTAAAATGCCACCTATCTCCATGATTGTGAGATAATAGAAAACAGATATTGGTCTGTGCCTCCAGTTCCTGGACAAAGCTCCTGAAACCCTTATAATTTCTTCAGTGATAAAAGCACTAGGAGCATCTTCTGTTCCAATATTTGGTCTTTTGCCCCAGTTCTTGACACAGCACATCTGAAACTTTGCATAATTTCCTGGGTGAGGGCTGGCCACTGGAAGACCAAGCCATGATTGCGAGCTTGAATTTTCAGCCTCACCCTGTCCCCTGAAGGGAGCAGTGCTAAAGATGGAGTGAACGACGGATCATGCCTATGTGAGGAAGCCTCCATAAAATCCCAGTCGTACAGTCTGGAGGGCTCCTGAGTTGGTGAACACGAGTAGGTACTGAGATAGTGGTGTGCCCTGGAAAGTGCATGGAAACTCTGTGCCTCTTCCCAGACCTTGCCCTATGCATCCCCTCGGTGGATATTCATCAGTATCCTTTCTTGTTGTTAATTTTCCTTTTTTTTTTTTAGAGAGTGGGGGGGGGGTGGAGAGACAGATAGAGACAGAAATATCGATGTGAGACACATCAATTGGTTGCTTCCTGCATGTGCCCCAATTGGGGCTGGGGATCAAACCTGTAACCCAAGTACATGCCCTTGACTGGGAATCGAACCTGTGACCCTTTGGTGCATGGGCCGACACTGAGCAACACTGGCCAGGGCTATCATATCCTTTAATTAAACTGGTAAACATTAATTATTTCTCTGAATTCTATGAGCTGCTTTAGCAAATTAACAGAACCCAAGGATGGGATCTATGGAATCTCCAATCCATAGCTGGTTGGTCAGAAGCACAGATAACCTGAGCTTGGGATCAGGATCTGAAGTGTGTGTGAGTGTTGGGAAGGGGCGGGGGAGGGGGGAGCGTAAAGGGGTGAGGGGAAGTCTTGTGGGACTGAGCCCCAAATTGAGTTAGATTGTAGGGCATCCAGCTGGTGTCACAGAGAATTGCTTGTTGTAAAAAACCTCCACGTTTGGTGGCCAGAAGTGAAGTGTTCTGTGTCAGTTGTAAAGGAGACTCACAGTAAAGACACAGTAGGGAAGAACTGGGTTTTTCACTATATGGAAAGAAAAAAAACCTGTTTTTTTTCCATTACAATGATTTAGTAGCATTTTAGCTACTTTTGCTTCTTGACTTACGTTCAAAGATATTAACCACTTTATTTTCAATAAGCTCAACCTTCTGAAGGAGGAAGAAATACATACCGTCTCCAAAAGGTACCACAGGCTTTTATTTATTTATTTTTGTCTTTTCTGCAACTTTTAAATGAGCAAGCAAAAGTGAGCTGCCTCTTTATTCCAGGGTGCCATCAATTATGTAATTATAACCTCATGGGGGAAAAATACTAGGAAACCCCTTCCTGCCCCAAACAGAGGGGAAATAACAGAAGACTGCACATTAACCCACAACTGTACACTTCAAAAGGGTGAATTTTATGGCAGGTGAATTGTATCTCAATGAAGTTGCTATAAAAAATAAAATCTTTAAAAGCAATACTCAATTTTATTATAATAACATATTTCAGATAACAAATTCATCCAATAGAAAAATCCAGACAATTTTGGTTAACAGTTTGATCAGAGGATTTAAAAATGAAGAGAGGGACAATAGGTTAAACATATAATGTGTATGTACCTTTATATCTCTGTGCATTTTTCCTTTACTGTGAAGATAGTATAGTCCCTGGAGTTTCAAAAACAAAAAACACAAAAAGTAACAAGATTTTACTATGGAGCTCTTTGAGGTTTAAAATGATCCATTGAGTAGTAGTCTCCATTTTTTATTTACTTATTACGGAAAGTCCTATGGTAATCAATTTATTTTATTATCTTAACAAACAAAAGAATCAAGAAAATGAAAAAGGCAAAGTTCAGTTGGAACCATTCATTTTCCTAAGTAATTTTCACTAAACTCTGCAAATAATTTGAAACAACTTAAAAAGTATCTCTGCAATTAGGATCAGAATGAGTTTCAATTACCACAAGAATGCTTAATTTTCAACCCTTTCTTTAGTATTAAGAGGAATATAAAAACATAAAGTAATAAATCCATAGCACTTAAAACTTAGGATTTCAAATGATCACACTGAGGCTTTAAAGTACTGATATGCAGGTGTAACTTGGGTTTATTACAAGAATAATTAAAAATGTGTTAATATTCAAGAGTTTACCAAACTAGAAAATTTAATCCTACTTTACTTAACAGGCAATAATACACAATATTTAAACATTAACTTCAATGAAGAATGTTACTTTTTAATTAGCATTGGATTTACCTGTAGTGTTTCTCGGCTAACATATGCAATTTGCAATTCTGACAGAGGTCCCGTTACTGTCAGAGAAGAAAATGAACATTAATAAAATTAGGCAAAGCATGTTTTTCAAAACTGACAATGTTTTACAAGTTCCACTAAGCAACAGGTTTAACATTTAATAACTCTAAAATGTAAGCTCCATGAGGGCAGGATTTTAAATAATCTGATTGATTCATTGTTGTGTCCCAAGTACAGAACAGTGCCTAGCATGAAAAAGTTGTGCAATAAATGTTTATATAACGAATAAAAACCTGACATAGTCTCTGAAATTAGTTATAATTTTATAGCTCACTAACCAATATTACTTCTTAAATATTATAAGAAAGAAAGCATGGCCAAGAGGTTTAACTAATTTTACAAAAAGCTTTTTAAAAACTGATATGTTACATATATATTATGGCTCATTTAAAGTCAACATTTTCCGCCAACATTTTTAACTTTATAGTTTTAAAATTAATGTAATTTCACTATAAAACATTTCAATCAACAGAGAAGTTTGGAAAGTATAGGCCTCTTCCTTATTCTAACTGTTACCGATAGTTTGGCCTATAGATTACCATGCAATTTTACGCAGAGACATTTCATATAATATATGTATGCATCATACACAAAAGCATAAATGGAATCATATTACATATACAGTTCTGGAACCTGCCCTTTTCATTTATCATAGCCACCTTTCTGCATCAATAAGTACAGCTTAATCATATTGTAATATTTGAACAATATTTATCCTTGTGCATCTATCCACTATGGAAGATATTTCAATAGTTTTCTCTTTTTTACTAGTCATCATTTTAGAGTAAAGAAATTCGTTGGGAGAGACTATGCTGAAAATCAAATTCCAATGATAGGAATCTCTGCTAATGACTTTATACCAACATATAGTGAAGTGAAACAAAATCAGTATTCTATTCAAATAGTCTTTTAACATTTCCTTTATTACAATCAGCCCCTAAAATTACATAAGCGGCCTCAAACTAGATATATGAGCCTCAAGTTCTATATATGAAAAACTGAGAAAATTTTTTCAAAATATTTTCTTGGGAAAATTGACATTCATCATGAATTACTGACATAATTTTATTTTACATTTATCAAAAAGCACACCTCCAGCAAAAGTATAAAAGCTACTCTACAGTTTGTGACAGTAACCCATTAACGAAACTAGAACAGAAAAAAAAGACAGTAAAAATTGTTTATTTACTTTAAAAGTCTCTCTTATATACTACTCCATTGAAATCCCAATGAAAAATGTTGTAATAATTTTTTAATCCTCATTATCTAGCATCTAAGACAATATTTAATTGCTGCTTCTTGAATACATGAGAGCAAAAACTACTATCTTTGCATTAATACTATTCACTTATCAACTGGATATTCTTTTGGCTTAATATTAGCCATCAAGGCCTTTGCATGTCCTCTATAAGTCTGAGTTTGAAATTTCAAGAACTAACTATATATAACAATCCTTCTATAGAATTAGTTAATAATTCAACTGCCTATAATTTTCCAACTTATAAAGCAAATGCTCCTTTCATCCATATATATCTGAAATATCTTTATGTATCCAAATACCATAATGACAAAACTTACTTTGCTCAAAACATTTATATTTTAATACAGTACAGTTACTTTTATTAAGAAATTCTATTTAATCTCCATAAAATATAACTTTGGTTTTACCATGATAAATATCCTGTAAAGAGCCACCTCCACAAAACTCCATGCATATCCAAAGTTTATCTCGCCTATAAAGAGAAAAACAGCATGTACCACAGTTTCATGATTAAAATGATTTGTGCAAACAAATATTTTAAAGTTGTATTCTATAATGTTGAAAAACCATATAAATACAATGTGCTAAGAAAAAAAAAAACTAATTTCTATGAGCAAATGAATTATCCAAGATTTTAATCCTTAAAATATACCAGTTGTAGGATATAAAGATGGCATAATGATGACCCATCCAGAAGAGAAAAAATTTCCCTTTAGTTAAAGACTTCCCTCCCCCAGTTTACCCGTCTACCCGATGACAGTATTATAAAAGTTCAATGCTAATTTGAAGGCTCATACCAAAATTATGTGGAAAATTCATTACAGAAGGGCAATACATCTCTAATTACTTTCACAGCACTCTCATCAACAAAACAGATAAAATGTAAACTTTATCCTATATCTAGACTCAACAAAGATCTTTCCAAAATAATGTTAAATTTTATCACTCACTTATCTTTAGATAGCATTTCTCTCTCACACTTACATTGTAAGACAGCATAATCATATAGTCATAGGAGAGATCATTTGCAAATATTTAATAGATTATCCTTTGTTCATTCCTCCATTATTTCATCACAAAATGTATGAAGAAATGCATTATTCTTGGGGCAGAGACGGAATAGAAAGTCTCTGAACTCAGCAAGCTAAGTTTAACGCAGAAGAAAGACTCTGGCCTTAATAATACGTCTGTTTCTCACCAATGCACTCACAATGCACAGAAGAATATCTGGCAAATGAATATTTGTTCCATACGTGAACAAATGAGTGGCTGAAAGAATAAACAGATTAGAAAAAGTGTCAGCAAACTATGGCCAATAGGCCAAATCTAGCCTGCTGCCTGATTTTATATAGTCCAGGAACTAAAAATGTTTTGTTTTGTTTTTTAATTTTTAAATGGTTGGGAGGTCTGGGGGAGAACTTTCTAAAACTTCTCCCGATTGAATCTAGGTAGGTCATTCTGTCAGAAACAGTAACATAAAACAAAATGTTTAATGTGGTGATTTTAATATATTTAAGCAATCAATTATTTGTCTCAGGAACTTAACTATCTTAAGAGTTTTTTGTTTGTGCTAATATAGTAACTACTTGTACTGGGTTTGTTTCATAAAATAAAAATTGATGCAGAAACTATGTTCAGTTACTATTTGAACCACTCACTATAAGTAATTTTAAATTGCCTATTAAAGAACCCATTTAAAACGTGTAACAGTCTTTGACCTGGGGGTTAGAACCTATCCCTATGTGAACTAAAGTCTCCATTTACCCATCCTTTAACCTTAATGAAGGTGGGGCAATCAAGCTGTCCCCGAGTGCTTAGAATCAAGAAGAGCTGGTCCCCATGGCTTTTCATAAGCCGGAAAGAAGAGAGGACAAGAATCGCCCAATGTTTTCTACGTGCTGTGTCTACATCTGAAGGGTTAAAGTGTTTTGTACATGGATCATGAGAATGGGAGTTGCAAGAAGTTACATCCTTACACATCCTATAATACATCAAAACAAACCTGAATAAGAAAACATTAAGAAAACATTCTCTGACTGATGCTCCCTTTGGAAGGAACCTTATAAACCAGGTCACAGTATTGAACTCAGTTGCATAGAAATGAATGGAAAAATGAGATTTGACCCTGAGATCATCCCCTCTGGAATATGACCCGAGGACCTGGCCTGGTCCTGCTAAATCAAAATAAGGTGGCAAATTCAGTCTTTCTAAATTCATTCTAAGACCTAGAAAAATAAGAAGTCAATGAAATAATTATAGTTCCTAGTCCTTTGGACAAAATGAAGGAAACAGTTGATGCAATACTCTCTGAGGCTAAAAGCACAAAAGAAAAAGAGTTTCTAATAAAAACATAACAGGAAGAAATGATCCTGACTTTCTAAATTCACCCAAGTCTAGAAGAAAGGGGCAACAGAATGGCGTATTTAGAGTTCTATTCTATTACAGGAAGACTAACCATAAAAGTAAGTGTTTTTCTGTCAGCTTCCTCACCGAAACCACATCCAGAATCCCCAAGAGTACAACAGACAATTGCAGACTCTCCTATTAGTTACAGAATTAGCATAAACAGATTGTAAATAAAAATTCCATTCATATAATTCTAGCTTCAAAACATGGGGAAAAAAGTACAAAACATGGACTAGAGCTAACTTTATTTTGTTAAATGTATTAGGTGCTGGAATCATGATTGCTTTTCAAAAAGGAGACAACGTACCTGAGATAGCTTCCAAAATAAGCAACAATATTTGGGTGTTTACAGTCTTTCATCATAATAATTTCTTGCTGCACAACTGCAAAATCTTCACCTAAAATTTCAAAAAAAGGCATGTTGAATATTTAATAGGTTAAATAAGTTCCAAAACGTTCATTTATTTCAAAACATAATTAATGTTATCGATAATACTTTTAATGACAATTTCAGTCTTTGTCTGACAGAAAGTAAAATACAGTGACTAAAAGCACATACTCTGGTCCCAGACTTTCTGGATTCAAATCCCAACTATGTCCTTTACTAAGCTGGGTGAATTTGGACAAGTTATTTGACCGCCCTGTGCCAATTTCTTCCTCTGTAAAATGGGGATAAAAATAACTCTGTTGTGGGCCATCTGATAACCCAGTATTGCTAGAGTGTAGGCCTCTTGGCCCCACAAAGAACCTGTGGAGATACATTTGACACTCTTAATTAGGGTTCCTGCCCTAACTTCAAAAAGGATTAATTCTTTGTGCTAAAATTACATTGTTATTTGGTAAAAAGGAAAAAGTAATGTATATTTTCTAGTGAATTATCTGCTGATTATTTCTAAGGCATAACAGTAATAATAGCAAATGCTTATATAGCGCTTACTGGTAATTCACTAACCCTAACCCAGGAACCCCAATACACCGAGAGTGTCAAATGTACCTCCACAGGCTCTTGTGGGACCAAGAGGCCTACACTCCAGCAGTATTGAGTTATCCAGGTGGCCCACAAACACAGGCTTAGCCTGTATTCCAAAGCCTTGTTCCAACTGGGCTGAGCCTGGTCAGACGATTAGCAAATAATCTCTCTTCTCCTACTCCCTCCTGCCCAAATTCTTCAAAAATAAGATCTGGCAATGCTATAGCACGGTCACATGCTGTGGCTCCTGAATGAACACTTGTCATGGAGAGAAAAAGAACTGCAGTGAATGCAAATGTGGTGAGCCAGAGACCATGCAAAAAGAGAACAAATGGAGGTGCTTACATTTAAATTAAAGTAGCTTTGTATCACTGTTCCGGTTTTTAAAGTATTACATGCTTGAAGAGCCTGATTAGATGTATATTAGGCAAAGTAGAAAACAGAAGTCTTTCGAAGTATCCTTCAAATCGTAAGTATGAGGTTGTTAGGGCAAGCCCTGACATTTCTGGCCTTGGTCTTTTCCTATTGTAAATGTACCACGGGTATTGAAGTAGCCCAACCATAAACCACTGGACCCAATATCAACCCACCTCACTGCCCAGTTACTAGGAAAAGAGTAATGGAGAACAGACTGTATGTCAGGTTCTTAATTTCTGTAATGAAGAGTACACAAAATCGAAGACCCCCAAAGGGAGAATAGGAAATTTTTATGCCTCCAAAATTTCAGAAGAAAATCACTGGACTGAAATCCTCTTCTGAGTTCAATTCCCACCATGAAGAATCCCAGATTTTTAGTACATTAAAAGAAATCTAAGTTAAAAATAATAAAGCCAAAATGAGACGAATACCAGTTTTCAGGACTATATTAAATTTTTTGAAAATTCTAAATTTTGCTTTCTCACCTGCCACTTAACTATACTTTCCCCCAATCTTGTGAAAGGGTTACATGAGATCAAAGGTGACCTAGTCAGAGTGAACTCTAGGACTTTATTTTGATGGTCAGATAACAGCTCTCTTTCCATGGGTAGCCCTGAGAGTTTAGCAGTTAGCACACAGCCTCAAAGGGAACCAGCTTTAGAATAAAGTTGATCTGCAGAAAACACTGAAGAGAAACAGGAAGATGGAGGAAAGCATATGATGATGTAATTGAGCTACCTCAGCTGCCTCTAGATATACCTGTACCTATATAAATAAAAGCCTAAGTGACCAAACAACTGAACGACCAGTCAACCGGTTGCTGTGACATGCACTGACCACCAGGGGGCAGATGCTCAACACAGGAGCTGCCCCCCGGTGGTCAGTGTGCTCCCACAGCCAACCTCCCGAGGCCAGCCAACCACCCGCGGTCCCTCCCCGTGGCCGGGCCCATTGACCTGGATTGGGGTGGCTGGCCAACCTTCCGTGGCCCCAATCACCGGCCAGGCTGAGGGACCCCACCCATGCATGAGTTTGTGCACCTGGCCTCTAGTATAATCAATAAATTCCCTGCATCCTTTAAGCCACCTTGAGTTGTGGTTTCTGTTACAACAGTAAGCATCACAACTTCTACAGTTATCTTTGCACATATCCCTGCCCTAATGACACTGCAAATGTGCCTGCATGTCTACGTCCTCACTAGAACATTAGGTCCTCTAGGACAGGATTATGCATGCCTTAATCATCTTTGTATCTCTAGCACCTAATATGTGATTAATAAAACTGTTGCCTGAGTGAATCTACCATAACTCATTATTCTTCTCCATGATGACTCTAAATCAGATATGTCTGCATCTAGTTTAATTTCATCCAGTTACGCAATTAGTTGCTTATATGCTACTCTTGAGCTTTCTACTGAACCCGCTGAGTGGCTTTAAGCCTTCAATTACCTCTTTCCCATTAAATGTTATTGATCCAAAGTGCATTATCTTTTTCCTACTAAGTCATTTCCATGAGATTACAAGAATGGCCAAATTAAATTCAACATTTTTATGGGTGGAAAGAATCCAAAGAAATAATCTAAAACTCAATTTTTAAAGGTAACTGGTAAAGGTAGATTTGGGTAGGAATAAAGAAAGCAGAGTTTAATAGATTAATAATACAAAGGAGCCTAATGGTGGATTTAAAGAACTTTCTTTAAAGCTCAAGGGAAAAGATTCCAAAGAATAAATTAACAAGCTCCCTCCCCCAATTCTAGAATACTTCATAGGATACTGTAGAACAGAATGATTAGACTACATAATCTAAAAATTATTCCCAATTCTGAGATTTTTTTTTAGACATTAAAGTGAAGAATACATCTTCCAGAAGATGGCAAAAAAACCTAATTGAGAAAAACAGGCAAGCCTACATATAGAGCAGATAATGAATAAGCCAAGTAAACAGAGAGAAAAATACAAACTAATACATGCAAAATTCTTAAGCATGACATTATTAAGCATTCAATAAATATTAACTATGTGTAGTAGACCAAATAATGACCCCAAAAGTATCTAGTTCCCAATCCCTGATACCTGTAAATGCTACTTTATGGCTCAAGGAGTTTTGCAGATGTGATTAAATTAAGGATCTTGGGATGGGGGATTATCCTGACTTGTGTATTCATATTCATAAAGCTAAATCACTAAACAGACCCAAAGGGTTGGGAATGAGGAAGAAACTGCAGATGTACTAGAAAGTCCTTTGTTATTTGTTTATTTTTGAGCATCATTATCTTTAAATGTGTAAATTCTAATTTATCCAGTATAGTCAGCCTCAAGCCCATAATATGGCTCTAAGATACACACACACACACACACATATTTAAATTTTATTTATTTTTATGTTTTGGCTCAAACATACATTAAAGTGTAGCTAAGCAATCCATGATTAACCTTGCAAAGTAATGATCATAAATGATGTAACACCAACTTTCTTCAAGATGGCAATAAACACAGAACAGCACTGAGTAAACAACTGGTGGTAAGGGAGCTACTGAAGTACTCCAGGGAGATAGGAAAAGGAGCCAGATAAATCATTACCCTGGTGTCTTGACGCTCTAAGATGAAAATAAAGGGGAGAGAGCTCCTCTCCTGCCTCTCAGGACACAAAAAAACTAATGTGAAAAGAAGATTTGCAAAGAAGGAAAGAAGATTTATAAAATACTAGTGGCCCGGTGCTCGAAATTAGTGCATGGGGGGGAGGGGTTCACTCAGCCCAGCCTGCACCCTCTCCAATTGGACATCCCTCTCGCAATCTGGGTCTACTGGCTCCTAACCGCTCACCCACCTACCTGCCTGATTGCCCCTAACTGCCTCTGCCTGCCTGCCTGATCGCCCCTAACTGCCTGTGCCTGCTTGATTGCCCCTAAATGCCATCCTCTGCTGGCCTTATCTCACCCCCAACTGCCTCTGCCTGCGTGATCACTCCTAACTGCCCTCCCCTGCCAGCCTGGTTGCCACCAACTGCCCTTCTCTGCTGGCCTGATCTCGCCTCCAACTGCCCTCCCCTGCCGGCCAATTTGGTTCTGATTGGTCGGTTTCTATGCCAGTCAGTGTCAGAAGCTCTGCCTCCTAGGCAGCCATTGGCTCCTCACAGTTCACCCAGATTTGGTTCTGATTGGTCGGTTTCTATGCCAGTCAGTGTCTCCGGGCCTAATCAGAGAGGCGGGGCTGGTCAGCAGCCCCCACAGAGGCCTGGAGAGAAACAGAGGCTCAGCTGCTGGCGAAGCCCAGAGAGAAAGAGAGAGGCAATGGCTGATCAACAGCTGCTACGGAGGCTGCAGATTAGACCCTGCCTCTCTCTCCAGGCCTCTCTCTGGGCCTGATCCACAGCCCCCTCAGCAGTCAGTGCTGGGTCGCCACACTGGGCCTGATCCACAGCCCCCTCAGCAGTCAGTGCTGGTATCTCTTCACACTTTAAAAATTTTGCCCTACAATTTAATAAATGCAGCTCTAATGGAAATATATATATATGGAACATGCAAATTAGGCCGGGACTCTGTAATGGGTCACGACCAGACAAGAGGAGGTTGCGCACGCAGGTGAGGCCCGGAGCGGAGACCGAGACAGAGGCAGGGGGCCGGGGGACACTGCGAGTCAAGCATGGGTCCTGGCCCCCCCGTGGTGTCGGTCCAGCCTGACTCCCATGACAGCTGGTGCTGTGTGAGTCAGGCGCGGGTCCCGGCCCCCCGTGGGATGCCTCCTCACACGGCAGGAGGCAGGGTATCTCCTCGCACGAGCCTCTAGCAAAATATAATTATCAATTTTTTTAGGGTAAAAAATTAGCAAAGAACAATGGTCCAAGAATCAGAGGAATCAGATGCAAAAAAAAAGATGTGAGACTTTGGGCAAATTATAAATACTGTGTCTACTTTTCTGCAATATGAAATGTGAGTGTTAGGCTTAAGAGAATGTTCACAACAGCTCCCAGCCATCAGTATTTTCTAAGACAGACGTTTTGAAAGCTGTAAAACATCTGACAACCATCTAGATAGATGACCGAAAAAGTTCCTTAAAGACTCTACAAGTCCGACTTTAAAACATAAGAAGAAAAAAAAAAGATTAAAGAGATTTATAATATAGAGAATTATAATACCTTATAAGAACCTGAAAGTGAAGCCTGAGATTATACAGATATGAGTTCTATTCTATTAGCAAGTTCTCTCCATCTTTAATTTTCCCTTAAAGTAAGTCTCAAGAGTTGGCAGGGTGCTAGTCCAAACAGCTTGAAGACCACAAGAACAAATCTGTGATCTGATAAAATCAGGTTCACTGACCCAATGCAATGAGAAAGACCACACACCAGAGAAACCTTGGGCCATCTCACAAAACAAAATATAAGAGTTATACTGGTAAGATTCTGGGAAGAGTGGGGTTTAGGTGACATTTAAATGAAGCAGCCTTTTAGTAGGGTCAGAGCAAAGCAGAGTCTAGTCCTAGGACTAGACTCCCAAAAGTGAAGCCAAGGTCCTCTTTCCTCAGGAACAGAAACGTTAAGATAGATGTAGGTGCTGAGTCCAGAAACCCCTTATCTGAAGCTGTGTATCTCGGCTGTAAATCAGGAGTGCCTTTCTATGTCAAAATGACAAGGAAGAGGGGGAAGTTCGATTCTTGCTGATTTGATTACACAGAGCCAAGTTTCTGGTTGTCTGTGATTTTTAGAACAAAGTTTCTCAGAGAGAAAGCAAGCCACTCAAAGACAGGAGTTGTTAGGACACTTGGCAGCTGCACCGTTCTTGGGAGAAATACTGTTTGTGAGACTTTATCTGTCTGTTACTCCAGACTGATAAATGGCCAGGCAGCTTTTCACTCTCTCCATTAGTTACTTGAGATTACTGTCTCCATTGTACTCCAGAGTGGGAAGAACAGCTTGCTAATGAAACTGATTACATTATACTCTTCATAAAGATGTTTATTTGCTGGTTTACCTTTTGGTTTGTTTATTATGCATCAATTTTGCCACAAAAGATGTCCAATTTGAGCAAATATACTGGTTTTAAAGAAACACATCTTACCCCAAGAAATTCATTTAGTACTCATTAAGTGTGAATAAAACTCACTTAGCTTCTTAAGTGGTGGCTCTACCTCTAAAAATTTTTCATATACTATGGTAGTTTTAGGAAAGAGAGAGAGAGAGTGTGTGTGTGTGTGTGTGTGTGTATAATTAAGTAAACATCCAACTAAACCTGATAATACAGTTCCCACACCACTATCAACTTCTAAGAGTGGTGAAAGAGTAGGCTATAGGGCCAGGTTCAAATCTCAGCTTGCCACTAATTAGGGCAAGAAACTGAAACGTTTAGTGCTTTGTTTCCTAATTTTAAAAAAGAGAATAATGTAAGGATTAAATGAGTCAACAAATGTAAAGCACTTAGAACAGGGCCTGGCACAAAACAAGTTTGAATCCATCTCTAAGATATCTTCTTAGGCTCACATCTTCATTAATTTGATTTATCCAATAAATATTTACTAAATATCTACTAGACTTCTTGAGAAAGAAGGCACTAAAGTGATTTGAAGGATGATGTATGTACAAACTACTTCTGATTAGAGACTATTCCCATCAAGTAACTATTTATTAATAACTAAAAATGAAGGCCCTGATTCAAATGCCAAATTTTTAATTTTTTTAATCCCAGATTTTACCAATTTCAATTATCCCATTACATTTCTTATAATAAACTGAAGAGTAGGGGACTCAGAGAAAAGAAAAAAACTATTTCGTGATGTTAGAATAAAATTAGACTATATAAAATCTGTAAATAGGTATAACTGAAAAAAGAATTTTTTTATTCATTATATTTCAGTGTGGTTTGATCAGTCAACACATCCTTCAAATTTCATCTTAATGGCACTTCTAAAAAGTCTACTGATAATCTAAATCAGGGGTGAGCCAAGTATAGCAGCAGGTGGCTTGCTTTGCTGAGAATGGTTTTTCCACTGTAACAGGGAGAGAGGTAGGAGAGAGGGAGAACTGTATACAGAGACCACAGGTGGTCCACAAAGCCTGAAATATTTTATGACCTGGCTTTTTGACAAAGAAGTCCCCCCGCCTTCAAAAATATTTTGAGTGGATTTCTGTTATACTGAAGCTAAAACCTATTTTACCAATATATTCATATTATCAGTTTGTAGTGGAAGAAGCCATCAGAAAGGCAGTGTCATTGTGACACTAACAGAACTACTTGCTTATGACAGGAAAGAAAAGGAGAAATGGGGTTTTTAAGAGTGGATAAACAATAGTGTATAGTTAACTCAGAAAGCTATGGGCTTTGCAGGAGGTGGGAGGAATTCAGGGGTAGAATAGAGTTGAAACTGACAAAAAAACATGGAGTCGTCCTAGAGGCTTTACAATAAAGCTGGAAAGTAACCAGGAAGACAAAATGTGAGAGCTGGGTCTATTGAAAAAAGTGAGACTCAAGAAGTGAAGTTACTGGCCCAAGTTCACAGAGCAAGAGTGTGGGACACAAAGAACTGGCCTACAACCACCCAAATCTCAGTTCGCCTCTCTCCACTGCACCACTGTCCCCTCACCGCAGGACACCGTTAACCCGGAAACACACCACTGTCAATTTGTGACCAGTTTGCTCCATTGAGTTCAGAAGGAACAAAGTCTCCTCAGGAGTTTTTAATTATTAATTATTTTGTAGGGACAGGCTGAGTAAGACGTCTTCAGGTCTCAAAGAGGTGTGGTACATACCACTTCTATTTCCCAGAAAATACTGGAAACAATAAGAGAATGCTAATGAAACATCATTAAAATAAGCCTTAAACACATCTAGTTGCATACAGCAATAAGAAACATCAAATTTCAATTAATTTACCTGGTTCCAACTTTATTACTTTAATTGCGGCCAATTCACCAGTGTTAACATTCCGTGCCTAAAAAAAAAAAGAAAAGATAATTGTGGAAAAAAGCTTTCATTAAAAATTTTATAAAATGTCATTAGCTGTTTATTTTCAATTACATGGAAATATTTTTTAAAGCAATAACTGCAAAAGTGATTTACATGTATAAAACAAACGCTATCTTCTTTACAATGAATTTCATTATTAATTTAAGCATACATTTTACAATAATGATAAGAATAGCTAATATACACACAAGCCTTATTATGTGCCAGGCACTATTCTCAGTGTTTTTATATTAATTCATTTAATCCTCAAAACAATCTTATGAAACGGGTACTACTATCATTCCCAGGTTGCACATGCGGAAACGGAAGCACAGAGAAGCTGACGAACTTGCCAAGTCCACGACAGCGGGTAATGGCAGTGCTGGGATCCCAACCCAGGCAGTCCGACACCAGACTCTGTGCTTTAAAGCATTATACTCTACTGCCACTCATTCAGCCTGGTTAACATTTTGAATTTATTAACTATTTTTAAACTTGTTAATTTAAAAACCTTGAAAGATGAAAAGCTAACGTAATTATATAACCACGAAAACAGCCCCTGTGCATCTGTTTAAACACACCTGATGGCACCATCAAATCACTGCAGTTCAATACAAACCAAATGCATTTTTATAAGCCACATACTAAAAATCACTTTAAAAATTACAGACAGAACTGTCTTTCAAGTTGTATTAAATGGCAGTAATTCTTTGTCAATTTAAAATGTTCTTTAATTGCATAAGAACTTTATAATAACATATATTTGAACTATAAACTAAAACTTAATAAATTAATTTTCATATCAACCAATGAAGACCAATACATGTGATTCTCTGATCACAGAAAGACCCATTCATGTGACCAGAATTATTTTTAGCTGAAGCACTTATAATTAATGAACTGGTGAAGATCAGTGGATCACTCACAAGGGATGATAATAGCACCAACAGAGGAATGCTAAGAATACTGAGGCATTAAAAATATCCGCCAAGGATATAGAAAGGTAGCTGCATATGGGACACAGCCATTGCTGAAATGTGAAATTCAACCTTTTAACTCAGAAAACAACAAAGGTACTAAAAGATCTCCTTACACAAATTAAGAAGAAAATTAAAATAAAATTTGCAGGGAAAATTAATTCCTTAAATCCCCATAATTAATAAACACTTATGATGCCAATTTATGACAGGCAGTGCAAAGCAGATATGAACTGTTATTTCAAAGTAAATTTAATTTCCATTAAATGAGATAGACATTTCAAATAGATAGTGCTAGATAAGTATTTTTTGCCTTCCGCAGGATGAGAAGATACATACGCGCACACACACACACACACACACACACACACACACACACACACACCAATAAAAAAGAAAATCAGAATATCATTCTGGAAACATTTTGTAAAGGGGGCAGAGTGTAACTGAAAAATATTCAGGTATATCACATCAATGTTAGTCATAAATCTTCTCAAATACAATCAAAACTACTTGCCTTTTCTTACACTTCGTTATCTTTTCTGTTAGGCTCCTCCCTGATATTAATACACCGTCCTTTAATCCACATCTTTTTTAGCACTTGTCCAAATAAAGTAAGACAAGATACTACTCTCTCAAATTCTTAATTCTCCATTTAAAAATCCTGTCATGGTTCTGTTTTGTTTATGAAAGAAAATTCAGAATGCGAGTTATTTCATTATGAAATAGCTGAGAAAATGTGAACCAATAGAAAGCTAGGATTACTTTTATAGATGAAATTCTGTTCACAACTGACCACAAGAGGGCACACTCTCCATTGACAACATAAATTACACAAAGTGTGTCTATCCAAAATGGTTGCTGTACACACTACACTCTTCTAAAAATAGATTTATTAATAGTTAACACCAGCACATATTTAACAACAACAAAAAAGCTATGACAGTTTGTTAAAGTCAATATTTACTATAGGCCTGACTTTTTTGAGTAAATCTAAATCAGTCCAGAATTTTCTAAAGGATAACAACAATTTTAAAATTATGGTTCTCTAGTCAATCAGAAAACAAGACAGCTAAAATCTTTGCCTTCTGAAATGTTTTCCAATATGTAACTTCTTTGACAGAAATAAGAATCTTTACAAAAAGAAGGGAAGAATAATTTAAATGCTCAGAAAACTAATTTGGATTTTTACACACCAAAATCCATGTGCTTATTAATAAAAGGTCTTTAAAGCACACGAGTCATCAAGAATCTTGCTCTTCTAGCTAAAATAAATCATAGTTAGCTGTCTCTACATTTACTATGGTCAAGGTTACACACTGAGGTAAACTTCAAAATATTATCTCTAATACCCTGTAACTACTGGTCTTTATTTTAATCACCTAGAGCAATTTTATTAGAGAAAAAGAACATGCGCAAGATAAATACTGTAAAATATCACCGTGTGTAGAGTTAGAATTTTCTAATTCAGTGTCAATAACAAAAGTTTGCAGACTTGTTCAGGGTAGAAAGCTGAAGATAAATACTCTTAAGGACCCAGAACAGTGGTCGGCAAACTGCGGCTTGTGAGCCATATGCGGTTCTTTGGCCCCTTGAGTGTGGCTCTTCCACAAAATACCACGTGTGCGCGCACGTACAGTGCGATTGAAACTTTGTGGCCCATGCGCAGAAGTCGGTTTTCAGCTCTCAAAAGAAATTTCAATCGTTGTACTGTTGATATTTGGCTCTGTTGACTAATGAGTTTGCCAACCACTGCCCTAGACCTCTTTTGCCACCATCACAGACTTGTCCACCATTCTTCACATGCTCTCCAAGTGATGTTCTTTTTTAAAAAAAAATATATTTTATTGATTTTTTTACAGAGAGAAAGGGAGAGGGATAGAGAGTTAGAAACATCGATGAGAGAGAAGCATCGATCAGCTGCCTCCTGCACACTCCCCTACTGGGTATGTGCCCGCAACCAAGGTACATGCCCTTGACCAGAATCGAACCTGGAACCCGTGAGTCCGCAGGCCGATGCTCTATCCACTGAGCCAAACCAGTTAGGGGTTCAAGTGATGTTCTTGAGTTTAAAATGCTTCAGGCATACACACCAATGCTTTAAAGACAAACATTCAAATTCCTTGTCAGAGAATTTAAAATTTTCACTAAATATAACACTTTTATAAAACCTTTCTTTGGACACTAGAGGCCAAGTACATGAAAATTCGTGCACTCGGGGAGGTGGGGTCCCTCAGCCCAGCCTGCACCCTCTTGCAGTCTGGGACCCCTTGGGGGATGTCCACCTGCCGGCTTAGGCCCGCTCTCTGGGGGATCGGGCCTAAGCCGCAGTTGGACATCCTTAGTGCTGGGAGAAGCTCCCATCACTGCCACTGCGCTCACAGCTGTCAGCCCGGCTTGTGGCTGAGCGGAGCTCCCCCTGTGGGAGCGCACTGACCACCAGGGGGCAGTTCCTGCGTTGAGTGTCTGCCCTCTGGTGGTCAATGCGCATCATAGTGACTGGTTGTTCTGCTGTTCGGTTGATTTGCATATGGGATAATTCACATATCATAAAGTGTACTCTTAATATGTACAATCTAGTGGTTTTTAGTATATTCACAGTTATGTAACTATTACTACTATATAATACTTAGAATGTTTTCATCAACCCAGAAATCTGTATTTAAAGCTATCAAGACACTTCTGATGTTCAGCCAGATTTTGGGACCTCATCTCAGGCACTGAGCCCTCTGAGTTTTATGAAGTATAAATACCAACTTCTAAGTCTGAAAGGGGTATTACAGGGATGGTTTTATGAAGGAGATACCATTCAAGCAGAGGTTTGAAAGATGGGCTGGATTAGAACAAACACATAAGAGGGATGGGAAAGAGGGCATAGAAAGAAAAGCATGAGCAAGGCACAGGGACAGAAAACAGGCTATTTTGAGTATAATGGGCGGGCCAAACTTCAGGGTGTCTCCCATATAAACACTACCTTTCAAAGGAAAATGGCTAACCCACAGCCGCTGCTGAAGAAGTAGTTTTGTTTGCTTTTCCACCGTTATGTGGACTAGGTATAGTACTAGTAAGCCTACCACCAGGGCAATCAATTCATAGGAAGATTGACAGCCAGGGTGACATACATCCCTGGTTTGGCCAAGACATTCCCAGTTTATGCCTATTAATAGTGGCCACTTTCACTCTCAAATTTACAATTAAAATTTTATTTACTATGATAAATTATAAGGTCACTCATTCTACCAAGAAACTCTGAGCTGACATGAAAAAAAGGAAATAGACATATCAAATCTCAAAAATAGTGATTGGCATACATGACTGTTTCTATCATTGCGGTTTTATTGGAATACAGCCATGTTCATTTAAGTATTAGGACCATGGCTGCTTTCACAATACAATGGTAGAACTGAATGGCTGAGATCGAGCAAATGGCCCACAAAATCGGAAGTATTTACTTTCTAGCCCTTTACCGGAAAAACAGAACCCTGCTGTAAAGCAGCACAGTCCAGTAAAACTTTCTCTATTGATGAAAATGTTCTGTATCTGTACTGTCCAATACAGTAGCCCCATGTCACATGCAGCTATTGATAAAATGAAATGTGGCTAGTACACTAAGGAACTAAATTTTATTTAATTATTTATGTATGCAATAAAGTGTATCAACTTGGGAACTTAAAATTTTTTTAAATTGAGACATAACCCTGGGTTAGTTTTAGGTGTACGAGATAATGATTTGATATATGTATATGTGACATCCTATATAATAAAGAGGTAATATGCAAATTGACCATCACTCCAACACACAAGGTGGTTGCCCACAATGTGGTAAAGACGGCCGCCCCCATGTGGACACAAGATGGCTGCCACAAGACGGTTAGCAGGGGAGAGCTGTTGTGGGCGATCAGACCAGCAGGGGAGGGAAGTTAAAAGGGACCAGGCCTACAAGGGAGGGCAGGTGGGGGAGACCAGGCCTGCAGGGAAGGACAGTTTGGGGGGGGGGGAGAACCAGGCCTGCAGGGGAGGGCATTTGGGAGGGACCAGGCCTGCAGGGGAGGGCAGCTGGGGGGATCAGGCCCAGGCCTGCAGGGGAGGGCAGATGGGGTGACCAGGCCAGCAGGGGAGGGCAGTTAGGGGGGACCAGGCCTACAGGGGAGGACAGTAGGGGGGGACCAAGCCTGCAGGGGAGGGCAGTTGGGGGCAACCAGACCAGCAAGGGAGGGCAGTTAGCGGTGCCCAGGCCTGCAGGGAGGGCAGTTGGGGGTGACCAGGCCTGTAGGGGAGGGCAGTTAGGGGCGACCAGGCCTGCAGGGGAGGACAGTTAGGGGCAACTGGGCTAGCAGGGGAGCAGTTAGGCATTGATCAGGCTGGCAGGGCAGTGGTTAGGGGGTGATCAGGCTGGCAGGCAGAAGCGGTTAGGGGCAATCAGGAAGGCAGGCAGGCAAGCGGTTGGGAGCCAGCAGTCCTGTATTGTGAGAGGGTGCTGGCTGGGATGAGGGACACCCTCCCCCTCTTGTGCACGAATTTTGTGCACCAGGCCTCTGGTAATGATTATAATAAGTTTAGTTAAGATCCATCACATCATATATAGTTACAACTTTGTTTTCTTATAATGAGAATTTTTAAGATCTACTCTTAGTATCTTTCAAATATACACTACAGTCTTGTTCATGATAGTCACCATGTTGTATGTTACACCCCTGGGACTTAGTTTATGACTAGAAAAAAAATCAACTTTTGAAAATATAGTTCTAGTTGTTAGGACACAGGTAGAGATATGTGAAACCATCACCACCATTGTCTGGAAACAGAAAGTCCCTTGAAAGTTCTATCTTTCTTTACCTCAACCCCTGGCAATCCTATTTTGAACTTTGCCAGCATTGTTTTGTCTTTTCAAGAATTTCATATAAATTAAATCATTCGCTATGTTATTTTTGAGACTGTCTTCTTTCGCCAGGTGGCTACATGTATTACTAGTTTGATCATCTTTTCTTGTTGAGTATATATTCCATTGTATGAATATACCATAGTTTAACCATCACCAGTGGAAGGACATATTGGCTATTTTCACTTTTTGGCAAATATGAATCGAGATGCTATATACAAGTTACAAAAATACCCAGATGATGGGTATATGTTTAACTTTATAAGAATCTGTCAAACTCCTTCCAGAGTTGCTGTACTGTTGTTCATGTCCAGCAGCGATGTATGAGAGTCGCAGTTCTTCCACATCCTTGCCAGTAGCTAGTACTATATTTTTTACTGTCGCCCTTCTAACAGGTGTTTAATGGTATCTCATTGTGGTTTTTGTTTGCATTTCCCTAACGACTAATGATTATTAATGTGCTTATTTGCCACCCTTTGGTGAAGTGTCTTCCAGTTTTTTCTGTCCATGTTTTAACTAAAATGTTTATTTTAATATTGTTGAGTTTTGTGAGTATATACAAGTTCTTTGTCAAGTATATGATATGCAAACATTTGCTCCCAGTCTATAGCTTGTCTTTGCATTCCCTTAACAGTGTCTTTTGCAGAGTATCATGGACTAACTGTGCATCTCTCAAATTTATATGTTGAAATCCTAACTCCCAGCACCTTAGAATGTGATTGTATTTTGAGATAGGGCCTTTAAAGGGTCATTAAGGTTAAATGAAGCTACATGGGCGAATCCTAATTCAACAGGACTAGTGTTCTTATTAGAAGAGGAAGGGACAGTAGAGATGTGCACATACAGAGGAAAGTCCATGTGAGAACAAAGCAAGAAGGCAGTCAGTCACCTGCAATCCAAGGAGAGAAGCCTCAGGAGAAACCAACACTTCGACCTTAGACTGCCAGTCTCCAGAACTGTGAGAGAATAAAATTTCTATTGTTTAAGCCATGCCACCTGTGGCATTTTGTTATGGCAACCCTAGCAAACTAATACACAGAGCAACATTTTTTACTTTTGATGAAGCATAATTTATCACTGTTTTCTATACATATTGTGCTTTAGTGTCCAACATCTGTTTGCTTAACCCAAAGTCATAAAGATACTCTCCTATGTTTTCTTCTAAAAGAACAAGTTTTAAGTTAATTTTTTAGGTGTAAAGTTTAGTCAAGGTTCTTTTTTTCTTTTTCTTTTTTTACATTTATCTATCCAAATGTTCCAAAGTGCAGGCTGTCTCAAAATAATGTATACATACTTTAGCAGCTGATAGCTCAATTTTGAAAATGAAATATAGTTTAATAAACACTGCCTTTATAATTATTCAAAGTGTGTGTATACATTTTGGGGGACATCCTATATTTGTTGAAAAGACTATCCTTCCTCCAATGAATTACCTTTTCACCTTTGACAAAATAAACTGGCTATATTTGAGTGGGTCTATTTCTGGATTCTATATTGCTCCATAGATATTATGTCGATCCCTTGCCAATACCACATACACCCTTGATTACTGTAGCTTTATAGTAATGTTTTAAAAACAGATATTGTGATTCCTCCAATATTTTCTTTTCCGAAACTGCTTTAGTTACTCTAGTCTTTTGCCTTTCCATGTAAATTTGATAATTAGCCTGTCTATATTTATAAAAAACTTGCTGGGATTATGATTGGAATTGCATTAAATTGGTAGGTCCCATTTGGGGAGAACTGACATCTTTGCTTGTAGAGTCTTCCAGCAAAGTAGTGTATGAACACTACTTTCTATTCAGATTTTCTTTGATATCTTTCATTGGTATTTCACAATTATCAGCACACAGATCCTATACATTATTTTATTTCTGACGTAATAGTCATGTGTGGCTAGTGAACAATTGTATTATATATAAAGGTTCAAAAAGTCTGAACTTGGAAATTCTGGGAATTAGTGCCACCATACAATGTAACCCAAAGAGAAAATGATGCCATAAAATTGTGCCAGTGCCTCAGCTAGCAGGACCTTGGGCAAAGTGAAGTTTTGAAGAAACAGGAAGGATACGATTGAGAAGCCAGTCAATACGAGCAGAGAACACAACACAAGCAGAGAGAATAATAGAGACCTGAGGAAGGAACAGATTTCCAAAGCTGCCCTGAGGTCCTGACAACTTTCCAGTTCCACAGCACATGTTTCTTTCACAACAGCCTCTCTTTTCTTGAGTTAACTTGAATGGCTCTTTGTTTCTTAAAATCAGATGATTAAAGATCTACATTTCTAGGACTATATCATGCTAATTTTGAAAAGAAAAACAGATTGAGACTATCATCCTAACTTTTAAAAAAATGTACTTAGCTAATGATTGAATATAGATATGGAAAATAATCTGAGTGAGAAAAGATAACGTATCAATAACATATTTCAAAGTCTAATTTGCAGTTGTTTGAAACCCAATATGGGTTTGGTTCTGTATCAATAACACCATTAAACAGAAATTGGTTGACTACAAATGCCAATTTAATTAATACGAATAAAACGTAACAGTGGCTTTGAGTTTGGGAAAGGACAAGGGACCAGGTAGGTAACCAAATGCCAACTTCCCATCCAGAAGCAATGGCAGCTGTGTCTCTAGCCCAATAGTGCTCAAACTCCAGTGTGAGAGATGCGAACTAAAACCACAGTGAGATATCACTTCACACCTGCCCGAAAGGCTACCATCAATAAATCAACAAACAAGTGCTGGTGAGGATTTGGAGAAAAGGGAACCCCAGTACACTGTTGGTAGGAATGCCACTGTGGAAAAAGTTTCCTAAAAAAAATTAAAAATGGAACTGCCTTGGATCCAGAAATCCCACTTCTGGCAATATATCCTATGAATCCGAAACACCAGTGTGAAAGAACACACACACACACACACACACACACACACACACACACACACTCCTTTGTTCATGGCAGCATTATTTACAATAGTCAAGAACTGGAAACAGTAGATGAATGGATAAGAAAGCTGTGGTACACTTACACAGCAGAATACTCCATGGTCATAAAAAAAAAGGAAATCTTACCTTTTGTGACAGCATGGATGGACTTGGAGAGTATTAATGCTACGTGAAATGATCCAGTCAGAGAAAGACAAATACCATATGATTTCACTTATATGTGGACTCTAGTGAACAAAATAAACCAAAAAGAAAAATAGAAACAGAGGTAGCAGATACATGGAGCAGAGTGCCAGCTGTTGGGAGTGGGGGGATTGGATTAAAGACAGTGAAGGGATTAGTCAAAGAACATATATGTATAACCCATAGACATCCCATAGACCACACTGTGGTGGTAGCCAAAGGGAAGGGGGGGGGCTGGGTGGAGGCAGGCAAAGGAGAGGGGGTATGGAGACATCTGTAAGAGTGTCAAATAATAAAAACAAAGAAAGGAGCCCTAGCAGGTTTGGCTCAATGGATAGAGCATCGGCCTGTGGACCAAAGGGTCCCTGGTTCAATTCTGGTCAGGGCACATACCTTGGTTGCAAGCTCCTCCCTGACCCAGGCCCTGGTTGGGGCCCGTGCAGGAGGCAACCAATTGATGTGTTTCTCTCTGTTTTTCTCTCTCTATTCCACTCTCCCTAAAAAAATCAATGGGAAAATATCCTTAGGTGAGGATTAAAAACAGAAATGAAGGAAGGAAGGAAGAAAGAGAGGGAGGGAGGGAAGGAGGGAGAGAGGGAAGGAGGAAGGAAGGAAAGAAGGAAACCGCCAGTGTCTATAAAAATCACCTGAGGTTTTGCTTTTGAAAACGTTAGACTAGAAATGAACATTCCTTCCATCACAAATACTTAGATATGGTAGACAAGACACAACAAATATTCTTTTAAATGCATTGCTGAACTCAACAAGAAATCCACAGGAGGCAAAACAGAAAAATAGTAATTAGCTCGGGGGGAAAAAAATGTTGAATGGCTTCATTGAAAAAAAATCAGTATAAGCAAGAGCTAAAGCCATGACCTTAACTTAAACTTGGAATCTACACACTTGAATTTTTATTTTTATCAGATGTGGCGAAAGCTGTAATTGAGACTACACATAAAACCGGGAATGCCCTTGAAAGGCCACACCTTTCAAGCGAAGGGTGGGGGTGTGTGTGAGTGTGTGTGTGTGTGTTCCACTGACAAAGACAGCAAATGAAAAAACTCTTTGAACCAGGCCTTCACTGGAATGTAGTCCCCTGAAAATTCATAATTACAAACCTCTTCTCAGTTGAGTATAAATTTACACTCTTGCTAGGACCAGGAGCCTCAAGCCAAGAAATGAACTTAAGCTGTTTCCGGGAATCGATCAGAAAGAGAAGCACATTTTCTGTCGCAAAACACACCTTCAGCTCATGCCCTTGGACAGTGGTCGGCAAACTGTGGCTCTTTGGCCCCTTCAGTGTGGCTCTTCCACAAAACACCACGTGCGGGCGCCCACGTACAGCGCGATTGAAACTTTGTGGCCCACGCGCAGTAGTCGGTTTTTGACTCTAATTTCTTTTGAGAGTCAAATTTTTTAAACCTGAACTTCTTCTAACGCCACTTCTTCAAAATAGAGTCGCCCAGGCCGTGGTATTTTGTGGAAGAGCCACACTCAAGGGGCCAAAGAGCCGCATGTGGCTCGCGAGCTGCAGTTTGCCGACCATGGCCCCAGGAGATTCCTAAGTACTAGTAATAGCCAAATATCAGATAAAAAAATTATCAAACCAAAAGGAAATAAACCACCAGAATAGCAAAAGCTATGGACAACAAAATTAAACTTGCAAGAAGTTCACATTTTGGTATTAACAGATACGTAATATAAATTTATAATTAAGTACACTTTAAAGTTTACGGAATTAAAAAGCGGCATTAAATACATGGGCCAGAAACAAAAACTACTTAGCAGACAGGGAAAAATGAACCTATTAGAATTTCTAGATATAAAAAATATAATCTTTAACATTTAAAAATCTAATTGGGGCAGAGAGAGAATTAGTAAACAAAATGACAGATTTGAAATAGCAAGGAGAGACAAAGAGAAGATAAAAAAGAGAGGTTAAGAGACATCTTTAAATCACCAAATCTCACAAAATCATCTCCTGAAAGAGAGGTTAACACACACCTAATTAAAGTTTCAGAAGGAAAGAACAGAAATAGAAAAGAAGCAGTATTTCAAGAGATAGTGACTGAAATGTTTCCGGAACAGAAAGAAGGTATAAGACCTCAGATTTAGGAGACACACCAAGTCCCAAGGAAGACAAATAAAAAAGAAATCCATACCCAGACACATCATATAAAACTGCAAACCACCAAAGACACAGAGGTGATCTTTAAAATAAAGCAGAGAAAATGAGTCAGATTATCCACAAAGGAACAATTAGACTTCTCAGAAAAATCAATAAAAGAATAATGTTGTACTGTGAGACTTTAAGTCAATCTAGAATTATATTTCTGGGTAAAACATCATTCAAAAAATAGGACAAAAAATGATTTTTTTTTGACACACAAAAACAGAGTTTACCAACAAAAGGCATAAGATACATTTTTCTAAGTATATATTTCAGGATAATAAAAGTATCAGAAATAACGTCTAAAATGCAAGAAATAAAAAGAAAATAAATCGGCAATCTTGGGTTGATAAAAACATACACTGATAATTATAGAGAGCAATAATAATGTCTAATTTATGCAGTTTTTAAAAGCTAGATCTTTTTAAAAAGCTAGAACAAATATTGAACAAAATGCATGTAAACGGGAAGGTGTGCTTGACATTAATGTGTTCTAAGGACCTTGTATTGTCTGGGATGTATTTAGAATTAGTGAGTGATTTGGAGTTTTAGGTTAAAAACATGCATTAAAATATAAGAGCAACATCTAGAATAATCAATGATTCTTAATAAGGGAGGATATTGCTCCCATAAAGTAGCAAGGAGGTGTCTGGAAATGCGTGAGGGCATTCTGGTTTGTTCCAGTAACAGGGGATGATGATAGGCAGGAGCCAAGGATTTTAAATGACCTGTTTTGCCTGCAAAGTGCCATACAATAATAATCCCAGCCAAAATGCCAATGGCTCCTACACTGAGAAATACCGTACAGACCTACCAAAAAAGGAATTTAAACAATTCAATATGGAAATTAAACAATCCAAGCAAAAGGCACCTGTAGATGTGCTTTAAATGACAGACTCTTGGGGTTTGCACGTAACAATAGGTCTGAGGTGAGACCTAGGAAGCTATGATTTTAATAACTACCCAGGTGGCTGTGCTGCAGCCTAATGAGGATGAGGTGGTAGGTTAATGGGGTTTCTGAGACTCCTGTTAAAGGGACAAACTCTGGAGGAGGAGACGGCCAGTGCTGAGGAGAAATCTAGCCGCAGGGTGTAAGTGTTGGCAGAAGTTCACATGCACATACCACTATGTCTCCCCAAATAAGAAACTGCAGATTAGAAAGCATTTTTTAAAAGATTAGTAACAGTATAATTAGAACCGTGCCTTTTCTTTTATATATTAGAAATAAAAATACAATAGAATGGTTCAGGACACCATCAATAAAATAATCCAATCCACAAATTACAAATGAACCCCCTATAAACAGATGGTGCAAAGGTCTGTCTTCAGAAGTCCTGGCCATCCTCTGACCTACATCCCTTGAGTACCGCCCTTTACTCACCAGTACCTAACACCCTGGAGTGGCAGAACAGTATTTCTGAAAGATGTTAAAGACATCCTGGGGTGGTGGGGAGCATTCCTTGGTTAGGCACTGAAAATAACTCCTACTATATTCTCTTCCTAGAGAGTGACAATGCACAATAGCATATTAAAAGATTCCGTAGATTCCACAGTAAGAAAACCCATTTGCTTTTGTTTGAGTCCACATTTCCCACCATTATTCAATTAAGAAACTCCCAATTCTTCCCTCTTTATTAGGAAATCTAGGATTTAGAAAAATACATTCACTTAAGTAATCTCTATTTATTCACTATTGTATCACTGGCACCTAGGACAATGTCTGAAACACAACAGGCACTAAAAACAAAATGTTTGCTGAATGAGTAGTTAAAATCAGTTACCTGCTAGTAAGTGTTTATAAACCAACCTGGGTAAATAAGGGCAGAGCAAGCTTTGACTGATATGTCTTCAGTAAAATAACACTCCCACTATGGCAGATCAACTTGACATCTCAGAATACGGAGCTGGGAAGAGATGCTCACAATCTCACTAGCACTAAACGGCTCCAGGACATCACTGATTAAGTTAAATGCAAGATGTAGCTTATTTTGTGCAAATGCAGAATAATACTTCACTAATCAGTATCTCAGGAATGCAGATCGAGTTTTTCAGATAATGGGATAAATGTTAAGTGGAAAAAATGAATATTTTTCATTCAAAGAAGAAATATATATATTCATTAAGTGTACAGCACAAAACTTTGCATTTTCTGTTAACTCAGCATTGTCAATTATCTATAAACTGTCCTAACGTCATGCTCCTAAAGGTTGCTGAGGTATGGAAAGCTATTTGCCCTTTTACTAAATCATGGTTTCTTAACCTGGAGCCCAAGAATAGGTGGGACTTAGGGAGCCCAAGAATCCCAACACTGAACGCAAATTAGTACATGTTTATGCAGATTTCTGGGCAGAAAGTCTTTAGCTTTCATCAGATATCTCGAAGGTGTCCATAACCCAAAGTTTAAGAACCACTTCTGCAAATAAACCTGGACTGTTCTTGTTCAATTGGAAGCGTTTTGCTTTTCCCCCTCTCATCAGCTTGTCAGTGGTTACCTCACTGTCAGTGTGCTGCTTAAGGCACCCCATCTCTTAATTTGTTCTGAGGTGGAGAAACTGGTAAGTGGGTTTGTTAGAAAACGTATTTTCGTATTTTAATTAAATCACGTAGGGCTTCACCTAGGGCTTCACCTAGGAATATGGTGAAATAAAAATAAAACCATGAACTGACTATATTATTAAAAATAAACAATACTTATTTATGAAGATAATTGATGATCCAGATTAATTATATTATAAAAACACACAAACTATTTTACCCAATAAAATATTTCTCACTAGAAGCCTTTGTTTTCCCCCCAATCTGCTTATTTCTGATAATTTCTGTCTTACAGAGAAATATACCATTTAATGTTATTAGTCATGAAACCTAGCCACTTGAAAACCCCACTTTTGCTTGTAGTAATCAGAATCTATCCATGAAAAAAAAGTATATAGCAGCAAACTTCCTATTTATTTTAAAATTACTTATATTTAGATCTGAACTGAGTGAGCAAATTACCGAAAAATGTGCCTGCATTTGAGGACTGGATTTATATCTTTTATTAAAATCAGTGAAATGAAAAGGACATGCATATGCCTTTCTTTTGACACAAAATTCCAGAGTTAAATATATTTATAAGACAAACAGACAAGCTTTAGCTTCATCAAATTATGAATGTTATTTTTACAAAGCACTCCTAGCAATGCTATTAAAAACATTTTTATGCCCTAGCCGGTCTGGCTCAGTGGGTAGATCATCAGCCTGCGAACTGAAAGGTCCCAGGTTCGATTCCGATAAAGGGCACATGCCCGGGTTGTGGGCTCAATCCCTAGTAGGGGGCTTGCGGGAGGCAGCCGATCAAAGATTCTCTCTTTATTCCTCCTTTCACTACGAATTCATCAGTTATTACAAGAGCATGACCAATATGAATACCACTTTTCCCACATTTCTCCTTTGTTCCCAACACCTTTCAACAGCATCTCATTTGCTTCTGCTGCTGCTGGACTTTTTACTTCAACTGCATTATGGTAACCCCAGAGGATAAACTGACGTGGGTCCAGCAGAAGGAGGGACAACATCTAAGGGCAAAATTATAGCAGACCTGAAATGATGACCACTTCAACTAAAATACTAACTCAATGAAAACGGACAGAAATGGTTAAAATTCTACTTTATCCCAGGTTTTTTACTTTGTGGTTGTCCAGAGCCAAAATTAACCAGAACCACCCTTATATTTGCTTAAGGTATTATTTTCAGGAATAAGCAGCTATGTTTTCTGCTACACTTTCAATCCAGAAGTGTCTAGAACAGTCCTCAAAGGACAGGCCGTAATGGAGCAGGGCCACTGCTCTCCAACAAAGCTGGACCTGAGCTCACCCAGGTTGCTAAGTATCAAGACAACATATCCTCAAATAAACTATACAAGAGTTTGGCCAGATGGGCAGGAAAAGAAATGTACTCCAGTAAGCTCACATTATGGAAAAAAAGACCAGTGCAGAGAATAAGACAAGAGAATGTGCTTATGAGGCCAAAGACAAGACTCAACGCACAGGCATGGCAGTAGGTAGGGACCCGGATCACTGACAAGAACTGCACTGACCTCACCAGTACTAATGAATATTATCTGCAGGTACCACATTTTAGTGGGATAGTTGTGGTTTCTCATGATAATCTCACACAGGTCTTTAAAGGCTGAAGTAAGAAACTCGACAATAAGTTTCTCTCACCCTTGGTCAATGTTATATCCTCTTCCCAAAGTCTCCTGAGTCTGGTCTGGAAAGAGAACTTCCTGTGAGTCAGATAGAATTTGAATCCATTAAATGCTGCTGAGATAATCATCTCTAATTATTCTCCCAGAAATGGGAAAGTCACAATGTGGAGCAAGTATCTATGTATTCACAATTCTAGTCTCCTTAAAAATCTATTTTTTAATTATAAAATTAAACATCTCACAGAAAATAACAAGTAAAAGAACACAAATTAAAAAGTAAACGTTTCCCTCTTTTATCTGTTTGTCCCTTAATCCAGGGGCAAACTAGAATCCCTTAAGAAACCTTTATTCCAGTGGTCGGCAAACTCATTAGTCAACAGCGGCAAACTGTGGCTTGCAAGCCGCATGTGGCTCATGAGCGCAGTTTGCTGACCACTGCCTTACTCCATTAAAATGAAATCGATAGGTAGATAAAATAATACAGATATGCATGCAAATATAAACCCTATCTAATAAAGGAGGGAATATACTAATTACCCACATGCCTGCACAATATGGCAGGACCCACAGCCAATAAAGAGGGAATATGCTAATTGGCTGCCATGCCCTCACAAGATGGCGGCGCCCACAGCCACAAGATGGCGGCACCCAGTCCCCTCAGCCCCGCCTCATCCAGCCGGAGCCCCCAGTCCCCTCAGCCCCGCAGGGGAAGGCAGTTGGGGGCGATTGGGCTGGCAGGGGAGGGCAGTTGGAGGCGATCGGGCCAACAGGGGAGGGCAATTGGGGACGATCATGCCGGCAGGGGAGCAGTTAGGTGTCATTCAGGCCAGCAGGAGAGCGGTTAGGGGGCTATAAGGCTGGCAGACAGAGTGGTTAGGGGCAATCAGGCAGGTGAGTGGTTAGGAGCCAGCAGTCCTGGATTGTGAGAGGGATGTCCGAGGGGTCCCAGATTGGAGAGGGTGCTGGCTGGGCTGAAGGACACCCCCCCATACACGAATTTCGTGCACTGGGCCTCTAGTGTGTGTGTGTGTGTGTGTGTGTGTGTGTGTGTGTGTGTGTATATAAAAGCAATAAAGCACTGTGGTTATGAATATATTCTGAGTTTGAACCCCAGCTCTGTCATTTATTATGGATACATATAATACATTTATTAGCTTGTATGGCATTGGGAAAGTTCTTTAATTTCCATATGCCAATTTCCCCATCTCTAAAATGAAAATAATGAATAAGGTAAACTACCTCATTATAGTTATGAGGATTAACTTAGTCATTACTTGCAAAGCGCTTAGAATAGAGCAGGCAAATACTATGTGCTGTGTCAACTATTATTTATTATTAATCAAACTTACACATAAATACATAAAATGTCATTTTAAATTTGCAGCAAGGTATGCAATGTTTATTCTCTTTGCTGCAATGTTGTTTTATAAATATGATCAGATAAATATTTTCAGAATCAGAAAAAAATTTATTTAAAAATTTAAACAATTTCAATATGGATCTAAGACCAAGGATACAGAGTGGGATTTTTGCACCTTTTGTTTTCCACTGTCTTAATTCAGTGAAGTGACTCAAAACTTGGATAAAGTGGGAAAACACTGAGAAATATACATGAATCCCCTTAAAATGGATTATTACGCTAGGTGTATGTAGTAAAAGTAGTAATTCCGATTACTCAAAAAAAACATTTGAAATAAAAAAGGAGTTTCACAGTTAAGTATCTAGTAAGATGGCATTTATGCAAACCAAATAATAATTATTATAAAGTTAAAAAACTCTTTGAAAATTATGTTTTAGAATTACAAATTTATGTAAACCAACAGTAGAGATTGGTGTAGTTAATCATACTAGTTAATTCAGAACATGCTCTGATTACACTGACATTGTGTATCCTAATACAATATTAGGACTTAGCTGAAACTTTAAGACGGGGTGGCAAAGCAAGCATGTTATTTCAATTGGGGCGTTACAAAAACACAGTATCATAATGATTATTCAATAATATTTCAGTTATTAGAACACACCTCCTGCAAATCTGGACAAATAAAGTAGCCCCCAAAGCATGATTTAAAATGTTTCCTTGGTATTTGTGAGCGCACTCTAAGCAACCAGCAACAATGAAAAGGCTGAGAATTAGGAAGCCTATGATCATTCCCAGATGCACTATGATTGTTTCCATTCTGATTGGCCAGTAAGATCTACAAAAGGTTAGATTTTCCACATAAAAGCTGAAAAGCATAGCCATAGGCAAAGAAGCCAACAAAATAGGTGTGCTGTAGGAGAGACGGTTGGGAGGGTAAGCAGCTAAAAGAACAGAGTGGCCAACAGAAAAGGTAAGAGGCAGTGACACAGTGCTGACAGTCGTAGGAAATAAGTCAGAGTGCAGTATGGTTACAGCATTGCTGGATATGCACAGGGTACGTGAAAATGTGCAAAGAGCATTCCAAAATATACCTGCAAACGTGTGATTAACCAAGGAAAATTTCTCAAAGATTAATGAAGTGGATAAACTGCTATACCAAGTAACAAAACATTGTTTCTTAAAATTTACTGTCTACATTTACTCCAATTTTCAAAATTCTCATTTTTCTCACACTCACCATACAAAAATATAAACAAACAAACAAACAAAAAATACCAGAAACCCAAACATGCTATATTTACACATTATCTGGAAAACACATTATCAAATAATTCTTCCCATTTGGTTAGAGGAGAGACAGGGAAAGGGAAAAATGTGGGGGGAAGGACTGAGATCTCAGTAACTCTTCAAAATATTTCCTGAAATATATGCTTGATTTAAAACCTTAAAAGTATAGCATCTATTACAGTTACTGAAAAGTTCAGGATGATATATATTGTGCTTATTGTGTAGGTTCTATGTATGCTTAAATATCAAAATACCAGAAAACCAGGGGAGGCAACTATAAGTATTGTTATACTAATACTCCAGAGTCCCTTTGGATAGAATAAAAGACAGTTTATAGTTTGTTTCTGAACTTCTAGGAATATATTTTTTTCTTTTTGTAATTATATTTATTGTTAACTCATTGATTTAAATTTTTTAAATAAATCTTTATTGTTCCAATTATTACAGTTGTTCCTCTTTTTCCCCCAAAGCTCCCTCCACCCGGTTCCACCCCACTCTCTGCCCTTATCCCACCCCCCCCCCCCGTCCTCATCCACAGGTGTACGATTTTTGTCCAGTCTCTTCCCATACCCCCTACAGCTTTCCTCCAAAAATTGTCAGTCCACTCCCTTTTTATGCCCCTGATTCTATTATATTCACCAGTTTATTCTGTTCATCAGATTTTTTTATTCACTTGATTTTTAGATTCACTTGTTGATAGATATGTATTTGTTGTTCATAATTTTTATCTTTACCTTTTTCTTCTTCTTCTTAAAGGACACCTTGCATTTCATATTATACTGGTTTGGTGGTGATGAACTCCTTTAGCTTTTTCTTATCTGTGAAGCTCTTTATCTGCCCTTCAATTCTGAATGATAGCTTTGCTGGGTAGAGTAATCTTGGTTGTAGGTTCTTGCTATTTATCACTTTGAATATTTCTTGCCACTCCCATCTAGCCTGCATAGTTTCTGTTGATAAATCAGCTGAGAGTCGTATGGGTACTCCCTTGTAGGTAACTGTTTTTCTCTCGCTGCTTTTAATATTCTGTGTCTTTTGCTCTTGGCATTTTAATTATGATGTGTCTTGGTGTGGTCCTCTTTGGATTCCTTTTGTTTGGGGTTCTCTGCGCTTCCTGGACTTGTAAGTCTATTTCTTTCATCAGGTGGGGGAAGTTTTCTGTCATTATTTCTTCAAATAGGTTTTCAATATCTTGCTCTCTCGCTCTTCTTCTGGCATCCCCATAATTCAGAAGTTGGTATGCTTAAAGTTGTCCCAGAGGCTCCTTACACTATCTTCATATTTTTGGATTCTTTTTTCTTTTCTGGTTGGGTGTTTTTTGCTTCTTCATATTTCAAATCTTTGACTTGATTCTTGCAATCCTCTAGTCAGCTGTTGGATCTCTGTATATTATTCTTTATTTCAGTCAGTGTATGCTTAATTTCTAATTGGTCCTTTTTCATATCCTCGAGGGTCTCGCTAAATTTATCGGCGGTTTCTTAGAAGATTCTTGAAAAACTTTATAACCGTGGTTTTGAACTCTATATCCAGTCATTTGCTTTCCTCCATTTCTGTCATTTGTGACCTGTTTGTCTCTGCATTTTGGCTGCTTCCCTGTGTTGATAGAGTGGCTTTGTGTGCTAGGTGTCCTATAGGGCCCAGTGGCTCAGCCTCCCCAGTTACCTGAGATGGACACTCTTGATGCACCTCTTTGTGGGCTGTATGCACAGTCTTGTTGTAGTTAAGCCTTAATTGTTGTTGGTATCACTGGGAGGAATTGACTTCCAGGCCAACTGGCTATGAGGATCAGCTGTGTCTACCCTGGGAGAACTTCTGTGCTGGAGACACCCTCATGGGGCAAGAATTCAGTGGGGCTTTGGTGCTCACAGAGCCTGCCCCCTGAGGGTGTCCCTTATGAATCTGAGGAGTTGTAATCTGGATAGTCCCACTCTGACCACTGAATACACTGGCTCTTAGATCTCCAAGGAGGTGCAAATTTAGCCTCTGCCTGAGGCCACCCAGCAGGAGCTACAGAGAGATCTGCAGATTCCTCTTCTTTGTTTGGGGTTTGGAGGTGCCCAGATTAGGCCCAGCTGTGAAGCAATGCAAGCTGCTGGGGGACTTGGGGCCTTCTTTTGGAAGTTCTGGGGCTCTCTGACCCAGCTGCAGTTTGTTAGGTAATTTTATATTGCAAAGGGACAGGGCATTCATATGCAAAAGCCTCTGCACACAGCTTGGTCTCAGGAAATCAACAGGGCGGAGCAAACAGCTATGGCTGATCCTCAGCCCTGTCCTAAGAGGCCCCGGGTCTCAGTGTCCCCCCAGTAATTGCTGCAATCACCTCTGAGAGAAAGCCACCCTCGAGTTCTGCCCGATGCCAGACAGTCCAGTTTCTCCCCGTATGAGTCTGGGTCCCCAGAGTCTTGCCCGGAACTAGAATTCAGAGCAGTTGGGAGCTTGTGTCTCCCTCCCGATTGAAAAGACAACCGTGTACTCAGTTGCCAACCCTTACTGCGCACGCGCCTCCATACCTCTGCACTTGACTTCCACACCTCCTCTGAGTCTCAGTGTGCTTTTCTCTTTCCTTCTAGTTGTAGAATTTCCACTCAGCCAGCTTTCCTGTGGTTCTGGATGATGTCCGTTTTGTCTTTTAGTTGTAGTTTTGAAGTGGTTGTGCGAGGCAGCAAGCAAGTTCAGGTGTTTAGCTATGCCGCCATCTTGGTTTTTTCTCTCTAGGAATATTTTTTACTCAAGACAATGTGCTTTACCTTCAAGCTACAAATCTACCAGGGTAAATAAAACACCTTTAAAAAGAACAATTTTAGTAGAAATACTAGCCCAGAAACAGTGCCCTGTCTTTACTTCTTATTAGAGACCATTCTTACTATTGGAGGAAAATCGATCTCTATTTCTATAATGTAAAAGGTCACAAAATTCTTAAAGTAAGGTCTACTGATGCAACGGTTTAGGTCAGCCACGGTATAAATCTGTCTTGAAACACTTTTTAGATTTGTGGAGCCCTGTGGATTCCCATACTTACTATTTACATAAAGAAAAGAAAAACTGTAAGAACCGTATTAGACATACAGATGGCCAATAGACATGCAAAAATGCTCAATGTCACCAATCATCAGAGAAATGCAAATTAAAACCAAAATGAGATATCACCTCACACCGGCCAAAATATCTTGTACTTTGAAGATTCACATTGTACTATGCAGCAAAAAGCACACTGTTAGCCTTGTTCAAGTTATGTGGCACTTTACAGGTCAGTAAGAAGTTGGCAAGAGAAGTAAACACTTGTGACAGGTAGTAAATACTTTTGACAATGCAGATCAAGGTTCTAATAATAGCCAGCTCAATGCAGGTCAGGCTGAGATTATGCTAAAACTGGTAGGGTGGAAGTGGTCAACCACTTCCTTCAATCCAGACAAGAAATGAAAGCATAAGAGGAAAGTCCACATCCAATGTCCATCTGCCATATTCTATATTCTCTTCTCCCTGGTAGAATAAAAAAGGCGACGGGAACCATCTTGCTTCTATCTTTGGGGTGGATGGGAGTTTTGTTTAGGAAGAAGGAGAGGGAAGAAAAGTCTACATTTAGCACCTCTTTAAAGTAAGTGAAAGTGGCTCCTTTTTAAAAAGTATTTTAGGAAGATGGCGGCATAGGTAAACCCCTAAACTGCTGCCTCCGACAACAATTTAAACTGCAACTAAAAGATAAAACGTCTATCACCCAGCACCACGGGAAAGCTGGCTGAGTGGAAGTTCTACAACTAGAAGGAAAGAGAAAAGAGCATTGAGACGTGCACGAGCGCTGAAAAGCTGAGGTACGGAGAGGCACGGGATCCGGGCTGGCGGCGGGCGAGTGGGTGCGTTGCTTTTTTCAACCCGAAGGGAGACAAGCCCCCGATTACTCTGAAATCCAGTCTCTGGGGAGACGCGGGGGACCCAAACTCCTACGGGGAGAAGCTGGACTGTCTGCCAGTGAGAGTGGCTTGCTAGCAGAGCTGCGCGCAGGAATAACTGTTTATGGCACTGGGGCACAGGATTCCAGGACACGGTCGGGACACAGAGCGGGCTTACTAGCAGCCATTGCTGTTTGCCACGCCCTAACCTAGTGACGCCCTGAGACCCCGCCCCACACAACCTACAAACCCACCCAAGCTCCAAGCAGCTCAATTAGCATAAGAAAGCCTGCCCTATTGCAGCTTAACCTAGAAAACTTGCAGCCCGGGTCAGACAGCTCCAAAACCTCCAAACCCCAAGCAAAGAGGAGAAAACTGCAGCTCTCACTGTAGCTCCTGCTGAGTGGCCTCAGACAGTAGCTGACCTGCACCCCATTGGAGATCCAGAAGCCCGTGTACCTAGTGGTCAGTGTGAGACAACAGATTTCAACTCCTCACATCCATAAGTGACACATTCAAGAGGCAGACTCAGTGAGCACCAAAGCCCCACTGAAACAAGTCCTGCCCCATAAGCGCAGCACTTCTTCCATTATAGACACAGGGAGTGCTCACAGCTAATTGGCCTGGAGGTCAATTCCTCCCAGCGTACCAACAGCAATTCAGGCTTAACTGCACCAAGACTTTGCACTCAGCCCACAAAGGGGTGTACCAAGAGCATCCACATCAGGTGATTGGGGAGGCTGAGCTACTGCCCCCTATAGGTCACCTACCACACAAAGCCACTCCATCAACACAGGGAAGAAGCCAAAATGCAGAAACAAAGAAACATGTCACGAATGAAAGAAACGGAGGAAAGCAAACTACTGGATGACATAGAGTTCAGAATCACATTTATAAGGTTACTCAAGAATCTTCTAAAAACTGCCGAGAAACTTGATGACACTTCTGAGGAGCTTAGTGAGACCTTCAAGGAACTTAATGAGAATGCCAAAAAAATGGAAAAGGACCAGTCAGAAATGAAGCATACACTGTCTGAAATAAAGAATATACAGAAACTCAACTGTAGATCAACATACCCCAAGAATCAAACCAAAGATCTGAAATATGTGGAAACAAAAAACATCCAACCAGAAAAACAAAAAGAAAAAAGAATCCAAAAATATGAAGATAATGTAAGGAGCCTCTGGGACAACTTCAAGCGAAACAACATCCGAATTTTTGGGGTGCCAGAAGAAGGGAGAGAGCAAAATATTGAAAACCTATTAGAAGAAATAATGACAGAAAACTTTCCCTACCTGGTAAAAGAAATAGACTTACAAGTTCAGGAAGCGCACAGAACCCCATACAAGAGGAACCCAAAGAGGACCACACCAAGACACATCATAATTAAAATGCCAAGGGCAAAAGACAAAGAGAGAATATTAAAAGCAGCAAGAGAAAAACAGTTAATTACCTACAAGGGAGTACCCATACGAATGTCAGCTGATTTCTCGGCAGAAACTATGCAGGCCAGAAGGGAGTGGCAAGAAATATTCAAAGTGATGAACAGCAAGAACCTACAACCAAGATTACTCTACCCAGCAAAGCTATCATTCAGAGTTGAAGGTCAGATAAAGAGCTTCACAGACAAGAAAAAGCTAAAGGAGTTCATCGCCACCAAACCAGGATTACGTGAAATGCTGAAGGATATTCTTTAAGAAGAAGAAGAAGAAGAAAAAGGTAAAGATAAAAATTATGAACAACAAAATGACATCAAATACATACCTACCAACAAGTGAATCTAAAAATCAAGTGAATAAAAAATCTGAAGAACAGAATGGACTGGTGAATATAATAGAATCAGGGACATAGAAAGGGAGTGGACTGACGATTCTCAGGGGAAGCAAGTGTGAGGGTTGCGGGAAGAGATTGGACAAAAATCTTACTCCTATGGATGAAGACAGTGGCGGGGGGTAAGGGCATGGGGTGGGGTGGGGAATCAGGTGGAGGGGAGCTATGGGGGGAAAAGAAGTGGAACACCTGTAATAATCTGAACAATAAAGATTTAATTAAGAAAAAAATAAAAAATAAAAAATAAAAAGTATTTTAGGAACTTCACTTGTTAAGTGAAAAGTCAGACAAAAAGACTACATTCTAGTAAAGGCTGTCCCAGCAGCCTAGGAGCAAGGCAAGATAAGCCTGGCAATGACTTGAGAGAATAAGAACCGAAGTCACGGCCACATCACTCAGAGAAATCTGAGCACTTACATAGAAACAGGGCCAAAAAGTTGACGGCTCCTGGTTACAAGCATACATTTTAGTGTTTATTACTAGAGACTGCTCTAAGTGGAGACCTTTGTTCTCTTATCTAAGGTCCAGCTGGGTAAATAATATTTATATGGGGGAGGGTTTAATCTGATTTTTAAAAAAGGTATTTTATATTTCTGGGAACTTCTGAAGGCATGTTCACAAAAAGAAAAACAAGCTGGTGAGTTTAAAAACACAAACCCAATCCTGTGGCAACATAAGCAGACAATTTACTCAGGCCTCTCTTCTAAGCTCAAGACCCATATAACCAACTAGACTAGACCAGTGGTCGGCAAACTCATTAGTCAACAAAGCCAAATATCGACAGTACAACGATTGAAATTTCTTTTGAGAGCCAAAAACCGACTTCTGTGCATGGGCCACGAAGTTTCAATTGCACTGTACATGCGTGCCCACACGTGGAAGAGCCACACTCAAGGGGCCAAAGAGCCCCATGTGGCTCGGGAGCCACAGTTTGCCTTCCACTGAACTAGACAATCCCACTTGTCCCCCATATACCTCAAATTCAACCCTTCCCCTCAAAACCCTGCTACTCTCCAGGTGTAATGCCATTGTGCAATACCATCCATTGTCCAAGCAGAACCCTACAACCCAACATCTGAATCCTTCCCTGCCAGCCCCACCTCTTCATTCACAGAATTACCATATTTTTCCGTGTATAAGACGCCCTCATGTATAAGACGCTCCCCACTTTTCCAACCCTAAATTAAGAAGTCAATATTTTAAACATTTTGCGGTTTTCCTCTGAAGGCCTACTTCTTTTTTGGCATCTTAAGGAGTTGTTCTTCCTGTTTTCTCCACTGTCTGATCATACACTCAGCGCGAGGAGATCCAAATTGTCTCTCTGCAGCTCTATTTCCATGCTCTTTTGCATAACTGATTACATTCAGTTTAAATTTTGCAGAGTAGGACAATTGCTTACCAGTATTTATCTTTTTATTTTTTGACATCTTTATGGGCTCAGAACACTCCGGTACCTGTTGCATCTGTGCACTCTCCACCTCCACCTCCACTTACGGCATCAGCTGACGTCAGTAACCATAAGGCTTGTGACTGGAGGAAACCTGTCTGACAAGGTATAGGCAGCTGCACACCCTTGTGGTTCCCTCCTTGGCTGACTTCTGTGTATAAGATGCCCCTTGATTTTCAGTCTAATGATTTTAGAAAAAAATAGCACCTTATACACAGAAAAATACGGTACGTTTTACTGAATCTCTTTACTTCTCTGTTTCTACTCCTAGTGCCCCAGAGTCCAGCCACCATCATCTCTTCTTTGGAATACTCAACAAACAACTCCAGTCTGTCTTGACTTTTACAATCCACACATCGAGATTTTCACTTTTATTAGCACAGGCTGCTTATAATATTTCTTTAAGGAGCTTTTAAATACCTGTTATATATTTGCTTTAAATACCTGTTATATATTTGCTTTCTGTTCCTAATACTAATGAATAAATACTATTTATGCCTTTGCTTTTTATTTCTTGGGTGATCTTGCAGAAGTTTGTCTTTTTTACCTCTTTTCAAATATCCAGCTTCAGGTTTTATTGATTAGCTTTTTTTTTTTCCTCTTCAATTTCTGCCCTTCCTTCTAGTGCCTATGATTACTCTGTTCTTTTTCTAATTCCTTGGGGGTGAACGCTTAATCATTTTAGTTTTTGTTTTTAATACATAAATTTACAACTGTAAATTATGACCACAAGTCCTGCTTTACCTATATAAATAGTTTTGGTAATTTTACATTGGCATAAATACTGTGCAATTTTCCCTTTAACTAATGAGTAATGCAGTGGTTTTTAGCTTCCAAAAGTATGGTGCCTGGCCAAGATAGAATAACAGGGACCAGTTTTATCCTTACTCTGAAAAAACTAAAAGGATAAACAACACATTAAACCGATGTCTTTAAACACTGAACATCCAGTGATTCTTGAAAATAGAAAAACAAAACCCTACAGAGCTCTGCACTGTCCCAGCTGACAGCCTAGGGATAATTTCCAGACCTCAGTGCAGGGAGGCAGATGGAATCCGATGGTCTCCCTGATGGAGCTGGGAACATGGGGAAACCAAGTACGAGAGAGAAAAGAACTACACAGAGAACAAGTTTCAGAGATGTGTAGAGAGTCCATCTCCATCTCAAATTTTCAGCTCAGTACTGATCCCTGCATGTGTGTGAGAAACACCCACAGCCTAGAGGGGAAATACCAAAGAGGAGAAAGAACAATTTCCAATGTGCAGTAACGGCGAGGTAAAGATCTTATTCCTACTACTTACACTAGAAGACTTCATAATTTAAAAGGCAATGGGTCAGAGTACTCTGAAGGATACTGCCTAGCATTGGGGAAAATTAGCCCTAAACTACAGACTGCTCTATTCTCACCTAACTCAGTTTAACAACAAACCTCAAAGGGGTCTGTTTCCAAAGTAACTTCATGGTACCACAGAACAAAGCTCAAGAATACTAATGAGGATACAGCATACAAGGTAAAAATCACAATGTCTAGAATAAAAGTTACTGAGCATGTCAAGTAGCAGCAACATATAACCCATAAAATGGGAAGAAAAATTAATCAATAAAAACAGATCCAAAAATAGAATTAGACAAGAACATTAAAATAATAAAATATTATAAGTATATTTCACATGTTCGTGAAAGTAAGATTGAGCAAGTTATGGAGAAATGTGAAAGATAAAAAATATCCAAGTCCTATTAATAGATGAAAACTAAAGTAACTGATATTTTTAAAAAAATAATACACTGGATAGGATAATAGCAAATTAACCACCACAAATGAAAAGATTAGTAAATTTAAAAAATAGCCAATATAAACTACGCAACATGAAAGAGAGAAAAAAAAAAAGACTGGAATAAAATGAACAAAACAACAGTTGGCGGTGGAACCACCCCAAGTGGCCTAATAAATAGGTAAACGGAAAAGTTTTTGAGTAATGGTCAGAATTTTTCCAAATTTGATGAAAATTATAAACCTACAGATCCAAGAAACCTTAATGAACTCCCAGACAAGAAACATGCAGAAAACAATAAGGCACATGATAACAGATGCTTAAAAAAGGATAAAGTGAAAACTATTAAAAGCAAAAACACCCACAAAAACGCCATATATTAGTACAAAGGAACAAAATTAATAATAAAAGACTTTCAGTTGAAAACAATGCGAACTAGAATATAGTGAAGAAACATCTTAAAGAACTAAAGCAAAAGAGTCAACCTTAAATTATATACCAAATTTTTAAAGATCTTTCAAAAATAAAGACGGCAGACATACAAAAGCTCAGTAAAGGCATCACCATCAAACTTCACTGAAAGAGATACTAAAGAGCAGGGGTCCTCAAACTACGGCCCGCGGGCCAGATGCAGCCCACCGAGGACATTTATCCGGCCCGCCGGGTGCCGCTGCCTGTCCTGCTTAGCAGCTGACTTGTCCTGGGGCCCGCAGTGCGCATAGGAATTTGTTCATAAGTGTTTTTTTTAAACTATAGTCCGGCCCTCCAACGGTCTGAGGGACAGTGAACTGGCCCCCTGTTTAAAAAGTTTGAGGACCCCTGCGAGAATCTTTTAAACACAAAAAATGGTACTTGACAAAAACATGTATTGCCACAAAGGACTAAAAAGTACCAAAAATAATATATAAAAGGTTTTTCTTAATTTTCAAATCTTTTTAAAAGATAAATGACTGACTAAAGCAGAAATAGTAACAGTGAATTATGGGTCTTATAATTTGTAAAATAAAATGCAGTGTGTGGCAAAAGTAGGTTTACAGCTATGAGTATGCAAAACAATTTATTCTTGTATTATTGTTGATAATTATTGTATTATTTTCCATACGAACAACTGTAAACCTACTTTTGTCCTACCTTACATATGACAACAGAACAAAGGACAGAAGGGGATAAATGCAACTATGCTATTGTTAGGTCCTTAGGCTGCATATGAAGTGGTATAAAATTAACTGAAAGTTGACAGATAAATTAAAGATATATACCATCAGTTCTAAGGCAACCACTAAAAATATAAAAGAGAAGTATAGGTAATAAAATAATACATGATATAAAATATAAAAAATACTCAATTCAAAAGAATGGGCAAAAAGAGGGAAAAGGAAACAAAGAACCGATGGGAAAAATAGAAGACAAATAGCAAGATGACAGATTTAAACGAAACCATAAATACGCAAAATTATTAAACCATACAACTTAAATATATGTAGTTTACCAAATATCAATTACACCTCCATAAAGTAGCATTTAAAAAGAAAATAAAAACCTTAAAGGTCACTTCCACACTGTAAGTTTTCTTGGCATCCTCGGGCAGAATCTGTATTCATTCCACATCATACAACTTAAAATATATTTCTAAAACAAACTGCTCTGATATATGCTTATTTGTATGTCTGTTTTCCCTATTGAGGCTGTGAGCTCCCAGACTGTCATATTTATATTTTTATACCCAGGGCTAGTGTGTGTGTGTGTGTGTGTGTGTGTGTATAAAATAAGTGTTCAATACATGTGTGATTAATTGAATTTATGTTTAATTTTTTAAAAACAAATGAAGACATACAAATGCAGTCTTCAGTAAATGAAGTTGAAGGCTTAAAAATAGGTACTGAATGGGAATATGAAAGGGAGTTAAAGATGAGTAGCTGAACCTCAATAAAGATCCATTTGAAGCTGGATTAGCTTATCCTACATAATAAAAGCCTAATATGCTAAGTATCCGGTTGTTGGTTCAACCAATCAAAGCGTAATATGCTAATGATATGCTAAGGCAAACTCAACCGCTTGCTAAGATATGCACTGACCACCAGGGGGCAGAACAGTTGACTGGTTGACCAGTGGCTATCATGTGCACTGACCACCAGGAGGTACACTCTCCGGCTGGTAGGTTAGCTTGCTGCTGGGGTCCGGCCGATTGGGACTGAGAGACAGGCCAGACATGCCCTGGAGCCCTCCCGCGGCCCCCTCTCCAGCCCTGATCGAACACTGGTGGGGTCCCTTGGCCTGGCTTGTGCCCTCTTGCAATCTGGGAGCCCTCAGGGGATGTCAGAGAGCCGGTTTCAGCCCGATCCCACAGGCCACTGACCTCTGGAGGGCGCCAGACCCAAGGCTCACGGCTGGGGAGCGCTGCTGCAGCAGGTAGGAGCTGCAGGCAGTGTTGGACTGCAGGTTTTAGCCCGATCCCCGCAGGCCACCCAGAGGGACCCACCTGTGCACGAATTTGTGCACTGGGCCTCTAGTGGTAATATGTTACCAAAAGGGGAAACTGGGTGAGGTGTATGAAGAAACTCTCAACTACTTTTGTGACTTTTTATAAATCTAAAACTCTTCTAAAATAAAGCTTATGCAAAAAATGTAAGGATTTAATAAACAATTAAAATTTTTTTTAAATGTTATGAGTTTTCAAAGAGGAGTTTAAATTGTGGTCAGATAAACAAAAATGTATTAACAACTGATCATATCAAATAAATTGATAATTTCTGCAAAACATGTTGCTAAAAAAAAAAATTAGATCCCATTAAGATTAGTTAGTTTTCAGGCTTTTATAAAGCCCACCAAAATAAGTTAAATTATATTTTAAAGTACTTTGCCTAAAATTTTAGAAAACATAGTCTAATTTAAATTTCAGACTTTTCACATGATCACTTATAAAAGTAATGGTTATGGTATGAAAATATTCTTCAAACTTTAATTCAAATACTGCATTTTAGCATGATAAAAAACAGCTAAAAGAAATCTCAGCACAAACAATACAAGCTGACTGCAAAAATAGCAACTCTGCCCAGTAATTAACAAAAACCTTCAATTTTGGTTTTTGAAAGAAAAAACACAGCTTGTCCAACCTCATGTAACCAGTTTACTGGAGGAAAAAACCCCTCAACATTCCAAATCAAAACATCTTATATGATTAGCAGACTCCAGTAGTGTTAGTGAATCAACATCATAGCACTAACCAGAAACATGAGATCCTTAAAAGAAAAATGCCAACATAATGACTATGAAATAAAAATGACAATGACTTATTTATTACTATTTAAGCTGGATGACAGTCAAAAAGTAAACATAACTCTGCATGTGGCCTGTTTCTACCAAAGGCTTTATATTTTATAATCTCTACTCAAAGCTCTTTGAAGGTTTGGGATTAGAGTTTTTATTGAAGGGAGGAAGGGTGGTGCAGCATGGGGTGGGGACAGATGTACCAAGGAAGAGAGAAAGGAAAGATCCACACATTTTTATAATGACATTGTCCGTCTGGTTTCCTATCCCTTGGTGCCTTCAACACTTTCTCGTTTCTGCCAACTTTGTCACCTAAGAACGGCATGGAGGAAAATGAGTGTATAGGGACAGTGGGAGAAAAGTACCTATTCCCGAGACACTGAAAGGAAAACACGGATCCCAAAAATGATTTTAATGATGCACGTGTTGAAAGAAAACTCTGATAACAATTGTGGGTAACCACTATCTCTATTTATTCCATTATTCTTACCTGTTTCAACTAGAAAATATTCAGTAACTTGTAAAAGCAAACCTTTTCCTAAAGACCTTAACTTTCACATACATGTGTACTTACAGCATAGGTCTGTTATGCCATAGTTCATTCATTCACTCATACATCATACCTCAAAAGGAAGACTGAAATCATGACTCTTGAAGTCCCTGAATTCCTTGGATACTGAAGTGAGGAGTATGTTAGCTAAGAGCTTCTCTTCCTTTGAAAACGCACAGCAAAAGATGCCCCTTCTCTTGGCTCCCATCATTGAAGAATTCTTGCCCTCATGTTTGCTCTTTCTTTTTTCACTATATATGTATCCCTACACTGGGCCTTTTAAATCCACTAGTCTACCACTCTGGGGGGAGGGGGAGTGGAGGGTAGGATAGGTTAAAGAGGAATGGGATGACACTTTTCTACTTAAATATATTATCTCATTCAATCTATCCAAAATCTAACTCTACATCTTGCTTCACTCAGCTTTCCAATCTCTCCAGACCATCTTCCCCCAAACATCCCCCGTCGTCATTAGTCTAATTCATAGCATTACCATTCACTCTTAGACTGGTGCACCATCTTCCAGATAATCTGAAATATCAGACTGAGGATTAATAATGCACCCTACATCATAGTTACCTGTCCCTGCCATCAAGTAGCTATTACGCTTCTGTTCAAACATCTTCAATGTTTCCCTTATTTCTATCATATTTAACATATACCCTCGAGACAATTTCTCAAGACATATTTTGGTCTCACCTACCTCTCTAGAGCAAAACATCGTGACTACAAAGCATGGGTTCTGGAGTGCGAACTGCCTGAATTCAAATCCTGATTTTACCATTTACTAGGTGCATGACTTTGGGCCTATTCTTGACCTGTCTTTTTGTGTCTCAGTTTCCACATCTATAAAATGGAAATAACAATGCCTACTTTATAAGGCAATAAGGATTAAAATGAGAATATACATAAAGTACTTACTAGTAAGACCATGCCCAGTACATAGTAAATACTCCCAACTAGAGGCCTGGTGCACGAAATTCATGCACGGGGGTGGGGGGATGAGGGGTGGTGGTTATATGTCCCTCAGCCCAGCCTGCATCCTCTCCAATCTGGGACATCCCTCTCAAATCCAGGACTGTTGGCTACCAACCACTCGCCTGCCTGCCTGCCTGATTGCCCCTAACCGTTTCTGCCTGCCAGCCTGATCACCCCCTAACCACTGCCCTGCCAGCCTGATCGATACCTAACTGCTCCCCTGCTGGCCCGATTGCCCCTAATTGCCCTCCCCTGCAGGACTGGTCACTCCCAACTGCCCTCCCCTGCAGGCCTGGTCCCCCCCAACTGCCCTCCCCTGCAGGCCTGGTCACCCCTAACTACCCTCCCCTGCAGGCCTGGTCACCCCCAAGTGCCCTCCCCTTCAGGCCTGGTCACCCCTAACTGCCCTCCCCTACTGGCCTGGTCGCCCCCAACTGCCCTCCCCTGCAGGCCTGGTCCCCCCTGCCAACTGCCCTCCCCTGCAGGCCTGGTTGTCCCAACTGCCCTCTCCTGCCAGCCTGGTTACCCCTAACTGCCCTCCCCTGCTGGCCTGATAGCCCCTAACAGCCCTCCCTTATAGGCCTGGAACCTCCCAATTGCCCTCCCCTTCTGGCCATCTTGTGGCGGCCATCTTGTGTCCACATGGGGGCAGCCATCTTGTGTTGGAGTGATGGTCAATTTGCATATTATCCTTTTATTAGATAGGATAAATATCATTTGATGTAATTTGGCATGTTTCCTACATGATCCTTTCTTGCTTATTTCTCCTCCACTGGCTCTTCATTCTGCACTATTCACTTCAACTACAATGCCAACCACTTCACCTATTTAAATCTAAACCACATTTCAAGGCCCAGTTTTCTTGTCTTTTCTAAAAAGCCTTCCCTATTCAGCCATGGACTGTAATCAATATCTGATCTCCTAAACTTTTATCAAGCATCACATAATTCAATACATAATCACAAATGCTCCATATTACTTAATGCCGTAATTAAATTACATAGTACTATCCCCAAACCTAGTCTTTTTACCTCCTTGAAGAGAGGAAAGACTTCTGCATCAGCCATGCTACAAAGCTCAACACAGATGCTCAATAACTACTAAGGGATACACCCAGAGAAGTATAAAAATGATATGGCTTTAGAGGGAAGGAAGGATACTACAAAAGATGTCACTATCTCCTCTTACCTTCTGAATCATTAATCACTAACCAGGATTCTTTGCCAACCATCCCAACAACTCTAAAAACCACTCTGCAGACAGCTAGTACATCCTCCTAACTGGACTCAATGGACCCTAGTCTTTACCCATCCAGTGATCTGCTATACCTGACTCCATGCTACGACTTTTTAATAACTTCTAGCCATCTATGTTTGAACAGACAGTTACAGAGGGAAGACCATGTAAATATACCAGGAGAAGATAGCCATTTATAAGCCAAGGAGAAAGGCTGCAGAAGAAACTAACCCTGCCAAAACCTTGATTTCAGACTTCTAGCCTCCAGAACTATGAGGAAATAAATTTCTGTTGTTTGAGCCACCCAGTCCATGACACTTTGTTATGGAAGCCCTACCAAATTAATAAAAGAACCCAGTAGTAGGCCCATACAAATACAGCCAACTGCTCTTTGACAAAAGCAAAAGGCAATTAAATGAGAAAAGAATGACCTTTTCAAAAAATGATACTGGAACAACATACATCCACATGTAAAAAGAGAAATGATGCCCTAACCGGTTTGGCTCAGTGGCTAGAGCATCAGCCTGCAGACTGAAGGGTCCCAGGTTCAATTACTGGTCAGGGCACATGCCCAGGTTGTGGGCTCAATTCCCAGTGGGGGGCATGCAGGAGGCAGCCGATCAATGATTCTCTCTTACCATTGATGTTTCTATCTCTCCCTCTCTCTTCCTCTCAGAAATCAATAAAAATATATTTTAAAAATAAAAAAGAAATGAATCTAGACACAGACCTCACACTCCTCATAAAAATTAACTTCAATAGATCACAGACCTAAATGTAAAATGTAAAACTATAAAAGTTCTAGACAATGAGAGAAAATGTTGGTGACCTTGGTTGGTGTTTGGCAATGAGTTTTAAGATATAAAGGTACAACCAATAAAATTGATAAGCTGGACTTCATTAAAAACTTTTGCTATGCCCTGGCTGTTATGACTCAGTGGTTGAGCATCAACCTATGTATCAGGAGGTCCTGGTTCTATTCCTCAGGTAGGGGCACATGCCCGTGTTGCAGACGCCATCCCCAATGGGGGGCATGCAGGAGGCGGCCGATCAATGATTCTCTCTCATCACTGATGTTTCCATCTCTCCCTCTCCCTTTCTCTCTGAAATAAAAATATATTTTAAAAACAAATAAACAAAACACAAATGAGCTATCATGTCACAAAAAGACACAGAGGAACCATAAATACTAAGTAAAAGAAGTCAGTCTGAAAAGGCTACATACTGGATGATTCCCAACTATATGCCATTCTGGACAAGGTAAAACTATGGACACAGTAAACAGATCAGTGCTTGCCAGAGGTGTATAAAACAATGATAATGAACACTAATCTGGGAGATTTAAAAACACTGTATAATCAAAATAAGATACAACACAGAATAAAAAGGCAGGAATTGAAATTAGGCATTCTAAAGTCCATATACTGACCAGAAAGAAAACTGAAAGATATTAACTTTATTATGCATGTTGAAATTTTAGGGTAATGACCAAAAGTATAAAAATAAAATTTGTAACTTTTAACCCAATTGAGAGGAAAGGGGAAAATAGAAGAAAACTCACTGAATACATCCAGATAGTAACCAAAGCAGGTTAGAAAAACAAGATAGGCCTTAATGAATTTGGGAAGTACTATACTACACATCAAATTAGTCTACTTCTTCAACTGGCATTTGTTTGTATCTTGGATATTTGAAGCATGATATCTCACATTTCCCATATAAACCGTTACTTTAGGCAGAATGGTTGTCTATGGCCTCTGTGGCTATTTTGGTCCCACAGCAGTACTTTTATCCCCATCTACGCTTTTGGTACGGCTTTCCTCATGGTTCTCTACAAACACAAACACAGTGCTTCTTTAAGTCCCAGGTCAAAATACACTCTTGGGAAGTCTTCACCAGATTAACCCTGGTTTATCTTTCCCTTACACTGATTTTCTTTATCATACTTATAAAATTTTATTGTTCTTTTAATTGTTAAAAATACTCCCTTAAAAATGATCTTTAGAAGGCCTATTCCATTTAGGCATATTTTGTTTCAACCAGAACACATACTCCTTAAAGTCAGAAAAAAATTCTTTAAGATTTTATAAACAATCTAGTACAGTATTATTTATTTTTCACTTAAGGATGGAGAAAACATTAAGTTATCTATATATGTAAAAGCCAAGCGACTGGAATGATGGAACGACTGGAATGACCAGTCACTATGATGCACACTGTGATGGACAACCGGCCCGACTGGGGCTCTGATCAGGGCTCTGACCGGCTCCCCCCAACCTCCTGTGGCCCCTCCATCCGGCCTTTCTGGCCCTTGATTGGCTTCCCACACACCCTGATCGGGGCCAGGGCCAGCCAGCCAACTGCCTGTGGCCCCTCCCCCAACACCTGCCCTCCTCCCAACCCCCATCCCATCCGTGCATGAATTCATGCACCAGGCCTCTCGTTTTTCTTTAATAAGCTTAAAAATATAAATTTTGCAAGATATACACACATATATCTCACATATAAAAATAAATCAGGTTTCTAAAGGCTTTGTTCTAATCTTTAGGTAAGAAAGCTAAAGTGCATAGCTTTTAACATAGTCATTTCCCGTTTTCTTTTCTTTTCACTTTTGCCAATTTTAAAAGGAGTCCATATGCTCACAGCTAAAAATATACAAGGTTAAGTCAAAGGAAGTCAGACACCACTAGCATAGTAGGATTTTAACACAAACTGAAAACGTAGTTATATTTTATTAAGTAGTTATATTTATTAAAATATTAGTAGAAAAAGCTAGAGATAAAATCTATAAATTAAAAATTAAAAAGGTAAAACACTGATGAGATGTTGAAGAAGACCTACATAAATAAATGGAGAAAAATACCGTATTCATAGATCAGAAGACTCAATACTGTTAGGAACTCAATTTTCCAAAAACTAAACTACAGATCCCACGCAATCCCAGTAAGCTACCTATGTGATAAAATGCCACAAAATCATGCACAAAGACATGAAAAAAACGGGTGCGTGAAAAAAGTGGTGAAACCCAGGGGCTGGTTAATTACACTGTGCCAATCGATCTCCTTGTTTTGATAATGCACTATAGCTATGTATAGATGACACAAGAGGGGAAGATAAATATTGGGTGCAGAGACCTCTTCGTACTCTTTTTGCAACTTCCTATGAGTTTATAATTATTTCAAAATATGTTAAAACAAAATCTCAGGAGCTTTTTATATCATTTGAAAAGCTTATTCTAAAATTTATACAGAAAAAGCAAAGGACTTAGGATAACTGCAAAAAGTAGAAAACAGTTGAAGGACTCACTACCTAATTTCAAGGCTTTCTATAAAGCTACAGTAAGCAAGTCAGTGAAATAGTGGTGAAAGTACAGCCATACAGCTCAAGAGAACAAAACAGAGTCCAGAATATATCTACACATGTATTGTCAAAGGCGCCAAGGCATTTGCGATTCATTTATAGGAAGTTCTAGAAGAGCTTTTATAGTGATAGAAATCAGAACGGTGACTGCACAGGATGGGGGATGCCTGACTGACTGAGAAGGACACAAAGGAACTTCCTGAGGTTAAGAAAATGTTCCCTCTTAATAAGGACATGAGTTACACAGTTATATATATATCAAAACTCATCAAACTGAACCACACAAGGTCTATGCATTTCACGATAAATAAACTATAATTTCATTTTTAAAATATATAAGCCTTGTAACATATTTGTCTACAAGAAAATATATCAAAATACTAATAGTATTCTCTTGGGAGTTATCATCTTAATCGTTTTCTTACCGTGTCATTACTCTTTCTTAAAAATGTACATATATCATAACCAGAATAAAACAAGAAACATTTTAAAACTTTATGCCATAAAAAAATAATCTAGCCCATAGTCCTGTTCCACTCACTGATTCTTTGTCAATCACCCTCCCAACCTGTAAGACTCTTCTTCAACAGACATATCTTTGTACATCCTCCTGGTATTCCCTCGGTAAGAGCTGGGAGAAAGGTACTGACCCTTATCAGTTTCTATTAGTTCAAAAGACACTGCTAAAGAATTGCTATTCTCCACGCGGGGGGGGGGGGGGGGGGGATATTATTAGAGTTTCTTTAGAATAACCACAGCAAGGAAATAATGAAAGAAAATCTCACAGATACCTCTTCATTTCCTAATAAAACATCCAAACTTCATCACAGCTCCCCCTTCTCAACTTCACTGTCTTGGTAATGGACATCACTCTGCAATTATTAATTTATTTGAACAAATATTTATAAAGTGACTATAATGTGCTCCTCAATCAGGCTTAACATTGTGAAGTCCCTTTGAATCACTGTTCTCCATCCCATTTTTCTCCACAAAGCTGTCAAATATTTCTGCAAGACGCTTTTCATCTGGTTTCCCCCTTTTCCATTTCTTCTATATGTTCTGTCTGGCCCATCACCACTTACCTCATTGTTGGCTTACTCCATGTAATCTAGCACAATTCCGAGGATCCCCAGGGGGGATTTTTTGTTTTTGAGAGTCTGAAAGGTCAAAACTATTTTGCTCGTAATACTAAAAAGTCATGTGCCCTCTTTCACTGTGTTGATTTTTTCACTAATAGTGCAAATGCTAGTGTCTTAGTACATCAAGGCGGCAGCCCCAACATGCACTAGCAGTCACCATATTCCTCACTGCCATGCACTCACGGGGGAAAGAAAAGCCAGTTTCATTTAAGAATGTCCTTGTTGAGGCATACACATAAATTAATTGTACTAGATCTTGACCTTTGAATGCATGTCATTTTAATATTCTATTTGATGAAACGCTGCATCCCAAAGTGCAATGGTTGTCTCCAAGAACAGCCTGTGTGACTGTCAGTTGCAAACTGCACTGGCCACTTTTCCACAGAACACCATTTTTACTGACAAACTGTGATTATTCATGCTTACATACTTGACATTTCCTTGAAAATGAACTGAATGGATCTTTCATTTCAATGAAAAAAACAACAGTGTTTGTTGCAAGTGATGCATTTAGTCATTTCAAACAGAAATTTGAATCTTGGTAAACTATCCACTGTCAATAATTTAAGACTTTTTTATACAGAAAGAACTTTCTTACCATCTCAAATTTCTAAGAAGAGTTTAAACAAACAAATGTCTTATTTGAACATACCTAAGTTTATGGTCAAATCTAAAATTCTTCTTCAGAGTTTAAGAACTAAGATAGGTAATACATCACAGGAACCCAAACCTATAATCTCAGGTCAAGGCAGCTGGAATTCTGAAGTGTGGCATCTTCCAGAACAACAAAAAAGATAGTAAGAAACAAAGCTACAGCAGAAAACATGATTTTCATCTCTTGAATCTAAGGCCTTTGGTATCAGGGAGCTCTCTTCCTAAAAGCCAAATTTAGCACATAAAAAAGTAGTATGCAATAGTACATATATTTAAAACGACAGTATCTTCATACTATCTAATAAAAGAGCAATATGCAAATTAACCATCACTCCGCTCCACCCACAGGCCACGCCCACCACCCAATCAGGAGCGAGTATGCAAATTAACTCAACCAAGATGGCTGCAGCCACGAAGAGAGCAGGGGGGAGGCTTGGGTTTCCCTGGCAATGGAGGAAGCCAAGCTTTCCGTACACCCTGGCCAGCCCAGGCCTCTACTTAAGGCTACAAAGTTTCAATTATAGAAAATAAATAAATCCCAACAGAAATGGCTGCCGCTATGGAGCGAGCAGAAGGCTTGACTCCGCTCCAGGCTACAAAGTTTCAATTGTAGAAGATAAATAAATCCCAGGTACCAGGGCCTCTGCTTGGGTCACCGGGGGGCATGCCCAGCCTGCAAACCACCACAGGCCCCTTGCCAAGGCTGCCCCATGCCCCAAGGGAACCCCCGCCCTGATCTGGGACACCCTTCAGGGCAAACCAGCTGGCCCCCACCCATGCACCAGGCCTCTATCCTATCTAATAAAAGAGTAATATGCAGATTGACCATCACTCCAACACACAAGATGGCTGCCCCCATGTGGACACAAGATGGCCACCACAAGATGGCCTGCAGGGAAGGGCAGTTGGGAGGGACCAGGCCTGCAAGGGAGGGCAGTTGGGAGGGACTAGGCCTGCAAGGGAGGGCAATTGGGGGTGATCAAGCCTGCAGGGGAGGGCAGTTAGGGGTGATCAGGCCGGCAGAGGAGGGAAGTTGGGGGCAAACAGGCTGACAGGGGAGCAGTTAGCAGCAGTTCTCAACCTGTGGGTCGCAACCCACAGGTTGAGAACCGCTAGCAGGGCTGCCTAAGACCATCGGAAAACACAGATATTTACATCACGATTCATAACAGTAGCAAAATTACAGCTGTGAAGTAGCAACGAAAATAATTTTATGGTTGGGGGTCACCACAACGTGAGGAACTGGATTAAAGGGTCGCGGCATTAGAAAGGTTGAGAACCACTGCTCTAAACTCATGTAGCACAAGTTTTTTCCTCATGTCAGTTCATTTACTCATTCCACAAATATTTACTAAGAGTCTAATATGTGTCAGGCATTCTTTTAGGTTCTAATGATACAGTAAAATAAAAAAACCCAGCTTCCTGCATTCACATTCTCAGGCAGAGAGAAAGGCAATGAAGAAATAAATATGGGGTGATGCACACCATAATGAAAATTGGGAAGAGTAAGGAGCAAATTTTCTATGAAGCTAACAAAACTTAAAGGTCAGGTCCCCTCACGTGCATGAGCCTCTATGAGTTTTGAAAGTTACTGAGACATTGCCTTAGCCAGTTTGGCTCAGTGGATAGAATGTCGGTCTGTGGGCTGAAGGGTCCCGGGTTTGATTTCAGTCAGGGGCACATGCCCAGGTTGTGGGCTCAATCCCCAGTTGGGGGCATATGGGAGGTAGCCGATTCATGATTCTCTCTCAACGCTGATGTTCCTATCTTTCTCTCGAAATAAAAAAAATATATATTTTTTAAAAAGTTATCAGGACATAGAATACTGTCGGTGGAGAGAAGCAATCAGATTGTTATCAGGAAACATTTTGTGAGCATTTCTGATTAAATGTCTAAAGAAATCTCAGAAGAAAAGGATTGCAGCATTTTGTTGGGGTATCTTTTCTCATTCGAAATAAATATTCACTGTCATATCTAATTATTTTAATGTTATTGTTTTCTTAATGAGAGCTCCCCAAACTATAAAAACTTCAGGCCCTTGCAAAATCTGGATTCATCCCTGGTAAAAACGAAAAGTGAGGGCAAGGTGCTGTTTTTTATAGGGTGGTAATAAAAAGACACATTTAAAAGGTGACATCTGAGCTGGGACCCAAGGGAAATGAAGAAACAAACCATATAAGTATTAGAGGCCCAGTGCACGAAATTTGTGCACTCAGTGGGGGAGGGGGGCTCAGTCTGGCCTGTGCCCTCTCACAGTCTGGGAGCCCTTGGGGGATGTCCAATTAATGGCTTTGCACTGCTGCGGAGGTGGGAGAGGCTCCTGTCACCACCGCTGTGCTCACCAATTGTGAGTCCAGCTTCTGGCTGAGTGGCACTCACCCTGTACGAGCACAATGACCACCAGGGACAGCTCTTGCATTGATCGTGTGCTCCCTGGTGGTCAGTGTGTGTCATAGCAACTGGTTGTTCAGCCGTCAGGCTGAACCCGGCTCTCCGACATTCCCCAATGGGTCCCAGATTGTGAGAAGGCGCAGGCCAGGCAGAGGGACCTCACTGGTGCACGATAGGGGCTGAAGAGGGACGTGGGAGGTTGGCCAGCTGGGAAGAGACCATGAGAGGGTTCCAGGGTGTGTCTGGCCTGTCTTGCTCAGTCCCGAATGGCCAGACTCCAGCAGCAAGCTAACCTACTGGTTGGAGTGTCTGCCCCTGGTGGTCAGTGCACGTCATAGCGAGCAGTTAAGTGGCTTTAGCATATCATTGGCATATTACACTTCGATTGGTTGAATGGCCAATTGGACAACCAGACACTTAGCATATTAGGCTTTTATTATGTAGGATAGGATTGGGGGAGGGAAGAATTCAAGCACAGACAGCAAGTGCAAAAATCCTGAGGCAGAAGCATGAGGAGCAGAGTATTATGAGCATTTCTGATTAAATGTCTAAAGAAATCTCAGAAGAAAGATTCTGTCCTTAGGAGGACAAAAGCAAGAGAAATATGTAACAATAAATAATACCAGATACTGACAGCAATTAACAATTCCTGAGTACTATGTGTCAGGCACTGCCCTAAACACTTCCTTAAGCATTTCCATTTTACAATTGAGGAAACTAAAGCACAGAGAGAAGGATTAAGTAATTGGCTAGACTAGAGGGTGGTAAAACTACACAGTATGACTCCAGTACCCAGCACTAACCTTGCCGTGCTAGAGGTCAGTTATGTAGATAATATCTCAAATAGTAAGAGATTTAAAATGCCAGAAAAGATAAAATCAACAATGTTTTTGTTGGAAGCTGACCATTGTCTTCACTAGCAGAGAGGTGTGGACAAGGAACCTGGAAGGCTGGTCAACCTTGAAGCTCTGAAAGGTCAGAGCCAACTACCCACTGTCTAGTTGAGACAATGATAGCTAAAGCAACCTCCACCTTTTAATCTTATGTAAATCCTTGCTGATTGGCTATTACTGGAACTGCCTGCCTAGAGCTATGGGTGGATCCCATCCTATCTAATAAAAGAGAAATATGCAAATTGACCGTACCTCTGCTACACCCACAAGCCACGCCCACCAGCCAATCAGGAGGGAATATGCAAAAAAAAACCCAACCAAGATGGCTGCAGCCACAGAGAGCAGGAGGGAGGCTTGGGTTTCCCTGGCAATGGAGGAAGCCAAGCTTTCCGCCTGCCCTTGCTGGCCCAGGCCTCCACTCAATGCTACAAAGTTTCAATTACAGAAGATAAAATAAAGCCCAACAGAAATGGCAGCAGCCATGGAGCTGGAGAGAGCAGGAGGCTAGGGTTGCCCGCAGCGATGGAGGAAACCATGCTTCTGCAGCCCTGGCCTGCTTTGGCCTCCGCTTAAGGCTACAAAGTTTCAATTATAGAAGATACATAAATCCCAACAGAAATGGCTGCTGCCACAGAGAGAGCAGAAGGCTTGGCTCCACTCCAGGCTACAAAGTTTTAATTGTAGAAGATAAATAAATCCCAGATCCCAGGGCCTCTGTTTGGGTCACCGGGGGCGTGGCCGGCCTGCAAACCACCACAGGCCCCTTGCCAAGGCCGCCCCACACCCCAAGGGAACCCCCACCCTGATCTGGGACACCCTTCAGGGCAAACCAGCTGGCCCCCACCCATGCACCAGGCCTCTATCCTATCTAATAAAAGAGTAATATGCAGATTGACCATCACTCCAACACACAAGATGGCTGCCCCTATGTGGTCGAAGATACTGCCCCCATGTGGACACAAGATGGCCACCACAAGATGGCCTGCAGGGGAGAGCAGTTGGGAGGGACCAGGCCTGCAAGGGAGGGCAGTTGTGAGCGATCAAGCCTGCTGGGGAGGGCAGTTAGGGGTGACCCAGCTGGCAGAGGAGGGAAGTTGGGGGTGACCGGGTCTGCAGGGAAGGGTAGTTGGGGGGGACACAGGCTTGCAGGGGAGAGCAGTTGAGGGGCTACCAGGCCTGCAGGGGAGGGAGTTAGGGGTGACCAGGCCTGCAGGGGAAGGCAGTTAGGGGCAAACAGGCTCGCAGGGGAGCAGTTAAGACATCAATCAGGCTGGCAGGGGAGTGGTTAGGGGGTGATCAGGCTGGCAGGCAGAAGCGGTTAGGGGCAATCAGGAAGGCAGGCAGGCAAGCAGTTGGGAGCCAGCAGTCCTGGACTGTGAGAGGGGTCCCAGATTGGAGAGGGTGCAAGCTGGGCTGAGGGACATGCCTCCCCATGCACGAATTTTGTGCACCGGGCCTCTAGTAGTCTTAATAAAAGGGATCGCTAGACCAGAGCAAAGTGTAGTCCTCCCACTAGAGTTGGGCTCTCACCTGGCCCCTAGTATCACCAAATTAATATTTTTCTAGTCTCTTTCATTTGTGTGCAGACTCCTCCAGAACCCAAATCCAGAACCTGAACCCTGAACTGCACGGGACATGAAAGGGGTTCACTACAAACTGGAGCCCAAACGTGGGACCTCTGGAGGGGATGATATTTCGCCTAGATCGAAGAAAGGAAGATTTCCCCGGAAAGGTGGAGAAGATTACACCGAAAAAGAGGGGGGGGGATACACTGAAAAGGGGGGGGGAAGATCACCATACAGGTGAGGGAAATTCACCACTGGCAAAGCCCAAGATTAGCTGCAGAAGTTGAGATCTGTAAGTAGGGTGGGAACGTCTTTTTCAGCCAGGCTAATGGGGCAGAATTAGGTTATAAAGTAAACTTTATTATAGACTTTTGGTTGGCATGCTTAAGGAATGTGGTTTCTTGTTCAAATTAAAATCTTAATTTGTATTTGGAATCTAAAATCTGTAATAAGAAATGAAACTCCACTGCTGAAACCGCCTCAGGTGCGGAGAAATTCAAAGGTGGCAGGAGAGGGCAGGGCTATCTGCTGTCCTGCAATGAGATTACTTAAAGTTTTGTTTAAAAATTATAGAAGAACTCGCGGGGAAATGCAAAATTTGGCCAAATTGGGTGCTAGTAATTACTTCGGAAAGCGAAAAAGAAAGAAAATATTTAAGATCTGTCTTTATCTATTAAGCATGAAAAGATACGCAGCCAGATCTGTTACTGAAAACTTCCCCCAGAGCAAGCAGGATGTGGGGGAAGGGAGACACGTGGCAATCCAATATGGAAGGCCACTCTCCCCGTATGCTAATTTAAAGTCTCCTTTCTCGCCATGAAAAAGTTTTAAAAATCTAGAAATGTGTCTGGGATACGTGTGCACTTGTAAAGGGAAAAGCTAGTTTGGGACAAAATGTGCGCACGGTCCGATTTCGGGTATTAGATGTTGGACTTGACTCTTTGCAAGGGCTACAGAAATGGAAAACACAAAACTGGTTTTTTTTTTCCTAAGGAAAATGGCGGATTTGACCAAAAGGAAAGAAATTCAAGCTAGTTCCAGCAACAGGATTCGCATTTCCATAATAAAAAGTAGTTTATAAAATGCTAATGAAGGGTGTTAAAAAGCTAACTTTTAAGGCCTTCAAGAAAATCAGTGAATTGTGTTACAAAAGAATTTATCCAAAGTAAATGCTTTAAAATAATTATAATTGACTCTAGAATCTCAAAGAAATTGTTGAAATATAGATAAATAATGTATTAATTATAAAGATCAAGTAGCCCAGGAAAAGACACTGACTACGCCCTTTGTTAATGGAGGAAGGGGCAGACGCCCTTTCCCCAGAATAACAGGTAATCCAGTTTCCTGCCAGTAGCCATTTTTTTAGGGACAATTTTTGCATTTGAATACCTGCAGGCTTGCTACTCAACTTCCCAGGGCAGAGAAAAAACCTGATCGGTTTAAAGTTAATTGTGTTTTTGAAATTTATTCTTAAAAGTGTTACTATCCAAGAACTGCTACATATTTGACTGGCCAGCTCTAAAGGTTTAAAGTTCAAATTGAATTGGGAGAAATTACATAGTTGTGGCAATTAAATACCTAAAGTATAGACATTTAAAATGTGTTTTCTCTAATAATTAGGAATTCAAAATATGTTGTTTGTTGGTCTAATTAAATAAGAAGGATTAATTCTGTGATCCCAGCTGAAATTTTTAATAACCAATTTAAATTTAATTGACATCTTAAGATAATTATAAAAAGTATATAATCTTTAAATCATATATAGATATTTGTTTGATCGTTTTTTCCAAGTTAAACTTCAAGGCTGTAACCGAGGGATAATAAATTTGGGAACATTTTAACGGGCCCTAAAATGTTTGCAAAAAGTTATTCTCTCTTCTTAAAGGAAATATTTTTAATTTAACCCATCTAATATACTTGAAATTGCATGGAAAGCTTTATCAAAGAAAAATTAATAACTACATTTTACTTATAAATGTTATGAAGGTTTTGGCCTCTAAGAAGGGTAAAATAAGTAACTAAATATTTCTTAAAACTCAATAGCAAAATTTTAAGGCGGAAAGTTGGAATGACAAAAAGCCCACAGCCGCCTGCATTTTTAATTAAGCTGAAGGTGGGGCAGCTTTTGTGCCTTGTGAATCAGACATAAACATTAACTAAGTTTGCTTTGCTTTTTAAATTAAAGATACCTACTTAAATTATAAACAATTAAATTCTAAAAAAGCAACCAGAAACAGCTAGTGAGATTTGTTTGTCTGCAGTACAGTTTTGGCTTTAACAGTTTAGGCAGCCGCCATGTTGGCCACATGGCTAGCCACTCCCTTGGGGGCCACCATCTTGAAACAGCAAAGGCCAACCCCTCCCTTTGAATAAGGTTACTGAGACCTCCCATGATTCCTCTGTATATGCTAATTAGCCAAAGGAGTTTTATTTAAAAATAAAACTCTAGCTTAATAAAAAGGAGAAATTTAAAAATTTTGAAATCTCTTCCACTAATATTTAAAGGGTAAACTAAGATTGTTGTTAAAGTATTAAATCTGACAGTAAAATAGTAGTCAAGTTTACTGTAATGAGATTTCTTGTGACATGGCTATTTGGATGCATGTGCCAATATTAAACAGCAGTCTTGTAGGTTGCTTATTTTAAAAAACACTAAGATTCTTAAGTGAAACTTTCTGTGGCCTGAGAATTATTTTGGAAGGAAATAGAGATTTTCTTCAAACATCTGAAGAACTGTAATTAAAAGTCAATAAGTTTGGCCTCATAAACTGAAGTAAGTAATTTCTGGTTTTGCCTCCCTGACAAAGTTTATGTCAAGTTATTCAAAGACTAATTGCAAAAATTTGGTTAATGTCATTTATTGTCCATAACCTAGGACAAGTAAAGTTAAAAAATAAACCTTATTTCAGATTAAATTGGCTAATTGAGATAAGTGAATATTTAAGAAAACTTAATTGTACTGGACAAAAAACTGTTCCTGAAGTATTAACTAAAATTGTTATTGATAGTTCATCTCATAGTAAAATTGCCAAATATGCTATGAATCCAAAGCAGTCATATTTCTGTGCAAAAATTAAAAGTTATCAAGACTGCATTAAAAAATTTCCAAAAGCCTCCTAATATTTAAATCAAAAAAGGGGGAGTAGTGGAAAAATATGATATGTGGAGAAATATCCTATAAGTAAATTACATCAAGAAAATTTTTACCTTGAAAATTAATTTTCATTTGTAATGCTAATAACAAGACACCTAGAAACACACATGGTGTCAAAATAAGCCAAAGGAAAATTGGGCAAAAATGAAAAAGGATCCCAAGTCTAATTTATAAAAAAGATTTATTTTATTAACCTTTGGTCGAGAATATGTTTGTATATTTCCAAGACCATGTGGATTCCTGCAACAATGGATCCCAAAAGAAACTGACCAGATTGCTCCAGCCATGAAGAGTAACAGTCCAGAGATGGAAGACGCTGAAGACGCCTTGCTATGCTAGCAGTCAGCAGCTGTGCGTCGCTGCAGGTTGCGCAGGACCAAACCAGAGAGGGTCAGGCCTGCATTGCCACCGTTTGTCTACCATCCAGAACTGAAATATCATTGATGACATGTACACATAAGGAACTGTTGGACATTGAAAATGGGACTCAAAAAACTGTTGGCCCAGAAAGAAAGTTCCTACAGACTGATTCATTTGCCTCTCAGCATAACCACTATTGCTTGTCTCATTTTTTTTCCTCATGTTTATTTCTAGTCTGCAGATGCAAGAATTTTTAAGGGAAAAAAATGGGGGATATGTTGGAAGCCGCCCATTGTCTTCACTAGCAGAGAGGTGTGGACAAGGAACCGGAAGGCTGGTCAACCTTGAAGCTCCGAAAGGTCAGAGCCAACCACCCACTGTCTAGTTGAGACAATGATAGCTAAAGCAATCTCCACCTTTTAATCTTATGTAAATCCTTGCTGATTGGCTATTACTGGAACTGCCTGCCTAGAGCTATGGGTGGATCCCATAGTCTTAATAAAAGGGATCACTAGGCTGGAGCAAAGTGTAGTCCTCCCACTAGAGTTGGGCTCCCGCCTGGCCCCCAATATTGCTAAATTAATATTTTTCTAGTCTCTTTCATTTGTGTGCTGCCTCCTCCAGAACCTGAATCCAGAACCTGAACTCTGAACCACGCAGGACATGACAGGAGTTCCTGCAGTTTTGATCTTAAACTATGATAACTAAAAGTAGGTACACATTTTATGTTCCTGTAAATGCTTAGTACCGAGTCTTGTCATTTTTGCTACTCCACCCACAGTCCCTCATACATTTCCATTCATATTATAACTATTCAATGTAGTATGGTTATTCAATGTACTCTCAAGAGAGAACTACCAACTATTTATTCTCAATACAAAATAATGCATTAGATTTTCTTTCATAAGTAAATATATATGCTTATTTTATACACACACACACACACACACACACAGATCAAATCTTGGGAGTTAAGTAATTCCTTCAGGAAATCAGATCCGTATCAAAATCACATAACCTGGAAGTTAGCTGTGTGTGTGTTTTTAAATGCTATATAGAAATTATCCCATAGTCTGTTCCATCATCACTTTTCATCTCCAATAATACTGATGTTGAAAAATTCTACATTAATTTACCTTAAATATTCAAGCAATCTTTCCAAAGTTTAGGGACATTTCCTTTGATACCCTTTAGACTTCATTCTCCATGGAAGTAAAAAATAAGCATAACCCCAAATAACCATGTTTTCTTTTTCTAAATGCTTAAGGTCTTCATGACCCTCACCAGAGGTGCAGTTTCAGAACTAAGTTTTCCTGAAAGGTTCTTATAAAACACTAATCTAAGAATTAGTGTTTGATGATATTATCCTAACACCTTGAAAGATGCAGTTACAAATAAGCCAATATATAATTCACTAAACACTTGAACGTATAAATTAATTTCCTGGTTTCACTGCCCAATCATCACTATTTCTCCTGTCAGCTTTCATACTGACTCCAAGTCTGTTTATATAGACTACCATGTGAACACTACTTTGGAGCTTAGCAACATTGCAGCCTCTGCTTCAGAGGAAATGGCCTCCAAGCATGCATAGATAAAATAAATATCAACATTTCCAAAGCATGTCCTACCAGGCACTAGTTCTAAGGACACGCAATAAACATTGCAAAGAATCCTTAGTCAAGTAAGTTTGAAGTTTGCTGGGAAAAGCAAAGTTTAACAGGTTTCTTGACCACAGGACTTCTCAGTCTTTAATACTATACACACAGTACTGCGTTCTCTGGAGCATCCAGCCACACTATGGAAAATGCTTATGAAGTCCAGTCCGGAAGTAAAAGATGATTCCAAGGCTTCAAAACTTATTAATGAATTTTCAGTATTGAGTCTTTGACAAAAAGGGGTATGAAGAGAGGCACACTTGGAGGAAGACGTGGTCTGTGAGGAGGTTAGCTGGACAATGGGCCAGAGCTCAGGAGAAAGCCCACAGCTGAGACACCTGGGAGTCCTTCACAAGGGACTGGGCTAGAGTCATGCACCTAGGTAAGATACTTCCCGAGAAACACATGGAGACCGGCCCTGCAAAACATCCTTTGCCTTGCCCTATCTCCAGCTTTAGTATCTTCCGCGTCTCTAGCACTAATGAAGAAGAACATCAGAACATGAAGAGTTTTAGGGTAGGAATAATACAAATTAAACTGGAAAATTTCGTGAGAAAAAATAGCATAATGCATGTGAAAATCATAGCAATGTAGATAATGTGATCTGGTAAAAAACAAACAAAAAAACAACACCAACGAACAAAAAAATACCTAATTTCTCCAAGAAAACCCTTTCAAATGACAAACCTACAGGTCATTCTTTTGGGGGATCACTGACCTCTTTGAGAATGTACTGAATGCAATTAGGTCATCTCTCCAGAAAAACATATATACATACAACATTAAGCCTATTGATTTCAGAGGCCTTCATAGGCCCCTTTAGGACCAACCATAGAGTTCTCTCTGGCTGTCAACCCCTACGTCCCTAGGTAATCCTTGCTACAGATATTTCATCTGACTAACAGATACTAGTAAAGCCCACAGTTACAGGACATAGTTAAAGGCAAGTATTACTTCTTTAAAAACACACGCAGCTCTATACCCATGTACTTTAAGATAGCACAGAGGAAATACATATTTGCATTTTTTGGACCCAGAAAAAAAATCAAACCTTATTTGTTGAGTAAAATTCAAGTCATTTATTTAACACCATAAGCAGAAAGGCATATGACGGTAATACCTTCACAACAAAACAGCCCTGAGAAGCTAAATGATTTTATAAGGCCACAGAGCTAATAAGTTCCAGATCTTCCACTTCCTAGTTCAATGCTTTTTAACTAAACCATGCCACCTGAAATATAATAAGCATATTACTACACCGGAGTAGGATCATTTTCTAAATAAAAATCCCTTAAAACACCAACCTTTTAAGAATGACTATAAATAATTAGGTCTCTAACTTATTTACTTAATCCATTTTTAGCACCTAGATGCTGACAAATTAAGGAGTGATATTGGCTTTTAAAAAACAAACCCTCTAATGCATTCCTCTCTAATCAATGCAATCTATATAAATAAGAAAAATCTAAAACAGCAAAACAAATACAAAAAAATGTTATCTTTATAGCACAAATATGATACAAATAATTTAAACTGTGGATTATTTAGCAAGCAGTGGTTCTAATGCCAAAAACTACAGGGAGTTTTTCCGCTCTGGGTCCCTGGTAATGGAAGTCTGACAGGTAGGGATCAGGCATCTATCATGTGATATCCACTTGGCAGATTACAATAGTGAGGCCTAGCTGGCTGCACAGCAGGAGCTAGGTATGCCAATTGCTACTTAAAGATCCAAATGGAACTCAGAGCCTGGCTACAAGTGAAATGCTGAACTAAATATGTGCCTCAGTTTCTCCACTGGAAAAACTGAACTAAATATGTGCCTCAGTTTCATCACCTGCCCATGCCCTATCTTTACAGAAGCAGTGCGGCCTATTGGTTAAAAATGCAGTCTCTGAAGCTGTTTTGAATCTTGGCTTTGCCATCTACCAGCTTTAGCAAGTTACTGTAACCTCCCTGTGCCTCAGTTTCCTCAATTGCAAAATAGAGTTAATAACAATGTCTATTTCATAGGGTTGTTGTGAGGATTAAGTAAATTAACACAAGGAAAAACCTTAGAGCACTGCCTGGCAAATAATAAGCACTCTGTAAATATTAGTTTTTATTATCATTATTTTAAAAAGATGACAAGATTAATCAATTTATACCTGTATTGTATAGAGACGTTCTTAGGAAATTACAGGCCTTAATTTGTTTACTTTTTAGTCATGTGGCTTAACAGTTGTTTTTTTCTAAATATAGTAAATGCATGGCCAATTATTCTTGTAAAGAACTGAAAAAGAACTCACTGTACACACTGCCACCTAAGACTTATACATTAGCAAAGTTTTAGTAACTTTTCATCTGAATATAAGTAGGCTCCTTTACCAGCTGGATCCCTTCATTTCAACTTTTACAATCACCACCAACTCCCAAATGCAATAATAGTTATTTTTACATGAACTATTGCAATAGCTTCCTAACTGCTTTCCCCTCACCCCCACTCCCCACACCGCAGTAGACAGATCTTTCAAAAATCCAAACTTAATTTCACTCTCCATTGTCCTGAGGAGGAGTCTGACCTCCTGACAAGATCTAAGAGGCCAGCATAATGATTGAGGCCAGCATAATGATCTAGGCCAGTGGTCGGCAAACTGCGGCTCCCGAGCCGCCGTTTGCTGCTCTGTTGACTGATGAGTTTGCTGACCACTGACCTCCCTCTCTGGACGCTCAGGCCACACAGGCATCCTTTCAAATCCTCACCTCCAGACTCAGCGCCTTCACAAGAATGTGTTCTATTTGGCATAATTCCCTTTGACTCCCCAGAGGAGAGCATTCCTCCTGTGACATGCTCTCATAATCCTAATCTTAATCCTTTCTCCTCTGCAGCACAAAATAAAACTGCAATAAAATAAACGGTTGCTTAATGCTGTTCTTGTCCCCCAAAATTATAAACGCCAAGTGGGAACATGTCTGTCTTTTGTTACAACCCAAGTGCTTTGATGCCCTGTACCCTATACATAGCAGGTGTGTGGGGGGGGGGGGGGAGTAATTAACTGATGGTGGAAAGCAAATCACCCACCAACCAAGACTAATGCAGAATACGGGCTGCACCGTAATATGCATGACATTGGAGTAAAAGTAAAAACCTACTGCTTAAACGAGGGCAAAATCAAGTCAAGACGAAGTCAAGTTAAGCTTTGTGCATCCTCAGGTTTATGTGAAACAGGAGTTGCTCCACTTTGGTTACCAGTAAGAAGATCCACAACTAAATCAAGACGGCTACCACATTTGGCACTCTCCTCCTCTCTTCTTGGCAGTCTCTGCGAGGCCAAGAGTTGAGCTGGCCAGGGAGGAGTGATTTATCTCCCACATTTAGAAGTGGTCCCTCTACAACAGCAATGCTGCACTACTCGTGGGCTTCGAATTCTAACCTTATCAAACCAGGACCTTTCCGAAGTATTTAATTCAGGTGTTGCTGTTGTTTTTCCAGGGACCTATGGATCACTGGAAAAACAACAACACAATTTTAATACGGCTTCAAAGTCCAGTTGGACTTGGAGAAAAGTTCCTCTTTCCTTAAAGAAAAAAAAAAAAATCATGCTAACTAGATCGCTTTTTACCAAAGAAAGGCGTTACTTAGAAAAAAGAAACAGGTATGCCGATGCTAAAAGGCTTAAAAATTGAGGGGCTGTCGATGGAAGCTGCCCAGTGTAATAATAACTACACCGGGGCCTGGTGGGTGGACAGCGGATCAGGCCAGGTCCGTCTGAAGCACGCAGGTTTGACATACGCCAAACCCCTGCGGTCTGGCTCGTCGCACCGACCCTGCCAAGCAACAGCGCCCAGCCCCTGTGCGCTCCGAGACGCAGGGCTGCCCGCTCCCCGCTCCCCGCTCCCCGCGCCCGCTCAGCCCTCCCGGGGAACGCGCGTCCAGGGCAGGGCTCAGGTGAGGACTGGGAGGTCTCGGGGTTCAACATTTGGCCCTTTGTTCGTTCCCAGGCAGCGGAGCCCGGGGCACCCGCTCAGCCTCCTCCCCCGCAGCCCCGGGCGCCAGCGCCTCCCGCCGCCCAGGCCCCGCCGCGCCCCCCTCCCCCGCCCCCACCTCGGGTCGGGACCCCGGTCCCCGGCGACGCGCCTTTACCTTGTAGACGTCGCCGTAGGTGCCGCTACCGATGCGCTGAATCAGCTCGAAGTCCTCCTGCGGGTTCCGGCGGGACAGATCGAAGCCGGGGTTCATGGCGGGCCCGGGTGCCCCCCGCCTCCCTCCCGGGCCGGGGAGGGGGGGCGCTCAGGGGGCCACACGGAGAGTGGGAGCCGCGGCCAGACCCCTGCTCCCCCGGAGGTCACAATCGCCCAGCTCCACGCTGCGGCCGCCGCTCCCCTCACGCCGCCGCCGCCAACGACGGCGACGACCGGGCTAACCGTCCCCGCCCCTCGCAGCCGCGCTGCGCCGAACCCCGGTCACACCCACGGGGAGAGGAGAACGCTCGCAGCCCCTCGCTCCGGGTGAAGCTCCAACATGGCTTCCGCCTTCGCCGCTCCTCCCCCTCCCCTTACTCCGGCTTCTCCACCCTCCGCCCCTTTTCCCGACTCCCGCCCGACTGCGCAGCCGCGATCCCGGAGGGAGCGCTCTCGGCCCCGCGCGCTCCAGGCCTGTGCGCGCTCCGGCTCTGCGCGCCCACTCGGCCCGTGCGCGCTTATCCGGCTCTGCGCGCTCCGGTTCTGCGCGCCTACCCGGCGGTGCGGGCAGCAGAGCTTTGCCCTTTCAGAGTGGCCGCGGCTTTCCCGGGTGCGGAAGTGTGCCGGGCTGCAACGGTCCGATGCCAGAAAAGGATTGTCTGCGCCAGGGACCAAGCGCAGGACCCGCAGAAAGTAGCTCCTACCCATGTCTGATTCCCTTGATGACAGTGTTTGACTTTGCTGGATCAGGTCCCAATACTAAACCGGTGGAATAGCTTTAATTTGCAAGACAGACAATGTCCCAAATTTTAGAAGCAGGTACACATAGGACACAGCCGAGTACCACAGACTTACTGGAACTGTGGGGAAGGGTTTTCCCTGAGGAAAGCCCCTGAAAAAAGTGAGCAGTGCTTGCCCTGATACCCGACCCTCGGGCCCTTGGTGTTGGCCTGCCAGGACGCAAAAGAGGGCAGGCAAGAGGGCAAGCAGGAAGGCGTGTGGCGTGGGCAGGGCATGGGAAGCTCGAGGAGCAAAAACACGCAGAGCGGCCGCCAGCAGCCGGTGTAGAGGGCGTGGGAGGCACGCAGAGCACAGAACTAAAGCAGTGATTGACTTCCTCGCCAGAGAGGAGTGGATTATCAAAGACTCTGGGCGGGTGCTGTGCAAGCTGTCAAGCAACCTTGCAAAGAAGAGGCGGCGGAGGGTGGAGGATGGACGAGTCCCATTCCTGCACCTGCAGTGTAAACACGTGATGATCTGGAAGCTCTTAACCTGTCCAAAGCCCCACCCTGCTCAAGACCCAGATTTCCAGCATTACATCCAGTCTACGTGGACACCAGTGCTGTCCAAGAAATCATGTAGGTATGGAGGGTTAATTTTTTCTCAATAAAGTGTCCACTAGGCTTTTCCAGAAGGTTTGATCAAGTAGGTGATGGCCACTTAGGCAATGCCACTATGGAGTGTTACTTCAGAAATGCTTTCCTAATACCTTTAGGCACCACACCTTCTGACCACTAATATTCCCTAATGCCTACTGGCTCCTGAGAAACTAGATCTCATCAAACCTGTTAGGGATAAAATAAATGCAATCAAACAATAGCCACGTGTACTACTTATGGTTAACTTCATACATTTTAATCTTTTCAATCCTTTCTCCTATAGTAAGACTGCATATTTACCAAATTCCCAAAGAAGTTTACTCTGAGTACCTATGGACAAAAAGATGTTGAAACATGACCATCTATTCAATGATACAAATAGCCTTTCAATTGTCTAATTTTTAATTGAGGTATCAGTAATAGGAGCATATTACTTGAATTGCTCCCCCATGAATACTTATAATTGGATTTCTTCTAGGTGGGTCTACCTTAAAGCTCCGGTATCTTGAGAATTAAACTCCTGACTAAATGTTATTCCATGGCCAAGGATCCTGCTTTTGCCTGTTTAAGGCACTTGCTGGGGGCCCAGAGTGCAGGCCTTCCTTCTGCTTGTCCATATTTGGAGAATTGTTTGGCCTCTTTAAACAGGATAATCAGCCCAGGATGCAGGTAAGCAGACCTAACAAACTATCCCAAACAGGAATCAGTTGCGCTCTCTTTCTCTGCCTTTTGAAAGCTGGAATGCCAAATTCTCAGGATTCTCAGGACTGAATGCTGCACAAGACCGTTCTAATGGTTTCACTGTTTTGTTTGCTAGGATTATCATCTGTACAGATAACTTTGCATTTGCATCGCTAATAGACTTCTTTCAAAGGGGAAAGACATGTCAGCAGGGCTGCGACAGTCTTTAAAGTTTTGTTTGTTCCTTTTTGGCAGGGCCAACCTAGTCCTTTTGAAAAGAGATGGATTTCCATGTAAGGGCCTGATTTGCCATATGGGTTTCAACATAAATAAAAGGTTTTGTGCAATTAACTGCTCACAAAGCATAAAATATTATGTTCTTTGTAATATGTACATAGAACCATATCCAATGTCCTTTTTATTCCATTCTAACACTCACTTTGCTAGAAGCAACACTAATAATGACACTTTCTTTGAGTCAGAGAAATAGCTTCCCTCTTCTATGATTGGGAGCATCTTTAGAAATCATCTAATCCTTTCAAATAAAAACTACTTCACAGCATCTCTCCTATGTTTACCGCTGTTTGGATGCAGCAGGTCCGTGGATTCATTCCACATCATTTTGTTATGACGTGGATGAGATGCCGTAGGAACTTAACTCTTCTTTCTTTCAATTAGCCTGTGGTAAAACTGTTTTCATTATATGTCATTTCACCACAGTTCCAAGACCTAGGAGCATATTAAGTGCCTACGGACTTACTGTATCTGCAGTAAAAGGGAACCCACTGCTTCCAAAACAATTTGCCTCATTATAAGTTAGTGCTAGTAAATTATCATCATAATAATAATGGAAAAATAATGATATCTAACATACCAAGTGCTTACAAGGTGCCAGGACTGGAGTCAATTACTTTCCACGTATTATTTAATTCTCATAACAACTTGCTGATATAAGTATTATGATCTGCATTTATTTTTTTTCAGACACAGGCAGATTAAGGTGCTCAAGGTAAAACAGAAAACTGAAATTTGAACAGAAGTCGTATGACAGGAAGGCCAGACTTTTAGCCTATACTCTGCTTTATAGTATACCTTTTAAATATTCTCTTAGGCTAAGTGGTAAAGAATACAGAGAAGAAAAGCCACAGTCCTTGCCCTCAAAATGTTTGCAGTCTCACAAATCTGTGCAAAGCACTGAGGAGGGACATTAATGTAAACGGGAAGACATAGGAATGCTGCTAAAGCTGACGTTTGAAGAATGCATTGGAGTTGGCCAGACAAATGAGGGGGAGGCGCCATCCTCCAGGCTGGCCGCATAGCTGCAGCCCCGTGAACCACCCACTCCTGTAAGCATCACACAGGAGGGAGAGCATAAAGGCTAAAATGGGCAGTAGTAGTTAGTTGCCTACATTTCCAAACGACTCTTTAGTTCTCTCTCAGAGATATGTGGCTTAGTGATTCCTTTGTCTCCGCACCAACTCCCTGTTTCATAGCCACCACTCACACGCAACATAACCGCCGCTCACTTTCAGTATACCAACGGCTCTGGGAAAGGAATACTGGGCAAGCCCTAGCTCCAAGGGGACTCACAGCAGCCAGGGCATCCAGCAGGGGAGGAGAATCAGACACAGACATGTATGTGGAACAATAGGGCAGAAGCTTCCAGGAGATTATATAGCCTAGCTAGTACAGCTCTGAGCCAGGCTACCTGGGTTTAAATCTTGTCTCTGTAGCTTTACTGAATGACCTTGGGAAATTCCTTCCAACTGAGGCTGTCATGAAAAGCCAAAAAGAAAATACATGCAAAAGGCAGTAGTGCCTGGCATCATCATAAACCCACAAGGTAGGAATTACTAATATTTTGAATATTTTAGAATGTTGTAAGGGCAGGGAGGGATGGGGATGGAGATATGGTTTAGAAAGCAAATGCAACAATCTATACATATACAGTAGGTCCTTGGGTTATGTTGGAGAGCCATTCGTATGGCACGATGTAACATGATTTTCACCGTAAGTCAGAACCCACCTATGTAAGCACCTACATCACTCACATGGAGCACATACACAGCAGTAATGAAGTGAAATAGTAAAAAAAAATTTAAAAGGAAGAACAATTCCTGACCTTTACTTGTGGTAAATAAATAATAAAAAACATAAAGCACCTATGTACATACGTCGAAATGACGGAACTTTTTTCTTTAAAATATATTTTATTGATTTTTTACAGAGAGGAAGGGAGAGGGATAGAGAGTTAGAAACATCGATAAGAGAGAAATATCAATCAGCTGCCTCCTGCATGCCCCCTACTGGGGATGTGCCTGCAACCAAGGTACATGCCCTTGACCGGAATTGAACCGGGGACCCTTCAGTCTGCAGGCCGAGGCTCTATCCACTGAGCCAAACCGGTTTCGGCGGAACTTTTTTTTTTTTATAAATAAGTGGGAGATGGTGACATAACCACAAAACTACGTACATCGAGTCCAACGTAACCAAGGACTGCCTGTAAAAGCCAAGTGACCGGAACAATGGAATGATCAGAACAACCGGAAGGACCGGTTCCTATGACGTGCACTGCGGTGGCCAACTGGCCTGATCAGGGCCCCGATCACCCCCCCCCCCAACTTCCCTCGGCCCCCTCCCCCTGCCAGCCCCGCCTCTGATTGCCCCCCACCTAGATCGGGGGTGGGGCCTGCTGGCCATCTGCCCATATCCATCCACCCATATCCCCTTCCCCCTGCCGGCTTCCAACGGGGCTGGCCAGCCAGACCCCACCCATGCACAAATTCATGCACCAGGATGCTAGTCTATATATATAAAAGTCTAAGCAACCGTTACGACCAATCGACCAAATGGTCGACTGGTCACTATGATGCTCACTGACCATCAGGGAGCAGATACTCAATGCAGGAACTGCCCCCTGGTGGTCAGTGCACTCCCACAGCCAACCTCCTGGCATGGGCCAACCTCCCGTGGTCCATCCCGGCCAGCCAACATCCCTGATCAGCCCTCCCCTCCCCACCCCATGGATGGCTGGCCCGGATCACCCCGATAGGAACTGGGCGAGATAGCTCCAATTGGCCCCGATTGCCGGCCAGGCCGAGGGGCCCCACCCGTGCACGAATTCATGCACCGGGCCTCTAGTATGTATATAAGAGACCTGAATTAAAGCCAGAAATGCTGAGGAAGGAAAGAAGGGAAAAGAATCCAGGAGGTAACTGGAAGATGAGATTAACAGGTTTGAAGAAGCAGGCAGAGACATGGGTGCCATGTAGGCTTCTGGTGTACATACTTGGAGGATCCCAAAAAGGTGATAACATTTGCCATAATAAAAGGAACTAGGATTCTTTAGGGGATGGTTTTAGCACTGGATCGAAGTAGATGATTCTCTTTTGTACCTGTTATGTTTTATGTACTCAACTGGAAACATAAAATTAATGATAAATATGTAGGGTTGACAGTTGGAAAATATTTCAGGGCTAATTTTTAAGTTTAATGAGTCATAGTTCAGAAATATTTATTGAGCATATATTATGTGCCAAACTATATTAGGTTTAGGCGATACAATAGGGCATGGTCCCTGAACGGAAGTTAAGGGTGCAGACAAGTTCTCAGATAATTCCTTTACGGTGAGATAAATCCTGGATGCAGGGAAGCAGAGCCAGGAGATAGTAGGTGCTGCTTGGGCGAATAATTTGACTCCTTTTTAAACCAATACATATTTTAAATTTTTTTTAAACCAATATTTTTAAAAGCATGTACCCAACATTTATTTACAGGTGAGGTGGAGCTCTGCATAGGGAGTGGGTGGAGATGGAAGTCCTCCAATGTCAGCTATCAGTTTCCTCTTTGTTTTTCTGAGCAATTCAGCTCTGCTCCCAGATTTGCATACTTCCTAGTACAGTGTTTCTCAATGGAGGTTTTATTAGCATTTGGGGACTGTCCCCATGCATTCTAGCCTTCCTACCCCCTTGTGTCAAGACAACTCCCAGCTATACTGACATCAACAACAAAAATGGCCTCACATATTTCCAAATGCCTGGAGTTGGGCTGGGGATTGGGGTGGGAGTGGGACTGCATTGAGAATGTTTGCCTGTCGTGGCCCTTGGGAGAACTATCACCCACACGTAACTATTTACATAGTATCCCTTTCTATCTCATGCAGTGTATATCCAAGAGAAGTCCTGATATGGAAAATATTGTTCCTTTTATTACAGTTTTAATATTCAGCACCGTGTTATTTAACTGCCCTCTGTAGATTCTACTTGCCTTTTATTGGGTAGTCCCCAGGATGACATAGCAGGGCACTGAATCTGGTCTTTGCAGGTTATAGAAATCTTCACAGAGGAAGGGACCCCTAAGCTGAGACTTAAAAGACGGAGAATTAGCCAGGCAAGAAGATATACTCCATACCATGGGTATAAGTGTTACATTCGAAGAAATGAAAGGTGCTGTGTTTGGGGTGAACAATAGATGAGGCTAGCGTGGTAAGCAGGGACCAGTCCATGAAGGGACCTTTAAATCGTTAAATAATTTCTTATTGAGAACAAAAGGGAGCTAATGGTGGGTTTTCAGCACAGGAGTAGTATGATCTTCGTGCCTTAGGAATGTCCACTTAGCCGCAGTGCAAAACGGATTGGAGGCTGATGGAAAGACTGGAGATGAGATGGGAGAATAGTTAGCAGGCCCTTGTAGTAGTCCAGGTGAGAGAAAATGATGGCCTGAATTAACACAGGGAGTTGGCATCAACATTCAGTAATGGTATTACATGAACTTGTGGGTTGAGATGAATTCTCATAGTGAAGATGTATGTGGAACAGGCAGAAAATGGTTTCCTGTAGAACCCCACTGTTGCAGGGGTCCTCAAACGTTTTAAACAGGGGGCCAGTTCACTGTCCCTCAGATCGTTGGGGGGCCGGACTATAGTTTCAAAAAACAACTATGAACATATTCCTATGCGCACTGTGGGCCTGGGATGAGTTGGCTGCTAAGCAGGACAGGCAGCAGCACCGGGTGGGCCGGATAAATGTCCTCGGTGGGCCACATGTGGCCTACGGGCCGTAGTTTGAGGACCCCTGGTAGAGTGTGAGCAAAGGGAGAGCAAACAGCAAAAGAGGGCAGGAAGGTGGCATCCAGTACAGTATGTGGAAAGGCAATGGTGTGGCAGCCATAGGAGTGCACCACTCAGGACTCCCTTCAAGAAAGCACCTGCTCTAAGGAGTGTAATTAACTGAAAACCTCCAGCCACCATGCCTTTGGGATTCATCACAGCATTCCTGCAGAGGTCTCAGTCTCTTCAGATGCTCCCAGCCAGGGAATGGGCTCTGTCAGCCATTCTTAATCAATGCAGTTTCCTCTAATGGGCAGTCTCTGCTCAGGGCTCCCCATTGACCTGACTGAGCCTTTCTCAGAGCTGCCCTGCAGATGGAGGCTTTCCATTCCTTCTCCCTTCTTTCTCTCCCATCACAGGCATTAAGACATGCATTGCAATGTGAGACTCTTCCCTCCCTTTCCTCTTTATCTTTCACAGATGTGTCCACATATAAGAATCTTGCATTTCTAATTCAGTTTTACTGTCTGCTGAACTAGAACAATTGGATCAATGAAGCGAAGAGGGAGTGTTATCAACAGTGTTAAATGTCAGTGAGACTAGGAAGGAGGGAGACAGAAGAGTGTCATTAGATTTGTCATTGTGGAGGTCAGTGCTGACTAACTATTGAAATTCATGTTCTTTCTTCTGCCATTGTGCCTCCTCTTAGTTCTCCCAGATCCCCTTCAGTCTTTCTCATTCATCATGATCTTCATATAGCTCACCTGGACCCCTCATATGGGTGCATTTAATGTATTAATATCTTTGTAAACTCTGGCACTACTGTTATATTCAAGTTCAATATTCCAAATGCAGTCTGTTTAGTGTTGACTATGGGAGGCTTATAACTGCACATCTGAACGCAGTCTGTTTTCTGCTATGTAGTGCAAGCCTCTTAATTAATCTCTCTGGCCAGATTCTCTTCTTCTTCTGATAATACCACACCTGGCCAATAAACATGCTTCTAATATGCCAACAATGGAAATGTGGAAGTCCTGAGGGGAAGCTAAATTTGGAATCAATATGAGTTCACTTTTAGGCCTGTTGAGTTTGGGTAGATGAAAGGGCATTAAGGAGGAGCCATTGCGAAGATGGTGACAGATTTAGAAAGAGGGGATTAGACTCCCATGTAAATTTGTGTCATCTAAATAAAGACTGTGGAATCATGGCGTCTCTGAGAATCTAAGCCTGTGGAGCAATGGTGAGCAAACGTTTTCCACTTAACAGGAGCAGAAAATTATTGACCTCATTTTTTAAACATTCAACATGAAAATAATGCCGCTGACTTTCATAACAAGAACGTTTCCACATTTATATTTCATTTTATATTTGGAATGATTCCTTGAAGTATTATCATCCGTAATTTATACATGGGAACACTGAAGCTTAGATACCGATCAAGGTTGATAATTCGTTCCAATTTCACGTCTCCTGAGCCTTGCTCACTGAACTTCAGGTTGTACTAGATATTAGGGCTGCAAAAGTGAATAAAATGTGCACCCACTCCTCAACCACCACACCATTCCTTTCTTTGCTCTTCTCCAGAGGGTTGATATGCTCTCTTAGCTTGGGCTGGGCTGGTTCATCACCCACACAGACAGCCAGTGTACAGGAGGAACCAACTTCAGGGTACCCTGGCAGTTCCATGCCAATGATGTAGTCATCATCTTGTAAAGATAAGGAAGATGTGGCAACTGTTATGCACTACTGTGTGAAGAATAAATTGGTACCACCACATTGGAAGGCAATTTAGCAATATTTATTAAAGCTAAAGATATCCTTATCTTATCTAACAATTCCATTTCTCCATATATGTATACCCAAGAAACTCCCTCAAATGCATAAGGAGACATGTAAACAAGTGGTCATTAAAGTATGGTCTATAACTGGAAAATAGTTGGAAACAACCTAAGTGTTTGTCAACCTGAGAATGGAGAAGTGAATTGTCACATGATTACACAGTGGAATACTATATTATCCTATATAATAAAAGGCTACTATGCAAAGAGATTGAACGGCAGAACAACTGAACAACCGAACAACCGATTGCTATGACATGCGCTGACCACTAGTGGGCGTGTGCAGAACATGGCAGGTGTTGGCCATGGTGGGATGGTGGAGCAGGTGAGTGGGGGCACCGGTCACTGTCATTGGGGTGAGCCTCTGGTGGTTACTTAAAATGTTTTATTCCCGCGCGCCATGGTCCCACCTGGCGCTCGCACCTGCTGCCAGCGCTGGCCCTGCTCACACCTGCAGCTGGCACCAGAGCCACCGCTCGCACCCACTGCTGGCACTGGCCCCAATTGCTCCGCACCATCCGTGCGTGGAAGCGGCAGTGGCGGGAGGGGTGCTGCCGGCAGACAGGGGACCAGGGGCTGCAGTGGGAGGGGCTGGGCTGGGGTGCAGAGGATGGGTGGAGACCCACCTCTGTGCCCACCACAGCCTCATAGCCCACAGTTCCTTTTAAGGTGCACAAATTCATGTACTGATCCCCTAGTAGTTAAAATAAATGAATTTTCCTGGGTAGCTTAGTTGGTTAGACCATTGTCCCAATACACCAAGGTTGCAGGTTCCATCCCAGGTCAGGGCACATACAAGAATCAACCAATGAATGCATAAATAAGTGGAACAGCAATCTCTTTCTCCCCCGCCCCCCCTTCCTCTCTCCCTCCATCAACTCCTCCCTTCCTTTCTTTCTAAAATGAATAAATTTAAAAAGAACTAGAGCTGGAACTAGAATATTTACATATAAGTCTCAAAAAGTAAAATATCAGGTGAAAAAAAAGTGGCAGAAGAAACACAAAATATGCTGCCATTTATGTTAAGTTTAAAGACATGAAACAATACTACCTACTTTCATGTATGATAAACATTTTAAAATATTCATGATAATAATAAACTTCAAGTTCAGGATAGTTGTTACCTCTGCTGAGGAAGAAAAATAATGATAGTATATGGAGAAGCCTTTAGCCAAATTTGTGTTATTATGTGTGTTTTTAAGTGGATGTGAAGCAAATATGGCAAAAAGTAAATATTTGACAAAGCCATATGTGGAAGGCAAATTTGTTATACTATTTCCTATATTCTGTATGCTTGTATATATGGGCCTTGGACCCTGGAATACTGGGATTTTCTTCCCCCCTCCCCCTTTTTCTGTGTTGAAATTCCACTCATTCTTTGATATCTAGTTCAAGTTTCACTACTTAATTGAGAATTTCCTTGACAATCTTGTTAGTCCATACTATGTTCTTTCTTTTCCAAATCATGTTAAGTCTATAGAGTTCTTTTACACACTATGTTTGGATGACCATACTTTTTTATGTCATTTAAATACTAGTGGCCTGGTGCATGAAATTCGTGCACTGGGGCAGGGGGGTGTGTGTGTCCCTCAGCCCAGCCTGCACCCTCTCCAATCTGGGACTCCTTGAGGGATGTCCGACTGCGTGGGGATGGCATCAGAGAGCTGGCATCAGAGACACCTGAATGGGGGGCACCTGAGGACCAGGGGCCTGAGCGTGTGCGCCTGGCTGGAGGAGCCCAGCAGGTCCGGCAGAAGCAGCTGGTTCCTTGGCTGCCCCCAGGGATTGGGCCTAAACGGGCAGTCAGACATCCCTCTCACAATTGGGGACTGCTGGCTCCTAACCACTTGCCTGCCTGCCTGATTGCCCCTAACCACTCCCCTGCTAGCCTGATCAATGCCTAACTGCTCCCCTGCTGGCCTGATCGCCCCCAACAGCCCTCCCTCCCCTGCCAACCTGATCTCCCTCAACTGCCCTCCCCTGCTGGCCTGGTCACCCACAACTGCCCTCCCCTGCTGGCCATCTTGTGGTGGCCATCTTGTGACCACATGGGGGCGGCCAACTTGTGCGAGGGCGTGAGGGTCAATTTGCATATTACCTCTTTATTATATAGGATATATTGCCTGGCATTAATATTTGACTATACACACACCATGTCTTTCCAATTATATTGTAAGAGCCTTAAGAGCAGGAACATCTTAAACTTTTAAAATTATTCCCTAGTGCTCAGTGGAGCCTAACTAGATATTTATTAAAGAAAAGTGGTATGTTAACCAGTAATTATAACCCTCCCTACAAAACCTTTACATAGAAAGTTAAAAATACTATTTGAGCTACATTTGCTTTTATTTTCCCAGAGAGAGAATACTAATGAGCTGTGAAATGACCAAAAATTAGGCAGCAGAAGGGGAAAGAAGATATAACTGGTTTGTGTATTACACATTCTGGATAATCAGCTCTTGAATGATTTAAGTGTGGAAGAACTCTTATGGGGAAAAGCAGATTTTAAAATTTCATTTTATGACTATGGAATTATTCTATAGATCATTTCCAGTTTTGAGGCAATCCCGGGCCAAACTTGCAGAATATTTTGGATTAACATTTTCTTTTATGACATACAATGTAACCACATACAAATACACCTTGTTATCATTCTGCCTTCAGTATTGATTGGACTGGACATGGGAATGGTGGTCCAAGGAAACTAAAAAACAAAAGTTGTTCCTCTGGAATAAGAAAGGGTTTTGAAGGAAAAAGAAAATTACTTTGTGTTCAATGTACCCTTAGCCTATCAAGTGCTGGGTACTTGAGGTAACCACCTTACCTGAAACCTCAGAGAAATAGGTTAGTCTATACTAGTCCAGGATGACAGCTAAAGAGCATAGGAAATGGTGAAAGGTCTGGACTGCATTGTCTCTCCTCAGGATGGCAAGTTGGGTATCACAGAATGAGATAGATTTAGGGGACAATATGGTTACTTTTAGCCTAAGCAGCAGCTGCTGTGGTTTACTGGTAGGTCAAAACTACCACCATTTTGTCCCTGGGGAGTTTCCTACAGGACCTTCGTCATGTTTTATTAAACTAGGCCACTCTCCCATAGTTCTTTGGCCTAAGTGCCACAGCACTCAGAACACAGTTACCTAAATAAAACCGTACCTATATCTGTGGTTTTGCCTGAGTTTTTAACTTGAAATTGTCCCTTAGGGAGGTGGCAGCTCTGTAATGATGACCTTTCTCTATCTCTATGTTGTTTGTGTCCTGACGGAGAAAGCTAGACAAAAGTTTCTTGCCGTTTGGTAAGATATCATATGTTCCCTCATGTTGACCTCTTTTGTAGGCATTATTATTGAAGTAAAGCCCTAAAGGAGAGTGACCAGAGTATTCCTGTAGTCGTGATGAGCCTTATCATTGGTCTCTGCAATTTTGAATTTCCCTAAATAAAGAGAGGCAGGAGAATATATACAGATATATAATGAATATATTGGGTTCTCAAAGTTTACTAAAGGATAAGTGTTTGTAAATTGGAATTAATTTCTCATGGAAATAGTGTGATTAATTATGTCTAGATTTTAAGTCAAGGCCACAAAACCCAAATAATCTTAGTAGGTATTAACAGGATCAGTTAATAAGAAATCATATCTTGTTTTCTTGTCTATGGGCTTATCATGGAAAATGAGAAGTACTTTTCTCTTCTCTAGTGGATGGTTAAGATGTAGTGATTTCCTAAAACCTCAAGGAGGCACAAGACTCAATTATCTGGAAGGGGAAGGGGTCCAAGAGAAGGGGGATGGTTTGACTTCAGGAGAATTTGGATCTTTTGAACTTAGAAGGAGGAGAGAACCAGAGAAGAGTCAGTTTCCATACATGATGAGGACTTATGTCTACTACAAAATAACAGATCAGGAAGCTGTAGACCTCTCATAGGGTGGCTGGCTAGGATGTCTTGTCTCCAAGTAGTAAAAGTATTAATTTACACTAAACTGAAACAAGTCAAGGGTACATATGACTACTATTAAGAGAATAGCAAAAGTATGTATAAACAATAGAATGCATAAATACTCAGAGAAAACATAAAAATAAAAAATCCTCTCAATTAAGCCAAAGAAAGGCAAAACAGGGAATAAAAGGAACAAGTAGGATGAAACAAAGTAGGAAGATGTTAGCTATGAATACAAATATATCATTAATTAATCTCTATATATAAAAGGCTAAGTGACCATCGCATCTGAAACAACCAAACGGATGACCAAACAGGCTGTGTGGGGCAACCAGGCCGGCAGCGGGGTTACTGAGGGGCGACCAAGCAACTGAGCAGCAGGCTGTGTGGGGCGACCAGGCCTGCAGGGGGGGCAGTGAGGGGTGACCAGGTTGGTGGGGGGGGGGCAGTTGGGGGCGACCAGGTTGGTGGGGGAGGCAGTTGGAGGTGACTACGCCTGTAGGTGGGGCACTTAGGGGTGACTAGGCCAGCAGGGGGGGGCAGTTAGGTGTGATCAGGCAGGCAGGTAGGTGAGCAGTTAAGAGCCAGTGGTCTCTGATTGTGAGAGGGATGTCTGACTGCTGATTTAGGCCCGATCTGCAGGACATCCCCCAGCAGTCAGACATCCCCCAAGGGGTCCCACATTGGAGAGGGTGCAGGCTGGGCTGAGGGGACTGCCACCCCCCATGCACAAATTTCATGAACCGGGACTCTAGTCATAATATAAATGGCTGGACTAATAATCTAATTAACGTGAGACAGATTAGCAGGAGAAAATAATCAACTTTATTGCATATGTACACACGGGGGTGCCATAAGAATATGTGACCTGAGGACACATTGGGCAGTTGAGGCTTATATACTATTCTGAACTAAGTGGAGGAAGGCAGTCATCTAAGATTTCAAAGGGAAAGTAGACAATTCATAGGTAGATGAGAAAGCACAAACACATGGTGGGTCACCCAGAAACAATGGGACCCAAGGGAGTCCAACAGCAGACTTGCTTGGATCCTCCCTGTCTGCCATACCTCATTCATATATGCCAAGGTAAATAGCTAAAGTGAATAGCTCCCTTCCTTTAAGCAGATTTTTCTATCTGAATTCTTTCAGGCAGGGAAAGGCAGGGTCAAAGGTTCTATCTTGAGTCTCTTATTTCTTAAACATAACCAGTGTAAAATCAATATCCCAAAAGGTATATTTAGGGGTGGCAAACTCTGGTCCCCCTCCACACTAATTTCTTTCTCAGAATCTGCTTTCCGGGGAACCCAACCTGTGGCACCCTCTGGGGAGTGCTACATCTGGAGGATTAGAATGGGTGCTCCCCTGCAGTGAGAGGTTGAAAGGTGGCTTAGAACTAACATGTCCAGTTTGTCCTTTCAAAATATACAAATATTCATGGATCATTCCTTCTTCCCTGAGATAGAGTGGTTAAATGCACGGAGAGATGCCAGGAACTGCACCACCTATGTTTCTTCAACAAAGCAGAAACATTACTACAACATTGACAGATATTAATGAGATAGAATAATTAGGAATTAATGTTTGATTATAGGTGAGGAAAATAGAGCCAGTCAAGAATTCCTCCTAGGTTTCTTACCTGGGTAACTGAGTAAATGGCAGTACTTTGAAATAAAAAAATAAAAAATAAAAACAAGTTCGGAAAATATGAGTTCAGTTGGGGTGTCTTTAGGATGTCAAATTAGAATTGTTCATTTGGCAATGAAGGATATAAATCTGGAGTTCAGGAGTGTGAGCTGCAATATATATGTATACTCTTTAGCATATGCCTAGTAATGATGAGGCTAGCACAAAGCTCATAGAGAAATAATTTAGGGGACAGAGGGATATTTATTTTTTTAAAAACCCCATAATCTCTAATTAGTATTTTCAGAGATGTGAGAAGGTACTGCCTGCCTAAAACAAGAGCAGGAATACCATAAAGAGAATGATCAGAAATAGGAGGAAGTCTTGGGACTGAAAAGTATGATTGGCAAAAGAAAAATTTCACTCAAAGGACTAAAATTGATCAAATATTTCAGAAAACACAATATGAGGAGAAGGTGAGAGATAGAAGGATAATTCATAAATCCTGTCCTGGTTCTTTAAAAAAAAATTATTCATCCTCTGGTGAGTTTCTGGATAGGTTTATTAGGAAGTTCATATGAGGAAAGGCCAGGGGGTTGTGTTCTGGAAAGGATCCAGCAGAGGAGACAGTGGAGAAGGGGATCACTGATGGGATGTTCTCCTGGAGAAGACTGAACCCGGTGGATTCCATAGCTCTGGTGCAGGGGCTCATCTTAATAGAAAGAATACCCTTTCTTTGCACAGGGGTGAAAAAAATGCACACAGGTGCAGATAACCTCATGTAGTTGGCTCTTCATCCATTCAGGCTGTTCTAACAGAATACATAGACCGGGTGGGTTATAAACAACAGAAATGTATTTCCCATAGTTCTGAAGGCTGGGAAGTCCAAGATCAAGGCACAGGCACATTCGGTGTCGAGAGAGAGCTTACTTCCTGGCATCTTCTCACTGTGCCCTCATGTGGGGAAGGGGAAAGAGAGCTCGCTGGGGCCTCTCTTACAGGGACACTAATCTCAGTCATGACAACTCCACCCTCAGGACCCAATCGCCTCCCAAAGACCCCACCACCCAATACCATTGCATTGGGGGTTAGGTGAATTTGGGGGGGACACAGATGTTCATGCTATCGCAGGTGAAGTGACTGGAAATGGAGGGAGTCCTTTCCTAATGGTTTCTGTTTTCTCTATGAAAAATGGACACTGTTTTCTGTTGAGGCTTATCGTGTGAGCGCGGAGGTTGGGTGAGAGGTGGGAAGGGAACTCTGAGGAGGGTAGACGTTTCTCTGAAACAGTCTAAATGAAGGATGAAAAACAAACTAGAGAAGAAAAAAAAAGCTCCTTAGGGAAAAAGAAATGAGTGCCAAGCTACTCTGAGGACCCAGGTGAGTTGTAGGGCAACACCAGGGGATGGCTGAGAGTAAGTTTTGACCATCGAGCCAAAGTGAGGAATCCCTGAAAAAGAGGAGGCAAGCTAGTCTCATAATAGGAAGGCGCCTAGGTTCTTCTGAGAAGAGAGTCATATAAATGAAAAATAGAAAAACATCCTCCCATGAGTCATAGGCCTCATTTTCATCAGCTCCCCGGTCCTGCTTATTTCCCTTTGATGTTTACAAAGGGACATGTGATTAGACAGGGGTAAGATGAAGGGTATAATAAACCAAGGATGCAGGAGAAGGAATGGCAGAAGGAAGAGACTCAAGAGCCCAAAGGAAGGAAGGAACAGCATGCACCCAGCTGGGAGGCACAGAAACTTCCTACAGGGATCAGACGCTTGGCTGTCTTCACCACTCTGCCCTCAGCATCTAGAACAGAGCTTGGTGCAGCATATGTGCCAAATAGACATTTGGTGAATGAATGAAGCTCGCAGTACACTCACTGGCTTTTTAGATGACTGAGCACACGGATGTCTCCTTTCTATATTTCCTCCCCTCCTTAGTAAAAAGTTTTCAAACAGCCTTTGGTCCTGTAGGGGCCTATTCTAAAGATTGCTAGTCCTACCGCTGTTCCAGAGGACCCAAAGCCCACCTCCCAACCAGAACCACCTCTCTGTTCTTGCTGGAAAGGGAGGCATGTAGGAAACGGTGCAATCTGGGCTGTTCGTGGTCCTTTTCAGCCTCATTCCCCAAAGTGAAGAAAGAGAAATTTAAGGAATCTCAGGAATATGAAACTCGTCTGAAATGGTCTTTATTGAGCTGTGCTTGGAAGCAGCTGGAATCCTGAAGGGCTGTCAAGGCAGCCAAGAAGAAAAGAAAATGAAAAATAACTTAAACAATCCTAGCCAAACTCTAAAAAAAAAAGTATCTAGAGCAGCTGTTATTTTTTCCTTCCCAAGATGGTTTGCCTTTCTCCTAGTTTGTGGTGATTGTTAAACTATTGTTTCAGATTATTTGGGGGTGGCAGAGGAGAAAGGGGGTGGAACTTCCATGTTTAGGAAGTAGTATGATGTGGTGGGTTGCACCCTGTAAGCTTTATCATTTACACAGCTGTTTTCACATGCTGACTTCCTCTCCTTTTCGGACGTCACTGACTGGCAAGCAAGGTCTTTATTCGTGGCATTTTTTTTAGGAGGCTGTTCACAGCATTTGGGTCCCCCTTCCCAATTCAATCTATTGTCATCTATGGATCATCTTTCCAGGGCCTCCTTCATGGGGTGAAGGGTCATTTTTGCTCTGCTGTACAATTACCCCCCAGAAATGCAAGGAAAACTGAACACAGGCTGCCAGATGGGCAAGAACGCTTGACTGCCCTAAAAAATTTCCAGCAATGTGATCCCCAGCTTGCCCTTTCGCTGTGAGCAGTGCACAAAGTCGACAAGCATTTCCTCTGAATTTGCTACCTCCCCACTGCCAGGAGGCAGCCTATAGTGTGGCCACGAGCTTACACCCCCACCCTCACTGCACTATGAAGGAAGTGTTCCTTAACTGGAGTTGATAAGAGAAAGGAACTGAAACTGATTTGTCCATGGCCCCCTAAAGTGAATGTTGACCCAGAGTTGCTGTACCCGGCCTGGCCTGGGGCTCACTGGGCTGAGTCACGGCCTTGCCAGGAATGCAGCTGGTTTGGAATGTAGCACAGGGGCCCCGTCCTGACCCGGAGCAGAACTTGACAAAAGGGAAGGGCTTTTCCAAGTCCCAGTGATTATCTGCATTCGTGAAGCTGCATGGGATTTTAAAAAGGAATCACACATTAGAGGTAAATAAAATACTTTTCTTTTTATCCCTCCTCTCACTTCCATTTCAGGTTCTCACTTCAAACACTGGTTTCAATTTGGAGTGCATCTTTTTATCTCTTTGGGTTCTTATATATTTGTAGTATTTATCTGGATGGTATATATTTGCATATATATATATACACATACACACACACACACACACACACACACACACATATATATGTAATGTGTATAGGTGTGTACACACGGAGATGAAGAGAAAAAAGGAATTTCTCTTTGACTTAAATGGTATGATACTATAAAGTATGGATGGTTCTTCAGCTTGTTTTCTTTCTTTTTAATTTAACCCTGTCTCAGAGCTTTCTCTGTCAGTGTGTTCTAATTCTTCTCAAGTGCTGTGTGCTCTTGCTGAACGCCGATGCATCACTGTTTATTTCACTGGCCCTCCTTTGGATGACCCTTTAGGTTGCTCTAAGTTTTTACTACTACAAACAACCTGGTGCCAGCTTCCTTTTTGTGCATCTGTAAGTATTTCTCCAGGGTGGATACGGAGGTGCAAGCTTGCTGAGTCAAAAGGTAGAAGCAGTGACAGTTGGAAGGACTACTGCCTGAAAGACTTGACCACCTTCTATTCCCAGCAACGGTATAAGAGAACACCTCTTTTCCAACACACCTTTGTCAACACTCCATATCCATCTTTCTTATCAGATGTCAGTCAAATGTGTGAAAAAATGGTGCCCCCTTGTTTTTATTTGCATTTCCTCCAAAACTGGTGAGACTGAGAATCTTTTTAAATGTTTGCCATTTGTGTTTTTTGTGAATTGCCTGTTCATACTCTTTGCCCATTTTTCTATTTTATTTGTCTTTTTCCGGAGGGCATATAAGAACAAGTCCTTTGCTATATATGTTCTCAGCCAGGCTGTCACAGGAATTTTAATCTCATTTAGAGTTTCTTTTGTTGAACAAAGTTTTGATAAAGTAAAACTTATTGATCTTTTTCAATCCTTTTCTTTATGGCTTTTGCATTTTGTGTATTATTTTAGGAGAACTTTCCTATTTCCAAGGCCATAAACCTGATCTTCTACATATTTTCTTTTACTAGTTTGATAGTATTTTTGTGTGTTTTTTCTCCTAAATCTATCTAGATTTTGAAGAGATAATTCTTTCCCGTTTTGTTTTGAAATGCCACCTTTATAACATGCTAAATTTCTAAATACATGGGCTCATTTCTGGGTTTTCTGTTCTTTTCCACTGAACTATTGATCAATTCTTGTTCTACTAGAAAGGTATTGAATTTATGGATAATTTGGGGACAGTTGTTATCTTGACAACATTAAATTCTACTATTCATATCTTTGTCTATATTTTATAGCTTTTTCTTGTAATTCTTATACATATCTTATTAGTGATTTGTTTTTTTGGTGGCTATTTTCTAATTTTTGTTGCTCTTGTGAATGGAATCTGTTTTTTCTTATCCCACTTTCTCTTTTTAAAATGATTGGTTTATTGATTTTTTTTTGGCATGTTGACCTTGCATCATTGGTTATAGTAGTTTTTCAGCTGATTTTCTAGGTAGCTGATCATGAAGTTTTACCTTCTCTGTGCTTTAATCTTCTATATTTTCAAATCTTCAATTATCTCTAAAGTGAGTTCTTATCTGTATCACACGACTTCCCCCCACCCCGAGTTCTAGAGCCAGAAATCTGGTAATGGTATGTTCCAGTCGATGCCCTGTTGTCCCATCAAATTTTCCCCCTTTTGAGCCTTCCAAATTCAATCACAGGTATCATCTTTCTCCTAGTTTTGAAGGTTTAGAATCGTACCCATCCTTTATTCCTCTTATCTTCTCCACGGCCAGTTAAGTACACATCCTATGGATCCTCTTTCCTTTTTCAAAATTGTGCTGTTCATACACTTGCTGTGATCCCTTATCATTCCTATTTTAGACCACATCCATGTTTCCCAGTGAAGCCAGATAGTTAATGTGGCAATAGTTTGATGTGTTTGTTCCAAAATTTGTGATTTGGATACTCTCCCCGCCCCCCGCTAAAAACCCCTAATAGAAATCTTTGTAGCATCACTACTTTTGCCCTGCTACATTCTCTCTCCTACCAAGGAGGAAGAATCCTTTGTTTTATGGGTAAAACATCAAAACTGATATGTTGTGCTGACCTGGGTAATGGTTTTGGTCCAGAAAGATATGTTAGAAAGAGCAAAAAGCTATTCACAAGAAAATAATTAATTTGAGCTGAAGATTGAAGAATGAGGAGGAACTATTTTTGGCAACCCAGGGGGAGGAGGAAGCTCAAGTGAAATAGAAGCAAAATACAGCAGAGGTGTGTGTGTGTGTGTGTGTGTGTGTGTGTGTGTGTGTGTGTGTGTGTATGGTTTATGAAAAGTCAAAGTTGCTGTAAGCCAGGGAGAGGAGAGAGATGAGGCTGGACAGAAAAGCCTTACACTCCAAGTTAAGGACTATTATTTGGGGTGTCATGGAAGCATTGGAAGAGGGGATGGAGTCACATGACCACATTGGGGGCGGGAGGAATGGGTATGGGTTGGGGGTTCTAATGAGATTGTGGTTGCTTCTCTGTGCTACGTCCTTAGGACTACGTGTAACACCCAGAATTGCTGAACAGGGAGTCTCTGGGGAAGGAGTAGAGGGCCATGCCTCAGAAAGGGGGCTCCTGAGACAGTAAGAATGTGTTTCCCAGGTAGGGGGCGGGACTGACCCAAGGTTTAGACCAGAGGAATTAACATCATAGCTGGGAAGATGACTGAGTGGGTTATGATATCTAAAAGGGGTTTCATAGATGAAAACAAGACCGAGTTATGTTGAAACCCAGCCCCCTCACTTCATGGCTCTTACTTGTGAAGTTCACGTCGGCCCCTCAGGGCCCATCTGAAATGCCAGCTTCTCTCTGAAGTGTTCCCTTTAGCCCCCAGCTGGGAGGTATCTCTTTCTCTTTAAACACTCTGTCACTTGTGGTTTACAGCTTTGTATTTCTTCCTCCTGATGTGTGATATCTCTGATGATTGTCTTACTCATCATCGTATCTCCAACATCACCTGACACTCAGCTCTGTATACACTCTCTACTGGAGAAAGAATAGCTGAACTGAATCCTACAGGATTTAATAAATAAGAACTTTAAATAATGAAATAGTTCAAGGAATTTGAATATTTCAAAGCTTCATCCATACAGAGTCTGAATATTCATGCAAATATTTGAAGAAAAGAACAAAAGCTTATCTAATAATTCAATATACTGCTCTTTATTTTGGTCCATAAAAGGGGATCTCATGCTTAGTTTTGGTGGTAAGCTCAGCTCCAGAAGCTTTGAAATGCAGATTAGATTAATTACATCACAAGTACATTTGAAAACTGAAAGGAAGCGTTTTCCAAAAGGCATATTCCAAATTTATGCCTTTTCAAAGGAAGTGTCATTTGCAGAAAAACTGAATCACACCATGAAATATGTGGCATTTATTTCAGTTTCCACTCTCTTTCATACTAGTGATAGGCTCATGTGATATGTAGAAATGAGCTTAATCAAATTTAGCCTGACTTCTCAAGTCAAGAAAATGTATATGTAGTATTTCTGAGATAAGAAAGGGCACCTTCTTTTTTTTAGCACACAGATCTCCTATGCTGCTGCATTTGTCTTATTCCCTTATTTGAAAATTTGGCTTTGTTTATAAATCTACAAATTCCTACTCATTTAGAGCAGGACTAGAATAGCCTGGAATCCTATGGAGCTGAATGGTATTTTAGAGTGTGAGTCTCATTTTCTCTGCAATAAAGATCATGATACCATCATCTGTATTCATTTTATAGTGCACACATTTGGGATTACCCACCTGGGAATGGGCCCGAGTTCTCATGTAAGCCTTCTATTTCCTGAGCTGTGTGATGTTGAGCAAGTCACTTAACCTTCGAAGTGACCTTTTACACCTTAAAAGTAACCTTTTAAGCTGTTGCCTAAAATATCATGACTGTAGTTTAAATATAATCAACTCGAATGTTTGATGATTTCTTTGAAGATTAAAAAAGAATGCTAGTGGCCATAATAAATGCCAACTACTGAGCCCTGAGTCATATTTTTAAAATAATGTAAGACAGGAAGAGAGGGTCAGGAGGTCCCTTCCTTTATTTGAATTTTATGTGGGATGTGTTTGCCTGAGGTAGCACATGCCCAGTGTTAGGAGTCTGTAGATACTACCAGAATGAGAGGAGATAGAGAAAAGGATAATGAAATTTTCTTAATTTGAAAAAAACAAACAAAAGAGAATGAGTTTTTAATTTTATTGCAAATAACTTGCAGGACTGGAAATAATTAAACTGTCACACATTTCAATGTTAATAAACACAGTGCAGAAGGATCAGTTACAACATAGTAATTTACTAAGATTATAAAGAGTATATCATTTTTAAGAGCTCATTTTGAGGGTTGTAGATTTTTAAACCGATTTACTCATTTTCTCTTTTGCTCTTTTGTTTCTTAGTTTATCTTTTGTTCTGAGAAGCTTTCAGAGGTTTATGCAGGAAATAATGTTATCACTTTTTGTGATGTGTTAAAATGGAAAGAAAATTTAACTGTAGTAAGAAAAGTCATACTAAAATGTGGAGAATTCCATGCTAAATACAAATTAGATATGATGTATAAAGATTATTTATTATGATTTTTAAAATTCAAATTTTTAAGATACAGATTTTTTTATTATAACACACACAAGAACAAGGTATTTGTGATGAAATTTAAGTATTATGTGTATATTCATATATGTACATTTACATGTAAATACTTATTTATAATATGTGCTACGTATTGTGTGTATGTATAATATACACACCTATAATGTTGCAATTCTTATCTATTCTAAAGAAAGAAATGCTATATTTAAAAATATTTAGCATTCAGTCAACTCTGAACAAAATCACATTGTTTCTTGGCTTTTGTTAATTCCTGTTGGCCTGGTGGCAATGATTCATTGTAATGTAATGTAATATTTAGGGCTCCCAGTATCATTTGACAAATTTGAATGGGTATATAAAAAAATCTGAAACACTATTCTTAGTTTGAAAATGTAAAACTCAACAGGAACTTATTTATTAGAGAATTTGATGTCACTAAAAAGTAAATGGTTTGATTTCAGTAATTGTAAGACTCCAAAAGGATTGATTCTCAGTGAGGAAATGTGACTGAATTTTACTTATTATTATTTTATAGCTTATATGTAAAAACAAACGAAAACCTTTGAAGTTAGTGTATTGTCTCTTTTTGCAAATAGATAACTTTCATTACATGTGCTGAAATGTTTTCTTAACATTAGGCTTATTTGGTGCAGGAACTCATTTTAAAGTTGGAAAAGCGAAGTCCCCAATGATTAACTTTAGAGGGAAAAAGTAAACAGAAATACAGACACAAAAGAACAAGTGTCTTTGAATTAACAATCCCGTAATGAGAATGGCAGAATTAGATGTACAAACATTTTAATAAAGAAGAAAGTCTCAATAAAGTTTAATCTATGAATTTAATGATAATTCGTGGAAATTAATGGAATTCAAGAGTGAAGAAATTTCTGCAAGATAGCATGAGAAAAATGAATAGAATTTTGTTAGAGAAACTGCTCTTATTTTTGAAATGAATAGTTCAGAATCAAGCCACAAGTTAGGACAAGAACAATGCCTGGTAAACAGAGCCCAATAAATGTAAATTACCCTTGCTATAGATGGAAAATTTGTTTGAGTTTATTCCCACAAGCCACCTCAAGAACCCCTACCAATAAAGTGAGTTACATCTTTGGGCTCAACTTTCTTTACCTGAATAACATCTCTGGAGCAGTTAATAACCTTCATTTGGGGCTGGAAACATTTGCATTAGACATTAATCTGTATCTTATTGTTGTATTTGATTCTACATGATCTTTATCTTATTCCACTGAAATTTGTTTTTCAATAAGTTGATGTTTTAATAATACTATCAAAACATAAAATGCAATAATGTTTTGAACTTGCACTTGGCCAAGTTCAGAAATGTAAATGATAAATGAAGTAGGGCCTAGATTAATAGTTCTCCTCCCCAAAGGGTTAAGGGACTTTGAGGTTTCTTTTCTCCTCCTCCTCCTCCTCCTCCTCCTCCTCCTCCTCCTCCTCCTCCTCCTCCTCCTTTAAGTATATTTTTATTGACTTCAGAGAGGAAGGGAGAGGGAGAGAGAAATGGAAACATCAATGATGAGAGAATCATTGATCAGCTGCCTCCTACAAGTCCCACAATGGGGATGGAGCCTGCAACCTGGGCATGTGCCCTGACTGGGAATTGAACCATGACCTTCTGGTTCATAGGTTGATGCTCAACCACTGAGCCACTCTAGCTGGGTGGCTTTAAGGTGTCTACATAGATTTACTTCAGAGGTATTCTAGAGATTCTTTCCCTTTGCTTGGCTCATTTCCTTCTTGCTAAGATTCTACTATTTCCTTTCTCTTCCTCTTCACTCTGTTACTTAACGCAGCCCCCAAATATGGGGTAGCCCACCTGAACCACTGCTGTCAGTGAACATATTCACCTTGAGATAACTGAAGATTTGGGGGCATATGTCTTAAATATGTTCCTGTTAATTCCTTGCTTCCTACTCCACTTCTGATATAAGAAGCTTTCACATTTGGCACCAGATTTTCTTGCTACCATTCTGACACTGAAACAGCAGCCTGATTTTGAGCCAACATTCAGCCACAGTGTAATCTTAAAACAATAAGTACTGTATTTACTTTTTGTTCTTGACCCTTGGTTTAGTAATGAGGAGTCTTGGAAGAAAATGAACCTCTTTTACTCTTTCAAGTATGATGCAATAGACTGAATGTTTGTGTCCCCCAAATTCATATGTTGAAACCTAATTCCCAGGGTGCCAGTCTTTAGAGGTGGGGCCTTTGGAAGGTGATTAGGTCATGAGGGTGGAACTGTCATGACTACATCATCATGGAGCCCTTGTAGGAGACTCCAGAGAGCTCTCCTGCCCCTTTGCCATGTGAAGACACAGCAAGAAGACTGCCATCTATGAACCAGGAAGTGGGCTCTCCTCAGACATTGAATGTGCTGCTACCTTGATCTTGGACTTCCCAACCTTCAGAACTGTGAGAAATAGATTTCTGTTGTTTGTAATCCACCCTGTCTATGGTATTCTGTTGTAGAATGGATTAAAATATATGGTGACTTTGTGTGGGTCTTTCTAGGGTATAGGGAATCATGGAAGCTCTTATTCCATTCTTTTCCCTACTACCTACCCATTCCCTCGCCTGGCAGAGAGGGATCTTTGCTGCTTGGATGTCATACATATATTTGGATAGCTGCTCCAGGCTGTTTCCAAACCTCACCCCCCCACTACTAATCCCTTCACATCCTAAAGCCAGGGTTTGGCTCCTCACAATCCCTCCACTCCAGAAGTTCTATGTAATTCCCTCTATATTTAAACTAGAGGCCTGGTGCACGAAATTCGTGCACTCAGGGGGACATCCCTCAGCCTGGCCTGTGCCCTCCCCCTGTCTGTGAGCCCTCGGGGGATGTCCGACTGATGGCTTAGGCCCACTCTCCATAGGGATTGGGCCTAAGCTGGCAGTCAGACATACTTAGTGCTGCCACGGAGGTGGGAGAGGCTCCCGCCACCACCACTGTGCTCGCCAGCCGTGGGCCCGGCTCAGGGCTTCTGGCAGAGTGGCGCTCCCGCTGTGGGAGCACACTGACCACCAGGGGGCAGCTCCTGCATTGAGCATCTTCCCCCTGGTGGTCAGTGTGCATCATAGCAACTGGTCATTCCACTGTTTGGTCGATTAGCATATTACCCTTTTATTACATAGGGTGCTGATTAAGAGTTGTAATGGAGGGTGATTTGACTGTGAACCTTGATGGATTCAGAATCTTCTCCAAATATTCAATCAGGCCTCATGGACCACCTTTATTTTATTTTATTTTTTTCATTTTCAAATGAAGAAAATGAAGTAGGTAATTAAGGATAAATTCCTTATGTGGGACAATCTGGGAAGCCTGTGACTGCCAATATGAGACCAGGGGTCTCTCCAGGAAATTCGACAGAAATACATCTCTGCTCAGTTGTCTCTTTGATGCCCATCCCCATCATTTCATTTGCTTTGAAAACTGTCTTCCACTTTCCATTTTCAGACAAGGAAATTAAAACCCTAGTAAACGTTAAATAGCTTAAGAGCAGGACTCACAAAGCAAATTAGAGTTTAATCCTTATCTGTTTACACTTTTTCCTAACAATTCTCGCTTGCTGCCTTCCTGTTACATGCCTGGTCAACACAGAAAGATGAAGATTAAAGAGACCATACACTTTCTTCATATTAATGCTGTTAATCATCTGCTGTCAAATCGGTTTAAGTCCTGATGAAATGGGCAAGTCCTGCAATGCCTTTATGGAGCATAGACTATGCATGCACTGCAATTTATTAGATTCTACTAGTATTTGGGGAAACAGAAAGAAAAAGTCACATAGTATCTTATACTTTAGTTAGGAAACCAAGTATCTTATACTCACTCTAATTAGGAAACCAAGTGCACAGAAAATGATCTTTTAAAAAAATATTTAAAAAAAAATTAAATTCAGAGAGGAAGGGAGAGGGAGAGAGAGAAATAGAAACATCAGTGATGAGAGAGAATCATTGATCGGCTGCCTCCTGCATGCTCCCCTACTGGGGATTCAGCCCACAACTTGGGCATGTGCCCTGACCTGGAATCAAATCATGACCTCCTGGTTCATAGGTCAGTGCTCAACCACTGAGCCACACAGGCTGGGCAGAAAATGGTCTTTAGAAATATGTATATGACAACATATTCCCTTCGTTACATCAGCACGATGAACCTGTTTTCCTTTCTACTTGTCTTGCCTTTTCCACCGCATTCCCATCCCATTAATGTGACCCCTCAAAATAAGCTATACTTTGCTCTCAAAGTAGAGTCAAACAAGAATCTCTCTCTCCCACATTTCCTTGGCATATGTTTGCAATCCTTTAGCAACTTCTTTGTGTCACAATCTTTCATAAGGTGGAAACTAAGTTTTCATTGGTAGACATTCTGGGCCATTTTGAATTGGCTAGGTTCCAGGGGCTATTTTCTCAGTGGGGACTCAAACACATCCTTTCTCTGGCTGCTTCAGTGTGAGGGCCTCCAGGCAGCCTAAAGTTCTTTTCTCCTCCCATGGCTGCTTCTTCCTACTCCTCCCAGGGATGGAGCCGGCCCAGGGAGAGGACATTCCATTGGACACAGTGCAGGGCACAGTTAGCTGCTCAAGTTGGCATTCTGCCTTTTGGGAAGTTCTTCCTTTCAGAGGCCAGAGAGGTAAGGAGTCAGTGGCCCACTCCCCCTCCTCCCACCTTGGGGGCCCACCTCTGACTCTTTGCTCTCTCGTGGGTGAAGGGAGATAGCTCTACTGGCTGCTTCAGTGTGGGGCTTCCTTAGTGTGTGGGCTGATGTGGGGTGGCAGCCAAGATGGTGCTGGATTTGGTAGGGGACACACACTCCAAGCTCCTTGCTGCTTCTCTCTGGCTACTGTGTCTTTCCTTTTTAAAGTATATGATAAAAGAGAAGAAAACAAAAAGAAAGAGTGAGAGACAGAAGAAGAAAAAGATGAGCTAGAGATGAGGGAGGGAAAAGGAGAGGAGGAAAAAGAATGAAGAAGTTAATTTTTGCTTTTAAATTGAATTGACATCTTACTATGTCTCTCCCCGCTCTAAACCTGGCACGCCCTCTCTGATTCAGTAGGTCAGGGGTGGGGCCTGAGATCCTGCATTTCTAACAAGCTCCCAGGTGAAGCAAATGCTGTTGGTCCTCAGACCACTCTCCAAATAGACTTGAAGAATAATGAATCAGATACTGTACCAATTTCTTAATCCTTCTCCATATATTATCTGACACTCATAGGACACTTAATATATGTCTAGTACTATGTAAAGTGCTTTGCAAGTATCAACTCATTTAGCCCTCACAATGGCCTATGAGATGGGCTATTATTAGCCCATTTTACCATTGGGAAAACCAAGTCACAAGGTGAATTAGTTTACCAAATACCACATAGTAAGTGGGAGAGCCAGGATTCACACTTGATCTGGCTCCAGAGTCTGTGTTCAGTTCCATTCCTAGTCCAACAATTCACAAACACATCACCCTCTTCTGGACGTACTTTAAGTTTTCCATATTTAAGGGGGAACCCTTAAAATGGGAACCCAGCTTGAAAATAATGTTCCAGAGGTGTGATTGACCAGCCTGTGAGGATCATGGTGATATTGACTCACCATTGCATTAGCCACCCTGTCAACTTGTGTGCCTTCCATAAATTTGATCATTATAGCCAGCTCGTGCTCAAGAGTAGCTGTAGGATTCCAAGGCAGCTGTATTTTTGGCTTTTTGTTTTGTTTTTTGGTGTGTTTTTTTTTTCTTATTTTTTTGTTTTGTTTTGTTTTTTTTTTTACAAGTAGAGGCAAAAAAGGGCAGCTGAGGTTAACAGCTTTAGCTGATCACTGAGGCAGCAAGAGAAACAGCTCCAAGACAAACACTTTGTTCATTGTGTAACCTGAGGGGAGAGAGCAAGCTGGAAGGGCTGAGCCAGGCAGGGATGAGGGTGAAACAGGATACAGGGCCGGAGAAGGTTGGTGGCTGGTTAGGGCAAAAAGCAAAGTAGAGAGGCCAAAGCAAATTGGCATCTTATAAATGAGCTAAGTCTGGATCAAGGAAGCCAGAGATCCATTCACTCATTTAATAAATATTCATTGACAACCCCCTAAGTTCCAGCATGCGACGTGCTGGTGATACAGTGATGAATAAGACAGACCTGGCCCTTGCCCTCAAGGAATTCTAATTTTTATGGGGAGACTGACAAGACTAAACCAAACCAAACAAGATTTCAGAAAAACAATCTGGTACAGCCTATAATGAATGTTGTGAAGGAAAACAAAGGTCAGAGATGGTGAAACCAAGAGGCACTCTACTTTAGGGAAGGTGGTCAAGGAAGACCTAAAAGCTGAGACCTAAAATCAGACAAGTGAGGCACATGAAGAGGGCATTCTGGGCAAGAAGAACCAGCTGTGCAAAAGCCCAAGCATGGGAAAGAACTTGTCATGGAAGGATTTGGGGAATCCACAGGCACCCATTGGGAATAGGTACTACCTGTCATAAGGATTAAACCCATGAATAATTGATATGAAACAAAATCAATTGGCTTTGACAGGTAGGTCAATTCTTACCTGGAATATTATGTTGAATTCGTGATATATCAGAGTGTCGAGGCTCAGGAATAAGTTGGCTTCCATAGCCTCTGAACTTGGGAAATACTTCCAGGCAAGTTCCAATTTCTTATTTGGCCTTTTTTGGAGGTAAAGGGCCATCTCTGAGTTGCAAGAGTCTCATGGAGGTGCCAACCACCCTTCCTTTCTCTTCCTTCCTCCCAAGTTAAAGTCTTACCCATATTATTAAAATTCCTGTAGCCAATCTGTCTCTTTCCTTCCCTGCTATCCTCGGAGGTAAAAACCTATCCTAAATTTCGAGTTTTAAATTCTGTGCATGTTTTATACTTATACTACATATGCATTCGTAAGCAACACATAGTGTTATTTTGCATGTTTTCCATCTGTATTAAATGATACATTCTATACTTTCTTCTCAAGTTCTCACTTGCCATGTGTTGATACACATCTTCTAGTTCATTTAAACTGCTGTATGGTGTTCTATTGTATAAAAAGACCATGATTTATCTTATTGATGGGTCTTTAAATTGTTTCCATTCTTTTTCTCTTACAAACAATGCAGGAATAAACATTCTTGTACATGTCTCCTCGTGAGAGATGTATACCGAGGTATGGCATCACTGAGTTGCATCATAAATATTTTGGACAGAATTTTCATGTTGATGGTGAAACAATCTGATTACTTAGAAAAAAAATGAAGTTAAGGTAAGTGCTGGGAGAAACAGAATGTGAAGAATAGGAAGTGAAGTAGTATGGAATAGTAGGTGAATTAGATATAGAATCCTATGCATTTAAAAAAAAATAATTCATCTTTTGAAAAAAAGTAGATTGAACATACAAGTAAATTGAGCAACCATTGAAAGCCACAGATATTCATCTACCTTTGTGTCAATGCTACTATGAAGCTATCTAGAACTTTCCTTTTTTATTCTGTGAAAATGGACTATTTCCTCCTTTGGGCCTCCATCCTATCTACCTCTATTATGTGACATATTGCACATTATATTTGCTATGGTTTATTTATATGTCCCTTTTAATCAGCTGCATGTTGTTTGAAGGTGGAGTTCACGTCCTATTTGCATCTCCAGGGTGTGGTACTTATACTCTGAGGAACCAATGAAAGGTCCGAATCATAGAAAACCCTTGGGTCTTAGACTGGTTTTCTGATGACAGGATACTTTAGTGAGAATTAACTTAAAGTACCGAAAAGGTGGTTTGATCTTTTTTGTCTTCATTTGGACCTGCAAAAAGAAGTTTCATATAAAAGCTGATAAGAATGACTAAGAAAGCAGAAAAATCACTTGGAATTTGACTGAAACACTTGCAATGGCTGATTAGTATGTACCAGTAGACAGTTAATGCTAGGAAAACTTTAATTTTCCAAATTGTCAAGAAATCACTTCTATAATACCTTTTATTCTCATTTAAGGATTTAATTCTTAATTAACCACTAGGATTTTCAAAACCCTTTATTGTTATAATCTGGGATACTGGCATTTTGTCTCATTATGATTGCTGATTAAATAAAAGAATTCTTCTAATGTGCTTAGCACAATGTTTGGCAAATAGTACTGAATAAACATTAACTTTACAATTATTAGCTGATTCCATACTTAGACTCCTCTCATTTATACCATGTGTTTCTTGGTATATATTTGAGGGAGCTCCTGTCTGTATGTTTGGAGTAGTGCATTAGTAAATGTGCTAGTTCAGGAAAAGTAAGGCATCTAAAAATTCAGATTTTAATTTAAGAAAACTTACAATTTTTTCAATAAAATTTAAAAAACTATTCCAATGTCCTCATCAATGCAGCAAAACACCCCCCCACACACACACACACAAAGATATATAAATATGGAAAGAAAGATAATAAATTAGAATTTGTTAAAAATGTACATTATCTCCACAGACAACCCAAGAGAGTCTACAGACAAAACTAATTAGAGAGTGTGTTAAGATTTCTGAATATAAGATTAACATGCAAAAATTAGAAAATGTGAAAAAAAAAAAGACTCTTCACAGAAGGAAGAATAATTTAAAATAGCTTAGACAAAAAAAGGTGATAATTTGGCATTAACTCAGACTAATGGAATAGAATAGAGATCTCAGAAATATATGCAAGCATATGTGACTCTTATGTGGAAGAGGAGATACTGTGGGGATATTAAGGGGAAAAGTTGGAACTTTTTAAAAAGGGTGATAAGATAAATAACTTTGCATGTGGGAAAAGAAATTAGCTTCCTTACCTCATTCCATACATAAAACTAAAATCCAGTTAGATTATTAAAGATTTAAATATAGTAAAATAAAACTTAAAAAACAAAAAACGAAACTAAAATAAAAATTCAGAACTTAAAATTAAGCAAATACAGTAATGGAAAATTCTTGAATATTTTGTGGTTAAGTAAAAACTTAAGGGGATTATATATTATACATATACCAGAGGGCCAGTGCACAAAATTCATGCACTGGGGGGGGGGGGGGTGTCCCTCAGTCCAACCTGCACCCTCTCCAATCTGGGACCCCTCAGGAGATGTCGGACTGCCTAAACAGGCAGTCAGATATCCCTTTCACAATCCAGGACAGCTGGCTCCCAATTGCTTGCCTGCCAGGCTGATCACCCCTTAACCACTCCCCTGCCAGCCTGATCAATGCCTAACTGCTCCCCTGCCAGCCTGATCGTCCCCATCTGCCCTCCCTTGACAACCTGGTCACCCCCAAATGCCCTTCCTTGAATATTCCCTCTTTATTAGATAGGGTTTTTTCTTTAACATATTGGACAGCCCTAACTGGTTTGGCTAGGTGGATGGAGCATGGGCCTGCAGACTCAAGGGTCCCAGGTTCAATTCTGATCAAGGGCATGTACCTTGGTTGGGGGCACATACCCAGTGGGGAGTGTGCAGGAGGCAGCTGATTGATGTTTCTCTCTCGTAGATGTTTCTAGTTCTCTCTCCCTTTCCCTTCCTCTCTGTAAAAAAATCAATAAAATATATATTTTTTTAAAAAAGAAACATTTAAGATTCCTCCATATCTGCCTGGCTGGTGTGACTCAGTGGTTGAGACCCCAGGCTGCTGCTGCTGGCAGGGGCGTGTGTGCACACCCCTGCCAGGCTGAGACCCCAGCCCAGGCTGGCCCCGCTGGGACGGGATCGGGCCGTGCGGAGTGAATTTGTTTTTCTTTTTTATAAGGGGTCAGGAGGGCCTCTGGGCAGCATTCCGCCAGGCCACTTACTCTGCAGACTCTCAGCAGCAGCCCTCCCTGAGATGGGGGACTCCAGCAGGGCTGAGAGGACTGGGCGCTGCCATCTTGTGGCTGTGGGTGCCACCATTTTTGTTGTGGAGTGACAGTTAATTTGCATATTACTCTTTTATTAGATAGGATTTTTCAGAATATAGAAAAGTCATTAGAACATTATAAGAATGCTTACTCTTATCACATCATGAATTGCTCATTATCAGTAATATGTCACATGCATTTAAGAAGGTGGTAGCTGGTTTAATTTCCCCGAAACACCTTTTCAACAGTAAATTTTAGGCAGCTGTGATTGACCAGAAACGTATAAACCAGTGAGGTCCAACATAACCAGTATGTGTTTACATTTTGACTCATGGTGCTCAGCAGGCTTTAATCACAGGGGAATAAGTAGTATTACTCAGACATTATTGTTTAATATTCCATTCGTTTTCCAAGTTTGTTTCAGTCTGTGGGAAGGTTCCTTTCTGATTACAACGTTAGTCCTGATTTCTGCAGTTTATCTTCATTTGCCATTTTGAGGTGTCTATGAAAAGCCTGTGACAAGCTCCTTATTTCACATCAGCACTTTCAGATCAGCAAGTTACTTCTTAATAAATTACGGTCTTGATGTTAGATGCTATTTTAAATACATGAAAGAGAGCAGTTTCCAAGTGTGTGTAACTACTTTTAGGGAAGAGGAAATGGCAGCATTTAAATAAAGGTCCTAAATTTTTATTATGCTGTCACTGGATATTTGAATAACTTGCTGTATACGAGTTCTATTTGTACAAAAGTAATTTTCTAAATCCAATTGTTGATACTTCAAACTATAGTTCTAGTTCCTGGGAAAAACTGGAAGTGGAATGGCCATGTCTTCATAGCTAAAACAAATGAGAGGGTTGTAGCAATAACCTGAACCCATAGACAAAGCATGAAAAGGCTTTGAACCCTTTTTTAAATTTATTTATTTCTGAACTGATCAGATAATTTACTCAACTAATTTTGCCTAGTCATTTCTTCATTCTAGAATTTTTTCTGGTCAAGTAAACAATACTGATGCATATACCTTGGATGGAAAATAATTCCTCTAAGAAACAACTGGATAATACCTTGAATAAGCTTCCTCATTTAGGTCACAGAAATTTATTCACACAGAAACCAGTCAAAGATGATAACAGCCCCGGCCAGTGTGGATTAGTTATTTGGGCATCATCCCAGGCAACAAAAGGTTGCCAGTTTGATCCCCATCAGGGCTCATATAAGAATCAACCAATCTATACTAATAAAAGCCTAGGTGGTGTTATGCCCTCACTTCATCACAAGATGGCTGTGTGCACAGTGGAGGCAGGGCCCGGCGGCTGCCCTATGTGGTGAGGCCTGCGGGTCCCATGGCTCCGTGTGGCACAGAGGAGGCCGGTCCCAGTGGAGGGGGTGGGTCACGGCAGGGGAGGGCAGTTGTGGGCAATCAGGCCAGCAGGGGAGCAGTTAGACATCAATCATCCGGGTAAGGGAGCAGTTGGGGGCTATCAGACTGACAGGCAGAAGCCCTTAGGGGCAATCAGGCCTGTAGGCAGGCGAGCGGTTAGGAGCCAGCGGTCCCAGATTGTGAGAGGGATCCCAGATTGGAGAGGGTGCAGGCCGGGCTAAGGGACAACCCCCCCCCCTCCCCAGTGCACGAATTTCTTGCACCGAGCCTCTAGTGAATGCAGATATAAGTGGAACCACAAATCTGTCTCTCTCTCTTCCTCTCTGTCAAAAATCAATCAATAAAAAAAATTTGGTTTTAAATCCCAGCCCATCTGGTGGTAGTACCAGAGAACTCTTATTCTGCCCTCTGCAAAACACAGTTGATGCAGAGTGAAATCACTTTATAATCCTTTTGATAGTTGCTTTTTCAGAAAAGCTACAACACATGGGTTAAATGATAATTAAAAACATATCCAATAAGAATGCAATTGCATTTGCCTTAATCTTTTCCTTTTCTGTTATCTGGTTTTCTCTTTCCTCCCTTGAGATATTTACAGAATTATATACCATTAACCCTCTAACTTTTCCTTTCTCCTCACTCTCCTCCTGCTCCCACATACCATTAACATAAAATAATTTCCTTTCAAATTATATAACCAAGTTTATAACTCACATAGATCATTATGACATAGAAAAATTTATTAAGCCAAATGATGACCACATTTTTGCCAAGATTCACCAGTTCTGAAGTTAGTTGCTAGTAAAACAGATTTCTCAATGGTTTGGTGAAATTAATGCTAAATTACCCAGAGGATGAATTACAATTACTGCCAATCCTGTTGGCCAATCCACCCAGCTGTCCACGGAAATTTCCAGTGACTTAAGAGAATTCAGCCAGAATGGACCCCCAAAATCTGCATTGTGAGTTTATCGATGTCTGAGCCAGACTACAAATGCTGTGACCAGACCCAACAGAGGTTCAGGCAGCAACCCAAACAGGAATTCACGAAGAAAGCACAGATGCACAATAGCTACCTATACTACACTGGCTACCACATATGGACTGGTTTCTAAGTGCCAGACACCCATGCTAAGAAACTGTACATGCATGAATTAATTTACTCTTCTTAGGTTACATAGTCATTAACAGCATGGACATAGACCCAAGTTCTGGGTCCTTGGGCAAGCAATGGAAACTGTGCTTCAGTTTCTACATCTATAAAATGGGGATAGCACTACTTCACAGAGTTGAAGTGAGAAAGGAGTTAGTTAAATTATACACAAGGCCTTTAGTAAAGGCTTGAGTGCTGTCTCGGTGTGGAGACAGCACTCACTATACTCAATATAGGTTGCCTTAATGTATTAATTCTTGTAATGACCCACAAGGTAGGTACAATAATGATCATCATCTACAGTTTAGGAAATTGTTGCTTAGAAGTGGCATATGGCAGGGCCAGGCTTTGAAAATAGATTTGTTTGACTTCGAAACCTGTTCTCCTTATCACTGTGCTGTTCTGACTCCCAGGACAAGACAGATAGAGTGTGAACCTAACTTACCAAAAGAACCTAGGGTGTTAGCTGCAAGGCCTTTTGCTGCCATGATACTGTCCCCGCGCCCCCCCCCCCCCGCCCCCTGACTTCCTTGGGGGTGAATCCTTGCTGGGGGGCAGCATAAGAATTCTGGGACTTTCTCCATCCAATTAGAATGTGAGTGATGCAAACCATCTTAGTGAAGGCTTACCTACCACCAGGTGACTCCTGTGCTGGTGACAAAAGTGTACAAATGAAGAACGGGAGAGAGGGAGCCTTCCAGCCTCTCAAAACAGGCACATCCCCTGGCTCACATTGGCTACAGAAATCCGTAGCCACTCAGAGCCTCAAAGAAAACCACACAGCTGATCTTATATGTTGGATGATAATTTGAATTATTGAGCTTCTATTGTATATCTTCTCAAAAATATTATGCATTAGGTATAATTATCCCATTTAAGAAATGGGGAAACTAAGGCTCAAAGAAATTAAGTAAATTACCCAAGGTTATTATACAGCTTGTAAATGGATGATCAGGATTAAATGATTTGTCTATATCTTAATCCATAACCCATGTTCCCCTCACTCTTCATGGATTGGGGATATTACAAATCATTATTTCATTATTTCTTCAGATCTTTTTTTCCCCCTGTTATCTTTTTATCTCATTTTTTTGTTACTAATTTTATTCAAGAGCAAGAACATGAAATTCTTTGAGTAATAGTTGGAGTTAAATGTTCTAATTTAAGAGATGTCATTACTGGATTATTTGTAGATTATGTTTTCATTCTATCTCTTTCTTCTTCTTAGTTCTTTGTATATTTGACATCTGAATATTAGAATCTTTTTAGAGGATTTCGAACACACTCAGTTGTGTGAAAGTGCTAGTTAAATTTTACAGGCAGACATTTTTGTTTTCATAACTTTGCAATAGAGGGAAGGAAGTAACTTTTGAGCTCATGAAAATATACATTGCAAAGGTTCACTTATAATTCTCTGCAAAGTGTAAATAATTTCACAAGTAAAATAATTAATCAGTACAGTAGCAAAATTAGGAATGGTTATTGGTTTTCCTATTTCAAGCTCACAGCAAATTATCCATCTTTATACACAAAGCCTACGGGTCAATTAGAGGACTTGAACCATCTCCCCTGTCACTCTTCAGTGTGGCTGAAGGGACTGAAGCTTCATAAATCTAGTCCTTCGCTCTTAGCTCTGGCTCTCCCTTTCCTGTAGGTAGTGAACATGTTGTCTCCAGTAGATGTTTGTCCAATATTTTAATACCATCTCATCACTGTGATGATCAACAGATGTGCTCTGAAAATCTGTTCTGTGTAGGCCATCTCTGAAGTGCAGCATCAGGCAGCCCGTGGTTCAGATCCTGGCACTCGTTCAGATATGGTAGCAGAAAGGGCAGGCACCACGACCATGTTGAAACACAAGTGGTGACCTTGCTCTTTAATGTGGACATGGTTTTACTTTCCTCTACCAGCAAGGGTGGGTGATAACTGTCTTGCTTTTACTTCCAGAAATATATATATAATATATATTTACACTAGAGGCCCGGTGCACGAATTCGTGCATGGGTGGGGTCCGGGCAACCTGCCCTGATTGGGGCCTATTGGGGCTGGCCAGCTGGGGGGAGGGGATGCAGGAGGTTGGTCAGCCAGCCCTGCTCCCGATGGGGGGGGTGGGGTAGGGGGGCCTATCAGGGGCCATGCTGGCAGGGGGCTGCAGGAGGTTGGCCGGACAGCCCCACCCCCATTGGACCAGTTGGCCTGCTGCAGAGCGCGTCATAATGACTGGTCATTCCAGTCCTTCCAGTTGCTTGGCTTTTATATAAATAGATATATATGGCATATATAGCACATTTCAACTTTGAAAACATTGATTCTCATAACTAATCTAATCCAGGCATAAAACACATAACCACCAAACTCTGCCAGGCCTCTCTCCAGTGACCATCCCCACCTCCAATTTCATAAATAAATGCTTTATAATACAAATAGTCTATAATATTTTGTCTACAGGAAACACCGTTGTGTTGTAGGAGTAGTAACTGTATTTATTTTTTTCCTTTGAGTTATAAAATGCTTTCATGTCTAAAAACAAAAAGAAAAAGAATCTGGAAGAGTTTATCTTATCCATGAAAAGGGATCTTAAGAAGAAGGCTTGTCCTGAAGGAATAAAGGGCTGTTGGATTTAGCCTTCAGCTCTCACTTTCGTTAAATAGAGTTGTCATTTCAGACCCCAGCTTTCCCTGGAGACAGTGATTCCACCGGGGGAAGCAATATGCAGAGGAAGTTATTGCAAGAAAGTTTTTGTGTGAAATTGTGATTCTTGCCAGAAATGTCATATGTTTTAGTTAACTTTCTTCCCGGGAACTAGGAAAATTTCCCAAGCCCCGGATATATACAACGGGAATGCTGTTCAGAAGTCAGCAGCGTGGGGCTGAATAGAGAGACTGAATTTTACACACTCCATTTGTTTCTGGAGATAAAGCCTCTATTCTATTTTCTTCAAGGTGAAAGTCCAATTCCCTTTGAAAACTGTAAAGCCTTATTCCATTGGAAGAAAGTGATGATGATTTCTGTCACTGCTATTACTATTTATACCGCAGTAAATTTACCTAAGGAAGGCAGTAGTCTCTGCTGGATTCTTTCCAGAGCTCCCTAAGGAATAAAAACATACAACTAACGAAGATTGGACATTCTGTTCTGCCTTTTCCTTCTCAGCCCTGCAGGGTGGGAAGCCACCCACCACAATGCTGTTGATTGGCAACTCTGCACACACACAGCGCACCAGTCACTAATGTTCCCCATGTTGATTCTCAGGAATTACAATACAATAAAGTCCTCTTCAGAGTTACCAAGAAGAAGTAAAGTTAGGCTCAATACAGTTTGAGAGAAATTTTCCCGTGGTTGAGAGCACCTCTACAGGGATGTGCTGAAGTTGGCTCCTTCCAATGTGCAAGAGCCGATTGTTCTGAGGAAATGTGCAAGTCAGATGCTAAGCCTTTGAAATTGGGCTACAGTGGGAGTATTGATATCATAGGGAGTATTGGCATCTGCTGAAAATCAGGGCTTTTTAATTACCCCACCCCCCAAAAAAACACACACACACAACAAAACAAAACACAAAACTGGGTTATCAGCATGTGTGGTCTATACCTTTGGAATTGCACAATCTAATAAATACTCATTAGCTAGCACTCATGAGGGACAACAGTTTACTGATGAATCTTGCATAGGATGAAAAGCCACTTAGTAACTGTATTAGTTTCCTATGGCTGCTATCCCACAAACTTGGTGGCTTAAAACCATTGGAATTTACTCTCTCACAGTTCTGGAGGCCAGAATGCCAAATTCAGTATCACTGGGCTGAATTCAAGGTGCTACCTGGACTGGGCTCCCCCCAGAGACTCCAGGAGAGATTCTGTTCCTTGCATCGTCCCGCTACTGGTGGCTGCTGGCATTCCTTGGCTTGTGGCTGCGTCACTTCAGTCTTCAAGGCCAGTGTCTTCAAATTTCCCTCGGCTCTATCTTCACATTGCCTTCCCCCACTCCCCCCCCCCCGTGAGATCTTCCTCTCTCTTAAAAGGACATTTGTGATTACATTTATGATCCATCCAGAAAATCTAGGATAGTCACCTCCATCTCAAGATCTTTAACTTAATCTCATCAGCAAACTGTTTTGTTTTTGTTTTTTTTCAAATAGGGTAATATTTGCCAGCTCCAGAGATTAGAACCTGGTATCTTTGGGAGGGCCATTTTCAACCTACCACAATACCCACCTCTGCCACCCCTTACATACATGGACATGCTGCAGTTGTATCACATCCTTAACAAACTAGTCTTCATTATAAAGAGCAAAATCTTAATGATAATAATAGCAGCAGCTCTTCTTTTTTTTTTTTTCAAAGTCTCACCTGAGAATATTTTTTTTCATTGATTGTAGAGAGGAAGGGAGAAGGAGAGGGAGAGAGAAATGCTGATGTGAGAGAGAAACATTGATCAGTTGCCTTTGTATGCACCCCAACTGGGGATCGAACTGGCAAACTGAGTATATGCCCTGCCTGGGAATCAAACCCGTGACCCTTCAGGGCACAGGACAACACTCCAACCAACGGAGCCACTCTGGCCAGGGCAGGAGCTCTTCTTTACTGAGTACTTCCTATGTATGAGGTAGAGTGCTCAGCATATAGTCATCTCATCATTTCATTATTATTCCTACCCAAGTCAGGAAATGTATTTTCAAATTCTTTTTTTTTGGAGCACCAGAATCTATGTCCATTCATCATGATTGACATACCTGCTTCCCTCCCACCTGAAAGCCATTCCCTGGGGCTGTTTTTAAAGCTGTTCTGGGGCTCCCATTTTATGCAGCCCACTTTTCCCATCTTAGTCCCAGTTTCCAACTGCCCCCTGGCTATTCTTCTCTCTCTGGGCTTCATTGAAGGGAAGATAGAGAGTATATCTATTGGCTGGGAATGACCTCTCTGGTATGCAGAGTCTCTGGACAAGTGAATGGAAGGCTCTGGGCCAAGTCAGTTCCTGGATGAAACTGTAACTGGCAATAGCATCTCTCAAGAGGTGGTTTGGAGAGGGCTGTGAACCATGACTGTGGGAGATAAGCCTGTGATTCTCTATCCTGTTGTCGTTGGATAGGAGTTCTCTCCTGATCTGCCTGCCCAGTTCCCTGTTTCCCTCTGAGGAGGGAAGGAAGTCAGAAGCAATATTTGGTGGTTGCCTGAGCTGTGTCTGACTTGTGCTGGGAGCTTTCCTTATTGGGCTAAGGATGCTATAAAATCCAAGGACATTTTCTTGTGTTATTCTTTATAGTTGCGATTAATAAACTGGCAGAACTGGTTTAGAGAGGTGATATAATATGTTGATTGGGTTTGGGTAGCACATTTATTTTTCTGTTAAAATGCAATTTTCAGTTGTGAATAAAAGCTGGTTGAACCTGGCCTATTATAATAGCCAGTGTTTTATGAAGAAATTTAGGTCATGTTTGCTTAGGTTTAGAAATATTCTATATAGGTCTTGCATGTTTTTTTGTATAATAGCAAAAAACAGATTTCTAGAAATTGGACAAAGTCAATAGTAGCAGGTCAAGAGCAGAGTTGAGGAAGGTGGCTTCAGCCCCACTATTCTGGCTAAAAGTCTCAATTTCTTTATCTGTAAAATGTTGATAATGAGTCCTATCTTCCAGGGTTTTTAGAAGGATTGAATTGAAAATTAATTAAGGCATATAAAATACCTTGTATATAGTAGCTACTCAACGAATGGTAGCTCTACTGTCAATATTAGTTCCAAATGACCAAATACGCTAACAGTTAGCTTCAGACAAAACATCATTTTGCTCTAGTCACTTGAAAAAATTCAAGTAATGCCTTCCATTTTTCCCTTTGTACTTCCGAGGTGCAATAGCAATAGGGATATAACCTCTGGGAAGGATTCTCTGACCTTGCCTGGTCCCCACCCTTTCCCTCACCAGATCCCTGGTGAGCTCCACCACAGTTTGAGTGACCATCACTCAGAATGACCTTTGCTTTGTTTACATGCTTATCTCTATACCTTAAGACCTTCAGCTGCTTGAATCTTCACTAATTAGTGTAATTCCTGGAATGTGGAAGGGGCACTAAATATTCTCACTGAATAGAATTTGAATAAGGTTACATCTTTTTGAAGTGGAAACAAAAAGGAACAGATTGAATGTTTATTCTAATCCAATCTCCTCTCATGGGAAAGGAGATCGACACCATTGCTATTCTTTTTTACCTTCCTTCCTAAACATGGTTTACGTTGGCTTTTGGGACAAAGAGAAGCAATGTTCAACTTTTCTGACTTTAGAAACACCTTCAAAAGACTAATTACTGACATACTGGCTTTTGGTTCTTATTTCCTCATTTTGTGACTCAGATTTAGGGGGAATTTTGGGTTAATTTTTTAAAAATATATATATTTTACTGATTTTTTTTACAGAGAGGAATAGAGTTAGAAACATCGATGAGAGAGAAACACCAATCAGCTGCCTCCTGCACACCTCCCACTGGGGATGTGCCCGCAACCAAAGTGCATGCCCTTGACCGGAATCAAACCTGGGACCTTTCAGTCCGTAGGCCGACACTCTATCCACTGAGCCAAACCTGTCAGGGCATGGGGTTAATTTTAGGGGGAGTAATTTTAGCCTACTATCAACCCTACAAGCTAATATTTGAGAGCATTGAACTAAACCCCTTATATGTATTATCTTATTTAATCCTTTCCACAGTTTTATGAACTAGACATTATTATTATGTCATATGTCTACTATATAGATCAGGGCGGGGGGGGGGGGTGTGTGTATCTGGGCCACAAAATCATTTGGTCTGGCCCTGCCAAGGCATTAGGGGTGAGTTAATTAAATGTTTGACCAAATATAGCAGGCTAATTTTTAAGCTGGTAATTTTATATGGCCCATGAATGATGTTATAGATATCTAAAAGGCCTTTGCAGAAAAAGGCTCCCCACCCCTTTTATAAAGAAACCGAGGAACAGAGAGTAACTAGATCAGGGTTATGGTAGGGCTAGGATTGAACATGGGTCTACAAGACTTCAAAATCTGATTTTTGAACACTATGCTAAACTATTTTTAGACTCAACTGTTTTCTTTTTTAATATATATTTTTACTTATTTCAGAGTGGAAGGAAGAGGGAGAGAGAGATAGAAACATCAATGATGAGAGAGAATCATTGATTGGCTGCCTTCTGCACACCCCACACTGGGGATCAAGTCTGCAACCCAGGCATGTGCCCGGACCGGAATCTGTGACTTCCTGGTTCATAGGTCGACACTCAATCACTGAGCTATGCCAGCTGGGCTTAACTGTTTTTTCTTAAACTGAATTTAGAGAAATGATCCTGAGAGAGAAAAGGTAATTCAGCTTTTTACTAAATGCTAATTAGGCGCTGTCTTAGCTTGGGCTGCCATATCAAAATACCAACAGACATTGATTTTTCTGAGTGTGGAGGCTGGGAAGTCCAAGATCAAGAAGCCAATAGATATGGTTTCTGGAGAGGACTCACTTCCTGGCTTCTCTGTGTGCTCACATGGCCTTTCTTCAGTGAATGCATGTGGGGAGAGAGAGAGAGATGTATCTCTGTCTTCCTCTTCTTAAAGGGCACTAATCCCTAAATGAAGGCCCCACCTTCATGACCTCACCTAAACCTAATTACACCCAAAAGCCTTGTTTCCAAAATACTCACACATTGGAGATTAGAGCTTGAATATATGATTTTTCAGGGGGACACAACATTCAGCCCATAGCAAGTACTAACTAGTATCTCTGGAATGGGCTAAACTAAACTCTGGAGGCTGGGGTGGGGAGGGGAGAAGAGAGAAAGAAAACAGGGTCTGGACTGAGGTGGGGGGGGTGGGTAAACAAGGGATGGAGGACATAGACTTCAAGGAGTCACCCACCCTCAGGCATCCACCCTGCACTTGAATGACTCTATAAGTCAACGAATCTGTGTGCCTTGCTTGTCTCACTCCAGCCCTGTAGCAATGTCCTTTGCTCTTGGGGAACTCTGTGTCTAGGAAGGGCGGTATCAGTATGGGTCAGATCAGGAGAAAGTACACAGTGATTTAAGCAGGGAGATTTTAATACAAAGAATTATTAACTAGCAGTCCATTGTTTAGAAATCCATGAGGGCATAGAAGGAGAGAATATGACAAGTGAAGCCAAAGAGTTTTGACCTTCAGGGTAAGAGTGAGGACTTTGTTTTTCCCTCTGGGCTGTGCCTGAGTGAGCATGACTTGCCCTATTTATTAGGCAACATGAGACTCTGCTGCATTTCCTTTCAGATCACCCCAGGCATTTAGGCTATTTAAAAAATCTAAATAACATCTCAGTGAGGCTAACATTCTGAGAGAGAAATGTTTTAATCTGTCTTTTCCCAGAACGGCCTTTTCAGCCTGAGAGGGAGTGCAAATAGGCTGGGTGGTGGTCGATACGTTTGGAGACTTATGGGAACACAGAGGTTTTGGCAAAGGTACACATCCATCTCAGAGAAGACTTAAATATCATTTCACATCACACAGACTGCTCAGTAGAATTGGAATGCAGGTCAAAACACAACAGCTGTTTATCTTTCATTTAAACTACCACAACAGGGTTGCTTAAACAAATTCCTTTCCTTTCTCGAACTTTCAAACTCTTTAATATTTGCATAATGATTAATCTCCAGCTCCAGAGGAAATTCCCAAAGGAAAGAGACAACACAGAAGCGTTTTAAACTCCAACCACATGGAAAAAGAGTAAAGAGGGAGCGTGTCAAATCTTCAGTTTTGGAGCCTGCTCCCTCGGGAGAATTCTAAATCATGGCGGTCATCCTGTTGAATATTAAACTGAAGGCTGGATGGCTGAGAGAACACAATACCAAACATCTGGACACTGTCTGCTAACTAGGCCGAAGGTACTCCGATTAAGCGTCGATATCACAGCCCATATTCATATCGTGGTAGATCTTGACTGTTGCAAGAAAGTTTGGTTCTATGCTGTGAAAGAGGCTAAATCCTTATTCTCAGAACCATGGAATACATCCCTACTTGCTCATCCAAGGAAAAGTCTAGTATTTTCTTTTGCACACAGGGTCTTCAACTAGCTGTTCACTTACTGTGATTTAAGGAAGGTTTTAGCTGGGGAAAGGGCCCAGGCTTGAAATGCACTCCTGGACCTTGGTATTTGACCTGTAACATCAAGGCATCTGGCTAAATCAACATTTTAGAATTACAAGGGGAATTTTAAAATAATACCCAACCCTGGAACCCACCCCAGGCTAATAATGAAATTAGGATGTTTGGCAGGTGGGGCCACACACCAGTATTTTAAAAAAACATTCCCAAGAGATGCCAGTGTGCAGCGAAGCTTGAGAGCCACTGGGAGCTCTCATACATGGTGTTATTGATACCTCTGTGATGATCATCCTGTGGATAAGCCTTGTGGGTGCTTTAATCATTGTTCCTGATAGGTAAACTCTCATCGAAGTTAACTGCATGTGAACATGGATATGCATTTGGTTTAAGACTAAATGAGATTACTCAAAAATGAAAACAACTGTATTAGGGCCCAGGACTAACGGGAAGTTTTCTTTAAAAAATTTAAAATATTATATTGTTTTCATAACCCAAAAAACACTAACAAAACACTCCCTCCCCACTCACCCTTTTTGTACTTTGGGGCTTAGGGCTGTTTTCAGAAGGCTTTTAAAGCTTGACCTCTGAACATGATAAAAGTATTTGTGTTATTTGGTCAGAGCTGGGCTTCTCAAGTAACTTCCTGTGTTTCTGCTCTGAAAGACTATTTCACAAAAGAAGCTGAAAGTTCTATGTGGATTGGGCTTTCTCATTGTGGAGGGCCTAGTATAAAGTGGTCATTCATTGTGTATCCAATCACAATGACGAACCATATCTCATGACTCCATTCTGAATCCAGTACTAAATGCATAGTTCATGAATCATATTCATCAACCATGGCCATCATAAATATTCATCTAATGTCTGTCCTCATTAGGTGGTTATTAACATGTCAAAGATATTTGTGGAGAAAATGAAAGTGATAAATTCTATCTACATTTATTCTTACTTAAAAGGCTAATTTATTTTTAGTGTAGTCTGATAAAATCCCTAAATAACAGGAAGATTCCTTTAGCAACAGCCTTGTTTTCAAGCTAATAACTTTTCTTTTTTTTTCTTCCCTGCAAAAAGCTTTATTGTTTCATTTGGCCCAATGCATGGGAGAGGGCTTCAGGGTGGTTAAAGAATGGCTAGTAGTTTTGGGGAGAGGCTCAGGTAAAAGCCAGACACCAGGGGGATGCAGAAGAGCCTCTCAAGGGCCTCTGGGCTCCAAAGGCTCCTAGTGGTGCTTGAGGGTGAGTCTGTAGAAGTGACACTCACCCAGCCCAGCCTGGGGGTCAGCCAGCCTGCGGAGGTGAGTCAGGGATAGCCCATCTTCTTGATGAGTTTCACCTCCTCACTCAGGAAGTGGTTCTGCAGGAAGTCACAGGGCTGAGGGTTGTAGGGGTAGAACTAGGGCCTACAGCTCCAACAGGGTCTGGTTCAGGTTTCTCTCCAAGGCCAGGAGGCTTCCACGGTGTCCTGAGTTTTGCCCACTCATCTTGGGGAAGCTTCAGCAGGTCCTGAAGAGCATGTGGCCACCGAGCTGGTTTTGCAACTTTAAGAGACGCTCAGCGCCCTTGGGCTTCTTCTCTGACAACTCATGGAAGAAGTGGCCCACACCCTAGAGAGCCACATCATCCTGGTCAAATAGAAGCTTCGAGAGAGGTAGGTGCGGGAGGCCACAGGTTGGCCAGGCAGTTGACCGCAGCCTCCACCTCGCTGGAATAATTCTGACGAATTTGGGAGCTCATGGTTGTTGGGCAAAAAGGAGTTAAGGTACAAAAGAAACCAGTGTGTTGGCTGGTCCCAGAGGAGGTTCTGAAAATGGTGACTGGATAAGATGCAGGAGGGTGGTCGGAGGCTGGAAGAAGGGGCGTCCCTGGGGTCTGTTCCGTCCAAACCCTGTTGAAGCAAGAGAGATCCAGGACCGCTGAGGGCATTGCCTCAAGCTAATAATCTTATGCAAAAAAGTTTATTAATGTTTTGCTTGTTGAATGGACTTTTGCCAAATGATGGACTATGTAACTAGACTGATTCAGAGAAGGATAATATAAAGCACAGCTCTTAAATGGTTGAATTAACACCCTCTCTACTAATAGTACTTGGAATTGTTTTTCAAATGGAAAGAGGAGGCAGTGATTCATTCCCACCCTTACCTGGTCTTGATGATCAATAACCCATTCTGAGATTGTTGCATGGACTTGGTACATAGTCTGTGAGTAGAACAGACCAGGGGTTGGCAACTTTTCTTTAAAGAACAAAACTATAAATATTTTAGGCTTTGCTTTTTAACTCTGGTGTTGTAGCCACTAAAGCAGCCATAAATAATATGTAAATGAATGGATGTGTCTGTGTTCCCAAAAAACCACTTTATTTGAAAAAATAGGTAGTAGGCTGGATTTGGCTTATAGGCCCTAGCTTGCACACCCCTGGAACAGAACAAACCCAATAGGGTGTCAGACTGGCTCTCCAGTTACATTGGGTGGGTATAAGCCAAGATTGGGAATTTAAATAAATCCAAAGAAGTCAATGGGTGGTGTTGTTCTATATGAGCAAGCAGGTCCATTATGATAGGAAAAGTCATGAGAACGCATTAATAGTAAAAGAGTGGTAATAGCAATGGCTAATGTTTGCAGAGGACTTGCTATGTAACTTGTGTTAAATACTTTACATGTAATCTTTATCATCCATGAGTTCATAATCATACTAAAGTAAAATTTATTGGTGACTTTTAGAGGATGCTAAGGAATCAAGTCATTATTTGGAAACTGGAAAATAAAGGTTATGAAGCAGTTTATCAGTATTTTCATAAAGGAAAGGCTGGATAAGACAGTACTGAGATGTCTTTCTGAAGGCCCATTAGCAGGTCCCACAAGGTAAGTACCTGGTGCCCCTTGAGATCATCAGTTCAATCACACATCCTTGTACTGTTTTTCCTCCCTTTTATTTCTCACTCCCCATATCCTCCCATCCTGTTTTCTGGGATTCCCAAATAAATGACTATGTGCAAACTTCTATCTCAGGCTCTACTTTCTGGAGAATCCAAGCTAGGATAGCATTCTAGTTCAAATTCTTGAAAGAGAATCTAACTCTACTTGGCATATAGATTTGGTTGTTTGGTTATGATTCCACTACTGTTCCAATCTCCTTTGAAGACTGTCCCTTCCAGAGGTGTAGTGGGACTTCTTCAAGCAGAAGAGGCAGATGGATTAAAATGTCCAGTCTGGAGCCTTGCCACTAAATTAGTGACCTGCTGACCAGTGGCAGCACCTGGGAGCTTGTTAGAAATGGGGAATCGCAGGCCCCAGTCAGACCTACTGAATATATATCTGCTTTTTAACAAGATTCCCTTGGTGATTTGCCTGTACATTAAAGTTTAAAAACTGTACTCTAGAGGGAGTGATAATTATCCAGCTCAGAGATATTTTTGGAAGAGATAAGATGTTGAAGACAAAGGTTAATAGGAAGCACATACAGGGGAAGGGGAACACATCCTAGCTAATAAAGAGGGAATATGCTAATTGACTGCCACACCCTCATAGATGGTGGCACCTACAGCCACAAGTTGGTGGCGCCCAGTCCCCTCAGCCCCCCAGCCGCCCAGGGCCAGCCTGAGGTGCAGGCAAGCCTCAGATGGTGGCTGCCCAGCTGTCCAGGGCTGGCCTGAGGGACAACCAAATGACTGAACAAGCAGGCTGCGTGGGACAACCAGGCCAGCAGAGGGGTTAGTGAGGAACGACCAAACGACTGAACAGCAGGTTGCATGGGCGACCAGACTGGCAGGAGGCGGGGGCAGTTAGGGGCAATCAGGCCGGCACGCAGAGGTAGTGAGGGGCGATCAGGCTGGCAGTAGGGGAGCAGTTAGGGGCAACCAGGCAGGCAGGCAGGTTAGCGGTTAGGAGCCAGCAGTCCAGGATTGTGAGAGGGATGTCCGACTGCTGGTCTAGACCAGCAGTCGGACATCCCCTGAGGGGTCCCGGATTGGAGAGGGTGCAGCCTGGGCTTAGGGGACCTCCCCACCCCCCGTGCATGACTTTCATGCACCAGGCCTCTAATACTATTATATGAGTGGCTGGAAGAGCAAAAGAGGAAGTGAATCTATGTGAACATACTTTAAATCCATAATAGGAAAAACACTCTTGGACCTATGTTGTTTTTTTTTTGTTTTGGTTTTTTTCCTGAACAGGTTTTATTACCCACAGAAGGGATGGGGCTCAGTCCTTCTTGCCTGCTGCCTTCCTCATGACTGCAAGAACATTGCTCAGCTCCTCTCTTCCTCTTGGCACGCATGTGTGTCCCCACCCTTTCCTTGAATTTCAGGCCCTCTTGTTCTTAGAGACCTTGAGCAGCTCCATGGGGTGCTGCTCATGGAGGACAAAGCCACACACCTCTTGGATCATGTCCTGCATGAACTCGGTATGCTTACTGAGGTGCCCATGGCAACCACCGGGCCTCAGCTTGCTCACATTCTTGGTCACCTTGTGGCCCTACTTGAGGCCATGGCCATGAGGTAGCCCAGAGCCATGGCTGCTACTCCTCAATGGCTGTTGTGGTAGAAGGACCAACAGCTGTACCTATTATACCCTGCACCCTAAACCTCAAGAAAATGTTCAAGTGGGAAGATAAATTAAAAAAACCCTAGATCAACAGAAAACAATGTCTACATGTCATTGTAGGCACAAGAGCAGGTTTTTATTGAGCAACTGTTAAGTATGGAATCCAAGGTTTGTGTTGGGGTGGAGTGTGGGCAGGACCAATCTTGGCGACCCACCACTTTCCTCTAGATACTTGGCTTCACCATTTGCATCTCAAATTTCTTACATTGTTCTCCTTCAGTTCACCAACCCCTCTTCCATGTAAAAACTCAGTTACAGGCATGGTGTATTGGTAAATCTTTTAACAATTGGCTATTCAGAACAAAGAAAGAAACCTCAAGTTTATAGCATTTGTTCTTCCTGTAATATAAATACTCGCACCATGGCTGGTGGTAAGGTGCCTCGTGGCATTACTGAACACAGAGTTGGGAGGTGGTCCAAAGTGGCTCCAGCTGACCACTGGAAATCTGTGGGAGAAAGAGCAAGAAGGAAAGTAAAAGGTCAAAAGGACATCAGAGAGTGAGAAGGAAAATTAAGTGGATGAAGACATGGAGTTAACTTTCATTGCTGTGATTCTGAAGCATAGCTACCTACTTCAAGTCCAAGGGTTTGCCTCGTCTCCTTGGCTCTGTGCTGCAGATCTGGCCATCCTGTCCCATCTATGTCTCAGCTTCAATTTTATTGAGAACTTTATGTTGTAGCTTCAAAAGAACCAGAAACTCAGCAGGAGAAAAGGCCGTAGGACAGCCAGAGGAACTCATGTTCTGTATTTACTGAAGCATCTTCCATAAACAGTGTCCAGTCTCTGGAATGCTCACACCCACTCTTCATATACACGCCACACCCCATGCTCCCCTGCCTGAGTGTAGTCTAATGACTCCCACCCAGCTTCCCCAGGTGTACACACCCTGCTTCTCTGGCCAGAGTTCAAACCCTCACCTAGTTTCCTTGGACATCATCCAAGAGTTACATACCTGTCTTTTCTGGGAGATTTCCAGTTGGCACAAAACTTCCTTCCCTTGGGGATAGTAGCAGATAATGCATACGGATAGCTAAAGGTGCTGGCACTGGTGGACAGCTTAGACCTGTCCCCTGCCCACAAGCACTGCCTTGGGAGCTCACTGTTAGTTTCTTAAAGGCATGAACCAGGGGCACCATCCCTTCTGGGTACCTCCCAAGCTGCAAAACCATTGCTTTCTGTTTGTTGCAGCTCTGGATCAGCTGAATTACCCCCTCTTCACCTTCATCAACAAATCACACTCCTGAATTTCCCCTAATAGCTTTGTTGCTCACCTTTTACTTTTTCTTAGAAAGCATCCAGTGCTAGGAATCCAGCTCACTACAAACAGCCCAAATGAATGCTTCTTAACCTGCCTGAAAAGTAATTTTTGGAACCTTATCTTTGGTGATTTTTCAGGAAAGAAACATTCCCACTAGCAGGTTAAAAGTCTTCACTTTTGCAGTCTTAATATCTGTTTGGAATGTAACAGCTTGTTTAATTCTCTCCCCAGATGAATGGACCTTCATCTTTAGATTTATGATTTGCTTTTTATTTCTCCTAAAATAGAAACAGAAGTAGTGAAAGTTCCCTTATTTCTGTCTGTCGGAGCTGGGGCCCCTTGTCTGAGGATTCCTTCTTTTCCAGCCACCCAAAGCAGCCACTAGTTGGGTTTATTACTTTTATTTCTCATTCTCTCTCCAGGAAGTTTTCTCCTCGGAGCACATAAACACATCACCACCCGTTCTCACAAAGTCAAGGCCAGCTGACACAGATGAGGACAGTTTACACTGACAGAAGCACTCCAGGTGGCTCAGCTAAGTCACCACAGCTTTTGTGTCTTCTTCCCCGATTGGCCAAGGCCCTGGGGCCAGGGGTCAGTGTGTCCTTCCTGCCAGCTGGGGACCTTACTCTGCCCTTTGAGTGTTCCATCCAGAGTGAAGCCAGAGGTCTTCAGGCTAAAAAAATGCCTTTCATTCAAGCCGAAGTTATGCAGGAAGGAATCCCAGCTTCTGCTGTCAAGCCTTGGTCAGAGAGGCCCACCACACTGGAGCATCCTTGACCTTTCTTCTTTCTCCCAGACGCCCAGTGTGCTTAGGTCCAATTTTTCCTCTAACCCTCCACAGCGGGTTTCATTCTGTGAGGCCTCTGGCGAGTTGGGAAGGCTGCCAATCTGAACACAAAAATGGAAGTGCCTGAGGGGAGAGATGCTTCCCAAATCTGTGGTTGTCACAGAGATGAACATCATCCAATGGCTCTGAAAGAAAAGATGAAAAGGCTTAACATTGTAAGCAGTTCTGAGATTAGACTGTCTAAGCCAGCGGTCGCCAACCGGTGGTCCGTGGACCACTGGTGGTCTGTGAGGTGCGAAAGGTTGGCGACCGCTGGTCTAAGCAACTAGGTTCAAAAGGAGGCAGGAGCCATCACAGAGAAAACCCTGCAGTGGGATTGCTAGCCTTATGATCAGGGTTCCGGGGAACTATCAGAGAAGGTCAATGGGAATGGGCACTAATGAGTCCATGACTCAAACCCAGGAATGAATGAGACCATAGCAATTAAAGTCGTACAGAGGTGGATGCTATGTAATTGTAGCATCCCCTGGGGACAGGCATTGGGCCACAGGATCGGATTGGCTGACCCCTGCCTGTGAGCAGATGATCAGCTATTGAACTAAAATTTGGACTGTGAATACACCCAGAAGAATTCGTAGTGCATGCACTCAAATATGTTAGCTCTCCCCATCTTTTACTAAAGCCCTTCTTTGGATGGAGGGCTAAACTAGATGTGGACAGAAAATGCATAAGATCAATTTTACCTGAGCCTTGGATAGTGTAGGTACTCAGAAAATGGTTTATTGATTGAAACGTAATACTAGTAGGGCTCATCCCCTGTCATGGGGGTTATGGTCATGGTCTGTTAAGAGTGAGGGATAGTGACAAATATTCAGAATGTCCCACAACTACAGATGGATTGTCCCTCTGCTGGGATGGGAGGGGCTTTATCTGTTTATTTCAAAATGGTGAAATGTGGAGCGATAAGACATAGCTCCAGGCATTAATATGTCTTGAAATCAAGGTAAGTGTGTCAGATGTGGGCATTAACATTTATCTTGAATCAGAAAAGTAGCCTTTCCCTCACCCTCGCCTCTTCCAAAAATATCTTTCCAAGATATTCTCCATTGTTTTGCTCAGTGCAGTTAGGTCTTACTCAGTTTGCCTTATAAGGAATTACAGGGATTCAAGAGCTATCGCCATAGGAAGTTTTTCCTACTGTTCTGCCTGAATTGCCTTCTGCTTAATTTTAGTTCATTATGCCCGTAAACTCAGGGAGGGCTTTATGGAGCAAAAGGCCCGATCATCCTGGGAACAATGAGTCATTCCAAGAACAGTGAATTGGGCTGGAAGGCAAAGGCCAATGAGGAGGGGTGGGAGCTGGGGGTGCGTGGGTTATTGAGAACAGATCAAAGCAATCTCTCTTCTCTCTCCATTACTCCCACTAGGGGGTGCCCAGCATCCCAGAATAATCTCTGTTACTAGGAAATTGAGGAGGTTTGAGGGGGCTGACTCAGGTTTCCTACATCTGTGCCCTTTGAGAAGAGATCAGGGAAGTGGGAGGGGAGAAGGGGAGGAGAGGGGTTTCACTTTAGTTCGTACACAGATGCTTCTTAAGCATTTGGGGATTCTCAAGCCATGAAAACCACCGGTCTTGAAGCCAATGACTAGAATAATGGCAGACCAGAAAAGTCCTCCTGGGCCCGGCAGAGGTGGCAGCAAATTTTACCCCTAGGGGTCAAGAAGTTGTGGGGATAGGAAATGAGCGTGGCTGAGGGGTTGGAGGCCAGGGATGCAATAAAGATAAGGATGTGGGGAGATCCTGAAACAGAGTGGGTCACAAGGTGTGCATAACGGCCAGGGAGAGTTAAGCTTATTTTGCGGGTCTCGAAACATCTAGGTCTTCAGAATGGCCACAGCAAAACTTTTGGTTATGAACATGGAACTTGTACCTTGACAGGCAAGAGTTCAAATATCAGCTCAAGCATTCTGGAGCCATAGGACCTTGGGAACTTAGGCAAGTTATTCAATCTCTTTGAATCTCAATTCTCTCATCTTCAAAAGGAGACTAATGAGACTAGGGTTATTTGAGAATTTAAAAGACAGTGCATATAAAGCACTAAATAAATCTCTTCTTCCTTTCCTTTTTCCTTATTTGTAAATGACTGAGGGCAAAGAAAGAAGATGAATCTACTATAGTGTCCTTGTATCCCAAGACCTCAGACACCAAGATGGACTGCAGTCCCAGGGCAAGAGGCTCCTTCTTGTGTCCAGGGTTTTCTGCACTGCAGAGCTTCAGGGAATGTGCAGGGCATGCTGGAGAAGCCCTGGCCCCTCTGACCCTTTGGGCCAACCCTCATACTTTGCAGGCCTTTGGACCATATTTTATATATATTTTTATTTTATTGATTTTTTTTTTTTTTTTTTACAGAGAGGAAGAGAGAGAGATAGAGAGTTAGAAACATCGATGAAAGAGAAACATCGATCAGCTGCCTCCTGTAAGCCCTCCACCGGGGATGTGCCCCCAACCCAGGTACATGCCCTTGACAGGAATCGAACCTGGGACCTTTCAGTCCGCAGGCCGACGCTCTATCCACTGAGCCAAACCGGTTTCGGCTGGACCATATTTTAGAAACCAGCCCCCGAATAAACCTTTAGAGGTCACCGTCTGGTCCTGAGGCTTTCTGTAGTGGAGAATGAACTTGTTTTGCCCACAGAGGGCCAACGCCTGGCCTAGAATTCAGGTGTGGTGCTATCCCACAGCACCGGTTAATCCATGCTAATGTGACAATGACTCACAATTCTCCGCAGCACAATTTTCCAAAGTATGGGCCATACGCCACTTGCACCAACATCTGCAGGTGAGTTTGATAAAAATGCAAATTCCTGGCCCCCTGACACACCTGTGCAATCAGACCCATCAAAGTTTAAATGCAGTGACTTACAAAGTTACCAGCCCCGGATTACACTCTGGAAACAGAATGCTGTAGGTTTCCAGAGCAGTCTTTAGTGGGGGAAAGTTGGGGCCCTTGAGCAGACTTCCTGGTGCTTCGGAAATCATACCCTGCATGTGTTTCTGACCCTGCCTATTTAGAGAGCCAACTCTTTCCTTAGGTACTTACTTCTCCTGAAACAGTGGTCAGCAAACCGCGGCTCGCGAGCCACCATGCGGCTCTTTGGCTCCTTGAGTGTGGCTCTTCCACAAAATACCACGGCCTGGGTGAGTCTATTTTGAAGAAGTGGCGTTAGAAGAAGTTTAAGTTTAAAAAATTTGGCTCTCAAAAGAAATTTCAGTCGTTGTACTGTTGATATTTGGCTCTGTTGACTAATGAGTTTGCCGACCACTGCCCTGGAACATCTTAAATGTTGCTGGAATCATCGCTGTGAATGTCACAGGAGACCATTTCTGTGGATACCCGATGAGACAGAGTGTTTTGGAAAGGTCGGTTTGATTCACTCTTGAGCACAGTAATAACCTGGCTTTCTGTCAAGGCGGTGGGGGGTGGGGGAATTTTGGTTCTTGTTTCTGGGGATGGGTAGCCCAGGACAAAAGCTGATCACCAGCTGCCACTTCCTTTGCATCGACTGGACACTTATTGCCAGGTTAGCAGTGTTATGACAGGGTGGGGCAAAGATGACCCCTTCCTCTAAAGCTGTAAACTCGGATCGCTCAGAGAGGTGGGCTCTGGACTCGAACAGGCTCCACAGGCTTCCTCTAGACAACAGGGGCTGCACGAGCTGGCTTTTCGGAAGGAACATGTGACTGTGGATCACTCTCTAGAGAGACAAACCTTTCAGACTTAGACACACAATAGTGGCAGCAGCTTCCCCATTGTTTTGACTGGTTCCCATAGCCCTTGGAATAAGAGGGTTCACTTTGGCTTCTGGGGAGTCGGGGTCTCTGCACTGTAGAACTACAGGGGTGTCAAAGACATACTGGGGGCTGCAGAGAGAATCCTAGCTAATAAAAGAGTAATATGCAAATTAACCACCACTCTGTTATACTCACAAGCCACGTCCACCAGCCAATCAGGAGAATGTATGCAAATTAACCCAACCAAGATGCCTGTGGCCATGGAGAGAGCAGGAAGGAGGCTTGGGTTTCCCTGGCAATGGAGGAAGCCAAGCTTTCTGCACACTCTGGCCAGCCCAGGCCTCCACTCAAGGCTACAAAGTTTCAATTACAGAAGATAAATAAATTCCAACAGAAATGGCTGCAGCCACGGAGCAAGCAGAAGGCTTGGCTCTGCTCCAGGCTACAAAGTTTCAATTGTAGAAGATCAATAAATCCCAGATACCAGGGCCTCTGCTTGGGTTGCTGGGGCGGGGGGGGGGGGGGGGGGAGGGGGGAAGCGTGGCCAGCCTGCAAACCGCCACAGGCCCCTCGCCTAGGCCGCCCCACCCTGATCCGGGACACCCTTCAGGGCAAACCAGCTGGCCCCCACCCATGCACCAGGCCTCTATCTTATCTAATAAAAGAGTAATATTTAGATTGACCATCACTCCAACACACAAGATGGCTGCCCCCATGTGGTCAAAGATCCTGCCCCCATGTGGACACAAGATGGCCACCACAAGATGGCCAGCAGGGGAGGACAGTTGGGAGGGACCAGGCCTGCAAGGGAGGGCAGTTGGGGGCAATCAAGCCTGCTGGGGAGGGCAGTTAGGGGTGACCAGGCCAGCAGGGAAGGGCAGTTGCGGGGGAACCAGGCTTGCAGGGGAGAGAAGTTGGGGGGGACCAGGCCTGCAGGGGAGGGCAGTTAGGGGCAAACAGGCTGGCAGGGGAGCAGTTAGGCATCAATCAGGCTGGCAGGGGAGTGGTCAGGGGGTGATCAGGCTGGCAGGTGGAAGCGGTTAGGGGCAATCAGGAAGGCAGGCAGGCAAGCAGTTGGCAGCCAGCAGTCCTGGATTGTGAGAGGGATGTCCAACTGCCCTTTTAGGCCTGATCCGGATCGGGCCTAAATGGGCAGTTGGACATCTCTTGAGGAGTCCCAGATTGGAGAGGGTGCAGGCTGGGCTGAGGGTCCGCCCCCCCCCCCCCCCCCCGCTCCCCCTCGGGTATGAATTTCATGCACGGGGCCTCTAGTTTACAATAAAGACTCACATGAGCTTCAAAGTACCCCCCAAAATGAGCGTAAAAATGCTACAAAGAAGATAGTTGTTGCTACCTTAATTCTTTTCAGAGGGAGATAAATATCCTATATTATAAAGAGGTGATATGCAAATTGACCCTCACACCCTCACAAAGATGGCTGCCTACAACCAGGCCAGCAGGAAGGTTAGTGAGGGATGACTAAATGACTGAACAGCAGGCTGCATGGGGCGACCAGGCGGTGTGTGTGTGTGGGGGGGCAGTTGGGGGCAACCAGGCCAGCAGTGGGGACTGTTGGGGTGACCAGGCTGGCAGAGGGGGACAACCAGACTGGCAGAGGGGGGCAGTTGGGGGTGACCAGGCCGGCAGGGGGGGCAGTTAGGAACAACCAGGCAGGCAGGCAGGTGAGCAATTAGGAGCCAGCGGTCCAGGATTGTGAAAGGGATGTCCAACTGTCCTCGGGATCGGGCCTAAACCGGCAGTTGGACATCCCCTGAGGGGTCCTGGATTGGAGAGGGTGCAGGCTGGACTGAGGGGGACCTGCCCCCTCCCATATATGAATTTCATGCACCGGGCCTCTAGTCAATAAAATAAAAACAAAGCAGGTCATTGTATAGCAAACGCCACTGTCCTAACTGGCCTGCTGGTTGACTCCAGCAAGTCAAGGGTGGGGCCATGTGGAGCTGGTTTCAGCCTCCTTCCTTCAAGGGGGGCTGCATCCTTACATGGGGAATTGTAGTAAAGAGCTCCCCTCCACAAAGCATCATGTGCACCCATCCCAATCTATTTGTTCCTGTTTTTCAGGAACAAGGGGATTCAGCTGACTCAACTGGAGGTGGCTCCTGTCCCTAATTTACTGTTCCATTCCTAAAGCTCCACCCTCCTGGGCTCAGCGTGAGCAGACAGGAGCACAGGAGGCTAAAACCACCATGGAAATTCAAGTTCACAGTCACAGAGTTGCCCCTCCACTGGGCCAGAGGCAAAGAAAAATCCCAACCTCTGTCTTGTGATCATCTGGTTTTATTGAACCTGGAAAGGAAGTAAATTCCAAAGGCAGGAAATGACCCAGAGACCATAACAACATGTGAAAAGCCAAGCCGGTGCTTCCGTCACTTTGTTTCAAACTATTCTAATCTGTGTCCCGGGAAGCCTAACCCATGACCAGATGGAGATCTGTTTTCACCCGCCTCTTGGCATCTGCCACTCCCGGCTGGTGACATTTGCACGTTTCAGAAGGCAAACCTGTGCTGACATCTTCAAACTTCCGGAGAGGTGCAGCCCCAGGAAAGTCCTTGGGTCTCTGGCTGACAGCACCAGCCATCTGACCCGCTTCGTCTGCAGCCGAACTGCTGCTGGCCTCCAGCCTAGAACACTAGCACACCGTGTCTGTTCTTGAAGATTTGCAGAATCTGAAATCAAAATGCCCCATGTTGCCAGAAAAGGCAGGCTCCCTCGCCTGCTTCCTAATCCCTTCTCACCAGGCTTTCCTAACCCGATGAGTCAGGAAGGAAAAAAATGTGTCTGAAGATCTGGGGGTGGCCCGGTTTCTCTTCTTGCTTCTAAAAATGTCCTCCCGTTTTCCAATGTGTGTAATGGTTAGGGATGCGGTTTTTCTCTGGTTCTTCCTCTATCAGCTCTCACTAGGAGAGACCCTTCATTTACCACTCATGAAATTAGCTCTGCAGAAGCACGAGGCCCTCCGACGAGGAATTAGTCACTCAACTGTTGCAAAGAAGTTCTGCCTTCACTTTTATCCCCAGGAGCAAGGCAAGAAAAAACTCCTACCTCTTCTCCCAGGAGGAACCATCATTCAGCTGCTTTGTTCTGGCCCCGGGGGGGGCCTGTATTTTCCTAGACTTTTACTTTTTCCTGAACACCAGGCATTAGCCTTCCCACGAAGACTGTGTGCCAGCTGGATTCTAAACACAGCGATCGAGGTGGCTTCTGGGATACCTGCTCCAAACACGTATGCTGTTGAGAGCTCCCCTCCCTCAGGTCATCAGAAAGTAGAAAGTAGCTATAGTTGAATGAAAAATGTGCCTAACTCTTTCAACACTTTCAAATGTTAAACAGATTAAAGTATAAAGGATCCAATATATTTGTTGACATCTGGTTCACAGAAAAGTTCTAGCAAGAAAGAAATGGGAAGTCCCACATCAAGCTGGGGAAATGGGAACAGCGGTGGAGGGCTGCCATCAGATACCTGTCCCTGTGCGCAAAACCACTCTAGGCCACTGTCCACAATTACGTTCTGTTCACTAGGAAAGAGGTTTTAAGAAGTATGTTCTGCCCAGCTGTGGTGGCTCATTGGTTGAGTGTGGACCTATGAACTAGGAAGTCACCGTTTGATTCCTCATCGGTCCGTGCCTGGGTTGTGGGCTCTATTCCCATCGTGGGGTGTGCAGGAGGCAGCCAATCTATGATTTTCTCTCATCATTGATGTTTCTATCTTTCCCTTTCCCTTCCTCTCTCTGAAATCAATATAAACATATGTTTTTAAATGTTCTGATAAGCTTGGATTTCTCCATGGAAAGGGAATATAGTCTCCATTACAAGACAGCAGGTTGATATCGGAGGCAGGTTGTATCCACTGTGGGTAGCTGGCAGTAGATAGAAGATACAAGAAGCTGAGAGATTTTCATAAAAAGGGAGGAGAGAGAGAGCGAGTGAGCAAGCCTTTTTTGTTATTGTTGGGAAGAGACAGTCTTGTAGAAGATAGAGATATATGTGTCTGTCTCTCCCCTTTGCTCTGCCTATGGAAAATGAGCCAGGAAAAAGCTAGAAAATTGAGACAGAAGGAGGCCGTCTTCCCAACTATGGACAGCAGCCAAACAGGATAAGTAGTTCATATTTTGATGATCTTGACAACAGTAATAATGAAGAGAAGGTATTGACCCAGATGAAAGAAATAGGCTTTTAATTTTGAGCTATGCTTAAGCCCCAATGTGCTCCTATTGGAGCCACTTACATTATCCAAGGGACTTTTGACTACAATGACAGGAATTTAGGGTAAATTAAAATCATACAATTTAATAGAAAAATCAGGATTAGATTAAGATGTGATTGAGAATGATTAAAAATTAGTGGGCAAGATACAAAATTATACATATTTTTGTACTGCTCCCAGTCTTGATCTAATTGTTAGAAAATGAACATAGTTGAAAACGGTTTTCTTATTTAAATATACAACAGAGCCAAAGATTTTGTTATGCTCTCTGGAGGCACCTATTTGGGATGACTGGCCTTTGGGGGCTTCCAGTCTTCGATAACCTTCACCATAGACAAAGAACAGAGGAGGGAAGAACACAGCTTCTTGAGTGTTAGCCACTTAAAACAGATGCTTATAATTTTGCAAATGAGGGATCAGAATCAAAAATAGAAAAAGAATAGAACCATGAGTCCTCATCTATGGTCCAGGTACCCAGGATATCACAGCAAACTCCTAGGGGCGCTGTGGCATACGTTAAATATCAAGGAGTACATGATAATACTTGACATCTGTTGGATACCAAGTGAATGAACTACGAGGTCAAGATGATTCATAGTTTCAACATTAGATTGCTCTCCATTCCTTTCAAAGATGTTTTATCTTTGAGAAGTGGGGTTTTCAGCTATGGTTATCAAATGCAAGTACCAAATGAAAGTCAGTGTGGAGTAAGATGTGCAGGTGGTGGTGTCTACACAGTTTCCAAGATTTGAGATGATGTGCAGCTTACACACCCTTTTATAAGCAACTGTGGTTAAGAATAAAATTAAAATATTTTTCTTTGGGTGTTTTTTTTTCCCCAGACAGCTAAGTTATTAGGACCTAACTATTGCATACATATTTCTCTTAGGTATTTCTTTTGGCCTGGGGGGGGGGTCTGTGAAAAAAATGACTGAGACATGAAGATGCTGTGAATTGAGAAAGTTTGGGAACCTCCGAATTAGAGCAATACAAACTGGGCAAAGGTAGATTTTAATGGCTTAGGCTCATGGTTGAGAATAAAAAAGTGATTCTATCCTTTCATCTAGCCAGGCCACGGCTCCAATATTTTACCCTGTTCCCACATGAAATGAGCATTCTAGGCCTGAATGTTTTTTTAATTAATGCACCTATTTGGTAGACGATTAAAAGTTATCTTGTACAGTATTTCTTAAATCATCTTCAGTGAAGGGTTTGTAAAATTTCCTAATCAGTCATGGACTATGTGATGACTGATTTTATGTATTAACTTGGCTGGGCCATCTGTACATGTTACATGCCATTGTGTTGGCTCTGACTCCTGATAATCCTGTGAATGAGTGATGTCCACAATATCATGTCTCAACAGCCCTGTGCAGCTCCTGTAGATTCATGCCTGTGGCCTCTTTTATGGAGTTAATCCATTTCATAGTTGGTCTACTTCTTTTTCTGCTGCCTTCTATTTTTCTCAGCATTACTGTTTTTCAAAGAATCCTGCCCTCTCATAATGTACTTGAAGTAAGACAACTTCTGCTGTTTTGCCACTTTTTCCCTCAAGCAATGTTTCCTCAAGGCTTAATTTGCTCTTAGGACCCCCTGGCTGCCTTTCTGGTGGTCCAGGATATCCACAGAGCTCTCCTCCAACACCATAACTCAATCAAATTTTTTTTTCTACCAGCCTTCTTCACTCTCCAACTTTTGCATCTGTGCATAGCGATTGGGAATATGAGAAGTGTGGATAATCATAGCTTTGATCTCTAATGACACATCCTTGTTCTTTTTAAAAAATATACACTGAGTGGCCAGATTGTTATGATCTCTGAACACGCATAATAATCTGGCCACTAGGTGTATATTCTATATAATAAAAGGCTAACATGCAAATTGTCCCCTTGACCAGGAGTTCGACCAGCAGGCAGGCTGGCCAACCGCCCATGTTCCCTCCCCCTGGCCAGGCTAGCCGGACCCCACCCATGCATGAATTCATGCACCGGGCCTCTAATATATATATATTGAGTGGCCAGATTATTATGTGTTCAGAGATCATAATAACCTGGCCACGCAGTATATATTTTTATTGATTTCAGAGAGGAAGGGAGAGGAAGAGCTAGAAACATCAATGATGAGAGAGAATCATTGATCAGCTGCCTCCTGCACGCCCCTCCCTGGGGATTGAGTCTACAACCCAGGCATGTGCCCTGACAGGGAATCGTACTGTGACCTCCTGGTTCATAGGTCAATGCTCAACCACTGAACCACACCATCTGGTCAACACATCTTTGCTCCTGATGAGCCTTTCCAAGTCTCAGCCTTCTCTTGATTTCTTGAATGCAGTCTCTGTTTGAATGGATGGCTGAATAAAGGTAAGCAAAATCTTTAACAATTTCAGTGTCTTCATTGTCAATGTTAAAGTTGTGTATTTCTTCTGTAGTCATGATTTTTGTCTTCTTGATGTTCAAATGCAGTCCTGCTTTGGCACTTTCTTCTTTCACTTTCATCAGAAATCATTTCAAATCATTGCCACTTTCTTCCAGTAAGGTGGTATAGTCTGCATATCTTAAGTTATTGATATTTTTTCCATCAATTTTCACTCCTTTTTCCTTTGAGTCAAAGCTCAGTTTTTGTATATGTTCTTCATACAGATTAAGAAAACAGGGGGACAGAATGCCCCCTGTCTGACACCTTTGCCTATAGGAAACAATTCTATCTCTCCATATTCTGTGCTGACAGTGGCTTCCTGTTCACAATACAGGTTATGTACTAGGACAATCAAGTGCTGAGGCATGCCCATTTCTTTCAGAGCAACCCATAGCTTTTCATGGTCCATTCAGTTAAAGGTTTTACTGTACTTATAAAACATAGACTAACCTTCTGAAATTCTCTGGAGTACCCCAGTATCCCGCAAATGTTCACAATTAAATACTGAGCGCCTCTTTTTCTGAATCCAGCTTGAACATTCAGCATTTCTTGCTCCATATAATGCAGAGTGTTGCATCACCATGAGCATCACTTTACTTGCATGGGAAATCAGAGCAATGGTCCTATAGTGACTGCACTCCTGGACCATGGAATCCAGATATTTGGTCAAACATTATTATTCTGGATGTTTATGTAAAATTGTTTTTTTGGATAAGGTTAACATTGAAATCAGTAGACTTTGAGTAAAGCAGATTACCTCTATAATGTGGGTAGGCCTTATCCAATCAGTTGACGGTCTTAATAGACTAAAGACTGAACTCCCCTGAGCAAGAGGAATTCTGCCGGCAATAAAAATACATTTCTAGGAAAATGATCATATACTTAAATATTGTGGAAATGTTAAATTGTTATAAATATTTCTAATTTCTTGATTTCAGTTTTCATATTTAGTTTTCATATTTAGTTTGATTGGTAATAGTTTGTGGAATACATGGAATAGTACTGATCGCATATACATACATATGTGCATACTAATTTTTATTCACATATATACTTATTATTTTGAACTAGTTTTAAATTGACTAAAATGTTGCAAAATTGGTACAGAGCTTTCCCATCTATTCCCTCACCCAAGTTCCCCAATTTTTACATCTAAATAACCATAGTACAAGCCTATCTAATAAAGAGGGAATATGTAAATTGACCATCACACTGTCACAAAGATGGCAGCACCCATAGCCACAAGATGGTGGTGCCCTGTCCTCTCAGCCCTGCTGGAGTCCCCCAGTCCTTTCAGCCCAGCCAGGGGGGCAGCAGGCGCATGTTGTGGCCAGACCTGTCCTCAGCCCTCAGCTGCCCAGGGCTGGCCCGAGGTGCAGGCAGGCCTTGGATGTCAGCTGCTCATCTGCCCAGGGCCACCCGAGGCTCAGGTAACCAGGGCCAGCCGAGGCTTGCGCTGCCGGCAGTGGCAGCAGCAGAGGTGTGAAGGATGTGTCGCCTTCCTCTGATCGCCGGGTTGCCTCCCGCCCCTGAGGGCTCCCGGACTGTGAGAGGGGGCAGGACGGGCTGAGGGACCCCTCCTCCAGTGCGTGAATTTTCATGCACCGGGCCTCTAGTTTTCAAAATAAAGACATTAACATTAGTACAAAACTATTAATTAAACTACAAAGCTTATTCAAATTTCACCAGGTATATTTTAAATAGCGAAGGCACAAATGTAGGATGCGCAACTTTAATAGATACTGAGCCAGAAAAGTTTTGCAGAATAAATTACAACCATTGCCTTATTTTGTTTGCAGGTCAGCCAGTGGAGAACCAGAAAAGATGGACAGTAAGTGTGGATTTTCCTGTAGAATAATATGCAAACAACGAACCTCAGTTAAAAACATCTCACTCTCGGAGTGGTAAACACACAATACAATACATAGATGAGGTGTTACAGAATTGTACATCTGAAATCTATATAATTTTATTAACAAATGTCACCCCAATAAATTCAATAAAAAAGAAAAACATCTCACACATGTCATCAAGCCAACACCACACCTCCTAAGCTTGTCTATCATTACTGCCAGAAATAAATTCTTTTGTGTCTAGAAAGATTAGCCACCTAGTGACGGAATGCATGGAAAGCGGATGTTTGAATGGGAATCTGAAATGTTACACCCTTGTGGCCAAGTTGCCATTTGCCATCTCCTCTGTGAAGTCTTTTGTGACCTTTCACAGAGAACGTGCTCTAATGGTTTTTTGGGCTTCTACTATAATGACTTTACAAATTTCTGTCGTGGCACCTGTAACACTAAATTGCTATAATTTGTGTGGGTGCTCTCTAAATTGTGAGCTACTCATGGGCACAACTCTGTCTTATTAACCCCGCTATCTTAGCGCCTGGCATTAATTAATACCTTCGGCACAGCAGGCATGCAGCAATGGTCGAGGAAGGAATGAATCAATAAATTGAACACACAATAAAATCACATTGACATTTTTCCTCTTCCTTGCTCTTGTTGAGAAAAGAACCCACACCTTGAAATTATCCCAGCGAAAAAGACAATGCTACATGTATATTAAAAAGGAAAAGCATGCAAGGGCCTTGTGTTTGAGAAACAGATAGGCTTTGAATACCAGGTGTGACTTCAAAGCTGAATAAAGAATGCCACTTTCACAAATAGCACAAGTGTGTGGGTGCTGACTCACTCTATTCAGTAGATTCATTGTACTCCTCAGGTAATTTTATCCATCTGAGTAAAGTCTGCTTTCTGCTTAGGCTGATGGATTATTATTAGTTATCATTATTATTCAGCATTTCTACAGGAAATGTTTACAAAATGTTATGTTCTTCATTCTTTTCTTTTTTTCTATCTGATGGAAAGAAGAGTTTGAACTAAACTGATGACATATATGGGTAGCAAGACTCAAATGCTCCCTGTGTTCCTCATTCTTTTTCTCCCTCCCCCCTCATTCTTAATGATCTATGCAGGTGATAGGTAACAAAAGGGGCCTAATCTAGTCTTACACAGAGCTGGTACTCAATAAATTTTTGTTGACTGATTTATCACTGAACTCAGCTGGGGACAGGCCAGTGCACACTTGGGGGAAGAATGCCTCCCCCACTTTTACCTGGAGGAGGTGTGGGGAGTGAGGGAGGAGAGTAGGTGGGGCAGGAGTAAACGATTGGAAAGGGAAGGAAGTGGGAATTCTCAGATGGGAGTGAGGCACCTTTTGAGTCTCTAATCCACTTCAGCAATCCTCAGGGCACTCTGGCATTAGAGACCCGTCATGTTTATTTGCCCGGTGAAGTAGTAAGTGCTTTGGGATTAGAGCTGCTGTTTCTTAGGAACAAACTGGGGACTGCTTTTATGAGACTGGTAGTCCATTTTCAGCATTCTACTTATGCTTTTTATATCACCTGATTATAAAGCTGGGGAAAATAAGATACCAAGAGAAGTTAATGGGAATTCAGATCTTAGCCTTGGTCTCTGATGTAAAAAGCTGAATAATGAGATATTCTCATAGGCATTGCCATTATAGTAGGGTGACAAGTGAAAAGGACTGTTGATTCTAAGGGTCCCTAGCGGCAAGGATAGACTGAATATACAGTTGGAAAATGGAGAGGGGAAGAGATTTACCTCCTATTTCTGGGAAACCTCACCTCCTCCTAGAAGCCCTGCTTAGTGGTTTGCTCTGGTTCTGTCACTTGAGAGATGAGAAGGGCTTTGTGTTGGGGTTGGTGGCTTTAAAAAGAATAACGTATCAGGTAAGCACTCAGAAAATCCTGCCTCTTGCTTTTTTTTTTTTTTTTTTGCACATATTAGTGCACTTTGGTTTTATTGGGCAATGACCACAATTATTTGTCTGAAACACAACTTGGAAAAGGGGAGAGTTGAGAAGGGAAAATGCAAAGCTTTTCCCAGCAGTCGGGTTGGCCGGGAGGTCTGGAAATGCTCAGAGAAAAGTGCCGCCGTGAACTGAAACACCTCCCTCATTCTGGGCCTGGCTGGAAGGCCATCGGGGGTGTAAAAGGACCAGCCTGGAGCTCTCAGCAAAACACCAAAGCAGATTTCTCTAATCGTGAGTAAAAGCTCAGATCCAGGTATCAGAGAGTATTATGAAAATTAAGTGATATAATGTTTGCAAAAGCAACCCACACAGAGCCTTTGCTATAAGCTTTTCTTGATATCTTATTTCCCCCAGCTTTAAAATCAGGTGATAAAATGCAAGAAAAAGGCCCTACAGGGAGCCACTTATGCTAGGCCTCACATCACCCAACCATACTTAATTCCAGGTGAGGGTGCTGTTCAGGACTTCAGGCTTAGGTAATAAGAGAGTACCACCGAGGAAGGGTGATCTCCCACCTGGAACACTAAGATCCTGGAATTGGAGGGAACCCTTAATAATCACTTAGTTCAGTTTCTCAAGCAAAACAGAAATCCTTTCCATATCACTCCTGACAGATAATAATAGCTAATGTTTATTGTGCACAGGTCAGTTATTGTCTTAAGACCATTGATATGGATTAACCCATTAATCCTTCCCAATCCCATGGGTAAGTACAGTTACCATCATGTACCTTCCATAGATGGAGACACAGTGGAATTGCTCTCTGAGGCCATAGGAATAGTAAGTGGCATATTCAAGATCTGAACCCAGGAAGTTTGGCAGAGCAAGAGCTTTTAACCCTGGTGCTATGCTATACCACCTCTGCAGTTAGCCAGCATTTAGGTGGACACTTCCGGGGATGGGCACTCACTCCACTGTGAGCCGGACAGCTAGCCTAAAGTTGTCTTCTGTAACTTCAAGTCATCTTTCCTCCTGCCAGCCTCTAAACCTATACAGAATAGCCTGCTCCAACTTCCATAGACAGTCATTCAGATATTTTCAAATACTAAGAGTAGTTTTTCTCTAGTCATAAAGATAACACATGCTCATTGTAGAAAATTTGGAAAATTCAGAAGTGTATAAGGAAAATAAGAATCCTTGATAACCAAGGAGAAAATAAATACTAACGGTCAAGAATCTATTAGCTTTTGTTGCTGTTTTAAAAATCCATGACTCACTAACCAACCAAATAAAACCCCCGGCCAACCAAAATACCTAGTCGTCTGTCACATGTCTTCCATTAAGCCATTTTTGTCTTAATATAAATTCCCAGAAGCAAAATTTTAGATTTATCTCTTATAAGCTCTATTTTGTTTGTTTGGGTTCTTTCGTCCCACTGAAACGTTTAAATGTAGATTCTGCTGGCTAACGTGTGAGCCTTCCAGCTTGGTAGACTATGTGCTTTTGATAACAGGGTGTTCTGAAACTTTATTCTAGACACGGCTAAAGCGCTGAGTAGGAAAGAGCCCTGTGATATACTAGGAGGGCTCTCCCTCCAGGATCACATGAATCTATCCATGTATCATTTTGTACAGAAAATAGAAATCCATAGAATTGCATTTGCAAATGCATCGTCAGAATCCAAGTACGTTTCATCTATGCGGTTTCCCAAATTTACTGGTATCGTATCTCTAAAAAAAATTTTTTTTTGAAAAGGATACCATTGAACTCTTTCAAACATTTATTTAGCGAACCCAGGCTGACTCTGAGTGATCACTTCCTAATTCCTAAGTGCTCACAGATCACCATCTAAATACTCTGTTCTAGAACTTTCCTGGAAATCATGCCCATCTGTTACTTCAGCCTTCCCACTGCAGAGGAAGTAGCTATGTGTAGACACACTGGCCCTGAATCATATTTAATGGGGCTGAAGGCATGATCCCGTGGGTATACACTGTGTTATTCTTTCTACTTCAGGGGCTCAGCTTCCTGTCAACACACAGGAAACTGGAAAGCCGCCTTCTAATAATGTAGCCACTGACAGGAAGATTGTTGTTGAGAGTGCTCTTCTAGATTACTCGATTGAATAATGTTGGTGAAGAATGGCTGCAGCTTCTTTTATTTATGACTTTGGATCAACTACAAGGCTGCCTGCCTTTACATAGCAGATGTGCTGCTCAGCGCTGCAGATGAATTCTCCTTTTGTTAAGTCCAGCTCTGCCTGAAATGTACTACAACGGGACTTTACGTTTTAAGGCCATCTTGTGGCGAGATGTATTATAAAGTCAAGAATTCTTCAGGGATTTATCTGTTTGGGTTTTTTAAAACCAGCATAGCTTAAATTAAAGCAAGGCAAAATGATACTGTGTATAATTTTTGCTTTTAGGAAAGTAGCTCAACATTATTTTCTGTGACTGTCACCCTGAGGCCATAGAATGGGGACCAACTTGGGATTGCCAGGCAGCCTGCTAATAAATAAAACTAGCACCTCCACCCTCAGCCACATTCTCACCTCACAGTTTTGCAGGGCACTCCTGATGGGAGACTGCTTCTTTTGACTCCCCTGGTTGATACTTGTCTCATTTCGCAACTGTCTCAATCAATAACTCAAACAGAAGCCTGTGGAGTCGTCTCTGAGAGGGCTTCTGTCACGCAGGTGGCGAGGCCTCAGTCACACATCTGTGTCCTTGTTCTCTTCTGCACGGGAGCTGTGTGGCAACCAGCAGCCTGTTCTCTGTATTTATGAGTCTGTTTCTGTTTTGTCTGTTTGTTTATACTGTTTGGATTTCACATATAAGTGAAATCATATGGTATCTGTCTTTCTCTGACTGACGTATTTCACTTAGGATAAATACCCTTTCGGTCCATTCATGCTGTTGCGAATGGGAAGACTTTATTCTTTTTATGGCCAAGCAATATTCCATTGTACATGTGTACCACATACTTCTTTCTCTCCTCCTCTTCCTCCTCCTGTCCTCCTCCTCCTCCTCGCTGCAAAAGGCTTTATTGTTTCATTTGGTCCAATACATGGGAGAGGGCTTCAGGGTGGTTAAAAGAATGACTAGTAGTTTCGGGGAGACACTCAGGTAAAAGCCAGACACGAGGGAATGGCAGAGGGGCCTCTCAAGGGCCTCTGGGCTCCAAAGGCTCCTGGTCATGCCTGAGGGTGAGTCTGTAGAAGTGACACCTACCCAGCCCAGCCTGGGGGGGGGGGGGGGTCAGCCAGCCTGTGCAGGTGAGTCAGGTGTAGCCCATCTTCTTGATGAGTTTCACCTGCTTATCCCAGAAGTGGTTCTGCAGGAAGTCCCAGAGCTGAGGATCTGTGGGTAGAAGCAGGGACTGCAGCTCCAGGAGGGCCTGGTTCAGGCTCCTCTCCAAGGCCAGGGCGGCTTCCACGCGCCCTGAGTTTTGCCCACTCATCTCGGGGAGGCTTCAGCACATCCTAGAGAGAATGCAGCCACCTCACTTGTTTTGCAACTTTAAGAGATGCTCAGTGCCCTCGTGCTTCTTCTCTGACAACTCATGGAAGAAGTGGCCCACACCCTAGAGAGCCACATCATCCTGGTCGAATAGAAGCTTCGAGAGAGGTAGGTGCGGGAGGCCACAGATACAGGTTGGCCAGGCAGTTGACCGCAGCCTCCACCTCGCTGGAATAATTCTGACGAATTTGGGAGCTCATGGTTGTTGGGCAAAAAGGAGTTAAGGTAGAAAAAAACCAGTGTGTTGGCTGGTCCCAGAGGAGGTTCTGAAGGTGGTGACTGGATAAGATGCAGGAGGGTGGCCGGAGGCCTGAAGAAGGGGCGTTTCTGGGTCTGTTCCGTCCAAACCCTGTTGAAACAAGAGACAGATCTGGGACCGCCGAGGGCACTGCCTGTACCACAAATTTCTTACCCATTCACCTATTGATGGGCACTTAACTTATTTCCATATCTTCGCAGTTGTAAATAATGCTGCAATGAACCTCAGGTACATATATTCTTTCAAATTAGTGTTTCAGGTTTCTTTGGTTACATACCCAGAAGTGGAATCCCTGGGTCATAAAGCAATTCCATTATAAAAAATTTGAGGACCCTCCATACTATTTTCCACAGAGGCTGTACCAGTCTGCATTCCCACCAACAGTGCCCAGGGGTCCCCTTTTCTTTGCATTCTCATCACCAACACTTGCTATTTGTTGATTTATGGATGATAGTCATTATGACAGGTGTGAGGTGATATCTCATTGTGGTTTTAATTTGCATCTCTATAATGATTAGTGACATTGAGCATCTTTTCATATGTCTGTTGGTCATCTTTATGTCCTCTTTGGAGATTCCTCTGGTTTTCTTGAAAACTGTGAGATTTGTGAGTGCTGGTGGAAAGAAAGCTACTTCAGGACAATCTGCAGATTGGCCTCAGTAGTAAAAAGGATGTGTGCCTTCACATCAACTCTCTCGCCTCTGCCCAGATCCCAGCATATGCTAACTATTAAGTGTAAGCCTAAATATCTCCGCTAAAACAGCCTCAGGACAGGCTCCTGATTATTCCGGATACCAGTAAAGAGAGGGCAAGTAATTCCACTTTGAGAACTTTTCAAATAGAAAAATACCATTACTTCAGTCCTTAAGAAATCAATTCTCAATCTCCTCAACCTTCTGCTCTACCTTAATTCATTCCCATCTTGAATTAACCATGTCTGTTGTTTATCCATGGACTGGAGAATCTGATAAAGAATTTTATTTCCTTCTTTCTCCCCAGAGGGACTCAACAATCAGTGGCTGGAGGAATTCAAACCCCTTTATTATGCCAACCACCCCCCCCCCCCCCCGCCCAAGCTGTACATTGCATTAACTTCTGAATTCATCCAAGCCAGTCCCTTTGAGAAGGAGGTACTGTTGCCCTGAGCTGGCATCTATGCTGACTCAGCCTTGCATTAGCCCACAGGCTGTTTTTTTAGTTGATTAATAAAATTCAAGCAAACCTGAAGGAACACGTGATTCAATGATAACAAGAATACCTAGTTTTGTGTGTGTGCATTTCTAAAGAAGGGGGGGAGGAGGAAATTTCACATTATCCCTACATAGCAGATTTTTTTTTTTAAAAAAGGTTTTAAAAGAATCTAATTTAAAAAAATCATTTATATTATCTCACATCCCTCCCCCCCCAAAAAAAAAAAAAACCCACCAAAAAACAAAACAAACAAACGAAAAAAAACAAAAAACTTTTAGAAGGGACCCAAAGCTAAGGCCAAAGCAATCAATTTGATGCTGGCTCTACCCAGTCCAAAAACAACATTCCCGAGAGTCCTCTTTGCTGACAGGAAGCATCCTAGGAAATGGTAGACACAGCAAGGTCTTTAAAGAACTTCTCTATAAGGGTGTAGGTAAAATAAAGACCTAAAGGCACAGGGACATTTTAATAATGATATAACACAAATTACTAAGGGACAAATGCAAAATACAGATGTGCTTCTTGGGGCAATGGGGAGCAGAATGAGAGGATCAGGTCAGTTAACCAGGGAGCGCTTCCTGAAGGAGGCACCTGTTTAAAGCAGAGTTTTGAAGATGGTTTAGGCTAGGGGGAAGGAAGTGCTAAGGGAAAGGGAAGGCGGGCAATCCCTTTGAGAAGTGAGAGGATACTATGAATTATCTAGTTAGTAAATCTGCTTTCCCCCTCACTTATTATATGTTATCCATAGTGTGTATTTTTGTTCTGGTCTAAATAATTCAGAATGCTCTGTCTGCACAGACCTGATTTCCAAGGTATCTCCATTGGTTTTGTAGGTATTTATAGTTATACTATAAAGTGCCTTTATTAAAAAAAACAAAACACAAAAACATAGAGCATGAATGTATGGTGTGAAACCCTAATTCTGGATTAAAATGCCAAGATGCTGACTCTTTTTAGTAATTACTCATTTCTCTCTCTCTCTCTCTCTCTCTCTCTCTCTCTCTCTCTCTCTCTCACACACACACACACACACACACACACACACACTAGAAGGCTAGATTTAACCCCAGGACAACTTAAAAACATTGCTGCAATTAATTCATTCCTAACCCTGCTCCTCAAAGCGCTTTTTTCTTTTCTCTCATTTGAGTCCTCATTTTACAAGTTGCATATCTTTTCTGATTCATGGCTGTGTAGGCATTCAGTTGAAGTTAAGGTTAACACTTCACTCGAAAGGCAAACATGCTTTGTTCTTTCTGGGAATACCATACATGGAAAAGAGCTATAGATGATATTTCTTAAGTGTGGACAAATACATATGCATTCTGTGTATGGCTTGATCCTTTCTTCAGGCAGTCATTAGAAAATAAAACCAGATATAATTAACAAACAAACAAACCTATCTGCCTGCTGTTCTGTCTTGTTATAATAAGTGTTATTTCTACTTACAAACAGTTTCCTGTCAGCATCCTGCTGCTGCTTTAATAAGACTTCTGCACTGGGGAAGAAAAAGCTCTGCATTAAAATTAAGCCTTGATATGTCATCACTTCTCTTCCCACACATCTGTGTTCAGATCCAATTCACTTGGAGGTTGAAAGGAACTAAAATGTCCAACCATCGCTAAGAGAGGGAGGGTGGACCTCTCTGCTCCTAGAATTGGCTGAAGGATAGAAGTTGCCATTAGACTCATGATGAACACCCTCTTTTCTCACACCTGAGCTCCTGCGACCCTTGTGGCCCCCAGAGTATAGGGAAAACCTATGCAGGTTCCCGGGGTTGGTTTCTTAGGTTCCTGGATGATGATGTTCTAGGACCTCTGAGCCAGCTCCAGAGGCTCATGTGAGTGGACCATCCAGAGAGAACTTTGACTCCAAAGGTGGTCTGTGGATTTGGTGAGAATAGGAGACTGAATGAAAATAATTGGGGAGTCTTTGGGGTGGCAAATAAGGCAACAAAAATGATACTATGTGTTCAAAATGTAGGGGATTATGTTTTTTTCTCCTTTGGATTAAAAAAATTAATTTCTTGTAATTCCAAAAATTAAAAAGAAGGAAAGCAGAATAATGAACTCCTATATATTCATCACCTATTTTTTTTCCAATAAAAATTTCAGTAGAGTTTTTAACAAACGGATTTAAAAATATAAACAGAACAACAAAGGGACATGAATACCTGAGACCTTCCTGAAGAAGAACAGAGTAAGAGAACTTAGCCTGGCTGATATCAAGAATTATTACAAAGCTATAACATTTTCAACATTTACTCATCCTTTGTTAACCAACATCTCCAACTTCCCCTTCCAGTATTATTTTTGAGATAAATTCAGGATGTTATATTATTTTGATACTAGAGGCCCGGTGCACGAAATTCGTGCGGGTGGGGGGGGGAGGGTGGGTGCGAGGTGTGTCCCTCAGCCCAGCTTGCACCCTCTCCAATCTGGGACCCCTTGAGGGATGTCCAACTGCCTGTTTAGGCCCGATCCCACCTGGATTGGACCTAAACGGGCAGTCGCACATCCCTCTCACAATCCAGGACTGCTGGCTCCCAACCGCTTGCCTGCCTCTGCCTGATTGCCCCTAACTGCTTCTGCCTGCCAGCCTGATCACCCCCTAACCACTCCACTGCCAGCCCGATTGCCCCTAACTGCCCTCCCCTGCAGGCCTGGTCCTCCCACAACTGCCCTCCCCTGCTGACGTGGTCTCCCCCAACTGCCCTCCTCTGCTGGCCTGGTCACCCCTAACTGCCCTCCCTGCAGACCTGGTCCCCCCCAACTGTCCTCCCCCTGCAGGCCTGGTTCCCCCCAAACTGCCCTCCTCTGCTAGCCCAGTCACCCCTAACTGCCCTCCATGCTGGCCTGATCGTCCACAACTGCCCTCCCCCTACAGGCCTGGGTCCCCCACAACTGCCCTCCCTTGCTGGCCTGGTCTCCCCCAACTGCTGACCTGGTCACCTCCAACTGCCCACAACTGCCCTCCCCTGCCAGCCATCTTGTGGTGGCCATATTGTATCCACATGGGGGCAGCCATCTTTGACCACATAGGGGCGGCCATCTTGTGTCTTGGAGTGATGGTCAATTTGCATATTACTCTTTTATTAGATAGAATAGTAGGCAGTTAGACAGACATGAGCAGAGTAGGAACAATAGGCCAGGTACAGAAGGTCACCTAGGGCAGAAAACCCTGGGGGCCAACAATGGACAATTGTAGGGTGGGACCTCAACAGGGATATCTTCTGCCCACTTGCCAGACCCCAGTCCCACCCCCACCGCCACCCCACCCAGGTTCCCTATGGTTCCCCATTCACCATCCTGTGATGGGAGCCTGCAGGCCGGGGGGAGGGATCAAGAGGTCGGCTATTCTGCCCACTTGCCAGTCCCCACTCCCGCCCCGCCGTCACCCACCCCGGTTCCCCATTTGCCATCCAGTGATTGGAGCCTGCGGGCTGCGGGGCGGGGGCGGGGGGGGGGGAAGGACCGAGAGGTAATCAATGCACCTCATAGAGAATGGTCGAGTGCTCATTCTGGTCATTATGCCACTATGGTGGCTGGGCTTTTATTGTATAAGATGACATTCTAAATAAACTTTTGCTTGTATTTGAGTCTTGGCTTTGAATTCTTTCTTAGTCAAAACTCAAGGACTGAGGTCTAACATGTGGTGCTTTTTGCCTTTAACAATTTCATCTTTAAATATGTTAGTTTGTATTTCTAAAAAAAATTAAGATTTTAAAAAAAAAATGTAACCATAGTATTATTAACACACCTAAAAGTAATTAATAATTAATTCCACATATAATCAAATATACAGTGTTTAAATTTCCAGTTGTCTCATAAATAGGTTTTTAAAAATATAGTTGACTCTTGAACAACATGGGTTTAAATTTTGTGTGGATTTTTTCCCCCCCAATCAATACGGTAAATGTATTTTCCTTATGATTTTTTAAATAACATTTTCTTTCTCTAGCTTTCTGTATGATAAGAATACAGTATAATGATGGGGAACATAAAAATACAGCAATCTGACTCTTTACCTAGTTAATCAGTATCCCTAATGCACATTTCTGTTAGCCTATAGTCTAGTCACTGCCCCTTCCTTAATTATTTGTTCTTGTAAGACCTGTTTACGTAAATACATTTTACAGAGGCCATAAACCACGAGCCATACACAACCCCCGGAGGGAGTTATCAGCGCTGGCGCCAGGCCAGGCCTTTAGGTGTGGTCTCACGTTCCCCATCCCAACACATGGGGCTTTTTGCAAAGCCTTAGAAAGGTCCAGAAGTCTGATCCTTATTGTGGGACAAAGAAACCAAAGGGTATAAAGAGAAAGCTTCCTCCATATTGGCTTGCTCAGGATTTGGAAACAGACGCCCCTGAGTCACAGTACTAGTACATCTGGAAATTAATGTTTTTTTTCCTGTATCTCCAAGCACTCCTGTGTGTATATTTTCTGGTTGCCTGGTAAATTCTGTAACAATGTAATACATGTAACTTATAAAATATGTGTTAATAGACTGTTTATGTTATTGATAAGACTTTTGGTCAACAGTAGGTTATTAGTTAAATTTTGGGGGCGGGGGGGAGGTCAGAAGTTAATATACATGGATTATTGACTGTGTGTGGGACCAGTGCCCTAACCCCTGCATTGTTCAAGAGTCAACTGTCATTTGTTTGATCAAGACTCAAGTACAGCCCTACAATATGATTGGTTGACATGTTTATTAAGTCTTTTAAAATTAAACTGTTTATATTTGAATAATTTTAGATTTATGCAATTACACAGTACAGAGAGTTCCTGTGTACCCTTCACTCAGTTTCCACTAATGTTAGCATCTTATATAACTGAGGCATACTTGTAAAACTAAGAGATTAACATTGGTGCATTACTATTAACTAACCCACAGGCTTTATCCAGATTTCACCAGTTTCCCCCCTGATGCCCCTTTATCTCCAGGATCCAGTTCAGCATACCTCAATACATTTAGCCATCATGATTCCTTAGACTCCTCTGATTGGTGACAGTTTCTCAATCTTGGTGTTTTTATTATTTTTATTTTTTTGTTTTTATGACCTGGATACTGATCAGGCATCTTGTAGAAAGTTCCTCTGTTTGGATTTGCCTGATGTTTTTTCATGATCAGACTGGGGTTATGGGTTTTGAGAGTGTGTTTATCATGAGCATTGTATCAAGAGGTATACAAATCTATTATTGTTATCAGAGAAGACATTTCACCAAGAATTCAGAGAACCCTTATAAATGGACAGCTATTAGTTTACATGATTAAAACCTTCTGGTGACATTGGCTCCTGCTGACCAGAGTCCTCAAGTGTTCACATGGCAGGCTGGTAGCAGACGTGAACAAAGAGATGGCAATCATCTTCTTGGACACACTGCTTTACATTTTGCCATGCATCTTTACTTGTGTTACTTAATATCATTGTTTAAGTACTGCAAGGCCGCGTGGGAAGTGTGGCCTTTCCCCAGATAAGAAAACTGAGGAGGCTCAGAGCGGTACTGTGACTTGGTCACATGGCTGGGTATGGATAGAGATGGGATTAGAAAACAGGCATCCTTCCTGTGCATGCTGTTGTCAGATATGTTCAAGCTGAAGTCATTTGTGGACTTTTTACTTTGTTATCAAACACCTCAGGATGTCTGGTTAATATTAGAACCTAAAGGTATAGCCCCCAGTTTCTCACAGTGAACAGTCCAAATGCTGATTTAGAGCACCATATTTGTGTTGCCATATCAATAGATATCTTTAATAGTAAGCCTGGGTAGTAGTTTCCATCATGAATGCGAAAGGAGTAATTGCAAAGCATCGAATGCAAGGGTATGGTGAGATAGAGGAGTGATTCCCCTGTGCTCCCCTGGGAAGAAAAGGCCAGCACTTAAACACATCCGTGATGATGCTGACACCAGAGTGCTATTGGGAGGGGGCCCCCTTGTTAATAGAGGCGTGACTGTAAAGTGGGTGAAGAGCTAGGCTAACGAGGGTGACTTTGAGTATACCTTTAGTTTCTTGCTTGGTCTATGGGCAGTGCAGTTTAATGATGCTTCACACCAAGTGTGCTTCAACCGTGGTAAGGTATTTCAAGGAAACTCTAGTTGGTCTTCTGGATTCTTGGACTATTAATATTTTTAATGGTGACAATAAAGGCTGGAGGAACTCCAGTCTCAGCAAGGGTTTTTGAGATGTGGTATAATAATGAGGCAAGCAGAGCCCTGGGTGGTAGGGCCTCCAGGTTTTTCTCTGCCCCTGGCTGTCTGTGTCTTTGATCTTGCCACTTAACCTCCCCTCCTGCATTCCAGTGGAATGTACTCATAAAACTCTCCTGGACCTGCCTAATAGGTATGTTTTGAGAAATGTCTGATTGGGAGTATAGGAGGTGGGGGAAGTTTGAAAGGAATAGAAAAGGGGAAAAATACATTTTGGAAACAGAAATTACTTAATAACAAACAGTGACAGAATGCCTGCACATTGGAGTTTTATAGTCAGAGGGAGGATTTATTTGGCATTTTGAATTTGCTTTTTCAGTGAACAGAGGCTGTTGGGGGGAGTTCAGAGAAAAGAGAAAAGGGAACGAAATTTAAAATGCCAAGAATAATCTATGTAGAGGTCTCTACCAAGAATTCCACTGATTTACCACTCTTCTTACTTATATAAAAAGATATTTCTATTATGATTATTCACACTATGTCTGTTTTCTACATTAATAGTTTGAGCTTCCTTCTCCCACCCCATTCCTTCCAGCAATCGTCTAAAAAGCTAAATAAGCAAAACATTTAGACTGTTAGTCCTCTGATACCTTAGAACAATGAATGACCTCATTTTTTCCACAAGCCCTATTACCGAGCCTGGGTATCTCACCTTTTTAGCCTTCCAAACACTGGCTTATCTTGGGGACCTTATGAAATACTGTGCCTAAGAACAACTTGGCGGTTTTAAAAACAAATAGACTATGTCTTGTGTAAGCCTCCCGTGAAGGGCATTCCTAATTCCCTCTTAGAAGCTTGAGCTTGGATCAGAGTTAGGGGTCACCTGCTGAATTTAGTTTTCCTTTCATCCCTTTTGTCAGGATCTTGCTTCCTCTGACTACCCTCCCCTCCCGCCCCAATCCAGAGGACACCTGGGTCTTGGCAAAATGTGAACACCCTGATGAATCTGGCCAGAGAATGTTGCTCTCCCTTCTGATTCAGATACTGAAGACTCCTGACTGGGTGAGGAGAAAGATTAGTATGGCAACCAGAGGGGCCAGTGTTGCTCCTATCTCTCATAGAGCAAATCCAGACCTTGCTGGGCTCAGGGGTTAATGCATCAGCTTCTTAACAGCTGCCCCTCTCAGTGATTTCTTGTTCTACTGCTCTTTTTTAAAAAAATTCTTCATTGTTCAAAGTATTACATAGGTCTCCTTCCCCCCCCCCCCTGACTTCTCCCCGGCTGCCCCCACATGTTCTACTGTTCTTGAGGACCCTGTCTCTGACTAGTCCTTGCTTGTCTCATGGGGGAGACCATATGAGGATTGGGGAAACTTACTTGGTCATAATTCTGCCACCAGATCAAAGCTTATGTCTGTTCCCATCCATCAATTTAGCAGATATCTCAGTTCTTGGTGCTTGGCAGGGCCCATGCCCACTTCTAGGGCACTTTCCATGAATGGTTCAACTTTCATCTAGAAGATTTACTGACACATCTTATACCCATCTTGAGCAGGTCTTACGAATTCCCTCTTGGTTATACACTTTCTAAGGAAGTGGCATGGAGTGAAAAGAGAGCACAAGACAGTCAGGAGGTGGGGATTCAAGTCCCAACTCTACCACTTGACCTGAGATATGCCCCTTAAATTCTGAGGTGATTACTTTTATTGCTCATAAATTGAGATAAGCTCTAAAGGCCTGTCATGATAAATATAAAATTGATTTGGTAAAAAAATTTAACAATATATAGCATTCTGATAGTATGCTATACAGTGGAACATCGTTTCTCGAATGTCTCTCTCATCTCGAACAATTCGCTTCTTACCTGACAACGCTTTCATGCTGATACCTATACGATGAGTCATGAATCTCTCAGGTGACAAACAACGGAGAGAATGATTGAATATGAGTCAATTTACCACTGTTAAAAATCTCAGGATATTATGCTGCTGTGAATACTTTCATGTTTGTTTTTTTTTTTGCTTTTGTTGCTGCTGTAATTATTGTAAAATTTTCATTTTATTACTGTACATTTCCTTTCCTTTTTGTTAAATTTTCATTTATATTTCATGTCCTTTTTTGTTTTTAAAGTGTTTATTTATAGATTAAATAGTACAATAGACATGTACTGTATATAAGAAAGGTTAAAACAGGGAGTCAGCCCGGCTGGTATAGCTCAGTGGTTGAACGTCGACCTATGAACTAAGAGGTCACAGTTTAATTCCAGGTCAGGACATATGCCCAGGTTGTGAGCTTGGTCCCCAGTGTGGGGGGTGCAGGAGGCAGCCGGTCAATGATTCTCTCTCATCATTGATGTTTCTATCTCTCTCTTCCTCTCTGAAATCAATAAAGATATATATTTGAAAACAAACAAATAACGCCCCCCCCCCCCCAAACAAATAGGGAATCATTTGAAGATCTGAAACTGATTAATTCAATTTACATGATTTCTAATGGGGAAAAATGATTCGGTTTTTGAACAGCCTTCTGGAATGAATTAAGTTTGAGAAATGAGGTTCCACTGTATATTTATGCATATAAGCGCAAATAGGTTTGAAAAAAATTGATAAAATAAACTTCTTATGTAACTATTCTCACACTATTTAAGCATGGAAATCAATGATTTTTAGTGTAGTTTTGCTACTTGGTATAGTAAAAAGAAGGAAAACTCTTCCTGTATAGTAGTCTTCCCTTAGCCACAGTCTCCCTTTCTGCAGTTTCAGCTACCTGTGGTCAACCACAGTCCGAAATATTAAATGGAAAATTTCAGAAATAAACAATTCATGAGTTTTTTAAATTGCACACCATTATGAATAGTGCGATGAAATCTCACAATGTTTCGCCTGCGACATGAATCATCCCTTTGTCCAGCACTCCATGCTATAGCCGCTCCCTGCCCATTCATCACATAGCCACATGATACCACCCTGGCATCACGGTGCTTGGTTAGTCACATGATACCACCCTGGCATCACGGTGCTTGTGTTAAAGTCACCCTCATTTAACTTAATGATAATCAGAAAGCACAAGAGTAGTGATCCCGGCAATTCAGATATAACAAAGAGAAGCCACAAAATGTTTCCATTAAGTGCAAAGGTGAGTACAGTAGAATAAGAGATCTTGAGAGAGTTGTTACCACATTTGCGTAACTTTCATTACAGTGTATTGTTATAATTGTTCCATTTTATTATTAGTTACTAGAAGCCCGGTGCATGAAATTCGTGCATTGGGGGGGGGGCAGGAGTCCCTCAGCCCAGCCTGCACCCTCTCCAATCTGGGACCCCTTGAGAGATGTCCGACTGCCCGTTTAGGCCCAATCCTACCTGGATTGGGCCTAAACGGGCAGTTGGACATCCCTCTCACAATCCAGAACTGCTGGCTCCCAACTGCATTGCCCCTAACCACTTCTGCCTGCCAGCCTGATCACCCCCTAACCACTCTTCTGACAGCCTGATTAATGCCTAACTGCTCCCCTGCCAGCCTGTTTGCCCCTAACTGCCCTCCCCTGCAGGCCTGGTCACCCCTAACTGCCCTCCCCTGCAGGCTTGATCGCCCCCAACTGCCCTCCCCTGCTGGCCATCTTGTGGTGGCCATCTTGTGTCCACATGGGGGCATCCATCTTTGACCACATGGGGCAGCCATCTTGTGTATCGGAGTGATGGTCAATTTGCACATTATTCTTTTATTAGATAGGATTGTTGTTAATCTCTTACTGTTCTTCATGTACAAATTAAACTTTCACAGGTATGTGTATATGTAGGAAAAAAGCATCGTGTGTATATATAGGTTTTGGTACTATGCATGGTTTCAGGCTCCGCTAGGGGTTTGGAATGTGTCCCCTGTGGATAAAGGGGAGCTTAGCCTGCAGGTTTTAGATTCTGAAGACCACCAGTGGCCATTTTATCACCTATTAGTGATATTGAGGCTGAAAACTGAGTACCCCAACCATAGTGATTTGTTAGGGGTCAGCTATTATTAAACACTAGTGGCGATTTACCAAAATCTTTTCTTTCTGAAAATTGGTGATACAAAACTGTTATTTATTTATGAGTTTAAGTTAGATAAAGAGGTGGAAATATTGCCTTAAACCAATGGAGACTGGCCAAGATTTTCTTCCATCCATGGATGCTTGCAGGCTAAGCCTCTCCCCTCTGGGGCAAAGCAGGCAGTTATGTTAAATCAGGCAAAATGGATTGGCAGTTCGGTGAGGCAGACAAAATGTATCAAAAGCAGAGAACTATTACTTATTTGTCAGTAGTAACCCCACACCTGAAGACTGCATGATCAAGAGTAAGGATTTACTCATAATATGCTTTCCACCTTAAAAAAAAACCAAAAACACACAAAAAATGTTTTGCAAAAAGCACAACACAATTTTTAGCTTTTTACAATTTTCTAATTAGTATTAACTCATTAGTACAACATGGGTGAGTTTGCATTTTTCAGTCCTATACACATGTAGTTGCATGAGGATCTTTATACATGTTCTGTAATCTTACCAAAATGTTCAAGATTACCCTCTTCTTTAATTAGAAAACTGGATTTTGCAAATCAGAACAAGGATATAAAATCGACTTGGTCTCTTTTACTAATTTTGTCACCTGGAATAAGGTACTTCATCCATTTGGACCTCAGTTTTGCTGATGCCACTGTTTCAAGTTTACAACGGTGAAAATGTCTACACTACATTGTCAGGTGGATAAAGTAGAGAATAAATAATTTATTTATGCCTTAGTGAGCTTTGCTATACTAACCACCCCCAAATCTCAGTGGCTTATAACAATGATTTATGCCTCTTTCATATATTATTAATGGCTACAGTCAGCTGCGTTGCAGCTCCTTGTCTCTTCTTATTCTGGGACCCAAGCTGAAGAAGCAGTTTCCTACTCATGGCCGAGGGAAAGAATAAGACAGGTCACAGAAACATGCAGTGACTCTAAAACTTGTGCTCAGTTGCAGTGTACATTACATCTGGTCACAGACTATTGGCTAAAATAGGTAGCATGTTGGGCATGATAATGGGATGAGGATATAAGTTCTTCCCACAGGAGGCAATGCACGTCATTTGGCAACTGCTTGAAAACAATTGCCTACAAGAATTGTTTCTCCTACAGGAAAAGGGAGTAAATGATTGGGAACAATATGCAATATATCAATATTTTTATCTGTAAATATATATATGCATAGACAAGTGTCTGAAATGTTATTTATGAAAATATTCCTAGGTTAAGGGAACTGAAAACATATGTTTACACAAAATCTTGTCCAAGAGTGTTCATCTCAGCATTGTTCATGACACCCCCAAAGTGGGAACAACCCAAATATTTATCAACAAATGATGAATGGATTAAAAAATGTAGTATGTCCATACAAGGGAATGTTATTGGGCATCAAATGGGCATAAAAATGAATGAGCATTTTTTTTTTCAGTCTGTTGAGATCTTGCTTCTAAGTGTATGCTCTGTTTGGCTCAAATAAACTCTAATAAGTTCATTAAAAAAAAGAATGAAGTACTGTTACATGCTATAACATGGATGAACCTTTAAAATATTATGCTAAGTGAAATAATTCAGTCACAAAAGACCACATATTGTATAGTTTCATTAAAATGAAATGCCCAGAACAGGGAACTCTATAGAGATGGAAAGTAGGTCAATGGTTGTCAGGGACTGGAAGGACAGGGCATGGGAAGAAATGAATAGGTATGGGAGTTTCTTTGGCACAACAAAAAAGTTCTGGAACTAGACGATGATGATGGTTGTACAGCATTGTGAATACTCTGAAAACCTCATAATTGCTCACTTTAAAAGGACAAATGTTATGGTGTATGAACTGTATCTCATTTAAAAAAATTCACAGAACTTATCGAGATTGTAGATAACTTTCACTTCTTCATGTACACATTCCTGTACTGCTTGAGTTTTTAATAATGAGCAGGTATTATTTTTATAGTCAAAGAAAAAGAAAGAAGATACTGTAAATGGGGAAAACACAAACATATCAGTTGCACAAGATAAAGTTCCCTTAAACTTTCATTAGGATGCAGTTCATGCATCCTAATCTCAAGTACTTACAAGTTTAAAATTATAACCACCCTTGAGCTAAGCACTTAAAAAATCATCACCTTCCTCTATAATTAACCTGGAGAGGTACAATAACAATGACAGAAATATCTAAAGTCAGGAAAAAAGAAAAGCGGGATTAATAAGGGGTATTTGTAGTCAACATCAATCTACTTTATAGGGAAAAATGGTTTTCCAAAGGGTCAGAGTCAGTAGCACAATGGTCTCCATATTCTTATTTCTTCACATGGAGAAAAATCAAAACCACATCTTCATTTCTTGGTTCTATCATCAGGAAAATTACTTAAGCTTAATTAAGTCTTTTGGTCAAGGATCTCATTTTACTTTGGGTGAACATGAGAGGTAATATCCTAGTCAGGAAACAGTTTTTTCAGGACAGAAGTCTGGGGTTAAGGGGTTCCAGAGAAGTGAGATGGAGACCTAGTCCAGAGTGTTCAAGCTGACATCAGAGGGGCTGGTGAGTCTGAGTGAGCCACATTCAGTGCAGAGAGCTAGACCAAGCTGAAGGCTGCAGCTGTGCTGCAAGAATCTTGCTATACTTAACAGGGCTAACTCCCAGAACAGAGAGAGTGCCACCGATCCCTCTGCATTCAGTTAACTGAGAATCGGTGGCTAGTGTTTCTCCCATAGTCTGTCCTTCTCAGTGTTAAGAGAGGTGAGTAAATAATAATCAAAGAGCCACAACAAGTCCAATAGCCAAGCAGGCATGAAATAGATCCTGTCAAATAGGCAAGGCCTCTGCCTTCAAGAGATTTATAATAAAACTAGAGGCCCAGTGCACAAATTCATGCACAGTTGGGGTCCAGCCAGCCAGGCCCCAATCGGCGGGAGAAGATGGCAGGAGGTTGGCTGGCCAGCCCACCCTGATCAGGCCCCATCAGGGCCCGCTGGCTGGAGGGAGGGGCCGAAGGTGATTTGCTGGAGGGCCCTGCCCCCAATTAGGGTGGGGCCAGCGATGGGGAGAGGCTGTGGGCAGTGGGCCAGCCGGCCCTGCCCCCAAATGGGGTGGAGGCCAATCGGGGGTCAGCAGCCAGGGAGGTTGGCTGGCCAGACTCACCACCAATTGGTATGGGAGGGGCTGGTTGGGGGCGGAGCAGGCTGGGGGTCGGGGCTGTGGGCTGATGGGGTGGTGGGGGCCTACTGGGGGTGGGGCTGGCCATGGGGAGGGGCCACAGGCAGTTGACCAGCCAGCCCTGCCCCTGATTGGGGTGAGGGGGCTGATCTGGGATGGGGCCGGGTGGGGGAAAGGGCTGTAGGAGGTTGGCTGGCCAGTCCTGCCCCCTATTGGGGTAGGGGGGTGCAATCAGGGGCGGGGCTGGTTGGGAGGAGGGGCTCCTGGCCGATGGGGTGATGGGGGCCCATCGGGGGTGGGGCTGGCCCAGGGGAGGGGCTGCAGGAGGTTGGCCACTGGCCCCACCTCCCTGATTGGGCTGGTTTGCTGGCGGAAATGGGCGTCATAGCACCCGCTCATTCCAATTGTTCGGGCATTACGGTCGCTGGCTTTATATATATATATATAGCTATGGCAGGTGAGAGAAGCCAATGTGTAATCAGCAAAAAACTAATACTTGGAAGAGTTGTATTTATGCATAGGTGTCTATGTGCACATGTTTCTAGAAAGGTCATGGCTTAGGTTCTTTACAAATAGCACATTATAAATGTAATTGGCCCACACATTGCTGTTAGTCATTGTTTTTATCTGAAAAGTCAAAGGGAACTCAAATAAATAAATAAACCCTGTGACTTAACAGCATTTTGTTAAATTTTCTTTGGCCAGGAGCAGTCATACACTTGACGCAGTGATGTAGCCTATTACTCCTGATTTATTATTTGAAAAAGGAAAGAGCAAAGAAATTGTTTTCCCTTACAACTCTGGCAAGAAAATACAAGGTCTTGCTATGCCCTTCCTAAACGAACTTCCTGAAGAACAAAACCGAAACCACAAACAGCACTGGGGCTCAGACCATTTTTGCTTGGCATTACCCATAATATTGTGCTAATTCTAATCTGCAACGCAGATGACATTAGCAAGGTGTAACAAGAAGCAATCGATGTTTATAAAGTGTGTTTTCTCTTTAGCCCTGCCTGACACTGTGCCTTAGAGGTTGCCTAAACCTCTAGGTCTAACATTAGAGAAGGCAGGCAGGGATTTAATAGGATGCCTGATTGCTGAAGGTCTGCTAATAAGCACTGATACCAATCTGCATCTTTTTTTTTTTTATATATATAAGGTACAGGTCTTTGGATTTTGATACCAATCAAGGAAAAGGTGGCTTCCACAGCTGGGAGAGTGAATGCTGCTTTTATTAATACTCTGAACTGTGCCTGGCACATAGTAGGCTCTCAATAAATACGCATATTTTTAATGATGAACGAATGAATAAACTACTAGGACACTGTATTAGAGTTCTCCAGAGAAACAGAATCAATAGGGTGCATATGTGTGTGTGTGTGTGTGTGTGTGTGTGTGTATGTAAACACATACATATATACTAGTACACATATAATATACATTATAAGTGCATTTGTAAATGGATATGTGTATACATGTATACACTATACCATTGGCTCTCCTGGCCCTGGAATCCTTAGCCTTCATAATTGTATGAAGCATCATAATTGTGTGAAATACAATTCATATGACTTGGCTTACATAATTGTGGGCACGGAGTCCACGTGCAGGAGAACTGATGGTATAGGGCCACTCCAAGTCTGAAGGCCCTGAGAAGAAGGAGAGCTGATGGTGTAAATTCCAGTCCACAGAGCCTGAAGGTAGGAGATCAATGTCCCAGATCAAGACAGTCAGGCAAAGAGAGAAAATGTGTTCCTACTCAGCCTTTTATTCTATTCAGGTCTTCAAAAGATTGGACGGGGCCCATCCACACTGGGAAGGGCAGTCTGCTTTACTCAGTCTACAGATTCAGATGTGTGTCTCATATGAAAACATCCTCATAGACACACCCAGAAATACTGTTTAACCAATATCTGGGCACCTTATGGCCCAGCCAAGTTGGCACACACATTTAACCATCACACACACATTTCCCAAACCTTCTGCCTATCCCACCCCCGTAGTAGGACAAATTGTATGAACCAAGCACCCCTTTTCTGACTTCTTTTGTAATGAATGGCATGCATTTTTGAGGCTAAAGTAAACTATGTGGTTTGTGGCCACAGATCAACCTTTTCTGGGCAGGAAGCTAATTGGCACAAAAGGAGTGAATCTGTGATTTCTGACAGCATTCATTGCTTGCCGGATACACTTGATTAGTTGGTACTGTGCCCCCTTAATCATCAGCTACCCGTTAGTACTTGGATAATCAAACTGATGTCAGAGTGTGGGGGTGCCAGGACTAGCACAGAGGACAAGCAGGGGGCAGAGTCTGAGCATGTGGGCTGGGTCAGAGCGGAGAGACCGACTGAGCAGAAGGCCAGGGTTAATTTGTTGCATCTCAGCTAGGAATTTTCAATTAGAATGACCTGAGAAATTTTCAAAACTACCCAGGCCCCAGCCTTTCTCCAGGCCAATTAAATTAGAATCTCTTGAGGGTGGAAAATGGTGGAGCCAAAGTGCAAATATTTTTAAATGCAACTCTGGTGATTCTCAAGTGCAACCTGGATTGAGGCCCCTATTCTTGGCTGTCCAATCAGTTCTTGGTCAGAACAGAGCAAGATGGAAACCAAGAGAGTGCGATGTGGAAACCAATTCAGTGGAAAATAATGGTCCTGAACATGTCTGCACGTAGGAATCACCTGGAGAGCTTCAAAACCCACCTATGCCTGGGTGCCACTTTCGAGGCTGTGATAGATGGGTCTGGGCTCTGGAATTCTAAAAAGATCTCCTAGAAATGCATAATCTCTAGCTCCACATGCATCTACAGAACAGAATTTGCATTTGAAATCTTTTAATATTGGTAAAACACACATAACATGAAATTTGCCATCTTAATCACTCTTAAGTGTACAGGTAGTAGTGTTAAATGCATTCAAAACTATGTAACCAATTTCTAATACTTTCATTTTGCAAAACTGAAACTCTATACATACCAAACAACAATTTTCCATTCTCCTTTTCCCTCCAGGCCTGGTAACCACTATTCTACTTTTCCTCTCTATGAGTTTGACTATTCTAGGTACCTCGTGTAAGTGGAATCACATAGTATTTGTGGGGTTTTTTTGTGTGTGACTATCTTATTTCACTTAGCTTAATGTCCCCAAGGTTCATCCATGTTGTAGCACATGCCAGAATTTCTTCCCTTCTTAAAGCTCAGTAATATTCCATTGCATGTCTGTGTCACAGCTTCTGTGTCCAGTCATCCGTTGGTGGGCATTTGGGTGGCTTCCACTTCTTGGCTATTGTGAATAGTGCTACTAGAAACATGGATATACAAATAATTTATTGAGACCCTGCTTTTCATTCTTTGGGGGTATATCCAGAAATAGAATTGCTGAATTGTATGGTAGTTCCATGTTTAAGTTTTTGAGAGTCCACCATACTCTTTTCCATAACCACTGCACCATTTTATATTCCCACCAAACAGTGCAGAAGGATTCCAATTTTCTATCCTCACCAACATTTGTTATTTTCTGTTTTTTGGGTTTTTTCCCGTTTGTTTTTTTATAGTAGGCATCCTCATGAGCGTGAAGTACAGAATCTGCATTTTAACTAGATCTGCAGGTGATCATGTTTGGTTACAGTTTGAGAAGGTACTCTACTGTCCAGGCAGGTTCTCTGGCTGGCACATTGCCTCCCTCTCTGTGCCTTCTCTCATATTTTATAGCATTGTCTATGGTGGTATATTCTGAAGGTTTACTTGGCTTTCTAGTTTTCTACACATAACCATATAGCTTGAGCCTGTTTAACCTCTGCTCTTTGCACTATTGTCCATTGGCAGCTTTGGTGAAAAGTGTCCTCTGGGTTCAGATATAGAGGATTTTAAACCAGGAGCAGCTGAGTACTGCTCCTGAGGTCCCATGGGTCTACAAGGACACCAAACAAAAATAAACAGCCCCAGTAGCCACAAGTTATGAAAGGAAGCCAAATCTTTACCTCACAGTCACCAAACGATAGAAAAAGGAATCAAGACCAGAAGACCCAGCAGCATTTCTTGAAACCCCTTTCATTTTTGCTCTCCAATTCTCTCCAATTTCACAGTGCTCTGAAGCTGCTGCTCCTCCTCCTCCTCTTCCATCTCTCTCTCCACCCTCTCCCTTCCTCTTCTCTCTCTCTCTACTTATTGGTGTATCTGCCCAGCCTCTCTTCATAAGCAGAACCCCTCTTCAGGTCTTTACCTTTTTGTTCCCCAAGACTACATCCCCCAAGTCCTGGAACTATCTGGAAAAGCTGGATCCTTCTTTGAGGGCCAGGGAAGGGCCAGTGAGCAGAGTAAGACAAAATTTTTCTTTCACTGGGGTAGTAAGAGCATGGAAACTCTGATGTGTTAATGGCTGGCTTGCACATTTGTTGCCTCTATTGGACTGTGAATTCATCGAGGACTCCTTGTCTCACGCCATGTATGTCTTCCATCACAATCTGGTTTCTGATTCATGGTAAATGTTCAGATATGTGTGAAACTGACTTCTTGGTGACCTAATCTAGGTATAAGGGAGGAACAAAGTTTTTTTCCCCTGTACCTTCCTAGGTTCTCTGGCTGGGGCTGTACAAATCATACTGACAAAAGATAGATTAACAAGAGAAAAAAACACAGAAACTTACTAACATTTGCCCTGTGCATTCACATGGCAGCACACAGAAATGAGTAACTCAAAGATGTGGTCAAAGCTTGGGCTTATGTAGCATCTTAAATAAAGAGCAATACATTTTTAGAAAAGTCACAAGACAAGGGTAAGGGACTTTGAGTTTCTAGGGTGGCAAATTGGGGAAAGGTAATATAAAGGAAAACTATGGAAGATAAGGGCTAGTTAATAAATTGTATTATGTAGATTCCTTTGGTGCTGTCTCCATACTAAGGGTCTAGAGTTGTTAACCTCCCCCCCCCCCCCCCCCCCCGCCGGAAGAGCAGGGAGACAGGGACACCATTACAAATTTATATCCTGCTTTTAGGCAAATAGGGGAACAGCAGAGAACTTTTCTTATATCTGCTTCTTCTCAATTGTCTTTAGCTCAAAATAACCAGTGTCCAAGTGGCATACTTTAGGGTGGCATGTACTCTTCGCAGGTAACCTGGGTTCCAAGTGTTGAATATGTTGCCAGCACTGTAAAAGGATTTCAAAATGGTCTGTTTACAACATTGCCTAGGATTCACTCTCTTCTTCTCAAGGGCCTCAGTGGCTCCTGTAGCCTCTGGCATGTAGCTGACATTCTCAACAAGACTCCTTGACAGAAGTGATATTTTGAAAACCCAGAAACCAGCAGGTCTCTTTGGAAGCAATATCTCACTGTTGCCTTCTCATCTAGAAAAATCAATGCTTGTTTGTGACCCAGAGCTGGGTACAGATCATCTTTCTTATTCATAAACAGTATATTCAAATTGATTCATCACTCTACACTCCTGCTCCTAATGACAGATGGCAGCTTATTCTTGTCTTTCCTGCTTTTGAACATTGACATTAATCTGTAGGGTAAACATTACGGAAAGTGCACTGACTGTCTCCACAGCACATGTGTGACCTTCTCCTCTGGTCTTTAGAAAGGTGGACCTAGGAAAGAACTTTAATATTCACCAACAGTGTATGCTGTAAATATCACACTGTTTGCTTAACTTGTAACATTAATCTTTCTATGGCTCTGGGCATAAAATAATAAGAAAAATACCACAACTTACTACAGTAAGTCAATAGGCTGATAAGACTGATGCTGTTATGTTTCAAAATTGTGCCAAGTTTACGCTGATAAAGTGACTTTCTTCTGGGAATCTGAAAAACATTGCCTATAGTTCTAATCCGGTGTGACTTTGACTTTGTCTTAGATTTACATAAAATGGGAAATTGGCCCAATGTGGCCTCATTTGTCTTCATAACTCCTCTATTGATGGAATTTATAGTGAGGGTAGTGCTATTTTTCTTTCACTAGTGAGGTCTAGAGAGCTTAAGCCTTCAATCAAACTAGCAAATTCTGTATTGGTTCCAGAACCAAGAGGAAAAGAATGGGTCTCTAGCTGTGTCTCCATTAAAAAAGAAACTTAAAAATTGCTGTTGTATGGTGGGAATGAGGGCAGTTTGTTAATCAACAAAGGCAGTTGAGTCTTACAGACTGCATCTATTCAGGGTATTGGTTAGAACTGATTTGTCAGTCCCATGGAACAACTGGTAAATTCAACCTAACCACCACCTTGATAGATTTGAAGAAAAAACACTTAGAATATTTGATTGATTTACCAAAGTGACTGTGTGTGGATCAACAGCATGTGAACTATTACAATTAAATTAGTTTATCTAATAAACTTTAATATTTTAAAATTTTATATATTTTATTTATTTTACGCTCTTCTTTATGATTTTCTTTTTTTAAACTTTATTTTTGTTGTTGACATTAAACTTTATTTTTGTTGTTGACATTATAAACCCTGCCTTTGTCCACCTCCACCCAGCCTCTGCCCCCCCACCCAGCCTCTGCCACCCCTTCCCTCTTTCCCAAACAATACCCTGACTTGCATAGAAGATATCTACTTAGGATATGAATTCAACCTACTTTGAAATTCAGTAACTGCCTCTGCATTTGCTTTTTGTCCATGACAACCCTGTGACTATAAAATATAATTTTAATTATTTAAAAAATATATATTTTAAATTATTTAAAATATTGTGTCTCCTATGAACTCCCTGTTTCTCTAACAATACCTAGGTCTAGGAATTTAAATTCTCTAGTCTGTTTTTTATTTCTCTTATTTTTAAAAAAATGTTTTTATTGATTTTAGAGAAGAAGGGAGAGGGAAAGAGAAGCATTGATCTGTTGCCTCCTGCACGCCCCCTACTGGGGATCAAGCACACAACCCAGGATCAGGCCCACAACCCAGACATGTGCCCTGACCAGGAATTAAACTTGAGGGCATGTGCCCTGACTGGGAATCAAACCTGCAACCTCTCAGTGCATGGGACAATGCCTAACCAACAGAGCCACACCAGCCAGGGCTGTTTTTTCCCAACCCACACTTCTTGTATTCTTTAGCCTCACTTAATGTGTCTGTGGGGAAGCAGACACAGACAACAGGGGGGTGAGGGCATGAGTGGGGGGTATGGGAGTTAATAGGGGGATAAGGACACATATGTAGCACCTTAATCAATAAAGAAATTAAAAATATAAATAAAAATAAAAGGAAAGCCAAAACTTTGGCTTCCGTAGACTCTTTATTCCAAATGACAAAAGATAATAATTTAAGTTATAGTTTTGCCACCTTATATACCAGGGGTTACTAGTGTCTCCTCATTTAATGATACCAGCTACTCACTCACTTCAAGCCCAACCTGGTCAGATTGTCAGTCCTTGGAAGACAAGGTTTCATGTCCTGTCCTTGAAGTCTGTTGTTTGCCATCACTTATTGTCCAGTTGTTATATTGATCATAATTCCTTAGTTGCAGCCAATGAATTTACTCTTGTTACTTTAAGCAGGAAGGAACTTATCCTATGTAATAAAAGTGTAATATGCAAATGGACTGAACAGAGGAACAACCGGTCACTATGATGCACACTGACCACCAGGGGGAAGACGCTCAATGCAGGAGCTGCCCCCTGGTGGTCAGTGCACTCTCACAGGGGAGTGCCTCTCAGCCACAAGCTGGTCTGGCGAGCGCAGCGGCCCGCCTCCAAGGCAGCGCTAAGCTGTTGGACATCCTCCCCCTCCCCCAAGGCTCCCGGACTGTGAAAGGGCTCAGGCCAGGCTGAGGGACTCCCTCCCCCTTCCGAGTACACAAATGTTGTGCACTGGGCCTCTAGTTAAAGGATAAAGAACTTAAAGAATTAATACAAAGGCTGATGAAACAGACTCTAGGTGAGCTTCTGAGAATAACCCCACTGTGTACTTCCACATTCCAAAATGACTTTCTAAGACAGCTACAGAATCTGTTATGATCAGGAAGCCACCACACTACTAGTTCCAGTTCATGCTAAAAATACTGTATGAGTACCTCATATTCATACATCTGAATCAGTCTAAAATGGGTGCTGATTGGTGGAATCACAATCACCCTAGCACAAGGAGGACTGAAAAATACAATTATTTATTTATTTGTTCAAAAAGGCACATCTACAGAACAGGAAACTATCAAAATGTTAAGAAGGTGTTCAAAATGTTTGTGGAGATCTGGTAAAAAGGTTGGATAAGAGAAAAGATGAGAGCAATAGCAATTTACTTTTGGGATTGGATGGGAGGTCCACAATTGTGCATTACTTTCTGGTACTTTATATGTGTCTCAGTTTGGGTTCTCCAGAGAAACAAACCAATAAAATCTCTTCCCCTCCCCTCCCCTTCCCTTCCCTTCCCTTCCCATATCTTCCTATCTCTCCTCTTTCCTCCTCCTCCTCCTCCTCCTCCTCCTCCTCCTGCTGCTTCTCTCTCTCTCTCTCTCTCTCTCTCTCTCTCTCTCTCTCTCTGCTATAAGAAATTGTCTCATGTAATTTTGGATGCCAAGAGGTCTCAAAAATCTATACTTAGCAATCTGGAGATCCAGGAGGGCCAATGGTATAGTTCAAATCCAAGTCCAAGTCTGAAGGCAGGAGAAGACCAAAGTCCCAGTTCAAGACAGTCAGGCAAAGAGAAAAAATCTTTCTTATCCAGCCTTTTATTCTAATCAGGCCTTTAAGGGATTGAATGAGCCTCACCCACTTAGGGGTGGGCAGTATGCTTTACTCTGTCTATGAATTCAAATGCTAACCAATCTCATCCAGAAGCACCCTCACAGACACCTACCCCAAAATAATGTTTAACCCAAAATATCTGGGTACCCCATCACCCAGGTAAATTAACACAAAATTAACCACCACAGTATGTTTCTTTTTAAAAATATATCAAATAATATATATATTTTTGGTATAAGATACAAAAAAATATTTTGGGGCAACTATGAACAACTAAAGTCTACTACAGAATGTAATCCATTTACTTAAGATTTTGATGGAGTCTAAGTGCAAATCCTGTGAAAGGAGTAGTTCTTTAAGTTGCTATCAGTCATTTGTGTCTTGCTTTGCAGGAGAATGAGTAGGTTTTTGAATGGAGTTTGGAGAGAGAATTTAATCTAGGTATTGAAGGGTGGAGGGGTTGAGAGCACCAATTAGGAATAAAAGAATAAGAGTTTGAGAGCTCTAAGACAGATTTTTGCTCCTTCACATTTTGGTTGGAACTGCTCTCTTAGCACTTGCTTGATATCTTTTTTCTTCTTCTCTTTTCATCTTAAGGGATATGGGAATGTGCAGGTGCCTAGTAGATTAATTCCAATGTGTTAGTTATCTATCAATCTGCCCAGTTTTCATTTTTTTATATACATGGCAGGATGCTGAAGTAAAACCCACTCTTCCAAGCTTCCTTTTTGGTGCTCTGGGCATTAGTTCACAGTTTGGAAGCACAGATTGGGCTTCATTATCTGCCGGTATTTATTTCAGTCTTGGATTGGTGGAGCCAATGAGCAGAAATTGCACAGGGGAACTTTCTTCAAACCTAAAGTTCATGAATAATGCATAACTCTCTGTGACTCATCAAAAGCAATGGTAAACAAAACCCCAACATTTGGCCACCCTCTCAGCAATCCACAGAAAGTGGTCACACCCCTCACAAACTGTGAACAGTAATATTTGAAGGTAGCAATGGAAATAAGTGGTGCTGGTTTATCTTTAGCATCACCCATCTGCTTGTTGGCACACAGTTAAGTCAGAAAAGTGAGCGCAAGCAAAGAGAAAAAGACGTCCCAACTCAGATGTACCTAGAGTCAGTGGAAATGGTAGGACCATTCCCCACCCCACCGCTGGGTTCAAATTATGCCTCTGCTACTTACGAGCTGTATGTCCTTGGGCCAGTTACTTGACTTTTCTTTTTTCATTTTAGTTTCTTATGTTTCAGCTTTGGTTTCCATTCAGTAAAAAAGGGATAGTTAGCAATATGTATCCCTATACACTCAGGGCTCTTAATTATAAGCAACAGCAGCTGATTTTAGCTGATCAAGCAGAAATGATATGGGGTAGCTCACAAAGCAGCGGGAGGGCCAGAGAAGCAGGTTTGAGGTTGAGCTCCTGAGGTCAAGGCCCGAAACTAGGCTGCAGAAGTGACCCAGTAAGGCATCTGCTGGCCCTGCTTTCCCCCAGGGCATGGATTGGCTGCCAGGAGCTCACAGTCCACTGCAACTCTGCCAGCACTGAGACTCTGAGCCAGGCACTGATCTTACAACAACTGTTACCCAGAAAAACGGATGCCTCTGTAACCACCCTTGTCAGCAAATGGGTCCCAGGCATCGCCTCCTTCTGCCAGTTCATCATTTCTGACTAACCTGTTGCCTGAGTACATCTCTGGGGAAACACATTTTCTGACTTGACTTAAGGGAGGCAGGACTCATCAGACAGGGAACTCCCCAAACATAGCAAAATGCACAGAAGGTGTGAGGCAACCAGAAAGCATGACATCGATGATCTCTCAAAGTGTTGTGAAAACTGAGTACATCAAAATGTTTGGGGTGCTCCTGGACTTCAATAATTTTTTAATTTCCATTTCTTCTTTCTTTATCAAAAATATCCATGTGCACATGGGTGTGCTCACAGGCTGGCTTCTACCTAGGCAGGAGTTGTAAGTACAGTGTAAGTACAGTTCTATATCTCCTATGTTTTACCAAGTGAAGTCCATAAAGTACAAATGTACCAGAGTCCCTTCCTAGCATATACATTAACTAAGATTCATTAGTGTATTGGCTGAAAAGGTCTTCAAAGAGGGGGGATGGGCAGAGAGAGGTAACTCCAAAGAACGAACAGGGTTTTGGAAAGGTCTAGAGCATACTACCATGGAAGCGGCCATCCTGGCTGAGTGCCTAGGTTGTGGTGTCCTGTTGACCAGGGGGCAGCAGGAGTTCACTGGCACAGCCAAAATCATGGTGGGGCGCTCAAAGATAAAGGGCGGGAATCCCTTAGGCTCATTCCATCGACTATTCAATTTTTTCCTACACCTTGCCCTGCTTAGCATAGTGGCAGATCAGAAAAAGTTCACTATTGATGGGAGTGGGAATGAACAAGTGTATTTCTAGCTGGTTTGTTTTATGCTAAAGGTATCCATATCCATAGCCCTGTTGAGAAAGGAGATCCCAGCTGCAATATTAATTTGTGCATGCATTGGCAACAGAAACAAGTAAAGCTATTGGATGAGGACCAGGTTGACAACAACCTCTCTGCCCCTTTATACATGTCTGGTGTTTGGACAGTTGGTCTGGTTAATGTTGTCTGCTGGGAGTTCCAGGAACCCATCCCATTAATCTTGCTCTGGGTTAGTTACTGATGACAAGTTCTAAGAACAGTCTGAGACTAGTCAGAGCCCCAATGCTATGTTGAGTGTGTAGGTGAAATATTTCCATGATTACATTTTCATAGAACTGAATAAAAGAACAGGAACGAGCTCTTTAACTCACAAGTCCAGAGAATCCTCAGGTCTAGAGAGGCGCTGTGGTTTGCCCAAGATCACCTGAAAAGTGCTTAGTGGAAATAGAAATTTTCCAAAAAGGAATTAAAACTTACCAGTGGGCATGGTAATTTCCTCTCACCATCGGGCAGAGTTTGTGCAGAAAACTATTATTAAAAAGAGAATAAATGTCTTTCACATGTTTCAGGGTTTAATCCACCGACTGAGCAAAGACTATATTGCTAATATGAAATTTTACACAAGTTATAGACACTTATTTTACTAGTTTAACACAGCACTAGATTTCTGGGAAATACCCTTTTGCTTTGGAGGGACAGTGATGCCTGTTTATGCACAGCAAATTCTTGGGCCCTAAAATATTGCTTTGTACTTCCTGTCTTTTTAGGCTGGCTGTGACTCACAGTGTAAGAATCCTTTAATCATTCTAAAAAGGGTTGGCTAGCTATATTTTTTCTCTGTCTTTCCATTTCTCTCTCCCCAATGTTAGTTTTCTAGGTTTGAAGCTTCCCTTTCTCCCATCCCATGCAGCTGTTGGAGGTATAGACATGGTGAGTCTCTCTGCCCTGAAACAGTGCAGGTGTTTCTCTCTACAGGTAAGGGAGAGCCTCAGCCTCATTCCCAGTCCTCAGCGAAGACAGGGCCTCCAGGGAAAATGAACCAGGGCCAGCCTGAATCCTGGCTGCGGTTGTGTTTTATTGGCTCACTTTTTGCTTGTCTCTTTTAGATTCCTTTTTGTGGTTCATCTTTACTTTTCAGTTTTGCTTTTCTCACTTAGGATCCATTTTGAGAGACTTCCCTTTTTACCAAGAAGATATTTATTGTTCTCTGGCAAATCAGACTGCTCATTGTTGACAAAAGGGGCTGGAACGCCCCTTTCTTTCTCAGTGTCTCTCCTTCCCAGCAGGAGCCAACCACCTTTATACAGAGAACGTGTTTGGTGCTCAGGAGACTTTCATTTACCTACTCCAGTGGACGGCAAACTGTGGCTCACGAGCCACATGCGGCTCTTTGGCCCCTTGAGTGTGGCTCTTCCACAAAATACCACGGCCTGGGCGAGTCTATTTTGAAGAAGTGGCATTTAGAAGAAGTTTAAGTTTTAAAAATTTGACTCTCAAAAGAAATTTCAGTCGTAGTACTATTGATATTTGGCTCTGTTGACTAATGAGTTTGCTGACCACTGACCTACTCAGTGCATGCGTATTGAGAAAGGACAGCTGTCCAGTTTACTGGGAGTGTTCAGCTTTTAGGACAAAAAGTGCTGCATCCCAAGAACCCCCTCAGTTTTGAGGAGACTCAGATAGCTGGTGGCTCTAACCCTAAGCTGAGCTCTGTCTAGGAGCTGAGTATCTAACCAACCACCAGCTTCTCAGGGGCTCAGTGACTTTCTGTGGTTTCAGATTTTTTTTCTTTCTCACAGAGCAAAGCATATCAGTGGAAAGGGCACTCAGCTAGAATCAAGAACCCATGGATCTGGTCCCAGTTTGCCCGCTGAAGAAGCAAAGGGCTCAAGGGCAGATGGCTGACCTTTAATTTTCTTCTCTGAAGAGTAAATCAGTTGGATTTGGTGTTTTTTGACTCTTTTACAACTCAGATTCTGTAACTCTATTTCTAAAACAATGTAATAAACCAATTCACACTAACTAGGGTTCCTAGATAGGAGGTAGTAAGTAGCCAGGTTTGCTCATACTTTCTGATGATGCTAAACTAACATTGACCAGGTCCTTATTCTGTGCTAAACACATCCATTATTTTACTTCTTCACAACTTTTGAGGTAGATGCTTTCTTTATCTCCATTTACAGATGAGGGACTTCAGACCTCATCTTAGAGAGGGAGGGTGAGTAATTTGTCCCAAATCATGTGGAAAGTTGTGGATCAAAGATCAGAACCTGGGAGGTCTGACTTCCAAGTCTAAACTTGAACTGGCAAGAGATAAGTCAACAGTTAAAATGAACAGGCTAATTGTTTCCCTTCAAAGGACTGGAAAAAGGAAATAGGCTCTTTGTAACGAGATCTTTGCATTCTGGGCTGCTGAAGGTTATCTTTGTGAAAAACAGGGCATGGTGTTTGGGAAGTTGACGTTCTTAGCTCATGTCTCGCCCCCTCCCCGCTCTTTAGTACAAGCCTAAGGATGGCAGAACCAGTTGACAATTAGAGCATCCTTCACCCCCCTCCCCCCACCACTCGCCCAACTTCCCCCTTCCCGTTTTTAGAAGCTTCAGGATATTCCCACTCCCTGCAGGACCCATGAAGCATTTTAGGCACTGGTAGCATGGATCAGAAGGTTACTGCCAACTCTCCCTTTGCCTCTTACTATTGATCTGAAAAACGATTCCATGTAAATGTAGTTTGCTTGAAAGTGTGAGAGTGAAGGAGTATAGGGAGATTTTTACTAGGCACATTTCTTCTCTTTCTTTACAAAGGATTATTTGAAATACAAACAAAATAAGGCTGTGGGTCACATTCACAACCACTGGCCTGGTTTCACTTAATTAAACTACTCTGATTGCTTTATTCCTACATTCCACTTGCTCCATTCCCTTCCTCTCTGACTCCTTATAAAGGCAATGCTATTTCTGAGGATGGGGGAGAAATTAAATGCTATTAATCTTTAAGACCAATACTAATTAACAACCTTTATTTTACTGTGCTTGCCTACGTGAAAGTATTGCAAAAGTAAATTTATATTCTGAGACGGTGATTGGTTTGTACTGAAGCGTTAAAGGGAATTCACAGTTCCTGGGCACTCACTATCATTTGCTCTAAATTTTCCAGAGAGTAGTGAAATACCAGTGCCAAGGGCAGGAAATGACAGAGGGCCAAACGCTATGGTCATTTGAGCTGCCAGCCGCCAGCATGATCGTTCTAAAACCCAGGTCTGATCCACTTTCTCTCCTGCTGCAGAACCTAAGACAGGTCTCCTGCCTGCTGGGTCAAGTTCAAGTTCCTTATCTGGCATTGAAAATATTTCACTGTCTGGCTTCTTCTCTCTCCAGCCTATCGCCTTACACTCACCACTACATGCCAAATGCTCCGATCTCATATACCACCCCACAACCATTATTTTTTTCACACCTCTATGATTTTTTCTCCATAACTGATTCTTTTTCCTTTGAATGCCTTTCACATCCACCACAACCCTGACACCTGGTGAAATTCTCTCATCCTTTAAGTTGAAGTTCAAAGCTTGCTTCTTTTGGAAGCTTGTCTGGACTCCCTCCCTCTTTTGTGCTTTTGTATTATTTTGAATATTTTTATCAGGGCATTTATCACAATGTGTGGTAACCTTATGCCTGTCTTCTTCTAGGCTATCTTTTTCTTTTTTTCTTATGATTTTATTTTTACATCTTTGGGTCTTTTTTAAATTTAAATTTATTGGGGTGATGTTGGTTAATAAAATTATATAGGTTTCAAGCGTACAATTCTAGGATCTGTCTATTGCGTTGTGTACCCACAACCCTAAGTTCAATTCTTCTTCTGTCCATATATTTGACCCCCTTGACGCTTTACTACCCACCCAGCCCCTTCCCTCTGATAAAGACCATACTTTTGTCTGTGTCTATCAGTTTTTGTTTGCTTTTCTTGTTTGTTCATTTGTTGCTTTCAGTTTTATATCCCACATATCAGTGAAATCATATGGTTCTTAACTTCTTCTATCTGACTTATTCTGTTTAGCATGATGTTCTCAAGATGTATCCATGTTGTTGACAATGGCAGTATTTCATCTTTTCTTATGACCGAGTAGCATTCCATTGTATATATGTACCACATCTTCTTTATCCAATCATCCACTGATGGCCACTTAGGTTGCTTCCATATCTTGGCTATTGTAAATAATGCTGCAATGAACATGGGGTGCATATATCTTTGCAAATAAATGTTTTCAGGTTTTTTCAGATAGATACCCAGAAGAGGGGTTGCTGGGTCGTATGGTAACTCTATTCTTAATTTTTTGGGGGGGCCTTTCATACTGTTTTCCATAGTGGCTGTGCCAGTTTACATTCCTACCAGCAGTGAATGAGGGTTCCTTTTTCTCCACAACCTCTCCAACACCTGTTATTGCTTGTCTTATTGATAATAGCCATTCTAACAGGTGTGAGGTGGTATCTCATTGTAGTTTTGATTTGCATTTCCCTAATAGCTACTGCAGTTGAGTATCTTTTATATCTGTTGGCCATTTGTATGGCTGGACTGTGTCTTATTTATTTTGTTATCCCCATTCCAATTCAGAGTCTGGCACAGCCCTGTCACATAGGAAGTCCTTAATAGATGCTTATTGAATGAGTGCATTTTGGCTCTTATGATCTGTCAGTTGATATTTATTGTGTGTTTACTATGTGCAAAGCATCATGTGGGTGCTATAGATGCATTTGTATTGAGAGAGAGAAATAGAGAGAGAGGGAGAAGGGGAGAGATCTGAACGACATGGGTCACAGTCCTTTAACAAACAAAATTCTATGTGAGATGAAGAATTTAAAAGCAAAGGAAAATAAACATTATGCAGAGATACTGGTACATGGTTATGAGAGCTTAGAAGAGAGGAATTGTGTTGGGATGGGAAGGAGGCATCCCAGAATAGGTAGCATATGAAAGGATTTAGACAGATGTGGAAATAGTGGAGGAGTGGGGGCATCCAGGCTTAGGAAACAGTCTGAACAAAGCAATGAAGATGAGGATAGCAATTTCCTTGGGGGGTGGGGGTGGGAAAGGGCCTGAGAGTTCTCACCATAACTAGGGAGGCTGCACACTCTTTAAAAATTGGAAATAAATCCCATTAATATCAATAAATGCATTTTCCCTGGTTGCCTATATTTGTATCCTCTAAGCAGGAGCGATGGTTAATCATTTCCAAATTGCTCAAGGATACGAAGCAGAGTGCTCATAAGTCTTTAGCAGCTGGAAATGCTTGTTGCAAATAAACTACTTACTATTTACTTTGTGAGCATCATTTCTGATGTGACAGCACAGCAGATAACAGTGATAGTAGGTGTTAGCTCAGTCTTAACAGAAACACAGAAATGTTCATAAGTGGAAGCCATTTCCTGTTGCAAACGAAGTTTTAATGAGAAGTGCAAAATATCTCCAGAAAACACAGTTGGTTAATACTTTACAAGTGTATTATTATTATTTTTGGTTAATCCTCACTGGAGGATATATATATACATTTTAGAGAAAGAGGATGTGGTGGGAGGGGGAAGGGGACGAGAGGAGAGAAAGAAACATTGATGTGAGAGAGCCACATCAACTGGTTGCCTCCCACACTCATCCAGACTGGGCAGGAAAACTGCAACCCAGGTACTTGCCCTTGACTGGAATTGAACCTGAAACCCTTAGGTTCGCGGGCCGACACTCTAACCACTGAGCATTGCCGGCCAGGGCTACAAGTGTATTTTCAAAATAAAAAGAAAGAAACTGAAAATTTATTCACTCCTTCGCATTCTTTTATGGAAATAAAATACTTAAAATCAGATTAAAATGCTATAAAGGAACCAACCAGAAACTGTGCATGGTCAGTTTCTAATTTTAGGAGAGAAGGCTTTTATTTGCTAAGTGTATATAATACGTGGCAGCAATGAGCAGTTTACAGATAGAAATTATAGTTTATATTGAAACGTTTTAAACTTCACTCAGGGATCCATCATTATCAACAATACTTCTGAAGTCCCTTTTATTACAATATGGGTTTTATAATCTGAGGCCTGTTAAAGCAGTATTATCTAGACGTACTTCCTGCGTTCTGGGAGTTACCATGTTAGACGTTGCTGGCTTCATGCATTCAGGGACTTCAGCGTCAGAATAGAGATAATCAACCAACAGTGGTCTCTTGCATTTCTTTTTCTCCTTACTCTTTATAAGTCAACATTCATTTTTCAGTTTTTCATAACCCAAGCATGTAAAGAGAGCATGAAAAATGATCCTCACTTTTCAGATGAGAAAACCACAAGGCAGAAATGATAAAGAAATTGTTCACACACAACTGGTTATTTCCAGAGAAAGAAACACAACTCTTGTCTTCTTGTCTATTGCCACAACTATTATGCTTAAGATTAAATTTATCTCCTGTAGCATGTAGAGATGGGGAGCAAGAATAAATATCTGATTGCCATGGAGATCAATATAGGGAAGGATGACAATTCTATGATAAATGGGAATGACTCAGAGGAAGCCTGCCTCACCTTTAGGGATAGAGACCCTCTAACATAGTTATATCTGATGCTCATGTAACAGACACATTCCCACTAAAATTTTGATTTAAAATCTCCAAGTCCGTCATAGCAAACCGATTAGCATCACATAGCCAAGGCAGGAGACAGTAACAACCATAATCATAATGAACACCTGTAGAGTGCTTGATCTATACCAGATACTGTGTTAAGAGCTTTATACGCATCATGTCCTTTAACAACAACTCCATGAGGAAGGTGCTAGTACTGTTGTGTTACAGGTGAGGAACTGGGAGGTTAAGTAGTTTGTTACGGTCTTACAACTAATAAACCACGGAGCTAAGAACGGAACCCAAGCAGCCTGCCTCCAAAGCCTATGTGTTTGTGCTACATTATTCCAACTCCTAGGTGTCAACTGTAATGTCTGCGGGGTGAGGGAGAAGAGAATGTGCAGGAGTGCAGTTGAATCTGACCCTGAAGATTGAGGTCTGTGGTTGGTGAGCCATCCAGTCTATAGCATTTTGTTTTAGCAGCCCGAACTGACTCAGACAATGGAATATGGAGAACCTTCCCTCTCCATGCCGTGCCTTCTGTTCACCCCCACGTCCTGCCTCTGTTCTCAAAGATTATTGTGAAGCGAAGCTGAGCTGTGCCCCTGAGAACCCATCATTTACTCTCTAGGGGCCTGACCCATTCCTAGTGAATCTCAAAAGAAATGCTACACAGCAGCCCTTTGAAATGAAATGCTTTCCTATTGAACCAGAAAATAATTGCATCCACCCATTTACTCTTTAGGGTACAAATTGATCTGACTTGATTTGTCAGAGATCCAGACCTGCAGGCAAGTAGACGCAGGAGAAAGCAACCAATCTTTTAAGCCAGCAGTAATTGTTCCTCCTGTCAGCTGGCTAAATGACTTGTATCTGGAGGAGATGCTCCGAATGAATCAGAATGCCCGAGGTGACAGAAACACAGAGCATTCCAAAGTGGGTTCTAACAGAGTAAGTGTTTCTTCATGTTTTACAAGGGTTTGGTTTCATGCTTTCCACCTTTCTCTCTTATCTTGTCTCCTGGGGCTAGTGTCGTCCGGCAGAAACCAAAGGCGAAGCATGTATGTAATGGCGAGGAAAAATAGCTTGTGTGGGGGATGAGGAGAGATGAGTATTAGCATTTAATCTGAGGATGTGCTTACTTGTTCCTTGTCATTAATAAACCAGGTAGTTCCTACAGAATAGGCACCACAGCAGAGGGAGTGAAGTCCCTTTGCTGGTGAGCTGTCCATAATTTTTAAATTAAAAAAAGAAAGAAAATGATTTAAACATAAAACTGTGAAAAGGAATATAATTGATACTCATGTACCAACCAAAATATAAAAGTTGCCATTTTGCCATATTAGCACCGGTTCCCTTCTTTGCCTCCTTCCTGCTTTGCTTAGAAATAAAATGTTGCAGTATAGCGAAATCTCCATATTTCTACCCCACTGCTTATTCCTTTCTCTTTCTGTCCAGAGAGAACTGCTATCATAGCATTAGAGTTTATCTTTCTTGTTCATTACAATTACTTTTACTATGTAGACGTATATGCAGAAAGAATATGTAGGCATATTTTGGGGGGAGGTGGGCTTTTAATTTTAACTCTTGTAGTGCATTCTACATGTATCCTTTTAAAACTTTATTACATTGGACTTTATGTTGTGATTTACCCATGTTGATACTAATAGATCTCATTCAGTTATTTTAACTGCTGCATCATATTGCTTTGGATGAATAACTGAAAAGGTATTTCACTCTACCCTATTGATCAACATGTTTTTCAAGGCTACAAATGATGCTGCAACACATATTCTTGTTGAGGTCTCCTCAGGCCCCTGTATGAGGTTTTCCCTTCTGAGTCTACCCTTAAGAGTAGAATTATTGAGTTACAGGTAAACTTCCCTTCAATTTTGCTAGCTTTTGCCAAATTGTTAAACTGTGCATTTTAAAATAGTTTATATCATTCCCTTAATGGTTAGACTAAAAAGGAATAAGTTGTAGAAGACTAATAGCAACAAGATGTTATAAAAAAATCTTATTGAATCAGGCAAATTGTGTCTATTTCCTGTAACCTGGCCCATGATACCTATGGTTGTATTTCCCTTCTTGAAATAAGAATATAATGCAATCTCTAGACTACTTGAGGTGAAATGGTGCCTGAACCAGCATCTCTAGATTATTCTACCATACACAGACACAAGGCAGATAATCTGGATGAGAGGTCTAACTTTCCCTCTGAGCTCCAAACTTTTATTCCATAGCTTTATCTTCAAACTTAGTTGAAATTTACATCCAAGTTGGGAAATTAACTTTATTTTTCAAATAACCTAAAACACCTGGAGATAACCAGCTCTTGAAAAATGAAGAATGTACAAAGCAGCTGGATGCTATCAGCACATCTGGTGTGGGTCATGGGGATCTCTGCCACCAGAAAGAGAAACTGGAAAAGACATTTCATGGTGTAGCCAGTTTGTGCGTACATGTTTGGACACATTCATGCCGATGCTTTAGACAGATGTCTTTCTGCTTTGGCTTAACCTCTGACACCTTCCCCCTGGGTCTCCTTTAGTAATTTCAGAGCATCCTCAAGGTGTTGGCGTGTCACACATGCTCAGCAACAGTTTGGCTCATGTTCTTGGCCTCCTATGTCAGGGGTCCTTATCCCTATGTTGGATGACTGAGCCCTCGGTGATAAGGGGACCCCATGAAACACATCCACAGTCTTTTCTTCTTAGGAAACCCAAGGTGCTTTGTGTGCCTGGCAGAGCTGGCCAGGGTGAGGAAGGAACCCTGTTGCCAGCTCTGTCCCTGGGCTCCAAAGCAGCTGTGTGTGCCTAGATTTCCCCAAGGTCTTGCTTCAGCTTCTGGTGTAATTCTTCTCCTTGTTGAGATTCATAACCAGTCCTTTGTGATGGGGTTGAGGTCAGGGTGGGGGGAAAACATTACTCCATCCTCACCCATTGTCATCCTGTTTTCCCTTCTCTCCCTCTAGGCACCCCGTATCAGCACTGCCCAATTTTGTCCAATCTAACTCCAAAGGCCTCAGGCACAATATTCATGCAGTGGGGAGATGTGACCTAACTCTAGTAGCTGCAAACATATCTAAATCCTCCCCCCTCCCCCACAGTTCAAGCAAGACACCCTGTTAAAATAGAGTTACTAAGGTGTGAAAGAGGCCCTTCATTGTTTTTCTCACATGGCAAACCAGCAACAAAAGCACATGCAGAAACCAGACTTATTGTAAATGGAGCACGGAGCTATGATGTATAGAAGAAAAAGCTTGATAGAGGCTTAATCAACTCCCCCCCATCCCGCCCCCTACTAACATTTCTTTTTCTTTTTAATTCAGAGAGGAAGGGAGAGGGAGAGAGAGATAGAAACATCAATGATGAGAGAGAATCATTGATAGGCTGCCTCTTGCACACTCCCTACTGGAGATTGAGCCCACAACCCGGGCATGTCCCCTGACTGGGAATCAAACCGTGATCTTGGATTCCTAGGTTGATGCTCAACCCCTGAGCCACACTGGCCAGGCACTACTAACACAGAATCATGTTTGAAGAGTTTTTAGATGTTACCTAGTTTGTCATCCTATCTACCTCTGTTATCTACTGTTGTGTAACAAACCACCTCAGATTGTAGTGTTATAAAACAACAGAAATTGAGGGAGAAACCAAGATGGAGGCATAGGTAAACACCTAAACTGCTGCCTCGCACAACAATTTCAAAACTACAACTAAAAGACAGAACGGACATCATCCAGAAACACAGGAAGGCTGGCTGAGTGGAAATTCTACAACTAGAAGGAAAGAGAAAAGCACACTGAGACTCAGAGGAGCTACAGGAGACAGAGGTACTGAGACGCGCACGCGGAGAGGACTGGCAACTGAGTACGCGGCTGGCTTTCTCAAGCGGGAGGGAGACAAAAGCTCCCGACTGTGCTGAACTCCAGTTCTGGGCGAGACTCTGGGGACCCAGACTTATTCGGGGAGAAACTAGACTGTCTGGCAGCGGGCAGAACTCGAGGGTGGCTTTCTCTCAGAGGTGCTTGCAGAGATTACCATGGTACACTGAAACACAGGGGCCTATTAGGGCAGAGCTGACAGGAAACCAATGCTGTCTGCTCTGCCTTGAGACTCCTCCCCATCCAAGCTGAGCACAGAGGCTTTTGCAAGTCTTGTCTCATAAGGGTGTCTCCAGCACAGAAGTTCTCCTGGCATAGACACAGCTGATCCTCACAGCCAATTGGCCTGGAGGTCAATTCCTCCCAGTGATACCAACAACAATCAAGGCTTAACTACAATAAGATTGCACACAGCCCACAAAGGGGTGCACCAAGAGTGTCCACCTCAGGTAACTGGGGAGGCTGAGCCACTGGGCTCTATAGGACACCAAGCACACAAAGCCACTCTATCAACTCAGTGAAGCAGCCAAAATGTGGAGACAAGGAAACAGGTCACAAATGAAAGAAATGGAGGAAAGCAAATGACTGGATATAGAGTTCAAAACCACGGTTATAAGGTTTTTCAAGAATTTCCTAGAAAAGACCAATAAATTTAGTGAGATCCTCGAGGATATGAAAAAGGACCAACTAGAAATTAAGCATACACTGACTGAAATAAAAAATAATATACAGAGATCCAACAGCAGGCTAGAGGATCACAAGAATCAAGTCAAAGATTTGAAATACAAAGAAGCAAAAAACACCCAACTGGAAAAGCAAAAAGAAAAAAGAATCCAAAAATATGAAGATAGTATAAGGAGCTTCTGGGACAACTTCAAGCGTACCAACATCTGAATTATAGAGGTGCCAGAAGAAGAAAGAAAGCAAGATACTGAAAACCTATTTGAAGAAATAATGACAGAAAACTTCCCCCACCTGGTGAAAGAAATAGACTTATAAGTCCAGGAAGTGCAGAGAACCTCAAACAAAAGGAATCCAAAGAGGACCACACCAAGACACATCATAATTAAAATGCCAAGAGCAAACACAAAGAGAGAATATTAAAAGCAGCAAGAGAAAAACAGTTGCCTACCAGGGAGTACCCATACAACTGTCAGCTGATTTATCAACAGAAGCTATGCAGGCCAGATGGGAGTGGCAAGAAATATTCAAAGTGATGAATAGCAAGAACCTACAACCAAGATTATTCTACCCAGAAAAGCTATCATTCAGAATTGAAGGTCAGATAAAGAGCTTCACAGATAAGAAAAAGCTAAAAGAGTTCATCACCACCAAACCAGAATTATATGAAATGCTGAAAGGTATTCTTTAAGAAGAGGAAGAAGAAGAAAAAGGTAAAGATAAAAATTATGAATAACAAATACATATCTATCAACAAGTGAATCTAAAAGTCAAGTGAATAAAAAATCTGATGAACTGAATAAACTGGTGAATATAATAGAATCAGGGGCATAGAAAGGGAGTGGACTGACAATTCTGTGGGGGGGACGGGGTGTGGGGGGTGCAGGAAGAAACTGGACAAAAATCGTACACCTATGGATGAGGACAGTGAGGGGGGGAGGTAAGGGCAGAGAATGGGGTGGGAACCGGGTGGAGGGGAGCTATGGGGGGGGGGGGGAGAAGAGGAACAATTGTAATAATCTGAACAATAAAGATTTATTAAAAAAATAAAAAATGAAACAACAGAAATTTCTCACAATTCTGTGGGTTGGCTGAGTTGTCCCTCTGCTATTTTATTTTTATCAAGTATTTATTGAAAGTACTACATATTTCCCCCCACCCCCTATTGACATCTTCTAGCCCTCCATCCACTCCTCCTCAGGCCTTCATTATCTGCTATTTTCACCTGGACTCGTGTGTGTGTGTGTGTGTGTGTGTGTGTGTGTGTGTGTGTGTGTGTGTGTGTTGGGGTGGGGGCAGCGGGGAGGTCCAAGATGGCCTCATTCACTGGTCTGGTAGTGGTACTGGCTGTCAGCTGGGGTGCCTTGTTCATCTTATGCAGCCTCTCATCCTAGTTGACTAAACTGAGCTCCTTACATGGTGTTCTCTGGACAGCATTTCAAGGGGGAAGAAGCTGCAAGGTCTCTTGGACCTGGGCTCTGGAACTCATACAACACTTCTGCCACATTTGACTGGTGAAGACAAGTCACAGGGCCAGCCTACATTCAAGGTGGAGAAGTGGACTCCACCCCTTGATGGGAGTTGTTGCAAAATATTGTGGCCATATTTTTCAATCTACTATACCACTCAATCCCTGCTACAGCATTGTGATATTGTTCTACTTGAATAAGGCTGATGAAGGAGTCCTTATTCTTTTTTGAGGCAATCTGCTTTATATTGACTACCTTCTCCCCTTAAAGGAATATTTCCTTGGTTCAAAATCAGCATCAGGGTGTCATACTGTCTCATCCAGTACCAGGGAAGTAAAATGTTTAGTGGGATGAGTAAAAAATTTACCTTCAGGACACATAGATGAAATAACTTTTTTGTGTGTGTCTAAGTTGTATTTGAGCTAGGTGTGCCTTTTATGGGATGCAAACTCATGCTGAAGGGCTAAACTGGGCCAGTGTGGGGCTGAGGGGAAATAAAACTAACGAACTGATTGGCCTGTTTCTGGCTTAAACGTTAAGGGAGAAGGATAAAGGGGGCATTTGAGGTTTTCCAAGCTGTTCAAGTTAATTCTTTAGAGCAAGGGAGCAGAGAATTTAGTTGGGGAAAGAGATCTGGACAGAAAGAAAGTGTATTCAGAGCTGTATATCTCAGGAAATTACGTTGTTATACATAGCTGGGTGGCATGAAGATCCATGGGAGGTGAGAGGATGTGAACATAGCTTTGGTTTAGTGCCTTCTTAGTGTATTCATTGGACCACCAGGAGAATCTTGTCCTGCCCTTTAAATACTGAATCAGAATCTGAATTTTAAAAAGACCACTGAGTAACTCATATGCTTGTTAAAGTTTGAGAGATATTGGCCTAGAGAGCCTTCCTGATACTATTAAACCATACCCATTGGGAGGCCCCACATAAAGCAGGCCTTTCTTCTAATAAAGACCTGTGTTTGGTACCACCCAAGGCTTTCTGAGAGAAAAGAGGTCCCAGCTTCACTGTCTGTGGGCACCCACAGTCCACGACCCCCTTTTCAAAGCAGGGGTTCTTAGCCATTTTTTTAAAAACAGTCTTATTGAGATATAATTCGCATACCGTACAATTTACCCATGTGAAATTCAGTGTTTATTTTTTAGTATATTCACAGATATGGGTAACCATCACAGCCAATTTTAGAACATTTGCACCACCTTAAGAAGAAACCTTATATCCTCTAGCTATCACCCCGTCCTCTTATTTGTACCCCTATCCACCCCTGACTTAAGTAACCACTAATGTACTTTCTATCTCTATAGATGTCCCTATTCTCACCTTCATATAAATGGAAGCAGATAAAATGTTTCTTAATTATCTTTTGGATCATAGACATCCATTGAAACTCTAGTGGAAGCCATGAACCTTCACCCTAGGACATACATGCACAAGTGTATTTACCCAGCATTTCATACATTTTCATGAATCCTCTAAAACCTAGATGTAGGAAACCAAGAGTAAGAACTCATGCTCTGTGGCCAGTCAAAATGGGTAGTTGTCCCAGGCAAATCCTAATCTGGTTTGAGTGCCATTGGCTGAAGGGATGGGACCATGCAGAAATAGGTCACCCAGGGTCATCACCACGTGAAGGCAGAAAGTGACTAAAGCAAGAAGCAAAGGACCGGCACCAAGTGTTTACCGAGCTGAGGAAACATTGTTTATAACACATACTTTGCCAAGGAGGGGGTGATGGTGAACAGATGTGTCATTTGCAATTACTCCTAAAGATGTTAATTATGAAAATGGAATCTCTGATTAGGGTTCTAAAAAAAGAACCCTATATATTATGGGGTGTTGGATGTGCACAATCAAGCATGTTTGCTTAACTGTTCCTCCAGGTAATCACAGTGGGTACCAGGCTCATCACCTGGGACTCTTGTTTTCAATGTGCCACCTTGAGAGCCAGAGCAGGTGGGGAACCTTAGAGCTGGAAGTGATCTTTGAAGTCATGGAGTACAGGTCCATCCTTGAACAAAGGCAGAAACTGAGGCTCAGAGAAATTATTGTCACTTGTCATAGCAGAGTGAGGATAAGAGCTCATGTCTTTCATATTATTGATTCACTTTCCCTTGCCTTCTTGCATCAAAGAGGACATCGTCAACTATCAATTTTGTAGTCAGGGTCTACTCTAACTTTACGTGGAGTAAGGATCCCTAACCCACCCAGGGTGTGCATGTGAGTCTGTGTGTGGGAAAAGGAAAAGCAAGTAACTGGAATAACACAGGGGTTATGTTCTAAGTAGTGCTGTTCGAGTAACCACTAGTCATCCTTGGCTATTTAAATAAAATAAATTAAAATGAAAACTTTAGTTGCAGTAGTCACATTTCAAATACCCAGTAGCTATTTAAGGCTAGTACCCACTATATTGGATGACACAGAATATTTCCATTACTGCAGAAAATCCTATGAAACAGAGCTTTTTGGAGTCCAGAGCCAAATGTTCTGAGTCTCAATCCCAGTTCTGCAACTTAGAGTAAAAGTTTGAGTGCATTGTTTAATGTTTCCAAACCTCAGTTCCTTCATCTGTCAAATGGACATAAGCACAGTATCAGGTTTACTGTGAAGATTATGAGCATAAACGAGATAATGGGTATCAAATGCTTAGTGAAAGGAGTTTACATCATTAAGCACTAAATAAATATTATTATTATCATGAAGCATCTCAGCATCTGGCTTAAGACTATGTGGTCTCTTTTCATTAGAATGATGCAACTTGCTCCCTGGAGGAATGAGGAATTGCTTGCCGGGAACTCTAGGACTCCAGGAAGCCTAAGTCTTGGTTAGTTTATAGCAGAAGCAGGTCAGGAACATGGAGATGGAGGTTGAAAGAGGTTGGGGTGGAGGGGGCCTAGGGGGATGATCAAGTTTCTGGGAATAAGGAGAAGACAAAATGGTATGAGTTGTGAGAAGTGGTAGAGGGCAGCGAAGATCACCCCTCTTCACTCCTTTGTCAAGGGCTGGCCTGACAAGTGCCGTGTGTGGCAGAGACATCCATCTGTGAGGTGGTTTAAGGACTCTTCGCCTGCTCATGTCCACGGTACTAACTACTTGCCTGCATGTCCACAAGAGGGAGGCAAGGGAAAGGAGTGAAAGAAAGCCTACACGTCCAGCTGGTTCTTTGCTGGCAGCTCTAGTCCAAGGTTTGCCATGGAGGACACTGAAATTCCTGATTAAAATGAGACTTCCTTTCATGCAAAAGCTCACAGGTCTCAGCTGTGTTTTCCTCGAACCCATTACCCCAATAGAAAGGATGCTTCCCAAAGGCGCTCTGTTATTCAGAAACTCATACCTCCTGGCCTCTCAGGAGGGTTAGGACAATTTTCACACCTGGCTAGAGGCTGTGCCAACCTTCTAGCAACTGCCCCAAAAATGGGTTTACAAGAATAGGACACAGAAGGTCTGAGTGAAGTGGAAAGATGTGGCAGTTATCCAGGTAATTCAGCCACATGGCTTGCCACTCCGCAATATCGATTGTACTGCCAGGGCTCGTGAAGCATTGTGTTAGGCATTGGGAGAAAGTATTAAAAAATAATTCTCTTTGCCCGTAGGGAATTTTCATGTAATTTGGGAGCTAAGGAGCCAAGGGGTAGAAAGGGCTTAGGGAGGCAGAGAGGGAAGAACACCACAATAGAAAATACAAATGTATTTTATTCCTTGGTCTGCCATTAATAGTAGCATGACTACGGGCCCTGGCCGACTGCTCAGTGGTTAGAGCATTGGCCCTCAGATGGAAGCATCTTGGGTTTAATTCCCACTCAAAGGCACATACCTGGGTTGCAGGTCCATCCATGACCCTGGTCAGGGAATTTCAGGAGGCAACCAATTGGTGTGTTTCTCACATGCATGTTTTTCTCCCTCCCTTTTTCCCTCTCTCTCTCTCTTCTGCTCTCTCTAAAAATCAATGGGAAAATATTTAAGGGTTGAATATTAACAACAAACAAACAAACAAACAAATAATAGCATGACTTTGGGCCAGTTATTACAGTTGTCTGGGCCTCCTCGTTTTCATCATGAATAAATTCAAGCTGATGCACTGGATGATTTATAAGTTCTCCATTCTGGAAGTCAGATGTGGAGATGTGAATATCTATGCCATGGGGGAAGATTCTTCCACTAGGGATGTCAAATTTATCAAATAAAAGTACAGGATGCTCAGTTTCATTTGGATTTCAGATAAACAATGAATAATTTTTAAGTGCATATCCCAAGCAATATTTAGGACATATGTATACTGTAAGATTATTTGTTGTTTACCTGAAATTCAGCTCTTAACTGGGCATTCTGTACATTATTTGTCAACCTCTGCCTACTACCGAACATGTCTGTCCCTCTCTCCATGCGGGGAGGGTGTTTCTGCCTCTCTTCATCCCCTTACTGAGACCTTCTGATCAGTCTGATTGGTCAGAATGAGCAACTGTTCCTTTGCCACGTTTGACTGACAAGGATGACTGGCTTCCACTTTGGCTTTCACTGCCTGGACCCAAGAGCTAAGAGCTCTCGTCCTTTCCCTCTGCCCTGAGAAAGCCTCTGAGCAGGGCTGCTCACGAGACAGAGGTTAGTAATTCTCCCTTTGTCCTAGTGCCCACTTCAGACCTCATCGATTCTGATGGCTGAGTGAGCAGGCTTGTAGTCGGTTCTGAGTGCCCATGCATCATAGGCATGTCTGAGTGCTCAGGCCTCAAGGTATAGATTTGTGATGGGAGCAGAAGCCACATTTATCCTTAAACTTAATCTTTTCCCCTCCAATCTAGCTTTTACCGGTGAACTCTGCGTTTGGGGACTTATTGGACATTCACTGGCCTACTAACAAGCTGACACTTTTGTTCCCATTGGGCCGGTACATTTCTGTGTTTTCCTCTTTGACTTTAGAAGGGAGGAGCTTTGAGTCTTAGGTCCCCAGCCTCTTACATCATTGTCATCTCTATGAATCAGACTTATTGGCCTATCTAGCTTCAGCCTCATTGGTTGTTAAAAAAAAAAAAAGTAAGCAACATGTGCTGTCATTAGGCTGGAGTAGGAGGAGAGGATCAGATATAGGTCATCCTGAGACATGTTTTGTTCACATATAGAAATGATCTGCCAACTTTATGTTGTGAGTAACTGCTTGCTGTATGAAAGAAGATGGGGAGGGCTCTCGTCTGGTTATTCAGCTCTGACATTTCTCATTACAGACTTTTACAGTGAGATGGTTATTAAAAGAAACCTCCTGCGATCCTTTGCCAGTGGATGTTGTCGTCGTAGTCATTGAGATTTTCATAGCTTGGGCTCTTGTTTCTTGCCTAGACCTTTGCCACACACAAAGGTCCTTGAAACTCCTTGACTCCTATACTTGGCTTTCCTAAACACAGATCTGATGATGTCACTATGCTGTTTCGAAGCTGCTCTCTCCTACAAAAGCAAGTCCAAACTTAGCCTGGTACCCAAATCCTTCCCAGACTGATATGACACTTTGCATTTCTGCTACCATGCTCCCAGCTCTCCAGCGCTCCAAGTTGTAGCCAAAATTAACTTGTTAGTGGTCTCATAAACATTCTCCTTCACATCTCCAAACCTTTGCACATATTGGTCCTTCTGCTTCTAATGTCCATCCTCTTTCCTCTCTAGGGAACTTTTTCTTGTGAGAATTAATTCAAGTGTCAGCTCTCCAAAGCCTTCTTGAGTTCCCAGGTCCCTGGCTGAATGACTGTTCCCTGCCTCTGTGCTCTCAGACTCTACCATATTGCATTATGGCCACTGGGCCAGATACCTGCTTCTCCCCCTTGTCTAGGAGCTCCATAAGGGCAAACATCTTGTATTATTCACTGTTGTATCTCATCTTCAGTGTCACATGCTTTTCCTGTTTCCTTTATTACAGTATAGAAATGACACAGCTGGGCATTTAAGAAATGATTTTTGTATGCATGAGGACAATAGAATGTGGCCTAGATAACTGATATTTAAGTTGATTTAATTGTGTGATGTGGGTGAATTTTCAGATGAAATAAATCTTTCGGGTGGAAGTGACTGCATTGAAATGTTAGTATAGGAACATACTGCAGCCCATAAAAACCAGTATGTGGATACTGTCATTCAAATGAGGGATATGAAATCTTTATCTCAAGGCACAAATCGGAATAGAGCCACAGCATGAGACACTTGTAATAGGCTAACATTAGCATTAGTATTAGCATTTAGTAATTTTTTTCTTCTTTTGGATAGAGGATGTCTATTTGGATACCAAACCATATCTCAACATATGCGTTATGCATTATGACTTATGAAAGGGATTTTTCCCCTTTGTTGGGTAAGATTCAATGCATCAGCAAAATATCTCTGTTGAAAAGTACTCTGTGAGAGGCTGTGAGACTGATCACAGCGATAAAAGGTATTTATTTGGTACTTTGCCTAAATGAAATCTGGAGTGACACCTCTTCCAAACACTTTATTTCCTTCAATATACACTCAGCTGAAATTGAGCTCTCAGAGTCTAAAGATCTTAAGGGGAAAAACCACAAAGCTAAAGAGCACTGGAGTTGGTGCCACAATTCTAGTCCCCGCTCTGTCACTAACCACATTTGTGACTATGGGGATGTCACACAACCTCCGAGGGCCTCAGTCCTCCCATGGTTGTGTACCAAGGGAGTTCTACTAATGATCTCTGAAGATGTTTCTCTGCTGTATCATTTGGATCCTGTGTGCTCCTCTGCAGGGACAAATTGTGAACTTATTAGAGCTTAAGCTTCATGAATCCTTGCTTGTACGGCTCTTTCCAAAAACCCTGAGAGGAGGCCCATCAATACCTTTTATTTTTACTTTGTAAAATATGTTTATATTGATTTCAGAGAGGAAAGCAGAGGGAGAGAGATAGAAACATTAATGATGAGAATCATTGATCGGCTACCTCCTGCATGCCCCCTACTGGGGATTGAGCTTGCAACCCTGGGCATGTGCCCTGACTAGGAATTGAACCCTGACCTCCTGGTTTATAGGTAAGACGCTCAACCACTGAGCCACACTGAACAGGCAATATCTTTTATAGGTTCTTGTATTTTTGTAAAGATTCAAAGTAAGATTTTTTTTTTTTAAATCTGTTTTTATTGATTTTAGTGAGAGAGGTAGTGAGAGGGAGAGGGAGAGAGAGAAACATTGATGATGAAAGAGAAACATCCATCAGTCAGGTCAGCTGCCTCCTTCAAGGCTCCCTGCTGGGGATTGAACCTGCAATCCTCCCGGGCATGTGCCCTAACTGGAAAATGGAACCAGCAACCTCTTGGTGTACAGGATGATGCTCAACCAATTGAGCCACATAAGCTGAGCCAAAGTACGATATTTTGAACAAAATTGTTAAGACAGTTGTCTCTTTCTATTCCCCTTTTCTCTTCATTACATTCCCCAAGTGTGGGGTGGCCTTAATGTAACAGCTGGTATTTTGGGGATCCGGATAAAAGGAAATTGACTTGGGGATATGTTGATTTTGAGCTTAATGACATATCTTCATGTAGTTTATAAGGCCCCAAATAAAAGACTTTTAAACAGGCTAGCCGAATTATTGCTTTTGCCTGCTGTGGAACCAGCTCTAAACTGCCAGTATATTGTCCAGCAGGGGCTAATGCTGCTGTGTAGCAAGTGAACACAGCAAAGGGGTTAACCAATAATAAGGGATATTAGCAGAAGCTTCATTTTCAGAAGTGCTGGCTGTCCTTGGGTGGGCACAGTAGGTGAGGACTCCAGCCATTTGCACCCATCTTCTGGCCTCAGTGTTCAAAAGCTTTCAGTTCTGGAAGCCTGCAGGTATCAATGTCAAGCTTTCACCCACAGACTTGAGCTTACGGGGGCTTTCTCATCGGAGCCTCTGCCTATCACCTTGGGGAAGGAACACTGCAATAATTGGCTTCACGTTTCTTGGTTAGAGAAATAATCTGGCTTTTGGGAAATGATCTGATAGCACTTTGTGGAAATTGTAGGAGGCAGGCACACCCTGAGTGCACTAAGCACCATGCAGACGCTGGCTTTTTCATTTTTCACTTGGTGTTTACTCACTCCCCTGCTATAGTCCCTGTACTCGCCAGAAAGCATAGATTCTTAGCTTAGTATAGATCAGATTGTATAAAGTTGGGCCTTATGAGGATCTGCCTTTATCTCTGGCCACACACTCCCTACATACCAGGGAACCCACTTAATCATCTCTGAAATATGCCTCATTTGCCGGCTTAAGGCAGCCCATCACCTAAGATAAGGATGGCAAATTTATTTCCGTACATATTCCAGCTCTGATTAATTGCTGAGAGATCTCTATGGCAAAGGAGTTTGAGGCCTCATAGGGGTTTAATTGGAAAGGGTGCTGTGATTGATTAGAGATGTCTGCAATGAGCATAGAAGGGAAGAATGAGGTAAATAGACGTCATATTTGCCTTCCCTATCCTAGGATTTAACCGCTTGTTCAGCAGAATATAGATAAGGCAGTCTTGCCTAAGGTAGTTAGTAATTATCTTAATTTCAAAACTGCCTGACTGATAGTATCTCACATTTGTTGTTCTTATTTATTTTAATAATATTTGACCCATATATGTTCCCTGACTGATGACAAGAAAAGAAAGGAAAAACAATGAATACTTATTGAGCATCTACTAATTGCCAGTTTCTTCTTTTAGGAGTTTTATTAACTATATCTCAAATATATTCAAATCCTATAAATTCAGAATATTATTCCCAATTGTTAAAATAATAAAAAAAAGTTAAGTAAAATATTTGCCTAAACCATAATAGAAAATTTCAAATCCAAAGGTGATATTCATTTTGATATACTTGGGCAGTGGTTCTGAATCTTAGAAACATATTAGAATTTCTTGGGAGGGTCTTAAAGACATTTGAAAATACCGATCACTGAAACTTACATTTAGGATCTCTGGGGCACGGGAGGCTCAGGCATAGTAGGGGTTTCAAAAGTTCCCCAGTGATTCTAATCTGCAGCTAGGGGCAAGAACCACTGTGTCAAGGGAGCAGGGAGCAGGATAGTTAACATTTACAGAATGCCACTCTGAGCCTCGCTTTTTCTTTTTTACCCCTCCCTATAGTCTATCTAATTTAATTCTCATACAATTCCTTTAAAAAAGCATTATTAGCCCCATTTTCCTACGAGGAAAACAGAGGCCCAGAAAAGGCAAGGAAATTGCTGAAACTCTTACAGTGGAACTGGGATTTGAATGCAAATCTGTTTGCTTCCAAAGCACTTGCTCCTCAGGGCACCATGCTTCTTCCATTTGGTTCTGAATCCAGGCCCCACCCTTAGCTTTTGTGTTGAGTAAATCTGGATTCCACCTTGTTTCCCCCAGATCTGACCCTCATCTGTCATTTCCTGACAGGACTTCCAGTGGGAAGGGCCACTTGTAGTGTTAGCATTTGGTTTCATGGCAGAGAAATGCAAAAGGCACTCCCAGTGCTTCTGATATCACCTCCTGTCGGGGACACCTGACTCTTCAAGGTATGCTGCCCTACATCTCTGTCTGGGGGCTGCTGCCTGGTCTGATGATGCTCTCCACTCTGTGAACACCGGGAAGATGGGCTGAGGCATAGGGAGGTTAAGGGACCTGTGTCATTTGAGGCCTAAGTGCAATAGAAAGTAGCCAGTTGGCTAACTTTAAGGTCCTGTAAAATTTGGATAGCCACGCTGGTCTGCTTTAATTCTCTTCTCAAAGAGGCACCTCCAGCTGTGCAGTCACTGCTCGACCACTCCTGCTGCCAGAATAGGAGTCAGTGATATTTTGGGGGAAGTTTTCCTCTGGGCAAATGGCTGTGTCTCCACGCAGGGCACAGGCATTCCTTGAAAGGCTTCCTCTTTGAAACAGGCAAGGTCCCAGCCCATCTTCCTTTCAGAGATGAAAATATCACAGCTTGTAGAGGTTGAGGGTGTCCTGGAAATAAAAATCCTTAGCCCTGAGATACAGAAATGGGCCTGTGTGCTTTATTTATTATTTACTGAGAAACCTGTCCAAACACTGCGTTTTCAGAACTGGTAGGAAACACTGATGAAAATATGAGCACCTGAGGCATAAAAGAGCCTTTGAAACTAGGACAGACTTTCACGGGAGCCTGCCGTGGTGTCTGTGGGCGAGGCAGTTTGCATGCACTACCGTCTCATCCTCATAAATCAATTTTTAAACTTGGTTTAGGCTCTAGGAAACAGTGGATTTGGGGATTTCAAATGAGCCTTTCAGTCCAGATGTGTCCATAATAGACACCACGGGTCAGTAGGGCATAATTAACCATCTCTCCTTCTCTGAGACTGCGGAATAGCATTAATTTTGCCAACTGGGCTTGGTGTGAACCGGCTAGAATGTCTGAGTAGATTTCCAGCTGCTGCTCCTGTAGCTCTGGCTTCCAGCAGAATTTGCATTCCAAATAAAACGAGGCCTGAAATAGAAGTGTGATACATGTTCAAAGCTATTTTTAATCAATGATCGCTTGATTTGCTGGGAAAGATTACCAGCAGGTCACAATCCATTTTGGATTTTGCTGTGTCCTCCAGAACTGATGTAAACGCACAGACTTCAGCCGCCCCCCCCCCTCTCTTCCCCCCCCCCCCCCGCCCCCAGGTCCCTGTGCTTCCTCAGCTCTGTACATAAAAGGGAGGAGGGCAGATAAGTGGACAGGAGCAACACAGACATGCTCATAGTTACAAGTACCAGAGCTGAAGGGTCACTTCCTTGGGCTAAGTCCCTGTTTTCATTTGCCCGGGTCCCACAGAGAAACTTTGTGGAGCAATCTGAAGCTTGAGGACTCTGTCCCCTGAATATTCATCCGGAAAGTCACCATGTTACTGCCCAGCAAGCCAATCAATTTCAATGCATGGGAGAACTCAGAGCGAAATGTTTAGTTCTCCTTTGCTGTCTCCCACCTAGCTGTGGGGATGCTGTGTGCAGTGCATGTTTCTTTATAGATAGCACCTTCCTGGCAGCCTGAGATTTCTGCAGTATCATCCGCTGGTGGTTGTTGTTGCTTTTAAATAATAGCACCTTACATTTATTTAGCATGTTTTCTGTTTGCAAGCAGATCTATAATCTCATTTGCAAAAGGCATTTACACAGTATGAATACTTAAGTGCTTACAATTACATATTAACTTTGTTTAACAGAATATGCTAATATTATTTCCCCCTTTTCTTTTTCTATAAGGTGTTTTCCTTCCCTTTTTTTTTTGGTTAATTCTCAATTAATGATCTCTCATTAGTGAAGATGATTATATTATTTATATAACTCTGGGGGAAAGAAAAACTTTTAGTTAGTAATTTTCCCAGCCCCATAAATAGTTTAGACACTGGTAACAAAAGCCAGCATAGAACAACACCAACTATTGTTTTTAACTATTTATTTTGAAATAAGCTTAGACTTACAGAAGAGTTACAAAAATAGCACAGAGATTTTCTATATGCCTTCCACTCAATTTCCTCTAATGTCTTACATAACCGCAATACAATTATGAAAATTATACATAACAATTAAGTATACTGCAGACGTCATTCAGATTCCATCAGTTTTCCCACTGCTGTCCCTTGTCTGGCCCAGAAGCCAGCCATGGTCTCCTTGCGTTTAGTCCTCCCCAATGTGACAGCACCTCAGCCTTTCCTTGTCTCCCATGGCTTGGATACTGTTGAAGAGTCTGATCAGATATTATATAGAATGCCCCTCTATTTGGGTTTTCCTTGTGTTTTATCATAATTAGATGTGATTATATATTTTTTGGGAAGGATACTATGTACCCTTCTCAGTGCATCATCTGGGTAGATACATGATTCAATATATTTTATTACTTGCGATGGTAACCTTGATCACTTGGTTAAGGTGGTGTCTGCCAGGTTTCTCCATCATACAGTTACTATTTTCCCATTGCAATGAATAAACTTTGTAGGCAGTATTTTGAGACCATGCAAATATCCTATTTCTCTTCAAATTTCCATGAATTTGAGCATTCATCTTGCAATTATTAGTGTGGTGTTCTGGTGATTTTCTATTTTCCTCATGCCTTCTGTATTTATTAATTGGAATTCTTCCATAAGGAAGAGGTGTCCGTTCTTCCTTTACTTATTAGTTTATTTATATCAGATGGACTGTGGATATTTATTTTATTCTTTGGATCATAACCCCATGCCATCATTATTTATCTGTTATACAAGTCAATCCAGCTTTGGCTACTGGGAACTCTTTTAGATTGGCTCCTGTGTGCTTCTGATGTACCCACATATTGTTTTTGAGCACTTCCTTATTTCTGGTACCAAAAGATGCTTCAACCAAGTATGTGGTGTGGTGTGTTTTTTTATTAGACTTTATTTTTATTTAATTTTTTTGTTACTCTTCACCCAAGGATACTTTCCCATTGATTTGTAGAGAGAGTGGAAGGGAGGGGGAGAGACAGAGAGAGAAACAGCAATGTGAGAGAGACACATCAATTGGTTGCCTCCTGCATGCACCCTGACCAGGGCTAAGGGTTGAGCCTGCAACCAAGGTATGTGCCCTTGACCGGAATCGAACCTGGGACCCTTCAGTTTATGGGCCAATGCTCTATTCGTTGAGCCAACCTGGCTAGACTTTATTTTCAGAACAGTTTTAGGTTTCCAAAAAGAGTGAGCAAAAAGTACCGAGAGCTCCCACATACCCTCCTCAGTTTCCCCTATTGTTAGCATCTTGCATTCGTATGGCTTATTTGATATAATCGATAAGCCAATATTGACATGTTATTATTAACTAAAGTCCATAGTTTAAATTAGGGTTCACTTTTTCTGTTGTACAATTCTGTGGGTTTTGACAAATGAATAACGTCATGTATCCACAATTACAGTAGCATACAGAAGAATTTCATTACCCTAAATAATCTCCTATGCTATTCACCCTCCTTCCCCCAACACAAACTGCTGGCAACCACTGATCTTTTCACTGTCCTATAGAGTTGCCTTTTCCAGAATATCATATAGTTGGAGTCACACAATAAGCTGCTTTTTTAGACTGGCTTCTTCCATTTCACAACAAGCATTTAATGTTCTTCCATCTGTTTTTATGGCCTTCATAACTCATTTCTTTCTTTCTCTCTCTTTTTTTCAATTAAGAAGTTTTATTTCATGAATATATAGATTCCCACATGTCATGCAACATTTACAAAAACTGCCCGTATACTAGACCATAAAACAAGTCTCAGTAGATTCAAGAATTGATAATCTACAGACCACACACACATATACCACAGTCAATGAGTAAATGACAAAGGGTAGCTAAAGAATAACTAAAAGAAGGCAGGCTGGAAAGAGAAAGATTTGGAAAAATGAAATATCAAATGGCAGTGTTTTTTGAGAAGCCGATTCTAGACAAGCTCAATATCGATGGTTATACTTGTGGGATAGTCTTTATGTCTTGCCTGGTTCTTGGTCAGGAGTTCTCTTGAAGTAGGCTAATTTTGGTCCTCTCTATGAACTTCTTGTAACTTGGGCAAATTACTTAAGGGTGACTCTTTCTTTTGGAGTCAATAACTCTCAGCACTTTCTTTTTCTTTTTTATTGTCCTAAAATCCACATCCTTTTAGCTTCTTGAAAGTAGCGATCGCCATTGGGCCTGCCAAGCTTGCTCTGGTCAGACCTGAATCTGGGTGGTCCTTGGGATGCTAGAGCTGTCCCGAATTTAATGTTACCGCAGGAAACAGGGAGATCCTTGAGTATCCTGGTGTAGGTGTTAATGACTTACACTTCTCTACTGTGTAGCTGGCTCACATGGTTGTGTTAGGGAACCAGAAATGGGCCCCTGAATTAAATTACATTTATGGATTGTGAACCATATGGATGTAGGGTTGGGATGCCAGTGGCCATGTTTCCTGTCATGTGAACACAGTCCATCTATGGCAAGAAAGAATGAGGCCAAGATAAATAAAATGAAACAAACAAAACAGAAACAAGCAGATCTGAGAGATGGAAGGAGAAAGAGAGAGCTGGAGAGTGGAGAATGAGAAAATGAGAGTGGGTCCAGGTGAATTGTTTGAGATCTTTCATCCAGGTGTTTTGAATTCTCACTTTTGGACTTTCCGGTCATACAATTCAATAAATTTCCTTCATTTTTTTCTTAAGACACATTGGGTTGGTTTTATATCCTTTACAACTGAAAAGAAGGAATAAAAGAAGCCTAGAATTGATGCTAGGAGCAGGCCATTGCTAGGGACAGACTCTACAATGAGGGTTTGGTTGAGGCTAAGTGTGGAGGGGATGGAGACACCCCCATATTAAGGGCAAGAAAGTTGACAGTCTGAGAAAGTTGTTATGCTCTTCTGAGATGTATGACTGAAGGGTCACCTGTTGTTTCCTTTGAGTCAGACCATATACCTGCTGAAACTGGAGTGTTAGAGAAGTCATCAAAATTTTAGGATGTTTTCTGCTTCTTGATGTGTTTCAGGAAAAGAAAAAGCTTCAAGAATAAATTGGTCCCACTGAAAGCATGAAGGGAATAGTATATAACTTAGTTAAGAGATATCTTTCCCCCATTTGGATATGAGTAGTAATTTAAGACTCTATGGGTCAGAGAATCATGTACCTCATGGAACTACAAAAACCAATACCCCTGCCCCAAGCTGAAATTAGTGTTGACACAGGTTGAGAGATGGGAGACACAGTAGGGGATATGATTGGGCTCAGGAAAAATATAAGAAATCTTTAAACTTTATCCTTTAAGCCCCTTCCCAAATTATCCTGCTTAGCATTTGCTGGTGTTGAAGATAACACTTCATTCTCTAGTAAGTAGTCAACCAACGTGAGTTCAGCTAGGACACAGCACTGATTATTAGTTCTGCTTCAATACATCAGCCTGAGTCATTTAAGAGGCATTTAGCTGAAGGCTAAGACCTGCAGCTAAGGGACAGAAATGCAAAAGAGTCTGGTCTATAATCAAGGACACTGCTTTTCACTTCCAGAAGTAGGCACAATCAGTAGATGACTAGGGGTTTAAAAGTATTAAATTGAGAAATGACAATCCAAAGGAACTAGTGATTGCCAGGTTTCTAAGGCAATCTCCAGGGCCTTGTAACAACATCAAGTGTAAGAGGGATGCTAAGGGGCGGGACCTCTAGAAAAAATGTATGCACTGCTTTTATTTTAAACACAGCCTTGAAAAATGATGAATTTGTTCAGTCTGTGCACAGGGAAAAGCTTGGGGCACTCAGATTGGTTCTATTGCCAAGATGTACATCCTTGCTATGTTATCCTTTGGGGTATGTTATATGCTATGGCATAAGTGATGCCACCTCTTCTGAATTTAGTTTTAATTGGAGATATGTATCCTGTTTTTCCTCCTCTACTGTGTAATGGAAGTATAGGTGATTATTACATTCATCATTTAATCTGCAGGTTTTTGGATCAAGAGGAGATATATGTGGATGTCAGAAATATGTGGATCATCCAGAGATCCTGGACATGAAGACGGGTTGGTAACTGGATGTGATTCTGAGTTGTCTATCTTTGAAATAACTGTGATTTTAATTATACATTAGTTGTATAAACATTAGGTGGAGGCACTTATGAAATTATAAATGCAGAAATGCATATGAATATGTGCTAAGTAGGCATGGAGGAAATGCACTTGATATTTGCTCTTATTGCCTGTGCCTACCCTCTTTTTCTGTGAAGGACCTGCTTCTCTCCCATCTCATTAGGATCTTGTGAGACTGTTAATCACAGTGTAGCCTCTGTAGCAGCAAGTGACCCAGGCCTTCAAAAAAATGGACCAATCTCTCATCTGTAGTGACTAGACATGGTCAGAGTACAAACAATCAAAGTATTTTTATAAGATGAAATACCTCATGGATGTAGAGAGTCTTATCTTTCATTTGCTAAAACAATGTGGGCTTGCAATTTTCTCCTTGGCCATGTTTCCTGGGATAGGGAAAGAGTGTCTTGACTGTGGGATAAAATGAGGTCAATATTGAAACAAAGAAGAGCTAAGATGAAGCAGAAGATGGTGGGAGAGAGAGAGAAAGAATGACTTTATCTGAACCCCTGGGTCCAGCTGTACCTAAAGTTACCTTGGAAGTTTTGTAAGCCAATAGATTCATTTACTTACCCCTTAAGCTAGATTGAACTAGGCTTCCTCTCACTTGCAAGTAAAAGAGTCATAAAAACTGGGTATAAAATTTTGGATTACAATGTTCTCCACAAAATTCTGTTTAATTTTCTTTCAACATCTAATAATACAAAGAAGAAGTCTAAGACCAGTATGATATTTCCCTCTTTAAATGTAATTTACTATTCCTGTCTGGATTCTTGAAGAATATTTTCTTCACATTTATATTAAAACCTCTTCCAAGAATGCACTTAGTTGTGGATTTGATACATATTTGTATATTCCTCTGAAACATTGTGGGCTCCTTAAATCTGTATATTTAAGACATTTTTCCCATTTGTGATTTTTTTTCAATTATGTCATTAATTATAATTTCTATTCCACCTGCTTTAGTTTCTTTTACCTATAATTCATAAGTTGAATCTTTGTAAGTTGGGGGTGGGGAGAGTGGGAAATAATATTTTGACAGCTTTAAAAAACAGCAGCTAGTCAAAAAAGGTCAGTTATCTGGTTCTGGGTTGGGACAGATCTTGTATTCTTATTCCAAGGAGCCAGACAGTTTGGGAGAAATGTACCTTTGCACCTTTTTTCCAGGTGGGCAGTCTTTCTATTCAGGCAGCATAACACAAGGGTTTACCAATTGCACTCTTCAGCACAGTCCCATCAGTATCGAGGCTAATGAAAATGTCTTACTTTTCAGAGTGGGATATTTTAATCCACCCCACCTCCCTCCAGATTCATGGATATTTTGAAAGAAATTTTAGGGAGACTGTGTCAGATGCTATTTAAAGTTAGAAGTCCTTTCTGTTGACCTATGAACTAGCTTCTATGATGCACTTTGTATTTTCAATATCCAATTAATTAATTCAACTTACGAACTAGCATTATTGAACACATTTTGTGGTTCAGACCCTGTGATTCGCTAGGCTATAAAGTTGGGTAAGACATTATTCTAATTCTTAAGTATCTAGCAATGTAGGGGGTAGGTAGATGTGCAAAATAACCAAGGATAAATGACTGGTAAGCCTATGATATACCCAGTTACCCAGTGCTTGATGAACAATTTGGGAAAGAGAGGTGACAGACTTCTGTATGGAGTTTTGTAGAATCATTATGAGTTTACCAAATAAATGGAGAAGTGGCATTTCTGTGTGATTCTGTTATTGGCATTTGACCTTTTAATGGGATGTGATTGGGCTCTGCCTACATATTAATCTTTATTTTCAAAATTTTACTATACTGCTTTTAATTTTACAAGTGTTTTCTTAAAACTGATAAATCTGCATGTTATACAGAAGGTATGGGATTGGTTGGGCAATTTTGCTTTCTCCTTGTCAGTTTAATTTCTCTTTCTCTCTACCCACTGGGTATAGGGGTGCTGTGTTCTTATACATTTTAATTGCTTATCTGTTACAGAGCATATTTATGTGTTTTTGAAGATGAAATAATGACTTATATAAGCATTGACAGTGAGATTTTAAAGGGATCATCTAGTCTAACCTCCTCATCTCCCCTCTACCATTTAAGGTCACACAACTTAAGTAGAACTAGAGCTGGAATAATAATAATGATGATAAAGATTGAATAATACTGACAATTTTCACAAACATCATTGCATTTAATGTTCACAGAGATCTTCTGAGTCTCAAATTATTATACCCTGCTTATGAGTGAGGAAATTAAATTATAGCAATGCAAAGATATTTGTTTAGAAATACAGGGTGGGGTAAAAGTAGGTTTATAGTTCATATAGAAAATAATATAATAATTTATAAATAATAATACAAGAATAAACTGTGTTTCACATATTCACAACTGTAAACCAACTTTTCCAAACCCTGTATTCTGTTAAATCTCTAGACTTTCAGTCAATATTTTCTCAATTACTCAATGAAACCTCACTGGTTTTTGTTTGTTTCATTGAACTATAATTAAAAATACTTTCTCACACTAAGATCTGGAATTATCTTTTTTTTTTTTAAAGAATTAAGATAAAAGGCACACATGGTATCTAGCACTAATATCTGATTTTTCTATATTTCTTATTTCCTGTATCACAAGTAATATTTCCTATGCTCCTTGATCTTAAACTTCTTTGTATTGTCTAGTCTATGTATACATGATTGGTGTTGTCTGAGCAAAAAGCTTTTACCCTGTTCAAAATCTAGTAAATTTCTTTTGCACCCCTCTTTGTGACTTCTCTTAAGTTCATCAAATCACCAGCTCTTTCCCGCCTTTCCATGGCAGACTGCCAGATTCATGCCTTTAGCTGTTCTTATCAGCTGTTGCAGCAGAATTTTTGCAAAAATCTTATAAACAGTGTGTTGCAATGTCAGTGGCCTCTGCCTCTAATGCCTTCCTTCTCTTCCTTTTAAAGAAATGCTCAGGCCCACCCAGCATGGCTCAGTGATTGAGCATCTACCTATGAACCAGGTGGTCATGGTTCAATTCCTAGTCAGGGCACATCCCCAGGTTACAGGCTCGATTCCCAGTGTGTGGCATGCAGGAGGCAGCAAATCAATGATTCTCTCTCATCATTGATGTTTCTATCTCTCTCTCTCCCATCTTTTCTGAAATCAATACACATATGTTTTTAAAAAAGAAATGCTCAGTCCCTTGTTTTCGGGGGTGGACAGGCTTTCTTCTCTGTGCACTCAGGCTTTTCTTGTGCATGTAGTAGAAGCTGACCCTGAACTTTTCACAGTCAAAGGCACTTCTCAGGCTCCCTAAATCTCTTGCTCTCCTAGTTTCCATTAGGATCCCTAAAGGGAGTGGTTTAATGTTGACATGGATCATGGGTCCTAGAGTCAAAGTCCTGTCTTTGAATCCGGTCCTGCCACTTTTTAGATGGGTCATCTTGGGCAAAATTCTCTAGCCTCCTCTGTAAAATGGGCTCACATTGCCTATACCTGCCTGGCAGAATTGAAAAGATGAAATTAGATGAGAATGTAATTAGAACAGCACCAGATACAAGTGGTTACTACAAAAACAGTTGATTTCCACTTTTATTATTCCAGTCAGTTTTCTTTCTTTGGTTGATATTTCTCTTTGTTGCCATATTAAATGTCTAGTCACATGTCACAAGCTCACCAGTGCCTTCTCTCTTTTGAAACAGTTTAAGTTAGCTGTTTTGTTTGTTTTTGTCTAAACTAAGAGTTTTGGTACATACTACTCTTTGGTTTCTTTAGGTTAGAGTAAATAGTCTCCCGGGTCATTCTGCTGACATATTTAGTTACTTCATGTTCTCATATAGTCTCACATATTCTAACTCCATATGTAATCTGATAAATCATTTCCAAAGAAGTTCATTTTTGTTAAGATAGTGGGAAAACTGGTATTATCACTTTGCAGAGATATGTTCTGGTAGTTCTATTGGCTCATTTCCCATTTTCCCCCCAAGCTCTTAGAAAATACATCCATATAAATAATTCTCTAATTCTGTATTATTCATATTAGCTTCATAGACTGTGATTATTTTCAATCCCATCCCCTTTAGTTGAAGGTTAGTCAAGATCCTCTTCCAATTCTAATGCTTCTTTTTATATTCAGGAAATTTGCCACTTAAAAAATATTTATTAGTAACACCCATCATAAACAAATGCTAGATACACAAAGGTATATAAAAGATTGTCTATCATTTAAGGAACTCATAATAAGTAAGTTGCTCCTTTCTTACTTCTTTAAAATATATTTAACTCCTTATATTTTTATGATCATTAAACTTGGCTTCTTACATAAATGAATATATAGTCGTACATTCTTGGAATAATTCTTACCATCAGGCATTTCACCTACATTAAGGTGGGAAAAAATTTAGATGGTTTCCAAGAGAAGTGGTTTGTGGTTTGGGTATAATTTGTTTAATACTTACACATGCTATTTTGTAAGTAGTTGTTTCAAGTTAAAACACTGTGGCTATAAATGAGAGTGGACTGCTTGCTTCATGCTTAGATGCCATAATTGGTATAGAGAGTGCCTATTCCAGAAGCATACAGCCAGCAGTGAGTCAATAGTTAAATGGATCAGAGAAGAGGAGGGGAAATGTCTCAAGAAATCTTCAAAGACACGAATAGCCTTCACCTGGAATGTTCCCCTCTTCTACAAGAGCGTTTGCAGTTAGAGTGCAGTGGGACCAGTCTTCACAGTGCGAGTGGATGGTTTCTCCATGACTGCCCCATGCTCAGCTATTTCCCTATTGGCCTTTGAGTTAGAGTATGGAAGGCTCCCCCACCCCACTCCCCCTTCTCATCAAAATACAAATGTTTAGTCATAGAGTTTTACTGCTGCAAGGGATCTTATTGATCATCATATCAAAAGCTGTTCCCAAGCCTTTTCAAGTGTGAGAACCCCTTCCGAACCTCAACATGTTTTAGATTCCTGTGCAGTAGCACTTAAACTTGTAGCATCTATAAAGTGATAGTATGCCACTATGAACGGAATAATCATTTTACATGAATTTAAACTTTATTAATCAGAACAGCGATTACATACATTTGAAAACAAATAGCTATACCTATTTGAGTTAGACATGTCATTTATTTAATTGATAGCTTACTAGGTGCACACACAGATTTGGAAACCCAGTGGATTCAGAGTCCCTGAGGGACCTGCCTATGGGAACCATTGAGCTAACCTAATTTCCTGTTTTAAAAGATGAAGATAATATGGCTTATGAGTATTAACTGATTTTCCAAAGATACAACTAGTTAGTGGTAGAGTCCAGTTCATTGACACTTTTGCCACTGTGCCACAGCTGTCTTGAACTTTTCTGAAATTATTACTCGTCCAAATCAGAAGAGAGATGTATCATATGAACTAGTTCAGAGGAAACTATGATTGTGTATCACATACAGGAGTACATGCTCCTATATTTAACACAGGAAAACAAAAACACCTTTCAGTTAATTATATTGTCTATATAATTTTTGCATAACTTGTCCCACTTGGCAATTAAATATTTCTTGAGAATTGTAAGGAAGTTAGAGACCCATGTTAGGTACTTTTTAAACCATAGAGCAAACTTGGAAAATATTTGGCCTAGAAAATATCCCTTTCCTCCCTCCCCCCCAAAAAAATGGAGAAAAATTTAAATACCTTAAAGATTATGGAGTTTTGGCAATGAACAAGCACAAAAGTAAGCAAAAATGGACATTCTCAATTTCTGCCAAGTCAGGAGAAGCACTCTGCCTGCTGAGTTGAGGGGGAAAAAAGAGAGAGAGAGAGAAAGAAAAATCACCAGCCAAATAATACATTGTAACATTGGCAGACATAGGAGGAGGAGTGTGTCAAAGTTATTAAAAAGCCATTCAGTGTTAGAATAATTTGATTCAGCTGGGGAAAGAGGAAAAGAACAATTAATATTTCTTGGATATTTTTTAATGTTTAGATACAAGAAAGAGGGTGTATCAAGAGTAGCCAGGTCTTCAGCCCAGGGTTTCTCTGAGTGATGGATATGAGGTGCAAGATGCTGAACTGTATGCTATTCAGATCCATGCTCTCCCTGGATGACCCATTTCTGCCACTACTGCATTCATTGCTTTAGACAATTTCAGGGATTTAATAATGTAGATGTAGGCCTCTCTTGACCTGAATGACCTAGGTAGTCTGGGCTGATTCTGATACCTCTGAAAATGTGGGTCATTTTGGGGTAGATCTTGCATGGTCCAATCATATCTTTTATATGGATATGATAGTAATGAGGGTTCATTCAGTTAGATTCAACAGTGTTTTAAGAAGGTCAAGGCTGCTTATTTAGATGTTATTATGCATATCTATTGTCCATAGATAGAGAATCTATCCTATGGGCAAAGTTTGCTATCTCATCCCAACTTGATTCAAAACTAAGAGTTTATAAGGCATCTTAGGGAGGATAGGGCCGAACTTGAGCACATCCATTCCCAATACAGGAAAATGTAATTCACCCGCCTTGTCTTTGGGGGACAGCACATTTGAGTCTGAGAGAAGCGAGAGTAGATATAATTGGTGTTGACAGAAAAGCTGTACAAACAAATCATGATTGATTAGGTAGCCCCCTACAGCTGAAGAGAATAAAACAGGCGTCCATGGAGTGTTGCTTTGCATCTGTGTTCTCCCACCCTCTCATGCCCAAGACTCTCAGGCACCATGGGGAGGTTTGCCGTGGAGCATTATCCTTTCTCTTCCCATTAACTCTCCTGTTAGAGCTGCAGTGCTGGCAGTGGTCCTGAGACGGGCTTTGGAAAGTGGGCTGGTTATCAGGAGCAATTTCACCACAGGCAGATTCGGTTGCCTTGGTGAAGTCCCCATGAATCTGAAGAGTGGCTCATCTGTTTCCTAGCTGGGGATCACTGGTGCTCACCCAAGCGTGGTCCCAGGAAACCAGAGGGTGGGGTGGACTGGTGCTGGCAGAACTGTGAACCCTTAAGAAGAAGCAAATAAGATAGATAATTTTATTCATTACAATTCCAGGAGAACATATTATTTGGGGGGGGGGGGAGGGAGCAGCCAGAAAGGGTTTTCAGTGTTAGGGCCTGGGTTAGAAATGGCAAGTTGAGAGGGAGGAGGATAAAGGGAAAGTGAGACAGAGAGTAAAGGGACTGAAGGTAAGTGGGACAAGAGATTCTTAGCAATTGCCTTGGGTGCAGAGAGCTGTTTAAAAAAGACTTTAAGGCCCAGCTGGCCTGGCTCAGTGGTTGAGCATTGACCTTTGAACCAGGAGGTCACCATCGGGACCGGGGAGGGACGCGGGAGGTTGGCCAGCTGGGGAGGGACCATGGAAGGGCTCCAGGTTTGATTCCTGGTCAGGGCACATGCCCAGATTGTGGGCTCAGTCCCCAGTCTGGGGCTTGCAGGAGGCAGCCAATCAATGATTCTCTTTCATCATCGATGTTTCTCTCTCTCCCTCTCCCTTCTCTGAAATCAATAATCTGTTCTATATAATAAAAGCCTAATATGTGTCAGTTGTCTGGTCAACCAATCAAAGCATAATTTGTTAATGATACGCTAACGCCACCCAACCGCTTGCTATGATGTGCACTGACCACCAGGGGGAAGATGCTCTGACTGGTAGGTTAGCTTGCTGCTGGGGTCTGGCCAATTGGGACTTAGCAAGATGGGACGGACACGCCCTGGAGCCCTCCCACGGTTCCTCCCTGGCTGGCCAACCTCCTGTGTCCCTCCCCGCCTCTGATCGTGCATTGGTGGGATCCTTTGGCCTGTCCTGTGCCCTCTCGCAATCTTGGATCCCTCAGGGAATCTCGGAGAGCTGGTTTCGGCCTGATCCTACAGGCCAGGCTGAGGGACCCCACTGGTGCATGAATTCATGCACCGGGCCTCTAGTATATATATAAAAGTCTAAGTGACCGTTATGACTGAACAACTGGAACAACCAGGCGACCGGCTGGTAGCTATGATGCGCACTGACCCAGACCTTGCTGTTGAGGCCCTGACAGACCCAAATCTGGTTCACCCACACCCCAGACCCAGACAGAAGGGAGGAGGGAGCCCAATTCCTCACAGAATTGGCTGTTGGTTAGCTTGCTGCTGGGGCCCTGACAGCCCTGAATCTAGCTCACCTGCACCCTGGACCCAGACAGAAGGGAGGAGGGAGCCCATTCCTAGTGGAATTGGCCATGGGTTAGCTTGCTCCAGGGCCAACTTCCCCCAGTTCCTCCTTCTGGCTGGCTGGCACCCCCATTGGCCCCGATCGCCGGCCTGGCCAAGGGACCCCACCTGTGCACAAATTCATGCACCAGGCCATATATATATATATATATATATATATATATATATATATATATATGTATATATGTATATATGTATATATGTATATATGTATATATGTATAACTTTATGCCTTTATGATTTGCTGTGTAAAACTTCTTGCCCTGCTACTTTAAGTAAGAAATTCACAGTAAAGATCTATATTCTGCTCTTTCCAGTGTGGGAGTCAGTAGCCATATGTGGCTGTTGAGCCCTTAAAGTGTGGCTGGTTCATGAGATGTGTGGTAAGTGTATCATACACACTGGATTGCAAAGACTTGGTATGCATAGGAGAATGTAAAATATCTCACCAATGACTGTTTAAATTGAATACTCGTTAGAACAATAATACTTTTAATATATTGGGTTAAAGTATATTAAAATTAATTTTACCTGTTCCTTTTTATTTAAAAAAAATGTGGTTACCAGAAAACTTAAAATTGTCCATGCAGCTCACATTAGTTTCTCTGGGACAGCACTGATCTGCACCATTCTTCAGAGCTTCTGGAGTTAGGTTTGTATCTCTTGTGGATTGACGTGGGGGTGCCACAGAGTTGTGCCAGCAGACACGCACACCCAGGTCTATTGATGGCCAACATGGAAGGGCGGGTCGGACTTGATATATCTCAGGCCCCCAAAGGAGCACTTGCCAGCAGCCTTTGGTAAGTATGCGTGTGCTGCAGCCATTCAGAAAGATTCAGAATCGGAGAAACACCTGGGAGACATGGTGCCTGGCTTAAACACATGGAAAGGAGACCAGGTCTTCCTGTACGAAACCTCAGAGGGCAAGGACAGGAAACAGTGAGGATCGGGAGACGGCAGCCTTCTCTTGGGCACAACCACCCGGGTGATTGTGCCTCAGTAAGAATGCCTGGGAGGGAGGGGAGAGAGGGAAAGAAGGCCAAAAGGAGGAGAATGGGAAAGAAGGAAACACAGAAGTAAATTGAGAAAAACAGCTTGGCAAGACTAGACATGGTGGTTTCTGATAGATCTTGTGAGTTTGAAACAGCCTGAGGAACAACCCCTCCATGGAAAGAAATCCTCTGTAAAAGCACCACAAGCTAAAGGGAAACTCGGCTTTCCTGGGTGTCCAGCAGCAGCAGTCTCGAGTTTACTGTTTTTGACGCTGCCCTACTCTTGGTTAAGACGGGATTGAGGAGAAAGGAGCATTCGCCTACGTGATGAGATGAAGTGGCTCAGGAGGTCCTCAAGGTCTGGACATTTCCTTTCGCCCTCTTCGTCGAAGGTCAGGGTGTGTGGTCTGAAGGCATCCCTGGCTACATCCCTGGTATGGTATTGTTATACAGAATTGTAGGTAACTTAACTATCCAGAGCATAATTGGGCCCTTGCACTAACCAGAATAGCATCCTTCATTTCACTTTAAGGCAAGAAAAGACACATTCTAAAGTTAATAGAAACACGTAAAACCCTTGAACAGAGTTCGGCCTCTGCTCTGGGTCTGAGCAAATTCAGTGCAGTTTCTTATCCTGGAACTCCTGTGTCTATGGAACTGGGCAGCGAAACGAATGTTCTAAAAAATGACCCGAGGCACCGCAAGGGTTGGAAGTGCTCACAAATCATCAAAGAGAGATTAAATTATGTCCCGTCCTTCCCAGAGCCAAAGAGTGAACTAATCATATCTTCTAGAAATAGTTGCTCCGGGAGCTAAAACTGAAAACAGGGCAGTGTTTAACCCCACATCCACGTAACCAAAAGGCCCCGCTCTTAAAGTTTTTCAGTTCAGTGCGGGTTCTGTGGCTTGTGTGTGTTAGATATCCTCTGAGGCGAAAGTTAACTCACACCAGCGGCATTGGTCTACCTGGGACTAACTAGAAATACAAATTCTCAGGTTCCACCCCAAGCCTACTGAAAGGAATTGCATTTGAGCAATATCTCCAGGGCATTCATGGGCACAGTGAAGTTTGAAGCACTGGCCTAGGGGAGTGACAATCTCTTGGAAAAGGAGGAACCCCTTTTCCCTGAACAAGACCTCTGCGCACTACAACAATTTCTTCAATACGTATTTTATGTTCTAGGCCAGGGGTGGGGAACGTGGGGCCTGCGGGTTATATAAGGCCCTCAGGCTGGATGTTCCCTACCCCTGCAAGAACTTTACATTAACATCTCATTTAATAGTCCCATGGAGGCAGAATAAAAATTAATCCCATTTTATAGATATGGACACTGAGATACAAAACCATTAAGCAATTTGCCCAAACCCACAAACACTACGTAGTTAAGCTAGGATCCACATCTAGGCTGCCATTTGTTGGCCTTATGTTACAGGACATTACTTAGCCTTTCATACTGAGGTGTTGAGGTCTTACTACCATGAGTTTTCTTTATCTTCTCTAGAAGGCCTGGAGTTTCCTGCTTGAAATTCCCACAGAATCTAGATGGTGAAATGACTTCCCAAAGTCACCCTAATAGCAGAGTCCTGGCTGAATACAGGCCTTCTGACATTTCACCTTCTGTGTTACAATAAAAAGAAAATACCAGAAAGAAAACTGAGGTTATAAAGTTGATCTGAAATGCCATCTTTCAGAAGTAATCTATGTGAAATCAAGAGTTTTACTCTTTTTTAAAAATGTATTTTTTTTTTATTGATTTCAGAGAAGAAGGGAGAGGGAGAGAGAGATAGAAACATCAACGATGAGAGAATCATTGATCTGCTGCCTCCTGCACACACCCTACTGGGGATCAAGCCCTGCAACCCAGGCATGTGCCTTTGATGGGAATTGAATCCTGGACCCTTCAGTATGCAGGCTGACACTCTATCCATTGAGCCAAATCAGCTACAGCATGAAGTTTACTATTATATGATTCAGGATAGCTCAACTAAAGGTGGAGAGAGGAGGGATACAGTGACATGCCTCCTTCCATCCATCAGTCTCACATTACACCCATTCTCTGTTCTATTCTTTTCCTTTCCACAGACGAGGCTCTCTCTGCTTGCAGGGAATAAAAATGGCCACTCCAGTCCTGATTTGATAATATCCTTCAGTTCACACGTCAACAATCATGTGACCATGGTTTGTATCTCTTCCAATTCTCTAGTCTGAGAAATACAGGCTATTAACTGGTTCCTCACATCAATCAGCCAAAATCAAGTTGTAATTAATACAGCCATAAAGTCCCCCTTTTTGGTAGTGATTATGGGTGGGGTAATTTCAAATAATGGATTGTGTACTAGGTAACCATGTCCAAATGTGTCTACTACAATTTTTAATATAAAAATGAGATCATCCCTCCTGTAACTATTTTTTCCCACTTAATATTTTGCCAATATACTTCCCTGTCTATAAACACTACTGTACCTCATCAGTGTAGTACCCATTGTATGCATCTGCCTGTTTGCTCAACCATTTATTATTGCTGGTTATTCTTTCCTCCGGGTATTAGACAATATGGTCAATGTTGTTATAAAGAGCCTTGTCATAAATCTGTGCCCAGTCTTAATCATTTTTTAGGATAGATTCTTAAAAAGCAAAATTGTTTGGTTAAGAAGTTTGAACATTTTTAAAGCTTTAGAAATACATACCTTCTGGAAAAGCTGTACCTGTTCATACTCCTACCAGCAAGGTAAAGTGCTTGTCTTCCCCCACCCTTCCCAGAACTGGGCGTTATTCTTTTTTATCTTTGTCAATTTGATAGGCAAAACACAAGCCTATTGTTCTTTTATTTTCTAGTCTTTTACTGAGGTAGAACAATTTTTCATGTTCATTGGTCTTTTGTATTTTCTTCTTGTGCAAAATACTTCTTTTTAAAAACTCAACTGTACTTTACGCATGAAAAATATTTCAGCAGTTGTCATTAGTTGTCTACTTGATCCTTACTTAAGTTGCAACTTGTGACTTAGTTTATTTGGTTACCCCCACATAAAGATAAACCCCATTACATTGTCTCCCTTAGGATATTTGAGTCTTTTGTTTGTTTTTTAAAATCTTTATTGTTGAAAGTATTACATATGTCTCCCCCCCACCCCCCGTTGACCCCTTCTAGCCTGTCCCCTTCCCCTTCCCCAGGCTTTCACCACGCTATTGTCTATGTCCATGGGTTACGTATATATGAATACAATTTCTTTGGTTAATCTCTTCCCACCCACTCATCCATCCCCACCTTCCCTCTGAGATTCGTCAATCTGTTCCATGCTTCTGTGTTATTTGAGTCTTAAAACAACACATAAGGATAAGCCTTTAGTTTGTAATACATCACTGCCCCATCAAATCTTTATAGGGATATTCTAGAAGTGGGGCATTGATCTTCCAAGTGATGTGATAAAATGCCTGGACACCCATGCAGGTTGGAATGGTGGGGCTGGGGTGAAGAGAGAATGGGAGAGGTGTCAAGTTTATCCACTCCCAAGACAGTTGAAGTTCTTAAAGGAAGAGAGTTTTTCTTACCACCCTGGTCTCAGGAAAAGGGAGAGAAATCTGTATGGGAAGTTGACTGCTTCTTTTTAATCCTTGCTTTACATCTAGCATTGAAAGGATGGACCCCTGACTCCTATTAAAGTTGAAGTGTGGTTAATTTTAAGTCTCCTTACAATTATTTCCTGAGATTTTTAAATGATTCCGGATAGAAGGCTCCCCAGATATCAGATCCAGGAGAGATTAGGCTCACAGAGAATCACAGACGAAAGCATTTTGAGGAATGCACGATGGTACAGCTTGGCTGCACAGTGCAGATGTCCTTCTGTGTAGGCGGTAGCCTCTGTGATTTGATTCAGTGGGGTTTCCCAAGCTCCTCTTATGATAAAGACCATCTGATGCATTTGCTAAAAATAGACATTCCCAGGCTCCACTTCATCCAAGACCCACTAATTTAGACTCTTCAGGAGAGGGTCTGATGATTCTACACCAGGCAAGTTTGGAAAATACCAATTTAAAAGGTCTGTGGGAAGGCCTCTTATAGGAGTCAGCTTTTAGGATGCCCATGTAGCCTATAAGATCCTCACCAACACAACTCCCCACCCCTAGGTAGGACCCTAGCATTGATGAGTGAACTATGTCACCCCTAAGTCCTTGGCCATGCTGGGAGCCAGGCTGTACCAGTCAGATGATCTCTCCACAAACTAAAACAAAAACAACAAAAAACCAAAAAAACAAAAACACTACACTTTACTAGACCCTTTAGGTTGAAGATCAATTGAAGTTAATAGGTCTTCTATTTTTAAAATGCAAATTCTTCTGGAAAGATTAAGGCTATCAAACATCTATAACAATATGAATTACTTCAACCAGATTGGTGCAAACTGAGGGAATAGGAGTGTTATTTGTAGGGAAAATTTGGTCAGTGGACTGAGTCACAGTAATGGTTTTAGATACCAATCAGGGAGTGAGAAGATTGGATGTTATTTCTATGTGGTATGTACACTTTTTCTCCTTGCGGTAGTGAGTGTGCAAGCATTTTCTATTTCAGCTGATCTGTCCACCATCTGTGACATAGCGTGGATGTCAACATGGCATTTAGGATCTGTCAGATTGTTTTTGTTGCTGTAAATAATACCTGATTAGGATTCTGGAATCAAAGTTTAAAAGCATGGATGGGTTATTTGAAGATAACTCCATGTACTCAGTTGATCAATACAGTGTTCATTCACCTAGTTAATACATTGCACATTATATGTGTAGGCCTTGTTCATCACACAAGGACAAGACAAATTCCTCCATAGAGATTTGGCAATGGTTCCCTAACTCTTAGGGCTGCATGCATGTCTCATCTGCGTATCTTGATCCTTCGTCCCTTTTTGTTCATGATTGAAGGGCTTATGGACTCTTCCAGGAAGTTGTCTCAGTGTTCTAGAAATTATCACAATTTCTAGACTTTCCTACAGAGTCAAAAAGTTGTTAAAAGCTTACCTTTTGGTTCCTGAAATTTCTCTTCTGCCTTTTGGACATTTAGTCCTTTTTGACTTTACCATCTCTTGTTTCCCTCACTCTTCTCCTCTTTATTATTTCACTAGTGGCCTGGTGCATGAAATTTGTGCAAGGGAGGGGGGTCCCTCCGCCCAGCCTGCACCCTCTCACAATTTGGGACTCCTCAGGAGATGTCTGACTGCTGGTTTAGGCCTGCAGGATTGGGCCTAAACCGGCAGTCAGACATCCCTCCTGCAATACAGGACTGCTGACTCCTAACCGCTCACCTACCTGTCTGCCTGATCACCCCTAACTGCTCACCTGCCTGCCCAATTGCCCCTAACTGCTTGCCTGCCTGCCTGATTGCCCCTAGCCACTCGCCTGCCTGCCTGATTGCCCCTAACCACCTCTATGTCAGCCCCTGCTGCGGTGACTTCGACCAGAAGGACATCCGGAAGGTCGTTCGGCTGTCTGGTCTAATTAGCATATTACGCTTTTATTCTTATTTATGTGGAGCATGTGAGAGGGGAGATTTTATTATCTCTCAGGAAGGCTTGCTGTTGAACAGGGAAATACCTGACTTCCCAGGAAAAGGTTCTTCACATTGCTCTTCTTTAAAGAAAGCCTAAAAAACTTAGAAGGAGTTGAAACCACTTAACTTTGAAGATGTTGGCAAACCTTTTAGGATCTGATACATCCCTGCCTTTAACCTTTTATTGCCATGTCAATGATTCATTTCATCATTTTAAGGGCTTCCCTTCCTGTGCCAGGGAGATAATTTTGAATTTTACTCTAAAATCCCCAGAAAAAAGGTATGAGCTTAGTCTAGGTTGTTTGATACAATTACCATTTTGTTGGATGATCTGTATGATAAATTTAGAAAAGGAATGTCTGATCCTTGGCTGAGTTTACAGGGAAAACACACTGCAAAGAGGACATGGCTAATGTCTTGGAGCCAAAAGGACCCCGAGGCTGCGTTTGGCCTGAGAATGGCTGGCTGTGGGCCCCTGACATTGAGCGGTTCTGCTGTGGCTTGGTTTCATTTCACGTGAAAATGAAACTTAGAAAGTCTGCGCTTTATGATACCTTCTTGATGTGGGGTGAACATATGCAGAGATTTGCATGTATAATAAATTCCTTTTTAGTAACCCTATGTAGATTTTCAGGATATTTTGCAGATGTGAACTCCCAATTCTCACTACATCTGTGCATTATTTTTCTAATAGATGGCTGGGCAAACACAAAGAGAGGCAATGACTTGTCTGAGATCACCAAGTTAGTGCAGTAGGCAGAGCTGACAGACTGATTAACCCTGCCCCATCCCTTGCCCAGACAGTCTACCCCCACACTTTATCTTCCATTCATAGTTCCCAAGGATAGCAGAAATTCAAATGCAGATGAAGGAAAAAGAAATCGTTTCAATCCAGTGTTCTCTGAACATTTAATTCCAAACCTGATGCTGTTGGATTAGCAGCACCCTCGTGATTTAATAGTCATGATTAAATCAAGTCTAAAGACAAAAAAGGATATGTACAGCATAGTAACACTAATGCATATTTGGGGAGAAAACTACCGACTCAAGTGCAATATACATTTATTTCAGCCACATGAACTATAGTGGCTGCTATTTGTTTCTTTCTGTTCACTCAGGGATTAAATTGAGTTTAAGCAGCCTGGAACAGTTTGATGACTCATTTTTCAGCCATGGAAGGTGCCAGGTGTCCTGCCTTCAAAATCTGACAGCCTATCTGTGAATTCACCACTGAGATCCTTTAGCTCTTTTCAGGCCAGTCTACAGACTGATTTATGCTAGATTTGGCAGTGACTTGAGAATCGGAATGGTGCAGAGCTAAGAACATGAGCTTTGGAGTCAAATGGTCTTAGGTCCCAGATCTGCCACTTCATCATGGTGTGATTGGGAACTCCCTGAGCAGTCTCTTTCAGGAGATGAGTAAACAGCATATGACTGGTGGATAATAATAATGATAATTATTAAAGCAGCTATCATTAAGTGAGTGCCTACTACACACCAAGCACTGTGCCAAGCGATCTCACTTAATCTTTGCAACAGTAGGAGGGAGGTACTACTAATTGATGTATACCTAATCAACCATCAGTTGCTTTCTTCCTTGACTGAGCAAAGATTTACTGAGTGCTGGTTACATGCAGACATTGTACTAGGTGCTGGAGATTCACCATCAGATAGGCCGTAATCCTAGGGGGCTGAGAGAAAAGACAAAGGAAATACAAGGACAATGGCTATCCAGAGCATGATGGCAGCTAATGGAGAGGAGGCTATAAATCAGACTGGAGTCAGGAAATGCTGAATCCCTGTGTAGCCAGGCTCTGAGTTCAAGTCCAGTGCCCTCTACTAACACCTGCTTCCTGGAAGGGTATCTTCCTAAGACAAGGCTCTGTGAAGCTTCTTCCCAAGAAAAGGATTACTTTAAGAAAAAAACAAACATGTTGATGGTGAAAGTTTTCAAATTCATTAAAAAACTGAAAATAGAACAATAGACCCCTTTGCCAATCCCCCAGAGCTGACAGTTATCCACATTTTGCCACATGAGCTATGTGAAAAGGATGCTGTCATTGGGGGGACACATACACTGGATCCTCTCCTCTTCTCTTTGTCAGAGAGACACTCCCCGATTCTGACAGGGGTGTGAGTGTAGATCCTGTGATCCAACCTCCATCGCTGCTAGAGTAAAACAGCCCATACATATGCTGGAGGAGCATCTCCTTTGGAACCAACAGAAAGCATTCTTAGTGCTGTAATCAGATTTGCATTGTACATATATGGTGCCCTGTTTTTTTACATCGTTTGTAATGCCTGGTTTGGTGAACAATGCCTTAAATCCGTGCTCGGCAAACTGCGGCTCTCGAGCCACATGCGGCTCTTTGGCCCCTTGAGTGTGGCTCTTCCACAAAATACCACGGCCTGGACGAGTCTATTTTGAAGAAGTGGCATTAGAAGTTTAAGTTTAAAAAATTTGGCTCTCAAAAGAAATTTCTATTGTTGTACTGTTGATATTTGGCTCTGCTGACTAATGAGTTTGCCGACCACTGCCTTAAATCATCATGTGGTCAGTGTAGTATGGACATCTTTAACAAATGGATTAGACACAATGGGCATTTAGTTAAGATGCGGGCCCTCATCAGGTAAATGTTGTCACCCACATGGATTGCTTGACAACCATCTGGTGAATACTAGATCTGATTGTGAAAATAGATATAGACTTTGTCTTTTTTTCCTCTCCCTTTTCTCCTTCAGTCTCCATCCCAGGAGAGGAGTCTGTGTCAGACAGCGTGCCCTGAGTGGCGATTCTGAAGGCAGGGGGAAAAAAATAGTGCTTAGGCTACTAAACTGTGGAATTTATTTGTGATTTTTTTTTTTTTTTTTGGATTACAAAAGAATTGATTGAGCTTATGAAACAAGAGTGAGTCATTTCTGGAAGGGAAATCCTTTTTAGCATTCAGTAAAGAGCCCTACTGAAGTTTACTAAGGTTAGATAGAATAGGGCTGCTTTTGTTAAAAAATAGTGACAGGAGGAAGTGTTTTGGATTGTCAGACAGGAGTCTTAAGTTCAAGTCCCAGGCTATACTTTTGATGAGCTAGGCATTTGGCAAGGCACTTTACTTATACCTCTGAATCTCGCTTTCCTTACTTATAAAATATGCAAGATCTTTGAGTCTCTGATATTTTGTGATTTTTTAAGAGGCTTTAATGCAATGCAGTGGTTAAAAGCAGAGTCTTTTAAAATCAGATAAAGCTGGTTTGAGGCCTGTGTCAGCTGCTTGTTAGCTGTGTGATCTTGCAAAACTCAGGCTTTCTGTTCTCCATTTTTATCATCTGTAAAACTAGTACAACAGTAATAGCTGCAGCCCAAACTTCTCATAAGGTTAGCATAATGACTGGCACATTTATACTCTCAATAAATGGGACATATTATAAGTATGTCTTCTTGTTACCCTTAATACCATATTCTACCTAACCAAATAGAGATACAGGCAGAAAAACAAAGCTTTTGACAAAATTTTATAGAAAAAAAATGAAGCAAAATACTTGTCCTCGGGTAACACTATTTTCAAAAGTACTTTGCTCTGATGTCATGCTAACATACATGAGGAAACGATGCATTAATAGCCCAGTGCCAAGTCTATGGCTTATTTCTAATTTCATTCAGCATTCACTGAATGTCTTCTGGGTTCTTGACATTCTATTGGCCTCAAAGATAACAAGGCAAATATGACATCTTTCTTGCTATTACAGGGCTTATAGTAGAGAGGGCAGAAGTGGACTTAAACAATATTGTCATATTACCTTGTTCACCAGGTCTTTCTTTCCTTGTGCTTTGTGGAAATCTACTCAAATATGAGACTCAGAAGCTGGTGACAGTTTTTAAGGTTGCCCCAAAGTCAGATTTCTCTGTGATCGCCTTTGGTTCAGATGTGTCACTGCTTATATTCTCAGTCCACACAACTTCAGATCTCCCGTGTTGAAGTTTAAAATCGGTAGAATTCTTCTCTTTCAAAAAGAGAGTTAATTTGGGAAAGTATTTGGAATAAACTGGGGGCATGTGCAGATGTTTGTACAGTTTTTTGAAACGAGCATGCAAACAAACAAAAGGAGAGGGAGCCATTGGGTTCCACTTTAAAAAATACAATGTGGTTAAGTAATACTGAGCACTCACTGTGTGTAAAAATTCACTAATCCCCACAACAGCCATAGTAAGTGGATTCTAGGATCATTTTGCTGGTGAGAAAGACCAAGGGACAGATAGGTTGAGTAATTTGCCAGTCAGACAGCCAGTACATGGCTAAATTGGAATTTAATCTCTTGCAATCTGACCAGAATCAGGCTCATATCCAGTAGTTTCTGAATATGGCATGAGATACTTGTAGGCTCTTGCCAGGTAGCTCAGTTTATTAGAACATCATCCTGTTACACCAAAGTTTCAGGTTCAATCCCCGGTCAGGGCACATACAAGAAGCAACCAATGAATGAATAAATAAGTGGAATAACAAATTATTGCTTCTCTCTTCTCTCTTTTTCATTCTCCCTCCCCCCCCTCATCAATTAAAAAAGATACTTGTAATAATTTTCTATTGTTTTATTAAATATTGAACTCAAGAAAATTAAATCATAGCAGACTTGTAAATATAATTCAAACTTTTATTAAATGTCAGAATATTGGATCTTTGGATGCATTTCACTTCTGGGCAATTATCCAGGTTTGAAGCATATATTTTCGTATTTGCTGCTATGATTATTGCATTGAGTTATAGTGACAAATTAGATTACACAGTGAGAAGAATCTCATTACTGACACACACTCTGAGGAGGACACCTTTTGATCTTGGTATGTGAGTTCAGATGTCGCCTTATAACCAGCAGGCCTTCTCCAAGCCTGAGTATTTCTTTTGAACTACGTGCTCTGTTGCGAGAGCTGTCATTTCACTTGGAACTGGTGAGTTCTGAAAGGGAAATTTATCCTTTTTTCCTTCACCAAGGTGCATGCCCACTGTAAATAAATGCTCTTGGTTTGTGAGTAAACCTGTAGATACTATCTGAACAATTTTCTGTTTAGTTTGGAAAACCTAAAATTGCTAACTATTCCACCATTTTTTCTTCTGGTCCTGGATTTAGTTTCGGTCAGAGGTCAGAGCTATTGGAGTCGACCAATTGGGGCGCCTACCAGGTGGGAACGTCGTAGTGAGGCCTTGACAAAGGTTGCCTAGGGTTGCGGGGAGTCGGGAAATAAAAGCTCTTTTTCTGTTGGCCTTACTATATAACAAAGAGTAATCTTTAAGTCTTTGTCTCCTCCAGGACATCCATATCACTTACTTCTTGTACCTATCTTTCTTCTTCTGATGTTGTCCTCCCTGACTCCTTAAAGCTGGATTTTAAATGGTCCCAATTCCAACCTCATGTTCACGTCACTTCCAAAATCAATTCTGGCAGGAAGTGTATCAGCCTCGCTTTGAAATTAGCTCACATCTCCAGTCTGGGTGTCCAGGGACAGGCCACAAAGGCTGAGCTCTGGTGTCCGCTCTGAGTTCTTCCTCATCGCCCAGTACCAAGTAGCAACCTCCTGCTGACATCACCCCTGAGCCTGCCCTTGGAATTTCTTGCTACTGTGTCCCTCCCTTTGGGCTGAAGTTCCACGTGGCCACAAACTCTGACCTGTGCCAGACTTCATTATGGCCTTGGATGCTTATGCCTCAAGACTGACTCTCATTGCCGGGAGCCAAGGGCCAGGTGTACCAGTAAGCTGGGAAGGTTGGGCTGAATGCTCTTTTGCCTATGGGGGTAGTTACAGGAGTGAGTTCTGAAGACAGGCTCGAGGGACCGCGATGCTCACAATGCTAGAAAAGTAGTTTAAGCATCACCAAATGAGGGAGAAGAAATGCCATCAGCCTAGAGGTGAAGGAGTGGGTTGCTGTACAAAAGAACAGGTGCCCAGAGGTGCCCAGATTGAAACTGGGGCCAAAATGAATAGCTGGAGAGCACAGAAGACAGAGATCTGGCGGGAGGAGGGGTGATGTGGGGTGGGGTGGAGATGAGTGGGAAGAGTGAATCTTGCAGGCCTTTTGACCCTTTGCATGTGGGCAAGTGTGCACCTGTCAGACTGGACTCAGAATCATCACGTTTGCAGGTGGCCCTGCTTGTACTCTGGCTCACGATGCCCATTCCTGCCTGCCCTTGGCTGCCAAGGTCTCAGCGAGCCTCTTGCCTGCCAGAGTCTGGGCTCTGTCCCATTTTCAGTTTAATAGAATTGATGTTACCCAGTGCTCCCAGGACACATGGCATTGCTGTGTTTGGCTCTGGCCCTGATTTCAACAGAAGGGAAAAAGAAAAAAGGACTGCCAACATGGCCATTTCCTTCAGCCGTAAGTCCCACTGAGCCTCCTGCTGCTTATGAGTGACAAGCCTGAAAAGATTCTGAGTAGGATTTTTGAATTAAAATGTTTTATTTTATGTTGTCTATCAGAGAGCATAGGTAGCAGAGGGATGAGATAATTTTCAATTGAATTCAGCAAGTGTTTATTAAATGTCTAGTATTTATCAGTATTACTTACATCTATAACCCTATTATAGAAGTCACAGAGGCAAAAATAATATAAAATGTGGTTCCAAACTTCAAGGGTATACCCAAAAGTCGTTATAACTTACAATCGTCTAATGCATAGGAAATGTAACTCATATTTCAATATGGTTCAAAGATGTTCATATACCATGACTCCAGTTATGCCAACTGAAAAGAAATCACACAGAGAACCATATATATATTTGGGGGAGGGGGGGTAGGGATTTTTTTCTTTCTTTATTGATTAAGGTATTGCATATATCTCCTTATCCCTCCATTGCCACTCCCCCTGGCTCATGCCCTCACCCCCCTGGTGTCTGTGTGAGAACCTTTGTTTTAGTCTTACTTTCCAGCATCAGTCTTTACAGGAACTCTAACTTTAAGCTCTAACGTTCAATGAGTCCTTACACACACACACACACACACACACACACACACACACACACACACTTCTAACAAGTTGTATCGGCCATAAAGCTAGCCAGTGAATAGCTACTGACTAGCTGGATGATCAGGCCATACATTGCTTGGCAAATTGGATCAAGTCACAGAAAAGTAGTCTCAGATAAAGCGAATGATTTAACATAATTTACTTTCTCATAGTGAGAGGCTTTATTTAATTTTCACACCCCTGTGTCTGATGTCTTTTCATGAAATATTGTAGTCTACTTTTCAAAACTTCCCTGCTGGTGAAAGACATGCCTTTATTTTTTAATACATTCTTAATTTCTGATCTATTGGAATAAACCAGGCCTGTGGGAAAGAAATGCATCGCATGAATACACTTTGTGAAGGTAAACACACAGAGACATTCTGCTTTCTGTTAATTAATGACAGCTATGCCAAGCTTTTATAGGAAACCAATTTTACTGTGAACACGAGGGAGATCTCTGAACATAAGGAACATTTCAATTTAGAAAAACTATAGCAGAGCCAAAAGTCCAAATGTAACAGGTGAATTACAGTTGGTCTGGAAAACTGGATGCATCGGAATTGGTCCATGAATGTTCAGTAAATACAAATGGACTCCTGAAAATATTTTCTTGAAGCTGAAGACTACTCCAAAAGTTGGGAATTATTCCAGCGTTTTCCCAGGCATTAGAGTTCAGATAAATAAGCTTGGACTGTGGGAGCTGAGAGGCTGGAGTAGGAGCAGCCCGTGGGGTAGAAGTGTGTCGTGGGCTGATGGGTGGTCGATATTCTCTGTCTCCAAATAGACTGAGTCTGACATTTTTGCAGAATGGGAGCTTTGTCTTCCTCTTATTTTTATTCATTAGAGAGTTATTTATGAATGCACACTAACTGTGACATGACCTCTATGGTATATTTAAAGCAACCTAGGCTAGTGCTGTCAAAAGTTTCATTGTACACACAGATGCCACAAGTCAGCAGGAATGTGGAGTTGGACAGGGTGAGAGGCAAATGATGTGAGGGCTGAGTCATTCTGCAGAGCCTGCTAGATAACCCCTCTTATGCAACGGGTTCTATTCTAGTGCCATTACCGACTCTGCACCATCTAGACTGCATCTGCCGTGGGCTTGTACATAATTGTCTGCCTGCAGGCGCAGTGGGTGGGAAAAGACTGTTAAAAGTCAGGCAGGACAGTTTCTTAAAATGAAAACAAATGTCTAGGTTCTCGGAGCCCTCCCAAAGGTATCTACCCTCTGATTTCCAGGAATCAATTCTACAGAAATGCTCAAACACGTGTCCACTAATACATAACAATGAAGTTAATTATCGCACCACATATGAGAATGATAAATTGGAAACAACCTAAATGGGAGGGGGCCATAATGACGATTCATTCATGCAATGGAATATTATATAAATGGAAAAACAGCCAGACAGTTCTCTATAGATAAAGTTGTCCATCATAGATTGCTGAGGCAGAAACATTAAATTATGTATATAAAATATGATCCCATTCCTCTGTGTTAAAAACTGTGTATGTAGCCCAGCTGGCTTTGCTTAGTGGTTGAGCATTGATGTATAAACCAGGAGGTGATGGTTCAATTCCTGGTCAGGGCACATGCCTGGGTTATGGGCTCGGTCCCCAGGGTGGTGTGTGCAGGAGGCAGCCAATCGGTGATTCTCTCTCATCATTGATGTTTCTATCTCTCCCTCCCTTGCCCTTCCTCTCTGAAATCAATAAAATGTATTTTTTTTAAACTGTGTATGTAACAGTGCTACCTTTGGGGTTAGGAGTTGGGGAAATAGAGGGAAGGATCTGGCTTTCCATGTTTCTGTTACTGGAAAGTTTGCAATTAACATGTATTACTTCTGTAACTAAATATATATTTGCAAAAGGAGGTAAGATAATTTAAACGCTTTCCAGTCAAGATTCCCACAGTAATTCTGGGATTACACAGTAGCCAAAAGGAATAAGTCCATAATTACAAGCAGAGGTTCTCTAGCAAGTCTAGGCTATTGGATGAAACTTTTTTTTTCCAAGTGTATTTCTAGGATATGTGTTCTGTCTTCTGAAAGAAAGTAGGACTATAAGTCAGAATTGTTTACTGGGGACTCCTTTATTCTAGTGGCTTAATGATGCTATTAATAATATACATTATTCATTTTCTATTTTGTAGTTTACAAAGCACTTTTTGCTTGAATCTTGAATAATACAACAAAGCTGTGAAGGGGTACTATTATCCTCCTTTTCAGGAAAAGTAAATGAGGTTTAGGGAAATTAGTCGACGTGCTCTAAATCACACAACTAGCTGGGGCAGAACTGCAGTAGCAGGCAGATAGGAATTCCATCCCCAGTTAGCCATTAATTCTAGATAAATTACTGTTTTTCTAGGTCTCAGGATTCTCAACTATAAAACTGGGATGGGAAAGTTTTCTAAGGATAAAAGTATGCAATTATTTAAATGAAACCTTTTAGGTACTTCCTATTCCCCCTCCAACACCCCTCCCCCCCCCCCCCCCCCCCGCCTGAACTTTGGACCAATTCCATGGATGTATTTAAAATACTTATGTTGTCACTAAAAAAACAAAACTTATGTTGTAAAGACAGGGCAGACATTCTCTCTTTTAGCACATTTAGGTGTAAGGTAAAAGTCTGTATATTTGTGGAGTGGTTTAAAGGACAGATTATTGCAGATTGGCTGAAAGGAACCAAAGGTGATATGGTCACATCGTTCCTGCTGTGGCACAGACAGGAAACTGGGAAGCTCCCGGACATTGTCCATCTGTACTAACCCAGGTGGTCATGGCCCACCAGAGGTGAACTGTGCTTCTTCTTTCCTGGCCTTGGTAGTTTCAGCTTGCTTATATAAAGATTCCATTTTCATTAGAGAGATGGCTTTACGCAGATCTTGTTGGTACGTGGTAGCTCTAAAACGTTTGCCAAATAGCTGCATTTGCAGTGTGAATATTTGGCAATGGGTAAATTGAGTTAAAAAAAAAAAAGGCTTTTCTTATGACATCACGTAGGCATTCTTAGTACCATCTCCCAAACAACTAAATCCTAATCTTTAATCAACACAATTTTCTTGAACCCACACTCACAGAGCTGTGTTTCAAGATGTTTAAGAGGTTTTGTTTTTATTCAGGTATGCTAAGGCCCATAGATCAAGACATGACTGTCATGGAAAAGAGTTTGTTACTCACAGTTCCCAAGGGGAGGGCCTCTGCCATGCCTTGGGGTGGATGTGGAGCACAGGGCAGCACCAGGATCAGCCAGAAGGTAGAGGGAGCGAAGGGAAAACTTGGGCAAGAGTCCTTGTTGTGGTTTCCAGGAAAGAAAGAGGTGAGGCAGGGATACAAGGTTAGGATTGGCTAGTTTGAATAATACCAGTGGGTTCTAGGGAATAGGAACTGTCTATTGGGCGATACGTAGCTCTTAAAGCACGGCAATAGTGGCTCAGGATGTGAAAGCTCAGTAAAGGACCGGGTTGGACTGGGATCTGGATTGGTTGGTTTGCATATGAAAGGTGTGCTCCTTGGGGAGTTCTGTACCATCTCTAGGAATTGATTAACCTTGGGAAGGGCAGTCAGCCAGCCCCTCCAGAGTCAAAGGTCCTAGATGTCAAAGCATCAGCATAAAAAGACATGCTTAATACTGGCGGATATAAATGCAGTTAGGCTGAAAAGAAAGTAAAGAATTGGCAAGCAGGAAAGTTAATAAAAACTGGATTGTTCTGACCGGTTTGGCTCAGTGGATAGAGCATCGGCCTGCAGATTCAAGGGTCCCAGGTTCGATTCCGGTCAAGGGCATGTACCTGGGTTGTGAACACATCCCCGCAGCTGATCGATGTTTCTCTCTCATGGATGTTTCTAACTCTCTATCCCTCTCCCTTCCTCTATGTAAAAAATCAATAAAATATATATTTTTTAAAAATTGGATATATAACCTATTAGTCTGTATAATATTATGTGAACTAACATATTACACTTTCACTGCAGATCACTGGTTTGGCATTAATAAGTATGGGAACATTTATATGTCATTTTTCCCTCCAAAATCACTAGATTACTTTATCATTTGAAACAGTCTTTGTGTGTGTTTTTTTTTTTTTTTTTTTGGTTTTCCTGAAATTAAGCTATACAATTACCAGGTGGCAGTGCGTTCTTAATGGTGGGATTTTCTAGCTCCTCCCATCATACCTTCATATATATAAACATATATAACTCACTTGTCAAGTTGAGAAGCAGTATATATTTACAAATGTGTATAACTGAGTGCAAGTTGATGTAAACACACAAGTTTCATTGCCTACCTTTCTTTAAGGGACAGAAAGGTGCCATGGAATTTCAACAAAAATGCATCTTACAGTTGAAAAAGATATATCACATTACTGCCCCTCCAACCCTACCCCATGCCTGCCCCTTCCCTTGTTTAGTTAGAGAGAAAAGGTCCCTGAAAAATGTACAGAGAAGCACACATCTTTCTTTCTTTTTTCAGGAATGATTTATGTTAAGATATCCTTGAGATCAATAGATTCGTTTGCTATACCTTATGGTACCCTTAAGCAAGTTCCATCAAAAATTAGACAATTGAACATTGGTTTTGTTTTTACAATGAATGATGATTGATTGCCATTGACTCTGTTCTCTTCTCTGTACAAGCGCCTGGGTGGGGACATCCTCCTGAACACCAGTGAGGCAGGGCAAGCTACAGGCTGCCACCAATGCTTTCTTCTTGGGCTGGACTCTACAAAGCACTAGGGCATTGATCTGCTTCTTGGCCTGTGTGCCAAGGATTTCCTTCCATGCAGGGTGGGCAAGACAAGGCTTATATACAAAAACATTTTTTAATACCTATACCCATTTGCTTGTTCAGCTTGAGAAGCAATAGGTCTCTCTGCTGGAAGGTTCCGAATTAACCCTTTATTTATTTCTAATATATTTTTATTGATTTCAGAGAGGAAGGGAGAGGGAGAGAAAGATAGAAACATCAATGATGAGAGAGAATCATTGATCAGCTGCTTCCTGCATGCCATCCCCCACCATGACTTTCTGGTTCATAGGTCAATGCTCAACCATCTGAGCCACACATGCTGGCCCAAGTTAACCTTTAGACATAACTGATTTCTTTCTCTAATGACCTCATGCAATTCCTTGAAAACCCTACTCAGATCTCCTCTCAGAATGGTGTTAGATACATGTAGCTCAACTTCTAAAAACTAATGTTTTTAGTTTCTTATCATAACATCATTAACAAGGGGAGTAAGACCCAATGCTGGGGCAACAGAGACTGGGGTAGGAGTAACTCAGCTATGTCTATGCTTAAACCTCAGTGGTGTTCTTAACACCTTTCACTTTTATGATGCTAAGAATATAAACATTATTCAGTTTCTCCTTTTTGTGTGTGTTTGTTTTGGCTGTTTGTGCATAAAGCATTCATGACCTCTCCACATCCCCCTAAATTTATTAACTTAGCTCCTTTTATTTCTACTGGTTAACCTGGATGTCTTTTCTTCCCCCCGTACAATAAATTCCTCCTCTGCTCAATACACTCACTCAGTATGTACCTGCCTTACAAGTTACTCTCAGAGAACTTGGTGGTGTTGTTTTTTTTTTTTTCTTCGTCCAAGTCCATCTTCAGAGTCCAAAGGTGATCTCTAGGGCCTTGATAATTTGGGTTCAGGTAATTAGGGCAATAGCTACATATGCTTCATTCTGTTAACTGCCAGGTGGAAATTCATTCTGATTGAATTCAAAGCGAAGATGAGAGAGAAAAACACAATCTCCTCAGCTCATTGTTACAGGAAACAGCTCATGGTTCTGCATACATCTGAAGAATGCACCGAAGGCACCTTTCCCGTGACTGTAACAGACACAATCATTTGTACTCAGGCTTCTCTGTGGCTTCCTGGAGCATCCACCACAATCATTTCTATTCCTGGATGGCAGATAGAGTAGCACCTTGGGCAAGGGAAGAGTGCCCGGCTGAACTAAATGCCTGAAGAAAGAGAAAGCCTCGAGTTCAGGAGGATTGGCTCAGACATTCACTCTCCAGCTGTTAGGAATTTTAATTGTCATATCTTTTGGAACTCAGTAGACCCTTGGAGCATGATTAAAGAGGGAGGAGGGGAAGTAGTGGTGAGCTGTCTGGGAAAGGAAGCAGTTTAACCACTGTATTTGTTTCCAATTGCTGCTATAACAAATTACCACCACCTTAGGGACTTACAAGACAATTCATTATCTTATAGTTCTGTAGGTCAGAAGTTCAAAATTAGTCTCACTGGGCTAAAGCCAAGACATTGGCAGGGTTGAATTACTTTCTAAAAGCTCTAGGGGAGAATCTGTTTCCTTGCCTTTTCCAGTTTCTAGAGGCTCCTGTATTCCTCAGCTTACTTCCTCTATTTTCAAAGTCAGCAACAGTGCATCTCTACCCGTTTTCCCATTGTACACCTCTCTCTGACTATAGCCAGGGAGGTTCTCTATTTGATTTCCTTATATGTGAAATCTAATGAACAAAATAAACGGATAAACAAAATGGAACCAAAGGTGTGGAACAGACTGACAGAGGTGGGGAGGTGGGGATGGGAGGGACTGAATTAAAGAAGGTGAAGAAATTAGCCAAAGAACATATATGCATAGCCCATGGACACAGACAACAGTGTGGTGATGGCCAGAGGGGGAGATGAGTTCTGGGTGGAGGTAGGTAAAGGGCGGAGGATGGATGGACATCTGTAATAGTGTCAACAATAAAATAATAATAAACAAACAAACAAATAAATAAATGCTTGGGATTAGATTGGACCTACCTGGATAATCCAGTGTAATCTCCTCATTTCAAAATTGTTAATCACATTTGCATAGTTCCTTTTGCCATTCTATATAATAAAATGCTAATATGCAAATTGACCAAACAGCAGAATGACCAGTCGCTATGATGTGCACTGACCATCAGGGAGCAGATGCTCAATGCAGGAGCTGCCCCCTGGTGGTCAGTGCACTCCCACAGGGGGAGCACCACTCAGCCAGAAGCCAGGCTCAAGGCTGGCAAGCACAGTGGCAGTGTCGGGAGCCTCTCCCACATCCATGGCAGCACTAAGGACTGGGAGAGGGCTGAGCCTCTTCCCCCACCCCCACCCCCCCATCGCCAGTGTACAAATGTCATGCACAGGACCTCTAGTATAAGATAACATTTTCACCAGTTGAGAGATGAGGGGAATTATTCTATCCTACCACAAGCATAAAGTTGATGTCCTCACTGAGATAGAAAATAGAAGCTTCTACATTTAGAACTATCTTTTTTGTTTTCCTTATATCTAATGAGATATTCATAGATTTTCTTTTTAATTGTCTATTTGACATCAAATCAGTCTGTGACAAATGAAATTTTATTAAAGGCAAATAATAACATCATTTTTCTTTATTCAAATTATTACTTTAATTTCAGTTTTAGGGGTAACTTTGGTCTTTTCTTCTCCATGTCTCTTCTTCAAACATATATGACCTTCCTCTTAAATTTTTTTTTTTTTTTATCTTCCTGACCTTTCTAGGTATAGAATGAGTCCTCTCCTTTCTTTGACTGACAAAGTTCTCAAGAAATTAATCAACATGTATTACCTTTTATCCCCCTCACCTTCTATTCATCCCTCAGACATTGGAAGTTTGATGTGTCCTAATCTCTCTATTGGCACTGACCTGCTGAAGGTCCCAGGGGTCATGTCACTGAGGCACCGTCTCTCCCTTCTGCTGCCAGTTGGATGTTCCTGCAATTCTCAGTACACTGACCAGGCCCATCCTGAAATTCCCCATTGCTGCCTTGTGTGGCTCTCCTGATTCACTCACAACATGCTGCCAGACCCTGGTTCCCCATCCTCCTGCTAGCCCTTGCCTCCACTCATGGCCTCTGCTCTTCTTTTCTACACTAACTTTCACAGACTTCTCTACATAGTTGCCTCTATGTGGATACCTACCAAATCTACTTTCCTAACTATCTGGTGTTAGCTTAAATTTCCAAATCTGTCCTCTCTTCTGATTTATTGACATACTTGCTTATATGAAGTTACTTATTTATTTGTCAACAAATCTGCCACCATCTTAGTCATCTTACCTGAATCTCTAGCATTTGTGTCTGACTCTTTTCCCCCTTTAGTTGACCTATTCACTATTTTCATTCAAACTGTTTCTGGCAGCTTTTCCTTTCCTTCCAATGCTGCCATCATGACTCTCATCATCCAGGCCTGAGTGATCTGAAGTTCTCCTCACCAATTACCTCATCACCACTGCTAGATTAATTCCCAATTGCCTAAGACCCAATATTGTTTAAACTCTCTGCAGTCTGAATCAAATCAATATTTCCAAATTTATCCTAAACTTTTCAATTTCTCCAAACTCTCTGTGCTCACTGTCTTGTGAACATGCCTTGTTCATTACTATCTCTGGGTTCACATGGTTTTGCATTCCTGAAATACTTCATTTCTCTCTACCAATTTGCTCTCATAAGTCTTTCAAAGCTCAAGTTCCAATTTCCCCAATCAATGCTTTTTGGCCATCTCTATTTATAAGATTTCTCCTTCCTTTGAACACATTAACATTTGCTGCACACGTTATAAACTAGCAGAGAATTTCTGGAAGGTCCAGTCATCCACCCACCCAACTTCCTGCAACTGTCACAATTCCTCAGTTCTTTCCACTGTTACTACTGAGAAACTCTGCCTAAGACAACGTCTCCTCTACCAGATCCCTTCGCTCTTGCCCATTCACCAAAGACCTCCACCTTGCTAAATTCAATGCTTAATTCTCATTTCTTACTTTGCTTGACCAATCAGAAACTTTGAGATCTTGATGACTCTCTTCTATTTGAAACCCTTTCTTCACTTGGCTTCTAGGACTCCCATCTCTCTGGCAACCCCCTCTCAACTTCTTTTGCTGGTTCCTACTCATCTCTTACATCTCAACTAGTAGCAGTTCCATGTCTCAGTCCTTGGCCCTCTTCTCTTTTCTATAAACAGTTACTCCCTGGGTAACATCATCCAGTCTCATGGTTTAGAGTACCATTTATATGTAGATCCTGTTGGCTCTCAAATTTATACCTTTAGCCTGAACTTCTACCCTGCTCACTCAGCATCTCCACTTAGATATACAATAGGCACTTTAAATCTAGAGCATCCCAACTGAGCTACTGTACTTTATAGAGCCTCCCCCCCCCACAAAAGATACTCTATCCAGCCCCCCTTTTTCCTCTCTCACCACACATTGTACACATCAGAAAATCTTGTTGGCTCTACTTTCAATATCTATCCAGAATCCAAACCACTGTTGTCACTCCACTATTATCATCTGATCTCTGCCATCTCTGTATAAATGATGTAAGTAACAGTAAGAGTGTAGGCCCTGGAGTCACATCTTGTAGGCTTCAGTCCTCCATCTGACACTTCCTAAGAGTATAACCTTGGGCAAGTTATTTATCCTCTCTATGCTTCAGTTTCCTCATTTGTAAAATAATAATAATAATAATAATAATAATAATAATAATAATACCACTATGATAGTTACAAGGATTAAGTGAGAAAACATAAAGTGCTTAGTAGAGTGCCTGGCAAAAGTATGTGATCAGTAGTAGAGTGCCTGGCAAAAGTACTCAGCAAAGGTGATCAGCAAATGTTAGCCACATGCTATTAATCTATAAAGCTATAAAAACTCCATGACAATAGGTGGAAAGTAGTAGACAAGAAGATAGGGGAAAGGTGAAATAGCCATTCTCCTAAGCATAAGCCATCCAAATCTTTCAATACCCAAACCCACACTGAACCAGGTATGGAATTATCTTTCCAACCCATTCTGATTTGTGCTTACTGCTTAGTATATTGCTTATTTTGCATAGCTTTTACTTATAGATTTAGAGAATAATACAGTTGACCCTTGAAGAACCCAAGAGTTAGGGGCACCAACCCCTGAGCAGTCAAAAATTCACATCTAACTTTTGACTCCCCCCAAAGTTAACTACAGTTATCCCTTGATATCTACCAGGGCTTGGTTCTAGGACTCCTGTAGATACCAAAATCCACAGGTGCTCAAGTCCCTTATATAAAATGGCATAGAACAATGCATACAGTTGGCCCCCTTCATCCACAGACTCTTAACTGTGGATGGAAAATATTATTTTCAATCTGTGATTGGTTGAACCTGCAAGTGCAAGAACCAGGGATAAGGAAGGCCATCTGTATATTTATTGGGGGGAAAAATCCCATTGTTTTCAAACTTGTCTTGTTCAAGGGTCAACTATCGTGTAGCTCACATTTCTTGGTCATGTATTATTTGCTATTGTCACCTCTTTTTTAAAATATATTTTATTGATTTTTACAGAGAGAAAGGGAGAGGGATGGAGAGTTAGAAACATCGATCAGCTGCCTCCTGCACGCCCCCTGCTGGGGATGTGCCCGCAACCCAGGTACATGCCCTTGACCGGAATTGAACCTGGGACCTTTCAGTCCGCAGGTCGATGCTCTATCCACTGAGCCAAACCGGTTAGGGCTGTCACCTCTTTTTCCTTTGTCTTAGGAGTCATTTCTACAGCTCCTCGTCTCCAAACATCCTTTCAAGTCCCAGGAATCTCAGGCAGTCTTCTTCCTGATTCTGGCTATCTTCTGGGCTGACCTCCTGCTTTCAGGACTCTATATTGAGTTTACTGTCATTGTTACAAATATAATATTTAAATGAGTGCTCTATAAACCCAGTTGACAATACTGGTGTGAGAGCTGTTTTAAGTTCTTACTTTATTGACACAAAGAAACTGGGATTCTTGGCAAAAGTGGTTAATCTGGAATAGAAAAGGGTAAACTGCTGAGTGAAAATGGAAAAAGCAAGTAATTAAAACTATACCCTGCCCCTGGCTGGTTTGGCTCAGTGGATAGAGTGTTAGCCAGTGGACTAGAGGGTCTTGGGTTCAATTCCTGGTCAAGTGCACATACCTAGGTTGCAGGTTCAATCCCTGGCCCTACTCAGGGCACAAATGGGAGGCAACCAATCCATGTCTCTTTCTCTCTCTCTCTCTCCCCTCCCTCCTACCTTACACACTCTCTGAAAGTCAATGAAAAAAATATCCTTACTCCTCAGGTAAGGAATTTCAAAAAAACCACACAAACACAATGTAAAACCATGCCCACAAAATGTAGGACAAAAAGAGTCAGACAGCTTCCAGAAAAAGAAATTGAGAAACTAAAGAATTTCCCTAAATATCCAGAAAGTAACCTCTTGAAATTAGGATGAAACTTCAATGTTTAAAACTTTGAGGATTTATTTTGGCTACATATAAGGATCCTCAGGAGAAAATCCCTGTTTGTTGTACTTTTGTACAGCAGGATTCATAAGGGCATATGGTGATCTGGTTGGAAAACACTAAGAGACATCTCCCCCACTGCCAGCCCCTTCTCTGACTAGCCACACACAAATCTAAGGCTCTTGATCACATACAGATTGCAGACTCCAGATAAATTAGGCAGATGGAACTCATACATCAAAGCCACCTACTTGGATTCCTTTTTGGCCATTGGTGCATTTCCTTTCTCTCTCTCTCTTCTAATTAGCCTCATAAATCTGACCCTGACAAGGTCCTACCTCTCCATACCAATAGTGGAGGTAAGATGGTAATTTGTCCTCAAGCTTTCATTTACTTCTCCACTTGAGTGACTGTCAATGCCATGTGGCACCCATTCATTACAGGGGCTCAGGTGCAGCTGTGGGGAGGTGTGCGCCAAGTCCTGCCAAACTGGATACTCCTTCCAAAAGAGCAGGATGGCTCTCCAAGCACTGTGCACATCAGATGATCACACTCCATGGGGCCTACTGAAATCCTGGCATGCTGAGAGCTGTAAACAACGTAACACATTGTTATGTATTCTTCAGAGTATTGGACTTATATTGGCTATTCACATACTGATGAATGATTACCTGGACTCAATTTTTCAAGAGGTTTATCCAAATCAAGAATTGAAGATAAAAACAGAGTTGTCTAGGTTGTGAGCCTTGCTGTGATGGAGGATCTGTGTTGAATTCATCATTTTTAGGGACATCTGACTCAATCTTTGTCTCCTGGTCTTGACAATGGGAATCTGGAATGTTGACCTAGCTCATGTGGGTAAAGTTTGGGGGTTTCTCTTTATTCCTGGAGAGCTGCCTTCTATGTTCTAGTAGCTGCATCTTGGCTGAGTCTTGGGTCATTCCTGCGTCTTTCCCTTTTCTCCCTGCCCTTCTAAGAAGGAAGCTGTCTCTTTTTCTTCTCTCATGTAGATGCTATCCACAGTTGGCTTAGCGTCCCCATATCTTCTCAGGGCTTCTCCAACCCCTTGCACAGGGAGGGGAAGGTCAGGCACTCCCTTATTCGCCTAACATGATTTGCATCCCCCAAATGCAGTAACTATGAGCGGGCATTTTCTGCACAGGCTTTTCTATCTAGTCCATTGAAAGTCCTTGAGAAATGGAGATACCTCATCGCACTCTGACAGCTTATTTCGGCTATTCACAAAGCAGTATTAAACCTCTTTTATGGGCTCATAACAACCTATTGAGAGAGCATAATGGTTTCTCATACTTGAGAATGCCCACCATTCCGCCAATACTATAGACAATTTATGTTTTTAGGGGCCTTATGGTAGGCCTCCATGCTTTCATTAGGGCATAATTCTTGGGAGAATAATGTTCTATACTGCACCTGAGATCATGGCTGGCACATATGAGCAGTCACCAGATATTGTTGGTGATGATAAATGACAGCAATGACAACAGCTGCCATTTATATATGGAGCACTTACATGCCAGCCTTTATGGTCACTCTGTGCTAAGTGCTCTATATTGATTCTCACAGACACTTTAAGAAGGATATTATTACTCTTATCCCCATTTCACAGACAAGAAAACAGAAGCTTGGAGAGACTAAGTAAATCCCTCTCCCCACACTAAAATTTGAACCAAACTCTCAATGACTCCACACCCCAGACTTTATATTGTCTTGTCGCTGTCATCATTGTATATCATCAGACTCCCCTGTCTTGGCTTTGGGCACATGCATTCTCTTGGTTTCCCTCCTACCTTCCTTCCCAATCTCCTCTTAAGTACTTGAGTGCCTCAGAGCCTGCCTTGACCTGAACCTCTGCTTTTTCTAGCTACACTTTCCCCTAAGCAATCTCATCTAATCACGTGAATTTAAATATCAAGATACATATAACACCTTTACGCTGACATCTCTAAAATCTAATCTTCATTCCAGACTGCTTCCCTCACTCTCAGTGTCATAAATCCAATTGAGATTTCTAAATGGCATCTCAACATTAAGTTCAAAGCAGAGTTTCTTTTTTACTTCTCCTCCAAGCATGTTCCACTTCTCAGTGCATGATACCACCATGCAAGCACTCAAATCAGAAGTGTAGGCATGGTTCTTTGTTTCTCCTTTCTCTTAGGAGGTGAAGTCACAGTAGTTCTGATTTCGATCTCTACTCTTCTCTGTTTCTGCTGCAGGCTCTTTAGTCTAAACCAGTGCTCGGCAAACTGCAGCTCACAAGCCACATGTGGCTCTTTGGCTCCTTGAGCGTGGCTCTTCCACAAAATACCACGGCCTGGGCGAGTCTATTTTGAAGAAGTGGCATTAGAAGAAGTTTAAGTTTAAAATATGTGGCTCTCAAAAGAAATTTCAATCGTTGTACTGTTGATATTTGGCTCTGTTGACTAATGAGTTTGCTGACCACTGGTCTAAATGATTAATACCCTGTCTGGACTATTACTGTAGCCTCTGACTGGTGTTCCTGCTTTCTGCCCCTAATCTCAGTTCATCTTTCACATAGTCTTCTGAGTGACATTTAAAACATGTCTCACTTCATTCTCTTCCCCTGCTTAAAGCTCTTCAAAGGTTTTCTTTTGACTAAAGTCCAGACTCCATCAGATGGCCTTCAAGACGGTGTGTGATCTGGCCATTGGCTGACTCTGCAATGCAACCTCATACCACTGGCTGCCTCACACACTGCTCTCTGCTGCTGGTGGTCTCTTTTCAGTTCCCAGTGGTACAAAGCTCTTCCATGCCTCAGGACCTTCGTCCTGGAGGTTTTCGCTGCCTGGAGTAGAACTCCCTGGCCCATGAGGGCTCAAATGTTAGTTGAACAACTGAGAATAGTAGATTGCCTCTCCTTATATGAATAATATAAATAATAAGCACATTAAAAATGTTATTATCAACTTATTTAGCCATTTGTATTGATGACATTTAAATTATATGGGCTTAACATAATTAAGCAATGCGTCTTCTAAAGCATGTTTATATGTTTACATGAATGGAGTAGGGAAGAGAAGGGAGCAGGAGTGGGAATGGGAGGAAACATAATTAGCATGCGATAATCATGAATCATTAATCCTGTGAGACAGATGTTAATGTCCCTGTTCTTCAGAACCCAGGTGATTAGAAGAGGTTAGGTAAGTAACTGGCTAAGGGTGAGCAGGTCAGAGGCAATGGGTCTGGAATTTACAGGTGGTCTGACTGCAGCAAACATGTGTGGTCCTCAGGTCCTGGTACCTTGGAGCAGACACAGCTGAGAGATGAGGTTTGAGGGTGAGAAAAAGGACACATACCTGGAAACACTGGCTTTTTTGTTCACATGGGAAGCATCACCGGCTGCCGTGAGTTGGAGAGACTGGACATCTTAGTTATATCCAATTCTGCCTTGGTTGTCAAACATGGCCTGTATGAGCTGAATCAGGCCCCAACTTCAAAACCCAGTATCCATACACACAGATAAGATGGGAATGCAGTTAGGTATGACGATTAATAAGCCACCATCTGCTAAACATCACACTCTGAGTGGGACTTAACATGGTTAAGGGTTTCTCTGAACATTTTTTTTTCACCATATGTGCTTAAAGTCTCTAAAAAGGAAACAGCTTAATCCAGGAATGTGAAAAAGAATGGTGACATTCTGTAGTGTGTCAGTGAAATGAGAAACTTATCAGGCACTGTCTATTTCAGGGGTTTTGTGGTATTTTATGGTTCCAGGCTTCCAGTTAGTGACAAAATGGCACTGCCAAGATGACTGAGCACATGTGTGGGGTGGTGAAGAGCCCTGTGGTAGGTGCTACTTCTAAAAGTTACTTTTGGCTTTGCCCTGGACTAATTTTGACACACACATGGAAAATACCCCTTTTCCTCCAAAGACTAACTGAAGTAACATCTAATCTGCTTGACTTACACATGTTCTTCCTGATGGATAGTATCTCTGTGTTGCATTGTGTTTGCACCTCTGTGCTAGCACTCATCCTAGGCCTCCCTCTTTAGCCTCTCGCATTTCTACCTTCCTCCTGCACTAACCCAGAGCTCCTGAGGGCACAAGCCATGCCTTTTGTCATCTTTGCATAATTCAGTGGGACTTAGCACAATCACTTACACTGGAGGTGCTCAATATACTTTGTTGAATTAAAAAATAAAATTATTTTAGGAAAACAATTTAGACTCATGACTGTAACACAACATTCCTCAATTATTTACAGATATGATACATTGTAGATCAAGAACCTATATATCCTTACATTAAATGCTAAAAAAAAAAAATTACCAAGAAAAAAAAAATCTCCACTCATTCTGAAAGCCAGTGTGTGGTTTAGGTTAAATTGCATTGAGTAAATTTTGTGGAATCCAAATGTTTGAAATAAAGAGTCATGTTGCTTTTGGTCTTGGCACTGGGGCAGAGGGTGAAAGCCTTTTAGAATATTCATGGTTAGCTTAGCATAGGTATGTCAATAAATCATGGCCATAGCTCTCTGATGATTAGATCTCTCTCTCCCCATTTTTATAGAGAAATATTATTTAAAAACTTCCTGACTGTAAAGAGAACTACAATGAATGTCATAAAGCACCTATATATTATGATAAGTGTGTTTAGAGCAGGCAGAGTGTTTTGTTTTCTAAATATTTAAACATAGCCAACACATTAATTGGGATGTTAAAATGCTATGGGAATACTGATAGCAACAAAGAAGGACTTTGGAGCAAGACAGCAGATAATTCTCTCTAACCTAGAAAGGAGAGTGGAAGATGAGGGATTACATAATCAAAGTAACATTTGCAGAAGATGCATTTGGCAACAGTATACAGGATAACTGCAGGCAGGGTTGCTCCTGGAAGGGTGGGGACCAAGGAGGAAGCTGTAATAAGAATGCAGATGTGAGGTGAGAGAGGCATAGCGACAGCAAGTAGTAGATACTTAGAGGAAAATTTGGCTATAAAAGACACGTGAAAGAAAAAATCCCCACAACTTTGTGAATGTGATAGATATTTCTAAAATAGTGAGTCTGAGTGACTTGAATGATTTGTCAATACATAGAGAGGGGTAGCTGAACCATAGGGAAATATGAATTTACTTTTGGACATGTTGAGTTCAGTCATACAGTGAGACTCCTAGATGGAAATTCTCTGGCTCCATCCTGTCATTTTAGGACATTGTTGTTCTCGGAGGGATGCACGGGGGATATCAGATCTGGAGACAGCAAAGAGATATTTAAGACAACTGAAGAACAAGCTAAGTTTGAAAACGTTGAAGTTACAGCACAGCCACAGCTGAGACATGCTACAGTGTTCTGGCTGGATATTTGATCTCACAGCATGCTGCCTCCCTGCCAGGCTAAATGCCATCATACATTGACTGTGTTCTGGCCTAGACTTCTGTTTCTACTCATCTATAAGTACTTAGCTTGTAGTCAGGCATTAGAACATGACAACTTTAGAACTTTTTAAATGTAGGGGGGGGGGGGAAATCCTTATTTTACAGTGGCCCGAAATATTGAAGCCTCCAAATTTGTGAGGTAGACATGTAAATCAAAGAATTAATATTCTGACATAATGACAATATGCCTGACCTAATCCTCCTGATAAAATTTAATTCATCCTTCGAGAACTAACTCAAAGGTTACTATCTCTACGCAGCTGCTCGACTCCCCCAACATTTTCCATAGTTCCACATAATTTTTTTCATTTTCCATAGTCCCACAATGCTTGGTTCTTATTTCTACCAGAGCACATAGGACAGTCTATGTGTCTATGGGTTGCCACTAGACTGGGAGCATCCTGAAGATGGGAACTATTTATCTGTGCATTCCCCACTTCCCTAACACAGTGGGGGTCAGTGGGTGGCATTTCATTGTTGGAAATACCCAAAAGAGAAATTTTAAGGACACGGATGGAGCAATGTGCAGTTGCCGTAGCAAAGCCTGTGTACGCATCATATGTCACATCCCTGCTGATGGCGTTAATGCTGCACCAGCAGAGGCAGTGCGCTCATTACATGCTGCTGGCCCATATTTGTAATGTGTGACATTTTTTAATGAAATACTGTCAAGGGTAATTCATCATATAGTAACTTTTGGATTATATGCTGAGACTAGTCTTACACATAGATAGACACATTGAACTTCGAGGATAATACTGTTTTCTAAAGGAGGGTATGATCCAAAGGTTCTGGCTAGGAAAATGCAGCTGAACATAATGCTCTTTCAAGTTCATCAGATGTGCCTGAAAAAGAGGTTTCCTTTTGTCTACTCCAGTTCAGGACAGGGTCATGGTGTAAAAAGAATCAGGTGACTCTGAAATGTGGCAGACTAGTTCTTTCCTGTAGAACGTCAGTGTTTGAAAAGGGAGTGAAGGCTTGCTAAAGGTTTGTAATCACTTTATCTCAAAAGGCATGTTAAAAAAAATAAAAGGACACCTGACAACTTGAGTGAGTTTCAGATGTCAACTGTTAATGGTATTCTCTCTGCGTATCCACAAAGATCTAGGATTTTACACATATTAAAGAGAATAACTAAAAGGAAGTTTTAAGTCTCATCACTTTTGTGTAAGTCCAGATAAGACGCCTTTGATGAGCTTAGCATTTCCTTTTAAGGGAGAGCTTATAGGTGAGAAGAACACTAAAATTATAATTCTTTGTCTTCCTTAATTAGACTGGAGCTTACCATAGATCTTGCTGAAGCTGTGAGAAAATCCAAGCAATAATTCACATTGTCAGGTCAGCAGAAATGGGCACGGGGGTCCAATATGACTGAAAGATTTGCTTAAGTGATCTATCTATTAACTGCACAGCTCAGAAAGGGTACAAATCTTCATTGGAAATATACCCTCTGAGGGTACTGAGTACAAACAGCAATGAAAAAAAATCTGAGCAAGATTCTTATACCATCTTTGCAGATGTCATTCTAGAGGAACTATATAAATCACATTAATACCAATTGATGTGGGGGGCACTAATTAATAAGCTCCATTAAATGGTGGAGTAATGACATTTAGCATCTAATGACTGCCTCATAATCTTTTGATCATTAATATTTCATAGCATAAGAACACAAGAATTGGCATCCCTGGGTTCATGCAGCATGGCTGTCCAGCCTCTAACATGGCCCCAAGGGGACTAAGTGGCACAAGGACTAAGGGTATTGCACCTCTGTTGTGAGAATGCACAACCTAAGCAATGGACTCTTTCAGTACCCTGGGTCCTAACAGTTCCTCATGTTAGAAACTGTGCATCTGCCTGCCATTCCCAGAATTCACATCAGTGACTACTGGGTGCCCCGAAGAACAGAAGGGAGCTGACATTGGGGACTTTGGTGTAGCATTGCTTTGTTGTTGACCCTCCCAGCTCATGCAAGACACCTGCACCGAAGAAAAAGCATTACTTTGATTGATTACCAGTGCTTTCTTTATTCAGAGGCAATCATCACCTCACAGAGCAGGTGCCATAGCAAGGGTTTATTGATCCCCTGCCCTCCTAGAAATTCCAGGAGGATGCCACTCTGGCAAGAGATGGAGATGGTTAATGAAAAAGAAGTCCTCTGAGCAGGCTGCAGAGCAGTGGAAGAAGCTCTCTGGCCATGGGTCTACCGCTCCAGTGACACTCGGGTGTCTTTTCTTTCAGAAGAGGGGCTGGAGCAGAGAGAACTCGGAGCTTGCAATGGGCAAGTGAGAGGGAAGGAGGAAGGCGACGGAGCTGCCAAGAGCGGGAGAAAGGGTCTTCAGCTCCAGATGAAGATTCCAAAGAGTTAAATACTACCAAGCAGCCCGACCTGGGTGGGATTTGCTTCTGGGTATAGAACAGGACACTGATCAAAATCAAGTGGGACAAGTGACAAGACTGAGTCTGATGTGGGTGGATGTCTTTTCACGTTGTTGGAGGGCAGAGGACAGGAGGCAGGCAGTGTGCTCAGCCGGTCCAGGGCAGGGACAAAAAGGGACGCGAGCCGGTGAAAAGAGGGACAAATGGGAGGAGAAAAGAGGGGAAGAGTTGAAGAAAAGTAAAGGGAAAGTAGGAACAGGGGTAAGGGGAAAGAGGAGGATGTGAGAGAGCAGAGTGAGGGCGGCGAGGAGGGATTAAGAAGGGAAGGGGGATCGCTGGAGAGAAGGGCCCACAGTTCGATCCGGAGGCGGGGAGAGGGGCGAGGGGCGTGAGCGCGGGGTGGGGCGCAGAGAGTGAGAAGAGGGGCTGGAGGAGGAGGGCAAGAAAGTGCGATCGCACGGCGGGGGGAGGAGGGGGCGAGGATTCGGGGCCGGGAAGGGGACAGGCGGGTGGTGGGGAGGAGAGAGAAGAAGGGGAAGAGGGAGACACGGGGCCAGCAGCCGGGTGGGCGGGGAGGCCGCGGGAGGGAGCGCGGAGGAGAGCCGAGGCCAAGTGCATTGTGTCTGGCGGCGGCGCGCGAGCCCACCGGCGGCTGGGCTGCGGCGGGGCGGGAAGCCATGGAGCCGCGGGCGCTCGTCACGGCGCTCAGCCTCGGCCTCAGCCTCTGCTCCCTGGGGCTGCTCGTCACGGCCATCTTCACCGACCACTGGTACGAGACGGACCCCCGGCGCCACAAAGAGAGCTGCGAGCGCAGCCGCGCCGGCGCCGACCCCCCGGACCAGAAGAACCGCCTGATGCCGCTGTCGCACCTGCCGCTCCGGGACTTGCCCTCCCTGGGGCGCCGGCTGCTCCCGGGCCGCCCGGGGCACGCGGACCCCGAGTCCTGGCGCTCGCTGCTGGGGCTCGGTGGGCTGGACGCCGAGTGCGGCCGGCCGCTCTTCGCCACCTACTCTGGCCTCTGGAGGAAGTGCTACTTCCTGGGCATCGACCGGGACATCGACACCCTGATCCTGAAAGGTGAGCGGCGGGCGGGCGCGCCTCGCTCCCGGGGCGCCCGCGCGTGCAGTGCAGCCCGCGGCTCCCCTGGGGCGCGCCGGTCCCCGGGGTCACCTCCCCTCTGCGTCCCAGTCCCCCGGCCCCGCTCCCCGGCACATTCTTTCATCCTTCCCAGCCGCCTCCTCTCGTTATCCTTTCCCCTTTCTTCCCCGGTTCTCCTTTCTTCTCCCACTCTCGCGCTTCCTTCTTTCCATAACTCTCTTCTTTCCTCCCCATCCTGTTCTTCCTTTTCCTCTCTCCCTCAAGTCCGTGCTTTAGTCCCCCCCTCCCCCCCGCCTTTCTCCGCTGCTTTCCTTCCTTTGCCTCCCGAGTCCCCGCTTCTCTCCCTCTCCTCCTCCCCTGCCTTGCACACCTGCCTCACGGGGAACGCGTGTCCATTTTCTTGAAGCGGCCTCCCCACTGGGCTCCCAGGAGGCTCCTTCCCTCAAGTTGTGCTTCCCTTGGAGAAACACGGTTGGAAGAAAAGTGGTGCAAAGCTGGGAAGAGGGGCAGAGAGGGGCTTCTCCTGGTATGGAGCTGATGTTGGTGGCAGAAGGAACTGATGTGGTCGCTGGCAAGCTAATGGGGAGCTAAGGAGGCCCGAGGAACCTTCCCCCAAACCTCCTAAATTGCCGGCTTCTTGGGGATTAGACCTCAAGTCCATCCTCAAGGCATTGGTGGAACTCAGCTGAACACAGATCGGACATCTCCACCTTTTTCCCGCCTCGGTGATGACACTGCACACCATCCTCGGTGTCTAGACACACCCGCGGGAAGAGAGGAGAGGACCTGCCCAAGCCCTTGGAAGTAGAGCTTCCAGGATTTGCGCGCGGGATCTCTGCATAAGCCCTCTCTTACTTGTGGGCCGGCGTGTGAGGCGGTGTCCGTCGCTGTTTGGTAGTTGGGCTGCTTGGTAGTTGCAGAGCATCAGTTTGCTCCTCTGAAATCTATGCAACATCTGGGTCCTAGGCATGGAATCACATATTTTAAAAAATAATCTCATTTACTCAATGAGACCATCTTATTGGGGAAGCTCATTTCTAATTTTCAGAGCTCCAGCCTTAATACAACATTTTTTTAGAGATGCAAAAAATAAGTAAACCTTTCGCTGGGACTAGCAAAAAAAGAAAGAAAAGAAAAGGAAAGAAAGAAAGTCTAAAATCAGGACATATTTGTACTTAGTAGCCATTCAGGAAAACAAATGAGCAGCCTTGTGTTGAATTCCACTTTGGAATGGGATTGCTTAGGAAGGAGGAGGTTAATAATATTTTGGCCTTCAGAATCTTGTTAGTTGGCATGGTCTTCATTTCTCAAATGTGTTGGCTTCCTGCTTCCTGTGGCTAGCTCAGCCGGGGGCTGCTATCTGAAACCTGTCTGCTCATGGAAGGACTCCAGAGCTCTGGGAGATCATATACAGTAACCTTCCTTTGGAAAGTGCTCCTTTTTCTTTCCTCTCCTAACTTGCATCCAAATCTAATTTCTCCTCATGAAGATGCTGCATAATTAATTCTGATAGTAGCATAGCACATGAACAAACTATAAGCGCTGGATTTGGAGGCTCAGTGACGGAATGCTCATTTAGGCAAGGCAATTTAGAAAGATAAGCAGTGTAGTCTGTCTTTAGAAATGACAGAGCTGCATTTCCTTACACTCTTTCTATGCCTAGAGTATTTGGTCGCAAGTAGATTGGCTATAGAGTAATGCCTGTACCATCAGGGCAGAGTCCAACCCAACTGCAGGATAGGGACCCCTCCAGGACACGGCACAGTCCCCGCCTCTGCAGGTGCCCTGGCTCACTGAGGTGCTTAGCTCCTGGGTAGTCCAGAATCAAATAAACCTAGAGACAGAGGGACTTTAGAGGTCATTGAATTCAACCTTCCATCCATTGTTCAAACTCCCTTCTACCATCTTTCTGACAAAGGGTTGTCTAGCCTAGTGCTTTCATAAGACAGAATTTATATACTTTAAAGAATTTTATTGTTCTAGGTATGATTGTTTTAGGTTAAAACAATCTTGGGTTTATAGTATTGATAGTGTGTAGCTAATCCTTTATGCAGAACACTAAAAAGTCCTAGTTTGTAATCAGAAGACATGGGTTCAATTGCCGGCTCAGCTGTTAAATTGCAGTATAGCCTCCAACAGGTGGCCAGGCCTCCTTGGTCTTCAGTTCTTATCTATAGTATTAGGAAGGCTGTCTATTCTTTAGGGCACTTTGTAGTTCTGAAAGCTATCATTGTTGTAATAATAACAATGTAAATTTAGCTTCTTGGGACATTAATGAGCTGACATTATTAAGACATAAGGAGTTTGGAGAACATGACAAGCCATCAGTACATTATAGAATCATAATTTTTTGTTATGATTTGTTGTTACTTAGGTAACCTAAGTCTTCGGGATCGCAGGTTCATCTGTGAAGTGAATGGATAAAATGAGCAGCTTTAAAATTATATGAATAATTTTGAGAAAGACGAATGTTGCTGACATTTTCCTTTCTCAAACAGATGGTTTTGGCACCTGTATTAGGTAAATAGTATCACCTTTGTTCTGACATCTGACATCAGTGGCTGTGGTATGAATTTCTTTAAATGAGTCATATATAATTAGAAATTGACATCACATCCAATTAAAAAGTTGATAAGTAGGGTCTCAAGTTCCATTCTTATTTTCTTCTCTGAATTACCTTGTTTATGAGTCCTAATATTTAGAAATTTTAATAATAGGAATTAAAAAAAAAGACTCAGATGGCAGAGTGGGGAGGGGTGGGAAAGGACTTCAAGAACCACCTGGCATATTTAGTGAGCTCTTGAGATAAAAGGAGATCAGCCTTTCCTTATTTGGACTCAGAGGGCAATGCCAGGAGGTGAGTGAACATTGCAGAGGAAAATGCAGAGTTGATACTATGGAAAACATTCTCACAATTGGAATTGGTTGCATTTCCTGTTATTGGAGGCAAGTAATTTTGAGAAATGTATAGTAGAGGAGATACAAATAGTCAATATGGATAGTGAAAGGTTAGTTTAGAAAGAAAAGATGGAGACTCTATAGTCTTAATCCACTTAAGAGGAATCACATGAGCCAGAAAAGCATTGATCTTAATGGCATAAATACAGTAATTGGGAATAATCATAAAATCCTGATTGTTAGCCTTTCATTATGATTCCTGTTCACTTCTAGCCCAGAGTGACCCTCGAAGGTCTAGACTGGGCCTTCACCCAGGACCTTCAATGAGAATAGAGGTGAAGTTATTGATAAACCCATAAAGAACCAAGACTAGAACCTTATGCTACTCTACCAGGCTGACTTTTGATGCTAAGGAAGCTTTGCTGGTCAGAGTAAGGACTGTCTCTGATAAGTATGCAAATGAAGTTATCCTCTACTCAGCTATAAAAAGGTAGAGAAGTTGAGGGAGCCTAGTGGTAGGAACTTGAGAGAATGGATTTTGGAGCTGCAGGCCCCCTTAGTGCTTCTGGGGGCTGTCAGGGGTTTGAAAGAAGCTTTTATATATAAAAGCTACAGAAAGGCAGACAAGTAGGAAGGTGGTATGGATTGTATAAGGAGCCCAGGATATGAGAGGAGGTGACCTAAAGTTAGGTTCTTTATTCCACATCACTTCCTTATCCTGGAGGTTGGCTTAACATTAAATTATGGCCTTACCTTTATGAAATTCCCTGAGTCTTTGTTAATCTGTAAAATGGGACTGATAATACTTATTCATTCATTCACTCAATTTAGATACTCAACAAATATATATTGAGTGTCAGGAATGGTTCTAGGCATAAAAGATACAGGAGTGAACAAAATGGATAAAAATCCCTGCCCTCATAGAATTTATGTCAGGTAGTGGAGTTACTATGCAGTAACTACTCTTATTAGGTTATTGGATGAGCACTTTGGGAAGGCTGCTAGCCTTGGTAGGCAAATGACAGAAAATACAGTGCAAAATGATGGAGCGCTTTGGGAGACGCTCAGTCATTCTGTTCCAAGTGCAATTCTTATGTTTAAACTACTGGATAAACAGTAAAATAAGAGGACAGATGGAAAGAGACTCAGATGGAAACATTATATAATGCTTCTTTCAGTAACTGAAAACACTGACTTTAATAAATAAACATTGATGACACTAGTGAGTAGAGGAGAAATTAATTTTGAATAGGAACTTGTCATGGAAATGATATCAAAAGTTCCAACTGTTCTTGCTAGCCTTAATATTAGACTTTAAAAATTTTTTTAATTAAAATTCTTCATTAAAACAATTAACATTACTTTCCAAATATATGTACCTTAGTTATGTAATTCAAATTTTAATATTACATATTGCTTGCAATAAAGAAAAGGAACATGAATGCTGTAGTATTTTGTTTTTATGAAATTTAAAATGAAAGCATTCCATTTAAAATGAAATGTGAAAATTGTAATTCTGTATGCCTAATGTTAACTTGTATAAGTCATTTGGGATTGAATTCTTGAAACTTGAGATAAAACATGTCCTTGTAGTTTCAGAAGCATTTTTCCTCTAATGAGATAAACAGAGATGTCAAAGACAGTGGGACATAAATACTTTGTCATTTTGCTCTCTGCAAGAAAAAGAAAGGGAAATTGGTAGGAATTCACTGGGTCTGCTCGTCACTCTGCCAATGATTTATCTGTTTCCCCTGTTGCTTATTTTCCATGAAATTAATAGTCTGTATAGGACCCACCAAGTTCTACCTGACACAGAAATAGATTGATGATTTTCTTCAACTCATTTGTAGACCAAAGTATCATTTGTGTTGGAATAATTATCTTCTAAGAGCAGATCTATCTGAGAGGCTAGGTACTGTTTCTCCTTTGTGACTCCCTCATTCAAGTACTGTTCTCTAACCTTCCCTTGGACCAGAAGATGCTGCTGACAAAGGTGCTGGGAATACCATTAAGACTTCCTTTTTATTTATTTACTTCTTACCGCAAGTGGTCTCTGAAATTATTATTATTTTTAATACATATATTTAGTTGATTTTAGAGAGGAAGGGGAGAGAGAGATAGAAACATCAATGATGAGAATCACTGATCAGCTTCCTCCCACACACCCCCTATTGGGAATCTAGCCCACAACCCAGGCATGTGCCCTGACTGGGAATTGAACCGTGACCTCCTGGTTCATAGGTAGATACTCAAGCACTGAGGCACAGCAGAAGGGCTCTCTGAAATAATTTTGAATATCATTTATTATGATTAATTTATATTTATTCATTTTTAAATCATGTGCTTAGATTGTGCTAACAGAGACATCATTAAATAGAAACAAAAGCAAATTTTGAAGGGATGTGGTCATAAATAGATATAAGTGGCAGTTCAACTATTTCACGCCTCATTCTAAGGGATTGCTTGTGTACTCTCGGGCAGGTACACACTTTGAAGATGGCTTCTCTCACTGCTTATTAGAAGAGCCAAGTTTCTCATCTGAGCAGAGGAAGGAGTGGTTGTTCCTATCCTGGCTGAAATTTATAGTGGGTCCCCCAGTGCGCTGTTACATCACACACATTTATCTTGCACAGGGGAGAGAAGAAGATGCAATTTATTTCTGTATCCTCTCTGACATTAGACACAGGATTAAATGAGCCCTTTTCATTTAAACAACTGCCAGCTCATAGTACAGATGATTAGATTTGTAGTTTTGTCCTGAAGTGTTTTGAGGCTCACTATACCCACGTGTGATACTCTGTGTTTCAACTCATTCTACTGTTGCCACTCCTGAAGGTTATGCTGAACAGAAATTAAATTCTTACTTGCCATTCTGTGCTCAGAAGACAATACTTGCTCCCATTCTTTCCATCTGAATACAAGAATTGTCTTTTAAAAGTAATTCATAGACACAAAAGTGAATGGTGGTTTGTGATCTCAATTGCCAGAACAAATGACATTTGTATCCTGCATGTTTCATGGATAACACTCAACCATGGCCTTGAGGGGAAAAGAAGAGTTTTTGCTATGTCATAGAAAGTTCACATCCAATTATACCCAAGTTGCTATGTGTGTTTTTTTCCCTTAGCTACTGATTTTTCTCCTTCAAAGCTCAAAAAAGAGCCCTCAGACTCCATCAGGCAGACTGCTCATAATTGCAAGTGTTCTTGATTGCCATAGAAGATAAGCTTTTGTTGGGGGAGCATCTGGATGTTACATTCCATAGAAGGAATGACCCAGACTCCCAATGCCAGTGCAAAGTGGGAGACCAGGAGGAGTGGGAACATTGAAGGAATTTAGGCTGTGGTCATAGGGTTTTCCCACTAGTGACCAAGAATGAACTCTCCTTCCGTCTTTGAGTACACCTGCAGTATACCCTATGCTTTTTGATAAACCCATAAAGAACCAAGACTAGAACCTGTGACCTCTGCCAAGCAAGCCCTGACCTCGAGATGGACTATCTCCTTATTTCCTGAGCTTGTCTTTCTGTGCCCACCTATGTTTCAGGGACAATCCCCTCTCCTTATTTTTAAATACTCAATTATGTGAATATCCGGGGCTCTTTTTCTTGTTTGTTTTTTTTCTGGTTAAAAAGAATAAAAATAATCAGATTTGGTCATCCTCCTCAATTCCCACACTCTTGCAGAAACAACTGGTGAAATGGAAGGAAATAGTTGAAGAACCAAACTGGAGGATTGGCAAATAGCAAATATACCTCTGTTGGAGTAAAACATTGGCTCAATGTTTTGGAGCTAATTCAGATGAGATCATTTTAACCATGTAGACGTGCTTTAAGTTAAAAAAATTTGTTTTTCTACAGTTATTATTTTTTAAAACCATCACACCATTGATATACAGCTTTGCACAACTGGTTGTAAAGATTGTTATCAAAATAAAGGGATTTGTAAATAGAAAATGGTCTTTATCTTCAAAACCTGGTAAAATTCATGACGGTTCATTTTCCCCCTTGCTCTTTTATAGTGTTTCCCTGTGGTTTAAAGTGATTGCAGTGATTAATCTGTTTTATAGCAAGTTTTAACTAAAAGGAAGTAACTGAACTTGGAGCATGAGCGAGCCAGCATGAAGCTGACAGCCTTTGTTTGCTGCAGAGTACCGGGAAACTGCATGCTGCACTCCATCTTTCTTGTGACTCAGCCAGATAAGCTGATTGCAGACCAAACAATAATGTCATGGGGACACCCATCAGGGAATTCATTAGCAAGTGAAAAAAGGGGAACACTGCAAACCAGATTTTAGTTCCCATTACTGGAATTACTGACAATACACTGAATTATTTTCTATAACTTGCAGGCTGTCCCCCAGTGCTTAGACTTTTTAACATTTTGTTTATTGGTATAAAAATCAATCAATTCATTCCTCCTCGAAGGATCTAAAGGATGTAATATGCTCCCTTTGGGTTCTCCAAGTTATTTGACACTATGCAGGTAGATAGGGAAGAGATTCCAGAAATACAAGTGTTATAGGTAATTCTAGAAGGCTTAACTGTCCCTTTAGAACGGGTCGCTCAGCTACACATTAACACTGATGCTTCCATCTGCCTTGCCGATAAGCATTGATTTGCAGATTTAGGGTCTGTAACATCTGAACAGGTAGGGTAAGAGGAATTGGAGGGAGGGAGAGGCTATAATTGATTTGGATCTCTTTGGGCTGCATTTTACGGATTTTTTTTGTTTGGCATAGGGGATCGAGTATTTGCTTCACCAACCCACGTTACTACTGGATGTTGGAAAAGAAATGTTTTTGAAAATAAGAGGCTGCTTAGGGGAAAACATGGGTGCTCTGTCCTTCTGGTCCCATGAAGTTGTATTCCCCTGACCACACCCAGAGCCATGAGGAAGGGTGTCTGAGTGGCAGCAGAGGGCTGTTGGTCAATGTGAGTTAGAATGCCATTTCTTCCCACAATTTAGAAAGCTGCCTCTAGTAATGGGTATAGTTGTCATGGAATTTTAAGTATGTGCATCCTGTTAAATGGTACTCCAATGAAATTATCCTGAAAAACAACAGATCATTTTCCATGTGATTGAAAAATTATAGAGCAGATCAATATGGAGCAGAGTGACAATTTGACATAGAAGGTAAACTGATGGGGGCAAGAAACAAAAAACATAATGGCCAATGGGAATAATTGAGTCTAGGCCAGTTGGAGCTCAGTATTCGTTTTATGGCATTGGTATTTAAAAATCACTGATCTCAGGTGATTTAATCCTTAGTATCTAACATATTGTAGGAAAAACTTTTGTTTGGTGTTCAGAGAGCCAGGGTAGGCCTGACCTGGTAGCTGAAGTAGTTAGAGCATCGTCCAAATATGCCAAGGATGTGGGTTTGATCCCTGGTCAGGGCACATACAAGAAACAACCAATGACTGCATAAATAAGTGAACAACAAATCAATGTGTGCCGTCCCTCCCCTCTAAAATAAAATAAAAAATGCAGACAGCAGGGGTATTGATTGAAGGAATCTAAAACTAACAAGTACGAGCAAATAAAAACTAAGCTGAACTAAAGAGTGACAGGAAAAACAACAACTACTCACATGAACATTTCTGAAAAATGCTATCTTTTTGTTCAGGTGAGTGAAATAAACCAAAAGACACAAGGTAACGTTTACTATTCAGCAATAAAAGATAAAATACAGCCAGAAGATGTCCACCAAAGAAGCATCGAAGTCATATTATATTTCTTTATTTTCTCAAGGGTTACCTTTTCTTCCTGAAACTTAAATTGGTAGGAGGAAAATGGGTAAGCATATATAAAATCAAATGGGTAAGCATTTATAAAACAGAGTCTATCATTTGAACAGGGGTGGCCCTCAATGTTGCACAGAAGAGGCTTAGAGACAGCAGTCTGATTGGCAATGTGGATGGGACTTTATCCAGACTGTGTAATTTTTTAGGGGTGGGGGTGGTAAGGGGAGCTGACAGGTATTGTGAGTATGGGTGCCTCACAGCCCAAAGTCATCCCCAGGTACTATTGATTTGGAAAACTGGAAGCTATAAAAATAACATTACCTATTAGACTTCTGATCCCAACATACCTGATTTGGGGGCGGGGGGACTTTAATGATAGGGGAAATCATAAAAGGTCACAAAACATGACAGAGTTATTGAACAAACTATATACGAGAGGCATTAAACAGAGTAGTTCAGTAATATTTTGCTTATGCCATGAGGGAAATTGCTTCTTACTAATAGGCTCCAGATTTTCATTTTGGAAACTTGTGGCATGGGTGTTCTTTAAGAGCATGTGTTTATTTCTAAATTATCACAGAGTGCTTGCTTTAGCACTCTTCTAGCTCTGTTTGCAAGTTGAAATGGTAGACACGTTTTCTTCCTGCTCCCCCCGCCCCCCCCCCCCCCCAGGTATTCTGTATATGTAGTTTTCTGGAGTTGTTATTATTTCTGGAAAAGCCAGGTACAGCAGCATTTCTGATTAGGTATGAAACATTATAATTTGGGTTGTGGGTCTAACTTTTTAAATGCTAGTAATAAAGTGCTTGATAAACACTTATCCACTCATGTGGGTGAGTTTATCAGCGAAAGATCTTTTAATGCCAAATAACAGGAAACCCAAATAAAAATGGACTTACAAGAGAAATGTATTATCTCCCATAACAAGAAGTCTGGAGGAAGCCTGCTCTCGGGCTGATTAAAGATGTAATGCTGTTGGGCTTCAGTAGTCCTAACATGGGTGATTTGCCTTCAGGCTTGCCTCTTCCTGTTCACAGCAGTGCCATGAGCCACTGCCTCACACAGCAACAGTGCAAAGGCTAGGAAGCCACTGAGGCCATGCCCCCCCTTTTTTGTGAACCTGTTTTTACAATGAATCTAATTTCCCAGAAGTCTCCCAGCAAACATCCCATTGGTCAGAATTATGTCACATGACCATTCCTAAACCAGTCCCTGACAAGTAGAATGGAATCATCATAATTCCCTCATACCAATCAAGCTTCCCTCTTAGTGCTGGGGAAGGGCCCTGTCTTCCCCAGGAAGCACTTAGCTGGCTGCCTGACACCTGAACCAAGTCCGGTTTCTGGGGGCTAAGGAAGGGAAGCATGCCTCTTGTGTACAGAACCCTGGTGCTGCTACCGCAGGGAAGTCCTCACGGCAGTCCTGTCCTTCCTGTGTGATTCCATAGGTAAAACAGGACTGAGAGGAGAGCCCAGGTTTTCTGCAACCTGTTCTTGCTCCACATCCTGCTCTGATACAGGAGAGGAAAAAACATATTTTTCCCTCTATACTCCCAGGTTCCCTGGCTGGAACCCTGTACTTTAGACTGACAAAAGGCAGATTAACAAGAGGAAAATAAGACACATGTACCGGGGAGCACTCGGAGATGAGTGCCTCAAAGAGGTGGCTACAGCGCGGGCTTTTGTAGCATCTTAACAAAAGACCGATACATGTTTAGAGGAGTGACAAGACAAAGGAAAAGGACTTTGAGTGTCTCGGGCTGGCCAATTTAGGGAAGGTAAATCTATGGGGGAAACTAATGGTATAGGTAAGGGTGAATTTTAGCAATGTTTTTATGTGGATTCCTCTGGTACTCTCTCAGGGCTGAGAAGGGTCTCGGGTTGTCTCCACTGATTAACTTCTATCTTTACTCTTAGAGAGGGGAGGTGGGGCACCTTTTCAAATTTATGTCCTGCTTTTAGCCAAGCAGGAGTTGGGCAGAGAGCTTTTCGTACCTACTTCTTCTCAATCGCTTTCAGCTCACAATTAACACTTATGTCAAAGTGTCCTATTTTGGGGTGGCATATTCTGCTACCCTTCGTGGGTACATGGACGTTCCCTGAAAGTCCTGTGCTTTGCTTTTGTGACTCTGTAATCTCTAGTGACCAAGAGGCTGCATGGCTGTTTCTAGGGAAGCTTATTTATAATTGTACTTTTAACTTTAAATGGAATGCAAATTGTTCTAAATAGTGCATTTTAATGGATATCAATGAACTCTAAGATTTGGTAGTGCAGTTACTGTAAATTTAATACACCCTGGTTTGGTGAGCTCAGGGCTTTAGCACTTCCCAGCTGTACATCCAGTGTCCCCAGACCTTCAGGGGCAGGGCAGTGCACTCCAGGGACAGCTTCATGGAAATCATTATTCTGAACATGTCCTCCCCTCTCAAGCCAGTTTATAAAACCTGTTTACCCCACAATAAGACTTGTTTTAGTTTTTTGTAGGAAAACAAGAGTGACAATACCATATTTCAGTCCCATCCCTTGACTGGTAACTGAGTGACCATGATTAGGACTTCCAAGTGCACCTGTAACTGTAACAACTCTGAGACAGAACATTAGCAAATCGTTCTTTGCTATTGCCCGATGTGTGGACAGAGACACATGTTCAAAATCTGAGAAACTAACCAATTCTGGCTGGAAGAAAAGCCACTTCACTTGTGTCTGTATTGGGCTTGAACAATACTTGAAATTTCTGTAAAGAACTGTGTTTGCTTCCGAAATTACAACCCTGGAAGGCCACCTGAGAAAGTGGTTGTTTAGCAGTGTCTGGTTCTGCGTGTGGAGCAGTGGGATGGAGGGGGAGGGCATTAAGATGGAGCCCAGACAACTCAGCAGGAATGTTCATGTTAGGCCAGTCCAGGGTGCCTCACGTTTCCTGATGGGACCTCCATTTGAAACGGAGGGGCCTATTTATTAAAGCTTGATGCCTCTTTAGAGCAGGGATATCAAAGCAAGAAAACAATCTGAACTGCTGCAGATGGGCTGAGCAAGCAGGATTTTAGCACAGAAGCCTCGGAAGATGGTGTAGAGCCACAAGGGATGTGGGTGGACATATATTTGGGCCACCAGATTGCATGCCGATTTGAAGGTTCAAATAGGGAAAAAAAACAACACCAAGAAGAAAACAAGAGAGCAGGCAGGAAAGAAAGGAAAGCAGGAAGGAGCAACTATTTGGTGGATATTTGGGGCACCATTTCCATGGGATCTTATTTCGTTAACATCTATTCAGTACATTTATATTCCTAAAATACAATCAAATCGTTGTTTTTATTATAAATCTACCTGATGATTTCCTCAGTAAGTTAAACAAAGGATTACCAAATGACCAAGCAATTCCATCCCTAGGAATATACTTAAAAGAATTGAAAACGGAAACTCAAACAATGTCTACATAAATGTTCATAGCATCACTGTTCACATTAGCCAAAAGGTGGATACAACCCAGATGTCCAGCAACAGGTGAATGGATAAACCAAGTGTGGTATATCCATAGAATGGAACATTATTCACCCATAAAAAGGAATGATGTGCGGACACATGCTACAACATGGATGAGCCTTGAAAACATTGAACTAAGTGAAAGAAGCCACACACAAAAGGCAATGTGTTATAAGATTCCATTTATAGGAATATCCAGAATGGACCAATCCGTAGAGACAGAAAACAAGGAGGGAGGAATGGGAAGTGACTGCTTAATGGGTACAAGGTTTTCTTTTGGGTTGATAAAAAATGTTCTGAAAATAGATAGTGGGAATGGCTGCACAATGTACTAAATAAAATTGAATTGTACACTTTAAAATGGCTAAAAGGGTAAAAATAGAAAAATAAATCTATAATGGTCTCCCACTGCCTACAGCTACAAGTCTAAATTTCTCATGAGGTCATAAAATAGCCTTCACTGTGTGACTATAGCTACCTTTCTGGTTATATACACCAGTCACTTTTCCCTGACATCTAGGATCAGGCTACACCAGCCCATTTGCCATTCCCTCAGAGCATATGCCCTTCACTCTCTCTGTCATTGTGTGCCCTATTTCCTATGCCTGGAATACGCCCACCCCCCCTTGTCCATCTGGGCACTTTTCCTTGAAAGCTTAGTTCTAGTGTTATTTTCTCTCTAAATTTCCCTGACTCTCTCCTTAGCCCCTCATTCCCTGCAGAATTAATTGCTTTATTAGCTGGGATCCCAGTGTGTCTTATATGTACTTCTATTACAGTATTTTCTACATTGTACTGTGGTTTGTTTTCTTATCCATTTTTCTCCCTTAAAGCCAGGGACAGATGCCAGTATCAGACACATGGCTATCTTTCTATAGATTGGCTGCTGAAAAAATTACATTGGATTGATTCAAATCACAGTCATATCTGGTCCATTTTCTTCTCACTCACTTCAGTTTTTGGTTCAATTCCAGGGCAAGGAGTAGACAGAATTATTCTGTTTTCAAAGAGTAGGCCATTAATAATTAATTCAAAGAAGACAAAGTGCTTGGCATTTGAAAAAAAGTAGTAATAATAGTAGAAATAAAAAAACACTTGGGAATATTTTTAGTTTTGAAGTATTAAAAAAAATCGGTGTAAAATTAACAGAGTGCTTCTTAATGGGGGAATTTTCCTCATACAATGTTCTGAATCCTTAACTAAAGGATTATATTCTTACTGAGGTTTTCTTGTCTTCCTGCTTATCTCCGTAGGAAGTCCCTACCTTGAAGGAACTGCTCCTTTGTCTCTATTCTCTCACGAGCCCTAATAGGATGGTTTTTCAAACACTAGTAACTCAATGCATAGGTGATGTTTTGTCAAGTTCCTTCTAAGTATTTTCATGTGCAGTCTTGGCATATGAAATATTCTCTATTTTCAATAAAATTGTTGCAATTCCAATGGCATCCTTTGGCCAGACAGCAGCATCCCTGGGATGACTGCTGGAGCCTCCGGTAGCTGCCCTTCCCCGGGCTCTTTCCTGAGCTGTTCTGCAGTTTTCCTATGCTGAGAAAGCCTGGAGAGTCACATGGGGAGCCAGAGTGTTCTTCAGACTCTTCCAACGGAGCCAGCTCTCCAAGAGACCCGTGACTTTGCTGGCATTCTGAAGTGATCTCCCTCCCTGCACGTTTATTTTGCAGTTTATTGAGGTGACAGCAATCAGCAGACTAGGGGCCTCTTCTTCCCTCTGCTGTTAACTAGCTCTGTGACCTTGGGCATGTCCCCTCCCCTCTCCAGATCTTCATTTTCTCATTTGTAAATATAGAGGTTGGATCCGTGTAACCTGTTGGGTCTCTGGCAGCATTAACCAGCTGTAATTATAGGATGCCCAGAAAACAGCAGCTTAATTAACTCTGCAAAATGTAAGGAGAGAAAAAGGTCAGTTCTCTGTAGGAGCAGGTAAGCATTAGCACAGTCCAAGTTTGAGAGTCCTTTCCTGTTTTCAAATTGTTCACCCATATGCCTTTCCTTTGCCCTTTCAAATGTGACATGATTTCTTATTGCTAATTTTCTTTTTCATTTCCTGAGGGTTTCCAAGGAGAAAGCAGGACTCTACATTATTCCAGCAATTCTCTTCTGTGGGAGCAAGGTTTGCCATTTAGTTGGAAGGACTCAACTGTATAATTTTTTTCCTTCTTAGATGATTTCCCAGGGAATCGGTAATAGTAAGTTATGTCTGGTTTTAGGAACTGGAGTTAGAGTTTATAATAGAGAGCAAAAAGGAGTACCCTTTAGAAAATTGCATAGTATAATTTACATTTTGCCGTACTTGCTCATTTTAAATTTCTTTGAAGAAGTTTTGAAAAGATCTTGATGAAAGAAAGAAATATACTTTTTTTGTTACTACAGGAAAAATTTCTAGGTTTATTTCTTCTTTCCTTCATAAAAGTATTTCATACGCATAATCTACATGAGGTAAATGTGAAGTCTACAATTATGTGTCATGCTTCATTTTGTTCAAAAGTTTTGGAGATGTGCCTTCTGAAGGTAATAATCCATTAGAAGTTATATTTGATCACTTTCATTTAATTTGTATTGTGAATCTTGATTATTCATTTCAGTTTCTTCTTTATTTCCTTAAATGGTATTTTAGGTGGCTTGCCCCATAGTGTAATTGGCATAATAGTTAATTTCTTTGAAAGCCCTATTTTAAAAATTTGAACATGCTCTGACTTTCTTGACCTCAAATTTCCTCCTTGATGCAGAGGGAAAGATTTAGCCCAGGTAGCCTTTTTAGTCATCGCTGGTGATGATTATCATGTTAGATCTGTTGCTCAACTTCTGATTCTTGAGAGGACCAGCTGTTTTTACTTAAATCTCTCCACACAAAGCAGAGATTCAGGAGACAAGTCAGTCATCTGCATCATCCCCATCAAGGTTGGGCTGGTTCTTACTGAGAGAGCAAGCGTGTGACTCTCAGAAGATAGACTGAATAGGGTCAAGGTTTTGAGCCTTTGCCTGTCAAAAGCATTTTGATCATTAGGAAAACTTATTTAGAAGATTATCTAAGAGAAGGAAATAAAGATAGTTAAAGAAGGTTAACTAACCTACACTGAACAGTGATGGGAAAGATAGGGAGAGGCAACTCCATGGAGAATGAGAGGAGAACATCACATAATGGCCTTAACTTTGGTCTCTTGATATGGAATATATTTCTTACAAAGTTTCTAAATTCTCTAGGGATTTTGTTTGTTTGCTTCCTTTTACAAACAGTAATAATAGGGAAGAGCCTTACAAAACCCATAGGAGATTATGAACTAGGGAAGTGAAATTACTCTGGAGTGGCCATATGACCAGAGTGCAATACTCATGGCATATAAGAAAGAAAAAGCACCTTAAATGCACACAGCACATTTCTTCCACATAACTCAAACCAGTTTTTACAAAGAGGAAAAGGAGCCCTGCTCCCTGACTAAGCATGAATGATGGAGGAGAATAACATGGAGACTTCTGGTAATTACCATTTTTATACAGAGGGTCATGTGTCCACGTGGTAGGGTGGGGAAACATGAGGCACCCTGGGCACCAGGAGCTACAGGCCTGGTCCTGGCTCTTTGTGCTACAGATAGGAGCTTGGCAAGTCACTTAACCCTCTCTAGATCTCAGTTTCTCATTGTAAAAGTGGAAGGTCAGACTACACGATTTCTAGGAATTTTCCAAATTATTACATTTATGATTTATTTAGAGCATCGGAAAGTAAAGGGTGAGTTTTCCAGATAGCTAAAACCTACCTTTCTCTGTGTCAAAGCTTGTCATTGCCTGAGGCCTTTGGGGTGTTCCTCTGTGTTGCAATAAGCACAGTATCAAGGAATATGGCACTTCCGATTTACCAAATGATGTCAAGTTTGTGACCATCTTTACTAGAGGAGAAAAGGAGAGAGCAGGGTAAGAATGACTTTGCCTTAGGGACTACAAGAAGGCTCAGAAATTGAGGGGTCACCAGGAGGGCAGATGGGCGTGTCTATGAGAGCGCCCGGGTGATTGACAGACACAGCCAAATCTCATTTGCAGGGCATCCCACTCAGTCATACTGTTCATGGCCTTGGTAGACTTTCCCATAACAGCCTATTACTCCCTCCTTTAGAAAAGGCAAACACAGGGGATTGGCTGTAGCAAGGTTCAGTTAGAACCCATGGACGCTGAACTTCTAGTTAATTGTTATCCTATTGATCCTCAGGGCCACTTACAGTAGATTAAGAACATGTAAATTGGTTATTCATTTTCTGTGTATTTACATGTAAATGCCACTTTATTGACTTGCAAAATACAGTATTGTCCATTTCAGCATAAATTTGGACACTGACTAATTTGCACTTGTTTAATCCGCAAGCTTAGCAATTTGGGGAAGCCTCCCACCTCCTCCTTTCTTCCTCCCCATAGTCTCACCTCACCCATGCAACAAAGCCAAGAATGGTATTTTAGGCTATAAAAATACCACTAGATTCCTCTCTAAGCTTTTCTGAAGTTTTAAAATAAGTAAATAAAAATAAGTATCACATAGGCCAGTCTCCCAAAGGGGCCATCTTTGCTGTGCTTTCTGGGTTCACATGGAATAAAAGCCTTGTGCTCTCCTGTAACCACAGCTCCCTTGTTCAGGAGGGGGACAGGAGCTCATCCAGACAGGAGGGAGCCAGGAGGGTCTAATATCTGTAGCTGCGGCCTCATCCAGAATTGTGTTCATTCAGCTCTTGAGGGTGGTGGCAAGATGTGGGGAAATGGCCAGTAAGTAAAGAAGCAGGGCTGTGTGTACTACGGCTTTTGGCATGGGAGTGAAGTGTGCCACCACTATCCTCTCTTTGCACACGATCACCATGGGTGAGGATGGGCAGGCACAGGTGGAAGTGACTTCTGCTTTCTTCCCTTCTCATGCTGGTTCCTCTTTGCTCCTAGAAAAATGCTGTCATAATTGAGCTCGGGATTCTGGAATTACAGTCCCCATAGCAGTGTAGCCTGCGGCCTTATTTATCCAAGGCTGTGGATTGACTTCTTTTTTATTGATCTAGGCCGATAATCAGTCAGTCTGTTGGGCTGTCTCTAATTATTTTGGCTCTCTTAATTATGGGATTGTACATGATCCGTTCTGTTCAAATAATTTCTCAGCAAAAAGAATTGACCCAGCTGAGGAGTGCATGCATCCACCCAGTTCCTATCTGCTTTGCCCTGGCCCTTTGTGTCATGTTAAATGAGTCATTTTGCTTCCCTGTTTTTCATTCTCCTCTCCGTGAACACAGAGAGAATGATATTTATCGTGTGGCTTAAGATTTAGGGTCACTAAATATCAGGCACTAGCAAAATGTGAAATTGTTGCTATCAGTTCAATAGGGCCATTCACACTGACTTTATGTAGTTCACATCTTTATTTATTCTAATTATGAACTTTCATAAATACATGCTCATTGTAGAAAATGCAGAAAACTACAAAGAAGAAAACAAAAATCATCTAGAACCCTGCAAATTAGTTATATAATCCTGTTAAAAGTTTGATTTATTTTCATCCAGTCTTTATGCAAATATATACACAAGCACTTATTTGAGACAATACAATATATGCTGCTTTGAGTCTAGGATTGATCCAAAAGAATTTTCCAATTTTAATCATGTAACCACTTGCATAATATTTTAACTGTGGATGCATAGCCTTCTAGTTAACAAATCTTTCCTGCTTCCATATCTCCTCATAGGTCTTTTTTATTTTCTCCAACTGACAGAACATCTATCTGAAATGAAACTTGATCTTATCACTTCTCTGCTAAACCCTTCTGTGGCTCCTGATAACTTCCTGGGTGAGGCCTTGTAGTGTAGGGCAAGGGGCTCTTCCTGCCTGGTCTCTGCCCACCTTCCCTCCTAGAGCTTTAGTTCTTGCCACTTTCCCTCTCATACTTTATATACCTGCGCCAGACATACCAAACCTCCTGCCTGCCAGTCCCTGTGAACACTCTTTCTATACCTTCCCTTTTGCTGTTCTTCTGTCTGGAATGCCCCAGACCTGGCTGACAACTCAAATTTCAAATTCAGAGGCCTTCTCTGACCCCCTCACTGGGAACCCTGCTCTCAAGGATTGCTGTTCAGGAGGCTGTGGTCTGCTTGGATCCCCATCACTTAAATGACTTCCAGCCCTCTCCAATCTGTTCTCCACACTGGGGCAAAAGTGAAGTGTCTTATGTGTTTGTTTTTTTAAAAAATCAATTTTGATCAAGTCTTCTCCTAGCTAACAATCTGTGGTGACTTCCATTGAGGCTCTCAAGAGAGACCAATTCTCACCCTACCTTCAGGCCCTCTGTGGTCTAGCCCTCATTTCCCTCTCCAGCACACATCTTCCCTGACACCCCCTCATGCTCTGTCCCCCAGTTCTGCAGGCCTTCCTCTTCAAAGCCCTGTACCTGCCCTTCCTCCTATCCCTCAAGGATAATCCTGTACATCCGAGGGATTTCTGCCTTCTTGGACTGCCTCCTGGTCTCCTTTCCATCAGAGCTATAATTTTACATCTAATATTGCTATTATTTCAATAATGCCACTGTCCTTCACTAGACTCTACACTCTCTGAGGGCAGAGAGTTCATTTTCATTCGATTTGTAGGTGGGGCTGGATGGGGGGAAACCACAAGATCCAATAACTGAGGTTAGACAAGCACTTCAACCCATCAGGCTGGAGAAGACAAGTTAGTTCAAGTGGGGTGATACAGGAAGCCTGACTAAAGGTGGTCTCTCATGGTCCTTGGAGTGTCATTTGAAATTAATGTCGCCAGCCCCATGTTACAGATTAACTAAGAGAGAATTGCATAAAGGTAGCAGTGGTAGGGCCACAATTTAATGTTAAACCAGCCTCCAGGATAGGGAGGTGATGTGGAATGAAGAACAAGCTGGTCCGTGCTTTTTGTTAGGAGGCGGTGGACCTCCTGGCGTGGGGCTGATAGAGTCCCACATGTTCATTTGCGTGTCTCAGGGTGTATTTTGGCAGCTGGTTGGCTCATTGCATGGCCTTAAACCAGCCAGGCAGCCAAGTGGTGCAGCCAGAAGCAGAGAGCACTGCAGAGGCTGCCTTCATCTCTGCACATTTGTGCTCCTGCTAATTAATGGCACTCCCTGAGACCTTTGGCGTTGCTCTGTGCAAGTGGGGACAGCTGCTGGCCGGAGTGCCAGCATCCTCAGAGGGCGCTGTGTTCAGTCCCCTAGCAGTCACCAGGTGCACAGACTTCAGAAAACCTGGGTACTTGAGCCCTGCAAGGAAATGGAGGTGCCCTTTGCCTTCTAGTCCAAGGCTTTTTAAGTTACGCCCAGAGTTGGCCGGGGACTGGGGGATGCCCTGGAACATCAGATATCCAACCCCAGGCTTTGAAAATCAAACAAAGCAAAACAAAGTCACTGGTGAAAGAGAATAATCCATACAGGATGTTGCCAGAGAGCTTAAAAGAATTTCTTCAGAAGTTTCTTAAATTAGATTTTTTCTTTTAATTACCTAGTTATCCTTCGGAAACTTGGAACAGTCCCATTTCTTATCAACATATTCCTTGTCAATTATGCACAGGCTCAGGCTTATGGTGCCGAGGGTGATGCTTAAGTACAAGGCAGCTGGAAGTTTTTCCCCTTGGGTTGAGTGGTGATAAGCATGCTAATGTACTATGCTGGGCTGAGCTGGTGGCACAGAGCCTAGGGGCAGGATGGGGGGGGGCACCAGAGGGGCAACTGGGGCAGGGCTGCTACCCCACAAGGTGAATGGGCGCTGGGTGAATCTTTAGTTTTTGTGATTCTGTCTGGCCTCGGTTCTTTGCACTGTATCCCCAAATAGCTGATTTAAGTGATGCTTAGTAAAACTGCTTATTTGCACTTCCTCTTCTTTCTGCTCAGTTGCCTATATCATTCGTGCTGCTTGATGTAAAATTAGGGCTGGAAAACATTTTGTGGGCACTTTCTGGTGAGATGTGGGCTGAAATGTGGTGGTGGTGGTGGTGTGTGTGTTATAAGATGCAAGGAGCGGTAGCACAGTATAGCTCTGAACTATATGCAAGTTATCTCGTTCTCTCTTTGTCCTCCAACAAGGATGTGATAAGCACAGGTGGTAAACAGAAAGAGGATGACAGCTCCCCTTCATGCTGTCATTGGAACCAGACCAGGAGTACATTTGTATTTCGGGCTTAAGCACCTGATGGTTATTTTGACTGTTTGAACTATGTGGTTAGGTTAGTAGGAAGAATGGGGACTTCAGTTTAGAATATATGCAGTTGGTGGGTGGGTGGGACAGGTTCTTTCCCCACGCATAGAGAGATCTCCACCAGAGATGGTAGCTCCACTTGGTCAATGGTGAGGTTTCCCCTTCCTATCCTCACTTGAGGGTTAACCACTCTCCCACCCCACCCCACCCGCAAACTGCCATCTGGGGCTCATGTGTGTCCAGGGCTCTGGGGTTACAGAGTGGAGGAATCTCTTCCCCTTGTGTCCCTCTCCCCGCTCCATTCTTCCAGCACCTTCTTCTCTTTCCAGAGCCTTTCCTCTGCCCCTTCTGGTTTTCCTTGGCCTCAGTCAGGGATTTAGGCACCTGAAAACCTGTTCAGCCAGCAGGAAAGGAAATCTGCATCCAAAGCTTTGGACCCTGCTTTCCTGGAGTCTGTTTCTGCTTCCTGGTGGGTGGAGGGCAGTGTGAGCACTGGAAATCCACAGACGAATATGATAGAAGCAATGCCACATGTCAATCCTTGCCTGCCTGCTCTGTCCTCGTCCATTTAAAGGGACTAATTAGGCATGATCAGATACCAGTCATAGTGATTCTCATCTGACCAAGTCTGTTAAGATAGCTGCGAATTGGTTTTTGGAGGCAGATGCAAGTTCAATGCCAGCTCCGTCACTTGTTAGCCGTGGGACTTCAAGCAGACTACTGAACCTCTCTGATCCTGTTTCCTCCTCTGTAAAACAGAGGCGGTGACAGAACCTGTCTCATGGGGGGAAATGGGAGTAAAGCCCTAGCATAGAGAGCATGTGGCATGCCCTCGGTAGGTTATCATTGCTATTCAGATCAGCGGTCACCAACCAGTGGTCCATGGATCCCTGGTGGTCCGTGAGGTCCGAAAGGTTGGTGACCGCTGATTTAGATCACTCAAGTGGTTGGTGCCTTGTTTTCCTTATATGTAAAAAGGGAAGAATGTGTGCCTTTTGTAAGTTATAGAATGTGTGAGAAGGCACTTTGAATACAGCCTAAGAGGCTATGCAATAAATAAGAGTGTGATTATCCTTTTCCTAGAACTACACTAACGCAATGCTGGTGGTCTCAAAAGTGTGCTTATCTGCTGCAGATTTCTGTCATGATTTAGCAATGCCCTTGGAGCTGTTGGAGGAAGCAGAGCACATGGGAAATAGTGATAAAGGCTGCCAAAGACAGAGGGCCCTGCCCCTGAATCTTTTGCAGCTGCTACAAATGGCTTTGGGACCTGCTTCTTCCTGCCATAAGGTTCTTGCCACTGGAAGGTAGTGAGTGCCGTTCTCTGCTCTTGTTGGAGTGAATTCTTGCTCACCCATCCAATTTGGCAATTTTACTTCTTGTCTCTGGTACCTATCAGCCCACCTAATCATGAGAGAGTAAGCTGAAGAAGCTAAAGAAAATGAAATTCAGACTTGTCAGTTTAGCTTGATGATGGCTTAGCCTTTAACATGACTTAGAAAAAGTAGAGACTATTGTTTAAAATCCGTTTATATTTTTTAAACCGATTTCCATAACCTGTCAAAGCCCAGGGGTACAACTCCATCAATTATGGAGCCAGCTACCGCACAGGCTCTCTAGATCCTGCAGGCTGTTTTAAAGGGGCTCCCAGTTTCCATTTATCTTGATATGTATCTGTGACACATCCCCTCATAAATCCAGCAGCCCATCTGGTGAAGGGGACATGAGAACACTGTTCACAGTAGCAAATGTGTTTACGTTTTTTTCACAGTCTGAGCAGAGCCATTGCCCTTGCCTATATTTTCATGCATTAGCTCTACCAAACATTGCTTTCCCAATCTCTATATACAGGAGTAATTAGTCAATTCAACTTGATCCAGGGCTCATTCTCATAAAGGGAACAAACTTCTGACAGTGCAGCTCAATTAGAAGGATTCTATCAAGACACCTGGAAGGGGCTGACAGTGCATTGTTTTTAAGGATAATTTGCCCGGAACACTGCCAGCCCATTCTGAAAGGGGCAGCCTTTCTCCACTGAGTTGCCCTTTTTTTTGAGTATTTGGGAAATTGCTAACTCCATCAGTGTTTATAGGCCATCAAGGCGCAGGTGGGACACTCCTCCCCATCTCTCTCCCTCTCTTCTTCCCATTTCAGAGTTACAGTTGTTTTGTTTTTGTGGTGTCATATTCTCGATGCAGAAAGTATGTCCTTTGTCTAAAAGGCACTTGCTAAATAAATGTTTGTTGAACGAATATATAAATGAATGCGTGAGAGAGAATAAATTATTGACTTTTGATGGCAAAAAGTAGTGGTTGAGACTTGGCAACTTACTTCCTCCCAAATGCTGAAGATGAGGATGAAATTACAAGTACAGTTGACCCATGAACAACTCAGATTTGAATTGCTCTGGTCCACTTATATGGGGGTCTCCCCCCCCGCCGCCCCATATGTACATTTGGCCCTGCAACCCATGGGTTTCCCATCTGCAAATTGAACCAGCCTTAGAGCGAAAACAGTATTTTCACATTTACAAACATGGGTTCCCAACTGCAGGTGGAAAATACTGTTTTCCCTTGGGTCCGAGGTTGTTTGACTCAGGGATTTGAAAGGCCCATGGAGAGTCAACAGTTAAGAGGATTTTCAAATGGGAGGCGATGGGAGCCCTAACCTCCCCTCCCGGCCCCCACCCTCCCAACATTGTTCAAAGGTCAACTGTACATTCGATCCTCATGACAATTCTGTGAGCTTGTATTACCTGTATTTTACAAACGTGGAAATGCAGGCTCAGAGTGGTTGAGTTTAGTGCTCTAGGTCACACAGCTGGTTTCAAAGCCAATCTTCTAGTTTATACCCTTGCCTACTGCTTCTTCTACACACATATTACATGCAGGAGAAAAAAAACCATATTGCCAAGTTTCTTCCAGTGTTTGAGGGTATACAGGCTTAACCTTTTGATTAAAAAAAAAAAACAGCCTGTATTCACTGATGGTCACATTCATTGAAAAAGTCATGCTGGAGAGAGAGGAAAGCTTAGATTTGCTTCCCACACTGACTAGATGCCTCCCTGAATCCAGGAGATTTGAACATCGGGTGTGTATCAACAGCAGCTTTAGACCCATGTGCCATTAAGACAGCTTTTGTTCAGACTGTATCGATCCTCTGAGGTCGGCATGTTTTGACCAGATCTAGAGTAACCAGCAGCCACTGTGGGTCTGTCCCTGTAACTTGGTATCCCCTGTGGGAAGGAAATAACACAGTGTGATGTGGTTGAGCATCCACTGAGTCGATGGCTGTATTCGATTTCACATGGACTGGGGCTGAGGGAACAAGGTACGGGACAGGGTGTCTGTTCCTGTCTGCGTCTGCCTCCCACAGAAGGAATGACATTATCCAATGCCATAACTGTATCCCCTTCCCCACACTGGCAACTTTGAGATGGAGACAAAGAATAGGAGTTGTCTCCACACAGTGGTTCTCCCATCTCCAGCTAGAGAGGGAAGGTAAAAGGAAGGAGAGAAAAAGAGTGGGGAGGGAGGAAGAAGCAGAGAGCAAGCTGCAGGGCTGAAATCCCCCAGAGGCCACATAAAATCACATCCTCTGCAGTGAAGAAGACCCATCCCCTCAGCTACGTCACCGACTATGTGCTGGGACGATTCTGAGAAGCGGAGAATCTCTGGTTTTAAATCTTTTATTATGTTTTAGTGTAGATACCCCAAAAAGTACATTAAAGGAAATGGAAAACTTAACTCAGGGAAACCAGTGGTCATCCAGAGAAGAGAGAGTGAATGCAGTTACTAAAGCTCCACATCACTAAGAAGCGGATTCTGCACTGATAATATGAGACAATTCTCGAACAAGATAGTATGTTGTGGAGAGAGAATCTAAATAAAGAATAACGTCCACATCTTTCTAACTTCCTATGCCAAACAATCTTGCTTTTCATTGCCTTTACTTGAACCCCTTCTCCTGGAAATCTCGTCTCTCGTACCATAGCCACCAGCCACATGAGACAACAGAGCACCTGAAATGTGACTTGTCCAAGAGACGTGCAGTGAGTGGAAAACACACTCTCGATTTCGAAGACCTCATATGAAAAGGGATATAGAATATCTCAACAGTTTTCAAAATATTGATTTCAGGTTAAATGAAAATATATGAAACCTAATCTCACTTGGTTTTTTTTTGGTGTGACATTTAGAATATCTAAATGTGACTGGCACTGTATTTCTGCTGGACAGTGCCATCCTAGAGTTACCCATTTTGGACCTCTCGCCTTAACATTTCTGGAGTCTTGATGATGGGCACTTCAGGGCTCATTTCATCATTCGAGGCTTAAAAGACAGCACTAGGCTTATACACTGACTGCACTCAGCTTATTTATTTTAAGTGTGGGCTGTTCACACCCATGAAAGGAGATGATGAGGAAAACATTTTCTTTTGCCTGCTTAGCACCGGATTCCTCTGAAATCAAATCTTTCTGACCAGAACATGGCAGCTACTTTGCCCTGTGACCCCCACGATTGATCTTTCCTTTTAAACTGGGGGGTGTGCGGACAGAGCTGGTGGGAAAATCGTTCTTTACTCTTCTGCCCACAGGTCAGTTCTGGAATTCCCAGTGGCCTTTGAAATGTTTAGGAAACTGTTCACTGACCCTTCCGTCTGCTGGAGAACCCGGAGCCTCCGTTACCCTGCTGTTGTCAGCAACTGTTGTTGACATGTCTCTGAACTGTCAACTAACCCAGGAAAAGGTCACATGTCTCAACTCTTAAGGAATTTGGGAAATCCAAAGGGAGGCCGACTTTCTGATCTATGAGGAAATGACCAACCCTGAGGACCCAAGCCAGAATGTGTGGCTCAGCCTCTCAACAGCAAACTCAAGCCAGAGAAGGGAGAAGCTGCACGGGCTGCTGTGTTTGGGGAAGGTTTTCTGAATGTAGGCAGCGGCCTGGAGGGACAGTAGGTTTGGGGTTGTTCTAAGGTGTGGGTGTAGGTAGAGGAAGCAATGGGCACCACCTGGCCAGGGCATTGGTCTGGGAGGTGTGGGGTAGCCCCAGGGGATCAGTCACAAGTAAGTGTAAGTGAGATGGGGGGCCAGGGACAGCTGCTAGGTACCTGGAGCCTGGGTTTGATTCAGGGGGAAGCCAATGGTGTCTTCTTGAACAGGGGTGCGACAGAGCTGGACGATGCGAACCCAGGCTTACTGCTCCCAGGGACCAGCAGAGAAGTTCCCATCTTCGCTCTGCCCAAGTGTGGAAAGTGGCACATTGGCAGGACAATAAACTCTGTAATGAACCATTATGTAGCACTTACTCGGTGGCACGTTATTTTTAAATAAATACGTAATCCTAAAGTAAGTACATCATCACATTATGGCGAGAAAAGCTATTTCCCACTTATGGTAGCCAATTTGAAAAAAACATGTGACGTTAATGATACTGTACAAGGCAGGTGGGGATTGTAAAGCCTAACGGTTCTTACGCCGCACCGAGCAGACGGGTGACTGAGGCGCCAGAGGCCCCGCGTCTGCACGCAGCAGGTTTCTGAAGCAGAGGCGAGGCAAGGTGGTCGGAAGGTGGAGAGAACAGTGGCCAGGTGGCCAGTTAGCCCACTTCCAGGAGTGAGAATGGCGAGGACACAGGAGAGGCATTGGTTGGGCATTGTTCAGGCAGCTGTTGCGTGTGTCTGCCTGGGTTCACCTGTGATGCCCATTTCAGGTACAGACTCCTAGTGTGTGGCAAGGGCTCTGTACAGAGAACGTGGGCAGGTCCCAAGAGCTAACTCATGATTGAAAGCTGACATTTATTTGACAGTGGACAGCACCTTATGTACTAAGGTGCTTGAATTACCCCTTTCATTCCTCACAATAACCCTGTAAAGTGTCTGCCATTGTTCCCTGCTCTTTTCCGGATGAGGGGGCTGAGGCTCCGAGAGGTTAAATTTGCCCAAAGCCACACAGCTGGGACTCAAACCCAAGTCTGTCTGACTGCAAGGCCTTTCGCTAGCACATATACTGCCTCCTCCTTGATTGGCACTAACGACATTTTACGGCATGTCCTGTTTCTCACATTTCTCCCTCATTTAACCTAGACTATGGGTTTCTATGACTAAGCTTGGAATTGGGTTCATCTCTCTTAAGCACCAGAAACAACAGACATTCTCCAGCCCATAAACCCCGTTCCTAACCCCTGTGCAGCATATTCATAGATCTGATTCTATGGTTAATATCGTCATTAAAGGGGCTCTTCTTGTGCCTTTAAGAAGCTCATTAATCACTAAATATAGACCACAACTCGTTCTTTTCCACCCTCCGCATGTTGCTTCCCCCCATTGTGTGATGCCATCTGGTGCTATGAGATCATGCTTTTTGGGTTCCTTTTCAGAGAGCCAGATTCATTGCTCTCTCAACCCGGAAAGCCAGTTCATTCCAACTGCACACATGGCTTTGAACAAGTTTGAATCTAATGCCTCCTTGTGGATTTCCGCAGTATCACTCTTGACCGTAATATCACATGGAACTTCTGTCTTTACCACCATCCATGTACATGTATACGCTCCGTCTTTTTATCAAAAGGACCTAATTTGTCTTTGGTAAGCCATCAAGGAACTACAGGTCTTTTCCTGCGCGATTTGTGTGAAGCGTCATGTGTCAGTTGTGCGTGTGTGCTGGAGGAAGCCAGACCTTCATCAGACACTTCCCTCTTGTAATCTGTTAGACTTTCGGCTATGACAGTGGAACAAGCTTTTCAGAACAAGGAAATAAAACAGCAAGTGGCAGGCCTCTGACACTGCTGCTGCTCGGTCCTTCACTCCCGCTTTCTCTTCTAATTTTTTCCAAAGTCTCTAATCGTCTCCAAGGGAGGGGAGCCGGGGCTGTAGAACGTTTTCATGCAAACTCAGCTGAGGAGCCCGGGCTCACCACCAGACTCCCAGGCTTAGGGGTCTGTGAGGACTGCTTGTTACTACTGTCCAGGGCAGACCTTGCCACTCGCCCCACCTCCTTTCTCTTCTCACTTCAGGGGATGCTGGCGGTTTAAATTTAGCCTGGGGGCCTGGTGGGGAAGGACCGGTAACGTGGTGATATGTGCACTGCTTACTTCATTCCTGGCACCGGCTGGACTCCCCTAGGGGAGAGGGGGGACTGGGCAGGCTGCTCCCCTCCTTTCTGCTACTCTCCCTGCCCACTGGGATCGTGCCTGTTCCCAGCAAGTGTCAGAGGAGGAGATGGGCCCTGAGGACATTTGCAATGATATAAAAGGGACCCACACACTTCCTTCCCTCGCACAGGAGTTGTTCCAGAGCCAGCCCCTCTGAGCCGAGAGCAGTCTCTCCCCGTCACCAGCATTAAGTATTGTACTTACTGAAATTCCACTGATTATTTTGCATTTATAAGGAATTTTTTTTTGAACAGCTGTCAGGATTAAAGGATGAACATTCACTCACATCTCTTTTAAAATTAATCTAATCAGATTGCATTTATCCCAACAACTGACCAAGATGATTTACAATGGAAGAAGGAAGTCCCATTGTGTTTTAATTTGAAGGGAGGGTAGATACTTTTATAGGATTCCGAAGACCTTAGGGGGGGGAATAGTCCCATATTAAGTTATGCAGTAAAAGGATGGGTTGGAAGGGAGGACAGTAGAAGGTACTAGATAAAGGAATGGATACACTTGCCCATTTCAAAATGTTGTGCCTCGGGCAGGGAATTTTTCAATATCACCCTTTCTCCCAGGACCCAGAGTTCGGGTCAGTGAAATTCATGTGTAGGAATTACATCAGGTGGCCTGGGGTTAAAGAGGCTCTTGCGGTTGCCTGAAGACCTAATCACCGCCTCTCAACTGCCTTGCAGAAGGTTGTCTTTATAGAAAAATGTCTCTGGTTTCCAGGAAAACACACTTCCTAATGAACTTTCTGATGCAACCCATTTGGGAGTTAGGGGTTGGGCCATGTTCAGACCTATGCAGTTTATCTGTGTGAACTTACTATTTCAAGCCGATTTCTCCCAACCATCTGTACACTTTTAGGCCGTTTCCCCTTGAGGAGTTTTGCATTTAGTTAACACAAACTCAGTGTTGAAATGCAATAAAAGGAGTTGAGATCTTTATCCAATTGAATATATTCAAAAGTGAAATGTGGAGTTTTTTTTAAAAGGAAAGGAAGGAAGGAAGGAAGGAAGGAAGGAAGGAAGGAAGGAAGGAAGGAAGGAAGGAAGACGATTTTAAAAAATTATTTCATGTTTTAGGTTTTTACTGCTCTGACTGGCCTCTATTAATGAAAATAATCAAGACACTCCTACGCCCTCCCCCATGCCAGTCAGGTTGGAAGACGTTATTTGGCCTCGGGCCTCCAGAACTCTATTACAGATGCAACTAGTAAATCACATCTCTTGTTTGCCTCAAGGTATTGCGCAGCGGTGCACGGCGATCAAGTACCACTTTTCTCAGCCAATCCGCTTACGAAACATTCCTTTCAATTTGACGAAGACAATACAGCAAGATGAATGGCATCTGCTTCGTGAGTATTTCTGGGAAAGGGCCAGAGAGAAAATGGTGTCTTGCTGAACAACAAGTATTTGTAGGTTTGGACTGAAAGATGTTGTGTTGATCCTTCATGGGCCTCGGGGCCAATTCGACTTGGTCAGAGACTCAGGGAGTCATTTCACTGTGCCGTGGTCACACCTCGTCGACACATCAAATGTGTGAAAACCAGGCATAAGGCTTCGTAAGACAGTGCAGCATGCGTGGTGCCCTGGTGGCTTCCTGAGTCCTTTCTTTACTGAATCATCAGGTATAAGGACCTGCAGGTAGAGGGCCACTTGTCTTCGTAAATCAAAGAGGTTACACCTTAGCTACCATTTTTGCTTTGCTTTTATGCTGTGCATTGTAGCTACTGTGTCTATCTTAGACCTTGGTGTTTCTGCTGCACTATTTTTATGAGCGTATGTCATAATCTTCTCAGAGGGTGTCTGTTACCCCTACATTTCAATGGCAGATGCTACCCTTTTTCACTGTTAAGAAAATGTGAAACTCTAGAAAGGATCATGCAATGTGCTGCTTAAGAGGGCTGATGTTTACTTGAAAACTGTTGATCTGTGCTGCCTGGTGATAGATAACTCAGGAAAGCAAAAACGAACGCATCTAACCATGGGGTGTGCCCCTCATCCTAGCTCCATGTGAGCACAGGGGTGCACGGACCTGTTGCCTGGCCCCAAGGGCTACAGCCCTATCTTTGGGACCCATTGTTTTAAGAAGCTAACGATTTAAAAAATTGGCTTTGTTAAAAAAATAAATAAAAAGCAGAGGGAAGGAAGGAAGAAAACAGAAAGAAGCGAAGCTAGCAGGACAATCTGAGTGCTGCGTTAGCGTAGCCATCAGAGTGGGAAGGGGTCTAGGTACATGTAGACAGTCCGTCCCTTGGTTTTGCCTAGAAGGTGGGGGAGGGGCTGTGTTCCTGGCCCAGGGATCACAATTGTGTTTTTGTGATAGACGAAACCTGACAGTTGTGGATACAGTGGGAATAGTCCCTCCTTAACCTGGGGCAGTGAGTGCTAGGGTGGCAGGGTCTATGTTTAAGGGGGGAGGGTGGCTATGAGCAGATGTCTCCTATGTGCACTTTGGGCCCTAAATCAGTCACCACAATGGCCTTCACTTTCTCCAATCCTTTTTGAAAATAGGCAGGAATCGATATAAATGAAAAAGAAAGTAGCTGGCATCCGTGGTGCTCAGGTGAAACCGTATTTCACTGTAACTTGCTTTTCAGGCTCTTTCTCCAAAGTCAGATTAATCACAGCCATTGCCACGGTGGAAACCTGCATTTCTCTTGCGCTTGTAAAGATAATACAGATATTTTGCACACCTACCTTGCTCTCAGTGTACTAAGTGACTTGCTGTCTGTTATCCAAGTTGACCCTGGCGCTGTCCTCTGGTCCCTTCTCTAGTTGGTATGGACTTCTCCACAGACTCACAGAGGGTAACTCCGACCCCTCGGGGTGTTACACCCCATCTGTCCTCTTATGAAATGGGAAGAAAGTGCCCTACACCTCGATCTTGTAGGCCCTAAGCCTGTCTGTGCAACCTATTCATTTTCATAACATATACAAAGCTCTTCTTTCTCTAATTTTCAAGGACCCTCCTTCTGCTTATTATTTTGGATGTCTGTTTGTGTTTCGAGATTAGATTTGAGAAGAATCACTGCGGGCTTCCTGGGCATGGCCGTGGCTGTCCTGCTCTGTGGCTGCATCGTGGCCATGGTCAGTTTCTTCTGGGAGGAGAGCCTGACCCAGCACGTGGCCGGCCTCCTGTTCCTCATGACAGGTACGTGAGCCCCTCAGACGCCTCTCCCGGCCAAAGTGAAGGCTGCTTGGGAAGCCGCTGACTTCCCTTTGTTATCTCTTCATTTATTCTGTTTTCACTTGTGAGAAAAGTGGCCAGAAGAAGGTTCATTTGGCATTGGTGGGTAATACAGGATTTAAAGAAACAACAGTGTTCAAAATGCACCCCAATTTCTTCATTGTGGCCCATTCGAAGGTTGGATGGAAATAACTTGGGTTTTAACTTCATATGAGTCAGCTCTGATTTTTCTATCCCATTTTTGCATACTGCACCCCAGCCCTGGCTGGACTCTCAGCAAACAAGGAGCCCTGAGGAGAGAGAGGGTCATAGATTGGCACAGCCCATCCCCCTAGGCTGAAAGTCAACTCCAATGACATCCCTTAGTGATGGGGTCACTGGAGTCATGTTTTGACACAAAACTTTCATTCATTTCATCCTACACATGGTTTTTGAGGACTCACTATGTACCACACACTGCTCTAGGTACTAGAGACACACAATGAACTAGGACAGTGATCAACAAACTCATTCGTCAACAGAGCCGCAGTTTGCCGACCACTGACCTAGGCAGACAAAATCCTTCTCCATTTTTGTTGTGGGGAGACATAAACTATTTATGAGTGATGAAAGCTAGGAAGAAAATAAGCAGAGTGGAATAGGGGAACGCGGAAGGCATTGCCCGGGCAGCGATTTCTGAGCTGAGTTGTGAGGAGCACCACTGGTCGGGAAGGTGCTGCAGCTGAGGAGAGCGGGGGTGGGCGGGTGTATTTTGCACCACGGAAAGCAGACTGGTGTGGCTGGGGGCAGGGAAAGAAAGGGGATGATCACATGAGAAGCAGGTGGTGGCTTGGATTTAATTTATCGGTGATGGAAGCCACCAGAAGGTTTTAAGCAGAGGAGTGACTTGATCTTAAAACAGGAGATTGGAAGGGGGTAGGGTGGAGGGTGGAGGTGGAGACGTAACTTGGCTTTTTTGATTGGCAGGGGAAGGACATTTTTGTCTAAAAAGGAGTCAGGATCTAAGTTGATGGCGAACACTGAGTGCAGGGAAGAAATCTTTCCGTTTGTTCCTTACCCTATCCTATATAATAAAGAGCTAATATGCTAATTAGACCAAACAGCAGAACGACCATCCAGATGACCTTCTGGATGAAGCCAGGGCTGTGAGGGCCAAGTTCCTTGCACGAATTTCGTGCATCAGGCCTCTAGTTATAGAAGTGAGCTAGGACAGCAAAGAATCACAAAAAAATTAGTGTATGCATGATTCGTGAATGCCAAATTAACAGTTTCACGAAGGATGCTCAGTGTTAGAACTAGTATTACTCTAGGTAAGTGGCCACCTATAATAATAAAAGCATAATATGCAAATCGACTGAACGGGCCGAACAGCGGAACGACCGTCTGGGCGTCCTTCCAGAGGACCTTCCAGACGATGCCAGGGCTGCAGCCGTGGGGTCGAGGCAGCCGCTGCTGCTGTGAGGGAGGGATCGAGGCACAGCCCCTGCTGCGAAGGCCTACTCTTGCACGAATTTCGCTTATTTCTATTAACCTGGAGTTCTGTTACTCAAGTGACCACAACTGGGTTTTCTAGCACTTCTCAGAGTAGTGGTCACCCACGCAAGCCTTGTTAACTGGAGGCGGCAGCGCCCCTCTGTGGCTGACACTGGTTTCTTTCTGTCTGTCTTCCAGGGCTGACAGGTAGGTGGCGCTTTGCTTTCTGGTGTGCTCAACCAATCAGCCTCAGAAACTCTCACCTGCCCCTTTTCCCGCCCTTCAGTAATGGGGGTCATCATGTCAACATCCTGACAGAGCATTCAGAAGTCACGTGTCCCCTGAGTAGTTGTGAGCAGAAAACCAATTTCGGTTTTCCCGATTTTGTTGAATACACAGCAGAGCACAGGAGGCTAAAATTCTAGCTCCTGCGGTTTTAGAGGAGGATTTGAACCCTCAAGACCAGTCATCAGGTGCCTGCCTGAGGGATTCACTTAAAATCCAAATTATAGAATAAGTGGGCCAGGACAACAAAGAATCAGAGGCCCATGCTGCCCAGAGAGTTCCTTTATGCCTCTGCTGGGGCTCACTGGTCATAAAAAATCTTTCCCATTTTCCTCCCTCCCTTTGTTAGCTGAGCTCCCATTTTCCTGACTCTTGTCCCCATATACATGAAATAAATGCAAATTCACCCCCTCCGACCCCCAACCTTGGGCAGGCCCACATCACATCCCCTGGTCAGGAAAATGAGAAGCTGTGGATGACAAAAGCCTGAGGCGTAGTCCAGGCATACCTCGTTTTATTGTCCGTCACTTTATTGTACTTCACGGAGGTTGCTTTTCTTATAAATTGAAGGCAAGACCCTCTACTGGCAAATATTATGATTCACTTTACTGTGACACTTTATTGCAGTGGTCAGGAACTAACCCGCAATATCTCAGAGGTATGCCTACAGTTTTTAAAGGACACTTTTAATGTGGTTAATACATGAATAGTTTAGCATATAAAACAGCTGTTAGCAATAAAATAAATCACAGGGACATAAAAGCCAGGCCCAGTGGATTTTCCTTGGGAGACTGAGGGGCTGGTTTGGTGTTAAATGAAAGAAGGGTAGGAGTTCAGTATTGGGTTGACTCAGAGGAGAGCTAGGAGCCAAGTTTCCTGAGCTGGCTCCACCTGTCCCTGCTCAGCCCTTCTTTCTGATCCACACGTCAACTGTAACTTGGGGCCAGACTAGCTCAGGGGTGCTCAGGCTTTGTTATGGAAAGCCCCTGTGCAATTGTTAAATAAAAACAAAACAACAGTCACAATAATAAAAATCCATAACAACCAAAGCAACAACAAACTTACAAACTTGAAGTTTGATTACCATTCCTGAAGGACAAAGAGACACAGCACAACATTGTTTTCCTTCTTGTCTTTTGGTTGCCCAAACAACATTTTTGGAATAACGGAAAAATTCACTTATAGATCCCATCCCCTAAAAAATTAGATTTTTTAATTATTTTCTTGCTCATGAGTTTGCCTCATTAGAGGGAGAGAGAGAGACATTTGTGACCATCATCACATGGAAAGTATTTAGTCTTCTGGGCAACCAATTAACATCATACCCTCACCATTCCCCATGTTGCTACATCATCCTCTACTCAGTGTGTAAGAGCTGCGTGTTCTTTCATGGAGTGGCTGTGCTGTGTTGTAGTCATGTTTCTTTACTGTGGGATTTGTGGAGGTTTGTTTTATTTTTCTACTACAAATGCCTCTTTGTTACCTTTGTAAACACCAAAAATAACTATGTGAATCCACTGCAGAAGATACAAGAGTTGCAGCAGGACAGGAGAGCCCTAAGGGTTAAAAGAAAAAATTGATTTTAATTAAGCAGAAGTGTCTTCAGCAGCCCTTGTCAGAATCACACCCACAGATTTTTGATGCTAAACTTAGCCCCTTCTAATGTGCTGGCGTCTTCATTTTCCACCTGAACTTATTAGCCAAACCTTCAATGAGGAATATCAGCGATGTGACAGTTTGAGATCTTCCTCCTTCTGCCTGTTGCGTACAGACAGGCCTTGATTCCCCACAAGTGGAACAGCAGTGCTGTCAGTTCTCCCCGGGGAGCCAGGTTCTCTCCCGCTCCCTCTTTCCTGGGGCCTCTCAGGAGGTGCTGCAGAAGGACCAGGGCCAGGCCGCACATCCCTCGAGGGCTTCAGATGTAGCCCTTTGGCTTCATGTCCTGTGAGGCAACACACGCGGTCACAGAGGCATCGGAGGACGGAGGGAATGAGACACTCACCTTCTAGCTGTGATCTGCTGCCTGTCATGAGAACACAGTGCTTCCAGGGCACTGGGAAGCAATATTTCCATCAACGTTAAATGATGCCTTCCATTCAGTAGCCGTAGTCATATTATTATGAGAATATGTTGTTATAAATATAAATATTTTAAAGGCTTAGTTTGTTCAATGCAAACTTTTTTTTTTTAATTTTTCAATTACAGTTACATTCCATATTATTTTGTATTGGCTTCAGGTGTACAATATAGTGTTTAGACAATCATATGCTTTACAAAGTGTTTCCCCCAATACTTCCAGTGTCTACCTGGCACCATACATAGGTATTACAATATTAGTGGCTATATTTCCTCTGTTATACTTTATATCCCCAAGACTATTTTGTAACTACCAGTTTGTACTTCTTAATACCTTCACCTTTTTCACCCATTCCCCAACCCTCCTCCCTTTTGGCAACACCAGGCTGTTCTCTGTATCTATGAGTGTTTCCATTTCGATGCCAACATTTTTAAATACAATTTTTAAAAAAATACATTTTTATTGATTTTTAGAGAGAGAGGAAGGGAGCAGGATAGAGAGAAACATCAATGAGAGAGAAACATCATTGACAGGGTGCCTCCTGCATACTCCCTACTGGGGATCAAGCCCCAAATGCCATCATGTGTCTTGACCGGGAATCACTGGTGACCTCTTGGATCATGGGTCAATGCTCAACCATTGAGCCACACCGGCCAGGCTAAATACAATTTTTGTGTCTTGTGGTAGGGTCCTTATTATCTTCTAATGTACTGGCCCTCCCTTGATGGGGATCTCATTGCCCACTGGGTCCATTCTGAGTGGCCACAGTGACAGCAGATAAAGGGGAGACAAGAGCCCAGGCGGACCCAGCAAAGCTCAGGAACAATTAAAACCCCAATTAGGCGATTCATTGCTTTGCTTCAGTGTATTCGAATAATAATAATAATTTTAAAAGACTAATTCATTCAAATAAAAAAAAGACCTGGCCGCATGGCTGTATTGAATTATCTAGGTCAGTCGTCAGCAAACTCATTAGTCAGCAGAGCCAAATATCAACAGTACAACGATTGAAATTTCTTTTGAGAGCCAAGTTTTTTAAACTTAAACTTCTTCTAACGCCACTTCTTCAAAATAGACTCGCCCAGGCCGTGGTATTTTGTGGAAGAGCCACACTCAAGGGGCCAAAGAGCCGCATGTGGCTCTCGAGCCGCCGTTTGCCGACCATGGATCTAGGTTATCTGTTGATTATGACTTAACACTACAAGTCCTCAATGTCTTATCTGAAACCCTAGGGGCCAGGTAGGTTTTGGAATTCCAGATGTTAAAGTTTTCCTTTAGAAAGGGAACATGGTGCATATATTATCTAATACCTTCAGCAAGGTCTGTAATCAAATACATTAACATGTCTGCAGCAAAACATATCCTGAGCTGGATCGATGTGGACTATAAATAGCCTACGTCCCATCAGGTCAGGCTTTGCCTTTAAATGAGATTGCTGCAGTCTTTCAGGGAAAGGGTGGGTGTTTGGGGATTTAATAATTGCAGATTGTGGATTTTTTATTTATGTTTGTGGGTTGTTGTTTTTTTTATAAAGTTTTGTCTGTCTCTGTTACTCCTGCCCAGTCATTCAATCTGTGTGAAAAGTAGCATGAGGTATTTTTTTTTCTTTCTGGAAATTGAAAAGAGACCAGGATGATGGGCAGGTCATTCTTGGAAGAAAGGGGCGGGGGAGGGAGGAAGGGAAGGGGAGTCAATGTTTATGCCTTGGGGCATTGCAGTTATGTTATTTATCAAGCAGGCTAACCAGGGTGAAGTAACTTCTACGTCTTTCAGCCTTTTAAGCACATCAAAGGAGGATGGTCCAAAGAATGGGCCCAGTTACCCTAATTACATCTTACCAGCTGGCCACAGGCACCATGAAGATTTTAGGGCGGGAAATTAGGTTGATGATCTGGGATGGCCACATAAATTTTCTCTGTCTCGACCCGAAAATATCCCTTCCAGCCCTATAATCTTGTGATATCATGGTATTTTCTAATTAAGAATATTGGCAGAAACCCTCTTAATATTTTATAAGAAAAGGAGCTTGCATGCAGGGCTTTTCAAACCAGTAATTATTCACCCTTTTGAAGATGCTCTCGGCAATAGCCAGGACTGAGCTTGGGACTTCCCTCCCTGGGCGCCACCAGCTGGGCTGACTGGTAGCTGTGGTAGCCACAGGTCACTCCCAGCTGGCCAAGGGAGAAGGAAAAGGGAAGGAAAAACCTACGAGAAGAATGGAGGAGAGGCAGCTTCTCTCCTCATGGGTTTTAGGAAGGACCATTAGATTTGGAACTTTTGAATGCAGGGGTGGTACCTTATCTTCTCATGCCCCTGTCCCATTAACTAGATTGCTACTGACAAAAAGGCAGCATTATTTAAAACTAGAGGCCCCATGCACGAAATTCACGCAAGGGGCTCAAGCCCTCGCAGCCCCGGCTTTATCCCGAAGGACTTCGGGAAGGTCGTTCTGCTGTCTGGTCTAATTAGCATATTATGATTTTTTTTTATCATAGATATGGAACCAAAATGGAATTCCACGGTATAAAAATTGGCCTAGGACTAACAATCCAGTATAACAAAGATGTTTTCATCATTTAAACAACACTTTTTCTTGGTGCCTTTTAAGCTAGATAGTTTTATTTTTACTTTTTAAAATACCTAGAATGCGTCAGGCCTCTTGTTACAAAAGCTTTGGACACAATGCTTTGTCTGGTCTCCGTACCTTTCCTTGTAATATTTCAAAAACCGTCCTGCTCATCCCACAAATGATATACGTGGGAGCTTCTTAGAGATGTGAGCCTCTAAAAAGGAGGAACTCTCAGATATACTCTTTTGTTAATCTTGTCTTTCCTCTCATTCAGAACAATTTCAAGGACACCTTGAAAAATTAAAAATGTCACTCAAGACCAGCCTGTGGGGGCATTTGTGGGAAGGGGGAAGGGCAGACAGAGGGCATATTTGTGGGCTCATGGTAACCCTTTCTACCACTGTCCGCTGAGTGAGTCAAGGCCTCAGAAAATAAAGCAGGTTTTTACCAAGGTTTGAGGAGTGCCCTATTCCAGAAAGAACTTAAATGGAACAGAACTGCATATAATATTTTATGATAAAATAAATACAACCAAATCATAAAAATAAGACGAGCAATCAGGTTTGCAAGGCATGATGGATCCAAGGGTGCGCTTAGTAGCAAAAAAGCATGCCATAAAGTCCCGACTTTGGCCCGTGGTGGGCCCCTGATTTAGTTGTAGGGAGTTTCTGCTTTCTGGCAACTCAGTCCAAGAAAGAGATTTTATTAGTGACACAGTCACCGTGTCCATGAAGTAAGCACAAACCGAGCGCCCAGGGCGAGCACCACCGCTCCTGATGCTGAGGGCAGGAAAACCAGCCTCTGTTACATCTGCAGGTTGCATGGTTTCTGATCATCCCTTTCTGTTCAGTGTGAACTAGAGGTGTTAGGCTGAACTTCATTTCACCAAACGCAATTTTATGGAGTTGGCAGGGGAGAGGCGCTAAAAAAAAATCAACGTTTAGTGCAAAATCAAAGGGAGTCAATACAGAAAGAAAAATCCATGACAATCTCTTTTTTATATAGGTGCATATTACCAGGTACTAGATTCGCTAGGACGTTTTGGGAACTACGCCATATTTTGGAATAACTGAATTACAGAAATTTAACACTGTAAGGGACTTCAGTAACCAGCTCCCCACCACCCCTCTTTTTTTCCTAGACAAAGAAATGAAGGCTCAGCGAGGCTAGGTAATTTCAAGGTTGCACAGTGATTAGCAGTGGATCTGGGGACCAGAATATGTATTTCCTGCATCTCAGCCTATTGCATTTGTACATCAAAGGATGCTTAAAAGTTTAAGTTTGGACTCAAGCTTTCAGAGGTCATTAAAATCATGTTATTGTAAAAATACTTTTTTTTTTAAATCCTTACACAAGGATATATATTTTTATTGATTTTTTTTTTTTTTTTTTTTTTGTGAGAGAGGAAGGGAGAGAGAGAGAAACATAGATGTGAGAGAGACATCGATTGGTTGCCTCCCTTATGAGCCCTGACTGGGGATCAAACCTGCAACCTATGTGCCCTGAACAGTAATTGAACCCACAACCTTTTGGTGTATGGCACAGTGCTCCAATCACCTGAGCCACCCAGCCAGGGCAAAAAGCTTTGTTTTAAGCATTCAGCTGGGTGCAGACAGTTAAATGCAGAATGGAGTTGCTTTTCCTGCAAACAGGTCATTTTTCTATTATTATCTTGTACCTGCTGAAGATCAGATTTTTTCTAACTGCCTTATTGTTCTATTCCCAGAATTGGTTAGAAGGACCTTGTTATATATAAACACTGTCTTTGTGTTGGTGCCAGGGAGAACATTCTTGTAGATGTAAGAACATTTGCTCTTCACAAGATTTGAAAAGAGCAGAGGAGTATTCTTTTTTGCCTGGTTCATTCCTTTATGAAAGAATTATTCCTATGATGATCTTTCTTTGGAGAACTCAAAGTGACATGTTTGCCTTTATATTCCGGAGCAAGGACTCAGAAGACAAGATTGTATCCTTTGTAGAAAAGCAATCACTTTAGAGTTTAAAACAGAATTAGGCCGAGTAGAAAATATCAGATTATCTCAGATCACGCATCCTTTTAATTGAAAACATTTCTTTTCTAAATGAACATGGGGGAAAGGATTCAGGCGATGTGCTCTTACATGATTTGAGTGGAGGCAGAATTGAAGCACTTAAAAAATTGCATTCAGGTCATCTTTATTTCTTCCCTATTGCTGCCGGCTCTGAGTTTATTTTTCTGGTAGTGTTTCTGTTCCCCAAAGCTCTATTTAAAAGGGGGCATTATTTTATTCCCAAATCTGTGCCTCCGTTTCCTATGGAGAGGCTGCCTAGATCCCTAAAGTCACCAAAACAAGTTCCCAGCGAATAGGTGTGACCTCCACTGTACACAGGATAAACCAAAGAACAAAGGAGAGCCGTGTAAGACTGGGACCAAAGTGGGCATGCCCATAGGTCAGAGGGGACCAGATTTAGTTTGTATTGCCCATCGTCAGCTCAGCAACAGTCTCATTCTGATCCCCTGCCCATCCGAAGGAGCCTCCGTGCGGGCCCATTGTGGTGGAATAGCAGCATCACTTGAATACTAAAGAGCTTGTGTTTGGGGGATTTTTATCAGAGTCCTGATTTTAGTGGAAGGACAGTGATACATGTGTTGGTATAGAGAAGTGAAATTTCAGGTCTCTCCCTTTATATCACCCAAATCGCCTACATTTGGAGTAGTTGAAGTATATGACCTGCTTACTCCGCTATTTTTACATCATTTCCAATTCCCTGGATTTAATTATATTATTTAAAAGTTTTTAGTCATTCATGAAAAGAAACACACACACACACACACACAAAATCCCCATATGATTTGTTGAGGCCCTACTATGTGCCAGGCTGTGTAACTTAAGAAATGATTTAGCACTTGTAAAAACTAATTTCAAATATTGTTTACAGGCAACATGACAAGCACTAATGCTGGTGGTAATTCAAAGAGAAAGCCGGTTTTGTAGGATGCTTGCAGCTCTATAAAAATGGGGCAGCTCAGGTATGGAACCAGGGAAATGAAAGCTTTTCCATTAGGCTCGAGTGGTTACAGAAGAGTTTTAAAAATAATTACAACTTTTATTAACTTTTAAAGGAAACAAATATAAGTTTAAATATACCATTCAAGCAAGAGAATTCTGAACAATTCCAGTTATTAGAATCGTCCCCTGTGTTCTTCATTCCTGTATCTACAACGCCTAGCCTACAGTCTGGCACATGAAGGTTTTGCCAATCTTTGCTGAACGAAGTAATTCAAGTCCAAAAAAATTATAGATCCTTTCTTAATTTGGAGTGATCGCCTCATCGGTTGGTCTGATTTTCACCAAGGCCAGTCTGGCATTTGCCTTGCATGTAGCCAGCAAACACTGTAACTGATCCTTCGTTCTCTTTGTATTATTTATAGGAATATTTTGCACCATTTCCCTCTGCACTTACGCTGCCAGCATCTCCTATGATTTGCACCGCGTCCCGAAGCTGATTTACAGCCTGCCCGATGACGTGGAGCACGGCTACAGCTGGTCTATCTTTTGCGCCTGGTGCAGCTTAGGCTTTATTGTGGCAGCTGGAGGTCTCTGCATTGCTTACCCATTTATTAGCCGGACCAAGATTGCACAGCTGAAGTCTGGCAGGGACTCCACAGTATGACTGTCCACACTCAAGTTCGCCGCTTGGTGGCCCGTCCACAGGGCAGACGACTCCTGAGGGGAACGGAGTGGAGTTCGCATCAGGATCCCAAGCACAAAGCGGTCTTTACATTCCAACCTGTTGCCTGCCAGCCGTTTCTGGATGACTGATACCAAGTCAGGCAAAACCTCCCCACCTTCCTAAGGACAAGACTACTGTGGATTCAAGTGCTTTAATGACTACGTATGCTTTGACTGTGAGGAATAGGGAGCCAGTGCCATGGAACACGTCTAGGTTTTAGACAAAGAGGAGGTTGTAGTGGAAGAATTTGTATGATTGCCACTTACCGCAGAAAGTTTGTATATAACAATTACCTGAGAGTCATTTCTATTTGCAAAAGGATTCATAACAAAGCAAGTATAATTTTCTTGTCATTGGACCATGCTTGTTAAATTTTCATACAGCCTCTTCAGAACTTGTCCTGATGGTGTCTCGTTGTGTCAGCACCACATGTCTGTGGACGTTCCCTGTCACAGAAGGATTTTTCTTCTGTTGCCTTATTTATTTTTTAATTGAAGTCTCTTCTCCATCTTTGTACTGGAATCAAAACCATAAGGAAAACAGATCAGCGGTGTAAGAGCTATTTTGTGACACTATGCAGTATTGTTTGAAGTCCTATCTGTTGTCCACCCGCAGTCTCTTTACGTTAACTGGTTTCTGCGTTAAATGACTGCCCCCTTGTTAATCTGGGCGTGTTTTCCGGTCTGTCAGCCATGGCCACATGCTGGCCAGCCGTACAGACAGATGAGAACCTTGTTCTAATAAGACTGTCACTAAGCCTTTCTCATCACTCCATTTCGATTAGGTTGGCCATTGTGATTTATCTTTTGTATGTAGCAACCACACACTTGCTATGAAAAAAAAAGATGTCATTAAAATATTTTTAAATATATTTTTTATTGAGTTCAGAGAGGAAGGGAGAGGGAGAGAGAGGTAGAAACATCAATGATGAGAACCATGGATTGTCTGCCTCCTGCGAGCCCCCTGCTGGGATGGAGCCCAAAACCTGGGCATGTGACCAGGAATTGAACTGTGATTTCCTGGTTCATAGGTCAACACTCAACCCATTGAGTCACACCAGTTGGGCTGAAAAAAAATTTTTAAACCTTACCATAGTATTTTAAATCACGCCCCCCCCCCTCCCTCTCTCTCTCCCCCTCTCTCTTTCTTTACCATCTGCCTGGTATTTAGCCAGTATTGAGGATACAAGGTCTCTGCCTTTCTCTCTGGACCACCTAGGCCAGTAGATTTCAACCTTGGCTGCCCATCAGAGTCATCTATTCCTTCAATTGCACCTACACTGGACCCCACCCCAGACCAAGTGACTCAGAATGCCCGCAGCTGGGCTTGAGTATTATTGAAAAAACATCGCAGATAATTCTGACGAGCAGGTGGGATTGAGAGCCACTGTTCTCAGCCGCTAACATTGATTTACCTCTTACGGTGCGCCAGTAACCGGGCTTGGTTTTTTCCAGGCGTAACTTCGTGTAACCCTCTCCAGCTCTAAGGTAGGTACTCTCGTTCCATTTTCCTGGTAAGGAAGCTGAGGATCGGACTCAGAATGCTCGCTTCATTTTTCCTCCGTCCTTTCCCTACGTGTGGACGGAGGACGAACGGTTTAAATCCTCCCATGGTGTTTCCTTCTCTTTAACTGGGAGGGTGGGCACTAGCTCACTTCTAAGCTTTCCTCTGAACTCCAACATTATCCTCTATTCTGTACACAATGTGTAATAAAAATGCTCTTTAAAATAGGAGAAAATGCCATACCCAGCCGTAAGACACTCTGAGTTTTTAATTTCAGAAAAGATACAGTTTTCCTTCCTTTCAAACACTGATTCGGTAGTCATAAAAGGCTAACGATAATCTGCCCCCCTCCCCTGACAAATAAAGCCTGACTTTCAAGTGACAGTGTTTGGAAGAGGTTAGATGACCCCAGAGACTACGCGAGCGCTCGCTAAGGCCTTGTGGGTATGCTCCCTGGCCATCTTGCAGGCCTGTCTAATAAACCCGTCCCTGTGTGAGATCAGAGATATACAGCACGGAGCAGTTATTTTTATTTATGACTTACGTGGGAAATTCTCAAAGCAGGAGAGCTGTTTCTTTGAAGTCTTCTTTGCAGATCCCCATAGAAGATGTCGAGACTCTGGAACATTTATATTCCAACCACCAAAGCAGTGTCTGAGCGACTGACTTTTGAAGTGTCTGAGAAGCTTCCTCGGGGCTGGGGCTGAGGATGGAAGAAAGCCTCGGAGGGACAGGCGGTTGAAGGGTTCACGCTCCAGAAAGATTTGCCCAGGAGCGGGGCGAGTTCAGTTCGGATTCAGACGTGCGCTGGCAAGAACAGAGCCTCGCTGCCTTGCGGCCAGAGCGAGCTCCGAGCAAGGAGCGGCGGGCCCGCGGCGCCTGCCTTTCTGTTTACTGTCAGGAAGTGCGAGCGGAGGTGGCCGAAGCCTAGCGTTGGGCCCCCCAGTCCTTGGGCGGCTCTTAGGGTTATTTTCTTCATTAGCTTTCGAATGCAGACGATTGAAATGGCCGCTGCAGTCCTGCGTGGGGCAGAATAAATTATGGAGACGATTTGTTTTGCTCCTTCTGTTCTGTCTGTCCCACCGCTAGTTGCATGCCTGTAGCCAGACTGTATTTCTTTGCCTCAGGGTTTTGGTTTGTTTTTTTGTTTTTTGCTGGATAGAAAGCAGAGGCAGCTGGGCTCATTGAAGTGAGGATACAGTAGGTCTGGGAGGGAGGCCAAGCCAGAGGACTGACTGGGCTAGCAGAGCTCAAGGGCATCCCAGAGACTGGAAAGAGAAAAGGGTGGCAACCCCATGACGAGGTGGGCCTCAGGCCCCGTGATGTGACAGTATCAGGGAGGCAGGATAGTTAGATGCTAGGAGAATTTTTGACAAGTCGGAAAAGGGAAACTGAGACACAGGTGGTTAGACAAATGGGGCCAAAAAAGTCAAACAATTGACAGCCAGTTAGGAAATCACAAGATCTTATCTTCCCTAAACCAAGGACACTTGAGAGCAAATAATGTGCACTTCTCCTCCCTAACCAGAGCGTAAACAGCTTACATGACCCAGTCAGGGACATAGATAACTGAGACCTAATTAGTACCATTGGTGGCAGCCAAACCCATGGACTGGTAAAGGCAGGGGGAAAATAACAAAACAAAAAAATTTAGAACCAAACAAATTCAAGATACAGGCAGAGCTGACCAGAAAATGAAATGACCCTGGTCCCTCTATGCATGCATTTTGGTGCATCAACATATAATTTAAAAACACACCGGGGAAACTGATGAATAATCTGCTGAGACCACTCCCGCCGCAGTGTTCCTACCCAAAAAAGGGAGATAAAAGCCTTAAAACAAAGGATGTCAGTGCGGGCTTTCTCTGGAGCACGCCCACGCCTTTTCTTCCTCCTAAACTCTAAGGGTCCCCACGAGACTTGCAACCAGGGGAGCAATGGGCAGTGGTAGCTTGTCCCGGGCTAACCCCCCAAACCTGTCTCCCAGGCCCCTTGTCTCTGACGTTTCTAGAGCCAAAGCAGCCCCACCTAGGCTCTCTGCTTCTATCGCAGGCCCTTCCTTTGTTTCACTCTCCCCGCTTCAATAAAGGCACTCTCCAAATCACCTGGACTCAGGGTGTAAAACCTTCCCTGCACTAAGTCAAGAACCTACACCCCACAGGCCAGCCCAAGGCATAACCGCTCTGGGCCTGGTCCCTTTCTGGGGACGTCAGGACCTCAGAGAGAATGGCTGTGTGGGGTGTCCAAGGATGCTGGGCTTTTGGTACAAGGGCTCTCATGCCCCAGCTGTGAGCAGTGGGTTGGAAGGGACCAAGCTTTGGTTTCTCTGTGATAGTCAGTCTGACCCTCAGAAGGCCCAGAGACATTGACACAACTGTGCATTGTGTGTCCTTAATGATAATTGAGGGCAAATCCCCCCAGTGCTCCAAGATAGAGCTTTGACTAGAAAGTGGATTTACAGAACTCCTGGGATTGTAAACTAAGAATCGTGTCCACCTGCCATATATAGACAACATTTACCAAAAAAAAAAAAAAAAAAAGAGGGCTTTCCTATAGGCCCACAGGCCCCTCCTCTTAATGTCTTTCTTGGTTTGTTTGCTGCCTACTCTGAGGAAACCCTCCCACCTCCTTCTTTGGAGCACCATGGACCCTTGATAGTCCAGAGTCCAGGATGTAGGAAACCTACGTAGAATGTCATTTCTCCATAAAAGTACAATGTCTTTCAACAGATATTTACTGAATGCCTACCTTGTGCCAGGCACTTGGGAAACATCCAAAAAAGCAAAACAGACCAGGGTTCTTGCCCCAGTGAAGTTTATTCTAATATAAAATGCACTGGAGTACAAGTGAAAAATGAGATCTTTCAAGCCCTAAATGTTTTCATAAATCCAGGATTCAAGTACATTGACATAGTGAAATGTTTCTTTCGAATGACATTTTCATTGGCTGTACATTTTATTTCATATATCCGCAGCAACATAAAGAGTCCATGGACTTTTTTTTTACTCTCTTAAAGACGTCCCATTTGAAACTTAAACCTGAGAACTGCAAGGGTATTCTGCACAGGTAAGCCTCAGTTACCTGAGCGAAAGGTGAAGAGGAACATGGGATCCTGGAGACTCAGGAGGCCACAAGGTAAAGATCAGCAACTCGATGGAGGCCAGTGCATACGGGCGCTAATGCCGCCTCATCGCTGCCTCCAGGGCGTTGCTCGGGCTGTCCCCGCTGCTGGGGTCGCCCACTTCTCCTCTGCCTGGCTCATGCTGACTTTCCCTTGTGCCTCAGCTTCAGCACAACCCTCCTGGAAGCCTGCCTTGAACATGCTGCACTACATCCTAATCACCTGTTCACCCCTAATGGGATCAAAGACCCTTGGAAGGTGGAAACTCTCTTGTTCATATATTGTCTCCAGAGCTTCGCCCTGGAAACCAGTAGCTGCTCAGACATCTTTGTGGAACAAGTGCTTGAATTCAGAGTCACAAAGATAAGCTCTCCTCTTCCCTGGGCAGAACTCACTCCCTTAGCACCAATTTTGGGGAGCCCATAAAAAAATATACAGTAGTAAAATAGGGAGCCCATAAAAAAATATACAGTAGTAAAATAGGCTAAATGGAATGAGAATATAGCTTGGTAAGCAAGTAAGCTTCGTTGGAATAATTAAAGGGGCTATTAACCCAAACTAACCCAGATATTACTTGAAATGTGTTATGAACTAAGCACTATGGAACATTTATTTGATGGCTCAAACAGCATTAAGTTAGTAACCCCAGTGTGGTTTTACACCTCAATTGAAAAGCTTTCCCATTTATGTTCGGGTATGTTTTAAATCTCTAATTGGAATTCTGAAAGGACTGCTTCAAAAATGACTGCCTTTAAATGCAAAAAGCTCTACTGACCAAGAACTCATTTAAATTGAATTATTTGAATTTCTCCGGACCCCTGTCCTTTGACCAGAAAGAGAGGAAGTTCTCCTTGCTGCAGGGCAATCACCAATGCTCAGAGATGCTCAGGGCCCCCCACTGCATACCGGGAACATGGCTAGCCAATATATTTCCTCTCTGTATACAACCTATATTTTGCCAGCCTTCAAAGCAAGATTTCTAATTGTTTTTGAAACTATTAGAATGTGTCTTCTTGAAGCTTCCGAGAGGAAAACAAATTGCTTGGCTATAACATAAGATAATTTTCTGTCTTTATTGCCTAATTTTCCTCCATTAGCATGTAAGTTTTGTAAAATACTCCCTGCTACATGTAAGGCCTTGGGCTACTCGTGGGTTGTCCTCGGCGCTCTCCTAGAGTCTCTCTACAGAGAGAAACTCAGAGGAGACCATGGGGCTGGAGTGGAGAGAGCAAGGACAGTGGAATAGGTGAGGTTGCCAAGATAGGCCAAGACTTGCTGACTGCTGTAAATTCCATTCCATTCTGGCAATGGAAAGCAGTGAATGTGTTTAAAGAAGGACCATGATGTGATCTGATTTCCACCTTAAGAAAGTCAATGTTGCCTGACTGTGTAGCTTGGTGGTTGAGAGTTGACCCATGAACCAGGAGGTCACAGTTTAATTTATGGTCAGGGCACATGCCTGGGTTGTGGGCTCTATTCCAAGTAGGGAACATGTAGTAGGCACCTGATCTACAAATCTCATCATTGATGTTTCTCTCTCTCTTTCTCCCTCTCCTTTCCTCTTTCTGAAATAAAAAAATCCTATATGATAAAAGGGTAATATGCAAATTGACTGAACAGCAGAATGACCGGTCAATATGATGTGCACTGACCACCAGGGGGCAGATGCTCAACACAGGAGCTGCCCCCAGCCCACAGGCTCCAATTGCCAGATCTGAGCCTGCCGGCCAATGTCTCAGCCAACCTCTCGGTCCCTTCCCTCAGGTGGCAGGCTCTGATCACCCAATGGTGAATGGGGAACCGGAAGTGGGTAGTGGCAGACATGGGTGGTACCAGGCCAAGGCCCCTGACCCGCCGGTTGCCCCACACACAGAGGGTGACTGGCAGTGGGGAACAAGGCTGGCGAGCGGGCAGGAATGGCCAACCTCTCGGTCCCTCCTCCCAGCCAGCAGGCTCCAATCACCCAATGGGAAATGGGGAACAGGGATAGGTGGCAGGGCGAGGTGCGGGGGGAGGTAGAGGGCTGGCTGCTGGCAGCTGGAGAAGATGGCCTTGATTGCAGGCCAGGCCTAGGGACTATATCTGTGCATGAATTTCATGCGCGGGGCCTCTAGTATACATATATTTTTTTAAAAAGAATGTCATTGTTGCACTGGATAGAGAATGGATTGGAAGAAGACAAGAATGGAGGCGAACAAGCTAGGTAGGAAGAGGGTATTATAGAAATCCAGGCAACACAACTGGACTGAGAAGGTAGAGAGGAAGTGGAGAGAAGTGGGTGGATATATTTTCTAGATGGAATTGACAAGACCTGCTGGAAAATTAGAGGGAGAGATGGGGAGAAGGGTAGGGGCATGATTTAAAATGACAACTAAGCAATTTTTAGAGTTAGGTTATTTACTAAGGCAATTATGGCTCTTGTATAAAAGAGGAGATAAGATAACTTGGAAAAAAATATTAAGTTTCATGGTAAATCCAGTGTCTCAGAGGATGACATCCTTTACTGAGTGGAGTTCAGGGTTGAAAAGCTGTAGTTGAGAATATGGTCCAATGACCCCCAATGCTTCTTCTCTTTAACTTTTCCAACTGCCAGCCTCACCCTCTCTGGTTTCTAGTTGTTTCCCAGAAGCTACCTCTACCAGGGTTGGCAAATAGGATTCAGCTTCAAATGTGAATTTGGTCAGAATGTGACTGGGAAGATTTCAGCCCAGGCCTGGGGGAAAGAATGTAGTAATTATGAATGAATGGGAAAGGCTGATGTCACACCCGGCCCACCCCCAGCTTAAATCCCACCAGCTAGACCAGTGGTCAGCAAACTCGTTAGTGAACAGAGCCAAATATCAACAGTACAACGACTGAAATTTCTTTTGAGAGCCAAATTTTTTAAACTTAAACTTCTTCTAATGCTACTTCTTCAAAATAGATTCGCCCAGGCCGTGGTATTTTGTGGAAGAGCCACACTCAAGGGGCCAAAGAGCCGCATGTGGCTCCTGAGCCGCAGTTTGCCGACCACAGAGCTAGACTATTGCCTGCTTTCATTAAGCCCCAATCATGTCTTAGGGCTGGTGTTGCCAACACTCACAAAATGCACAGACCACTTGCCTTATGATCTGCTTCATTTGCATGGCCAAGACTCTGATGATGCCACCACGGTGAGTGTGGGCTGTGAGGGTGCAGGAGCTATACCCTCAGGCTCTTTAGGACATGTTCCGTCGGTGGAGTGCCGTCCTCTGGGAAGTCTGGAAAGTGCATTGAAGCCTTGCTCTAAGGGCTCATGGGGGCCTTGTTAAGTCTTGTCCCGGACAAGGAGGGCTGGGACTCGTGCTCCCAGACCACAATAGGGCCCTCACAGTCACAACCAGAAGTCAAGCTCAGGACCTTTAGTCCTTGAATCATATAACACCTTTTATTTTGATCCCCAAGGCTTTGCCCGTCAGTCATGTTGACTGTGATGACAGCACAAATACTTGCTTTAGGAACTTGGTCATGACTGAACTAAACTTCACTCAGCTGCGTGGCTTCAGTGGGCCTCAAACTCATCCCTCACAGGTAATTCACATCACATCTTATCATACCTGTTGAAGCTGTTAAACATAAGAATGCAAAAGGAATCCAGAGACCAGCATTAATTGTTAAAGGTCTTTTCATTTCTCCCTAACCCTTAGTTTTCCATGTTAGTTCTAGACTCTATGGGGTGCTCAAAACAAACAAACCCACAACACGCACCTCTCTTTTAAAGCACTTGATTCTAAGAGGATGGTGCGAGAGCCCCATTCCTGTCAATTCCTAGGTCTCCTTCATTCTTGTAAAGGTTAGATACAAAGAAATGGAAAAGAAAGCCCTCATTCTCAAGTCCTCTCCAGTTCTGTCCCTCGGCATTGATGAGAAGCCCAAGGGACTGACTCCACATTTCCTCTGTGACTCTCCCAAGCCACGCTCTTTACACACACCCCTACTTTATGGATGGAGAACTAAGGCGCAGAGAGGTTAAATAACCTTCCCTCAGGCACTAAGAGGCAGAGCCCAGGTTTGGATTCTGGCCTGTTCACTCCAATCGCTCCACTTTCTCGGGTAAAAGATCCACCTCGCTTACCTGAGACCCAGGAAAAATACCAGTAGTGCATTTTAAAACAATATCTGAGCTTATTTCTCAAAATTGTATACATCTAGATAGCTTCACATTCCTCTTCATTTTTCATGGTTCCCCTTGGAAGTTACTGCTTTGCAGTTTTTAATCAAGATGCTATGTTTCTAAACCGGAGCACACACGGCCCTTTGGAATTCTGTAAAGAATGCCAGACCTATTTTTATAAGCACAGAACCTCTCCTTATGTGGCTGACCTTCAGGAGACCCCGTACTGTGCAGTAGCCTAAAGGTATGACAGCAATTTTAATTAACTTCTTGGCACTCCCCCTCTAGAGCATTTTAAGAAATTCCCATGTCACCAGGGCTGCTGAAAGATTAATATTTAAGTGGGTAGGTCTTCCTTACTTTGCCCTGTGAAAGCATTCCTGTTGGCTTTTAAAAAACTATTAAATGAAAGCTATTATTCAAAAAAGAGGAGGCTAGATCACTTTGTGGTTAGAGAGAGAATGAGAACTCAGAGACTCGTGGATTTTAGTCCTGGTTAGTGACTGTCTTCCTGCATGGCCCTGAAAGTCAATCATCTCTTCCTAATCTCTGGAGATGATCATGGGCTGATGTGCCTTCTGGGGGTGTTGGCGATCACCCTACATTTAAAAAGCCCACAAAATGCTTTGAACACCTCTATATAAACTTTCTTTTTTTCCTCCAAATTGCACATGAATTTTTTAAAAAATATGCAGTATGTAAATTACACACACAATGTTAATAAAGCCATCTGATGTTGAGTCGATGCAAGGCATCTTCCCAGTTTTTGTGTTATGCATCAAGAAGACTACGTCATTTTATATTTTCTCTTTGAGAGATGGATTGCTAATGCAGTGACTTAACAAAACAAAACAAAACCTCAAGACAGGGAGGTATCTGAAGGTTCTGACTGTCATTCCTGTCAACAATGGAGGACACTGAGACTGAGCATTAACCAGGGTCTCTCAGCCTGTCTCTAGCAAGGTGTCTAACTCCCCAGCCGATGCGCTAACCAGGGTTTGATGGGCTAACCAGGGTTTGAGGTCGGCATAAATGAGTAAGTATCTGTACTCCTGCAAACATATCAATGGAGCAGCAGCCCCTGCTTTATGTGCCTCTGCTGTGGCTACAGTAAATCACTCGCATACCAACATGTCTCTCACATCAAATGGACCCGGGAATTGAAACTAAACCAACTGTGAAAAGTAAACTGGGGGAGATAAGACACGTGATTAATGCAGTATTGATTTAAAGAATGAGCCAGTTCTTAAAGAATTTTCCCAATAAAGTAACAGTTTAAAGGGTGTTCACAGGAGTGGAGAATGGTTTTTAAGAGAATTGAAGTGAAAGTGAGCTGGAGTAAGGCTGCTCAGGGGTAGAGAGCCACCTGGAGCCACATGGAACCACATGGAGTGGGACTCCCTCACACAAACTTATCAAAAACCCCCACAGAAAAACAGGTACTGCAGGAAGCCAGATGAGTGAAGAATGAAACGGGTGAAGCTGAAATTGAGTACAATTTCATTAGTTTTTAAAGCAATCAGCCTGTGGGTCTGTGATACGCCTACACAACCACAAAGGGTGTCACAGAAAATGTCAAGCTTTTACCTAGTAATGACTGAGCAACTGGTTCTCTGTTGCATGATTCCATAGGTTTCAATGTCACAAAGGAAAAAGGGAAAAGAAATTTGAAAGATGAGACAGAGGGCCGAAAACCAGGACTACAGGCTTTATTAGAGGAGAAGGACCCTGCCGGGCTGTCTCGCAAGGGGAGAACAGCAATACGTGCAGAGGTGAACGCGCCTTTTGAGGGGAGGCATGAGAAGGGATGGGGCTTAGGGTACTGGGCACACGCTGATTGGTGGTTTCATATAAGGCACATGATTAGGCAGTTAGGTACTTAGGAATCAAGAGCTTAGGGTATTTGGTAGGTGCTGATTGGTGGTGCAATGTATAGTCCATATAAGGTGCCTGGTTAGGTGCTCAGGAATGTCCAGGCCGCAGGTGCAGGTTACATCATACTCTGTCCATCAGTTGGGGGAAGGGAGGATCTATCAAAATCTTCCTTTGGGGATTAACAGTTGAAAATATTTTATTTTTTCCTTTGTGACACTGGAATTCATAAATTTGATCAAAACAAGAGGCAACTCAGTCTAGCATCCTGGGACTTTCTGTCTCTGTTCATTTGGTTGGCAGGAGACCATGAGAAGTAATCTGCATGTGGTCATTTGTTTATCTGACCTATACTGAGTGCCTAGTATATGCCAGAGACTGACTTCAGTGCAGGGGACAATCAGTGAGCAAACCAAGAAAGCCATTTCCCTTAAGAGCTATCATTGTAATGCAAAGAGACAGACAATAAGCAAACGTTTGTGGTGCTAGGAGAAATGGAGACCTCTAGAATAGCATGTGAAGGGTGAGGGGATGGTTCATTTAGATAGGGAGGCCAGGGATGGCCTTGTTAATAGGGGACATTTGAACAGAGAGCCTGAGCAATGCAGGTATGTGGAAAAGTGTCCAGGGGAGAGGGGACAACAAGGACAAAGGCCTGATATGGGTCTGAGCTGTATATATTCCATGGTCAGCAAGGGGGCAGAACAAAAGGGAGAGTGTCAGAGATGAAATTAGAGGGGGATCAAGAGCCAGATCAAGACTTAGAGTTTTATTCTGGGTAAAATGAAAAGTGATTGGAGGATTTTGAGCGAGAACGTCATATGATTTACGGAAAAACAATAACTAAAAATCCTCTGGCCCAGTGAATTAATTTTCCCCAGTTCCCATGTTAATACCCAGTGTTAGGGTTTTGCCTGGTGACGTGGGCTATGAAAGATTCACAACTGAGAGAAGAGATAGATTCAGAGAGGAAGTTTATTTTACTTTCCCCAAAGGGAGAAGGCCTGTGCATTGCTAATCAATACAAGGGCAAGAAAACAAAGGGCAGCTTCCCTTTTTAAGTCCTGGTTGTTGCTAAGCAACAAGGAAGGGACTGGAACCCTGGGCTGAAGTTGAGCAGACATCAGGGGGGATTGTCTTGAAAAGTTTGCTTTGTAGGAAACAGTCCAGGAAGATGTCCTAGGGAGGCGTCTTATCAGTGTTTTTCCCAAGCCTGTAAAACATGCTTAGAGCAAAAGTTATGAAGAGTTCAAAGGAGGCTTGTTTGAAGGGGAGAGGGAAGGGAATTTTTTACTAACTAGAGACTCCTTAGTGTGAATTATCCCTGAGTTGTAAAAATAGCAGGGGGAAGGGGATTGCAAGAATGTAGCCTTGAAAGTAGCTTGTCTTGTCTTGCAGTTTGAACAGAGGGGCTGTTTGAGTCTGAGAAGCTAACAATCTTGGGGTTTAATTACCAGGTGCTTGTGGAAGGCCTCAGCAAAGAAAGAAAGGCCCTTTTTTCTGTCCTAACATCCAGAGTCCAGGACTGGGCATTTGGGGCCCCTTGACAGAATACATGATTAATATGCATGCTCTTCCAAGCTAAACTCAATCTCAAACAGTACAGACATCTCAAGGGTAGGAGTCACAAAAGGGCAGCCAGAGGGATGACCATTCAAAGGTAGGAATAAAGTGTAAGAGACAGGGAGGGCAGGCAGAAAGGGGACCCAGAGTAATTGCTCTCATTTGTCACACCCTTGAGAAGGCAGTTCCTGCTGAAGGAACTTGATGAAAACTGACAATATTAAATGACTGGCACTCAGGTGGCGAACTTATACTTCCGATCTTCTGATTCTCTTGAATGAGCCTGTCTGATTTAAAGCTAAGCCCTTCAAGTACCTAGGCAAGTTTTCAGTTGTTTCTTTAAACTCCCAACAAGTCCCTTACTTTTTACTCTTATTTTCTTGAGCTCTGTTCATCTTTCTCTGTCAAGCTTTTATTTATTTATTTATTTATTTTGAGAGGGGTTTCATCCCTCCATTTCCAGAAGTCAGAAATAATCCTCTCTCTCACATACTTGGACTTCTGACTGGCACCTTCCCATCCCTGCGTTCCTCTTCCTAAAAAGTCAACACAGCAGCATTTCCAGCAAGACCAGTTTACTAAGGACCATCCCCAGAGCCTGACACATAGCAAGTATTCAGTAAATGCTTGATAGCTGAATGAATGAAAGAGTAAATGAATGAGTGAAAGAATGAGAGAATGCAAAAGGCCAGAAATGCTAGGGGAAAGTGGTGTTTGTATAATAAGCATGAAAATACTTACCTGAGATTTCTCAATTACCAGGATATCTTTCTGAAGACCTGGTATCTCACCTGACTTTAGCCCAAAGGCTTTCTTGCACAGCTCCTTAACAATTATATTTCTCTGGTATCTAAGTGAGGGGCTCCTCTTGAAAATCAATGTATTTTGAATCCTTGATGAGACTTAGCATTCTTATGGAGAAAGTTGCTATCTCCTTGACAGCTATCTCTAGCGTGGCTTTCCTCCGAGTGTCTTTTTGATTCACTGTCCTCAGATCAACAGGCATTGGTTCTCTTCTAACAGGAGCTGGTTTTAATTAGTTTGAAAAATACTAATTGTTCTTATGTGTCACACACACCTGGTGCCAAAGAAAAAATATTATAAAATACTCCAACTATAAGATAACCTTAAATTTTGGAAAATTGTCCCAAAGTTTTTTTGTCTTATGTACTTGATATTAACGATATTCCAGCTGAAACTAAAACTATGACTTAATTCTATCAAATACACTGAGATAATTAGAACCACTGCCTCTAATGATCACCACCACCGTCATTTGAGTCATTGAAGAAACATGTTTTTCTACCTGCCATTTGCTGCCTCATGGTTATATACACAAAGGTATTCATCCCCGTACATATTATTTCTTCTTAAAGATGTAAGGCTTAGACACAGAATTAAAAGAAAAATGTATTGTTCAAAGTCTTTGTAAGACCAAAACATTAAAAGTACTTTGGAGGGGGCACTCCACGGAGCATGAAATAGGCCTGCACAATAGGAGTGTGCTTCAGTAACCCAGGTGTGTGGAACAGGGTGTCCAGTCACAATGAACAGAATCTACTCCAGGAAGTTTAGCAACAAAGGGGTTGATTTAAAAATATGTTAAGATGTTCAAGAGGGCCAGCAAACTAGTCTGGGTGGCTGAGCAGAAACGCCATCCAAGCATATGACCCATTGCAGCCTCTGTGGGCACTCACACCATAGCGTGCACCATTGATGGTGAGTCCTAAATGCTGCTCTGTCCCTGCTGACCCAAAGGCCAGATGCTTCGGCTGTCACCCTTCCAGAAACTGGGTCCCATTATGGTGCCTGCTTAGAGGTGATCTGGCAACAGGTACTCCTCCCACTTTCACCCATTGGCCCTTTATTCTGACTTTGAGAGAAAGAGCACCATCTATTGGTCGCTGGGTCATAGTACACCTAGCATCTTGAAGGGAGGCATCACACCCTCAAGGAATTCTCTCTCGGCTGGCACAATAAATGGAGTTTTTAATGGGCTGTTCCACCAAGCCACAGGGCCCTCTGTTCCAGGCAAGCCTGTCTGTTGTCTCACATCACTGTAGGTGAACTCTGGTGAGAAGCATTGTTGCGTGGAAAGAAATGATAGTGAATAAGGCAATTTGGTAAGTCCATGAAAGGTGTTGCTGACCTGAGAATCCAAATAAAAAAAGAGTAGTTTTTCCAGTGACGACAAATCATTGCCCTCTCCACAGGGAAGAGTCTCCACTACAATTTCCCTCCTGGATGTGGTGTTACAACAAGTCTCAGGTAGTTACTGCTGCTGAAAATTAACCAGCCTTGGTGAGGAGAAGTCCTTATTGGGCCAAAGCATGTTCTCTGTCCCTGAAACCATGGCCACTTTGTTCGTTAAGCCACTGAGCGAGGGTGGCTGGGGAAAGGGAAAGACACAGGCAGGCAATCTTCTTCCTGCACACTTAGACCTCCCCCACAGTGGGAACTTTTAACAATTCGTGAGACACAAATACCCTTCCATACTTGGGCCTGTTCTGAGATGTCCATCCATAGTCCTCTTCCTCAGACATCCTTTATGTTGCTGACCATCCTTTCAGACAGGTAGCTAGTGTCCATGACATGGGGAGCATCCGCCTCTCAGGCCTTCTCTCCTTCAGCAAAGTGTACTGTGTGGGCCACTCTCAGTTCTCCCGGGGAAGGTTTCATTTCCCCACTGTCCCTCAGCCCGTGGGGCCGAAATTCCCCAGCAGTTCAATTCCAGCAAAACTTGCAAAGCTATCTGTAAACCAGATTTGACTTTTTACCTCCTTGGCAAACTGCTCATTGGCAATTCCCCGTGAGACAATGGTCGTGAGGGAAGGTAGCAGCACTGAGGCAGGCAGGAGGCACATCACAGGATACCATGCTGACTGCTCCAGCATATCACCAGGACCTTAGGGCACCTGGAGCTCAGTGCTGACATATTCCATTTCCACCTGAAGAGGGCATGATGCAGGGCTGGGCCCACTGAACTTTTGGCTTGGTAGATCAAATCACTCCCAATTCAAATGGGTATTTTAGTGTCCTGTGGTCAAGCCCTCAGAAGCAAGCCCCAGGAGCAGGTCAAGGATTAGCCTTTCCAAAAGGAGAATAATTACTTGCATAAGAGCGCTTGGATTTGCTCCAAAAGCTGAGGCTGCAGCTGTACTTCCTCTACTAGGACTCGCTGCAGGCTCCACACAGCATTCATGGTCAGCCACAGACATTCTGAGACCTCCCAGGTCATTAAGGGCAAAAATGCAGAGCTGCTTACAATGGGCCTGGACCATCTGGAGAGCCCTCTCTGGCCCAGGCCTCCATTAAAAGTAACTGAGTCAGAGCAGCAAACCCAAAGGTGACATAGGTTGATTTTCAAATGCCGAAGATTTCCATCAAGCATCTGCAGTAGCACTAAGAGCTGCAGTTCCTACAAAGACATGCTATTGCTTTTGTTTGGCTATTTTGGGTTGCGAGCAAAGCCTTAAGGAGGATGACTTTGACCCTCTAATCATGGACACCCTTCCTCTATGGGTGGGAAGCTACTGTGGGGATTCTACAATTGCCGAGGGGAGCTGTTCCCACTTAGCCTTAGGAACTGGGGACATGACCACATAACATTTCACTGAGAAAATGGAAGCCGTCAGAAGAGAACTTGCAGTCTACCTTCACCACATCTGCCCACCTCCCAGCATCTGCTCCCACTTGTGGTCTGTTCTACAACGCATGTTTCTGTAATGTTAACTCATATATTATGGCTCAGTCGGGGGATGAGGTCACTGTAATGTGGAAATTGGGTGGGTTTATAAGTGACTTTTCCTCCCAGCACAATTAATGTTTTGTGCCACTAGATAAGAGCAGCTGAATGTGAAGGGCACCAGTGGAGTAATTCAAATGAACAAGCTATTGAATAGGTACTTTACACGATGCCTATTCACTGCATCTTCCTCTTCTTGGGTCAGGGTGGCCCCAGGTTCTGTCTTAGAAGTGTTTATAGTACAACTCAGCAGCTTCTACCTTTCCATCAGATTCTGTCAAGCTGTCTTTGCCCCTTTCTTGGGAGTGAAATTATTTACTGATGTATTTATTATAAATATATCTGTGTTTAAATAATTATGGCAATTGGTTGCAAAGTTAGGTAGATTTAGAACAGTCAGCTCCAACCTGATTTTTCCCATAAATTGTTATTTTTAGTGCATGAATTTGAGAATAAAAAAAATTTCAGGAGCACATTTATCATGTTATTGCAGAAATGCCTGTATACTGCCTTCCCACTCGTAACCATGGAGAAATTATTCATGCTCTTATCGAAAGCTTATTCCTTCTAGTGCAGACTGTTCTTATTCAAGGACACTTCTCCAGCATTTATCCTTTTTTCCTACTTCATCAGTTTTTCATCTTTCCTGGAACAGTCTTGTCAACATTAAAAAAAAAAAATCATTGTCTTGATTCCACACACTACCAACATACTACCTCCATTTTCTCCCTTTTTAGCAAAACTAGGTGAAAGAGTTGTCCATACTCCCTCCAGCTCTTTTCCTGTTTTGTTAAGCCTACTCAGGTCTGGTTTTGTTTCTTCTCCACTCCACCAAAACTCCCATTGTCAGGACTGACTTTCCCATTGTTTAGGCCAATGGTCAATTTCCTGTCCTTATGTGACTTGGATAGCTAGCAGTATTTAATAGTTCATCACTGTCTCTACCATATCCCTTGTTCATTTGCCTTCCAGGGTAACCATTCTTGTTTTCCTCCTGCCTCAATCATTCCTCCTCTGCTCCCAACCTCTTAGTGTTGGAGACACCGACCGTACTCCCCTTTCTTTCTCTCCCACACAGAGTCCTGGGGTGATCCCATTCAGCTTCATGGCACCTACGTGCTGAAAATCCCCAAATTTGCACCTCCAGAGCAGAGGTTTTCTTAAACTGCATCTTCATATATTCAATTGCCTACTCAACATCTCCACTTGGTGTAATACACATCTCAAAATAGCAAGTCTAAAACTGTACTTCTGACATTTCCCACCTAACCTGTCCTTCTTGTGGCCTCTTCCCTCTCATTTGGTGGAAACTCCATTGTTCCAGGTGTTAGGCCAAAATTTTGCAGTCGCTTCTGTCTCTTCTCCATCTATCACACCACATACACATCAGATCTTGTTGGTTCTACCTTGAAAATACATTCAGAATCCAGCTGCCTCTTACACCTTTATTGCTACCACTCTGGGGCAAGCTACTGTTTTCCCTTGCCTGGATTATTGCAAAAACCTCTCAACTGGCCTCTCGACTTCTACTCTAGCCCCTCTACAATCGATTCACAATACAGCAGTCATAGTGATCCTGTAAAATGTATGTCAGAGTGCTACCTGTTCAAAACTCTCCAGTGGCTTTGAGTCAAAGTAAAAATAACAGCCTTCAAGGCCTTATAGAATCTAACCTGCCATCCCCCACTGCCACTCACGTAGTCTTGAAGCTCTCATTCTCCAGCTCGCTCACTCTACTGCAGCCACACTTGCCTCTCTCCCGTTTCTTCTCAAGTAGTGAACACAAGGACTGCATTTAATTTAAAAAAGAGTGAGGTAACAGTTTATTCATTAGTTTAGAAAAAAAAAGCCAACTATTTTCTACCATGTTGGAGGATATTGGCTTAATTCAGATTGTTATTATTCCCATTGATGTTTCACATAATATGAGACATATAACATACAAAATGTATCGCACATAACGTTTTCATTCCAGTAGAGAGAAAAAAATTATAGGTTCAAAAATCAAGTTTGATATCAAAAGAATTAACATAAAAACACAAAGTTTAAGAGTATTTTAGTTTCATTATGTACTCACTGTTCTTTGTCAGAAACATTAAGCCCTTTAGAGCCTAAAGCAGAAACTTAAAATCCTGTGTCGGGCAGCCACGCCCCCTGGACCTGTCTACTGGTTACTCTGTGGCACTATCAGGACCCTAGAGGCAACCACTCTCTGTAGGGCTGACATGTAAGGCCTTGAACTTGGCTCACAGTATCTAGCCTGCTACAGTCCAGAAGAAGATGACTTCTTATATTTGTATATAAATGCATCTGTTTTCCCAAGGCTAACTTGGTAGCATTCCACCGGCACCAAGGAGCCAAATGGTGGCATTTTATGTAAGTATTCCTGGTGATTGGCTTCAAGTGAAGATGACACTGTCTCTGATATGCCAGTTTTTCCTTCGAGAATCAAGCATTTTTCAACTCCAGGTTCATCGGAGTGGCTGCCTTTGGAATTCAAAGGGAAGCTGCTCCCTTCACAGTCTTCGAGGCGCCTACGGTGATCTTTACTAAGCAACAATACAATGGTCCCGCCAACATGAAGCACTCTGTGACAAAAAACGATACTGGTATGAGCATTTCCTCCTTTTCAGATAATAAACAATACCACTTTATTTAAAATATTTGGTGTTTTTAATTTAAAATTTAATTTTATCTATTTAAATACAGAGATTTTGATAATTAGGCAATATCTCCCAAAATGCATATTCATTATAGTAATTATAGAATCGCTAGTACAAATCTGCTTTAATTATCTATTTTTACTTTACTTAAAAGGCAAGCCTCAAAGTGATTTATAATAATATTCTAATAAATGATTGTACAAAAGGAAAGGCAAATGAAAAAATCCTAAGGAATCAGCATATATTAAAGGCAATCGGCTGATGGCAGAAGAAAACCACCAGGAAAGAAAGAAGACATGAAGGATTGGCAAAAGGGAAGACCTTGAAAATATCAGCTTGTTGAGGAGAATTCTTTTGCTCAATCCTCTGGCCAAAGTCTGTATAGTACTTACGTGGAAAAAGTCATGATTGACATACAGTCCTCTGAGCTGCTAAAGAGATTACTTAACAGTAGGGGAGAGACCAGCAAAGAGTGGGTCCCAAAGGTGAGCCAGGCCAAGTGACAACTAGGGGCTGGAGTGAGGGAAGGTGTGAGAGGCAGAGAAAGCAGCAGAGACAGGGAGGAGTAAAGAGGAGGAGGCACTGACAGTAGTTTGGCATGAGGGTGAATAAGAGGGTGATGGGAGGAGGAGGGAGGAAAAGAATTCTGTTTGGATATCAGTGTGGATTCTAATTGGCAGCTGGATATACAGCCTGGAGGTAATGACCAGGCTCGAGGAAATTTTAGAGTTCTCCATAGTAAATGGTAGATAAAGCCATAATGGTGGATAAGATCATCTGAAGTGGCAATGCACAGTGAGAAGAGAAAAGGGGGCAAGGAATAGAGGCTTAATAAGGAAGGATAGAGCGGGAGAGCCCATGAAACACAACTCTAGGAGAAATCTAGACAAAAGTAATGTCATGGGAGCCAAAGTAGTTCAAGAAGGGAATGGTCTCGACAGTGTCAAATGCTATAGGATTAACAAGTGACTACAGTTATAAGAAGTCACCAGTGAACCTGGAGAGAACAATCTGACTTGAGGGCAGCAGCAGGTGCTGGTCTGCTGGAACCAGGAGGGGACTGGAAGGTGAAGAGCAGAGATGTCAAGTACAGACTACTGTCAAGCAGTTTGGCTGTTTAGGTAAGGAACCAGAGTGACAGCTAGAGAACCGAGAGTTAAGGAGGATCTCTGCACACCCAGCAGAGATGTCAGGACAATCAGCAAATCCAGGTAAGTCTGTCTCTAAACGACACCACATCTACATCACTCCCATCCTCAAATCCAGCTGCACTACTGCAACAATCTCCTTTCCACTCTCGTTGCTCCTCCCCCTCTCCCTTCCCAGTTTCCACACAGAAAACAAAAGTAAATCCCTGCTAATGCTAACTCTCTCTTCCACTATACGGCAAATAAATTCTAAACTCCTACAGAATCTGACCCTCACCTACCTTTGCCACTCCATTGCCTGCTTGCTTCCCTTTGCTCACTATGGACTGAGCAATTGAACTTCCTTTCAGATGTTCAAACTCAATAAGCTTTTTCTCATCCTAGAACATTTGACCTTGTTGGTGAGTCTGCACTTAACACTCATTCCCTGGTGTGCTTTCTCATTATTGAGGTCCCAGAGTTCAACTACCATGTCCTTGGAGAGCCTTCCCTCACTATCTACCTAAAGTAGCCACTGCTTTTCTCTTAGTCATAAACTTCTGATTCAAAACCTTAGAAAATTAAGCTACAAAAAACTCTAGGAAATTACTAAAATGCAATTGAATCTTAACTGAAGAGCTGTAATATATTTTGGTGAAATGCCCAATAGCTCAAAATTATGGAAATAAATTCAACAACTTACCTTTCCATTTCTTGTAGAATGCTTTTGATGTCTTTCCCTAACTTAAACTTTTTCCCAAATGGGATGTCAGAAATAATAATATCGATACTTTCTGAAGGCAATGGCAATTCTGAAATACAGAAATCAGAGAATCCTATTAAGTAAGTTCAAGTATTTACAACCTGAAGATGAGAAAATTAAAATATATAGGATTATTTTTGCATATTAAATAAAATTTAGGTTAGCTCATATTATTTCTAAGAAATTACACGTTTCTAAAAGGATCTCAGAATCACTGAAGGTAAATGGTACAGCAATTATGTTCTGTTCTTTGGTTTTCCAGGCATGATAAAATATAAGTTAAGCAGAATTTTAAATTAACCAGAAAATTCAATTCTCTAAACATAGTATATGACTAGAAAACTGCCACAGATCCAAAAAGAAATCCATTAAATTGTCTAGAAAAACCTTTTATAAAATTATATTCTATAACTTTCATTTCCCTTTCATAGTTACATATAAAATTTTGCATGTGTAGATCTTTTTATTTTTAAGGGAGATAAGCCATAACTTTCATTGAATTTTATTTTATTTTATTTTGGAGAATGAGATTCTTTAATTCAGTTGCTTCATCAAAAGAATTTAGATGATAATCTATATATATAAAAGGCTAAGTGACCGTCTGCCTGTCCGACTGACCAGGCAGTACATATGACGCACACTGGCAATTTAAAAATAAATGTTGACTCACGCATATTAAAATATTTTGTATTTTAATTTTATAATACTATATTATATATACTATTTTGACATGTATGTTTTAAAAAAATATATATTTTATTGATTTTCTACCGAGAGGAAGGGAGAGAGATAGTTAGAAACATCGATGAATCAGCTGCCTCCTGCACACTCCCTACTGGGTATGTGCCCGCAACCAAGGTACATGTCGTTCCTTGACCGGAATCGAACCTGGGACCCTTGAGTCTGCAGGCTGATGCTCTTTCTACTGAGTCAAACCAGTTAGGTTTGACTCAGTAACATAATTACCGCATGAGTCTTTCTTCTAATTAATTTCCTTTCAATGTGCACGAATTCGTGCACTGGGTCACTAGTATAAGATAAATAGATAGGGCACAAAACACTTTTTTCAAAAGTAATACATTATATTACAGATGAAAATTTCTCCATGTGTTATGAACATTTAAAGCTATGTGATGATAAATGTTTGAATTTAACATAAAAAAGGACAAAATAATTTTAAATGTTTTAATAAGAAATCCTAGGCATATAGGTTTAAGGCATACTGTTTTATTATGGTTTATTTAAAACATCCCTTAGTATGGCCACAAAGAATTTGCCTGGCTGATAAAGGGCTTAGTAAATATGGACCTAATAAAATATGCTAGGTTTAGCATCTATGAAGAATATATTTTACCACGTTATTTCACCAGAAATAGTCAAACACTGTATTATGAGTACATTGATTATAGCCATATTTATTTTAATTTTAGCTTTCACTGAATTTTTAAAGGGGATCCAAAATGTTAAGAACATCTACTTAAGCCCTAAGCCTAAACAATCAATAATCAACAAGTTGAAGATTATCACTAAATAAAATTAAAGTGTTTGATTATGAAATCTAAATTTCTTTCTCATCTTTACATTTTTGTCTCAGAAATGAGATTATCATATGGCAATACACCCAATCTTAACTTCCATATTTTCTGAGGATACTTTCCACTTTCTACTTATTTTACTTCTCACCCATTGTTATGTACGTGAGAAAACTTGGAATTGAGAATGAGCAGACTTTCCACCAACGACTGAAGACTGCATTTCCCTGGCTGGAGCTGACTCACTGGAGACCTCTCACTGGAGCAGAGCAGATGAGAGCAGCGTGGCCTGGCCCAGGGCAGCCTCACAGCCATGCTGTTTCCACAGCGGCTGCAGCATATCCAGCTGCTCCACAGCAGTGCTGCTTTACAGTGGAGTTGTTTGCACTAAACTACTTCTTCACTACACCCCAAACTGTGGGTTCCTGTTGGCATTTGAATTGGCACAAATGGCCTTCAGCTGACATTCCATGATGCCCAACTCGGGGCTCTGAAGTGACAACCAATTTCCTGACACAGTCCTGAAACCAACTCCTCTGGTGCCTCAACAACCCCTGTGCTCAAGTTGTCTTCCTGGTGTCACCCAAGGATCTCAGGAACTGTGCACTGGGACTAACTGAACTGAACTTGAGACTAACTGAATCTTTATAACATCCTAAATAATTATCATCATCAACATCCCTAAAATTCAGAGAGGTTCAATGTTGCTTTCAAGGTGCGACAGCCTTTGAATGGGAAAGCCTGGGGTGAAGGCCAAATTATCTAATGCTGGCCTGTCCTAGCTGGTAATGTGACTCAAGGCCAACATGGTGGTAGGTCTTGCTGGGATGGAGTTTCCCAATGCTCCAGCGTGATTCCTGCACAGATGTTCAGGTCAACAGAAGCATCCCAGCCCCATAGTTGGGGAATCCATCACGCCCTGTCCTAACTATATCCTGCGTGCCACAATGAACTCACACACTCAATATTCCCATAAGGGTAGAGAGCCGTTAATTCTGCCCTCAAGAGTCTCATCCTCTTATTGGACTCTACCCAAAACTGAAGGCTTCTAAACAACTGTCATTCCAATAGCTCTCTCCTGTCTTTGCATCTACAAATAGTGAGGGCTTGCATGAGGCTGAAAGAGGGGTTTATCCAGAGGAATAAAGATATTTACAGATGTTCATTTTCCCAAGTGTTCAATAAGCATCTTTAGTATCTTACCTATAACAGAGACTTTAAGTAACTCAACGCTACCGGCGAGGCCTGCAGCTTTCAGGTTGTCACATGCCCCTCGTAACTGTGAGTCGCTGACATCAGCGCCCACATAGTACACATCCTATGGGGGAAGAAATTCTGATTTTAAGCATAAATAAAACTATCAGATATTTCCTGTAGTTAAGAAAACGTACTGCCATTTTCTAAAATAATGAAAGTGAAGTCAATAGATTTGTTCATTCACGTCGAAACAAATTTATAGTATTTCTTTAAAATGATACTCAATAGCAAAAACTTAAAAATCTATTAACAATATTTTAGTTACAAATGCCTAAAGAATTTAGGCATTTGTAACTAGCATAATGTCATGACTAATTATTAAGATTACTCATATCTTGCTAAATTTATTATACTATTTAAAAAAAATAACAGCAATTTAACCCTTCATAAGCCATTTGACAATAGTAAATAGTGACTCTTATAATTAAAATAATGATCCCCAAAAGATAATTACTTATAAATAACTGGTAACTGAACATACATACACCAATTAAAGTGAATATATTTCTTAGTTTACCGAAGTTTAGAATTTACCGGCCATTCTTTAGCTGCTTCCAAAAGTATTGTTCCGAGTCCACACATTGGATCTAAAACAAATGCACCAGCCTACAGACAGAAAGATTGATTTGGTATTATTAAATCTAATAGGCATCATAAACGAAACCTAACATTTGAGGAATCAATATTTTTAGAGTAAATATTCCTTTTTACACTTTAGAAATTTCAGGTAGTTCAAGCCCTAAGGCAAGTATATGCTTGGCATGTTTAAAGATTAGAAAGGAGACCGGTATGGCCAAAGCACACTGAGTGACAGGGAAAAAGTGGCGACCATATCAAAGAGGTTGGCAGGTGATTCCATCAAGATGGGCTGGTTTCTGCTGCCTGTAATAACAATGTGCAAACCTTAGAGGTTTAAACACCACATAACCTCATGTTACATGCCCACAGTAAGGCACCGGGGGCTTCGGCTCCTTTCTCTGGAAGCCAAATTGACAAAGTGGTCACCATTTGGAGCACTGCTGTCACTGTGGCAGAATGAAAAACAGTATGACAAATTATGGGTTAGGCCTTAAAGGTGCCATCTACAAGTGACATCCATGTCCACCAACATTTAACTGACTAAAAAAAGCATGTCAGTCACATGACACACCCAATTTTTAAGGGCCCAGGAAAGTGCTATCCTATCTGCACCTGGGAAGAGAACAGGAAATCTGGTGAAAAAAACGAATCACTCCCACCCTGGGTGGTCACAGGTCAGATCTGGTAGACACTGTAAGGATTCTGATTCTATTCTGAAGGAGGGGGAACTATTGGAGAGTTCTGAGCAGAGAAGTAACATAACATTACATTTCAGAGGGATCATTCTAGACGATTTGCTGAGAATAGAACAGAAGGGTAAGAGTGTTAACAGGGAGGCTGGTTAGGTGATCCAGGAGATGACACCAGCTTAAATTAAGAGTGGCTGCCCTGGCCGGTGGTGTACAGTGGTTAGAGCAGCAGCCTGTGCACCAAAGGGCTGTGGGTTTGATTCCCAGTCAAGGGCATGTACCTGGGTTGCAGGTTCAATCCCCAACCTCAGTTGGGGTGTGTTCAGGAGGCAACCAATCGACGTGTCTTTCACATAGAATGTTTCTCTCTCTCTCTCTTCCTTCCCCGCTTCCTCCCTCCCTTCCACTCTCTAAAAATCAATGGAAAAATATCCAAGGGTGAGGATGAATAACAACAACAAACAAAAGTGGTACTGCTGAAACCGGTTTGGCTCAGTGGATAGAGCGTCGGCCTGCGGACTGAAGGGTCCCGGGTTCGATTCCGGTTAAGGGCATGTACCTTGGTTGCGGGCACATCCCCAGTGGGGAGTGCAGGAGGCAGCTGATCGATGTTTCTCTCTCATCGATGTTTCTAGCTCTCTATCCCTCTTCCTTCCTCTCTGTAAAAAATCAATAAAATATATTAAAAAAAAAAAAAGAGTGGTATTGGTGGAAGTGGGGAGAGTGGTTGGTTGGATTCTGGATATATTTTAAAGGTGGAGCCAACAGGTGAGATCAGATGTGGAAGGGTAAAGTATGACAACAGTCTGAAATGAGTAAAGCTTTGACCTGTGCACTGGAAGAGCAGAGGTGCCTGTTACTGAGGAGGGAAGAACTGGGGAGGAGAAGCTTCAAAGGAGACGAGAGCACAGTTCTGGGCATGTTAGTTTTGAGATACTCCCAGACCAACTATAGAGACCAAATGAGTCACTGGACACATGAGTCTGGAGTTCAGGGGAGAGGTTCAGGCTACAGATAAACATTTGGGAGCATCAGTGCTAGTTTACCGATGGTACTCAAAGCACCAGAACTGGATGAGTCATCCAAGAGGAGAGAGAAGTTAAAAAAGAAAGACTATGGGTTGGATCCTGGCGACCTCTTAAGTATACTAGCAGTAGACGTTTGGTAGATGAAGCTGCAGTGATGCATGCTGAGAGCTGCACATGCTCATGTAGGAGGAGAAACCAGGGTGATCTTCCCGAAACAAACTGGAAAGAACCACTTCAAGAAGGAGGGAGCTGACGGCATCAGAGTGCTGGTAGGGTAAGCGTGAGGTGAGCGGTCTCAGGGGAGTGCTGTTGAAAGCCTGATGAAGTGGGCACAAGAGAGAATGGGAAGAAAAGAGGGAGAGACAGCAAGTATGGACAACTAGTTTTATGAATTTTTCCGTAAAAGTAAACAGAACAGGGTGGTAGCTGAAGGAGCATGTGGCTTCAGGAGAAGAATTTTTTCAAGTGGCAAGATATTATATAGCAAGTGTTCCTACTGATGTAGAATGACCCAGTAGACAGAAAGTCCTAATATAGGTAAGAGGGACCAAAATCCAGTCCACAAGTAATGGAGTGAAACAAGGGCAATGTATGTGGGCATAGATACTGGTTCATTGGTAGATTTGGTGAGGAGAACACGTTGAAGTTCACTTCTAATTCTAGTATTTAAGTCATATAAGAATCAGGAGAGTTAAAAGCGTGAGCAAGGAAATGATTGTAATGGTAGAACATAAAATCCAAGCTGTGAGGGGAAAAGAGGGCAGGTGGTAAGTAATGGGCAGGGGTGGGTCAAATGACTGGAGGCCCAAGAGGTTAGAGAATTATGTTAGGGTGCTGGAGGATGTGAACAGGAAAGAAAGGTGGTTAAGAGAAGGACTCATGAAATTGAGATTTTGGGGAGGCATTCCCTCCTGGGTATAAGAAGGTCTAGGATGCGAGTAAGGCAGGTCATTAGAGGTAGGAAGCCAAGACCTTGAGGGACCAGGTTCCAAAGTGGATATTGGGATCATAGAGAATTACTAGTATAACAGGAATAAGGTCTCCTACTCTTACAGAAATGACAGGAAGAGATCCATGCGTAACTGCAATAACCTGATGGCATGTGCCTCAGAGGCACTGAGAGTTTTTAGGCAAAAGGAACAAGCAAGCAGGACACCTACCCCACCTCCAGGCCCAGTGGTCCCTCGATATGTCTACAGAGGAAGCAGAATGCTCAGTGGATGTTCAGGTTTCAGATAAAGCCAGAGGGTACCTGATGGAAAGAAACAAAATGTCCTGAGAGAGAAAGAAAGAGAGAAAAAATTTCAGAAGCAGAAAAGAGAGTAGTTTATGATTAAAGTCACTAACACAAAGCAGTTGAGGTAATAATAATTAAATAATGAAAACAAGTGCCTGAGCTAGAGAAATAATAATACATTTTTAATAATCATTAGCTATTCCAAATAAGTACTATAATTATTACTATAATGGTAGCTAATATTTATACACTTTCTCATGTTAGGCACTGTTGAAATCACTCGATAAATGCTAATTCATTTGATTCTCATGTGACTTTATGAAATTTTTCTTTTCATCTTTCAAATGAGAAGCTGAGGAACAAAGATGGTAAGTATCTTGCCCAATGTTTCCCTGACCGTAAGTGGTGGAACCAGAATCAGAACCCAGGCAGTCAGACTCATCGAGTTATGGGCTGAATAGAAAAGCATTTATAGAAGTATATCCTGGTACTATTCCTGAACTATATAGGACTAAAGAGGAAAGTCTTATGAACTTCTGAGCAGAAAGAACAAGGTAGCTAAAGAAAAGAAAACCATATTGGCACGGACAACTCAGCTGTAACATGAGAAGCTAAAAGACAATGGACAGCACCTATTGATATCCGAGAGAAAAAGACTCCAACTCAAGCCAAGATGGGCATAGCCACCAGGATGAAAGGGAGAGATCTGAGATATATAGACATTCAGATAGTAAAGTATTAAAATACCACATGTGAGGAAAATACCTAAGCCAAGACCTTAACCAAGCGATAAACAAACCCAAGCAGAGACCTCAAATGGGGAAAGACAAGGTGAAGACCCATGGTGAGGAGTGATACACCTAGCAATATATCTTTGTGTATTTGCACAGAAATATGTGTTTGCTACATACAATTCTATCTTAATAATGAAGGATAGTCTGTGTAATAGAAGGACTAAATAAGAACTTTTGAAACAGAAGGGATATACTTTAAGGGAAATCTGATATATGATAAATAATTCAGTTCAATCTAGTAGTTGAGGGTTGGGAGTGAAAGAAGATGAAATCTTTCAAAGGTCTCACTGTAGGGAGGAGTAAAGGTGGGCCAGGAGGAGAGAAAACGGTACTCTAGAGACCTCATCTTATAATAGGAACAAGGGGCAAGACTAGAATGTCTTGGTGGTAAAAACTGTCTTGACAGAGGAAGGAGTAGATATCTTGCTTTAAAATAATAGAGTTTAGTTAAGAGAGCTGGGAAAGGGGACCATTCATGAACTAGACAAAAAAATTAAATCTCCAACCTCAGGGAGAACAATGAAATGATTACAAAGTAACTTGATCAAACTAGCAAAAATAAAAAGACTAAACTGTAACTAGTTATAACAGAGTGAAATAGGAGAAATTCAATCAGGTGTGTCTGTCATTATACTGAGTTCTCTCATGGACAGCCAGAGACCACCAGAGTGGGATACAAACAGAGCTGTGTGTTTGTAAAAACTCATTGAAAGCAAAGTTGAAAATAAGGGAGGGTCAAAGACATATTAGGCAAATGCAAAGATAAAGGAGTGAAAATATTAATAACACATAATAAAATTTAGGTTTTAACTCACTATTTGAGATAAAGAAAACTTATGTAACAATAAAAAGGTATAACTCATGATGAAGCAATAGCAGACTGTGTATACCAAACTACTGAATAAGGCAACCATTAATAAAAATGCAGAAACTTAAAAAAAATACCAATGAGATTTCAAATACCTTCCAAAAGGAAGCAGATAGTAAAATAGTAAGCAAAGATAGCGAGGACACTGACTACAAAATAAATTTTTTCTATGTCCATGGAACATTTATAAAAATTGATCAAGATTTGGTCACAGGAGAAAAACTTTTAAATTTTAAGAAGTAGAGGTTTTTCAGGCCACGTCATTGTAACACAAAATATTAGGAAGAATAAAATGTGGCTATCTTTTAACCCAGCTTTTTCATAGGCAAAATACTCTCAGAAGTTCAACAATATTTAAAAACATATCACTGCAGAACTTCGTAAACGTAATGGCAATGACAAACACAAACAAACAAACAAAACTAGCAGAAGAAAATGATGAAAGAAAAAAAGAACAACAAAAAAGCAAGCAATCAAGATGTCCATAAATAAAAGACTGTGTAAGTTAATTACGGAAAGAACCTCACTAATGTATTAACGAGAATCAAGACATTTTCCTTACCTTAATTTCAGCGACAGAGGCCATTGCCCATGCTATGGTAGACCTCAGTCCTGCTGTCCTGATGTAAGCTCTGCTGGCTAAAGAAACCCTACAAAGGAAAAAGAACCTGATGCTAGATCCAAAACTACTGTAAGTTAAAGAAGAACCTGATATAAATAAAAACGATTAACCTGTCCATGTCTGTGAATTATCTCACCATGTTCATGCAACACACACTAAAGTATTATCTGAGTTGAGAGTATTTAACCTTATGACAGAAATACCTTCTCTAGCTGGCACCTTGTTTAACTAGCTAGTGTGGTACTTTAGAAAGGTAAAGTTTTTAAATAACAGCAACTTAAACCCTATTGTGTTTATTTTATAAAAATGTTAGCACATACGAGGGGGATTTTTCTAAAATGTTTTAGTAGTTCCCTGTTTTCCCATATGGAAGTGACCTTTTGTGTGCTGATCAGGAATCATCAAGAAGCACGTGCTGTTTTGTGATAGGGATGTAGTAGAGGCAGGAATGGATGGACACTAATACTTGAAATAGTTTTCTGTAAAAAGTCCCTTTTGTAAGTTTGTTTTTTGTTCATTAGCATCTCTCTCAAAAGATGAAATGAAGCATGACATTGCACTGTCTGCGTGAAGCAGACATCTCCCAAATGAGTTCCCTGGTCTCCATTATCTACCACTTCATACTTCATCCTCCACCTCATCAATGCTATCAGTGTTTCCAGATTTGATAAAAATTTTCAAAATATTATTTCTATGGTGTCTAATGCAATGAATAAATTCCTTAAAAATTTGAATGCACTTTTCTATTTCATTTATGTAATTTGTTGGTAAGATACGACTATTTGATTTTGAAGATTAGTGCTTGGTTGTTTTGGGGGTAGGCTTGTTCCAAAACCACTAAGAGGCTCTTCTCTGAATATTATACAAAGTCACAGTGTTCTCCAAACCCCATGTCTTTTGTCATTTTATTTCTGATCTGTCTTTGACTTTAAGTTACCCTGTTTTGTGTGCATTTATGGTAAGCTTCTTAAAATGTTACAATTAGATGAGGTATCTCTTTCAAATAAAAGTGTAATTGTGTATTTACTGTTACAATAAAGAAGTTCTGCAGGTAAACCCATGGGAGTTTGTTTTTTTAAAGGTTTTTCAGAAAATAATTCCCATCGCAGACAGTATTATTGGCATAGATTTGGAATCTGGAATATAAACTTTGCAGGTGAATGACTAGGAAATATTTTGATCAATGAATCTTGATACTACAGTCTAGGCTGGGCAACTGTCTTGCTTCAAAACATATTAAAACCAGAATTGAGAGATTGTTTTTCACTTAGATACCAAAATAGACTTGGTATGGAAAACTGTCTTTGTCCATATAGAGGGAATCCCCAAAAATGTATATATGCTTTAATAGCTGATAGCTCAATTTTGAAATAAAATGTATTTTAATAAACACTGCCTTTATAATTATTCAGTGTGGGACACCCTATATATTGCTAAGTGCCTTTCTAAGTAAGCATCAGGGATTTATGTAGAACCTCTGAAAGTTTTGGCAATTATTGTATATATTTTTACCAAAAGAGGTTTTATTTTATGGGAGCCAACCCTATTAACATGCGACCAAAGTAAATGTTTTTATTTTTCGTAAACCTGGAAAAATTATCTGCTGTTACTTCAACAAAAGGGTCCAAAATTATTTAGGGGGAGAAATTATTCAGAAATAAATTCCTTGAAAATAAAAATATTTCTCCACTTTCATTGAATCTGGCTAATGTGTTCAATCATAAAAGTAAATGTAGTTTTGATACTCCTCTCCACATATATGTGTTTCATCTTTATTCTCTTACATATTATCTATTACCACGATGAAGATGCTCTTCTCTACATTTATAGCCTAGACTTGTGATCTGAATCCCAGATCTTAATTTTTAAATGTGTGTTTGAACACTTTTTACCTAGAGTACTGCCAATTCAACATGTGTAAACTGAGCACACTCCTTTTCCTGTATTTCGTATCTTGATATATTTCTTCATTTTCTCGGGCCAAATAACCTTCTGTATACTGCGTATCTTAATCTAAATCTTCAGGCTAGACTTGTCACCAGAACTCCTGAGCTATAACTTAAATATCTACTCACAGACATCTTTCACTGAATACACTACTTTCCCTACATTTTCGATCTCAGTGACTGATACCAGTATCTACTAGTTGTCCAAATCAGGCATCTGGCAATTATTCTAGGCTCCTTCACCTTTTATGGAATTCATGCCCTCCTTTTGTGATACAGTTCAGCTCTTCATCGTTTATTGCCTGAACTATTGTAAGAGTTTAACCCTCCTTTTTCTTTTCATTTCCCCTTTTAAAAATGTAATCTAAAAATGTAATTTTAAATGTAATTAAAAAATGTAATTTCCTTAGTAATGTCTCAAAAAAATCACAAATCTGATCACATCACCCTGCTGCTTCATATTCTTACTGCTTTTAGAATAAAATCCAAGTTGCTCAGCATGGCTTACAAGACATTTCATGACTTGTTTCTAATTGCTCAGTCTCATTTTCTACCACCCTCCTCAAGTATTCCCTGTCCCATCTGTACTGAAACCACTGGCTGTCCCCATAAAACGCAAGCTTTCTCTACCTCCATGCCTTTGCAAGTCTTTGCTTATAAGGTCCTTTCCTTCTCTTTTCCAGTTGGGGAACTCTCCTTACTGTTCTCCACTTAAGTGACTCATTAAATGATTCTCTTCTATGTTCCTTTGCTTACCATCCTCCATCAGAGTTAGGTCCTCTTTTCTAACTCTAGCCAAGCATTTTTCACCAACCTTTGTTCTTCCACTAAATTGAATTCCTTGAACTTAATAACCATCTTCCTCATCTCTGAATGTTGATAACTAGCACAGTGCTTAGCATATAATAAGTATTCATTAGACATTTCAACTAAAATTAACTGAATAAATTAATCTTACTCTAATGTCTCTCCCTTTCTTCGTTACTGATCTGTTTCAGAAATAAGTTGAAATTTATTCAACACTTACTGTAGCCTAGAAATAGTACCAAGCATTTTCATGCAGGTTATTTCATTTAATCCCAACCACAAAGCAAATGAAGTAGGTACTATTATCTTTCTGCTTTTATAGCAGAGGAATATGATAATCTGCCCAAACTTGCAGTTAATCTGTTGAGAAGGTAGAACTGAAGTCCATAGTTCTTATTCACTATGCTACACATGTACGGTGTGGCATAGCTGAATACAGTTGATGTTCAAAGTGAATTTTAAGAATTGTGCTGTATTTTTTATTTTAATTAAAATTCCAAGATGCAAAGAGACTAAAAATTTTAGCTTAAACAAGGGCCCGTGAAAATCATTTAATAATAGAAATAATTAGATATAATTTCCAGTCTGAATCATGCAATCAGTGGATTATTGTGATAAATTCTTTCACAGCTCTACGGGTCAGATCAAATCATATCCACGAAGCTGGAAACACTTTACTGGCTAAAGTAAAGAACTCACAAGCTTTGCCTTTAGCCCCCTCTTTTGTATCAATGTTTCATATTATAAGTGAAAAGCAGGAAGTTTTTAATTTTAAAAACTCTCCTAAGGGATAAATCTGAAGTTTAGAATATAAATACCTGAACACAGGAATTCCCATGACAGAGTAAATGTCATTTAGATGTATAAATATCTGAAAGAACAAATACATAAGTTAGAATGGAACAGAAAATGCATTACCAAATTATTGATAATTTGAAATTTTCTATTTTGAACCTATATTAACTATATTTTTAATAAAAAATCCCAAGGCCTTATTTGCCATATATGGAAAGACATTTCACACTATTTTTCTCCAGCAGAGATGAAATAAATTTTAAGTACATTTTATAGAAAAATTTTGAGGTTAATTATATATGCAAGTTATATGGAGATTCATGTTATGAAGAACTCGGGATCCACTTTGTTCCTAAAGATTCTCTGAATTATCATAACTGAATCAGACTTTTCAGCATTTGGAGTTAGATATTTCCTAAATCCATCCTAATTCTAACCTCAAATAAGAGTTGAGGCCACACAGGACTACCACAGGCCACATACTATTAATGACAGCAAACTTTCTTCAGGTCAAATATATTGTAGACAAGGGTGACCTTTTTCTCTCTACTATCTGTAGGTGAGTTTCTTCCTCTCTTTCTTCGTCAAACCATAAAGTTCTTAAATATCTCAAGTTATAATTAGTAGCCCAAATAAACTTTAAAAGTTAGAATCTTTTGTAATCTGATGAAGTTTATGGAATATTCTAATTCTGCTGTTTGACCTCAAGAGCATTTAAACCACAATACTTTCATTCCCAGATTACTTTTATATATATGCAGTTTAATCAGGATTATTCTAATATTGATAAATTTTCATCAAGGAAAAACCGATCTGAAATGAATTCCCTTTAGTCAATTTAATTCCTTGATCATCATAGCTAAAGTTTCCCATTTTTTATATTATTCAATTTTAGCAAAATTATTTATTAGGATTAATTCTATTTAAAATTTATAGTAAAGATATGATATACTGTTATTTTTATATATCAAATGTTATTAAGAATAGCTTCTCTCTCTGAATTTTTTTCTATTAACTTCAGAGTGAAATTTGTTAAGATTTGATTCTTCTGTCAATTTTGGTCACACATTTTACTGTGTGACTTTTGTGTTGCCAATTTTGTTTTGTGTTGATGATTTTTATCAATAATAGCTAACATTAATTGCATTAAGTGAATGACAGGGATTCAATTAACTATATTTATTCATGAGCTAAACTATGGAAAACTGTAATTCTGAGACAGGGAGATAATCAAAAGGAAGATGAAGAGGAGGAAACCAGAGAGCAGAAAGGGGAGATGAAAGAAGGACAGATCCCTTATGTCAGAATATTCTTGGGGTCAAAGTATTTTACATGACAAGTATAAAAGACATACACCAGGCATTACTTTTTAAAAGTGAAAAATATATTAAAAAATAAAACAACACAAAGTGTTCTGTTTTGGCTAGCAATTACTTCATTTACAGCTGTATAACAATGAATTTACAAATGAATGGTGAAAATGACGATTCTCAAACAGTGAAGATTATTTTTTATAACCTGTATTTATTTCCTCATGTGTTTTATTTTGTTCCAATTAACAGTGTAACCTCATCAATTTTTAAAAATAGAGAAACAGAAAAGAAAAACATAATCCCACAACCTGAACAAAGCCATAATTAACATAATTATCTGCACTGTTCTATACAAGAAAAAAATCAGTCTGCTAGATCCATGCAGACATGCTTTTTGAAACGCTAAAGCAAAATTGAAAAGTACAATAGATTAGTTTTGACATTGTCTTTAAAGAATTAGGTTATAAGCATATAAAATAAAGTAAACATTCATTACCTCTAAGTTCGGATTCCTCAAATCTGCTTTCCATCCAAACTGTTTCATAAGAGCAATTCCAATTATTCTTCCTACTTCCTGGAAAAGCAGCAAGTTATAGAAAAGATAAAAATATTGTAAATGAAAAATTTAAGTATCCTATATAATAAAAGCGTAGTATGCCACTTGTCCCCTCCACTGAGAGTTCGACCAGGGGGCGAGGCCAGCCGGGGAAAGGGAGGGAGGCCCTGGCCGGAAGCCAGCAGCCACTAGGGACCCTACCAGTGCACAAATTTCATGCAATGGGCCTCTAATAAGATATAAGATTTTCCTAACAGTCAGTAGGAAAGTCAAGGCAGATTACCCAATGGTAATTTAGAATTACGATATTAAATTATAATATTAAAATATTACACCCTCTTTTATCCCCCCACCCCCAACACATTCTATGGCATTAATATCTACTTATGTACAATCTCTATTCTTGTGATTTTAGAGACATGAAATAACCAAATCATGACCTGATAAAGCCATTCTTGGTTTTAGGAAATAGATGCAAACTGAAAGATTAATTTACCTACTGCAAGCCTATATGTTTAAAAATGGCCAGATCAGTAAAATTAGACTGGGACTTTAGGGTTTGATTTTAAGGTTGGACAAAGAACCCAGACCTATGGGTATATGCCTTTTATATCACGGAACTTTGTAAGGGTCACTAATATGGGTTTTTTAAAGAAACTGTAGTGTTCACCCTCTCACAGAGTTGAGACCTTGAGTGTATTTATGTGTGGGTTCTAGTGATAATCACACCTATAGGGCCTGGTGCAGAGCAATCACTCAATAAACTGAACTGAAGAGAAACCCAAAAAGCTTAAGACCATATCAGGATTTCCAAATGCAAAAGATACCTGTGAGTTTAAGAAAACTTAGTAAGTAAAGGTCAGTACATGGCATACTATTCCTATTAAGAATCTGAGATAAAGTTAAAATGGAAAATGCATTTTTAAAGAGATTTAATTATTATATTAGGCCAAGTTATCTGCTGGAGCCGAGTTATCTATTCTGTGAAAGGTTTTGGTCTCATTTTAAATCGAAAGAGTAGTTAATTCATCTAGAAAAGAGAAACCCACTGTGGAGGGAAGTGTACCTGTGCAGAAAGGGTCTTTGCAATGGCTCCACCGCAGCGACAAGAAACTCTGAAGGTCAAGTCATTCTGGTTATGAATGTCTCCTGCTTTTGCTACATCATTCTGAAGTTCTTGACATTCCTCTCTTTCAGTGAGAAAATCTCCTCGCTCCAGTGTTTCCTCTCCTATTGGCTTTTCCAGCTGGCATTCCCCATTCTCTCGTGTCTCTTGCATTTGTTCTGCTTTTAATTTCTTAGCAATAATGCTGTCATTTTCTGCTATTTTTCTTTTTAGTGGGTTAGCATCTCCTTGAGAAAGTTTTTTCTTTTTTGTATCAAGTTCAAGAAGATTTTTCCAAGTTGAAATGGCATTCAACCAACTTTCAGGATCATCATTTATAAATCTTTGCATTTCATAAAGTATTTTTCCTAAATAAATGAAATTTCAGTTTACCCTATATTGAAGCTTTAAAGACAGTATATTATATTCATCACTCCTAAATGCCATTATTTTTATTTTTATAAAAGAAGGTTTTTTAAACTACATGAAGAGTGACTTCACTTTCGTATGGAATTTACATCATTTAATATAAGAATATTGTGCCAAATAGGTTCATTCTTATATTCTATACCAAACATCAAAACCATTTTAAAATTCCTATAGAATTGCCCTGACCGGTTTGGCTCAGTGGATAGAGTGTCAGCCTGAGGACTGAAGGGTCCCAGGTTCGATTCTGGTCAAGGGCATGTACCTGGGTTGCGGGCACATCCCCAGTGGGGGGTGTGCAGGAGGCAGCTGATCGATGTCTCTCTCTCATCGATGTTTCTAGCTTTCTATCCCTCTCTCTTCCTCTCTGTAAAAAATCAATAAAATATATTAAAAAAAATAAAAATAAAATTCCTATAGAATTTCCTATATCATTCATACAGAAAGAATCATTTGTCCTATAATATACGTATCTCTTTAATATAAGCATGCCCTAGAATGCATATCAATCTTTGAAATAATGCTAATCTTGCCTATAAAATTAAGTTGGAAAAAATAGAATTACAAAACACAGAGCTCAGAAACAGAGCAACTAAATTTTGAGACTATTTCAGACCATACAGTATTAGCACACATCACAAAAGGAGTTTCCATAAAGGAACACTTCAGGTACACAACCCATTCATAACTTACTCAAAATAATGTAATCTTTTCTTGACGAACAAGGGTCATCAAGATGACTCAAGAGCCATTACTGTATTTCTGTAATAATGAGAATGTGTGTCATCAAGATGACTCAAGAGCCATTACTGTATTTCTGTAATAATGAGAATGTGTGGACTACTGGAATGAAATGATATTGATCCCACAATATAACATCTTAGTATTTGCTTTAAATTACGTTTTTCTGCCATGTCTTGATTTCTTGCCATTTGTATCTTCCTTGATACAATTTATTATATACTATATGCTTACATGATCTCTTATGCATAATCATCAATCAAAATGAAGTTTAAGGCAATGTGTAATCCAGCAGTGTCTGGCCCTTATTTGTTGCTTTTATCAAGATCCTTAAGCATATTTATAAAAACGTAAAATCTCTTAAGCCCCCTTTAATTCTAATGCTTTATAAATGGTTAACAGTTTATTCAAACATCTAAGATCCCTAAAACAGGGTATTTTACTACACAGTATTTTTTCAATTATATCACTCATTAGTTAAAATTTACAAGGTGGTAGTAGTTTTGAACAATTTATTAAGACAATGCATGTTGGATTCTTACATGTCCTAAATCTAAATAAATGCAACTGACCATACATAACTGTAGAGAAGGTGAAATGTGACTTAGGACACTAAAATCTTAGTAAGACAGGCAGCAGATTGTAAAAAGAGACACAATTAGGTGGTAATACAATGAGGTGATAATATTCAGAAAATATAGAAAAATACATAACTAATGATTCCCAATATAGGAATGAATCTTAAAAATGTCAAATGGCTACTTATTAATTACCAAGCAGAAAATTCTGGAGTACATACTAGTATATTATGTGGGTATACACCATACCTTTACTTACAGAAGAAACATTAAATGGAAACTGCTTTTTAATCAGCAAAAATAATCTTTCTGCGGATTTTAATGTTTTCAGCATATTCAAGTCAGAACAGGTGGTGAAAAAAACTTTTCCTGAAATATATTCAACCTAGAGATATAAAAAATAGATATTGGTTTAGTCTAGTGTAGAGGAAGAACCATTTCTCCCACCCCACCCCCCAATGAATTAAAACAGAACATCTAGATTAACAATAGAAATGACCATTTCTGAAGTATCTAGTATTTGTCAGACACTGGTTTAGGCATTCTGAATACATTTTTTTCCCTCAGCCTTACAACAATTCTCTAAGGTAGACTTTATTGCCCCCATTTTACAGATTAGGAAACTGAGGCTTAGGCAGGTTAAAAATTTTGTATAAAGTCACGTAGTCAGTGACCAAGACCATAATCTTATGATGTTATGCTACCATTTGCAAACTGCGCACGTGTATATGCATGTACACCCACTACTAGAAAAATAGAACACAAAATACTCAGTAATTATATTGCCAAATCTCACACAGTATTTGAAAGTGGGCAAAGAAAAGGTATAATGGCTAGGACAGGGGCATGTCTAGCCCAAGGTTAACATGTCAGTGGGTATTTATTAAACACCTACTGTGTGGTATACCAGAAGCAAATATCCTAAAGATGGATAACAATACTCTGATATACAAATTAAAATGTAGAATTTGTAAGACAGTAACGTGAATTAAACCCAGAAGAAAGTGAAAACGTTTCAACAGAATAAACTTAACAATAAGCTGTGCGTATGGTAGGTAACACTGCATATGAAAGCCATCATTAGTAAAAGGCTTGGAGAAAAACCTTACATGATCTGGGAAGAGGGATTCTAAGGAAAGAACGAAGGGCAAAATGCAGAGGTGGGATGACAACCTGGCTGAAGGAAACTGTAAGTTAGCATGGCAACATGTGCTGTGTTATGCTGATTGAGTGTCAGGTGGATGGATGGTGTAGCTCGGGCCAGCTTGATAAATGGTCGTGAAATGGAGTACCACAGATGGTAATGGTCAAACATTACAGACTTTTGATGAAAACTGACAGCACCAAATTAGTTGGTAGGAAAAAAATTACTTTGGAAAAAGCATAAAGGACTGAGTGTAGATGTGATGCTGGAGGGAGAAGCAGATTAGTGAGGTAGAAATAATGGGACACTTGGCTGTGGGAACTGAAAAATGGATGGGAGCAAGGAATATGCATCAAACAGAAATAGGCTTTGGAGATAGGGTAGATATGTGGTAAAAGTCAGGGAAGAAAAGAAAATGAAGAGCACCGACTATGGGGAGTCTTATGAGGTATGGCAAATGGTGCTCAATACCCATGGAACCCTAAACCTTTTTGGGTCAACCCAACTCCCTTAATTCAGGATGGAAGTGGATTGTCCTGAAATGCTCCTTTTAGCAGTGGCTAGGGGCTGACTACCTGGTTATAACTCATCTCCTAGAACTGAAGCACCAGGGAATCTGGGGTACCCATGTGTTTAGGCAGCTCCCATTCAGTGGGAAGCTGAACTCCAAGTACTTCTATTTTTTGGATCTGACATGGTCTAGTTAAGCTTTTGGGGTGGTAATGTCTGGGTTTAACATTCTAGCTTGAAGAAGAATCTCTGCTGAGGAAGCCCTAGGTTGACACCAATTAAAACTCAAATACTTCTGGTTATAAGTTTAACAAGTTCTGGGAATCTAATGAACAGCATGGTTATTGGTTCAGATCCCATTTCCAGGCATGTCTACCTTTAAAGCAGAGTAACAAAATATGGAAATTCCCAAGTCTCTTGGCATTTAATTCTTCTCAACGCCCAAGGTTTTTCCCTATAATAAGGTGAATGTGGTTGCTGTGATTAAAATACATTTCCACCACCAACCTCTTTTTGTCTTTAAAGATGGATGCCCAGCCAGTGTGGCTCAATGGTTGAGCATCAACCCATGAACCAGGAGATCACAGTGTAGGGCTCATGCCGGGGTTGCAGTCTTGATCCCCACTAGGGGGCGTGCAGGAGGCAGCTGATGGATGTTTGGCTTCCATCATTTGATATTTCTGTCTCTCTATCCCTCTCCCTCTCTCTGAAATCAATATAAACATATGTGTATATATATAAAGATAGAGAACAAGCAGAGAGCGTCTTTCTTTTTTCTGTCATACCCAGATTGGGTCAAGCCTTCTACTTTTCCATACCAAGAACTCTAAGTTAATATTTTTAAAACAAATTAGTGCAGCATTATGTCATGGTCACATAGGGGTCAAGGACTGGAGCCGGAGTCAGCCTGCCTGACAGCTTGGGTTCGAATCCCAGCTCTGCCATTTTCTGTTGCATGCCTTGAACAATGTATTGCATTCACCTATGCTTTATTTCCCTTTTTTGTGAAATGTGAAGCCTACCTCCCAGGGTTGTTGTGAAAACTAAACAAGTGAATACAGAGTAAGTACCTAAGAACAGGTGCCTGACATACATTAAATGCTTAATGTCAGCAGTTGTTATTATATTGCTTTTTAGATTAGCTACATCAGACACTATTAAAGGCTGTGATCAAATCCACAAATGGCAGGTAGTCTGGTAAGACTGATGACATTTCCATGCCCTCCTCTCACCCCACCCCCGTACTGCAGAAACTGCTTTTGTGGGCTTCCAACAATAGAGGAGCTGCTAGCCTAGCATCAGGAATGCTCAGGGCCTACTCAAGAATGCAAATAATCCTTCCCACTAATATTTACAGGGTAAATTAAGATTGTTGGTAGAGTATTAAATTTGACAGTAAAATAATAATCAAGTTTTCAGATTAATTTAAACAGGCTAATTGAAATAAGTGAATATTCAAGTAAATTTAATTGTACTGGACAAAAAGCTGTTCTTAAAGTAATAACTAAAATTTCTATTGGTAGTTCATCTCATGGTAAAATTCCTGAACATGCAATGAACCTAAAGCAGTCATATTTTGGGGCAAAAAAAAAAAAAATTAAAGTTATCAAGACTACATTATAAAATTTACAAAAACCTCCATTAATAAAAAAAGGGGGGGGATAGTAGGGTAATATCATGTAAGGAAAAATATCCTATAAGTAAATTACATCTAGAAAATTTTTACTTTACAAAATTAATTTTCATTTGTAATGCTAACAGCAAGACACCCATGAAAAACACACATAGTGTCTAAATAAGACAAAGGAAAATCGTTTGGGCAAAAATAGAAAGGAGCCCAAATCAATTATATAGAAAGGATTCCTTTATTAACTTTTGGTCGAGAATATGTTTATATATCTTCAGAAAACAACTCCAAGACCATGTGGATTACTGCAACAGAGCGGAATTGACAGGTGTGCTCCAACCACGAAGACAAGAGGAAAAACAGTCCAGAGATGGAAGACGCTGACAACACCTTGCCACATGAGCAGTCAGCAGCTGTGCACCGCTGCAGGTTGCCTAGGACCAAACCAGAGAGGGTCGGACCTGCATTGCCACCATGTGCCCACCATCCAGATATCACTGCTGACATGTACACATAAGGAACTGCTAGACATTGAAACGGGGACTCAGAACTGTTGGACATTGAAATTGGGACTCAAACATTTTTTACTATTATTATTTTTTTGTTTGTTATTATATGTTCATTTCTAGTCTGCAGAGGCAAAATTTTTTAAAGAAAAGAAATGGGGGGCAAATAGATACAGAGGCAAAGAAGCATTGAACAGACTGTCAAACTACATTGGGAAGGCAGGGGAGGTTGGGTGAGGGGGGCTGTAAGAGATCAACCAAAGGATTTGTACGTATGAATATATAAGCATAACCAATGGATACAAGACACTGGGGGGGGGGGAGAAGGGGGGAGCGGGCGGGCAGGTGAAGGCATGTACTGGGGGTAGGGGAAGCTGGGGGGAGGTCAATGGGGGAAAAAAAGGAGACATATGTACTACTATTTGTAATACTTCAAACAATAAAAATAAAAAAATAAAATAAATAAATATAAAAAAAATAGAGGAGCTGCTGGAATCGTCAATTTCAGCTTTCCTTTTCCAATCACACATCATTTGCACTCTCATATTACCCATCAGGATAGGGGGGGTTCCGTTACACCTTTTTCCTCTGCTTTCAAGAAACCAGCTCAGCCTATTCTAAATGAACCAAAACTGATATTTAGAACCTTGTTCACTAAAATTAACAACTTATAAATAACGAAACTACTAACTTTCTCTGAAAATTGGGCTGGGGCCTCAAAGTACTGTATTTTTGTAGCTACTATTTACTGTGTGTTTAAGGTGCACTTTTTATCATTAAATCCTCCCAACAACATATAAAGTAAGTACCATCACCGGCAGGAAACAAAAGAATCAGGGAACTGAACCTGCAGATTATTTGCATTAAAAGGGCGGAGAAAGGATTCTAACTCTGACAGGTCTAATTCTAATTACAGACACTATCACACGTTTTCTGTTAAAGAATCCAGGAAGTAACTTGTTTCAACCCTTTTTAAAAAAACTTCAGCCGTGAATGATGTGCGGTATAGACGTGTAAGGAAACACGACGGGGGTCCTCTCCAGCAGCAATTACAGGACCGGCCAGTGCAGCTCCAAGGATCGGGGCCGCGGCCGCGGCGCGCGTGCGGCTGAGAGCGTGGGTCGCGTCGCTTTCCCGGGTCTAAGTCGGACCTGGCGGGACGGGGTGCAGCGGCGGGGCCTCCCTCTTCCCTCCGGGGCGCAGCGAGGCCCACTCACCTGCGTAGCCTGCAGCCGCACCCGCACCTCCCGCATCAGAAAGGGCTCCAAACCGCGGCCCGCGGTGCAGAAGAAGCGGGCGCCCGCTGCGGGCCCCGATGGGGGATCTGCGGGCCCCGCCGCCGCCGCCGCCGCCGCCGCCGCCGCCGCCGCCGCCATGGCTGCTGGGACGGCCTCGCGGGCAGGATCACGTGGCCTCGGGCACGCGCGCGGCGCAGTTGTGGTCACGTGGTCCCAGGCGCCCACGGCGCGGGGGTTAGACTGGCGGGTGGACCTCAAGGCCCGCGGGGCAGAGGGAGCCCAAGTGAGTCAGTCACCTTGGTTAACTGCTCGGGACCTCCGTGGTGAGGTCTCTGGAACGATTCAGAATCCCACGTGGAAGGGATAGAATTGATCCTCTAAGGGGCTTAATCACAAGGAACAACAACAGCCTGTGATTATTGGAATCGAGAGTAATCCATCCATTTTATTTTTCAGATTGAGGAAGTGGATGCCAAGAAACAGCGAGTTACAGGCACAGGAGAGGCAGGAAGCTATTGGTAGACGTGATACCTGGTATACTGGACCATCTCCTTTCCTCCCAACTTCCTCTTCCCCTCTTCATCCCTCCACACTTCATCCCTCTCCTAAGGAGCCTTGCTCTATCTTGACCAAGAATTGGGCCAGAGCTGGGAACCCCCAGGACCACGAGCAGAAATCCCCGCTCTCCAACCAAATGTCTTGATGTTCATGAAACAGGTCACCGTTCTTGCATGACTTATGTAACCATCAAGGGAACAAATGCACCATCCAGTTTGGGCAACCTGATTTGATTGGGTCTCCTAACAGTATTTGAAGGTGGTTTTTTTTCTTTTAGCTCTGAATTTTCAATTGGCAGTGAAAATATTTCTTGGGAAGAATAGGATCCATATTACAAAAGGAGCACCATTTGTTGCGTATCGGTTTAATATGATTTCAAACCCATTTGTTTATGACAGGTGAGTTGTTTTAATCCACTTGTTTATGATGAGACCCCAAAAAAGTTGCTTTTAGAAGTAAAGTTTTTTTTTATTTTTTATTAAGGTATTATATATGTGTCCTTATTACCCCACACACACACATTGTCCCCTCCACCCCATTCCAGTACATGGCCTCACCCTAGAAGTAAAGTGGTTTTCATATGAGGATGAAGTAAGTTGTGTCAGGATGTCATCGTCTCATCCGTTGTCTTTGAGAAGCACTCAGCTGAGCTGCCGAGGGGCCCCGATGGGGCCTTGTCCATGCAAACATGTGGAGAAGCAACTAAGCCAAGAGGACATTTAGACGATAAATATAGTTGACCCTTGAAAAACGAGGGGGTTAGGGGCACTGATCCCTGCACAGTCAAGAATGTGTGTAACTTCTGACTCCCCCGAAGCTTAACTACAGTTGGCCCTTTGCATCCAAGGCTTCAAACAGTGGTTTCTACCTGAGGTTGGGAAACTGCGGTTGGGAATGGGAAAATACTGATTCTGCCGATGGGAAACTCGAGGATATGAGGGACAACTGTATTTATTGGAAAAAACCCAAGTGTAAAGTGGATCAGTACAGTTCAAACCCATGTTGTTCAAGGTCAACTGTACTGAGACGTTGTGAGGACCATTTGAGTTTTGGTTTGAGCAAGGTGACTCTTCCCTAACCTTAAAACTCTCTGAAGATCTGTGTTGGTGAGGTGACTCCTTCTAGAATGGAAGCATGTGTCTTCCTGTATTTATTCCCCAGCAACATGCTCTAGCAACAGGCAGCATTCTGTTTGAGCTGGCAGCTGGAGATCAGCTCTTGGTTGGTTGCCTTTTCTCCTGAAGTGCCTCCTCGAGTAAAAAGGTACACCTCATATTAAATGTGAACACTATTCCTTCATCTGCCCTTGCCTGGATCAATACTGTGCTTACTCTATCATTTGTTTGGGGTATGTTATTTCTTTATTGGCTTGTTAAAGAGATACTGTGCTGTTATAGTATTTTATAATTTCCATAGATAAATTGCCAACAAAGAATCAGTTTCTAGGTAAAATTTTTAAAAAATATTTTTTATTGATTTCAGAGAGGAAGGGGGAGGGAAGGAGGGAGAGAGAGAGAGAGAGAGAAACATCAATGATGAGAGAGAATCATTGATCGGCTGCCTCCCACATGCCCCTCACTAGGGACCGAGCCCGCAACACAGGCATGTGCCCCTGATCGGAATCAAACCTGGGACCCTCTATTCCGCAGGCCGATGCTCTGTCCACTCAGCCAAACCCGCCAGGACTCTAGGTATAACTTTACTGCCTCCAAAACAAAACAGCATTAAATTAGCTATAGTCATATGAATAAATAGAAACCATTAAATGAATGACGATCTCTCTGGAAAGTGCTTCCCATGCACTTTCCCCTCTCCACCCTCTCCCCAGCATCATGGTCGATGGGACAGTATCATGAAAATGTTTATGGAGTCATGAAGCAAGAGCTTTTCAAAGACTCAGTCCTAAGACTTCTCAGATCCTTTTGTTTTGGTGAACTCCTTCCTTGTTTTGCCTCCAGACTTATTCTCTTTCTCTTAGCAGCTGCCATAGCTCATTACAATTTCTCTATACTTGGGGGTTCCTGACTCTCAGGTCTGCCTGGGGAGACTCATGAGATCTCCTGAGTACATCTTACCTTCTGTACCCAGTATGGTAAACATGCAGACATAAGGTATCCCATTGAGTTCCACAAATACTGGACACCACTCTCTGCCACACACCCATGAAGTCTTGAGGATACAAAGACAAGTATGCAAGGTTCTGGACTTCAAGGGGCTTAGAGGATGGTGAGATTGATTTATCAAGGATGTATGCAGGATGTGTGGCAGCACAAAAAAAGGCGGCAGGGAGAGCTTCCTGAAGAAAATCACTCTTGGGCTAAGTGTTGAAGAATGTAGAGTTCAATGACTCACGGGAATGGTGGTGGAGGGGTTGTAGTGGTGGTGTAGTGTTTTAAGTAGAAAGAACAACAGATGTTTGTGTGTGTGTGTGTGTGTGTGTGTGTGTGTGTGTGTGTGGTGGGGGAGGGTTGGGGCAGGAAGGTGACAAGAGCAGCTAGGTGTTATTAGAGTATAAATTGTAAGTTGAGAAGTAGAGGTGGGTGGGGAGCAGGTTATCGCAGTACTGCCCAAGGTGGATGAAGAAATTACTTCTCCAGCCAAGGGCTGGTCAGCAACATTCTCTCGGGGACAGAACAATGACTGAGTCCAAGGCTGCAGTCCTCCAACCAATCTTCCCCTCACACTTCTCCTATCCTTTTCCCTTCTGTTGTCTGTCCCTCTCCAGGAGCTGACAGTAGGGTCAGGGGTTACTCTTCCTTCACTTGGGCGGGTCAAGTGCATTTGCTCAACTTGGACCCTGCTTCAGCACAGCACTTCCAAGAATGCCTTTTACACAATGCTTGAGATGAGATGAAATAGGTAGAATTTTGCCTTTTTAGGGAGAAAATAATTGGGTTTCTGTGAGGAGAGTTGCTTCAAATTCTCTCCCCATTAATCAAATACTCTGTCTTCTATAATTTCTGCTTCTTATTAAAAACTAGAGGCCTGGTGCACAAAATTCATGCACGGGTTGGGTCCATAGGCCTGGCTGGCAATCAGGGCTGATCAGGGCCTTCCTTCCCCCAGCTGCCCTCTGGTGGTCAGCACACATCATAGTGAGCATTCGAACTCCCGGTTGGTTGAACTCCCGAGGGGACAGTTTGCATATTAGCCTTTTATTATATAGGATTATCTCTACTGAAAAGAACCATTGATCCCTACAGATGTTTAGCATAATCAGCTAAATTTTGCTGTTTGGCTAATAGTGCATATTCAACATGTAGGAAGTTGGAGATAGACTTAATTTTAAGTGAGGTGTTTCAGGAATTCAGAGCAAAGATCTCTTCCTATTTTGGTGTAATTGAGTTTCTTTAGTTCTTAAAAGCATTTGATGTATATACTTAGATATTAAAATACAAATGATTTAGATTGTTAGAACTTTGAGGAAGGGATGACCTCATTCCCTGGGACATTCCTAAAGAGCACACTGGCTGGCCTGTGGAAGGCTCTCAGTGAATGTATGCTGAATTGAATGAAATATAATCAAACGGAAGTTCACTCACTAAAGAAGCCCTCCTCAGCTAGGAGGAATTGCTATAACCACCATATCAGCAGGGGCCTTTGGGTTCCAGATACGGAAATAAGGGTAGAATACTGAGGCCAGTGGAGGTCATTTAAGGGGATAGGAGGACCCCAAAGATAAACTCCTTCACAATTTTGCAGTTGAGTGGGATTGGTGTTGAGCCAGGACCCTTTCTCTAGGAAATCAGGAGCCATTGCTATATACCAACCAATTCAACTGCCAACTTCTCCAAAATGCCCACTCTTTCCCTCCTCCAAGGCCAGATCTTTGCTTATACCATTCCCTTTGTTGGGAACCCTTTTCTCTTCCAATTCTTTTCTTTAAGATAAAGCTTGATGTCACATCTCCCATGATGCTCTCTCCTTGCCTTTCTTATACCTTTTTACTTAACTAATATTTCATACCTTTTTCATTTTTTCTTTTTCTTTTTTTTAAAAATAAATCTTTATTGTTCAGATTATTACAGGTGTTCCTCTTTTTTTTTTTTCCCCATAGCTCCCCTCCACCTGATTCCCCACCCCACCCAATGCCCTTACCCCCCGCCACTGTCTTCATCCATAGGAGTAAGATTTTTGTCCAATCTCTTCCCGCACCCTTCACACCTGCTTCCCCTGAGAATCATCAGTCCACTCCCTTTCTATGTCCCTGATTCTATTATATTCACCAGTCCATTCTGTTCTTCAGATTTTTTATTCACTTGATTTTTAGATTCACTTGTTGGTAGGTATGTATCTGATGTCCTTTTGTTGTTCATAATTTTTATCTTTACCTTTTTCTTCTTCCTCTTCTTAAAGAATACCTTTCAGCATTTCATGTAATCCTGGTTTGGTGGTGATGAACTCCTTTAGCTTTTTCTTGTCTTTATCTGATCTTCAACTCTGAATGATAGCTTTGCTGGGCAGAGTAATCTTGGTTGTAGGTTCTTGCTGTTCACCACTTTGAATATTTCTTGCCACTCCCTTCTGGCCTGCATAATTTCTGTTGAGAAATCAGCTGACAGTCGTATGGGTGCTCCCTTGTAGGTAATTAACTGTTTTTCTCTTGCTGCTTTTAATATTCTCTCTTTGTCTTTTGCCCTTGGCATTTTAATTATGATGTGTCTTGGTGTGGTCCTCTTTGGATTCCTCTTGTATGGGGTTCTGTGCACTTCCTGCACTTGTAAGTCTATTTCTTTCACCAGGTAGGGAAAGTTTTCTGTCATTATTTCTTCTAATAGGTTTTCAATATTTTGCTCTCTCCCTTCTTCTGGCACCCCAAAAATTTGAACGTTGGTTCGCTTAAAGTTGTCCCAGAGGCTCCTTACACTATCTTCATATTTTTGGATTCTTTTTTCTTTTTGTTCTTCTGGTTGGATGTTTTTTGTTTCCACATATTTCAGATCTTTGGTTTGATTCTTGGGGTACGTTGATCTATAGTTGAGTTTCTGTATATTCTTTATTTCAGACAGTGTATGCTTCATTTCTGACTGATCCTTTTCCATTTTTTTGGCATTCTCATAAAGGTCCTTGAAGGTCTCACTAAGCTCCTCAGAAGTGTCATCAAGTTTCTCGGCGGTTTTTAGAAGATTCTTGAGTAACCTTATAAATGTGGTTCTGAACTCTATGTCATCCAGTAGTTTGCTTTCCTCCGTTTCTTTCATTCGTGACATGTTTCTTTGTCTCCACATTTTGGCTGCTTCCCTGTGTTGCTGGAGTAGCTTTGTGTGGTAGGTGACCTATAGGGGGCAGTAACTCGGCCTCCTCAATCACTTGAGGTGGATGCTCTTGGTACACCCCTTTGTGGACTAAGTGCAAAGTCTTGGTGTAGTTAAGCCTTAATTGCTGTTGGTACACTGGGAGGAATTGACCTCCAGGCCAATTAGCTGTGAGCACTCACTGTGTCTATAATGGAAGAACTGCTGCGCTGAAGACACGCTTATGGGGCAGGACTTGTTTCAGTGGGGCTTTGGTGCTCACTGAGTCTGCCTCTTGAATGTGTCACTTATGGATGTGAGGAGTTGAAATCTGGTGTCTCACACTGACCACTAGGTACACTGGCTTCTGGATCTCCAATGGGGTTCAGGTCAGCTACTGTCTGAGGCCACCCAGCAGGAGCTACAGTGAGAGCTACAGTTTTCTCCTCTTTGCTTGGGGTTTGGAGGTTTTGGAGCTGTCTGACCCGGGCTGCACGTTTGCTAGGTTAAGCTGCGATAGGGCAGGGCTTTCTTATGCTAAATCCGCTGCTTGGAGCTTGGGTGGGGTTGTGCAGGGCGGGGCCTCAGGGTGTCACTAGGCTAGGGCATGGCAAACAGCAATGGCTGCTAGTTAGCCGGCTCTGCATCCCTGACGCCGTCCCCGAGTCCTGTGCCCCAGTGCAGTAAACAATTATTCCTGCGCGCAGCTCTGCAAGCAAGCCACCCTCACTGGCAGACAGTCCAGCTTCTCCCCATAGGAGTTTGGGTCCCCCGTGTCTCCCCAAAGACTGGATTTCAGAGTAATCGGGGGCTTGTCTCCCTTCGGGTTGAAAAAAGCAATGCCTGCCGCCAGCCCGGATCACACGCCTCCGTACCTCAGCTTTTCAGCACTCGTGCACGTCTCAATGCTCTTTTCTCTTTCCTTCTAGTTGTAGAACTTCTACTCAGCCAGCTTTCCCGTGGTTCTGGGTGATAGACGTTTTGTCTTTTAGTTGTAGTTTTGAAATTGTTGTGCGAGGCAGCCATTTAGGTGTTTACCTATGCCGCCATCTTGGATTCCTCCCCTTTATCATTTTTTATTCATTCATAAATATCTACTGAGGCCATGGCAATGTGTCAGCTGATATGACAAGGTCCCAGCCTTTGTAAAACTTCTAGTTTAATGGGAGGTAATGGTGATGGTGTTGGATTGCTCAGAGAGACATCTAAAGAATGACAATACAATGTGACCTATGGGAAGGAAAGGAAAGCAACTGGGTCTGGCATATAGTAGATACTTAATAAGGTTGAATAAATGGACTTATTCTGAAGTCGAGTGAGCATTTTCCATGTTTTGACTTCTCCTATTCCTTGGAGCATCTTTGCCAGGAAGGGGCATTCTCTGCCTTCTGAGGCCCACCTCCCCGTGGTCAATAAATTGTAAGCACCATGGAGGTTTGATGGACTCTTGCTCATACAACTCAGCAAATTAACTTGTAAAGAGTAGGATTTTGTCCATTTTTTTTAGAATTCATTTGGATTGTGGCAAAACCATTGATACAGACACAGAAGTCTGTCAAACATACAATCCAACCAAATCAGTGCAGATTGTGAAAGAAAAAGGAATGTATTTTTATGGCTGCAACTGTAAAAGCAATTTAGGAAAAAGCTCCTGGTCACATGCTGATTAAATCACTTACATGCACACAGTAATCACCTTGAATGGTGCTTCTTGAACATGCAATTAAGAAAGAGAAAATTTAGTAGAAAATTATTGCATTGTGGATGTAAATACTGCCTTTAAAGTGATATTTATTCATTAGTGTTAATATCACTGTATTTAAATGTAGCATCAAAATTCAAAAGATGTAATCTTCATGCTGTAATCTAGAGAGACAAGTCAATTACTTTAGCTATGCAGTGCATGAAATTATTTTGATGTACAAGTAGAGTCTAGTATATCCAGTGCTTTTGGAAAATAATGTGCCATGTATTTAATGTATGTTTTGAAACACTAGGATATTTGATGTGGTTTTATTTATTCAAATATATTTTGAGCCCATAAAACCATATTTATATTTGATAGAGCCTTATAATGTTCCAGTTGGAAGAGAGTATGGAAATTATTTCTTCAATAAATTTGCTGACTGAACGAATGACTGAATCTACAATTTTCTTCAATTTACTTGAATGAGCTATATTGCTTGAATAAAATAAAGCCATTTTCTTCTTGCACTTATGCTCACCTCACTCAAACTGTTGTTTTAATATTCCTTTTCTCATGTTTCATTTTGTATGTATATTTACTGTGAATTATTTTCCTTTTGAGGTTTGCTATTACCTATCTTTCTATTTCTTAGTCTGAAGAAAGTTTCCATTATGTCAAAAACTAGCTAGAATACCCATATTTTGACATTTCCCCCTTTCATTACTTCTGTAAGCCTCATTGCTTTCTAGTTGATGGTTATTTATTTTGCCTGTTTTTTTCTGTGCTAATTGAAAAATATCACCTTGAAACTCAAACAGATGTGATTTGCAAATAAACAAACCCAACCAAGGAACATATTTATTTTCTCAGACTCATAGTACTGTGTTTTGTATGGTACTTGGCAGAATAGAATCTGAAGGTTTTATTTGAATGTAGGCTTAATTCCATCAACTCTTCTCCCACTGTTGGCATGAAGAGCTGAAAGTGGAACAGTCAAGCTTACTTTGTTATATATTCATCTCTATTTTTATTTTCGTTGGTGGGTAATAATTCTTTGCTGTCTAAAGGACATTTTGTGCTGTTTTGAATAATAGACTTTTGCATCCTTGAAAAGTTCTTTCTGATATATAGCCACACATAATCAGGCTTGTCACCCAACAATTTTCCTATTAAAAGCTTGAAATTCAATAATTAAGAATAGACTATTTACATTTAAAGCTGTAAGTTTTTTATAATGGTTTGAGTTGCTTGACTAAACAGTAAAATAGTATAGATACAAAATACAAGCATGCAACTTGCAGCATCAGTTTAGGGCATCATTTGGCTCTTTCATAAAATAGCTTCGGAATAAGACATAGTGCCAGAAATTACTTGGTGAAAGTTGAGCTTCTAGATCACAGATAATATTTGTATCTTGAATCACTCTATTTTGCTTTATTTTCCTGACACTCTAATCAAGTTAGATGATACAGTTCTCCTGCCTCATAAACTTCAAAATTGAAATTAGCCAGGTTGGGGGGAAAATAATCTTTAAAGCTGGCCTCAGAATTTATTGTAGGTACAAAATAGTCTTTGTTTAAGAAAATTCCTGGATGGAGTTCAATGAGGCTTCAAGTCACTGACCATCTTAAATTGTTCTGTATAAGATGTCAACAGGACATACAGTGAGGGTGGAAAATCAGATAAGGAAAGGGAGTATGTGGGTCAGGATTGTGGGAAGCTGAGGCTGGGGGCTGGCAGGAGTAAGCAACCAGTGAGAGAGAGATTGCCCGTGGTGTGGGTGTTTAAGACCTTCTAAGAAGGGTGGTCAATACTCAATTTAAGTTTGTTTCTGGTGCCATCATACTAAACCCTCTCCATTGACCCGAACTTTTAGTAAAACAAATAGACAAAACATAGCTTTGTGATTCAGGTATTTTAGATTTCAAAGAATCAGGGTATCATGATGTGGAAATGGGACAGCACCTTCTATATGGATTGTGGAAATTTTGATCTGAGTAAATTCAACCAAAGCAAGAACTCAGAGAAGAGTTGCTAAGGGAGACCTACATGTATATGTCTATTACCAGGGAATGTACAAAGAGGGGTGCTGGGTCACCTCTGACAGAGGATAGTAATGCAGGCCAATTTCAGACGAAGTTAATCCAGTTGGGTTCAGCTGAATTTATCCCTCACCTGGAGCAATAGATTTTACATAAACCAAGTGTCTAATATTTAAGTGCTCATTGCTTATTGTTGCCAGCTATAGACATGGCAGTCTTGGGGCAACACAGGACAGATGAACTAATGGGGGTTATAATGCGGGGTGAGGCCCAACATTCTCAATTTTATACTTTTGCATGATAATTTTTCTTCTAGTTTTTTAAAAAATAACTAAAGTAGTACTAGCTCATGGATTAATCATTAATCAGAATTGCTTAAATCTGTTATCTAGACATTGCATGTAGTTTGTACTAGATGCTGTATTGGTTATTTACATTGGATATAGATTGTAGTGTAGCTTTCTCAGACTTTTTAAGCTGGGAATACTGGTACACACTTTAAGTCAGCAGCATTTTTCTCACCTGTGGTGGTGAGCTTGGCTTCTTTAAGTAATGAGTTCCTGAAGTGGTGAAAGTGTGTGTGTGTGGGCCGGCGGGAATGCTGGTACAAACCTTGAGGCTTGTTATCTGTGGGGTGAAGCTAGCAGCTAGTTTTGGAGAACTGGAGTTCCTCGAAGGGGACTGTGACATTGAGTGTCCAGGGAAGGGAGTTGAAGACACATAACAAATACTGAAAACCATTGTTAACCCAACCAATTCAAGATAAAATTGACACCCATGTTTTAAATGTATGGCTCAGTTTTGGTATTTGCTACTTCAAACTGGATATAAATAGGATTAAAAACATTCATATACATAACTTGCTTGAAAACTGTCTTAGCAGTAGTGATAGCTTGATTTGGAAATTCCTTGTTCTTCTTCTTGAAAATATAGTGTTTTTTTTTGTTTTTTGTTTTTTTTTTTTACCAGATGCTATCAAAATGATATTCAAAAACTTGAAGCTCTAGCCAGTTTGGCTCAGTGGATAGAGCGTCAACCTGCAGACTGAAGGGTCCCAGATTTGATCTGTCAAGGGCACATAGGCGGGTTGTGGGCTCGATCCCCAGTGGGGAGTGTACAGGAGGCAGCTGATCAATGATTCTCTCTCATCGTTGATGTTTCTATATCTCTCTGTCCCTCTCCCTTCCTCTCTGAAATCAGTAAAAAATGTATTTTTAAAAAAACTTGAAAAAAACCTCAATAATAAGATAAATCTGATAGGAACAGATGCAAGGAAAAAATGAAGACTGGCTGGGCAGAAATTTAATCCAAATTTAATTTACAAGCCTAACTACTGAAAGTGAACTGCAAACTGACCACCAATTATATATTTATTAACTGTTACCTAATATAGTATTTTTTGACATTCATTACAATAATCTCATTGTTGACACGGATATGAAAGTAGAGAAGTTCAGGGAAAAGAATAAAAAGGACCTAAGGAAAATAAATCTCCTGTGAAAGATTGAAAGGAGTTGAAATTGTTTAGCTTGCTGAAATGAGAGAAGGTTAAGAAAAAGCCTTAACAGGCTTTAGATATGTCCTTGAGATTATTAGTGGGATGCTGGCCTGTTTGTAAATAAGACTGGAAAAAGGCATGAGCTCAACCCTTTAAAGCCTTTTGAGACTTCTCAGTCCCATGGTCTGATGGCCTGGCATTTTGGCCTCTGATTCCTCTCCCATGAGGGTGCCTTCTGGGTGCCTCTGAGTGCAGCAACTGCTGTTACCATTTGTTAGCCACATTCTAAGCAAGGTAGATGTCCCAGGACCAGGCCACAAAGGATGAAATTAAAGAGCAGAGATAGATGGTTACTGAAAAGGGTAGTTGGGCTGTTCAAAGATTTTGATAAATGAAAAAATATCCTTTCTTCTTGCATAAACTCTTTAGTCTTATTTCTCAATTAAACATACTAGTAAAGGTTCTTGTAGGAAGTCCAGTGGGGAAACTTCTTTACTAACTACCCCTTGGCTTATTTTATTTTTAAAGAAGAGTCTTTTTCAATGTTATAGGGGGTTAGGGAATGGAGCAAACATGGAAAACCAAGGAGAACGCTACTCTTGTGCAAAAATATCCATGAAAAGGACACAGTTCACCTTTAGGCAAACTGTAGCCATGTATGGGAATCCTCATGCTCTCTTTAGGGGGACTGATTATCATATGTGTTTGCTCATAAAAAATTATGTGGAACAAACAAGTTTCTTGAGGTCAGGGCCTTCCAGAGATGTGGTCCAGGTTGGTTGATGTTTTATGGCTGTGTAGTTTCAGCCCCTTTTGGTTTTTTAAGTGAGAGGAGAAAAAAAATGTTCTATTTGGACTAGTCTGTGTTCTGCTTTCCTCCCTGAGTTATTGTGATGGCCTTCTGGTCTGAAGTTTTATGGCACCAACTGAAAACTCTTTATTTTACCCAGGCATCAGCATCTGTCAGAGCCAAAGCATCCAATCTTACATCCTGGATTAAGTGTAAACCAAAGTGTGATAAAATACAACCTGAGAAACAAATTTAAAAAATAGTAATCATCAATGGAAACATTTTAAATAAGTTTTTTCCTGTTTATTCCATGTGATTGCATTAACCCTAGCACTGCCTACAGAAATGAGATTTTTGTGATTTGACATTATTCTTTCCTTCCTTCTACTTCTTACTGTTCAACAAGCATTTCAATAAATAAACATCAGAAGGAAATCTACAACTAATTCCAAGTTGCTTGGTGTTTCTTCTATGATTTTGAAAGTCAACACAGCTATAAATTTTGTGCATGGTTAGGCCTAATTCAAGAAAAATATTTAGAAACCAAAGACAATCTTTTTCCTATATGCCATGAGAAAAGGATTAGTAAATGGAGTGTTGATGAACTTGTTTTAATTATTTTTCCTTTGGAATTGATGATATTTACTTAAATGCAAGTTTTAATTCAACCACTTCAACATTTGACAAGAACAATGAAACTACTCAAGGTATCAATTTTTCAGAGTTTATTTTGGGGATGTTTTTAACAACAGTCTAAATGAAAATGACCAATTTTGATAATTATTGTTGAGGCTTGATGAGATAATAGGCCAAGTGCATTATGAAGACTTATAGGCGCAAAAGAAAAAAAAGGTTTAGAAAAAAGTTGGGTTTGAAGGTTTTTGATGATCACTTAGGAGGTTCCTACATTTTATTTAAAGGGTCTCAGATCACATGAAGCACATGGTACACAACATCAGCCATGAGTCAAATGGAACTATTTATATAAATGATAATATTCCCGATTTGAGATTTCAAACAAAAGAGATTCACAACCTTGTAAGAAACTTTACCTTAAATGATGACTGTACTTTAATCTTTCTCTTTAGGCTTCCTATTTTACAGAGATGGGTGTTCTCTGAGTGAATATAACATGTTCATCTGGAGATATGTAAAGTTAAACTCCTGGCCACCAACCATAATTTTTGTTGCTCTGCTTTTATTTCTGACTAGAGGCCCAGTGCACAAAATTCGTGCATGGGGGTGTGTGTGTCCCTCTCCAATCTCAGGGCCTGATCCTACCTGAGACCCCTCAGGGGATGTCCAACTGCCTGTTTAGGCCCGATCCTACCCGATCCTACCTGGATCAGGCCTAAACGGGCAGTCGGACATCCCTCTCACAATCCAGGACTGCTGACTCCCAACTGCTCGCCTGCCTGCCTTCCTCATTGCCCCTAACCACTTCTGCGTGCCAGCCTGATCACCCCCTAATAACTCCCCTGCCAGACTGATCGATGCCTAACTGCTCCCCTGCCAGCCTGTTTGCCCCTAATTGCCCTCCCCTGCAGGCCTGGTCACCCCTAACTGCCCTCCCCTGCAGGCCTGGTCACCCCTAACTGCCCTCCCCTGTAGGCCTGGTCACCCCTAACTTCCCTCCCTTGCAGGCCTGGTCCCTCCCAACTGCCCTCCCCTGCTGGTCATCTTGTGGTTGCCATCTTGTGTCCACATGGGAGCAGCCATCTTGTGTGTTGGTGTGACAGTCAATTTGCATATTATTCTTTTATTAGGACAGAGGCCTGGTGCATGGGTGGGGGCTGGCTGGTTTGCCCTGAAGGGTGTCCCGGATCAGGGTGGGGGTTCCCTTGGGGCGTGGGGCGGCCTGGGCAAGGGGCCTGTGGTGGTTTGCAGGCCGGCCACGCCCCCCTGGCAACCCAAGCGGAGGCCCTGGTATCTAGGATTTATTTATCTTCTATAATTAAAACTTTGTAGTCTTGAGCAGAGCCAAGCCTCCTGCTTGCTCTGTGGCCACAGCCGTTTTTGTTGGGATTTATTTATTTTCTATAATTGAAACTTAGTAGCCTTTTAGCGGATGCCAAGGCAGGCCAGGGCTGCAGAAGCTTGGCTTCCTCCATCACTGGGGGCAACTCAAGCCTCCTGCTCTCTCCAGCTCCGTGGCTGCTGCCATTTTTGTTGGGGTTTATTTATCTTCTATAATTGAAACTTTGTAGCCTTGAGCGGAGGCCTGGGCCCACCAGGGCAGGTGGAAAGCTTGGCTTCCTCCATTGCCAGAGAAACCCAAGCCTCCTGCTCTCTCCATGGCTGCAGCCATCTTGATTGGGTTAATTTGCATACTCGCTCCTGATTGGCTGGTGGGCGTGGCTTTGGGTGTAGCGGAGGTATGGTCGATTTGCATATTACTATTTTATTAGACAGGGTACCTGTATAAATTGGATCCCCTGCCCTGGCCAGTTTGACTCTGGATAGAGCATCAGCCTGGGGACTGAAGCATGCTGGGTTTGATTCTGGTCAAGGGCATGTACCTGGATTGCAGGCTCAATCCCTGGCCTTGGTTGGGGCTCCCGTGGGAGGCAACCAATTGATGTGTCTCTCTCATATCAAAGTATCTCTCTCTATCTTTCCCCCTCCCTTATACTTTCTCTAAAAATTAATGGAAACATATCCTTGGGTGAGGATTAATAAACAAAATTGAATAAAAATAAATTGGATTCCCTAAATTTTGGTGAAGCTTTGTCTGTCTTGAGGTCTGATAACCCTGTTACTATGTATCTTCAGTTCTGATTGAAATGAGATAGCGCTTTTTGAACAATAGCATCATGGGTACGGTTAGACTTAGGAGAAAATATCCTTTGCACCTCTATTTTTAAAATTGATTTCCTGTCAGAGAGGACCTTGGCACTAATATCTTGCTTTCTGTGGTATTGATCATAAAAACATCTCTGCTCTGACCATCATTTGTGATTGCCATTATTAGGAGACAGTCACAGAACTAAATAAAAGACAGCCTCCCAAACTTGGATTTCCTTGCATTTTGAGTCCATTCTCCCCTTAGTACAAATACTCTGCCCTTTCCCCAACCTCCTTCCCACAATGCTCTTGCTTCTGAACTTGGATATTCTTAGTAAATGAGAGAATAGTGGATAGGAGCAACCTGGACTCTCAAAATACAGCTAGTTCAGCTGCTGAAACAGGAAAACGATTTTTAAAACTGAAAGTAATCTCATAGCACATTGTTTCTGGAGTCATGGTGGTCTCACATTTACCAAAAGATACTATCCGATATATCTACTGAAAACTTCCTATGCACTAGGAACTATGCTCAGTGTTTTCCTTTACATTATCTTATTTAATACTCCCAATACCTCTATGATCAACTGGGTACTATTATTAATCTCATTTTACAGATCAGGAAATTGAGGCACAGAGTGGGTAACTGACTTTCCCAAGACACACATTGCTAAGGTGCAGAGCTGAGAATGGAATTCTTGCAGCTTAACCTCAATGCCCAGGCTCTTATACTTCACTCTTTCTACTTCCAAGGACATGCAGTAGATGTTTTAAGTAACTGTGCATTATATGCTTATTTAAAACTAGAGGCCCGGTACACGAAATTCATGCGCGGTGGGAGAGGGGGGGGTGTTCCTCAGCCCAGCCTGCACCCTCTCTAATCTGGGACATCCCTCTTATGATCTGGGACTTCTGGCTCCTAACCACTCACCTGCCTGCCTGCCTGATTGCCCCTAACCACGCTGCCTGCCAGCCTGATAGCCCCCTAACCGCTCCCCTGCCGGCCTGATGGATACGTAACTGCTCCCCTGCCGGCATGGTCATCCGCAACTGCCCTTCCCTGCTGGCCCAATTGCTCCCAACTGCCCTCCCCTGTGGGGCTGAGGAGACTAGGGGACTCCGGCTGGATGAGGTGTGCGGCGCCTGCTGCCTCTCCCTTCCCCTGCCCCCACGGGGCTGAGGGGACTTTGAGCCACCATCTTGTGGCTGTGGGTGCTGCCATCTTGTGAGGGTGTGATATTCAATTACCATATTCCCTCTATTAGATAGGATGTGTTGGCTAATAGTCACAGTTGCATTGAGACATTTTACTAATGTGTGCATCTGCACTCATTTAAATTAGTACTAAAGATCTGTACATTACTGGCCCATTCAAATGCCCTTTCTTAAGGATTAATTTTCTTCTTCTTTATCTGGTTCTTATGTTTATTTTAGTCTCTAATATTGTGATCAGGGCTATATTTTGGATAGCTGTGTTATTGTGAAAAAAGGATGGAATTAGAGAATTACAGTAATGAGTTTGATGCACTGTTTGGGAAATGTGTAGACTCTTCTTTAGGTGTAAAATGCTCTATATAGCAGTGGTTGATCTGGTTAATTTTTTTTGGTTCAAATCTTCTACAGCAATTGCTGGGGAACTTTCTTTAAAGGTAAAATAGTAAATATTTTGGACTTAGCAGACCACACAGTCTCTGTCATAACTCAACTCTGCTGTTGTAATGCAAAACCAGCCATAGACGATATGTAAATGAATGAATCTAGCTGTGTTCCTATAAAATTTTATTTACAAAAATAGGCAGCCAGCCTGCAAGCCCTAATTTTCTGACCCATGTTCTATTACGTTATTTGTTATCTACCTGATCTCTCAGTTTCCGTAGAGTGTGTTAAAATTTCCAAATAAATTTATTATTTATTTACATCCTTAAAACACTTGTCAGTTGTTACTTTATAATTTAGAAGAGTAGCAGAAAATAGAGGTTCAGAATGTGAACTCTGAATTAGACAGTCTGAGTGTATCCTTGTGCCCCTTAATCCTCTGTGTCTCAGTTCTCTACCTTGTAAAATGGGGTTAATAATAGTATTTACCCCCTGGCATTGCTGAGGATTAAATGAGTTAATACATGTAAAGCTCTTAGGGTACTGCTTGGAATATGATAAGCACTAAATAAAGGTGAAGCATTATTATTTGAGATGTTAGGTTCATTTAGGGATATAATCCTTATACCTTTCGATATACTTTTACTCTTTATATAATATTTATGCTTTTCCCTGCTTCTTTTGGCCTTGATGACACTTGCACCTGACATTAAAATTGCTTCTCTATCTTTTTTTTTTTGTTTCATACTTGCCTATTAAATCTTTTTCCTTCCCTTCATTTTCAACTTTTCTGTATGTGTGTTTCTATAGAAAACTTGGTTTTGCATCTTATTTTTGTTTTTAAGCCAATATGATACCCTATTTCTTTTTGTTGATTAATTTAAACATTTACATTTAGTTTAGTTATTGTCATTTAGAGTTATTGATACCATCTAATTCATATTATCTCTTTATCATACTCTCATTTGGTTAAATTATTCCTCCTCTTCTTCCAATGAATAAATCAAATATTCTTATGCTGGTTAGACCGTTATACATATTTTATTTTTATTTATCTAGTGGCTACCTAAAGGTCAAGATCTACTCTTACGTTTTATTTTCCCTGTCACAGTTCTTGATTTTATCAATATCTATATCTTCTCCTTGAAGACTGGACTATGAGTCAGAATGCCTGAGTTTGAATCTTGGCACTGCTTTTTATAGGCTGTGTGTTCTTGTACAATTTTCTTAATCTATCTATCTGTGCCTCAGTTTCCTTATCTGTAAAATGGAGTCTTACTTCTCTCTGACTGCAGCCTCTACTTCCCTCTTCCCTAAAGAAAGATCATTTAGTATCATCTTGTTTTAGTCCTGGATTATGTATGTTTATATTTTTGCTCTTGCTCTTTAGACAAAGTAAACTTTATTGAATTATTCACTCACCCTAACTTCTCTGATAGCTGGCTTTATTTATTTATTTTCTTCCTGTTAGAGTACTTTTTCAGCGTAGTTCTCACAGCAGGTATTTGTGTGGTAAATGTTCTGAGGCTTTGCATACGAAGAATGGTCTTATCACTATCGCATATTTATTTTATTTTTTTTCCTTTTAAATTTTTATTGTTGAAAGTATTACATATGTCCCCCCTTTTCCCCCACCGATGCCCTCCAGCCCCCCCCCCTGCCACATCCCAGGCCCTCACCACCCCATTGTCTGAGTCCATGGGTTATCCATATATGTATACAAAGTCTTTGATTACCTCTCTCCCATCCACCCTCCCCTGCCTTTCCTCAAGACTATCTCATATTTAAACAATAGCTTTACTAGATAAAATTTTAAGTTTAATATTCTTTTTTCTTTTATTTAATAACTTTATTGTTCAGTTTATTCCTCTTATTATAGTTGTTCCTCTTTTTTACCCCCATAGCTCCCCTCCACCCAGTTCCCACCCCAACCCAGGCCCTTACCCCCCCCCCCCCCCACTGTCCTTGTCCATAGTTGTAAGATTTTTGTTCAATCTCTTCCCGCACCCCCCACCCGCCCTTTCCCCCGAGAATTGTCAGTCCACTCCCTTACTATGCCCCTGATTCTATTATATTCACCAGTTTATTCTGTTCATCAGATTTTTTATTCACTTGATTTTTAGATTCACTTGTTGACAGATATGTATTTGTTGTCACTTCGTTGTTCATAATTTTTATCTTTACCTTTTTCTTCTTCTTCCTCTTCTTAAAGAATACCCTTCAGCATTTCATATAATACTGGTTTGGTGGTGATGAACTCCTTTAGCTTTTTCTTGTCTGTGAAGTGCTTTATCTGACCTTTAATTCTAAATGATAGCTTTGCTGGGTAGAGTAATATTGGTTTAGGTTCTTGCTATTCATCACTTTGAATATTTCTTGCCACTCCCTTCTGGCCTGCATTATTTCTGTTGGGAAATCAGCTGACAGTCATATGGGAACTCCCTTGTAGGAACTAACTGTTCTTCTCTTGCTGCTTTTAAGATTCTCTCTCTTTTGCCCTTGGCATGTTAATTATGATGTGTCTTGGTGTGGTCCTCTTTGGGTTCCTCTTGTTTGGGGTTCTCTGTGCTTCCTGGACTTGTAAGTCTATTTCCTTTTTTTTTTATTAATTAATTAATTTTATTTTATTTTATTTTTCTTGTTTTATTTTTTTAAAAATAAATCTTTATTGTTCAGATTATTACAGGTGTTCCTCTTTTATTTTCCCCCATAGCTCCCCACCACCTGATTCCACCCCACCCCACCCCATGCCCTTACCCCCCGCCACTGTCTTCATCTTTAGGAGAAAGATTTTTGTCCAATCTCTTCCCGCACCCCTCACACCTGCTTCCCCTGAGAATCGTCAGTCCACTCCCTTTCTATGTCCCTGATTCTATTATATTCACCAGTCCATTCTGTTCTTCAGATTTTTCATTCACTTGATTTTTAGATTCACTTGTTGGTAGGTATGTGTTTGATGTCATTTTGTTGTTCATAATTTTTATCTTTATCTTTTTCTTCTTCTTCCTCTTCTTAAAGGATACCCTTCAGCATTTCATGTAATCCTGGTTTGGTGGTGATGAACTCCTTTAGCTTTCTCTTGTCTGTGAAGCTCTTTATCTGACCTTCAACTCTGAATGATAGCTTTGCTGGGTAGAGTAATCTTGGCTGTAGGTTCTTGCTATTCATCACTTTGAATATTTCTTGCCACTCCCTTCTGGCCTGCATAGTTTCTGTTGAGAAATCAGCTGACAGTCGTATGGGTACTCCCTTGTAGGTAATTAACTGTTTTTCTCTTGCTGCTTTTAATATTCTCTCTTTGTCTTTTGCCCTTGGCATTTTAATTATGATGTGTCTTGGTGTGGTCCTCTTTGGATTCCTCTTGTATGGGGTTCTGTGCGCTTCCTGGACTTGTACATCTATTTCTTTCACCAGGCAGGGAAAGTTTTCTGTCATTATTTCTTCTAATAGGTTTTCAATATTTTGCTCTCTCCCTTCTTCTGGCACCCCAAAAATTCGGATGTTGGTTCGCTTAAAGTTGTCCCAGAGGCTCCTTACACTATCTTCATATTTTTGGATTCTTTTTTCTTTTTGTTTTTCTGGTTGGATGCTTTTTGTTTCCACATATTTCAGATCTTTGGTTTGATTCTTGGGGTATGTTGATCTACAGTTGAGTTTCTGTATATTTATTTTAGACAGTGTATGCTTCATTTCTGACTGATCCTTTTCCATTTTTTTTGGCATTCTCATTAAGGTCCTTGAAGGTCTCACTAAGCTCCTCAGAAGTGTTATCAAGTTTCTCAGCGGTTTTTAGAAGATTCTTGAGTAACCTTATACATGTGGTTCTGAACTCTATGTCATCCAGTAGTTTGCTTTCCTCCGTTTCTTTCATTCGTGACATGTTTCTTTGTTTCTGCATTTTGGCTGCTTCCCTGTGTTGATGGAGTGGCTTTGTGTGGTAGGTGACCTATAGGGGGCAGTAGCTCAGCCTCCCCAATCTCCTGATGTGGACGCTCTTGGTACACCCCTTTGTGGGCTGAGCAAAGTCTTGGTGCAGTTAAGCCTTAATTGCTGTTGTTACGCTGGGAGGAATTGACCTCCAGGCCAATTAGCTGTGAGCACTCCCTGTGTCTATAATGGAAGAACTGCTGCGCTGAAGACACGCTTATGGGGCAGGACTTGTTTCAGTGAGGCTTTGGTGCTCACTGAGTCTGCCTCTTGAATGTGTCACTTATGGATGTGAGGAGTTGAAATCTGGTGTCTCACACTGACCACTAGGTACACTGGCTTCTGGATCTCCAATGGGGTGCAGGTCAGCTACTGTCTGAGGCCACTCAGCAGGAGCTACAGTGAGAGCTGCAGTTTTCTCCTCTTTGCTTGGGGTTTGGAGGTTTTGGAGCTGTCTGACCCAGGCTGCAAGTTTGCTAGGTTAAGCTGTGATAGGGCGGGCCTTTCTTATGCTAATTGAGCTGCTTGGAGCTTGGGTGGGTTTGTAGGGTGGGGCCTCAGGGTGTCACTAGGTTAGGGCGTGGCAAACAGCAATGGCTGCTAGTTAGCCGGCTCTGAGTCTCCAACGGCATCCGCGAGTCCCGTGCCCCAGTGCCATAAACAATTATTCCTGTGCGCAGCTCTGCAAGCAAGCCACCCTCTCTGGCAGACAGTCCAGCTTCTCCCCATAGGAGTTTGGGTCCCCCGCGTCTCCCCAGAGACTGGATTTCAGAGTAATCGGCGGCTTGTCTCCGTTCGGGTTGAAAAAAGCAACGCACCCAGTCGCCCGCAGCCAGCCCAGATCACGCGCCTCCGTACCTCAGCTTTTCAGTGCTCGTGCACGTCTCAATGCTCTTTTTTCTTTCCTTCTAGTTGTAGAACTTCCACTCAGCCAGCTTTCCCGTGGTTCTGGGTGATAGACGTTTTGTCTTTTAGTTGCAGTTTAAATTGTTGTAGGAGGCAGCAGTTTAGGTGTTTACCTACGCCGCCATCTTGGATTCTCCTATTCGTAAGTCTATTTCTTTCACCAGGTAGGGGAAGTTTTCTGTCATTATTTCTTCAAATAGGTTTTCAATATCTTGCTCTCTCTCTTCTTCTGGCACCCCCGTAATTCAGATGTTGGTATGCTTGAGGTTGTCCCAGAGACTCTGTACACTATCTTCATATTTTTGGATTCTTTTTTCTTTTTGTTTTTCCATTTGGGTGTGTTTTGCTTCTTTGTATTTCAAATCTTTGACTTATTCTTGGGATCCTCTAGTCTGCTGTTGAATCTCTGTATATTATTCTTTATTAAGTGTATGCTTAATTTCTGATTGGTCCTTTTTCATATCCTTGAGAGTCTCACTAAATTTCTCAGAGGTTTCTAGAAGATCCTTGAGTAACCTGTGGTTTTGAACTCAATATCCAGTAGTTTGCTTTCATCCATTTCTTTCATTTGTGACATGTTTCTTTGTCTCTGCATTTTGGTTGCTTCCCTGTGTTGATAGAGTGGCCTTGTGTGCTAGGTGTCCTATAGGGCCCAGTGGCTCAGCCTCCCCAATTACCTGATGTGGACACTCTTGGTGCACCCCTTTGTGTGCTGTGTGCACAATCTTATTGTAGTTAAGCCTTGATTGCTGTTGGTATCATTGGGAGAAATTGACCTTCAGGTCAATTGGCTGTGAGGACCAGCTGTGTCTACAATGGGAGAACTGCTGTGGTGGAGACACCCTTATGGGGAAGGACTTGCTTCAGTGGGGCTTGGTGCTCACTGAGTCTGCCCCTTGAGTGTGTCGCTTATGGATGTGAAGAGTTGTAATCTGGTATGGTCTCACACTGACCACTGGGTACACTGGCTCTTGGATCTCCAAGGAGGTGCAAAGTCAGCCACTGCCTGAGGCCACCCAGCAGGAGCTACAGAGAGATCTTCAGATTCCTCTTCTTTGTTTGGGGTTTAGAAGTGCCCAGATGAGGCCCAGCTGTGAAACAATGCAGGCTGTTGCTGCAGGGCCTTAGGCCTTTTTTTGGATGCTTTGGAGCTCTCTGCCCCAGCTGTAGTTTGTTAGGTTTTAGGTTGCAAGAGTGACAGGCCATTCATATTCAAAAGCCACTGTGCACAGCTTGGGTGGGGTTGTAAATTGGGTGAGGCAGGGTCTCAGGGAATCACCAGGATGGAGCAAACAGTAATGGCTGCCAGTCTGCCCTGCCCTCAGAGAGGTCCCCGGGTCTCTGTGTCCTGGGGCCCTGTGCAGGAACAATGTTCACTGTGAGCACCTCTGAGAGAAAACCACCCTCACGTTCCTGCCCGATGCCAGACAGTACAGTTTCTCCCCACATGAGTCTGGGTCCCCAGAGTCTTGCCCGGAACTGGAGTTGAGAGCAATTGGGAGTGTATATCCCTCTCCCAAATGAAAAAGACAACAGCGCACCCAGTTGCCAGCCTGTTTCACGCACACCTCCGTACCTCTGCACTTCCACACCTCTGCACCTCCTACCAGTCTCAATGCGCTTTCTTTCTTTCTTCTAGTTGTAGAACTTCCACTCAACCAGGTTTCCCGTGGTTCTGGATGATATTTATTTTGTCTTTTAGTTGGAGTTTTGATGTGGTTCTGAGAGGCAGCAAGTACAGGAGTTTACCTATGTGGCTATCTTGGTTGTCTCCTTAATATTCTTTTCTTGAAGTATTTTAAAAATATTTTCCCATTGTCTGTAGTGTAGCTGTTGAGAAGACTAATAATATGCTTTTATTCTTTGTAGTTGAATTGCTCTTTCTTTCTATAAGTTTTTAGAATTTTCTTTTAGAGTTTGAAGTAGTTTAGCCCCCCTGCCCCCCTCCCCCCGCCCCCCATTGATGTCTAGATTTTGAATTTTTGTTTTCCTTCTCTTTCTTCTGTCTGGCCCTTGGCACTCAATATACCTTCTTAATCTAGGCCTTTCATCTTTAATTGTGGAAAACTGTTAGTCGTTAATTCTTCAAATGTTTACTTCCTTTTGTTTACTCTCCCATTAGACTATTATGCAGATGATAACACTCACATCTTTAACACATTTTCATAATATCCCACATATCATATATTTCACCTGTTACTTGATCACTGAATCTTTCTGCACACTAAATTAATTTTCACTGTGTCCATACTGCCTTTCATGATTCTTCATTAATTCTTTAAAATTCTTGTTTTTTCATCATGTAACCAATACTTGATTCTTATATTGACTTTAAATTCTTAATGTCTTTCTTCCATTAATTTATCTTGCTTGCTATCTGTTATGGCGTGTTGTCTTTTGCTTTATTAGCACTTACTCTCTTCAAGTGCCACTTTCCTTCTGAGCTTATATTCCCTTAGGGATATTTGCTACCTGGGCTTTTAATAAGTATCCAGATAGAGAATCAAAGCTTGAGCCCTGGTTTGTAGACCTCTTTGTGAGATTTCCATTTCTTCTTCTCTCAAGGTTATAATCACCTTCTGGATCTTCAGGGGGCCACTTAAGGGTTTTATGTTAGATTTTTAAGTGTATGTGATTCCCTCTTGGCTATTTATCGTTTTGTTTGGTTTTTTTTTTTTAGGATTGGTTTCAGGAGAGAGAGCTAGCAGCCTGGATTGGTTCAATGTCATGCCACAAGTATATATTCTTTATAATATTGCCAATTCTCAAGCTGTATCACTCTTTGAGACATGTGTTTGAAAGGATAGTGTATACTATGGCTCCTAAATTTCAGTAGTTTTAATAATCACTGCATATTACTATATACGTGGCCATACCAATCACTGTTTCTGGAGGCTGCTGACATTAATAGGTAGAATGGCGTGCCTATAGTATATAAACTTGACCCAACTTTTCTTTTCCTGATGGGCCCAAAAGGTCCAATGCTTTATTTTCAAGGGTATAATGCATGCCCTTGAATGATGAATCTCTGGTTCTACCTCTAGTAATCCTTACCAGTCTTGATGATTTACTCTGACAGGAAAGTCACATCTTAAAATTTATGTTATTTTAATAAAAAGTTTAAATTGAATTTTACTTTCATTGATTTCCACACAAATACTTCATGTCTGAATCATAAATCCTGCACCTGCACCAGATCTGTCCAGCATGATGACCAAGAGCAATTCTGTGCTTTACATTCTCATGCAATTTCCTACTTTTTGTGGGGAGGTTTGCTTGGGATTTCAACAGGGTATCTTATCACCAGTCTTATGGACCTCATATAATACAGTATTTATCTTTTGGGAGAAAAAATGAGATTTAAGCTGTAGATAAAATTAATTTAGTTTCTTAAAAAAGAAATTCCAGTTAAGCTTCTGAATGATAGTTAATTTCATTGATGAAAAGAGCTTGTGCTAAGTCCTGAGATGACATGTAAAACATTTCTCTGGAGGTCTTTAAATATAGGATATATCTTTATCTTTCTGAGGTGGCTAGCTTAGGGGTGTTTTTAAAGATGGAAGGATTGAGGTGCTATCTTTTCTAACTCTATATGAGCCTTTGATTGAACCTGCTCTTCAATTTTAGCTGAGAAATGCACCCTTCTAAAAAGTCCTTTTATGTAACTGATATTTTTCAAGGGGATATAGGAAAGGCAGACATACTAGAAGGAATTATATTTCATCTGAATTTTGTATTAAGCAATACTTCTTCCCTATCTCTCCCAGTGGTTTGTATCTGCTCCTACTATTTATTTTTGTCTTAATAATTTCTGGAAATATCTAAGGAACCCTATTTACTACTCTCTTACCCAGTTATAGGTTTTATAGTTTTCTTAAGATATGCCTTATGTGTGTACTCACTTTGTCCTTCCCTAACCTCTCCTTCTCCCACCCCACAAACACTATGTCGCGCTAGAACAATATTTCTATGAGAGTGGCCTGAATTTTCCATCGCTTTATTAGTCATTGAAATGCTCTTGTCTACTCTCTGCCCCCTCACACAGTCCTTTCAGGGGAAAAGTGAATTATTTGCCTGGAAAACTTGGGAATAGGAAGTGGGCACACAGAGGCCCCTCTCCTTTTCTCATGGGACTCAGTTGCTCCCTAAAAGAGTGCATTTTGTTCTGGTTCTCCATGCTGCAAAATTCACAGCATTATATACCTTCTCAACATATCCTCTACTTTCCTTTTTCCCCCCTGAAATTTCTGTGCTATATTCTAGATAGTTTCTTTGCCCTGTCTTTCAGTTGACTCATTTTCTCCATCTGTGCCTAGTATATTGTTTAAAAATCATCTATTGTATTATTAATTTTAGGCATCATATCATTCAGTTCTATCCATTTTATCTCTTAGATCCTCAACTTCTTTCATACTAGCTCTTCTCAGCATGAGAAATATTTTCATCTCTTCCATCTTTACATAATCTTTTTCTCCCATGACCCCTTCTAATTATTGCCCTACTTCTTTGCTTTCCTTTATAACCTCTTTATAAAACATGCCACTTTTACTATTTCTGCTACGTTTATTTTGAGCTGTAGTAGATGCTTTAAGGGTAGAAAGACTGCAGAAGAATTTGCCAACTTTATTATTCTGAGAAGGGAGCAGGGAAGAGAGAAACAGGCAGCTCTCACTTCCTGTATGTGGTTTGTGGTACAGGTGGTAATGTGTGGGGAAACCTCCGGGCAGAGGGTAATTGCTTTGTGTGTGTATGTGTGTGCGCGCGCGTGTGCGCGCGTGCAGAGTAGAGGACAGGTATTTGTTTCCTGTCCTCTACTCTTACTGATGTAAGAAATTGGCACAAACTTAGTGGCTTAAATAGCACAATGTATTATCTTACAGTTCTGGAGGTTAGAAGTCTGAAATGAGTCTCCCAGGGCTAAAATCATGGTGTTGGAAGGCTATGTTCCATCTGGAAGTTCCAGGGGAGAATCCATTTTCTTGCCTTTTCCAGCTTCTGAAGGCTGCCTGCATTCCTTGGCTCATGGTCCTCTTCCTCCATCTTCATAGGCCAGTCAATTTCTTCTCACATCACATCACACAGAGTCTGCTGCTTCCTGTCTCCACTTTGAAGGATACTATTGATAACATTGGACCCATCTATATAATCCAGGATTATCTTCTCATCTCAAGGTCAGATGACTAGCAACCGTAATTCTATTGGCAACCTTGATTCCCCCTTGCAAGCAACATGTTCTCAACTTTAGGACATGGACAACTTTGTGGGGCTGGCCCTTCTTCTGCCTATGCTAGGTGCGTAGTCTGGGACAATCTGTATGCCCCTTCGTTTGACACAGTGTGGGAATGACACGTGCAGGCAATAGTTGTGGAGGGCATTTTCATAGAGTTCTGCAACTGTGGAGAAAGCAGCCATGAGTTCTCAGTCCTCCATTACAGAACAGAGATGCTGAGAGAACCAGATGTTCAGACAGGCCTGGGCTCAGGAGGAAGAGGGTCTAGTGGTGAGGACTTCAGAAGAATCAATGGGGCCAGCTACATCTCACAAGCACCAGCCCCACCACTGGGGGTCAGACTAGACCAGCCTCACTGTGAGAGCCACCTGTGAATCATGGGCTCCCTCTAACTGCATGAGTATGTACATTCCTCACTTACACTCAGGTACCATCTTTGAAAAGAGTTTGGGGAGAGGCTAGAAATCTGGAATCATTGAGAGCATTAACCAAAAGAGACGGGGGTAGATGACAATTAGGCTTTAGTTTCAATTGTAGATAATTGTTCCCACCATCAGAGGGAATGTGTGTCTAGATAAAGATGAACTTAGTTTTGCTGTGTGTATATCTTGTTCCCCCTTCTCCAATATATACAGTAAGCTCTGTGTGAGGGTGCATGTGTTTCACTTAGATTATACTTTTATTTGGTGTGAGCTTGAAATTGCATTGTACTGGTGAGCAAGCTGCAAACGTACTAGTAAGTACATTTGAGGGAGGGTGCGGCTTTGAGATGCCCCTTCTGAACTGCTCCCTCAAGCCCCCACTGTGGTCAGTCCCGCAGCAAATACCATAGTTCAGAATGCAGTTGTTCCATGATTACTAGCATATGAAAATTGATTTTTTCTATTCATTTTTAATTTTAATTAATTGTCTCAATTATACTTGTTGCAGCTATATCTCTAACCCTTATGCCTACCCCTCCAGGTCCAGGAGCCAACCTGTCATGTGTCTTTAGTCTTCGTTAATCTAGAAAATGTCCTGAACCTTCATTGTCTTTGTCTTTTTTTATGGTGACATTTTCTAGGAGGGGAATTATTTTGTAGAATGCACCTCAATTTAAATTTGTTTGAAATTTTCGCAGCTGTTGATAGAGGTGATTTATGTTTGGCAGGAAACCACTGAAGTGTTGAGTACTTCTTAATGCATTCCAGAAGGAGGCACATGATGTCTTTTTGTCCCAGTATTAGAGATATTAGCTTTGCTTTCTTAGTTAAGGTGATATAAATATTAAATGACAATGTTCCCTTTTCAATTAACAAGTGGTTTGTGGAAAGATAATTTGAGACGATGTAAAAATCCTTTCTGTCTTGAAACCTTTGGCCACAGCAATGATACAGATCATCATATGCACGTTCAGAAGCATAATTGTTGCTGTACATTAATATGTCAGAAATGTGTTCTGAAGAGACAGTTTATTTTAACATAACAACTTGGAGTTAAAGTAATTGAGAGTTCACACTGGAAAATCTATTTATTTCGTACCTCTGGCAATGGGTTGGCTGGGAAGCATACATTTTTTTTAAAGCTCTGTGTCTAATATTCCAATTCAATAAGATGCTGGTTTGAAATGAAGCTATTTCAGCTAATAACTTTGCATTCTCTGGTGAGATTTATGTTGCAATTTAAGCAGCTGCCTGAAATGCAGTAGAATATGAAGTTATTTTAAAAGTGCAGATAGCGAAACCGGTATCAGATGAAAACCTCTTGAAAGTGAAGTATTTTTGCTTTTTAATAAGGCATAAAAGGATTGAGCTATATAAGACATTAGAAACTTAGTAAATTCCAGCCATTATGATTAATGCTATGGGTCAATCACAGAGTACTAAAAAATATCTCATCAAACATCCTCATTTTCAAATGAGAAAATGGTCAGGTATTAATGTTGAAAAAGTTGCTAACATAGTGAAAGCTAATGTTTTCCCTGTTTTTGTCCTTTCTCTTCTCCCCCCTTTCACTAACATGTACTTCTAGTTATATTTGGTGACATGGAGTACATTCGACAGCGTGAAGCTTGACTCAGGTGTCACTCTGTAGCTGACCATCTACTGGAGGGAGAACTGGGTCCTCCCTGGAACACAGATGAAGGCTCAGCTAACTGTGTAGGAAGAGGAGAAGGGAGTTGGGCTTCCCCCGGAATAACGAAGGCTGAAAAGGAGATTGTTGGGTGAGAACCATGAGATCAGTGGGAGGACTTCCCTAGCAGAGGGAATTGCATGTGCAAAGGTAAGATGCCATTTTTAGCTGCCACATGTGGGTGTGGGACCGCCCCATTCCATCATTCTGAATGACGATGGTTCTGTAGTTTAGTTGTGATTTTGATGCGGTTGTGGGAGGGTTTGAGCACCCCATTTATCTACGCCACTGTCTTGACCGGAACTCCTGCTTTTAGTTTATGTATTTTTCGTGTCTTTACCTTTGGTCTTTTAGGTTGTTGGCAGCTGAGTCTATGTCTCATTAACTTTTGAATACTGGTGGCATCTAATTATGTGTTATCATTGGATATATTTGTGGAACTGAATCTTTTCACAGTCATCTTGCACATCAGTTATGACACTTGCTGTCAGAGAAAAATGCTATTAGCAGTAAACATATTATTTAGATTATTTACTTTATTGGTGTCCTGTTTTCTCTCCTTCATTTATAGGTATCATTTACCAGTGTGTCTCAGTGACACACTTAAATTATTCAACCAATAAATTTTAATTTACCTATGATTTTAAGCCCTTCCCTGGCCTAAAGGTGACAACTGCCTTCTCTTAAATAGTAAAGTACAAGCGTTTTTATCATAATCAATCTCTTTTTACTTATTTTCTCAGTTACTATCTGTGTTGTAGATGATTGAAGTTGCCAGAAGTTAAGCTGTGTGTTTTTTTTAACATTTCATAATAAATGCCTGTGCAAATGTATTGAGTAATGATCATGACATTTTCTTTACAGCTCAATAGATTTCGATTAAACGCCACAAGTGTTAATTGGGTGCCTACAACACACAAGCCACTGTGGCTGATAAAGAAATGAATTACACACAGTCCTTGCCAAATGGGAACGTTCATTCCGTGCAACTACTTGGAGAATCTCCTGTAACTTTTCCATTTTACACTGCCTTCATTCATGTAGAGGTGAAAGGTAGATGTAACAGATGGGACTTCTCATTTTATTCAGCTTACAGTCTCGATAATCACCAAATGTTACAATTCTGTTTTACATTATAAATCATTTTACTGTATCCAAGTCTTACGAAATTATGATTGATTCATTTTTCACAGGTGGTAGCATTGTGTAATAGGCAATCATATTCAAATGCAAATTTGGCTAAAAATTGTATTTACATATGGCATTTATTTTTTAATGTTAAAAACCCATTTTAAAGCCAGACAGTTAAATTGACTGAATTCTTTTCAAAAATGTATTGGTCAAACCTCAAGGCGTAAGAATAGTGAGTAAAAATGAATGCTTTTGTACGATCCTACTATTTGTAAATTGTGCAACAACTATAGATGTTAACTATACATTCTACCACCTAAAGATGGTGATCTTTATCTAAGTCATAATTATATCCCTCTTATAAAACAACTAATTGAATGTTATAAAACATATAACATGGATATATTTTAGTTCATTCTGTTTTTAGTAGGCTGTTTATAATTTTTAAATATTAAAAATAAATTGCATTCTGACAGATGTGAGGTGATACCTCATTGTCATTTTAATTTACATCTCTCTGATGATTAGTGACTTCGTGCATTTTTTCATGTATGTCTTGGCCTTTCCACTTTGGAGAAGTGTCTATTTAGGTTCTTTGCCCAATTTTTAATTGGATGTTTGTCTTCCTTTTGTTAAGTTGTAAGAGTTTCTTATATATTTTGGAAATTAACCCCTTGTCAGATGTATCATTGGTAAATATGTTCTCCCATAGAGTGGGCTCCCTTTTCATTTTGTTGATGGTTTCTTTTGCTGTGCGGAAGTTTTTTATTTTGATGTAGTCTCATTTGTTTATTTTCTTTGCCCTAGTAGATGTATCCGTAAAAATACTGCTATAAGAGATGTCTGAGATTTTGCTGCCTATGGTTTCCTCTAATATTTTTATGGAGTCATGACTTACATTTAAGTCTTTTATTCATTTTGAGTTTATTTTTGTGTATGGTGTAAGTTGGTAGTCTAGTTTTATTTTTTTGAATGAACCTGTCCAATTTTCCCAACACCATTTATTGAAGAGACTGTCTTTACTCCATTGTATGCTCTTGCTTCCTTCATCGAATATTAATTGAGCATAATGGGTTGGTTTGATTTCTGGGTTCTTTGTCCTATTCCATTGGTCTGTATGCCATTTTTGTGCCAGTACCAGGCTGTTTTGAGTATAGAGGCTTTGTAGTATAACTTGATATCTGGCATTGTGATTCCTCCAACTTTGTTCTTCTTCCTCAAGATTGCTGCAGCTATTCTGGGTCTTTTTTGGTTTCATATAAATTTTTGGAGTGTTTGTTCTAGTTCTGTGAAATATGTTATTCGTATTTTAATAGAATTGCATTGAATCTATAGTCAGAATAGCTATCATCAACAAATCAACCAACGACAAGTGTTGGCAAGGATGTGGAGAAAAGGGAACCCTCGTGCACTGCTGGTGGGAATGCAGACTGGTGCAGCCACTGTGGAGAACAGTATGAAGTTTCCTTAAAAAATTAAAAATGAAACTCACATTTGACTCAGTGATCCCACTTCTAGGAATATGTCCTAAGAAACCCGAAACACCAATCAGAAGGAATATATGCACCCCTATGTTCATAGTAGCACAATTTACATCAAGTTCTGGAAACAGCCCAAGTGCCCATCAGTACATGAGTGGATAAAAACTGTGGTACATCTACACCATGGAATACTATGTGGCTGTAAAAAAGGAGATCTTACCATTTGAAACTCATGGAGGGACATGGAAAGTATTATGCTGAGCGAATTAAGCCAGGTAAAGAAAGATAAGTATCACATGATTGCACTTATATGTAGAATCTAATGAACAAAAGAAACTGATGAACAAAATAGATCTAGAGACATAGAAGCATGGAACAGACTAAGGAATTTCAAAGGGAAGGCGAGGGTGGGGTGGGGAGAGGTTAACCAGGGAATTTATATGCATATATGCATAATCTATGGACACAGACAATAGTGTGATGAAGGCCTGGGAGGGGCAGGTGTGGGGTGCATAGGGTCAATGGGAAAAAAAAAAGGGGGGGGGCGGATTTGGAATACTTTCAACAATAAAGGTAAAATTTTAAAAAATATATATTTTATTGATTTTTTACAGAGAGGAAGGGAGAGGAGAGGGACAGAGAGTTAGAAATATGGATGAGAGAGAAACATTAATCAGCTGCCTCCTGCACACCCACTACTGGGGATGTGCCTGCAACCAAGGTACATGCCCTTGACTGGAATCGAACCTGGGACCCAAGGTACATGCCCTTGACTGGAATCGAACCTGGGACCCTTCAGTCCGCAGGCCAACGCTCCATCCACTGAGCCAAACCAGTTAGGGCAATAAAGGTAAATATTTAAAAAAATAAATAAAATGGGTATTCCTAGAAAAAAATAATAAATTGCATTGAAATAAGCCAATTACAAAAAGATAAATACTCTATAACTCTACTTAGATGAGGTAACTTGAGAAGTCAAATTTATAAAGACAGTAAGTAGAATTATGGTTGATAGGGGATAAAGAAAGAGAAATGGGGAGTTGTTTAACTGGTACAGAGTTTCATTTTTGCACGATGAAAAGAATTTTGAAGACTGGATTTACAACAGTGTTATGTAACTGTACACTTACGTGGTTAAGTTAGTAAACTTTATGTTGTGCATAGTTTACAGCAATTTAAGAAAAGATAATAAAGCATTAGGATACATTTCTAAAAGTGAGAAACGGTAAGAGAAATAGTTTACAAGTTTAACCACGTAAAAATTGAAAACTTCTTTGTTAACTAGGGAAATGCAGATTGTTTAACTGAGATGTTATCCTTTTACCCATTGTTTGGTAAAAGTTGACAATACTTAATGTTGGCAAGAGAACAGGGAAATAGATCCTTACCAATCCTTTTGGTGGGAGAGCACATTAACAAGACCATTTTGGTGAGCAATGAGTCCACTGACATAAAATTTTAAATGTGTATATTCTTCAACTCAGCAAACTCCTATTCTATAGAAATATACGCTTACATATGCATGACAAATAATGTACAAATTTAGTAATTGAAACTTCTTGTAAAAGTAAAAAATTGAAAATTAATGCTGAAAAAATTTCTTATACACCTTTGTGTCTAGGTACATATATTTTTCAGAGTAAAGAATGGGTTTCTGAGTAAGAGTTTGTATATTTAAAACATGAGGAAGTGTTCAACTGCTCTCCAAAAGGGCTGTGACAATTTACATGCACATGAGAGTTTTACATTTTTTCCCAGACTTGTGTATTATCAATGTTAATGATTTTGCCAATTTCTTAAATTTTTATTATTTTATTATTTTTATTTATTTATTTAAATGATTTTTCCAATTTTATAGAAGAAAAATGATGTCTACTGGTTATTTGCATTTGTATTTCCCTGGCTACTAATGAATCTGAGATCTTGTCATATGTATATTCACCATTTTTATATTTTTCCCATGAATTTTCATATACTTCAGTCATTGTTACTATATTTTTGTTGTTTTATAGAAAAATATATATAATATAGATTTTTACCCCTTGCTTCTCTATCTATCCATCTAGCATCTATCAAATTTGAATCCATGATCCAATTAGGTATTTAAGAACTGTCACATTACCTTATATCTTTAAATTCAATTATATGCATCTCTCATAACACCTCACCAGGGATGAGAAACTCAAAGTTAGTCATCATTGGGATTCTGCTCTTAAACTTTCCTGGATGTGAGAAGTTCTCTTATGCAGATGGTATATTTGTCCAGGCCCTTGTGCTCTAATTCCCATGCATATGCTCATTATTCAAGCCCTTACTGTTCTCTGCTGGACTTGAGTACAAGATTCTTTGCTGAGATTGGAAGCCTTTATTTCTATTTATTCCTTTTCAAATTTATTATTTATTTTGTTTTTATTTATTATTCATTTTTATCTTTAGATCTTGAACTCTTGGAATTTGTGTATACCTGTATGAATGTGTAAGATTTATAGTAAGAATATAAGTTTTATATCCTTTTTAGATATTCAATTGTCTTATCCACATTTATTGAATAATCAATTCATTGTCTTCAGACATGAAATATAACCTGTTACAAATACTAGACTGATGAAGGATGAAAGTCAATTTCTGGTAGGAATAAAGACTACAAATATTAGACAAATTAAAGTAGGCCAGAAAAAGAAAAGAGATTATTGATGCACTTAAAATATATAAACAAACTGAACTAGAATCCAAAGAAAGTCACCATAAATGGAATTAAGTTGAAATTGAAAGACTAGTACAATATTTTCTACTTATCTGCTAAAGCGTTGATTTTATCAATATGTAAAAAGGTAATTAATTAAACAAGGTAAACAAATTTTTAAATTAGGCAAAGGGCTTGTAAGAAGTAAAAATAAAAATTCACATAAAGTAAAAAACATATAAGTAAATAGTTGTCCACTAGAAATGTTACAAGTTCATCTTCTTTTAATTAAAGTATAGTTGGCATACAATATTATATTAGTTTCAGATGTATAACACAGTGAGATTTCACATTTACATACCTTCAAAGTGATCACCACAAAAAGGCCACTACCCATCTGTCACCATACAAAGTCGTGATATTATTGACTGTATTCTCCAATCTGAACTTTACATCCCGGGATTTATCTATGTTATAACTATAAGTTTGCACCTCTTAGTCTCCTTCACCTTTTTGCCCATATTCCCACCTCCCAACTTTCTGGCACCTATCAGTTTTTCCGTATCTTTGAGTGTGTTTGTTTTGTTTGTTCATTTGTTTAGTTTTTTTTAGATTCCACACATAAGTGAAATGATACAGCATTTGTCTTGACAACATGGATAGACCTCAGGGTATTATGCTAAATGAGATACAAATTCATCTTTTAGCAACAAGACACTAGTTTGCATATATCAAAATGGCAAGGTTTGAAAAAGTGATAAAACTCAAATTGCAGTGTGAAACCACTGCTCAGAGGAATGTAAATTGGTACAATCTTTTAGAAGGTCTATTTAGCAATATATTTAAAAAGTCTTAAAATATGCATATTGTTTTACCCAGAAATTTTATTTTCAGTAAATTTTTCCTAAGAAAATAACCAGAAATGCAGACAAAGATTTACATAGTGTAATGTATAAGGAGGATCGCCTAAGTGCTTAATAAGTTGGGAGATTTAAAAATACATCTGCATAGAGGAATTCTGTTAGCATTAAATTCCATGACGTGGGGAAATGTCCACACTTACACTATTATATTGAAATCTACTGGTGAAACTAGTTGTGCACCAGGGATATTTTTATAAAGGAGAGGAAGGAGAAATTAGGAACTACCAGCCCTAGGAAATGTGGTTTACGACATTTTGGAAGTCTTTGATACTGCCTCAGAAGTGGGAGGGAGTGATATAAAAGCTACAAAAGAGAGCCATCCTGGGCACACGTGTGTCTGCCATACCTGGTGCCTGGTTTCAGCGTGAGGAGAAAACAGAGCTGGACCTCTGTCTTACGTGTAAAAAAGCAAAGGTCCTCTCCCCTCAAGTCAGATCTCTGAAACCAAGAGTTTACAGTTCAAGTTAACTCCCAAGAAAATCATCGTAGTGTCAGAGTTCTTGGTATGAAATAAAGTTCTGGAACATTTTTGCCTCTTTCCCTCATGACCTGAGTGTGCAGGGCTTCCCTCCTTCCCCACACTGTGATTAAAACTCCAACACTGAACTGCTGTAAACCCCAGCTACTGTTCCCAAAAATAGGCCAAGTGCTATTAGAAGTGCCTGAAGCTATAATTGTGAGACCGGGTACTCACGTAGGCAATAAGCAAGGAGAGAGAAATCTCAGGAAACCTGAAAACGGGGTCCCTCGCCCCAGTGGAATAAAGTGGGGAGAGGTGCGCACAGCTGTGCGGAAGGGTCTTGTTTTGGTGGCTTGGTTGTCAGATTGTGTTTAATAAACCAAGCACCTTCCACGCACTGCTCTCTCTCCCAACAGCAAACGCAGCCACGAAAGGGTAGGCAGAGAGAGGCTGGTCCTGTAGGGAAAGGAAATTTTAAAATTCGCAGAGTTGCTCAGAACCAGATGTTTTGCTCATAGAGAGAGTCAGCTCATGGAAGTAAGTTGTGTTTGTGCCACAAGATGCCACCCTTCCCTCCAAAAGAAGAGACTAGGGTAATTACATAAAATGCCACTGTTTTCTGAGTCCATTGCTCACGTTGCTACCAACAAGCTTCATCTGAGATGAAGTGTTTTGTTTTGCAGCATTGGGTGTAAGGAAAGAAGCTAGTTTCTTGTTAGCAATTTCTAAACTCTTTTAAACTGCTTCAGAAACATTACTTTTCCATCTAATCTGACAATGGATTGCTAGCAAGCTTTATTGCTTTGGGTTCTTGGTGTTAGCCTAGCTCTTGATGTACAGTTGAGCTGTTAAAAAGGTCGCAAAATAACAGATTGTCACTTGTCACAATTTTAAGCTTCCAATTTTCTCTAAGAGAGAGATTTAGATCTCTCATCTGTGGAAGCAAAAATGGATGTGTGATTTGTTTTTGATTATTTGTTCATGGGTTACTTCTACAGAAACCCCAAATCCTCTCTGTATCCACCTGAATGCAAAGTTGAAGGTGGCCAGAGCAAAAGGTGATTGAATTGTAACCTGAAAATCAGTGAAAGTCATAGTCAAATAGTCTTTATATGTGTAGCTGAAATCAATATATATTTGTTAGTCATAATCCCTGAGTTCATCTTTGAGTTATGGTGAAAGCAAAATGTCAAGAATTACCTATATTGTCTAGTCTCTTGCCTTTTACTTATCATGAGGCTCCCAGTCCTAGTAAATCAGTCTGGCGATGGTTGGTCCTCAATCACCTTCCTGCATTGGTGAGAAAATATGGAAAGTTTTCACTTGTTCTTCCTGAAGGGAAGCCATGAAATAGACGTGACCTTATACAGCTTACTTAAATTAACCTCTAGTTACCTCCATTTTAATTTGTACAATGAGGTATTTACTGGCTACTCTGTAAATTGTCTTCTACACTTTTTAGGAGGTTTTTATGATACTCCCTCATTAAAATTTTGGATAGCTAGACTACTAGTAAATAGTAGGAAAATATTGGGGATTTGAATTTGTATTAAATTCTGCTGTGATTCCTATAATCCCATTTCCACAAACCATTCTGCCTCCTGTAGCACTGTGCTAATAGTATTGCAATAAAAAGCTTATTTGCACATAGATATACTAATTTTTAAGCTTGCCATGGTGGAAGCATTTTATATTTTACAAGAGGCCCAGTGCACAAAATTTGAGGTATGTCCCTCAGCCCAGCCTGCACCCTCTCCAGTCTGGGACCCCTCGAGGGAAGTCCAACTGCTTGTTTATGCCAGATCCCACTGGGATCGGGCCTAAATGGGCAGTCATACATCCCTCTCACAATCCAGGACTGCTGACTCCCAACCGCTTGCCTGCCTGCCTTCCTGATTGCCCCTAATCGCTTCTGCCTGCCAGCCTGATCACCCCCTAACCACTCCCCTGCCAGCCTGATCGATGCCTAACTGCTCCCCTGCTGGCCTGATTGCCCCTAACTATCCTCCCCTGCTGTCCTGGTTGCCCCCAACTGCTCTCCCCTGCAGACCTAGTCTCTCCCAACTGCCCTTTCCTGCCAGCCATCTTGTGTCCACATGGGGGCGGCCATCTTGTGTGTTGGAGTGATGGTCAATTTGCATATCACCTCTTTATTATATAGGATTTTCTCCATTTGAAATTTTGTCATGGAGGGGAGTCAAAAAAAGGTCTACGTGTTGCTCTCCCTGTGAGAAAAGCAGTACAAATTGTTATTTCTGCATGAAATTTCTGTGGTTTGTGCCATGTTTGTAGAGTGAACCATTTTTGGTCACACTAAGGATCAATATGTAAGTCAAAGTTTTCCCATGGAGAAGCTTGGGCTCTACTCAACATTGCGACAAACCAAACCAAACATATCCTCTCTGTATTGGGACATAAATGACAAGAAATGGGTCACTAGTGTTTAAAATTTTTTTCCTTCCAAACATTAGCCTCTATTTTTAGTTCTCCATTAGACTTTGTGTGTGTGTGTGTGTGTGTGTGTGCGTGTGTGGAAGAAACAGGAGTAGGGTTGCCAGACAGCCAATTAAATTTCAGATAAAAATAATTTTTGTATAAATATGTCTCAAAATTGTTTTTATATTATATTAAAACTAGAGGCCCAGTGCATGAATTTGTGAATGGGTGGGGTCCGGCTGGCTCACCCCAATGGGAAGCTGATCTGGCCAGGCTGGCAGGAAGGAGGGGCCATCCCCTCATCCCCGATTGGGCTGGTTGGCCAGCTGCAGTGCATGTCATAGCTACCAGTCATTCAGGTCATTCCGGCATTCCAGTCACTTGGCTTTTATTTATATAGATTAAACTGCTATACTAAATTATATTTTATAATAACTATACTAAAATTAGTTGTATTTTTAGACTTGAAATAAAAATTTAACTGGTATACTGTATATTTATTTGCTAAATGTAACCTTAACTAGGACTGTAAGGAAACGTGAGGATGCTGAGGTGGTTTCTGTGCTCCACACATCCTCACAACAATGGCAGCAAACCTTTATCACCTGAAATGATGTAATTTTTATAAGGTAAAAGTCACCCAGTACACCAATTTGCATTTTCCACTACCTCCATATTTGTATATGTTTCTTTCAGTTTAAATTTATGTATTTTGCCTTTTCACTTAATATTACAATATTTCTGTCTACATCTAAAAACCACTATATACAATTTTATGTTGTAGAAAAATTAACATTTCCCTGTTATTAAATACCTAGATTCTTTTTTTTTTCTTCTATAAATGTTTCAGCAACTTCTTGATGCACATAGCATTTGTTTTTCTGTTATACTTTTTTGCTAGAGTAAACTCCTGGTAGTAAGATTAGTGTGTCATTGGGAATCAAGTGGTTATCATGCCTGAATAATCACATTCATGTTTCCCTTTTCAATTGTTAAAAGGGGTACAATTTGGAAAACGAGACTAGAGAGATGCATGTGCATGCAATTTCATGCCTTACAAATTCTGCAAGTGGACAATCCCTATATAAGAATATTTTATGTTTCCAGGAGGAAGCCATTTCTATTTTTAACACCAGTAGTAAAGTAACAGGCATGGATGTGGTTTGTAAAAATTCAGCTGAATTTGAAATAGTTTCATAACCTGTAACTTTCCTTACCAGTATGCCACCAAGCTTTTCTGGCCACCATGAGTGGCTCATCTCTGCTCCTGGACTGATGTGATTGATTCTCAAACATGTTTTCTGTGGTTACATTATTGGGGGACATTGCATTGTGCATCTATTCATAAACCAATCATGCACTTCTCCCCAAGGTGGTGTAGATGAGAAATAGTTTGAAAAATATTGCTTCTACAGCAAGCTGGTCCAAGTGATAAACCAATAACCAGTTGATTTAATAATCCTATCCAGAGAGGAAAAGGAAACATATAACAAACCAGCAGGACTATTTTCTTTTAAGGCAAAAAAAGAGATAAGAGAGGAGTGAAGAGGGGCAAATATAAGGTGAGGGGTCCAGTAAGGGATCATTGTAATGTACTCTCTTCTTTGATGTTGATCATCACTTAAAGCAATTTAAAATCAAACAAACAAGATAAAAATGAAATAAAAATATAGAGAGGTAGAAAGACTCCAAACTATGTTTTTTCTAGTTGCTTTGTCTGTCTGATTAACTTCAGCTTTATCCCATTAGAATTAAGCCACCAGCAGGAGATACATTGCTATTGACAGCTCCCCAGGCAAGCTCCTAGGCAGATAGCTTAGACCAGGCTGGGAATAGTGTGCTGCAAGAAATTCAGCTGTCAAGGGAACTATGAGTTTAAGTTCAAAAACTATTTCAGTAGAGAGCAATAATGAGAGATAGATAGTTCAACAAAGGTCCTATCGATGTGAAGCATCTTCTTTAGTGTCCTACCTTGAAAAAGATCCTCTTCCTTTCCAACCAGGCTGTCGTTGGGAGTTTTATCAGCATTTACTAAATGGTTTTCAGAGGGAATACTGGTAATTTATCAAGATGTTAACAGCTGCTCTCCAAAAGCAAGATGCAGTTAGCTTGGGAAAGTTACTTGTTATGTTTTCTTTCTTTGCAGGTACATGGTGCCCATTAAAAGGGTGAAGGCTCCGAGGAACTTGCAATAGGAAAACCTCTTTAACTTTATCTAACTTATAAATCCCTAGACTTATAACAAAGAAAGTCATATTTACACAACGCTGATGAACATTTCAAGGACTGCCCAAGTTATAAAGAACAATTTATGCAAAATTAAGTTAAACATTTATCTATATAAACAAAGGGCTATAGACAGATTTGGCTGGAGACCCTCTCGGACTGAGTTTTGATGTGTATTGCAGCCTTGTTGCTTGTCCTACCCACCCAGAACTTCTCTACCTCTGCTCAGTCACCTGGTATGAGACATCTATGATTTTTTTTTCCAGAGATTTGATTCTCTGGGCAAGGAAATAAAGGAGAAGGGAAAGATTGTCCAGGTTTATACTACTTTATCCCTATAGTTAAACACTATGTCTTTAGAATAGAAAGGAGAGTGGGGAAGTGAGCTGACTATAAATATTGTTTAGTAGAGCAGACTTTTATCTACTAAATCATCATTTCTGAACAAAGGGACAAGACAAAATACATCTCATGAACACTGAGAAGGACTTGGTTAGAGGGAATGTCTAATTGATAAAGGGGGCTCAAAATTGAACTGGCCAGTGGAAGCAGGAGACTGGGATGAAAGATAAATTGGTCCCATGGGGGATGATGCTTGCAGATAAGGAAGTGCTGAGTGGAGGTGACGGTGAATTATTTTCAAGTGGACTTGCAGTGAGATGATTTGGAAATAATATGTATTATTTTAGGTGCCTAACACTAATGTTCAGACTGTGAGTGAAAAAGCGCATTTTAGGTTTTCTAACAATGAATAAATTTGTTATTCAAGGAAATGAATAAATATTGATTGCCTGTCATGTGTAGCATACTAAAAAGGAATTTTAGAATATTAAGACAAATCCTGCTTTCAAGGAGTGAATACTATAAATAATTTAGTAAGAAAAGAAAATAAGTATATACAAAAAATAACATGTAAGGCAGAATACTATCATTTTGAGCAGACGAATAATGTGAGTAGAAGTGAGTTTTGGAATATCCATTACCAGTGATAAGCGGAATGGGTTGGAGTATAGATAATAAAAGTAAGGAGACCAGAGAGTGGATAAAAGTCTTAATTTTAAAAATGGGAATTAGGAGAATCCAAGATGGCGGCGTAGGTAAACACCTAAACTGCTGCCTCCCGCAACAATTTCAAAAATACAACTAAAAGAAAAAACGTCTATCACCCAGAACCACGGGAAAGCTGGCTGAGTGGAAGTTCTACAACTAGAAGGAAAGAGAAAAGAGCATTGAGACGTGCACGAGCGCTGAAAAGCTGAGGTACGGAGGCGCGTGATCCGGGCTAGCTGCGGGCTTTGCTTTTTTCAACCCAAACGGAGACAAGCCCCCCGATTACTCTGAAATACAGTTTCTGGGGAGACGCGGGGGACCCAAACTCCTACAGGGAGAAGCTGGACTGTCTGCCAGTGAGGGTGGCTTGCTTGCAGAGCTGCGCACAGGAATAATTGTTTACTGCACTGGGGCACGGGACTCCGGGACGCCCTTGGGGACACAGAGCCGGCTAACTAGCAGCCATTGCTGTTTGCCATGCCCTAATCTAGTGACACCCTGAGGCCCCGCCCTGCACAACCTACAAACCCACCCAAGCTCCAAGCAGCGGAGTTAGCATAAGAAAGGCCTGCCCTATCGCAGCTTAACCTAGCAAACTTGCAGCCTGGGTCAGACAGCTCCAAAACCTCCAAACCCCAAGCAAAGAGGAGAAAACTGCAGCTCTCACTGTAGCTCCTGCTGGGTGGCCTCAGACAGTAGCTGACCTGCACCCCATTGGAGATCCAGAAGCCAGTGTACCTAGTGGTCAGTGTGAGACACCAGATTTCAACTCCTCACATCCATAAGTGACACATTCAAGAGGCAGACTCAGTGAGCACCAAAGCCCCACTGAAACAAGTCCTGCCCCATAAGCGTGTCTTCAGCGCAGCACTTCTTCCATTCTAGACACAGGGAGTGCTCACAGCTAATTGGCCTGGAGGTCAATTCCTCCCAGTGTACCAACAGCAATTCAGGCTTAACTACACCAAGACTTTGCACTCAGCCCACAAAGGGGTGGACCAAGAGCATCCACATCAGGTGATTGGGGAGGCTGAGCTACTGCCCCCTACAGGTCACCTACCACACAAAGCCACTCCATCAACACAGGGAAGCAGCCAAAATGCAGAAACAAAGAAACATGTCACGAATGAAAGAAACGGAGGAAAGCAAACTACTGGATGACATAGAGTTCAGAATCACATTTATAAGGTTACTCAAGAATCTTCTAAAAACCGCCGAGAAACTTGATGACACTTCTGAGGAGCTTAGTGAGACCTTCAAGGACCTTAATGAGAATGCCAAAAAAATGGAAAAGGATCAGTCAGAAATGAAGCATACACTGTCTGAAATAAAGAATATACAGAAATTCAACTATAGATCAACGTACCCCAAGAATCAAACCAAAGATCTGAAATATGTGGAAACAAAAAACATCCAACCAGAAAAACAAAAAGAAAAAAGAATCCAAAAATATGAAGATAGTGTAAGGAGCCTCTGGGACAACTTTAAGCGAACCAACATCCGAATTTTTGGGGTGCCAGAAGAAGGGAGAGAGCAAAATATTGAAAACCTATTAGAAGAAATAATGACAGAAAACTTTCCCTACCTGGTGAAAGAAATAGACGTACAAGTCCAGGAAGCGCACAGAACCCCATACAAGAGGAATCCAAAGAGGACCACACCAAGACACATCATAATTAAAATGCCAAGGGCAAAAGACAAAGAGAGAATATTAAAAGCAGCAAGAGAAAAACAGTTAATTATCTACAAGGGAATACCCATACGACTGTCAGCTGATTTCTCAACAGAAACTATGCAGGCCAGAAGGGAGTGGCAAGAAATATTCAAAGTGATGAACAGCAAGAACCTACAACCAAGATTACTCTACCCAGCAAAGCTATCATTCAGAGTTGAAGGTCAGATAAAGAGCTTCACAGACAAGAAAAAGCTAAAGGAGTTCATCGCCACCAAACCAGGATTACACGAAATGCTGAAGGGTATTCTTTAAGAAGAAGAAGAAGAAGAAGAAAAAGGTAAAGATAAAAATTATGAACAACAAAATGACATCAAATACATACCTACCAACAAGTGAATCTAAAAATCAAGTGAATAAAAAATCTGAAGAACAGAATGGACTGGTGAATATAATAGAATCAGGGACATAGAAAGGGAGTGGACTGACGATTCTCAGGGGAAGCAGTTGTGAGGGGTGCGGGAAGAGATTGGACAAAAATCTTACTCCTATGGATGAAGACAGTGGCGGGGGGTAAGGGCATGGGGTGGGGTGGGGAATCAGGTGGAGGGGAGCTATGGGAGAAAAAAAAGAGGAACACCTGTAATAATCTGAACAATAAAGATTTATTTAAAAAAAAAATAAAAAAAAAATAAAAATGGGAATTAAACCATTGGGGTTAGCAAACTCCATAAAGGGTCAGATAGTGAATATTTTGTCTTTGGATGCAATATGGTCTCTGTAGTGTGCAAGCAGCCATAGGCAGTATGTAAATGGGTGTGGTTATTGTTTTCCAATAAAACTTTACTTAGAAAAATGGGTGATAGGCTTGACTTTGTCCACAGGCTATAGTTTTCCAACCCCTGAATTAAATAAAGGAAGCTTAAAGTCAATTGCTGATGAAAATATATATTTAAAAAATTAGTGTATCATAAGGATATAACAGCTGTGACCTTTAGAAACATTAATGAACAAATCATGGTTTACTAATCCATTAAAAGAACTAGAATAACTGAATGTGTGTGCACGTACTCATCCATGCTTACGCATCAGAGAGCTATCCAGACAATAGGGGCCTGCAGGACTGAAAATACAGAGAAAATTAAAATTGATGGCAATAATTGTACAAAAGACAGAAGGAATAAATGGAATGATTATGTTCAGCAATTGGTAAAACCACAAATGTAAATTAAATTTTAATAAAACAATGGTAATTTTTATGGTTAATATTATAAGAATAGTAAAAGAATGTAATTTTATAGCTAGAGGCTCATAAAGGGGAAAATGGAGTAATGCAATACAGCTTAGTCCACAATGAAGCAAGAAGGTGAGAAAAAATAGAACAAGTAGGATGAAAAATATCACAAAACTTAATGGTAGGTTTAAACCCAAATATATTTGTAATTAAATCACATGTAAGTGGGCTAAGTATACGAGAAGATAAAGGTTGATTAAACTAAAAAACAAAAACAAAATTTGCCTATATTATTTACAAGGGACATCCCTTGAATACAAGGCTACGGAAAAAAAATAAAGGCTATATCAAGTATATTTAAATAGAGAATATATTAGTGGTCGCCAGGGCTGCAGGTGTGGGGAAAAGAGGTGAAGGTGGTCCAAGGGTACCAACTTCCAGTTATGAGATGAATAAGTTCTAGAGCTATAATGTACAGCAGGGTGACTATAGTTTCTTAAAACAATAATGAAAAGTGATGACTCTTCCAGCCTGTCAACAGTGGATCCCTTAAAGAAGCTTAATCTAAGCAGTTAGACCCACATGAAGTGACAATATCAAGTGGATTTGGGCTTTTGAGTAAATCTGGTAGAAATCCAGCCAGCCCATTGAATCAATATGGCCTACAATGTAGGCATATTCTACCTCAAACAAAGACCAAAGGACACAAAACTTATCAGTAAAATTACTAATAGACAGGTGGAAACAGGATATTGCAAATTCACCCTCTTCTGGTAATGTTTTCCTTTAATTTTTTCACAAAAAGAGGGAGGGCAGCATTCACTAATTATTTTTGTACTTAGCACCATATTACTTCTAGCTCACCAGTTCAAAGCACCACCACTGAGGTTGGCCACAGAAGCCAGAGGGGCAGCTGGACAGATATTAGCCATGCCTGTTTCAGGCCTATGCCATTATGAACCCAACTTTGTTTGCATATGCGTAGTTGTTGTTGTTGACATCAATATTGTAGTGTATCCATGGGAGAGTGAATGTGTACAGCTTTTGAGAAGGACAGAGGAACAGCAGAGATGACTGCAGGCAGCCCCTCATTAAAGGGTTATGGGCTAAAGCCCCAATACCTCAGGGCATTTGAGAATGCTTTGCTGCAGGTGCCCAGACATTAAGGAAACACTGTACCTGACTACCACCTCATGTGTAGAGGATAAATTGTCCCCAAAGGAGCCCGAAGTGGACATTATGTGACATGTAGGCTTCAGACAGAATGCAAACTTTGCAAAACAACCAAGAAGAGTTGTGGGCAAGGACCAAAAATGCCTGCATATGTCATGAGGGGTGAGGGCCTGGATGAGGAGGTAAATGTGAATTTTTATTTTGAGTGTGATAATTTTATTCTCATATTTAGACTTAGAATGGATCCCCTTCTATGTGGCAGTGATGGAAAAAATTTAAATTTGACATTACTTTTAGCTAAATCTGAGTCCCTTTTGTCTTTATTTAGGTCTCTACAATAATTGTGTTTTTGCCAGTTTCTCCCTTTAGTCCTATTAGTAATTGCTTTATATATTTTAGTGTTCCCTGATCGGGTGCATATGTATTGAGAAGTGTTAAGTCTTCTTGATGTATTACCCCCTTTGTCATTATAAAATGTCCATCTTTGTCTATTCCCTTTTTTAAAATTTAAATTCTTTATTGTTTAAAGTATTACATATGTCTCCTTTTTCCCCCATTGGCCTCTCCCCAGCTGCTCCCATCCCCCAGCACATGCCCTCACTCCCCTACTGTTTGTGTCCATTGGTTATGCTTATATGCATGCATACAAGTCCTTTGGTTGATCTCTTAACACACACACACACACACACACACACACACACACACACACACACACACACACACACCCCACTTCTTCCCTCTAAGGTTTGACTGTCTGTTCGATGCTTCTTTGTCTTTGGATTTATTTTTTGTTCATCAGTTTATGTTGTCCATTATATTCCTGAGTGAGATCATGTGATGTTTGTTTTTCTCATGTGTTTATTGCCTTTCTTATCTTGAAATCTATTTTGTCATATACAAGTATGGCTACACTCACTTATCTGTAGGTGCCATTTGCTTCAGAATCATTTCCCACTCTTTTTTTACTTTGAGTCTATATTCTTGCAGCTGAGCTGTGTCTCCTGAAAGTGCATATGGTAGGGTTTTGTTTTTGTTTTGTTTTGTTAATCCTCACCCGAGGATATTTTTCCATTGATTTTTTTAGGGAGAGTGGAAAAGAGAGAGGGAAAGAAGCATTGATGTGAAAGAAACACATCAATTGATTGCCTCCTGCAAGAGCCCCAACCAGGGCCCGGGCCAGAGAGGCGCCTGCAACCAAGGTACGTGCCATTGACCAGAATCAGACCCAGGACCCTTCAGTTCGCAGGCCTATGCTCTATCCACTGAACCAAACTGGCTAGGGCTGGTTGCGTTTTGCTTTTTGATTCAACCTGCAACTCTGTTCCTTTTCATTGGTGAGTTCAGTCCATTTACACTTAGGGTAATTACTGATGTATGAGGATTTCCTGAAGCCATTTTATCTTTTGTTTTCTGGTAGCTCTGTGTCTCCATTGTTCCTCTTTCCTTATGTTTCTGTCTGTTGTTAGTTTGGTGGTATTCTGTCATTTTTCCCTCTTTTTTCATGTTATGTGTCCCAGTTATGGATTTTTTGGATGGTTATCATTAGGTTTATGGAAAATAAAGTTTCACATATACAGTAGTCCTTTTTCTTCTGAATACATCTTATCTGCACTCGCCTTTGCAAATTTAGACCTTTACCTTCTCCTCTCCCATTTTCTATTTTTGTTGTCACAGATTATCCCTATTTATGCTGTGAGTTCATTTCCGAATTGCAGTAGCTATTGTCTTTCTCTCTCTTTTTAATGTTTTACCCTATCTGAAAAAGACTGCAATATCCTGCTTCTGTCTATTAGTAATTTTACTCATAGTTTTGTGTCCCTTTGTCTTTGTTCCAGGTAAAAGAACGCCCTTCAGTATTTCTTGTAATGGAGGTCTTCTGGTGCTAAATTCTGTGTCTGGAAAAGTCTTTATTTCTACTTCACGTCTAAAGGGTAACTTTGCTGGATATATTATTCTTGGCTGATCAGTTCTCTCTTTCAAATCAAATAGTTTGAGTATTTGATTCTACTCTCTCCTAGCTTGTAGGGTTTCTGCTGAAATTCTGATGATAATCTAATGGGATTTTCTTTAGTAGGGTACCATCTTCTTTTACCTGGCTACCTTGAGAATTCTTTCTTTGTCATTAATTTTTAAAAATATATATTTTATTGATTTTTTTACAGAGAGGAAGGGAGAGGGATAGAGAATTAGAAACATCAATGAGAGAAACATCGATCAGCTGCCTCCTGAGCACCCCCTACTGGGGATGTGCCTGCAACCAAGATACATGCCCTTGACCAGACTCAAACCTGGGACCCTTCAGTCTGCAGGCTGACACTCTATCCACCTAGCCAAACCGGCTAGGGCTTGTCATTAATTTTTTATTGTTTTAATATACTGTGCATTTGAGAAGTACTTTTTAGATTGAGATCATTGTATTCTATTTGCCTTTTGGATTTGAGGATCTAGATCTTTCCATAGGTTTGGGAAAATCATACCAACTATTTGTTTGAATAGGTTCTCGGTTCCTTTCTCCCTCTCTTCTCCTCCTGGTATATCCATTATTCTTTTCTTAAAAAGATTTTTAAAATTGATTTTTAGAGAGAAAGGGAGAGGGAGAAAAAGAAACATCAAAGTGAGAGTGACACATTGATAGGCTGCCTCCTGCACACACCCCATTGGGAGTCAAGTCTGTAACCTGGGCATGTCTCATGACCCAGAATCAAACTGGCAACCCCTCAGTGTCCAGGATGATGCCCAACCGACTGAGCCACACTGGCCAGGGTTATATACTCACTAGTGACCTGGTGCACAAAATTCGTGCACATTAAAAGGGGGACCTAGAGTCAAGTCCCCGCTCACCCACATGCACCTCAAAATTGCATGAGACCCAGACCCAGCCACCCCCCACCCCCCATTGGGCTAGATCCAGACCTGGCCAGTCCCACCCTTGTCAAGCCCCGCCGGGCAGAGGGCATAGCTTCAGGTCCCCAGTGCCAGGATGGGGGCGTGGCCTGAGGTCCCCCAGATGGGGCGGGGGGCATGCCTTGAGATCCCTTGTCAAGCCCCACCATGTGGGGGACATGGCCTGAGATCCCCTGTCAAGCCCTTCTGGGTGGGGGGTATGGCCTGAGGTCCCCCATCAAGCCCCGCTGGGCGGGTGGGGCACGCAGCCTCTGGTCCCCTGTCAAGTCCTGCTGGGCGGGGGGCACAGCCTGAGTTCCCCTGACCCAGCACTGGGGGTGTACCTTGATGTCCCCTGTCAAGCCCCGCTGGGTGGGGAGCACAGCCTGAGGTCCCCTGTCAAGCCCCGCCAGGCAGGGGGGCGCAGCCTCAGGTGCCCTGGCCCAGTGCTGGGGTGGGGGGTGCAGCCTGTAGTTCTTTGTCAAACCCCACCTGGTGGGGGTGCGGCCTGAGGTCCCCTGGCCTGGTGCTGGGGCAAGGGGAGCAGCCTGAGGTCCCCTAGCCCAGCACCAGGATGGGAAGTGCACCTTGAGATCCCCCATCAAGCCCCATCAGGAGAGGGGCATGGCCTCAGGTCCCCTGGCCTGGTGCCAGGGTGGGAGGCGTGGCCTGTCAAGCCCCATGTGTGTGGGTGAGGGTGTAGCCTCGGGGTCCCTGCTGATTGCTCGTTAAAGCTCCTTATGGGAACTTGGCTTCAGCTGTGGGTGTAGCCATCTTTGTGATGGAGTGATGGTCAATTTGCATATTCCCTCTTTATTAGATAGGATTATTCTTACATTTTTTCTTCTGATGGAGTCAGATAGTTCTTATAGATTTCTTTCATTTTTTAAAATTTTCAAGCCTCTTTTCTTCCATCTGTGTAATTTCTAGATTTCTATCTTTGATATTACTAATTCTTTCCTCCATCTGGTCAGCTCTACTTCCTAAGCTTGCTTGTTCATTCTTCATTTCTTTTATTGAGGTTTTCATCTCCAGAATCTATATTTGCTTCATTTTAAAAAATTTACTCTCTTTGATAAAGTATTCCTTTTCTTAATTGATTTTATTTCTCAGTCATTAAACTGTCTGTGTTTTCTTGTATCCTTAGAGTTCTTTTCAGAACTGCAATCTTGAATTCTGTCATGTAAATCACATATTTCTATAACTTTATTCTCTGAAGATTTTTTATTTTCTTTCTGACCTGCCTCATTACCATGTTTATTCAATGGTATATGATGAGTTTCTTCTCTGCCTAGGTTATTGTGGGAATGAAATCTGTTTTTTTTATTTTTTATTTTTAAGAGTGGCACTTCTCTATTCAGTAGGTTGATAAGAAGTCTTTCTTTTTGCTTTCCAGTAGATGGCGCTGAAGCACTAGTTTTTTAGTTTCTCTTGCAATGCTATTGCTTCTTGGATCTCGGGTGGTGGAAAATGCCCTGTATTCCTTGGGGAGGTGGGCAGCTCCTCTGTGACCAGGTCACCTAGGTCCCAGGGCACCACCCCATGGGGAAATGTGGTGGATGATGTGATTTTGAGTCCATGAAATCCCCATGCTGTGCCTTGCAACCAAATACTGGGAGCAGTGCAGCTGAGATGGGTGGGGGCAGGGTAAACTGAAAGAGGGCAGCTGGCACCTTTGTGCCTTTGTTCTCCTTCCAGTAATGGTACTGCGAGGCCTCAGCTACCTCACCGCTGTATCTCTACCTGTGTCACCGGGAATAGCCTCAGCATGTGCCTGCTGTTGAGTGAAAATTCTTCTGTCTCTCCAGTTCTCAGGGCTGCAGCTCATGTACTCTGTAGCCCACCGCTCACTGGAGCCTGCTGCCAGCTCTGGGAGGGTGAGGGAAGGCAGCCCGGAAACTGGGCTCTGTGGCTTTGTTTTTGTGCCTGGTAGTGGTGGTCTCCAGACTGCACCTCTGTGCTCAGACTCTGCTGCAGTGCATACTGACCACTGAGGCAGGAATGCTCACCTCATTGTACCTCTGTGCTCCTCTGGGCTGCAGGGAGTCAGGCGGCCACCTGGATCCTCCCCTCTCCTGAGACCCTAGCCTTGAGCCTCGAAGAGAGCTCTGGGCTCCTATTTCTGCTTTTCCCCTTTTTCTCTGCCCCTGTTCTCTCTGACTCTCCCACCTGCAGATGTTTCAATTCACAGATCTCTCAGACATGTTTGTGTGTTGAGCAGGGAATTCTTTATTGAATTATAGCTGTTCAAATTAATACAACTTTGAGGGGAGGGACTAGGGAACTCCTCATGGCACCATTTCTCTGATGTGGAGAAATAACATGTATATTATTTACACTTTGTGGGAAAATTTTTCACAAAAGTGAGATTTTAAGATGATTTTTGGGGGAATGAAAAAAATAAATCATACAATGATGTCTTTCTTCTAAGCATTATCCTGTGAACTTTGAGATTAAGGAAATGTTCCCTATTCCTCTGTTCTTTTTGTTGTATTTTCATGGGTCAGCTCATGCTTTCATAATATAAACTAGTGGCCCGGTCCATGAATTTGTGCACAATGAAAGAAAATTAATTAGAAAAAATATTTTAATATTGCTATTCACCCTTTCTCTATAATGGAAGTGTCAACCAAATTCACGATCAACAATGACAGATTAAAACACATGGGTGCGATTGGCGCCAGCAAGAGCTTGATATATATCGCGCATGCATGAATCAACTTAGCCTTTTATAGATACAGAACAAACTTGCTTAATTAGATCTGCTTTCTGATTTACCTAAACTTTTTCTAGCCCAGTGAAGAACCCCAACTTCTCTTTCAGGTAATTGTCAGCAATACAGCAGTAAATATTCATACAAAGCAGATTATTATTGTAGACCACGCAGGGAGAACAAAGGGTACAATATTTAACTGCAGCAGTGTTTGACTACATTCTGCACAGTGAGAAAATCTGAAGTCATTTTCAAGGCCCACCATTTCTTACTACTTTTCAGTTGGGTCAAGTTTCTAAACTTGCTAAATCTCTGTTTTCCAGCTAATGAATAGAAAATAGGATTCCATCAAGTCTCCTATCTACCTACTCCAGGACTTCTGTGAGGATCAAATGAAATGAGGCATGGGAAAACACTTCACAGACATTTGGTTAAAGTGTAAAATGTTTGCACCTGGCTATAAATCAAGTTGTGTTCCTGGGCTGAAGATACTGCAAGAAGGCTAGTTGCTAGGGAGAGGAAGCTGGGCGTTGATACGTGACATCATTACCCAGTGGTGCCCACAGCCACCATTTCCTGGCTGGGCTGTGGGCCTCATTTTGTGCCATGGGGTCTCGGCAGCATTGGCTGCGATTTGGTGGGGTGTCATTCCAGAGTGGTGGCAGGGCCTGTGTCCCACTTGGGGGAAGCTGAGTGTGGCTTTGTCAGCGTCAGGTCCATGGTGCCATTTATTTGCAAATGGCCAGTGTGCGTCATGACAGCTCCTGCATTGAGCGTCTGACTCCTGGTGGTCAGTGTGTGTCATAGCGACCAGTCGGACGGTTGGAGGGACACTTAGTATATTAGCCTTTTATATATATAGACTAGGGGCCCAGTGCACGAATCTGTGCACCTTGAAAGGAACTCTGGGCTGCAAGGCTGTGGTAGGCAAAGGGGCGTGTCTCAGCCCATCCTCCACGCCCCTGCTCGGCCTCTCCCACCACGGCCCCTGCTCCCCTGTCTGCCGGCAGCTCTATCCCCGCTGCCGCTGCTCCCACCTACTGATGGCACTGGCCCTGCTTGCACCTGCTGACGGCGTGGAACAATTGGGGCTGGTGCCAGCAGTGGGTACGAGCAGGGCCAGTGCTGTCAGTGGGTGTGAGTGGTGGCTGCTGCCCTGATTGCCTCTCAGGAGCAGGGGGAGGTGGAGAAGCCCTCAGGGGTGATCAGGGCCGGCAGTCACCGCTTGCACCCGCTGATGGTGCTGAACTATTGGGACTGGTGCCGGCTGCGGGTGCGAGTGGAGTCAGCACTGGCAGCAGGTGTGAGCGCCAGGTGGGACCACAGCACAGGGAGCAAAGAATTTTCAGTAACCACCAGAGGCTCACCTAATGACAGCGACTGGCGCTCCGCCTTGATCTGGCACCTCCGCTCACCTGTTCCACCATCCCACTGCAGCCGATGCCTGCCATGTCCCACACATGCCTCCTGGCGGTTTGCAACATCATAGCAACCGCTTGTCCGGTTGTTCTGGTTGTTCCACCATTCAGTCTATTTGCATATTAGCCTTTTATTATATAGGATAGCTTCTCCTCCTCTCAGTGTAAAGTAAAGTAGGACTGGATATAAAATTTGGATTAATAACCAAGTTTACAAGTAAATGAAAGTATGCCACATTTCTTTGGTTTATTTAGTATGGTTAATGATTCCATTATTTTGTAATTGGGTTTTTTATTAGGAAACTTTTACAGTTTTTTAAACCTAACATATACATTGTTCTCAATCACTGGAAAGGTTTGAGGGTCACTTGAGGATAGAGGCAATTCTGCATTTCAGAGATCTACTGTGAGGCTTACCCTGACTTCATTTTTCCCAGGGGTGAAAAGTAGGTGCTGAAGACCAAACACAATACTTTGCCAGAGATTCATCTGGGTGCTAAAAGTAATTTATATTTTTCCTATTTCCTCTGCTCAAACAGTTTTCTGAGATAATGTGACCTTCATGGTATGTTGCTAGAAAGGCACTATTTTCATCTTAAATCTATAGTTCCTTAAAAAATAATGGGATCTCATGCATTTTTGGAGATTGCTTTGAATGGCAATATTGGGAAACTCAAGGTTTTTCCTCATCCTAATTCTCAAATGTATCGCAGTGTCTTACTGAAAAGAAATTTCAGTCGTTGTACTGTTGATATTTGGCTCTGTTGACTGATGAGTTTGCCGACCACTGCTTAGAGAATTGAAGACTTGAGTATGAACTGGGTCAGTGGTCAGCAAACACATCAGTCAACAGAGCCAAATATCAACAGTACAATGATTGAAATTTCTTTTGAGAGCCAAATTTTTAAAACTTAAACTTCTTCTAATGCCACTTCTTCAAAATAGACTCGCCAGGCCGTGGTATTTTGTGGAAGAGCCACACTCAAGGGGCCAAAAAGCCGCATGTGGCTCTCGAGCCACAGTTTGCCGACCACGGAACTGGGTGGTGTTTCAGAGACTAGAGTCCCTAATCCAATGTGAAGAGATTCTGAACGAGTTCTGTTCAAGAGTTGTGTTTTGGAAGACATAGTTCTTAAGAGAGGGCTCAGCAGGACCCTTCTGGGGCTCTGAAACACCGATACTGTGGGTTTCCACCTCTCAGTAAGACATCAGGAGCCATGAAAGTGAGAGGGAATAGCTGGCAAGGTGCTGCCCCTGAGAGTTGCTGCTTGGTTTACCTTCCAGGCTGGGAACTCCCTTGAGAAAGGACTGGGTCCCAATCGTTGGCCCAAGACTTGTGGGAAAGGCACATTGGGTAAAATCATGGGGCTTATTGTACTAGTCACCGAGGAAGGAGAATAGCAGGTACCTGCTGAAATATTTGGAGGGTGTGACATGGACAAATGTAGTAGGGACTTGTGCCACTGATAAAGTCCCTTAGATTTAGGCTGTGTGGATGTCGCATTGGAAAGGAGGGTTCTCCATAAAAGGTGCTTATTTATAAAAAGGGTGACCTATGTTCTCTTTTTTTTTTTTATCCTCGCCTAAGGATATTTTCCCACTGATTTTTAGAGAGTAAAAAGGAGAGGGAAAAACAAGACACATCAAATACCAAGCTTGCAACCGAGGTGCATGCCCTTGATTGGAATCGAAACTCAGACCCTTCATTCGACATGCTGATGCTCTGTCCAATGAGCCAAACCGGCTAGGGCTGTTCCTCTCTTTTTTATAGGTGAGTGACAAAGCCCTGAAGGTATTACCTCTGTGTTGTGCTTAAGAGCCATCGTGTGTGTGTGTGTGTGTGTGTGTGTGTGTGTGTGTGTGTGTGTGTGTGTGTGTGTGTTATTCTCTTGGGAGCTCCTGAAGCGTCTCTAACTCTGCCCTGTCCCAGAATTTGTTCCCAGAGCCTGCAGTCAGGGTTTTAATGAAGGTGGTCAAGAAATTCTCATTTGCAGCTAGAATCCAACTGTTTTGCCAAAAGCACAGCCAACAAAACAGAACACTGCCAAGGATATAATCATTGCTCTAATATCTTTTAGGCTGCCAAAAATGAAAACACTTGCCATAAAACTGCTGTTCCATGCAAAAAAATCAGCTTTTAGACTTCAACTATTTTAGAGGGCACCTGTTCAGTCAGCGCCTGCATTGGGTGAAGTTGTTTATGGAGTTAAATGACTCAGCTCTATACTAATAAAAGGGTAATATGCAAATTGGTCAGGATGCCCTCACAGTAACAACTGAACAGCAAGCTGTGTGGGGCGACAAGGCCAGCAGGGGGGTTAGTAAGGGACAACCAAACGACTGAACAGTGGGCTGCGTGGGGTGACCAGGCTGGCGGGGGGTGGGGGGGAGGGATAGGTGACTAGGCCAGCAGAGGGGGGCAGTGAGTGGTGACGAGGTCAGAAGGGGGAGCAGTTGGTGGCAACCAGGCCAGCAGGGGGTCAGTGAGGGGTGACCAGGCCGGCAGAGGAGGGCAGTGAGGGGCAACCAGGCCAGCAGAGAGGGCATTTGGGGGCAACCAGGCCAGCAGGGGGGGGAAGTTGGGGGCAACCAGACCGGCAGGGGGGGAGTGAGAGGCGACAAGGCCGGCAGAGAGGGGCAGTGAGAAGCGACCAGGCCTGCAGGGGAGGGCAGTTGGGGGTGACCAGGCCAGCAGAGGGGACAGTTGGGGGTGACCAGACCGGCAGGGGGGGCAGTTAGGGGCAATCAGGCAGGCAAGCAGGTGAACAGTTAGGAGCCCGTGGTCCTGGATTGTGAGAGGGATGTCCAAAGGGTCCTGGATTGGAGAGGGTGCAGGCTGGACTGAGGGGACCCTCCCCCCCCAACCCCCAGTGCACGAATTCCCGTCTTTGTGTCTTTTCATAATTTCCCATCTGTGTGTCTCCTTATATGGGTCATGCTTCTCGTTTCTCTCCCTTTATTGTACTTCCTTGCCCCTTACTCCCACAGAGGTCCTTCATCTAGGCCTGTGGTTGGCAAACTGCAGCTCATGAGCCACACACAGCTCTTTGGCCCCTTGAGTGTGGCTCTTCCACAAAATACCATGGGCTGGGCGAGTCTATTTTGAAGAAGTGGCATTAGGAGAAGTTTAAGTTTAAAAAATTTGGCTCTGAAAAGAAATTTCAATCATTGTACTGTTGATATTTGGCTCTGTTGATTAATGAGTTTGCTGACCACTGATCTAGGCTGTTCCCTTTGTCAGCATGTATCTGGGTCAATCTTTCCTTGATTTCAACCATTCCATTAAAAAGTTTCCTTCCTGAATACCTTTTTCTGTAGTGTCTTGATAGATGTCTTGCTTTCTTATTAAGAATTTTAGGTATATGAGGAATTTTTTTTTGAGACCCACTTATTTATGATGACAACAAAATCTGGTATTAGGCCAATTTGGGACTCATCTATCTATATAAAAGGCTAACATGCTAAATGTTCTTCTCTCTGTTCGAGTAATGACGTCACGTAGCAACACCCGGCTTCCTCTTCCTGGCAACTAGCCTCCTTGCAGTTTCTTCAGCCCAGGAACACAATTTGCTTTACCAGTATACCCAGGTGGAAACCCTTTACACTGTAACCAAATGTCTGTGAAGCTTTCTCCTGTGCCTCATCTCATTTGATTCTCAGAAGTCCTGGAGTAGGTAGATAGGTGGAATCCTATTTTCTTTTAATTAGCCAGGAAATGGAGATTTAGAAAGCTTAGAAACTTGACCCGACTGAAAAGTAAGAAATAGTGAATCTTGAAAATGACTTTAGGTTTTCTCACTACACAGAATATAGTCAAACAGTGTTGCAGTTAAATATTGTACCTTTTGTTCTCCCTGCATGATCTACAATAATATTCTGCTTCATGTTGATATTTACTGTTCTGTTGCTGACAATTACCTGACAGAGAAGTTGGGGTGCTTCACTAGGCTGAAAAGGTTTAGGTAAATCAGAAAGCGGTTCTAATTAAGCAAGTTTGTTCTATATCTATAAAAAGCTAAGTTGACTCACGCATGCATGATATATATAAAACTCTTGCTGGCACCAATCGTATGTGTGTGTTTGAATCTGTCATTGTCAATTGTGAATTTGGTTAACACTTGTATTATAGAGAAAGGGTGAATAGCGATATTAAAATATTTCTAATTAATTTCTTTTCAATGTGCACAAATTCATGCACCGGACCACAAGTAGTTATATTGCTTTGCTTCATTTTAACACAGCTGATGATAGCATAGAGAAGTTAAATAATAGGCATGTAGGATTCAGTGATTAGGAGGTAATTAATTTTATAGCTTTATTAATCTAGTGACATTCATTTCTTTTCAATGTGCATGAATCCATGAGATTTGGTCTCAATCTTTATGGATCTTGTAGTCTAATGGGAAAGCGAGTATTATTCAAATAATCACAAAAATAAATTTAACAATTACAACTGTAATAATACTTTGCACATGTAAAGAGAATTGACATAATATGAGAGGGGAGAGAAAGCTTCTCTGAGTGAGGGAAACATGAGATGAAGTCTGATGGAAGACTACATGTTAACTGGAGGACAAGAAGTATGGCAGATGAGGGAACAGCATGTGCAAAGATCCTTTGGTATGGGGGCACAGGCACATTTGAGGAAACAAAAGGAGGACTGTGTGATAAGTGTACAGAGAGCATTGCTGGATTTCCAAATAGCTGTTACGGCAAATTTTCAAGTGGTGGGAAGACAGACAAGCAGGCACTCAGAAGATTCAGAAAATGCGCTTTTTATTACAGAAAGCACCGGTGCTGGCTCAGGGAAATGGGTACCCAAAGCTGAGCATTGAATGCGGTGGGGCTTTCCCTTTTATACCCCTAGTTGCATTGTCTCCCAAATATGGACTAGGCCTCTGGACTTTTCGTGGGCTTTACAGTCCCTGTGATGGTTGCAAGAAGGGGAGTGAGATAGCGACCCAGCATTCAGACCCCCTTGTGGGGCTGTGTATGGTTTTATGTCCCCTGTAAGATAAGCATTCAGGGAAACAGGTTTTTCAAGGCTAGCTAGGATACAAGCTGAAAGCGAGTTGGGGCTTGCTTATAGGCTAGCAAACATATACATCAGAATGCAGGTTGAGGGGGGCACGGACCCAAGCTTGCCAGCTCAAGCTGCCTTCACACAGCTAGTAAGTCATGGAAATATTTTAGGTAGAGGGGGCCACATGATCAGATTTGCATTTCAAAAATACTGACTTGATGAGCAGAGGATTAAAGGAGTAAGAGTAGACAGAGATAGACCAGCAAAAAAGCTTTCACAGTAGTCCTGATGAATGAGGGTGGCTTGGATGGGCGGTGGCACTGTGAGAGATATACAGAGACATGGACAGAAATGAAAGGTATTAATTTAACAAAATTTGGTAAGGAGGAGAGGGTGATGTAAGTCATGGGTTTTAGAGTTTTGGCTAGCTTAAGTGGATGGTTGAGGGACAATGGAAGAAACCAAGTTCCTGGTGGAAGTTCACAAATTAGTTTCTTCTTAGATTGAGGTACTTTGGATTGTCGAGGTGGAGATGTCACAAAGACCATTGGATTTACATATCTGGAATTCAGGAAAGGGTCTGGCAGCCATATATATAAAAGGCTAAGCAACCGGCCAACCGGCCAGTAGGTATGACATGCACTGAGCACCAGGGGGCAGATGCTCAACACAGGAGCTGCTAAGCTGCGATGACTTGGCAGCTGCGGTTCTCGGGTGACACACCCTGGAACCAGAGAGGAGGGAGCCCGATTCCTTGCGGGACCACACAATGCCACCATTAGCTGTGGGTTATGTTGCTGGGGCACTGTTGGCACCAAATCTGGTTTACTGCTGAGCTGCAGCGCCACCCCAACTGGTGCAGCCAGTTGGGGAAGGACTGCAGGAGGTTGGCTCCAGGGTGTGTCCTGCCATCTTGCCCAGTCCCACCCCACCAGCCACCTTCTAATTAATTTCTTTTCAATGTGCATGAATCCATGCACCAGGCCACTAGTAGAGTTATAAATGAGGGAACCAAAGCTCCAAGAAATTTTTGCTTGAAGTCACACAGCTATTCGGTAGTAGAGCCAAGATTAACTTTGAGTCTTTTTATTTCTTGATCAAATATCTCCTTATTGTTGCAGAGAAAAAGACAGATGCAGTAAGGTGAGCCTCTAGGGTAGGCATAGTTCCCTTCCCCTGCCTCAGTAATTCTACTGTTGATGACAATGGAAAACTAAAATATTAGAAGAAAATAGCATATTGTCCTTTCTCTTTAATTTTACTTGCATTGTGAGATTTAAGTTCACATCCTGATTTTATATTTTTCTTATATATAAATATTAACAATCTCTAACAGATTAGATTTAATTACCCCTAAAAACCAAAAGTATTATGCAATGCATAAATGTCAAATGATTAAAATTGATTTCAATGCCTTCTCATTATTTTTAAAGAGAAAAAATATGTAATTATCTCTGAAAGACTCCGTATGTCAGTCCTGTGGTGGTCTTTGTTTTAGAACAGCAACTTCCAACCTTTTTCATCTCTTGGAACACATAATTACTAAAATTAGTTTATTTTTCACACACCAAAAATATATATTTTTGCCGATCTGACAAAAAAAAGCATTATTTTGATTCATTCACACTGGACAGCTATTGTGTGGGCTGTTGTCATTTTTATTTTATAATCTGAGGGATGTGGATGAAAGGGGCCACATGCTAACCTGACAAGCTCAGGGAAGGCCTGCATGGAGATCTTAGAAACATGAAGACCTAAAGTAACCCTGAAGGATGGTCTGAAATTAAACCTTAACTAAAAGCAGTTATGGTGCGTGGTTACATCCTAGGCCGGTATTTTCACAGACATGGTCAACCTTTACCTTAACTGAGTCTATCTGTCCTTTTGCATCTATGATATCATATCCTTGAACTTGTAACTTCCCTTCCCCCCCCCCCCCCCCCCCCCCCCCACCGACCCCTTGAGGAACAACCTAATGTGCCTGGGCGCCAGGACAGATACCACAAATTCCTCCATTGTTATGTTAATTGTTGACTGTTGGCTATCCTGCACACACCTAAGTATGTGTCTATCATTTTACTTTTTATCCAATCCCAGAGGTCCCTCCCCTCCACGCTTTGCTTTCTCTGGCCTCTCTAATCTATCACCAGTAGATTTCATGTAACCCACTTATGTCCCCTCCTTTGATTGCAATGTATAAAAATAGATGAAAACCTGCCATTCTTTGGAGCACTATCCCAATTCATTGAGATACTGCTTCCCAGCAATTGTTGAAAGTTCGGCTCAAATAAACTCACAAAAATTCTTTCCAGGTTTGAATATTTTTTTTTTTTTTACATTAACAGGGAAAAGAGGTCAGTGCCCCTGACTAAATAGTCAAATATTGCATATTTTAAAAATTCTTGCAGCACACCAGTGTACCTGCTGCAGCACACTGGTTGAAAATTGCTGTTTTAGAAGATACAAGAAAGGAGAATAGGAGGAAATCTGAGAGAGGACCACAATTATCATTAAGACAGTATTGGGAATATTGGGAAAAGCCAAACAATTTGATATGCTTGCTCTCCCCAGGGCTCTCCCTCTCTCCTGACTGCCCCATCCCACCACCAGGACTAACCCCAACCCCCATCTCCCCAGGACCCAGAGCTACAGGGGAAAGGGGACTCGGGTCCCATCTCCCAGGCGCCTTCAACACCCACCACTTCGCCCCAAGCAGCTTAGTTTCCATCTGTTTTATATAATGGCCATCAGGTAAGGCTTTGTTTGCAGAAAGTATTCAGTGTGAAATCCCTTTGGAAACCCCTGCTCAAGGTCAGCCTTCAGACCCTTGCAAGTTTGCACAATCTGGGATTTCCGAGAATGGAGGCCTTTCTCCCAAACACACTAGCTCCTTATGAAGTAAGAACACATCTGCATCTTGGTGCATCCAAATGGGTAACAGACACAGGCCTGTGGGTATGGAGGCGACCCCTGAGCCGGCTCCAAATCGGATGAGGCAGAAGGTGCTGGAGCCCAGCTCAGGTGGAGGTGGCAGGAAGGGAGTGGCTTTGCTCTGTGCTCAGCCCTGTGCCAGATGCTCATGGTCCGGATCCTCTCCAGTCCTATGAGAGGTGTTTCTTTGCTCCCCTCCATCCCTCCCTCTTTCCCTTCCTTCCCGGATTTACTGAGCACCTGTCTGTGCCAGGGGCTGGGGTACAAAGGCAAAGCTAGCATCCCCAAGACCTCACAACCCCCTAAGGGCTTCATCCAGAAAATGGCTGTGACTGGGGTGGGTGCAGGATGCAGGGGGAGCCCCAAGTGACTCAGGGAAGGTTCTCCAGTGGAGTTAAAGCCAAGCTGGGATTTGAAGGGTGAGGAAGAGCATTCAAGATGGCACTGCATGTGCGAAGGCAGGGAGGCAGGAAACAGCCCGTCTGGTCTGGTAACTGGGGGGGCGATGGGAGCCCAGGTCCCGGAAATCTGGGTGAGGTTAGGGTCCCTGAACCCACTACCTGGACCCTCTGCCTCCTTGACCCCCTTTGCTCCCAGCTGCCTGGCCAGGAAGAGGCCTCTGCCTTTCTGCATAAAAGGAGGCTTTGAAGCTGGAGAGAGGGAGTGAGGAAGGAGAGGCCAGCTGGTGTGTATTTTGGGATTGCTTCTCAGAAATCTCCTCTTCCTCCTCCAACACCATGGCAACCAGGTGGCAGCTGGGGGAGCCTCCTGTGAGCTGGGCTGAGGTGAGAGGAAGGTGGGCTGGGTGTAGGGATCTCTGCTCTACCTCTCCGAGCCTCAGTTTTGGCATCTAGAATATGGGCACGACAACCCAGTTGCTGGCTCCTGTCAACCCAGGTGCTCCAGGAAGCCGAGGCTGAGGCTGGAAGGGCTGGGAGGTAAGAGTGGGGCTGGGGAGTACCCTGCATCCTCCCGAAGCTGGGGCTCCGCAAGGGGGCCAGGAGTCCCTGAGCCACGTAGCCTGCCCGTCCCGTGAAACAGCCTGCCCTGGTGTGCCCACTGCACTGTCACTGCCGTGAGCCCCTGGGGGAGCAGGAGACAGGGTGGAGGCAAAGACATAGGGATGAATTTCCCCTGGGCCCCTACAGAGAGGTCTGGGGGGTCTCCCCTGCCAGAGCACGGGGCTCAGCTGTTCCAGAACACAGTCAGAGCCCCAGAAGGAGGGGTCTGTTTCCTGAGGCTGCTGCGCCAATAACTACAGACCGGCCTAAACCAACAGGAACATGTGCTCTCCCCGTTCCGGGGCCAGACCCTGGAATCCAGGGGGTGGGCCTGTGCTGCCTCGAAGGGCTCCAGGGGAGCGTCCTTCCTACTTCTTCACCATCTGAGGGGTACTGACCGCATCCCTTCTATCTTAACACGGCCCTCTTCCGACCTCACAAGACTTCTCCCGCCTATTCATGCGTCCTCACCCCTTTGTTCACAAACCTGCTCTGGCGAGATCACATGGGCCCGCCACCCTTATTCACACGCTCACTCTCACGTGAACACGTGCCCCCGCACCCCTAGTAATGTGTCTACTTCCCCTTGATAACATGGCCCTGCTCCCTTGTTCCCAGGCCCACTCTCGCAAGACCATGGGGTCACACCCCACTGAGACCTTGGATGGTCTCTGTTTCCGGGTGCCACCTCCCTAGTTGGCTGTCTGAAGCTGCTCTCACACCTGTCAACAGCTCCTTTGCCAAAGCCTTCCAGAAAGTCATTTGTGCAAGCCGACTCTTTCCTGCTGCGACTGTGACAGCCGGGATTGCAAAGGAGCCAGGACAACAGGAGCCCGTCCAGGGTTCATGCAAGGGGTCCACAGGGGCCTGTGCAGTCCCTGGAAGGCTGGGGAGGGCAGGGTGGTGAGGTGAGGGTGCTGACCAGGAAGTGGAAAGCCCTCAGGGCAAGTGAGGCACACACACTCACACACAATCGCCCCACACTCCTGTGAGGAGCAGCTGTGGCCCATTGTACAGGTGAAGCTACTGTAGCACAGAGCTGTGAGCGACTTCCTGAGGGCACTCAGCAGTACAAGGGCAGAGCTGGAATTGGAACCCTTGGCTGACCACAGCCTTCGTCTTTTTTACCTGTGACCCCTGGGTAAGCAACCTCACCCTGTGGCCATTTGCTCTGATGGGCTCCACCCTGCCCTGAACCCCTCTCCTCCACCTACTGTGGGCAGGGTTCCTGTCATTGCACCTGTGCCTCTGGGTTGCTGCTCTCTTTTGATCCACTGTCCCTCCCAGCTGGTAATCTTGGCGGAGTCCTCCTGCATTGGGGCGAGGGCTGAGTGAGGAGAACGCCCTGCCTCCTCTCACCTTCTGCAGCTTAGATTCCGAAGTACCATTACTTTCCTTGCGTCTGGCTTCTGCCACCTGCCTCCCCTGGCAGATTTTGTTTTACCTGGAAAAGAAATGGATTCGGGGTCTGCAAATCGGCTGACTTCCTGCCTTCGCATTGTGAGATGTGGCTCTGCCCAGGTGCCACCTGGTACAAGTCCCTGGTGCTACCCCACCTCCTTGGCAGCATCTCTCATCCCCCGGAGACCCCATTCAGCACCAGCACTCTCAGAACTCCACTGCAGCTCTAGGGATGCGCTGAGCCCACGCCCCAGCCTGTCACTAGTGCCCCAGGTCTTGCCTGCAGCTCCAGGGTCCTCAAACCAGTCTGGGAGAGGCCAGTGGGTTGAACTCTTAGACACAGGGGTGCAGACACCAGGTAGGCACTCCACTCCACTCTCAAGGGATCTGGTGGCCCCAGCCCCTTAAGACCTTGGATGGTCTTTGTTTCTGGGGTGACATCTCCCTGGTTGGCGATCTATCCCTGCTCACACACCTTTCAGAAGTCCCTTTGCCAAAGTCTTTCCAGAAAGTCGCTTGTGCACGCCGACTCTTTTCTGCTGGGACTGTGACAGCCAGTATTGAAAAGGAGTCAGGAGAGAAGGGGCCCGTCCAGGGTCCATGTAAGAGGTCAGAGGGGCCTGCGCAGTCCCTGGAAGGCTGGGGGAGGGAAGAGTGGTGAGGCGGGGGTGTTGACTAGGAAGGGGGATACCCTCAGGACAAGTGGGGTGTGCACACGCACACACACACACACACACACACACACACACAAACACACACACAATCACCCCACACCCCTGGGGAGAACAGCTGTGGCCCATTGTACAGGTGAGGCTCCTGCACCACAGAGAGGGTGAGTGACTTCCTGGAGGGCACACAGCAGTTAGTGGGCAGAGCTAAAAATAGAACTCTGGGCTGCCCACAGATGGTGCCTCCTTTTTACCCGTGACCTCCGGGTAGGCGGCCCTTCACTTTGTGGCCATTTGCTCTGATGGGCTTGACTCTTCCACCCACATCACTCCTCCAGCCACAGAAGACAGGGGTCTCTTCATTCCCCAGTGCCTCTGGCAGCTTCTATCTTTGTCCCAGGGCCCCTCCCAGCTGGGAGCCTTGGGGGAGTCCCCCAGCACTGGGGCCAGGGCCATGTGTGGAGAACACCCAGCATCCCCTCACCTTCTGTGGTGCAGATGGCAAAGTTCGGTTATTCTTCTTTTGGTTTCCACTGCCTGCCTCCTTGGCAGATTTTGTTTTTATTCAGGAAAGGCAATTGGTGTGGGGTCTTCAAACCAGCTGGCTTCACTTTGATCTCCTGGCCCTGACCCCCTGTTCACACACCCACCTCCAGACCATCAGGAGTCCCCACCCTTGTTCACCTGCACCCCTCTGGGTTGACACATGGCCCTGCCCCCTTCATCAGGTGCCCAACTCTGGGCGCTTCACATGGCCCAGCCCCTGTTCACATGCCCACTTCCAGCTATTCATGTGGCCGGCCCCCCTGTTGACGTGCCCACTTCTGGCCAATCATGTGGACCCAGCCCCTTGATCACAAGCCCAATTACAGCAGAACTCGTGGTCCCCACCCCCTTGATCAGATGCCCACAGCAGGCTGACTGAGTGGCCCCACCACCTTGCACAAGAGCCCTCTTATCCTGACCATGTGGCCCCACCCCCCTGAGACCTCAGTCTGTTCCTGGGGTGCCACCTCCCTGTTGGCTGTCTGGCCCTGCTCTCCCACCTGTCAACAGTCCCTTTGCAAAGTCCATCCTGAAAATGGTGTGTGCGTGCCCTCTCCTGCTGGGACTGTGACAGCTGGGATTGAAAAGGAGACAGGACAGCAAAAGGCCTGTCTGGAGTCCATGCAAGAGGTCCAGAAGGCACTGTGCAGTCCCTGGAAAGCTGGGGGAGGGAAGGGTGGTGAAGCAGGGGTGTTGACTAGGAAGCGGAATGCCCTCAGGGCAAGTGCTGCACACACACTCCTGGCAGGTGCAGCTGTGGCCCATTGTACAGGCAAGGCTCCTGCAGTACACAGAACTCAAACAACTTCCTTGAGGGCACAGAGCAGTTAAAAGGGCAGAGCTAAAAATAGAACCCTGGGCTGCCCACAGATTGTGCCTCCTTTACCTGTGACCTCTGGTAATGCGGTCCTTCACTTTATGGCCCTTTGCTCTGATGTGCTTACCCCTTCCACCCCCACCCCTCCTCCAGCCCCAGAGGACAGGGGTCCCATCATTGCCCCAGGGCCTCTGGGCAGCTGCTCTCTTTGTCCCAGGGTCCCTCCCAGCTAGTAAACTTGGCAGAGGCCCCCTGCCTTGGGGCAAGGGCCAGGTGAGGAGATTCTCCTCGCCTTCTGTGGCTTAGATTACAAAGTACCATTATTTTTCCTTTGGCTTCTGCCACTGGCCTCCCTGGCAGATGATGTTTCACCTCTAAAAGAAATTGATTTGGGGTCTTCAAACCCGCTGGCTTCCCACCTCCTCGCCCCTCTTCTCCCACATCCAGCACCTACTTCTGGCTGATCGCTTGGCCCTGCCCCCATCGTCAGGTGCCCAGTTGTGCTTGATCACGTGTCTCCACCCCCTGGAGACCTCCCCTGGTCTATGTCTTTTGGGTACCACCTCCCAGGTTGGCTGTCTTGCCCTGCTCTCCCACTTGTGAACAGTCCCATTGACAAAGTCCTTGCAGAAAATGGTGTGTGCGTGCCCTCTTTCCTGCAGGGATTGTGACAGCCGGGCTTGAAAAGGAGACAGGAGCCCAGTGGCCCTTCCAGAGTCCATGCAAGAGGTCCAGAGGGGCCTATGCAGTCCCTAGAAGACTGGGGGAGGGACAACTGGTGAGGGGGGGGGTGTTGTTGACTAGGAAGCGAAATGTCCTCAGGGCAAGTGCTGCACACACACAATTACCCCATACTGCTGGAAGGTGCAGCACAGAGAGGGTGAGTGACTTCCTGGAGGACACACAGCAGTTAATGGGCTGCTTGGTGGAAAGTACAGGCTAAGTGGCTCAGGGACTCCTCCCCTTGCCTAGCCCCCAGATATATGATGATGTGGGGAATTCACAAACCCCACCCATACCTCCAAGGCATTTCCTCTAACGAGTCCAGCCTGGGGCTCCCTTTCCTGAAGCACTCAGGTTGATAGGAGCCAGGACTGGATTGCTGTGCCCAGGTTCTTGATGCCAAAACTGAGGCTCAGAGAGGGGGAGCAGAGGTCCCTAGCCTCGGACTACCTCCTGCTCAACTCAGCCCAGCTCACCGGAGGCTCCACCAGCTGCCACGGGGGCAAGGCCACATTAACAGCCGGAAGTGAGCGCCTCAACAAGGGGGCAGGGGCAAGTGAGTAGGCGGAAGTGGGCAAATAAACAGGGGAGTGAGGTGTGATCAGCCTGAAGTGGGCATGTGAACAGGGGGGCAGGGCTTGTGACAAGGTGGAAGTGGGCACAGCTGGAAGTGGGCATGTGAACAGGGGGGTGGGCCTTGTGATGAGCCAGAAGTGGGGATAGCTGGAAGTGGGCACCTCATCAAGGTGGTAGGGGCAAGTGAGTAGCTGGAAGTGGGCACAGCTGGAAGTGGGAAGGTGAACAGCAGGATGGGGACATGTGATTATACAGGACATGTCCTGGGAGGATAGAAGGGGACTCACATGTAGACTGAAGGGATGTGGTAAGGAGCCCCTGGAAGCTGAAGAGGCAGTAAGCACTGTCCCATGAAACCCTTGGATGGAGCACAGCCCCAGCCACCCTGATTTCAGATTGTGGCCTCAGAAGTGGGAGAGCATATTTCCCTGTTTGTCTCCAGTGGTCAGCAAACTCATTAGTCAACAGAGCCAAATATCAACAGTACAATGACTGAAATTTCTTTAGCGAGCCAATTTTTTAAACTGAAACGTCTTCTAACGCCACTTCTTCAAAATAGACTCGCCCAGGCCGTGGTATTTTGTGGAAGAGCCATGCTCAAGGGGCCAAAGAGCCGCATGTGGCTCGTGAGCCACAGTTTGCCGACCACTGCCCTAATGAGTCAAGCCTAGGGCTCCCCTTCCTGAAGCACCTGGGTTGCTAGGGGCCAGCACCTGTGTTGTCCTGCCTAGATTCCAGATGCCAAAAGTGAGGCTCAGAGAGGTGCTACAGAGGTCCCGAGCCTGACACCTTCCTGTGGCCCAGACTTTGAATGGCTGCGGGGGATGGGTGGGGTTTATGAATTCCCTGTCCTCGAGGAAGGGCACTCCCCTGCGACCAGTAAGTGGCTCTGGAGGGCCTGGGACGTGGCTCCCAGAATGGGAAGGGTTTTCTGGGGCTGAAACACGCCTCTTTCCCTGCTTTCAAAGCCCACAGGCAGGGCTGTCTGGATCGCAGGCCACCCCAGTGGGAGGGGCCCCCATGGTGGGGACGGTGGGGGATCCCTTGGCCCATGGACCCCCACGGTTGTCCTAAAGGAGGGCTGGAAGCCCCCTTCTTGCCGCCCTTCCCACTGTCTAGGAGGCAGCATGTGAGCAGAAGATTATCTGGGGTTGGGGGTGTTAGGCCCTTAACCCAACTTCTCAGGTTTGGGAAGTGTAGCCCTTCAACTCAGCCTAGTTTAAAGGAGGCTCTGCCCGCTGCCAGTGGGGCCTGGCCGCATGATTAGCCTGAGCTGGGCACCTCAACATGGTGGTAGGGCAAGGGAACAGCTGGAAGTGGGCAAGTAAACAGGTGGGAGTTTGTGATCAGGCAGAAGTGGGCACAGCTGGAAGGCGGCATGTGAACAGGGGGCCGTGCTTGTGATGATAGGGAAGTGGGCACAGCTGGAAGGGGGCACCTGAACAAGGTGGTAGGGGCAAGTGAGTAGCCGGAAGTGGGCATAGCTGGAAGTGGAAAGGTGAACAGCCGGGTGGGGACATGTGATTATGGCGGAGATGTCCCGGGGGGACCAAGGGGGATTCACATGTAGACTGAATGGATGTGCCCAGGACCCCCTAGAAGCTGAAGAGGCAGTAAGCACTGTCCCGTGAAGCCCTTGGAGTGAGAAGTGTCCCAGACATCCTGATTTCAGATTCTGGCCCCAGAAGGGGGAAAGCACATGTCCCTGTTTGTCTAGGCCAGTCTGCATTCATTGGAGTAGCAGCCTCAGGAAATATACCCCTCGTTTCCATTCCTTTTGGGGGCTTTGACTGGGTTCTGGGGATCGCAGTGGCTCACAAGGAGATTCATCCTGTGTCTGTGCCTCTTCCCTATCTCCTGCCCCACCTGCTGTCTGGGGTCCTGGGCCCTGACAGTGCAGTGGGCACACCAGGACAGGCTGCTTGGTGGGAAGTGCAGGCTGCGTGGCTTAGGGACTCCTTCCCTTGACTAGTGCCAGCTATAGGATGAGGCGGGGTAATCCCATGCTCTGCCCTTACCTACCAGGCATTTCCCCTAATGTGTCCTGCTGTTCATGTGCCCACTTCAGTGCCCCCTTCCAGCTGTTCATGTGGCCTCGCCCCCTGTGTATGTGCCCTGTTCCTGTTGTTCACATGTCCCTGCCCCCCTATTTATGTGCCCACTTCAGGCCAATCACATGGACCCACCCGCTTGATCAGAAGCCCAATTCCAAAGAAACTCATGGCCCCGCCCCCTGGATCACTTGCCCACAGCTGCCTGAGCGAGGGGGGCGGGGGGGGGCCTGCCCCCTTGTACAAGTGCCCTCTTACCCCTGACCACTTGGCCGCACCCCCTTGAGACCTCAGTTAGTCTGTTTCTGGGAGTGCCTCCTCCCTGGTTGGCTGTCTGGCCTTGCTCTCCCACCTGTCAACAGTCCCTTTGCCAAAGTCCTTCCAGAAAATCGTGTGTGCGTGCCCTCTCTTTCCTGCTGGGACTGTGACAGCTGGTATTGAAAAGGAGACAGGACAGCAAAAGGCCTGTCTGGAGTCCATGCAAGAGGTCCAGAAGGGACTGTGCAGTCCCTGGAAAGCTGGGGGAGGGAAGTGTGGTAAGGCAGGGCTGTTGACTAGGAAGCGGAAAGCCCTCAGGGCAAGTGCTGCACACACACACACACACACACACACACACACACACACACACACACACACTCCTGGCAGGTGCAGCTGTGGCCCATTGTACAGGCAAGGCTCCTGCAGCATAGAGAGGGCGAGCCACTTCCTTGAGGGCACAGAGCAGTTAAGGGCAGAGTTAAAGATAGAACCCTGGCTGCCCACAGACTGTGCCTCCTTTACCTGTGACCTCTGGTTATGTGGCCCTTCTCTTTATGGCCATTTGTTCTGTTGGGCTTGCCCCTTCCACCCCAACCCCTCCTCCAGCCCCAGAGGACAGGGGTCCTGTCATTGCCCCAGGGATTCTCTAGTTAGAGAACTAGGATAGAAGTGCAAAAGAGCTGTTAAAAGAGGCTCAGAAGATCTATGTACATGAAGTAAGAATGGCAAACAAACAAAAAACAGAAAACTAACATAATGTTCACAATTGTAAAACAAGTGTCCTAGGGATGGACTGGCCTGGAGGGCCAGAAACAGAAGCCCCAGCAGTAACCTTAGCATGCTATCTCTAAGAAAGAAGGTAACAGTTTAAATCCAAGCCGCTAGAGGCTGAGAACAGGCTGCTGGGCTTGCTCCCTCCTCTCCCTGCCTTTTCTCCAGCCTCATATGCCTATACCTAATTTTCCAAAGTCTGGAATAACTTAAAGACTTTGGAGCATTGCTAGGTTAAATAATAAACATCTAATTATTTTAATATAACATAAAATACTGAAACACTGATTGCTGGACAAGTTTTAATTCACCTGCTCTTAGTTTTTATGACAGAAGGTTTCTTGTACTTTGTTGAAGGTGTATTTTCTTTAAAGTAAGATTACATTTAAAGTGTGTTCATAAATGTTAATCTAAGAAGTGCTGGCTGTTCACTTTTTGGTAATCATGGAAAAATTAAGGTTCCTAAGAGTGAAGAATTCTAATACATTTAAAAAAGAGAGAAAAGGTCTGTACAAGTTACTGAAGGTATGACAGAAAGAAAGAATATTAGAGTAGAAATACTTAATGGAAGGACTGAGTCATGGTTATGCATTCTGAAGGAAAAGGAAGGTGGTTTCTAAAGGTGGTTATTTCTGAAAGCTGTAAAAACGTTTCTGAGCCCTAACCGGTTTGGATCAGTGGATAAGGCGTTCGCTTGCCGACTGAAGGGTCCCAGGTTCAATTCCAGTCAAGGGCATGTACCTTAGTTGCGGGCACATCCCCAGTGTGCAGGAGGCAGCTCATCGGTGTTTCTCTTTCATCGATGTTTCTAACTCTCTATCCCTCTCCCTTTCTCTCGGTAAAAAAATCAATAGAATATATTAAAAAAAAGTTTCTGAAAGTTGTAAGCATGTCTGTGGAAGTCATAAGAAGTTTATAAAAAGAAATGTTAAAAGGAAATCTATTAAATGATACAGACTAGTAAGCCAGGACAAGCAGAACAGGGAAACTGAGATATTAAAACAACAGTTTGCAACCATCTAGAAAACTCTGTCTTCCCTAAACCAAGGACACTTAAGAGTGAATGATTTGTGTTTTTGCCTTTCTAAACAGAGGGTAAATAGCTTATGCCAAAGTACTCAGGGAGACTGATGGGAGTAATCCAATTAGTGTCATTTGCTGTACACATCCAAGGACAAATGAAGTTAGAAAATAAGCCTTATTTTGGTTAGTTCTTTTCTAGTAAAATAATTATTTTATGTTAATCAGGTATTTAATAAATAAAAAATAAAAGACCATCTTTTAATCATAGAAACTAAAGTTTGCTAGCCTATGTTCCTGTCTAATACACTTTAATATTTAATCTTTTGGTAAAATCAAGTTTGACAATCCTTCAAGGGTTTGAATTTAAAGAAAACTTTCTCTCAATCTAGAAGTGGCGTTAGATCATCCCAATAGGCTCTGAAATGCCTCAAATGTTTGCTTTCTCTCTCATGAAGGAAAGTTTTATACTGAAGGTATATAGGAACCTTTGTCAAATACAGTTATAACTAATGGTTATTGGTTATAATATTATAGAATGTTGGGTTTTACAGAAAGGACAACATTTCACGTCATCTGCATTATAATAAAATCCATAACTGTGTCATTTTATATTTCTTCGCATCATTTTGGAGACAGTTACTGTTTTGTTATAATGCATTTGGAAAAATATTACATCTTCTGAAGAGTCCATGGAAGGACAGGCAAGGAAAATCAGAAGACCTTAAAGCAAGTTAGTGTATTTTTCTCCCTATATGATCCCTCCGAAATTTGGTAATTCTTAATGAATGAATCATGGCAATGCATTTCTTTGTATAAATTCAATAAGACCGGTTTCGAATGGTGGTTTATTGACTGAAAACTTTGACTAATGTGTCATGTTTTAAAGAGTCCTGTCTGGACTCTGAAGACTTGAAGCCAATAAGAGTGCATGGAAACAGCCTGGTATCTTGGTTGGTAGCCCTGAAAACAGATGGCGCTGGAGCACCAGGTCCATACACTGCCATCACTGATGGTTGATCAGAGTGGAAGGGGAGCAACGAGGGCGCCTTTGTGTACCTTTGGAACCCCCATGCACTCTAGGCTACGATGACTAGGAGGGCTGCTGAGATGGGCCTTGAAGCTTAGGGCACAGGCCTGGGTGGAGCCACTGCAGGTGAGGAATTCACCTAACCAGGCCTGATGGCAGCTGGATGGCTTGGCTTCCCTGGGGCACATTGAGACTCAATCATGAAATTCCGGCAAAGGCAGTCAGTTACCATTCTTGTTGTGTTTATGCAAGCAATAGGCCAAATTGAATGCAATAGATAAATTCGTCTTAATTTGGCTTTTTAATAAACATAAGGGTGGTTTTAAGGAGAAAAATTCTATTTCAATAGGAGTTATTAGAACGGAAATGTTTTCTTTCCCTTCCACCAGACCATTTGTTGTAACTCTTGCTGTTCTAATTGCTCCATAATACTAAATTTTATAATACAGTTTGTCTCCACCAGGTCACAAGCCCACCCTCTTCCATGCCCAGGCCTCATCATTCCTCTGACAGAGAGCAAGAATCTCTTGGCTCTGAAAGAAAACTTTGTCCCTCCTCAGCATAGGAGTCAGAGGAGCCCACCGATGTTCATTTTCCCTGAAAGAAGCCAGGATCCTTGAGGGGATGTGTTAGGCAATTAGACAGACATGAGCAGAGCAAGGATGATGAACCAACTGGAGAAGAAATAGATGGGACTCTGAGATGTGCTTCTCACCACCCCAACTGCTCTGAAGCCAGAAATGAAGAAACCTGTATAGACTCCCTCTCCCTTTCTCTAAAAAAGCCAACAGGTTTCAGAACAGCTAATAGAATCAGTAAGCTCTATAGTCTCAGATATTACTCCAGACCAGATCTCGGGATTGCCATTACAATCCCTTGGGTGATGAGGATGAAAAAGACTCCAGCTGCTCAACACCCTACTCCCTAGCTTTGAGTCTTCTATTGAATTTCCAAGGCTAAAAATCAGCTTGAGGATCAAGGGGGGGGAAGGATGATGGGGAACATAAAAATGCATTTTTAATCAAGTCACTGCCCCCTGCTTAATTATCTGGTCTTGCAAGACCTGTTTACCTAAATACTCATGTTTTACAGAGGCCATACACAACCCCCAGAGGGGGTTATCAAGTGCTGGTGCCAGGTCAGGCCTTTAGGTGTGGTCTCGCATCCCCCATCCCAATACATGGGGCTTTTTGCAAAGCCTGCAAAAGGTGCAGAAGCCTGATCCATATTTGGGGGACAAAGAAACCAAAGGGTATAAAGGGAAAGCTGCCTCCATATTCGAGGCTCAGGATTTGGAAACAGCCTCCCCTGAGTCACTGTGCTAGTACATGTGAAACATCTAAAAATAAATGGGTTTATCCTCAATCTCTGAGTACTCCTGTGTATTTTTCAGTCACTTGGTAAATTCTGTAACAGTGAGGTGGGGGTGCTGACTAGGAAGTGGAAAGCCCTTAGGGCAAGTGGGAGGCACGCGCGCGCACACACACAATCACCTCACACTCCTGTGAGGAGCAGCTGTGGCCCATTGTATAGGTGAGGCTACTGTAGCACAGAGAGGGCAAGTGACTTCCTTGAGGGTACATAGCAATAAAAGGGCAGAGTTAAAAATGGAACCCTAGGTTGCCCACAGCCTTTGTCTACTTCACCTGTGATCTCTGGGTAAGCAACATCACCCTGTGGCCATTTGTTCTGATGGTGCAAACACCAGGTGGGCACTCCACCCACTCTCAAGTGAGGTATAATACTCTCAGGAATCTCCCCTTGAGACATTCACTTCTTCTCTGTTAAAAATTATGGGGCAGGAACTGTAGAGAGGGTCTCTCCACACCTGCTTCAGTCTTTCTCGTGCGTCTGTGTGCTGCACAGGCTGGAAAGCTGTGATGTGAATCTTCTTTCTCAGACTTCTTTGCAGTGGGGATTTAGATATGACTTGGGTTCCACCAATTGGACACACGTAAAGGAAATTAAGTTCAGAAATCTATTTGGAAGGGAGAACGGTGGTGTGGTAGGAGGCATCTGTTTCACTCATGAGGGTCCAGCAGGTGTGAGATTGCTCCAGGTTCAGACATTCTAAAGGGACCTCCGGATCCCCAGATCACAGCTGGCATGGTGTGACACAGGAACAGCTGCTGGACCAGCAGCTCCTAGTTCCAGATCCCTGACTGTGGCAATGGTGAAAGTTTCACTGTGGGGCCAGTTTGCAGAGGTATCTCCGAGGTCAGGCCCTGCCTAGACCTTGCTCCTTTAGGCCTCCCAATCATTTTGTAAGCATGCAATCATCTGTATTAAACTCTTTCTCCTAAACAGACCACCTGATTTATATCATTTGCAATTGAATCCAGCATTTGCCTTTTCTTTTATAAAATTTTTATTTTATTTCATTTAAATTAAATTGATTGGGATGACATTTGGTTAATAAGATTGTATAGGTTTCAAGTATACATTTCTATGCTATATGGTCTATATATTGCATTGTGTATCCACCATTCAAAATCAAATCATCTCCCATCACCATTTATTTGGATCCCTTTTACCCTTTACTATCCACCACCCCCTTCCCTCTAGTAACCATCATACTGTTGTCTGTGTCTATGAGTTTCAGTTTTATATTCCACAGATGAGTGAAATTATATGGTTTTTAGCTTTTTCTGACTGACTTATTTCACTTAGCACAATATTCTCAAGGTCCATCCATGTTGGTGCAAATGGCAGTATTTTATCTTTTATTATGGCTAAGTAGTATTCCATTGTATATATGTATCAATTATCTATTGAATGACAGTTTGATTGTTTCCATGTCTTGGCCACTGTGAATAAAGTTTCAATGAACATAGGGGTGTATACATCTTTGGGAATAAATGTTTCAACATTTTCAAGTAGATACCCAGAAGAGGGATTACTGGGTCATATTGAAAGGAGTTTTTAGGGGTAAAATAGACAGGTTTAGGGAATTTTAGAATTAGGGGGAAAATGGGGGAAAACCACAGGGCTGCAAAGCTGGGAGCTGCAGAAGGTACGCATTTCCATAGAATAAGGGGCCTGGGAGCTTCAGAAGGTACACATTTCCATAGACTAAGGGGGCTGGGAGCTGCAGAAGGTATACATTTACAGAATAAAGGGAAGGAAGCCACTCATTCAGAGAGGGAAGAGGAAGGCCCAATGGAATAGAAAAACAATAAGGGAGAAGAAGAGGAGAACCTCACATGGGGTTTGAGCGCTGAAGCTGCTATAGCGACCAATCAGAGGGGATATCAAGACACAAAAAACTGCAGCCTTTATACACCTTTAGAAAAAAGGGACTTAGTGAGACCCTCTCCCCATCCCCATGGGGGTGTTTGTGCTTGTTTCTCAATAAATTTCCATCTTTTCCTATACCACCTTTTGTCCATGGTTTCATGCTTTGAACCCACCTGGACAAGAACCCGGGAAGCCATCCTGCCCAGGGGAACACCACTCATTCCAGTTCAATTTTTGCGTTTCAATATGGTAAATATTCTTAATTTTTTGAGGAACTTTCCTACTGTTTTCCATAGTGGCTGTACCAGTTTACATTCCCACCAGCAGTGAATGAGGGTTCCTTTTTCTCCAACACTTGTTATTACTTGTCCTACTGATAATAGCCATTCTAACAGGCGTGAGGTGGTATCTCATTGTAATTTTGATTTGCAATTTAGTCAAGTTGAGCATCTTTTTATATATCTGTTGGCCAGTTGTATCTCTTCCTGGGAGAAGTACCTGTCCAGGTCCTCTGCCCATTTTTCAGTTGGGTTATTTGATGTTGAGTTGTATGAATTATTTATATATTTTGGATATTAACCCCTTGTTAGAGCTGTTGTTTGCAAATATCTTCTCCCATTCGGTCAGTTGCCTTTTTGTGTTATTGTTGGTTTCTTTTGCTGTGCAGAAGCTTTTTAGTTGGATATAGCCCCATTCTTTTATTTTTGCCTTTACTTCCCTTGCTTTTGGGGTCAAATTCATAAAATCTTCTGTAAGTTGAAGGTCCATAAGTTTAGATACACAGACCAATGGAATGGAATTGAGAGCCCAGAAATACAGCCACATGTATATGGGCAAAGGACCCAAAAACATACAATGGAGAAAAGAAAGCCTCTTCAATAAATAGTGCTGGGAAAATTGGAAAGCCACATGCAAAAGAATGAAACTAGACTACAGATTGTCCCCATGTACAAAAATTAATTCAGCAGTGGCATTTTAAAAATCTTTAAATCTTTTGGTTCACTGGTTTCTTCCTTTACAACTGCTGTGAACTGTGTATGGAAACGGTAGGAATTTTTATGGGGTGAAAAGAGAAAAGCTGGGTAACATAGTGAAATCAGCATGAGTTTTGGATCCACAATGCCTGGTTTTCACACCTGATCTGCCGTTTACTAGTCATGGGTCCTGGAGTAAATTTCCTTTCTCTGTGCTTTAGTTTCTTCAAATAAAATAGGCACTGTACTGAGTACATTTCAGGGATGCTAAGAGGATTAAGTAATGCAGAAATATATGAAAAGTATAGTCTATATAGCAGACACTCAATAAATATTAGATATATTTATAAATAACTACACATGTGAATACGTATAAGACAAAGATATATAAAAGACTGCCAAAATGTGTGTGTGTGTTTGTGTGTGTGTGTGTGTTAGTGTGTGTAGGATAGAGGCAGAATGGTAAGGGATACGTTATTGCCTTATAGACGTCATCACAAACAATTTTCTTACCCACAGAAATGCTTTCTTATACCTTAGCCATAATTAATTAGCATTTGTATAGTTCCAAGTATGGACGCTATTCAAATAATGGTTTCAATCCTTACTTGTTCTGTAACCACAGGCAAGTTACTGAACTTTCCTTTGTTGAAGTTTGTTCATAAGTAAAATGAGGATAAAGGTAAGATCAATCTCATGGAATTTTTAGGTTTAAATAAGTTAATATATGTAAACTAGAGGCCCGGTGCATGAAATCCGTGCATGGAGGGGGTTTTCCCTCAGCCCTGCCTGCACCCTCTCCAATTGGGGACCCTTGGGGGATGTCCGACTGCTCTTGCAATCTGGGACCACTGGCTCCTAACTGCTCACCTGACTGCCTGCCTGATCACCCCTAACTGCCTCTGCCTGCCAGCCTGACTGTCCCAACTGCCCTCCCCTGCCAGCCTGACCTCGCCCCCAACTGCCCTCCCCTCCCGGCCTGGTTGCCCCCAACTGCCCTCCTCTGCTGGCCAATTTGGTTCTGATTGGTCAGTTTCTATGCCAGTTAGCATCAAAAGCTCTGCCTCCTAGGCAGCCATTGGCTCCCCACAGCACCCAGATTTGGTTCTGATTGGTCAGTTTCAATGCCAGTCAGTGTCAGAAGCTCCACCTCCTAGGCAGCCATTGTCTCCCCATAGCACCCAGATTTTGTTCTGATTGGTCAGTTCCTATACCAGTCAGTGTCTCTGGGCCTATCAACGGGGCCTGATCAGAAAGGCAGGGCTGATCAGCAGCTCCAGTGGAGACCTGGAGAGAAATGAGGTGCAGCTGCTGGCCAGACTGGGAAAGAAAGAGAGAGGCAAGTGCTGATCAAAAGCTGCCACAGAGGCAACGGATCAGTCCCTGCTTCTCTCTTCAGGCCTCTCTCTGTCCCTGATTTGCAGCCCCCTCAGCAGTCAGTGCTGGGGCACCATGCCTGCGGCAGAAGCAGTCAGTGCTGGGTTGCCACGGCAACCCAGCGTTGACTGCAGGACTGACTTCTGGTTGGTCAGCCTCGGTTGTTAGGACCCAGGGTTTTTATATATTAGGATAATTTAGAGAAGTGCATGGCATATAGTAAGTGCTCAATAAAACTACTCTTGTTCTTCTTGATTAATTATATTTACTATTGTGGAGTCAGTGTGTATATGCATGTGCAGATGCATGACTTTGTCTACATATTGTATACAGTATGTGCTTGTGATATATACATGTGTATGTATATACAGGCTTATTGTGAATGTCTATGTTTGAACATATGTGTATGTGTGCACATCTGTGGATGCATATATACTTTTAGGTATGTGTATGTGTGTATATAGAGTATACTAGTACATATATTATGCATGCTCTGTATGATGCAAATGCTTGTATTTTTATGTGTGCATTAGTGTTTATGTATGGATGTATTTGTTGTATGTGTTTGTGTATATATGTGCTTGGTATGTGTATATGTTGAATGTATACATACATACATCTATAATAATAAAAGGGTAATATGCTAATTAGACCAGACGTCCTTCCAGATGTCCTTCCAGAGAAAGCCGGGGCCGTGAGGGAAGCCTGGGTCCCGAGTGCCAGAGAGAAGCTGGTGCCAGCAGCTGGGGAAAGGAAGGCCTACTTTTGCACGAATTTCATGCATTGAGCCTCTAGTGTGTATACAAAAGAGTTGCTATGTATGGTTGTCTAGGATGCCATTTACATTAGAGTCTACGTGAATGTGCAAACCTATGCGGTGGCCCTGTGTGTAACTTGTAGAAGTAGGAGACACAGTAAAGGCACCACTAGAGGGAGCCATTTCCTTTTTTTATGTTGAATACAAGAGTTCTAGGTTTTCTCTCTCCTTCCCCATCTTACCGGAAAGGGATAGAAAAAGATACAACTATCTATTTTGTGCAATATACATTTGACTAACCTACTTTATGCCTGGTTTGCTTTAATGGGTTTTATATTTACTGTTTGCCATTGTTTGAATCCAGCACAGCTGGTTTGTCAATCTAAGGAACATTACTTCTTTGGAAAGCATACACCAGCGCCCTAAAGTAAGCTTGGGCTAAGCCATTCCAGCATTCTTGGCAAGAGCATTTTCTGGTAGTTTAGGGAAGTTAAGGGCCTTCAGGATGTAGAACCAAATGTCACTGAGGACTCTACTTCTCATTTGCCAAATTCAGGTTTCATAAAACCATAGGATTTTATTTTATCTTTTAAATATATTTTTAGTGATTTTTTACAGAGAGGGAGAGGGATAGAGAGTTAGAAACATCGATGAGAGAGAAGCATCGACCAGCTGCCTCCTGCACACTCCCCATTGGGGATTGCCTGCAACCAAGGTACATGCCCTTGACTGGAATCGAACCTAGGACCCTTCAGTCCCCATGCCGATGCTCTATCCAGTGAGCCAAACCAGCTAGGGCAACCATAGGATTTTAGATGTGGCTGCCTCTTTGGGCAGAGATTTAGGTGGTTATCAATCCTTTATCTGCCTCCACACTCACCATGTATATGGTACAGTTCTATCAAACATCTCTCCTAATTGCGAACTGCCGGAACCTGCCGGCAACGCAAGGTACCTGAATGAGGGGGTGAGGATAAAGAAAAAGACAGACAAGAACAGATGGGGTTGGGAGGACTGAGAGTTGAGTCTGCAGCCCCGAGTTTATTTCCAGCACAGTATTTAAGCACAAGCAGAGGAGAAAGTTACACAAATCAGATATTTGCAAACACAGTCACTGACCTTAACTATTCTTTAACCTTCTGAGTAATCAAGACCTTCTGAGTAATCAAGACCTTCTGAGCGATCAAAATAACCTTCAAGGTCTTGCAAGATCTTGCATGTTTGCACTAAGGTCAACATTTTCCCACCCAAGCTGTTTATTAAACTAAAGGGTGAGAGAGCAGAGAGCTATGTCTAGAGTCTGCATTCAGATCTCTAGGACCCCCGTATGCCCAGGGCAGCTCCCCACATCGAACCACTGATTTAGAGCAGCAACCTTTTAAATGAGTGCCACCAAGGCTCAGAGTAAAGGGATTTTTCCAAAGTCATACAGTCAGGTGGGCATAGAGCTAGGTCCAGAGCCTCGAGATCTTAGCTCCTAGTTGAACTTTCATATTTGTATTTATTTTTGGTTTGATTACAACTAACATTTTAGGCATGGATTCTAGTCTGGTGCTCCTGGAATCACTTTCTCAAGGGCAGGCAGGATAAACACCGAAGAGTTACAGCCCTTATACATTCATCATAGGTTTTCTATTCAATAGATTATGAGAATGCAGAGTCAGGAGGAGTGGACTGAATTTTTCCAGGCCTCATATTCCCTATCCTGCTATATCTTCTTAGCTTAGGAGGTAATTCTTGCAGTTGAATTTTGACACTAAGGAGAAGAAATCTCTATAATGTGTTGAGTGGGGGTTAAATGGTCCCTCCATAACCTTTCTCAGCTTCCAAATAAAGTATTCTGGAAGACATTTAAAAATGTGGGGAATATGACCAACAGTTAACCCATTGCCAGAACTTGAGAGAAATTTTCAACAACTACATGGTGAAGAACTGGGTTAAAAACACAATCACCAGCCCACCTGTGCTTAGAAATGAACTAAAACTGCCTTCCTAAAAGTAGGTAGAAGGTACCCTTTGTGCCATTCCATGTGGGCTACCTGTATGTGAAATGCAAGATTGGTATTAACTAGAGAACTCCACATCCATCTCCATTACTGCATGGCTGATGTGTAAATAATTTAAGTCACCACAATATAATCTCCTCTCTCACTTTCAGGGTAACACCTCCATTCAGAGATTGGGACCTCTAGTGGGCAGAAGTGGTGGTGGTGGGGAACTTGCTGGATCCATGATATCCTTGTAGGTCTGACCCCACAAGTAACAGGCTGAAAGTGGGCCCAGAGAGAGCGTTTTATTCACCCCATCTGTTCAACACACCAGAACAGTAGCCTGTCAGAACTGGGGAAGATGTCACAGAATCCTGGCAGAGCTGTTCTTGAGGAAAGTCCATTCAAGACTGGAAAGGGGTCTGAATTGTGCAGAGCAGTTTATCCGTTTGACAAGGGATTTTAAATAAGGACCAAATGGAACAGAGAATTGGGTCAAGGACATCCCGAGCTCTTTGTCTCTTGGCAAATGCAGGCTTGGATAGATGGCTCCTCATTTGAGTTTTAATAAAAATAAAATAAAATAAGCAACAAGAATATGTTTCCTATGAGACACAACTTTCTGTAAAATAAGTGAGAAGATACATTTATTCTGAAAATTCAGAGGAAGAGCAGGCTTATTAAAATTTAATATCTGTTTAGCTGCCTCAATAAAAGGCCAGTAGACATGGTATCTATGAAACAAAAGCAGAAAAGTGGAAGGAGAGAACAACCAGAGATGTAATCAGGTCAACTGGTATAATAAGAAAGGATGAAAAAATTAAAAATGAAGTAGAATTTAAATTCTCATCAGAAGCAGTAATAAGAATGGATATTATTGAAGATCAAATCAATAATAGAAAGCAAACAGAGTAGTTCTCTCAGAATTCAGAAGAAAAAGACAGAGATAATAAAGATGAAAGATAAGATGATATTCTATACATATGCATAACATATAATATATACTTGCATATCCACATGTGTGTTTGTGTGTACATATGTGTTTATGTACAGATATTATAGACACATGTCTATTTATTTATATAGAGGAGACTAGAGAACCAACTTAATCATTTTATATGTTCCTGAGGATGTATCAGAACATTACAAACAGAAGCAATAACTAACAATATATTTTTATTGATTTTTATAAAGAATTTTAAAAAATTGATTTTTAAAGAGAGAGAGGAAGAGAGAGGGAGGGAGAGAGAAACACATATGAAAGAGAAACATGGATCAGCTGCCTCCTGTATACCCGCTACTGAGGGTCGAGCCCCCAGCCTGGGCATGCGCCCCGACTGGGAATCAAACCAACAACCTTTCCGTGATCCAGATGATGCCCAGCCATCTGAGCCACATCAGCAGTGCATAACTAACAGTATATTTAAGCTTGAAGAAAACTTTGCAGAGTTGAAGATGATTCAAATAGGCTGATTGAAAAACCTATATACTGTCAGAAAAATCCCTTAAAATCAACTGAGTCAGAGCCAAAGTTTGAATTGCAAAAATACAGGAATAAAGCTTGCATATGTCCAAAAGGAAAAAGAGAGATTGCATAAAACAGAATGACTCAGCATGGCCTCTGACCTCACTGCTAAAATGTGTCAGGAAACAATGGAACCCAAGTGAGCAGAAAGTCATTCATCCTGTGACTATTTCCTTTCCCTTTATCAAGAGGAAGTCATTCCTCTCCACCTTGTTCTACAGCTCTTTGTCCAAATGGCTGCTGTCCTAAAGCAGAGTCTGAGCCTGAGACATCCTTGTTGTGTGGTGCCCAGCACAGAACTTCACGTGGTAGGCTCTGCAGAGATGTTTGATTGTATGGAAGAAGGAAGGGATAAGGACCTTGTGCTGGGTGCAAAGCCCTCTGATTGTACAGCTGTGGTAAGTGGCAAGGCTGTGGCTCCCCCCTGTAGATGTTCAGTTGGGTTTGAAATATTTGTGGGGTGGGAACACGATCCCATTGTCCATAAAAATGTTTTTCAATCATGGATACTTCTCAGAATCATCCCCTTCTTCAAACATTTTATCAATATCAGTTGATTTTAGTAGAAAATCAACGGACTTAGCAGAAGCCCATGCCATTGCAGACCAGTCCCTGCATGATCCAGCTCCCATCCACCTCCCTCAACTCTCTCCACACCTCCACACCCTCACTCTGTCTGCTGCCATGCTGGCCTTCTTAGAGTTTCTGGAATGCACCTGCTGGCTCTTCCTTGTGTGAGGTCCCTCTGTCTGGACAACTCTCACCCTGTCTCTCTCTCTGAACTCTCCCTTCAGCTCAAGTTTCTCTGTCTAGGTCAGTTCTTGTTATCACCTCCATTCCTCTAATTACAGCCATAATGCTACGTTTATTTGTTATTAGCTGGTTAGCACTTGTCTCCTTAATTAGCTCCAAGGTCCCTAAGGACAGTGTGTGTGGGTTTTGCCCGTCATTTTATCCCTTGCACCTGGCTTAAGTCTGGCCTAGAGTAGGTCCTTCGTAATTATTTGCTGAATAAGTGGATATAGACCCACTATGTCTACTTCCCAGGATTGTTCTGAGCAACAAATTAGGCATTTGTAGATACAAGGCACTCTAGGAGGGTAAATTGCCTATCTTTGGTTGTTGATTTATTATTCTAGAACATATGTGATCAGGGCTAAAATAGAACACAATCTAATGTGGGCCCAAAAGAGACTTTTTCTCTTTTTCTGTTCTCTTCCTTCATTCAGTGAGTCTTTTCTTATTGTTCTGTCATCAAAGCCTGCATTCAGTAAAGGATTTGACACAAATGACTTGCATCATCATTTTAACACTGGGGGTATTTGCATTTTAAATATGATCACTGATTAAAGAACAAAAGGCTTTGTCTACTTTTATCAACTATCTAGCATCACAGAGGAGGCAGGGACTGAGCACCTGGGAATCGGCAGTGAAACCCACCCCATCTGGGCGTCGCCCTCCCCACCCCCGCCCCTTCATCTCCTGTCTGCCTCGGAGCCCAGGCACCACTGACATCCCTGAAGGCCTTCTTCCTGGTTGCTTTCCCCTCTTGGCTGTTGTGAATAGCGCTGGTATGAACATGGGTGTGCAGATGACCCTCTGAGACCCTGCTTTCAGAGTTTTGGATATATAGCCAGCACAGGGATTGCTGGGTAACAAGTATGGGTAAGGAGGTGGAGGAACTGAAACCCTTGTGCATGGTTGGTGAGAATATAAAATGGTGTCCCTGCTATCAAAAATAGTACGGCAAGCCCTGAAGAAATTAAAAACAGAACTGCCACAGGACTTCCATTCTCTTTAACGTGGCAGTGTGGGGACAAAACATGTTTTCTTACTGATTGTTTGTGGAGCTAGATGATTCTGTGATTAGTAATGATAGATAAAGCCTAATATATTCAGCAGGCATAACTAGGAACCTCAGGAAGATTCCAAAACCTAGAGATTAGCGCTTGCTACACCACCACAAAGAACAAACCTTATTATTAACGTCTCTGCTTAGCCTATGCTGCCAAGGAATACCCACAGGTGTGCACAAAGAAACAGCGGTAATTGGTTCGTTATATAATATTGATAAGGGTTCCATGCTATAAAGAAGCACATTATCAAACAATATAGGGTTTCTTAAATTATGGTAAGTCCACTGCTGCCATTAAAAATAGCATGATTGTTTAGAAATAGTAAATGCGTAAAGTATTCATGATTATGTTTTTCAGTGAAAAGAGCAGGCTCTAAAACAGTATGTACAATTGATTCTATTTGGGGGATATATTTGGAAGATATTCACAAAACATGATCAGTGGGCCAGACAAGTTACGCTGTGTTTATGTGACCCCCGTTGTACTGTGTATGAGACCCAGCCCCAGCTAGAGTTGCAGTTTGCAGTGGTCTTAAGTGGTTATTTCTGGGCGGTGGGGGTCACAGGTGTCTTCTATTTATTCTGTGGGGCTTACTTTCTTATTACTATTTTTACAGAACATATCGCTTTAATTTTCTCTTAAAAAATTATAAAAAGTGTCACGTGAAGGGAGTCTGCATGGAATCCAGGACCACTTCAGGCACAGGGAACCGGAAAACCGGAGCTCTCCTGCTTCTTCTACTAACTAGACTGTGAAGTGAGCACAGGTGCTCAAACTTCAGAGCGTCTCCAGGAGGGCTTGCTTTACTGCTGGGCCCCTCCCAGGTTGCTGGGCGCCTCCCAGAGGGTCCCCCCCGCCCCCCACGAGTTGCCTATTTGGTGTCTGGGCCCTTTGGCCCAGGCTCTGCTGTTTCTGCTGCTGGCTCCAAGGACCTGCTGTTGTTGTTGTTTTAAATATATTTTTATTGATTTCAGAGAGGGAGGGAGAGGGAGAGAGAGATAGAAACATCAGTGATGAGAGGGAATCATTGATCAGCTGCTTCCTGCCCACCCCCCTCTGGGGATCGAGCCCAAAACCCGGGCATGTGCCTTTGACCGGAATCGAACCGGGGCCCCTTCAGTCCGAAGGCCAAGGCTCTACCCATGAGCCAAACCTGTCAGGGCCAAGGCCCCACTGGATATGTGTGATTTGGAGGACAAGGGCCCAGGTACACTGCCTCTCGGCTCCGTTTGAGGGAATTTATGTGGCGGCACAGTGTTTTGGAAGCCTCAGTGTGGAACTCCAGCCCTCCGCAAGGTCTTCCTTTCCAATTCCAGGCCGCGGAGACCCCGCCCCACAAGGAAAGGTCACATAGGCACAGACTCCACTTTTAATTTCCTGTTGAGGCCCGGGACTAGAGAAACCTACCAGGTACCTGAAAGCTTTTTGTGATTGTCTTGTTTTGGGCGTCTGTTTCCTTCTCTATAAAATGGTGGTAATGAAATAATTCTCCATTGTAGGTTCCACATGAGAAATAGAATCTATTGGAGACACGATGATAAGGTTTGTTTAGAAAAACACTGCAAGTTCCTGGTCCAGTAGAAAGAAAGAAAAAAAAAATGTTTCTTTATGTATACAACCAGTTCTGAGTTCTGTAGTCAATTGATTGCTCCATGCTTGAAAGAGTTCAAATAAAGCCTTAGACAAGTGGAGTGTTGCTACTTAAATTTATGGTACATATTACCTGAGAATTGTGTTGCAAAGATTTGCATACTCTATGCAGTTTGATATTAGCTAACTTGAGTCTTTTTTGGCAAAAGCATTCCTGAAGACGGGGATACACCACAAAGGTAAGAATTGTTTCCTTTTCTGGAGTATGGAGTAGCAAAGGGAACACAGCCTTTGGGCCATTTTGAAGGTCCTAATGATGTCACTTTATATTTATTTGCCTATTGCCTTGCTTTCCAAAGCACGCTACTATTCTAAAGCGCTTTCAAATCGCCTCATGTTCTCAACCCAACGAGGCAGATGGGGTTGTAGGTTATTTGTGCTGGTTTTTACAGATCGAGAAACTGGGACGGAGTCGGTTAAGTGACGTGCCTAAGACCACACTTGCCTTACCGAGGTGATGAGCTGGGATTTGAAGCCCAGGTATTTCCACTCTCGGCTTTCCCTCCGAATGCACGCTGCTGCTTACTAGCCTCTTGGTCGCCTCTTACTTCGGAGTGTCCTAGGGGAGCAGGAAAGGCAACATGTTACTGACCAGAACCTCTACCGAAGAGTTTCTTCAGAACCGTGCTGGCAGCCCTGCAGACACAGCATTTCCCGTGAGTCATCATTCTTAAGGAAAGGATAAATATGTCTCTTCTGTTGCTTGAAAGGCTTAGTTGGCAACATCAAAGAATTGTGTCACAGGCATAATTGTATGATTATTAATAGAAAAAGCCATCAAATGAAATCACTTTAAGCCTGAGACTGGAAACAGCCTAACACTTCCTAATTCTTTTGGGAAGGGATTTTGCATTTAGAAAAAAAAAATAAAAAAAGCCCTTTTAATTTCATTCTTTGGCACTTTCTTCTACCCATAAAACCTGCATCTGAAGAGCCTGGCTGATTTCCTGGCCTTGGCTTTGCGGAACTCTGGCCAGGGGTTCAGCTTTAAGGCGGAGGGGAGATGCGAAGGACTGTTCAGATTCTGCTTAGTCATAGTTTACGAAGCGTGTGCGCCTCGACCTTGTAGTTACAGAAGCCAAGCGAGGTGGCCCCGTGGAGGAAAGCAGTCCGTTTTCGAGATCTTTGACCAGAGGGGCCTTGCCGACTGTGCACATTTCTGGAGGACACAGTCAAGCTGGGTGTCTCTCTGGAGAAATAGTCCATGGTGGGCTCTCTTACCTTGTGTGAGCTTAGAGAAGAAACTGGAGACCCGGAAAGCCTTCCAGTCTTCGGGTCCCCAAAGGCCTGATGTTCAAAAGCCAGGAATGAGCCCTGAAGCTGAGATCAGAAAGGTCCACAGTGAGCTCCAGCAAACACCCACGACCTGGGATGGCACCCATGGCTCCCAATGGGTTCAAAGCCCAGCCAGTTTGCTGCATACCCAACAGAACCCAAAATGTTGCAGCAGATTCTTTCTTCTGTGATACCGGAGGCTCAGTCAGTGGCTGAGGACATTGCCAGATAAAAACAAAGCTGGACTTAGGCAAGGAGAAACTCTGTTCAAAAAGACGACCATAGCAGGGAGAGCACTCAGGTCCACAAACCTCTCAAAACCAAACAGGAAAAGGCTTTTCCTGCATCGGGAGAGGAAGCCAGACTAGCAAACTTTTGAGGGGAAATCAGTCAAGGGAGTGAGGGCGGACAGACAGACAGCAGGATGGGTGGTTTGCTGGGAAATGGTTCTCTTTAGCCTTCCCATCGTGACGTGAGCTGGTAAGGAAGATGTTCTGTGTTTCAGTGCTTGCTCAGACTTGGGGGAGTCCAAGTTCACGGTCCTTGGGGAGGAGAGGAGCCTGACCAACTTGGTCAGACCAAGTCTGGGTAATTAAGGGGCAACTGTGAACACTCAGTCAACTTCAAGCTCTCCGGACAGTTGGGGGGAAGGTCAACGCGGCAGTCATTCCCGCAGGTGGGCCCCAAGACTAACTGCAGCTGGAGGCTTCTCAGAAACAGATTCCACGGTGCCACCCTTGGGAATCTGTATTTTTAACAAAGTTCTCTGATTTTCATGCATACCCCAAGTTTGGGAACAAACTGTGTCACAAGCAGTTAAATTTAATCAGAAAACCAGGTTAAGAGCAGTGATTTACTACTTAGTGGCTGGATAAAGCACTTAATTACATTGGGCTTCAGTCTCCTTACCTATAAAATGAGAATACTGTCTATTTCAAGTAGCCATTGTGAGGATTATATTATTAATATTAATGTAAAGTTTCCAATAGAAAACAGGAAAGAAAATTTCAAGTTATTCCCAGAGCATCGTAATCCCCAATCAGTTGCTGATTTTGTTTGCTTCTCTGTGTGTTTCCCATCCCTCTCACTACCAGGCCCAGGACCATTGCCTCCAGCTGTGAGCAGCTAGCCACTTAACCCAGTGGTTGGCAAAGCACGGCTCGAGAGCCACATGCGGCTCTTTGGCCCCTTGAGTGTGGCTTTTCCACAAAATACCACGGCCTGGGCGAGTCTATTTTGAAGAAGTGGCGTTAGAAGAAGTTTAAGTTTAAAAAATCTGGCTCTCAAAAGAAATTTCAATTGTTGTACTGTTGATATTTGGCTCTGTTGACTAATGAGTTTGCCGACCACTGACTTAACCCAACTCACTGTAGAAAAATAATTTCTTAATTGTAAGATAATGGGGAAAAAATTGGGATCTGAATTGGACAAGCTTCTGGGAGTTTGATTCTAGGGTGCCAGGATTGGAATCCATCTCCTAGTACCCTGTCTTATGTGCTAGAAACTCTATACTTTTATTGTGTAAGATTATAAATGAATCCAGGGCGTACTTAGATAGAACAGTGTACTCAGAGCCACAGTTTCTCATGCTCACGGAGAATGGGCTGGTATTGTAACCTGGGCTGCAGGAGAACAGAACTAATGCCCTTTAGGAAGTAGTTGTCTTTAGTTTCCATATTGCTTCCTGGTTTTAGATGGTGGAACTGTTTCAGAATGGGGAAGAAAAGAAGGCCGAAGGTGATGGCAGCATCTCTGTTGGGTGGGGGTCTGACCACAGCACTTTCCCTGGTTTCTACCTGCAGTCCAGACTTCTCTGAGGTTCCCCTGCCTCATGCTGCCACTGTGTGAAAAGGGGCACGATACTCAAAGTCACAGGAAAAGATAAATTTTTTCCTGCCCTTGACAGTGTGCCTGTGTCCTTTCCTCTGTTCCATTCTTATCCCTTCTCCTCCCCCTGCCATTTTTCTTTGGTGCCAGCTCTGTGTTAGAGAGACACTGTATTAACACAGCTCTGTGTTAGATACTCCACTGTAAAGATGAAGGAAACAATCCCTCCTTTCCAGGGGCTTCAAGTCTAGCCACAGTTTTGAATGGGTTTTGGAGCATGACATCAATCTGCATGGCTTCACCTGACCAAGTAAAATTCGTCCCGGATGAAAGTAAGGTAGAGTTAAGAAGAACGAGATGTTTTCATGTTTAAAAAAATTCTTTTTTAAAACTCTAATGTCTAATTTCTGGTCTCTTTAGTGGTAGAATTTATTTAGGGGTATTGAATTCGACTAAGAGTCAAAGAACCTGGGTCCTACCATAAATGGGTGACTTGGAATTATAGCTTTGAAACTTTTATCTTCTGTGTCTGAGAAAATAATCCTGGGAGGATGGTATTAGGGGGTCACATGGGATATTGTATGCAAATTGAAGATTATAAAGTACTTGACAGGAATAAAGTGTGTTTATGAATAATGAGGGCCCCGGAGTACACAGCAGCAGTATTTATAACAGCCAAAAGGTAGAAACAGCCCAAATGTCTATCAACTGATAATAGATAAACAAAATGTAGTACATTCATACAATGGAATATTATTCAGCCACGAAAAAGATTGAAGTATGGACTACAGTGTGGATGTACTTCAAAAATGTTATGCTAATGCCCAGCTGGTTTGGCTCAGTGGATAGAGCACCAGCCTGCGGGCTGAAGGTTCCTCGGTTCAATTCTGGTCAAGAGCATACACCCAGGTTGTGGGCTTGATCCCCAGTAGGGGGCGTGCAAGAGGCAGCCAATAAATTATTCTCTCTAATCATTGATGTTTCTATCTCTCTCTACCTCTCCCTTCCTCTCTGAAATCAATATACATATGTTATGCTAAATAGAAGAGCCCAGAGACAGAAGGCCACATATTGTATGATTCTATATATATGAAGCATTGAGAATGGGTAATTCATAGAGAAAAAAAGAAACACAAAAAACAGACTAGAGGTTGCTAGAGCCTTGGAGGGAGAAATGGGATTGGCTACTTAATGGGTATAGGGTGTGCTTTTACAGTGTTGGAAGTGTCTTGAATCAGATATAGGTGATGATTGCACAACCTTGTGAATCTTCTAAATGCCACTGAGTTTTATCATTTAAAGTAGTTAATCCTTTGAGGTAAAATTCGAATACAATTCAAAGCGGGGGAGGAAAGGCACTGGTATTGTTTGTTTCTGAGGATCTGACCATCCTATGACACCATAAACTTACCACTGCTCTTGGTGAGGAAAGATCTGGGTAAAAGCTTTGGGAGTTTCCCTGCTACTTGAGAATTGGGTTTCATTGGAGTGTCTTGTGTTCCACTCAGAGGAACGGACGTTCCCCTTTCCTTGCTCCTGCAGGCACTCATTATTTTAGGGAATGGCTTCCTTTAAAGAGTCTAGAAGACCCAGTGTTGTTTAACAAAGTTAATAATCTTTGCAACAGCCTGAGCTTTGACAGCAAGATTTTTACTTCTGACGTTTTAGCTTTTTTTTTTTTTTCTTCATTTCTGGGTTGTTTACTAGGTGAATTATACCCTGCTAAGGTGAAAATAGCCTCCTTCACTTTATCCCCTATGTTTATTACTCTGCTTTGTAGATCCGGGAAGTCAGTTCCCCCAGAGCAAATGTAATTCAATGGACTCAACCTGAGACTTTGCTAGGGTGAAAAATTGGCATAATGGGCCACTCAATGATGACTCATTATCTTTGAATATATGCACACACTCCCTGAGTCCTCCAGGGTCTACAATGTTCATCTGGAACCAGGTACCTATTATGGAAACCCACTTCCCCACTGAGTCCCCAATTTTTTAACGCTTTGGAAGTAACACATCTACTCATTGTACATGTGGTATATTTTCTGCTCTCTAGGTAGCTGATTATATTTTGCTGGAATTTTCTTTCCCTCCGGAAATCCTTTTTTAAAACTCTAATGTCTAATTTCTGGTCTCTGTAGTGGTAGAACTCGGGCAGGGATGGCAGAATCATGCCACGGAGGCTTCTAGTTATCTCCAAAGAAGTAGAAATGGTGTTGATTTGTTCTCTTTGCAACGTAAATAAATCCTAGAGTCTCATGTGGCCCCGTATTGCCCCATGTTGATATTGCATCAAGGAAACAGCAGTCTAACTTCAGAAGACTTGAAGAATAATGTCTTTGTGTGTGTTTTTTTAAATCATAAGTTTCTTTAGAAGGGTAGTATAAGTATTTTATGCAGCAATCTATATGAAGGCTTCCTAAAAATTCCTTTCAGCAGTTCATGGCAGCTGCTGAAAATTGCTTCTCTCTCTTCTTGGTAATTATTGCTGCAATGTCTCCAGTCCTTTTGTTTGGCTTCTCCTGTGCTGTGACCTCACACCTTGTCCTCTCTCTAAAGCCCCTATTTTCTATAAAATCCTCCCCCTGGGTAGTTGAAAGGGTGTGCCTTTATCTGTCCCCCATCCCAAGGTGCAGGTCTGTCACCCCAACCCTCTCCCCAGGCAGGTAGGGGCGGCTCTGCCTCCACCACTCCCCCAAAATGCACGTTTACATTTGGGACTGGAACTCACCGGTGAGAATGGTTTGCGGGTAGAGGCCCTGGTTTCTATTACATCCACTTATTTACACAGCTGCTAAAGATTGTCCAGAGGGAATAGTGGGGAGGCAAAAAGGAACTGCACTAGAAGCCTAGAGTCGTGGAAGGTGGTGTAGGATAGAGGTCAAGAGTGGAGGTTCCAGAGTCAGTTGATTGAATTTGGGTTCTCCATTTGTTAGCTGTGTGACCTTTGCAAAGTTCGCCACTTTAAGTACCAGATTTCTCTTCAAAATGGGTCTAATAGTAAGATGTGTCTTATAGGAGCACCCCAAATCTCACAGAGCAGAAGGCTTATATTCTAATTTGCTTGCTCCTGAGTCTTCATGGAGTCTTGCCCTCTGGGAAAATGCTTTAAAGGGTTTCCTTCCTTAGGAGTTAGGGGCTCAGAGAACTGTATGTCATCTAGTTTGGTGGGCTACAGAAAAGCCAATCATGCAAGGAGTTTTTATTCTTTCCTGCTTAGCTCTTCAGGCCTGCTGGGGCTGGGTTTATTTCACTCCACTTCTAGTCATAAAACAGGAGTATGAGTAGTCTGCCATTTGCTTTGGTAGCAACTTTATAACATCTCTTATGTTTATTCTGTTTCTCCTTACTATCAAATGAAAAAGTATATCATTGGTGTCCTCTAACGAGCAGAGGGACAATGCATTAAGCATCATTCTGTAGCCAGTTTAGGGGGCGTGACAAGCCCAAGGAATAAAAAATGCCATGGTGGCACTAAAGAGAAAAGGGCAGCATGCTGAGGCACTGGAACCTGCTTCAGGGAAAGAGAACTTTGAGATGCCAGATTGAGCCTGAGAAGAAGGGCCCCGGGTGACAAGTGTGGCCAAGGCTAGCTTATAACTTCAGGGTTCAGAGCAATATGAATGCAGGGCCCCCTTTTTAAAAATTAAGAATTTCAAGGTGGCGAAAGCAGCATATAAAACCAAGCTCCAGGCCCTTCAGCACGCGGGGCCCTGTGTAACTACAGAAGTTGTCCACCCATAAAGCTGGTCCTGACGGGCTAAGGTGACCCATCCCTGCGCTCACTGTGGTACTTACTACACTGCATTTTGTTGGTAGCAGTTCTTGTCCGTAAGCTCCATGAGGATGGCACAAGCAAGGATGTGCTGGCAAGGAAGCTATTAGCATGTTGTGCGGAGGGAAGGGGGGATGGGGAGAGGAGGAATGGGTTATGTAGGTTACTTGACCTTACACCCTCCCCTCCCCTCTCCTGGAGTTCTAAAGGTCAGTGAGGTGGGAATGGGGTGGAGGTTCCCCGACATAGAGTAAGCCTTGTTTGACCTCCCAGCACTTTGGTTTCCTTCAGATTCCAGCCAACATTTTAATCAGAAGTTCTCTAAAGGGGTAGTGACTCTAAGGCTGAAGTGAACATGATATAAAACCCTAAGAAATCAAAAATGCATCTTTGTCTTTTGAAAGCAGAAAGGTCATGTTGGAGAAGTAGAAACAGGGTTCATAAACAGGATTTGGTTTCCAATAGAACATTTCTTAACGTCATCAAATAAGATGTCTTCCAGGGAAACAAGCTGTCGTTGAAAGATGGGGCGTTACTGTTGTCAGATCGATTGGTGAACAAGATTTAACCTGGGAAATTTTATTTTCTGGATGATCACTGGAGAAAATGCTCTGTTGTTCTGGCTTCATCCACTCAGTAGACTGTCATATGGAAGATACTCTTTTTCTTCTAGAGGTTGTTTTATCTATGCCAAAGAGGAGAGAATATTAGAAATTTATACTCGTATAGTCCCAACACAGATGACTTTAATAAAGTGAATATGGAATGCAGGGATTCTTTAATTTATTGGAAAACAAGGTGTTCTGTGTTTAGCTATCTCATGACAACACATGATGAGTTTCCATTAGAGTCTGATTTTGCTTTTGAATTTTCACCTGTGAGGGCCTCCTGTCTGCCAAACACAATGATTAAGAAGAAGGATCCTGAATGCTATCCAGGAACCATATAACTTAGTTTTCTTTTGTGTCTACATTTTTTGGAATGTATAATTCACTTTGCCCTCTAATATTTCTTAAAATAACTCAAAAGAGTGCAATGAATGTTATTGAGTACTCTACTGGTGACCGATCTGCCTACTTATAGATATTGTTAGGAAAACAGATTTTAAAAAAATTGGTTAATAGAATCAAGCTGTTTAAAAAACAATTCTTCTATGACATTTTTAGTACTAAGAAAAGCATGCACTAAGAATATTTCCAATTATGACCAAAATAAACTGTTTTTTTCCTCTGATGTAAAGGGGTGCTCAGTTTGACAAGAGTAACCATAATTGGTTGTTATTTGTTTGCTAAGGTAGAATAACATTGGATGAGGACAACAGGCACTGCCTGAATCATGGGTACTGCCAAGAGGCCCTCTGAGAATTTGCTAGTGATACTGAAGGACAAAGAAAGACCATAGAGGAGGCATTAGAAATACAGACCTATTAAGATATGCAGAGAAATATTACCTTCCATCTAATGGTCTGAGCAAGTCCTTCCAGTGTCATTGAGAGCCTGAAGTTCAGGCAGCATTTCTAAGGAAAAACAGAAATGAGGGCTTTCTGTATTGAAGGTGGAGGCTCCATTTTTCTGGACTTTCGGAAGGTGCTGGGAGACAATGAGAGAATTTGCCCATTTCCATTGATGAGCCAGCTTCATTAGGCCTCACCAATAGGTGCTTATAAACCAGACGCTTCTGTTGCCCAAGAAAAGGGATTTGTAGAGGATGCCCAGATTATAGATGTAGAATGTGTGACACAGAAGCAAAATATGCTTGTTTTTAAAAAAAGGTTTTAATTGATTTTAGAGAGAAAGGAATGGAGAGAGAAACATCAGTGAGAGAGAGAGGAGGGAGAGAGAGATTGGTTGGCTGCCTTCTGCATGCTTCCCACTAGGGATCAAACCCACAACCCAGGCATGTGCCCTGACCTGGGAATTGACTGGTGAACTTTTGGTTCAGGGGTCAATGCTCAACCACTGAGCCACACCAGCTGGGTGAAAATGTGCCTGTTTTAAATAAACAGGCTTTTCAGTGTTTGGCCAGTTTCCCAAAGGACTTTGGCATTTTTCCTGTTACAGTAATGAAGTCCTGACTTTCCAGGGTAGAACTAGTTGAAATCATCATTTTTATGGGGGAGAGAGAAATGTTCTTTTTGCTTTATTTAAACACTAGAGGCCCGGTGCACAAAATTTGTGCACAGGGAGGTGTGTCCCTCAGCCCAGCCTGCACCCTCTCCAATCTGGGACCAATCATGGTAGGATCAGGCCTAAATGGGCAGTCAGACACCCTTCTCACAATCCAGGACTGCTGGCTCCCAACTGCTCGCCTGCCTGCCTTCCTGATTGCCCCTAACCGCTTCTGCCTGCCAGCCTGATCACCTCCTAACCACTCTCCTGCCAGCCTGATTGATGCATAACTGCTCCCCTGCCAGCCTGATTGCCCTTCACTGCCCTCCTCTGTAGGTCTGGTCACCACTAACTGCCCTCCCCTGCAGGCCTGGGTCCTCACCCAACTGCCCTTCCTTGCAGGCCCAGTCGCCCCAACTTCCCTCCTCTGCCTGCCTGGTTACTCCTAACTGCCCTCCTCTGCAGGCTTGATGACCCCCAACTGCCCTCCCTTGCAGGCCTGGTCCATCCCAACTGCTCTCCCCTGCTGGCCATCTTGTGTCTACATGGGGGCAGCCAACTTGTGTGTTGGAGTGATGGTCAATTTGCATATTACTCCTTTATTAGATAGGATTTGTAAGATATGTTACAGAAAGGGTCAAGTTAGTGGAATTGCTTTTAGCCCCACCTAGTGAGATTGTAGATCAAAGTAAGGTGGGACTGTGGATTAGGTTGGTAGCTGCACCTTCTTCAGGCTACCCCTGCCTCATTAAGAGTGTGCTGAGCACAATGAACTAGAGAAACTGGTTAATAGCTGAGTTTGGCTGGCAGTAGTGCAACTCTAAAGATCACTGTTACCATCATTTTTGTCGTCATCGCAACTATCTTTGTTTGGGATCCGCTAGTTGGTTATTTAGCTAAATCATTATTATCTAAGTCCTCTTAATTCTATGAGGAAGGTATTATCATTATATTATAAATAAATTTGGGATTAGTGAGGGTAAATAACTTGGCACTTTTCCTTTTTCTGGTAATGGTGTAGATCATATGTGAATATAAATTGGAGCCAGGTTTTAACTTCTATTTGTTTCCCCAACTGATACCACTTCTGATGTTGTGAGGAATTGTGAAAACCCAGACTCAAAGTGTACATTTGGCTAACCAGGATAAAAGTCACACTAAGTTTAGTTGGAAAATGTATTATATCTTAGTGTTTTGCAGTGTAAGTCCTTCATCAAGATGCACCAATGCAGAAATGAATGCTAAACCTGCCCTCTGGACATGTGTCACCCATCCACACGACTGTCCCCAGTTGAGACCTGGGCAACGGGATCCAGTGAGTCAGGACCTACTCACCCCTAATATTCGAAGGGACCCTTCTAGCCCAGTATTTTTTAAAAATATATATTTTTATTGATTTCAAAGAGGAAGGGAGAGGGAAAGAGAGAGAGAAACATCAATGATGAGAGAGAATCATTGATTGTCTGCCTCCTGCACGCCCCGCACTGGGGACCAAGCCCGCAACCTGGGCATGTGCCCTTGACCAGAATTGAACCTAGGACCCTTCAGTCAGCAGGCCGACGCTCTATCCACTGAGCCAAACTGGCTAGGGTTCGTCCAGTATTTCTAACCACTCCACTCTTGTCATGTCACATCTTATGTCACTGGGGTTTCTGACTTTTCAGTGACCCAAAGCAATCTGGCCTAGGCTCTCTCTTGTTGCTTTTGTCCTCAGATTGGAGCCTAGACTTTATTTCCACGGCTCAGTCTGTGATACTAGCATTGAGAGTCTCAACAGCTCTTCCTGCTTGGAATTTAGGAACTTCTCTCCCCTTTTCTAGCCTTCTTAAAAGAACTTGAGGAATTCACCCAAGTCTACAGGTACTGCAGGCAAACCTGATGGCAACTAGGTGACTCAGCTTCTTTGCCCTGTGGGACTAATTAAAGCTTAACCTTGAGATTCCAGCAAAGCAGGTTTTTAAAGGTCTGTATAATCAATTGCCATTCTCATTGTGTTTCATGCAATCAGGTCAAATTGTAACCCAAGTAATATTAAAATTTATGAAACAGTTTATCTACACCAGGCTACAAGCCCTACTTATGCTCAGGAAATACCACCCCTAGATACCATCACAACCTCCTTTTGTGCCCAGGCCTCATCGTCCCTTTGACAGAGAGCAAGCATTTTTGGCTCTGAAGGAAAATGTTGCCCCCTTTCAGTAGGAAGCAGTTACAGAAGAGACTCTGCACCCCCATTTTCCTAAAAGAATTCAGTGCCAAAAATCCCAAGGGGGGACTGTAGACCCCCAAGCAAGGTCGATGGGCCAGGCACAGAAACTCACCAGGGCAGAAAGCTCTGATGCCTAGCAAGGGGCAAACGTGGGAAAACAAGACCTTCCCCCCAGGGTGGCCTACCCTCCCCTTTCCTATCACTAGTGAGGCAGTTTAGACCTCCTGACCTTTTCCTCCCTAAAGATAACATCTAGGCTTCAGTTGCATATCAGCACCAGGCCCAGAAAAGCAGAAAAACCAGATAAGTGACACTGTGGCTGCCTCAGGACCAGCTTTTACCTCCCAAGTCACTCAATAGGTTTCTTCAGCCTTGAGTATGCATACAAACTCCACCTTATATCTTAAACACTGTAATAATGAATGATTTGACACGTGCTAGGGATTTTTTTTCTATATCCCTTAGCAGGAGACAGAGTTCTACTCAAAACAGGAATGATCATCTGGACGGGAACCTGCACTCTAGTGTCTCTCTCACCTAACATAGAGGTAGCTCCCCAATAATCAGTTTTTACCTGTCCCTGTAACCCATCATATCCGATACAAAAGGGCAGTCCAGATAATCCCTCTCCTCATAACCCTTGTTATCTCAGCAGGTGGCATAGGGGGCTTAACCACTGCCCCCTATGCCACCTGCTGAATTTGCAAAATATTCATTAACCATGAATATTTTGCAAATTCATGGAACTACTGGCTAAAAATTAGAAATTGGTATCTACTTCTCTTCATAGGACCATTAACATTTCTATTTGTCATCCTTGATTTTGCTCCATGTGTTCTGTGTCATTTTCCATCTTTCCTTCAGGACCATTTTCGAGCCTTCACCAACCAGTCTCTCAGGGAAATCGTACAGCTGCAACTTTGAAGTGTCTCTTGTTATGCTAATGAGAAAAGCACCCAAGGTTGGAGGCTGGCTGCCAATAGAACCGATGGTGTGATTGGAACAGAGGAAACTCCTTAGGCAGGATATGGGGTTTCCTTGAACTGTGAAACCAAAACCCATTAAGTCTAAACAGAGGCTACAGTTGGGTACACAACAGTTGATAGACTTAAGGTAGAAGAAATGGTATGCTTCAAACAGATAGTATGTGAAATGCTTGCATCTGTATTGCCTTTGTGAGGAAATAGACTGGGGTTTATGGTAGGAGCCTATGAATGCCTCTCAGGGATGATTACCGGGACTTTACATGAGAGAATTGAAACATCTAATGAGGATGGAGTGCCTAGAAGAGTCCATAATAAAGTGGAAATGGTTTATACGGGACCACGGTGCCTGAGGAATGCAAAGAAGACATACAGGAGAGGCAGGCAGGGGGCCCTTGCCCTAGGAATGACTCAGGAACAGTGTCCTGGACAGTGCTCTGTACACCGCTCTTGACTGACCCACAAAAAGCTGTTTGCTTTGTGGATGGCAGTTCCAAAGCGAATGGACAACGTCTTGTTTGGGAAGCTGCTGTGTTAAGACAAGCAGATGTAAAGACTGAAGAAGGTAAAAGCTGATCAGATCATTTGAGCTGAATCGCATGCTGTTATTGTAACGGCGATGGAAGAATTGAATAGTGGTAAAAGCCCCTATATCTGGGTTTCTATTGAGTCATGGGCAGTGGCTAGTGGCCTGGCTATATGGCCCATATGGCTGTATGGTGCAATGGACACCTGCCCTGCTAACGGGGTGAAGTTTTAGAGGTGCATGAAAGTAGGACATGTCAATGCCCACCAGAGCTCCTTCTAGGTTTGGAAGGTGATTGGAATCGACAAGCAGGCATCCCAGTGTGCTCCCTTGAAGGGTCCACCTGGGTCTGTGAAGCAAATGGACGTGGGTGCACCGCAGCATTGCAGAGATGGGCTGACTGGAGACAGAGTCTTCTGTCTGCTAGCAAAAGAGGGACTGCAGATGGCCATGTGGCAGATTTCCCTGGTGGGAAGACCCTGAATGTAGCTGGCAAGTGAAACTGATGCTCATAGCCCTGGCCGTAACCAATGGGACTTGGCAGGAATGGACACTGACTCTGGGCTAGGCTTTGCTGGCTCGCTTGTAGATGCAAATGATCAGAGAACTGTGAAAGAACCTGAGGGGAAAGATAATGCACCGATGTGGATGGCTGAGCATCATTTGTTCACAGGCACACAGCTTACAGCCTGTGTCTGACAGCAGGAGCTATGATCCCAGCAGTAGTGTGATAGAAAATTGGAGTGCACAATGAAAGCATTACTTGTCTAAAATGGGGGGAGATAAGGCATGAAGGGCTGGTTACATGCTTTCAGGAGTGTTGGTCACACTCGGCATGAACAGCAGTGGGCCTAAAGGAGTGTTCCCACCGGGTGGATTCCTGTTTCTTTGGTGAATCTGGGAAGAGAGGGTCATATTTTTCCTTTTCATTCTTGATGCAGTGGTCACAGGACCAGTGATGTGACCACAAGGGCTATAAATGGGTGATTTCTAAGCAAGAAAGTGTAACTACTTTTAACCACAGTGTCAGAATACCTAAGGGCCTGATTAGACAGAATGTGCCTTCAACCCACCTGACAAAATGGGGTTAACAAAGAATCAGCCATATTGCGAGGTGGTAAAGACAGCCCCTAAATTCTGCACCTGTGTAACCTCACCCTACCTGAAAAGGTGTGCACTGGGACCAGGGGCACTTGTTCGACTAGTATTGCTGCCGACATCTGGATCAGCACAGTGGTGAGCCATTCAGACCCAAACCTTCCAAAGTGGAAAGGTTTGGGTCTGAATGGAAAGAAGAAACAATAGCATCTGCGGGTTAAGGGCTGAATAAATGAAGTTATATAATGACAAAAGTCCAATGTTACATTAACATTTCGAGAGCAGTTCAGACAAAGCGAATTGTATTTTCCCTTAGCCTGATTATACTAGGTGCTGAAAGGGTGACAGCATGGATTGCTGATAGCAGATTTAAGAAGCACTCTAGCCAGGCCTGTGTGGCTCACTGGTTGAGTGTTGACCCATGGACCAGGAAGTCCAAGTTCCATTCCCAGTCAAGGCACATGCCTCAGTCCCCAGTAGGGGGTGTGCAGGAGGCAGCCAATCAATGATTCTCTCTTATCATTGACATTTCTCTCTCCCTCCCCCTTCCCTTTCCTCTCTGAAAAGAAATTAAAAAGTATTTTTTAAAAGTGCGCTCTTATAGTCTCCTTGACAAACGGTAATTTGGCTTTTGCTTGAGTACTTCTGGTGATGGAAAGCTCCACCGTGACCTGAGGACGTCCAGGCTATTCTCAGATGGTTTTCTGTAGTTGTCTGACTTTCTCATCTTCATCCAATTGTTCTTTGATTTCCTTTACCTCCAGATTCTTTACCAACTTGGTCGGTTCTCTCTAGACAATTTTGATATATCAACCAATGTCTGTTTAAAATATCCCTGGAATTTAGCACCATGTTCCAGATGTGTAGGAACCAGTAGAACTATTGAATTTCATGATTTGAACAGCATTCCTGTCATGTAGCTATTATAACATTACATAATCTTACCAAGTCTTTGTGATAGCCTCTTGTCCTTGCTTGTCAGTGAGCAGTATTTTAACTGTGGAGTGATAGAGTCCACCAAAGAAGGGTTCATTTTTAACAGGGTTGGTTGGTATGCAGAAAAATACTTAAGTCATGGGCAGTTATGTTTATGGGAACCATCTTTTAGTAGATGACTCCAAATTGACATTACACCATTCTTAGTAAACCTCATACATAGCTTTGGATAGCTAAAGAAAATGAACTTTGGAGAGATCCAGAAGTTGTTCCAATCTGGCTTTCGTCCGTCTATCTCTTGGCTTTCTCTTTTCTGATGTTCTATATGTTACTATTAAATAACTCTTGTGAAAAATATCATTTTAATTTTGGCATTGGCCTCTCAGGACTGGGCATCAAGGAATAGTTCCTCCCGCCCTTCCTCCCTTCCTCTCCTCCTCCCTTTTTTTCAGCAAGGAAAAGTCCAAATTGAAATGCACCTTCTAGTCAGTGGTCGGCAAACTGTGGCTCGTGAGCCACATGCGGCTCTTTGGCCCCTTGAGTGTGGCTCTTCCACAAAATACCACGGCCTGGGCGAGTCTATTTTGAAGAAGTGGTGTTAGAAGAAGTTTAAGTTTAAAAAATTTGGCTCTCAAAAGAAATTTCAATCGTGGTGCTGTTGATATTTGGCTCTGTTGACTAATGAGTTTGCCGACCACTGTTTTAGGTCCTTTACAACACGCTCATTTTCAATCTTCCCTCCAGTGGCTCAGCTTCACCCTCTGGTCCAGTCCAGGTGTTTAACCCGCTGTCCCCTGGGTTTTTCACCTTTGCATTTTGATTGGCATAATGACATACCTTCCCCCTTTTATTCTGCTTATCACATCCTATTCATTTTTGAAAACAGTATTCTGACTCCTCTCTCTGTGATGCTGTAAGATAATAGAAAAAATTCATATTGGTCTCTGCAACCATTTCTTGCCATAGAGCTCCAAAGTTCTATGAGCTGTTCTAGAAAATTAACCAAAACCCAAAGGAGGGGTCATTAGAACTTTTGATCTGTAACCAGTTGCCCAGGTGATAACTGAAGTGTGTTTGGTGGGATTGAGCTCTTAATCTGTAGGATCTGATGCTATCTGGGTCGATAGTGTCCCGATTGAGTTAAATTGTAGGATATCCAGCTGGTGCCACCCAGAATGGCTTGGTGTGGGGGAAAAACCACCACGCATTTGGTGACCAGGATAAAGTGTTTTAGAATAAGTAGTAAAGGAGATTCACAATCGAGAAACAGTAGGAAAGAACCGAGTTTTTTCCTACCCAGGAAGGAAAAACTGAGTCCTTTCCCCCCTTTACAGATGTTTTCTCAGGTCTTTTCTGTTCACAGTTATTTCTCTGACTTTCTATTTTAATAACACTCAGTTTATCCTATGTACAGAGCAAGTAATTATGTTCTGCTTTATATTCTTTTATGATAGTATATCAAACTTTTATTAATTTCTTGTATTATCATATCTTCCATGTTCTTTATTTCCCCAATAAAGCTGAAAAATGTAAACCTTCCAATAAAACAAAAACTTTGTGGGATCTGAAGCATGTGTGTTTTTTCTCATCCTGTAATTACTTTTTGAAATATTTTTATTTTTCAGTTATAGTTTACATTCAATGTGCTTGAGAGCCCTCAACAAAATGCTTTGTACCTGGGTGCTTGAGAAGAACCCGTTAACAGTTGATCTTTCTTACAGCTCCTAAACCAGGGATTACTTATGGAGAAAGAAATAAGCACATTTCAATAAGGTTAGGATTTAGTGTGTTTTCAGGCACAGAATGCAGGAAGAATGTAACATTTTTACTTTAGATCTCTTAATACCAAGTTTTCTGAAAGGAAAACAGCAACCTAAAGTTCATAGTAGCATACTACAATCCCTATCATTTTTAGTTTCTTGTGATTTGGAAAATTCTATCCTCATGCCTTAATTTATGGCCATCCATCCATATTAGGAAAATGTGCTTTAACTCTGGACTTTCCACCGAAGATGACTTATTTAAAGTGACACATCCCTACGATTTATTACTTTCCTTTGTTCATTCCCCTGTTAAGTTCATTAAGTTTTGAATCCACATATCTTCTTAGGTCCTCCCCTCATTTTAATCTGTTTTACAAGTCCAACTGTAGAGATTTACTCTGCGTGTCATTAAATTATAGGAGATTATTAGTGCAGGCAGTGCAGGCTGAACGAATGCTAGTGCCCAACCTCAAAGAAAAACCTTAGAATTTCATGTTCAGTTTATTGGCTTTGGGGGAATGCCAGTAAGTGTCCTAAATTTCAAGGATTTGCAATAAATTAAACGTGTTTTGAACTTTCAGGTGTACTTAAGCAGTTTCTATTTTCCATCAAATAAGTTTATGATTTGTGGAGACAGTTAAAGAACATGAATTTCCCTTTCTCTTCAAGGATTTCATCAGAGGGAAAAATATTTATGGACTAATTTTTACTAGAGTTCTCAGCAGCTGAAAAAGAACTGACCTTATATTTTGATACCAACTGCTTTTCTGAGCTGCTTTGCCCTTGGATTTGTCACTTAATCCCTAATTTCCAGGCTCTCATGCCAGGGATTGAGTCAACATGTATTGGTACAATGTCTTCTGACAAGTTATTTTCAGTCTATAAATAATGCTTCTGTATTTAAGAAACTTCACTGAATGAAAGGAAAGCAGGTTTTCGTGGTTGGCTCTAGGCTGGCCACTGCCTTGGTGTCCCATGGTGGCCAACAGTGGAGGGACCCGGGCACCCTTCCCTGGTGTTTCTCCCAGGCATCTCCTAGATGCTTTCTGAGGGACTGCATTTGTTCTAGAATGGTCTTGGGGGTTAAGGCCCTCTCTCAGGTGGACCTGGGATCCTAGGAAGACCTGGCCCTCTTGCTTGAGAGCTGTGCTTACCACTGTGTTGTTGGCCTGGCCTCTGGGGGCTGTTCATTTTGAGGTGAGCTGACTGAGGCTATAAGACTCAGCAACTTCACTTTTATGCTTTCTTACATATGCTTTACTACTAACAACATATTTATATAGGTACTTACTGTTTATCATACTCTCAAAGTATCATATTGGGTTCTTACAACACTGACAAGCTAGAGAGGAAGAAAAGTCACTTGTTCAAGGTCACACAAGCAGCAAGTCACAGCTTTTTGCAGAGCAGGGTTTGTCAGCCTCAGTACTGTGGACATTTGGGATGAAGAAACCTTTGTTATGCAGGAGTTCCATTGTAAGATGTTTGGCAGCATCCTGGTCTCTACCCACTGTATGCCAGTTGTAAACTACCTCCCCACCTCAAGTTGTGATCATCTAAAATGTCTCCAGATATCACCACATTGTCCCCAATTGGGAACCACCAATCTAAAATAGAGGTAATTTCCCCTCTAAATCTAGGTCATTTTTTTATGCTGGTGGTGAAGCCCCCACACTGCTTAGTTTTATATAGTGCAATTGTCACAAAATTAAAGCTTTTTACAACGAGGTAGAACCTACCTATGTATATAAAAGCCTAAGCGACCATTCTACTGGTTGACTGTTCGACCAGTCAACCAGTCGCTATGATGCGCAGTGACCACCAGGGGGCAGATGCTCAATGCAGGAGCTTCCCCCTGGTGGTCGGTGTGCTCCCACAGCAGGAGTGTCGCTCAGCTGACCGACAGACACCAGACGCAGGGCTCATGGCTGGCCACTGCAGCCCGGAGACCGCAGCGGAGTGGCAGCAAGCCTGTGTAGTGGCAGCAGTGGCAGGCACAGCGGGGCCAGGATGCGCAAGTGGCAGGTGGCGTTGGATTGCCAGTTTCGGCCCGAACCCCGCAGGCCATGCCAAGGTACCCCACCAGTGCACGAATCTGTGCACAGGGCCTCTAGTGTATAATTAAAACTTTCTTTATGAAAGTGAGGAAAATGTCACCACAACACTTCAAATGAATTCTTCCTTGATCTCTCTACTGGAAGAATTAACATCAGTTACCCATTTCCCATAAGAGTGCTGAATTGTTCCACCTCACCAATTGTTCATTACACCGGAGGTTCAATTTAATTCTCACTTCATTGGATATGTAGGGAATGCTTCATTGTACAATGTCTTCTACGTAAGTGCCATGCTTGCCTTAAGGAAGTTAACAATTCATCCATTAAATAAAATGACCAAGAATATATGAAGTGACCAAGGATATATGAAGTCTGGCATAGATACCTGGTAATATTTTAGGCTCTCTTTGATATTTTAGAGATGAATAAGATATGGTTCAACTGATTTTAAATATTTATTGAGAGTATCCATTATGTGCAAGGCCCTGAGCTAGGAGCCAAAATGAATTCCGTGCATGGCAGCTGTCTTTCAGGGACTGGCATCCTCTCCAGACATCAACAGGATAGCATTCAGTTGTATTTTTGAAAGATGTGAGGAGGTGCTGGAAGCCTGAGAGTGTGGGAATGACTTAGTGAGTAGTTATAAAAGTACTCAGGGATTTCAAAGTAATATAAAAATTCAGAAGAAAAAGATTACGTAAGTCATAATCTCATACAACTTACAAAATGAATTTTGTTGTCTTAAAGTCATTTCAAGCATTCGATTGTCTCTGTTGAGTCCTATGGGTTATTTATTTTTCCAGCTATGAGATAAAAATTGACATAGCAGTACAACCTGTTGATCTGATATAGTTTTGCAAAATGATGACCACCATAGTGTTAGCTTGCAACTGCATCATGTCACATAGTTGGCATTTTTTTTGTCACATGCAGTCATTTCTTAAAGCTGCATCTTTATCAAGTGTGGCCAGTCATACACACAGTGCCTTACTCAGTGATGAGATTTACAGCCTGCTTGTGGAGTTTTGTTTTTCCATTGTCAATCTGCTTTAAAACATTTTGGAGGGGAAAAAAAAGAACAACTTTTGACAGCCAGACCTTTTGGGACAGAGAAAGACTAGCTAGGACTAAACTCTTAATAAAGTCGCTGATGTTTATGAGGTATGAAGACTTTTTCTGGGATCTGAGCCCATAGGGAGATGGAAGGAAGAAAATCATATTTGAAGGAGTATTATGAAGTACATTTTATTTCCCACATGTGAGGTTATATAGAAAAGGGAGTGACATAAAGGGAATAGATAGTCTAAGGGTAGATTTTTATTTAAAACAATTTTTTCCAGTGAGTTATAAAATTGTGGCAAGAAAGAAATGTGGACCATAACAAGGTTATACATCTGGTTGTACCAAGTTTATCCTGTTGGGATGCATGCTCATCTCTTATAAAACTGGGAGACAGAAGAGGGGAGATTGAGGCTATAAGAAGGAGCTGGGGGAATGAGAACTTCTTAAGCATTTACCGTGTTTTAGATGGTTTAATGCAGTGATCGGCAAACTCATTAGTCAACAGAGACAAATATCAACAGTACAACGATTGAAATTTCTTTTGAGAGCCGAAAACTGACTTCTGCGCATGGGCCACGAAGTTTCAATCACACTGTATGTGCGCACCCACACGTGGTGTTTTGTGGAAGAGCCACACTCAAGGGGCCAAAGAGCCGCATGTGGCTTGCGAGCCGCAGTTTACCGACCACTGGTTTAATGTATGTGAAATAATTTAGTCTTTTATCAAACTTCTAAGGTAGGTGATGTTAGCTCCTTACAAAGAGTATACAGGAGAAAATGCAGATGCCCACTTTGTGTCAGTCCCATCTATCCCCTTCTTTTTTGCTTCTAGAATAGTCTCCAATGGGCCAGTCACAGGATCAGGGTACGTGGAAGAGGGAACAGCAGGAGATTTGCAATCAGTTCTCTACATTGTTGTCCTGGAATAATCAAACTATTTCTGAGGCATTCTTAACCTCTGCCAAATCTAATTGCATTTGGTATCATTCAAATTCTTCTGTGACACAATTTGAAAGAGATTACAAAAGAAGACTACTTGAAAACAAGCCGGAATCAATGAAAAACAGATTAATATGATTTTTACTAGGCAGGAGAGGACAGGCCATTTCCCTGGGTAGTTAACTTGGTTCAGGGCGAGCTAGTTTCTGAAAAGTGTCACTGGCATCGGTGACTAATGGGTTCCCACTGGATCCGAGTGTGTCAGCCAGTATCGGAGAGCTTCAGACTGTTATTCCTTAAAGGTTTTAGTACCTCCCTGAGATAGACATAAACATTAATAAAGCTGGGTCTTGGTTAAATATTACCCTTTCCACTCTGATAGGAAGAAACTCAAGAAGAAATACATTTATCAAGATCACTCAAAGTCTGTGATATCTTGTCATCTTTGCTGCCCTCCTGAGAGTCTCTACCTTCTCCACAAGACGGCTTCCCCATAAATTTCTGGAATGAAGAGAGATGAAAGCCTCAGGCCAGCAGGTCATTTGCCCCCCAAATACAGTGTGCTTTTTTTATTCAACCCCATGGTCCTTCCCAGGGTTAGGGTGTGATGGAGCTCCAGGGTGGGCTGGGGCAGGGGCTGGCTGGCTGGCGTAGGGCCAGAATGAGAATGTCATTCCAGAGCAAGCAGTGTACTGGGAGAACCCTGGAGGCAAGAGTGAAATGATCACATAGTTGCAGAAAAACTAATTTGCTTGGAAGATATAGAGGAGCGGGTTTGATGAGCTGAATGGAAATATTCAGGTCATGAGGTAAAGGGTTTTAAGAACCCATGACTTTGTTCATATCTCCGTTTCCGTAGGAAGCGGCTATGGGCCTTAAGGAGTTGGTGGAGGAAAAAAATTCCCTTTGACCGAAATGCTGAGGTTTGAGCCAAGAGTTCATGGGCTGTTTCTTGAATGTGTGATTCACAGGTGAGAGAGGGTCAAGGTCTCATCTACGAATCTTACTCTGGGAGAGAAAGGGACAGGATGTAGGGTGATGTGTTCCTGTTCTTTCATTTTCTTTAAAAAAAAAAAAAAAATATATATATATATATATATATATATTTTTTATTGATTTTTTACAGAGAGGAAGGGAGAGGGATAGAGAGTTAGAAACATCGATGAGAAACATCGATCAGCTGCTTCCTGCATACCTCCAATTGGGTTTGTGCCCGCAACCAAGGTACATGCCCTTGACCAGAATCAAACCCTTCAGTCTGCAGGCCGACGCTCTATCCACTGAGCCAAACCAGTTAGGGTCTGTTCTTTCATTTTCTACTTTTGCTATTGACAATGCACTCCACCTTGGCTCTTTCATATTTTGTCATTTGTTATTTGCATGGTCTCTGTTACAGGAAATAGAATAATTGTTCTAGAACATTGCCATCTATTCTTCCATTTTCAATAGGAATGGCAATGTCACCTTTAACATCTTCTGATGTTGACAAAAAAATTCCGCTATAGAATTTTTTGACATATGCCTATTCTTTTCCACAAAGACCTCTTTCACCCGCTTAGACTTGGGCGTGGCTTGGGAGGAAGAACACAAGTCTGGTTTTGGTCTAAGGACACTGAATTCCTTTAAGACATTCTTAGTTATATAACCAAGAAGTTTTTTTTCCATTGCTTAGCTCTCATTGTCCTTTCAATTTTACCTTCCATATAACAGTATAGCTTCATTTCATTTCTTTCCATTTCCTATGGAAGGCTGACTGTGATCATTAACCAGATTCAACAGTGCATTTTATCCCCACCATTGTTTAAGCTGTCAGAATTTAATTTAATCAAACCGGCACTCAGGAGAATTGCTAAAATTCTGTGCACAAAAATCTCCTGATACTTATTGGGGTTTAAGGAGAAATTGATAAATAGTAACCCTCTCTTTTGTTTTCTATTTATAACCTGCTGAAAAAAATGGCACGGGAGTTCAAAAAGGAAGGCAAAATGTGTTTTCTCTCTCTCTCTCTTTTTTTTTTTTTTACAAATAGTGTTGATTCCAGAACATGCCTTGACCTATAGGCAAATGAGTTTCTTAATTTCATAATAATTTGTCTAACTTGCACATCTGAATTGTATGAGTTAACATTTTTTTGACCCTGTGATATGTATTTGCAGATTGAAAAAATCTGGTACTTCCTGTAAGAAGTCAGCAACATTTTTAGTTAGGGGAATTATGTGAATATTTCAAGCCAGGAGACTGTCATTTAGGAAATTATCTCTTCTACTTAGTACACAAAATGGTGCGAGCTGGCCGTGAAATATTGCAGCCCCTTTTTAAGGCCAGCCAACAATTCTTTGCTCACCTAATATCATCTCATATCTGTATAATTCTTTACAATTTATGGACCACTTATATATGAGAAATGTCATTTTTTTCCCTTATTGGTAGGGATCCCTGTGAGCTAGATGGGAATGCTTAGTAAGGGAGAAAGGCAGAGCACTAAAATCAATGTACCCAAATTTAGCCCAAGATACCAAATTTAGGATTCTTCCGAAAATACAATAATGCTGGGAGAAATTAGAAGGCAGCAGGAAAAATGGAAGACCAAATATAAGATGGACTGACTCCATAAAAGAAGCGGTAGACATGAGTCTACAGGAGCTGAGCAGGGCTGATGAGGACATCATCATAGGGTTGCCAGGAATCAGAGCCGACTCAAGGCACATACAACACTCATCAAATGTAGTAAAGAGTGTAGCTGGGACTTAACCTTATTTCTGATTCTAGGTCTAGCTTCAGCTCAGGGGGCTCTTATCAGTTTCCTCTCACACACTTCTAGTCTAGTGGCACACACAGAGCTGGAAAGGTGTCAATACAATGTGATAAGGATTTTGATAGTGGAAATCACAAGGTTGTAGATGGTGAGGTCATGTGGAGAGGTTGAGCCAATAAAAGACAATTGATTGGAGAATTCCCTGAGGCTTTCTGCTGGGCTGAATATATATCCTGGTAAGTTGAAGCGCCTATAAAAAATGGATCCTGTTAATTTGAAAAAAAAAAAAAAACAACACAAAAACCACCTTTCTCATATTAATCATTGATAATTCCCTTTTCAGTATTCTTAGGGTGCTTAGGCCTGATATGTGTGCCAAAGTGTGTGTGTTTGTATGTGTGTGTATGTATATATATAAACTATATATTTTTAATTTATTTCAGAGAGGAAGGGAGAGGGAGAGAGAGATAGGAACATCAATGATGAGAGAGAATCAACAATCAGCTGCCTCCTGCAAGCCCCCACTGGGGATCAAGCCCACATTCCAGACGTGCCCTTTTTTTTTTATTTTTATTTTTTATTGTTTTAAGTATTACAAATAGTAGTACATATGTCTCCTTTTTTTTCCCCCTTTGATCTCCCCCCGACCTCCCCTACCCCCCAGGACATGCCTTCACCTGCCCACCCTCCCCCCCCCCCCCCCGCCCCAGTGTCTTATATCCATCGGTTGTGCTTATATGCATGCGTACAAGTCCTTCGGTTGGTCTCTTACAGCCCTCCTCGCCCAACCTCCCTTGTCTTCCCAATGTAGTTTGACAGTCTGTTCAATGCTTCTTTGCCTCTGGATCTTTTTCCCACCATTTCTTTCCTTTAAAAAGTTTTGCCTTTGCAGACTGGAAATAAACATATAATAACAAAACAAGACAAAACAAAAAATGTTTGAGTCCCAATTTCAATGTCAAACAGTTCCTTATGTGTACATGTCAGCAGTGATATCTGGATGGTGGGCACATGGTGGCAATGCAGGTCCGACCCTCTCTGGTTTGGTCCTAGGTAACCTGCAGCGGTGCACAGCTGCTGACTGCTCCCATGGCAAGGCGTTGTCAGCGTCTTCCATCTCTGGACTGTTTTTTCCTCTTGTCTTCGTGGTTGGAGCACTCCTGTCAATTCCTCTCTGTTGCAGGAATCCATCTGGTCTTGGGGTTGTTTTCTGAAAATATACAAATATATTCTCGACCACAAGTTAATAAAGGAATCTTTTCTATATAATTGATTTGGGATCCTTTTTATTTTTGTTCAAACGATTTTCCTTTGTCTTATTTAGACACCATGTGTGTTTTTAATGGCCGTCTTGCTGTTAGCATTGCAAATGAACCTGGTAAAGTAAAAATTTTCTAGATGTAATTTACTTATAGGATATTTTTCCTTACATGATATTGCCCTACTATCCCCCCCCTTTTTTTTTTTTTAATGGAGGTTTTTGTAAATTTTATAATGCAGCCAGACATGTGCCCTTAACCAAAATTGAACCTGGGACTCTTCACTCCCCAGGCCGACGCTCTATCCACCGAGCCAAACCAGCTAGGGTTGTGCGCCTAAGTCTTGAGACCAGTGTGACTTCATAGGAAGGGGAGACCAGGGCTGCTGCAGCAGGAGCATGGGTTTTATGCTTGGGTCCTGACCTAAGAGAACAGTGAAAACATGTTAGTTATAAAACCAGGAGATATGTAAATGGAAAATGGAGTAAATGGGAATTGACGCAATCCAATGACAAGACCAGTGTGGGTAGGTACCTTAGAGAGCAAATCAAAGAAGTATCCAGGAGAAGAAATGTCCAGGTTGAGACGTAAAAGACAAGTAGGAATTGGTAGATAAATGTAGGTGGATGGGTGGGTGTTGATTCCAGGTAGAAACCATAATGTGTGCAAAGAACTTTGATATAAAAACCAGGCAAGAATACTACAAAAATAAAATTATAGGGCCATTTCATTAATGTACATAGACATAAAAATCTTAATAGATTGCATAGTCAAATATAATAGCTTTTTAATGCATGATGATTAAATATAGTTTTATCTCACATAAAGAGATTCAACATCAGAAAACTTAACATGGTTTACCACACAGAATAAGAGACAAACATAGTTGAGAATTATCTCAATGTTTCCTATCTGCTATGCTTTTTCTTTTAAAAATTCTTTTTTTTTTTTTTGGATAAGCTTGAAAGTTGAGCTTTAATTTTTATTTTTTTGGTTATGCCTAAATTATTGAAAGTCAAATTTATACCTATCGCTCCTATCAATTTAAAAAGTGGATCTGACTTATACCTGTCCCCACCACCCCCATCTCAAATAGAGAGGAAAGTAACATCCTCACTTTCCTAATATCTCTTCCTGTCTCACCTCTATTTCCTAATTCTTTTGCTAATATTTTAAAGTCCCCCCCCCCCTGCCCATGTTATTATGGGGTATATTTTCTTCCTCTTTTTTTCCTGTTGTCTTCATCATCAGTCATCCCTGTCTCCACCTCCCTCCTTCCCTCTTATCTTCCTCCCTCTTTCTCCTGTTCCTCCTCTTTCAACCACAAAATTTATAAATTCTTGATTTCTAATTACTTCCCATATCTCTTTGCTTTCTTCTGTATTCATGTCTTTTCTTCCTATAGAATATCTTTCAAACAGCTTTATTGTTGGTATATATGCTGATATCCCATAACCAGAAACATTTAAAGTCATATCTTATCTCTGCTTTATGATTCAACATTCATTTCTTATTTTACTGTATGTCTTTCAGTTCTGCATATTTGTTATCCTTGTTTTAAACTTCTGTCCCATTGCTTTTCTTCATATATGTTGTTCTAGTAGTTGTACTTGAGCTTCATAGATAGTCCAGTTTGGCCTGACTGTCTTGCCATGTGCTGCTCCTGACTGTGGCCCCACAGGAGAGCCAGCATCTCGCTCCACTGTGGGCTCATTAGCTCCAGTGCACAGAATGGAAGGAAGATCAGGCACTGCTATGGACTGAATGTTTGTGTGCTCCTCCCTCCCAGTTCATGTTTTGTAGCCTCGATCCCCAGTGTGATAATATTTGGAGGTAAGGTCTTTGAGAATTAATTAGTTAGAAGAGGTCATGAAGGTGGAGGGCCCATGATGGGATTGGTGTCCTTATAAGAAAAGAGACTAGAAAGCTCTCTCTCTCTCTCTACCCTATTGTGGACACAAAGCGCAGGCAGACATTCAGACCCGACCATGCTGGCACCCTGATCTTGAACTTCTGTCCTCCATACTGGGGGAAATAAACTTCTGTAGCTTAAGCCACATCTGTGGTATTTTGTTAGAGCAGTACAAGCTAAGATGAGCACTAAGAAATTCAAATGGAGTCTTCATGTTTTTGGAGGCTAATTCCCTTGAGAAGGTATGTACATGTTACGCAGATGGACTGGCAGGAATGACTAGGGAATGGCTAATTTAGTGTGAGCTGCTTTTGCATCAGAGAAGTTTTAAAAAAACCATTGCTTTGTGAACTCCTATTAAAAAATGTAACTTGTAGCATGGATCATACATTAGTGCAGTTAATAAAAATAAATGTGTAAAGGCAAATAGTAAGGGAAAACTAATAATTTTGAAAAGATAGCTTAAGTAGTCTTTTATTTTCCTCTCTGAAGCAGAAAGAAATATTTATTAAAATGTAAATTCATGAAAAATCAATATATTCAACTTCAGCTCTTTATCAAACAGCTTGAGGAAAAACACATCATTGTTATTCTGTCACTACTTTCACTTCACAGTCTGTCAGTCTCATCAACCAAACTGATACAAATTCTCCTGAAAACCATTAAGAACCCGAAGTCAACATTCAGTGCCGTCATTTTCCTTTCTGACATCTTCTGCTAATTGTCAGACACATTTTCAAATAAGCCGTGGATTATCGCTTTCATGCAAACTCTCCTCAATTGCACCAAAGATGAAAGCAGGAAAATAAAGTCAGCACATGGTTTGCTATAGCAAGCAATCAATAATTCTGTCAGCTCCTTTCTTTAAAAGTTGAAAAATATTTTATTTACTTTTTTTCATAAACACTATTCTTGACAGTATTACAGATGTCCCCATTCTCCCCCCTCCCTTAGCCCACCTCCGTCCAACCACCTTCACCACACTGTTTCCTGTGCCCGTGGGCCATGATATATGTTCTCTGGCTAATCTCTTCACCTTCTTTTATCCAGTCCCCTGCCCCTCCTGCTGATGTCAGTTTGTTCCATGTATCCATGTCTCTGGTTCCATTTTGTCCGTTAGTTTATTTTGTTCATTAGATTCCACATATAAGTGAGCTCATATGGTATTTGTTGTTCTCTGACTGGTTTATTTCGCTTAGCACAATACTCTCCAGGTTCATCCATGCTCTCACAAAGGGTAAGATTTCCTTCTTTTTTACAGCTGGGTAGTATTCCATTGTGTAAATGTAACATTTTTTTTTCATCTATTCATCTACTGATGTGATTTGGGCTGGTTCCAGATCTTGGCTATTGTAAATAACACTGATATGAACATAGGGATATATATTCTTTCTGATTGGTGTTTTAGGATTCTTAGGATATATTCTCAGAAGTGGGATTGCTAGGTCAAAAGGCAGTTCCATTTTTAATTTTTTGAGGAAACGCCATACTGTTTTCCATAGTGGCTCCACCAAGTCAGCATTCCCATAAATAGTGCATGAGGATTCCATTTCTTCCATATCCTCACCAGCACTTGTTGCTTTATTGAGGATAGTCATTCTGACAGGTGTGAGGTGATACCTCATTTTGGTTTTAATTTGCTTCTGAGATCAGTGATGTTGAGCATTTTTTTCATGTCTATTGGCCTCTATGTCTATGATCTCTATGGAGAAGTGTCTTTTCAGGTACTTTGCCCATTTTTAAATTGGATTGTTTTCCTGGTGTTGAGTTGTATCAGTTCTTTATATATTTTGGATATTAACCCTTTATCAGATTTTTTTCATTGGCAAATACGTTCTCCCATATAGTGGATTCCCTTTTCATTTTGTTGATGGTTTCTTTTGCTGTGCAAAAGCTTTTCAGTTTAATGTAGTCCCATTTGTTTATTTTTTTCCTTTGTTTCTCTTGCCCTAGGAAATATATCAGCAAAAATATTGCTATGAGAAGTGTCTAAGATTTTACTCCCTAAGTCTTCTTCTAGGATTTTTAAGGTTTCGCGACTTACATTTAAGACTTTTATCCATTTTGAGTTTATTCTTGTGTGTGGTTTAAGTTGGCGATCTAGTTTAATTTCTTTGTGTGTACCTGTCCAATTTTCCCCACACCATTTATTGAAGAGACTGTTTTTACTCCATTGTATGTTCTTGCCTCCTTTGTCAAATATTAATTGACCATAAAGGCATGGGTTGATTTCTAGGCTCTCAGTTTTGTTCCATTGATCTATATGCCTATTCTTGAGCTAGTACCAGGATGTTTTGATTACAGTTGCTTTGTAGTATAGTTTGATATTCAGTATTGTGATCCCTCCATCTTTGTTCTTTCTTAAGTTTGCTGAGGGTATTCAGGGTCTTTTTTGGTTTCATGTAAATTTTTTTTCTAGATCTGTGAAATATGCTATTGATATTTTAATAGGAACTGCATTGAATCTAAAGATGGCTTTGGGTAGTATGGACATTTTAATTATATTAATTCTTCCAATCCATGAACACTATATATGCTTCCACTTATTTGTATCTTCTTTAATTTTTTTCTTTAATGTCCTGTAGTTTTTCAAATATAGGTCCTTTAATTTAACCTGCTTGGTTAAATTTATTGCTAGGTACCTTATTTTGTTGTTGTTGCAAGAGTAAATGGGGTTGTTTTCTTAGTTTCTTTATGATAATTCATTATTGGTGTATAAAAGTGTAATCAATTTCTATATATTGGTTTTGTATCCTGCAACTTTGCCAAATTCATTTTTAGATCTAGTAGTTTTTGTTGGAGACTTTAGGGTTTGTATATACAATATTATATCATGTGCAAATAATGACAGTTTTACTTCCTCCTTTCCAATACGGATGCCTTTTATTCTTCTTCCTGCCTGATTGCTGTGGCTAGAACTTCTAGTACTGTGTTCAAAAAGAGTAGTGAAAGCAGACATCCCTGTGATGTTCCTGATCTTAAGGGAAACGCTTTTAGTGTTTGCCTATTGAGTATGATGTTGACTGTGGGTTTGCCCTATATGGCCTTTATTATGTTGAGGTGTGATCTTTGTATTCCCACTTTGCTGAGAGTTTTTATCTTAAATGGGTGCTGGATTTTGTTGAATGCTTTTTTTGTGTCTATTGATAAGATCATGTGATTTTTATCCTTCCTGTTATTTGTGATGTATCACATTTATTGATTTGCGAATATTGTACCAGCCTTACAGCAATGTGAAAGAGGCATTCCCTGGTTATTCTTGCTTAACTTTGTCAACTGTGTTTTTCCTTTGAGGTGAAAGGTGTGTCTAATCCTAAAACACTTACTACAGATGCTTTTAAACAGTTATTCTCCATCCATTCTCAACTTTGAGGTTACTATCCTTCATGTCAGTAGCTTTCAGTAAATAAAACAAAAGCTGAGAGCTTACATCCCCAGTGCCACTAAGATTTTTTTTGTACTAAATAAACAAGTAGATATGAGCAGTAAGATTATAATTCTGTTCCTTACTTCAAAGTCGAAACTGAGCTCAGATTTTCCACAAGTTGCTACTTTCCATTCAATAACAGATGCAGCAGCCTTATTGAATGTAAAGGATGGAAGTACCACTTACTTTGAAGGGGCCTTTATTTAGGAGTTTGGTATTACCAAAAGTCTCCTTAAAAGTGCTGGCACACTGCTATAAATAGGGTAATGTTAAACAGGCTGCAAAGAAAAACATGTTCGAAAAGAAGACATACATAGATAAGGTACACTAATGTTTACTTTGAAAATAATAAAATACAGAATGTTAGTTTTCATAAATCCATACATGTTTCAGGAATATAAGGAGTTCAAATATTACTGGGTCAGTATGGACTGAAGATAGGCACCAAGTGAGGACTCCAGTTATTTTAACTTGCTAAAAATGTTAATACATGGGAAGATGTTACATCTAAAATTCAACAAATATGGCAAACCTGTGTGCAAGCACACTAGCTTAAAACTATAGGATCCTAACCATGCAGAAAAGAGGATGTGACATATATTCATGAGATGTATGCACCTATGGACACGCTCTCACTAACACAATGCAGATAAGAGAAGGCGCTTAGAAATAACGTTTTGAATATAAAAAGTTAACTTTGGCCCATCTGGTGTGGCTCAGTGGTTGGGCACATGGTTCCATTCCCAGTCAGGGCATATGCCTAGTTTGTGGGCTCCATCCCCAGTAGGGGATGTGCAGGACTCAGCCGATGAATTATTCTTTCTCGTCATTGGTGTTTCTATTCCTCTCTCTTCTCTCTCTCTCTCTCTGAGAGCCATTTTTAAAAAAGTTAACTTTGTAGAAAATTTATATTTTTGCATTTTCAGCAAAAAGTCAGGCAAAAGGGCAAGAGTTTAAAACTTAAACAATAAAACTTAAAGGTCTAATGGACTGAAATACACTGGAGAACATGTTCAAAAAGATTTCAGATCGAGATTGGAGAACTGAAATTACATCAAGTGACACTTAACAGGTCTTCTCTTAGAAGATGCATGGCTCCTACACTGGCAACTGAGAGAAATGTTTAAAGCATAAAATCAGCCGCCCAGATAAGTGGACCATTCTATTAAACTGCTTCAGGAAGTAGTTTCAAGAGCTAGTGCTTAGAACTAACTTATTGCATGAGTTTGAGGCCACTAAAAATAAAAAGGATGCTAGTACAGAATGAAACGTTTGTATGCTATTAGGCCAATGGCTTCAATAGTAAAACTGGTAAGGTTTTCTTTGTTTTTAATTAACGAATCTGCCACAAAAGTTTTGTTTGGCTTTGAAGCGAGAAGGATGTCGTTAGTTGCGGCATCTGACCTCGTCCAGTATATATCCTGGAAAAGGCAGGTTGCATACTTGTAAGCCATCCAGCTTGCAGAGCATCTGTGGATACTCAGCTTCCTTCCACTTGTTTTCCTTCGGATCAAAAGTGAGAATGGAATTGCTATAATGACCATTGTAGCAAAGGCCTCCAAGAACCATTATCTGTTTGTCCAGCACAGACACACTGTGGCCACTTCTACCAAATGGCATGGATGCCAAGATGGTCCACTGACTAGTCCCTGGGTTGTACACATCTGCGGAAGGGCACCCCGAGATTCGAAAAGAGGACTTGGAGATCACACAGACACCACTGGAGATGTAAAGCTGACCATTGTAAGAAACCATCTTGTGAAAAGCATCTTACGTAATTCATTTTGCTTTTGCTCTCCCATCAGTTGGTAACAACTCCAGTTATTCTGGTCCATTGCTCTATGATCCCTTCTTTACTGGGGCCAAACACCGACACTTGTTTGAAGGTGGACAATGAGGTGATTTCCATCGGCGGTATACAACTTGTTATTGAGCACTGTCCTCTCATGTCCATATTTATGAATGGGATAAGGCCCCCAAATTCGCATTTATTGTTGGTGATGTCTCCTCTCTGGCTCTGCCCGCTACAGCATAAATAAACTCCCCAGTCACACCAACTGCAACTCTGAACATGGTACAGGCATGTCTGCCATCTGGAGCCGCGAGTTTTCTCAGGGCATACCTGAACACTTTGGAAATAGCATGGAATTTGCCATCTGGGGCCCAGTTCTTCCTTGCCTAATAAGAACATGAAGTTACTGACAAATAGCAAGGCAGTTCAGGCACAGAAGGTACTTGGGGGCCTTCTGGTTCCCATAAGACTCTTGTTGTTTTTTTTTTTAAGAGAAATATTTTACTTTTAACCATGCTATGTCTAATCATTCCTCAAATACTGATGTTTGGGGTTTGGCAGAGTGCATGTGGATTGATTTTATGTCCAACAAAGGCTGCTGGTGAACATTTTGAAAATAATTCAATGCTTTGTCAACTTCATAGCACAGCTGTCAAGCGTATAAAGTTCTGATGTCTTAGCCTTCTCAAAAATCAGTGGACGGGGTCACTGATGTTCTGAATAATGGTATTGGTATGTCCCCGGCATCTATCGTGCTGCAGCCAAGACCGCACAGCCTTGTACAGCTTAAGCTCTGGGAAGCTGCTCAGATGATCATTGTCCAAATAAGATATGAGCTTCTTAAAATTCCCAAGACGAAGTCAGGCCTGGACATGAGTGGCACAAAGTCATCTGGCAGAATGGATTCCAGCTTCTCCCTGACTCCTTCGATGTTGACCCAGAAATCATCTAAGAGTCTCAAGATTTCTGCACAATTTTCTAAGCAGGTTTTTGCTAATAGGAAAGAGAACTTCTCCACACCTATAAGTTGAACATACATAGCAGCCTGAAGAATCTCACAAACAGTATTCACACTTAGTTCTGTAGTTCCATAGTGTGCAAACTGAAGGACGTGGCGGAAACCAGTAGCAGACCTTTTAGATGAATTGTGTCCTGATCTCACTCATGTCTGCAGTAAACATACAGTCAAACCTTGGTTCTCAAATGTCTCCCACCTTGAACAATTTGGTTCTGGACCAAGCTGACCCGACAACTCTTTCATGCAGATACCTCAGCATGACAAAAAGCATCTCTCAGGCAAAAAACAAGAGAATGTGTGACACTAAACCGTGTGCTATTAATATCTCAGGAAATTGTGTTGTGAATATTTTAGTGATTTTTATGCTTTTGTTGCTGGCAAATTGATGATTAGCACAATTTTCAAACGGAGAGAGGCCATCATGAGTGCTGATGGTGCTAGGGGTGTGAAAGTGCTCATGAAAGAACAATCACAGGAGATGGAAGAGGTAGAAAAATTGTTTTGGATAAACTAAAGGCAGTTAGAAGCATTTTGGAGGCAATGATATGTGAAAAAGCGAAAATGCTGCATGATGACCTCCTGAAAGACGCCTCTGGAACGAGTGATTCATTTAAGGCTAGTAGACGGGGGTTCGATAAATTTAAGAAAAGTGTTTATTTATAGATTAAACAGTACATTAGATATGGTTAAAACAGGGAATCATTTGTGGGTCTGGAATGGATTAATTCAATTTACATGATTTCTAATGGAAAATGACTTGGTTTTCTAGCAAATCATTTCTTGAATAGCCTCTGGAATGAGTTAAGTTCAAGAACTGGGATTCCACTGTAATTCTGAAAGTAATCATTCTGGTGGCCAAGAGTGCTCTATGGACGCTGGTGTCATGGATGAAGGCAGGGACAGACTCTTCCATGTTCCCTGCATGAAACACCTTTGGGGTTCATCTAACCTCTAGTGTTGGGCAGGCAGTCTGCAGCAGGATAGTGCGTCGTTGGGTGTGGACAGCACTCAGCAGGCTCCTCGAACATCTGAGAAGGGACCCCTCCCTGACGCTCATGCAATGGGGAAGGGGAATGCACGCCTGCTGCCTCACCCTCAGAACCAGTCCTGGGAAATAAGACCCTATCGGCTCTTTCTGTCCATTTTTATCTCGCCCTCACCTTTCCCCTCCTAAAAATGCCCTTACTTTCTATTTTGTATTTCACTTCTCAACATCTCACATTCTTTCTTCGCCTTCCCCATAGGTGTCTTTGAAATACCCCATCTTTTATCTACTTTGTGTTAATTTCAGGAAGCATTATTTAAAATATCATCATGCTTAGGTTGAGTGAAAAGACCTAAGTGAATGATTGTTTTTATACTAAATAACATTGTGTGTGTGTAAATTAGGGTTAATTCCTATACTACCAAAAAAAAAAAAAAAAAAAAAAAAAACCCTAATAAAGCAGGAAGACACTCAGTGGATGTCTACATTAAAATCTGGAAAGGCCAGAACTGCCTATGTAGTCATGAAAACAAATATCTAATTTTTAAATTGCCACTCAAAATCAAATGTTTGTTTTGCTTGCATGTCTTTCTTCCCTGACAGAGCATGAGCTGGCCAGTTCAGAAACCTTGTTGTATTCATCTTCGTATTATACGATCCAGGCGAGTTCCTGACACCTAGTAGAGGTTCTGTTAATATAGGCCGTGATCACTGGGGGCCAATTTAGACAGAAGGCTGTCTCCCACCCTATTTCACCGACACTCTTATTCAGTTTCATGCAGGGGACATGGAAGATTCCGTCCCTCCCTCCGTCCGTGACAGCAGTGTCTCTGCTGGGTCCAGAGTACTGTATGAGGTAGGACTGTTTCTTGATGTCACAGCAGTTCCAGGCCCATCGAGCACTCTTGGCCACCCGAGTGATTACTTCAGAATTACAGTGGAACCTCAGTTCTTGAACTTATTCCAGAAGGCTAGTCAAGAAATGACAAATTAATGAAGATGTAAAATTAACCTACAGTAGTATCATGCCTATGATATGCCAAAGGCTATCCTTGTGTAAGGTAAGAAAGTAGACTGATGTCAGATATCCTTGAGCTTCAATGCTGAAATTTCAATTTACTAGATGAATTATCAATGGCTGCATTAACAAATCCCAAATCTTAGTGGCTTAAAACAGTATTTGTTGTTTCACAGTATCCATGAATCAGGAGTCCCGGTGCAGCTTGGCTGGATCCTCAGTCTGAGAGGCTCTCACCGGCTGCAGTCAGTATTGCCTGGGGTGTGCTCATCTCAAGACACAACTGAGGGATGATCAGCTCCTAAGCTCACTCTCAGTGGTTGTTAGTAGGATGCAGTTGCCTGAAAACTGTTGGGTTTAGGGCCTCGATTTATTGCTAGCTCTTAGCTGGGAGCCACCTTCAGTTCCATGCCATGTGGGACTCTCTGTAGGGCAGTGTGTGCCCCACAGCATCTGGCTTCACTGGAATGAGCAAGCTTTAAGAACTGGAGAGTGCAGCAAGGCAGAAGTTCGTGTTGTGTAACCTAAATCACTTTTATTAAAGCTCAGTCATTAGTAAGAGGGAATACCAGAAGGCAGCGATCGTTGGGAGCCAATGTAGACAGAAGGCGGTTTCCCACCCTGTTTCACTGACACTCTCATTCCGTTTCCTCATTTTACAGACACAAATATGAATAGAACCTATTTGTTGAGGCTATTGTGATAAAAATGAGAATGGGCACATCAGTGACTTAGGAAAGTGTTCAATCCAGAGCAGAAGTCGATGTATGCTAACTATTAATACAGTTATTTTTTAGTTATGTCATTTTCTATGCATGTTGATTCCTTATTTGTAAAGTAAGTGAGGGTTAGTTGATCTCCAAGTCTCTTTATAAGCCATTTGTAATCAAATCCATTGATTTTTCTAGCCCCTGGACTCTATAGATTTAATTTCAACAGTCTTTTTGGACTCAAATTTAGTATTTTTGCCCCTCATCCTTATACCTAATTAGGATCCTATTTTTAAAATCCTTTGAACCTAAAAGAGCTGAGATATTCTCTACTCCTAATGTCTAAAGAGATTCAAACATTGTCATGGGTCCTGTCCTAAGAGTCAGAAGACAAGTTTCTTGAATACTAGTTCCCATTCTGCTCCTTAAGAGCCTGTAGGCAAGCGTTTTAATCTCTTCGTCTTAGTTTGTTTCACTTATGGAAGGGTTGGGGAATTGGACTGGATCACCTCGAGCATCCTTTCTTGTGTCTTTGAAGCAACTGCTAGCAACAAGCCTGGGAAAGAGAGCATTCACTGATGCTGGAACTGGTGAGCAGGCACTTTTCCTGGGGTCTTGTCTCATGGAATCGAATAATGAAGCCACAGACCAGAGGCGTTCAATCGATGCAGGAGTTTATTGCAAACAAACACAGGCTCCTTGCTCAGGGAGGAGATTCAAATGGGTTGCCCCCGATGCATTCTGCTCTTTCCTTTATGTCTGCTAAAAAGTCTGCGCTTTTTCTATCTGTGCTGCTCTCTGATTGGTTCCTGGCCTTTACGCAACATTGTTTTTCACTTGCAAGAAAAGCATCCTTGTTTCAAAACACGCTGTTTTTCTGCTACCCATCCTGTTTTTCTGCCATCCTGTTTCCTGCAAAACACATTTTGTTTGTTTCAGCTAGCTCCACTATTCCTCCTTCTTCCACCCTTTACCCTGTCTACCCAATTCTGCTTTAACTTCTTTCATTCGTGGCGATGACTTAATAGCTTTTCAGTCTTTGAACCCAATTTCCATTTGCTGCCAATATTGGTTTTTAATTTTTCTTTTTCATGTATTTCATACATATTTCTCTAGGGCAAATTTTCTGAGATTAGTTTTCAAGCTTATTTTTTTTTTATTAGGATACTTTTTAACTTCATAAAGATTATAGGATTGATACTGAGTATGAAGTAGTTATATATCTTTAGGAAGAACTATTAAAATATAAAGAAATAAATTATTGTGAGAATCAGTAAACCTCCAGAGTATCCTTATAGAGGCCATTTCTATAAAGTCAAAGAAAAATAAAGTCAGGTGACTTCATCTGTGTACATCGGGGGGGAAATTACTCCCAATTGAGGAAAAGATTTTGGGGCCTTTGAATCAAATGGGATCCAAAGTAAAAACATTTGATTTCCTCCCCCAAGTAATGGTCGGAGCCACTGGAAATTTTCTGAGGTCTCACTTGTGCCTTCTTGTATGTATATAGAGCTATTTCTAAGTTGCTGCAATACAAAGAGGAAGTTTGAATTTAAAACAAATTATACCTTGTACATCCAAAGAGGTTCAGCCTTTTTCAGTCATTTTTTATAGGATGCTGTTACAGCTTCATCATCTTTGAAATTCATTTTCTGAGATTACCTGCACAATCTGGGGGCAAATCCTTTTGAAATGCTCATTGATGGAAACTCTCTATTGTCCATTCCCTGAAATCAAATTTGTAACCAGAGAAATATTATTTTAAAGTAAGCACAGTGAATCAAGTGGCTGGTCAAACTAGGTAATACTTTCTAGTGCACAAAACAAGGAACAACTAGACGAGAGTGAGTTTCTTTTGTATTGAAAAACTAGCTCCGGAGGAATCCAAAATGGCGGCGTAGGTAAACACCTAAACTGCTGCCTCGCACAACAATTTCAAAACTACAACTAAAAGACAAAACGTCTATCACCCAGAACCATGGGAAAGCTGGCTGAGTGGAAGTTCTACAACTAGAAGGAAAGAGAAAAGAGCATTGAGACGTGCACGAGCGTTGAAAAGCTGAGGTACGGAGGCATGCTATCCGGGCTGGCGGCAGGCATTGCTTTTTTCAACGAAGGGAGATAAGCCCCCAATTACTCTGAAATCCAGTCTCTGGGGAGACACGGGGGACCCAAACTCCTACAGGGAGAAGCTGGACTGTCTGCCATTGAGGGTGGCTTGCTTGCAGAGCTGCGCGCAGGAATAATTGTTTGCTGCACTGGGGCACGGGACTCAGGGACGCCTTCGGGGACACAGAGCTGGCTAACTAGCAGCCATTGCTGTTTGCCGCACCCTAGCCTAGTGACACCCTGAGGCCCCGCCCTGCACAACCTGCAAACCCACCCAAGCTCCAAGCAGCAGATTTGGCATGAGGGGGGCCTGCCCCATCAGAGAGCCGGCTAACTAGCAGCCATTGCTGTTTGCCACACCCTAGCCTAGTGACACCCTGAGGCCCCGCCCTGCACAACCCCACCCAAGCTCCAAGCAGCGGATTTAGCATAAGAAAGCCCTGCCCTATCGCAGCTTAACCTAGCAAACTTGCAGCCCGGGTCAGACAGCTCCAAAACCTCCAAACCCCAAGCAAAGAGGAGAAAACTGTAGCTCTCACTGTAGCTCCTGCTGGGTGGCCTCAGACAGTAGCTGACCTGCACCCCATTGGAGATCCAGAAGCCAGTGTACCTAGTGGTCAGTGTGAGACACCAGATTTCAACTCCTCACATCCATAAGTGACACATTCAAGAGGCAGACTCAGTGAGCACCAAAGCCCCACTGAAACAAGTCCTGCCCCATAAGCGTGTCTTCAGCGCAGCAGTTCTTCCATTATAGACACAGCGAGTGCTCACAGCTAATTGGCCTGGAGGTCAATTCCTCCCAGTGTACCAACAGCAATTAAGGCTTAACTACATCAAGACTTTGCACTCAGCCCACAAAGGGGTGTACCAAGAGCATCCACCTCAAGTGATTGAGGAGGCTGAGTTACTGCCCCCTATAGGTCACCTACCACACAAAGCTACTCCAGCAACACAGGGAAGCAGCCAAAATGTGGAGACAAAGAAACATGTCACGAATGAAAGAAACGGAGGAAAGCAAACTACTGGATGACATAGAGTTCAGAACCACATGTATAAGGTTACTCAAGAATCTTCTAAAAACCGCCGAGAAACTTGATGACACTTCTGAGGAGCTTAGTGAGACCTTCAAGGACCTTAATGAGAATGCAAAAAAAATGGAAAAGGACCAGTCAGAAATGAAGCATACACTGTCTAAAATAAATATACAGAAACTCAACTGTAGATCAACGTACCCCAAGAATCAAACCAAAGATCTGAAATATGTGGAAACAAAAAACATCCAACCAGAAAAACAAAAAGAAAAAAGAATCCAAAAATATGAAGATAGTGTAAGTAGCCTCTGGGACAACTTCAAGCGAACCAACATCCGAATTTTTGGGGTGCCAGAAGAAGGGAGAGAGCAAAATATTGAAAACCTATTAGAAGAAATAATGACAGAAAACTTTCCCTACCTGGTGAAAGAAATAGACTTACAAGTTCAGGAAGCACACAGAACCCCATACAAGAGGAATCCAAAGGGGACCACACCAAGACACATCATAATTAAAATGCCAAGGGCAAAAGACAAAGAGAGAATATTAAAAGCAGCAAGAGAAAAACAGTTAATTATCTACAAGGGAGCACCCATACAACTGTCAGCTGATTTCTCAACAGAAACTATACAGGCCAGAAGGGAGTGGCAAGAAATATTCAAAGTGATGAACAGCAAGAACCTACAACCAAGATTACTCTACCCAGCAAAGCTATCATTCAGAGTTGAAGGTCAGATAAAGAGCTTCACAGACAAGAAAAAGCTAAAGGAGTTCATCACCACCAAACCAGGATTACATGAAATGCTGAAAGGTATTCTTTAAGAAGAGGAAGAAGAAAAAGGTAAAGATAAAAATTATGAACAACAAAAGGACATCAAATACATACCTACCAACAAGTGAATCTAAAAATCAAGTGAATAAAAAATCTGAAGAACAGAATGGACTGGTGAATATAATAGAATCAGGGACATAGAAAGGGAGTGGACTGACGATTCTCAGGGGAAGCAGGTGTGAGGGGTGTGGGAAGAGATTGGACAAAAAGCTTACTCCTATGGATGAAGACAGTGGCGTGGGTAAGGGCATGGGGTGGGGTGGGGAATCAGGTGGAGGGGAGCTATGGGGAAAATAAAAAAGAGGAACACCTGTAATAATCTGAACAATAAAGATTATTAAAAAAACACACACACACACAAAAAAAACTAGCTCCAAGGGTAGTTCAAAAGCTCACTTCTGAAATTGTTTAGAGTGAGGAGTCTGCTCTGAAGAAAAACTCATATGCCTTTTGCTCTGTTTTGGAAAAAATAACAGTCTTGTGTTTGTATGGAGTGTTACTTGACTTGAACCTGAACAATATTGTTGGTCAATTCACATTCTCGTTCTGCCACTTGAAAACTGTGTGATGTTAGGAAAGATACTTGGTATTCCTGAACTTCATTTTCACTTATAATATGGGGCAACGTCTCACAGCGATGTGGTGTCTATTAAATGAGGAGATACGTGAATCTATTTCACAAACTAATGGGTGACTCCAGGATAGTCATTACCATTACTGATGTTATTTTATGCTTCATTTCATATTTATATTTAATGAAATCACTAAAACCAATAAGATGAAATACCTCAAAAATGATAACGGGACAAATAATAGTAACGTTTTCAGCAAACTTTCTGCCTGTCAGGCACTCTGCTAATCTCTTATATTATTCTATATAATAAAAGGCTAATTTGCAAATTGTCCCCTCTACCGGGAGTTTGACCGGGGGTGGGGCTGGCTGGCCAACTGCCCGCAGCCCCTCCCTCCAGTCGGCCCGACCCATGCACGAATTCATGCACCGGGCCTCTAGTTTAACATAATCATCCCGAATGGTCTTGGAGTTTCCATTTTACAGGTGAGACAAAGTTTAGAGAGGTTAATTTTGCCCAAATTATAAAACTAGCAAGTGACACCTCAGATTGGACCCAAATGACCCCTGAATTGATCCCCTTTAAGTCCTATGCTAAACTGCTCCCATTTCCAGCACCCAATAGGAAGAGAAAAGAGGTTCAGAAGGCTTCCTGGTTCTATTACACCAGCGGTTCACAGTCTTGGCTGCCCATGAGAGCTACCTGTGAAGTTTTAGGAAAAATCTCAAAGTACAGGGCACACTTGAAATCTATTAAATTCCTTGAGGGTTGAATCCAGATATTACATTCAAAACACAATCTCCAGCTCCTGAGGTGATGCCAGCTTGCAGCCAACTTTGCGACTCTGCTACCTGCTCAGCTCCTGAAATAGACCAGGAGAGTGGTTAAGGCTCTCTTCTTGGGAGTAAGATGATTTCACTGCCTGTTTGGCCACTTAAAGTTGTGCGATGATAGACAAATCACTGCCCTTAAACTTCGAAAATGTTACTAATAGCATCATATTTTGTGGTGAAAATAAAAACAACCAATGAAATGTTCCTAGCACACTGTCTGGAACTTAGGTCGTGCCTGGTAGTGGTAGTATTTCATATCTCTTTCATGTTCTGTACCAATATTTGGTTGCTTCATGAAATATTAAGCATGCATTATTCTGTCCCTGGGTGGAAGTAGGAGGCTACTATTGGTCCCTAAAGTCTCTTTCAAATCATTAAGTTGACACCATTTAAAAGAAGTAGTATGGGACTTGTATTCCTATAGGAGATTGACAATATTTAGCAACAGAAGGAATAAAATATTTATTTTCGGAGTAACCCAGGCCACTTAGAAATGAGAACTGTTATTGATGCCTTGATTAGTTAATATTGGTATGTGCAAATGACCACTTACATGGTTTTATAGACAGGTGTTTTTTTTTGTTTTTTTTTTTTTAATGTAGATGTTGTCCTTTCCTCTTAAGACTTGTTTACTTGCTTTCCTCTTAAAACTTGTTTACTTGCTTCACACAGGTGTAGGCAGCAAGGTCTTTGGAATTAGTCTTTTTAAGTGAGTGCTTAATGGAGATGAGTAATTGTTTGCAGCTGCACATATCTGCAGGGACTTGTTTTTCTTTTAGTAGGGGACAAGATAATTTGCCTGTCGACTTTGGAAAGCTTAGTCTTGGTTATCCCCATATGCTTGAAGGTGACTTTGCTTCTTGAGTTGAAAAGCCACTAAAGATTCCTGCCCCTCCACAAGACATCATGCATAGCAGGGGACAGGCAGCCGATTTTATTTTTAGAAGGTTTTTTTCTTCTTCAATAAAAACCATCAGTAGTGTTTCATTTTGAGTGAGGATTATAAACATGAACAGTGGGTAGGTTTTTTTTTTTCTTTTGGGTGGAGGATGGTGATTTCAAGGGATTGGGCCCTTCTAGCTTAACACCTAAAATATATTTTAAAGATGAGGTATCGGGATATAATAGATACAGTATTGTATAGCTAGAAAATACAGATGTGGGCCTGAGGATATAGTGAGCCACTGGAAATCTTATTTGGCAATTTTGGGAACAGCCTCTGCATCTTCAGATTTTATTGGAAGTTTTCAAAATACCAATACACAGAACCAATTCCATTGCCCTCTGGCTGTTAAGGCAAAATGTAATGTGTCCTCCACATGCAACTGTGAAGCTACTGACCCAGAAAGTCACCAGTGAGGATGTGTCTATTGGTGCTGATAGATTTAAAGATCGATAGGAGGATTGACAGTCTACCCTTGTCCTCATCTCTTTGCTGGCTTGGCAGAGCCATAGCCGACCTGGGAACAGGCAACAGCAGTAGTGACTTCTTGAGAATATGGAACTCTGGCCTGATCAGTCTCAAACTGGTTTCCCCTGTCCCCCTAAGGAAGGCTGGATTTTGAACCGGAGGCACTGCTGAAAAGTAGGCTTTGAGATCTCCCACTAAGAGACCTTATCTAGAGACCTTCTAGAGCAGTGGTTCTCAGCCTTCCTAATGCCGCGACCCTTTAATACAGCTCCTCATGTTGTGGTGACCCCCAACCATAAAACTATTTTCGTTGCTACTTCATAACTGTAATTTTTCTACTGTTATGAATCGTAATGTAAATATCTGTGTTTTCCGATGGTCTTAGGCGACCCCTGACAGCGGTTCTCAACCTGTGGGCCACGACCCCTTTCACAGGGGTTGCCTAAGACCATGGGAAAACACAGATATTTACATTACGATTCATAACAGTAGAAAAATTACAGTTATGAAGTAGCAACGAAAATAGTTTTATGGTTGGGGGTCACCACAACATGAGGAGCTGTATTAAAAGGGTCGCGGCATTAGGAAGGCTGAGAACCACTGCTCTAGAGGAAGAGCAGGCCTGGCAGCAAACAAGGGGGTTTAGGGTCATAGCTCTGCCATTTCCTAGATATGTGATCTTGGGTGATCCACTCAACCATCAATGGGGGATAATGTTTTTCTGGGTTCTCATTGTGAGGATGAAAATAGTCTTTAGTAGTTTGAAGAAACCACATGCTGTAAACCACTGGACAAATGTGGACATTTTGCTCATTCAGTTTTCTGGTTCATGCATGTCAAGCAAAGGAAATGTGAGTGGGTAGGAAGAGTTTTTAATTGGGAATATTTTGACTCTTGGGCAATAACTCATTTCTCTGTCCTCTAAAATCTGGCCAGCCTGAGCTTCAGTCTTAAGAGTAACCCATCAGTGAAGGCATAAATCCCTAGTCGGCGTGCCCCTGCACACGGCTGGGCTTGGCGTAGGCAGTGGCACAGCATAGTGTTAGCAGGGTGTAGCTGGAGTTTAGGTGCCTGCGTTCAAGTGCCCGTTGGACCACATATAAGCTGTGTGATCTTGCCCTTATGTCTCTCATTTCCTTGTATAGGGCACTAATAGGATTAAATGAACCATTCCATCCAGTGGTTAGCATACAGTGAATGTTATTTCAAAGAATTAGTAAAAGATACAGCACCTGGAGATATGATCTTCTGATCTTATCTTGGTAATTAAATTGCAAAGGAAAGGCTGCACTTGTCTTCTATTTTTCGTAGTTCTTCCAAATGACATTTCACCTAGTGTTTGAGTTTCTTGGGCATCTGTAAACTAGTACAAGCTTACACCTACTAGTAATAATATAACTTATTGAGTACCTACTACATGCCAGGAATTGTACATCCATGTTTCCCCACTATGTTTGTGAGACGGGCATTTATTTTTATTCCCATTTTTATAGATGAGGTAACCAAGCCATCCTCAAATTAAGTGACTTAACTAGGATCCTTAACCAGTAGCAGAGCTGGATCTAAACTTGCATCTGAGATCCTCCAAAACCTGTGTTCTTTACTCCACTCAATTCAGTATTCTTGCCCTCTGAGGAGGCAGAATTATCTTTTCATCTTTAAATGGCAATGAAAATTTATATCCTTACCTTACTCCATAGGAATATTCCTGGAGTTGTGGACAAAGACATTGTTTTTGTAAGTCAAATCACATTCCAAATTTACAAGGAATATTATTATTGAAACAAAATCCTGTCATAAATCATCTTGAATTTTTAAAAATAAACTTAGATGTTACTCAGAGTGAGGCTTAAGTATAGTCATAACAGTTAACCTAGCTAATAACTGTTGTTTTAACGTGTCACTCCACAATATCATAGAATGGATTAGTGTTTAGTAGAAAGAAACACAATTATTTTGTGAGGTTGCTTTTGATAGAGTGCTGTCAACCCGGTAAGGAAAACTAAGCAGACAAGTTCAGCTCTGTCAATCCAGCTCCCCATTCCAGCCACTAGAGGGTAGTGTTGGCATTGGAATGGCACCAGAGACTAACAAGTCTTTGGGAATGCTGTGTGAAATGCGGACTTGGGGGGGCCGGATGCGGTGGGGCCCAGATATGGCGGGGATCTCCCTTTTCCACGTCCAGCACGGAAAGAGAGATGAACGAACCGGTTCTAAGTGGAGGCGGCCAGGGATTGAGAAATAAAAGAAAGAAAGAGACCAGACACGAAGATAGAAACAAAGCTGGGAGCCAGGTGGGACGCCATCCTCTCTGATGGAGAGGCAGGGACCTCCAGCCCATGCAGCAAGTTTATTTTATACCCCCAAATACCAGGAAGTATCTCCAAAACTTAGGATCAAAGGAGCTTATTTGCATTCTTGAGTAGGCCCTAGCATTCCTGGTGCTTGCCTGGATTTACATATCAAAGTCCGCTAGGCCGACACCTGGACAAAGGTAAAAAGTCAGTACTGATAACAACCCCCCACCTTCTTGGGGAGGGTGTAACCGAGGCGCGGCTCTGCCAATCGCCTGGGGCTCAGCTGACAACAATTTAAAAAAATGCCCATGTGTCTTCCCAGGCAGCCCTCTACAGCGGACTCTTGCTAAATTTACAATATAGAAAAGGATCTGATGAAACAATCTGATGTGACAGGAGACACTACATGATGATAGTTGGGTCTGCTGTTATTGGCAATCTATGTCCTAAAGGGAATGTTTGATATTCTGTGCCTGTGGGTTGTGGGGATGGTACCTCAGGTATCAAAAGAACGGTGTGCCAACGGTGAATTGGGGATTCATCTTTTCCTTCTTACCCTTCTACCTCAATTCCTGCTTCATTTTTCCATTTGCAAATTGAAGGTATGCTGGAAGTTTCCAAGGTGAATTACCTTCCCTTTCCTTCAACTGCAGTCATGACCACCACAGAAATTGATTGCTCGCTTAATACATCTCAAGGAATTCAGTTCTTGTCACAGATGTCATCCTGCTTGTCCTCATTTGGCCCTGTGTGGTACCTGGGGCTGCTGTCCTCATGCCGTTTACATAGACAGAAAGATAAAGTCCGTGCCCTTTCAAGTCTCCCCTGCTTGGCTGTGGAGCCGGAGCTGAATTAGGGTGCATTTGTCTAACTCAGAGTTGACCATGTGATTTCCAGTGCTTAAGAATGACTTCCTATGTGTGTAACCTTCCTTCCTGAGCCCTTTGTCCACTGTGCTTCCCATAGGTTCCTATCCAACCTTTGGGCTGTAGTGGGTGAGTATCCAGGACAAGCTATTTAAGAGTGTTTGTTCTTTGTTTTTTTTTGTTTTTTGAGGAGGAAATAGTTTTGCTCCTTTAAAATTCTATTCCCTCATCTCATAAAGCATGCCACCCCATTTAAAACTTTAAGTATAGTTGTTATACAATCTTATATTGGCTATATTTGTTTCAGGTGTACAGTATAGAGATTTGACATTTTTATACCTTACAATGTGATCACCACACTAATTCTAATAATCACCTGTCACTGTGTGAACTTACAGTATTGTTGACTATGCTAGAAGCCCAGTGCATGAAATTCGTGCATGGGTAGGGTCCCTAGCATCTGCTTGCTGCTGCATGGGGCCTCCCTTCCCCTGCTGCTGGCTGCTGGCTGGGGCCTTCCTTCATTCTGTGCCACCCCCTGGTGGTCAGCGCATATCATAGCGAGCGATCGAACTCCTGGTTGGTTGAACTCCTAAGGGGACACTTTGCATGTTAGGCTTTTATATATATAGATTCCTCTTCACCTTTCTCACTCATCCCCCAACCCTTTTGGTAACTATCCCTTTGGTCTCTTTCTATGAGTCTGCTTTGGTTTTTTTTTATGGTGTTTTTTTTTTTAATTGTTTTAAGTATTACAAATAGTAGTACATATGTCTCCTTTTTTCCCCCCCATTGACCTCCCTCCGACCTCTCCTACCCCCCAGTACATGCCTTCACCTGCCCGTTCCCCCCCCCCCCCCGGCCCCCCGTGTCTTGTATCCATTGGTTATGCTTATATGCATGCGTACAAGTCCTTCGGTTGGTCTCTTACAGCCCCCCTCGCCCAACCTCCCCTGTCTTCCCAATGTAGTTTGACAGTCTGTTCAATGTTTCTTTGCCTCTGTATCTTTTTCCCACCATTTCTTTCCTTTAAAAAGTTTTGCTTTTGCAGTCTAGAAATAAACATATAATAACAACAACAAACATGTTTGAGTCCCAATTTCAATGTCCAACAGTTCTGAGTCCCCGTTTCAATGTCTAACAGTTCCTTATGTGTACATGTCAGCAATGATATCTGGATGGTGGGCACATGATGGCAATGCAGGTCCGACCCTCTCTGGTTTGGTCCTAGGCAACCTGTGTGTTTTGTTTTTTTGTTTGATTTTTTAGATTTCACATATAAGTGAAACCATATGGTATTTGTCTTTCTGTTTGACTTATTTTACTTAGCATAATTCTGAGGGTGATAATGAAAATTAAAGAACATGGGTTTAGACATTCAGAACCAATGCCATGTCCCTTCAAGAAAAAAAGGTGAAGTAAAACAGACATTGGCTGTCTACTTCTCTCGGCTCTTCTACCTATGTGACATTGGGCAAGCAACTAACCTTTTCAGGATTAGGTGCTTTTATTTGTCTTTAGCTGAGTTAGAGGAGGAAAAGATGATAAGTTTGGGTTGGTCTAAGAAGGTTTTAGGGAAGAGGCTGGATTTCAGTTTGGCCTTGAAAGGTACACCAGGCTAACTATATCAATGCAGTTGGCTGAGTACTCAGCAGTGCTCTCTTCTTTTCCCTGCAGGACATCTTAAGGTGGGCAAACCTTGCTGAAGACTCCCCAGAAGGGAGAGTTATTGAGTCAAGACCAAGCTGGCACTGCTCATAGCTATATGGCCTTCATGGGTCCCTGGGCCAGCTGCGTCCAGTCTAGTCCTCTTCTCGTATCTCTCCGAGAATGGCCTCTGTCCCTTCTGCTGTTGCACATTCTAAAAATTCTCAGAGACTTTTATCAAGGTCATCCTCCTTCAGAGATGAGCTTCTGAACCTTTACATTCTTAGAACTTTTATTGACGATACTCATATGGTTCATGTTGCTCATAAAATACCTTATTTTGGCCCTGTTCTGTCTTAACTTTCTAATTGTATGTCAAGCTCCTGGAGGGCACAGGTCACGTTTCCTATGTGCCAAAGTCCTAGAAGGGACTTAAAAGTCACTTAGTGAGCTGGTCCCCTAGCTGGATTGTCAATATCACTTGGGAGCTTTTAAAAAATACATATTCCCAGGCCCCGTCTTATAAGTAATGAATCAAATCTTGGGTTTATGTGTGCGTGTGTGAAGGCAGAGTGGGTTAGGAGAGATGTGAGGAGAAGCTCTGTTTTTGTTTTGTCTTTGTTCTACAGCCCTTACTGTCTACAAAACTCTACTAAGTATAGTGCCTCTTGATATATATGCATAACACCTATTATATACAGCTTTCTTCCTGCTTCTTCATCACTTTTTCATGACCCCAATTAAAATTCAGAAAAGAGGGATAATTCTGTGTTCTGAGAACAGACAAAAAGCCCAGCTGAGTGCCTGTCATTCTCCTAGAGAGCTCTCCGGCTTCCACACTTAGAATTGTGCTCTGTGGGTCTCTGGTAGCCTGCCCTATGTGTCGTGGGCTGCAAAACTGGCATCCTGAGGTTTACTCTGTTTTTTCTGTGTGGAAGGTGAGGAAGATGACAGTAGGCCTGAGGACTCAGTATAATATAATGCATGTCCAATAAATGATTTGCTAAATGAATGTGATAAAACATGTAGTTACGTTGAAAAGATAATGTACAATGAAAAATGTCCAGCTGATGAAGGTAACTCCCCCCGCCCCCCGCCTTGCTAAAATCTAATGTGTCATTTCAGCATTTGGTGTCAGGAGTTACTCAGAAAATAAAAGTCAAACTTTTATAAAGAAGGCTTTTTATTCCTTGGTAAATCTAGTGGAAAATTAATCACATACAATATGATGGTGCCAAGAAAGCATTTGCAAGAGCGCAGATGCATGAATATGGAACATCACATTTTCCTGTCAGTGCGTTTCCTTATCAGAGCAGGCTCCTTCATGACTGAAGTGATCATTACTCACCAGTGATGGGGGACAAAGGCTTGTTTCCCTGTGTTTTAGTCTTTCCTTTGGAATTGACTGTGGAAGCAGGAAATGCAGGGGGAAATGCCGCCTTGCTTTGCAGTGCACACTGTATAGTAATGGACATTTGAGGATCTCTCCCTATAGATTGAATATTGAGATATTTGCAATACAGCTTTCCAACTGTCTGTCTAATAAAGTAAATTGTCACATTGATAGAATGCTTTCGCACTGTGTGAGAGGTGGAAGGAACAAAAGTTCAAAAGGCTTTGTCTACTGAGATTGTGGGATCCTTGCACAGCCTCCAATCCTGCCCCCATGATCACTCTGTTCATGGCCCCATTGCGTCAGCTTGTGGCAGTTGAGATGACAGCCTGGCTGACATCCCCAGGACAAGTCACTCCTATCCATTTGGGTTTGAGAGTCTCTTCTCTGGTGACTGATCTTCAGAGGACATGGGGCATAAAGTTTGCACACTTTTTGCCTTGCTCATATGTCACTCATTATATCTCCTTCACAGACCTTTTTCTCCCCAGTCTTCTAATCTCTCCTTTCTGGGACCATGGCCAACCAGCCAATCTATTCACCATTGCCCAGAATTCCTTATATATCTACACTTCAGGCCATCTTTCTCTCCATACAAAATAAGTGAAACCATACTGCTCACAACCTCTGCCCATTAGGATTTCCTTAACCACTGCCTTTTAGGGCCTCCCTGAGAGGACCTAAAGTCTCAGGAAGCAGGAAAGAGGGAAAGGGGAGCAAGGAAGGCAGAAAAACCTAACATGATGGTGAACTACCAAACTGGTATCAAGTGATACCGATTCTATAGATGACCATTTTTCAGGAGAGTCTGGGGAGAAAAGGAGAAGGCTTTGTCCACTGGTCAGAGTTTCACCCCATGTGTTAATTCTTATCCACTTTTGGGTCGCATATGAGTGGTTTCCAATTGGGTTCCATAGACTTTCACTCTTCCACATCAACAGGAAACCTTGGAGGGGGTGTGATTTGGGTACACGGTGAGACGTTTTTGGGTTGTGTCCATGTGAGGTCGGTCAGACTTCTCATGGAGTTGGTAGCCACTGCAGCCAATGAGGTTGGAACAAGCGGCCAAATGCTCTGGGGATAGGTGAATCGGAGAGGATATGTTATGGTACCTAGAAGTGTCTGGTTTATCTTCCCTCCTTACAGAACACTTGATTGCAGAATGGTAGTACAGTTAGAATATTCCATATAACTTTCATGGTTCCCCCAAATTCCTCCATGAAATAGGCAAGTACTGTGTTGATTGAGCACATGTAACACATCCCTAGTTGAGGTTGAGGACACAAAGTTGAATTAGACCTGGTCAGTGTTTTTCTCTGTAGGAGTCTGAACTCAGTTATACCTTCATTGGACGAATGCAGAAAATCACCATCTTTTTGTTGTTGTTTCATTTTCTAAGTCATTTCAGCAGAACGTGGCAAAGCTGGACTTATTAACGTTTTATGACTTCTATTCCAAATAAACCATGCTGCCTATACCAGTCATTGGAGTATTAAAACAGCAAGTGACTGGCAAGCACAGATTCATGATTCATTGTAGAGCTTTAAGATCAAACAGTGCTTCACAGTTCTACATGAGATTTTTAAGTTCTGTGATAATGCCACATTGCAGAAGGTAGATCCAGAGTGACATTTTAAAATGCTACATTTGCAGCAGGTGAAAAGACTGACACATTTATTGTCAAAGGGCATTTATCCCTCTGATTACAAAGGCAAAAATTCTAATTGTAATGTCTTTAGAAAATAGTTATACCAAAAAATTCAAATAGAGGAAAATAATACCATATGCAATCTTTTGGACTTTACTATGTTGTGACTACCTTCCTATCTCATTTAATATTTGACTACATTCCGAGGAAAATGGACAGGGTGATGGACCTCTGCTTGCCGGGTCCCACTGATGGGCCCGTTCGCCGTTCGGTCTTCTGATGACCTCCTCCAACTACTTGTGACTTGCTTTGGACAATAGCATGAAGCAAAAGTAGTTGGCTGTTTCTGAGCCTTGGCCCAAGAGCCTTCGCACACTTCATTTGCTCTCTTGGAGCCACCGTGTGAATAAGCCCAAGGTGCCTGCGGGATAATGAGACACCTGGCTAGGTCCTCCATCACCCCAGCAGCTATCCTCGTCAGCCCCCAGAAGCAGAGCTGTGTAGCTGCTCTGTAGTTGAACACCAATGTGTGAGTGAGACCAGTGAGATCAGAAGAACCACTCGGGTAATCATAGCCTAAATTGCTTTAGGTTCTTGTTGTATGCTACCACATTTTGGGGATAGCGTGTTACCCAAGAAAAGTTAAATGAAACACTCAAGATGCTATTTTGGAGGGGAAGATGCATTCATATTTGGGGAAAAATGATCTTAATTGAAAAATAGAGTGTCGTTTCCGTGACAAAAATGATGAAATCATTAGGAGCACAGTATTATAATTTGTAGAAAATAAAAATGAAAATAGGAAGTCATACCCCAGCTTATTATTAAATGTTTATGAATCCATAACCTCTGGAAGTATATTAGGTAGGTAATTCTGAGAGAGTGTGTAGTTTAATGGAAAGGGTCCCTTGCAGAGAATATGACAGTAAAAAGTTTATTTTTAATTCTGCAACTGGAAAGTCATGTGAATAGAGATGAGGTGCTTCATAGCTAAGACTTATTGATGGCTTATTATGTGACAGGCACTATGCTATGACCTTTTATGTATTATCTAATTTCTCACAGTTGTGCTTCAAATTCCTCATCTATAAAAGATATGTAATAATAGGACTTTGTTGTGAATAGGACCTTCTTTATTAAATGAAATGACCCTAAATAATCTCTGTGGTTTAATGATCCTAACAGTCTCATATTAATCAACATTTTCTTTATAACACAACACTTTTTGTTTTTATTTGCCAAATTGATTGCTAACTAAAGTAGGTGTATTTTAAAGAATAGTTCTTTTTTTCCCCTTCAAATTATGAGAGAAAGTTGATTTAGAAAGTTACAGAGGTAGAAGGAGTGAGCCAGCTGTGCTGCGTAGGTCCAGGAAACAAGTTGTGGAAGCAAAAGACAGGCCCTTGGAACTTAGGAGAGAGAAAGGCAAAGGTAATGCACCTGTGGGGAAGAAGAGGGGGAAGGTAAAGGCATGGGCATGCTCCCAGGGGGCAGGGGAGAGCATAGGCTGGGTCCTTCACCTTGAGGGTTTTAAAGTCTGGGAGTTTAGGGGAGGTCTTAGGGGAGGATCTCAATTGAATATTCATCAGCTTAATGCTGATGCACCAAATGAGATTTATTCCCGCCTCCCCCCCCCCCAACTTCATCTGTTCTTGGGTGTGGTTGGCACAAATGGCATTAATTGGATTTTTGTTGTCTATCTCCCTGAATAGGGTGATTTAAGCTATTTATCTTCTGATTCAGGAGAAGTATAAACCATTTACTTTTAAGTGTTCTTGGTTAGGGCATACATTTATGGGAAAACATAAAGAGGACTAGTATATCAGCAGTATGTGAACACAGTATATTTTCTGTATGTGAATAACTTGAAGGTCTAGGCCAGCTATAGGCTAAGCTTTGAGAATAGTAAAAAATTTCAAGGAAAACCTGAGAAATTAGTAATTCAAGTGACAAAAAGATTGACTATTTTGAGAGACTTTCATATCAACAAATGCCAAGGTGGGAGCAATTTTACACCCATCAAAGAGAGACTGTCAATTTCTAGGCTTTTTACAGAACACAAAAAAGCACTCATCATAAGAAAAGAATTTGATTTCTGTACTCTATTAAATTTAGGAACTTCTCTTTATCAATAGACACTATTTAGAGAGTGAAAAGGCAAATACAGAGTAGGGGGAGCTTTTTAAATTACCTACAAATACAAATATTTGGAACACACAGAAAGCTCCCACGTGTTGATAAAAAATGATTAATAAATAGAAAATCGGGCAAAAGACTTGAACAGGCACTCACAGAAACAAAACCCAAGTTGCCAATAAACTTACGAAAAAGTGCTGGAAATCATCATTCACCGGTGGGGGTGGGGTGGGGTTACATAAATCAGGGTAAAGAGGATGGCTAAAATGAAAAAGACAGATAATACCAGATGCTTGTGAAGATGCAGGATAATTGGAATTCTCACACACTGCTGAAGGAAGCTTAAATTGGCACAATGCCGTTGGGAACCTGCACATCTGCTAAAGATGAAGGTGTGCACACCCCAATGAGCTATTTTAGTTCTAGTTAGATACTCAATAGGAAATGTGTATGTCATGTTCACCGAAGATACACACAAGGACATGTTTATTGGAATACTCTTTATAATAGAGCAAAACTGGAAATCAATGCCCATCCACAGTAGAATACTTTGTAATAATAAAAAAGAAATGGCATGCAACAACATGGATGACTCTTATGAATATCATGCTGAGTAAAGAAGATAGGCAGAAAAGAGTACCTATTGCATGATTCCATATACATAGTTCAAAAGCAGGCAATACTAATCTACAGAGTCAACTGTCATGGAAATCATTACTTTGGGGAGTACCTTAGGGGTTTTAATGACTGGAAGAGGGACTTGGGAGATGCTGGAAATGTTCAATTTCTTAATCTGAATGGGCGTTACACAGTGCGTTCACTCTGAATATTGATTGAGCTACTTATGACATGTATTTTCTGTATGTTTATTATACTTAAGTATATGTGTATTTTTAAAAATGAGTCTAGCTTGGAAACTCTTAAGCTGCTTATAGAACAGCAGTGGGCTGTAGGTAACAAAAGCACTTGGACATAGCAAGAGCAGAGTGCACTGTTTCATGAGAACAACCAGCGTGTTGGTCTCAGTACTAGGTCTTGGGAGCCAGTGACTCAGAGGAGACTAGGCCCAGGCACCTTGGCTCTGATTGGTGATGCAACCTATAGGCCAAGATCACACCTCGGGGGTCTGGGGGGCCGTTGAACTGACTGTGGGTAAACCCTCACAGGCAGGAGTTCAGTTGCCAGGAAACAGATGGTGGACAGTGCTCAGATCAGGGAAACATGTTCCTAGGTATAGACAGACATATGCAACTTCAGGGTATAGCTTGCCTGTTCATCCATGGGTGACACCTGTTTCCTTCTTGGTGATGACAGGGCTATTTTGCTCCTCAAAGTGATGCAAGTTTCACTAGAAATCTGATGGTGGAAGCATAGGAAGAGGGTGAGAGCTCTGGGGAGAGCTTGGTCCTAACAGTTTTAGGGATCAGGAAGGAAGGATAGTTATTTCTTACAATGCTCTTAGTGGCAAGGGAAAACCTGCTGAGTGGGTGCTGTGCAAAATAATTAGAAGCAAAGCCGTGTAACTGGAAGGCATCCTACCTTAGCTGCTGCAACTTCTAGTAGAAGAACAAACAACAGTTGGTTCTCAAATGTGAATTGGGATATGGCGTGAATCCATCTCCCTAAACGTGAACCAAGCATGTGTTAGGAAATGGCAAGTAAATACTAATGCTTAAATAATACCTCCTTTTATGCAGCGCTGTTATCTTTCCAGAGAACTTTCACAAATGTGATCCCATCTGAAACTCAAAACATCCTCAAGGGAGTCAAGGCTTGTATTCCTACCCGTCTAAATAGATGAGTCATCTGGGCTCCAAAGCGGAAAACACGGTGTATTTAAGGGCCTGCAACTTGAGCCCAGGCATCACCTTTCCTGTGCACAGCCCATGCTAAATTGTGGTGCATGCTGGCAGGGTGCTAGCTAACAGCAGTGTGGGATAGTGAGGAAAAATAATTTTTTTGACTTAGGCGATTTCACATGTTGCTGATGCGGACTTAGTTGTCTAGGTGTCAGCTTTCCCTCCCCTCCTCCCCTCCCCCCCCTCTGTTTTCTAGGAAAAAGCAACATCTGGGTTTCCAAAGACTGGCTATGCTTCCACTGATAAGGCCTCAGAGCCCTTTGCTGGAAACTCATGGTACAGGATATTCTTCACACCACCTAGGGTGGTGGTGTTCAAATGCACAGTATGATCCATTAGTTCTGACGTGAGAACCGAGATCTGATTTCCGACAAGTGCCAGCTGATGCCGCATGTCCCTAGACAACACGTAGAGTAATGGGACAGAATGTGCTCTTGTGGTCATTGCGGGGTGAGAGCTTTGGTGTGGAGTCTTAGGGACGAAGGCTTTTAGAAACTGGCATCTTTATCTAGAAACAGAGTAACAGATTACATTTAGTAATCTTTCTGAGTCCTGGATCCACTATAAAAAGGAAAATTTGCTTTTGCTTTCTTTTTCTGTTTTTCAGAAAACAGAACTTACTAATATGAGTGTGGGTGCTTAACTCATTCCTTCACTTCGGAAGTGCCTTCTGTGTGGCAGCCACAATTCTAGACACTGGGTATAAAGCGGAGAACAAAATGGAAGTGTCCCTGTCCTCATGAAGTTTACAGTTTAGTGGAAGCAGAGAGAAGGGGCAAGTCAGACAAAAAGTAGGATGGTTATAAATGATACAGAGAAAAACTAAAAAAAAAGAAAACGTCAGGGAAGGGAAGAAAAGTTAGAGGGCGAGGAGTTGCAGTTTTCAATAGGAAGTCCTCACTGAGTAAAGGACATTGGAGCAAAGATGAGATAGGGGGTGAAGGAATGCCCTGGGGGAGAACATTCCAGGCACAGGGAACCCACAAGCACAAAAGCCCTGAGCCAGAGCCAGCCTCGCATGTTTACAGAATAGCGAAAAGGCCAGTGTGATTGACATGGAGGGGCGGGGACAGTGGGGAGACGCAGAGAGGAGGAAGGAGGGCATCTCAGAGGCAGCCTCACAGGCCGCTGTATGGGCTTTGGGCTTTTACTTAGAGTAATAGGGATGTCATGGGATGATTTTGAGCAGAGGAGTGAGAGTGACAGCATCTGAGTTATGTTGTAAAAGAGTCATTCTAACATCTGTGCTAAAACCTGCAGGTAGAAGATTAGAAGGTAGAAGCCATGGGAACAGGTAGGAATATTAGTCACCCAGAAGAGAGACTTGGTGAGAGAGAAGATAAGATGGCTGGGACCATGGCGATTGCTGGTCTAGTGATGAGAAGAGGTTGGATATATTTAGATGTGATTTTCCCGTATTTCCCTGGGTCAGGGGAGACCAGGATTGATTCATGTGGGTGCTTGACTCATGAAACTGCTGGCAGTGGGTTGACAGTTATGAGGCATATATATATTTTTAAAGCATATCACTTCATTTTGTCTCTGCTGCTGCTGAGTGATTGCTTCTTTATCATTTAAAAACTATGGAATGAAGGAAGAAATGTTATTTGAGGTTAACCTGCACCATTGCAGACTTCAGAACAATTTAGCAGCTTGTATTCCATTTTTAAGTTCTATATCACAGATGGGTGTCTTTCCATTAAAAAGTAAATCAGGAGTGGCAGCGTTTGTCAATGTTATTTTTCTTGTTATAATTCTAATTTGAGTATTAAAGATAGAAACTCTCCTGAGAATTCACTATTCTGGGCATGGCAAATGCGTAGCGAATATCGTCACCCTGCCCCTTTCCCACCAATGACAGACATTGCTAAATGATCACAGCATTCGTTTTCACAGAGCCCGGATGGAGCACTGGAATCTTTATCAAAACAGCCACAAATAGATCAGAGTTGGCATCAGTTAAAACCTCTTTGCCATTCCTGTGTGTAATCACTCCTCCTGACGGCTTCATCGGATTGGACAGGAAACTGTAGAGAGCCAATGTGCAGCGGGAGCCAGACTTCATCTTTGTCCTGTCAGATCCTGTCTCCAGCACTTGCTGGCTCTTCAGCCCTGGACTAGTCCAGCCGACCCTAGACCAAGCCTCAGTCTCCATCGCTACCAAATGGAGAAGAACAACGTAATAGAAGTAAAGTGTTTAATACAGGGCCTCTCCTGATTCATTTAGACACTCGATACATCTCAAGCATTAGGATCTGAATTAGAGTTTAATCCATGGGCTGTTTTCATGAGAATAAAAATGTTACAGAAATATCCTAGCGTTGCCCCCTTGTCTATGGGGCAGTAATATTTCACTGGGCCTCACTGTGGCCTGGATCTTGGGTGGATCACATGTATGTATTGGAGCTTTACTTGCCCTCCTGCCAATGACAGATTAATAATGGGTAGATTTTTTCCCTCCACCGAGACCATAAAAATGGACATAAAAATGGTTCCAGGAAGACCTAACTAGGTGATGGTAAAGGGCATACAAAATAAACCCTTTGTTATTTTTGGCCTAAATAAATCTCTTATTTTTAAAATTCATTCAATCAAGATTTTATTCTGGTTTCTATTCTTAAACAGATGTCTGCTAGTAATCTAATTGTTGCTGCTTTTTAAGGCATTTTACCCTCCCCCCCTTTTTTGGTTACTCTTAAGATTTTCTTTCTTCCTTTGTTCTCTGCAGTTTCACTATATAGTGTTTAGGTGTGGGTTCATCATATTCATCTTGAGACTCATTATGATTCGAAGTGACCTTTTTCCATTCTAGCCCATGGACAGCTTTTACTTCCTTGAAATGACCTCTCATCTTCCAGATTCTAGATGTAAATTAGGACTATTCATTTCTCTTCCATGCCTCTTAACATTTTATAATACTTTCCAGGGCTTTATTTCTCCATCTCATTTTGTATTTCCTCAGATCTATCTTCCAGTTATTAAGTCTCTCTTACAGTGTTTAATTTGATACTAATCTATCTTCTAGTTTTTTATTTTCAATGCCTGTATATTTTTTATTTTGAGGCATTATATTGGTGATTTGTTTAACTTTCCTTTTATTTTTTACAGAATGTCTCATTTTCTTCTCAGGCTCCTGACTTTTTATTTCTTTATAACATTGATATTTTCTTTAATGATGCATAACGTTAGCTAAAGTTCTACTACTAAATTTTATTGTAGCCATATTCAAGGATTTTATTATCCATTATTTTTTATGGTTTATTATTCTTTCCTTAGGAATTTGATTCTTCCATTACTGTATTTAATACTTTTAAAAAGTATTTTCTTTCAGTTTTTCATATTAGCCAAAATTTTGGGAATACTGATGCTGCCTCTAGCACACAGCATATTGTTTCCTTGTGTATTTTGTTATTTTAGATCACAGTGTGGATTTATAGCTGGAAAGCTGTAACTCAGGTTGAGGCCGAGACCTTCCAGGGCAGCTTTTGCACGTATTCTTGACAAATACCCTAGGGCTATCTTGAGTGTGAAATTAGTTTCTGTTAGTTTGTTGATCTGGAAATTCTGGGCAATACAAATTTGAAACTTAACCAAGGAACTACAGGCCTGGGTTTTAAACTTATAGAAAATTTTTGTTTCTATCTAGAGCCTGACAGAGAAAGATAAATTTTATTCTCATCTTTCAGTGCTGCTGGGAATTTATTTTTTTCAGCAGAAGTTTCACTAAAATAGTAGCCCTCCAAAAGTCCCAACTCAATCCCACTTCTTCATTCCACATTGGCAAGTTTCTCCTGTTTCTGCATGGACATTGGAGCCCAACCCTAGCTTACCAGGATTGCTACCCTCCACCTCTCACTAACCTGCTAGGCCTGCTGTAACATTAGCAGAACACATTTGTCTGGTTGTCAGTGCTGTCTTCATTTCGGATGTTTGGGAATTCCCCTTCTTCCTTGTAAGCTTAGCTATGGATCTTAAAGAATGTTTCTTATGTTTCAGATAGCACTTGTAGGTGTTTGTCATGGGAGGGTTTTCAAGTTATCTTATTCTGCTGTCATTCCAAAATCATAAGCCTCCCACATCATTCATTTATTAAACGTTAATTAATACGAGATACAGAGAGCATAGTACTGGGGATACACAGACATATAAGATACAGTTTCTGCTCACAAGATAGTAGTCTAGTGAGGTAAGTAGCCATGTAATTTTCAGGTAATATAGTGTAATTGGTACAAAAGGGATAAATGTACAACCCTTCTGAAACAATCCACCATAGGTGAGATCAAACCAGAGAAGGCTTCTTAGAAAGACAGATACTGATCTGTTCCTGATCCTGAAGTGTGAATAGAACCAAGCCAGGTCAAGGTTGGGGAAGAGGGAAGAAAGTGCATGGTAAATTCGAGAGAACTGAAAACATCAGAACTATTGCAGGATAGAGTTCAAAGAAACAAACAACCACAGTTTTTTGCTACACTCAACAGATTTACAATTATTGATTGAGCTCTTCTAATACCTTGATAGCAAGACAAGTACAATGCCATACAGATATAACATTTTCATTACAGAAAGGGGATGGCTCCTTGAGACAGGCAAGTCCTCTGGGAAGCAGATGCCAAGAAAGAGAAGTAATATAGATTTATTAGGGGTGATGTCTATATGAGATAGAGGAGAAGGAGAACAGGAGATGGTGGGGAGAGACTTCAGTCTGCAATGTAGGTCTCACACTTGTGATAGGAGAGGGAAAAAGAAGGAACACTGGGTAGGAAGAGCCTTAGACTGTGGTGCAATTTGCCAAACTCAAGGGAGTTCTAGTACATTTGCCCATAGAAGAGTCTGCGTTGGGTAGAAATTGCCAGGCCACAGGATCCCTGCTCAGTGCTGTGCTCAGTAATTGGCGGGGTCTGCTAGGTTAAGAGCATAGCCTTGGCACAAATGCTGTGGCCGATCCCAAAGGTCTTGGAGCAGGTTCTCTCTTGAACCTCCCTGGCTATCACACTCATGATGGAAATTTCATAAACTGGCCTTTTGGTTTATATACAAGTCTCAAGTGAATTTAATTATTGTGTATCTATCAGTCAGGCTGTACTCATTTCTGAGTCTCCAGTACCTAGGCCTGAAAGGGTGAAGATAAAAACTACATCATGGCAGATTTATCTACTATGATGTCCAATGGGCCTCAGGCCTCTTGGCATCTTTTCAACCTTTCTGTTTTTTTGCAAAAATGTCCTTGTCTCACTATGTGTCATATGCCTGCCTCTTCCCCCCACGCCTCCTAAATTTAGTTCTTTCCGCTGAATTGTGCGTCTTGTCCTAGTGTTTCATACGTCATACTCACTCTAATTGCATTCATGGGCCTTTTTTCTTCTAGACTGGAGAAAACGGGGAAGATCCCAGTTAGAAAACCTTGAGGATAATTACTCATAAAGAAATTCTAGCTATTTTAGATAAAGGTATCTCAATATAAAAATACAAGCAGATTATTATCATAGTCTTCCTCCAGGACACTTTTAACTGCTGAGGAATTTCTGAATACATGTCATGGGAAAATTGGTCACATAATTTGAACTTTGGAAATTACATGCTGTTTAAATTTTTTAAAAAGAGAATGAGACTGAATCATTGAGAATGAGTCATTTATGTCCCCTTTGTGCACTAACCACCTTGTCAAGATTTAAGTTCATAATCTGTCCTTGACACTTTTGGGGTATACGACAAGGAAATGTGTTTCTGCCTTTATGGTTTTCGCTTCCTCTCTTATTTTAGGTCACCTTCAGTGAATGGGATGAACCATGAACCTGGTCTCCATACTTTTGTAGCCTGTGTTTAGAGCTTCACCTTCTGACGTGTTCTGACCCTGAGACTGTTGAGTTCCTTTTATTGTAGAACAATGCTCTGCAGTGGCAAGATCGTCTTCTTTCTCCCAAAGAGAATTTTAGTTTTATCAAACTGCATGAAATATTCCTGTTTTCACTTGAACTCAAGTGGCATATTCTTGAAAAATGTGATATTTTGAAGCAAGTGATTTAGGCACACATGAATCGAAAGCACTTCTTCCTGGGAACTGAGTCAAGCTGTCAAGTACCTAAGCAAGTAAGTTCAAGGAAAATATATTTATGGTTTCTGTATAAGAAGAGGGTGGAAAAGAAAAAAAGGAAGGATGTGAAAGAATATTGAGAAAGTAAGTTCAGAGAAATTGCTCTTTCTTAAAGATTTCTGGTTAGGCTAAAGAAATGGACCCAACCAGGCCAGCATGGCTCAGTGGTTGAGCGTCAACCCATGAACCAAGTTACCAGGTCAGTTCCCAGTCAGGGCACGTGCCCAGGTTGGGGACTCAATCCCCAGAAGGCAGCTGATAGATGATGTTTTTCTCTCATTGATGTTTCTATCTCTATCCATCTCCTTCCTCTCTCTCTAAAAATCAATATTTATTTATTTATTTATTTAAAAGAGGACCCAGAACTGCAGAATGAGCTTCTAAAATTACATGGTGTTTTCATTTACAATTAAGTGCTAGAGATTTTCCTGATGACCTAATGTACATGTGGTTGAAGGCCAATTTAGGAATGTAATCTAAGACCTTGTACCTCCCAAAGGCACAAAAGATCTAACTCCAGACAAATTCCCCCAGCTGTTTCTTCCCTGTTGATGTCCCAAAGTGTCCTCTCTTACATCCCACCTATGTTTCCAAGGCTGCTGGGCGTATCTCTGAAGTGAAATTAGTGTAGATGCTAATGAGTGTTGACACTTAAATGAGAAAAAGCGTTTGTGGCATCTAATTAAAGAAAACTAATGAACACGCAGAAGTCAAAGAAGAACATAACAGAACAGATAGTAAAGGCCACCAGGCCTGCACCTCCGGATAGACGCATATGCAGATGAGCTCTCTAACATGGCTAAATGCTAACTGCTCTTGCTTTATAATTGTTCTGCTCCAAGTGTTTATATAATTACTCTATTCTTTATCTTGGGGTGTTTTGGTTAGATAATTTAACTAAATGTTAAGACATCAAATGAATAAATAGAACTGTAGTTGACTGGGGATAATACCAGCACTGAATATCATTATTAAGGTTATAGGTTTTACAAAGATTGGATTAAATGCTGATTATATTTAAATACTCCAGTGGGAATGTTATTAAAAGGTCTTTGGAAATACTTTTTTTTTTTAACGTGTGGTATGTTTTTGTTGCTCTTAATGGCATTGTTTCCAATTGGGATACTCAAAGTGAAAGGGATATTACCATGGATTTAGGAAATTTTTCCCTGAGAGAAGTGGGTGGGAAGGAGAGATAAAGTTGGTACTTTGCCACTAATTTAGTTTAAGGAAAAGAAAATATCAGCAACATAGTTTCAGAATAACATTTCTACAGCAAAATTAATTAAATATGTTTATTATTTGATTAACTTGTCAGTGTCAGAGTCATCCAACCAAGAGATTATTGGGAAAATTTCAAAGGATTTTGCTGAAAATCCTAAAATTCAGGTGAAAATTTCAGTATGTAAATGTAGATATAAGAATAAAAATGTGGGGATGAGAGTGGAAATGGAAAGTATAAATGTTATATATTTTTATGACAAAGTATAAATAAAGCAACTGAGAAGTAGGAGGGAAAGAGAGGGGAAAGAGAGAGGAAAGAGGAAAATAGAATTAGCTTATTGATTGTTTTATAAGCAGTAGGCTCGAGTTAAAGTATGGTGGCAAAATCCACTTAACCAATCATGTTATACTGAAAGTATAAATAAGCTGTATTATGCAATTTTACAAATTAATACTGAATTCCTTTTTTTCCATTTTTTTAATTAAGGTATTATATGTGTACATATCTTACCATTGTGCCCCCCCCCCCAACACTGAATTCTTATAGAAAATCAAATGTAGAAGAATAGCCAAGAAAGTACTGAAAAAGAACAATTATGGGGATGGAGTAATTCTATCAGAGATTAAAACATATTATAACAATCTCTATAATTAAAACAATGAAGAATTGAAGCATAAATAGACCAGAGAAACAGAAGAAAAACTAAATAATAGACCAAAGTTCATATGGAAATTTGGCATATGATAAAAGATGGACTTTTTAATGAGGAGAACTTTGAGTACCTTGTAACCACTTGGAAAAAGAAAAAATTAGATTTCTACTTCTCACTATGCACAATATAGCTTAAAATGGATCAAAGATCTAAATGTAACAATAAAACCATTTAGTCTGCTAAGAAACCATGAGTGAATTCCTCTTTAATCTTGGTGTAGGAAAAGTCTAACTACACCTCAAGATTGATAAGCAGTAAAAGAAAAGAATGATAACTTTGACTACATAAAATAAACCTGTAACTGAAAACCTAGAAGAAAATATTTGCAGTATATTTTCTTTGTGTGCAAAGAAGCCTTAAAAATTGAGGAACAAAGGAAAACCCAACAGGAAAATAGGAAGGAGAGCATGATCAGTTAATTCACAAATTAATATGTAAAAGTGGCCCTTTAATTTTATTTTAAAAATATATTTTTATTAATTTCAGAGAGGAAGGGGGAGAGAGAGAGAGAGAGAGAGAGAAACATCATTGATGAGAGAGAATCATTGATCAACTGCCTCCTGCACACCCCCTACTGAGGATCAAGCCTGCAACCTCGGGTATGTGCCCTTGATCAGAATCGAACCCAGGACCCTCCAACCCACAGGCCAATGCTCTATCCACTGAGCCAAACCAGCTAGGGTGTGGTCCTTTAATTTTAAATGTTGATGTGAGAAACGTCCAAACCTGTAGAGAATTAAAACAATTTTTTTTATTCAACTTATTGGGGTGGCATTGGTTACTAAAATTATGTAGAGTTCAGGTGTACAACATCTATAATACATCATTTGTATATTGTATTGTATGTCACCACCCAAAATCAAGTCTCTTCCCATCACCATTTATTCCCCCCTTGACCTTCTTTTATCACCCCCACCCTCCTTTCCTTCTGGTAATCACGATGCTGTTGACTGTGTCCATGAGATGAGTTTCTTTTCTGAATCCTTCCCCTTATGCACCCAGCCCTCCAGCCACCTTCCCCTGTAACAGCTTTCAGTCTGGTTTTGGTATCTATGCTATTTTGTTTATTTTAGTCATTAGATTCCACATATAAGTGAACTAATATAACACTTACCTTTCTTTGATTTAGCATGACACGCTCCACTTCCAATTATGCTGTCGTAGAAGGTCAGACTTTCTTTTCTTTTTAAGGCCATGTAGTATTCCATTGTATAAATATATCACAGCTTACCATAGCTTTTTTATCCATTAATCTATTGATGGGCACTAGGGCTGCTTCCAAATCTTGGCTATTGTAAATAACATTGCAATGAAAATAGGAACACATATATTATTTTGGATTGGTGTTTCGGGTTTCTTTGGATGTATTCCCAGAAGTGGAATCGCTGGGTCATAAAGGCAGTCCCATTTTAAAATTTTTGAGGAAATGCCATACTATTCTCCACAGTGGCTGCAGCACTCTGAATTTCCACCAAAAGTGCAGGAGGGTTCCCTTTTCTCTACCTCCCCAGCAACACTTGTTTGTTGATTTACTGATGGTAACCATTCTGGCAGGTGTGAGGTGATATCTCATTGTGGTTTTAATTTGCATTTTTCTGATGATTAGTGACGTTGAACATCTTTTCATATGACTGCCCATTGGCCACCTGTATGTCTTCTTTGAGGAAATGTCTACTCAGGTCGTTGGTCCAATTTTTCATTGAATTGTTTGCTTTTTTTGGTGTTGATTTTTATTAGTTCTTTATTAATTTTGGCTATTAATCCCTTTTCATATGTATCATTGTAATATGTTCTCCAATTCATTTTGTTAATGGTTTCCTTTGTTGTGCAAAAACTTTTTAGTTTGATGCAGTCCCATTTATTTTTTCTTTTGTTTTCCTTGCCTGAGGAGACAGAACAAAATATTGAGTTCTTAACTTGGATGGCTTGGATAATAGCTATAAATTTTGACTCCATATTCTCCAAAGTAGTGTTTTTCAAGTTGTAGCTTTCAACTCATTATTAGGTCATGAAATCAATTTAGGGTTGTAACCAGGATTTTATCCCCCTCCTCCATGATGAAACAGAAAAAAGTAGAATAGAATCCTATATAATAAAAGCCTAATATGCTAAGTGTCCAGTCCTCTGGTCAGCCATTCAACCAATCAAAGTGTAATATGCTAATGATATGCTAAGGCTGCTCAACCACTTGCTAGGACATGCACTGACCACCAGGGAGCAGACACTCCAACTGGTAGGTTAGCTTGCTGCTGGAATCAGGACAATCTGGACTGAGTGAGATGGGCTAGACATGCCCTGGAGCCCTCCCATGGTCCCTCCTTGGCTGTCCAACCTCCCGCATCCATCCCCGGCCCTGATCGTGCACCAGTGGGGTCCCTTGGCCTGTCCTGTGCCCTCTTGCAATCCAGGACCCCTCCAGGGATGTTGGAGAGCCTGTCTCAGCCTGATCCTGCAAGCCAGGCCAAGGGACCCCACTGGTGCATGAATTCGTGCACCGGGCCTCTAGTACAATATAATTGAAAATTTCTAACTGTATCTCCTAGCTCATGTTGAAAGGCTACAACTTTTTAATGGAAAATTTGTTACTGTCATATGCCTGTTCTGTTTTCTCTCTCTCTCTCTCTCTCTCTCTCTCTCTCTCTCTCCCCCCCCCCCTCTCTAAAAAGGAGCAGTAGGAAATACCAAATGTATTTCTAAAGATGGCTTATAGTCAACATTTGAAAAACTTGGCTCTAGAGAGTCAGTGATGAATTATACTCATCTTTTATCTCCTTTTCTTACATTTCTTATAAGCCTTGCATTCTACATTCTCAAAATGCCTACTGGACATTTTCTCTGGGTTGTTTAGCTTTTATCTCAAATTGATATTCTAAGAACTGAACTTTCTACTTTCAAACCATTTTATTCTACTAAAATTTTCATTTCTATTTATTCCCTGTCCTCCTAGTTACTCTTGGTCAAACCCTTAGTTACTTTAAAGTCTGGCCTGTCTCTTACCTCTCTTCCCATCTTTAATCAGTGGGGTAAAGAGTATGGAGCTAACATTAACTGAGTACCTGACATTTATCAGGCATCTCACCACATGTGCTATATACAGTATGTCGCTTCATGTAATTCTCACAATACCCTCATGATGAGGTTCATAGAGATGGAGTACCTGCCTGATGTCTCGCACACACTGTGATTATGTAGAACAGCTCATTTAGCTCTGTCAGCTCAAGTCTACCTGACTCCAAAGACAAAAGGCTTCTGTTACATCCTCCACCTTCCCAAATGTGCTCTCTTTAAAATGTTTTCTACAGAGTGATGTTAAAGCAGTTACAATCCAGAATAACAATCACTGCATGATCTTGGGTGGCTATCAGGGCCTATGTTGCTAAAAGGACGTCAGAGCTCTAAACTCTTATTTTACAAAAAAAACCCAAAACAACAAAAAACACATAATTAAGACACAAAGGCTGAGACTTAACTGAAGCCATATGCTATTCAAGGCAGAGTTTTGGCCAGGATTCAGGTCTTGATTTTAGTACAGTGCTCTTTTAATCTTTCTTACTATCCTTTGGAACTAGAACAAAGGGTGAAAAGGCAAAACGCCTTGAGCACCCCACGGTGTCAGTCTTGAGATGCATTTGATTCCTTATCAAATGCTTAGGATCATAAATCCTTTGAGATTTTTTTCTGAATCATCATAGGTCCATGTTCCCTAAAAAGCCTGTATTGGCCAATGCTATGTGCATTGTTTGGAATTCTTTCAAGGAAGAGAATATAGAAATCCCATAACTGGACCCCCTAATGATTCAAGTCTACATGCAGACTAGTCTAAAGTAAGCTAATATTTTAAGTATTAGAGACACAGGCTCACAGAGTCTTGTTTTTGTCTTCCTTTTAAGGGTTCCAGCTGATCAAGCAAGGGCAGGGTTTAAGATAGTCAAGCTGAAAATTGTACAATCAGCACATGGGTTTTATATGTCTGCTCTTCATCCTTACACGTTATCTCTTAATATGCTCAGTTATTGCAGGCGAGGTCCCCTACTCATTCATTTATCTCAACTTTTAGTGGATCTGTTATAGTCTTGAATTTGGCTCAGTTCAGGAAAAAGCCACTGTTACATTCTCAGAAATATATTCTTCATTTACTTTCTTTGTTGAGAGTTAAGAGGTTCTTAGTTCGGGTTTCTGGCAGTTTTGCTCATAGTACTTGGTGAGGATGGCATGATTAAATAATCTCTTTAATATTGGACTCCCAGTCTTCCTGAAACAAGTGGTGTATCAAAATTGGAATCTTGCCGTAGCTGGCTTGGCTCAGTGGATAGAGCGACGGCCTGCGAACTGAAAGGTACCAGGTTCGATTCCGGTCAAGAGCACATTCCTGGGTTGCGGGCTTGATCCCCAGTGCGGGGTGTGCAGGAGGCAGCCCATCAATGATTCTCTCTCATCATTGATGTTTCTATCTCTCCCTATTTCTTCCTCTCTGAAATCAATAAAAATATATTTTAAAAAATTGGAATCTTTATTTGAACACATTCTCTTTATGACAGAAATCACTTCAAAATGTGAAAGAGTTTTGGCCTATTTACCTGAAGTTTTAGATTAAGGCATACCCAGTAAAGAGATGATTTTGGCAAACACTGTCCTACATGCAGACTAGTCTAAAGTAAGCTTATAGTTCTTTGATTTGCTGTGGTTTAAAAATCATTGATCATTTCAGAAGAATAGACCATTAGATATAAAACCATGAATAATTGTATTTATCAAGTGAGAGGTTTCATTAATATCCTGAATTCAATACTTGTTTGATTTTACTTAGAAGGAAGACAACATTCCAGAACAAATGGGGAAGCTAAAACCTGTTGCACACTCTTTTTTTTAAATAAATGAATTTTTAATTATTTTTCATTGATTTTTTTACAGAGAGGAAGGGAGAGGGATAGCGAGTTAGAAACATCGATGAGAGAGAAACATTGATCAGCTGCCTCCTGCACACCCTCTACTGAGGATGTGCCTGCAACCAAGGTATGTGACCTTGACTGGAATCAAACCCGGGACCCTTCAGTCTGCAGGCCGACACTCTATCCACTAAGGCAAACTGGTCAGGGCCTGTTCCACACTCTTATGTGCTGTGGTTTTTCCTACCTTGTGATTAGACTCCTACCAACCCCTTCCACCTCCCAGCTGAGATTTCTACCCAGTCAGCTCCTCTTCCACAAAGTCTATCCAGTACAATAACAAACTCCTTAAGCTGCGAGCAAATCCTTGTCAAATCCTTAGGACCAGAAGTCCTATGAGATGTTCTCCTGAATCATAATGAGTAATATGTCTCTAAAAGCCCTTCTTTAGTGGTCAAGTGATGTGAGTTATTTGTCTGTAATTACTTTGAGAGAATAAAATTGTCAAAATTCCCATCTGCACCATGAAAATTAATTTTACTGCACTAGCCCACACACATAGCTCAGCATTCTCAGAGCAGATACACTCAAGTTCACAGAGTTTAGTATTTAATTCTTCTCTAATTGTTTTGAATGTTATTTTTCACATCCACATCTGGACAAAAATCTGTAATTATTAAAAATCCGTATGTGAGGCACTGCTTGGCCCTGGCATAGATTTTTTAAAAATGAAGAAATAGTCACTGGCCTCAAATTATTGACCCATCCATTCATCAGATACCTGTCTATTGAGCATTTTCTGTGGAATAGCCCCTGCGTTAGATATTGGGGATATTATATTAATGAAAAATTACGTGGCTGTAATTGACAGGAACACTAACCAACATATGCTTAAACCAGAGGTCAGCACACTTTCTTAAAGGGCCAGATAGTAAATATTTAAGGCTATTTTACATGAGCATTATTGAAACTATTCAACTCAGCCATTGTTAGAGCAGCTAGAGACAATGTAAGTGAATAGGCATTGCTATATTCCACTAAACCTTTATTTACAGGAACAGGAAGTGGGTCAGATTGGCTGAAAATCATAGTTTGCTGGTATAAACAGATAGGACTTGATTATTCTTGGATAGTACAATGTCATAGATAGCTACTATTGCACATGAGGCTCAATCATGTTACTGCCACTGTCCTTGAAATTTCCGTGGCTTTTCCCTTATGACTGCTATCCTCCAGCTATTATGATGGCACTCAAGGTAGGAATAACAGGGAAAGGAGAAGGGATAAGCCACTGGTGACTTTTGCTTTTTATTGAAGTCCTCACAGCAGACTTTCTCTAATGTCTCATGAGCCTTAACTCCTAGCTGCAAGGAAAGCTGGCAACATAAGCATTTGTGAACTTCGTTAAGTCTCATAATGTATATGGACACATACAGATATTTACTTTTTCAGAAAGAAAACGTTGCTATTTTCCATATATTTCATTTGCCTGGCTGATGCAATTTCTGGCTGAGGTTTCCGAGATTTTGGTTGATGGGTCATTGCTAGCCACAGACCCTACCAGAAGGAAGTCAGGAAGAGGGATAAGCATGACAGTGGCCCAGTGGATGGGTTTCAGATGAACAGTTAAGTGTAGAAAAGGGAAGTGTTCAGAGAGATTAAATACCCTTCAAATAGTTGGCTGCTCGGTGGGCATGGAGCTTATTCATTGACCTCCCAAAGCTTCCTCATACGAGACAGTGATTTAGCTGGATTGTCCTATTAACATATAGACTCTTCAGAAGCAATAAGTGTTCTAAGGAAGATAGACACACATGAGCCTGAGGACCTTTCTGGCACGATGAATCAGCCTTTGCAGCATCAGGCCTGCCAGGCTCGTCTGATGAATTGGAAGTACTGCAGCCTTCTGGGCACCGGTGGGCAGACAGACAGGACGGATGGCAGCTGCAGATAATGCATCCATGCTCACAGAGGGATCCTCTTGCAGCAGCGGAGAGGCAGCGGAAGGAAATGTATTTTAGGCAGAAATCTCCTTTGCACATTTCATTGAACGTTGTGGGATTAGAAATTGGAAATCCTTTTACAAGTTTCCACTTGGGGTGGCAGCAAGTTTTTCTTTTTTCTCATTTGTGTAGCTCTTCCCCGTCTTCACTGTGAAGCAGGCTCACCGTGGAGTTTACTTAAATGTGCACTCTCAGGCCTTACCCCTAGAGACTCTGACTCAGGAGGTAGCAGTTGGGTCCCAGGGATCGGCCCCTTCTGGAATGTTTGACTACAGGTAGAAAAACACTGATCTGGGGGCTGTGAGGGACAGCCAGTGCGACACCCAAATCCCCCTTCTAGGAAGGATTGTTGACACTGCTGCCAGGAGCTCTGTGAGCAGGCAGCCTTCAGCTCTCGGTCCGTTAGGGAGGGCCTCAGCTACACAAAGCCCCCTTGCCAACATCCTACATGTGGTGACTGATTCTGGTGGAGTATAACTACCAGACTAATCTGATGGGCCATGTTAGCTCCAGAGCATCCCATGGGGTCAGCTGAGGCTGTGGGCATTGTTTCGCAACTTACCTTCCTCCAAAGTTGGTGCTGAGTGTACTTTCCAATAAATTTCTGCGTAGATTCTATCTCAGAGTCAGCTTCCCAGAGAACCTGACTAAACAGGTGCTCATTCAGGCTCTGCAATTGTATGAATCCAAAAGCAGAGAATAGGAGAGGAGAGAGCTCCATTTGTAACCTCATCTACCCACGTCCACCCACCACCAGGTGGCCCTCTGCCATGTTATATATCTTCTCTGTTGCCTTCTGCAAACTTCTCATGTTTTCATTACTCAAGGTAAATTCTTGGTTTATTCATTTGTAGTTCAACAAAGCTTTGTTAAATAGATTTTAATCATTTTTTTCCCCATTTGAAAACATTACAATCTGAAAGAAATACAGACTACACAAATGAGATTTGTTCTAAGATTCCCTCCTCTCTAGAGAGAGCATGCTTTATAAATCTCTCCCTGAATTTGTGATATGAATGCCAAAGTGAACTGTTATAAGGTTTGAATCTATTTGTTAATGCTTTCCTTTGCTTCACCTTCCATCCATCATCCAGGATGCAAGATAGAACAGTGATTAAGAACAGAGACTTCATTGTCAAAGAAACCTGAAATACATGGCCAGAACTCAGTAATAATTGAGGAACTATTTATAGAGCACTTATTCTATACCATGTTCTATTGACTTAATCCTCACACAATCCTATGAGGTAGATACTACTAATCTCACTCTGCAAATGGGGAAACTGAGATACAGAGAGATTAAATAACTCCTGGGTCCCATAGCTAGTAAGTGTCAGAGTTCAGATTCAAATCCAATTGTCTATACTTATATAAGCTATCAAATATAATAAAATTAATAATTTGTTAATTATTAATTTTAACCATATTATGTGGAAAGCAACTACCTTTTTCTCTTACCAAATATCTCTCAGTGCCCTCGAAACATTCCTCATTTAAAAAGTTAGTGATGGAGGTCCAATAAAACAATATCCACCAGTCATTGAGCAATGCACTTACCATATTTCCAGGCTTAGTGGACATGGGGTGATGCTTCAGCAGGCTTCATTCGCATTACCCAAATGATTAAGGTTGTTATTTTGAGAAACATATACAATTATTATTATTTTTTTTGCAGAACTGTCTATGTTTCTTCAAAGTCCCATTATTTTTGACACAGGTTGCTTTCTGTGGACCAACTGTAATTGATCTTCCGTTCAACATCTAAATATCCCTGACAGATCAGAGTCCCAGCAATGTTTACAAGGAAAACAGCCTTTAGAGCTCCTTAGATGGCTGCTCTTGATTTATGTTTTCATTCCCTTAGTGCACGTCCCTATTTATACCAGGCCGAGAAAAAAGGGGAAAAGCCAAATTTTGAAGCAAAACTTTAGAAATGAGAGAGAAATTCCAGCTGCTTCAGCAAAAGGAAGCAGCTGGATTAAAGCAATGTAAATTATAAAAACTAGATTACCCTCCCTTGCCGAAGACCAAGACAAAAATGGAATTATCTGATTTTAATTTCAATTTACATTGAGGCATCATCTAAAATGAAGAGTTTTAAAATGTCATAGTGAAATTTATTCTAAGTTTTAAATCTTAAATTTTTTCTAGGCAGTGGATTGGCTATTTTTATGTGTTGAAATAATTAATAGGATATTGGGAAATAGCCATTTTGCCTTCAATGAAAACACTTCTGGAACATATGCCCTTTCTTCTCCCCAAACTCTTCTCAGAACTTTGTAGTCTTTTAACTCTTTCTGCTAACATAGAGCTTAATGTTTATCAACTGCAGATATTTTAGCTTCCATTATTCTCCCATTAAACTAGGATGAAATGGTCTTTTTAAAGTGACCTTCAAAAGTATGTGGAGAGAAGAGAAGATGAAGGAAGGCACTGGATAATTTTTCTTTTTTTTTTTTATCAGAAGTGAAAAAATGTTTTATGTACCCCATTACCAAGTGCTGGAATCAGCATCATTATCATCATTAAAATGAACTACTGTCAATTACTAGAGGTTTACGATGTGCCAGTTACTGGGGTACACAATTTATCTCTTTTCTTTAACTTCTGACCCAACATTGCTCAGTATGATTTTCTACTCTCCTGTTGAATTTGTTATAGCCACCAGCTAATTTTCAATTAATTTCAATTCAGAAACTAATTATGCATCAATTTATTAAAACTTTGTTGAACATCTACTGCAAAACTAGGCACTGTGTGAGGTGCTCATAACCCATTAGGGAAGACTCGCAGTGAAGTGAGGTACATGCTTTAATGTGGGTGCTCTCTGGAAAGAGGAAGTGTCCATTGCTGTTAGGAAAGGATTTCAAGGGGGTCAGGGATCCTCATGGGAGAAGAGAAGGAGGAGATGCTGAATCGGTCTTAAATGAGCAGATGTTTTCTAGCTTTTGCTCAGAGCTTGATTTTTCTACTGTACTCCAACAGGCCTTGAATGCTACTCAGACATGTTTTGGGGTATCTGTCTAGCCCATCCCCACAATTGTAGGTCATGTTTGTATGTTTGTATGACATGACTTCACCTCATCATAATTGATTGGACAAAGAATGAATCTCTAACCTTTGCTGTAGTAAGATCTGCTCTCTCTTGCTCTCACTCTCTGGCTCTCGCTCTCTGGCTCTTAATAGGCATCGAGGCTATGAAGCCAAAAGGACTAAAGTAAGTTCAGGAGGAAATGGGAAGCCACTTTAGATGGTGTGGTTAAAGGAAGGCCTCTCTGAGGAAGTGATATTTCAGTTGGGATGTGAAAGATGAGAAAGAACAGGCCATCAGGGAATGAGGGCAAATGCAGTCCAGGAAGGGGCAACAGCAGGAGCACAATCCTGAAGGCAGAGCAGCACGGCTTGCATAGTGAGTGAGAGGGGAAGAAATCTGGGCCAGAGGACACCAGGATCTGTAGGCATTTGGCATTTCAGTCTAGATGCTACCAGCAGACATTAATGAGTTTTAAGAAGAACATTGACACTACCAGATTTAAGCAGTATTAAATTAATTCATTTCAAGGAGTGAGAGTGTTCTAGCAGTGGGCATTTCCAGCGCTTGGTGTAGACTGGCATGATCAAGCTATTGCACTACATGTGTTTGTGGATTTAACATGGCCAAATCTGGCCCTTTTGGGACCCCCTCCTGTTACCTAGATACCCCAAATTCAGTGGCATAGGAAGTTGGTGGTAATCATAATAGAAATATTTATAGATCCTTTTTTATGTGCCAGGCTGTAAATATTTTTAAGATAACTAATTTTATTTATTCCTCATGTATTAGGTCAACTAAATATTAATGAACACATTATCACCCCCAAGTAAAGAGATTTTCCATACTTGGTCCTAACTTGCAGATAGCAGGTAGTGGAGCTCAGATCCAAATTCCAGTTGGTCTAACTCGAAAGCCAGAATAGTTAACCCATCTTTTATCTTGTCTCCTGTTCTGCTAGAACTGACTGGGACTTCTGAGCCAGATCAAGTCCTACACTCTCCTTTTAGAGGTGAGGCAGGCATGGCCAAGTGTTAAGTGGTCTGGGCAAGGTCAATCAGCAGCTACTTGGTGGCATAAAGCTTGTTTAAGACTCTGTACTTATTAGTTATCACAGAAGCACTGGACAGCATATGCCCTGGTATTCCATGTTCTGGTGCTAGTTACTAACATCTTGTCATAAGATTCTTTGGTTTTGAGACACTGCCAGACAGCCCACTCTTGCATTAATGACAAAACAAGATTACATTGAAGAATGAAGAAGGAATAATGGCTGTCTGTGGGAGGGAAGTCAGATAACATGCCATGGAAAGGTAGCTTGAAATCATGTGGTCCTTCACATGTCCAGAGCAACCCCCGAAAAAATGCAAGGCTTCCTGTGATAACGAACATGTTCATGCTTTTCGTTGGTTTGTGTCTTAATTCCAGCAAGAAAATACTTGATAAAACTCCAGCCTTCTTTCTCCCCAACTTGCTTTTCATCTGTGAACACCAATCAGGGGTCATTTTATTTTTAATGATATATAGCTCCTAAGCTTCAGCTTCGGATGACAGAGGAGAGGTTAATTATGAACGTGGAATGATGTTGGATCAGTCATTCCCAAAGTGTGTTCCTGAAACACCAGACCTGAAATATGCTAATAGGACTAATGTGACAAAAGGGTTCTGTGGTCAAATGTGTTTGGGCAAGGCTGGACAATTGCATTAGATCATTTTTTTTTTACTATAAGAAATCTTATATGCATGCATGTAAGCCTAATCAATGGACACAGACAACAGGGGGGTGGGGGCATGAATGGGAGGAGGGGGGTAATGGGGGAATAAGGACACATATGTAATACCTTAATCAATAAAGAAATTAAAAAAAAAAGAAATCTTAAGGTCTTTAATATGTATCACTGATATCAAGGACAGGGATATAGAATGTAACATTCCCTGATTATAATTGACCATGAAAACCTTTTCTCAGGGTTTCCCCTAAATCTTACAGCGCTGTCCCATCTCTGACCTAATTCACAGCTAGGCTTGCTCTATATAAATGAAGCCTGCTCCACATGTAACAGTGAGGTCCCCCATCCCTGCTACTCTCAGTTTCTTAACATTTCTTTATCTCCCAGCTTTTTTCCCCTTGACTTTTTTCTTCCCCTTTCTAGTATCAGCACGTGGCAAAAAGTTAAAAATGAAGCTTGATGTGCAGGAGGAGAAATATATATAGTCTGTGTAATAACTTCAAAGGCACAGAAGAGGCACTTTTGCTCCCAAATAGCTGTATTTCGCCGAAGGCTGTTACATGTCTTGAAAGATAGTGATTCATTTATATAGCCTTAGAACTGCCCTAGAAAGAAGATGTTCTAGCCATTGATGGAATCTGGTAAATTGAGGTTTTTTAATTCCCTAGTTGTTTATCCCTGAAGGTTTTAGAGCTAGGGCTCTGAGAGGGAGGAGTGCTGAAGGCTGTTGCATTCACCTGGAATCCTCTAGCCCAGTCCCCTGCTTGCCGGCTCTGTCCTTGCTTGATTGGGATAGTCCTGATTCCTCACCCACATTATTTTACTTCTGGAAACCCCATAGCACGCATTATAGGTCTACACACTCTGGAACTTGCGTATTAAATAAGGCAGGCAAATCCTCATGTCAATTCACACAGCATTTTGGCCGTTTAAGTCAAATAATAATAACAAATATTAAAACAGTAATACCGGTTACTAAACAGTAAAACCAGTTTGTTTTGATGCCACATTAATTTACATGACACTTAAAAGTGACTGGGATCATAGTCACTTTTAAGGGGGTCTTTAGGATGCTGTTAGGTTGCTAACAGCTACAACAGTGGATGGACATTTAACTCAGTGTGTGCTTCCTGGCTTCTGGCCCCACTATGCCCAGATCAAGAAGGAGGGAAGGGGAGAGAGGGGGAAATGGAGCAACTAAGTGTGCAGTGGGGTAGGAGATTAAGGAATTAGCTGTCCTATCTCATGGAGACATTGAATCTCAGAACACCGAGTGTTATTGCTGTCTTTTAGAGAGGAATCAGACAGACAAGAGAGAGTAAATGACCCGCCTACAGCCACTGATCAGAGTTTGGACCAGAGCTTAAGCTGTTTGGTTAGACCACACGGCCAATAACCTATAGGCTGCGTGGTGTCAAAAGGGTGATGGAGCCAGAATTAAATGGGGGCAGAACGCTTCTATTCTCTGCCACCTCCATTCTCCACTGCCCCTTTCAGCACTCCCTTCTTTCACATTTTTCCTTCCTTTTCCCTGTTTGTTATAAAAACCAGCCCCCTCTTCTCCTGTTAAAGAAGCAAAGAAGTAGCTTTCTTTCTTACCTTATTTCTTTACTCTTTTTTACATTCTCCACCCCCTCCCCATGATTTTAGCTATTAACTCATTTCTTTCCTACACTTTGAATGTTTCTTCACAAGGTGTCAGTTTCTACAACTTCAACTGATTTACTCATTGTTCTTGGTTTTAGTCAATGGCCATGTGTCTGAGCGCTGCCCAATTCCAGGTGGTGCAATTCCCAAAAATCTCATTGTGCCATCTGGTCCCATCCCGAACCAAGAATTTGATTTATATGTAACAAAAGTAACAAAGGGCCCATTGCTATGACAACTGCTCTCTAAGGCGGGTGAAGCTCACATGTTCCTGCTGAAGAGTTCCTTGGGTTTGGTGAATGAGGGTAACCTGAGGCAGAGTTTTGCTGACTTATCTTGAGAAAGCTTTAGGGCTTTGCATAATTGAAGGAAAAGAATTTGAAGTTCCATGAAGAAGAGGGTGAGATAAAATAGGAGGATGGACAAGAACAAAGAAGCCAGAAAGGTGGGGATGCAGTTAGTTTCCTAGGAGCAGTCCCTGAAAATTGCCCCAAGTGAAGTGACCAAAAGACATTTTAAGAACAGAAATGCATAAAAGTTGTGATGTAGCACCCTTTTCTGTTTCTACCTCAACCCCCAAATCTTAAGTTCTGAATTACAACCATACATGTTTTAGGGATATGTTCTATTGATTGATTGATTGGAAATTGCTGATAAGGATAAGTTTGACATTTAGGGAAATTCATTGCAGAGCAAAGAAAACAAGCATATGAGAATAGGAGCCTGGAGCAGAGGTGACCATGAGAGTGAGGCTGCCCAGGAATCTGAAGGAAGGTTTGGAGAGAAGGCAGATGTTTTGACTTGCACCGGGCATGAACAGGGATTGGAGTTCATTTTATCTATTGCTCAAGGGGCCAGGATTTCTTGGCCAACATCTGGTTTACACATATATGATTAGAACACTGATGGTTTCCCGGGGTCCAAATTATAAGCACATAGCATCTGCTTCTCATAAGCTGCAGAGAGAGAAGGTCAAAGAGACTCTTATCTCAGGACAATGGCATGTTTACTTTTCATTTAGGAAGAAGGCCTTGGAAAAATCAAATGGATAAACTTGTTAGTACAGCAAATGTGAAAAACCTGAGAAGAGCCTCTCAACTTGAGAGCTCATTGCCAGCTGGCTCTCCACAGCTGCCTGCGGACTTGGAGGAGGGCTGGTCTGGGAAGATTAGCAACCATTTCCACTCACAACTGAGCAGGGGTGCCAGGTAGGGGAAATGTTGGCTTCACAATGGGAAGACACTTTTCCTAATAAGATAGGATTGTTTTTTCCTTTTGGAATCGACCTAAATGGCTCTGTGCTCACCATAAACCATCATCACCCCCTTTCATATTAAAAGTGGTGGAAAGCTGATTTGGGCTGGGGTGTTGGCAAGCAGGACTCAGTGGTCCCCAGTGTCTTCCAGTTGCAAGCAATGAAAGAGTTTCCAGCAAAGAGGGCATCCACAAATCCTACTGCCTACCAGTAGGAAACATTTATATACCAAGCACTGTGCCAACTAAATGCAGCACTTGCATCCTTAAATAAAATTTAATTCTCAACACCTATATTATTTGTAGTTGTGGACATCCTGTGGTTACCTCACATGAGCAAATATTGACATTTCAGGCCTTTGGTGATGACTTGAAAGCAATCAGTCATCATCACTGTTGACTGATTAAGAATCAATTTAATTTTTACTGCATTGTCCTAGCTCAAAGAACAAGTCAAATACATCTTTTATAGCTGACCTGCAAGGGTTTTGTTTTGTTTTTTAAATTTTGTTTTGTTTTTAATATGAACTTCTTTACTGATTACTCCTGAAGTCCTTGAGGTAGTTCTGTGGCAGCAGGAAAAAGAAAACTCAGTACTGGTTAAAGACAGGAAACTGGCCTATGTAGACATGGATAAATAACAATATTTCTTAGTCTCATATTTCTTATCTGTAAAATAAGGGATTTGGAAACTTTTCTGGCCTCTCCAGCTGCAATACCTCTTTTGATGTTTTAGAGCCCCAAGAGCCATTACTTTTTCTCCCACACAGATTTGCCTGATTGCTGACACTGACACATATAAATCAGGGATCAAGTGTGGACTGAATCATTGAACCCAGGATCAGAATACCCAAGGGTCTTGACACCAGCCCAGTAGTCATTTCTTTCTGTTCTCTGTCTTCTCAATTGGAAATAGAAACCATCTCCACCTGTTCTAAGTAACAATAAGTAGAATACACTCAAATCTCATCAAGTCCCATAGGACATAGGGCAGATTCTGTAAACAGGACATTACGTTAACGTGGATAGAAGTCCTGAATATGTAACTGCAGAAAAGCAAGTTATAGAATAAGTACAGCGTAACACCATTTATGTGACATAACAATTTTATATGTGTGTGTAGCACATATAAAAATGTAAGTATAGGTATGCACATACCTATGCACAACAATGCACAACAATGATTAGGGGTAATGTCAAAGGGTTTTTAGGTTTACCTATACTTACATTTTTTATAAGAGAAAGATATTTTTATTTGAGTGATTAAAAGCAATAAAACTACTGGAATTTTTGTTGGTGGTGCAATGACTTTCCGTATTAAGTTTCCAAAAATGGACTAGAAGAAATCACCCATTGAAAAGATCTGATGGGTGTGTATGGTGGAAAGGGGTATGGATGTTGGAAGCATGCTATAGATGGGCAAAGTGATATAGAGAAATGATATGGGTGTGTATGGCTGTATTTTGGGGACTTGAGTACCAGCATCTTCTGGTCTAACTCTTGCTTTGTCTTCTGAGGATACGATGAAGGTAATTTTGGAATGTGGGTCTTGGCTGGACTCTCCAGCAACTTATTGGGGGTGAGTTACTAAAGTCATCTCAACCCTGTCAGAACAGTGGATCTCATTCCACAACCCCTTTCCCTGGCAATATCCTAAGTCTGTACAGCAAAACACCAAATTCTGTAGAAATGACAACTTAAGTAAGCATCAAGGGAACCTTCCAGTGTCTCGAGATACTTGAACTTTAGGGGAAACGATGTTGCTTTGAGGAAAGAGGCTGAGGATGCTTTTCTTGAGAGGTGAAGATGATATGGTGTCTGCGAAATGGAGTATAGATGTCAGTGTATGTGTTTGTGTTGCATGTTGGAGGGAGGAATACTATACTCCTCAGTATTATTTCTTTTGGTTTTATAGAAATTAATAGCTACATATTTTTCAATAACTTTTTGTATTCACTATATCCTTAGCAAATATTAGGGAGAGGAACCTGGGGCTCAGAGAAGTAAAATTATTTGCCAGAGGAAATGCCAATAGGACTTCTGTCCTAACTCACCTTATCACCAGGCTGCGGATACCCCAGCTCTGCTGCTGGCAGAGGACTGGGAGGGCCTGGTTGGATGGCACAGTTGCCTGCATGGGATTGTGACAGTTAAAGGAAGTAGGATACAAATAGCACTCAGTACCCTGCTGGCCATATGATTGGCCCACAAGAAATGGCAAATGGTATTATTGTTATGTATTGCTCCAATTATTTGAGTTTTCAAAAACAACGAAGGACAAGCCTCCTGACTTTAAGCTTCTCTAGCATGGTTCTGCAGTGTCTCCCCGGCTCACCCCCGCCCCGAACCACTCCTACACCTCCTGAGCTTTGCTTTGGCTCCCTAGATGAGCATGACTTACATTTCAGCTCTGGTCACTAGGACTAGAGACCTGTTGTTCAATTACCCAAATAGTTTCCAGTCCCTGACAAAGATTGAGGGCTTCGGCCTTTAGCTGTTCCAGGAGGCAGTGGTGTATATCTGAATAAACTTGGCTTAATCACCGAGTGTCATGGTTGGGAGCAGTTTATCAGTGACATGACATCAAATAAATAAATGACTCCTGGAAAACAGCTCATTCTAAAGCCAGCTGCATTTAATGCTGAGCTTGATTTCACTGTGATTAATGAGAATGCATTCCCTCATCTTCTGAAATCAGAAGAGCAGCTTCTCAAGGCCTTCCCCTTCCCAGCACCGTCTCACCATTAATCTACAGGACTCAAGACGGTTCCATGTCTTGGGAAATGCCCATCCTTCACCAATAAATAGGATGGTAATAATTTGTGTGCCATCATAAGTCTCAGTCTCCTTCTGCTGTGAAAGTGTAGCTTCAAGACAACACAGGTAATCATTTCCCCCAGTAATGCCTCATGTATGTTAGCGCTGTTAGGTGCCCTTGAAGGAATTCACTGGTACCAAAGAGGGGAGATATTTCTTTCAAGAAGAGTTCTAGCTTTTCTACATAACTGAGGCCTAAATTCCATGTTCCTTGGGTTTTGCCATTGAGTGTGCCTCTTGACTTGGTCCCGCCACATTTTCTCTTTATTATAACTCAAGAAAAATACTCTCAAATAAAAGATTCAAACGATACAGAAGCATACAGAGGAGGTGTGGCAGTCTAGTCACATCGAGTAATCTGTATGCATCTTCCTGGCTTTCACTAACACATGACATACATGCAAAATCCATACTTCTAGTTAATTATCTTATAGGCATATGATCGTTCTGAATGTAATATTCAGCAACATGCTCAATACTCAGATTTTTCAGAATTGTGAAATTTGAAATTTCAGGCACATAGAAAATAATAAAATAAATATCCACATACCCACCAGCTAAGCTGAGTGAATGGTTACATTTTGCTTTATTTGCTTCCTCTAGTTTAATGAAGTTATACATTAGAGAGATATATTGATGCTCCCACTGTACCATTGGTCTATCCCTCCCCTACTTCAGAAGTCATCTCTATTCTAAATTTGGTGCTTTTTCTTCCCTAGTGCTTTTTATACTTTTCCTAAAACTTTTGAGGTTTAATTGACATATAATATTATAGAAGTTTTAGGTGCACAATATAATGATTTGTTATTTGCCTGTATTGTGAAAAGATCACCACAATGTCTAGTTAACATGTGTCACCATATATAGTTACAAATTTTTTTCTTGTGATGAGAACTTTTAAGATCCACTCTCTTAGCAACTTTCAAATATGCAATACAGTATTGTCAACTATAGTCACTGTACACTGTCTCCCAATGACTTAGTTGTTTTATAACTGGAAGTGTGCACCTTTTGACCCCTTCACACATTTCGCCTACTTTCTGCCCATGACAACCACCAGCAATCTGTTCTCTGTATCTATGATAAGAACTATGAGGGTTTTTTTTTTTTAGATTCCACGTGTGAGATAATATAGTATTTGTCTTTCTTTGTCTGGCTTCTTTCACTTATGTAATGCCCTCAATGTCCATCCAAGTTGTTGCAAATAGGAAGATTTTATTCTTTTTTATGGCTAAATAATATTCAATCTTATATACAGGGAAAATAACACACTAATTAATAAGTAATAATAATAAAATCTGCATTTTGTGTACTCACAACTATAAACCTTCCTTTGCCCACCACTATGTGTGTGTGTGTGTGTGTGTGTGTGTGTGTGTGTGTGTGTATGTATGTATGTATGTATTATGTATACATTTTCTGTATCCAGTCATCCATTGATGTGCACTTAGGTTGTTTTATGTCTTGGCATTGGTAAATATGTTGCAATAAATGAATAAATGCAGGGAGATATATATAGTTAGTGTCAGGGGAGGCCGAAGGCATTTTAATATCCGGTGCTCTGAGTCCTTGGAAGTTTCCTTCCATTCTGAGCAAGCTTCAGCTTGTACTTGATGAGTTTCTAACCGAGCAGCTGGATATGCAGGAGGTGAGGTGCAGAATCTGCATTACTGAAGAGGGGATAGGGCCTCATGAGAGGCATCTTCAGCCATTCCTTCATGATATAGACCTAGGAAGCCTTCCCATGGTGTGCCTGATTCTAGGGTGATATTTACTAAGAAACTCCTGGATTTCTTTGAGTAAACTTGATTGATTAGTTGTGGTCTGGCACGGTTGATTTATGTAGCAGTAAATTTCCTCTCAGAAATTTCCCCCTGAAGCATGCATGGTGTCCTCTGGACGAGGCGGGCCTAAATTTTTGGTACTTAGAGACTGGAAGCCTTGCCCTAACTGGTTTGGCTCAGTGAATAGAGCGTAAGCTTAGGGTCCCAGGTTCGATTCCGGTCAAGGGCATGTACCTTGATTGCGGGCACATGCCCAGTGCGGGGTGTGCAGGAGGCAGCTGATTGATGTTTCTCTCATTGATATTTCTAACTCTCTTTCCCTCTACTTTCCTCTCTGTAAAAGAATCAATAAAATATATTAAAAAAAGATTAAAAAAAAAAAGACTGGAAGTCTCATGGAACTTCATGTCCCCTGTGTGCAGTATTTGGCGCTGCACAGGAATCTGCTGGAATTGATGTGCTCTGTTTCCTGTTCACCCTCTCTTTCCTTTCCCTTGTACTAGGAGGCAGCAGGAGAGTGAACACCAATAGGATTTGTATGTATTCATTATATTCTCTCAGTGTAATCAAAGTGATTCTCTTAGCTGCCTGCAGAACAGCAGCAATCAGCAGCCACTGTCCTCGAAGGTCAAGCACAAGCTTGTATTATGGCTTTGAAATTGGAAGAGGGAGATTCTCAAATGATAAAATAATGTATTTTCTAGAGCACAAGTTCATATAATTTTGCTAAATGGAAACCTGGCCACCTTATCTTAAACTTTTGAGTTTTGAACCAAATAATTTAGGTTTATATTAGCTCAGGTTTTATTAAGTTCATGAGGAAACTATTGAAACACTGGCCTTTAACATCAGCCAGAACTTACCATTGCTCAACTCCTTTCTAAGAACTTCTTTGGCATATTCCAAATTATTTAAAAGGTCTTAAAATCAATATATCACGAGCTTCCTACCAAGTGATTTGACTGCATCCACTTTTGAGATTAAGTTTTAAAATGAAATAGAATCTGTAAGTATTTAATGACTAGGCACTATGGGAAATCTTTTAGGCTGGCTTTGATGTGGAGGGACTAGTTGAAGCCAGAGCATGGAGTCACTGTTTTACTTTTAATATAAATTTTGACCACATCAGTGGTTAGTCTTTAAAAACTTAATTGTTTGATTCATATGTTCTAATATCCTGATAAACTGTTCAGTAGTAATTTGGTTATTTTGGCCATACAAAGCCAATTTAAACACCATTGTAAGATTTGCTTAAAAATCCATTACTTAATTTTTTTCAACTCACACATTCTGATATAGTAGAATATTAGTAAAAATGTCATAGAGGATTTATGTCATTTGAGTTTTCTTTTTATTTAAAGTATATGTATTATTCATCTATTTCCTTGTCTATATCTTCACTAATTCAAATTGAGTTAACCTACAATTTTTAGAACTGAGAGATTTGATAATGAACTACTGTATGGTAACTTTCTTGAGGAGATGTGCCTCTTTCATGAGATTCTAATATTTTAATTAGTCTTTACTTGCCTGTAAGTACAGATTGGACCCAGTAGATCCAGTCTGGACTGTTTTCATATAGAAAGAGCCTCCTTAGGTTTATGGCACTAAATTCAACCCTTTGATCACACACACATTGCTTGGTACCTTTATGAGATTTGCTTTGGGGATCGGGGCTTAATCAGATTAGTTTTTAAAAATAAGGAGACCTTGGCTGGTTTTGCTCAGTGGTTAGAGTGTTGGCCTGTGGACCAAAGGGTCGTGGGTTCAATTTAAGTGCATGTATGGTTGTAGGTTCAATCCCCTGCCCCGGTCGGGGTGCAAGAGGCAACCAATCAATGTCTGTCTGTCTGTCTGTCTCTCTCTTTCTCTCCAATGCCCCTCTTTCCTCCCTCCCTTTCACTCTCTCTAAGAATCAATGGAAAAAATGTCCTCAGGTGAGGATTAAAAAAAAAAAAAGGAATAAAAAGGACTAATAGAAGGACAAGTAAGGACTCAATGGGGACTGAAAGCAGAGATTCACACTTCTACTTAGAAGCCTACTAAGTGGAGAATGGATCTCTAAGAGAGGTAATCTTGGTTAAGGTCAAACAGGACACTCCTGGCTGAGAATGATAGGAACACTTTCAAGTCTGCAAAGAGGCACAGACTTAGGTGACCTGAAAAACAAATGTTATCAGTAAGTCTTCAGGACTGTGTGATGAAGAGGATGCCCAAGATTGACAACTGGCATAGTCTGTTCTCCTTAGTAGTTGTATTTCTTATTGCAAACTAATATATTGGCTTTCTGACACATAAGTTTAATTTTTCCTCCGGTGGCCTGGATGAAGCCGGATTTGTGATTCCTTGAAGATTCTTGGCTTGTAACCTTGACAGAATATCCCCAGGGAACTGGATGGTCTGCCTGTCAGCACAGTGGGACAGGGCTCTAACTGATAAGGTTAAAGCTCATTGATGATACATTTAGCCTCAGTTATGAAAATGTCAAGATAATTAGTATTGGAAGATGGCAAGTTTTCCCTTTTTGCTAATGAGACTGAAAGAACACTAAGAAGGATGCTAGAGATGGAAACATTAGAAAGAATTAGGAGAGCTTGCAAGGTTGGTAATCTTGATCATTTAATCTCTGAAATTTGTTTGGTCCCAGTTGTCTTCACCATCATCAGATTCATCAAGAAATATTCATTGTGGAAAAAAAAAGAGACATATTCATTGTGAACTTGCTTTGGGTAAAGTATATGTTAACCGCTGGGATATAGAGAAGTAGAAATATAGGACTGGGCAAAAGTAGGTTTACATTTTGTGAGTACACGAAATGGTTTATTCTTGTATTATTATTTACTATTACTTATTTGTATCATCTGTCTTATTACTATTACTATAGTCTTGGTAACAATTAGGTAAAAGAGTAATAACTGAAATAAATAACTGTAAGACCCCACCTAAGGTCTTTACTAGGTCTACCTAAAGAGACGAGTGTCTACCCAAAGAATGGTCAAGCCCAGCTTTCAATAGTTCTGAGGCTGAGAAACTCTAATCTTAGCCATTTAATCTAGAACAGCTGGTAGAAATGTACTGATATTTATGAAGTGCTTGTCTGAAAAAAATGTGCCTTCAAAATAGTGTTGAGCCTGATAAATATATACATTAGATATCATGTTCCTCACCCTATACCCTTTCCTTGGACTATTATACAAACCACTACATACAGTTTTACCCAAAGTGTTACTTTCTCTATGTTTTTAAAACACCTTTTCATTTTTTACATTCTTTCCTTCCTGAAAATAATAGAATGAATTACTTCTCCTTTCAGCCCATTGGCTGAATGATGTCATCAGAGTGCTACTATGTTCTTTTTATCTCTAGAGCCTGTTCTGTGTTGGCTTCATCCTCAGCCTGGTTGCAACATGACCGCCTCAGTTCTAGGTGTCATTGTTAAACACAGACACAGCTGAGGAAGAAAAGAGGAAGCTCTTCCAAAGGCTGTGTTTTGGGAGCTGCTTAGGGAGAGACTGGCTTTCACATCTCAATGAGCAGAACTGCGTCATGTCCCTACCGCTGTCCTAATTTCTGGCCAGGAGAAGAGGATTAACTTTAGATGGATCACACCCACCCCTGGAGTTGTGGGGGGGAGAGGGATGGTCATCTTCCCCTAAGGCTTCTGACTGTGAGTGGGGAGGATGGATACGTGAATGAAATTAGTGTTCTGTGAAGAAAGGAGGAGTGCTGGTTGCTGGGCAGGCAGCTCACAGTGTCCACAAGAGCATCCCTGTTTGCTCTGAAGTAGCTCAATGACCTTCCATTCAAGGGCAACCCCATCCCGATAACTCCAGAGTAAGCTGAGTTAGTTCTGGATCATAAACTTGAGAACAGGGATAGAGATTTGCTCACAGATTTAATTACTTATGCCTTGACTGCTTTCAAAAAGAACTTGAAGTGACTTACAATGAAGATGTGTATAATAAAACTCTTAAAACCACGGTAACATAACTATGTTGTGAAGGGGTGGGAATAAGAATTTATCTTTTTTTTTTAATCTACCATATCACCTACTTAGTGCTTTGCACATTGAAAATGCTTAAGAATAAATATTTAATTGAATAAATGTCCATCCCCACCCTTGACTGGGAGCATAAACTGTAAAATGAGAATCATTTTACAATTAGCAGCCATGCCTCCTTGAGGAGAGGCATCAGAGCTGCTTATGCAGTGTGCAAGCAGCACAATGAGGATTGGCCTTGCCATTGGCAGCCACAGAAGGATGGGCTGTTGTCCCTACACTGGTCCTTTGCTGCTGAGAGTGCCTCACTGAAAGGACCATCTAGACAGCAGCATCTACAAAACTCCAGGATCAAAAATATGTGTGTGTAGATCAATGTGTCTACTGGTTCATTCCTGATGTCTGTATATGTTCAAAACACTCTGGGAAATCTTTACAACCAGCTAAACTGCAACTTAAGACACCCAAAATTTCCTTCTGAGCTCTCTACCCCTCAAGAGGCAAGAACAAATTCATTTATTTCTTTGAAAATGTAAATAAGTCATAGGCTTAATGAACTCTGTTGGTGTTTGGATTTTAAGTAGGATTGAAGCCTTCAGCCGAAGATAACTCTCCTGTGGCTAGGAGTTCCACTTCTGGCAACGGTGACCTGGGTCATTAGGTCCAGTCTTCTCACTGGGAATAGTGGAAAATCTGGATCAAACTGGAAAAGTCATTTATCCGGAGGCTTAAGAATGTAGCAAGACAGTGACAACTGAGGAATGAAAAGTATGAGAAAGGAATAAAACTGGAAGAAATGAGGCTGGCCTTTGGGGCTGTATTCCCCTACAGGCTTCTACCATTTCTGCAAGAGGAACTTCAAAGGCTGAGGGGCTTAAGCAGAGCTTTGACGGACTTATCAGAGAAGGGATCACCAAGGAGAGAACTCTGCTTAACCCTCAGGGACCCCAGGGTAAGGGTAAATTGGAAAGAGACCGGCTCTGAATCATGTCAAGCCCTGATGGAAGTGTGGTGATCTGGAATTGCAAGTGCCCCTAGCCTGGATCTAGAAGCAAATTGAAAACTCCTTTGGAGGCAGACACCACATTGCAGTCTTAAATTTCCTCCACATTTTTCACATAACATGAGGAAGTAGGAATTTGTGACCACAAAGCAAAAGACACCAGAGACAAAAGGAACAGACTCATGGGGGATCCAGATAATGGAGGTATTAGATCTGGATTTTAATATAGCTATGCTTAATATTTTCAAGAAAGTAAAAGGTGAGACTAAGAGAATATGACAGTAACAATATTTGAAGAGATAGGTAAGAGTGTAGAATATCCCAGGAGTGACAAAAATCTTCTAGCCAGAGATACACCCCCCAGGCAGGGCTAATACAAAGAATATAAGAAAACCAAGAGGCAAATAACCTAAAGATCATAAATTTAATAAATCTAAAAGAACATAAGTTGGAGGGAGGAATGGAGGGAGGGAGGGAAGAAGGAAAGGGGGGAGAGAGAGAGAGAACACAGAGAACAGATGGGACCAATACAAAGTAAACGATAACATGGTAATTTAAACTCAAATACACAAGTAAACATGCCAAAAATATTCCAATTTAAAGATAAAGATTGTCAGGCTGGATTTAAAACAAAACCCAACTATATGCTGCTTATGAGAGATATATCTTAAATATGTATAAGGATGCCGAATTTCAGACACAAGAGAGCTAAAAAAAAGGCAGGGTTTGGGATAGGAAACATTTGGAAGTAACTGCAAGACAGCTGCCTCTTCTACCTGTTGGACCAGGTCTGAAGCTAGAAGGTGCGTATCAAGGCACTGAGTAGACACTGACTGATTAGTCCGTCATTTTTATATATTGCATAGTGAGTTTTAGCAAGAATATAGATTAAAAATTTTTATGATGTGATACATTTTTTTGGTTCCTTTGAAGTCATATACAAGAATGGAGGAAGTAGTGGGAAGGTGAGAAAGGGCTTTTTCTCTTCCGTTCTCTTTCTTTCTTTCTTTCTTTCTTTCTTTCTTTCTTTCTTTCTTTCTTTCTTTCTTTCTTTCTTTCTTTTTAATAAATCTTTATTGTTCAGATTATTACAGGTGTTCCTCTTTTATTTTTCCCCATAGCTCCCCTCCACCTGATTCCCCACCCCACCCCATGCCCTTACCCCCCGCCACTGTCTTCATCCATAGGAGTAAGATTTTTGTCCAATCTCTTCCCGCACCCCTCACACCTGCTTCCCCTGAGAATCGTCAGTCCACTCCCTTTCTATGTCCCTGATTCTATTATATTCACCAGTCCATTCTGTTCTTCAGATTTTTCATTCACTTGATTTTTAGATTCACTTGTTGGTAGGTATGTGTTTGATGTCATTTTGTTGTTCATAATTTTTGTCTTTATCTTTTTCTTCTTCTTCCTCTTCTTAAAGGATACCCTTCAGCATTTCGTGTACTCCTGGTTTGGTGGTGATGAACTCCTTTAGCTTTCTCTTGTCTGTGAAGCTCTTTATCTGACCTTCAACTCTGAATGATAGCTTTGCTGGGTAGAGTAATCTTGGTTGTAGGTTCTTGCTGTTCATCACTTTGAATATTTCTTGCCACTCTCTTCTGGCCTGCATAGTTTCTGTTGAGAAATCAGCTGACAGTCATATGGGTACTCCCTTGTAGGTAATTAACTGTTTTTCTCTTGCTGCTTTTAATATTCTCTCTTTGTCTTTTGCCCTTGGCATTTTAATTATGATGTGTCTTGGTGTGGTCCTCTTTGGATTCCTCTTGTATGGGGTTCTGTGCGCTTCCTGAACTTGTAAGTCTATGTCTTTCACCAGGTAGGGGAAGTTTTCTGTCATTATTTCTTCTAATAGGTTTTCAATATTTTGCTCTCTCCCTTCTTCTGGCACCCCAAAAATTCGGATGTTGGTTCGCTTGAAGTTGTCCCAGAGGCTCCTTACACTATCTTCATATTTTTGGATTCTTTTTTCTTTTTGTTTTTCTGGTTGGATGTTTTTTGTTTCCACATATTTCAGATCTTTGGTTTGATTCTTGGGGTACATTGATCTACAGTTGAGTTTCTGTATATTTATTTTAGACAGTGTATGCTTCATTTCTGACTGGTCCTTTTCCATTTTTTTGGCATTCTCATTAAGGTCCTTGAAGGTCTCACTAAGCTCCTCAGAAGTGTTATCAAGTTTCTCAGCGGTTTTTAGAAGATTCTTGAGTAACCTTATACATGTGGTTCTGAACTCTATGTCATCCAGTAGTTTGCTTTCCTCCGTTTCTTTCATTCGTGACATGTTTCTTTGTTTCTGCATTTTGGCTGCTTCCCTGTGTTGATGGAGTGGCTTTGTGTGGTAGGTGACCTATAGGGGGCAGTAGCTCAGCTTCCCCAATCTCCTGATGTGGACGCTCTTGGCACACCCCTTTGTGGGCTGAGTGCAAAGTCTTGGTGCAGTTAAGCCTTAATTGCTGTTGTTACGCTGGGAGGAATTGACCTCCGGGCCAATTAGCTGTGAGCACTCCCTGTGTCTATAATGGAAGAACTGCTGCGCTGAAGACACGCTTATGGGGCAGGACTTGTTTCAGTGAGGCTTTGGTGCTCACTGAGTCTGCCTCTTGAATGTGTCACTTATGGATGTGAGGAGTTGAAATCTGGTGTCTCACACTGACCACTAGGTACACTGGCTTCTGGATCTCCAATGGGGTGCAGGTCAGCTACTGTCTGAGGCCACTCAGCAGGAGCTACAGTGAGAGCTGCAGTTTTCTCCTCTTTGCTTGGGGTTTGGAGGTTTTGGAGCTGTCTGACCCAGGCTGCAAGTTTGCTAGGTTAAGCTGTGATAGGGCAGGCCTTTCTTATGCTAATTGAGCTGCTTGGAGCTTGGGTGGGTTTGTAGGGCGGGGCCTCAGGGTGTCACTAGGTTAGGGCGTGGCAAACAGCAATGGCTGCTAGTTAGCCGGCTCTGAGTCTCCAAAGGCATCCGCGAGTCCTGTGCCCCAGTGCCGTAAACAATTATTCCTGCGCGCAGCTCTGCAAGCAAGCCACCCTCTCTGGCAGACAGTCCAGCTTCTCCCCGTAGGAGTTTGGGTCCCCCGCGTCTCCCCAGAGACTGGATTTCAGAATAATCGGCGGCTTGTCTCCCTTCGGGTTGAAAAAAGCAACGCACCCAGTCTCCCGCAGCCAGCCCAGATCACGCGCCTCGGTACCTCAGCTTTTCAGCGCTCATGCACGTCTCAATGCTCTTTTCTCTTTCCTTCTAGTTGTAGAACTTCCACTCAGCCAGCTTTCCCGTGGTTCTGGGTGATAGACGTTTTGTCTTTTAGTTGCAGTTTAAATTGTTGTAGGAGGCAGCAGTTTAGGTGTTTACCTACGCCGCCATCTTGGATTCTCCTCTCTCTTCCGTTCTTGAAGTCCCTTAAAATGGTGGGGTGAGCTTTGAGTAGCTAATGACTTGGAATTAGCCAAGGGAGTTGGCTATGCTTTCCAGGTTGCAAGAATCCGTGAAATGCTTGAGCTTTTCTTGTGGGTGAGTGTTTATTAGAAGGGTGGATAAGGAAGAGAGAAAACACTGGGAAATCACCTCAATAACCAGGTAGCAGGGAGAAGTGGACCCATTTTCAGAGGCACCTGGGATACAAAAGGGGTCATCTTATCTCCTCAGAAGCCTTTCTCCAGACTTTTAAATGTATGTATTATTAATCCCTACAATTGAGAGAATGCCTGGTTACTGGAGGATAGGGGAAATAATTTCAATTGCATTATGATTGCTGTTAATTGTTAAAAATAGTCTTTAAAATTAACTTCAGTCAAGTAGTCATTACGGTGATATCATCAGCAGTACAGTTTGAGATAATTAATGCTTTATAATCATTATAATAATTGTCCATGGTATCATTATTGCCATGATTATTTTTATGCTAATAGGGTGCTGACATCCCCTCTGCATTACTAGCTTTGTCTGGTTGGGGGTAGAGGGCAGGAGAGGAAAGAGAGCTTTGGTTTTAATAGCGCTTCCTCTCTCTTCAGTTCCAGCTCATCTACACTTCAGTTTAATTAAGTTCTGCTTTCATGTCAGTGAATGCTCCATCTGGTGTATTAAAACAATAAGGGCAATTCACTTGGGGATTCTTTTAAATTGCAGTGGCTGGACTTGGAATCAAAGATGGTTGGGAACAAAAGGAAATCATATATTTTTGTGTCCCTGGGAGGTGAGGAGACTTCCCACACTTCCAGTATTCACCAGAGCCAAGCCCTCCTTGCAAGCTTGTTGAACTGAATCCAGAGGTCAAGTATTTGAAAGGAGAAGCCTTGGGACACTATATTAATTTCATCCTTGCCATCAAGTCTATCCCATATTTTTAATTCACTAAAGCACCATTTAAAGAAAACCTTCAGAGAATCTTGTGTAATAGGTCAGCTTATTTTAGTAATTTAGTAAACCCTCCACTCCTTCCTTCAACCCACAGATTTTGGGTTGAAATCTTAGAGTCTTACTAGTATAAATTGGATTTTTCTTAAAATAAGGAGCTTAAAATGTTGCCCAAGAGATGATACCTTCAGGTCATTTACTTATTGCATTTACCAATATTTTGGCAAAGGACCAAACATTTTTAAATTGGATGGAAAATGGAAGGTGTATAGGGAGTCTTTCTTACATGTTGATACTGAGATGCAATAAAGAGAAGAGAAAATTAACTCTTGCCAGTTAATGAGGGTAAACTAGTTGACCTCTGCTCTCTGCACTAAACCCAGCATGATTTACCAATTTTTCTATCCTGGCCACCCATGGGGGACTGGAAGTTTCATGTATGCATGGGTCAATGAGAGAAACCATTTCCCCAAAGCCAGCTGCTAATAAAGTAAAGATAAGCCACATTAAATTTAATGCTAGCCTCTCTGAGTCTGCTTGGATAGCCCTTCATTCCTTGGCATTGTAGGTCAGTGCTCACTAAGATGCCATGGCTTGGACTAAGCAGAGCCATACACCTTCGCATAATTACACTAGTTATCTGCCATGAAATCTTTTAGGTCTATTCCTTAAGTCTTCATTATCATCTTCAGACTGGATCTTCCTTTCTCCCTAGACTATCTGATAATTAAAAAACCAGTTATGATGTTTCTATTATGCAAATAATTGTGCCTAGAGATGGGCAAGTACAACAAATGGGTTTAAGACTTGGCACTTTTCTTGACTGAATCATTGAACTTCCTATTAAAGGATCCCTTTTGTATATTCTATGGCCTTTCAGTAAGAAAAGAATGATGCTTTATCCTAGAATTTAAAGAGGAATGTTTTCAGCACTTTACTGTAGAGCAGTGATTTTCAATATTTTTCATCTCATGGTACACATAAACTAATTGCATACCAAAATTCTGTGACACACCAAAAAATATACATATTTTTTGTTAATCTGACAAAAAAGTTTAATTTTGATTCATTCATACCAGATGGCTATTGATGTGTTGGCTGTTGTCAATTGTTTATTTGACGATCTAAGGGACAAGAGGTATTGCTTGTTTTAAAAATTCTTGCGGTGTACTGGTTAAAAATCGCCACCATAAGGTATTCCTCCCAGGGATGTCACATCTACTCTTTTACTAGAGTAGCCATTGTTGTCAGAACAGGACTCCATAAGAAACGAATATATCACAGAAAGAAATGTGGGTGTTTTTTGTTTTTTAAACAAACCAGATGAATTTAATGGACACTAGGGTCAGATGGAGAGGCAGAACTATGGTGCTGTGAAATCTAAGATAGTAAGTTAAATTTTTTTTTGATCAGTTACAGTTGACATTCAATGTTATATTAATTTCAGGTGTACAGCTTAGTGGTTAGACATTTGTAAAACATACAAAGACTTCCCTAAGATGGTAAACTTTTGAGAAGACATCCCCCTGGAAGAAAAAGACCGTGACTCCTGAGCCAGTCTTGGGGACGCAGTGCAGTATTCTCGGAGCAGGATTGACTTAGATTTCTGGCTCTGTTGCTTAAGACCTCTGGGAGCTTTAATCTCTGCAGCTATAAAATGCAAGTAATAATACGTACCCAAGAGGGAATAAGACGGAATAATATAGCACAGAAACAGCCTGAAGTAGCAATGATAATTACGACCATGATGACTATTGATAATGTCAGCCTGGAAACTGCCGAAGAAGCTGACATCAATACTTATGACTCCGTGCATTTATGCTTGCCCATTCCTGGAGTTTGAATTGGACTTTCCCATAGACACCATTTACCACATACCACAGACATACTCATTCTGCTTTCCCTTCCCCATTCCTCATGACTTACTCACATCAACTTTGCCCATTGTAATGTTGTGTTTGGAATATAATCAATTCCGCGGGCTTATGGTTGAACATCACTCAATGAATAAATATTTATTGAGGCCCTACTCTGTGTTAGGTGCTGGCAATTCAGTAATAAGTAAAAAATATGATTTGGTCTTTGCTCTTTTGGCACATATAGCCTAGTAGAGGGCAAAAAGACCAATCAAATAATCATCTAAGTCAATATAAAAATTTAACCATAGTAATTGCTATAAAAGGAGCTATATATCGCTATGAAAGTTAATATAATCGGAAATAGGAGCTTGGATCTAGAGAAAGGGAAGTTATACATTACTGGATATTTTCAAATTGTTTGATTACAGTAGAATTTCTGACATCAGTCACTCTCTTGTATAAACAGGAGGAAAGTAACATCTTCACTTGATACCATTCTCTGGACAACTGTGATGTCATCTGATCTTTCAATTCTTAAGTAGACTTTTCTGGTTAAAACCTCTAGGTATTAAGAATTAGTCACTTTCAAATTATCTTTCTCCTCAATTGTATGGAGAATCAGAGGACACATGTGCATTACCCTTGTTTCTAGGGTAATGTATATGACTCATGGACCAAGAGCTGCTGCTTTCATTACGAAAAGTCCACATTGCCCCCATGATGCTTACTGGCTTGCTGAGACAGCCTGGGAAAAATGCTAAATTAACCTTAATTTTTTCAGCTTTAGCAAACCTATTACAGATGTTAGCATTGGGAATTGTTTCAAAAGGCCTAGCTCTTGGATTCCTTCATTTAATATTATCAACACAGTTTCTGGTTTAGACGAGCTTGCCTTTGTGTACCTTCTAGTTAATGAAAGCTCTTTTGCCACCTCTCTAGATGTTTCCTTCCATAGCACTTACAATGTGTTTTTATGCACAAGTGTGGCTCCTTTAAGAGCTCCTGCTTAAAAAAAAAAATCAGCAAAAGAGGAAGTAAAAATCCTTTGGCTTCTTTGAAACCCATGACATTTTCAGACCCACAGGACTAGAAGGGGAAAGCTCAATTGGTCAGAGATAGTTTGTTTTGTTCAGTGTTCTAGCACACCTTGTTTTCTAGCAGACACTCAATGAATAGTTGTTGAATGATGAACAAACTCCAATTTGATTTATCATATGCTCATGGTAGGTTTCCTTTGGGATTGTAAAGATTGTCTTGGCTACGTTCTATTTTCTATCACCATTCACCTTCTTTATTGATCTTTACGTGTGAATCATGTTAGATGTTCCACTGTCCTTGGTTGCTTAACCAACTCACTCGCTACTTCCTCATTACTCTGTAATTTCTCAAATGGAGCTGAAGCTGGGCAGCATTTCAGGCTGGCTTAACTGACCTATGAAGGCAGAGGGCATTCGCTCTTAAATACCATGTTGAGAGCGAGGCTAATTAAGGCACTTGGTGCCTTTGAAGACAGCTCTAGTTAAGGTTCAAGAGTGGCCACTGCTGTTAGAGTAATTATTAAGGAAAGTGGCAACACCCACGGTGAATTGGTGACTCGGGCCTCGGTTCCGAGAATAGCTGAGATTCTAATTGATAACACACAGAGAACACAGCAAATCAAGAAGGACAGAAGAAGACTGTTAATTTTAAGTGAAAACTACATCAAACAAAAACAAAGGGAAGGAAAATGAGTGTTAAAGAGGAAAAAAAATAATTTTTGTGCTCAGAATCAGCATCTTCCTTTTAGGAGTCATTTTTTATGTTTTAGGATTGTTTTACATGTGTTAACATCATGTCACCTTTTACCAATGCTATGTCATAGCATTCTTATATGTCCCCTTAATTGATAAGAAAACTCAGTCTCAGAAAGTTTAAGTAGTGATTGATGGAAGCTGGCAACTTAACTAAAAACTCCAAATTTTAGCCCTTCTGACATTCTGAGTACATTATCTATGTACCAATCACAGGTAAAGTAGTACTTTTCTCTCAACCATTTCTTTTTTTTTTTTTATGTTTTGCTTGTTTTTTGTTGTTGTTGTTTTAAATATAATTTTTATTGATTTCAGAGGGGAAAGGAGAGGGAGAGAAAGAGACAGAAATATCAGTGAGAGGCAATCATGAGCGGCTGCCTCCTGCATGCCCCGCACTGGGGCTGAGCCCTGACTGGGAATCGTACCTCGACCTCCTAGTTCGTACTCAGTTCAGTGCTCAACCACTGAGTCATGCCAGCTGAGCAGCAGATGTTTTATTTGTCGAAAATATAACCCAGGAAAACCACTCCATTGATCCCAAGGACATTGCCCACTTCCCTTAGGTCCGTTTAAGGTAGTAATTGAATTTTGTCCAAATGCCACCAGTGCAAGAATACAAATGCATGTTAGTCATGATTTGTACATTTTTCTCCCTGGGTTGAGGCATTCCCTTGCAAGAGAGCAACAACCTTAATGGTTAGTAAATTGTTCTTAGAATAAATAATTCTCAATTGGGGAATTCCCCCTGAGTTACATAGTAATCGAGGGTCTCATTTCACTGGGAAACAATAAAATCTGTCGGTAACATTTGGCCTATTCTACAGCATTTACCTTTTTTTTATTGTCTAAAGTTTTATATATGTCTCCTTTTTCCCCAATTGACCCTCCCCCATCCCAGCCATTCCCACCCTGGGCAAGGCCCCCACCGCCCCAGTGTCTGTGTCCATTGATTATGCTAATATGCATGCATACAAGTCCTTTGGTTGCTCTCTAACCCCCCCTCCCCTACCATTTGTCTCTGGATCTATTCTTGTTCATCACATTATGTTGATCATTATATCCTACATATGAGTGAGATCATGTGATATTTATCTTTCTCCAACTGGCTTATTTCGCTTAGCATAATGTTCCCCAGTTCCATCCATGCTGTTGCAAATGATAAAAGTTCCTTCTTTTTTATATCAGCATAGTATTCCATTGTGTAGATGTACCAAAGTTTTTTAATCCACTCATCTGCTGATGGGCACTTAGGCTGTTTACAAATCTTAGCTATTGTAAATTGTGCTGCTATGAATATAGGGGTGCATATATTTTTTCTAATTGGTGTTTCTGGTTTCTTGGGATATAGTCCTAGAAGTGGAATCACTGGGTCAAATGGGAGTTCCAATTTTAACTTTTTGAGGAAACTCCATACTGTTCTCCACAGTGGCTGCACCAGTCTGCATTCCCACCAGCAGTGCACAAGGGTTCCTTTTTCTCTGCATCCTCACCAGCACTTGTCGTTTGTTGATTTGTTGATGATAGCCATTGTGACAGGTGTGAGATGGTACTGCATTGTCGTTTTGATTTGCATCTCTCAGATGATTAGTGACTTTGAACATGTTTTCATATGTCTCTAGGCCTTCTGTATGTCCTCTTTTGAAAACTGTCTATTTAGGTCCTTTGCCCATTTTTTAATTGGGTTGTTTATCTTCTTTTTGTTAAGTTGTATGTCTCTCAACCATTTCTTGTTGTTCCATGAGGATGATGTAGAGACCCGGTGCATGAAAATTCATGCACTGGAGGGGGCGTCCCTCAGCCCAGCCTGCCCCCTCTCACATTCCGGGAGCCCTCAGGGGTGGGAGGCGACCTGGCAATCAGAGGAAGGCAACACCCCTATCACACCTCTGCTGCTGCCACTGCCGACAGCGCAAGCCTCAAGTGGCCCTGGTTACCTGAGCCTTGGGCGACCCTGGGCGGCTGGGCAGCCACCATCTGAGGCTTGCCTACACCTCAGGCCCACCCTGGGTAGCTGGGCAGCCAACATCCCAGGATTGTCTGTGCCTCAAGCTGGCCCTGGGCGGCTGGGGGCTGAGGGGACTGAGGGACTCCGGAGGCAGGTGCGCGGAGTGGCCGGACCATGCTCCTGCTGCCCCAATGGGGCTGAGGGGACTGGGTGCCACCATCTTGTGGCTGTGGGCGCCGCCATCTTTGAGGTCATGGCAGTCAATTAGCATATTCGCTCCTTGCCGCCATCTTTGTGAGGGCAGGATGGTCAATTAGCATATTTCCTCTTTATTAGATAGGATGGTTCTTTTGAATTCATAGTTGCCTTTGGGTTTGACCTAAAATTGGGTACTTGTGCAAAAGATGTACAAGAGCATTTTTACTAATTAACTTTGATTGCCTTCCCCTTAATAATTTTAGGTAAAGAAAATAGTATTCACTTTGGAGGAAGGGCAACTGGGTTTGAATGTACACAAAGGCATTAAGGTCTGGCATATGAAAATACCTTGAATGGTGCCTGGCACATAATAAATAGGTTCATCCTTAAATGTAAATACAGGAGAAAACAAAAAACACCTAAAATCTCTTTTCTTCCACATCTGTCTCTTGGAAGGAGTAAAAGTAGGACATAAGACTAGAAGAAGGTGGAGACAGTGATAGGAGCAGGAAGGAAGAGAATCCAGGAGGACATATATTCAAAGGTGGATGGCTCCATCAGGTAGGAGCCCACCAGCCTTCTCTGTCACCCCTTCACCTACTGCCCTTCCCAATTCCTATCTTGGCTCCAGACATAAACACTCCTGAATCCCAGTCTTCATCCAGAAAATACTCACAGCAAGGTTTAATTTTGAACTAAACTCCAGATAAGGGCAGGGTCTTTGGAGTAGAGTCCCAGGTTTATACTTTCCATCCTCGCTTGGAAACACTCAAGAGTAAGAGTGAAAAGAGGGCTGTGGGGAGAAACTGTCCTGACTTTTGGCAACATCAGTCCTAAATGAATCCCATGCTTCTAATGCAGTGAGGGATAAGAAGCATTTTCTGGAAGTTAAAAATGCCAAGGGCTGGAGACTCCTTCCTTGGTATTTGAAAAGGCTATGGAAATCATACTCGCCTTTAATTGTCAAATACCTACCAGATCCTACTGAGCTAGATTAAATGTGGAAACAAAGATCAGACTTGTGTCTGACTCCAAAGTCTGAGCTATTATAGACTCCACTCCCTTCCACTTGAGCCTCCTTCCTTGTGTTCAGGATGCCAGGCTGGAAAACTGGAGCTACACGGTGATCCTGAGGCAGAGGGACCGGTGTGGCAGTCAGTGCCTTCGATGATGTAGATGATAAAGTCCTGTGTATTTCAGAGTGCTCGTCATGCTCAGGGGGCTTGCTGTTAATACACTGTTCTGGTTAATTGAGAGGTTGCCCACAGATGGACTGCCAACTTTTGAAGAATGATACTACAATTAAGCAAACTTAATCCAATTTTTCTGTGATGATAGCACTTGAGGACTATGTAATTAGTGCTTCTGTCTCATCATTATGAATATAAATTCTCATCATAGCAGCAAATTGTGGAAGCAATGGCTCATGGAGAGCTCATATTGAGAGGATGTCAATGAGCCAGTGTTTATTCTGAGGGTAACTAACTATTGTGGAGGTACTGCTGGTGGCAGAGGATGTGACCCTTCTAGAGGGAATATGCAAGGGAAGCTTCTTTTAACAGCATGCTCTACTAACAGCATTGACCTCAGCCACACAGTATCCATTCTGATACTGTAATGAGTTATAAAGAAGATCCACTGTCGCCACATGGTGCCCTTGTACAGGGCACATATTGGTTGTGCTGCAAACAGTGATTCAAAGGTCTGGTTTTGAATCTGTGTTGATGCTGGCTCATTTAAGGAAGCATTTGATTTTGCATTATAGCCATGGAGACGGAAAATCTAATTGAATTCCACAGGCATTTAATATGTCTCATGTGGGCAAGGCTCTGTGCTAGGTGATGTAGAGGTACAGAGATAAAGGATGAAGGCTGGTACTTGGTGTAATCCAGGGGTTTCTGGTTGTAGAAATTCTCTTAACCTGGTTCAATGAAGCCCCCAGCAAAGCCCACTGCAGTGTAGACAGATGTGAACAAGCTTGTCATTGTGAAATAAGGATCTTCCCTCTGTCATAGTTCACATTAGAACCCACCAGGAAAACTTTACATATTTGGGAAGTGATCCCAGGAAGCACAGCTGGGGAAGGCAAGACAGGGAAGGGAGAAAAGCCAACACGAGGTGTATTGCTAAGCAGGTTCCACTCTGGGCAGCTGGGGGCTGATCCTGTTGGAGCTCTCTGAGGTAGACATGCCAGAATTTTCCTACCCGAGGATGAGTTGAGACATTGACTGACTCCCAGCCCCATCAATTGTCAGCTCCACAGTACTTTCTGGTGCACTGAGGCTCTTGGGGTGCTTGAGAAAGCCTTAGGTAGAGCTATCACAGGCTGGAAACTATCTACCCCAGTTGTAGGTGAACTCATCTCAGCCTAGGGCATTGTTCTTATCCAATATACTAAAGAGGGAATATGCAAATTGACCATCACTCTATCACAAAGAGGGCAGCACCCACAGCAGAGACTGAGTTCCTGTAACGAGCCTTAACGAGCAATCAGCAGGGACCTGAGGCTGTGCCCCCTGCCCCTGTGGAGCTTGACAGGGGCCCTCAGGCCACGCCCCCCACCCTGGCACCAGGCCAGGGGACCTCAGGTCACACCCCCCACCTGGCAGGGATTGACGGGGGGCCTCAGACCACATCCCCTGTCCTGATGTCAGGCCGGGGGAGCTCAGGCCATGCCCCCCACCTGATGGGGCTTGACAGGGGACCTCAGGCTGTGTCCCCCGCCCCAGTGTCAGGCTGGGGGACCTGAGGCTGTACTCCCCTGCCTGGCGGGGCTTGACAGGGGACCTCAAGGTGCACCCCCCCCCCCCCACAGTGCTGGCCCTGGGGACCTCAGGCCATGCCCCCCACCCAGTGGGGCTTGACAGGGGACCTGAAGCTGTGTCCCCCTCCCAGTGGGGCTTGACAGGGGACCTGAAGCTGTGTCCCCCTCCCAGTGGGGCTTGACAGGGGACCTGAGGCTGTGCCACCCACCGGGCAGGGCTTGACCGGGGGCCTCAGGCCACGTCCCCTACCCAGTGGGGCTTCACAGGGGATCCCAGGCTCCATTCCCCACCTGGCAGGGCTTGACAGGGGACCTCAAGGTGCACCGCTCCCACTCCAGCCTGGGCTGGGGGACTTCAGGCCGTGCCCCCATCCCTGGCGCTGGGCCAGGGGACCTGAGGCTGCACGCCCTGCCCAGTGGGACTTGACAAGGGTGGGACCAGCCAGGTCTGGATTTAGCCCAATGCGGGGGGGGGGGGGGGAGAGGGGGAGAGGGCGCGCGGGTGGCCGGGTCTGAGACTTGTGCAATTTTGAGGTGCACATGGGTGGGCAGGGACTTGACTCTGGGTCCTGTGGTGTGGCCCCAGACTCTGACAGGAGGAAGATTTTCATATACATTTTACTAATTTTATTTAATCTCTGACACTTCTATTATAGAGAAAGGGCAAATAGCAATATTAAAATATTTCCTCTAATTAATCCCCTTTTAATGTGCATGAATTTCGTGTACTGGGCCACTAGTTTATTATAATAGTTACAGCATGTTCATCACAGGAAGCTTGGGGAACAGAGAAAATAAAATTCCATAATCTCATTTCTCACAGATAACCCCTGTCATTCATCTGGTACACTTCCTACCAAAAATTTGGTTTTTCATGGCATGTGTATTCTCTCCATGTATATTGGTAGGGTTTTGCTTTGTTTTCTTTAAAATTTACTTTTGTTTTTTCTTGCTGTTTCTCCACCATTCAAAGCAGCGCAGTCCTTAGTATTGCTTTGCCTCAGGGAGTTTTAAAGAACTGAAAGTAGACAGTCTGTGAGGTTAGTGCATCTTCCTGTCTTTTGTGAAGGCTCATGACTGTTGCAGAGATTATTCTGGGTGTTTGGAGGAAAAGGGGAAATCAAGAACCTCTGTGTCTTAGTTCAGGCAGATTCATTTCTCAGAGTTCTGGAGTCTGGGAGTCTGCGGTCAAGGGGCCAGCATGGTCAGGTTCTGGTGAGGGCCCTCTTTTGTGTTGCAGACTGCTTGCTGACCACTAGTGTCCTCACATGGCAGGGAGCAGAGAGCTCTCTGGGGTCTCTTTTAGAAGGGCTCTAATCCCATCCAATTGAGCTCTATTCACATGACCTTTTAACCTCTCAAAGCCCCATCTCCAAATACCATCACAGAGCGGGGGTGGTAGGGTTTAACTTGAGTTTGGGAGGTCTGTAGTACCTCCCAAGCATTCAGTCTGTAGTACCCTGACTGTAGCACAACAGAAGAAAGATTTAACCTAAGATTGGAGGGATGCTGGAGAACTCAGGTACATCAGGGCCCTTTCCAGTCTGTGCCTGTACCCTGGGTAGGTGGCCAGAGCTTAGAAGGGCAACACCTTGATGTCCCAGAAAGACTGGTCCTGAGACACAGGGGCTCCTAGCCTATCCAGTGCTTCCAGGACCCCACATGAGGCGCAGAAGAAGCAAATCCACCTTCTGAAAGTCGCATGCCTTCTGGGGCAGTGGTTTCTGGGGATGGATAAGTAACTAATCCAGACCAATGATGATGACTGATGACTTAAGGGGACTCTTTGATGCTTGGCTCTACATCATGCTCTAGGACTTTTTTTTAAAACCCTAAGGAAGGGGACCCCAGAAATGACTGATATGAATTACCCACCACTCCTATGGATGTGGACTCACAACTGACTTTAGTTTAAGAAATAAATAAAACAAAATGAGGAATTAAATCCAATTACTCACCCAAAGTAATAGTATTGGGGAAATTATTTGTTCTGTCAATATATGTTTATTTACTGAGGTCAGTAACCAAATGTACGAGCCTTAGTTTCTCACATTTATTGTCACAGAATTGCACATAGCACTATTTTATAAATATTTTAATCTTTTGCAACGTTGATTATGTCTATCATTTCTAAACTAGCCTATTTTTGCTCTTTTTTCCCCTGTCTGCTCTGAATTGCTTTTCACCAACTCATCTTTCTTTAAACAGCCTGTTGTGCCTTTTTCATGAGTCCATGTGGCAGTACATCCCAGATTCTGTCCACCTTTGCTTGTGCTGGTGATGGGAGGGTAGGCAAAGGGTCGGTGAGGGACAAGACAAGGTGTTTCCATGGGCTGGAAGTTTGGCAGTGACCTCAGTGAAGTGAGGGAGACAGCAAGTTAGCTTTGTGTCTGTAGTGGGTGAGTGTACACTCTGGAGAATGGGATTTTGGGTGGGTCAGTACAAAGCAGTTTTGTCATTTAAGTTTATGGTGCTGGCAGAACATTAAGGCAGAGCCAGACATCCTGCGGCCTTCTGGAAATGCAGAACTCAAACTGGGAAAAAGCTTGTTCCTGTATTTAGGAATTACTTACTTTAGAAGAGAAGTTAAAAAAAAAAAAAAAAAAGGAGGGCGGGGATTGAGAGTAGAACAAAAAACAGCCCTCAACTTTCAAATATGGAAGAAGGAATCAGGAATAAGTAGGATAGAGAGGAAGACTGTCATGCTGGGACATTGCTCTGGAACTCAGTTAAGGGGGAAAGTTCTATGGAGAGTGCTTGGCAGCAGACAGGAAAGAATCCATTATTAAAATAAGTGGATCGAAGGTCATGAACCCGGCTGAAAGGTACAGGCTATTTAATGAGAATTCAGTGCAATCAACCTCATTCCTGGCTCTATTTCACATGTTTTTGTATTCATTTGTTAATTTCATTTCGCCTTTGTTTGGTGTTCCCTACCCCCACTTAGTTCTGATTTATTTTACTTTGTTGCCTTAACTCATTTTGGAACAAAGTAAGATAAATAAAAGCATTCCAACCGCCCCCCCCCCCCCCCCCCCGCCCTTAACCAATGCAACATTAGGAGGATTTGGAAAAAAAAAATGAAGAAAGTATTTACTAATCTAGCTTCACCAGGAGATTTCTAGCCCAAAGAATATTATAAAGTGGAGTCAGCACATTCTCATAAGGACTGTATTCCAGACGCACTGGGATATCAGTCATCATTGCAAAAATAGGAGATTTTCATTCATAGAACATGTCCATGTAATTCCTATTCCTATGAATGATATGATTCAGTTACATATGGGGCTAAATGTAATGCCGAAGAAAAGATGAGTGTGGATAATCCTAATAATAAAAGCCCAGCGTTGTAACTTGTAACATCACGACCAAAGGCTGACCAACTGCAAGTCAGTGCTGGGTTGCCATGGTGACCTTCATAGCCGCTGCCACATGCTGTGGGCTGGACTGGTTGGCTCCCCCTAGCCCATAGGAGACAGGCGAGCTGCAGCTGGTGGAAAGCAATGAGCCCAGGACAGCTGCCCCTCTATCATGGGGTGAACAGGCCAGGCTGAGCAGCCCCACAATCCCGGGGCAAAGAGACCAGGCTGAGCAGCCCCACAATCCCGGGGTGAAGAGCCCAGGCCGAGCCTGGCCAAGCTGCCCCACAATCCCAGGCGAAGAAGCCGCTCCGCTGACCAACCTGCGCTAGGGACCTGTTCGGGCCCATGGTGCGGAGTCCGGGGCCTCTAGCACCAGCCCAGGTCTACCCAGCGGCCTGGTCCTAACTGCAGAAGTGAGTTCCTGCAGGCTGGGGTTTGGTCCCCACACATTAGCAGTAGGAGACCAGTGCCTTTGTTATTGCTGTGTGTCTGGGTTTTAATTGGACAAATGCCCAGCGGTCCCGGGCGCCAGCTTAGCAAAATCTTTTAAGAGGAGAATTTTGTCTGGGTTTCCTCAAATTCCCTCAGCCCCTACTCACCCCTCTGTAAAGGCGCAGAACAAGTGAGGCCCCTTAAATAAAAATCAGAGGTCTCCAGCAACGGTGGGCCTCTCTCATCACAGTCATTTGGACTGGATGGCATTTGAGTATTTATCTAGGCACCATGACAGAGAAACACAAGCTCAAGTCATGAACTCTGCCCTTAAAAAATTCACAATCTTATTAGAGCAAGTGGAGGATAAAAGTGCAGTAATAACATCAGAATGTAAGGCAACAATACAGAAAGGAACAGAGGCAATTGCTAGGGTGATTTTCCAACAATTAGTACTAAGAGTATGTGCTGTGGATTAAATAAAAAATATGTGTGGAGGTAGCTGCTTCATGAGTATGGCATCCCTTCCTATTTTAAAGGAAGCTGAGTTCCATGTGAACTGTGCACTATGCTATGATATCGGAGGCACAGGACAAGGGAGGCCCTAAGTGTACTATGTTTTGATATTTGAGTCATTCTTTATTGTTCAATGTGGTTTATTTCTGTACGCCTCAGTTTTGTAATAGTTATATTACTAGAATAATACATCTTGCTATAAAATATTACTAGAAGATCAAATGATCAGGTGACATTTATTGTTATTTTCTATAAATGAGCACAATCTCTGGCATGCTAAAGTGATAGGTATTATAGAAATATTCAGATAGGGAGACCTACAGGCTTGATTACAAGTGAGGCTTACTATCACAACCCAAATTTATTGCTTAAAAAAAAAAAGCAAGGAGCCAATTGGAAATTGAACCAAATATAAGCCCTTGAAGGGCAAATGTAAATTGGATAAGCTTTGCTAATACAAGAGCAAGAAGGAAAAATTCAGATGCAAGAGTGAAAACCACATTGCATCCACTCTAAGTAGCTGTTAAAGAAAAAGAATGATGTACTATAAAAATACTTAATACAGATTGTAAAGACATTTGTTCAAAGAGGATTTCCTAGAGTAGGTGATATTTCAGTTAATTTTTTTTAAATGTGAAGAGGTTAGCTAGATAAGAAAAATGTGTAGGGGTCCCAAATGGCAGAGGGTGCAGGCAGGGCTGAGGGACGAATTTTGTGCACTGGGCCTCTAGTAAGTGATAATTGTGGTGATATATATATATATATATATATATGTATATGTGTGTGTGTATGTATGTGTGTGTGTGTGTGTGTGTGTGTGTATACAGTACTTCGTTGGGCCACCTTTTGCCTTCAATACTGCGGCGATTCTTCTTGGCATTGACTCCACGAGATGTTGAAAGGTGATGTGAGGAATCTGACACCACGCCTGATGAATAGCACTGTCCAGTTCTGTGAGATTTGATGGTTGTGGAACCAGTTGCCTGATGGTTCTTTGAACTTCATCCCACAAATGCTCAATTGGATTGAGATCTGGTGATTGTGGGGGCCACCTAAGCAAGGTAAAGTCTCCCTCAAGTTCTTGAAACCACTCCTGCACAATACGAGCACTGTGGCATGGCGCATCGTCTTGTTGGAAGAAGCCATCTCCATTGGGATACACCATCAACATGATAGGATGAACTTGATCAGCAACGATACTTAGGTATGTTGTGCTATTCAGATGTTGTTCCACACGAATTAAAGGGCCCAAATCATGCCAGGAAAACATGCCCCAAACCATAACATGCCCCCACCAGCTTGAAGGGTTGTACTCATGCATGTGGGGTACATGGTTTCATGCTGTTTCCGCGAAATTCTCACTCTGCCACCTGCATGATGCAACTGGAAACATGATTCATCAGACCACATGACTTTTTTCCAATGCTCGACTGTCCAATCCTTATGTTCCTGTGTGAATTGGAGACGTTTTATCTTGGTAACTGCAGACAGCAAAGCTGTTCGAACAGGCCTTCGGCTTCCATATCCCATAAGATGTAGTGTACGGCTAATTTGCCTACAAACGTCAGGTGGTCATAATAATCTGGCCACCAGAGTGTGTGTGTGTGTGTGTGTGTGTGTGTGTGTGTGTGTGTGTGTGTTTATAAATTCTCCATAGAGAGCATTTCTGCGCCTTATAAAGAACTTGACACAATTTTCCTTCCTAGATATTGAAGAAGTTAGGATTTTGACTTGGGCTGCTGCCAGTCCAAAATCTTTCCTTACTCTCCACTTCACAAGCAGCCTCTTCTACCTTTCCTCTGACTTCAAATCCAGGACCAGGCAGGCCAGGCAGCAGGCTCAGTCATTTCCAGCCCCTGCTGCATGAGGGGCAGGGCTGAGGGCAACAGGGGGCAGCTCCACTGAGGGAAGCTGCTGGCCATCTACCTCCAGCTAGGACCCACCAGCATTTTGCTGTTGGAAGCCAGTTTCTTTTCCTGAAGGTGGTCTGCTCCTTTGGCAGCAAGACCCAGAAGTGGGGTGAATTGGTTGTGGGCACAGAGTGAGGGAGGTGGGGATGGACTCTGGGGACAGAGAGTCTTAGCTGCACCTACAGAACCTCTAAGCATGAGGCTGTTCTCATTGACGTGGCTCTCGCCCTTTATCTCTCACATTAATAGCAGAAAGATGGGCTGTGAAGACTCCTTTCACAGCAGATACTGCACCTCTGTGCCGCTTTATGTTTCCAGGGTACTATGGACAGATACCCGCTTAAATAAATTACTCTTTCTAATCTGACACGAGTCAATGTTAAAGCAAACAGAATTGGCTGGCATTTACATGTCCCTTTCATCTTTAGGTACCCAGGAAACAGCTGCTTGTCTTGAGAAGGCTCAGGAGGTAGTCTGAAATGAAGTCTTTTACAAATCCTCAAGCCACGTATACTCAAATTTCCTTGTTTCCTCCATTTGGGGGGAGAAAAGCAGAGAACATAAAAACACCCAAAAGAAAAGAAGCTCAATTTGAATATTATGAGGGCCAACCTGTTCAGACTTCATAAACTTGAATTCCTTAGGCCTTTTAAGGATCTTCCCATGTTTCAGAATTCATTTATAACAAAGTTATGTACCACTCATACAATTTCATTCAGAGTTAACACTAGGTCAGAATTTTTAAAATCAAATGTACCAGTAAATATTGTGTAATTAAATTATATCAGCTATGCATTTCCAGAATTCTTTAGGAGTGGGGGTTTGGGTGTGATAACTGAGCAGCCCCTGTTGCTATATAATTTACAAAAATTCCTTAGCCTTGGCTGTCATTTACATGTTCTTTCCATCTTTCTGTACATAGGAAACAGCTGCTTGTCTTTCACGTAGTACTTCAGAACTAATAAACCTATGTTAACTACCCTTGATGGGGAAAACGAGACATTTTTGGGGGGCTAGCAATCTGAATCTGTGCCAGTAACCTAATGCACATTCTTGTTAGCCTATAGTCTAGTCCCTGCCCCTTCTTTAATTATCTGGTCTTGCAAGATTTGTTTACCTCAGTACTACTCCCATTTTAGAGAGGCCATAAACCATGAACAATACACAACTCCCAGACGGAGTTATCAGCACTGGCGCCAGGCCAGGCCTTTAGATGTGGTCTCACGGCCCCCACCCCAAGACACGGGGCTTTTTGCAAAGCCCGCGAAAGATCCGGAAGTCCCATCCCATATTTGGGGGACAAAGAAACCAAAGGGGTACAAAGGGAAAGCAACCTCCATATTGGCTTGCTTAGGATTTGGAGAGAAACAATCTCCCCTGAGTCACTGTACAAGTACATGTAAAACACATGAAAATAAATGGTATTTTCCTGTGCCTCCAATTACTTCTGTGTGTTCTTCGGTTGCCTAGTACATTCTGTAACACCCTGATGGAAGGGCTGTTTCACTTTATGTGGTTGGTCACAGTGGCCTAACTGAAAACCTATAATCACATTAATTAATATGGCAAATTGCTTTCTTATGTCCTCCTACAGGAAGTGTGTCTTCTCCAGCATATCTCAACTGTTTTTTTGTTTTTTTCTGGCATCTTCTCTGTGTACCTTGTTGGCTGATACACACCTGTCACTTTGTGTTGGGTCGACATTATTTTCAAGCTTTTAGAGTGCTTTACTTTTCTTTAAATAAAATATATTAAATAATTTAGAATTTTCTGAGTAAGCACAGCTCTATTTATCAATGTGAAAGAAGAGAAAGGTAGGCTGAGAGCTCCCTGTGGTGAGTAGGTTTGTATTGGAATCCCGTATCATTTGAACTAAATATCAGCTCCTTTTGGTTATATCTTCTAAGTTTTCTGGATATTTTTTCCCCATTGCACTTTTCAATCATTCTGCACCACTGCTAATCACCTCTGTCATAGGAATTTATAGGGACTGTGTATGATTATCTGAGATAATCCAAATGGTTTATATTATAGAAAGAATATATTTTGCATTAGAGTATAACTTTGTGATTAAAATTGAATTTATATGTCTGGATTTCTTCTGGGAATTTTCAGTATTTCATCACAAATAATGATGTCACCAGCACAGAGAATGCTAGGAATAGCCGTGTTCTCCTGTCTCACCATTCCTCCTCAATACATGGATTCCTTCTCAGTACATCTTTCACTTGTGCCTGGAGATGGCACTATTCCCAGAAATAATGCATAGAACCAATCCCAGTTCTAAGTGATTGTTGCTGCAAAGCCAACTTGATCCAAATGCTGCTGCTCTACAACCGCTTCTGGCTCATTTGACCTCTCAATTTCCTTCTGCCTTGGTCACAGTGGCTCAAGATTCTGGTCTAGGAGCAAGTATGCGATTGACTGATCGTAGTTTCTATGAGTTTTCATAGGCGGAGCCTGCAGGGCAAGGTGGGTGTTGGAAATTACCCTTCCATAGGACCCCATGGAGAATGGGGTATTCTTCCCAAGGAAAGATAAGAGTGCTGATTGGAAGGGATATATAGATAGGATGTTAGATAGCCACAAAGTAATTAAACCACTATATGATACATAACCATCTAAGAAAAAAAAAAAGAAAAGAATTATCTTCAGGAGCAAAGTTTAGAAAAGTAGTATTTGAGGAAAAAATCTGAACCGTGCACTCATAGCCAGCAGCTCAGAAAAGAGCTTCCTTTTTCGGGGCTGATGCGAACTCAGGGCTGAGCCCAAAGTGCAGTCTAGGAAAGCGGAGGGAAATCTTACCCATTCACACATGCAGGATATCAAGACTGGTGCTCACCCATTTGAACCACCTGCCCCACTGCTCCTTATTGGGCTAAAATGCAAAGGAGCCCCTAGCTCCATGTCAAAGTCCCATGGTCTCTATGGGGAGCTGCAGATGAACTCTGTAAGGTCCCACCATCAACTGCCTTGCTTCACATCACTATTTATCCAGGCCATCCTCCAAAAGACAGTCCTCTCTGGATTTCTGTGCTTTCCAGCAAAGCCTGATTAAGGGGCATGTCAGAATTCTTAGAAATGTTGGAAATCTGAGGCTACTTAATTCATATTTCCTTATAGGAAACATTTGTCCTACTTCAGCCTGAACCCCAGGTAATAACCTTTATTTATAAAATATAATAGAGGCCTGGCGCATGAAAATTCGTGCACTGGGGGCGGGGGTCCCTCAGCCCAGCCTGCCCCCTCTCACAGACCGGGAGCCCTCAGGGGATGTCCTACTGATGTCTGGCTTCCCTCTTCGGGAGGTTAACGGGCTGATCGGGGAAGGCACTGCCCCCATCACCCTGCTGGTGCTGCCACTGCTGGCCACCGCAGCCGCCCAGGTGTTTTCAGCAACACAGAGTCCAGTCCCTTCACCACGAAAAAATGACAACTTTCTTTAGGAATTTTCAAGAAGTCTCTTTCATAGGATATGACATTTCTTTCTTTTTATCCTCAACTGAGGATATTTTTCCATTGATTTTTAGAGAGCGTGGAAGAGAGAGAGAAAGACAGAAATGTCAATGTGAGAGGGACACTTCGATTGGTTGCCTTCTGCATGAGCCCTCCCTAGCCAGGGAGAAGCCTGCAACCTAGGTACATGCCCTTGACCAGAATTGAACCCGGACCCTGCGGTCTGCAGGTGTAGGCTCTATCCACTGAGCCAAACCGGCTAGGGCAGGATATATTTCTTAGCCCTCCAGCAGTGGACCTTCATTTTTCCTCCAGAAGTGAAGTGGAAAATCCCTAGATCACCTTCTTGGACTCTTATTACCCAAGTTACCAAGAACACTGAGAGTGGCGTACCGGGAGCTTAGCCAATGAACGGTCAGAAAAGTTGTTTCCTCTGTAGCTCACATGCAGAGGCGGGACTTCTGGTGTGCCACGGCTGTCAGGCCCTCTTCTCTCCGGGCATCCCCACAACCACGGTGGCTGGCAGGCCTTCCTCTCTCCAGGCCTGTGCCATCCATGGCACACACAGTCCCCTCCTGCCCACCTGCGCGTGCAGTCTCCTCCTGAGTGGTCATGACATTACGGTGTCCTGGACAATTTGCATATTACCTCTTTATATATATAGACTAAAGGCCCGGTGCACGGAATTCGTGAATGGGAGGGGGGTCCCCCTCAGCCCAGCCTGCACCCTCTCCAATCCAGGAGCCCTCAGGGATTGTCCGACTGATCCCTGGGATCAGGCCTAAACTGACAGTTGGACATTCCTCTCACAATCCTGAACTGCTGGCTCCTAATCGCTCACCTGCCTGCCTGCCTGGTCACCCTAACTGCCCCCTCTGCCAGCCTGATTGTCCCTCACTGCCTCTGCATGCTGGCCTGATCACCCCTAACTGCACCCCCTGCCGGCCTGGTCACCCCAACTGCCCCCCTGCTGGCCTTGTCCCTCACCCCCCCCCCCCCCCAGTGACCTGGTTGCCCCACACAACCTGCTGTTCAGTTGTTTGGTCACCCCCACGGTCCCCCCACCAGCCTGGTCGACCCACGCAGCCTGCTGTTCAGTTATTTGGTTGTCTCTCACTAAACCCCCTGCCAGCATGGTCACCCCATGCAGCCTGCTTGTTCAATTGTTTGGTCGTCCCTCACCCCTCTGCCGGCCTGGTCGCCCCACGCAGCCTGCTTGTTGTCATTTAGTCATCCCTCGGGCCTGCCCTGGGTGGCTGGGCAACTGACATCCAAGGCTTGGTCATCCCTCACTACCCCTCTGATGGCCTGGTTGTAGGCAGCTATCTTGTGAAGGTGTGAGGGTTAATTTGCATATTACCTACTTATTATACAGGATACTTCCTCATCTCACCAATCTCATTTCTGTGCCTACATATGATCTCCATCAGCCTAAGGTCAGCCAGCTGGCAGCTTGTGTTGCAGTTGGCTAGAAAAATCGAATAATGTGTGGCATTGTTCCTTGTACTGAAAATGAGTGATTTGTTATTTAAATATTTTAATACTGCTTTCTAAGAAATTGTCTGGTTTACAAAATTATGAAGTAAAACTGAAGAGGATAGAGGAGAAGGAGGAGAAAGGGGGAGGAGCATAGAAAAATAGAAACATTTTTTGAATGAATGGAAGGAGTATATAACACGCACAAGCACACTACTTACCAGTTATGAACACTGACTAATAAAATTAATCAAATACCTATTCTTATGGGAAAGAAACACAGGAAGGACACTCTGATAGTTGAGACTTGCACATAATAGTTCTTTGGATGCAAGCAAAATAGTTATCTTTATTAATAATAACTATTGGAAGGACACTGGTGGTACCCAGCATCAGAGGAAAAGACAGCCAATCAGGCCATTAGAACTTAGGGGCAAGTCTAGAATTTAGGCAAGATGACTGCCTCTTCATGTTCTCAGTTTGGAGATACATATAATACTTATTCCCATGAGTTAATGCTTGTGAAATGCTTAGAACAGTGGCTAGAACTTAGTAGGAACTCAATAGAAGTTATTTCTTAGCCTGAATGCAGAAAACTCTCGGGCTGTCAATGGAAAGACCCTGGTTAATGGAGAGATGATGGTGGCTTGGTTGGGAGATCTAGTCATGGAAATGATGAGAAAAAATCAGACTCAACTTACATAGAAGATCAAAGTGTGAGAAAAAAAAAAAGAGGAATAAAGGATGATGTCATGGTTTTGGACCATAGCAAATGGAAACTTAGGAGTTGCTATTTATTCAGATGGAGAACACTGTGACAGGGAGAGTCTGTTTTTTAGACAATGTTAAGTTTAATATGGCTGTAAGACCTCTAAGGGCAGATGTCAAGCTGAACACAAGAATATGGTTTTAACTAGAGTGGAAACTATAAAACAGCAAGATGAATACATGTAGATGCTAAAAAAATTATTTCCTAACTAATTACAAGGGTGTAGCTGATATTAATAAGTTTCCTCTGACATTAGTTGTATTATTCTCTGCCTCTAGCCAAAGCTTCAGCTGTTTGGGTTTCTTTGTCTAATGAAGCAATCTAAGTCTTTATTCCAGAGTTTTCTGGGTCTTCAGTAGGACATTTGCTGGAATCCTTCACTAACATTTCCTGTTGGACTTGGTAAATCAGCGTAGTACCCATAGGTTCGATAGACCTTGGGGAACTTGGTAAAATGGGGTCACCTGAAAGTACTTTGAGGGGAAAAGTGGTAGGAGTGGGAAAAGGGTGAGAAAAAAAAAGAGAATTTCGTAAGGAAAGGTTTTGTCTTTCTCCAGGGAATGGAAACAACCTCAGAGTACACCCACCCCCTCACACTCAGTGGGAGACACAGCTGAGAAGATCTCAGGTGGAATGCCTCAGCCCTCCTTCACTTCAGCACACGAGGTCAAAGCAGGCTGTGTTCGGACTCTTCTGCTATTAATTTTCATTTCTCAAATTAGTCATTAAATGAAACTCAGCCCATTCTATTCAGCTTTTATTACCACCACCTGACTAATTATTAAAAAGCAAGCAAGCGTCAATTAGCTCCAGACACATGATGACAGTTCGCTGGGGAGACACGACAGGGCTGAACAACACATCCCCCTGGAGTGCATAATAATCTGGCAGACACCAGATTTCTACGTAGAAGCAACAAATGCGTTTAATTGACTTCATGGGAAATGAGGTCCTCATGTCAAAACATCTGGGTACAATTTTCTGGGCATTTAAACAATTCTCTGGCTCTGGAGAAGCCTAGAGTAGGCCCCAGGCTGCATCTTGATTGGATTAAAACAACTCCCTTATACTTTATTTCTACTCCCTCACATCCTTGCCACATATGCCTTCCCTTTTGCTCTTGGTCAAACCCACCTGCTGTGGTTTAAAGTGATGGACTTTTCCACCACATCTCATCATCCAGTCCTCTGTCACCCTGGCTTTCTGACCATTCTGTGGACAGGACAGAAGGGTCAAATTAGGCATTTTGTACATATTCTCTGCCACCTGTTTTGCTGAAATTCTGTACTTATCCTTCAACTCCTCTCCTAACATCACTGACTTAATGTCACTCTTACTGAGTGTCACCAAGCAGTTAGCTGCTTTGTATTCTGTTTTCCCACTTCCTACTTCTGGAATTGTAATTAACAGATTTACACTGTAATTTAACTGCTCACTCCTCTGTCTTTTAACTAGTATGTGAGCTGCTTGAACTTAAGGAATGTGTGTTTCTGATTTTGTTGTCTAAGATCCCAGTTCATGAGCCATTCAGTGAAATTTTGTAGCATGAATGAATTGATTTTTTGCCTGGCCAACCAGAATAATTAGGGTAGAAAATATAAATAAGTTTTTATTCAACAGTTGGTACTACTTTCCTGTAGTTTAATTGCCTACTATTAAGAAGTATGGGTAGAAGTCCTGGTATTCGACAGAGTGGTGGTTCTCTGTGTGGTCACCTGGAGCACGTGATAGGAACACAAATTCCCAAGCCCTCCACTAGGCAGTAGAATAAGATTCTTAAAACATAGGGAATATGAGTCTGGATGTTTAAAAAGTTCCCTCAGTGAACTAGCCTCCTTTTAGCTTACATATCTTTTTCAAGACCCTGTCTCCAATAGAATCACATTCCGAGGGGCTAGGACTTAGGGCAATGAATTTGGTGGAAACGCGATTTTATTTAAAAGCATCTTCTGCTTTTAGGCAAGGGTGATATTAGAAATTTGTAATAACCATACAGCATGAATGCTGTAGAAATGGTTGTTAAAAGATACACTGAAGCACATTAAAATTTTCAAGAGTTCATTTGAGTGAACATAGATTCAAATTGGGCAAAACCAAACCAGAAGTGGTTAGGAGTGCTCTACCCACAGGAGCTAGGAGAGAGACTTAGTCAGAATAGAGGCAAAACAAAGCAAGGACATGATTTGATTGGCTGTAGCTTAAGCAGTTGCCTTACATAGGAAAGCCTAGGTGGTTGGTTGTGATTGGTTGTTCTTAAGTTTCATTTTCTCAGAAGTATATTTACAGGAATCAACTGTGGCTCAGGTTTAGTCTGCTTCCATAGGTTACCAAGTAGGAGAGCCATTTTTCAGCAACAACTGTGAAAAATAGAGATAATAAATGTAAAACCAATGGTTTATAATAGGATCTCAACATAGCAGCTTTTGATCAACTTTTAGTCTTCTGGCCATAGCAGAGGAACTAGCCTTCCCACTATAAATAATATGAATAAAGCTGTACCACCACTAGGCAGCAGAGGTCTATTGATGGGCACTTGGGCTGCTTTCATATCTTGGCTATTGCAATGAGCATAGGAGTGCATATATCTTTTCGAATTAGTGTTTTGGTTTTCTTTAAGTATATATTCAGAAGTGGAATTGCTAAGTTATAAGGTAGTTCTAGTTTTTTATTTTTTTGAGAAACCTCCATACTGTTTTCCATAGTGGCTGCACCAATCTTTATTGCCACCAGCAGTGCACAATGGATCCCTTTTTCCATCCTTGCCAACACTTGTTTGTTGATTTATTGATGATAGCCATTCTGACATGTGTGAGATGGTGTCTTATAGAGGTTTTAAGTTGAATTTCTCTAATGATAGTGACACTGAGCATCTTTTCATGTCTATTGGTCATCTGCATATTCTCCTTGAAGAAGTGTCTATTCAGATCCTCTGAGGAGAAGTCAATCCAAATAGATAAAATCCCTGGGTCCATCACATCCACAATGACCAGAAGGCTCAACCAACCAGAAGTCAGTCCTGCAGTCGGCACTGGGTTTCCGTGGCAACCCAGCACTGACTGCTATGGCTGCAGGCATGGTGACCCAGCACTGACTGCTGAGGGGGCTGCGAATCAGGTCCGGAGAGAGACCTGAAGAAAGAAGCAGGGTCTGATCTGTAGCCTTTGTGGCAGCTGTTGATCAGCACTTGCCTCTTTCTTTCTTTCCAGGGCTGGTCAGCAGCCGCGCTTCCATTTCTCTCCAGGCCTCCACTGGGGCTGCTGATGAGCCCTGCCTTTCTGATCAGGCCCCGTTGATAGGCCCAGAGACGCTGACTGGCATAGAAACTGACCAATCAGAACCAAATCTAGGTCAACTGTGAGGAGCCAATGACTGCTTAGGAGGCAGAGCTTTTGACACTGACTGGCATAGAAAATGATCAATTAGAACCAAATCTGGGTCAACTGTGAGGAGCCAATGGCTGCCTAGGAGGCAGAGCTTTTGGCGCTGACTGGCATAGAAACCTACCAATCAGAACCAAATTGGCTGGCAGAGGAGGGCACTTGGGGGCAAGATCAGGCTGGCAGGGAAGGGCAGTCAGGAGTGAAATCAGGCCCTAGCAGGGGAGAGCAGTTGGGGGCGAGATCAGGCCAGCAGGGGATGGCTGTTGGGGGTGAGATCATGCTGGTAGGGAAGGGCAGTTGGGGGCAACCAGGTTGGCAGGAGAGGGCAGTTGGGGGGGACCAGGCCTGCAGGGGAGGGCAGTTGGGGGCAACCAGGCCTGCAGGGGAGTGCAGTTGTGGGGCATCAGGCTTACAGGGGAAGGCAGTTGGGGGTGACCAGGCCAGCAGGGGAGGGCAGTTGGGGGCAACCAGGCTAGCAGGGGAGGGCAGTTAAGGGCAAGATCAGGCCAGCAGGGGAGGGCAGGTTGGGGGAATCGAGCTGGCAGGGGAGTGGTTAGGTGTTAATCAGGCGGGCAGGGGAGTGGTTAGGGGTGATCAGGCTGGCAGGCAGAAGCGGTTAGGGGCAATCAGGCAAACAGGCAGTTAGGAGCCAGCAGTCCTGGATTATAAGAGGGATGTCTGACTGCCTGTTTAGGCCCTGTGGGATCGGGCCTAAACTGACAGTCAGCCATCCCCTGAGGGGTCCCAGATTGGAGAGAGTACAGGCTTGGCTGAGGGACATCCTCCCCCCCAGTGCACGCATTTCATGCACCAGGCCTCTAGTATTGTAACAGAAGACAATGGCTGCTAAGCTCAATTGAATCATTGTACCATAATGTCATTTTTATGGGTTCAAACTCAGCTGGACAAATTAGCTCTTTATACTTTATTATGAGCTTCTCATTACATCTTTACTCTGGCCTGTTGGCCATAAATAAGTGTTATTGGTTACAAGAAAATCAGGCAATATAGTGTGGATAGAACTTCAAAATAAATAAAATATAAATCTCAAGCCATGCTGATCTTTTCTAAAAAAACAAAACATAAAGAAAGAAAACCAATATTTACAGAGAATCAGGTTTGTTAAAGCCAATGGACACAGACACTAGGGGGGTGAGGGCATGTGCTGAGGGGTGGGAATGGCCGGAGAGAGGTCAATGGGGGGAAAAGGAGACATATGTAATACTTTAAACAATGAAGAATTTAAAAAAATAACATGTATTCACAATTGCCAAGAGGTAGAAGCAACTCAAGTGTCCATTAGTGAATGAATGGGTAACCAAATGTGTTTTATACATACAATGGGATGTTGTTCAATTTTAAAACGGAAGGAAATCTTGTTACATGTTAAATATGAATGACCTTGAGGACATTATGCTATGTGAAATAAGTCTGTCATAAATGTCATATACTGTATGATTTCACTTATATGAGGTGACTAATGTAGTAAAATTCATAGGAACAGAAAGTAGAATGTTGAACTGCATCCAGCAGGGCCAGGGGTGAACCTGAGGAGGGGTGGTGAAGAATTAAAGAAGACAAATAAGAGAATACAGTTGAGACCAGGTAAATCACTGTCTGGATTAGGAAACGTGACCCACCCAGTAAGCCGAAGCTTTATTTTATAGTCAAATCACATAAAGCAAAACAAGGGGAGTGGTCAACATGTTTACAATGTTCTTGCGAGTTTCAAATCTATTTCGTTACTCAAGCCTTGTTTTGGCAGCACTTACTGCACTTCCCACAGCCCTTGTATGTGGCTCTGCCACAGGTTAGTCCAAGGCTTGACCCCATAGCCACTTCCTACAGAGTGTTGGTTCCCAGGAACAGGGGAGGGGGCATTGTTGCTTAATGGATATAGTTTCAGTTTTGCAAGATCAAAAATGTTCTGGAGATCTCATTCCCAACAATGTGAATATATTTAACACTACTGAACTATACACTTAAAATGGTTAAGATGATAATTCTATGATATGTGTGTGTTTTTTTATCACAATAAAAAAGAATGTATGTGTGGAAATTATGTATGTTCAGAGAAATACAGTGACATGTCTCTAGTCATCCAGCTATGTTCATAGTAGAATGAAGATTTAAACTCAGCCATCTGACTCCAAAGCCAATGCCAACACTATTCATCTCCCTCCAGGAGAGTGGACAAAGTCATCACTATGGGTATTTGGGCCACTTGGAGGTTTCTGTACTATGAGAAAGTGCTCCTTCCTGGAATTTCTTTTATTTATCTAGTTTTCTGTTGCTTTAATGACATCTTCTTCATTCACCTCACCCAGCAGTGATTTTGCAGGCTTGTGATTTTTAGGCTTGACAATACCTTCAAGCATCTAGTTGTTTTGTCTGATTTGGGTGATATAGTGAGTGCGGGCTCCACCCAATATTTCCTGAAAAGTTCTGTTTTTACCTATTTAACATACTGGAATTCCGTGTTAATGTATTATTTACAGAAGATAAAAGAGTGCGACGCCAGGATATTAATCTACTAGAGGCTTGGTGCATGAAATCATGCACTCAGTGGCGGGGGGGGGGGGTTCCCTCAGCTTGGCCTGTGCCCTCTTGCAGTCTGGGAGCCCTCGGGGGATGTCTGACTGATGGCTTAGGCCTGCCAGCCATGAGCCTGGGTCAGGGCTTCTGGCTGAGTGGTGCTCCCCCTGTGGGAGTGCACTGAACACGGGCGCAGCTTCTGCGTAGAATGTCTGCCCTTGGTGGTTAGTGCACATCATAGCAACTGGTCATTCCCCCATTTGGTTGATTTGCATATTAGGCTTTTATTATATAGGATTCCAGCCTCCCACAGATGGGGAAACTGAGACTCAGAGTGACTTGCCAGCGGGAAATAGCTATGCGTTGTAAAGCCTGGATGAGAATTACAATATTTTATAGTTTCTCCTTTAGTTTGCTGCTCTCTGGGGCTCTGCTTGCTAAACAACTTAGCCCTTTGTCCACAAATATGGCTGTCATTCTTTCCATCTTGATGTGAGTGTGAGTGTGTGTATGTTTTATTTCCTTTTCTAAAGTGTGTCTCTGAGGGTATCTCACTCATCTTGTCTGACACAAAGCTTGCTTATTCATACATACATACATACATACATTCCGTATTGCAGCTGCTTGATAAATACCTGCCAATTACATGAATAAAATCAGCAGTTATCTATTTCAAACTCATAGAGTCATTAACTTTGATCTCTTGTTAATGTGCTTATTAGGGGCAAACATATAAGTAAGCCTTGAAGGCCAGTTTCAAAGGCAGAGAATTTTTGGAGCAGTTTTATTGTTTAAAAGTGTAATAATAAATTGGAATATATTCTCATGGTGAAAATGAAGCTTTGTGGCTTGTCTGTGTGGCTCTTCGTGAGAATAGAGGATGAGTGGCAGATGGGGACTCTGGGAAGTCTGAGACAGAGGACTCAGGGTCTGGAGAGCTGCAGCTGCATTTTGGGTGTGTTCCCCTCCCCTCCCCCCCCATTCCCTTTCCCTCGTGGCCCCCCCTCCCCCCGGAAAATACCTTGTCAACTGTTTCAGGTTCAGTGAACTCAGGATATATTTTTCTAACTGCCTTTTCCATTTGCTTCTCAACCCCCTGTGTACTTAAGTGGCAATTTAATCCATCTGCTTCAAATTCATTTATATTTAACTCATCTAAATGTTAGTTGGAGGGAAGGAAATCTGAGAATTCTTTCTTTTGGATTTAGTTAATACAGATTGATCTCCAATTCCAGAAAGGAACGTCATAAACAAAAAATACCATCATTGTTTAGTCTAATTCTCCTCTCTTCTAGCCACATCCAACATTGTGACATAAATATCTAACCTTTAAAATTCTAATGACTTCTACTTCACCATCATTTGGCTTCCTTTGTGTCCTTCTGTGTGCCCCCTGTATCCCCTGCTGTCCTTAAGGAGTAGTCCAACCTTAAGGATCCCCTAACACTGTGGTCGGCAAACTGCAGCCCACGAGCCACATGCAGCTCTTTGGCCCCTTAAGTGTGGCTCTTCCACAAAATACCACGGCCTGGGCAAGTCTATTTTGAAGAAGTGGCGTTAGAAGAAGTTTAAGTTTAAAAAATTTGGCTCTCAAAAGAAATTTCAATCATTGTACTGTTGATATTTGACTCTGTTGACTAATGAGTTTGCCAACCACTGCCCTAACACAATCCGTCATATTTTTGTAATTCTTACTTTACTCATTGGCAGATAGCTTATCTGATAAAGAAATTTATGATAAGACTAGAGGCCCGGTGCATGAAATTTTTGCATGGGAGGGAGGTGTCCCTCAGCCCGGCCTGAACCCTCTCCAATCTGGGACCCCTTGGGGGATGTCCAATTGGCAGTTTAGGCCCTGCAGGATCAGGCCTAAACAGGTAGTTGGACATCCCTCTCACAATCTGGGACTACTGGCTCCCAACTGCTCACCTGCCTGCCTGCCTGCCTGATTGCCCCTAACTGCTTCTGCCTGCCAGCCTGATTGCCCACTAACTGCTCCCCTGCCCCCCAATTGCCCCCAACTGCCCTCCCCTGCATGCCTGATTGCCCCCAACTGCCCTCCCCTGCTGGCCTGATCTCCCACAATGCCCTCCCCTGCTGGGACCCGCCTCCTCTGCCTGGACTGGCCTCCTCCATGCTGTGCAGAGCCATGGGCCCCCCAGGCCTCACTGCATATACTGGCCGCCGGGCCCTGCCTCTGCTGTGTGTGCAGCCATCTTGTGACGACCATGTTGTGAAGGCCATCTTGTGACAATGTGAGGGCGTGATGCCATCTAGGCTATTATTAGTATAGATGTTCACAGAAAATATTTGGATGAAACTAGCAATAATGAAATCTGTTGAAAGTATACGAGTGCCAGTGACTAGATTAGTTCATTAGTTCATTTTCATAACCACCCTGGAAGGAGGTAGTCTTATTATCCTCATTTGAAAGATGGAACTTAGTCCCAGAGAGATTGAGTGACCTGCCCTTGGTCATACTGTTTGCACATTGCTTGGAAATGGAAACTCAGGAATTGTATGTTATCAGCACTTAGAAGCTCAGTTGTGGCCCACCAATTCTCTGCTACTTTTCCACCCTCCTATCATCTTATCCTATTCTTCACAATAGACCCCAAGCAAAAGAATGTCAATCACTCAAGAGCAAACCATGAACCACCAGCTGTGACAGACCCACTCTCAGAAAATAACAAACCTTTTCCCTGTTCTCCTTTTTCCTCTAGGAATTTCTCTGGATTAAAGGTTCTGGTCTAATTTGGGAAGAGTCACAAATAAGGGCTTTGATTCTATCTCTTTCACTTACCATGTTACATGATAAAATGGAAGAGGAAAGTATCTTCTCTGAGACTGTTTAAAAAAATATGATATTTATAGACTGGGTAGTTACAATGATGAAATAAGATATTGAACATAAATGCCAAGCAGCGTGCCTGGGCACCTAGAGGGGACTATAATACAGGTTATCTTCCTACCTTTCCTAAGTGGGAGCCACGTAGTGATCAGGAGTACCTCACATCTAGGTGTCAGTGATGACCTGGAGACCAGGTACGCTAACACACAGTGCACTTTCACCCTTCTCACTCCTCACACAGTCCCCTACTCTTGATTTCCTTTGAAAGAAGGTTCCAGTGCTAAAAAAAAAATCATGTTTAAAAGCCATATGTCTGAATCAGACAGAGAAATACAAATAAATACTAGATGATTGCACTTATGTGTGGAATCTAAAAATAAAAATAAATAAGCAGAACAGAAGCAGACTCATAGATACAGAAAACATTTGACTGCCAGATAGGAGGGGGTTGAGGGTTTGGGTAAAAAAGGTGAAGAGATTAAGAAGTACAAATTGGTAGTTATGGAATAGTCATGGGGATGTAAAGTACAACATAGAGAATATAGTCAATAAAAAGTAATAACTGTGGTGTCAGATGGGTACTAGATTTTTCAGGGTGATCACTTCATAATTTCATAAATGTCTAACCACTGGGTTGTACACCTGAAACTAATATAATATTGTATGTTAACTGTAATTGAAACTTATTTTTTTCAAGCCATCAGTCTAAGGATAATGACCAAATTTCATTGAAGGGGGTGGAACATTAAAGGTTAACTCAAATGAAACCACTTGTGTTAGGAAATTTGACATGGGACAAAGCAAAATTGTGCCACACAGAGAGGCAGGTTGCAGAGGGTATGGGGCCTTACCTATTTGCAGACTCCAGTTCTGTGTCAGAATTGCTCTTCTTGGGTTGTATATTATACATTACAGCTCCTGCCAATCCCAGGAAGGGCCATTGGAAGTCATGTCCCAAGGGAATCTACTGTGAGAAGGAACAAGTGCCACATGCCAGATAAATGGGCTTGGTCATCGCCCCACAGGGAGATCTTTCATACTGAAGAGTCCCTTCTTGGGAGAATCCCTTCTCTGGGTTTCCAGATTTCCCAGGAATGAAGAAGGCCTGTAACCTACTTTTGACTTTACACGGGGATTGCTCTGTAGCTAAAAGAAGAGGAATCAAATTTAGAAATGTCTGAAAGGACGCAGGCTATTATTAGATGAGAGGCAAACCAAGGTTATATTAGCTGGTGAGGTACTGTCCATTATACTTGGGCTTAGGAGAGGATCTTAAATAAGACAATGGACCGAAGTCTGTGGAAGCAGTAGAAATAATGAGCTTTTCAAAACTTCCCCTCTTCAGAAGCCAAGGACATGACCATGGCTTATTGTATATAACAAGGCTCATATCATATAATAAGAGAAATGGAAACATGCTTTTGGGAAATAGCAGGAAACTCGGCAGAAAATAATGCTAATCGTGTTTTGGGGACTATCATAAAATTCCAAATAGTTCTGTAGGAAGAAGAAAATAAAAGAATATGTTATAGTGGGATTCGGAAGGACTCTGGCTTAGGAGCCCACCTGAGTTTATTGCTGCCCAATCTTCTCCACCTGGCATTTATAATCTTTCATCCACTGGTCTTACTAGACCTGTCCAACCTTGCTGGATCTTAGTGATCTAATCCCAAACTCTTTGCTTGACCAATGCAAAAACCAGAGATTTTTAAGAGTTGGCTCATTCTTATACAGCTGGTTAAATATTAGAGTTGACCTTAGAAGAAAAATGTCCTATGAAAATAATTTGCAGTATATTGTTAGTTTGAAAAATTCTTTTTAAAAACAGTATATTTTAACATGTAGTGTGTGTGTGTGTGTGTGTGTGTGTGTGTGTGTGTGTGTGTGTTTTCATTCCTGGGAAATGACTGTGGTTGATTACTATTTTCTTCTTTTGATTGTCTACATTTTCCTTTATATATTTATTAGATATTGGTTGGTTTGAATAAAAAAGAAAATTTAGTGGCTTATTTAACTGGGAAGTCTAGGCACACCAGCCACTTTAGTGACAGCATAACAAGGAACTCAAAGCAGCTGCTCTGCTTCATTAGAGGTCTTGACCTTGTTTCTCTCTGTCTTGGTATTATTCCCACTCACTGAAGATGAACTTTCCTCCATGTGGCCAAGAAACATGGCCAATGGCAACACTAGTCTGTTCTTTCCACTCTGTAACTCCAGGAGGAAGAGAGTTTCTCTTGAAGATTCTAATTGGCCCCTCTTGGATCATGTGTGATCATGTGTCCCAGGTAGATTCAGAAGGGCTTCAGGAGAGTGGGATGCCCGTGAAACCAATTGAGTCCGTGCCTCTTCTGTAGACAGGGGCACAACTCCATGGCAGACAACTCTGACAGTACTTAGTGGAGAAAAATTAGTCTATCAAAGAAAGAAAACTTAAATCACATGTTTACAATAATGTCTTATTTTTTTAGTTAAAAAATATATCATGTAGTTTTTTTAGGGGAAAAAGGGCTACCGACTTTTCTGGTCTCTTCCCATTATTCCAGAGAGCCTCTCAACTTACTGACTCAATACTTTATACTCAAACCTGTCACTATGATGTTACTGGGATTTCCCTCTCTGAATAAAATCAGCGTGGAACCTATGTGGAGACCTGGGTTCTAGTCCAACCTTTGCCATTAATCACTATGTGAGTCTTGACTGTAACACCCTCTCCTTGGGCTTCAGTTCTCTTAATTATGGGAGTACATGAGTTGAGGGATTCAAATGGCTAATATATAAGCATAAGTCTGAGATACTCCAAATAAGATGTCTCCCATTTTCCCATGGGGAAGTATCATAGGCACATACAATAAGTTCATTCAACTATAATATGTAAACTTCTCAGGATGCAAATGAATGTAAAAATGTATTTATTTTTATTTTATATAGTTATATAGACATTAAATAGTGCATTTTATAAAGCATTAGTCATACAGTATTTTATTCTCTTCCCATTATAAAAATTATTTAGATACTTAAAATATTCAGCATTAACATCATCATCAATGGAGTTATTTTTGAATCATCTAACAGTTTTCCAGAATATGCCATCTTCATTTTCATCTAAGTTTTTGAGACATAGTCCCTTTTGAATCTGTGTGATACTTTCACTGGTACCTCTTATTCCTCATCACAAATACTCATTCCAAAAACACTGGCACATATGATTTTATTTCTTTTGTGTGTGTCTATGATAGCCACAATATGATTTGTGTTGATTTTTCAAATGATCTTTAAAAATCTTGTATTACAATAACATCTGGTACTCACCATTATGAGCTCATACCTCAGGAATAATTACTACATCTTAATTAGACTTCTTGTTTCTGTATCATCTACAGATTAATTCATTATGTGACCTCTGTAAACATCCAAACTAACATTGATTGTGGGTGTTTTAAACTAACATGTTTAATCCAAAAGATACTTTATTATCCTATCTAATAAAAGAGTAATATGGTAATCGACCGTCACTCCATGATGCCCACAGCCAATCAGGAAGGAATATGCAAATTAGCAGGACAAAAATGGCAGTGGACATGGAGCCAGCAGGAGTGGAGTGGGCGGGAGGTGTGGATCACCCTTGGCGATGGAGGAAACCAAGCTTCCCACCTGCCTGGGCCGGCCACTGAAGGAGGGGCCTGTGGGTGGCGGCCATGGAGCCAGCCTGAGCACGTGGGATGCTTGGGTTTCCTGGGCCAGGTGCCAAGGCAGGGGCCTGAAAATGGCCCTCAGCCCCTTACTCAGGCTGGTCATGCCCCCATGGAGTGAGGGTCCCTGCTGGGGGGGCATGGCCAGCCTACAAACAGCTATCAGCACCTTATCCAGGCTGGCCATGCCCCAATGGAGTGATGGTCCCTTCTGGGGGGCATGGCCAGCCTACAAACAGCCATCAGCCCCTCACCCAGGCTGTCCAGGCACCTCAGCAGGATCCCCACCCTGAAGGGGGTGTGGCCAGCCTGAAAACAGCCCTCAGCTCCTCACCCAGGCGGGCCATGCCCCCCCCCCCCCAGCGGGGACCCTCACCCCATGGGGGTGTGGCTGGCCTGAAAACTGCCCTAGCCCCTTGCCCAGTGCAGCACCATCCCCAGAGGGGATCCCCACCCCAATGGGGGCATGGCTGGCCTGCAAACCACCACAGTCTCTTCGCCCAGGCTGCCCCACCCTGCAAGGGAACCCCCATCCTGATCCGGGACACTCTTCAGGGCAAACCAGCCAGCCCCCACCTGTGCACCAGGCCTCTATCTATACTAATAAAAGGGTAATATGCTAATTAGACTGGGAGACCTTCCAGGAGACCTTCTGAATGTTCTTCTGGACAAAGCCATGGTGGCGGGGCTGAGGTAGAGGTGGTTAGGGGCCAAGAGGGGAGGGCAGTTGTGGGTGATCAGGCCAGGATGGGATGGTAGTTGTGGGTGATCAGGCCAGTGGCGGGGGGGGGGGGAAGTTGGGGGTGAGCAGGACAGCAGGGGGGCCAGTTGGGAGTGAGCTGGCCATCAGTGGGGGTCAGTTGGGGTTGAGCAGGCTGGCAGGGGGGTCAGTTGAGGGTGATCAGGCTGGTGGGGGGTAGTTGGGGGCAAGCAGGCCAGCAGGCAGACTGGTTAGGGGCAATCAGGCAGGCAGGCAGGTGAGCAGTTAAGAACAAGCAGTCCCGGATTGTGAGAGGGATGTCTGACTGCCGGTTTAGGCCCGATCCCTGTGGCAGTCGGACATCCCCCGAGGGGTCCCAGATTGGCGAGGGTGCAGGCTGGGCTGAGGGAGACACCCCCACCACCATGCAGGATTTCATGCACTGGGCCACTAGTCTATATATATAAAAGCCTAAGTGACTATTATCACCAAACGACCATTCACTATGATGCACACCGACCACCAGGGGGCAGACAGTCAATGCAGGAGCTGCCCCCTGGTGGTCAGTGCAGCCTCACAGGGGGAGCACTGCTCAGCCAGAAGTCGGGCTCATGGCTGGCAAGTGCAGCTGTGGTGGTGGAAGCCTCTTCCGCCTCCTTGGCAGTGCTACTGAGTGGCAGTGGCAGGCACAGCGGGGCTGGGATGAGCAGCAGTGGAGCTGCCCCCAGCCAGGCTGGGGCTCCTCCCCAGCCACCTGCCACTTGGGCACTGCTACATCCCTCAGGGAGATTTCGGACTGGATCCGGATTGTGAGAGGGCACAGGCCAGGCTAAGGGACCCCACCCATGCACGAATCCGTGCACCGTGCCTCTAGTTCTACATAAAGTTATATCATGCCCATTTTTTGAGCCATTTTAAGGATGTGAATAATATGAATCCTTCTTTACTGAGGGAAAATTTTGGGAAAAATTTTCATCATCATATGTGTGATGGAAAGGGAGGCAAGAGGAACAGCCGACTAATGCCAACTTTTAAAACTGTGTACAGGGTAGAGGAGAGAGGCAGGGATGATGCTAAGGAAGGACTCAACCACTGTGCAGAATTCACCTTGGGTCATCTGCCTGTGGCCCTGGTACAAATGCAGGCATAGGCTGTGTTGAGCCAGCAGAAGCCTAGGAGGGACCACTGGCACCTGGAAGAAAACTTCTTGGCATGAGTTAAAGGAAAAGGAAGAGAGGGTACGTTTTAGAAGGATCTCTCTGCTTGGAGTGATAGCAGAAGAGAAACAAGTCATCTGTTGAACTTAAATTTACTTTAATATTAACATGTCGTAAGTCCTTTCTCAAGGGTACTTACTGTTCACATTTCAAATTTGAAACAGTTTGAAAACTGTTGATAACTATCACTGGGGAAAAGCTGAGAGCTAGATGACTAGGGAATATAAACAATACGGTGAATAATCTACCTCTTTTTGTGAGAGGCTATATGACATGCTCAGTATGTTTGGGGGGGTGAGACATGATCACCCTCATATGTCTGCTGTGCTGAAAGTTAAGAGATGAGTATTTAACAGAAAAGGAGAGAGCGATGAGCTGTACTTGTCTTGGTTTATTTGCACAAGCAAGAAAAGCACCCTGTGTCACCACTGTCCGAAGACGTATTAGTTGTACAAGTAAGCTAGTGCTTTTGAGGATAGATTTAGGAGTCCAAATGAATAAGATGAACGATAATATTTGTTGATGAAGCAGTTTAACGAACATGATTTAATGCGATCACATAAAGCTCTGAAGTAAGCAGGCATTATCATAAATCCTCTTTTAAGATGAATAACACAGAACATAGGTGTGGTGTGAGTACGTGCTTAGTGAGGAGAGAACAAGTAATATCAGACTTCCCCAGTGACGTTCCTTCTTACGTTCGGACATCCCACAGCCTAGCGTCCAACACAAGGATGTAGCAGCCTTTTCCCCACCTCCTTTGCGTAATAAAGTCAAGGCACTCCAGCTGCTAAGACTGCATCCCTATTCTGAGGAAAAAAATACCCAGAGAGCCAGACTCATACAGATTCAACAGTGAGAGCGTTGTTTGGTTTCAGGGTTTCTTTGGTGGTGTTGCTGCTGCTGGTTTAATAAGACCACGGATGTGGCACATTTCAAATAGTACAAAGGGTTACAGTGAGAAATACGTTTTTGTTTTATGTGTTTTTGACTCTTAATCTTTTCAGTTTTAGTCCCAAAAGATAACTCTCAAATCACTCCCTTGTGAATCCTTCCCATATAAATTCTCTGCATATCTGAGAGCATCATTGCTTATCTCTCCTGCCAGTATTTTTTAACACAAAAGAAATAGCATATTGCATTTAGCACCTTCTGGTATATTTTGGAGGTTGTTTCAGATCATTGCACAAAAACCAGCCTTATTCTTTATTGGGGCTACTTAGTATTCTATTGAATAGATAAGGAAATTTATTTGTGGACATTTAGGTTTCATAAATAATGTTGAAACAAATAAGTTTTATAAGTCTATGTTTATATGTGAACACATCCTTGCAGAAACAATATCTAGAAGTGTAAATGCTGTACCAAAAAGTCTGTGCATTTAAGATTTGGAAGACCTTGCCAAATTGTCATTCAAAGATAGTTAACTAAGTTACACTCCTGCCAGTTATGAATGAGGGCATCTATCTGTTTCCCTTATCCGTGTTGCATATTATGAAACTTTTGATTATGGCCAGTTTACTTAGTGAAAATTTATAGTTTTAATTTGTAGTTCATATACTAAGAATCAATATATCAGAAGATCTGTTTCACAGTAATGTGAATCTATTTTAAACTACTAAACTATATAGTAAGTTTAAAGAGGGTAAGTTACTATATTTTAACATATTTAAGCCCTATTTGTATTGTTTGTTCCTGTCCTCTATTGATTCTTTTTTCTGTTGGCTTGATCCTCTTTTCCTTATTGGTTTTCAGAACTCTTTTTATACTAAGGAAAATAGCCCTTTGCCATCTACTGCAAATATTTTTCCCAGTTTCAAATTTTTATGAATTTATAGTATTTTTCCCACATACATTTAAAATTTTGCGTATGCATTTCAAGATACTATTTTTTATTTAAAGATATTTGAGCTTTCTGTCTAATAAGATATTTTTTCTTTTATGATTATTTATAGTTTTGTTTTGTTGGTGCTTTTATTTATTTTCATTTAAATCCCTAATGTATCTAAAATATTTTTGTTGTAGGGAGTGAGGCAGGGATCTAACATTTTTCTGAGGTGAATGTACAGTTGTTACAGTGTGTTCTATTAAATAATGTAGTTTGCCCTCCACTGAATTAGAATGCCACAAATTTCCACATGTAACTGAGTCTTTTTCTGGACTCTCAATTTTGTTCCATTTATCAGTCTATTTGCTTATAAGTTTCAAACCGTTTTTATTACTGTGATTGTAGAATATATATCATACACTTAGAAATTTGTTTACATTTACTTTTGTTTTACTACCAGCTTGTTAAATATTTTACTACTGATAACGCACAACCAAAATAAATTCCACAATTTGAGTATACCTCCAAAGCCAATCACCACAGCCATGTAATCATAACTCAAACTGTCCTGATTTCCCAGAAATGCTAACTCTGACCTTAAACGATATAGGTTTCTTCGTGTCAATATGACCTTGCAGTTTCCTAGCCAATCAGCTACAAGCATGTAAGTTTACATGGTACTACACCCCCGAAAGAAAGTTTTAGTAACCAAAGGCAATGAAAACCAACGTAGTTCCTCAGGCATGCTTTATAAACTGAGCTGTAAGCTGAGAGCAAAGCTTTTACCACTTTCAGTTTTGAAATCTTCTTGTTTACTCAGTTTGTTTCTTGGGCAAAAAACCAAGATATTCATATCCAGTAGAGTTCTCTGAATTTTCTGACACTATGTTCTGAGAAGAGCATCATGACTTTTAATTTTTTAAATATGATGAACTACTCTATATTTTTCATGTTAATTTAAGTATTATCTCATGACCCTCCTCTTACCCAGTTGGTAAAAAAACTATTGGTATTTTGATTGTAGTTATATCATAGTTGCAGATTAGTTAAGAGTAATTGACATTATTGAGCTTTTCTATGTAAGAATAGGGCATTTACATTTAAGCAAATCTTCTTTTAGCACCTTCATAACTTTTTAATTTTAAAAACTTTTTATTAAAGATATAACATGCAGAAAAATAAAATGTGCATACATTTATCACAAAGTTAGTATAACCACTTAACTCTCACCAGATCAATAAATACATTACCAGCATTCTCAATATTTCTATTATATCTGCTCCACTGACTAGTCCTCACCGTCCTCCAAAGTAAATACTGTAGTGATTTCTACCATTAAAATGATTTTTGCTTGTTCTTGGGTTTTATACAAATGAAATCATGCAAAATGTATTCTTTTATGTCTGGCTTCTTATAACCAACCTTATGTTTGTGAGATTCAAACTATTGTGAATAGCTGCAGTTAGTTTATTTTCATTTCTATATTGTATCCATTGCATAAATATGCCCACGTTATTGAACTGTTCATTACTGAACTATTCTAATATCACACGTGCTTTTCTAGTTTGGGTTATTAATATACACACCCATGAGTTTTGTTCAGTACTGCACACATGTCTGATGAGTACTGAGAAGTGAAATTTCTGAGCGTATTTATACATTTAATAGGTGATGCTGAATGATTTTCTGAAATGATGAAACTGAGTTACCCTCCAATTACTCATGTTCTCACCAACACCTAACATTGTCTGTCTCTTTAATTTTAGCCATGCTGATGGGTATGTAGTAGTATCAGTGTGTGCTTTTTTTTTTTATTCTAATGGCCTCAAATTGTTTTTCTTTTTTTCCTTTTTTTTTATTGTTTTAAGTATTACAAATAGTAGTACATATGTCTCCTTTTTTTCCCCATTGACCTCCCCCCAGCCTCCCCTACCCCCCAGTACATGCATTCACCTGCCCGCCCCCCCCACCCCCCAGTGTCTTGTATCCATTGGTTATGCTTATATGCATGCGTACAAGTCCTTCAGTTGGTCTCTTACAGCCCCCCTCACCCAACCTCCCCTGTCTTCCCAATGTAGTTTGACAGTCTATTCAATGCTTCTTTGCCTCTGTATCTTTTTCCCACCATTTCTTTCCTTTAAAAAATTTTGCCTCTGCAGACTAGAAATAAACATATAATAACAAAACAAAAAAAAATGTTTGAGTCCCAATTTCAATGTCCAACAGTTCATTGCTGACATGTACACATACTGTGTGCTTTTAATCTGCATTTTTCTAGTTCCTGAAGTGCATAAGTGCCTTTTTGTGTTTTGTTTGTTTGTTTTTGGCAACTTGGATAGTCTGCTTTGCAAGTATTTTTTCTACTCTCTTGTCTATTTTTCTATTAATGTCTCTTTTTCATATTTACACATAGAGGTTATTATAGCTTTTAAAGATATATTTCTTATTAAGATTATTCCTATATTTGAAAAATTGACATTCCAAATGAGTTATGTCTACTATTATCTAATACTTTTTCTAATGTCTACTATTTTCTAATGCTTTTTTTTTTCCAGAGTACCTTTGGATTTTTCTAGGGAGAGCAAGACTCCTTAAGTATTTTTCTTTGATAGTTCCATTAATGTCAACATCTACTTTCATTTTGCCATCTTCAGTTCACAAAAGGAAACTCTTATAGGTAGTAACTGACATTTATCTTGCTCAAGTCTTGCTCTATTGCTATTCTCACCTGGCTTGCTGCTTTGACAAGAATACTGGTCAATAGAAATAATTTTAAGAGCTATTGATGTGAATGCTGGCTTATTCACTGAGTTTGCTATGATGAATGTCCATCCCTCAATCCAAAAGGCCAATCACATAACTAAGGTCACGTCAGAACTCTTTTAGAATTAATATATCATAGGCTCTGAGATAAATTCATTCCTGGCAGAGAAAACACTAGGTCTCCTCTATCCATAAGTTGGTTGCAGAGTGGAAGGATTTTGCCTCTTTGTGAATTCTGTTCTCACCTTCTGAGTTTCCACAACAGTGTTCTTGACCATCAAAAACCCCATAGTGTATCCCAGTGAATAGCTGGGTCCCTGTCTTATCCACTTAAACTTGAATTTCTGCCGTGGCTTCTTATCAGATACTCACATGTCTTTGAAATGGGATTTACCTTTATCCCTGTTAGTCTTCCCAGAATAGAGTACTGTTTCTGAACCTGTGTTCCCTCTGTTGACTGCTGAATGCTGGGCTGTCTTGGATGTCCTAGTTTGCTACTGTTATATTATCTTGATGCCATGCTCTTGTCTTAACTTAATGGAATTCAGTGGTTCTCAATACTGTACATTACAATATCTCAGAGGATAAGGTTGTTAGATATAATAAGGGCTTCTAGTTAAATTCAAATTTCAGAAAAAAATAAATATTTTTAGTATAAGTCTGTCCAAAATATTACATCAGACATACTTATACTAAAAATTATTCTTTAGCCCACTGCATGGGAGAACATATTTGCCAATGATATCAATGATAAGGGTTTAATCTCCAACATATACAGAGAACTCATACAACTTAACAAAAAGAAGATAAACAACCCAATCAAAAAATGGGCAACTGATCTAAAAAGACACTTTTCGAAAGAAGACAGAAGGCAGGCCAAGAGACATATGAAAACCTGCTCACAGTCACTAATCATCAGAGAGATGCAAATCAAAACAACAATGAGGTACCATCTCACACCTGTCAGAATGGCTTTTATCAACAAATCAACAAACAACAAGTGTTGGCGAGGATGCGGAGAAAAAGGAACTCTTTTGCACTGCTGGTGGGAATGCAGACTGGTGCAGCCACTGTGGAGAACAGTATGGAGTTTCCTCAAAAAAATAAAAATGGAACTCCCATTTGACCCAGTGATCCCACTTCTAGGAATATATCCCAAGAATCTAGAAACAGGCATCAGAAAGGAAATATGCACCCCTATGTTCATAGCAGCACAATTCACCATAGCCAAGATTTGGAAACAACCTAAATGCCCATCAGCAGATGAATGGATTAAAAAACTGTGGTATATCTATACAATGGAATACTACGCTGCGGTAAAAAAGAAGGAGTTCCTACCATTTGCAACAATATGGATGGAGATGGAGAATATTATGTTGAGTGAAATAAGCCAGGCAGAGAAAGATAAATATCACATGATCTCGCTCATTTGTGGAATATAATGAACGACATAGACTGATGAACAAGAACAGATCCAGAGGCTGAGAAACGTCGATCAGAACATCATACCTCAGGTAAGGTAGGGGAGGGTGGGGGTAAGGTGGAGAGATCAACCAAGGGACTTGTATGCATGCATATGAACCTAATCAATGGACACAGACAACAAGGGGGCGGGGCATTAAGAGAAATTGTTTCATGTGACCAAAATTTTTAAATGAAACTCTCTGTAGACTGAAAATTATTTTGGAAGGAAACAAAGAGAAGTTTCCTTCAAAAGTCATAAGGATTGTAATTGAAAGTCAATATATTTGGCCGCTTGAACTAAAGTAAGTAATTTGTGTTTTTGCCTCCCTGACAAAGTTTATATAAAGCTACAAAAAGAAATTGACAGCCAGTTTGAAATGGAATTGCCAGGGCCTAGGGCAAAGAATATCCTTACATGATATTATTCTACAATCTCATTATAATCTTAGATATTTTACAACAGCATACTTTACAATTATCCCAAACAAACTTACAAACTAATTCTTTGAATGGTGGGCAGCAATTTAAAAAAAAAAAAAAAAGGGACATGAAAGGATTTAATCCCTTGCAGAAGGAATTAAGGCACTGGGAAGGCACTTGAGCATCCTATATTGGCCCCTCTTGCCCTTTGTGCCAAGAGGGACCCTCTTCTCACAATCCAATTGCCCTCAGCTGTTACCTGAGCTTTCTGTTCATGCTGAGCTTGAAGCCTCGTGGGGGCTGGTACCAGGGATCTGTCTCACATCCAATTGTGTGAGCTGGGCCCTCACTGGAGAAGAAACCCGAGTTCCCCGAGATATGTGATCAGCACCGGGACCCTGCCAGCAGGCCAGGGGTTCCCAAGGCAGGTGCTGGGTGTGGAGGCCACGGGGTCATAGGCTACCAAGGAGACAGAACTGAACCTCACAGCACCCTGCTTGGCCCCGGAGGATGGCTGGTTAGCCAGAGACGGGTAAGATTCCTCAAGGAAGGAACAACCTAAGACAGGCACAGTCGCAGAGGGGCCATCAGGAGAGAACTTGGGGGGGCAACAGAAGTGGGGCACAGACCCTTACCCCCCCAACATTGCAGGGGCTTGAACCCTCACCCCCTTCTAAAGGAGGTCTCCTACCCCCATGGCTGCTTCGCGCTTCCTACACCCAGCTCAGATCGGGACCCAGGCAACAGAAAGAGACCCGGCCCAGCTCACATCGAGATACAGGTGACAGACAGAGACTTGGCCCAGCTCAGATCGGGACCCAGGTAACAGACAAGAGACTTGGCCGACAGCAGTTGCCCTATATCTAAATTCAGCTGAGCATTTGGAATGCTCAGGGCCCACTCAAGAATGCAAATAATCCTTCCCACTAATATTTATAGGGTAAACTAAGATTGTTGGTAGAGTATTAAATTTGACAGTAAAATAGTAATCGAGTTTTCAGATTAATTTAAATAGGCTAATTGAAATAAGTGAATATTCAAGTACTGGACAAAAAGCTATTCTTAAAGTAATAACTAAAATTTCTATTGGTAGTTCATCTCATGGTAAAATTCCTGAATATGCAATGAACCTAAAGCAGTCATATGTGTGGGGGGGAAAAAATTTTTTTTTTAAATTTAAAGTTATCAAGACTGCATTATAAAATTTACAAAAACCTCCATTAAAAAAAAAGGGGGGGGGATAGTAGGGCAATATCATGTAAGGAAAAATATCCTATAAGTAAATTACATCTAGAAAATTTTTACTTTACCAAATTAAGGTTCATTTGCAATGCTAACAGCAAGACGGCCATTAAAAACACACATGGTGTCTAAATAAGACAAAGGAAAATCGTTTGAACAAAAATAAAAAGGATCCCAAATCAATTATATAGAAAAGATTCCTTTATTAACTTGTGGTCGAGAATATATATTTTCAGAAAACAACCCCAAGACCAGATGGATTCCTGCAACAGAGAGGAATTGACAGGAGTGCTCCAACCACGAAGACAAGAGGAAAAAACAGTCCAGAGATGGAAGACGCTGACAACGCCTTGCCATGGGAGCAGTCAGCAGCTGTGCACCGCTGCAGGTTACCTAGGACCAAACCAGAGAGGGTCGGACCTGCATTGCCACCATGTGCCCACCATCCAGATATCACTGCTGACATGTACACATAAGGAACTGTTGGACATTGAAATTGGGACTCAAACATTTTTTTGTTTTGTCTTGTTTTGTTATTATATGTTTATTTCCAGTCTGCAAAGGCAAAACTTTTTAAAGGAAAGAAATGGTGGGAAAAAGATACAGAGGCAAAGAAGCATTGAACAGACTGTCAAACTACATTGGGAAGACAGGGGTGGTTGGGCGAGGAGGGCTGTAAGAGACCAACCGAAGGACTTGTACGCATGCATATAAGCACAACCAATGGATATAAGACACCGGGGGGGGGGGGGGGAGGGTGGGCAGGTGAAGGCATGTCCTGGGGGGTAGGGGAGGTCGGGGGGAGATCAAAGGGGAAAAAAAAAAGGAGACATATGTACTACTATTTGTAATACTTAAAACAATAAAAATAAAATAAAATTTAAAAAAAATTATTCTTTATCTGAAATTCAAATTTAACCGGGCATCCTATATTTTAATTTGCAGAACCTGGCAAGTAGGGAAAGTTCTGAAAAATACTTTTACTTAAGCTCTACCACATACTTTCACATGTAAAGATTTTTATTCCATTGGTCAATATAGTGGATCCTAAGCTAAGTGTTTATATTAAATGCCAGGGTTAAAACCACTGTTCTGATTGCTTTGGACTAAAATAATCCCCATAACCTGATCTACCACCACAGTGGTCCCATCTAATCTTTAGGCTCTAACTATTCTTGGACTTTTTAGTCATCCACTGATCCATTTATTTATTTGTCCATTCAATACATGAGTGCCAACCCTAGGTCAAGCATATGGCTCTTGAGGCGTTGGGTTAATTTCTTGAATAAATTAGGAAATTTAGTGAAATTAACCTCTAGATGAAGTCAAGAAAGATTTCTATTCTCTGGCATATGAGGGGAAAAAATAAATCATATTTTCTATGGGTTCTAAAATCTTTTACCTCATCTTTAATTCCATTTAATCAATTACATAAAGACAATAGTTTATTCAACGGTTCTAATTATAAGTAGAGCAAAAGGAAATGCCCTAACCTGCTCATAGAAGATTTATTCCTAAATTCTTATAGTCAGTCTTTGATGGAAAGTAATTACCCTTAAAGCACTTCACCAATTAAGCACATGTTTTTCCTAAGAGACTCTCTTATGCATCGTGTAAGTGATTATTTGTCATCTTGCCAGTTGGAGGAAATTAATGCTGACTTTGGACAACAACTTGCTCTTTCATGCCTACCATGGATATAGTGCTGCAATGTCATTGCCCTGGAATGACGAGGGCATCATATAGGTTTCCTTGGATGGTTAGTGCCCCTGCATCTCTCTCGGGGATTCTTCAAGGATTTCTGTAAAATTTCCCCCCAAACAAACTTCATGAATTTTATGATCACAATAAAAACGTTCTTTCACCTTCTGACCTGTTGCCATAAAACTAGTGAAGGAACTATGAAAGAATTCATAAGATAAAAACTTCGTCAAGTATGCTATGATGCAATGTCAACTTCAACACGATTTCCTGAAATTCTATTGTTGGCTTCCCTGTGAGAAAGATTTGGATGCATTTTAGAAAACTTAATGTATTTCAGCTTAGAAACCTTGATGTATTTCAGTTTTCTGGAATGTAATAGTTTAACAGGCATAAGTTCTTATGGTTGTAAACCTAATTTCCCATTTCCCCCCCAGGTGGGAGAGTTAGGCTTGATTTACAATATTAAGATGTACGATGTGGGGGACTTATTAAAAAATACACCCATATTGTAAAGATGACTATCATTCTGCCCATAGCAGAGGCCTGATTCTGCAATTATACAACTTCCTGAACTAGTATTGTTTGTTTGCATACACACAATAACAACAATAATGAATCCATAGGTTCATTGACTATCAAAGAGTAAAAGCTCATTGCTATTGGTGGGGTTATACGATATGAAATGATTAATATAATACCAAAAATCCACAAGGAGAAGAAGAGAAGAGAAGGTTTCAGGAGCAGGTTTCTTTATGGCTGTTACTATTTCCGTCCAATTCAACATTTGGATTTTTTCAGAATTGAACCCCTGACCTGACATGTGTGGGTGTGAGTGCAGCACAGTGGGTGGGTATGCAGCCTCTGGAGTCAGGCTGTCTTCATGCTGGCTTTGCATTGATCATCCATGTAAGCCTCAAGCATGAGAGACCTCTTTTAAGTTTTACTCATTTGAGAGATGGGGATGATAATACCAGATGTGTGTGTGTGTGTGTGTGTGTGTGTGTGTGTGTGAATGTGAATGTGTGTGAGATGGTTGAATGAGTTAATGTATGCTAAGTGCCTAGCGATAGCTGGCACTTAATAAATGTGAACTAACGATATTATTATTGGGTGTAGCACAGAAATAAGAGTACCTCAATAGGCATCAATATTTTAACCCATCTCTTTCCTTCCTTACTCCACCCCTTTTCTTAATCTGCATTAAAATGAGCCCCTTCCATGTCTATTTTCATGTCACCACTTTCTTTCACTTTTGTATTGTTCTTTTCCCAATCGTGTCTCAGTGGCGTCTGTCCTCTGAAACACAGAGAAAGAACCAAGTCATGCCTCCCCATGGATGGAGAACAAATAGAGCCAGTCACAGCTCTCTGTCTTGTGGCAGAAGTGGCAGCATGTAACATCAATATGCCACTTGCTATGAGCCAGGCCCTCTCTAATTCCATCTTCACAACAACTCCATGATAGGTGCGAACAGCCTCCTCATTTTGCTGCTGAGGAAACTGAGGCACAGACAAAGGAATAATGTATCCATGATCACACAGCTTCCCAGTCAGGCTTTCAACCCAGGTAGTCTGGCTCCAGAACTGATGCTCTTAATCATTCCTCTCTAGAATTCCTCCAGAGGAATTAGGAATTAGGTAGCTGTAACACGGTACTGTGACACTTAGACTCCTAGGATTTGCCCTGCACCGGGAGACCAGAGGCAGAGTGATTTTTCAACACCCGCAGGTCAAGCACTGATGCTCCCCAGGACTACCAAACATGTCACTCCATCTCTGGCTTCCTCTGACTCAGGTACAATGAAGTGCCCTGGTTGACGGACCTTAAAGGCTGTGTCGTTTGCCTTTGGTGTTTTCTGTTCAACCTTCAGCCATTCTAAAAGGCTCTCATGTTTTCTTTGTTGTTCTTGTAGCTGTTGCATGTGTTTCAATCATTTTTTGACAACTGGATATATATATATATATTTTTTTTTTTAACATTTGGACTTTGCCTTAAATCATATTCAGAAAGACACAGGTGCTCTAGTAATTCATTTCTGCGGAACTGAAAAGCCTTTGGGGAAGGATGTTTGAGAGAAATCTCTCTGTTCTGATTTGCCAACACAAGGAGATTAGTAAGGAATTTTGAATTAATCTTCCCCTTGGAATTTATGGCGCTCTGACTTAGTAGGAATCCCTACTAATGTGTGAAGGAGGAGGCACATGGTGGCTCCAGGCACAAAAATACAGATTTTCTGTACAAATAACAGCAGGAACCCTGATGTATGCCTCATTTTTTTTATCGCAGTGTCCTCAGACATGAGTGCCCTTAAATTAATCAAGGACAACATTTGTTTCACTTGCATCTTTAGGTTGTGGCTTCTATAGAGCTGGGACTTACATACACTTGGAATTTGTTGGCTAGAATTTTAGAACAGATGGCCACATGTTTTTTCCCCCTCTAGGAAACTTGCTTGGTTGTCTGTCCTCTAGTTCTCATGGTAACCAAAGAAAAACGTTACCATTTTTTTCTTACAAAGTAAAATCAGCAGAGCTGTCAGAACAGGTGCAGCTGTTTGATGAGGGCCTGACCTTTTGTCATATTTTCTAGTTTGTGCTACTGGATTCTTATTACGCTTGTCTCTTATTTTTAGTGACAGAGAGTAAGGAGAAGAAGGCAGAATGAATCCTTGTTGCATATGGCCTATTTAATAATTTTTCATTGCTATAAGAAAATTAAAATTTCCCTGCAAAATCACATCTTCAGTAATAAAGTCCAATATTAATACTCAGATGAAATTATTTCCTTTCAATTGGTGGGATATACCTGGGACCATCATAGGCAACCTTCACATGTTACAAATTTATCATCTTAGGATTTCTGGGGGGAAAAAAATAATAGCATTTTGTTGTCAGCCAATAGATGAGATATGGAATCAGAGGCATTTCAGAAGGGCTGGCTAGGGTGCCAACCAAGGATGGAATGTGAACTTTTATTAGTGGTATATTTGCAGTGTGTTCACCATTATTCCTTGAAATGGGAGGATGTCCATCTGCCACTGAATGGGTGAGCACAGATCCAGGAAAGGCTAGGAATAGTTCTGCAGATGGAAGCATGTAAAGTTGTAGGATCCTGGGAGTCTACAGATAAACATGTTCAATTATTGGGAACTAAATGAAAAGAAAAATCAGGAGTTCACAGGCAAATCTCTCAATCTGGTTCTATTGCCTTCCCCTGTCTGGGTGAGTACATGGCGGTACGTAGCCGATAAGCACAGAGACTAGGCACAGCTGGAGCATCGCAGTTGATGAAATATGGCTGGAATGTAGTTAATGTTATGGATCATCTTAGGATAGAATGGTCATTTGCAATAACAGAATTCTTGGTGTATGCAAGCCCATTTTCAGACTGGTCATTGTTTCCATTTATGGATTATCTACCATAGTCACAATCTTTTTATGGTTGTTCTGGATAATCTTGCAACTTTCTTTGTTAAGAGAAAATAATTGTGTTATAAATCTGTGAGGGAAATTAGATTTTTGTTCCCAAATCAGATGTGCACTGGTAAGGCAGGACAAAACAGCAAGAAAGAAATATACTGGTATCTGTTCTCTGTGGTTGTCTGAAATACTGAAGGTGATGTTGGATGAGCTGTTTCCAAGGTGACTTTGATGAGGCACGTGTTTTCCATGCATCTGGGGAATATTAGTTAAACTTACTTTACTGATTTACTATTCTATATAAGCTCTTGTAATAAGTTATAAGATTTATGATAATAATGATGCAGGACTGTTACCTTATGTTTGTACATCAAATTGGAATGGAATTTTTTGACCAGGTAATGATGGTGATGGGTTGTAGATATTGGTAGACATTGCTATCATTTTATGTTGTTTTAGGAGTTTGCTTACTCCTAGTAGTTTCAAGATTAATATAGAGAGACACAATAACACAATTATCGTAAGCTTAAGCTTTGGAATCAGACAAACTTGAATCCAAATTCTGATTCTCCAACTCAGTAGCTGTGTGATTTGGGGCAAGTACTTCTTTAAGCATCGAGTTATATATAAAAGGGGCAGCAATTGTATTCCTTTCAGAAGGTTTTTGTGAGGATTTGGGATGTAATCCAAGTAAAGTACTTAGTATATTGCCTGGTTGATAGTAAGCACTCAATAAATGTTGACTGAAACTACTACAATGAAGAGAGTTTGAGTTTAGCTCATTTGATATTTTCATCTTTCAGTGTGGGAGATGTTGGTGTTAAAGAAAAATTTATTCAGATTCTTGTTAAATATAGTACAGAATACTTTATTCAAGAAGGGCACTGCTGCAATGGGGCAGAAAGCTCTGAATAAAATAAGGACAAGTGGGATAGATAGCCCCAAAGTGATGGAGGTCAGGGGATGGAAAATTACCAAGAGGAAACCTCAAGTCTAGGTGGATTTTTGCTTGGTTGAATGCAGGCCAGAATGATTAGATAGCAAGAGTTGGGGGATGAGGAATGTGATTGGATATTAAGGGTGGGGAGATTTTTACTAAACTGATCCCACAGGATTTTTGCGAAAACTGGACCAAGCTGGCCAGGAACAGAGTCTAAGATTGGGACCCAGTCAAGAAGAGGTCTCCTTGGTCAAAGGAGAGAGTTTTTGTCACTGGTGTAAGAGATTATGTCTATATAGGATTAAATATCAATCAATATTTACTGAGTGCCTTATGAGTATCATTGTTTCACTTAACTCATGTTATAAAAATCTAAAGGGTAGGAACTACGAGTCTCATTTTTACACACAAGGAAATTGAAATCTAGGATGGTGAAGGAATTTTTACAAGATTACCTGGATGGGTTGATAAAGCTGGCATCTGAATCTAGAGTTTTCTGACTCCACAAACCAGCATTGGTGGGCATTGTTCCATCTTGAGCACATATGGCTGTGTGGATAGATATAATTTAACCTCCAATACTTAGCAGATATCTATACTGAATTAATATCTGTGAGAAAGGAAAATTATAATTGTTTTTATACAAGTTCAGAGGAATTACAAATGCCACAAAGATTAATTTGTGATAAGAAAGGCAAGGACTGGACCACTCTTCAACCTCATTACCCTCAGCACCAGAATGTCCTGAATCATGAGGTTTTCTGGGGCAGTCTCCTTGAAATTAGAAAAAGATGTGAATGTGTTGGGAGATATGACTCCCACTATGAGTGTGTGTGCATTTACAAGCACTGAAAAACATGGCGAATAGACATTGTCCATGTAAGGAAACCTGTTAATGAGAAATCAATCTGCATGTACCCCTCTGTGGTGTCTGTGGAGAAATATTTATCCTTTCAGCAGTCATTTTCACTTCTTTTGCAGAATTCCTTGCTCACTTGCAGGGGGACCATTTTAGGAAATGTGATCTGATGCAACATTGTATGTCTAGCAAAGAATCTTAGGATTAATGTTGTAAAACAGACACAATACATAGTTTTCAAGAGGGGTTCCATTACGTGTTTCTTCCAGAGTTAGGGTCCAATCTCTAACTCTTATTTTATTTTTAAATTTGACTTTAAGACAGTACTTCTGTGAATGATGGTTGCATTTTCCTTGGCCAAGTGTACTTTACTTAATCCAAGATTTTTCTTGGATAATTTTTGTCTTTGTTATAACAAAGAAGAAACAAAATAATGTCTGAATTCCATGAAAGTCACAGAAGAATGCTTTAGGGAGAGTTCAGAAATCCTCACAGCGAGTTATGGGTCTATGATTACTTTGGTTCTCAAGAATTCTTCCCAGTATTTGATAAGAACCTGATTTACAGTAGATACTCAGTCAATGTTTATTTGATGAATGAATGAATTGTTGCCATAGCTAAAAAGTCCCTGAGCCTGGACTGGACTAGGACAGGAGAAAGCTTTGATTTTCTTTTGGTTTAGTTAACAGAGTCACACTGAAGATACATAAAAAGCCATAAAAAGTGAGTGACTAATATACAAACATTTATATTTCAGTGTTAGGAAATATGGTAAGATTAGGAAAACAGTTAAGACAATGACTTGTACAGAATTAATAGTTCAAGCAATGAACATTTCATGGATTACAGTTTAACAAGTTAAACATCACATATAACATACATGTATGACAGACAGTGCTTCTGATTTTGATATTAACATACCATTGATTATACACATGAGAAATATTGCCATTTCAATTTGGGATTGTGAAATATATAATTTTTTTTGCTAAGACACTTCAAATTACAACATGTCCCAGGCAGCATGCAGGAAAAGTCATTTATTGTACATTTGTTAGGACATACCTTGCAGTAAGCTTCCAGTTTTTGGTAGTTAGATTAAGAATATAGAAACCATTGAAGTGATAATATGGTTGAAATCAGCAGTTGTATTTACTGACTGAGAGAGAGCATTTTTGGTAAAAAATAAAACTCTCAAAATTAATTCATTAGGAAAATGCACAGTGATCATAAACTCAATTCTTTAAAAATTGTTTTGCACAAGTAATTCTCATTTATTGGTGATACAGCAGCTGCAAGAAATCTGAATTCTGAGAGCTGGTTGTACAGAACAGCAGGAATTTATTCCTCTGTGGGCTCACATGATTACAACAAAGATGCTTCCCATTTGAAATCACATATTATAACAATGGTGCTATACAAACATCACAAATATTTGGTGTTTCAGAGCTTAACAAATATTATGTTGTGGTTATTTCACAAAGAGACTAGATTAACAGGCAGTGTAAATCACATAGTTCTTAAGATTTTAAAAATACATTTTATACAATTGGCTTCTAATTTCTTACTAACATTTAATTTTGGTGGGTTTTTTTTTTGTTTCTTTGTTTTGTTTTTTCTTTTGGTCTCATACTTAGAGTCTTTAAAGAAACTGAATATCTGGCTCATGCCAAGAAAGTCAATAAGATGGATGTTTGCCCACAGGAATATGGCTGAGTTACATTGAACCACATAGTCAATAGAGCAACATCTAACTTAGATTATTTTAAAAATTCAAATAAAATCTAATTATTTTGAAAGCAATTTGAACAAAACTATAAGAGTCAAAAATTTTATTTACAAAACATCTGAATATAGTTTTTAGATGGCTAGGTCTTGCTAACTGCACAAATTAAATGTCCTTGGTGTACCTAGTCTGTTAGCCTCCCAGGCAACATTGTTAGACCTCTGAGCTAACGTATGAGGTGGTTAGGTGGGAAAATTATTTGATGGTAAACTCGATTTGCTCAAGGTACTTGAAAAGGAATGTTTTAATGCCTTCCATGTTAGACAAGATCTGTCAGTAATGTTGATGCCTTTAATTTGAAAAGACTAGCTGAAATTCCCAAATGTAATTTAGCACAGTAGGAGAATTATAGGAAAATTATATTTTCTTTATGAAGTGCCTGGTAAATTTACCATCGGATGTTTTGTCAACTGCATAAAACTAGATGAGAATTCCAAGTCATTATTACTGTCATTTCCAAGGTGTCTGTGTATTACCCTGGCTTAAAAATATTTTCCTTGGTCCTTAGAAATACATAATACTGATTTGCAAAAGATAGAGGATAGAGTGAGTGAGCATTTCTTATAATCACATTCATAATGAAAGCAGTTAATCTACATTTTACAGATCATTAAACAATTGTTTTTGGCAGAAGACTTTATAAATAACTTCCTCCACTTTAACATTTCTTGGAGGCCATTTCCCTTTTGGATGAAACTAACTGAATGGTCACTTGTTCACTATTATAGGTTAATAGGAAAACACCACAGATATAAAAATATGTAAGTGTAGCACACATTCTTTTTGAAAATTATACTCAACATGTATTGGTTCACTGATACTGGAGAAGAAACTTTACACACGCATTTCTAACAGTGTTGCTTTAGGTCATAATTTTAACAATATGGTCAGCAAAGAGGGTATGAATACCTTTGTTCCCCACAAAATGTTATCACTGAACACACTGAAAGGATCCACCGGAATATTTTTTATTATTTTACATGTGTTTCCCACAAAAGGAGTAATATATGATGCATATGCCTTTATGTGTGTGTGTGTGTGTGTGTGTGTGTGTGCGCGCGCGCGCGTGCGTGCTCAAAATGGTGAATGTTAGAGATTACATTCATTGGCATGAAAGCATAAAAACTGAGAAACTCAGTTAAGTATCCCAGTGTATCACTGACACACCACTACTCAGGAATTTCCAAGTACGGTGAAGTTATTTAGAAAGTAGCTTCAGACATGTGAACATCAAGTGGAGGAACATTAGAGTTGCTAACTTCATTTTTTCAAGGTGACATCTCCTTCTCTCCATTTTGACCTCTCTTCTTTCCACTCTCCCTGTCTCTGTCTTTGAAGGTCATTTGTGATGGCTCCTTTAAACTGTGCACACAGGATGTGAACAGGCCGTTCTTTTGGGTATGTGTGTCCTGGACAGGAAATTCATTATCACCTCTTAGGCAGAGGGGGATTCTGGCACAGTGATCGGCCACCCTTTTCCTTATGAAGAGCCTGTTGGGCTGGCTCAGAATGAGTTCAGTTTACTATCAAAAGTATCCACCAAGCTTATTCCGTGGGAACAGGTAGCCATCATAACCATGAAAGGCAAGAAAGTCAAAATCTGTTTTCTACCTTAATTCTTCCTTCTCCCTTGCCCCCACAGAACACTCCCAGTGGTACAGAGCAGTGTTCTGTGCAGCTATACAGTATGTACAGTATGCTAGTTCCTTCTCTTGCATTTGTCTAGGAAGCTACAAATGTCTCCTCAGTGTGAGCTTCCTGCTGTCTACAATTAATAGATGAAACCCAGGGAAGTCCCTGTTGTATTAACAGTTGTGCCAACTATTATGATTATGGCTTATTAGAAAAGTATTGAATTGCACCGCTGACCTACGAAAATCACCATGAAGGGCTCTGAAAGGTAAAGCTGTTGGGAGATTAAAAACAATCACCTGTTACCTTCACCGTCAAGACATTTTCAGTGTACCATAAATAAGGGTCTTCAAATTTTCTAAGCTTTCTGAGATTGTGGGCTGTAACTTTGCCTTGGGCTTGAGAGTATAAAACAACTCACTGTTGATCACAAAGTTCTGGAAGAAAGTCAAGGCTCTGTATCTGAATCCCAGTCAATCTGATCCAGCCCCTCCCCCTGCAAAAATGTACTTCCATTGCCAAAGCACCTTGACATTGGTGATTGTTTTAAGCTTCTTCTTAGGGAGGCGTTAACATTGAGTGAAAGAGCATGCAAATGGAGATGGACACATGGTGGAGACAGAGGAAGGAGGAACTGTGCTTTAGCAGGAGCTATTTGGTGAGCAGGGGTGTGAGAGAAAAATAGAACAATGCGGGGAAAGCCAATGAGGAAATGCTCTCAGAGACAGGAAACAGACCCCCCAATGCTCCAACTTTGACCAGCAACAGGAGAGGAACACAGACTCTATGGAGAGGCAAGTAGAACATATTATGATACAATGGCTATTCTTTTCTAGTAATTCCTGAAAACGAGCAGTCATTCTACAATATCTAACAAGTTTGGTTCCTTCTAAGGGAGATGCAGAGGTACAGTTTCAGCATTTTTCTCCAGAACATTGTTATTGAGCTTCCCTTTTAGGCCTCTTTTTGCACACTCTGAATTAGGAAGCATCCAAATACATATGGATGTTTTAAGTACCTGCAAATGTGATATTTTCAGGTTAGATTTAAGGAAGCATGTGCACACACACATAACACAATCTTAAATGCCCTTTCCGAAGCCATTTGTGTAAGTAAAGTCACTTACTGGTTCTCTTCTCTAGTTCTGTACCGATTTCAAATGAACCTCAACAGGGCTCCCAGCAGACTTGGGATGGATATCTACATTGTCTGTGGTTTCCAGATTCTATAAGCCACGGGACTTTTGAAATTATCTTCTAAAACCAGTACTCATTTTAGCTCAGTCAGTCCGTACCCACTCTTCAAACCAGGGTCATTGAAGAGAACTCAGTGCTGCCCCACAATGGTTTAGCATTAAGGCAACTGGGCCAGAGCTAATCAATTAAGAGAAAGGTTTCCAAGGTCATGCCCTGGGCCCCGGGCTGTCAGGCAAAGCAGATTCGCTGTTGGTTTTTAAAAAGAACTAGAAAATCTGATGGAAATCTGTCTGAATGGAGAGCCTGTCTGAAGCTCAGTTATCCAGTAAGGAATATTAATTTTCCTTCACATATATTGTCAGTCCAAATGGTGTGCATTTCTGTCCATAAATCAAAATGTGTTGGGCTTAGATGGAACCTTCCATTTAAGCTTTTAAGTGTTTCCTGTGAGGAAGCAGAGTTAAACTGTGGGTGACATGAACTTTTCCTGACCACTTCAGAGCCCTGGTTAGTTCTCAAACTTGAACGTCCACCAGAATCATAGCAAGGGCTCGTTAAAACCCACACTGCTGGGCCCACTCCCAGAATTTCTGATTCATGCATGGGTCAGGGCTGTGGCCTCAGGTGCAAGCAGAAAATTTGCATATTAACATATTTCAGAGTTGTTGCTGATGCTGCTTTGTCAAGGACCATGCATTAAGAATCCTTTTAGTAGCTTATAAAACACACTATAGTTTCTCAGTCACCCTGATTGCACTCCCAGGTCAGAATTTACCCATGTAGAATGTGAAAGTCAATATTAGGTTCCCCCAGACCATCACCCCCCACCCCCATGGTCTTATAATGTAGATAATTCAATTTGTGCTAGTTTAATTATAGAGAATTTAGAGGTTCAGAAGTCTAAGTATCATATCAACACATACAGCAAACCTGTAAGTGAAATATGACCCCAACTCATGCTCCAACCTTGACCTTCCTCTGAAGGGAATATGATTTTCTCTGTCATTCAATTTGAGTCCTTATAAAGCTATTGGTGGAAGACTGCACAGCAAGCATATCAAACTCGCGGCCCGTGTTAGCCTTTGAGTTTGACGTGCTTGCTGTACAGCTCCTCTTCAGAGTATTATTTTAATAATACCATTGAACTTCTCTCTTGCTATAAAGGGTGATATCCTCCCTATTACCCAAGGATAGTCCATATGATAAACAGCCATATTTGTCCAGTTTCTTCACTTAACACAGACAAAGGTTTGTTGAGATTTTTCTAGTAAAACCCCTTTGAAGATATCTCAGAGGCAGAAACCCACTACATACAAGTGTAAAGGGAGGGCAGGAACATCAAGGGCAATGCACAACAGTCACCTGAGGAGGAATTAGGTTGAACAAGCCGTCAGTACGTGCCTTGCGGTTAGAGATTGCTGTTTGTTTGATTGAGCAAACAAAGAGCTGGTGGGATTGGCACAGGAGTTGAGGAAAAGGAGAGATGAGTTTGTGTGAATGAGCAACTGCCTGTGCAGAACACAGGCTCAATCTGGTCATGGGATTTTTTTGCCTTAAACCAGCACCTCTGGCTGATTGACAGCGACCAGGATGGCTAAGGCATTCATCTCCATAAAATACTTATACAGCTGATTTGTTTTTTTAAAAAAAGGACAGAAAACCTACCTCTCCAATTTAGGATTTCCTATTTAAATGTTAAATGGGGCTCAAATTCAACATGAGGGAACTTATTGAAATATATAATTACGATGCCTACTACAACTGAATAGCAGCTCTGGATAAAGATTTATGAGAGAAGGGCGAGTCATTTTATCCCTAGGTGGAAGTCATAGAAATGATGATAGTTATAACAAAAATATTATCTATTTTAATGTTCTCTCTCAAGAGTGAAGCTCACAAGATCACTTTACTTGTTGTAACGCTGGGAATTTTTGTTTACCTTTCCCCCTGACCAATTTGGCTTGGTGCCTCAGAGCTCATAAAACTGGAATGTTTCACTGCTAAGATGTTGAAATGGTTTTGCCGTTTTCTAACTGGGATTCCTTCAAGAGAAAGCTTATATTTGTTCCACGAAAACATTCTTTGTTTATAGAAGCAGAGTTCAACATGGTTGCTTTTGTGTGTGTTTTTTTTTCCTTTTGCCATGGCAATATCTACATGCTCTTGGTCATTTCTGCAACTGTGTGCAATTTCAGATTGCGAATGGGGCATCTGGTCTGTGGCAAACCAGATGATTGCTAGGGGTGGGGTTGAAGTCTTTTTGTAAAATCTTTTTGAGTAGTAGTCACTTTCTCCATAACAGGGGAGTGTTTAAAAGACAGCGGAAACGGCAGCAATGCAATTCTTTTTTCCGTCTTCCCTTAGAATGCTTGTATCTTTAAATGCCTTTCTGCCCGGTCCGTGCACATCCTGTTGATATTCACACACTTTAACTGCTGCACTTTGCTGTTGATCTCTTTCTCCTAAATGATTGTCATTAAGAACAAAGAGTGGAAAAGAAAAGAGGAATTCTCCTGGGTGAAGTTCAAGTTTACATTAACTGTGTGAAGTTCAAGTTTACATTAAGAATGGTGGGCTTAGCTTTATGAAGGTCGCTAATATGGAACCCATTCCAAGCTTATAAAATGTTCTATTGTAGGCAACCCCCAAAGGGAGAAACTTTAATTCCTCTTATGGGAGGGCATATTATTTTTTGCTAGCAGCACACAAAGCATTTATTTATGCAAAATAAATCTTTAAATCCCTGCCAGACTTAGTGTGGTTTCATTGGCTTGATATTTGCACTGGCAATGAAGTACTTTGAAGAAGGACTGGCTGACAACACAAAGCACCTTCAAGCCACACCCAGTAGGTGATAACAGGGAGCCACGGATCATGCAGGGCCCCGTGGGAAATGCAGCTACTGGTGATGTCCTTCCATGTAATGACGAGCGAATTCAAGTCCAGCAAGAGCTAAAGACTCACCCCCCCTGAAGCAATTACATGCTGATTTTTTCACAAGAGGAAAGACTTGGGGTGTCCTCTCTGGTGACTCTTTGAGGTTAAAATGAAAAGAACACTGTGTACTCCGACACTGGGACTGAGGTCGTCTCCTCCAGTGGGCTGTTAAAATGTAACAGCTGGGGTTGCCACTCACTGAAATATAGCCAGGTCCCCCAAAGCCAAAGGCCCAACAGGCAGAGTTAAGAACTAATGAATTATTAGTAAGGCTCAATAGAAAATATATTCAGTAATGGGGGGGCAAATAATCTTTGGAACAAGTTTTTACCAACAGTGTTAAATAAAAGACCTCAATTTCTATTTCTATTAAAAGAAAGTTACTTGGTAGGTTTAAGAATGGCTCCATTAAGCAATCTCGAATTGATAAAATGTCTCTAGACCAAAAAATGGGAGGTTAATTTAATTAGCGTATCATAACTGACCACTTCCTGACTAAATTCAGGGCTGGTGTTAGTTTTCTTGAAATTACTTTTGTCTTGAATTCCTCATACTATCCTAGGGTGCCCAGTTTAATACTCTGCACAAAGTAAATGTTTGAGGTTTACAAAATTGGATGATTGAAAAAAAATGTAATAAACTCTCACAATTGATTTAAAAATTGCTCCACTGCCTTGACTGTGTAGATGTTTTTACAAGTTTTAATTGAATATAAAGCGAGTCAATGATCCTGGCAGTCAGACTTGCTAAACTGACTAATTTTCAGCCCTTTTTGGTTGAACTTCTTTCAGGCTAATTTTCCAGTTGATGTTTATCTAGCTCCAGTATCCAGATCTGCATTTTAATTGCTGAGCCCTGTCCAAACACTTTCAGCCCTTATGGGTTTGCAGAGACTGGGTGGGAAGGTAAAGTGGCTTTTAAGATCCTGCCTGCAAAGCAGTGCCTGACTTTTGATTAATAGTTGGAGGTATTTCCTCAACTCTTTCTCCTGAGTTGCCGTCGCTTTAAAAAAAAAAAAAAAAAAAGCGAGTACAGTGTTAATATGGAGACAATCAGAATGGTCTGTGTTACAAAGCTTTGGAGCAACCAAGGAGATACCTGTCCATTTCTCCTTGTCTTGTTTTCTATTACAAGCTCTGGAATGGCTTTCTCCGGGGAGAATTAGGAGATAGAAGGTGGAGCTTGGGCGATGTCAGCGTCCTACCATTGAATGAGTGCAGGGAAGTGTTCCCCATGGAACCAGGACAAGTACACACTTACAGGGAAGAGCAGAACATCAAGAGATCTTGTCAGAAGCCCTGCCCTCTGTAACCCAGGAACCTGTGCTGAATACTCTTCATTGTTTTCGCATGCTAAGAAGTACCTTGTCAATTGCTTTAAAGAGGCCCAAACCAATTCTGTTTTCTTCAGAAGACAAATCGTGTCTTTGGGTAAAGTCATTCTAGTACTATCCGTGGATCTCGTTTCGGTCAGTGGAAGCTTCAAGCGCCGAAGAGGTATGGATTCATTTTAAACAGCGACAAAGCAATTATTTTCAATTTATTAATGAAATCCCTTTTAGAATTGGAGTATCAGAGCATTGGCCAAGAAGGAAAAAAAAATCCAAGTGTAGACTTTTTGCTAGATCCAACCCACTTGGCTATGCTGCTTTCTCAGTGTTTTTAAAAACTGGTTCCATGGCAACCAGTCTGAAGATTCACTCTCCATGCAGGCAATAGCATGTGACTGAGCTGCAAGACTCTGTTTGGAAAGGTTCGAATCAAACAAAGTAGCCTTGCTCAGAGCCAAAGGAACATTACTGAAGGTAATATATCAAGTGGGGGGAAAATGACTTCTGGCATTGTTCTCATGTTCACAGACCATATCACAGGCGTGAGCAAGGGTGAGGGTCTGGCTCAAGGCCTAGGGTTGGCCCCATCTATTTTGCCTAGTTCTTGACCCTATCTAGTAATTGAATGAATCACGATCTGTCTCCCTTGTGCAACTGCTTGTTTGCCTCTAGGTACTGCATGAATGGAATGGGGGGAGGGCAGTGTTGAGCACTGATGTTATTACATCCCATATTTCAATAACTCACATGCATTTTCTTTATAGCTTTCAAAAATGCATTTTTTTTTTTTGCTTCAGTTTGGTATTTAAATCATCTCTCTTTAGTTTGCACTTAAAGTTTAAACACATTTTTTAAGTTGATGGGCGGGGAGGATAACTCTTTTTCTTTTGGCTCTCTCTCACCATCTGCAGTTGCTTCTGCAAGATGTGCACAGGGATTAAGTCCAAAGCAGTAACAGGGGACATAGAGGCAGAGTCGCTGATGCTCATAGCTTCTACTGAATCTACTGCTCATAGTTTCTATGGGTGCTAGACTCACTTCTCGACAAAATGAGACCAGTTGTTGGGAAAATTTCCAATCCATCTGATGAGAAAGCTCTTTTTTTTTTTTTTTAAAGTAAATCTATGTAGAATCTGTGAGAACAACCTGAGAATACCCAGAATATTTTATTAACTGTATATTAACTGTAGCATCATTGGTCCCAAAGAAGATATAGTTTCAAATTTCCTATAAGATTACTGATGGCAGCAAAAACCTGTTCTTAGTTTTAGACTGAAACAGCAAAGAAGTATTTTCTTGCACATTTTAACAACAGTTGTAGCTAACAAACTTCGTTTTTCCATGATGTTATCCTTTGCTTAGATCCAATACCAGGAGAATTTTGATGAAATTGCAATACAATAAAGTCCAGTTTTTTCAATAGTAAAGTGTCCCAAATGGGGTCCAATATGTAATGAGGCAGTTGGTTAAACAGGCTCCGGTGACTTGGCATCAACAGTATGCCCCTCTCTACCCGCTCTTCATCCTTTACCTTGGAGGAATCTCAGGTACCAAATGGTTGAAAGGGGTCGTTTGCCCGTTTGCAAAATCTTGGCAGTTAAGTTGGTTCAGTTGAAAATATCTAATCTTTAGTTTACTATTTGAAAATATCTAATCTGTAGTTTACTACAACTAGTGGAGGTGCTACATGGTAGTAGATGATCATGTATTTTGGCGAAACTGGGTGGGACTCCTATTCCTTTTCTCCCAACATGCAAAATATATTTTTAGATAATGTCAGCTGATGTATGGAAGCTGGCCTGCTTGGTGCTGTTTCCATGGAAAATAAAAAATCTTATCCTTTTAATCCCCCATGATTTGACTAGAGAGGATATTTTTCAACACCTCTGAAAAGGCAGATAGGTAATTGGAAAAGTCAAAAAGGAGCCCTAATTGATCCTAAAAACTTTCCATCAGAAATGCTTGCTAAATGAAGGAAAGAAAAATGAATTTCTTTCTCTTTAAAAGCTACTTATAGAAGGCTATCTATAATGAACAGTATTATAAGTAGTTTCAAACAACTTCGAATTTGCATCTTTTGCTAAAAGGAAAAATTCAGGAATGTGTTACCTTCCCTCTTTTTCCATCTAAAAAAGAGATCTGCTAAAAAGGAACAGTAACCTAACATGGGCTTTTAGAGCTGTCCTAGACACCCAAAAATGCAATTCTAGTTACTTGACATACATCACCTATTTTTGTATTTATGTTTGTATCTCCGCTTGAGGGAGAGTGGGATAGAGGAGATTTAATGCTGAAACCCTGGCTGATTCTCATAGAAATAATCTTCAAAGTAGCATTTCAAATATTTTTTTGTTTGTTAGTTTTTACACTGGCTGAAAGGGCCATTTTTGGTAGAAGTTAGAAAACAATAGTTCTACTTGCTGTGAATGAAAAGGCCAGTGTTTCAGAAGCATTTTAATTACTGATAGGTCTGTCTGGGCTTTATTGTTTATTTGAGCCAGATTCAAGCTCAATATCCCATCTCATGTATTATTTTAAATATATAAACAACAACATCAAAATGGAATTAGTCATGTCCTGGCCTGGCATCTCAGTTAGTTAGAGCATCATCCTGATATGCCAAGGTTGCAGGTTTGATCCCTGGTCAGGGCACGTGCAGTAATCAACCAATGAATGTATAAATAAATGGAACAAATCAATGTTTCTCTCTCTCTCTCTCTCCCTATCTTTCTAAAATCAATTAAAAATGAAATCAGCCATTTATAAATGAAACCGTCAAGGAATTAAGTTATGAAATTTAGAAACTTCATGGCTTAAAAATTATTGAAGGCATTTTTATGAGGTCTGGTATATTTCACAAAGTAACTTAGTAATATGAAAATTACACCAAAAGCATACTTTTGGTTTTGGCAATAACAACAAAAATTATGTATACCCAGCTTAGTTTTTATGTAAAAATCAGAGAAGAAAAGTTTACATTTTGCTGCTGTTGGTAGAAACTGGGACTCCATCTTCCTTAATGGGAATGACTAAGTATCTTAGAGAAGGATATTCTGTGAGGAAACATTGATGCGTTTTCTTTTTGTTAATTTTCTCATTTTTAAATATGTTCTTGATAAACACATAGATAATTCTCACCCAAATCATTACTTTACCATATTACTCAATTATATGAGCATTTGAGAATGTGAAATCTTAAAAGATTTCTACTTTGGAGTATTTCCAAAGTTAGTGTTAAGATGAGTATAAGAAGGTAGAAAGGAACCTATAGAGAAATTTATTTTTATCAAAACTAGACATGTGGATCATATAACTTTTAAATATTTATGTAATTTAGTTTCTTTTCTAGGTGAAATATTTTGAGAAGTGGTTATATATTTGGTTATTTAATAGGATTGTTCCTTTCCACTTGGAAAGAATGGGATCGTCACATTAGAACATGGGTCATTGCAATCACATTTTTAGGAAAATCTCCTTAGAGAATTTATCTATTGTCCTACATGTGGCTTCCAGGGGTCTTATGTAGTAATATTGTAATAACTATGTAAGGTGCCAGTTGGGCACTGAAAATATCAGGGGGAACTCTTTTTAAAGTCAATGATTATCTAACCATTGTGCTGTGCACCTAATACAAAATAATTTGAATACATAAATAGTTGACAAGTATTTTAACAATTAAAAATACTTCTGTAAATTAGAAGTGGGTTGTTCCAACTTGGGAATATAGGGAAAAGGTCTTTGAAAATCTTCTAGGCCAATAATAATTTTTAATACAGAGGGAATATAAATCAGTTTTCCCTGATACACTCTTAGATTTGGCTCAGTGGCTTTGTCTGTTTGATCCACTCCTATTTCTTGGAAGCCATATATGGTTTTTCTGTGTTTACTTCACTTTTGAGGGTGTGAGGGTCCTTATCCCCAATCCATACCCACATATATTGCTAGAAATGGCGCGCTAGATGGGCCCTGAAACATGAAAAAATGTTGGCTTTATTCTTCTTTGCAGCAGTCGGTTGTAGTGTGTAGCTGTAGGGTATACTCAGTCACTAGATCACAGCATGTCATTTCTATAAATGACAGTTTTCTAGGTGCAATGTCACTATATTTAATTTTTCCTGTGACAGATTCACTTTCAGAAAAACATCTCCATGAACCTTTCCCCGTTGCTGAGAGGTAAGCGTGAGCATTACTAAGGATAATGAATATAATGCAAGTAGCTATGGAAAAATTACAAAGGTCAGAAGCAGGGAAAAGAAAGATTAAGACTGAATATTCCCCAGGGGACACCTCTCTGGATCTTTGAAAAAGGCCAGGACTGCATGATTCCAAAAAACGTGAACAGGTCAAGCATCTGTGAAGCACAGCAATGATTACATACAGATAGACCAGGCAATTCTGGGCAATCAAGCCTTCCTGCAAAGACATCGGTCATAGATTTAACTGAACAGTCATGTTGCTGTTTGAAGTAATGATTTTTCCTAAAAATAAGTAAATAAAAAATAATTTATACAATGACCACTGATTTAAATGTTCCATAAGAAGGGATTATTAAATCAGAGGCCCTTTTGACTAAACTGAAAACTGGGAGAGCCTCTGAGTGCACCTTTTCTGACATTGTGGCAGGCAGGGAAAAAGTCACAGAAAGCTAGACACTCACCATGGCTTGTTGGCTGGACAGCAGGCACACTCTATCCCTCAGGAAACCCACCTCTCAGTGGTTGCTCCTTCTATAGATAACATTCTCTGCTTTGGCAGGTGATTAACGATGGCCTAATTAAGTGCCAAAAATGAAATATCTAACTTACAATTGTTTCCCCTTTTTGTGTTATCCTTGTTGGTGAAATACCAAAAGGACCACTCAACACTTGAAATCTGGTGGGTGGAAGACAGTGAATGTGGATAGAAGTGATGAGGACATAATGCTTAAAAGGAGCAGAAATGCAATCCATTACCCCAAATTTGTAGGTAGATGAGAATGAAAGCCAATGAACCCACTCATAATATCTTTCTTTTTCTGTAAGATGAGTATGATTTTAAGCATGCCTCTTCTACATACGCTATTCCTTTATCAATTAAAGTAGATTTTTACCAATAACTAGAATGCCTTGACCCAGTGAAATGATTACTACAATAATTAGGGAAGCAACTAGTTACACACTTCTGATAATCAATTTTATTTGGATTGATTGATTTGATATAATGCTCCATATGCTAAAAAGTGATCTGATGTATAACTGTTTTGGGGCTTATGTTCTTAGATGCCAAACGGATGTAGATAAAGTGGTACTAAATAATGTAAGAAAACAATTAGTGAAATGGCAAATTGTCCAACATTTATCTCAACACTGTCAGGCAATATTCTGATACTGTGCTCTCTTGGGAGGTTAAAAAGGAAACACTGAATAACCAAAGAGTTGACATTTGCAAGAGTTGAATACTAGTATATCTAGTTTGGATGAGGATACCACTTGCACAATAATAACTTTTGGGTTTTTATTTCTTTAAAACATGAAAACAAAAAATGAAGTAGATGACAATGAAAAGGAAAACATTCCATACAGAATATGCTGTATAACTAGTGATTAAGTCAGAAACAATTAGAAACTTTATTTCTCTGTGTCAATAACGTGTACCATGTATAAGGAACAGCACAATGAGTGCGTTTCCCCCTAAAGCTGTGCACAATACACACAAAATAAAATAATCAAACAAAATAAAATAATTTTACACAACTATAATTATTAATAAACCCTGAACAACCAGAATCATACCCCTATCACATAAAATTTTAAAAAGCAAACAAACCCAAAAGCTTTGAAATTGACCAATGGCAAGAATTTCTCAAAAGTCCTCTGTAACAATTTGCTATGGGCTTATTAACATCCCAAATATGGCTAAAAATGGGTGCAAATTCTAATGTTTAAACAGCTCAGTGTCCCTTGATGATATTTACCTGGTGTTTCTAGGCTAGTTTTCCATTTAGTAAATCTTAAAAAAAGGGGGGGGGGCAGGGGATTAACATGTGCCCCCAAAGGAGTTAGGCCACCAGTGCGCTAGGCCATGACAGGTTGGGGTGAGTCTCCAAGAGATAAGAATTGTAGAGGTACAAGGCATAGAAAAGTCTCATTATCAAACCAAGATACAAACTGGGATTAACTGGGCCTTCTCAGTGACGTGCAACACCAGCATGATTGCCTTTCTTGGTCTGAGATGAGGAGATGTCCTATCTGCAAGATTGGCCAAGGGCATCTAGGATGTTTTTCCTAACCTATGCTTTATACTCTCTTAATTAAAAAAAAACAAAGCAAAAACTTAGGTATTTGAACGCTTGTATTTGCACAATTTCAATGTGTTATTTTTAAAGTTTCATAATTGTGTTTTTCCTTGCAAGATAAATCTGTTTCTATGTGGCTGGGTTGACTTTTACTCATGCAAAGAGCAATCACATTAACTGTGAGCCCCCTGAGGGCAAGGATCTGGGCTGTTTTGTTCACGCTTTAGTCCCAGGTGGTAGCATGGTTCCTGGCATACTGAGTGAGTACCCAGCATCTAATTATTCATTCAGCCACCAAATCTTTATCTAAATGATGAATGATCATGATCACTGAGTGGAAAAAGAGAAAATAGCTCTCAACATTTTTTATTTCTTCAGTATCTTTGAATCAATACAGAGGGTCTAGGGGTGTCTCCATTCTGGGAATCTTTATAGACAGAGAAGTCTCTAAGAGGGGGCCAACATCATTCCATTTTTCCTCATTAGTGGACTCACTACTTTGGAATGTGGGTTTATCCACGCTCTTTGGTATTTTGAAATAGAGCCATTCCCTTTCCAGGGAATAAAAGCCTCCCAGTGCAGCCCTGCTGGGAGGCACTCATCTTCTCCTTTAACTGCTTACCCCTCAGTCGTAAGTAGAAAAGACTCACTTGTAAAGACCCATTGGTCAGCCTGACCTCTTTCCTACTCAGGAACTGCAGGTACAATCAGAGGGGTCTGGATGGTAAAAGAAAAAGGGCTCAAAATAGCCTTTATAAAAAAATAAAACGAACAAACCAGCACTATCTACCATCTGTGCCAGACAGAGCAGATGTGAAATAAATACTTCAGGGACAGGGCACTGCGAAAACGGAGGCTCTCAAAGGCCAGGCACGCCTCCTGCATCCACTTCTCCACACCTTCCTCCTTGGCCTTCCTGAACCAACAGGCGGTTTTTTAGAGGCCTCTGGTGTGCTCCACATGGCTACTACTCCATGAAGATACTTTGTGGTTTGCCTGCTGTCCTCTCCATTGCTTTAACGTCCCACGTGACAGTTATTGCTTCTTCAAAATGAATGTGCAGCTCCATGAACAATAAGCCATTTTCTCCTTGTATCCCTAGTCATAAACTCAATAACAACACAAAAGTTACAGGTGAAAAGAAAGCTCACGTATGTCTTCAATGTCCAATTAATGTTGCTGAATGGGAGGACAGTGTATGCTATGCTCTACTATATACAGATAACGCTTTGTTATTTGTTTTTCGTCCATGCACTGTGTAACAGGTATCACAACAACATTCCCAAACAGGCACATGAAGGAGGAGCAAATGTTCAGTCGTGACTGGAACAGGACTGTGCAAGCCATGGATGCTTTGGAAAAGAAAACCAACAGAGGATCCATCCCAGGCAACAGCAACATGGACTGGGACACAGAATGATGCAAATGGAAAAGGGTGGTGTGAGTTTTGAATGGAGTTGTTCTTCCTGTTTGCAGGAGGAGGGGTTGGGGGACCCGGGGAGATAGCTGGGCTGGAACACCAGAAGGAGGGCCTTGCCAATTACAATCCAGAGCTAAAGAGAGAAGAAGTAAAGGATTTTGCGTGTTTCTGGGAATCTAGGCACATTAGTCTTCCTGTACCTGTTGATCAAGAGCGCCAGGCAGCATATCTTTAAATATCAGACGGCATCTGGAACCATCACTTTTTCCTGGCTCCATCCCAGCTCCCACGCTTCTTCTCAGAGGCAGCTTCACCTCTGCTCACAGTCCAGAGCTAAGCTGGGATTGAGTAACATGGTGAAGATGGGCTGCTTTCTTCTTCCGTGCCCATGTCCCTTCTGAATCCAAAATAACTTTTAAAGTCTTTGGGGAAAGGGAGAGTAATCCTAATGACTTAAATTTTTATCAAAATCCATTTGCATTTAGATTGGTCATCACCTCCCACAAGAGAAGCAAAACCCCGATCTTCCCAACAAAACAAAACAAAACAAAATAAAAGGCAGACATCAACTACCTCCCAACCCTCACTGAAAAGAGGTCAAAAGAGAAAACAAATGAAAGACTTAAGGATTTAGGAACCTGGAGAGGACACAGCCCTCCTAGGCCGAGCTGCCAAGGTGGCCCTGCCTCCACGCCTTGTTCCATGTGACGATGCCCCTGGGAATGGGAGGTGATGGTTTCTCACTTCAGCCCTAGTAAGTATGCTGTTGAAGCTGGATTCCATCAGCAGGTAAGAGAACATGACAAAAGTCAGTTTCCTCTGTTCATTGTACATATTTTTTATGTATATATGTATATATATATAAATTTACTATATCTGATTGTTCCTTCAGAAGCCTTTTATGTGGCAGTAGGCCTCCAGGGAGGAGAAGAAAATGTACAAGAGCCACAGAAGCACAAAGAGGGATGATGTGAGGAGCTTGGCAGTCCGGGGCCCACCCAGCTCACCTCCGATTTCTGGCCTCCGCCGATACAGCAGCACCCCCACATTGATGAAAGCAAAAATGGTGAAGAGAGTGACAGAGAAAGCTAGTGTGCCAGGGGACACTTTGAACTGTTCCCCGTTGGCCGCATGGTAGATGGCTGCGATGGACCAGGCCACACCGATTCCCAGGAAGACATTCACCGCATTGCTGCCAGTGACGTTACCAATGGATGCGTCTGCATACTGGTCCTGGGTAGCTGCCACTTTGCTTGCAAATGTGTCTGTAGAGGAAGAACAAAGAGGCAATGACTCTCAGCCTTTTTAAGGTGTCTGTGGAGTGCGGGAAGCTTCAGCGGTGTACTCTAAAATCAACCCCCCATGGCAGTGGTCGGCAAACTCATTAGTCAACAGAGTGGCAAACCGTGGCTCGCGAGCCGCAGTTTGCTGACCACTGCCCCATGGCAACCCAGTGACAACAGGGCCGTGATGTTCTCTGGAGGCCCCGTGGTGTGGTCAGAACAGGATCCAGGATTCAGGACTCAAGGACGCAGTTACAGGTGAGCTTGGTCACGTTCTTTACCACAGTGGCCACAGCTCTTTGTGATACTGAACTTACAGGGCAGCATTTTTCAGCTTGATCATGGCCCAGGTTCTAGGTCTCTCAAGTTTTAAAGTGGCTGCTCAAGGTATTACTAAAAGATGCTGTATCGTCAGCTCTAGTTTACAGATGAGAAAGTTAAAAGGTCAGGGGATATTTGTAAAGGTTCAAGAGCAAGTTACTGAAACAATGAATTATAGTAATAGTTGGCATTTACCCAGAGTCTTGTGAATACAGGAGCAAACTCTATTTTGCTGCATCGATAGTGATAATTCTATGGGCGGAGGAAATTTTGTAAGTGAGGATGCTTGGCTTAGAGATGCTCAATTTCTTTTCTAGATGATTGCCGACTTACTGATATCAAAGTCCTTTCAGCTACCTTTGCAAAATACCTTGCACACACACTAGTTTTATAGTAGATGTTAACTGTCAAATTGAACTCAGATTTTCAAAGCCAGCCATGGCAGGTGTGATATTACCACAAGGTATTGTGTCATGTGCTCTGGTCCTCTTGAGATCCCTGGCGTGCTCTGAGCATGCAGGTAGTTGTATGCTCTCTGGGCTTTTCTCTCCTTGGAGGCTATTCTGTTGCCACCATCCTTGTTCAGTAAATCTCCAATGGGGACGACACATGGCGCATCTAAGTTCAGATCAACCTGTAGATTCTTGTGCTTTCCAACGAGTGGGAAGGGTATTGAGGCTGCTCTGAGGCTGCTGGAAGTGCAGTGTCACACTCTCTAAAAGGAAACTGGTTGGCCTGGGGACTCGTCTCACCGACTCGGACCTCTGTTTGTGATGGAAAGCAAGCTCCACTTGCTGTTTTGCAAAGAAGCAAATACTCTGTGCTTATACGCATGTTACAAATTTATTCTCATTCAACCCTCCTAGTCTATGGAATGGATGTTGTTATTCCTTATTTACATTTTGGGAAATGCCACTGAACTGGATGTTGGTCAATAGAACAAGGGTTTTAAAGCCAAATCTGATTTCAGAGCCATCTCTCCATGCTACACACCCCTCTGGGGAGACTAAATTCTTCTCTTGGTCCCTTTCACTGACGAACTTTGAAACAGGTTCTCACAAAGTGCCCTCTCCTCTGCTAGGGAACTAGACTGAAGAAGGTGGGGCAGGCTGCTAACCCCCTGCAGGTGTGTCCTGCTTCGCATTCAGATCCCACACTGCAGCCCCACCAGGACTACTGCGGAGGCCGGTGAGTGAAAGCCAAGCAAGACTAACCTTCAGGCTCTCCTGCACTCACTCTGGAGAGTTATCAGAGCTGCTTCAGGTGAGGTTGTTCTGATTTCTTTTCTTTTTCAAGGACAGGCAACTGAGCAAGGAAAGTAAAGGAACAGAGGCCTAGGTGGGAGAAAGCAGCTTACAGCTCAGCCGCTGTGAGGACACCTGAGACGTTTATTCTGTGCTGACATGGCTGCTGCACCAGCTGGCGGCAAACAGGTGACACCTTAGGCTGGCCGTCGGTGGGGGCATTCCCTCCCCATGCTGCAGGGGCAGGCGACCTGGCACTTCCACAGCACACACCTGCTTAGGCCCGTGGTGCATGGCACACTGGGTGCCTCCTCTCCATGCAGACACCTTAGCTTCCTGGGTGCCAGTGCCAGAAGGGCATGAGGTGTAAAATGAAAGGTTCCTGGGTCCTCTAAACACCCACACCGGTCATTTTTCCTGCAATGGAGGACCCACTTGGGCCGGTAGGGGTTTCCTCTCCCTCAAGCCATTTTCAATAGCTTATTGTGAATATCACATGAGAATTCTTGTGCTAATACTTTCCTGCTTGCAAATGCCTTTCTCTGGATTCCCTAAAAAACCAGTAGCCAAAGTGACTACCTTGAAACATACAAAAAACACATTTGGGGCCTCTTTGAGTCTGGCTGGTTTTATTTTATTTTATTATTTTTAATATATTTTATTGATTTTCCACAGAGAGGAAGGGAGAGGGATAGAGAGTTAGAAACATCAATGAGAGAGAAACATCGATCAGCTGCCTCCTGCACACCTCCTACTGGGGATGTGCCCACAACCAAGGTACATGCCCTTGACCAAAATCGAACCTAGGACCTTTCAGTCCACAGGCCGATGCTCTATCCATTGAGCCGAACCGGTTAGGGCTGGTTTTATTTTATTTACCTATGTTATACATCAGGCCTTTTATCTGTTTCTAGTTCAAAAGCCATGCAAAAAAAAAAAAATGATAGAAACACATGCCAATGCAAACCATTAGCTTTAGCTCCACCACAGACAACTCTGCTTTCCAAATGAAGTATGATGGAATCTCCCCAAATTACCTCCTATCCTTGCTTAGTGCATAGAGGAACCCATCACCATGTGCTAGGCACTGCCAAGCCCTGCCCTGAATGCTAAGCCCTGCTTATGGCTGAACAAGGCAAACACCATTTAGATACCATTCCCCAAAGTAAAACCTGAGAAATAACTGCTGCCATGGTCTCTGAGGGGGTGTGATCATATTCTGAATTAGGCTTATTAAATATAAACATGTATAAATCGGATTTCCACTGTGATTCGCACAAACTAAGTCGTGTGTGTGGATGTGTGTGTGTGTGTATCCCCAAAAATGTATGCACACACTTTGAATAACTTTAAAGGTAGTGTTATTTGAAAATGAAATGTATTTTAATTGCATTATCAGCCTGTTAGTGTATACATTTTTTGCAAGTATGCTTCAGCCAGATTTCTAATTTTTGCTTTTAACTGCCACCTTGAATTCTAATCAATTTTAGATTAGTTGCATAGTCCTGCCTCCATGACTGCAAATCAATAACAGGGAAGATATGTTTGGGAAGCAGTATGGTTGGAATTAAACAACACATCACATCACAGAGTCAGCACAGAACTGTTCTCTGTAGACCTGTCTCAAGTTCACTATCTATAACCTTGGCCAAGTCATCTGGTTGGTATGTAGTTAGGTCAACATGCTTCCTTTTCCTCCAGAATTTTTTTTTTAACCTGAATTCCTCAAACTCTACAGCTACATGTAGACAAAACCTTAAACACGTTACAGTCCTGCAGGTGACACATTTATGGATTATCAAGAGCAAGAGTTTCACCCCAGATGATTTATCTTATTCTTGACTCTTAGCATACTTAGTGGGGAAAGCTGTTAACTCTGAAGTTATTTGTGCTCAGGAACCGACATGGAGTGATTTTACCTGATGGAGGCATGCTTGCCTCCCTCAGCATCAGTGATTACTGACAACATGAGAGATGGAGTAGAGGATACAGAGCTTCATGATGCAGTAGTGAGAAGACTCATCAAGGAGACACTTTCAACTCTTCTAACTACGGTATTTGTATGTTCTTGGGCAAGACACTTCACTTGTTTAGGTTATGGTTTCCACATCTGGTATTTAGACTAGAACATCTGTCAGACTTTCCATAACTTTACTGTTTGGGTGCTGCACAGGATACAGAAAAAGACTCGATTCACAAGTATGATTTTGGTGTGATTTTTCTTTTTGGGTGGGAGTTTGTCCATGACCACTTGCTTCATTAGAATGAACTAATGCTAATAAATATCTTCTCCTTTTAAAAAATAAATAACCTAAATGAAATATTTGAAGATCCTAGGGAGAAAGTTCTCTAGACCTGAAGATGTTGAAATTGTGAGAGTATTTAGGAAATTAAGCCACAAAGCACAGAGTCATTTACCCTTTAAAAATAGGTAAGAAATGTTGGCAAAAATTTACTTCAAACCCATTAGCCAGCCATCTGATGGAATAAATGATGGCAGCGATGACCCTGTTTCAAATGTGTGATCATGTGTGTAATGCCAATTAAGTTAGCACACTACTGGCATTGGAAATACTGGGAGAGCCTAGCTGAAAAATGATTTGGGGTTCCATCCTCAAGCCACTTAATCAGACTCTCTGCACATCCCTGTATCTTGTTCCTCATTTTAACTTGTGCCTCAGGTTCTTGTTTACATGTAGGTTTGAGAACCAAAGTTCTAAGGCAAACATGTCAAACTCGTGGGCTGCGGGCCACATGCCTCATTTATTTGGCCCATGTTAGCCTTTGAGTTTGACATGCTTGCTCTAAGGCATGGAAATAGAGGCTACATTCCAACAGCCCACAGTCTGGGGGGGCCTTTCTGGGAGGAATAGATCTTTGAGTCCTAGGGAAGCAGCTAATTGGGGAGAGGTAAGGAGCAGCAGATTTCTCTGAGAGCGATGCCTTCAGATATAGTGGTCATTTGCTCATAAAACATCTTGGGTGGGCTTGGTGCAGGGGCTAGGACTGCTTAACTCTAAAGTCCTCCGACTCAAGTTAAACTATGCTTATTTTTTTTATTGTTTAAAGTATTACATATAGTAGTACATATATCTCCTTTTTTCCCCCCATTGACCTTCCCCCAGCCTCCCCTACCCTCTGTCGCATGCCCTCATCCCCCGCCCCCTCCCCACCAGTGTCTTGTGTCCATTGGTTGTGCTTATATGCATGCATACAGGTCTTTTGGTTGATCTATTTCCCTCCCTCCCCAACACTCCCCTGCTTTCCCACTGTAATTTGACAGTCTGTTGGGTGCTTTACTGCCTCTGTATCTATTTTTTTATTCATCAGGTTATAATGTTCTTTATTTTCCATAAATGAGATCATGTGGTATTTTTCTTTCACTGACTGGCTTATTTCACTTAACATAATGCTCTCCAGGTCCATCCATGCTGCTGCAAATGGTAAGAATTCCTTCTTTTTTATAGCAGCGTAGTATTCCATTGTGTAGATGTACCATAGTTTTCTAATCCACTCATCTGATGAGGGGTACTTAGGGTGTTTCCAAATCTTAGCTATGGTGAATTGTGTTGCTATGAACATAGGGGTGCATATATACTTTCTCATCGGTATTTCTGATTTCTTGGGATATATTCCTAGAAGTGGGATTACTGGGTCAAATGGGAGTTCCATTTTTAGTTTTTTGAGGAAACTCCATACCATTCTCCACAGTGGCTGCACCAGTCTGCATTCCCACCAGCAGTGTAGGAGGGTTCCTTCTCCCCCCCCGCCCCCCACCACCCCCTCCCCCCCATATCCTCGCCAACATTTGAAAAGATTCTATTATTTAGGTCCATTGCCCATTTTTTTATTGGACTTATTTTTTTTAAACCCTGTTCCAGCATGTGTACCATGAAAGGCCAATGGAGGAGGAACAATAAATTAGTTGAATTCTGGATCTTCCACTTGCCAGGTAATAAGCTTACCTACTTTATAACGTTTGGAAGGAAATGAGTGAACATGAACAGCACTCAGAATAGTGCTGCCACTTAACGAGTGCTCCATATTATTTGCTATTTTTATCATTCAACAGAGCCAGATCCCAAGAGAACCCATAAGTGGTAAGAAATTCTGATTTGATGTAATGATTATTAACTTTTGGGGAGTTAACCACTTTGAAGATGTAATAATTTTATGGTCCTCTGCTTTTAAAAATAGAGCATAAAATTGTTCTTAAAAAATCAAAGAGATTCTTTATCTTGAAAATTCTGTATAACCCAAGTCATAAGATGTGAGCTGTTTTGGTTTAAGGTCCTAATTTTCAGAGTGTCTGAAAGGCAGGAGTCTTTGCTTAATGCATGTATTCCCCTCTCTGTTCTTTCCTCTCTTCTGTGCACTGCTTGTCTTGCTCTTTTAGAATTCAAATGGAAATATTATTTATTTATGTATTAATTCTTCTGCTGTCACTGGGGACCTTAACAAGATTTTGTCTTTAGTTGTGATACTTATTTACCCAAGTAAGTATGAAAACCACATTCCCTCACTTCACTGGCTTATGAAAAAGAGTCCTTTTCTGGCTTCCAAGTGAGGTTTAAGAAATCAGAGAATTATGGATGCTGGTTTGATCAATGACTAGTTAGGAGAGGGGTTGTAAAAACTGAAAAAGGGAAAAACACTTAAAAAATTTCTGCCCATAAACGTTGTCCCTGAAGAGAGTGAAAAAGTAATGGAGACAGTGACATGACTTCTCTTCTAAAAATAAGAAAACGGGTGAATAAAAAGCTCAGGAGAGCTCCTGTTGGCAGGTCAGAACACCTGCTTCTCCTTGTTTTTGTCTCCAGCTACAAATCAGAATCACCAGGGCAACTTGAAACTTTAACATATGATTTTTAGAGAGAGAGAAACATCAATAGGCTGCCTCCCACCAGGATCAAGCCAAAACCCGGGCATATGCCCTCAACAGGAATTGAACCAGCAACCCTTTGGTGCACGGACTATGCCCAACCAACTAAGCCACACCCACCAGGGCAGCACTGGTATTTTTTAAAGCTCCTCTAACCAGAGAACAATTAACTAACTTCCTCATTTCATTATCTGTATAGGACAAGGGCACCTCCCTGTATGAAATAGCTCAGACCCATAGATCTACAAAAAATACAAATTCTTTTTTATTTTGATGTAACTTGAATATTTTTACCCTGGGAATGAATTTTCCTATTATGAATCTAAAATTCTGGTATGTTTTAAATTCAAAGAAAAAGATTCTAATTAAAAGAGAAAAAGTAATAAGGATGTTTTTCCCCAGGGAGAACAAGACAGAAGAGAATGAGTACAGACCAACAGTGCTATTTGTTTTACCTTCCAAACTGTAATTTGACAGATGTTCTAAAAAAAAAAAAAAAAGATAATACTCCTCTCTTAAAAACACCCAGACTGGGATTATTTTTTAGTATGATGTTCACAGATACTCAAGAGAGGATCCACGTTTTCCCTTCCTTGATCAGACCCCAAGCTTCATGGGGTTCGCTAAAATTTTCTAAAATCCCTGGTTCTAATTCTTTGATGTCCACAAAAACATTTTGAGCCTTTGAAAGAACTCTGAAATGGTCTGAGATGGTGCTTATTCTATTCAATTGCTTGGTCACTTGTTCCCCCTCCCAATCATGGTCTGAAAAGAGCCCTAAACCAATCAGCTGGGCGTGGAGCAAGGAGGCAGTTTTCTGAGCTGGCTGTCTCTGGACAGCTGTGTGCATGTGGTTCTGAAGTGGATCAGAATCTACATGCTCCGGCAGGTCAGCCCTTTCACGTGGGAACTGCCACCACAATGATCTGCATAAGCAAGGCTCCCAATGTGCACCTGGTGGAGTAAGAGGTACAAGGCTGGCTGACTGACTTGAGTGAAGTCTCCTTACTCTGGTCAACCTGGTGAACAGGCAGCTGGATGATGAGTATGGCGTCTGCCAGTTCCTAGTTGGTTCATATGCACTGATAGTTCTGTTTGGCGTAGAGATATTTAATAAGCTGAGGCCATTATAAGTGGCTGATTTGGTCACCCTGAGTCTGTGCTACTCTGTGGGTAACCACTATTGTTACTGAAGAATGCCAGTCCTAATTACTGTAGCACGCATAATGTATCTTGGTATGATAGTAAAGTTTCATTTTCCATGTACTGGCTATGTGACCTCAGGATAATGAACCTCCCTAAGCCGTTGATATCTCATCTATAAAATATGGAAAATAAGTTCTCATTTATATGCTATAAAAATGTCTAAAAGAAAAGGGAACCCTAGTGCACTGCTGGTGGGAATGCAGACCATGGAAAACAGTATGGAGGTTCTGTAAAAAATTAAAAATAGAACTCCCAGTGATCCCTCTCCTAGGAATATATTCTAAGAAACCAGAAACACCAAAGAGAAAGAATATATGTACCCCTCTGTTCACAGCAGCACAATTTATAATAACTAAGATTTGGAAACAGCCCAAGTGCCCATCAGCAGATAAGTGGATAAAAAAGCTGTGGTACATTTACACCATGGAATACTATGCATCTGTAAAAAAGAACTCTTACCATTTGAAATAGTATGGATGGATCTGGAGAGTATTATGCTAAGTGAAATAAGCCAGTCAGAGAAAGTATCACATGATCTTGCTCACATGTGAAACCTAATGAACTGATGGACAAATTGTTCCATGCTCATATGTCTCTGGATCTGACTGTGGAATCTCAGAAGGAAGGCGGGGGAGGGTGTGTGGATGGGAAGAGATCAACCAAAGAACTTCAATGCATAACCCCATGGACACAGACAGTAAGGTGGTAAAGGCCTGGGGTAGGAGGCAGGGCAGGCTAGAAGTCAAATGGGGGGAGAAAGAGGACAGACATATGTAATACTTTCAACAATAAAGGTTTAGCATGGTACGTGAAGAAAATTAGGTGCACAACAAATATTACCTATTATATTTCAGAATTCTTTGTTCTGATAACAAAGGAAATTTCAATGATATTAAAATCTTACATTATGGTTTCCTTTAGCTAGGTGATTTAGGGTAAATAGATCTCCCAGAATTATGGGAGAATGTGTTTGTCCTTGATGTCCAGAAATGATGGTGGTGATAAGGACAAAACCAATAGTCAACATTTATGAGGTTTACTATATATGGATTCTCATTTAATCCACAAAACAACTGTGTGAGATATTTACTATTTTATCCCCACTTTATAGATGAGAAAAATGAATCCCAGAGTACAGTATTCTCCCCTTATCTGCAGGAGATACTTCCAAGACAACCAGCAGATGTCTAAAATTGCAAATAGTACTAACCCCTATATATACTATATTTTTCCCTATGCATACATACCTATGATAGTTTAATTTATAAATTAAGCACATTAGAAGATTAACAACGATAACTAATAAAATAGAACAATTGTAACAATACAGTTTGATGAAAGTTATGTAGATGGCATTGGGGCCATTATTAAGAGAAGGGTGACTTTAACACAAGCACTGTGATATCATGACAGTAGCCATTCTGGTCAACAGATCAACTAAGTGACTAAGCCTATACAATGTGGATACGCTGAACAAAGGGATTACTCATACCCTGGGTGAAATAAGCAAATTTTAATTTTTTGGACTATAATTGACCATGGGTAACTGAAACCATGGAGAACCAAACAGGACAAGGGAAACTACCATATAAGAAAAGTTCCCAACGTTATATAGCCAGTAAGAGGTAAAACTAGGATTCAGACCAAAGGAGGGTGAGTTTAGCTGGCAATCATGCTGTTAACCACAAGAGGGTGGGGTATTGACAAGACTAGATAACTGACACATCTTAAAATTGAAAATGGACCAAAGGTTCAAAGAACATATTCAGAAACTTGTCATATTCAACTCTGATCATAACTGTACAATGTTAAAGCAGCTGATACTTTGAAAGAAAAGGAATAAATTATTTTATATAGAATTGAAAGGAAATAAATTATTCTACATAGAAACATCAGCCTGAGTCCTTTTGCAGAATTTTATAATCACATGGAACAGAAACATTAAGAGGGGGCTATTTTTCATGGACAGCTCTCATTCTTTAACAATATTTGAGATCATTGATTGATAAACTTTGATTCCTTAGTTCCTGACTTCTCCTGACATTACATTTACACTGTCTTCAGAGTATGTAAAAATAGGGCTCGAATGAACCTAGTTTGAAAATAGCACCAAGATTTTTATATTTTTAATTCTGAGCTATGAATTTATTACTTCTACAATAAACCTTTACTTTAATAATACCGAGTCCATGAAGATAAAAAATTGGTAAGATTTAGTCAAGCAATATTTTGCTAATTTTGAAAAGGGACTAAAGGAAGGGCAGATGTGTGGCTGAAACAGCTGAATTAGTTGTCATTGTCCTAAGTAAGGGGGTTTGTATTAGACATAACTGAAATTCACTTCTTGCCTCAAAAACAGTCCAGGACTGCTCTGCACAAAACAGTGTCCTCTGGCTCACTTCTCCTTCCTTCCTAATAATCTACCGCCCCTCTCTCTATCCTCCTTATATTTGAAGCCTGGTGCTTTATTCTATGTATGGAGCATCAATATCCTATCTGAATCTTCTCAAATCCTCCCCTGCCTTTTCTCAAATCCTGCATTAGAAATGGTAAAGCCTTCGGTACGGTGCCCCAAGCCAGGCTAGAGCTGGTGGCAGCTGAGAAGGATCTGATGGAAAAACCTGGAGAAAAACTGAAACAGAACCCTCCAGGTAGCTTTAATGAGCTACAAAGGAGTCTAATGGCGTGATGATAAGTCTATGGATCCAGACAATACACTGAAGACACCCAACATGTGCCTTGGCCCTGTGAACATTTACCCAGTCCTTTTTTCCACACAGACCTTATCTTTTTGAAGGGATTGCTTTGTAAATTATAAGTTCAGGAATACATGAACATTATTAAAAGTAGGCAAATAAAGGCAACTTGAGCAGAAAATATCACTGTATACAACTTCAGCCTAGCACTGGAGGCAGCAGGTGACACCTGAGGGCTGGAAAGTTACAATAATTCTCCTATTTCTGCTCCCACCTTGCCTTGCCTTGGTGTAAAATTTCCCCCATTGGACCAACTCCTGTGGATTAATCATGTGATGCAAAAGAGCACATGTGTCTATCAAAGGTCACAAAAATCTATGGTCCACCAACTGTACTTTTAAAGCTTTAGAAGTCACTGTACCAGTATGAAAGTTTATGCATGGGGATGCTAAGGGCAGAGTTTTTATGTCAGAGGAAAATTAGAAACAAACTGCTCATCATTTTTGTAAAATAAATTGCAACATCCTATAACATTGTGCAACTGGTGTAAGGAACTCTAACAAAGCAAAACTTTAGGACACACTGCTAAGTGAAAACGCAGCTGATGTAGGAGAGAACCAAGCTGGTAACATAGGTAAATGCTGTATAAGCTGACTTCCACAGCCACATCAGAATTACAACTAAAATACAGAACTATCATTCAGAACCACCTGAAAGCTGGCGGAGTGGAAATCCAACAACTAGAGAAGTAAAGAAGAAAGCACATTGAGACTGGTAGAAGGGATGGAGGCGCAGAATGGGCTGGTTCAAGAATCACATGTGCAGTTTTTTTAATCAGGAGGCAGAGGCCTCCCATGAGGAGCAAGGGAAGAGAAGTCCTTATAATTACAGGCTCTAAAAACCAGCAGATACTGTAGCTGAGTGACACAGAGGCTACTGGAGACCCAGGTGTTCCTTTTAAAGGGCTGGTGCATGAACTTATTCGAACTCCCATCTCTCTGAGTTCCAGAACCTGGTGGCCTTGGTTGACCCAGACACATACGGGGAGGAACTGGGTTATCTGGCATTGGGGTGGCTTTCTCCCAAATGGGGGTGCTCATAGGGTCATTGTCCCTGTGAGGGGACCTCCCCTGTCACAGAGCTGACTGGCAGTCATATCTGAGTTTCCATCAGTGTGGCTCACACTGTTTGCTCTGCCCTGGTGATTCCCTGAGACCACACCCCATGAAATTTGCAGCCCCACCCAAGCTGTTTGCAGTGGCTTTTCCATATGAATGGCTTGTCCTGGCTCAGGCTTCAGACTTTTCTAAAATCTTTCAAGCTGTAGCAGGTGTCAGTGTGCCCCAAACCTAGCCATAAAAGGTCCAAGACCCGGCACTAGCACCAGCCCCTTGCTTCACAGCTGGGTCTTACCATGAAGCACTTCTAAGCTTAATACAAATAGCATCCATCTGCAGATGGATTCAGGCAGTGGCTGACTTTGCACCACCCTGGAGGCCCTAGAGCACGTGCACCCTATGGACAGCTTCAAACCATACCAGATTACAACTCTACACATCCACCAGTGACACACTCAAGGGGCAGACACAGTGAGCCCAAAGCCACACTGATGCCAAGTCCTCCTCCACAGGGGTGTTTCCTGCACAGCAGCTCTCTGACTGTAGTCGCAGCTGAGCCTCACAGCCAGTTGGCCTGGAGGTCAATTCCTCCCAGTGATGCCACAGCAATCAAGGCTCACCATAGCCTGTTTGTTTCAGTGGATAGAGCATCTGCTTGTGGACTGAAGGGTCTCGGGTTTGATTCTGGTCAAGGGCATGTACCTTGGTTGCAGGCTCCTCCTCAGCCCAGGCTCTGGTCAGTGCTCGTGCAGGAGGCAACCAATCAATGTGTTTCTCTCACATCGATATTTCCCTCTCTCCCATTCTCGCTAAAGATCCATGGAAAAATATGCTCAGGTGAGGATTAAAAAAAAAAAGGCTTAACTACAAGACTGTGCACATAGCCCACACAGGGTGCACATAGAGTGCCCAACTCAGGTGACTGGAAAGGCTGAGCCACTGGGTCCTATAGGACACCTACTACACAAGGCCATTCTACCAACTCAAAGAGACATAGCAACTCTACTTAATACACAGAAACAAATAGAGGGAAAAGCCAAAATGCAGAGACAAAGAAACATGTCACAAATGAAAGAAATAGAAACAAGCAAACCACTGGATATAGATTTCAAAACCATGGTTATGAGGTTACTCAAGGATCTTAATGAGACTGTCAAGGATCTTAGTGAGAATGTCAAGGACATGAAAAAGGACCAATCAGAAATTAAGCATGCAGTAACTGAAATAAAGAATAATTTACAAGGTTTCAACAATAGAGTAGAAAATTCTGAGAATCAAATCAACAATTTGGAATATGAGGAAGCAAAAACCAACCATTCAGAAGAGCAAAAAAGAAAAAAGTATAAAAAATATGAATTTAGTATAAGAAGCTTCTGGAACAACTTCAAGTGTACCAACATTCACATTATGGGGGTGCTAGGAGGAGAGCAAGATATTGAAAACCTATTTGAAGAAATAATGACAGAAAATTTTCCCCTACCTGGTGAAAAAAGTAGACTTACAAGTCCAGGAAGTGCAGAGAGTCCCAAATGAGAGGAATCCAAAGAGGCCCACACCAAAACACATCATCATTAAAATGCCAAGGGCTAAAGACAAAAAGAGAATCTTAAAAGCAGCAAGAGAAAAGCAGCTAGTTACCTACAGGAGAGCACCCATAGGACTGTCAGTTGATTTCTCATCAGTAACTTTGCAGGCCAGAAGGGAGTTGCAAGAAATATTCAAAGTGATGAATAGTAAAGAACTACAACCAAGATTACTCTACCCAGCAAAGCTATCATTTAGAATTGAAGGTCAGCTAAAAAGCTTTATAGACAACAAGTTAAAAGTGTCCATCACCACCAAATCAGTATTACATGACATGTTGAAGGGTATTCTTTAGGAAGGGATAGAAGAAGAAAAAAAGATAAAGGTATGAACAATAAAATGGCGATAGATACATACTTATCAACAACTGAATCTAAAAATCAAAATAAATGAACAAGAAATCTAATGAACAAAATAAACTGGTGAATAAGATAGAATCAGAGGCATGGAAACATGGAACAGACTGACAAATTTCACAGGGAAAGGGAGGTGGGAAGAGATTAGCCAAAGATCTTACCTATGGACACGGACAATAGGGTGGTGAAGGCCTGGGGTAGGAACCAGGTGGGTGGGGCAATGGGACAAAGATGGGGGATGGGTTGGGGAGGGGAACATCTGTAATACTTTCAACATTAAAGATAAAAAAAGCAATTAATGTAATTATGCTTAGTTTGAGTCCATTATAAAGTGGGTATTTTATATGTCTTATAAACAAATTTTTGTGTAGTTTATTTAAATTTTCCAGGATGTTAAAATTAGATCCAAAATTGCAAGTGGATGGTGGGGCTTACATGATTTCTTTTTGATTCTTTGCTTATTACAAAGAGAATTTTATTTACAAAGAGAACTTTGTTCTCTTATTTAAAAAGAGAATGTATTATTTATTACTTTATGTTATTAAAAGGCTACTAAATATACCTTTAAAAGTAGTCTTATGTAAATGATAGGGTCTGTCTGGTCTTTTCAGTAGTCACATCTATGGTAGTTGGATTCTTAGTGGATACAACTACATACAGAATCGGTATGTTTCCAATGGTGTGAAGGGTGAGAGATGAAGACATTTCCTGGGTATCATGGGCTGCTCTAGAATCCAGGAATCCAAAGCCAAGAGACATATGAAAAACTGCTCAAAGACACTAATCATCTGAGAGATGCAAATCAAAATGACAATGAGGTACCATCTCACACCTGTCAGATGGCTATCAACAAATCAACAAATGACAAGTGCTGGCGAGGTTGCTGAGAAAAAGGAACCCTTATGCACGGCTGGTGGGAATGCAGACTGGCGCGGCCACTGTGGAGAACAGTATGGAGTTTCCTCAAAAAACTAAAAATGGAGCTCCCTTTTGACCCAGTAATCCCACTTCTAGGAATATATCCCAAGAAACTAGAAACACCAATCAGAAAGCATATATGCACCCCTATGTTCATAGCAGCACAATCTACAATAGCTAAGATTTGGAAACAGCCTAAGTGCCTATCAGCAGATGAGTGGATTAGAAAACTGTGGTACATCTACACAATGGAACACTATGCCGCTATAAAAAAGAAGGAACTTTTATCATTTGCAACAGCTTGGATGGAACTGGAGAGCATTATGCTAAGCAAAATAAGCCAGTCAGAGAAAGATAAATATCACATGATCTCACTCATTTGTGGAATATAATAAACAACATAAACTGATGAATAAAAACAGATCCAGAGACAGAGAAGCATCAATTAGACTGTCAAACCTCAGAGGGAAGGTAGGGGAGGGTGGGGGTAAAGTGAAGAGATCAACCAAAGGATTGTATGCATGCATATAGGCATAACCAATGGACACAGACACCAGGGGGGTGAGGGTATGAGCGGGGGGTGGGGTAGCGGGACAATGGGGGGATAAGGACACATGTAATACCTTAATAATAAAAAAAGAATCCTAAAAAACACACTTTACCGATTATAAAAGTTTGCCCAGGACTGGCTGTGAGGGAAGTGTATTTGTCTAAGTTTCCTTCCCACCACTCCTGTTGAGCAATGATGGGCTGTAGAGTACAGCCAAAATCCTCTCTTAATTTTGTATTTTGTGTTACAGCAACATTATATTTTATTCACTAACAGTATGTTTTATTGACTTCAATCCACAATTACTTTGCATATTCACTTGACCAGAGGAATACTTTTTACTAGCTTGTAAGAGATTTGTGCCCTTGGGAAGGGATGTAATAGCCGAGTCTCTCATCATTTGTACTTGGGTTCTTACTAGAGATCTAATTTGTAATGCAAAGACCATACAACAAGGAGTCGGGCTCTATCCAAACTACTAAGAATGTATGAGGCTGAACTCTAATGTCAAGTTTTGTCCTCGTCTCTCTCCCAGGCACCTACCACAGCTCTTAATGGATACTTAATAAAGTCTTTGGGTAAATCTTTCATTTTTACAGTATCTTGTAATTTCCAGAGCACTGACATAGATGTTATGCTATTTGCTCTTCCTGACATTCGAGATGAACAGTACTATCAGCCCCATTTTTTTTCAGGGGAGGAAACTGAAGCTCCCTAGGAGTCAAATGGAATGTGTGTGGGGTGGGATTATAATCCACATCTGTGATTCCTGATGCCCAAATCCCTACACTGCAGGCTCGTTTCCAGGATCCTTTATCAAATCCTGTTCTTGCCATTACCCCATGCTATGAATCTGATAGCTCATTAGATTGCCTAACTTCCAAGGCTGCTGTGGATACCAAAGAGATAAATAATACAAATGTACTTTTTAAACAGTGAAGCTATGCAAATGTGGTTATTGTTGAAACACTTTTTGTATTAAATGCAAATGCTCTGCCCTTACGAAATTGTTATTAGTCACTGATGCTTTAATGTGGATCATTTGTTGAATATTACAAAGTCATAATGAACCAAGAATATTTAGATGGAGAATGGGTGTTGGGAATGAAAATCCAGGGCACTTGACACTAGCTGGTAAGGACAGAGGAGGCTATATAAGCATCCCAGCTGCCAGAGAAGGAAAACACCAAATATTAGTACATTAAGTCCTCACCTAAGGTCATTGGTAGGTACTTGGGGAACCAAGTTTACCAGAAGCCAACTGATACAAACAAGGGTTCAGTTCCATAGGCATCTCATTCAAAGTTGTTTCATTATAACAACTTTGAATGAAAGGACATTATTTAAGGACCTGCTATAATTCAAAGGCATTATTGTTTGAAGTGGGACTCAGAAAAAGTAACACTTTTTCATAATTTCTAAGACTAGAACTGCCTGGGTAGGTTTGCATTGGGAGAACAAGTGGTCTGAGTGATTAGGTAATTTGCCAAATATTAGAAGTACAACCAGTCACATCACCATTAAAATATTCCTCCATGCAGCAAGAGCATACAATGGAGTAAAGACAGCCTCTTCAATAAATGGTGTTGGGAAAATTGGTCAAGTACATGCAAAAAAATGTAAATAGACCATCAACTTACACCATACACAAAAATAAATTCAAAATGGATAAAAAACTTAAGTGTAAGAAACCAGAAAAATCTTAGAAGAAACCATAGGTAGGAAAATCTCTGACATCTCTTGTAGCAATATGTTTAGATACATCTCCTAGGACAATGGAAACTAAGGAGAAAATAAACAAATGGGACTACATCAAAATCAAAAGCTTCTGCACAGCAAAAGAAACCATCAACAGAGTAACAAGAGAGCCCACTGCATAGGAGGACATATTTGCAAATGATACACCGATAAGGGGTAACTTCCAAAATATATAGGGAACTCATACAACTTAAACAAAGGAAGACAAACAATGCAATTAAAAAATGGGCAAAGGACCTAAATAGACACTTCTCCAAAGTAGACATAGTGGCTAAAAGGCATATGAAAAAATCCTCAAAGTCACCAATCATCCAAGAGATGTAATAAAAATGACAATGAGGTACCACCTCATACCTGTCAGAATGGCTATCATCCAACAAATGACAAGTGTTGGCAAGCATGTGGATAATAGGGAACCCTAGTCACTGCTGGTGGGAATGCACACTGGTGCAGCCACTGTGGAAAACAGTATGAAGTTTCCTCAAAAAACTAAAAATGGAACTCCCATTTGACCCAGTGACTCACTGCTAGGAATATATCCTAAGACAGTGGTTGGCAAACTCATTAGTCAACAGAGCCAAATATCAACAGTAGAATGATTGAAATTTCTTTTGAGGGCCAAATTTTTTAAACTTAAACTTCTTCTAACGCCACTTCTTCAAAATAGACTTGCCCAGGCCGTGGTATTCTGTGGAAGAGCCACACTCAAGGGGCCAAAGAGTCGCATGTGGCTTGCGAGACCCAGTTTGCCGACCATGGTCCTAAGAAATCCGAAACACCAATCAGAAAGAATATATGCCCCTATGTTCATAGCAGTGCAACTTATAATAGCTAAAATTTGGAAATAGCCCAAGTGCCCATCAGCAGATGAGTGGATAAAAAAGCTGTGGTACATTTACACAATGGAATACTGTAAAAAAGTAAGAACTCTTATCATTTGCAACAGCAAATGTATGGAGAGCATTATGCTAAGCGAAGTAAGCCAGAGAAAGATAAGTATTACATGATCTCACTCATATGTGGAATTGTATGAACAAAATAAACTGACAAACAAAATAGATCCAGAGACATATAAGCATGAAATATACTTTCAAACCTCAGAGGAAAGGCAGAAGGGTGGGTGAATAGGAAGATATCAACCAGAGAACTTGTATGCATATACGCATAAGCCATGGACACAGCTAATAGGATGGTGAAGGCCTGGGGTGGAGGGTGGAGGTGGGCTAGAAGGGGAAAATGGGGGACATATGTGATACTTTCAACAATAAAGATTTAAAAACTAAAAATAGTGCTTTCCACTTCTCAGAAAAATAATAAATGACCCCCTCCATGCATACACACTCTATTCCATTATTCCATAATCCTGTTTTATACAACAATGTTCATCCTCATTACTATCTGAAAGTTTGTTGTGCTTCTAAGATTCTGTCTTCTCCCTCTGGAATGTGAAGTTCATGGGATTAAATATAAAATGTCTCTGTCATTCATCCCTCCAATACCATCCACCATGTAGAACAGCCTAGTACCTAGTAGGTGCTCATGAAATGTTTGTAGAATGACTAATGAAAACCAGTGCAGAGTGGCTCTTAGACCTATGCCTTAGCCCTGCATTGTACTGCTTCCATTGCTTTAATAAAAAAAGAAAATGGTATTAATCTCCCTCTTAGTGCCTTATGACTAGTGTAGAGGGAAGATCAGTTGAATATTTGATGATCAAGAATGCCACAGTGCCTCAGGGTCTTGGTTTAGGCTTCTTAGAGGTTGGAATTGTCTGCCGGAACACAGTGGGGTGTGTTTTTTTTTTAAAAAAATTTATTTTATTGTTTAAAGTATTACAAATAGTAGTGCATATGTCTCTTCTCCCCCCCCCCCCCATTGATCTTCCCCCTGCCTCCCCTATCCCCCAGCACATGCCCTCATCCCCCCCGCGCCCCCCCTCCCTCAGAATGTCTTGCGTCCATTGGTTATGCTTGTATGCATGCATACAAGTGCTTCAGTTGATCTCTTATCTCCCCCTACCCCCAACCCTCCCAGCATTCCTGCTATAGTTTGATAGTCTGTTTGATGCTTCTCTGCCTCTGTATCTACTTTTGTTCATCAGTTTATAATGTTCTTTATTATCCATAAACTAGAGGCCCAGTGCATGAAATTCGTGTACGGGGCGGGGGGTGTCCCTCAGCCCATCCTGCACCCTCTCCAATCTGGGAACCCTCAAGGGATGTCTGACTGCCTGTTTAGGCCCTATCCCACCAGACATCCTTCTCATAGTCCAGGATTGCTGGCTCCCAACTGCTCGCCTGCCTGCCTTCCTGATTGCCTCTAACCGCTTCTGCCTATCAGCCTGATCACCCCCTAACCACACCCCTGTCAGCCTGATTGATGCCTAACTGCTCCCCTGCCAGCCTGTTTGCCCCTAACTGCCCTCCCATGCAGGCATGGTGCCCCCTAACTGCCCTCTCTTGCAGGCCTGGTCCCTCCCAACTGCCCTCCCCTGCTGGTCATCTTGTGGTGGCCATCTTGTGTCCACATGGGGGCAGCAATCTTGTGTGTTGGAGTGATGGTCAATTTGCATATCACTCTTTTATTAGATAGGATAGAGGCCTGGTACACGGGTGGGGGCCAGCTGGTTTTCCCTGAAGGGTGTTCTGGATCAGGGTGGGGGTTCCCTTGGGGCATGGGGCAGCCTGGGCGAGGGGTCTGTGGTGGTTTTCAGGCCAGCCACGTCCCTCAGCAACCCAAGCAGAGGCCCTGGTATCTGGGATTTATTTATCTTCTATAATTGAAACTTTGTAGCCTTGAGTGGAGGCCTACGCTAGCCAGGATGTGCGGAAAGCTTGACTTCCTCCATCGCTGGGGGTAACTCAAGCCTCCTGCTCTCTCCAGCACTGTGGCTGCTGCCATTTTTGTTGGGATTTATTTATCTTCTATACTTAAAACTTTGTAGCCTTGAGTGGAGGCCTAGGCCGACCAGGGTGTGCGGAAAGCTTGGCTTCCTCCATTTCTGGGGAAACCCAAGACTGTTCGCTCCGGGGCCGCAGCCACCTTGGTAATTTGCATACTTGCTCCTGATTGGCTGGTGGGCGTGGCTTGTGGGTGTAGAGGAGGTACGGTCAATTTTCATATTACTCTTTTATTAGATAGGATGAGTGAGATCATGAGGTATTTTCTTTCACTGACTGGCTTATTTCACTTAGCATAATGCTCTCCAGTTCCATCCATGCTGTTACAAATGGTAAGAATTCCTTCTTTTTTTACAGCAGTGTGGTATTCCATTGTGTAGATGTACCACAGTTTTCTAATCCATTCATCTGCTGATGGTCATTTAGGCTGTTTCTAAATCTTAGCAATTGTAAATTGTGCTATTTTTTTTATTCTGAATATTATTTGACACTAATATTCCACTGTTGACTCAACTCAGGTTTAGAAGTTGTACAAGACAAGGATTAATCCTTACTTTCAGGAAAAGAATATTTGACATAGCAGAAGTCACCAATGTCAGGTTTGTCCTTTTTCTTCCTCAAAGGAAGCTCCAGAAATACAGACAAAAGGGTGGGAAGTACCTGGAACCACTTCTGTTGTGGCCCACACTGAAGGTGACCCTCTGTGAGCAGCCTGAGTTGATGGCCTCCAGTTTGACAAGGGGTTAGTTTAGGGCAGTGGTCGGCAAACTCACTAGTCAACAGAGCCAAATATCAACAGTACAATGATTGAAATTTCTTTTGAGAGCCAAATTTTTTAAACTTAAACTTCTTCTAACGCCACTTCTTCAAAATAGACTAGCCCAGGCCGTGGTATTTTGTGGAAGAGCCACACTCAAGGGGCCAAAGAGCTGCATGTGGCTTGCGAGCCACAGTTTTCCGACCACGGGTTTAGGGGTTTTGGTTTGCCATATTTCAGCCATCATGCAGAGAATCCTGCATAGAAGGACATTTCCATGACCCTTTGCACATTTATGGTTATTTGTTGTTTTGCAACTGAAAAGCAGGAATGAAAAGGTACCATTAGTCCTCTGCTGGGCCCATTTGCAGACCCCAGTGGGGGTCATTTTAGTTCAGAACTACAACATGTCCTGCTTGTTGTCTCAAGCCATGATTTTCCCCAGCCAGAACCTAATAATAGCTTGCAACTTATGGAGCACCATGCCCCAAAGCCTCCTGGGCTCCAGAGGGCATTGGGGAGGGAGGGGGTGCTGTTAGAGGGAAGAAGAAAACACAACATGTAATTTCCTGACTGTAAATAACACAACCAAAATAAGCTATTTTCCTCTTGTGCACACAATACAGTGTTCATATTTGCTGAGCTAAACAAATATGGTCACCAATAGATTTAGCATTTCTGAATCATGTGCCAGAAAAGGTGGCTGAAAAATGTGAAGGCATTTTATAGATTTAAATCTTTTTTCTGGAATAAAGCAGAGTATAAACAAGTCATATATAGCTTATGTTTCATTCCCGGGAAAAGGCAGGATGTGAAGTCTGTGTGCTCAGGAATAACGATGGCATTCCAGCTGGTATCAGGCATAAATGCCAAGCACCATGATTTCATAGCTATAATATGCACTATCCCCAACAGATATTAAAATTCTTTTACAGTCACGTGTAAAATTTGCCTTTTAAATTGAGTTAGCATTTTATTTGCCTTCTCTTCTAAAAATACCAATGGGCCTTACATTTATTTTGTTGCTCATGCAGTGCCCATGACATGGCAATTAAGTTAGGCTTTTTTATAGCGCACATTTTTTCTTTTGAATTCAGTTTGTGTCATAACAAGATTGTGTCATTCTTTGTGCAGGGAAATCATGGGCATGCACAGCCTCTGTTCAATAGGCTTTGGTCTCTGCTCTCAGCCTCATGGTTTCCCTGGACTTGTATTGATTCAGGGTGACATGTTGGGGTCATGGAAGGGAGTAGAAAGCTGAACTAAAGAGTTAACTCCTTAGCACTGAGTTCTGATCAACTAACTGACCTGGCCAAGGACATTTAGCATTTACATATCATTAAACATGGAGTGTTATCCCAAGATTTAGGGGCCTAATTCTAAGTACCATTGCATAATATTTCCTCCAGCAATTCCTATTACATGAGACAAGATTACTGTTGGGGGGAGGATAGTGGATTGTGTTAAAAGATATAAAAATCCATATACGTAGCGAGAACCAAGGTGGTGGCGTAGGTAAACCTATACTCACTGCCTTCTACAACCATATCAAAATTACAACTAAAATATAGAACAACTGTTATTCAGAACCACCTAAAAGCTGGCTAAATGGAAGTCCTACAACTAGAGAAGAAGAAAGCACACTGAGACTGGTAGGAGGGGCAGATGCATGGAACAGGCTGGTCTGACACCCACATGTGCTTTTTGTGTGTGTGTGCGTGTGTTTTTTTAATTGGGCAGGAGATTATCTCTGCAGAGGCCACTGTGAGGAGCAAGAGGTCCCAGCCCACACCAGACCTTCAGCCCAGGGTTCTAGAGCTTGGAAGAGAAGTCCCCGTAACTTCGGGCTATAACCCTTGGACACAGTGGGGATTGTGGCTGAGAGACATGGAGGCTGCTGGAGACCCAGATATTCCTTTTAAAGGGCTGACACAAGAATTTACTCTAACTCAATCCCTATGAGTTCCAGCACCGGGCATTTTGGTCAACACAGACACATACACAGAGGAACTAGATTGCCTGGCATTGGGGCAGGAACTTGGGGGCAGGAACAGGGGTGCTTGCAGGGGTCATTGTTATTGTGCTTGGACCTCCCCCATCAAACAGCTGACTGCAGCCATATCTTAGTCTCCATCAGCCTGGCTCAAATTGTTTGTTCCACCCTGGTGATTCCTGAGATTCCACCCCATCCAATTTGCAGCCCCACCCAACCTGTTTGCAGTGGCTTTTCCTAGCTCAGGTTTCAGACTTTGCTGAAATCTCTCAAACAAGCTGCACCTTGTATCAGTGTGCCCCCAAAGGCTCAAGATCCAGCACTAGCACGAGCTTGCCTTGCTTCACAGCTGGGCCTTGCCGTGGCACCTTCAAGCCCAATACCAACAGCTCCTGTGGGGTGGATCAAGGCAGTGGTTGACTTTGAACCTCCCTGGAGGCCCTAGAGCCTGGTGGACAGCTTCAGACCATACCAGATTACAACTCTACACATCCATCAGTGACACCCTCAAGGGGCAGACTCAGTGAGCAGCAAAACCACACTAAAGCAAATCATTCACCATAGGAGTGTTTCCTGCACAGCAGCTTTCCCATTGTAATTGCAGCTGGGCCTCACAGCCAATTGGCCCGGAGGTCAATTCCTCCCAGTGCTGCCAACAGCAATCAATGCTTCATTACAAGAGAGTGTTCACAGCCCACACTGGAGCAAACCTAGAGTGCTCAGTTCAGGTGACTGTGGAGGCCGAGCCTCTGGGCCATACAGGACACCCACTACACAATGCCACTCTACCAATTCCAGGAGACTTAGCAACTCTACTTAATACATAGAAACAAACACAGGGAAGCAACCAAAATGTAGAGACAAAGACACATGTCAAAAGTGAAAGAAATGGAAACAAGCAAACTAATGGATACAGACTTAAAAACCATGGTTATAAGGTTACTCAAGGATCTTCATGAGAGCTTCAAGGGACTTAGTGAGACTTTCAAGGATCTTAGTGAGAATAACAAAGACATGCAAAAACACCAGTCAGAAATTAAGCATACACTAACTGAAATAAAGAATATTTTACAGAGATTCAACAGTAGAGCAGAGCATTCTGAGAATCAAATCAACAATTTGGAATATGAGGAAGCAAAAAACACCCAATCAGAACAGCAAAAAGAAAAAAGAAAATCCAAAAATTTGAAGACAGTGTAAGGAGCCTCTGGGACAACTTCAAGTGTACCAACATTCTGATCATGGGGGTGCCAGAAGGAGAAGAGAGAGAGAGCAAGATACTGGAAACCTATTTGAAGAAATAATGGACAGAAAACTTGCCCTACCTGGTGAAAGAAATAGACTTACAAGTCCAGGAAGTGCAGAGTCCCAACCAAGAAGAACTCAAAGAGGCCCATACCAAGACACATCATAATTAAAATGTCAAGGGTAAAAAACAAAGAGGGAATTTTAAAAGCAGGAAGAGAAAAGCCCCCCATACAACTGAAGGCTGATTTCTCAACAGAAACTATGCAGACCAGAAGGGAGTGGCAAGAAATATTCAAAATGATGAATAATAAGGACCTGCAACCAAGATTACTCTACCCAGGAAAACTCTCACTTAGAATTGAGGGTCAGATTAAGAGCTTCATAGACAAGAAAAAGCTAAAGGATTTAATTACTACCAAACCAGTATTACATGAAATGTTGAGGGGTATTCTTTAAGAAGAGGAAGAAGAAGAAGAGAAAAAAATATTAAAAATATGAACAATAAAATGGCAATAAATACATATCTATCAATTGAATCTAAAAATGAAAATAAATGAACAATGAATCTAATGAACAAAATATACTTGTGAATAAAATAGAATCAGAGGCATGGGAGTATGGAATAGACTGATGAATCTCAGAGGGAAGTGGAGGGATAGATGGGAAAAGATTAACCAAAGATCTTAACTATGGACACAGGAAATAGGCTGGTGAAGGCCTGGGATGTGGTGGGAACTGAGTGGAGGGGGGCAATGAGAGGAAAAGGGGGACATCTGAAATACTCTCAACAATGAAGATTTTTAAAAAATCCATATATGCACAAAGGGATGAATACCAAATATATTTTACTTTCACTTGTAGTTTGTGAAACACCTATAGAGATTTTGTGATAAAATAAAAATTACTTTAAAATCTTATAGAATCCATGGTAAATTCTATTTAATATGTACAAGAACAACTGTATATGTACATATAAACAGGTATCAATACATAGAAATTAATTAACCATGGGAAATTCTTAACATTATGTATTATTAAAGTACAATTACTATCATATAGATTATTTATGGTATTTATAAATTAAAGGTGATCTTTGTGAAAAACTGAGAAAAGACAAATCTGTCGAGTCAGGAAGTACACTAGTAGGGGCTGGGCTGGAGGTGGAAGTGGGAATTTCCTGTAAGTGGCCAACACGGATCTTATTGGGGTGATGGAATGTTCTAACACGGCATTAGGGTAATGATGGCACAACACAGTCAACTGACTAAAAAGAAAAAAAATCACTGAATTGTATTTTTCAAATGAGTGGATTTTATGATAAGTAAATTATCCTTCAATAAAGTTGTTAAAGATGCAGGCTGAGGCCTCAATTTGGAAGAAAAAGAACAAAACAGTGGTCTTTAAAAGTTTTCATTTTCATTGTCTTATTTTCAAATGTGAAAAAGGAGAAATGGAAGTCATCATGTCAACCTTTATAAGATTTGTTTGAAATGCACACTCTTCATTAATCCTCACGGAGCAAAAAGGCCTAACGCATTTGCTACACTTGCTGCTTACTCCCTTTAGAACACACTTGAGACTAAAAAGAAGAGGAGATTTATATTTGTTCACGTAACTCATTCATAACACCAACTCTTCAAACACAAAACACACACACACGTACACACCTGTACACATTATGTTTCTGCCAAGTGTCCTCACTCTGGCTGACCTACACAGTCTGTAAGAAGGCCCAGACAGAGATCAGAATGAAATTGTTTTAGCTCCCTTCTCTTACCCTGTGACTCTTGTGGGACTGAGTGGAGGTAGCTGGTGTAGGGTTGGGGCACTAACCAATGGCTCTGTAGAGCATCATGCCACATGCTGAGCACCCCTGCCCCCCAACCACCTCCTGGGAGATTGACATCATTGTTATCATCCTGGTCCCTCTCCAGCCTTGTGCTCAGTGCTAGGTGCCCAAGCAGTGTGGCCCACTGAGATAAGAAATCAAACAAACAAACAAAAAAACCTTAAAAGTATTGAATACAAACTCTTCTATTGAGCAGAAAGAGTAAAGGATAGAAATAGTTTCAGAGTGGACCTTTCCCAGGTTTTCACAAGATGCTCTGGGCCTGCTGTAAACACTCTGTGTTTGTTAATTTAGGCAGTTCTTGTGCCATTTATGGAGCAAATTTTGTGAGACCTGGTGTCTAGTTTTTCTTTGTTTTGCTCTGTCCTTGTTAATTCTTGCTTTTGTGGGCTCCCTCCAATTCTAGTGACATCACGTAGTCATGGGAACACGTGCATTTTAACTCCAGACAGCACCTCACTGGTATGAGGTGAAGATAAGGTCCCTCAGATGGCATAAGGAAAGCCATCGGAGCAGTCAGGCGGCTTAAGCTGCTCCTCTGGCCCAGTCCCCAGTGGCTTTGCCCCTCCGCCTGACTACAGACTGGAGGGCCCCTGACTTTTATGGTGGCAAAGAAACAAAGTGCTTAGTATAGTCTCCAGAAACAAAACATACCTGCCCATTAAGATCTCTTGGGGGAACTGAGACCCCAGCCATTGGGATAGCTGGGCTCAGAGTAAAGTAATTATCTTCTCATTTCCACTTAAATTAATGTGAAATGTTAATCATCCAATTAAATATATGTACACATGGTAGCTAGGGCACTTCTTTTCAACCTGTGTTTTCTGAGCTGAAATGCCAAGGTTCAGAGGATAAAGCTCATGGAGAGACAGGGAAATGGCAGGAAACAGGAACACACTGGGGGATGTCCAACGCATTATTAACATGGGAAGAGTCTGAGAATTTTCTTGATCTTCTATTTGTTTTAATTGTTGCAAGATAGCTGAGCAAAATACCATAGGAGGCCTAAACCCATTCACCAGTGCATTGAAATGGAAGGGAAAAGTGATCTAACCTTTTTTTTTGGTCAACTATGCTAGGCCCTGTGCTTCTCATGTAATCTTCACTACAACTCTGTGACATAGGTGTTCATGTCCCCATAATTCAGGTTAAGGAACTAAGCTGAGAGGAGTTAAACACTTTGCCCCTGAAGGTGTCATACAGCTAGTAAGCGGGTTGGGTGTTTTCCAAGGTAGGTCAGATAACTGTAGAAATTCAGAGTGAATTGGTACCACGTCCCCTGAGAAGAGTGTTTGTTTTGGGTGGGGTGCTGCTGTGTTCCCTTCCGACCCATCTCTGTGGTTGAGGGACAGACCAAGTGCACCGAGAGATGCTTTGGACAGTCACCTCCAGTGATGCTTTGAGACTTAAAAAGACTAGGACATGATTCCCAAAGTTTCCCGTAAATCTTTGCAGAACATGACTGCTGGGAGAGTGTCACCAATATGCCCTTCCAGGGCCCACTGCCCCCGGGGCCTGGGTCACCATGTATCACAGGCAGCTCTGGTCTAGGCCTGAAATCTCCTTCTGTGGTCACTCCCGTTAGCGGCACGTGGCTGTGCTGGTGAGGATTATCTGAGCCTTTTTTTTTTTTTTTTTGCGAGCTAGGTCTTTGTTCATTTCTGAGATTTTTTGAAGTAGGTGTTTTCCATGTCAAAGGGAATAATGACAAAGTCTGAATTCAAGGAGCTAAAATATGAACTCACTGTTGCATGCTTTAGTATTTAAAAATACTAAAATAGAAGGAAAGAAGGAAATGAGTAACTTCCAAAAATTGTGAGATACATGGGAAAGCTTATGCAAAGCTTATCTTAAAAATAAATCCAAGGTGGAATGATAGAAGGTTTAAGTATTAGATGAGGAGAAAGAACAATTATATGGATTCCAGAATTTACAATCAATATAAACTTGGGCAAAATATGGGCAAATCACATGCTTTCTGAGTCCTAATTTCCTCATGAAACTGAGGATGCTGGTGCTCAGTATCATATAAGTTGTCAAGTGACCTTTCCACGGGGCCACCACTCTGTTTGCCCGTGGATGTGGTACTCAGTGTGTGTCCAGGAGTCTCAGTTAGACTATGGCCACCCTTTGAGTTGGTGGTATACAACCTGCACAACCATTCGAGTCACTTCAGAACCCACTGAGAAACAAGGCAGCAGGACATAATAAACTATAATAAACTTGTTACTTAAATATGCTCTAGAACAGTGGTCGGCAAACTCGTTAGTCAACAGAGCCAAATATCAACAGTACAATTGAAATTTCTTTTGAGAGCCAAATTGTTTAAACTTAAACTTCTTCTAATGCCTCTTCTTCAAAACAGACTTGCCCAGGCCGTGGTATTTTGTGGAAGAGCCACACTCAAGGGGCTGAAGAGCTGCATGTGGCTCGCGAGCCCTAGTTTTAAGATATTCTAGACCACGGCCTAGAATATCTTAGTTTCAGAATAATTAGAAGTCAGGATATTAAAAGATGAAAAATTTAAATCATCAATAGCTAATTATTTTTTTTTTTTGGTCACAAAAACAAATAATACAATGTTTTTTAGCACATTGACAAAGAGGAAATCTAACTTTGAAAGAAAAGTATAAGGGACAAAAATAAATAAATTTTGGGAGGAGGCAAATAGCTTTACCTCACTTTAATCTAAATAACTGAGTATACACTGAGTGGCCAGATCATTATGATCTTTAAATTCATAATAATCTGGCCACTCAGAGTGTGTGTGTGTGTGTGTGTGTGTGTGTATATATCAGAGGCCCAGTGCATGAATTTGTGCATGGGTGGGGTCTGGTCAGCCTGCCCAGGGGGAGGGGACATGGGCGGTTGGCTGGCCTGCTTGCTGGTCGAACTCCTGTGTGAGGGGACAATTTGCATATTAGCCTTTTATTATATAGGATATACACTGAGTGGCCAGATTATTATGTGTTCAGAGATCATAATAATCTGGCCACTCAGTATATAATATATATGGTGTTTATGCCTTGAATCCAATGGAACTACATGATGAATTTAAACTTCTTTCTCTACTCATAAAACTTTCCCCATTCATCCTCATTTTCTCATGGTTTTTATTGCTGACATTTTAAGAGTTAAACAGTGTAAATAGTGAAAATTTATTTCCTACATTTTGTAGCAATTGTCAGTTACAAAATGCTCTGAGATCCATATTACTAATCTTATCATTGGCTCTATTTAAATTGCCATAAATTATTATGCCTATTTTATAGTCAAGAAAAGCAAGGCTCAGAATCAATAGATGGATTCCAGCCACACAGTGAATAACAGAAGTTCACTTCCCTGAATTCAGTTCTAAAGCTCTTGTCACCAGACCCCTCAGCACCTCTTCATGACCACAAGAGTGAAGTAAACAGCTGGCATAACCAGTTGTATATAAAATTCTTCTCATGATATTCAGAAGTCTGGAAATGATCTAATTTTAAAGTGGCATGCATTTTCTCTAAAAGTTTTATTTCTAAAAAGTTTCTATTTACAAAACAGGAAAAAAAAAAAACAAGCTAAAATGCTCTATTTCTTTTCCACTTAAAAATCTCTAGCGTGAAATAATTCCTACTTGACAGAATCCAAAAGATATTCAAAACACTCCAAACCAGCAGAAAATCAGACGATGCCAGAGGCGAAGGGACAGCCTACTCTGTTCAGTTTTTAAACTGCTCTGGCCCCAGGAGTGAACAGTTGTCAAGGGGAGATAAAGGGAGCAATAGGCCAGCCTTGGCACCAGCTCCGTCATGATGTCTGGAGAAAGACCAGGGCAGAACTTAGGGTGGTAAAAACACTCCCAACTCATCAGCACCTAAGAGTTTCCCGAGTAATTAAGGAAGAATTCTCACTTTTCTGAATTCAAGAGGAGCAAGAAATCGAAGTACAATCCATATTTGGAACCTAGTAGAGAAGCTGGAATGTCTTGACTTGATATACCCAGGTATTACCCAAGTAAATAACGGTAAGCTAAAAGAATGTGCCATTCCAGGTGGTCCTTCGCATAAAAAAAAAGCTGGGTTCCCAATGTTCCTTCTTATTTTTTTTCTCTTGAATTTTGCAACTGTTATTCCACAGAAGCCATGTGCTGTAACATAGCTATGAACACAGGCCAGGCCATTGCAAAATGCCTGTTTAGCACCCCACAGAGCACACCTAACATTTCAAAGTGCCAAGCTGAGTTCTGAGCATTGGAAGCAAGGATTATTGCAGATAAAAAAATAAAGGCAAAAAAATAATATCTTATTCCTCATCAAAGTTCCCACCACAGCTAAAATTATGCAAGAGGAAAAATGTTTCTATTCTGAGCTTGTTGGTGTTCTTAGGTCACCTTTGCCCCTCTTACTGTAATACCCTACTCAGACATACTCTATTCCTCAAAAATAAGCCACACTATAGAATTTTCTACTGTTTATCTCCCTGTCATAACTTTCTTAGTTGTTTCTAGCAGGTATTAGGAAGAAAGCAATCTGACTGAACTAACTCATACTAATGTGCAAATGACTTATTGTACATTCATTTATATACACAACACACACAAATTGCATTACTTATATGTTAGGCATTATTGTAGCAGCCAGGGATATGGCAGAGAGGGAAAAAAAGGACAAATTTTCTGCTTCCATGTTTACACTTCAGTGAGGAGAGTTAGACAATAATATTTATTTAAATAAATAAATAAAAAAACACAGGAAGGTATAAACTGAGAAAATAAGGTGCTTTAATACAGAAGACCTGGTTGACCAGTTCACATTGCATGGCTAGGAAAGGTCTCTTTAAAGAAGTGCCATTTAAGATGAGATGTATTGGAGACAAAGAGCCAGTCTTGTATAAATGAAGGAAAGGGCATTTTAGAAAGCTAGCTCAACCCTGAGAAAGGAACGAACTTGGCATGTGGAGGACAGTAAAAGACCAGTGGGGCTGAAGAACAGTGGGGGAAACACATGGGAAGGTAGCAGAGCTGAGTCACATAGGTCTTTACAAGCCGGAACGATGCTTTTAAGGTTTAACCTAAGTGAAATAGGAAGCCTTTGAAATGTGGCCTGATTTATATCTTAAAACAATCTATAGCAGCCCAGCCAATGTAGTTCAGTGGTAGAGTGTTTACCTATGAACCAAGAGGTCATGGCTCGATTCCTAGTCAGGGCACATGTCTGGGTTGCGGGCTCGACGCCAGGTAGGGGGCGTGCAGGAGGCAGCCCATCAGTGATTCTCATATTAATGTTTTTATCTCTCTCTCTCTCTCTTCCTCTCTTAGATAAAAATATATTTAAAAAACAACAACAGTCTCTAGCAGAAACATGAAGACAGAAGGCTTGGGCACAGGTCTGAGTGACAGAGAACTACTGTCTAGACCAGAGGGTAGTGGTAGAAAGGGAGCTAAGTGGATCTGACCAAGATACACTTTAGAAGAAAGATCTGCAAGTGTTATAAATGGACTGACTGCGGGAATGAGGAAAAGGAACCAAAGACCCTGGTTGGATGACGGTACTGTTTTCCTGAGAAAGGCAAGATCTGGGAAAACATGGTTTGGTTGAAGGATACTGAGCTTAGGCAGTGGAAATCAACAGTTCTATTTTGGACGTGGTAATTTTGAGCTGCAAATTACACATCTGGCATTGTTACAGGGAAGGAAGTTGGTATATGAATCTAGACTTGGGAAATTCGATGCTGGAGATACACATTTGGTAATCGTTGGCATACTGATGGCATTCAAGGCGTGGAGTCTGATGTGATGGCCCAGGCCAGGGAGCAAGGGATGAGAAGAGACGAGGGCTGGAGACCAGGCTTTGGCTCACCCCAACTGCAATCTACATTTCACGTTACAAAAATAAACTTTAATCATATGGCTGCCACACTTTCAAGAGTTTATGAAGACAGGAGATGCACAGAGGTGGAAAGAGACTGTTCAGGGCTCTTCTCCAGGCAGGTAGCTCTGTAAAAGGTGATTCAGGAAAAGCAGGTCCTTCCTCTACTAACCTGTCTTGGTCTTGGAGCTCTCTATGCATACCTAAGGTTGAGGGGAGTGAAGACCCTCGGGAATCTTTCTCTGTGGAGAGGTTATAATGAGCATTTGTTCCCCCTTTGGTATGAGGAGGAAGCACTGTCTCACCTACAAAGTCATAAGCTCTTTTTCCTATGGATTTTCAGAAATTTGGTAAAAAAATACTTCAAATGATATTTAATCCTGCCTTCAGGCAGGGAATGTTTCCAATGCCCTTCAGGCCATCACAAGCTAAGAACCTAAGACTCTCACCTAGAAAGGGCAGTGGTGTATGGAACAGTCGCCAGGAGCTCTTCTCCTTTAGGAGAAGGGTCAAGACATCAGCCTAATGGATGCATGGGACAGACTGACAGATCTCAGAGGGAAGGAGAGAGAGAGGAGGACAGGAAGAGATCAACCAAAGAATATACATGCATATATGCATAGCTCATGGACACAGACAATAATGTGGTGAGGGCCTAGGGGAGGGGCGGGGCTGGGTGGAGGGAGGCAAAGTGGGGATGGGGCAACAGCTGTAATAGAGTCAACAATAAAAAGAAAAAAAACAGTTTGGCTTCATATATTTGAATTCTAATGCTATCTTGAAATAATAAATATGTACTGAAGAAGAAGAAAAAAAAGACTACCCTAGAGTAGTGGTCAGCAAACTCATTAGTCAACAGAGCCAAATATCAACAGTACAACGATTTGAAATTTCTTTTGAGAGCCAAATTTTTTAAACTTAAACTTCTTCTAATGCCACTTCTTCAAAATAGACTCTCCCAGGCCGTGGTATTTTTGTGGAAGAGCCACACTCAAGGGGCCAAAGAGCCGCATGGGGCTCGTGAGCCATGGCTTGCCGACCACTGGCCTAGAGAAAAAGCTGGGCCCCAGGACCAAGGCCAGTTAATAGTAGACTATGAGCAAAGAGGAAGAGCGTTCCTCATCCTTCTTCTGCCTGTAGCAACTGGGCTTTGTCATCGGGGAACAACAGCATTCTTATTTTTTTTTAAATTCAGGAGATAAAATAAAGCACTGCTCAGAATCATCAGTGAGGAAAAGTCAGAAATATTATGTTCATTCAGCATCTTGTTCAATTTGCACAGCTGTTTTTTTGAAAAGAAAAGTCTGTTTATATAGATATGATTATTTGCGATTGCCTATGAATACATTGTTTGGGGAGTATGCTGCACAGTTAATATTGGAACAAATTATAGAAATTCTCCCAATAGCAGAGCAAAGAAATCTGTATCCCGATGGGAAGAATATACGGCAGTGTAGGAAAAGCATTTCGGCAACAAATGATTCCGTTGTATTCCTCCCAACAGGCTTTCTTACCTCTTGATGACTCTGCCTGGGAACTGAGTTGGTTTTAAGTGGCAGAACAAATGATCCTCCAAACACTGAGGTTTACTGTAATCCACATTTTGTGTTACAGAAAAATATTTTTTAATCGTATGATGGTGCACCATTCAAAAGCATTCATACAAAAGATGCAGGGAGTCATTTTGGAAGATTGGTGTTAGAAAAAGGAGCCAGTTTTGAGATATTGAGATGAGGCGTTGGGAAATTAAAAAAAAATTTTTTTTGGAACAAGGATTTGATGTAGGAAAAGTATTTTTTAAATCCTTTTGAAAGCAAGAGATGCATTTGCTAGGACCAACTGCTGACTTTGAATAACTGTGATGGGAGACCTAATTTTGCCTTCATTACCATAATTTGAACATATTCTCCTCAGGGGTTAAAGCCACAGCCAACAACAGCATGTGCTAATCTGGGCACCATTTGATACAGTGATTTAAGCCTTAGGCAAAGTAGACCCCAAGCATTTAGTTCTTTTGGTTGTATATACGTTCCATAAACAAAGCAACTTAAAATAGGAGTATTTTACAATTTTCCCCCTACTTGGTAAATTTCTGGAAAAAATTCAAAATAAAGACCAAACGTGGAACTGCCAGAACAGAGCTGAGGTTGAGAGGCAGCCTGCCCTGCTCGGAGGATGAGCAGTCACCTGGAAGACTTTGCATAGCCCTGCTCCCTAGGGCAGGAGTAAGAGTACACCCTAAATCTCCTGGCTCCCCCATTAACTCAGTTGGACACCAAAACCATGCCAGAAATCTGAGCAAACATGCCAGGCCTGTGATTAGGACCCCCAAATTATCCATCAATTGGATAGTACATATGCTCTGGCTGACCAGATACATACTGGTCAGATCCTCCTAAGCTATGCAACATAACTATTCACAAAAGCTACTATTTTATTAAATTCCTTCCATGTCCCAGAAGCTTTACTAAATGCACAATATATAGGTGTTTTTTCCAGTCCTTACTGCATTTCTAAGTATGATTATCCCAATTCTACAAATAAAGAAACTGAGGCTCAGAAAAGTGAAGTAACTGATGCTCAGTCACTGAGATGATGTGTATTTTGATGTTTACAAAAGGCTGTGATAACTATGGAACATTGAATGGTACCATTAGCAGGGCTGTATTTCCCCTTAGGTCCTGCCTTTCCCCCAGGTCAAATACTGGAACACCTGTCCTTGACCTTCTACTTGGTAGAGAATGCGGGCTGCTCAAAGTTAATACCATACATCTGTCAAGAGGTCAACTAGTGCTGGGGAAGAGGCCCAGAACTTCACTTACAATAAGCTCCTATGTGCACCAGAATCACCTGTGAGCTCAAAACACACATTTCTGGGCCCTAGGTCTTCTGATTCCATAGGTGAGTGGTGGGTCTCAGGCATTCGCATTTTTCTTTTAAAGAAGCTCCCAGGTCATTTTGATGCCCACAAAAGTTTTAAAATTACTGCTGTTAATGTCATGTTTGGGAGGATGATGTCTTACTCAGAAGTCTGCGCAACCATAATGAGCGACAGTTGTGGGCTGGAATGCATGAAGGGACATCCATGAAATGTGCACTTTGTGAGGTTACTTTTTCCCTGTCCTGATCAAGGTCTGCCTATTTTTATTTACTTCCATTAATACTTGGGTCAAGAGAACATTAAGTCAGGTCTTCAGTAAGTAAGTATCTTAGCTACCTAATGAATACAGAGTTTCATGGAAATCATCCAAACTTTACTAATTATATAAAAGATGGAAATTTTGTTCTTGAACATGATTCTGTAATTTTGTTTTGTTTTGTCCTTTTGAAAGGGCTAATTGTATTGGGAACCTCATCTACCAATCTATCCATCAGATCAACTCGCCCTCACCATGCAGGCCAGGCAGGCCCTCTGGCAATGCTTTCCTGTCATCACCATGATTCTGATCAGCTTTCTAACCTTGAAAAATGCCATGACAATGTCCTGGCAGTGACATTATTTATGCCTTTGGGCTCCTGTCTTTCAGAGGCCTGGTGTGTTACCACAGTCCTTGCGTTTGTTAGGCAGGACAAGGTCATAAGGCAAATGTATTCCCTACCTGGTACTGAAGTTCCGAGTGCCACGAACACGACCGCAGTCACCGAATCTTTCAGGCCAATGGTGCAGCCGAAGTGGGAAGCCAGGTCGCCAATGAAAGCTGTCAGTACGCCAATCATGATGATGGAGACAATGAAACATGCCCAGCCATTCCAGTATTCTGTAGGGGGCACGAAGGCAAAGAGGACCTTCCAGAACACGGTCAGAAAGTGCATCACATAATCGAAGCAGGAGGGCAGCTTCTCCTCCCCACATTCATCGTCGTCGTCATCTTCCCCTAGAGAGAAAGGAACGAAGCACACTTCATCACTACTTCTGCTCTCAGGGTCTCCCTCTCTCCAACCCCTCCTTCCTAGGCCTGTCACCCTCCCGTCTGAGTGACCCGGTGGGTGAAGCTTAGAGTTTTCTAAGAGTCAATCATAATGAAACAATTATTGTATCATACTCAAGGTCATGCTCAATGTCATGGATTAATGGCAAAAAAACTTAATCCCCTCCACACAGTTCTGGTTATAAGCAATCAACACACCCTTTCCAGTCTCCTGTCACCTCCAGTGAGATTTGTCACTTCAGAGAAATGACAAGGATTTCTTCCAAAAGGCTGGAAAGCCCTGTGCCAGGCTCAGAAGGAAGCCAGTTCTGAAGAAAGGTAACTGACAGAATTCTTCTACCGGGATTCTTTTCTTGGAACACATTGCTGTCTTCCAACTTCGGCTCTGGACACTCACAGGTCTATAATCCTCAGAGGACAACGCTCACCCGGGGCCCTCCGCCGTGGCTCTGGGCCTGCATCTCTCTCCAGCTGTATCTCCCGCAACGACTTCAAACTCAAACTGCATCCTAGCCAAATGGAATTGCTTGCATTCTTTTTCAAACCCTATGTACTTTCTCCTTTTGTCCTTTAGAACTAAATGTACTCGGCATGTCCCAATCCCCCCTCCTTATCCTTCCTCACGTGTCCTTTGAAACTCTCTTCCTTTATGAAACCTTCCCTGAACCCCCTGGCCCTCCAGCCAGTGCTGGAAACTCCTCCTCAGCTTCCACTTGTAACACTAGATCAGTGGTTCTCCAAGTGGACCCTCATCAGCAGCGGAACGTGTTAGAAATGCACATTTCTGGCTCCACTGAATCAGAAACTAAGGGGTGAGGAGGGGAGGCGGCCCAGCAGTCTGTATGAACCAGGCCTTGAGGTGACTGTCATGCAGGAGTCCAGTGAGACCCAGTCTCTAGATTATACCTGTTCACTTTGCCTCTCTTCCCCAGGTAACGCTTTAAGGGCAGGGATTTGTTCATTTTTGTGTTCCTAATGTTTGGCCTCTTTTCCATCATGTGGAAGAAGCTGGCTAAAAGCTTGTTAAGTGAATGAATACATGCATTAATTTTTCCTGACTTTATGTAACTACTTAATTACGTAATGTGTACACATATCATTTTGCCAATTAGCTTATACTTATCAATACGGAAAGAAATGCATACTGTTTAAATGCAGAAAGAAAGGCTTCCCGCTTAAAGGAACCAGGAAACCAATATAACAGTGTTCGAAATTGGAGACTTCATTTATGGTGTGACATGATCCCCGTCCACGTATTTTTAAATCGGGCTATTGAAGGTCAGCTCTTTCTAAAGTGGGGGCAAACACATCTGCGTGTGTTTCACAGCCATTTTAGAACTTCTCCTTGAGGCCTTTGCTCACCATCCCAGCCCCCAACCTCGTCACCAGGGTCGACAGTCCCTCATTCACCTGGTACAGCTGGCGGCAGTGGAGGCTGTCTGACTTCCTGGGGGGCTGCTGGACCTGAGACTGCCAACACAGAGCACATGTGAGTGCTCCCGGGAGACACTCCGTGGGGAGGCCCTCTGGCGTGGGCCATGTTGGAAACACCCTCTGAGAGGAGCTTGGAGGGAAACGTTCCTCTCACAAAACATGAAAAGGAAAACGTCTGGATTTGTCATCTGTCCTTTTACAGGGAGGGAGGAGAGGCAGTGGCTGGCTCTTCCAGGAGGTCATGGTCAGAACTATCATGCAAACGAACTTGGAGGATCTGTGGAGAAGGCAGTCTCACCCTGAGGCCTTGGGAGGTCTCCTGGAAACTGTTGGGAGGAAGCCGCCAGCAGGTGAATGGGATCACCTTGGAAGACCAGCCAGGTAGGGGACTTAAGTCAGGTCAGCTGAGTGAACAAGCATTGTTGACTGCGTTCAAGGAACTCAACAAGGAGCCAGGAGACCCAGATGGCTCTAACGCTTGGTAACCTTTGGAAGCAGACTAAACTTGAGCCACAGGTGATTCCTGTAAATATTCTTCTAAGAAAACGAAACTTAACAACAACCAATCACAAACCACCACCGTGGCTTTCCCCCAAAAGGCAACTGCTTAAGCTACAGCCAATCAAATCATGTCTTTGCTTTGCTTTACCTCTATTCTGACAAAGTCTCTCTCCTAACTCCTGTGGGCGGAGCACTCCTAACCACTTCTGGTTTGATTCTGCCCAATTCGGATCCATGTTCACTCAAATGAACTCAGAAAATTTTAATGTGCTTCAGTGTATCTTCTAACAACCATTTCCTATGGCACTCATGCTGTATGGTCATTACATATTTCTTGCCTAAAAGCAGAAGATGCTTTTAAATAAAAGTACGTATTATGGGTTGAATTATGTTTCCACCAAATTCACTGCCCTAAATCCTAGTACCTCAGGATGTGACTATATTGGAGACAGGGCCTTTGAAGAGATATGTAAGCTAAAATGAGGCTAATCCAAGCTGACTAGTATCTGTATAGGAAGAGGAAGTTGGGACTCACAGCAAGACAGCAGGGATGTGGGCACACACAGGAAAGACCACATGAGGACACAGCGAGCAGGTGGCCCTTCCCTCTCCCAACTCAAGGAGAGCAGCCTCAGGAGAAACCAAACCTGCCAACACTTGGATCTTGGACTTCTATCCTTCGGGACCGTGAAAACATAAATTCCTGTTGTTTAAGCTCCCTAGTCCGTGGGTCTGTGGTATTTTGTTACGGCAGCCCTAGCGAACTGTTACAGCACCCCCTCAGAAGCCTCCTATGCCGTAACGTTAATGTGTAGGAACAGCCATTCTCTGTTTCTATAACCCACTCCTTTGTCGTGTCTTTCACCCATTTCTTCTTTTTCCCCCTTCTTTCACTTTTCTTCCCATTTTCTTTTTACCCTAAATGTTAGCTCCAGGTAGAACTGTGAGAGCTGCAATTGTCAGGGTGAATTGAAGGGAACAAGGAAGAAAAGAACCATGTTAATTCTTTCTCTACCTCCTCCTTCCTCAGTTGCCTATTCCAAAAGGGGGTGGGGGTGGGGGCTGCATATACCCCCAGGTAAGCTCCGCAAAAGCATCAGACTTTCAAGTTATATCTATTGTGTATCTGATCCTTTTAAATTTCCCTAAGTGTGGACATTTAATAATTTCATAGGATAGATGATCAAAACAGTTTAGAAAACATTGAATTTTAATCAATCATCTATAGAAACACAGATTATTCTGCCCCCAACTCTACAAAATTACTTAATTTTGAGTGTCAAAATCCATATTGTGAAGATGAACAAGGAAACAAATCATGAAGCTTCTCAGAAGAAATGACACATAAATTGGGAGTAGCTATTATATTTGTCTTCAAGATGAAAATAATGACACCTTTCCTATGAGGAGTGTGCCAGAAAAAATTAGGTCGACTCGGTAAAGTGTTTGAGGATATTTCAAGATAATAGTTATTATGGTAGTTATTATTTTCCTATATTTAAGGATTGTGACTGTATTTCCCCATCATTATTTAATTGCTCAGTTAATATGCTGGGTTATCAGAGGTTACATCCTAAAAACAAAATGTACCTTGCCCTCTGGAATCAACCTCATGATCTATAAGTGTGTAATGAAAAATGAGAGAGAGAGAGAGAGATTTCCTCCTGTGGGCTTCTAGAATTACAAGGAATATTAAATATTTTAATACTTATGTCTGGAATGGGAGGCGCATCTGTTTTACTGCATTTGAAAGTAGAAGTGGCTTTCCCTTCTGTTCCCCTAGGATCTCATTGCTCTTTACAAATTTTAATCTCCGACTCAGATGTCATTTAAATATTAAAAACGACCACTGCCTGCACGGGTGATGCACAATTACCCTGTCTTGGAGAAGGACAAAGAAACATTTTCATCCATCACCATCTGGACTATACTTAAAAGTGTGTTCCTTGCAAAGATGAGTGGAGCATTAAAAAGAAAAAAGAAAAAAGCCGAGCTGGGAACATCTTTTATGTGACAGCAAAGTTGCTGGTAATCTGCCGGTTCTGCAGGCTGGCCGGCCCAGGGCACTGGAGGCTGTGTCATGCTTTCCAGCCCCTCCTCTGCATTTGCAAAGAGACAGGCAGGCTGGGGGGTTTCCTTTTATAGGAGCCCAAGCAAAGGATCCTCTTACTTCAGAATCCTGTTCAGCTTTATGGATTCTACTAATGGAAAGATAACAAAAAAAGCTGTATTTGATTAATCAGCTCCATAGCCTTTTACATGGTTTCCTTGATACATGGGGACATCCTAAAAATATAACTACAAAAATAGCCGAATCGTTGAAACCACAGTAGTGGAGAGGGGACCACTTCAGCTATTGATATAACAGAGCTTGCACTGGCCCTGCTCTGGAGCACGAACATAGACTATCATCAGCATAAGTGATCAGGGGAGGCAACCCCTGGGCTTGGCACCTGCAGGCGACATAACAGCTAAAGTAAACCAGTGATTAGCGTACATCCCCGTAGAGATGCTCAGGGTTTGGGCTCAGAGAGAGCTCTGAGAAATAGACAAAGATGCTGCTGGAATGTAGTCGACACTTGGGTCAGAAAACTTAAGTTAATTTCTAGTTCTGATAGCTTGTTTAGGGGAAGACTCTTGACCTTCCAGAGCTTCAGTTCCTTATCTGTCAGATGGATTTCCTAGCTCCCACATCACAGAGCCTTCTGTCATGAGGGCTGGAAGAGGAAACGTCCAAGTCCTTTGTAAAGCTGCAAACCTCTTTGCAGACAGATGCACCGTATTCCCTCACTGTGATTTGTCAGAAGGAAGGCAGGAATCAGTCCGACCTGAGTTTCCTGATTTCCCAGAATCTATATTCTGCTTGAATGAAACGTTATTGCTACAGCTTCTCCATGCTGCTTGATTTTAAGAAAAGAAAAGAAGAAACAGAGGGAGAGAACATGATGGGGTGTCTAACTAAAGCGACAGGCACTTAGCTAAATTTTCCCCCACGCCCGAGTTTGTTTAATTGTTACAGTAACCTCGAGAGGTGGGCATTATTAATCCCATTGTGCATAATGAAGAACCTGAATGAAATTCAGAGAATTTAAGTAGCTTTCTAAAAACAATGACACAGTTGGCAAGTGGCTGAGTTGGGATTTGATCTCACAGCCTGGGAACTATTTACTGCACATGATGTCTTGTTAAAGCAAGTTGAGGAGGATAGCATCTGTCAAATATTGATTCAAAGTTTGAATCTGCAATTTCTTTCGATGCCTAAATGCTACATAAAAACAATGTTGCTTTTTTGCAAGGAATGTGAAAACACTGCCTCTGTTCTAAATTACTTTCTAAATATAATTTCTTTTCTAGATGTGATATCTTTTCAGCAGTCAGTCACATGTTCTTTCTCAAGCTCCTGGGAACCAATGAAACCAGGAAACAAGACAATAAATAAAGGGAGGGCAGGCATCATGGTTGTGATCATTTTGGAATTTGGAATTTAAGTGTGACAAGTCCTTATTTTCATTTCTAGTTGTCAAAGGTCAACTACCTAGTTCGGAATAAAACATCCTGGTTTGCATCTAGCTCTTCACTCTAGAATCTGCGAAACTGCCTATATTATCACAAATCTGCAATGGGAAGTAGTTTGGGGAATGTATGCCGCTGTTCATTTGAGGAAATGTCTGACTTTCAATTCCTTCCAGGTATTCACTTCTATCTATAATTATTAGTCCATTTTTACTCTACAAAGAGAATCCACTATGGAACAGTGAGGATGATCAGAACACTTTCTAGAAGTATGAAAGGATGGATATAGGATGACATCTGTGGTCAACCACACTGTCACCCATGGGATCTTATGAGCCCAACAAGTGTTACATTGCAGCCTTGTGAAATACACAAACCATTAACTGTGAAGCTGGATCACTACAGTGGTTTTCTACGTTCTACACACATTGTTTTGGGCATGATTTCTATCTAAAAATTTGTTCCTTTTTTACCAAGTGGGGTTGATTTTAATTTTGTGTCTTTTTAGTTTCTGAATAACAAGGTGGTTGTCTTTAAACAAATTAACAGGTTAACTTGATGGAATGGGCTTTCTCCTCCATACCGATCACTTCCTTTTGCAACCTGATACATAGTCATTACAAATCAAATTCTACTCTGCTATTGTGCATTTCCATTTCTCTTCACTTTCAGAGGTTCTGACAAAATCATAAGATATTTAAGATAAAAGAGACCATAGCAATCAGCTAATTTACCCCTTCTCATTTTGAAGAGAGAGAGAGAGAGCAAAAAGAGAACTGTGATTTAATTGTGAAGAATTTTTGTTCTCTGGTATCGGGATGTGTGTGTATTTGATATACAAGGCCGTGAATTAAGCCCAATGGCTTTTATTGTCTTGCTCACTCAGTGATCTAAAATGTCTTTTTTCTCCTTTTCCCTTTTACATGCTTATATATTACTTCTAACCCTTAATGATTTCTATATGCCATTAAACTTAATAACCTAGGATACATTCCTAAACAAGAAGTTACCTCTTGTTCTGGATTTGGGAGAAATGCTATAAACATTTCTGTATAACTTAATGGTCAGGAAGTACTTAACTTACATATTCTCTGATGAAAAGTAGATATCTGCAATTTTTTGACCAAGTATATTACAAGATAATTCCTTATCAAGAGAGACCTCAAAACACAATTTACTCAAATTTATAGATCTATGGGTTACCAAAGCACAGAAGGAAAAGGTAGATATTTGATTCTATCCACTGAAACATGGGTATTAGAAAATAACTGAACTTAAAGCATTGGGAGGGGTTCAGAGCTTACCAAGGTCAACTCCCTATTTAACGTGAATTTCTTTTAAATTTCTGCCAAATGGTCAGAGTCTCAGCTAATAGGGCATTTATGATCTCACAACCCAAGTTGGAGCAGTTCAAGCTGTCAGCTTGGGCTGTTAGGTTCCACTAATTTGTCCAGGACCCACCCCTTATACCACATGGAATAAATCCAATCTGGCTCCACATGACATTCCTTCAGGCACTTATAGCTGGTCATTTTCACTTCACTCTCAATCCTCACCCCAGGGTGCCGTGTCAGGCTGGTCATGCTCCTCTGAACGATCTCAGTCAGTCATAACCTTTCTTTTCAGAACATGGTGCCTGGAGCTGAATGCAACTCCAAGAGACACTTAACTTGTCTCCTCCGGGGCAGGCCTTTTCCCTTTCTCCTTCTGGACATGTTCAGTTTCAGAAATATATACACTGGGGTTTTTGGTGGTCACATTGCATATTGTCATCAATAGAGCCTACTTACACATATCCATTAACAAAAACCCACTGTTTCAATGCCATTTCTAGGTCATGTCTTCGATTTCCCACACTGGTGTAAGTAACATATTTTGGGGACATACATGTATAATCGTTCATCTAGTGAAATGATTACTTACTATCTTTCAGTCCAAGTTAAACAATGTCATTAGAAAACATGTACCTTGACTTCATAGCAGCTCTTTCTAAATATGCTCCTTCTCAAATCCTTCTTCAAAATGTATTTGGATTGTGAAGAAAGTCTCTTGGTATGGCTGGCAGTCATTGGAGAGGATGTGAGTGAGCCCAGCTGTTGGGTTCTCGTCTTACAGTCCTCGTCCCATGCAGCCAAAGCCTGAGGGCAAGGCTGGTGCTTGCTGAGGGGTCCTTCTTCACTAGCTAGTGTGGAATCAAATTAGCGTGGAGATTCCAGGCCTGGAATCTACTGTGTTGGGTACCCACATTGAGGAGACTGAGTTCAAGATTGCTGTAGACTTGTAACTTGGACTGCTGGCCCGTTCTTAGGGGACACCAGCATAGGTCCTATTCATCATTCCACCCTTTACTTTCAAGCTAGAGATAGCGATGGGTCATCTGCCCCACAGTATCAGTGCTCTTTACTGCTCGTACCTGGAGGGTGAGGCACAGGTGATGTATGACAGTACTTAAAAGGATGTGAGAAGGCAACTCACTCTCTGTGAACACCTCCAACCCTGTCTGGACAAATGACCTCCTGGGTGAAAATTTCCACAAACAACAAAATGCTTGCCAGCTCAGGCCATTATGGTCCTTGTTAGGATGGCTAATACAGCCCAAGAAATATCTCAGGTGACAGAAGTATTTCTCAGCAAGAGCAGCCACTGTCAAAATGAAAAGCAGATCCACTAAGGAGTTCCAGCTCTCTGCAAGTTTGACTACTGGCAAAATGAGTCAGTTTAAAGCTAAAAAATCGACTTCTTAGCCTATCTCTCTTTTAGAATTCCTCTCTGTGCTCTGAATGTTCCTAAAAGAGCAGAGGTTGATCATAGAAAGTCTTGTGAGTTTTTACCGCAAGCTTTGTCTTTTGTAAAATGACTCCATGTCATTCTGAGAATCTTGAAATTCGGTGTCCTCTTGCCCTTTATGGATTGTAGGATTCGCAGAAATTTAGGTTTCTGCAACAGAAGCCTATTCCCTACAGACTCGAGCACCTAAGAAATGAACCCTCAAGTAGAACTGATACTCAGAGAGTGTAGATGCCCCCTGCTCATTTAGATGGTTTAGGTATAGTGGGGAGTATGTGGGCACACTGGGTTCTAAGATCAGCCTCAAGGTTCTGATAACACTTTGTAAAGATCAGCAGCTGAGTGAATTAGCTTCCTGGAGTGGGGGAAGTTGAGTCATGGACCAACTGTTTGGGCAGCATTAGCCCTTCAGTTTTCACCAACCTGTCCATGTTATGCCCTAGGACAGTGGTCGACAAACTCATTAGTCAACAGAACCAAATATCAATAGTACAACGATGGAAATTTCTTTTGAGAGCCGAAAACCGACTTCTGTGCATGGGCCACGAAGTTTCAATCGCACAGTATGTGCATGCCCGCATGTGGTATTTTGTGGAAGAGCCACACTCAAGGGGCCAAAGAGCCGCATGTGGCTCAAGAGCCGCAGTTTGCTGGCCACTGCCCTAGGGAAATGTTGACATTTATATAAAGTGTTGGGCTGATGTATATCAGCAGCTGCCCCACAGGCAGAGGAGTGTGAAGACCGTATGGGTTTTAAGATGCTGCTGTGATTAATCTGTGAATTTGGGTTTACTTAGTGAGTGCTTTCCTTCATGCACCTGAGAAAATACATACATCCCACATAGTATTCCCAGAAACCTGGGAAGAGTAGGTATTGTTTTCTCCATTTTAAAGATAAAGAAATGGAGGCTCAGAGAGTTTAAGTAACGCGTATAAGATCTCAGACTCTTTTACTTCAATTACTGCAATTACTTGACCCGTGGATTTCTGAGAGAAACATCACTATGGTTTGTCCAGACAAATCCATTCTGATAACATATAAGTTCATTTGGCTGTTTTATGAACAGTGTAGTAGGGAAATAACTACCTCTTAAAAAACCCTCTGTACATGGCAACATATATATAAAGTATTGAGTTTTTTTGTGGGGGAATGAATGGATGGTTCTATGTCCTTTCTTCTTCCTAAAGAGTCTGGGTTTCCTTTCATCCCTGGGAAAAATTCTCTCGTAGTCGTTTGTATTGGCCCTATTGGGAAGTGGGTGGCAGGGATCTCTCTCTGTGTAGCAAACGGGAAGGACTCTCGACCTTCAGCAACGACAACTCCCCTCCTCGGCGACTGCTTTCCTGGTGTCAGGGACTCTGGAAGGGACTTGTTCTAAGGATGGGTTTGTGAGTTGATTTGCTGGCAAAGTGGTGACAATAGCTGAGGTTCTAAGGTTTTGACCATGGCCTTGGTTTGCACAGCACAAAGTGACTGCAATGCCTCAGGGCACCCCTCATCTGCTTGCCCTTTTCTCTCCTCTCTGTTGTGATTTTCCAAGAGATCTCCGCAATCAGGGTCCTCCACTGATAACAGAGGCATTGATGAGTGACATGTTCCTGGGCACCTCAGGGATGCGCCTCATGCTTCCATTTCTTGTCCTGGAAATTGAAGCTAGCCATCCCGAACTTTCTCTTTTGTGCTGTGACTAAGTAATTGAGATTTTAAAGAGAAAATATGATCTTATATGTAGTAATATCTGCTTGTTGTGGGAGGATTAGCTCATTAGTAAAATTCAGATGGAATATCTCCATGCCCTCACTGCTCATGAATACCTTTTTTTAAAGAGAGTAGGCCGGTTAAAGTGGGTGATGACAATCAAGTTTGTCTGTCTGCCAGTGGCTTTTTAGTCTTTCACCAATAATAACCTGAACCAGGCTTCTGTGATGCCTTTCTTCAATATGAACCATCTTAAAAAGATCTCTCTCTCTCTCTCTCATCACTGGTAAGTCTATGGCCTATCTTCTTTATTTGGTTAAGGCATAGTGCAAATGCTATTAAGTTTATAGGTCTGAACTCTAAAAAATATTGCAGGTCACTATTTTGAACCTAGACTGAACCCCCAACCTGGACCCATATCTGTAGTAAATTTTCCAAGGGAATAGAGTGGTTGAAAGAGGGACTTTATTTGTACCAGCCATTTGTTCAGTGAATATTTATTAATCATTTCTGTGTCAGGCATTGGAAATGCAGAAAAATAGACCCAAAGGAACTTCCAGGGGACAAGAGATAGTAGTCAAACGAACAAAAAACAAACAAACAAACAAAAAACGGCCCAGCTGGCATGGCTCCGTGGTTAAGCGTCAACCTATGAACCAGGAGGTCATGGTTCGATTCCTGGTCAGGGCACATGCCCTGGTTGTAGGCTTGGTCCCCAGTGTGGGGCATGCAAGAGACAGCTGACCAATGATTCTCTCTCATCATTGATGTTTCTATCTCTCTCTCCCTTTCCCTTCCTCTCTGAAATCAAAATAAAAAATAAATATTAAACACAGCTTGTTACTGATCAAGCCCCTGTATATAAAAAAGAAATAAAACAAACAAACACGATGACTTCAGATATTAGTATAGGCTCCAAGGACAATGAAGTCAGGTGATAAAATACAGCATGGCTGGGAGGATCTGGACCTCCTCTGAGGAGGTGATCTGTGAGCTGAGACCTCAGGGATGAGAAAGTCCAGAGGTGGAGGGGAAGCCTTCCATGCAGAGGAACCAGCCTGTGCACAGGCCCTGGGGCAAGAGCAAAGGGCCAAGAATGGAACTGAGCCTGTCGCTTAAAGGCATTATACTCTTGGAGGCACACGCGTGGTAAGATGGAAAGAGGACTGACCTTGGAATCAGAACCCTGGGCCAGGGTGTGAATCCTACCTTCCATTTTCCCATCTCACAAATGGGCTCACCAACACCTACTGCACAGGGCTGCTGTGAGGCTTGTGTGAACACAAAACAGCTCTTCTTCAGGGGCAGGGCCACTCCATTCAATGCTTTTACATTTTTGGCCCAGGAAAATTTTGGTCTTTGCTTTGCCTCATCCTGAAGCATCACATCATCAAGAAGCCCCGGGGTCTTTAGGTGACATCAAGGGAATAAGGGCTAAGGTACTGGTTCCACCAATGCGAACGTCAGGATAAAAAGGAGAGCAATGCTGTGTGCTCCAGCAAGAACTTCAGACTCTAAAACAGCCTCTGCGTGACCTTGGATGACCTTCCCCTCTTTGGTCTCAGATCCTTGTTCACCACAGCCAGGAGAGTTGGAATAGCTGATCTGTAAGCTCCTTTTCAGCCCTGTGCTGGGATCCTGGTCTAAGATGCTCTCACAGGTCTCAAGACCAGCTGGACACGACCAGACACAGGCAAAGTAACAGAGAGGCAAGGGGTGGGGAGTGTGTGTCAGAGCCGTGATTGCAGGAACCAGAATGACGAGGTCTTTATCGAGGGAGCAGGCTGTGAACAGCGAGAATTAATGATGCAAGTCACTCCTACAGATTTTTTCTCTGCCTTTGGGGGGGGGTGTGTGCTCACACACGTGTGCGTGTGTCTGTGTGTGTGCGCATGGGTACACAGTGGGTAAGTTTTTCCCTCTTTTTGCCTCTTAGGATGATGCTGAAATGGTTCCTCCTCTAAAAGCTGCGTACAAAGGCTCTCACTGGGGGGTGAAAACCCCCCAGACCTGGTGCATTGATTAGTAAGCGGCAACTAAAACTGTGTTCACAGCGCAAACGGTATGGCAGCAGCCTTGCCCACAAAAGAACTACTGGATCCTGTGATGGCTTATTGTTTGCAGAGCTGAGCTGCCAGCCTCTCCAGACAAAAGCCGCATTAGAGACGTGACTTCGGGCTTAAATGAGAGTGCTGAATCATTCTGGAGCCTTCCAACACAGTGTTTTCCTCCAGATTGTGCAATAAGCAATTTCAGAGAAAAACAGCCCAACAAGCCAATATTCTTTTCAGAAATACCAACGAAAGCATACCCAGGGGCCAGGAAATAATTGCTTCTTCCTCCTGCCCTCTGTGCTCCCACCCTTGGAGAGCTGGCCTGCCTGTTCTGGAGCTGGGAGATGAAGCCACCTGATTCAACTTGGTGTCCCTCTATCAGTGACATTTTTAAGTTGATAGGCATCCCAGATTTGCGTTGCCTCCCTACCAATATGGGCCTAGTATTTTTTTTTTACTTTATTTGCTATCATTATTAAAGCACTATAACAAAAAAGTGACTATTTTAGCCATATGTTGAAAAAAGGGATGAGAACTAAGTTGGAGGACAGCAGTGTTCCTCACATCTCCTGTTTAGAGTTTAAAATAATGGCTACTCTTAGTTCAAGCACCTAGTGATTCTAAGCATGAAAACCTACCGGAATAACTAATCGTACCAAAAGGGAAAAAGCAGGAGCTCAGAGGAAAGGATGGGCATCGATTCAGTTTTGCTTCGGAAGACCTAACATCTTTTAGCAGCAGATAAAATGCAAATCTAAGATCACAAAAACAATTTGGAAGTCCCTCTGAGTTCCTCATGAGGGGATTAAATTTGGACTTTCTAGGAAATGCAGTGGCTGAGCCTGTCTACTTTCCATGATTGGTGTTCTCCCTGGTCCTTCTGCATCTCTGTGCAATGCTTACGCACTCATTCCCAGCTTCCCCACGTGTAGCTGAGAGTGAAAGACTCATCAACTTTGTCCCTTTTGTCTGCATTAACTCACTCAAAACTGGCCACTTAAGACCTGAATTACAGTTGTCGGAGTGACACTGAGGGTTGTGCTCAAAGCTTACTTGCTTTTGGACTCGGGTGGGTTTTCATATTCAGTTGGCCATTTGTTAGTTGTGTGACACTAATTAACCGCATTGGGCTTCAGGTTTCTCAATTGTAAACTTGGGACAAAAATACTGATCTCATGGTATAGCTGTGCAGAACAGAAACAATGTATATAAAGTACCGGCTATAAATAGTAACATTATTTAAGCATAAAGTGAGCCCCAACTTCATACACAGGCTTTTGAAAGACTCTCTTTAAGGCAGTTGTAACTACTATTTTTTATGAAGCCACTTTTTCATAAAACCTCAGTCAGCTTATGATTTTCAGGTAAGGAAAATTAATAATTATTATAGTCACTCAGGAAACCGCAAAATAAAACTCCGATCTCCAACACCCTCTCCCCCCACCTTTTATTCTGACTGTCCTGGAGTCACACTGAGGCTCTTAACCGTGACCCAGTGGGGTTAGTCTTTTAATTGCTTAAATGGGGTTTTCCGATGACCCAGGGTTGACATGTTAAGTGATGAGGGTGTCTCCTCAGTAATGATGAACAGTAACAGAGGAGATGCTAGAAAGATACCTGCTTCGACCAGCTTGCATGGCAATCCCTTGGAGCTGATGTAAGATGCCATTTTTATCATGTCTTATTTAGGATTATGGAGTGGATCAGTCTTCAGGTTGTCAGTACTTTCCAGTGAACTATTATTGGGGGGCACCCTAGGGTTGACAGCTTTTGCTATTAAATAATTCAATTTAATTGAGAGCACTTATTACTCCACAGAGCGTGCCTGGATGAAAGACTGCTGACAAAACTAGTTTCCATCTTTGTTTGGTGGGTTTGGGGGACCATGTCCTTCACTCTTATTTAGCTGAAGTCAGATGTTTGATTGTAACCGCTGTGAAGCACAGTGAGTGAGGACAGGCAACTGCACCTACTGGCCTGGCCTCATGTTGAATGTCTGCCTTTTTGCTGTAGAGGGTTCCACAGGTGTTTCTGAGCTCCAGTCACGGGGCAGGAAGAAAATAGACCCTTTCAAAGTCATCATCTCAGTTTCTTGGAGGCTACACTTAAAAAAAATGTTTTTTTCAATTACAGTTTACATTTAATATTATTTTGTACTAGAAGCCCGGTGCACAAAATTCATGCATTCCGGGGAGGGGGGTTCCCTCAGCCCGGCCTGCGCCCTCTCTCAGTCTGGGAGCCCTCGGGGAATGTCCAGCTGATGGCTTAGGCCTGCTCCCTGTGAGAACGGGCCTAAGCTGGCAGTTGGACATCCTTAGCACTGCTGTGGAGGCGGGAGAGGCTCTCACCACCGCCGCTGCACTTGCTAGCCATGAGCCTGGCTTCTGGCTGAGTGGCGCTCCCCCTGTGGGAGCGCACTGACCACCAGGGGGCAGCTCCTGCATTGAGCGTCTGCCCCTGGTGGTCAGTGCATGTCATAGCGATCGGTCATTCCACAGTTCGGTCGATTTGCATATCACCCTTTCATTATATAAGATTATTGACTATATTTCCTAGGCTGTACTTGGAGACTATATTTTAAGACTATTCTCTCATCCCTTTCCTTTTGGGAGAATAGATATGGCTATATGCTGTTATTGTGTTGAATATTTAATTTAAGCAAGCCAGGTAGGTGGTTTGCCAAATTAAGTACTTTCCCATTGCCAAAACTATGTGGTACATGGAGCTCAATGCCATCAGGGATGCTGCAGAACGGTAACAGCCATGGAAAGAGCCCCCACATTCTAATGTTGGACAATGTCTTAGGACTCGCTTAGTCGAACCTTCTCCTTCTACTGCTGATAAAACCAAAATTCAGAAAGGTTTAACACTTTGGCACGGTTATACAGCTGGTAAGAAGCAAGACTACAAAAAGCTTCTTCTTCTTTGGCCACTTTTGAATGTTCCTTCATTGTGACAATGCTGATAAATACTAGGCAGATGTAAAATTTTTGTCAAAAGTAAAATAATTTCAGAAAAACCCTTAGTGCTATAGACTTAAAGTTATCAGTTAACAGAGGGCAGTGTGCTGGCTTTTTGAAAGAACGTCACAAATTACTAGGCAGGAGAAGCCTGTGGATGTGCCTAGGCAAACAAACTCTTCTCTTGTGCTGAATGGAACTCACTGGCGTTCTCCTAAGGGAGCGATTTTAATCGGTGCGCTGCAAGAATTGTTAAAACATGCAATACCGGACTATTTAGTCAGGGGCACTGACCTCTTTTCCCTTAGACTGTCAAATAAGAACATGGCGGCAATAACCATTTGGTGTGAATGAATAAAAATTATACCTACTTTTTTGTCAGATTGGCAAAAAAAATACATTTTTCATGTGCTGCAGAATTTTAGTAATTAGTTTATGTGCCAGGAGATGAAAAACATTGAAAACCACTGCCCTGAGGGACTCTGAATGAGGCTTCAGGAGACTTAAATATTGAAGTAAAAACCTTCCTATTTCATGCTGCAACTCAGTTATTCAAATGAATGAAGATGCATGCCATGCATGCCATATAAGGTGCATGTATGTGCATGTCTCCATTTGCATGTGTCTAGCATATCCATGTGTGTGTGTCTGTGCACCCTTGTGTTTGTGTGTTCATGTGTGTTTGCACACAAACATGCATGTCTGTGTATATAGGAATCTTTATAGTCACAAAGGAAACAGGGCAGAATGAATACTCCCACTCTCTAATACCCCCCAAGCTCTGTCCTATAGGCACATGGAGGCCCTGTCAAACCTGACCCAGCAGGATTGTTCTTGTAATTGCTTAAAAGGGATTTTCTTAGGACCCAGGGTTGACATGAAATGATGAGTGTCTCCTCAGTAATGACGTTCTCCTCACACTGGAGTGAATCCCAGGCTGATCCGGACCCTGCGCTGCCATTGACCAGCGTTACTTTGTGAGCGAGTTACACTGTTTTTCTGAACCTCCATTTTCTTAGATATAAAATGACAGGTGCAATACTATAAAACTAAACAGACAAGCAATGTCTTTAGTCTTTTAGAAATTTTAGTAATTAAATGGACTTGACTTCATTTACACACAAGGTGGCTATGTTTTATTTTAGGATCTTCAGTATGACTTGCCTCACAACAACCAAGCGTGGTCTCCAAAAGTATAGACAGCCCTCGTGATTGAATAATCCTTATAGCAACCCCATGAGCGAGGAGCAGCGGTCTCCACTTTCTGCTGAGGGAACTGAGCTCTAGAGGTGAAGTAAGCTGCCCAGAGTCACCCAGAGGGTTTCTGGAGGTCTGGGCCACAAACCCACATCTGCCTCCAAAGCCGGGCTCGCCATGGCCCTCCCGCTCACCTCACCGCAGCACAAGGCTGTGGTGAAGCACAACAATGCGGTAGTTGTGGGATTGGCATTGGCATCTGGTTCTCTTTACCCAGCTGATGTTTGTCCTTCTCCAGGACTCACCGGTGCTCCCTTGGATCCTAGCTGGTACGCTATTTCTTCAAGCCACCCCTCCATCCTGCCCCGGCAGAGACACCAGGAAGAAGGAGGGATTGGGGAAATTCACACTGGACGTGCAGGGCATGCTCACTTTGCTTAGACACCCATCTCTCTGCGGACACATGGTCAGCCGACCTGGGCTGCTGGGGATGCTGGACTGCCTTGAAAGTTTCTGACAGCCAGGTAACTGCGGCAGCCACTGCTCCTGCTAACTCTAGCAGGAAATGATGGGAGAACCACTGGGCCCTGACTGCTTCATCCCTACCTAATCTCTGGAGTCTCATAAATCCTGTAAGTCTTCAAATATTGAACAATAAGAACTTGGTTCACAGACACATTATGGTCATAGGAGGCCCAGCTACTGAGCTCTGAAATTCAGGGAAAGAAGGAAAATAAAAAGACTACCTGGGGTCTTACCTTGAAACTAGTTTAAGTATAATCAGCGAGAAACAGAGGCAAACTCCTACTTACACAATTATTATTTTTGTTTAGCAGGATATATGGACTTAATTTTGCACGGAAATTGCATAGGGAAATGCTCTCAGTAGAGCCACTGAAAAGCAATTCAATATTTGTAATAAGGCAAATCTTTCTGATTCGTAACTATTTAGCCATGAAATCTTAAATCCAATCAAAGCCTGTTTTTAATAAATGCTGCTTTACCAATTTTATTGTCCACTTGACAGCCTAAGAAAATTAACATTCTTTAGATGCTTAAATTTAATCCTAAAGACAAACACTGGGCTTTCTAACTGCTATTCAGGTAATTGAGTGCCTATAAAATACGGGTTTGCTTTTCTGATATTCGGTCTCAAAATTGTAAATCAGGTAAATTTACCCTGCAACCTGCAAAATTCTAAGCAATTTTGTCTTACTTACTCCCCAGCAGTCGTTTAAGAACATAAAAACCCAATATGTTGCATAAGAACACTTGCATTTCACTCATTAACATTTCTTCAAAGTGTTATAGGATTCCGGGGCAGGAGGAACAGGGAAACTGAGACAAGAATGTTAGAACAAAACCAAACAGTGTGTGTGAGCAATTTGCAGCCAGCTTGCAACTAACCAGCCATCATCTTCTCCAGCCAAGAACAGGAGAGCAAATGGTTACCAAAACAACTTCCCTAATGAGAGAATGCAGAAAGGGAGAAGGTAAGGGGGAAGGGAAAAAGGGCAGTTTTACTCTCTAAGCAGGAAAGCCAGTGGTATCAAGGCATGTGGCATGACAGAGTTGTCAGGGGCTTCTTATAAATTCTGAGAAGTCCACAACAAAGTAAAGAAAAAAGAAAAAGCAGGGGGCGTATCTTGAGAATCAATCTGTATCAAAATATGCAGCAGAGGGATTTTTAAACAGACAGACAGGAGGGTATATAACGCCTCAGACTCCCACCCAACCTGCTCTTCAGATTAGCTGAGAGCCCGTCTGCACGTCATAAGCCAGATGCATAGGTCTGCTTGCTTGCTTTGCCTTTTCAATAAAGGTGCATGCTTTAATCGCTTTAATAAATTGGCTTTTCACAATACAGTCAAAGTCTCTCCTATAAATTCATTTACATGAGAAGACAAGGATGGAGTTTGGGGACAGGCCTCTCCCACTGCCTCAGGGCTGTCCGGTAACACCTCTCTGGTGCCGGTGAGAGGTGCCTATGACAAAAGGAGCCGGGCAGAAGTTAGTCCCATCCCGAGAGTGGCACCAGGAGAGGTGACAAGACAGTGTCATTCAGTGAGACAGAGGTGGGAACAATTTTCTCATTTTGAAAGTTCTCTCTCTTAAGGGCAGTCGGCAGCACACTGGACTAGTAGTTAGTAGATCTGGGCCATGAGTTACGTTGCAAAGCAGTACTGCCTAGCTGAGGCTCAGATGCCTCCTCTAGAGGTAAGATTACTCTTAACACCTCTTTTGTGGGATTTTGAGAGGACTTAATTCAACCTAGTGTATAGAAATGTTTGCAAACCAAAATCTTCCCTTTTACAATGAGAAAGTGTAGCATCTTTATGGTTGTTTCTCTGTATACCTGCTCTGACCAGGATCAAATACACAACTCTGGCCAGGTTTGCAGCACCATCTTTCACTGTTTAAATCAACCCTTTTCCGTTGCCATAGAGTGCTCATAAAATGTTTACCCTGGCCCCTGAGACTTACAGAAAAACGTGTGAACGAACCAACACAAGACCACTCCATTACTAGAAAAACAAACCTGGTCTTGATGTGTCTATTACAGTGTCTTCCACTGTCCAATGCAGCTCATACACACACTTCCTGTCTCTCTCCATAGCCTTATTGTTGTCATGAACAATATCCTACATAACATACGTATTTTACGTATTTGCTGTATCCTCCGTTAGAATGTAAGCTCCATTAGGGCAGGGGTATCTGTCTGTTTCATTCACTGTCATATCCCTCACACCAAGAACAATGATGGACATGTAGAAAAACGAATGGATCCTGTCTGGTGTATGACCATTATACAGATGCTCCCATAGCTTCAGCCAAAGGAAACCTGGAAACTATTAGGAATGGTGCATTAAGACTTAGGTTTCTTTTAATATTTCAATTCTGATGTGTCCAAGTCCACAATAAAATAATTTGGTTATTGTTTTACATCTTCTACCATTGGCCTCGCCAACAGTTTCTTATTCAAGTTACCTTTGTCCTTTTAGTTTTTCTCTCTGTGAAGAGAGAGTAGAGTTCATGCCTCAGATTCTAATCTTAGATTTATGGAAAACATAAGCCATCATGAGGGAGTGCTATAGACTGAACCGATGTGTCCCACCCAAATTCCTATGCTGAAACCTATTTCCCAACATGATGGTATTTCGAGGTAAAGGCTTTGGAAGATGGGCAAATCGCTCACGAATGGGATTAATGCCCTGGTAAAAGAGATTCGATAGCTTCCTCACCCGTTGCCCCCTATGGGGACACCTAGAGAAGATAGCTGTTTATGAACCAGAAAGAGGGTTCTCACCAGACACCAACACTGCCAGTACCTTGATCTTGGGTTTCCCAGCCTCTAAAACTGTGAGAAATAAATGTCTGTTGTTGATAAGCCACCCAGTCTGTGGCATTTTGTTACCGCAGCCCAAAGGCCAAGGAGGTTCTCCTTCTACCTATCAGAGTTTACATGTAAATTCCAAATCTACTCTCCTAAGCAATTACTCACCATTTAATATTCCTAAGTCTCCACTGTGTACTCAATCGCAAGAAACCAAAGTGTGATTCTAAACAGCACTAATAATAAACAGGCACAAAAATCTTTACCCCCCTCTGTGCCCACAGCACTTGGGAGATCTGTCAAGTAGTTCTGTGGCAGCTTGGGAAGAGGGGGCTGTGTTAGAAGTCATAGCCCAGCTGCTGGGGATGCAGTGTCCATATTTTACAGTTTGGGGATTACTATTTAGAAAACTCCAGCTTTGTTCATGAGCTGTAACAGCAGAAGCTGAGCCTGCAGGGATCTTTAAAGAGAAAACCTCCAGTGGAGCTGGAGCAGAAGAACTGGGGGGAAAGTCCCACTGTACTGCTGCTTTCAGAGTCTGTGAGAGGGACTTTGCTCTGTCTTTATACAAGCACACATACAAGGCATGACACCCCAGGAAAGGGACTCTTCTTTCTATATTTAAGTCCCGTAGGTCTCTGGCTCCTTGAGTTTGCAAAAACAATTTATTTTGCAGGGTTTTCCTAAATAAAACTCTGCACTTTGCTTATACAGCAATAAAGAGAATGTGATTCTATTTGCACATCTAGAGCCGGTGCAGACACTTATTGGTGAGGCGTGGTTGAGGAGAGGGTAAAATGACGCAGATGGTGCTGGGGAAGTGAGGTCACGTCAGCCTGGACCACCTAGGATCTTGCTATTTCCTTTGTGACCTTCACTTGGCCACTTCTGCTTTCAGGGAATTTTCCAGACAAAGCTTGGTGATTGGCTAACTGAGAGGCTCTACATTTATCAGGTCTATTTCCAGAGAGAAGGAAGCAATGTAGATGAAGAAGACTGCCATGTTTGAGGACATTTGCTTCACCTAGAAAGTCTAAATTGGTCCCCCAAATGTGCATATATGCTACCAGTACCTTCATTTCTCTTTCCATTTTCAACATGGAGGTTCTTTGGTGCTTTGCCATAGACCGGTGGTCACAGTAGAGAAAGAAAGCGGTTTGGTCATTAGAATTTATAACATGCAGAGAGAGGCACTCACCAGCACTGACAGTGATCGCTTCAATAAACTGTTCTCTCCAGCTGTTTGTCCCGACCACCAGGGCGAGGTTTGTCTTCTTAATAAGTTTGTCCACGGTGCTCTAGAAAGGTTGAAAAAGATAAGATAATAACTGCTGGCTTAGTTAAGGCTTTGGAAAAGCTAAGACCTTGATGATGTTGAAACCCCAAAGTTATATAAAGGGTAGCAGATGTTAGGCTCAGAACAACAGTATTGACATCAAACACTGTTATGATTATGCAAACAGGCAAGTCCTTACTTGGAAACATGCTGAAATGGAAACTTGTTCTTTATAGCAAATACAAGCCTCCTTCACCGCCTAATGGCCAATGAGGAATGGTCTCAGCATTCAGAATAGCAGATGTTGCAGAAGCCCATCCCTCTCCCCCTAAATGCTTTATGAACTTGTTTCTCCACTGGCTTTATCTATAGTGTGCTGTCTGCAACTGAATTCACCTATGTCCTGCTCAGCAGTTACATATCTGTGAATACCGGAATTGGCAGATAGGTTATAAGCCTAGAAACTGTTATTGTACTTTAGTTTATCAATACATTGCAACCAGACAGCAGAAGCTCAAAATGGCTGCTGTATGACCATCCATAAATGGATTTTTCTCTGGCTCCTGATTCTGTCAGTCTGGTGGCTGTCAGAGAATTCACTCTCATCCTACTCCTGTTGCGAACATGACAAGAAGAGGCAATGCGTAGAGTTTAGGGCACATTGCTATTTACCTTGCATCCTCCCTGCTTTACTAACACAGAACCTGTTATTTTTCTTTCCACCTTTTTAAAGCACTGGGTTTTTACAATTAGCACTTTGCAGCTTTGTAACTGTCACTTCATGTAACAACAGGAGCAGCCAAGCATTTGCAAGAATACTAAGTAAGCAGACGCACCCAAAGCACTACCACATCACAGCCACTACAGGGAGAAGGGTCACGTCCAGGACACGAGGCTGCTCTTCCCGAGGGACCACCACCTCGACTAGTCTACCCACACACACTTACTGTCAGAGCATCCTCGAATTCCCACTAATTGCAAAGAGGCTGAAACATGTATTATTTGTCTTAGGTCAAACTCTGTACACACATAATGCAGTGTACCTGAATTGACTACAGTTTGAGAGAGAGAGAGCACATTATCAGCTAAATGGGGGTAAAAACAAATAAACAAACAAACAAAAAATAATCCAAGGGGCCTGTCTAGAGACTAAAGCTAAATCAGAATGTCAAGTATGTTAGTTCAACAAGAGTCTTTTGAACTGACTTGAAATACTGAGATAACATGAGAGGGCCCATCTCCAACTGGCCCACTGTGGATTGCCAACACCATTCTTTGCTAGCTTGTTTGTCCTTAAGGTGGTGACCTTTTGGCTTCAGGCCTTGTGCCTAGAACTGCTAGTGCTCCAAATAGTAGCTATAGCCATCACTGCTCTTGGCCACCACAACTTAAGTGCATGGCAAGCATCTGGCTTTTCTCTCTCAACTCAGCCACATCTCATCAAGCACTCTGAGTGTCTTGGTTGATGCCAATTCAGAGTTCTGTGTAGAATGAAACAAATGACCTTGATTTTTCCTAAATGTAATGGAAACTTGGGGCAGGTCTCGCCAGAGAATTTCATGTTTATCACCTGGAGATAAATAGTTGAACAGATAAACTGGTCTAACAGTTGAATGCAGACTTGCCTCAAGAAATATCTCTAAAGAACTAAGTTTTAGAATAAACTTAGAATTTATAAATATGTAATACTCAGGATAGATTATAAACTTTTAGTTCACGTTAACCCTGGGGGACTATGGGATAGCTTGGGTTCTTCCTAGAACTTAATTTGAATATGTGTCCTCCTTTGACCTATGGGAGGAGACCGAAGGAATAAGATGAATCTGAAGTTCAGACACTTGAACTTGGGGTAGTGCCATCTATGCTTACCTGGAGATTTCCTATATGTCCGTTATGAACTCTTCATTGCCCTAGCCTTGTAAGAGACTGCTATAACCTCACCTTCAGCAATGGGTCTTAGGAAAGTCAAGCCCTCAGTCATAAGTAAAGAAGAACCCAGTGGGCAAAGCAGAGTGGTACACTGTAAGATGTCACCCAGATTTGGGACTTTAATGCAGTTCTGAGACATTTAAACAAGTTCTTGAAAATAGCCATGTTCTAGAAAAAGAAATTTCTTAAGGGGATAATATAATATCAAAATGAATACTTGAGGGCACTTGAGAAAAATGCCCCCAAGTTACCCTTTACTGATAACAGTCACTGTACTAATGAACTCTGAGGAGACAGGAGTAAGGAAATAGCCTATGGAAGCTACTCTAGGAAGATCAGTACCCCAAACAACTAGATTTATGTAAACAGACTTGGAGGACTCTTAAATGCTCAGATCATTAGGGTGGTTACTAGAGAGAGCTTTGGACTCAAGAGAGCATTGCTCTCTGAAAGACTGCCTTACCATACCCAACCCAACACTTCCTACGGGAAGGCACTGTGATTGCTCTTCCTTGTCCTGGTACATGGAAGGGGAAGGTTGGGGGTTGTGTAGTATAAGGGAGAGAACACACAGTTCCCCATCAGTGACCGGGGAGGGGTGGGAGACAATAAATGCCAAGCCACAGAGTTTCTGCTGCAGCAAGTGGCACCAGACCCTCTGAATCCACATAAAAGAAGGCACATGAGGAAGAGTCAGGTTGGACACATCTGGACAGACTGGTCCATGGAAACGGATGGTCTGAGATATCTGTACTCCGGACTTAAAGGGAGCTTGTGTGCACCAGTCACGTTCCAGATCAAATGACAGGTGAGCTCTGATGGTCAGGCTCTGCCTAGAAAGCACTGATCTTGGAATTGACCCCTACTTGCTTTTTCTAGGGGAATGAGCAAAAACAAAGTTAACAGATTTTTCATTTACTTAAAGGGGACAGTTTAATTGCATTTTTATCTTTTAAAAATTCCACTTTAATTGCAAAAGCATTTTTACTCTCCACCTGTCTTCTCTAAGCCACCTCAATTTGTGAACTAAATAAAAAAAAAATTAATGGGCCCAGCTAAAGGAAAAGAGGCCACGATGACAAAAAATCCAGATAAAACACTGAGGCTTCTAAGTTGGTGGCCTGATTCTCCCCTTTGGAACCCTCGTTCTGGTTTCCCAACAGGAGCAGAGTCTGCTTTTGGAAAACAAGTGGAGCCTAGCTGGCATGGCTCAGCGGTTGACAGTCGACCTATGAACAAGGAGGCCATGGTTTGATTCCCAGGCAGGGCACATGCCCAGGTTGCAGGCTTGATCCCCAGTGGGGGGTGTGCAGGAGGCAGCCGATCAATGATTCTCTCTCATCATTGATGTCTTCCTCTCTCTCTGTTCCTCTTTGAAATCAATAAAAAAGTAAATAATTTAAAAAAAGCAAAACAAGTGGAGAAAATACTTCTGTGCTCTGGATTTGCAGTGGAAAGCCAGAGAGAGGCTGCTCCTTTTCATGCTCTCCTCATCCCCCCACAGAATGAAGGTGTGGCTCTGCTAGAGTCTTCTCAGATGTTAGGGCGATGTGAGTGAGCCGGGATGGGAGGCGGGCTAAGGGCAGAGGGAGCAGCTGAGAATGGACAGGAACTGGCACCTCAAAGTCCTAAGCTCACCCTAAGGCCTATTTGTTTAATTTCTGCAAAATCATTGTCATGAGCTAGAGAACTGGGAATTCGATTTTATCAGCACAATTATGAGCTCTCTCGTCACAGACTTATACCTTCAGTATGTTGAGTGTGCTAAAATGTCCTGGGATCTTAAGAGGATGACTAAACACACATGGGCGTTGGTCGATGGATGTCCCCCCACCAAAACAGAAGGCTCCTAATTGTCAGTACCTAACAAAAGCCACCTAAATGTTGGTGTGATTGCTTTTCTTCTAGATTTATTAGCTTTTTCAAATAGACCTTGGTTTCCTCCACACACAATACTTTCCTGGAATCCTTCCTCGCTACCTTCACAGACGAAGCCCTCCCTTTGGGCCACCTCTGATCCTTTGACAGATGCTACCCACGGAGCCCTGGTTCTGATGCTGTTTGGTTCCTGGGAACTCTTGATTCCCTACTAACTGTCTAATTCCAATTCCGCAGTGAAGGCCTCTCAGTTAGTGAGCAAGTTCCTGAAATTACAACTGCCTCTCTTTCCAGGTAGATTTGCCATATAAAGCTTTGATGTTAGGATGGCCCTGGCCTCCTGGGTGGGCAGTGTGGGTGAGCATACCTTGAATTCATAGGATTCCTCGATGATCACTTCCAGCTTGGTGTGTTCTCCCAGGATGGGGCGCCCCATTTCTGCAATGCGCCTCTCTTCTTCCTCTTTGCTGGTCAGTGGCTGCTTGTCATCACATTCCTCTGTGAAAGGGAAGGGCAAGAAAGTGAGCAATGTGCTCAATTTTATTTGGAACTCCCTGGATCAGGAAATGGGAAAGGAAGGAGGCCCTAATAGAGCTACTAAAATCCCCTTGGTAAGACCATAAGGCTGGAGGGGAGTAGTAGATAGATGCTAAGTAGGTCAGGCAGCCTACCACTATGACATCAAGAGAGTATAAAGTCCCACAACCTAAGCACATGTGAAGGTGCAGACTAGGAAAGACAACATGGGGACACAGCACTGACAAACTCTGCCTGCACGTCGTCTACGTCGTGGGAATAACTCTGCTGGCCCCCGTGACACTGGCTCATCTGGCTGTTTATACACATTCCTTCATCACATTACCAAAAAACATAATTAAAAGAGTGAGAGTGACTCGAGGGATAAAGGAATCTGGCCTCTTTCTCTCCACTTTCTAGAAGTAACAGAAATGCTCCAGGGCCAAAGAAATGATGGAAGGGAAATTCTGACCTTAGCCTCTCACTTGCCAAGAACCCCTGTTGCAAATTAAGAAGCAAAACATCCAACCCATGTTTCAGTAAGATGCCTGCTTCAGGGCTTCCTCTCTTTAGTGCAAAGCTGAAATGTGCTAGGAAGACCTTGACCATGTTAATCTTAAAGTAAACAGGGAGGGTGAAGGTGAGGCCTTTGGGGAGTTAAAGCTACTCACCATGTCAGCATGATTATTTCCAGAACCACCATGTAGTTTACACCCCAGGGAGGCTAGGGGGTGCTGAGAAAATGTTACTGGACTGGAGAGCCCATTAATGAGGGGAAGCTCACAGTTGGCTCCTCTCTGCTTGAAGGTCATTAGGATAAATCCCAGACTGAAAAGGCCATGCACATGTGAAGGTCAAACACTATTCCTATAATCACCAGCCCCTTTATCCTTGAGGCCCAGGATGCTGCAGCAAGGCAGGCCCCTTCCCCTCAGAGTCTAGTTGAATAACCCTCATCTCCAAGGAAGCAGTACCAGTTTTCTAGAAAGACTTCAACCCTGATGCGCTCATCTTTAGAATGATCCAGGCACACTGCCTGTGGTAGGAGTCTGTTGGCTGAGGGACTTGTAGCCCCGGCTCCCTGCCTTTTGCATTTAGGCATCAGCTTCTGCAGGAGTCCATACCTCCCATTACCTCCAAAGATACATGGCTTCCCTCTGCCGAAGGACCCTCCTGTGATGGTTCCATGTGAGACTCTAGCAAATGTTGCAACAACTGGATCCTAGGCCAGCCGTTCACTGCTAGGGCACAGAGCAGATGAGCTAGAGGCACCGCTAGCATTTTATACACACCACGAGTAAAAACCAATGGAAGCCCAAAGCAGAACGTGGCATATCAATGAATTCTTTAGTATGCATGCAGTAGAGCCTTCCTAAAAGGCTATTTCAGAATTTGCTTTCCTATCCCCAGTGATTACAGGGCCCTCAAGATATGGGATAAAGACTAAAAAGAAGTGATTTTTGGATAGGCCAGAAACTGCTGCTGGATGTTAGCAGATGCAAAGGAGAGGAGGTGCAGGGAGATTAATTTTAACTATAAAAGTGGCCATCTTTTTAAAAGTAGACTTGGGAAGTTACGACCCAAGAGAAGACAAAGGGTTCTGATTGGCATCCCTAAGATTTGTCCTTGAAATTATGTGTGTGTAGACAAGGGGGTGGGCTGAAATATGTGATGTCCAATTTACTCAGTGTACAAATCAATCATGTTTTAATTTTTACTGCATTTAATCCTTGAACACAGGATAATGTTGTTGGTAGTTTTCATAACAGCAGGTTATATTAATATCTTTGTTCAAAACCTTGGCTGAACATGCATGCCTTCAAGTTAGAATTATTGTTTTTTTCAGAAGAACTACTAGAACTTGGATTTTTATTTGAATTGCAAAGCTATTGGGGAATAATATTTATTATTCCTCCCCCTTTTCTGCAGTTCACTTATAAATGGCAAATTGCTTTTAATGCGATTCAAGGTAATTTTAATGGGATTCAAGTAACAGAAAAATTACAAAAGAAGGGTGATTTGAAGGCATTGTTTGATGCTGCATTGCACTAAATGAAATGATGTGGAGTGTGGTACTGAATAAATGGTCATGGTAGGAAATGAAATTGAATCACACAGTGAGTGAAAAGGTCATTCCCTTTTTAACCATCCTTCAGTCCTGATCAAGAAGAAATGCTTAGTTTGGTGCTATTATGTCTGTAACTAGTTTCTGAGATTTGGGTTTTTAACATTTAAGAAAGAAAACAGTCCTCAGGCAAAGAGCATTTAGTTAGAATTTAATAACTTTTTTTCCCAATCTTAACTTTCCTTAGCCTTATCTTCTACTAACGATAAATGATACTAGCTTTGCATTTGTGTTAGTGACAATTTTGTTTAAAATTTTGTTTTAAAAACAAATCTAGTGAAGCACAAACATGAGGCAATTTCAAAATATTACATTAAGTAAATGAGAGTATAGTTGGTATGTTATAAAGGCAAATATTATAAAGGAGGTAGGAGAATAAGCAAAATTTAGGAAACACTCTCTGAACAGATTCATACCAACCTATAGGAAAGCATGGAAGCTTGTTTCTGTTATTTCCTACTCTTGCTCCAAACCTGACTTGAATTTAATGCCACACTTTTAAGCTATTTTCTACCCATCTGGAAAAGCGTCCCCATTTCCACCCAGCTAAACCTGACTTATCTTTCAAAACCCCGCCTCTTCTTGCATGAAATACCCTGATTGACCTATTTAGGAGTGACCATCCCAACTTTATACTAGTTCCATTATATTTGTTGTGTATATTGAGCACAAATCTTGCTAATATTTAAATTTTTTTTATCTTTATATATAAATACCCAGCATGTAAACTTAGTGAGATAGAATGTCTCATTGCTCTTCGAACTGTGATCACAACCCCCATTACAATGTATAAAATGTAGTAGGTCCTCAATAAATATTTGTTGTGAGACTCTCCAATGCACTGTTAGAAAAGCCTCTTATTTGTTCTTTGTATGTAAAGATGATTTGTTCATTTAACACGTTATTGTGCTTTCACAATATGTGAGCACACTGAAACCTCCTCCCCCCTGTCCCAGGAACCTATGGTAGTGGGAAGCGAGGCATGTGGGTGGGACAACTTGTAGTAGTGCAAGGTAAGGGCTGAGGGACCAGGTAGAGAAGCAGCTCACTCTGCCTGAAGGAGTCGGGGAAGGCTTCAGGACAGGGGAGGTATTTGAAATTGGCCTTGAAGCACGTATAAAAGCTTGCCAGGTGAAGGTGATGGAAAGATGGCTTAGGAGGTGGTAAGGTAAGGAGGGGCGTTCCAGGCAGAGAAAAGTCAAAGCACAAAGGCTCAGTGTCTTGGAATGGTCAGGGCTAATTTCATTGGCTAAATGTCATGAACGTGTAAGATCTCACTCTACTTATATGTAACTGAGAAAGGGCAGCTGGGTAAATCCTATTATTGCTCTATAATGATACTGATCAATTAGCATTTATAGTGCAAATTTTTGACACTGGCAAAGAAGATAGCCATTTTTTTAAAAAAAGTGTCCTCTTTTAAATAAATTTAAGGAGAAATAGTTTAACAGCATTTTAAAATTATCTATTGTTTGTTTCCTTTTCACTTTGAGTGTTGGATCAAATGCAATCCATTTACTGTGGTCAAGTCAGTTTCATTTCCTTACTTATGCAGAGTGAGAAAATTAATTCTCTCTCTATACACACACACACACACACACACACACACATATATATACATATATATATATATATATATACTGTATATATATATACCCACTGTGTGTTTGTATATATATATATGTGTGTGTGTGTGTGTGTGTATGTGTGTACTTTTCAAACTCATCATATTTTATTGACAAGCTGATAATAAATCACATAACATCGTATAACATCATGGTCTTAACCAACCAACACAACTTAAAGATCAAATGTATAATTAATAGCCACTGTTGAAATCAGTATTGATAGGACATAAAACAATCCTGTGATAAAATCACTAGTAGGGGAACCTCCCTTCTCCTGAGTAATTGATTTTGTAGATAGTAAATAACAGAAGCTAGTAGATACCTGGGGTCTGGACAGAGCAGAAGGATGCATAAGCTGCTGCTGATGCTTTCGGGCTCAGGCTGCATTTTGACGCAGCGTCACTGTGAGCAGTGAAGGGTTGAGAGGGACCCCTATTAGAAAACAACACAACCCACAGCTCTGTGCCTGAGGAGCTACTGTTGATTCTTCTTAACGTATTTGCCATCATTAATCTTAACAAACAACCTCGAATTTGGAAAGAGATACAAATCCAATGGTGGGACAATTGGCTCCAGGCTGTTTTAATCTTTGACTCAGATCTATGCTGAAAGTCTGAGAGCAGAGACCTCATGACAGTGTTCAGCACTGGTCTCCCTGGTAAGAGCCTGAGGAGACTTGTAATTTTGTTTCCATGAGGAATATTCTGGAACAATTCTGCAGTCAGGGCTGGGTATCATGACCATTGGGCAGGGGTGTGGGAGGTGGGGATAAAGAAGGTGTTACTGGGGCAGAGACCTGTTTCTACTGCCATAGCCAGCGAGGGGTTGTGGTGATACAAAAGAGCGAATGTCCGTGTCCTCATCCAGAGATGCAGGTCAAGGTGATGGTTTCTGGGCTCTGAACCTAGGGAGATCTGGGATAGTTGTGGGATCCTCCAGTCACCCTGCCAATGTTCCCCTCTGGAGAAACCCCACAGATGGACTATCATCTGTGCACATATGGCTCACATCATGTTGGCTGAAGGCAGGAAAGGCAGGCTCTGGGAAGAAATACAGCTTGCCTTCAAAGAGACTTCATTATACTTGGAATGAAAGGCCTATGCTTGAGAAGCAAGATTTGCAAGAAATATGGGATATATTGAAATATGAGAGGGAGAGGCCATCAGGATCAATCCCCTCTGATGGTCCATGCTAATTCCTCTACCATGCACGCCTCCTGTCCTGTGCTGATAGGGTCGTGTATTGCTGCTGCTGATCTGCCATCACTCCCAGCTACAGAGAGCCACTACATTATTTAGCAATATTTTAGAGGGGACAGGGGCTAAACTGGGTCACTTTAATGTCTGAAGACCTGAAGAACATTTGAAGGCAGTTAACTTCAAATTAATTACACTGGTTTTCTAGGATCATGATGAAACGAGTACCTGTAATGGTGATTACAGTAGAGGGAATCGGATGTTCTCTAGCATGAACTTTCCTGAAGACAGGTTGGCCTAGCAAAAGGACAGGCAGAAAGTCAGCAGGATGCATTGCATAGGTTTGCTAGCAGAGCTCTGTAGAATTAGTAAGCTAAACATCACACTGAGATGCACACATCACAAGCCATGTTAGAGGACTGCGTGCTCATAGGTCGCTCCTATGGAGGTTGCAGAAGTGAGAGCTGAATAGAGCAAGTGTTCTACAAGCCAAACCAGATCATGTGAATGAACCACACAGGCCACAGGAGGGGGCGCAGCCAGATTCCTGCAGGTTTCTGAAATGGGGTATTCACGTCCTCTAAGTTTCTTCTTCCAGAGGCATCATGAAACAACTGAAAACACTTGGTGTGATGAAAGGTAGCCTGGTTTTCCTATTGGTGCCAACAACAGAGCCCAGAGCAGGCCATTTCCCCAGGTTTTTCACATGTGGAACAGGGACAACAGTTACCTGCTATGTCTATAGCACAAGTTTGTTTGAGGGTCAAGTAACATAACATCTGGGGACATGTTACATATTTCCTGGGAATTGTGAATGGAGAGTGTTGTCTTTGCAGGGTACACCATGGTCATAGCAACTGTTTGGATTACCTAGGCCTAGGGTGTTCATCAAACTCCCGATTCAGTTGACCACCACATCTACCTGCTATTGGTTTCTAGTATGAACTACCCAGACCTGACCTTGGAATCATGAGATTGAGGATTTGGTTTCAACTTTATTATATGCTTGCTGCCTAAACTTGACCAAGCACTTATCTCTATGAGACTTGGTTTTTTCAATTTTAAAATAAAACTGAACTTGAAGGGGGTTTGTTACTCTGAAGTTTTTAACTGTCAGAATTTTCAGTGTGGCTTCCTTCCATGTGCCTAATTTAGTCTATTACATGATGAGCATAATGTGATTGGAAAACTAACTTTTAAAAGAGGTATACTGACTGTTATATACTTTGAATTAATTAAGGAACTCTGCCGCTGCCTGTTTGAGGAATCAGACATGACTCTTCTCTCCAAACTGAGCCAGAATACTCCATTTTATTAAAAATATTCAAATTATGTGGACCCTCTTTTGGGGTCCCCTTGGTTTTTCATATGACTAGCATTCATGCTGATGGCATTTATGAAACAGCTGGGCTTTGAATTGAAAAGGGATGATGATGCAGGAAGGAATGAAGTGTTGAGGAGAAAGGAAGTAAAACTGCTGGGATCGGAACACTCATCACATGGCCTTGGACTTAAGTCCTGAATGGATGATGTGAGGTAGATTGATTAATCTCTTTGTATCCTCATTTCCTCTCCTATACATGAGAACAATAACATCTTCCTCCATAAGGTTGAGGATTAAATGATATAATAAACAAGAATTACTTTACAAACCCTAATGAGCTATAATGATTAGGGTTTTATCATGTAATGTGTCTGAGGGTCAAGGGGGAATGAGCTCATAGGTCCAAACAAGAGCCTTTCAATGAGGCAAGCTCTAGGAGCAAGAGGTAAAGATTTACAAATTCTAAAAGTACCTCCAGAACTTAATGGCCATCACTAACTAATGAGATCTCTGAAATATAGGTGCTAGGCTGTGCACCAAACAATTCAAATTTCCATATACCCTGCTTCAAATTTAGATTTTCACATTCAGCTACATAAGACACATAAATGCTGCAGGCAAAATCCAAAGGCTAGCCCTGGCTAGTGTAGCTCAGTTGTTTGGGTGTTGTCCCATGCACCAAAAGGTTGCGGGTGTGATTCCCAGTCAGGGCACATGCCCAGGTTGCAGGCTTGATACCCAATTGGGGGTGTGCAAGAGGCAACTGATGTTTAGCTCTCACATCGATATTTCTCTCTCTCTCTTTCTAAAAATCAATTAAAAAATCTTTTAAAAAATCCAAAGGCTGGATTAATTCCTCTCTACTACCCCTGTACCTCAAAGCCTTGCCTTCAAAGCCTCAAATACACTTCAAAGAAAAACTCCTTGGGACTTAAAGCTGCTTTAGACTGTGGAGACCAAAGTCTCAGAATGTTCCCCAGGAACTTCTGTAGAATAGATCCCAGGCATTCCAGCCTAATTCTGGAGAAGAAGGGTCATGTAAAGTGAGAGGCCAATGTAGAGAGTCCCACAAAGTTCTGGAACTTTCTCTTGTTTCTAACAGCATCAATTTCAAGTCTAGGGAAGAGGCAGTGTCAACACAAAAACTGCTGTGTCAGATGAAAGTTTCAGCAATAAGAAAGAACTTGATTTAGCACATGAAATGGTAGAAACCTTCAGAAGAAGTGATTCTGCCCTCTTGGATGTGAGATGTGTCCAAGGCAGCAAATATTGGACACAACTGCACAGACACTCTAGAGCTTTATAGGAATAGTTTCTGAGAAAAGAAACTGGGATCCAATTACCTAGATACTAAAAGAGAAGATGTTTCAAGTGATACGGAAGGAAGACCCTCAAAGCAAAATCCTGACATATTCAATGTTCAAGGAAATAGATATCCAAACATCTTAAGGCATTTTAATAAGGCCTTCGTCCTACAGCCAGAGATTTTTAGCTCAGGTCTCATTATCAGACCGCATAGGGCTGAAGGTGCTGCTCGGTACTAGAGTATTTCTACAATGTTTGACTTTAAAAAATTACTTCAAAGAAACCATGAAGCTCAACTTGCCCAAATTCTACCTTCTTCAAATCTCACCAGGATAATGAACATATTGGGTTACAGAAACAGAATATTTCCAAGAAGACTTCAAGGAGTTAAAATGGTGAATGAAGAAAAGAAGATAAAAATTTTAAAAAGAAATGGAAATTCCTGAACTTGGATTTAAAAACAGCATGTATGGCAGTGCAGAACTGGGAGACTTGACCTGGGAGAGCTTCAGATGAGTCAGATTTAACAAATCCTCTACCAGGACTTGTCCTGTTTACCATTTTTATCCTTTTCAATTTCTATGTCTCTGAGAGTCTATGAATCATTTTGTCATTAAATGTTTTGTCTGAGAGGCAGAGGAGAGTAAGAGTCCATGTGAAATTGCTCATATTCAGAAATTTCCACTTTGGACAGAATCATGTTGGAGCTACTGAATCACGAGTTTACACTAAGAATGGTGGAAGTTAACCCTGACTCCCACAACAGCATTTCAACATTAAAATATTTGGCAATATATCCTTAAATTTTTTTTTGTTCAGCTATCTAATTTCAGGAAAAATAATTAGAATACTAATATCTACACAGTATAGTAGACATTTGATATTTATCTCCCTCTAAACCTGCATAGATGATTTTGAAAGGGTGAGGAAATATTAGGATCGAAAGAGACAATGCTGTAAGGAAATACCTTCCTTCCATATACAAGAAAATAGCTTTAGAGCCATGGTAACCAATGCGGTCCACACAGGCTGGTACCATTCTGAATTTAAGGGTTTTATACTTTTTGGCTGGCATTTTCAGTTTTTGTAGAGCATTTTGTAATGCACTTTAAGTGGTAGAAATATTACTCATTAATTTATAAGTGTTAATAATGCTAAAACTTAACTCCCCAAAGAAAGGTTTGTCCATATTGGTGTGGTGGGATGATGGGATGGGTCTTCTCCCAACAGAGTCTTAGTTACTACTGGTATCCTGAGCTTGGGCCATGGAGAAGCCTTAGATGTCAACTCCTATGTTTCCTTGTCTTAGTTACGCTGGTACATTTTGGAACACCCAGCAGGGGACATTGCACATTGCCATGGCTACGTGAACATTTGTAAACTGACCAGTGTCAAAATGTGAACAATTATAGGATGTTTTAAATTTGCGTGTAAATGAATACAACACACATGTTGTTAGTATGTAAAATGTTGAATGTCTAAAACCAGCAAGAACACACCATGTGCTACAGCTAAGTGTTAATATACAGGTTGCATAAGGTGAGGTTTTGGTTTGGTTTTTAAGGGTATTTGAAGAAAATGAGGAACATTAAAAAATTATCTTACCGTACAGGCATTTTCCTTCATTAAAAGGAAGTAAAAATGACAAATGATTTTTTAAAAATGCATACAATATATGGTGAAAACAGACAGTAAAAAGTAAAATTTGATGTCATTAGACTTTAAAAATTCATACCTGTTATTGTGAAGCCACCTAAAAAAGAAACAAAAAATAAATGTTACAATTTATTTAAGTTACACTCTAAATAACAAATATCAGTGATATCAGACTGTTTGATAGACAACCCATCCAAGGTATAAGAACTGGCCAAATTATATTTACAATTAATAAAAATATGAAAACATTTGTTCATGACTTAATCACTAATCATTCTTTTAAGATTACAGGATTTAGTGCACACATTTAATTCTGTGCATGCCTAGGAAATCACTGATTTTTCAAAAGGTTAAACTAAAACTGCAATATAAATCTGATCTTAACAGAAATGAGGCCAATGGGTCTAAACAACAATCTTGCTAGTAAATTATCAGAAATAAAAGTCAGAAAGCTATTGTATCACCCGACAGAAATGGAAATTAACCTCTAAAAATGGAAAGGAAATGCAAGAAATGAAATGCTTACCAAGCTCATTCAATAACAGGGCTGTGAAGGAAACAGACAAAGACAAACACAGAATAAGAGACCAGATGAATAATGAAAGCAAGAGGAATATCAGCAGAAAGAAACCCAGGCAGATCTGATGACAGTGGTAGGGAGCCACGGGAAAAAAACTGGTGCATCCCAAAGACATGTGGCATTGGGACTATTTCTAGATAATCCCAACATGAATTTCTGCCAATGTGTGTGATTGACTAATATATATGTATATATATTTCATCCTGTATTTTATTGCTTGACACGTAGTCAAACATTTCTACTATCTATACTGAGACAAAGTGTATATATCTAGTTTACCAATTGCAGTAGAAACTTTATGAAGTTAATCCTAAACTTTATTTGAGTGAGTCTTTTCTTGAAATATTGCCTGGGAGTTAGTTAATTGAACATATGGAAGCCTTAAATCATCTAGGATCTCAGGTATTCTACCTTTCATTCATGGAAACAGATAAAACATCTTGGGATATTTCATTTTGGCCACCCTTTTTGGAAGGACACTTTGGCTCAAGATAAAGTTCTCTCTGTAGGGTTCTATTTGCATGATATTTTGGCCATCAATGAATGCTTATGTTTTTTAAATTCTCAAAACTCAAATCCCAGGAGTTAGTGCTTATTTTTCTGTCCTTACCTATGACTTCTGCACATTGTAACTGGACAAGCCTGAATGCTTCTGTGGACACCTAATTCTATGGAAAAACTGACAGGCATGGCGTTGTGTGTGTGTGTGTGTGTGTGTGTGTAGGGGGAGCATATATAATTTGTCTTTCAGGTTACGTGTTTTAAACCCAGATTATACTGAAGCACTTCTTTTTGGTGGAAGCTACCTGGCTGAAAGTATCAAATAAATGACTTCCGGAGTAGTAGATGGGAATGTTACAATTAGTTTTTTAGGCCCTGTTTTCCTTCTAACGGTAGTGGCATTAGAAGATACTTTCTAAAACAAGTCAGTGATTTTATTTATAGTATTAAGAATCTACTTGGTGGGTGCAAAACTGGAGCTATTAAGGAGTTTTAATTTGCTTTTACATGAGGGCATATTTTATTGAAATGACAATTGAAAGAACTGTATCTAAGATGCGCTCCCTTTAGAGAGGAATTCATTGGGAAGTAAGTGCTTCTTCCTGTATGTTAATGAGGCATGTTTGATCCCATCTTTGTAAGAAATCAGCCCAATTTTCTAAAGTGTCTTTTCCTTCCGCCTGCTGTCCATGGAGCATATTAAATAGGCTAAATTAAAATGGGTCCCCAGTGGTTTTTATTTCCATGTTCCAAAGGCTTCTGTTACCATTTTGAATGTGATTAAGTCAGGAACATAAACTTTTTTTTTTTTCCTGAAGGACTCTGAGGACACTGAGTTCTTACAAATGTGGGATTAAATTCCCCCAAATGTTGGGTCTATATAAAAATTAGTCCTATATATTTTGTGTTTTACATGTAAAAGTATAAATTTCTTGCAAAGTGGTCCATCTAATCAATTGTTTCTATGCCAATGAATAAGTAGCATGCTCAATTTATACATATAATTAAATCAATAGGACTCCTTTTTAAATGGCCACTATTAGAGGATAATTATAGGAAGTCCTCAATAATTCAGAATAAAAAATCTTCTTTAAAGCTGATATAAAATTCTTGCCCTTTCTTATCAAATATAGGCCACATAAAATAAAGTTGAAAAGAACAAAGAACTTGTCTTCTTTATTCAAATATTTTCTACATGTAAAAGTACAAATTAACCAAAAAAAATTGTTCTGAGGATATGGCTGCTCTTTTCTTTTTACTGTGCATGTTAAAATTTGTCAATTCTATAAAGAAAGAAAGATTCTGGAGTGTAAGACTGGATAGGCCTTAAGCAAGGGCTAAATTCTTACTGAAAGACCATATCCTTCCTACTTAAAGAAAATTTATATGACTATGGTTTCGTACATATGGTCCCTTTTAAAGGTCATATTTGATCATATAAAAATAGCATGACCAAATGAGCACTAGAATATTGATGCCACTACTCTTTAAGATATTTTGTTCTTAAGTATTTTTTTGAAACCTGGTCCTCTGAAGAAACCTACTTATTTAATTCCTTTGAAATTTCCCATTTGTTGCCATTAGACACATTTACCATGACTAACAGGTATTAAGTAGTATTTATCACTAACATTTTAGGGGAGATTTAATAGTTGGAACCACATTTGAGAATACTCCCGAACAGTGAAAAACTAAACACATGAGTCATTCTTTTATAATTCATATAATCATTTCTGAGTGCCAGAAATCTCTTCCAGCATTGATTAAATCTGGTTTCGGTCAAGGTTAGTTGGCATTTCCTGAAGAAAATGGGGCAGAGCTTGGTGCACTTTGTTAGGGAAGGGAAATGAAACTGCTAAAGCTTCAAAGGAAATGAAGTATAGTACTTGGAAGCCGAGGAAGAGGAGAGAGTTAAGTGTGAGAGTAGGGAGACATGGAGAGAGAAGAGTACAATTTCTCGCTGGTACATCTTTGTATACTCTCACACCTTTCATTCCTCTTCTTATCCATATTGGTTCCTCAAGCACAAGGGAGAAACTGCACTCTTTCTCATATTCCTCACGGTCAAATAGTCTAATGGTAATGATCTTCCTGTGGGAACACAAGACAAAGGCAAAACAAATGGTTGGAGTCACACGCTCATGCTGGGTGTTCACCAAGCCGAATGTTACTGTGATGTTATGGAGGGAGAAATGGCAACACATGGACCTCCTGAAGTATGCAAAAGGGCATCTTGGGTGCTCTCAGCTGGCCCCCATTGTTTTCTTTGCTAATTTGTCACATTCACAAATTCTTCCTGCTCCAACTAGCAGTCAGGAAGTATGCCGAATTAGGAAGAGAAATCAGAAAGTTGGCTTCATTTTGGCATAGCAAACATCTGCTTCAACTCTCCCAGAAATGGAAGCTTGATTGACTGCATTGAAAATTAATAGCTCAAACTTGTAACAGGCAGAGTGGCCAAAACTGGCCAGTGGAGCTCCAGGCAGGCCCGAGCTGGCCCCAGGTGAGATCTATGCCCTGTTACATAGGGGGAGGGATATGTGTGTTGTAAGTCAGGTTCTGAAGAGTGCAGGCATCCAGGGTGGCACTGGCCAGCAGAAGCTGTTGGGCTCAGCCCTGGAGCAGCTCCCCCACCTTTCTTCTCACTCATCTCCACCAGGCGGGGCTCTCCAATCTCAAGGAAGAAGGTCTTGTTTTTCTCATACTCCTCATCATCAATTACCTTGACTGATATTGTTTTGCTGAAACAGAGAAGAATAGAAATTGACGAACAAGGGCAAGAGGAAAGAGAAGAGAAGGCACTTAAAGAAGAGGAAAGCAGGTTAACGAGCTGCACTTCCAGTCAAACAACAACTGAGAAACATCTGAACTGTGAATTTTTCCTTCAAGAATGAGCATGGGATAGTTCTGAAAGATTGGAGAGGGTCACCCAGGGCAGCTCCCCTGGCCAGGGCCACAGAGTTATTTCAGGCAAAACAGAACACTCAGTACTAGCAAGTTTATGTTCATCATGAAAAGAAAAAGCAGAAGAACACAAACCACAATCGTAAGAAAAGAAAAATATATTTATTTAGTCCATGCCTTAACTGTAGAACCATCTGGGCTGTGCTATGGAAATCACTCCTTTAGAACAAATCAATAAGTCACATCAAAATATTAACAGAACTTATCTCCAAGTGTTAGGCTTATGGATTATATTTTCATCTTCTTCGTGCTTTACTGTATTTCCAAACATAATATTTTCAGTTTCAGATTTTATGGATATAATAAATGTCTAAAAGCACCGCAAAAGAAAAGATAAAGTCCTTTATTTTACCCCACTCAATGTCCTAGAATTAAACTCTTACTCAGGTTAGTCAGATTCCCCACCAAGATCACAAGGGAAGTTGCTCATGCTTTGTCTTTCCAAAGATGGAGCTGAAGCCTTTCCACAGCTGTCTTGAGAAGCGAGGGGTGAGGAATTATGATGTTATAGCTATTCTCATCCCTCCCAAAGGTGAGTTTCAACTTTCAGATTACACCATTTACCCTACTTTCCAACCCACTGACATACCAAGGCATTTCGTTAAGAATTCTTCCTGTAACCCATCCTTTAGAGCTTCTTGCCTTGAGGTCTTCTGGTTGTGAGTAACTGACAGGCAGGTGGGGCAAATGCTAATATTATGCAAATCTCAATTTCTGATAAGCCTGGATGACTCTGAAAATTAATGTTAATTTTCATGTATTACACCTTACTCACAGCTCCTAAACACTTGTCTTTGAACAATTTTTTTCTTCAGTAACATTGGCCAAAAACATTTCTGACTGAAGTTTTTAAAACAATGCATTTATATAGACACACAGACTTAATGGCATGGACATTATTTAGTTTTGGATAAACTGAGTAGCTGATGAGTGTGAGAGATACAGGGACCCACACAATTTGTATAATAAAATAAGCACTTAAAATTTATCATTACAGTATCACTCTATCCCACACAATTTGTATAATAAAATAAGCACTTAAAATTTATCATTACAGTATCACTCTTTTATCATAACTGTGACACTGGAAAATAAAAGATGAAGCAAAAGAACACAGTTCCTCTGTGGCTAACTGGCAAAGGTCCCCAAAACAGATGGGATTTGCATAATGGCATATCATTTCAAAATCATTAGTTACACAATCAATAGGGCCCCTGGCTGGAGGAACCATTATATTTTATATTGATTTTTTTTTTCTACTTGCACAGTAAAGCGATTAATTGAAATGATTATTAAAGGACATGCCAATCAATTTAAAGAGGCAGGATGAAGCACGTCCTTATGAATTAGCCTCTGGCTTGAGACAGGCAAACATCCAAAGGGATAGGTAATGTCCACCTTTGGCTTCAGAACAGAACTGTTTCTTCCCTCAGCAAGGACAGCAAAGGTCAAATAAAGTCACGTAATTTTTACAGAGATGTCTTTTGCTCACTTTGCAAGTCTAACGTACAAAAGGAACTGCCACCCTTTCTTCCATCCCAGGGGAAGTTAGCTGAGATGGGGCTGATTTAGTGAAGACTCCAGTTACACCATCTTGGTAAAGAGCAGAAGCACACCTCTGTGCCACCCATTTGTTCCTCACAGTTCTGCAGTAGGATTAGCACCCCCCTCAGCCGCTCTTTTACCTGATGGGTCTCAAAGGACCTGAGCACCTTAAAACATTCTATCTAGGCGTTCTTCCATCGAGTGGTGACTCAGGAGGTAGTGAGAAAGAAAGAGGTGGCTTTATTTGTGGGAACTAACAAAGAAAAATCTCTTCAAAATATGTTGTAGTCTCTCGTGAAGCCAAAGTTGTAGCAATCTTTTATTTTTATTTCCAATTTCAACTTCAATTCGTCCTTTGGTGGTTTCTTTTCCCCAAGATTGACCTTAATGTTGGCAGAGGTGAGAAAAAGACGAGTTGGAGGATTAAGCAGAAGAGAATCTTTCTAAATCCTCCTGCAGAATATTTTAGTGAAAATTCGCATATTTAGATATTGCAATGGCTCTTTTAAATTTTATTTTACTTTATTTTTAAGATTCAGCCTCTCTTTAGGCATACTCAGAGGTCCATGGACTAATGGACGCTTTGCACTTCTGATATCATCCATCTTCCTAACACCCCTAGAAATACCTTCTACTACTTAAAATTGATGGAGGAAACAGTGACTCAGATGTTAAGTGATTTCCAAGATTACAGAGTGAGAGTCCTGTGGCTGGCTCCAAAGAGCAATATCTTTCAATTATGTGACCCACAAGGTCACTTATTCATTCAGCTGTGCAGTATTTTTATGACCAATTTAAAGGAACTGGATCATTATTTTAAATTAATATGGAGGTTTATTGTTCTACCTTTATGTTAACAAAGACTGCCTGAATGGACCACGATAGATTTTCAATCCTGTTTTTAAAAGGAGTATAGCATATACGAGGTTCCATGATGGCTATCTTCAGGAGTTAAATCCTTGAAGAGATAAAGGTCCTGTTAGGGCCACCAACTCTTAGGTTTTGAGCAGGTGGCTTGTTAGAATTCCAGAATCTCAGGGCCCACCCCACACCCACCAAATCAGATCTGCATTTTAACAAGATTCCCAGATGATGCCTGCACCTGTTAAAGTTTGAGAGGTGCTGACCCGGCAAGGGCAGTGGGTTCTTAAGTGAGATAATGAATTAAGAGGCTGGTAAGAGCTGGGCTTAGGTTTTGGAACTGTCTGCATATTAGAATCATGAGTGGAACTTTGAAATCTGTAAATGCCAGATCAGTGAAATCAAACTTTTTGGTTGTGGGGCCCCAACTTGAATATACACTGAGTGGCCAGATTATTATGATCTCTGAACGCATAAAAATCTGGCCACTCAGTGTATATCCTATATAATAAAAGGCTAATATGCAAATTGTCCCCTCAGCCAGGAGTTTGACCAGCAGGCAGGTGGGCCAACCTCCCATGTCCCCTCCCCCTGGCCAGGCTGGCCAGACCCCCACCCATGCATGAATTCATGCACCGGGCCAATATATACATACTGAGTGGCCAGATTATTATGCATTCAGAGATCACAATAATCTGGCCACTCAGTGTAGTTTTAAAAAGTTTTTCAGGTGATTGTAATATGCAGCCAGGAGACTGGCTAATGGAGAGCCAGGATATACGGCCTGATGTTTAAAAGAATGTATTAAATAAAGAATAGGTAGAATGAGAGGATGTCAAAACTAAATTAGCAATCTAGGCTGAAACATGGGAGAAACAGTTTGTCCTTCACTGATGTTCTCTGGATTATAAAGAGTACTTAAAGTTGTTTTCTCCCCGTAGGAATCACTGGTCTCCGCAGACAACAGGTGAGAAAACAGCTTTAAGGTTCAGGCAACAGACTTCACATTCATACAGCACGATTTCCTTCATAACAAAGTGATGGGAACTCTGGTGAGAGGATTTCACACAAGAGAGGTTCTATTTGGAGATTGAAAACACTAAGGGTTTCAATGGCCACAGAAGACAGCAATGCTGCATAACTTGCCCCTCTCAGAGAGCCTCTGAGCCATGTCAGTGAAAGGCCATGTCCAGGGAACTGGAAACTTTTCCCACCACACTCAGACTCAAGAGAGAAGTGACTCAGGGCTGACCGCATACAAAGGAAGAAGATCTGGTAACTTCTCTGACCACAGAATGATGTCATTAGGAAAGGCAAGTTTGAAATTTAATCCCCATTACACCTGATGTTAAAAGTTTCAAGATAAACTCCTATGACTTAAAAAGACAAATAAATCAACTGAAACATGGCAAAGAATCTGAACAGATGCTTGTCCAAGGAAGATAAACAAATGGCCAACAAGGACATGAAGAGATGCTTAACATCATTAGTCATCAGGGAAATGCAAGTCAAATCCACAATGAGATATCAATCCACATCCACTAGGATAGCTAGAGTCAAAAAGGCAGATAGTAGCAAGTGATGTAGAGAATGTGGAAGAATTGCTAGTGGGAATGTAAAATGGTACAATAGCTTTGGGAAAGTCTAGCAGTTCCCCAAAAGTTGAAAAAGAGAATTACCGTCTTACCCATCAATTCCAAGAGATTTAAAAACATATGTTCACACAAACTCTTGTACATGAATGTTCATAGCACCATTACTCCTAACAGCCAAAAGGGGAAACAACCTAAATGTCCATCAACTGATGAATAAACAAAATGTGATATACCCATATGACAGAATATTATTCAGCAATAAAGAGGAATGGTACATGCTACTGAAGGACAGTATAATATGCTACTCCAGACTACGCCATGTCAGTATATTGATAATTTTGAGCTATAGGCACTTGAAAAACAGCAGATGCAAGGAGAGGCTTTCTCTGAACTTCCCCTTATTTGCCTAGAGACAGAACCTTCAAAAGGAACTCCACTGTTATAAAATCGCCTCTCAGGAGTTCCATCAGGCAGGGAAGATTAACTCTCATCACAGGAGAGGAGGCTAGAAGCCCATATTAGATCCAGACAAACTTTGTCACAAACTGTCATCTCTCTCATCTAGTCTTCTATGGGCCCATTCATCTTTCCCCCAAACCATTTACTCTTCCCTAAGAGGCCACATACCCCATTCCTCTTTCCTGTTAAGATATTTAAGTCACTTCAGAGAATGACACATTTTTTTCCAACTATCTCCTATGTGCACATGAAATATACATGTTAATTTGTTTTTGTCTTGTTAATTCAATTTTTATCACATTGTCTCAGCCAAGAACTCTGAAGGGTAGAGGGAAAATTATTTTTCCTCCTGACACTATAAAATGGATGAACCTTGAAAACAGAATGCTAAGTTAAAGAAGCCAGACACAAAATTTCACATATTATCTGATTCCATTTATATTAAACGTCCAGAATAGGCAAATCCATAGAGACAGAAAGTAGTTCAATGGCTGCCTAGGGCTGAGGGTTGGGGAATTAATAGGGTTGACTGCTAATGGGAAATGGGATTTTATTTTGGGGTGATAAAAATATTCTAAAGTTGATTGTAGTGATGGTTGCATAATTCTGAGAATACACTAAAACCCACTGGGTTGCATATTTTTGTGTGAATTCTATGGTATGTCAATTTATCCTATACTAGAGGCTGATGCATGAAATTTGTGCATGGGTAGGGTCCGTAGGCCTGGCCGGTAATCAGGGCTGATCTGTGGGGTGACCAGTGGGGTGATGGGAGAGGGGGCCCGCTAGCACCTGCCTTGGCTGGCCTGGAGTCTGCAGGCTGGGGGCAGCTTCTGTGTACATGAATTTTGTGCACCGGGCCTCTAGTAGCTTAATAAAGCTAGTACTTAAAAATAAAAAATAAGTTTCAGGATAAATCCTAGTTTTTTAAAAGGCAGTCTCTTTGGGTAAGAAAAGGTTGTGTGACTATTTAGGGTTTTCAATAAGGAGTTTCAAATTTTGCTGGTCCTGTCAGACAGAAATTGGGGTGGCGCATTCCAGGAAACAGTAAAAAAACAAGGACATCAAAGCTAAGTGCCATTGCTGTGTCTGTCAGCTCTACTGCAGCTCAATCCAGCCCTACCCTCAGGTTCCCTCAGAATGCTCCCTGCCCCCTCCAGGGTCGAGGGCCATGAGTGTGCTTTGACATGCTAAGCACTTCTGAGGGCTGTTACCTCACGCCTGGCTTCCTTGGCTGGTTTCTTTTCCCCAAAGTATAGAATCTTATGACAATATCAGAAGCAGCATTTCCTTCACAGAATTTATTTTAAAAGGAAAGGAAAGGACTATAATCGTAGGTGATGCCTGCTGCCCTTGTAGCAACTGCTCTCTCCACCGTGGGCATTACCCAGCACCCTGGTTGGCATTGATTTGTTACCACCTCCAAGGAAAGGTATGCTTGCTATGGGTTGCTTTGTATCCCTTGGTTTAAATTCCTGGATCATTTAAAGCTTCTTATTCTCTTCGCAAACTGATTTGGTGAGTCGCTTGGTGGTTTGGAGTTAGGAAAACAAAGGGACAGTCAGCGAAAAGCCCTGCATATATTCTAGTCAGTTTCCATAGTGACCCAAATCAACTCCCCTGTCCAATTAACATCCCAAATAGGATATGACGGGCTGCTCTTCGTATGATTTCTAACACTATTTCACACCATTTTTAGATGATTAGTGAGAGACTGTGGGCATGGATTCGTCTGGGAGTTTGTTCTAGGTTCCATGCTCGATGGTCATGGAAAAGGAAACAAATCATGACTTGAATCTGTTGTTCCCTTTGTTGAAAGGTCAGGGGTGCCAAACTGGGACTCAGATGACTGGAATCCCTAAGTTGGCTCTGCCACTGTCCAGCTGAGGTGTTTTGGCCAGTCCTGGCATCTTTCTAAACATCAACGTTACTGTCTGTTAAATGGGGAGAATCAAACTCATTTCACAGTGATTTGGATGTTCACAGTGTTGTGATGATCAAATAATGGGTGCCGTCGTTCATCAAGTGCGAAAAATAAAACTTCACGGATGGCTTCAAAGATCATATGATATAATGCATGCAAAATAATTTTGCAAAAGGACTATAACTATAAAATGTTAGAAACAGTTATTATTCGTTGAAAAGGAGTGGCTTACTTTGTAGTCCTTACTTGCCTGATCACCCAGTAACCAAATGGGCAGTTGGCAGATGGTGGAGGTGGGGTCAGGAAATATTTGACGGAGTGACAGGCCATACCTTCAAATTCACTCTCATATGTAGCTTGGATTACATCCCATATAACGGGGTATCCGACATAGAGCCTTAAACTCAACGAAGCAAGGGGCATGCGACTACTGCTCGGCTTTCCTGTCCCAGCTCTGCCAGGTTCCCTCCCTCTCACCACATCCGCTAGACACGCAGAGGGGACTGGAGTCATACTTTTCCTGGAGCTCCTGCTAGGAAGCAGAGCCTGACAAGCCTGGATGGTGCTATTCTGTAATTTAAGTAAACTCCAAAGAGGAGAGTTGCTAAAGTAGCTAAACCAAAGTAATTCTCCAGGAGGCCTTGTCATCTGTGCACTGATCTCTTTGCATTATCAAGCGGTAATTGAAATCATTGCTTCAAGCAGGGCAAGAGGTGGGAACAGCGTAAATCCTTCTGTTCTCCAGGGAAGCCAGGGGATTTTCACAGAGCACTGGAGTGGTGGTGGGGTTCCCATAAACCTTGCCCTATTTTATTTCCTCTGTTTACTTTGGAAACGGAATGGTAATTAATTCATTTTTTTCCCAGTGCAAAATAGAGACAAATGTAATTCTTTTTTTTTTTTTTTGGTCTCCCTCCTTTTAGCAATCAATGGCTCAGCTTTAGTCTCAAAAGAAAAACCTATGACTTACCTTCTTGTCCTAGAAGACATGCTTGTTGAAAGAGACACCATACAGATCCCAGAATTATTGTTCCAACAAATAATATGCTGGAAATTCTGGTACCACCCAAGGCTCTATCCCATTATGCCTAATGTGAAAATCACATGAATAAAGTTTATTAAGATAAAATGATATGGATATATTAAAAAGCGACCATAATTTTATGATTTATAAAATTTATCCTTAACTGCTGCTTCACTCTTCTGCTGTCAATAAACTTCAGTTATAAGGAGGGAAAAGTAATAATCCTGGGTCTTGTGACCTAAATGTGCATGCTGAGACAGTTTGTTAACTTAGTGAAAAATAAAGCATTGAGTACCATGATGAAATACACCAACATAGATCTTGGTCTAGATTTTTAAAAATTGTTTAATAATATTAGTATTGTGCAAATTCCACAATAGAGGCACTTATCTTCAAACTGATTCCTTAATTTGTTAGGACTACATATTTACCTGTAATCTGAGATTATCAGTGTATTCCTTAAAGGGACTGTAAAATTCTCTCAAGTTCAAATTCTCCAGTAAAAGTTGTTTTAACAAATTCCTCAAAGCTAGGGATAATGTTAAGAGTACTCTGTGGCATTGAGCCTCTTTTCTATAAATTGAACACATAAACATTTTGGTTCAGTCTTAGGAACTTCAGATAAATCCTCAATTTGCCACTATACCCTTTTTAAGAATTTGGAATTAAGTGAAATTGATACTGCTGAATTTCAAAGAAACTGTTGATTTTCCATCCTTTTCAAATGTGTGCTTCATCTTGAACATTTGAAACATTTTTGGGTTGCCACTAGACTCTCTCCAAAGATTATTTCTACCTTTGGTCTTAACAACTCTCTCAAGTCTCATTGTTCAAAACGAAGAGTTTCTCTGGAAAACAATGGAAAGATTTCACTCCTCAAATGCTACAGGACAGCAGCTAGAATATGCCCAAAAGAGGCCAGTTTAAAAATAGAATATCAAGAAATAAAGCCAGCTTTCTTAGTTTTTTTTTTTTTTAAATTCATATTATTTCTGCTTTCCTTTCCTCCCTCCCTTTCTCCCTAGCCACAAAAGTCAATGGCCAATCAATATCTCTGCATGCATCCATATAAAATATTCTAAAAGACAGGCTGCCAGATACTTTCTTGAACATAGCTAAAAGAAATCAGTAACTAGTGAATTGATGATGATTTTTATATTTCACATTTCTACTCTACGTGTAATATCGAATTGCTGTTTGACATTAAATGAAGTAATCAATCCTTATGTCTTCATACCATAGACTCTATAAGTATGCTTGGATTCTAGTTTTGCATTTCACAATGGAGTCCAATGGTTGCAGAATAATAAATAATATTTCTTGGAGACTCACCCAGTGGGGTATAGAGTTGGAAAGGCAGGTTGGGCTCAGGTTTGTCTGTCCTCAAGGTGTCGTTGTAAGAGGCTCTCCAGGGAATCTTTGAAGCGACCCAATGTTAATTTATTTCTACAAATAATATAATTCTTAAGAATAATCAGGTATCTGTGACCATGACCATGGCTCTGAGTGGTGCCACAATTGTGGCGGAGTCACATGACCTCCTAAAATGCTTCTTTAGGACGGGAACTCAGGTTGCAAAATTCTTGCCCTGCCATTTACGGCCTACCCTGTGTAAGTTATTTACGCTTTCTAAGGCACAAGCCCCTGTTCTGTAAAGTGGTTATAATAATGGTGCTTATTTGACTGCTGCAAATACTAAGTGTGCTAATACTTATAAGATGCTCAACACAGAGCCTAGCACATAGTAAGCACTCAATGAATGTCAGCTATTCTAGTATGACCCATGAGCAATATTTTGTCAAGTTAACAACTGGGACTCTTGAGGTTGACCCGTCGGCAATTCATGCCAGTGAATTAATCTCTGCCGAAGTTTCCTCATCTGTGAAATGGAACAATTACATCTGCATCATAAGGTTGTTGAGGGGATTATAAGGGAAAACAGAGCAGGACCTGGCACATGAAAGCACTCAATAAGTGATGGTTATCTTAATTATTATTACTGAGAGCAAGGAGAAGAGAGATTAGGATGAAAGGATTTCAGTAAAAATCAGTAATACAGAATTTTTTAATCAAATTTTTCAAAGTGTGTATCTTGAACTTTTGCTTTTTCTGATAACCTAGTCAAAACTTGATTAAAAAAATGTTTTTACTGACTTTTTTGAGAGAGAGAGGAAGGGAGAGGGAAAGAGAGAAACACTGATGTGAGAGAGAAACCTCAATCAATAGTCTTTTATACGCACCCTGACCAGGGACCGAACCCAAAACCTAGGCATGTGTCCTAACTGGGAATTGAACCAGCAACCTTTTGGTGCACGGGACAATGTTCAACCAATTAAGTCACACCCTCCAGGACCAAAACTTGGTATCTGCCCTTGTTCATGTGAAACATCATAAGTTAGCAGAATGATCAGTAGCTTGCATTAGAAAGTTTGTATTTCATAGGCTCTTTTCCACTAAATACAATTAAACTAATATGAATTGCTTTCAGATAATTTATTTTTATTGAATTGTTTTTCCTACTTACTAAAGTAATACTTGTTCATTGTTGAAAATATGACAAATAAAGAAAAAGAAAAAAATCATCTATGAGCTTGCCACTAGAGATCATCATTTAACATTAGAAGTATTTGTTTTAGCCTTTAAAAAACAATTGCGTAATTTGGGCCCTATTATATGTGTATCATGTATATATATAAAATTTTGGTGTCATAATTTTTTACTTAGTTATGTTTTGAGCATTTCTAAGTGATGTAAGACTTTTTTTTAAAAACCTCCCATTTAAAATGGCAAAAGATGTCCAATGAAATGTTTTTACAATAATGTTATTATATATATATATATATACATACACACACACACACACATATATATCTTTTGAATGGTTGGTGGGCAATTTTTCTCTCTCTCTCCTGTTCTTATCTAACTAGACTGATCTATATATTAAGGGAAGGGGGAATAAATAAAACAAGCCAGAAAATTAGAAGCGTGTGGTGCTTCCCTATAGATAAGTGGCTTGGGATTCGCTCTGTTAGGTGCTGATGGGTTTCAGGGCAGGCTGCCCCCAAATGTACCACTTGGGCATGTGTATTATTTTAAGCTGAAAATAATCAAGGTTCAAGAAGAGCTTTTTACCAGTCCCTTCACTGCCTGAAATAACAGTGATAAGAGAGAGTGCCATTGCCAGACATAACTTTATATCAGAGAGACTTAGCTGTGGCATTTGTTCTCCCATCTTCCTATGAATTGTCTTCCTCACATTTGAAGCCCCAGACCCCTACCCCCTCTCCTGAGCTCAGAGCAGCATGTAAGCCTCAGTTGCCTGACTGTCTTTATAGGCTACTGTAGGCACAAAATTAAGTTTGTGTTTCTCCAGTTAACCTCTCTTCAGTCAATTCAGCTATTAGGCCAGCCAAAGAACCTGGAAGGGAAGAAGGAGGCTTTTCTCTCCTACAAGGCGAATGTTTGTTTCCCCTCTTTCTATGCTTGGGCCCCACTCCAGACTCCTAGGTCGTAATCTCCAGCATCTTTTTTTCTATAAGACTTTCTTGAAGTTCTAGTCTGAATTGTTCTCTAGGAATATTTGCATCTCATTCTCTTCTCAGTCCTTGATAACCCCTTTTGGCTAGTTTTTCTGAAAAAAATTTCAGGAATCATGTCAATATTGTTGCCCTTGAAGGGCATTCTTTCTAAGCTTCAGTTCATTTCATAAATAATTCCTTGTGCTAAAACACTTACAAATACCAAAGATTGGTGCCATTCTACTAATCACCCATTCCCAAGTTTGCCATGAAAACAGCATTAGTCATTTTCCAGTCAAATTCAGCCCTTGACTTCCCAAACATTCCACTGTCCAACCTGCAGCCCACAGTCTCTGCATTCTCAGTCATTGAAAGCTCCCTGCTCACCTCTCATTATGCAGATGAGCAAAGCCAGATGCACTGAAATTAGCCACTGCCTCAAAGCTAGCAGATGCCAGGGTCAGGACTAAAATTTACCTCTAAGTCTAAAGCCACAGCTGACACTTTGCTATCCCAGTGGTTTTCTTCTCTGGTGCTGCCGAAATCCAATTGACCACTCTTTGTAGAAGACCACCCTCTCTCTTAAAAAAACATGTTAATTGACCATACCTCTGCTACGAACCCAGCCAATCAGGAGTGATAGGCAAATTAACCCAACAAAGATGGTGGTTAATTTGCATACTCAGCCACCCAGTGATGGGGGCGGGATGCTTGGGTAGTCGCCATGACGACAAGGCAGGCATTCTGTCCCACCCCCCATCTCTCAGGGCCTCTGGCAGCATGGGAAGGGGCTGGAGCGGAAAGAGGCGGGCTCTGGTGCCTGAGTGGAAAGGTGGTGCCGGCAGCCAGGGAAAGGAAAGCCCATTCTAGCATGAATCTTCGTGCATCGGGCTTCTAGTGTGTGTGTGTGTATATATATACACACATACACATATGTATCTATAAATATATACATATATATTTATTTCAGAAAGAAAGGGAGAGGGAAAGAGAGAAACATCAATGATGAGAGAGAATCATTGATTGGCTGCCTCCTGTACACCCCCTACTGGGGATTGAGCCTGCAACTTGGGCATGTGCCCTGACCCGGAATCAAACCATGACCTCCTGGTTCATATATCTACGCTCAACCACTGAGCCACAATGGGCCAAATTCCCCTCTCTTTTTAATGAAGTAAAAACTAGTACTGATAGCAGAAGAAAAATGCATGATTTTCTTTGTTAACTAGCTGGCTTTTGGTTATTGTGTGATGGATGCTTTATAAATGAAGTGGCCCATCCTGGGACACATGACCTTTCTGTAGTAATAAGGATGGCTGTATAAAATCGCAACCTGGAGAGTCTTTGATGTGAAAAGAATGTACAACATCCACAGAAACACTCAATAACAAATAATAAATCAACACCAACCCAAGTCTTTTGGGCACCACGTTGAGCAGTTTTCCAACTTTGCATTTTTCTTTTTCTTTCCTTCTTTGACCAGAGTCATGATGTGCCCTGTCAACCACTAGATCAGAAATCTGATGATCTATTTGTACTGAGATGAGAATGGTCAACAACCGTGTAAATTTTTTTTCCATTTAAAAGTATACTTCCAACTTTAAAGAGACCCATTTTCTTCATTCAAAGGGAGTAGTTACGGGAGGACTTGGCTTTGCAGCCATGTGGCAAGCCTGTAAGTGCTCCGAGTAGTTGGCTCTATATGGTGAAATACCTCCTGAGTGTGTGATTGCAAACAGGGACAAATTAAAACTGATATAAACTATGAATCAAAAATCATTACCCACAAAATATCAAGAGCCTCAATATACCCCTAGCTTCCTGCAGCTGCTTCCCACTCTCTGCCAAACAATGCTTAGCATGGGAGAGTCGACTGTGGACTCTCGCTTAACTTCCCAGTGCAGTACTTATTTGGATTTTTAGATATTTTCCAGGTAGTCCTCTTGGTTTGAAACGACACCAAACATTATCATTTTGGAGCTCATATTCTTAACAGAAGGGAGACAAGGCACTTTACAGGTAATCATCACACGAGAAAATCAGCAAGAAGATAATTAGCTTCTTATTGATACCAGCAATTTAGAGCTTCACATCAAAATTAACCAGGCCCAGAATGGAGGTTATTGGCTTTGAAATGAAAGTGTTTTTCTTTTTTTCCCCCTTTTGTATTTCTTGTTTATTGATGGAAGTTTCTCCCAGAACCAGAAGTTATAGAACCAGAGCAAGTTTACAGAATGCAAATAATGACACTGTTTAACAAAATTGAACCACCAGACCAAACAGAGTGAGAAAGTACTTGGTGAGCAATTCTTGGATTAATTACAGGGCTTCTTATGAGCTTCATTTAAATGCACATTGATTGTAGCGGAAAATCTGAACTACTCTTAAATATATATTTCTTATTTTTCATTTTGTTATAAATTGTATATAGTTCACAGTTAGTGCTCAAAAAGCAAAACCTCCCATGATTTTAGCTTTTGACCCAGACATATCTTCTCACAGGGAAAGGGTATTGTTTTTAGAATTTGTGCTATTTACAAATTCTCTAGAAAGTCTGCACTTTTGCTCAGAGAATCTTGTAGGTAAAGAGGGCATATTAGATCTAGATTTGCATTTTCAATACAAATTTATAGCTTTTAGCTCTGAATATAGTTGTAAATATTTATAAATATAATAGCTTTTAGCAGCATGACCTTGGTCAAATTACTTTAGCTAAATTTCAATTTCATCAAATGTAAAATGAAAACCACATGGTATTGACATGAAAAACAAATGAGATAATGTATATAATAGAACTTTTCGCACTTGAAGCATTTTCAATTGCAAGGTACTGTTTTTATTGTTATGCAACTTAATCTTTTCATTTTGCAACTGAGCAAACTTAGTCTCTTGGTCCCAACAATCTATCCATTAAGGCTTCCTCAGCTCCACTGTAAAATATGTACCATGCATTATTGTTAATATTCCAATGTTCATTTTGGAAATGAAGAGTTTATTGGGTGAACAGGAAGGCAGTAATATCTGACACTTATCCATGGGTCTCCTTTCAGAGTTGTATTTCTATTTATATAATTAAAGCTTAGAAATTATAACAGTAGACACAATTGACTGCTAGAACATGAACCAATACTTCATTAAATATTTATTATGATACTACTGTATTGGATTTAAAGTTCTGTTAACTTTAATCATGTAGAATTGAATTAAATTTATACCATTATTATTAACTAGAGGCCCGGTGCATGAATTCCCGGTCACCCTGATTGGAGTGAGGGGGCCGATCGGGGGCAGGACCAGCTGGAGGGAGGGTCCTTGGGCAGTTGGCAGGCCAGTCCCACCCCCAATTGTGGGGGGGGGGTGACTGGGGGCAGGGCCAGCTGGGAGAGGGGCCACAGGCGGTTGGCTGGCCTGGCCCCCTGGTTGAAATCCCGGTTGAGGGGACAATTTGCCTATATGGATAATACTGTATATGGTTCACTTAATAAAATGGGGTAATAAGGGAGAAATAAGAGTGCATCTCAAGGACAGGTCTATGTATCCTGAATAAATCCTACTAAGTAGAAATAAGAATTTTTTAGTTTCTATGCTAAATAGTACAGAAAACCCTTAAAAGCTTATTTATGGAATTTCCCCTTTATATTAACTTGCTATCTTGGTGTAGTATCCATAGGTCCTAAATACTTCTATTTAACTATCTTAGAGTTTCTAGAGTAATCAAAATCCTCTTTATAGTTTTCACTAAGTTTCTCTGTTGAAGTCAGACTTGCTGATAGAGACTGGAGGTGGAACCGAACAGAACCCCTATGAACATAGTCTGGGTCTTCAGACCCCCAATAATTATAGGGAGTGGTCATAGGGGTAAGCCTCAGACTGACCTGTTGGCAAAGCCAAAAAAAAGTCCCAGCTTAGAGGGCACAGCCCTTTTAGCATAATTAAGCTTGATTTTGTGACGCTCCTTAGATCTTTCCTGGGTGGCTAATGGGCTGTGGGAGGTGCAGCAACTGCTGCCAAAACAAGTGAAACTTACAAGAACATTGTAAATTACCTTGTTTACCTCTGACTATAAAATAAAGGCTCAGCTTGCAGTCTGGATCTTTTCCTGTGGTCTCAGCCAGGCACAGAAGATCCACCTAGTCCCAGCTTATTCTCTTTGTCTGTCTTTTCTTCATCCTTCGCCAGCCCCCCTCAGGCTTGCCGAACCCTTGGCTGTGCTGGTGCAGCACAGATAATGTAAACCCTTTGGTGAAGCCATTTATGCTCAACAGTTCCACGTTGACAAGGGCCAGCACATGACGAGGTAGTTCGTGCACATATCCCATGACTGAGAGCACAGTGCCAGCACATGGCATTTGCTTAATAGTCATTTATGAATCATTCAGCTATTCTCATTATCACAATCTGCACTTGAGTTTATGCCGATCCACCACGGTCTCTTACACCTCTCAGTAAAAAACAGCCCACATATTTTTTAGATGAAAAGGTAGGCTTATGAAGATAGTTTTGGCCATGGGAGTGAGCAATATTAGCAGGGTGTAGGTGATTCAAGCTCATGACTTGGACCTCATTAGGGAGGGCCAAATGAACTTATTAGACACCCTTCAGATTCCTACGGCATGTTATTTTGTCCATTCATTCCACAGACCTTCACCGAGTATCCAACTGTGTGTCAAGGCCCACATTAGGTGTCAGAGATAGAAAGAAGAATATGAACTCATAGCTTAGAGAGGTGACGGGCATGTATATCAAAGGTTACCTACCTCCCTATGTGCTAAATATAAGTATGGGCTTCGTGCTTGGGAACACAGAGGGTGGGGAACTTCAAAAGGTCAGGGATATTTGGGGTGGTTCTTAAAGAAAGAGTAGAGTTTTTGCCAGGCATAAGGCATGATATGTTAAAGAACTGTCAAGTTCTATCTCACTGGTGTTTATGGTGAGCATGCATGTGGAGGAGGGTTGATGGGAGGTACGTCAAGAAAGAGTTTGCGGTCAGGAGAAATGCTAAGCTGTGTGGGCATAATTTTGTAAGAAAGAGCCAATGGGCCTTTTTGCTGATGGGCTGCCATAATCAATTTGGACCTTTAGGATAATCAGTTTAACTCTGGGATAAAGCTTGTGCTGTAGAAGAATAAAATAAAAGTGAAGAGGAGGGCAGAGAAGCAGCCACAGAGAAAATGCTGTCTCCTGGACAGGTAGAGCCTATTATCCCTGCAGGATATCCAGCCAGGTGCACCTTGAGTAACATGTTTTGAGAAAGTGTTTGGCCCTCAGCCTCCAGTCTAGATCTGTCAAAAAGCTTGAAGACATGAAAGGCATTTCTGTGACCCTTTAATTCCTTTTCTGCAACTTTATTTTCTGCAATACTTCTCCTTCCTGAAAACTTGCCTATGGGTTCGAGTTAGAGAAAACAAATTGAGCACCTCCTTTTGCCTGCAACAATCAGTTTCTTTTAGCAAGATGGAGGGAGTAACATGAAAATTCTGCTGAAGAGAGCATCATTGTAAAGGGGCCTGATTTGCATGAACTGAAAATCTAATTATCATCAGTCCAGGTCTGAGCACATATTCATTTTCTTTTTTATCACCTGTGAGTGGTATGGGCAAGATTTATGACAAAATGATATCTTAGATGTATATGTTAAGTTTTTAAGTAAAAGTATCAAATACTGAAGTCTCAGGTAAATGAATTAAATGGACAATCACTATCACATTACATTATCTTCTACAGTATTGACAGGAGGATTGGTAAGAGAAGCACAACAAAACGATGTAATGAAATAGAAATGTACATGTTGGGGTGTGGGAAAGGGTAAAAGAATATCATTCATTCTCCTGATATCGTGAGCAGTCACTTAGAAAAACGCCTTTAGGTTACTCAGCAGGCAAGTGCATGTGTGTGTGTGTGGAGTTGGGTGGGGGGGAGTGGGAGAGAGAGAAAGAGTGGGGGGAGGGAGGGGAGGAGAAAAGTATCTGTGGTCTATGATGAGAGATAGTAATATGGGAGGCAAATGAGATGTAAAAAAATCGAAGGCATGAATAAAATGACATCTGCTCTTTTCTTTTCTTTATGGAGGTGTATAGGAGCAGCAAGGGGTTGAAGGCAAAAGGGATCACAAGGGCTCAGCAGCAGCAGTTGATGTTAAGTCGGAGCACCAGGCCTGTTTCATCACAGTGGGATGAAACTGACTGGAAGAGGACGAGACTGGAACTTGATCTGCCCACCGACTAGAGCAGGGAGTTGGAAATGAGGGGTAGAAGCCATCAAAGGTGGAGGAGAGCCATTCCAAGGCAGAGAAACATAGCACCCAGAGAGGAAATTGTGTGGAAATGTATAATCATTGGAAGCCAAGTAGGCCACTGGGTGGGATGGGCAAGAGAGTATAACTCAAGAATGCAGCCACACCAAGATGTCCAAGGACAAAGGGCTACTGCATATAGTGTTATGCAGCAGAACCCTGTTCTCACCCGAGGGAGGCACCAGTCCCCCAAGGGGAGTGATTACAGGATAGATGTGCTTTCATTAGGATGAAATGAAGTCCTGAAATCAAGCTGCGAAGGCAGAAACCAGATGGGAAAGCAAACCTGATTGTCAGGTAGGTTTCAGAAATCTAGCAGTTCCCTGTTCTTTTCCTGAGTGCCTGGAAGGATGCTTAGGATGCACAGAAATGCCACAGTGTTTGATAAATGACTGACCAGACTATTGCAACTGGAGGAAAGGGCAGAATCTGATGATTAAAAAGCCTGTTGCAAAGCTGAGGCCCAGAGGGCTAGGCTAGTGCTTCTGGAATCCTTCCTCCTTATGGTCAGGGTGGAGGGGGCTGAGAAAGCTGGTTGGGATCATTCTGGTATTGTGGAGAACCGCAGGAAAGTGATAAAGGTAAGAAAGAATCTGAAGAAAAAAATGCAGCCACCACAAAGCCTTTTTCCTTGGATTCTTTCCCTGCTTCCTCCCAAATCTCTTCCGCATGATTATATTCTTCTTTATGATTATTTATGACTATTAGATACATAACAAAATAGTGTTTCCAAGGGGCTAAACCTGGGAGACAGCTAACATAATAATACGAAAGTTTAAAGAATTTTATGGGGAGAAGACAATAAATTCTGGTCTTGATATATTGAATCCAAGCCATGCTGGGAAATGTCTTGTAGAATGTATGGAATATGGGTCCTCAGTGAAGATGAAGTGTCTAGATGAGAGGTTTCTATACATTTATCTTGCATATTGAAATGGAAATTGAAGCCATTCATTTGAGCCGGTGGACTTTCTCCAAAGGTGTGACCTTAGAAGAAAAAGCCAAGGCATGTAGAACTGGATACTGCAACATCTCTGGTAAATGTAAAAAAGGAGGGAGGGAGGGACAGAGGGAGAGTGAGTGAGAACAAGAGTTATGCATACACCAAAGTGCCAGTTATGGGGAGGTTGAGAAATTGCCAGGTCCTTGAAGCTTAGGGTAGGATGTCCTTTAAGAGACAGGCTCTAACATGTCAACATCAGAAGTCCCACAATTGTAGAGACAAAAAAAAAGGTAATAGTTTGGGCTAAGAGGAGACTATTGGAAATAAAGCCAAAGGGCTGATTTATAGAGTGATTTTACGGGAGAAATGATTTTGAGTCAGTACTATTGTTGGTAGTGCACTCAAGAGTTTTAACATAAGAAAGTGGATGAGATGACATTATCAGAGGCAGTCGCTGTGGTTTGTGACTTACCACAGGAAGTGACCTGAGAAAACTTAAGTGTGGTTTAAGACTTAAAGAATGAATTCCTAGTGAAAGCAAGACTCATGACATATTAAGAAATCAGAGTGTGAATTTGTGAGGTCCTGAGGATTATGGGAGGTTGGCCCTCAGATCCAGCAGACCAGCATAATTTTCTACAGAGCTTCAAGAATATATATATGCTAGGGGCCCGATGCACAAAATTTGGGCACTGGGTGTGGGGGGGGTCCCTCAGCTCAACCTGCCCCCTCTCACATACTGGGAGCCCTCAGGGGATGTCTTACTGATGGCTTAGGCCCACTCCCCGTGGGGAGCGGCCTAAGCTGCAGTCTGCCCTCCCTTTGTGGGAGGCGACCAGGCTGATCAGGGGAAGGCACCAGCCCCATCACCCCGCCGCTGCTGCCAGTCACCATAGCCACCAAGGTGTTTTCATCAACATGGACTCCAGTCCCTTCACCATGAAAAAAATGACAACTTTCTTTAGGCATTTTCAAGATGTGTCTTTCATAGGATATGACCTTTCTTTCTTTTTTTTTTTTTTTATCCTCACTTGAGGATATGTTTACATTGACTTTTAGAGAATGTGGAAGAGAAAGGGAAAGACAGAGAGAAACATCAAAGTGAGAGGAACACTTTGATTGGTTGCCTCCTGCATGAACCCTGACCTGGGTCCCAGACAGGGAGGAGCCTGCAACCTAGGTACATGCCCTCAATCAGAATTGAACCCAGACCTTGTGGTCGGCAGGCCGAGGCATTATCCACTGAGTCAAACCGGCTAGGGCAGGATATGACATTTCTTAGCCCTCCAGCAGCGGACCTTCATTTTTTTCTCTAGAAGTTGGTGGAAAAACCCTAGATCACTTTTCTGGATTCTTATTACCCAAGTTACTAAGAATATTACCAGTGCCATACAAGAAGCTTAGCCAATGAGCAGTCAGAAAAGGTGTTTCCTCTGTAGTTCACACCAATTGTCGGCTGGGCGCTGCCCAGGCCTAAAGCCTCTGGCGGGAGCTTTAGGCCTGGGAAGGGGACCCCCGGCTCCCTCCAATTCCCAGCTCTGCCCCTGCCCAGGCCTGCTGAGGCTTTAGGCCTGGACAGGGGCCTCCCAACTCCCTTCTATCGCTGGCTCCGCCCTGTCCCCTCGGCTCTGATCTCAGGTTTGGCCCTGCCCAGGAGCCCCCTGGCTCAGGCCCTTCCCGGGCTGCTCAGGGCCCACGCGGGGCCTACCTCAGAGTGACCTGGGTGCCAGGATGTCCCCGGAACCCAGACACTGGGGCCTATGTATGCAAATTAACTCACTCTGATTGGCTATGGGCGTAGTGGAGATACGGTCAATTTACATGTTTGTCTCTTATTGGGTAAGATAGCGCTGACTGGTTTGGCTCAGTGGATAGAGCATTGGCCTGAGGACTGAAGGGTCCTGGGTTCAATTCCAGTTTAGGGCATGTACCTCGGTTTCAGGCTCCATTCCTGACCCTGCTGGTCAGGGGGCATGTGGGAAGCAACCAATTGATGTGTCTCTCTCTCATATCGATGTTTCTTTCTGTCTCTCCCCCTCCCTTCCACTCTCTAAATCTCAATGGAAAAATATCCTTGGGTGAGGATTAACAAACACACACACACACACAAACCCACAAATAACGAAACAAAAAAATCCCATATATACAGATTCCTGCACTTACCATAGAATTAGAATCTCTGGATGCATAGGTGAAGGATAAATAGCAGGATCTATAGTGTTAGAGAAGCTCCCCTAATAGTTCTAATGCAATGAGCTATCAACTGCCATTAGGAAAATATTTTAATAGACCTGCTCCTTAGGTTGATCAGATATCATATTGTCTATTGTTCAGGGTAAGAGAAAAGGTGGTGCTTTCTGGCCCTTGTGCATTCTGCCCAGTGTAATGAGGCAGGTGCATTTTCCATCCAATGTACTCTCAGTGCATTGATTAGTGGTAAAAATCCATTTATTATTTCTAAGTCTGTAAAGCATTCTGCAGAGGTGGTATTCTTCATGGCAGATAGAACTGTTCTCACCCCTGTATAACTTTCCATTAGAAAATCTTATAGAAATACTCCTGGACAGATCACATGCATCAGTAGCTACAGATAGAAGGAAGTCTGGCATTTATTACTGTGGCATTAGACCAGGCTTGTTTGGCACTACTCCATGCAAAGACATTAGCCCCAGTTCCCACTTGGGGGCCAGATGAAATAATTTTTAGTGCATTGCAATAGTGATAGCTTTCTTGATAAATTTAGCATTTAATTAGGGATGCACTTTCTATGCATGTGGGTACCTGTGCTATTTTCTCTGAGCCCAGAGATTATTGGCAGAAGTAATAGCTGGTGCCTCAGGATGAAGCTATAATTTTATGGTGCAGTGTCTAAGGCTGGAAATGGGACTAGTGGACCACGAATGCCAAAGACATCATAAAGAAAAATGTTCCTTAGGAAGTACTTGCCAATTTCTGAGCAATCCATTATTCCCTCACCTACACACTGACTTTTATGAATACAACAGCCCGGGAAATGCATTTAATTAAGCAGACGGTTATGATAAAATAAGTTGCTTTTCCTCTTTAGCAAGAGATCTCTTTATCATATCCTCCTCTGCCTTGCCTCCTCACTCTCTGGCGGGTATTTTCATGGTTTCACTTCCATTTCCCAAGCTCTTCTATAAACAAGAATGTCAAATTCAATGCTCTTAGAATGGGAGAGAACTGAGTATTCAGAGTGAAACTGATTGTCTCCGAGACTCTTTCCAGTTGGGGAATTTTCTCATCTTGCTACATCTTTTTTTGCCACCTCTTGGAACCAGGAGAGTGGTGTCATCCATGAGGGTCAAGATTGAATCTGTTGCCACAGTTCCAGAGAGGACTTCCCAGAATGCTCCTTGGGGATGGCTTTTGTGGAGGAATAGCAGTGCCTGTCTCCTGCATCTTCAGTTCTCTCAGTTGCCTATGCACCAAACTGAACACGGGTCAGAAGGGCTCAGGAGTGGCAATCAGAAACAACCAGAGAGGGAGCAGCCAAGCATCGGCTCCTAACTTCTAGCAGCACTTGCCAACTCTGGTCAGGCATTTAGACTGAAGGAAAAGTTGGGCATCTTTGAGACTATTTCTATGTGAAAATACAAGGTGAAATTATATAACTAATATTCATTTCTAGCTGAAAGAATTGACAAAGTCATTGTATGTATATTAACTTCTCAAATGAATGCGTGCAAGTTTAAAGGAACCTTTAGGGATGGCGAAGCCATGTACACCTGGGTCAAAGGTAGGAATTCAAGATAAAAGAGTTAGTGGTAGGGAAACAGGTGCAAAAAACCTCTTCATGTGGGAGACAACTGTGTTTGACATGGAGTATTAGTCATATGCACGTGGCTCAATTAGCTGGACATTCTTTCAGGGAATGCTACTAACCAGAGATCTTACATTTCCCTCCCTAGAAAGAGGATATATAAATGTCAACATTTATATCTATTCAGGATGATCTCTGAGATGCCCAAAACACATGGTGATGTAGCTAACTTATATAATTTCGATAAAATATTTCAAGTGTTATGAATTTCATTTGCTGTGAGAAAATTATTTATTGATTTTTATAAAGACTGAATTTAGTAAAACTGATGCAGTGTGTTAACAGAGAAATGTAACCTACAGTGAAAAGTGAAAATGAATTCCACAGTGGTATGGAAAACAAGAGGAAGAAGAAGAAAACCCAAGTCATGCTTTGAAATGTGGGCTACTCTCCAGTTGCATGGAGTGTATGTTTGGAAGAAATGAGAACACAGATGTGAAACTGGGTAGGTTTCCTCTTTAAGGCACTAACTACCCTGAAGTGTAGCTGTAAAATGTAGTTCCCAGGCCCTTCTCACTATGCCATAATTCATGTCAACTCAATCGTCAGTCCTTTTCACTATGGCTTTTGAGTTGAAGGGATTTCTCTGTGCATAACGCCGTGAGCTTCCAGAAGGCTCACACAGCTTTACGGGAAGTCAATTGGAAAAAGAAATCAATAGTTAAACTATTTTAGGGCCCACAACATGATTCTCCATTGTAAATGTCTTGATGGAAGGCTCTATATCTTAAAATTCTTTGGTAATGCACTTAATACACACAGAAATTGGCTGCTATGATCATGGAAAATTGTTCACTTTTACAACTCCAAAAATTAACATGATCCCATTTTAAAGTGGGGTTAAAAACATTTCCATATTTTCAGTCATCAGATTTAGGGTATATGATGGGGTCTACTCAGAATCCTGGAAAACAAAGAAATTAAATCATATAATTTGCATTATGCCGTTTTACTGCAGTGGTAGAAAATGAAAGTATTCCCACAGGAACCTTGACTGCATTAGTGCCGGATCACTGGTTTGCTTAAGATGGAGCTTGGAGCACCAAGACAGTGTGCTCTCCTCTGAAGTAGCACTCCTTTAGCCCAACACATGGTACCCTTAATCCATCAAGATCAGACTACAGAGAATAGACCTCCATAAAGATCATAAGTATAGTCTGTCTGTACATCACAGGTGATCCAAAGATTGACAGCCAACAGAATTTATTTTCAAAGGGGTAGATACTACTCCAGAATAAAGATCACACAACAAAGGGAGGCTTTAATATTATGCAAAATTGTTTGAGGTGCAAATCTTTTTTTGTATTTCCCTGACCAGATGCATTTGGGTTTTGGAAGCAAGCAGAGCAAATTCTCCTATACTACTCACCAATAAACTATGTCCTCAAAATTCCTCTCCTCGTTTAGAAAAGCACAACTGAAAAAATTCAGCCCCATGGTTTGTGCATTTTGGCACACATTGCTGTTCCTACATGGTCATCGATCACTTGGAAATTGACAGGACTTACATTAGGCTCTTGTTCTTAGTTCCAGTCTTAACAGGGGAACTGGGAGAGGAATAAAGCATTACTCATCAGTGGCCGTATTTGGCAAAGGCAGGTCTCTCTCTCCCTATTATCATTCATCCTGATAGAGCTGTGACAGAGACCAGATGTCATTCCAATGTTAAAATTACATTGTTTTCATAACAAAGTCAGCTTACATCACTCTTAAATAGATCACACTAATGTTCCTCTGTATACTGTCATGGACAGGGTGAGCTAGATCTTTCCAGAGGACTTGCCAAACACAAACTATAGGAGAAGTTAAGATTTTCACAGGGCACTCATGAGCTGGCTCACAGCCCATATAACTCCGAATCTCTCTGCAGTGTGTTCCAAGTCACTGCAATATAAAATACCCTTTACAGTGATTCCTGGAGGAAATTGCAGGTGCTTGTTTTTGTGGTAAGGAGAAGGTCAAATATTTCATTGACTGGAGCACTTTTCCTGCCTATTTTCTTTGCCCTTCCTTCTTGGGTCCTGGTGACCTTGAATTAATTTATGATCCAATGCTTAAGAGTATCCTGTGCACTATCTTTTCCATTTAACATTTGGAACTTTGAAGAATCCACACAGACTTGGCACATGTACACCATAATTTGGTTCAAAGCCTACTCATCCCTTTATGATACAGCTAGAAGGTCACCTCCTCCACAAAGTCATCTGTGATTCATCATTCAGAACTATCTCTTGTTTTCTGAATTTACCGGCCTACTTTTTCTTTTTTTTTGTAAATTCACATGGCTTGTACCACATTCTGATTTGCATGATTTTGTTCCTGTCTGATTATCAATAACGGGCTGTTAACAGTTTGAGAACAAAATTCTCTGTCTGCTTCAACTCTGCATTTCTGAAGGGCAGGGGAAGCGATCATGAAATATTTATCGAATCAGAATAATGATGTACATATGTATGTTTTTCTTTGAGGCCAATATCATTCCCCTCACTCTAAAAAGGTATTTGCAAAAAGCATTGAGACACACATGTAACATGAGCATGGTTTAGAAGCCCACTGGCACTAAACTGTGGGCACCCATTCAAGCAGGGAGAGGCCCACTTCATGGAGTCAGTGGAATACTGGCTCTCGATAGACAGTATGTCACTTCATTAAAAAGTCACTGATTATGAACTGTAATTATCCTTTGGTTTGCAAGCATGTGTTCATGACTAAGAAATTTTTTCTAGGCCCAGAAATTTTCTACTGGCTTTCCTAGAGGAAGCCAATGCCAACCCGAATGGCATCCACGTAAGCAACTTTAGGCTGCGTTAGAAGGTGCCTCGTGACGGGCCATACTAGCTGACATGGCTGTCACAGAACTCAGTGACTCCAAAGTGATGCCATGCTTGGAGCCCACTCGGACAATAACATGGGATTGCTGCTTTTCATGCCAACTGCTCACATTCGATACAACAAAGGGGCTCCTTTACACAGCCTTTTCTTACTCTCACTAATTGGCTGATGTTAGCGCAGCTTTGCTCAACCCCCCTTAAGCATGTTTACTTGCAATTTCTTCCAAATGTCACTTATTAGAAATTCTGCATTCCTGATCCTGGAGGTAATAAACCTGGAGACGCACTTTCATTAGCAAATGGAAAGAGGCTCAAAGTACATCCAGAGATAAACAAATTAAAAGCATAGAAGATCGGGACAGCTTAGAGCCAAAGAACTTCAATGTAATATATTTAGAAAACAGGCCTTCTGGTCCCCCCATAACATTGCTCTGCTTCTGGCTCTTTCCATTGACCAGGGTTGGCTTCCAGAAAAACCTAAACAGAAAATGTTCCACTTTATGAACTATTCCCAAATCACTGGACTGGAAAAATCTGTTCCATGGTGTGCCTACTGCTAAAGCTTCCACTAGTTGTGCAAGAGAGCTGCAAGAATAGCTCAGAGGAGTTTAGTTGAAAATACACACACAATTACAACATTTAAGAAAACCAATAGAATAACAAGAGGCAAAAGATGAATGAATTCAGTACTGCTAATGGAGGAGTACTGCTAATGGAGGAGTCTCCTTTAATCTGAGTTCCTAATTCTAGCACAGTGAGGGTTAAAAACAATTTTGCAAACCAAGTGTAAGAGAGGAAGCTAAAAAATGTAGAAAGGTCTGTGTGTTCTTTAGTTGACATTTTAAACACACATGCTTTTAAAAGACATTTGTTGCTGTTGCTATTTGGGAGGTACGCTTGAATGTCTGCGCAGAAACATCCTAAATTTGGGATACCTTGTTCTCTTTTAAGACTGGATTAGACTGCTACTTGCTACTTATTTATGAGAACTGTCAAATTATTCCAGGTATAGTATTTACAGCAAACTCCTATAAGTCTATAAGGACATTTTGAATTTATAATTTCTCCCATAATCTTTTAAGAAAATCAGCTATAGGTTTTCAGATTCTTTTTCCATCCCAATGCAGGGTAACCGCAGTAACAACTATGCACTTCAGTTTTCAGCAGAAGTGACTCCACATTTTTGCCCTTAACTGAAGGAAAAACAACCATATGGACCTTGTTCTTAGCCAGCACTCCATTAGCTAATTGAATTTACAAAGCTCCACCGGCGAGAGACCATGAATTAACCCCATTTTAATGACTCCATCCCTTTGGCAGAGCTAATGCGTCTGGTTTCAGAGCATACTCAAGTCAGTCTCATTTTGAACTGGTTAGACAAACTAGTGCAATAAAAATACAATGCAAGCCACATATATAATTATTTTAAGTAAAAAGAAAAGGAAAAATTAATTTTAATAGTGTTTTCTATATTCATTGAATCCAAAATATTATCATATTATATAATTAATGTGAAATTTATGAATGACATATATATAAATCTGGTATGTTTCTGACAGCTATGGCATCTCTTTTTAATGTGGATTAGCCACATTTCAATTATTTAATAACCACATGTGGCTAGTGCAATGAACAGGCAGGCAGAGTTGAGGGATGAGATCTGTACTCCATTTTCTTTCCACTGGCCACACTCATAGTCTTTTTCAAGAGCTTAGTACTTCACTTTTCAAATCTGGACATCAGCTGGAAATACAGCCATTCATAATTGTGAGTCAATCAAAAGATAAAAGAATAACAGCTCCTTATTTTAAAAAAATCATCTCTATTGAAAAACACATCACTTTTTAGGTCTAAAGAGTGCTAGGGCAGAATAAAGTTATTCTCAGGAATTTGCCAAACTTAAGGGGAATAAATAACTAAGGTTCTACTTTGCAATTAGATAACGGGACCAACAAAAAGATTGAGGCTATGAAGAACCAATCAGATGGTGTCCTCACCTAATTTAGACAATGCCAGTGTGAATAAGCCTGTGTTATTACAAATATCAGAGTTGTGGAAAGTTACTGAATTTTGGTCCCAAAATTAGGATACCTGCCACTTTGCTCAGGATCTACTTGTAGAATCAAAAGATGTCCCTACATCACCTTGGGGCATTTATTTTAATCTGTCCTGAATATAATTATTCGATCAAGTTATTGTCACAAAATCCTATTAACTCAAAGAGTGAATTAGTCACTGCTTACTCAGACCTCAGCTTTGGTGCTTGTGAAATGCACCTCTCAGGCAGCCAAAATGAAGGATAACCCTAAGGATTCTTACATCTTTTTGATTTTAGGAATTATTCCCTACCTTATGTTATGACTATCAGTCTCAAAATGATAACATGCTAACACTGTAGTTCATCATAATGATATACTTAAGCTTTAGAAATTCAGAGAAGCACTGAGGGTTTTAATAAAAATTAGTATTATCTAATGAATGCTGAGTAATCGAAGCGTTGTCATTTCTGCACTCACCCTGGGAACCGGTCTATGACCTTTAGAACTCCCTCCTAGGCTGAATTGCTTCTCATTATCTCCTTCCCACTCACTTTATTTCTTGGAAGGCTTGCTGACCTTTACAATCCTTTCTCTCTTACCTGATCTTAGTCTGCTCAAAATTCTGTGCTTTTTTCCGTACAGTTTCTTAGAGTGGATACATTTATAGGCACCATTAACGGTGAGAGGCCACACACAATTATAAACAGATGGCTAGGGTGAGCACATGTGACAGAACCCTGCTTAGATTTTATCAAGACCCTGACTTTCCTTTCCAGAGGTCTATCCATCTTTGGAAAAACCAGGCCATCCTAAAGCCAATCTCTTCTTTGTCTTTCCAGTCTAGAAATAATTCTGTCAAGTTCCACAATAAAATGAATAGCTGCCTTTGACTGAGGACCTATACTGGGGCATGGAGCTAGTGGGTGTCTCTTTAATCAGGTCTCAACACTCATGCCAGCCTTGTCCCTTTTTTTTTTTTTTACCGCAAATACTCATTAGATCTGAAATTCATATAGATTGGCACCTCTCAAATAATTGGAGTAGTTTGACCTATAAAAATTTTTAATGATATTGGGACTTTCAAATTCAATTTTTGACATTTTGTTTGTCTTTCTGAAGCACCCAATGGGACCTAGAATTGGGCTTTTCTGATAGGCAGCTAATAATGTGGGCCTGAAGCTTACAACACAGATTGGTGGCTAAAGATATAGATGGGGAAGCCATCAATGCTGAGATGAGAATCAGAGGTATAAGTTTCACGAAGGAATGAGATCCTTGGAGACACAAGCAGGGGCTAACAGCAGCATCTTGGGAGATTTTCAGATTTAAGCTGTGGGAAAGAGAAAGACAAGCCGTAAAATGATTCATTAGGGTTGATGGGAAAAGCTAAGCAGCAGACTTCTGAGTGTTAGAGAAGTCAAAGGAATAGCTCTTTAGGGTACTTCAAATGCTCGGTGCTTTAGAAGCCAGCACTACAGAAGTCCTACAGATCTGAAACTTGGGGAAAAATCAGCCATCATTAAGAAGGTAGATTCAGCGAAGTGATGGGTGGAAAAGCCAGGTTCCTGGGGACTAGTGATCCTCCTTTATTTGTGGGAGTTGATCGAATCGTGGGGAGAAGTGGAGGAGTGTTAGTCTTAGGAATAAGGAGAAATGATTTTTCTGAAGGATTGAAGGATGAAATGATACACGAGTAAAACATTAAAGGCATAAAAATGATACATGAATAAAATATGGAACAGTACATAACACCATGATCTATACTTAATCAAAATTCAATGAACAAATTGTAAAGCAGAAATGAAAGGAATTTTGAGTGAATTCATAATATATACTCCAGCACATTGCATGTGTCTTAGTTTTTAAAATTTATAAATATTTTATATAATTTAAATTAGCAATAAAGAGAAGTAGAAAAAGGAAGAATTTCCAGGTGGCCCAGATAAAGAATAGAGGCAAAGACATAGTTCCTAGGCAACCTAAGGGAAGACATGAAAGTGATGGTTGTTTTTTCTGGTGACTCTCTGATACTCATCAGCAAGAGCTGGACAGAAGAGCTGCAGTATCTCAAAGGCATCATGAGCATCTCAAGGAAGGAAGGATGAAGCACTAAAGAGTGAAGATGTCCTGGTTCCTTTCTTTCCTCCAGGAAACATGAAACTTTTTTCAAAATCTTGGGCAGACTACCTTGAACTCAGAGCTCCTCTTTAAGCAACACTGCTGACTTCTTCCAGCGGCCATATGCAGTTTGGTTGGAGAGTCCCGTGTATGGATCCGTAAATTTGAGACAACCAAGTGTATGTGAGGAGGTGGAAGTGAAATCATCATCAGCTGAAGATTAATGCTGTGGTGTCCTGGCTTTAAATCTTTAAACCTCCTTTAGGTGACCAAGTTGATTCTTTCCTACAGCACCTGCCCCTTTGACTTCAGAAATGATGGCACATTTTCATTTCTAATTTTCAGCCTCAAATTCCAGTTTCTGGTGATTTCAGCATCCATAGATAATTTTCTGAGAAGGTCACAGAATGACTCAGGAATGAAGCATATCATTAAAGATGTCTATTTAGAATTGCATTCCTTACCTCCCTCCTACCCCTTACACAAGGTCCACAGGCAAGAAAAAGAGCATTTTTTTCTGAACAGAATATGTTTGGCCAGTAGATGGAGTAAGTGGTTCCCAGAACCTTGTACCTGCTAGTTAATGCTGTAGTCTTTCAAAAAAGGACAAAGCCACCACAACCACTACATATTGAGCTTAATGTGCAATGGCAGCTGATACATACAATGAATGACATGGCTGGCTCTTACCTGAAGTGTTTTATGAGAGAGGAGGCATAAAGTAACAGCAGGGGCGTTAGCAGTAGGTAAAGAGTAGAACACAGAAGTCTTGGGGTCCTCAAAGTCCCTACATAGCTTCACAATTTTGCTTAACACCAACCCAGCTTCTGGGAAAGAATCCCAAGTGCAATTTTTCCCCTTCATCTTAAATTTCTGTCCAAAGTGATCATTTCACTCTGTGGTTTGTTGGGGGAGCGGGCTGGGGGGAAGTCCACTTTGCAGCTGGTACGACAGTGAGAAGAACTATGTCAACTCTCGCAGGCTGCCAAGCCTTTCTTTTGGCAGAAGCGCTGGGGATATTACAGTGGGGATAATTTATCACGCTTGCTTGGGGTGTTCCAAATTTGCAAGCTGTGGCTAATTTCCAGAGGCAGCAGGGCAATAAACTCTACTTTCCTAAAAGAAAAACAGTAACCACATCACCTTTCAATTAAACGGGCCATGGAAAATGAATAGCCCCAGATGCACATGGGTATTCAGAAATCCTCAGAAAGCCGGAGTATGGCCACCAGTGGTGGGATAACACTGTGTGGCAAGAAGCCTGGCTCGCTGGGTGTTAGGAATCAGCATATACATCTGCTTCTACATCTATCGGTCTCTGTACATTTTCATGTGTGAATATGCATACACATGCACACATGAACTCTCATATGTTTAAAACAAAAACATACAACTGTTGGATGCTCACAGAGGAATAAAGCCTCTTCAGTTAGGAATCAGGTGAAGTTTTCCTCAGTCTCTGAGTCTGGCTTCCCCAACTCCTTCCTCGCTCTCCAGGTGCCCTGATCGTGCCTCCTTGAATGTCCAAGGCCGCCTTGGAGCAGGAACCAAACAGCACCCCCTTGACATCAGTGAGCGATGTTCTGGAGTTGTTCTCAACCCCTCATCTCTCCTTAAATATCTGCTGTCTCTCATGCTTTCCTGGCCAGGTGTTCAGCAGCTGCTGAGCATATCATCTATTTATATATTATCTTAACTCATATAATGGATCAGAATTTCATAGGGCATTTCCAGGTCAACATTCAAAGGACTAACAGATGGCAGGCATTTTGAGTGGGTACAGTGAGAGAGATTGGGGGCTGAAAGTCTCATCCTGAGCCACCTTCAGATGCTCCTACTCCTACTTTTGGGTCCAGGATAATGTCATCTGCTCCTACTACTAGTTTTGGGTCCAGGATAATGTCATCTGCGTAGATATCGCAACGACCTGTTCATTACAAAGTCCAGACCAGGACCACACACTGCGTCTCACTTCAGAGAAAGCAACCCCAGCAGTCGAGATTTGTGGGACAGAAGAACTCAGAGGTCAGCTAGGAGTTGGTTTTTTCCTTTCCTCTCCAGTTCAAGCAGCGCAGGCTGCTAGCTCAGTTTTTGTCTCAGGATCTTTGTCTCTATAGATATGTTAATGATTTTATAGGACCAACACCTGCTAGAGGACCACCTTGGGCTGGTCTCTTCTTTCAAATTCAGGAATGCTGTAAAGTCAGACAGGTCTTAGGAGTTTTGTAATGCACTAGAAATACTTTTCTAATTTATGTGTGTGCTAATTCATATTGAGTTCTCCCATATTTGTCTTCCCTTGTTCTGCTAAAGCATTCATAAGAGTATGGCACTTAGAAAGAGCTTAACATATGCTAATTCTTATAATCTTTATCCTATAATTGCTGAAGTAATCTTTCTTGAAACCTATTCCAATCATATTCCAGTTTCCAGCCTCCAAACCAATGGAAGGTCCCTTTCGCCTATCATGATCTTACTGAACTCCTCTGCCCGGGCGGGTATCTGACAAAGTTATCCGCATTTAAGTGTCAAAAGGTGACAGTGGGTTGGCATCTAAAGCCTTTCTAGTGCTGTTTCTTGACCCAAACCTCTCCTCTTGGCTTCAGCATTTATCAGGTTCTCCTCTGTCCTGCATGGATTCTCAAACGCATCACTTACCTGCCCTCAAAGTCTTTCTGCCTAGGTGGCCCCAGCCCATCTTTCCCCAGGTTCCTGATGCTGCTCTGAGCTCAGAGCATTCCTACTTTAGCATGAACTGGGTTCCCAACCTCTACCCTCTAATGCAGAAGCCAAATGAAATAGGACCAGATAAGCCTTTGCTAAAATTATCCAGCCTGTCAGTCTGGGAAACCACTAGTTTGAAGATTTGAATCACAACACTGACACACATAATGCTAATTTCATACAGTTATATAACTGGGTAAGCCCATCTAAGTTATATCTGCATGGCAACAGAAGCAGGGTGAAAAATATGACTTAATTAATCATATACTAGTACTTAAATTAATCATATACTTAATTTATATTTTATCTAACAGTGAACACTTCTGTATTCTGCATGTAGTAAATGGGTTGCATGAGGGCAAGTCTCCGCATCCAGGCTTGCAGGACCAATATCAGGAGGAAGGTACCTTCTAGTTCGTCTCAGTGGTTTAGTGAAGGGACACAGCCTTCAGAACGTCACAGGGGGTTATATCACAGTTATATCAAAATCAAATCTGATCTCCACCTGCAACCCTGAGTGACAATTAACTTACAAATCTGGCATAGTTATTAATGAAAATTTCTATTAACTACCACTTTGGATCGAAATTTCACTTTATCGGTATTTCTCCCCTCTGCTATTAGGATGCCTGGACTATTAGGCTTACATGAAAAAAAGTCCTGTTTTCTGTTTCTAGTTGTATTTTGCCTTGATAAACTCATTACAAAGCCTATGTAGTTACTGCACTTTGAACAAGGGAATGGCAATAAATCAAGCACAGCATTTTTTGAATAAAACACGAGCAGCTAGAAAGACTATTTCTGAATGACAACATATTTGCTCTGACCAAGTAGGTTAAAATTACTATTACACATTTCATTTACTGAATTGTATGTACACAGAGCCAAGGGAAACAAGAGGAAGCATCCTCTAGGCCTTTCGCGGATGCACTTTTCTGATTTTATGGATGGTTACATTTATCGCGGGTCTACAGCGCTCTATAAAAGATGAAAACATTCTTCTGGGAGGAAAAATCAATTAACTTCCTGGCTTGCAGAGATGGGTAACCTTGTTTCTTCTCTCTCTTAGACTTCAGCAGGACACCCCCATCTTTGGATGAAAAATGCTGACTGGGGGTGTTCTGGGAATCTTGGCTCACCCTGAGGCTAATCAGCACAGTGTCCTGGCCAGGTGCCCAGCTTTTGTGGCAGGGAGTTACCCCCGAGTGCTTTTTTTAACTTACACTGAAGTTAGACTTGGAAAGCAAGATTTGCCTGTGCATCAGAGGAAACTGGGCTTTCCTTCTATAACCATCAAATTCGAATCCTGTTTTCATCTGTACCTTGGATCAGCCTCCTTGGTCTTATCTGATCACCGTAATCATACAAATCTTTGTTGGAGAAGTTAAGGAGGAAAGAGTATCTGTAAGACTCTCCTAATTTAGGGGAACCCAGACTCTGTGCCCCTTACAATAGGGATGCAGGGAGGGGTGAGGCCGTGAAAATGTGTGTGCACACAGAGGAGGAAAAGCAGAGAAGAAAGGGCAAATAAGAGCAGCTCCCACTTGACCTTGTAGGCTCCCTGCATGAAATTAAAATTCAGAAACTAGCTGAGGCTTACAAGAAATAATCATGGCAGTTGTCTCACTCCCTCCTGTCAGCACATGGGAGTTTGCTGTGGATAGAGGAGCAAGGAGTTCTTTCTAAACGTTTCAAAATATTGGTAACGTTTTCTGCAATTTCTCTTCAGCCCCTAGGAGGTCATTGGAGACATGAGAAATTCTCTGTGCAATTCCATGTTGCCAAAGTATTCCAAACCAGAGAAATAGAAAGGAGGTTGAAATACACCCTTGCCGTCTCCTTCAGTGATGCTTTCTGATATATAACAACCTTTATCAACATTTTAAAAAAGGCCTCTTGTACCGCTATTATAAGGTATTTTTCTTTCCTCCATCCTTTCATTCTAGTCAGTTGTTCACGTATTTAACAGTCAAGGTCTTTAAAGTTACTTCAGCTTATGACACATCCTTAAAATGGAATGTTTTTATTTTTTAAGTTTTGTAAATAGTCATATGGGAGTCAAATCAGTATTTCAATGAACATTAAGTGATGTTATTACAATTCAGTTTCTTCTCCATGAGATGACTTGGGAATTGTGATTTAGCCCCACTGGAGCCTCCCTTCTATATGATACGTCTTTAATCAGTATATCTTTCTGTCAAAGTTTGCTTAGGGAGAACCTGACTGAAACTGCACCAGGTAAATAAGATTACTTTTTTTCTTTTCTGAGATCGATGGATCACTCAGCTATTAATTCAAGCTTCAGTTTTTCATCTCAGGCAAATGAGGCCAATGTTCCTTGGCTTTTGTATCTTTGAAGCTCTGGACTTACAACTGGCTAGCAACGAGCCTAAGAAAGAGAATACTCAATATGACTTAATAGGTTTTTCCTTGAAGAAAAAGAAGAAACAGAAAGAGACAAATGAAGAGGAGAAAGACAAGGGAGGAAGGAGAAGGAAAACAAATAGTGAAGAGAAAACGATGGAAAGGAAAGGGAGGTTAGGAAGGAAGAGAAAAATAATTGTACTCATCTGGACTTCCACGGGAGAGCCAAGTCTGACAGCTGAGAGATCTCTAACGTGGCCCCTTCACCTCCTGAGCGAGGCAAGAATAGCACTCTTTCTAAAGGAGGTCATTGGAGTCAGGCGTAAGCTGCATGCTTAGCCATCACCTTTTAGGTGCTTGTCGGGAAGGCCCTAAGCCTGGCAACCCCCCCTGGCCACAAGCCTTCATGCACTTGGTTTGCCACTTGCTGGCCAGCTCATCTGGAGACTAGTTTAATCTTACAGCTCTTCTTTTTTTATCTTCCTGACAAAGCAGTACTTCCATTAAGAAAAAGGCACTCAGCTATTAATTCCTGCTAACTCTTAACCTGACAAATGAAATATAAGCATGTGCAATTTTGTGCCTATTTTAGGTCATGGGTATGGGGGGGCGGGTGGTGGTGGTGGTGGTGGTGGTGGTTAAAACTCTGCTTAGCTTAGAGCTCTCTGCATTCATCTCATTTTCCCCCAGTCTTCTTTGCTCATCCTTTTCCTAACAGGCTGCCTGGTGGTTACAGAAAGGATACTGAACTGGAACAGGCTCAGATGGGATGAAGGAGGGAACAGCCCCCTTTCTGGTTAACAGTTTAAAAAAATACAGCATTTTCTTAAGAGGACATCTGAGTGCTCTTAAGTATTAGTCATTGCTATTCCAATGCTTTATTTTTCCTAGGGGATAAATTAAACCTCCTTATGCTTTCTCTCTCTCCCTGGGTTTTGGAAATTAATTGGGATGGGGGCAGAGGCCCATTTGCAACTAGTCTCTGGTGCTCTGTCGATCACTACATCACAATAACTAATGTACTAAGTGTTGGCCTCAGAAAAGCAAGCACTGGGCTATATATACACCAATCATTAAATATGGGCTTGATTCGTTTCCATTAAGTAAATACTTTTATCACAAGAACAGCTTTTTCCTTAATCTGTTGGGTTGACAGTATATTAGAAGCGAGCATATTCTAACTGATAAGAAGAGAAGAGGGGGGAAGATGAGCAAGAAGTGTGCCCTGTCTCTGCAACCATCAGAGACAAAGCGGGAATGGGCCTCCCAGAATCAGAGCAGGTCTTGGTCGGAAATCACACAGGTAGCCACCTAAGTGATGTGGGCCTGGTGTAGCTTAGCCACAAATCCATCCCCCACAGAGATATTTAAGGGGCTGGAATTTACACTTTGTAGGGACTCAGGCATGATGTTATTGGGCAGGGAAATGATAGCTAATTGTCATTAGATGGAGTCACTGTCACCTCTCACTTAGCACATACTCTCTTCATTGAACAGCGAGGGTGTAGACTGAGAATGAGCTGAGACAATCTTTTCATAGAGGCAGTTTGGGGCCCTGGGGAGGTTTGAAAGGACTGAGACTCTATTCATGAGATGTTTCAAAGGACAGATTCAGAGAAGCCAAGGATATGCCTCCCTCTTAGAGATTTGTTGGGAATCAGGTCTTCCTAAAGGCCCCTAATTCACTTCACTATGTGGAACTGGAAGATAGCAGGAACTACACACCATCACTTTATGAGAAAGGAAGCAGAATCCCATGAGGTGTCAAAGAAATCACAGCTGGGGAAGAAGAACATGTTAGTATGTACTTGGCACTGGGCTCAGTGGTTTGAGGTTCACATACCTCATCTAATCCAATGATTACCAGTCATGGCTGTACAGCTCAATCATCCATGGAAACGAAAAAATACATAGTTACCTCCATGTTCCAACCCACCAACCCACTAGGGAATTGGATTCCTTAGGCTTTGGGTTAGAGCTAGGCAAGTTTTTTAAAGCTATGATTCTGAGTCATTGCAGGGTTGAGAAGGATTTGGTTAATTCTCACAACTCTTTGAGACAGGAATATTACCATGTGTTCTCCAGAAGGTGAAAGTGAAGTTTAGAGGATTTGAACATGGGTCTATAATTTCTGGTTCCTTGGTTTTTCCATTTAATATTACAGCTTCCCTGAAGGCTTGAAGCCTTGGGTCTTTTGAGTAGATAAGCATAGGACTTTCAACTGTATTCTACTTTATCCTATGAGTGACTGTTCTGAGAAAAAGGAATATATTTGCTAGAGGCAGGGTATACAGAAAACAGCATGGCGATTTGCATTGCACTGGTTTTGATTCTGGTTAGTTGTGTGACTATGGGCATGCCACCTTGTTAAGTCTCAGTTTCCTCATTTGTGTAGTGAGAATGATAGCTACTACCTCAAATTGCATTTGAATATTAAATGAGAATATATATGTTAAAATAGTGCCTGGCACATAGTAGTACTCAAAAAGTAGTAGTTCTTTCTGCCATGTTTATGGCTACTGCCAGTTTTCTCTTGGCCAGACAATGACATTTGCTCTATTCTTCTCTTCGTTCCCCTTCTCTTTGAACAAAAGAATGTGGTGACTGGGGAAAAGGGACTGGAGGTGGGATAGATTCAAGGACGATACTAGATCATGCAGGATCTCTTACACCAAAGGGAAGATACGTAATTCCTGTTTAAGGGGCTCAATGTGAGAATCAGGTCAGGGACTTATCTCAAAGCTGCATTTGCCTTTATTTTTCTTAGTGGTGTTTTGGTGGTGGTTGGGGTGGCTGATGGAGACTGGGGAGGGGAGGTGAAAGCCCCTCCCAAAGATGCCGCTTGGTGACACCACCCCTGAGCATCACTCTTTACCTAGGCCTCACTTGGATAAACAGATTCATCTGGTGTCATTCTTGAGCTGCTAGACTGAGACAAGTACATTTAGCACTTGAATGGTGAGCTCCAGTATTAGAGTTGCTCTATTTATACTTCAATCTGCAGACAATCCTGATGCTTTTACATAATTGCTCAGCTCCCCTAGCTTAGCAAACAAGTAAATAAGATGATAAGCAAGACTCTCTTTTCCATGCAGTTTTATGATGAATTCACAAGTCAGCTTCACTTTCCATTATTCTGGCTAACTTGCCTGTTTTAAAGTACATCGGATGACAGTTAGTTTTATTGTTTTCCCTCTACAAGTCAGGCCTTGATATGACAGTTACTTTATCAGCACAGTGGAGCCTGCTGGGTGACGGGCAGGACAAGGAATGGCATATTGGGCTGATTCTTGTCTTGCAATAAAATTATTCAAACTTAACCTTGCTGAATCTATTCAACTCTTCTGTAATTATATTAATGCTCCAAGCTCAAGAGAGGACGGAGGTAGGGAAGCATTGCATACCTTGTCTGTATTCCTGTATGCAAATTTCTGTGATTTTTTTTTTTTTTATCATCACTTCTGTACACACCTAAACTGGGGTTGGAACCCACAACTTAGGTATGTGCCCTGACCAGGAATTGAACCTACAACCTTCTGGTGTACAGGACAACGCTCCAACCAACTGAGCTACCCGGTCCAGACCAAACCTCTGTGATGTTAAGGGTCAGCTTTGGCATCTCTAAGAAACTGAAATGGACACTTGGGGAATTAGGCTGCATGCAGGAACCACACAGCTGCTCGGCACAGGGAAGGCCTAGAATGGCAAGGCACTTGAGAATAATCTGGTTTCTGACTAGAGACCTTGCCTCTGGATCTTTCCTCCACAGTAAAGTTACTTATTGACACTTAGGATTCTGGAAAGAGCCTGGATTCTACCATAGCCACCTCCACTGGGGCCAGAGGAGGATCAACCGTGTGGGGATTAGACTGCATTGCATGTTGTTTCATTCTGAGATGAAGTGGAACCATCCATGACTAACATGTCCACACATGAATGTCCATAAGAGTAGCAAATGAAGGCATCCAACTGTTAATGAGCGGTCTGAAAGCTTACCTGGAGGATTTTACTTGGTATAATCCTAAAATTAGTTCATAGAAAAACTGCTAATGTAATAAAACGTGGTCAAAACAAGCCTAGCACAGTTCTGTATCAAAGTAGCTCTCTTGAAAAACAAAGAGCTAGAAAATGATCACAACTAAGAGAAAGTTTAACTACAGGGCATTGCTTGGGGCTCACTACTGAGGTTTAAATAGGGCGGTGGACAGCTATACTTTGAGACCCTCTTTCTCTCCTTTCTCAGTTATTCTGATTGGGTGCCAAAGCTCAGATCTTTCCCCTGAACTCTTAATATTTAACAAGGAGCTCTCGTGACTTTTAATGCAACATTTAAGTTTGTACTTCTTTAGGTTCTGGTTTTATGGGTGTCACTACAGTCTCCACAGCCAAACTATTGACAATAGAAAACAGGAACCCTAAATATAATAGGATATCTTCCCTAACATTTTCCTTCTCACCAACTGCTGCTAGGGGTTGAGTGAACACCATATTCTGTGATCTCACAAGAGTGTTAGTTTCCTTTCTTCCGCCCTAATCATACCTTACTAGTAAATAACCATTAACTTACCTCCTTGAGGAGGTTTTTGGAATTAGGGTTTGTGTCTCTTATCTTTGACTGCCTACCCCCAGCACCAGGCTCTCTGCATGATGCCAGAGCAGTGCTGAGTACTGTGACCATGGAGATAGCTGTGTTCTTTTAGACTCAGTTTGTTTCTGTGTCTTAGGAAACTCAGAGAACAATGAGCGGCTCTCTGCTTTCAAAGGGCTTAGAGTTTAGAAATGGTTATCACTCACATTTTACGTACACAGAGTTCAGATCATGCTGGTGAGTGAATACCCCCAAGAGGAAACGTAACGAGCATATTCATAATGTGTGCTTAAAATTACTTTTCTCTTTCCAAATGTAATCACTTAATTAAACAACACCATGACAATTTGCCTTGATCACTGGCCTTACTGAATAAAGCTGTTGACCAAGCCTGGTTCCCTGCCATGAAACACAGAACTTAACTAAGTTAGTCATTCTTCATGTAATCTCATCTTAGTGTAGCACTTTGGCAATATATATGTAACATTATTTTTTCTTCCTGCCGTAGATATGAGCTTACTAGCAAACTACCCCTATGTACAGACCACATACACACCAAACAAAATCCAAACATGCTTGCCTGAGAATTCACGTACACAAAGCAGCAAGATGGAGTTCGTTTTAGCTCTGAGAGATGCCTGACGATGTGGCGAAGGCTGCAGAAAATTCTGCTGTCTATGTTGGCATGATGCTGGAATTACAGCCAGCTGGAGGCAGCTGTGCTGCCTGGAAACAAAGCTGGGGAACTAGACAGCAGCGGTGACTGGCTGCAGCCCTCCACCCTGGGTGTCAGAGGCCCTGCTGTGCGGCCTGGCATAGGCAGCAGTGGGTTGGCATCACTGAACTTCACTTAATGATAAGACCCCTAGGTCTCTATCGTGGGCCAACTTCATCACTGCCATACTCTAGTCTTCCATTAAAGGTTTGGGTGGAGGGAGCTTTTCACATATGGGTCTCTGCTGCCATCTTTGTGGAAAGCAGGAATGTGTGGCTAGCAAAAAAGGTGTTTTGATGCACCAGTAGTCAGACGCTCAGGCTGTATCACCAAGCTATGGGGGAGGGGGAGGCGGCAGTGGTGGAATCAGGTCACACCTATGGTTACGGACCTTATTTGCTAAATAACTTGATTATGTGAAAGGTGCTTAACTTTTCAGCTCTTCTTGCAAATATTATATCTTGCTAAATTGCTTCCTTTTTATTAACCATAAGGAAGGGGAAGCAACTGTTCTTTTCATGCATTTAAGCCATCATTATTTGAAAGGCTAGTAGGTGCCAGTCATAATTAATTTCATAACGGTCACATGCTAAAATGTTCACATGCTAATCCATTGTATTTATTTTATGCATAATCTAATAACCATAACCATAAAGCGGGACTAATTGCTACCTTTCATTTTGACTATGTTCCAACAAGCTGTTTACCTGGCTGCTGTTCGCGTACACACTGAATTTGTTCCATGCACAATTTACAGGCATAAAACTTGAGAAGGAAAGGTGCCAATTAGAGATAGCTAAAGGCCTCTGACCCCAGTAAGTTGCATGAGTATGTTTTTCATAATTATAATTAGAAAGAATAAAAAATAAGAATGCCACTTCAAGAAAAATATATTTTTCCGTAAATTAAGTTATTTGTATTTAAGAACACAAATCATGTAACCTGGAACTAGTTAGACAGAGAAAACACTTAAAAAAATCAATGGTCAGAGAAACCCCTTAATTCTTTTCAAAACTGATAGTTCTTTCCCGACTTGGTGGGCTCAGTGGTTGAGTGTCGACCTATGAACCAGGAGGTTGAGGTTCGATTCCAGGTCAGGGCACATGCCCAGGTTGCAGGCTCTATCTCCAGCAGGGTGCAGGAAGCAGCTGATCAATGATTCTCTCTTATCACTGATGCTTCTACCTCTCTCGCCCTCTCCCTTCCTCTATGAAATCAATAAAAATATTTTTTTTTAAAAAAAACCTGATAGATCTTGTCCTTGCATTAATCTCTCTTTTGTGTTTTCTATGAAGCTGCAAAACTTCATCCACTTGGTTAATCAAGAGTTGTTATTATTTGCAAGATTACTGACAAATATCCCAAACAGTACTTGTAGCTCTCCCCATTTCCACAGCACTGAACTGCCATTGCTCCTGGGCCACATCTCCATATCCTCTCCTGGAAGGAGGGTTCACTATGATTCTCTGAGCACAACCCCATGACTACACTTTTCTAAAAACGCTCTGGAAACAGCCTGGTAACACTTGTGTTGTGTGTCATAAACATTATCTTTTGCCCCATTGCACTCTGTATTTGGTTCTTTAAGGAGCAGTTACTCATGTGTGAAAGGAAGTATTAGGAAAAAGTATGTAGGTTGAACCTATAAAACATACATATAAGGGAGTCTAGTTACTGATGATGATAACATCAGTCCCAAGAGCTAGGTTAGTTCCTGTTCTTATTTGATGGACAGGAACTCATCAGTAACAACTTTTGTGTTGTTGGTGTTAATCTGTGAAAAATCTTAGAGATCAACTAAACCAAAACTCCTAAAACTAGACGATGAATTGATTTGTGATTCCTGGAGTCCACACTCAAAGGCAAACCATTGTATTATGAGAAGGATACTGGCCTATGGTGAGCCCCAGCCAGTCCAGAAACACTGTGCATTCTTCTAGCTTTGACTGGATTTGCCTTGTCGCCCCTGTTCCTCTATGTACAAGTCCTCAGCTCCAAATGTAACCCGAACATATCTGCCTTGGCGCTGTTAGGACTTTGTGCCTTTCCCACTTCTTAGACTGCGCTGACCCTCATTACCTCTTCCTGATTCCATTAGTTCTCATTCCAGAGGATGGCTTTCATCCTAAGAGCTCAGGCATTACATCTGAGGTCAATGAGCCACACTATTTAGAGCCACATGAAAAACAATATAAACACTGACTCTTTTTTTACAACCTTGGTTCAACAAGTGAAGCAATTATAACTTTCCATCTCACCTTTCACTTGATTGCTAAAAGGCTGTATATAATAGGTTCAGCGAATGGGAAATGTTTACTTATTGTTCCATTTTCCTTTAAAATGCTAATTAATGGAATGCTGTTTACAATGAATCATCCTATATAGATATTTAATATAAAATTTAATGCAAATTTTTATGTAAATCAAGTTCAGCTCTTTACCATATTTACTTTATAGCCTACAAGAATAAGAACTAAATATACTTTCATAAGCAAATGAAAAGCATGGCTGCTTGCTCTCCATTGAGAAGACCCCTTTGTCTTTTTTGGAAAGCTTACTTCACATGGGAGGGGTTTTCCCACATGCAGGTGTCTGCTGCCATTTATGTGGGAAGTGCAAGTGGTGAGTATGGCCAGAAGCCAAAGAAAACAAACCTGTACAACAAAAGAAACCATCAACAAAACAGGAAAGACCACTGCATGGGAGAACATATTTGCCAATGTTATCACCAATAAGGGTTTAATCTCCAACATTTACAGGGAACTCATACAACTTAACAAAAGGAAGATAAACCCAATAAAAAATAATGGGCAACAGACCTAAATAGATACTTTTCGAAAGAGGACATAAGGAAGGCCAAGAGACATAAGAAAACATGCTCAAAGTCACTAATCATTCAGGAGATGCAAATCAAAACGATAATGCAGTACCATCTCACACCTGTCAAAATGTCTATCATCAACAAATCAACAAATGACAAGTGCTGGCGAGGATGTGGAGAAAAAGGAAACCTCGTGCACTGCTGGTGGGAATGCAGACTGGTGCAGCCACTGTGGAGAAAAGTTTGGAGTTTCCGCAAAAAACTAAAAATGGAGCTCCCATTTGACCCACTTCTAGGACTATATCCCAAGAAACTAGAAACACAAATCAGAAGGGATATATGCACCCTTATGTTCATAGCAGCACAATTTACCATAACTAATATTTGGAAACAACCTAAGTGCTCATCAGCAGATGAGTGGATTAAAAAACTGTGGTACATCTACACAATGGAATACTATGCTGTGATAAAGAAGAAGGAATTCTTACCATTTGCAACAGCATGGATGGAACTGGAGAGCATTATGTTAAGTAAAATAAGCCAGTCAGAGAAAGATAAATATCACATGATCTCACTCATTTATGGAATATAATGAACAATACAAACTGATGAACAAAAACAGATCCAGAGACAGAGAAGCATCGAACAGACCATCAAACCTCAGAGGGAAGGTAGGGAAGGGTGGGGGTAAGGGGGAGAGATCAACCAAAGGACTTATATGCATGCATATAAGCTTAACCAATGGACACAGACACCAGGGGAGTGAGGGCATGAGTGGGGGGATGGGGGATAAGGACACATATGTAATATCTTAATCAATAAAGAAAAGAACAAAAAAAGAAAACAAACGTGTTTTGATGTGCAAGTAGTCAAATGCTCAGACTATATCACCAAACCAAGAGAGGGGTGGTGGAACGCAAGCTAGACCTGGAATGATCTGCCCCCTCTCTCAAGCCTTGCCTATTTGAACTGGACCTGTTGTTGCTTGCTGCAATCCCTCTGATCTGCTTTGTCTTAGGACACATGATAAGGAATACTCAAGGTTTCCAGAAGAGTAGCAAATGCCACTTATGAAACAGCAGTACTGGTTCTTGGCACAATTTTTTTTCTGAACTGAAAAATAGAGAGCAAAAATGGAGTTAAATTTTGAAGATTCTAATATATATATACACATATATATGTGTGTGTGTATATATGTGTATACATACACATACACACACACACGAAATGGAAAATATTCATTATTCTTTTAGTATTAACATCTCATTTGGGGGGTATGCCTGATATGCACCTACAGATCTTTATGGTTGCTCAAGTTTCTAAATCTTCCCATTTTATCTTCAAAGGTGACACTTTGGAGGGATGGCCATCTCTTTTGAAATGGCTGTCTAGTCCTTTATTTTGAGCTCATCTTTTTTTCTCCTTGATTCAAGGTCAAACTACTCATCTTTTTCTCCCAGGACTTACTTCCCATGGGCTTTCCTACCTGTTGTGAATCAGGCGCCCTCACTATTCTCTTTAATTCTTCTGCAGAGCTCCTTACACTGATCTCCTCCCCTGAGCTTCAGACAATTATGTCCTGTCATCTCTTCCACATAAATCTCCCTTGGAAGACAAACCCTTCAGGTTAAGCTGCTGTAGGGTGTATGCATTTCTCACTGAGCAACTCCTACATCAAGAGCAGTACCTACATCAAGAGCATCCACCTTCAGTGCCACCTGTGGGAGCAACGTACTTTGGGGACCTATTTTCTTTTTCCAGTATTCCTGTCTGAATGTGAATCTGGCCCCAGATAGGGACACTGGAGCCAGCTCTAGCTGTCCTGGACTCTGGCCTGTGGGAGGCGCTGGACTAGAGACCGAAGGGGATGAACAGGCATAAAATGAAGTTCCTGAGATAAAGAATCTAACAAAATAAGGATGTGTCTTAAGACAGAGCAGGCCAGGAGGGGGTTAGCAGGCAATGGGTCGGGGCCAAAGACTAAAGCAGGGCTTGAGATGGGTGGTAGATGATTAAAGGCAAGGTGGACAAAGGGTCAGAAACTAGTTATGGGTTTGTGGAAGCAGAAACTCCAAGGAAAGCTTGGACATGACCTGGAAAATGATTGGCACTCTGCTTTCTTTGATCCCTCAACTCCATTTGGGCACCTAGGTCCTAGGAATGTATTCACGCAAGGCAGAGGAGCTCAGAAGCATAGAGGCAGGCGTGTCCTCTTTCAGTTGCCACACAGTTGCTCTGATTACAGACAGATGTTATTTGACCAGAGCTGGCGCATGTGAATGTGGTACTGGTTACCAGATTTTGGTCTCCAACTTTTTTCAAGGAATGACAAGGTTTATACACTCAGGGTGATGTGCCATTTAGATAGCATTTATCTATGCAAAGAGATTGGAGATTAAGAGGTTAGGACTGAAAACTGGAGACTTAATCCATATGCTCAAACTGAATGGCCTTTCTTGAAGCAGTCCTAATAACTCTGTTACCATCCAGCTTTCTCTTCTATTTCTTACTGGCATATCCTTCAAGTTAGAGCTATGCTGTAAGTCTTCTAAATTCTTGAAGTCTGTATATTCTATGAAGTTAAGCATCAGTTTCTAGTCTATAAAAATAACTCAAGTATTGTTCCAAGATTTCCTTTTATGAATAAGTTTTTATAAATTGTTTTTTTTCTGGAGGAAATTAGTGTATGTCAATATAGACAGAAGCTGGTCTCTCCTAAGAGGAACACAGTAGGCACTTAGATGTTATTTGCAATACAATTTACCTTCACAGTGATAATGGCAGTAACCTTTTAATTATTATATTTTATTTTTTATATTTTTATTGATTTCAGAGAGGAAGGGAGAGGGAGGGAGAGAAACATCAATGATGAGAGAGAATCATTGATTGGCTGCCTCCTGCATGCCCCCAACTGGGGATCGAGCCCACACCCTGGGCATGTGTCCCTGACCAGAATCAAACCTGGGACCCTTCCGTCCACAGGCTGACACTCTATCCACTGAGCCAAACCAACCAGGGCAGCAGTAACCTTTTAAAGGAACATACACATGTACCAGAACTTGCACCTGTCATTGTTACCATGGAAATGGTTCCAAAATATAAGATGCAATTCTATTATTGAGGCAGTATATTTTCCCAAATGAATTTTAATGACATTGTAGAAGCAGAAACAATATTTATGAAGGCTTCTAAATTATTTAGTGAAGTTTGCAACTAATATCGGACTAAAACCACACAGCAGTAACCTTCGTCTAAAAAGGAAACAACAGTCAGTAAATGTCAAACACACAAAGAAGAACATACAGAAGGTTTATTTAAAGATAATGAGACACCCGGATGTTTCTAACTTTTTAACGTTTATCTTTAATAGAGACCATTTCAATCACTGTTCCTGCGGTTGGCTGAAGCATATTTGAGTATTAGCTATCTGGGTGGTATGTACTGAGATTCCTGAGTTTTCCTAGTTTCAGTCATGTTTGAGCTCTGTTGCTATGAGATAAACAGATTTAGAGCTACAAAACTTTTGAGCTGAGAGACCCAAAGGACATCTATGAGGGAACCAAGGTCTAATGGCTAAGTGATTTGTCCAAGGTATGTTAATGTGGCTGGATTAGAATTCAGGCCCCTGGCTCCCCTCACACAGAATCACTGGGCTGCCTTGTGAATGAGAGAACCTCCTCCTGGTGCATTCTTTCATGAAGGGAAGAAGTCAAGCTCTGAATTTGAGTATCTGGACTTCACTGCCCATTAATGTCTTCAAAGGAGCTAGTCCAATTTGCTAAATGAAACACGGTTTTAGTTTCTTCCTTAAAGGATGTATCGCTCCACTAAATATATTGATTGCCTGGGGATGACTACTTTGTACCTTGGAAACCGAACTAGTATCTTAATGTAATGCAAGAAGGGAAAGTTTTCTCGATTTGTAACCATTGCTTCACCTCTTTTGTACTCTGAAATCCTTTGAATCGAATATCCCAGGCTCATAATGAAGCCAATGGTGAAACCAGTGTTCACCTCCAAGAGCCTGGGAAACACATCGATGGGGCCTAGTGTAAAGCTACCTGATGATGGTTGGGACCCTATATATTATTTTGAGCACATACTTATGGCATTATACTGGAGGGAAAAGCCCTGTAGGTCATAAATTATGACTGGGAAGTGGGTACTTCCAGAGACAGAAAGTCTTTATTATGTAACTCGCATTAAGATTGACGGAGCAGCAGTCCCTGGCAGAGCTGAGGACTCCCAGGCTCTAGGAGGTCCCCGAGACAGTGTGTCATCCAGGGCTGATGGGTGGAAAATACTCTCACTGATCACGATGTGATTGTTTTGGCTTTCTCTGGGCTAAGCTTTTGGCACTTGAACTCGACCCAATGTAACACTGCAGCTGGGAAAAGACATTATTTGGGTTGGTTAAGAGGAGTTTTTGAATTGAACTGCTCTGTACCAGTAAAGGAAAAAATTCCTGCCCTATTCAGCAAGCCCCAGAGGAGCCATCTCTCTGTCACTCATGTGTTTGCATGGGAATGTGCACTATAAACACTGTTTTGTACAAACATACAGGTATATAAGATATGGGAAGTTATATAGATATTACTAGGATAATGCATTCTATACACATTTCCTGATCACTTTCTAAGTACCAGGCATTTAGTGAAGTAATAACATGCTGTTCCAGTATGTCTATGTGTATACACACACAGACACACACACATACACACACACGAAATGTGTAATTTAAAATATATATATATTTTTATTGATTTCAGAGAGGAAAGGAGAGGGAGAGAAAGATAGAAACATCAGTGATAAGAGAGAATCATTGATCGGCTGCCTCCTGCACATCCCACACTGGGGATCATGCCCGCAACCTGGACATGTGCCCTGACCGGGAATTGAACCGTGACCTCCTAGTTCATAGGTCGATGTTCAACCACTGAGCCATGCTGGTTGGACACAAGAGTGCCATTTTAAAAAGAGATAATGAATTCCTTCTCACAGGTATTAAAAGACACAGCATGAATCAAACACATGGGGGATAGTAGGCTGTCATATTAGTTCCCTTTATACCTCTTCTCTGCCATCCCCCAGGTGTGAAATATGAATAACTTATCTGTCCTTCTAAATTCTGAAAACTACCCTCCACATGATAGAGAAGGAAGGGTGTGAAGGTGGTCCCTTGTAGGCCCCAGTCCGAGCCTGTGCCAAACCCTCTACTTTTAAGGAAGGACTCTGCAGACTCTGGGAGTGCCTTGTCACCTTTCATACCCAGGGAGCACTGGGAGCTTTTGCAACATAAACATCTGCAAATTTGTCCAAATCTAGTGAGACTAGACAAATAGGTGTAGTTTTATTTTCCTGATTATAAAATTAATATATTTGTGTTGAATATTTGGGATGAAAGATATAAAAATAAACTAGAAATAAAGAGTAATTATATACAATTATACAATTCAAGCCATATTCTACTCAACAATTTGATCTATTTCCTGTAGCTTGCTATTGATTTTGAGCAGACTGCCCCAAAATGAATATAATGGGACTATGATGTCTCAACTTTGACTACATATATTGTTATATATAGAAGCAATACCTTATGACTTCCTTAGGCAGTGAAAAGGATTGGTGCATGAGAGGGGGGGGGGGAGTATATGAGAATATCTAGAAGAAATGAGTCCAGTAGAATTTCACCACAAGCCAGAACTGAAAAGATGTTTAAGTAGGCTTGTCTAGCTCTTTGTAAATATCATTTTGGAAAACAAACTAAAACAGAATAGTAAAAAGTCTACATTGCGTTTCATATTTGCAAATAGAGCTTATTTCATTCATGGTGAAATTGCTTTGTGTAATTTGTAATCTCATTATTGTTCTGGGTCCCCTCCACCCCCTCATGCTGCCCATGTTTATATAGCTTCTCCCTGTACCATGTGCTCTGAGAAGAAAAGGGCATAATTATAAATCTCCATCCACTAACAAAAACAATAGCTGGACCCAACAACTCAAGTCTCCCTTTGTGAAGCTCTGCTTAGGAAACATAGTGGTGCAGATGTCATTTTGAATGTCAAAGGCCTAAAAATGTTAGGACAGCTGTCCCTGCTTCTTTGCATCAGGCACCTCTTTCAACATTTACTCTTAGTATCACTTATCAGTCCTATTGGGAGCAAACCAAGGACCAGAAATTTTATGATGCTGAGCTTATAATTACTCAATAATAGCAGGAGGCATAGAGGGATCCAACGAGGACTGTATTTCAAGACTTTTCAGGCTTGGGGAAAAAAGATTAAATTTGTGTCTTTGAGCAAAGTTAGCCAGACTAGAAAGACAAACTTGAAATGCAGAGTATACTTTGTGCCATCTCCCTTTTTATAAAAGCAAAGCTAGTGAGGCCTCCTCTGCTTTTTTATTCCATAGTTATTGAGATTATCTTCCCAAATCTGGGATCTTTGAGGAGATCTATAATGTAATTAAGCCCAGCGGTGTGGCTCAAGGTGGCTCAGTGGTTGAGCATCGACCTATGATACAGGAAATCATGGTTCGCTTCCCAGTCAGGCCACATCCCTGGGTTGACGGTGGATCCCCAGTGGGCCATGCAGGAGAAAACCAATCAATGATTCCCTCTCAGCACTGATGTTTCTATTTCTTTCCCCCTCGCCTTTCCTCTCTAAAAATCAATAAAAATATATTTAAAAAACAACAACAAATCATTCATTCTTTCCTTCAACAAATGTGGATTTAAATGCTGCTGAATGCCAGTAAGAGCATGGTTAGTGCCACTGAAAACTCATCTCACAGCTCTTAGTTTCCATATAAAGTAGCTGTGGTGCTCTCGATAAGGACATCCCTCAACATTAATGTAGTATGTAGTGGAGTTATTTTCAACTCATAAAAAGAAAGTAGAAAAATTTTAGCAGCTCTAAATTCAATATTTAAAGAGGTAGTGACATCATGGCTTTAGGGTTGGTTTTACCTGTTTTAGATTAAGAAATCCGTACAAATGGAGCCCGATGCCCATAAGCTCACTCTAGGAACAGAACAAAGCAAGGTGATGCTACCTCAGCACCGGAGATTACTTGGAGTATATTGCATTTCTCCTTTGTGATGCACTGGCCGGGGAACTCAGAAACACATTCACAGTGAAAGGGACACCAACTCGGCTACACATTTATAGCTAAATCTATTTTCCCCTGACTGATAAAAAAAATAAATATTCAAGTGGGAGAAGAATTCCATGTGAGCGCCCCAATGCTTCCCTTTGATGAGTCTAAGTGCTGGACAAGCAAGCATCATGTCTAAAACCTCAAGAGGACACTTGAGTCAGGAGCAATGCAAGAGGAAAGCAGGTAGGACGGAACAGCTTGCAGGCAGATGGCGACAGTCCTAAGAATTGTGGATGGTGACAGTTCTGAGAATTGTGGAGTGCAGAGGGTTCTAGAGTTGGAGGTCCAACTCTCCATCAGCAGCCCCCTTCTCTGATATAAAAAATGAACGTTAGAGCAATTTAATGGAAAGTACTGTGAAAACACAGCTGCACACATTACATTCCAATTAGACGACTCCCTCTAAGCTGTCCTATGCAGAAATTTTGAAGCCTTCCAGACCCTCTCACTAGTGAGTGAGAAAGTGAGCAGAAGTGGTGGGCTTTTGGATTCAGTGATGGGAGGTAGATCCCAAAGAGTCAATGCTAATGAACAGGGCCACAGGCTAAACTTCTGCATTTGTTGGTCACCTACTATGGGAGGAGCCTTGTCTGAGCACTTCCCATCTATTATTCTTTACATTTCTCAACAGAGTTAAGGTAATGCCAGTCTTTCCTGCCAACCTATGAAGCCCAGGCTGGGAGTTGTCCAATGACTTTTCCTGTATAATCTCGCCCTAGGGGAAGACGTTACTCTGATTTTTCCACCTCATGTTTTTCCCTGGCAAATGCTGTGCGAGAATATTGTTTTTGGAGCTGAAGAGACACAAGTGTGGTACATGATATGAAAAATCAAAAAAAAAAAATTTTTTTTTCTGACAGAAAGCACTCTTCACTTTCAGCCTGTCTATGAGGGATCAAGGCCTTTTCCTAATGCTGGATATTTTTAAAAGAACATATTCTACCTCAATTTTCAGCTGGGCTTTTGCTTTGTGTGGAGTGCCGCCCCAGCGAGCCTTGGGGAAATTAGTAGAGAAGATCAGTCACCCTGTGCAGCGGCCACAGGGGCCACTGCTGAAATCCACAGGCTTCTTCCCACCAAGGAAAGAGGTGCTGGCGCCCAGCATGAGCCTGTGGGTTTGTTTAATAAAGGAGGGAAAGTCTGGTTGGAGGATAAGATTCTCCACACTCATTCTCTAGAAAAACATCTGCTATATTTGCCAAGCGATAAGGATTCAAGTACATCAAAGATCCCTTGACTATTTGCAGTGTTCAAAGGTAGCTTCCTGGATCTTGAAAGTGTTATATAAATGGCTATGTTAAAAATAGGCAACCAATATAACTGAGCAACCTGAGGTGGCCATGATATGCACCATATATTAAGATCATAAAAAATAAAAAGAGCCCTAACTGGTTTGGCTCAGTGGACAGAGCGTTCGGCCTGCGGACTGAAAGGTACCAGGTTCGATTCCGGGCAAGGGCATGTACCTTGGTAGCAGGCACATTCCTAGTAGAGGGTGTGCAGGAGGCAGCTGATCAATGTCTCTCTCTCATCGATGTTTCTAACTCTCTATCCCTCTCCCTTCCTCTCTGTAATCTATATATATATGTGTGTGTGTGAATAAAAGGAATTCAGTATAACTTGAGAATCATTCCCACTCTAATCAACACAGTCTTATGGAAGTGGCACATAGACGAGGCCTGGGATTCCACCCTCTTGTACTGTTCTATGGATAGACTTGTCTCCCAATAAGGCACCCATCTCTTTAGTCTGGAGGGTATATGCCTGATCCCTCTGATAACCCATTTCCAGTTCCTATCACATACTACGTAGTCACATAAAGTGTCTGTAGATTAAAAAATATGTTCAAGGCATTTTTTCTCCTGTGACAAATTCATAGTAAAAGGCCAAGTGTCCACCTGGGAAGAACAATGTGTAGATCTAAAGTGGATTAATGGGCTTTTCTCAGGACAGTGCTTGGGAGGACAATTTAGCAAGCATGAAATATGACAAGGTACAATTTTCGCACACTCTGACTTTATGCTGTAGGCACCTGTTTGTTTCTGCCTGGAAAAGACTGGTAATATACAGGACCCATTTGAACCACCTAATTTAGCAGAAAAAAACAAACCAAACAAGACATGTCCTTCCTTGCATTCATATTTTCAGTTGGTTTCATCTTACTTATAAAGTTGACTCTAAAAAATAATTATTCCTTCCCTGCACTATTTGCTGTTCTCTTGTGATACATATTGTGATTAAAAACACAAAAGGTTTTAAAATCATGCCAGATGTCTCTAATTAGACATCATGTGTGGTTTCTAAGCTCCAATGATATCTTATATATTATTATATAATATGTAATAAAATATTATAATTATGTACCAAAGATACATTGAATGCTTAATATACACTGAGTGGCCAGATTATTATGATCTCTGAATGCATAATAATCTGGCCACTCAGTGTATATCCTATATAATAAAAGGCTAATATGCAAATTGTCTCTTTGACCAGTAGGCAGGCCAGCCAACTGCCCATGTCCCCTCCCCCTGGCCAGGCTGCCTGGACCCCACCCATGCACAAATTCATGCACTGGGCTTCTAATATATATATATATATATATATATATATATATATATATATACACACACACACACACACACACACACACACATATATATATATACACACACACAAACGCACACACACACACACTGAGTGGCCAGATTATTATGCATTCAGAGATCATAATAATCTGGCCACTAAGTGTATATATTATCTTATTTTATTCCAGAAAACCTATTTTTATGAATGAGAAAGTTAATGTTTAATGAAGATCCAGCAACTTGTTCAAGGTTACACAGTTAGTAGTTGAGCCTAGACTCTATAGGTCTGTCTCAGCAGCTTATGATTTTAGTCATTAGGCAATATGACCTATCTTGGACTGGTTTATAAAATAGCTATTCAATGAATCTCTCTTCTTTTAAGAGTTTTAGCAGATATTATGTGCTTCTTTTCCTGCTTAGGCAATAACTTGAGTTTTAAGCTATACACACAAGTTCAAATGAAGAAACAAAACGAAACAAAAAAACTAAAGCAAACATTTCAGATAGAGACTTCATAGTTGCACTTCTTGGTTATGGGTGGTTTCACCCACACTACATGCACATGATCCACATCCCATCCAGACGTTGTTTTAGAAACATGGTCTGAATAGGAGAAATATGCAGACCATGGTCATGACTCCACCTAAGAATGTCTGCTTTTATTGGGGTCACCCTGCAATCGTGCAACTTTTAGCCAGAGTCCAAGAGGGCAACACAACTTTTCTTCTTGGGTTTGACTTAGTGTGCGTCTTTGTGCATGTTTCCCATCAGTCCTCAAGCAGACTTTCTTCGCTGTAGTTCCTCACTGAGTCTCATTCAGCAGAACCTCAGACAGCAGCAGTGCAGCACAGGCAATGGGCTGGTCAGTCTGCTCAGGAGTCGATCGCCCTGTACATTCTGCCTCTAAGATCTGCCAGTTGAGTGTGTTGTATTTTAACACTGCCCTCCAAAAAGACCTTTATAGAGATGATCACTGCTATTTCATTTGCTTCAGAAGGTGGATGGTGAACGCATGGTGCTTTGTTATGCTTTCCTACTAAGGCTGCTCATGGGAGGTTTGCATTCTCTTAAACATAACAATTTTTTAAATACTGACTCTTTGTACACAGGCTTCTATTGTGATACCTCAGAGGAAAATTTTAAATTTGTTTTTAATTTTATCACTTTAAAAGAAAATGGTCAGAGGTGATTAGGGTTGTGCAAACACACTCTAGCTGCCAGTGCCTGGAAAAGCTGGTGCTCTAACAGGCTTCTGTTAAAAAAAAAAAAAAAAAAAGGTAAAAAAGTGAGCATTTTCCATTATTGCCTCAGATCCTTCCACCTTTCCCCTCACATTCTGAAATGTAATATCTAAAGGATGGGATACAATCATTTTAGTGTGAAAACACGCTAGAGGGGAAAGGCCATGCGTATGTCTTATAAATAAATGTCAGAGCAGAATTTGGCCATCTTCCTGGGCAGAACCAGGGAGTTGGTATCTCAGAATTGACTCTGAACTATGTTAAGACTTTGTGCCTTGGGCGATTTTACAAGCACAGGACACTCGCTTTTTACAGCCTGGAATGGAGAGGCCCACAGCCCCAGAGAGCACTGCAGGTACAGGCGCAGGCGCTGCTCAGCTTAGTCCCACCATGGGTCTGACTCCAGCGTAGGCCGAATGCAGAGCAGCCTTGTTTCACTTCACTTGCCACGTGATTGGAAATGCTCAGTCTCAGAATATGGAAGAAGCCTGACATAAGCAATGTTAGAACAGAGCAAAGTGGTGTGTGTGTGTGTGTATGTGTGTGTGTGTGTGTGTGTGTGTGTGTGTGTATGTGTGCGTGTGTGTGTAGAAATGGGTGCAAGTAATGGACTTAACTAATGTGATTATTTAAATAAACTCTCCCCTGTGCTAGAGCACCAGATGGTGCTACAAAAACGAGGGGGAGAAAAGGTTCAGGGCATATACGTCACATTGGCTGTACTGGCCAACATTCAAATGACAAACATTCTAATCACTCCAGCTTACGGCTGTGTTTTAATTTTTTTTTTTGTAACATGCTAATAGAAAACACAAATTTGCACATAAAATCCTAATAAAAATGCATAGATGAATTAAATTTTACAAGAGAAAAGGACCTTCGGGATTATCTCCTCCAGCCCTCTTTTTAAAGATGAGGTCAAGAATCCAACCAAAATACAAAGAAGTTGAATGATTTGCAAAAAGTCTTATAGTTAATCAATGTCAGATTTATGATTAGAATATAGATTCTCTGCTTCCATGTTCAATGCTCTTTCCATTATTACCTGTAATAGACTCAGAGGCAAAAATAAATTTATGTGAGCTATGCTGAATTCTCAATAAAATGTTCCACCATAGTTTGTAAGTGTCTGCTCTCTGACCTCAAACTTGATTGAAGATAGTGATCCTGAGTCCCTTAAAACAAAGAGCTTGAATTTTTAAATAATCCTAGTTCTCTATTACACTGGAAATATTTATAGCATTTTAATAAATCACATTCCAAGGGTATAAAGAACATTTTCAAAGTTTTTAATGACTTTAAGGCATATTAAGAGAACTGAATGTTCCAGACTGTGGATTATAAATAAAGTAGCAACTCTCAGGTACATTTTTCCAGTCATTTGGAATTGATTTTAAGGTTTCCCTACGTCAAAGGTTTCCCCATTGAAGGAGATAATAAATATCAGAGGTTTTTTTTTTTTAGGTTTAACAGCCTATATTAAAATCTCTTTTGCATGATATATAGTTTAGGCATAAATTAATTATATTTGTAATCAAATTAAGACTAAAGGTAAGACTACTGGCTACTGATAGAGAAAATCTAATTCTAATCTTTTTTGTTTTTGTTTTATATATATATTTTTTATTGATTTCAGAGAGGAAGGGAGAGGGAGAGAGAGATTGAAACATCAATGATGAGAGAGAAACGTTGATGGGCTGCCTCCTGCACACCCCCCTACTAGGGATTGAGCTCACAACCCAGATATATGACCTTGACCGGAATTGGACCTGGGAGCCTTCAGCCCACAGATTGACACTCTATCCACTGAGCCAAACCAGCTAGGGCCTAATTCTAATCTTGGGGTTGTATTATTTGTCTATTCATTGTGAAGTAAAACTTTAGGCCATAAGCAATTTCAGAACAAACAAACAGCAAATCTACACCCAATGATGTGTTTTACTTTGATTCCACTTCACCAGGAACAAATTGGGTTTTTATTTCTAGGGACATTCAGTGAGAACAGGATGACTAGTAGAGTTGAAGATGTGATCAGCCTGCCAATGACCACAGGGTCCTCAGTGTTCTGCTATAATTCCTCCAAGGAAACGAACACACGATGAAAGCCAACTTCCCCAAAACTTGACTGCCCCAGTGATGGAGTTGTGGCTCCATGTTGTGTTTCTCATGACATTAGAAGCAGTTGAATTTTCTTTTTAAATGAAACAATGTCTGCTAAAGGAGACCAAGCTAAGTTCTGCACTACTATGCTGAAAACTTAAGCAGATCAATCAGTTTGGTGTTGAACCTCTCAGAACTGCTGTTAGTTCATTAGAAATGTCTCTGATATGAGGCCTGTCAAATAGAGAACAGCCTTATTCACCTATCAATGTCCATCCACATTGAGAGCAGATACTCTCAAAACCTCTTGAAATAAGTAGGTCACTGGTTGCAAAAATTTTAAGTATCTTTACTTGGGATAAATGCTAAAGAACCAGAACAATGTGTTTCCCATTACATCAGTGGTTTTCAAAGTTCAGTTTTGGTTCTGTTCATTTGCATATTTCACCATGTCTCATAATATTTTCATAACTCTCAATGCTTCTCAAATGGGTTGACAGGCCTGGGCCTTACCCGGTCAGTCTCCAAGACGGTAGCTGGCGGAAGAGAGGGGAGGTGTTTTCTTTCTGCCACCCCACCCTATTGTGAAGCACTGCTCCAGATGATTCCTACAAAAATATTCAATCTTTAAAGAGTTTGGCTTTATAAAAATTTTTTTTTTACTTAAAAAATCAGGGTGAATATTATCATTGTTTTGAATAACTGCAATGAATTTTCCATGTTGTAGGTAGTAAAAATTGCCAAAGAATCGTTTAAATCTTGTGAGTATTGACAAACTATAAAGTATTACGTTACTCAAAATGCTTCCAGGTCTAATTATCTACCCAGATCTCGCTTAAGACAAGGGTGGTGACTTCACTGGAAATGACTCATTGATATTCAACCTGCAGATTTTAGTTTAACAAAGAAAGTATTTTGATAAGTAGCAATGGTTGTTTCAAAGAAAGGTGTTGCAGTTATATTAAGTAAACATGCAAAGTTATTTATCTACTTATCTATTCTCAAAACCTTTGTGTGTGTGTGATATGTTTTAAAGAATTCAAGCCATTGTTTTGTATCCTGATTTAACAACCTAGAAACAATCCCTTAACTAAAGTTGTGATGAATATTAAGATATATTTTCAGAATAAAAATTGTCTGGAAATACAGACAATTGTTTTTTTTAAGAATTACATTATTATTTGGGGGGAGAAATTTAATCTAGTATAAGGTGACTAAGAATTTTGGAATCAATCCAAATTAAAATTTTTGCTTGACCACCCTGTAACAATTTACTTAACATCTCTGAGGTCCAGTTTCTTAATCTAGAAAATGGGAATAATTTACTCACTACAAAGAGACTATAAGTACTAAGTGGAGAAAACAATCTAATACCTTGACAAATAACAGGTGCTCAACATTACCACTGTCATTTAAATCAGTGATTATTAACTGTCACGTGACAACAAAGATGATCTGGACAAATTTCAATGTACACATGCTCTGGTCCCAGGATAGGAGAGTCTAAGTCCAGAGGGACTTATGTGTTTGGAGAAAGCTCCCTAGATTATTCTGATGCTCCTCCTGGTTAAAAATGACTGATCCTACTAATGTTAACCTCTTCAACAGAGGTACTTATGGAGTATGACTTGGTTGTCACTGTAATGATCTGCTACTGAAGAAACTTCCTTCTAGTCAAGAGTACCACTATGGTTCAAGTCTCCCAATAGCCCGCATTTAGTTTGTAACCTGGGGACAAATGGGATGTTTTCTGGAGTACTTCAGCACAATACAGCTGAAATAACTTAAGCATATTTACATGCAAAAAAGTGACTATGGCTGTTCAGTAGTCACACTGATTGTGTCATAGAACAAAGGAAGGTGAGAATTTGATCCCCAATTAGGGTTTTTAGTTTTGTTTGCTTCATGGTCCTTGGCCTCTCGAGCCATCACATGAAGGCATCAGGCAGGATGTGTATAGATCTATAGAAACTACTGAAATTACCAGGAAGAATGAAATATTAGCAACTTTTAAGAAAGAAATGTTTTACTCAGTCAGGAGGTTCTTTGTAGTTTAAGAACCCCCCCCCCCCACACCCCGCCATACTGGCTGTCTGATTAGGGTATTGCTAAAATAACTAGGGCGTGAAATGATTCTCTCTCTTTTTTAAATCTCACTAGAAAAACCTTGGTGTGTGAAGTGGATAAGCTTCAGACAAAGGGAAAACCAAACCTGCTAGTCAGAGATACAAAAAATATCTACTTCCACTTCATGTTGCCAAGGAGACTGTATAAACAGACAAACAAGGAGAAGTGGCTGGCTGGCAATAAGGCTAATGTGGAAAACCTCTCCATTGTTGTGTGGCATGCTTCCTTTCGGAGGAGCAGGAAGAGGTGGCAGGCAGAAAAAGAGAAAAACAGGAGTAGAAGAGTCTTCTAAAGAGGGCCATCTGAGTCTCTGAGAGATGAACCTAGTCAACCCAGGTTGAGGTTTTGTTAAAGCACTTGGAAATACAGTTTGGAAGCCCTATTTGCATTGCCTCATGGTTTCTTTAATACTTTACCCCTGTACTCTGATAATCTGTATGAGGAAGAAGTCTCATAGGAGATCTTATCATTCAGACATTCAACCTATGTTGACTCTGTGCTTCCCACGTGGGGGCAATACTGGGAGAATGAGAACTGAGCCTGCCTGACTGAGGTCGCTGTTTAATAAGTAAATACACACACAAGTTAGCCCCTATGACTTACATCTCTTTAATCTCTTAGAACTATATCTAATCCAACCATATAACAAAATGAAATGATTTCCCTTTCATTTGCTTTATTCACTCAACACATATGGGGCATTATAGGTACTAAATGCATTGGGTCTTCAAGTAATCACACTTCTCGAGATGTTTATGATGCATGGTATAAAAAATACTCTCATAAATTTAGTGAGAAAAAATTTGTGTTTTTAAACCACTATATATGCAGTATGATTGGTTTTATAGTGGTATAAAAATACTCAATTTTTACAAAAACTTGAACAAACAAATAGTCGTCATTCATTATAGCTATAAAAACTACAGATTATTATTTTCTTACTTTTTATGTTCATCTCCAAATTTTCTATAATGTACCTGTATGAGAATTTATAGTTGACTAATGTGAATCTGGTTTCAGATGTTGAGCTTTGCAGAGTTTGAGATAAGTATGTTTAAGTTTGACAAAACCAAGATATAACCAAGCTCTTTCTACATCTGTAACATTATTTGCAAGTTTTGTTTTTAAAGAGGAAAGGCTTGTTTTAATGCATTTCTTCAAACCTATTATCCTAGAAGTTGATTGTTTTGAATGGGGATAAAATAAGATTGCAAACAGTTCTATTTCATTGGAAAAAATTCACTTAATAAGAAGGCAAATTTAGCATTGGTAGTTACACATTAAAAGGAAAAACAAGTTTTTTTTTCTAATTGCTAAGTCATCAACAGATTTAAATAGAAACCAGAGCCTGGATGGCATGGCTCAGTGGTTGAGCATCGACATATGAACCAGGAGGTTACAGTTCAATTCCCGGTCAGGGCACATGACCAGGTTGCAGGCTCCATCCCCAGGGCAGGGTGTGTAGGAGGCAGGTAATTGATTATTCTCTCTCATCATTGATGTTTCTACCTCTCTCTCCCTCTCTCTTCCTCACTAAAATCAGTAAAAATATATTAGAAAACAAAAGAAAACAAAAAATAGAAACAAGATTGGGGTCTTAAGTCATTTCCCTACATGCTAAGGGTGAAAAAGAACAGCACTTTGTAGGAAGGCAGCCAACACTATGTGTTAGAGTTGGCATACTGAATTAATGACACACCCGTTTCAAACTGCTCCTGATTTCAGTTGTTCAACATACTTTCTTCTTTGTAGGCTGTTAGAATGCTTCACCAAACGACAAAGGTCATTAGAAAACATGAAGCTAAATGCAACAAAGAGTATTGTTTGCAACTCTCAAAAATACCATTTTCTTTAAACGGCTTAAAAATTTACTTGTTTTTTTAAATTTACTTCAAATTTCCATCCAGAAAATAGTTAAATTTTAACCTATAAGTTACAGTCTGCAAGGTCATGCCACACTGAATGCCATCTAGTCTGTCTGAATAGTAGGTAAATATATCAGACACACTATATTCTCAGAAGACAATGAAATTCTGCCAGCATATTGGTTTCTGTTCATTTTCACAAGACTGACTGGCTCATTATGTAATATTGACATCTCCACTTGAGAGCTCATACTGTGCAATAGTAATTTTGCATATGTTAATGAGGAGATAATTATATCAAAGAATGAACATTTGGTCTGATGTGCAAGGCACCATTTAATTATAAGAACAGTATGGACTTGAGTCCTGTTACTTATTCTTCAATTCCTTCCATCTTGTCTCTTTCCAAATTCTATTTCTCCTTAGATTTCCATCCATCTCTGCTTTCTTCTCCTCTTTCCTTCCTTCCTTCTTAATAAGTGACAGGCTTTTTGATGCCATCTCTCTATGGCTGAACTTGAAAGAATTCTTTCTTCCTAGTTGTTGGATGACATCTGCAAATGTGACAGAATTTTCACATGACAAACAACAAGAAATTTGAAATGAAATAGTGTGTCTTCTCTCTCCCACCTCCATGGTGGAAATGATGATATCCTCACCATCTGCACCCTCGCAGCCTGTGAGTGGGCAGACAACCAGCTGGAGAGACAGCAGTGGCAGGGCGCCAACGCCTCAGCTTCTGGGAGGTCCTATAGCTCACGCTGCCTCCCAGAGATTGGACCATCTCTTGTAATGTATATTCAAAAGGAAAATGGAACCATTCTTTTCTGAGCTATTTTGTATGGAGAGGGTCTCTATTAAAAAGGAGGCTAATGTAGCGGAGGGGATAGGGAACCCCAGTCATTTGGGTCCTCTTTTGGCAACTATGGGATCTTAGTCTGCCAATTCACCTCTCTGGAGTTTGGTTTTCTCATTTCTAAAGTGAGAGCTTCCAGCTTTAAAAGCCCATTATTCCATTATGGAAACTATGTGCAGCATTAAGAAAAGAATGAACATAGTTTGAGAATGCCTCTTTCGCCTTGGTTGGCAAATTATGGTAAGAGTAGAATATCCCTGCAATCCCGAACACATCAAAGAGCAAAGACTTATGCCCTAGAGACTCTCCCTAATGGTGGCAATGACTCTATTCGGTGTTTTTAGTGGCACCACCCTTGTGTCCAAGTGTCATCCCAGTTTACAAATTGGAAGAACAGGGCTGACAGGCCCTGGAGCTGCTGCTGGTGCTCTGCTGGAACTCTGAAACCCAACAGACGCCACAAGATGGGTAACCACAAATAGAGTACTGAGTCCACCCAGGAAAAACACACCATGTATTTATAAATACTCTACTCATATACTATTACGTCTAGCATGGAAAAGTGGGGTAATCTTGGTTTTGATGGTCACCACAGGGCTTCATGGGTACCCAGAACTCCACATCTCTCATAGCTAAGCCTAAGAAAAATTGTACCTGGAAATGAAATACCCCAGGCTATTTCGTTAATATCTGAATTACCGGGTCAAGTGAAATTGCTTGCCCTCTTATCATGAATACAGTAGGTCCTCGGGTTACGTCGGAGAGCCGTTCCTACAGCATGACGTAACGCGATTTCCGCCGTGTAAGTCGGAACCCACCTACATAAGCACCTGCGTCACTCATGTGGACACACACACAGCAGCAATGAAGTGAAACAGTCAAACAATTTAAAAGAAAGATAACAATTCCTGACCTTTACCGGTGGTAAATAAGTAATAAAAAACATAAAGCACATTACGTGGAAATGATGGAACTTTTTTTTATATATAAATTAAGTGGGAGATGGTGACGTAACCATGAAATGACGTACATCCGAGTAGTGAGCTTCACTTGCAGAATTTAGCTCATTTTAAAAGAACTCTAATGTACTATGAATGCTTCCTACCCCACCAGCACACTTCTATATATTTCAGAAAACCTCTTTAAACACACCATAGGGGAATATCTTTTAAACAAATTCTCAACATGAAGCTCCTAAACAAGATGATGGCATTTGACTATGTCCCATTTGCTTGCTATCAGCTACTGATGGAAAATCAGGTGGGCCCCCATCAGAGGAAACCTAGAGAAATGATAATGAAATTCCTGTAAAAAATCAATGACAATTATGGATGAACTCTTTATCACCCTTTCTGTGACCTTTCCTTCCTTTTTTGGCCCCTTCTCACAGGCAGCCTAGTTTATGAACACTGGTGAGGTCTCAGAGAAAGGAAGATGGTTACAGAGATAGCAACTATTTCCAAGAGCGTATCAGATATGGCAAAACACATTATGTCAACACTCCCCCTGCGACAATTTAGTTTTTACTGGAGTTAATTAAAGCAATTAATTCCCTTCCTTTTCAAAGCAGGGTGATTACATAAATACACAATTTTCCAACCTATACCCATAAGGCCAGTGCTTTCTCAGTTTGTCAAAGAACCTCCCTGAACTCAATGATTGTTTGTCTCCACAAGGCCTTTCAGAAATTCTCCATCAGCTCATTCTGCTTTGTTCTCCTATCTGGTCAGATGGCAGAACCACATCTCCACATGGACACAGGAATCCGAGGTTTACCGAGCCTATTCACACAGCAAGGACCGGCGATGCCCACCCTGTGGCCCAGGATGAGGAGCAGAGAGGAGGGCTGGGGAATGGCTCATGCACACTTGATGGCATGCTCGGTGCCCCACTGCAACAATTCTCCAGTGTGGGTGCTGCTGACAATAATTAGGCAAACAGGATGCCAAACAATTGCAAGAAAAGCTGTCCAACATTTTGTGTTATTATCTCCTGCATAGGCCTGTGATTTATCATCACAGAAAAAGCACATTGTAAACAAATCTCTAAACAGTGACATTTTGTTCACATTACAACCCTAGGCTTCTCTGACTGACATCTCCAGCAGCGGATGTAATGCTCAACTACTTGTTTTTTCGTTAATCGAGCAGGTCTCTGGGGTAGGTTCCAGCCACTGTCAGGAGAGCTGCTGTGCCAAGAGAGGAACAGAGTACCTCTCAACACATGGGGAGCTACTTGCTTCAGATGTCAAAATGAAATAAAATACCCAATAACTGAAATTCATATTTCCTTTTTAGTCACGACTGGCCCTAAAACTTAAAATAACAGTCTTCTGCATTAAGGTTCCTACCCATTATGTCTTCATTCCTCTCCACCCAAGATCTTGTTTTGAGTTCTGGCCTTGGTTAAAATGTATTTGTAGGGCTTTGATCTTTTCAGTATAAAATCAAATTTTCTGACGATGCCTCCAGTGGCTGTAACTGAACCAGAAAGAAAAAGAAATGGAAACAATAATTTCCTAATCCAATTTTTTTAAAGGTTGGCACAGTTCTATGGATAAGTTCATATAAATTGAGAGAAGCACTGCAAGGAGACATCCTTCCAGAGATACTGAGCCAATGAGACAGATGTAAGATGTTACTATTACTTTGTACCAAGTCCATAGGCAGTCTCAAATTTAAACATCTGGGTTGCTAAACGTTAAAGCGGCTCCTAGAAGTCATAGGATCTACTTTTTCAACTTACGAGAGAAATCCTGTCTATGAGATTACTACATGATCTTCTGAGCTGGAATGTTTCCAAGGATGGGGATGAGGTAGCCCTTTCATTACCAACTCCTGGCTGCTCACAGACCTAAGATTTGGATCTTCATTGTCTTGAGTGGCGCAGCCCTCACTCCGGTCCTAACACCAAGATCCACTTAACAGTAGGAGCCCCTACCCTCTAGATGTTGCCTTGTTTGAAGAGCTATTTCTTTCTACCACATGTAGCTTCTTCCCGCCCCTTTCTTCACCTTCATCACAATTTTTGGACCCACAAGAGAACCATTTCTTCTGATGATCCTCTTTTGTTAGAGTACGGACAGTCATTGACTCTCATCAGAATAATAAATCTTCATTTTATTTAGTTCTATTCCCATTTTCAGAAACAGCCAGTAGTCATTTTACCTGAATTGTACAGAGTAAATGACAGCTAATTTCCCACTGACCATATATCTGCTTCTGTCAAACTTTTCACAAGTCATTCAATACCTCCATGCTGACTTCTGGCTGTCCCAGGACCATCTCACTAGATTAAGCCCAACTGGATGGCACTTAGACCTTTTCCAACTACCTTTCATACCAAAATGTATGTATCCTATGTCTCACACCTAAGAAAGTTGATAGGGAATTTAATGGACTAATTTAAACTAAGGTGCTCACAGTTTATATCCGAACACTTTAATGTATTGCAACCCAACTAACATTTACATATCAACAGTGACTCATTTCCTTAGTACAAGAATATGAACAGCAGTTGATATTCTCTCTCTTCCTCTCTCCTCTTTCTATACAAATGTAAATTAGCCCCCACAACCTGTTCATCTAACTCTGGAAGCTGTTTCTCAAGGGCAAACCAGAGGACCCGGTAAGGGATGTAGGCACCTCACTGAAAAACCATCTCAGCTTCAAAGTGAACAATTCAAAGATCGATAGCCTATGAAAGCAGACCTGCAGTGTCATCTCTGAAGATAAAAAACAGCTTCTCGACCAACCTCATCAAATCAATTTTTAAAACCATTTCATCCCATGGGTTTTAAAACCTACTCTGATGAACTTACGCTGATCAGAAACAAAAGCATTCGTGGTAAAGACTAAAATAAATGAACTTCTTTTTAGAAGTTTTCTCTCTTGCCAAAGCTGAGATTGAATAAACGCAAAGACATGTAAGTTTATATCAGTTATACCCACACTCCCTGGAGGAAAGGTAATATGAATAACATGAATTCACTCTCCCTGCAAAGCAGAGGCTGAAATGATAATGTTGGGTTCCTTTGGATTGCAATTGTGACATGGGCTACTGAAATACTATCCTTCCTTTCTGAGTAAGTTTTTTTTTCTTTTTCTAGCTTTATATTTAGATCTCCCAAATGTCACCACAATCCACAATCTCTGAAACAAAGTGGCCCATTTTACATATCTGGACCCTTTCAGACAAGAAAGCTAGACATACAGTTTGTCCTCTCTCAGCATCAGACCTAAGAGTATGTGGCAAACATTTCAGAATTCAGTTATTTCAAGAGCTTTTCATCTTGTTTCCACCCACACATTAAAAGGGATGAACTTACTCAATGTAGCCACAACTGAGAATACAGTCTGGCAAAGAGTCAGGAAGGAAGGGAGATGAAAGGGCTCCTATAAATTTTTCTTTACAATCTAAATCTGTTGAGCACATGAAGACAACAGCAACAGGTCAAAGTGGCTCTTGCTGTGCTCTGGGAAATCATGGCTATGAGGCTGCTCCGTAGTAGGAAGGCAGAGCGTTCTATCCCTCTACCTGGAAGGCCAGTCTGGGGCATGCTCACTGACTGTGTCAAGATAAATTACCCAAGAGTCTCTTTTCTACAGGAAACAGGGGAAGCCCAGGCCATCAGTATTCTGCACACACACTAACAGCTTGTGCTGGCAGAAGCAATCATTTCTCAGCTCCTTTCAGATTCTATTTATTTGTCATTTCCTCCCTTGGCTAGAAAGATTTCTCCTTCATATTAGGCAGGGACACCAATCTAACAGAATATATTAGCAACTCTTCTAGTGGTATTTTGCTGGGGTTCTACTAGGGTTAAAATATTCAAACTGAATGTGATGAACATTCTAGGGTTTCTGGGTGACTTCAATCTCAAGGTCTCACGTGGCTGACTTGATTTCTTTCTCTCGGAGATTTAGGCAATGCTAGTTTTGAGAGAGGTGGTCTCATAGACCCTGAAAATGAGGCAGCTTTTACATCAGCCACTCAGTGGAGAAAAATCCCATGCTCGCCTGGATGTCAGGATACTATGCCTTCCTTTGTGTGCAGGCGGGAATGAATTATTTAAAGAGGAAAATGTGAGTGTGAGCACTGCATAGCAATGCAAGTCAGACTTTACACTGGGTTCTTCACCAAGTACACACATTTCTTCTTGTGTCTTCCTGTCGAAGACAAAGGGAAAATGATTATGCAGAGGCTATCAAGTGAGGTTTGGCGGTAGGTCAGGGATTCCTTTATTACTCTCATTAAGTTTACGATGTTGTCTTCTTTTGTGTGTGTGTTCTTTCTTTGTGTTGTGTTTGCTTAATGCTTGTTTCACAAATAAGTTGTAAGCTCCCTGGAGAGAGAACATACCTGCTGTGTTCAGTACTATATTACTGATCCCTACCACAGTTTTTGGCACACTGCAAGAAAGGACAAATGAATACTTTGTCTCTTTTAAATCAATGGTTCCCATTTTTCTCCAAGTGAGAAGTTAGTATGGATTTTCTTGAAGCTTGATGATGACCAAAGCAAGTGGTAGAACAAAGATTAGCTGCTAACGTGGTCTTTGACTCTGGTAATTCCAGCAACATCTGACTGGGATGTCAAATGAGTGAAATTTTAATATTTCCTAGTACATTTGGTATCCTGGTTTGTAAATCATTTTTAAGCTATAAAAAAAAGAAACACTATCTCTTAAAAGACTAAGTGTTATAGCATCCATTTATTCATTTGAGAAATATATCCTGAGCTTGTGCAGCATTGTATCAGAAAGTGGCAGATGGATGCTCATGGAGCTTTCACTCAGTAATGCATATATGACTGGAAATGGTTGACATGGAGTCCAAAAGAGCAGTTCTAGGCCAACTTGCTTTACACAAATGATACGGATACCATGAGAGTGGCTCAAATTTTTATCATATTTATTTCTCCTGCCACCGACCGCTCTCACCAACTAAGTTGGGGAAGGAAGAGGTGCCTCTGGAAGCACAGAATGAAGTGGACAGAGAAGTACCTGGGCAGCAGCACAGTAACACTGTTCATAGCAAACGGTCCTTCTGTGATTCCCAAGAAGGCAAGATATTTAAGCACTGAAGTGACTCCATGATGGAAATATATATATTTTAATCCTCATACAAAGATATTTTTTCCGTTGATTTTTAGAGAGAGTGGAAGAGAGAGGAAAAGACAGAGACAAATATCGATGTGAAAGAAACACATGGATTGGTTGTCTCCTGTGGATGCTGTGACCAGGGCCTGGGCCGGGGAGGAACCTGCAACCAAGGTACATGCCCTGAACTGGAATCGAACGCGGGACCCTTCAGTTCACAGGCTGACGCCCTACCCACTGACCCAAACCGGCTAGGGCAGTGTTATTATTATATAGTAATCATTGTTCGACAGAGATAGAGCATACATTTCATTAAGGACTATTAATCACAACATTCAGAACAGAGAAGTATATGTAATTTGCAGGTAAGAAAATTAAGGATGAATGGAGTAGAACATTAATATTTTCAGTGCTTCTGGGTACAGGGGAGGATTACCCTCAACTCCGCCTTGAAGTTAGATGTGGCCATGTGACTTGCTTTGGCTAATGAAATGTAAGTGAGAGAGTTATGTATTGCTTTTCAGTTGAAGCCTTTAAAGATATCTTCCTTTCCCTGTGCCACCATAACCAACATTCAAGAAGGAGGATTGGCCTAACTGGTTTGGCTCAGTGGATAGAGCGTCGGCCTGTGGACTGAAGGTTCCCAGGTTCGATTCCGGTCAAGGTCATGTACCTTGGTTGTGGGCACATCCCCAGTAGAGGGTATGCAGGAGGCAGCTGATTGATGTTTCTCTCTCATCAATGTTTCTAGCTCTCTATCCCTCTCCAATCCACTCTGTAAAAAAAAAATCAATAAAATATATTAAAAATAAAGAAGGAGGATTGTCCAGTATCCTGGTTCCTGAAGTGAGGACAACATAGAACAGAGCCTCCTGCTAATGATGATAGAATGCAGTATGAGCAAGAAATAAATCTCTGCTGTTTCTGTTGCTGAGATTTTGGAGTTGTTTCTTACTGCAGCAAATCCTGGCTCATCTTTACTTGTCCCAGACTGAAACGATTCAGATCTAGGATTCAAAATCAGGACTTATGATAATAAGGCCAATGCTTCCAACAAGGATATCTGTGCTGCCTTACAGACAGCCTCATTGCTTATTAGAAATAAAACACGCAGTGAATGTAACTTCTACCACAGAAAATTAGCTTTCCTCTTGCTCTTATTCTTGACTTGGAAAAAAATATTTTTCTTTCCACAGACATAAAAAGAAAATTCTCTGAGCAAAGGTCAATGGAAGGTAACTAAAGAGTTGGAGAGAGCTGGGCAGAAAATAACCCTGGTTGAAAAGATCCCTTAGTTTGCAGAACTCTTTATTTCCACCAGGTTCATGACCTGAAGATTACAAGGGATGATGGGAGGCCCTTATCAAAAGCTTTCAACTCTAACTACAAAATCAATTTTTAAATGATTCATGTGATTTTCTCCAGGACCAAAGGCAGTAATTTATTCCCCATGGGCACTCTGGCTGCTGTTTAGATGTTGAAAAATGATTAATTTTTATATACAGTGTGTGTCTCCTCATATATTACTAGAAACAAGATTTGAGAGAATGACATTTCTATAACATAAAATTATTTACTGAGGGAAGTTACAGGCACAGAGAAAAAAAATCTACCAAAAGCCAAAGATCTCAACATGCACTGAAAGAACCACTGTGAAAACTTTCCAAGGCCAAACGTTCCAATCTATTCAGTTCATTCCATTTAACATAAATGGGCCAAATTAATTTCCCAAAAGGAGCCATTTTCTAGATATCAAATCATACTCAGCACTAACTTCAACAATAAGAGGATAAATCACTTAGAATTCCTATGGTTTTTGTTCCTTCAAAAGACTGAATTTTAAAAGTTTCCAGAATTCAGCGCACATAGCTTATTCCTACTTAATTTGAAATCTGTGCATTTTTTAAAAATTGCTATAAATATCTCTCTTCTGGGCCACCATATGCAGTTCTTTCTTTCTTTCAAAACTACAGAAGAACTATGTTCTTATGGTTCCTATTCTTTAGTTTGTCAGCCTGAGCCCAATATGTTCATAATGGTCTGAGGACCAACCCCAACCTAGGAAAAAGTTCACATTTTTTCTTATCAATCATATCTCCTGATACGCCTAGAGCCCACAATTATTTTATAAGGGAAGTTATTTGTATCTCTTTTGTACTTTGTAATCTTTAGAGTGGGAGTAAAGACCTTGAATCTCAAGGAGGGAGAGTAGGATCAACTCTAAGACCATTGGAAAGAAATGTTCCCAATGCTTCCAGACACTAGAAAGTTAGAAGACTGTGGAGAACGGTGCTTGCCCTTTTATCCTCTACCATTTTCTAGGACAACATTTCCCAAGGGAACAGTTAGGAGAGCCAGCTTGATCAATTACCAACTCCGTACCGGAGACCATTCACAGACTCCTCTACATTTTGTACCACATCCTTCTCCTTGGATCATTGCACTTTCTCCTCACCAGCCTAATGGCTGATTAAGCTGCAGGTTGATGCCAATAGACCACTATTTCCTGTGTCATTAAGCATGGCCTCAAGTTGGTAGTAAATAAAATCAGTACTCTCTTCTATTCTCACTAACTTGAATTGTTCATTTAAAAGGCATGGTTAGCTCCTCAGTAATTGACTAGAACTGGTATGATGAAGAATGACTATCCTGTCAATACAAGTTATTTGTTAAGCCCTCTGGAAGTAAAAGATGTAAACCCAAAGCGGGGAGGGTGAGGGCTTTTCCTCCTGTCTGTAGTTTGCTTTTTACCCAGTTCATAAGGTTTGCTGGGTAAAATGGTGGGGAAACTCATTCAAAACAGAGTAGGAAATGTTAGCATAAGTTTGTTTTCAGAATTAAATGTGGTAAAATATGTAATAACACCCACCACAATTTAACAATTATTATTATTCTTCTCCCTCTCATCCCATTACTAGACTTATTATGGTGATCACATGTTGAGTTACTATGCTGTATACCTGAAATAAATATAATACTGTTTGTCAACTATAATTAAAAATAAAGTTTAAAAATAAATAAATAAAACAAAAAAGCCGGGTAAAAAAAAGAAGGCGGTTCTATCACCATCAATACTGAAACACTTTTATTAGCTGGAATATAAAACAGGAAAATAAAAAAACCAAGGGCTTTGCTGACCTATTAGCAAGACTTTAGTTCATTTCCTTGGAGGAGAAAGACTCATTTGCTTGAGACACCGAGAGAGGTCTTATATCTCCAGACAACTACAGCCATAACCCTTCTCATTTATAAGGAACAGATATAAAGTGATGTAGGCAGGGAGTATATAAAGATTGATATCCTGGAGACTTAACATTTCCTAAGTAAGTGGACTTGTAACACATACAAACCACCAATTTCTGCATTAACATTTCCCTATTATGCTACTATTCTGTGTACTATGCTTTTCTTCTTGAGTCCTGTGTTAGAGTTAGAATACCAGTCCTGAGAAAGACATGAAGCACTCAACACACAGTATTCCAATTGCCTACTTGCCCCACTCTCAGTTGTAAGCTCTGTACAAGCAAAAAACATGTATGTTGACTATATCCCAGCAGCCACTTTAGTACCTGGTGTGCAAAGGTATTCAGCAACTATGTGTTAGATGAATGAATGAATGAGAAAAATTATAGAGTCAATCATTTATTCAGCACCTTGGGGCAGGGGTGCATTTCAGTAATCATATTTTAAATTCTCCTACTAGCTCTACAAAATAGATATTATTATTATTATTATTTATTTATTTTTAAATCTTCACCCGAGGATATTTTTCCAATGACTTTTTAGAGAGAGTGGAAGAGAGAGGGAAAGACAGAGAGAAATATCAATGTGAGAGAAACACATCAATTAGTTGCCTCCTGTATGAGCTCCAACCAGGGTCTGGGCCTGACAGGAGCCTGCAATCAAGGCACCTTGACCAGAATTGAACCAGGGACCCTTTGGTCCACAAGCTGATACTCTATCCATTGAGCCAAACTGGCTAGGGCAGTAGATATTATTTTTCTCATATTATTGGAGAAAAAAGAGCTTCAGTGAGTTTCAGGTGAGTATCCAGAACACAGGGAACTGTTTTACAGTGATTCCTTCCTCTGACAGTCCGCAGCCTTCCCCAAATATACTCCAAGTCTCCTGTGTCCAGTCAACAGGATAGCATTAGAGAGATTTGTTAGAGACAGCTTGCTTTTCCTGTTGAGCAGTTATCTCCCAGTCAATGGGAAGGGAGGGAGAAGGAAAGCACAATCATTGCATTGTGGTAGGTATTTCACATATTTTATTATGTTTAATCTTGAAAACAGACTTATGCTGACATTCGTAGTCTTATGATCAAATGAGTAATCAAAAGTTAGGAGAGATGCAATGACTTTTCCCAAACTCCAAGTCATAGTGAACATGCTATTGGCTCAAGTTGAAGGTTCCTGGGCCCTGCCCCAGACACACTATAATGGACTTCCTGAAAATGGGGCTCAGGAATCTCTATTTTTGGCAACTCACTAGATGGTTCTTAAGCAAACTGAAGTTTGAGGAGTGTACTATGTCCATCTGCTTTTAAATGCACATTCTTGCAGCAAGAAATTTTTCATGCACTTGCACAATACTAGGGGCCAGATGGTCTACAGATGGAAGAAATATTCCTTTGATAAGCATTAAGGTTGCATTTGCAGCTTGGAATATGGGGAATGCCTTGGTACCCCCCCCCCCATTACTGTTAATGGGAGTCATGTGGCTAATGCTCCATATTCCATGCTGGAAAGTGTTCCCTTTAGAGCCAGGAGAGGCTATATTTAATCAAGCCATCTGGTTTCCTACACACATGTATAAGGGGAGAAAACAGGTCACAGTTGGTAAGCTACTTTCTGGAAACTATTTCCATTGTATCAACAAATCCCAAAGTCCTGAAAGGACTCCTACTCTCCTGCCTCTTTCAGTGAATGACAGTCTCAGAGTTAAGAGGTCAAAGAAAATCCAACATTGAAGGAAAAAAGAGTTTCAATAGCAAGAAAACACATAAAGCAAATCATTCCCTAAAGATAAAGTGTGGAATAAATCCATTAAAAAGCTATTAACCTCTCCACAACACATTTCTACTCCAAAGTAACCTCACTTGAAGTTCAGAGAGCAGCATGAAATGAAGAAACACAATTTGAAAAACATAAGAACTCCACCTTACACAGTAGACGTACTCACTTATTTGTTGAGTGAATGAATTCAATGCATATTTGTTGAGCACCAATGATGTGAAATATGGTGTTATAGAGCAATGAAAGATAAACATTCACCCCCACATATCCCACTAATTGATTTTTTCATACAGAGTCAATTTTGACTGATGACCAAACATTATTTTTTAAATTCCATTTCCTCCCCAAGGATCTTTCTTATTCTCATTCATTGTTTTATTCATTCATCCAATCGACACATATTTATCAAACACCTAAGCTAGATCCATTATAGGTCCCTATTCCTGTAATAAGAACATCATCAGTTTGGGACATTTCTTTTGCTGGTGGCCACGATGAGAAGCAGATAAGGGGTATGATTCTTTCCCCTTTTATTCCTACATACATCCTCTTTTTTCATATGAATTCATTTGCAGACAAAGAAGAAAACATCTTAAAGTAAAAACAGAAACTCCCTAGATAATGAAAGGATTTTAGTCACCTAAGAGTCAAGAAACATGGTCCTCATTTGCAACAGCATGGATGGAACTGGAGAGCATTATGCTAAATGAAATAAGCCAGTTAGAGAAAGATAAATATCACATGATCTCACTCATTTATGGAGTATAATGAACAACATAAACTGATGAACAAAAATAGGTCCAGAGACAGAGAAACATGGATCAGATCATCAAACCTCAGAGGGAAGGTAGGGGAGGGTGGGAGTAAGGGGAAGAGATCAACCAAAGGACTTGTATGCATGCATATGGGCCTAACCAATGGACACAGACAACAGGGGGGTGAGGACATGAATGGGGGGGGGGAATTGTGGGCTAATGGGAGAATAAGGACACATATATAACACCTTAATCAATAAAGAAATTAAAAAAAAAAAAAAGAAACATGGTCCTGCCCATATGGTGTGGCTCAGCGGTTGAGCATCGACTTATGAACCAGGAGGTCACAGCTCGATTCCCGGTCAGGGCACAGGCCGGGGTTGTGGGCTCAAACCCCATTGTGGGGCATGCAGAAGGCAGACAATCAATGATTCTCTCTCATCATTGATGTTTCTATCTCTCTCTCCCCCTCCCTTCCTCTCTAAAATAAAAAAATAAAAAAAAAAGAAATGAAAAATGCTCTTGGCACTAGCAATACAGAGACCATGTGGACTGAGTCAGGTCACTGAGCCTCTACATACCCTTCCTTATGGGTCTAGAGCAGTGGTTCCCAAACTTCTTTTGCCATGTCCTACCTAAGAATCTCTAAAATCCTGACCGCCCCCCCCCCCCCCACCCGACATATAATACTTATTATTCAAAAAGTGAACTCCTATTCACGTGGAGGAAGCCTAAAAGGCCATTAACTTTTTTTTATTATTGTTTGAAGTATTACAAATAGTAGTACATATGTCTCCTTTTTTGTCTCCATTGACCACCCCCCAGCTTCCCCTACCCCCAGTACATGCCTTCACCTGCCCGCCCTCTCTCCCCCGCCCAGTGTCTTGTATCCATTGGTTATGCTTATATGCATGCGTACAAGTCCTTTGGTTGATCTCTTACAGCCCCCCTCGCCCAACCTCCCCAATGTAGTTTGACAGCCTGGTCAATACTTCTTTGCCTGTGTATCTATTTCCCCCCCATTTCTTTTCTTTAAAAAATTTTGCCTCTGCAGACTAGAAATGAACATATAATAACAAAAAAAATAATAATAGTAAAGAATGTTTGAGTCCCAATTTCAATGTCCAACAGTTCTGAGTCCCCATTTCAATGTCAAACAGTTCCCTATGTGTACACGTCAGCAATGATATCTGGATGGTGGGCACATGGTGGCAATGCAGGTCCGACGCTTCCAAAGAATATGGCATCCATGAAAGAGAAAAATAAAGGAACGAAAGGACAGTTGAAGTACTGAGGAAGAAATCACTAAGAAATTGTTAAAAAAGTAATGATAATATGAAGTAGTATAAAAAAATAGCAAATAAAGTTTCAAAACATATAATAGACAACTGAAATGCATAAATATGTCACAATATATATTTATATATTGTATACGAGGCTCCTAGAACCATAAGAAATGCAAAAAAAAAAAATCACTGTTAATAACTCATTCTCGAATTGACTCCCAATTTTTAAAATCAAATTGCCACCCCACGGGGCGTGTGCCCCACGTTGGGAACCACTGCTCTAGAGGTCACACTAATTTACTATAGGCCAAGTCAGAATAGGGATATAATCATAACTCCCAACCCAGCCGAGGGGACAGTGCACCAGGCAATGTCCTTGTAACATCTTCCACTTTTTGTTCACCATTGTGCTTGCAATTCTGTTTTACTTAGAGAACATCCTATCTAATAAAAGAGTAATATGCAAATTGACCATACCTCCACTACACCCACAAGCCACGCCCACAAACCAATCAGGAGCAAATATGCAAATAAACCCAACCAAGATGGCTGTGGCCACGGAGAGCAGGAGGGAGGCTTGGGTTTCCCCAGCAATGGAGTGAGGCAAGCTTTCCACCTGCCCTTGCCGGCCTAGGCCTCCACTCCAGGCTACAAAGTTTCAATGATAGAAGATAAATAAATCCCAACAGAAATGGCTGCTGCCATGGAGCAAGCAGAAGGCTTGGCTCCACTCCAGGCTACAAAGTTTCAATGATAGAAGATAAATAAATCCCAGGTACCAGGGCCTCTGCTTGGGTCACGGGGGGCGTAGCCAGCCTGCAAACCACCACAAGCCCCTCACCCAGGTCACCCCATGCCCCAAGGGAACCCCAACCCTGATCTAGGACACCCTTCAGGGCAAACCAGCTGGCCCCCACCCATACACCAGGCCTCTATCCTATCTAATAAAAGAGTAATGTGCAGATTGATCATCACTCCAACACACTAGATGGCTGCCCCCATGTGGTCAAAGATCCTGTCCCCATGTGGACACAAGATGGCCACCACAAGAAGGCCAGCAGGGGAGGGCTGTTTGGAGGGAGCAGGCCTGCAAGGGAGGGCAGTTGGGGTGATCAAGCCTGCAGGGGAGAGCAGTTAGGGGTGTCCAGGTCGGCAGAGGAGAGAATTTTGGGGTGACCGGGCCTGCAGGGAAGGGCAGTTGGGGGGGACCAGGCCTGCAGGGGAGGGCAGTTAGAGGTGACCAGGCCTGTAGGGGAGGGCAGTTAGGGGCAAACAGGCTGGCAGGGGAGCCGTTAGGCATCAATCAGGCTGGCAGGGGAGTGGTTAGGGGGTGATTAGGCTGGCAGGCAGAAGCAGTTAGGGGCAATCAGGAAGGCAGACAGGCGAGCAGTTGGGAGCCAGCAGTCCTGGATTGTGAGAGGAATCGGGCGTAAATGGGCAGTTGGACATTCCTCGAGGGGTCCCAGATTGGAGAGGGTGCAGGCTGGGCTGAGGGACACCCCCCTCCCCCCACGCATGAATTTCGTGCACTGGGCTTCTAGTATGCTAAATAAATAGTTCTAAACTAGTCTGAGCTAATTTCAATCTTGAGCTGCCTCGCTGCCTATGGCAAATCAGATAGGGAGCACCGACACATGCCCTGTGTGTACTACAAGATGTGATAGGCAGAGGCAGTCTGGGCTGTGTGGAGAATGTCCATTCCAAATTCTCTTCATTATTAAGAAGAATATAGAGATACTTGCTATGAATGAGAGAGCCGAGAAGCTACAAAGGCATACAAATTCCAGTTCTGCTCACTGATTTGTGGGCAAAAAGCTCAATGTCAGAAACTTTATTTGAAGTAGAAGCAATTGTGGAAAGCCCCAAAGTACTTTACAGGGTATCCAAAATTAGATGCTATTTATTAGCTCTAATAAGGGCTAATCAGGGCTAAGCATAACTCTATACTTTGAAAGTGAGGCTCAGTAATTAACTAAAGAAGGTTGTTAAATGGCAGGGTAGCAATTCTAGGTCAGCCTGAACTTTTCCCCTTTAATGCCTCAGGATGGAGTGAAATTACTGCCGCTCACTAAGGTACATTTGCACAACCAAGAGGAGAAGGAGGAAGAAACAGCATGCCATGCTCCTCTCCTCATTTCAGCTCAGTTGGGCTGGGACACAGACAGGTGATCCCACTTCTCTGGGGGGCTCTGTGTCCCCCAGGACTACTGGGTGTTGTATTCAGGCAAGGGCTGTGCCCTGTCCCAGCCCGGACCTCCAGCCTCTCTGCCGCCTTATTAAAAAGGCACCACACTGATGCTTTTAGATCATTTAGTCTCATTTGCTCATTTCCTTTGCTATAGAGTCTGGGGTCAGAGGACCACAGGAAGATGTGGAGCAGTCCTTCCGGGTGAAGCAGACTGGGCACAGATGCTTTCTCAGCTGTCTGTCTCCTGAGAAAACATTCATATGTTTGTTTTCAACCAAGGAAACCTGGGGCATAGTGTCATATACAACAGTGGGAGGAAACAGGCTTATAGTCGTTCATATGGAAGAAAATACACTAATTAATACATAATAATACAAGAATAAACGGTGTTTCATGTACTCACAGCTGTCACCCTACTTTGGCCCGCCCCTGAATGTTTAGCCCCACTTATAGGTATTGATTTCTTCGAATTTGCTTCTTGCCATCTTACAAATAAACAGAAAATATCAAGAGGTGAAAATGAACTAGTAATATGCCCAGCCCAATATGAAAAGGTGATGGAAATTGTGCCCCAAGACTTCCCAACCACAGCCTGGTCAGAAGCCGTGGAGTGGGGCTGTTTCCGGACAATGAGGCTGTGGAGAGACTGGTCAACCCTATGTGGGAGAATGTGATCAAGAGATGAGACAGTTTCTCAATCCTTTGACATAAATGCTCATTAATAGAGATTTTATAAAAGGTCAGGTAATGATACATGCCTATCAACAGGCTCTTCTTTGTGCTGTAGGAAATCCAGATATAGGAATTCTTATTCTTTTCATCTGAAAACCGAGTTCATTGCTGGCAATAAATCAAATGCTGCATGACCGCCTTGATAAAAACACATAAAGAAAGGTTAAAATATCCCCATAGGGAAAGAACAATACACACTAATAAGAGCTCCAAGTGGCTCCTACACATAATCTGGTTGCTATAAACAGAGATTACTTATCAGAAGGTCCCCTCAGTAAACGGATTAGGGTTGAAGCTGTGCTGTACATCAAACATTTGGTTTTCCCCTTATGGTAAATTGAGGCCATGTAGAGATATTAAATTATAATGGCACAAAATGCCTGTTTCCCATAAGCAGTGAAAATATAAATCCATTCCTTCCTCTGCTACAAAAGTGTATCACAGTCGAAGCATTTTTATTTGATATGCAAACATTAATCAGACTCACATCAAAATATTTCACAAGTGGTCAGTTTTTCCAATATTACCTTATTTTAAGTGAATGAAACAGTAAATACTTATGTTTTATAAATAAGAGCACTTTAAAATTGAGTTGGAATTATTGTATTACAATTTTTAAAATCCTAGAAGAAGCACCAGTGAAACAGATGTAAGACAAAAAAGTTGGAGATACCACTGCAGTTAACTCTGACCATGAGGTAGCTACAGGGCATGACACTTAAATCATTATAAGCTGAACAGTGGAGATACTTGTTTTATGTGAAGGATCCACAGTTAGCTGTTGGCTACAAACGTCACCTAAAGCTCAAATAGGTGTACTAGGTTTTGCAAATGAACGACTCTACCTGTGGAGAAAATTCTTACAGTGAATCTCCAAAAGCAACACGTTCTACGTTGCTGGGGGTAGAGCCTGCTTTCAGGTTTTCTGGGAAAAGAAATGGACTGAAAGCCAGAAGACCTGGATTTGAGGCCTTTCTCTTTGACTTGGCCTTCTTGCAGTCCACTGTAGCCTGATTTCTCCCGGCTTTAAAATGAAAATAAGGATTCTAGCCCCGTCTTCGTGGAAGGACTATAGTGAAGATGCCCTGGGATACTTATGTGGAAGGTGCTTTGTAAATGCAGACATACTCTATTAAGGCAGAGTGTGGGGCAGTCCAGACTTGAGTCTGAATCTTCTGCTGGGAGTTCAGTCTCCCAGCTGATGGGTGTTGTGGGGGAGGAGACTCACTAACTTCTCTGCACGAGGGTTACCTCATCCAAGGTGAGGGGATGAATCCCCCTGGGGCCAGATTCCTGTAACCACCACAATGCAGTTAGACTCCAAAAGATTCATTGGCCACAGCTCCTGTAAGCCATCATGAGAGCTGGCTGAGCACGGAGGATGTTTCTATTCTAACTGCCCCACAGATCCATATAGCTAGTTGTAAAAATCAAACACATGAAATCCTCTGGTCTAAGTTTTTCCAGTTTGATGACTTTAGATTGGCAAGTTTGGCAACTATTGGTCAAGTTTGAGGTTGAGAGCTAAGGAACAGCTGCTTTCCCTACACTTCCTGTCCCCCCACCTGTTATAAAGCCAGAGCAAGAAGCGAAAGCAGAGAGCATCTAGACTCGCTGCCCGATCTCAGAGAGGCCATGTTTCTTAAACAGATGTCTTCATGAAGGAAGTAGTCATTTCAGTATGTGGTTCCGGCTGAGGAAACAGTCACTGAGATTATGTTCCCTTCAAAACACTACAGCTTAATGAGAACAATGGGCGAAAATACAAGCGCCTTACCAGATTTGATGCATTTTCCTTACTTTACATAATGTCTATTCCTTATGCATTTAGCCAACAGAAGAAAGATGCCCAGCTTATTCTTTCTTTGTGCACACTATGGCTTTAAGGGCAGAGTCTCAGCTATCAGAGCAATCTAGTGGTTTTTACTCACATCCAGGGCAGTGGATGGTATAAGATATTTAGGGAGGGGTGTGGTAAAGGACGGTACTTTTCTTCCTCTGTCTTATCCAGTGTGTTAATAGGTCCATGAAACGACTACTTCTTTAATCTTTCAAAATGCATTTTAAAGAGGCCATTGTTTTTATTGGACATCTTTACTCCACACTGCAAGAATGTTTTATTTCCCATGGTTAAAATGATTCACATTAGAGGATTTATTCTGGACACTGACAATGCCCAGCTTACATAGTTTTTTGTGTTTTGTTTTTCTTAATGGAGGGAAGATACCTTTTGAGCTGATTTAGCTTAGAATGGCTATTTTGAATGAAATGACTTAGAAAGTCTAAGTAAAAAGGCAATGAGATTCTACCCACCAGCCTACAGTTATCCAACTAAAAATAACATCATGTGAAAATTAAAAATCAACGATGGATTCTGCTGCATGAACATTACAGTATAACGTGCAAGGATAAAGGAATAGGGAGTGAAAGATACCTGGGTTATGTTGGTAATAACAATAACACATATTGGCATATTCTGCTTCTACCACTTGCCAGATTTGTTACTCTAATAAGTTACTTATCCTCTCTGTGCCTCAGTTTTCTTATCTTTGAAATAGGGATAGTAAAGGTATCTACTTCATAAGGTTATCATAAAAATTAAATAAAACCATAACTGCAAAGTATTCAACACAGTGTCTGAAATAGTATAAACATGCAACTAATGTTAACTGTAATAAAATCAATAACATTTATCATTTGATTACATGATTAAGTAGAACGCTAGGAACAAGAATGAGAACAACAAATACGTATATACACTGAGTGGTCAGATTATTATGATCTGAACGCACAATAATCTGGCCACTCAGTGTGTGTGTGTGTGTGTGTGTGTGTGTGTGTGTGTGTGTGTGTATTTTAGAGGCCCAGTGCATGAATTTGTGCATGGGTGGGGTCTGGCCAGCCTGGCCAGGGGCAGGGGACATGGGCGGTTGGCCGGCCTGCCTGCTGGTCGAACTCCTAGTTGAGGGGGCAATTTGCATATTAGCCTTTTATTATATAGGATATACACTGAGTGGCCAGATTATTATGCGTTCAGAGATCATAAGAAGCTGGCCATTCAGTGTAGTTGTTTAGGATGCGCTGAGCACTGTCCTTAATGCATGTAAGCATTACAGCTATTAATATACTTAATTTTAATACCTACTTCATAAGGAAGATATGATATTATTCCCATTGTACAGATAGGGAAACCCAGGCACAGAAAGGCAGAGTAACTTCCCTGTGTCTACATAATGGAGAGGATTTGGCCAGGCAATCTGCAGTATCTCAGTGTTTCCAGAAGTGATTCAACAAATTTTGGTTTCTTATAATCTTGTTTAGTGACATCATTAGTTTTTGTCTTTTTAAAATATGCAATGGTTATTTTATAGTAGTCATTAATTCTATAATATGTCTTCTTACATTTCTGAAAATAAAGACATCACAAAATAATGACATGGGGAAATTAGAGTTACTTTGTTTATTATTCACATGTGCCAAAGAAGAATATCTCTTTCCACATATGGGCAGAGAAATATTCTTCCATGTCAAGAGAGTGAGATCTGGAGTATTGGGGTAGTTTGATCTCTCTTTCATTTTTCCTTATAAGGGACACAGTGATGAAGCATCTGGATACAGGGCAAGGTGGCCCTTTATATCTCTTTTTCTTTCTTCACATCTAGATCCCATTCTGCAATTAATGCCTGGACAAGAAAACAGAACCTCTCACTTCTCATGGGAGCGCTTAAAAATCTTGTACAGCTTAATCAATATTCCTTTTTGATATATTTACCTCCTTATTTTGTAATGATTTTCCCTACTTTTTTTTTTTTTTGGACTTGTTTTCAAAACCCAGATGCTTAAATATTGGTTGCTCTGTATCTTAATGGTTACTCCAGAGCCATAGAATTTTAAATATGATCTCAGACTTTTAAGACGTGACAGCTTGATTATTTCACAAGGCTAAAACCCTGAATCAAGCCTGTAATTTTAGGAATCAAAACTGTTTTCCCACTCATGTAGATGGTTTGTAATGTGTGGTCCACAACTATTTACAAGTGATTTACAAGAGGTTTACAGCTGTTGTCTCTTTGTGCTCGAGATCATGGAGAATCCAGGAGCTGATCCTCCTGGGACTGCTGTTAATTTTACTCTCGTCTTAGACAGTGTTTCCTTCCATTAGCAATTTGCTGGCTTCCTTATATGACACTGTAGCCTCAGGGCATCCAGGCATTCATAGGACACTTGGACAACTTAGCAATGATCTAAAATGTGGGTTTTTGAAACAAGTGACTTAGTGAGACAGAAAATAAAAACAAACAACAATAACACACACACACACACACACACACACACACACACAACAACAACAACAACAACAACAACAAAATGCCAGAAACTGAGAAAAAGTACTTAAGCTGGGATCAGGAGTTGATAGCTTCTTTAGTATAAGAAGTGGGTAACATATATAATATCAAATTGGGGCAACTCAATGGAATAATTTCAAATGTCTTTGAGAAACAAAGCAAGACTCTTTAAGACAAACTAACCAACTTTTATTGCACGTGGACATGATTTTGGAGGCATTCTGATTCCTGTGTGATAGGACCAAACACATCTCTTCCCATGTGTGCTTTGGAAATCCTAGCCTCGTCTTTCTTTTAGTGAAGAAGTCATTATCAGCCTTGAAAATGGGACCAACACTGGCACACAAGGAAAATGTGCTACCAGGGTGAAAAATTGATACATGTTGTATTTTGGCTCTAACGTGTCTCCAATGTGCACACTTAATTATAAAGCTCTAGCTTTGCCCTATTATTGTTTGCATTTGTTATTTAGCCTTTGATTGTTTATTTCCAATCTTCCCACATTAACATTTTGTTTCTTAGTGTCTTTATCTATAAAATGGTGGTAGCAGTAATAGCCTAGGGTTATTAATTTCACCCGTGTTTGTAAAATTTTAGAATTATGTCAGGCACAGAGAAAACACTATATAAATGTTTGAATAAAGACAATGTTCCCAGATTCTTTTCCATTCTGATAAAAAATTTGGATTAATATACCATTGCACCTGTATGTGGCAGCCCATGCAGACCATGATATTTAAAATCCTAGGACCCACCTTTTTATTTTTTTGAAGAAAAAGGCATTTTTGAATTGCAAGCTATGGAGAGCATGCAATGCCATATTGAGAGGTTAGATGAGAAAGATGAGAAAAATAAAAAAATTGAAATCCTAGTCGCTAGATAGTGGTTGCAACTTTTTAGAATTATCTTTGGCCCATGTAAATTGTAAAAGCAGACATGAACATTGACAACACAAACCCGACTAAAATATGACTCTGAAATATGAACGTCTGCTAGTATAAAAGAATCTAATGATAATAAAACCTGAGGAAATAAACATTAGAAAAGAGCAGGTTATTTTCTCTTCCTTAAAAGTCCTGAAATTTAATTTCAGCATTCCTAGTCACAGGATAAAACATCTGTTCTAATGGAAAAATAACGAAAATCCATTTCTGAAAGGCCTCACTGAAAATGTTTCACATGAGTAGATGGAAATATGTATTCCATTTTTAGGTAACTACTTTTTCTAGATTTAAAAAAGCCAGTGGTCAAAATACACAAATGTCACATTTGCCTTCAATCATGACACTCTGATAAGCACAAACATTGCAACACCATCGTGTTTAATTAACTCATTCATTTATCCTTTCTTTCTGGAAACACAGTGACATCCAGGCACTGGGAATGCTGCAATCAAAATCTTAATCCCTGCCTTCAGGCGTTCACACTTTAGCCAGGAAGTCAAACACCACACAATTAAGATATGATGCACTTAGCTCTGTGACAGAGGTCAATACAGGGTGGAATGGAGGGGAGAGGATGAATCCAGACCTGCAGTGTCAGGGAAGGTGACATCTGAATGGTGTCTCTGATGGCCCCATTAGAATAGCCAGGCGGAGGTTCTTTAGCAGGAGAAACGATTTGTACAAAAGCAGAGATGGGTAAAAAAGCATGTGCAATTTATCAAACAGAATTAATCCATGTCACATACAGCACCTCAGCATGTTGTCTGTATTTCTGTTAGCATGAATATTACGTGTACTTTTATTGATCTACATGCATGTCTCCCACAGCAGACACTAACCTAGAAGCAGGCTGATTCATCCTTATTATCTCCCTTTTTGTCTTGCACTTACAACTTGCCTGCACAGGCTTGATGGAATGAATGAATGAACAAATATGAGTGAGATTTCACAAAAACACATGTAAAATATAGACTCCCCCAAACACCCATTGAGCTACTCATCAATAAGGGGCACCCTTTTGATTTTTGCAAACATGGACCCACCCATTCCCAGGGACAGGACATGGAACAAGTCTCTTAATCTTTTCAAAGAATGTCATCCCGTAGACATTTTTGTGGTCATGTGGAAAAAGGGTCTGGAAAATGTGCTCTCACATGGCATGGCTGGAATGAGAAATGGGAACTATTTTGCCTTCTACACAGTTTTTGGAAAAGGCAATAAGAAAAAAAAAAAAAAAAGCCCAACATCATCAGTGTTGGTCAACATTCTGTGCCTGAGTTGAAAGGTGCTATAAAAGGGGGAAAGTCTGACAGGTCATATTGACCCAGGCCACTTGCCAAAAGGAGCTAACAGATTGGCAAGTCAAATCACACCAGGGCTGTGAGCACTGTCTTGTGGCTTTGGAGTCCCAACCATCATTGGTGAAAGTTGTTGAGCCCCCTTCCCCAGCACAGTCTGGGGCTCTGGCCTGGTCCAACAGAGAAAGAGGCTCATGTCAGAGCAGGGCATGAGCCAGGCTATGCTTCCTGTAGGCAACTTGCAAAGGAAGCTTTAAGGATATGGAGCTGGGAATTTCTGGGAAGGGAAGGCCCATCATGTAAAAGTAATGTTTTTTTAAAGAAGTGGAGCAGAGGGCAGCGATGACTTCAACACCGGCTCTCCGGGGAGTTTCTGTGCACTGGAATCAGCGAATCGTGGTTATTAAAAGGAAATGTTCCCTGATCCTCAGCAAGCGATCCTTCATCCTGGAGCTGTAGAGGCCTTGCCTTCACTTGAATCTTGGGTGGAATTAAGCACTCCTGGATTCACCCTATCTAACACTCAGAACTGGTGATTCACGGGAGTGTGTGTATTCTTCTACGTAAGTGTGATGACAGCGGATTGGCTCCTGGCTTCTAAGCCCCAGTCTAGCCCCATGGATAGAAGAGCACAGCTTTATGATGACAGCTGGGACGTCATCTTCACCCTTTCCTCCTCCTCCTCGGAACAACATAATAAAATTCTCACTTTCCTGTGTTTTTCTTTTTTCTTCTTCCTCCAGGGCTTTTATTTTCCTTCCCTAATTCAGAGGCATGCTGGAAAATTTAACTAAATCTGAAAGAAAAACATTTTGAAAATTCTTAAGATTAAAGTAGGAGTAGGGAGTAATTTCTGATCTGGGATAAGCTCCACTAACTAGCTTTCTCATCCCAAGTATAAAACACAATAAAACTAATATCTGGGAGAAAAAGAGAATGGGGGTTACAGTTACCCAGTGAAGTCTCCTTTCACACTGACCAGAAGGTAGAGACGATATCTTCCCTATCTCTTCAGGAGCCAGAACATTGTGTATCATACTGTGAGCATGCATAATGCTCATTGAAATTCAGAGACTGCCTAGTTTTGCAGTTTGCATACTTATATTCATTCATGCAATGAGGCACATACAGACTGTTGACATTATTATTATCCAAGATTAAAAGTATAAATGGAAACAAAAAGACGTTGCTCTCAAGAGACCTTCTTTCCACCATCTGCGATGCTAGGTGAGATGCATCTGTTTCATTTTCACACATTTCTTTGCTCGGTTTGATCTAACACCAAAAGACAAACATGCCATAGATTTGGGGGGAAGAGTGGGATACTGTTCTTGCTGGGATTAGTTGTCAGGCATTTTAAAAAGGATTGTCTTCCCAGAAGCAGAGGACAGCTATGCAAATTATCCAAACGCTGGCTGCAACGGGAACTTGACCTCTGACCCAGACTAAGCCAGCAGATGCAGACATCCTTCCCATGGGCCCTCATCTCTGACCCTCTATGAATCTTGAAGAACCTGGAATTAGACTTATTCCTCAGTCCATACAATGATGGTCTATGCTTACGCCCAATTGTTCTGTCTCATTAAAGTTTCTTCCCGCAGGGATCTGATTGGCATTCGTTGTATTTTTTTTCTCATTCACTTCTTCTCAAAAAAGTCTTGATTTTCTATCAAGCCACTCCTTTCACTTTATTATGTTAACTATTCTACCAGATCTTAAGACAAGCTAGGAGCTATTGAGGTTGCAACTGGCCCACTCACTGAAAACAAAACAAAATAGGACCCACAAACTTTAAACTCCTTTTCCCTTTCTTCCCCCCATGAAAGGAAGATAGGAAAGTGAAGATATAGCAAAACTAGTGTCTTTGCTAATTGCATAACTTTTCACCCAGTTGTACCAGTTTCATAGGAACTGGATGCTATTATCTTCGATTTCTGATAAACCTGAAAAGCAAGTTTGACACATGGTAAAACATGTGGCCTTTGACAGGCAGTGACTTATAGAAGAGAACAACCAACAGCTATTTGGAGAGCGTCAAGCTACTTGGAGAGTGTTGTATGGTTCATCAGGGATCATTTTAAAGGTGACTGTTCAGAGCCTCCCTCTCAAAGACACCTACACAAAGTCATCAGCTGCAGTGACACTGGGGACCTACTAGTCCATCTCCTTAGCATAACAGTTTCTGTGACAGCCCTTTCCAAAAGGCAACATAATAAAAACCAAGGCAAAGCACAGAGTGAAAACAGATGCTGCTTCATTTTCTGTTGCACCCAGACCTTAAAAAGTCAAAACAGAGCACTCTACCCAGCTTCAAGACAGATGTCCTTTCTGCCACACACAGAAAACTTCACCTCTAGAAGAACCCGAATGCCCCCTGTATCTTTAACAGCCTTCCCAACGATATACAAGGAAGAGTGAGATGTTCATTGAAAGCCAGGCTTTGACAACAAAGAGCTATGGTTAGGCAGAAGGAAAATCATTGGAAAAATGGTTTGGCATATTGATCTACCCTCACTTTGACTTAATTTTTTTTTTTCTGAAAAGCAAAGCTATATGACTGTTCACCCAGGGACTTCGGTGGAATACAGGACAAGCAGACTTGTAACTGCTCCTATAATTCTAGTGCCTTAAGAGAAGTGGTGACTTGGTCATAATAGAGAACCTCTCTGCAAATATGCAGCCCAGACCCCCAGGAGGTTAATTTTGAAAACACATATCGCATCTGTATAAGTCCTGCCCATGACACTTACTGTTTTCAGGTTTTCTAAAAACTTTCAATTAAAAAACATTTTCCCCACACCTTTGTTCTTATTGTAGCTCAGGCTTAAACTGAATGGTTAGGTGTAACTTGTTCCCACCTCTTCCTTCCCCTGAGTTTGGCTGGTAAGTGTCAGCCTTGCTAACAATTGATCCCCAATGAAAGTGCTGCTGTGCACCAGGGCGCAGTGCAGGATGCTGCCTGCACGTCTTCAGGAGGCAAAAGGGGCAGGTACCTATACCCCCTGGAAGGAGCAAGTTTCCTGTTCATCAGGATGGTTGTTATGTGGACAGGCTATGGGCCTTTTTCAGTTCTCATTCTTAAGCATTTTACGCAAGTTTTATAAGCAAAGAATGTCAGAGTTCTGAACACATACAAGCCTTCTAATAAGCCACACAATATAACCTCTCCCAAAATATTTCTTTGCAAAGTGGTCAATCAGACTTTAGGAACAGGAAGCTGGTGGAATTTTTTCTTTCAAGAGACACGGATTAAGCTCTATCAGCAGACTTGTTTCTTCATTTTTACAGATGAAGAAATGAAAACTCAAGGTGTTTGTAGCGAGTAAGAGACAAAATGAGATCTTGAATCCCAGTCTGATTCCAAAGCCTGTGTATTTTACCTGCAATAATATACATCCGATAGACACTGTCTTTAACATTTTCACAGCTGTAGGAGGAGGGTTCTATGTAATGACAGATCCATGTTTGCAGTAAGAGCATCACTGACTATGAGGCTAACTTTGGGAAGTAGGTTTCTAGGTGGTTTTGTGTGTGTGTATGTGTTTAACAGATGTCCTGCTCTTTCATATTCTTTCTTTCAAATAAAATATAATTAATAATTGGTCTAAAGATTAAACCTTGTTTGATGTCACCCCACCATTGCAGAAAGTGATTTGTATAAACCTAGGAATGACGACAGGAGAGTGGCCTGCTGTCACAGACAGAAAGAGGGAGATCCCAGTGTTTACACATGAGACACTGAGGCCTTTCTTCTGGTCCCCGTATGCCAAGTTAAATAATCACTCTTGATTACACAGAGTACGATATTTTGCTCATACAAGGTAAGGGCACTCACAGTGCTTTTGATTTTATCCATTTCTGTTCACTACACACTGATAATGTGGGCCCTACAACAAAATAAACCGTTAATCCAATCAATTGAGATAGAAATGAAAATTGGCCCCAGTGGCCAGTGGGAATCAAGAAAAGACAGAATTTTTTACTTTTCATTTGGCTTTTCTTCATGGTGTTTAATAACAGAATGTTTTGCCTGAAATATTTTACATGATCTGATTGGATGTTAACTGCCAAAGTAATGTCTGAGATACAAGTAATATTCCAGAAAATTTCTCGGAGAAAAATGTTAGAACCAGAAGAGCTCTCTAAGGGCCAGAGTTGAGGACCCTGAGGTGGTGCCCGGTGCTGTGCATGCTTTAATACCCAGACCAAGAATATTGTCTGTCCCGTAGCACACAGTAGTAGAGAATAGCTACCTGTTCAATGAATAAATAGAATCTTTTATTTAATGCATTCAGCAGTTTCTAGAGCTGAGCTTTCATTCCATTTTTATTTATTTATTTTTTTACTCAATTTGATCTTCAAAGAGAAGAGGCTTTATCATAGGGCCAATCCCAGGTCTGCAGGAAAGCACCTTCTGTTGATTCTGATCCAAGAAGCAAACTCAGACCAGGACCCCACAGATAGGTTTACTATGTCTTGATGGGCATTTATTTTGAGAAGTTACCATGCTGGAAACATGCTTATGTTAAAACTACTATATGAGCTTCCAGGGGGAGGGGGTTGGAGGAGGGGGGTCAATCGGGAAAAAGGAGACATATGTAAAACTTCAGACCAAAAAAAAAAGATCAAGCAGAAAAAATAATTAAATAAAATGCTACTATTGATTGTAGAAGAGGATTCAGGGTTCAGTGACTCCTTTGATGGCAAGAGAAAAGACCTGGCTTCACCGTAATTGTTGGTCTGTAAGATGTGAAAATTAAGTTCTAAGGTACTAGTCTAATGAACTTTATAGCAGGCAACTTATGCTGGTGTCTTAGTTCTACATATTCCTGAGCTAAGATGAACAATTATGTTCACACACAATCCATTCAGAACCATGATTAAGGTCACTTTCAATTGAAACCAAACAACCATGGACCTACCATGTGCAACCTGGAACAACCGATGATTCCAGTGCTCTATGGATTGTAGGTCACATGCAGGTAACTGGTCTTACCAAAGTAATGATTAAACCAGCTCTGCACACGTAGTCTTCATCACACTCTCAGCTTAGGCACAGTGAGGTGGATGCGACCATGGGCGGGCTAGAATCCTGCCTTCAGGCCATTATGAATGCAATTTGGAGTCGGACTTGAAAAACTGACTTCCTTAGGTCCTTATGTAATGTCTGCCCTCTTCCAAAGGAGTAATAAGTCAGCAAGTCATCCCCTGACCGCTCCCCCGCCCCCGCCCGCCCACCGCTTCCTAAAAGGAATGTAAAATAATTCGGAGTTCAATAAGGGATGTTATACTGAGCATCCAAATCTTGTCTGACAGAGAATATTGAAAATGCTGTAAGAGCCGCCATGCTAGCAGTCTATCAGTAAGTATTTACTGAACAATAGCACCTTGAGACAAAGGTAAAGTAAACCTTTACTGTGAAGTTTGTGGTATCTAGTTGAGCAGAAAAGTCAAACGCAAATATAATAAGTATAGAGTGGGACAAGCCAGTCCAGGTGCAGAATTAAGTGGTTGGTTGAGATATGAGTGAGCGAAGAGTATCTAAAGCAGCTGTTTCGTATGTTGGCAGCAGCCTAGATATGTACACAGAAAAACCATGAGAATTAGGCATTTACAAAGGTACATTATTCATAATGCCCCGAGTCACAGACTTAAGTATATAAACCCATGATGTTTTATGGTTCCAATAGGAACAATATCTAGGCATCCAGGGATACACCTGCCCAGTAGCTCCCTCTACAGCAGTGGTTCTCAACCTTCCTAATGTTGTGGCCCTTTAATACAGCTCTCCTCATGTTGTGGTGACCCCCAACCATAAAACTATTTTCGTTGCTACTTCATAACTGTAATTTTGCTACTGTTATGAATTGTAATGTAAATATCTGTTTTCCGATGGTCTTAGGCGACCCCTGTGAAAGGGGTCGTGGCCCACAGGTTGAGAACCGCTGTCAGGGGTCACCTAAGACCATCAGAAAACACAGATATTTACATTACGATTCATAACAGTAGCAAAATTACAGTTATGAAGTAGCAACGAAAATAGTTTTATGGTTGGGGGTCACCACAACATGAGGAACTGTATTAAAGGGTCGCGGCATTAAAAAGGTTGAGAACCACTGCTGTAGAGGGTAATCCTATTTCTGATTTTCTCAGCCAACCAGGCAGGGAAAAGGCTGTGTGTGTGAGTAAGTGTGTGTGTGTATGTAGGCAATGACAAGGGGTTCCTTAGCTCCAACTTACTACACCAAGATGGCAGTGTCATGAAGGCTAGAGCAAGGGGCAGGGGAGGCAGACAGAGGAAGACTGGAAGATGGGAAGCTGCAATGGGGCCTCCGCAGGCATGATCATAAACATCCATCCTAGCTACTGGGAGGATGCACGTTTGTCTCCTCCCTCCCACCTGATCTGCATTAACTCACTGTCACACAAAGCTGGGTACTTTCTTCCTCTACACAAGGACAGAAGAGTGCAGTGATAAAGGGGGAACTGCTGTTTCCTTCTTTAACTCCTGGCTGGCTGTAGAGGGCAGAGAGGAAGGAGGGAGACAGAAGGCACTGCTCCCTTCATTTCACTGATCATCACTGACACCACTGTCTCGCCCAGCCACAGGTCTGACCCTCGTTCCTGCAGGGTTCCTGGGAAGGGGAGGAGCACATGCCAGGTTGGGAACCTTTAATGGGAGGTGACCTGAAGCAACAAGAAAAGGAAGTGGATTTTAGAGTGAAAGTAGTCCTTGGGTCCTCTGGCTTAGAAACCACTTCTGCTTTCCCCTTCCTCTGTCCTCCTGGGTGCTGCCCCCTGCAGACTGTCTGTAAACCAGGTGTGGTGCTTAGGGCAAGGTGGTCTGTTCTGGAAATTAACCTGCATGGGACCTGGATTCACAACAGCGTTTTCATGAATTTTTATCCAAAAGAACAAATAAATCCACCCATGGAGAATTATTCCTTGAGTTTCACACACAAAATGAACTTCTCATTTGCTTTGCTATTTAACAGAATCACATTTGAGGAAAGCTAATCACTGTCATTAAAAACTCTGACACAGGGAAAAGGGTTTTATGACGAGCTTTGTACATTCTGCTGAAGAAAAGACAAACTACAGACGTTTCACCGGGTAAGATCTGGCTTCAGTGCGGCTCACTAGTGTGAGATGAGGTGCTCTTGTTGGCCATGACTTGGCAGAAATTCTTCCCCAACTCCTATCCCAGCCCCACTTCCACTTCTACCTCTGCTAAAACACCCAAGCTGAGGACAACTTCAAAGTGAGCATAACTCACATGCTGTGCGGGAGCCAGCACATCCTGGCTGTTGAGAATGAAATGTACCTATGTCTTCCCAACTCTGAGTTCAGTGAATTCGTGTTAGTAGCCTGAAGTCATTCCCGGTGGAAGATTTTACATCATGGGAACAGGCAAATGCCACAAATTAGGACTTTCCTTTGAGAGGGCCAGTTTATCAGTACACCCTGGGAAAAGTGACCAGTTTTTTTCAGAGGACCTTTTATAAGATGTTGCTACTGAATCACTAGAGAATATTATTATATATTTTACAAAAATATACAATAGGTAAGAAGTAAATTTAATGCTCAAATACAATGTTCTTTTATCACTCAAATGTGTTATAAAGTCATAAGTGATATTACTCTCCTTTGGGGAAAGTAGAGGAATATAAGCTAAGAAAGAAAAAAAAAGCAGGTAGATTAAACAAGTCCTGATTTTCAAAGAATAACTGCTTTGATAGAGTCAAAACAAAGAGATAAAATTGTTAAATTACTTGCACTAATGCTTCTGGCTTAACAATGTATTAGTATAGTTTATGTCACAATGCAGAGGGCAAAATTTTCCCTTTGAAGCTACAAACATAACTTCACATTTGGGGGGTAGTGAAGGAATCCCAAAAGGCCTCTAACAACTTTTTCACCAGCTTGCATTTCAAAACCTTAAATACCTTATTTGCTATAAAACTGTGACATTGAGACAATCTCATTAAAATACACATTAGTTCCTTGGAAAGGTAACACATCTTTTGAAAAAAGATTATCTCTCTGTCTCTTCGACTCCCCCCCCCCACACACACACGCACACGCACACACACACACACACACACACACACACACACACTCAGATTAGAGAGTGGGGTGGAGGACAAACATTTTTGTAGGTAGTTAGATCTAGGAGAAATACTGAACAAGTGTTCTATTGGAGCAGTCAGAGGTCTGGAATAGTGAATTTAGGACAAGATAAGAGCCCTTGCAAGGAATGTGAAGAGTGGAGTTTTGCCTGTGATTGGATGGGCCTCAAATTTGTGAGCTGGACAGTTGGCTCCACTAAACCAAGGACTCTGTATTGTCCTCCCTACTGTGCTTTGATGGGCCTGGATTGTATTCAAGTTCAATAAGTATCTATTTAATAAATGAGGACTATAGTACGAAAGGCACATATTAACTGTTTTTCAAAAGTCTTTCTGTGTTTTTATAGTAGTTTAGAAATAGGTGAAATAACACATTTTTGGACAAATCTTCTATTTGACCCACTTATAGCATCAGTTCTCACAAAATGTGGAGATAACATCAGATTTTAAACTTATGTTCTTTCTACATGATTACTTCATCCCCTCCTTTAGATGACAAAGCAAAGATGATGAGTTGTCAAAGAAGAAGCCTGTGGCAGAATCAGGACCAGATTCACAACAATGATGTCCTGGGGTAAGTGGCTGCTTTCTCACCACCCAGTTTAACTGTCCTAGGAATCTTTTTTGAAAGCACAAAAGAAAGAGAATTGCAACAAAGAGAAATTGGGTCTCTACAAAACAACAGTGCATTTTTTAAGCCAGAAAACAAAGAATATTTTGGTCACTGTAGGTAATTTTGTGTTTTAGTCATCAGGATTTGAAGCACCCTTAAAGAGCTCATGTTCCCTGTTGACATTCTAGAAGTTACCTGAATCCCAAACTGAAAGTCTCTTGATAAAACCCAGGGCTCCTCTGTCATGATATAACCCACTCCCATTTGTAGATCAGTCACTGGGACATTTTTTCTTAAAGAAGCTGGAAAGTGGGGTACCTTTCTATAAATGGCCTAATGGGCATCTGCATTTTGAAATGGCCTCATGGTGATGCAAGAGCAGTACTGCTTCAATGGCCTCTGGAAGAACCACAGATATTTAAAGAATAAATTCCCATGCCCCTCCAAAAGCCCTTTGTTATCTTATATAAATATATTTTATCCACTGGATTTTCCCCATTATTGTAAAGTTTTCATTGTATTTTCATAACCCAAGCTAGGATGGAGTCACTCAACTTTTACTGTGAGGCTGAAGTCATAACAATACTTAGTTGGAAAAGCACCTTTCCCTTGCACCACCTAGCAGCTCACTTTTAAATTCTTACTAGTTGCAAATCACAAAAAAATCACCTGTACATCAACATATCCCATTAACTTCTAGCACCCTGTGATTAGCTGTATAATTATCTATTTTTAGTCAGTACATGTACATGGTAAGTTAAATATAAACTACATAGGTTTACAGGCAATATAGTGGAAATAATTAAAAGAAAAGAGAGGGGGAAAGCTAAGCCCTGGGATCAATATATGAATTTTCTCTTTCTGAGACATACACTGAGTGGCCAGATTATTATGATCTCTGAGTGCATAATAATCTGGCCACTCAGTGTATATCCTATAGAATAAAAGGCTAATATGCAAATTGTCCCCTTGACCAGGAGTTCGACAAGCAGGCAGGCTGGCCAACTGCCCATGTCCCCTCCCCCTGGCCAGGCTGGCCGGACCCCACCCATGCACGAAATCATGCACTGGGCCTCGTGTGTGTGTGTGTGTGTGTGTGTGTGACACACACACACACACACACACACACAGAGTGGCCAGATTATTATGCGTTCAGAGATCATAATAATCTGGCCACTCTGTGTATATGGTCTCATCAAGGCAATGACAAAAGGAAACACATCTTTTTTAGGACTCTTCTTCCTATGAACACATACTAAAAGAGTCTTCAAATGTCACTGCTGAAAAGACAGACTATTGATCCGTCCTTTCATTGTATTTTCAGTGCATCATAATGCCATGGCCTTTTGGAAGGTTCAGCAATAAAACTATGAAGCAACCAGGGTATCTCATGTAGGGCTCTGGGCTTTGTCTCCAGCATCGGGGCTGGATTTGGGGTCATGCTGCTGTGAAACAGCTGCTCCTGGAGACACCCCTCTAGAGACACCCTTGTCACTTGCCATGAATTACATGGTTATCCATCATGTAAAGACAAATCTAGCCCAGGAAAGCTCACTTCGGAATGAATGTGGTGTGGCTTGAAGACCTAATACAGAGAAGTGCACCCAGAGGAGTGATTGTGATCTTTCAAATCAATAAAGTCTTGGAAGCCTGCTGTAAATTGCTTTCAGAAAAAATGGTTCCCTTCTCAACACATAACTGTACTTTTTCATTCGTCTTTTGTTAAGTCATTCTGACGAAAGGGCTGGACCAGGGATTTTAGACCTGAAATAGTGCCAACAGGGACTAAATAGAATGTTCTATTATCTTGCCTATTACCTTAACAAACTCAGTAATAAGAACATCTATTCCATCCTCTAGTGGACTTTCAGAAAGGGAAAAGAGAATGGACATTTAGAAATTTTTCCTCAGATGACTCAGAGAGACTGTAAAGCATGGTACAGGAGGGCCTGCAAACTTCTCCACCTTAAATCTGAATTACTTTCCCTCTTGTTCTGTTCCAGGGGCCTTCTTTCCCTTCTTTGAATAGGTCACTTTTTTCCTGCTATAAAATCCCTGCACAAGCTGTTTCTTCTTTTCGAATGCTTTTACTATACTGTTCATTTTTATAAATCTTCCTTATACTGCAGTTTGTTTGTTTTTTAAAAATCTAAATGCTACTTCATTTGCAAAGAATTTGCCTGACCACCTAATCTAATTCAGTCCCCACCCCCTTTTCCATCTTTTATTAAACCCTTTAATTTTTAGCATTTTTTTTTTTTTTTGCCATCTGCATTGATACTTTTGGTTTACCTACTTTCTGATTTGTGTGTCTCCTACTGGCATGAAAGCCTCTCAATGGCAGAGACCATAGATACTAACATGCGGTGGGGACTGTAAATATTTGCAATATTATAGAATTTAAAAAATAAATGAGTGAGTGGAGTTCATGAAAAAAAAACTGACAGCCATATTGTGGATTTTAAATAAAGATGTATTGATGTTACTGTGTTCAATTAAGTAACTAAACTTGAAGTTTTAGAGTTTGTACACAAAACAGGAAAAGTTTCCATTATTCATGTTTTAAAATAACATTTTTCTCAATGGAAACATGTCCTCTATGTGAAATTTCAACAATTTGACGGTCCCTTAATATAAGGGATTTTAATATCTAGTTTTATGGGGTTTTGTAAGCATAAGAAAAATCACTGTATTGATGCTAAGTGAAGGGTAAAGAAAGCAGCTCCGTTAAGCTTTTGACCTACTTTTCTCTGGTTTCTTCAGGGCAACTGAAGTCCTTAATTGGGTACCATTTGTGGGTGGCTATTTCACTGCTGGACAGTCAGAGGTATATAAATGAAGTAGGTTTTATAGACTTATCAATGGCATATTCACTCACATAATTTTCTGTCATCAGAAAGAAAAATAAACTCAAACTCTGGATATTATTAAATCAGTTGTAAAACAAGGTATCCAGGTGTTACTTTAGAAACAGTATGGATTGGTACAGAGTTAAAGGCGATTTTGATTATTATATAGAGGTTTATGTGGCAGATTCAGTAAGTTTTGAGTAGAGAACGTGCTGGGATCAACAGAACCCATGACAACCTATTTAGTACTTTAAATAAAGTACTACAATAGTAAGAGGGAAACTAACTAGGTCTTGCTGCTCATTCCCCTCCAAATGCAATGAAATATCTTTATGGTCAAAATTAGCATGGAGATTAGGTACACATACCCTTTAAGCCAGCAAGTCTACTGTGAAGAGTTTACCTTACAATTTGTTTCACAGCACATAAAAATCCTTTTTAAAAAATATATATATTAAATTTACTGGAGTAATATTAATTAATAAGATTATATAGGTTTCAAGTGTACAAGTCTATAATGCATCATCTGTATATGCTATTGTGTGCTCAGCACCCAAAGTGAAGACTTCTGTCACCATACGTTTGACATCCTTAACCTCTTTACTTTCCACAGTCTACTGCTCTTGGGCTTTAGCTAGATCACCTAATAATTTTCTCAGGTTTGCAAAGAAATAAGGAACAGGCCTCAATCAACTCTCCTTAATCCATTTAGTCAGCTCTGATTTACATTGTACATTAGTACTCCCTCCATGGCAACTGAAGAATATTAAAAGTGATCCTAGGGGGGAAAATATGCTAGAAAGTGCTTCAGGTATTCTTTTCTTAACGAAGAGAGCCCAAGGGCAGAATAAGTAGATCCCAACATTTCTAGGAATAGCATCTCCTTGTTGAGAACAACCTGAAATATGCACATACTGCTGCCCAACTTCCAAGAAGAATGTCTAGTGATTAATCAGAGTAAAGATACCAGCCAAGCAATAGTAGTAAACTGATCTCTTTTTCATGAAGATGTTGTACCTCACTTAAGAGCTCTGTTAAACTTCCAGTTAAAATGAGATTTTGCTACCTTCTATGGCTCCAAGAAACATTTTCCTATTAACTATGTGGGTAAGAAAAACTAGCATGTGGTCTTTTCCAAGTCTCCAGTAACTGGGTGACTTTCAGTAAGCAGAAATTCGAAATTGCTACTGAATGCTACATTGCATGTTTTCTACATACAAACACATGCTAACAAATGGGAACACTAGGAGTAGCTACTCTGTACTTAAAACATCCATCATTTCTTCTGCAATTGTGTTGGGAAAAAATACTGAATAGAAAAGATTCATTATCTAGTGCACAAAATTCAAACTGTTGATTTAAGGCAAGCAGAAAAGGATAAAACTGTGCCTCCCTGCAGAATGCTTTTAAGCAATAATCTTAAATCATGCAGAACTGAGCAAAACTGAAGTTACTAAAGCCAAAATTTTCATTTGTTCATTGGTAATTGACCCACCTCGTAATATGCATTCATAATACAATTTCCTGAATTCTACTTCTGATTCTTTATGACTTCTTTTTCCCAAATAAAACAAAATTGGAAAAAAAATCTGCTAAAAATGTTCAGTAGAAATAAAACAGCTAAGTTATTTTAATTAATTGTATTTATTATAAAGCTAGATAGCTATAGCTTCATGCAGTGTTTTATATTTATTCCTGTAATTCTCCTTACTTTATTTTTTACTTCTTTTCCATCCATGAGAATTGTTTGTTAAGCCTAAAACTGTCTTATAGTGTCTTTGTTCTATCTCCTTCCTTTATGCCATCATCAAGTTCATTAATTACCAGGTATTTTCACCCAGGTAGTTGACAAAGCATTGAATTGCGAGGACTGCCTTTTTTAAAAAATATATATTTTATTGGTGTTTTACAGAGAGGAAGGGAGAGGGATAGAGAGAGTCAGAAACATCGATGAGAGAGAAATGTAGATCAGCTGCCTCCTGCACACTCCTTACTGGGAATGTGCCTGTAACCAAGGTACATGCCCTTAACCAGAACCAAACCCGGGACCCTTCAGTCCGCAGGCCGACGCTCTATCCACTGAGCCAAACCAGTTAAGGCAGGACTGCCTGTTTTATGCCACTCCACTACAGACTCCCTTTAGGCCAGGCTGACATCAAACACATGTGGTTGTTACTTAATAGTTGCATAATACAGCCCTTCTTGACCTCATATTTCTCTGTTTTGGTCATGTGGGTGTAAAGCTAGGGTTAAATGTCTTGCTGAACTGAATACTCACGGTATCTCCTGATCTTATCACTAGGAACTGGAACTATGTCAAAGGGCATAGAAACAGAAAGTGGATTCCTTGAGGTCAGACACTGTATCATATCCACCTCTGAATTTCCAGTTCCAGACCCAATCACTGAATGACATGTAAATATATGTTCAATAATTGTTTATTGGGAGAATCATAGGGTTTCAAGGAAGTTACTGTGTGGTCCCATCTATGCTGCTTTCTTGCTAGTCTCTGAGATTCTGAGTTCTAAATTTGAAACAAAAAGTGCTAAAAGTTCAAAGATGTCTTTAAGATATAAAATTCTATCTCAATTGACATTCCGTACCTTGTAACAAAGTGGGATGATGACCCATATCCCTAACTCTACGTAGATTTCTGAAATTGTGTGTGTGTGATCAATATACCCTCAAATAAAAACGGTGTGTCGTCTCCATATTGTGTAAAGCAAATATTTAACCCTGTATCTACAAACTCAATATGATGCCAAAGATCTGTAAATTTGAAAAAATAATGTAGATTGGGTTTTATGGTCCAGTTGTTTAACATATACAAATATGAGCTCAGATACCCTAAAACATATTATTAGAAGCACAGTGATCTCAGTGTTAGTAGGTTGACATTCCAAGAACTGAGTGAACCTTTCAAGACTCACCTTCAATCAGTCCTTCCAAGAAGAGGGCCTACTATTCAAATACATTAAGAAGAAGAATTCTATGCACAATTAAGAAAAAAATGTATGATTTAAATGTGAGCTTCATACAGACTGAGAGAACTATGAAATGCATATTCTAAAAATCCCCAGTGTTTCTGTTTACTAGGGCTAGTTAGTATGTGGGTGACAGAAATGGGGCACACACATCGAACACAAATTGGCTTTGTCCAGAAAATTGCTTCACCTGCCTCCTCCTGGGAGTTACACTGACTTCTTGGCTATTTTCTTCTCATAAATGGATTTGGTTATAGGATTGGAAAACTAGGTATACAGTACTTTCAGAAGCTTTAGTCTAATGGGGTTTATGAGGGAAATATGCTATTTTCATTAAAAAGAGAAATTTACTAAAAGAAAATTTTGAGGGGGAGGACTGAGGCATTTGGGAAATAGATGAAGGTATTAATCTCAGGGGGAAAAACATACACAGACAATATTCACCACCATTTTGCTGTCCCTCAAGCTGATGAATTAGTTTAATCTTTTTAGATTAGTTCCAGATAAGGAACTGGAACTACCATTTACTCTATTTTGAAAGAAATTAAAAGGCTATGAATTCAACATTTTGGTCAATGTTTATTAACATGTCAAACGGTAATAACTTACATACTCTGGGGCACTAACGTAAGGATGACAGCCGAGACAGTGCAGGAAAGCATGTTGAAAACTGTAAAAGTTTCTATGGAGGTTAAAATTGTAGAGTACTATTATTGATGGCAAAATAAAATAAATGATCACTTATTTAGAATTTAGAAATGTTTCTCACGAACACTCAGAATGCTTGGCTGGTGTGGCTCAGTGGTTGAGTGTTATTCCATGAACCAAGAGGTCACAGGCCGTGGTTGCGAGCTGGATCCCCAATAGGAGGCATGCAGGAGGCAGCTGATCAATGATCTTTCTCTCTCATCCATGTTTCTCTCTATCTCTCTCCCTTTTTTCTGTCTCTCTAAAAATCAATAAAAACGCATTTTAAAAAAAAGAACACACAAAGTGAATAATGTAGATGTTTACATCGACTTGTCAGTTAGTCCATACTCTGCCCTGGACCTCATTGCTCCTGCCACCCTCTCCCCCCTCCCTGGCCATATATAGGGAGGAAGGAGAGTGGTAATGAATCTGGACCCACTGGGGAGAGAGGTGTACTAGGCTACCACTCAAAGAGTAAGAAAAAGCAAAGTTCCAGACCCATAATTCTCCAGCCAGACAGTTATTTGGGCACCTCACACCAAGTGACTTGGATTCAAGGCTGGTGGGCATTGCCCAACCCACCTCTCTGGGCGCCAGAGCCCTGTGAAGCTGTTGTGGAGCACCTACCAGCTCCTGTGTTTGTGGCTTTGTGTCACAAACAATGTGTTTCAACATCCTGTGCTGTCAGGATCCCGGAAAATATGTCTGCACTCATTATCCATGAAAGGAGTTGATTGCCTAAGCAATTTGCCTGCTTTCTACGGAGTGGGGAAAGCTATTAAAGACACTTTTAGCCACAAGACTGCATTGTCAGCAGCCAGGCTCTCCTCCTTTCTTTTTCTTTTTCTCCCTCTTTCTGCAATAGAAATTGGAGATAAACTCATTTTCTGCTTGGATTGTTCATCTTGAATTCAAGAGCCCAGAAATGTGTTAATCCTGTTCTGAAAGTGGATATGACAAAAGAAGGGGAGAGAGATGCCAGACAGTTACAAATTGCTGGCTCCCTTCTCAGGAAGGGGTGCTGTCGAGGTGGTTTGCACACATTTGGAGTTGAGAGGAGGATACTCCAGGGAATTTGGAGACTGGCTTTTTGCCTGTGTTCTCCTTCACCTTGGATTCCATCACTAGATTGCACCTGCAAGAGCTTCTCATCTGCCTCCGCCCAAACATCCTCCAAAGTAGAAATGCAGTTGGGTGGAAGAGAGTTGGAACACAGGACTCCCTGGGCCATATTCTATGCTCATGAGAAAAATAAGCTGAGTGACTCACTGAGGAGTACACCTTTCTCTACTACTCAGTTTAGGACAGTGGTGACAAAGTAGTGGCAAAATCACTGCAAAAACTCCCGAGCCTCCTGAATTCATGCCCCCCATGTACACATAGAACCTCCATCACAACCCTGGCCCCTGGGAAAGGAAGATTTGATGAACCTAGATCCACTGGGGGAAGAGATGTAGGCAATCACCAAATCTTCCACAGGGGAAAGGTGGGACACATACTTACTACCTGCTTCAGTGACAAACCTGAAAAACAAGCAGGGTTTTTAAGTTCCCTGAGCACCAACTGCTCTCTCAGTAAAATCTAGGGCACTTAGTTCCTCTCGTATAGGCCAGGCATGTGTAAATACTGTCTCACTTTATCCACAGAGTAATCCTATGAAGTTATTATTGTTATTACACCTTTTGTACACACAGGAAAAGAAAACAGGCTTAGAGAGGTCACATAACTAATAGAAGACCATGTAACTGGTAAAACATGGAGCCAAGATTTCCATCCAGCTTTCACTGCCTTAGAGAGTTCAGTTCTTGAAATCTGGACTGTTCTATTCCATAGAGAAGGCATTATACATTTCCTATTTGTTTCCTCAGCTGGCTCATGATAAAGTATTGTTGTAGCTCCTCAGAATAAGGCTGAAACAAGATGTGCACTGTACATAGATCATAGCCCTTCTGAGTCATACTGTGCCCCTGTAAACCCAGAATTCTATGCAGTTCTGACCTCAGACACAAGCTTTGAGCTGCCGATCCCTGAATTTTTATACCATAACCTGAAACTTGAGCTCAGACTCTGGAGACCAGAGACCAGTCCTCTGAGAGACATTGGGGTAGAAGAAAATTAATTGAAGGGTCTCTTGAAACCAAGTGTGTTGAACAGCTGAGTCAAGGACAGGCTAAAGACAAACAGCAGCCTTCTGAGAACTCACTCAAGCTACAGCAGTGGCCATTCTTTACTTTGCCTTACAGAGAACCTTTTTGCTAATGATCTTCAAGTCATATGGGAAAGTATTTAACCAAACATATAAACCAACGAACTAGGAAGGACTTACCAATACATGTCTTGCATTGGTTGGCTAAGGCAACTCAGTTCATCTTCAGGAAAAATAGATATGTAATCATCCTTCTTGAGGATAGAATTTTTCAAGGTGGAGAGAAATAGGAAACTATGATTGGGAAGGAGATCAATTTTGTAGGAAGGAAGGAGATCAAGGAAGTTTATGTGGCTGGGAGTCAGATGGTCTAGCTTTGCATCCTCTTGCACTAACTAGCTCCATGACATTGAATAATAACAACAACAAAAATATAGCGAAACAACTTTTATCCATTGAATTTTGTATGTCAAGAATTTGCTAAGTGCTTTATATATAAGTATGTATATGTAGACATGTATTATTTAAGATTCAGAACAACCCTATAAACTAGGTGTTATAAGTCTCCTATTAGAAATAGAGAAAATGCCCAGCTGTGGTGGCTCAGTGGTTAAGCATTGACCTATGAACCAAAAGGTCACGGTTCAATTCCCAGTTAGGGCACATGCCGGGGCTGCAGTTCAATCCCCAGTGGGGGACATGCAGGAGGCAGCCAATCAATGATTCTCTCTCATCATTGTTATTTCTATCTCTCTCTCCCTCTTCCTTCCTCTCTGAAATCGATAAAAAATATATTTTTAAAAAAGAGAAACTATGGCTAGAGGAGTTGATATAACTGGCCCAAGGCAACAAAGCTAGTTAGTGGCTAAGCTGGTAGAACAGAAATATTAATCTAAAACACAAGCTTATGACCTTTAGGCTACCCTGTCCTTCAAAGTCCTAGTTTCCTTATCCATAAAATTATGAAAAGTGCCTGCCAGCTCAGCTCCAGAAGTCCATGCAGATCTAAATATCTGAAAGAGGCAAAGCCAGTGAGGCATTTTCAAACTTTCTTGTATACTGTCAGCACTAGAAAAATCAACTGAATCTGAATACCGTGACTACACCCTGCCAGAATCTGATTTATTCTGGACAAGTGTCTGTTTCCAGAAGTACAATTCTCAGCTGACCACAGGATGCTCTGTTCATTTAGTTTAAAATTCAGTCCAGGTGTGAACCAACCCCCATCTTCTCAAGAGCAGGAGAGAATCTTTTCCAAAGAGAAGGAACTTTTACATTAAGGATCATTACTTGCTTAGCTGCAAACATACTCATCACATTCAGAGTCTAATCAGTGGCTGGAGTTCCCACGGGGCCCACAGTGGGTGGGGGTGGAAGGAGGAGCTATTATTCAGGCACTCCACCATACCTTTGCTATGAAATGGACTGTGCGGACAGAATACACTGGGTTTTGGAAAGTGCAGCCCATGTCAAGGACAAAACACTGTACTAACTCAAATTTGCCTTTCTTGGACCACCTCAAGTTTGGAGGATGGCTAGGTGCCTGGCTGCCCACATTGCTGTGTACTCCTGAAGGTCCTGGAGGGAGAGAAATGCAATGCATGGCAATGAATTGATATGCAAGGCCTAGTCATAATCTGAAAAGAAATAATGAACACAATCTAGAAATATAATTTGCAATACAAACACACTCAGAGGAATCAATGGTGAGCTTCCAAAAGATTAAGCAACTTGTCTTCTTTACAACGTGAGGGATTCTGGGTTTTCCAGACCTCATGTTGCTTAAGTCTGTGAGAAGTCTGAGATATAGGTGATTGCTGAACCTAATTGAGGGCAGGAAAGGAAGACCAGTTACTCTACTAAGGGACATGGGTCTTCATCTAACCACAGTGTGGGCAGTTGTCAACTCTCCTTCATCTTCCAGAGCAAGTGAAATGTTCCTGGCCTTGGTTAGGCTGTGACAGAAGTCCTGAACAACAAGTTGTCATTCACCAAGAGAGCTTGGTTAAGTCAACATTTCCTTCAAAAGGGGCTCCGGTGGCTTATTTTAAAATAACAGCAGCACAATATCAAAGTCCTCTAATACCTCTCATAAACTTTAATAATGCCACAATGCTCAAACAAAATGGCAGTATTTCAACCACAAGCAAATACAGAAGAGCTGCTGGGAAAAACCTGACAAATGCTACCAGAGCGGCCCCCAGAGACTTCCTTCCTCTAGTTCACATTTGCCCTTTCACTCAGATTTTTTAGTCCACTTGATTCTTAGTGAAGGAAAGAAGGGGAATGTTGGAACAGACAATTTCAATATCCAGATTCCAGACACATCAGCCTGCTACAGACAAGACTCAAATCCAAGGCATTCCTGGAATCCTCATGTTAATTACCACACTATCAAGTACTGGAAGGGCTGTGAGCTATTGTATAAGGAGTCCGAGTAACTTGATTCCCTTAATGAACTCCAGCCACCCAGACAATGGAATGAACAGCCCGTAGCCAGTCTGGGCTGCTGCTTCTCACCCCCGCAGTCTCAGAGCCTTGGCCTCTCCTGGGTTTGGCTCATGGCCTGTCCTTTTCCACTGTCAGCCTCCTTGGTGCTGGTTGGCACTCTTCCTCTGCTACCCTAACTGCCCAGAGTTTGGTCCCACCCCTTCCCTTGACCCAGCCACTGCCATTTGGGCTACAGTATCTGCTCACTCATCACCACCACCACTTTCTATTCTGTTGTTACTGCACTGTTTTGCTTGGGTTACCAGCTGTGGCCCTGAAGTCTTCAACTCCAGCTGTTTTCTGGGCTATAGCCATGCTCACCTAGAAATTGTGCTCTATGGACGAATCCAGGTTGATTTTTTTTTGCTCATTGCTGCCAGGTAAACTTGGATGTCTCCTTTTGAGTATCTGTAGTCTAACCACCCAACCCATTTAACCTGAAAATCTTTTTGATCAGTGCCTCTTGATTTTAATGAAATCAAGTGAAGGTTTTGGTAAAATGCAGATTTTAATTCAGTGGGTCTGGAATGGGGCTTGAGATCCTGTATTTCTAACAATTTCCCAGGTCAGAGCAAATCTGTTGTGAGGACCACATTTGAGTGGCACGGCTCTAGGAAGGGGCCAAGTCCCATTCATCTTTGCACTCCTGGCATTTCAACCTTATTGTCACCAACACTACTTGGACAGGCTCTACTATGTATGTGGTAGTGGAGATACAAAGATGATCATGACATAGTCTCTATCCTCAAGGTCACATAGTCTGAGGCAGGGTTTCTCAAACTCAGGATTATTCACATTTGGGATTGATCATTCTTAGTTGTGGGGGGATGCCTGGTGGATTATAAAATGTTTAGCAGCATTCCTGGCCTCTAATCACTAGATATCAGTAGAACCTTTAACCACTAGCTATCAGTAACACCTTCCCAGTTTGACAATGAAAAAAATGTCTCCAGGCATTAAATATGCCCAGAGCGGGTTGTCCCTGGTTGAGAACTACTGGTGTAGGGGAGAGGCAGACAGGAATATTAACCACTGAAATGATGGATCAAGTATAGAGCTGTGTGCACACTGTTCGGGAAAAAGAATGACTAGCATTTCAGAGTGTGCGCTGAGCATTTGGTTGGCTAAGGCAACTCAGTTTGGTTGGCTAAGGCAACTCCCCACTGGTGTAGGGGAGAGGCGGACAGAACCATTCATCATTGAAATGATGGATCAAGTGTAGGCTGTGTACACACTGTTCGGGAAAAAGAATGACTAGCATTTCAGAGTGTGCGCTGAGCATTTGGCACATAGTAAGTGCTCAGGAAGATTTTGTTAGATGAACAAATGAACTGCTAATCGCCTCACATTCTCTGGTAACCATAATAATTTACAATTATGGCCTCATCCAGTGGAAATCATACTTGCAATTTCCAAAGATAATCATCTAACTATTTAATTGTCATAATGAATTTCCATGGATATATCTATCGGATGTATTACAGTGGAAGAAAGAAAGCCTATCTTTCAGAATAAACCATATAGAATATGGATATCTATAAGAAAATGAGACTTTTACAGTCATAAAAAAACTTTTTTTAAAAGGAACCTTTTGCTTTTTTGGCATTCTTTGCATGCTCACATTAGAAAACGACCAAAAAGGGTGTGTGTATATGTAACACTGTAAGTGGATTCAAGCAGAAGGGAACATTTTGTAGCTTGGCTCACCTTAGTATATGCTCTTATGCAGCTGTGTCTCTCCCCGCGCCCCCCCTCCCCCCGCCCACAGGTTCTGTAGGGTGAATGCATTTCCAAGGCACTGTCTATTCTGATGCTCATGTTCCTACACACGTGCATCTGACACCTGACCATGCATAATACGATGACAGGCCAGCAAGCAGACAAGCTTGGGGGACCTGAGTGGGAGGGGAGCCAGGGAGAGTCCACATTCATAGGATGAAGGAGATGAGCAGAGCTGTAAGCTTGCAATCTTAGTCAGATGGTAGAGCAAAGATAAATTACATCGCCATTTCGCCTCATATACTGGGTTCGCCGCTGAAGATGTGTAGGTTATTTACCTTAATGTGGAGGCAGGAATAGAGAAGGATATGTTTCAGGCAGAACAAAAAATCTGTGACTGGAGAATACAGAGGCACAAGGGCATCTGAGGACAAATAAAAAGAAGAATGGAGAAGGGGGTGCCTAGCAAGGAACATGTCAGTTCAGACTTTTAGACGTGTACTTGGTAGATGTTATTATTCCTTAACATTTTGTAAGTGGAAGCCAAAAGTAGGCCCATGGGAAAGTTCTTGGAAATACACACTGATTGAACTAGAATCCCCATAGTTGCCAAAGGAAAGTGTGACACTTGGTCCCGTTGCCAAAGTCAGTAAGCCTTTGCCCAAATAATGGCAAAGCTTTCCTTTCAGAATACAGTTACTTAATTTGAGCCCCAATGTCAATTTCTGCACACAAGTGGAAATCAGCAGATCTGGCATCCAGGCCAGGCTCTATGATTGGTTGTCTATGCGAAACAACATTTTTGCTCCAATTTTCCTATCCGGAGAATATGGAAGCTAATACTTTCCACCCATCTATGCTGAAGGAATATTGTGATGAGTCAGAAGACAAATCTCTGAGTTTTTTGTTTAATGAAGAGTGTTCCTGCTTTTAATGTACTGAAGGATGGTTCTGCTTCAGTCCGTAAATTGAAAAAGATCATGACATAAATAATTCAACCACAGAGAACCAAAACCTTTTGAACGACACTCCCTTTTGATTTTAGTATTAAATGTTGGCTAGAGGGGACAGTCTCTGGTTAGACTTCTTAGCATGGGCAGCCTAGGCCAGTGGTCAGCAAACTCATTAGTCAACAGAGCCAGATATCAACAGTACAACGACTGAAATTTCTTTTGAGAGCCAAATTTTTTAAACTTAAACTTCTTCTAACGCCACTTCTTCAAAATAGACTTGCCCAGGCCGTGGTATTTTGTAGAAGAGCCACACTCAAGGGGCCAAAGAGCCGCATGTGGCTCGCGAGCCGCAGTTTGCTGACCACTGGCCTAGGCTCCTGGTTACCAGAGATGTCTAGGTAGTAACACACTTCGTCCACATAAAGGAAACAGACCTGCAAATGTCAATTTAGGACTATTGTCCTCTGTCTGTCTAGTTTGTGCATTTCAGTGACATGAGATAGCAGCAAAGGCTCTGGAACCCTCCAGAGGGGAAAATGGATAGTCCTGCACTCTGTGTTAGGAGCCTTTGGCAGCACTGGGTTGTAATAATGTAACATCCTGATTAACCAACTCTGAAGACAGTTGCCAGGGCTATGTCACTAACTGCATGAAAAAAAACAACAATAAGAGATTGAGAAAATAGAAATAATAAAGTGAACTGAACTGATACACACCAAAACAACATTATTCAAGAGAGCTTTCTTTTCAAGCCCAAGAAACCCATTTTGGCCAATATTCGGACCGCTAGAGAATTGCTGGTCTCTACTAAACCACGAAGTTACTCCTCCTTTGTGGCATCTGCTTTTGTTAGTTTCTGAGTAGGACGTGAATCATGATTTACTGCAGTGACATTATCGCAATACTTTTTCCTGTGGTGGAAGGAGCATGAATCTAAGTAGAATGATAGAAATTGAATAGAACGGGACCATGGCATTCAGTCAAACTAGAACTCAAGAGCTGATTCTCAAACCCATCACTACTTAACTAGGTCATCCAGGGGAAGTCTGTAGCTCATATGAGTTTCTTCTGCAAGGTGACAAGACTGAGCTAGATAGTGTTCAGATGTGCCATGAAGGGATGGAAAGGTTGAAGTGGAAGAGCCGCAGGACATATTGATACAACGTGTGATGGAAACTAACCACCTACTCCAGTTTGAGTGAACTGGGTTACTTCTGTTGAGAAGCAAATGAAAATAAGAATCTCAGGAAGTGATGCTGTAAGGCTCTGAGCCACCAGGACTTCTGCAAATCATTGCTAATATCTGAGTGCCATTTACTTCACTCAGTAAGTGGAAGAAATTTCTCTGTTGGGAAAAAAAAAATCAAGCCAAACCTCTAAAGATGTGTGGGGCTCACAATTATTTCTGGTGGCATTCAGTCCTGTGGGGGAGGAGGGAGCCAGGTAGACGCCATGGAGATCAGACACATGGCTGATTAGCTCCACTGGGAATGGAGCATAGAGCAAAGCTTTATCAGCTATCTCTTTGAAGGAGGTTCTTCTCTGGAGGCCTTTAAAAATAGGATGCACTCTCAGCAGGTACGATGATGGGTATAAACCTGCCTGGGGAAAGTGGACAGAAAAGATGGCCTTCTAAAACATTTGGGGCAGTGCATCCTGAGAATGGTTGGGCTGCCAAACTAACTGGGGATACTGAGATTATGTTTATTCAACTTAAAACCCCTAGACATGATGAAATATCTAGTTGGATCAATTATTTTGCAGAAAAACAGTTACTAGTGAAATACAACTTGTTGATGTGTTATTGTTGTTGTTACATTTATATATATAAAAGCCTAATATGCAAAGTGTCTCCTCGGGAGTTTGACCAGGAGATGGGAAGTTCGATCGCTTGCTATGACATGCACTGACCACCAGGGGGGTGGTGCTGAATGAAGGCCCCGGCCAGCAGCCGGAAGGCCCTAACTGGCCCTGATTGCTGGTCAGGCCTAGGGACCCTACCAGTGCATGAATTTCATGCACCGGGCCTCTAAAATATATATATTTTAGCTTTTGAGGGGACAGTATCAAGTGTGTGTGTGTGTGTATAAAAAATGTAAATGTTCGTTTGTTCAAAATCTTATATCTCCGAAAGTTCTTCACTGATTACTTTGAAATTTTGACACAACGTTGCGTTCAAATACGCGCATGTTTTTATATACCTTATACCTACTATTATATAGATGTCACATCTGTGACAGGTAAAAACATGCTTTTTTTGAAAAACAGCGCCATCTGTTGGACGTAAAAGCAACACACGCTATACTAAATATTTTACAATTCCATTTCAATGTTTCCGATTGCATTGTTAAATTGAATTTTCATAGATTTCGATTTAATTTCATTTAGATTTAATTATTTCATGTGACATTGCGTTGGAATTGAGCTGTGTCATTTACCATAGCGTTCATTTTGTGAGTATAGTTCGATCTGCTTTAGTTCATCCAAATAATGCCTCGCAGGAGATCAAACCTAGGTTGTCGTACTGGCGGAGCAGAAGCAGTGCGACGAGTAATTGCAAATCAAACTGAGGAAGAATGGGCATCAGCGAATGAGCGAAACAGACAAAGAATGGCTCAAATATGTGCCGAGGAAGCAGCAGAGCGACATGTAGCCAGACTTGAGGATGCACGTTTGCGAGCACGGCGATTGCGTTCTTCAGCTTCAGATCTGCTTCGTTCTCAACAGAATGAATGTGACAGGCTGAGAGTGGCTGAAAGACGTCAACAAGAAACAGCAGATCAGCGTCAAACACGACTCCGTGCTCAGCAATCACGCGATTACAATCGCCTTGCATTCCGGTACAACTAAGCTGATGATTATAGTTTGAGCCGGCAGGTTCTCATAGGCACTATGACTGAAGTGTGTCCTTATTGCAAGGCTCTGAAATTTAATGGAGAAACGAAAGGAATGTGTTGCGCCTCCGGAAAAATTAAACTGCCTCAACTTGTAGAACCGCCAGAGCCATTAAAAACTTTGCTTGCCGGATATACCGCCGAATCAAAGCATTTCCTATCTAACATCAGGAAATACAACTCATGCTTCCAAATGACGTCGTTTGGCGCAGAAATCTTAACAGCTCAATTCATGCCAACTTTCAAAGTGAAAGGACAAATTTATCATGAAGCCGGCTCCCTGCTTCCGTTCCCAGATGGTCAACATAAATCCTACAACTGTATTTCATCGGTGATGGCAATGATGAATTGAATGCACCCTGCGAATTTCTACCAGCATAAAAAGGTCCATCGTTTCCCAACTGCAAGAGCTTCTTCACGAAAAAAACAATTTAGTGCGTTTGTTCAAAACAGCAACTGACACGATGCCTTCTGATACACACAAGATTGTTATTCATGCTGACAAAACTCCTGCTGGAGAACACGTGCGAAGATTCCATGCTCCAACTATAGACGAAGTGGCAATTGTTATAGTCGGAGATCAATTCCAACCTAGAGATATTGTTCTTCATCGGAGAATTGGTTGAAAAAGTATTTCCCAATATTCAAACCAATTATAAGAATCACGATTGGCTGAGTGAACGAACTATTCTTGCGGCCAAGAACAAAGACGTCTACGAACTTAACAATATTATTCAGTCTAACATTCAAAGTGAGGCAGTCACATACAAGTCCGTCCACACTGTTGTGGGAGCAGATGAAGTGGTTAATTATCCAACAGACTTTTTGAATTCACTCGATCTGCCAGGGATGCCACCGCATGTACTGCAATTGAAAATCGGCGTGCCAATTATCATGCTGCGAAATATCAACCAGCCAAAGCTTTGCAATGGCACGCGGCTTGCAGTAAAAAAATTAATGAGCAACGTCATAGAAGCAATAATCTTGACAGGACCTTTCCAAGGTGAAGATGTCCTCATTCCTCTCATTCCTATGATTCCAATGGACATGCCATTTCAATTTAAGAGATTGCAATTCCCAATTCGATTGGCATTTGCACTCACCATCAACAAAGCTCAGGGCCATGCTTTAGAATTGTGAGGTTTAGATCTAGACACAGATTGCTTCTCACATGGACAATTATATGTTGCGTGTTCTGGAGTCGGCAAACCAGACAATCTCTATATCCGCACAGACAAAGGAACAACAAAAAATATTGTATGCCCACAAACATTGTGAAATTAAACATATTAGAAACGTGTGCTTTCTCTTTTCTTTCTTTTCCATTTAACCAGACTGAGCCACAGCAACGTGTGGCCGGCTAATATACATACATATATATATTATATATATGTGTATATATATATATATATATATATATATATATATATATATATACACACACACACAGAGAGAGAGAGAGAGAGAGAGAGAGAGAGAGAGAGAGAGAGAGAGAGAGAGAGAGAGTGTTTAGCTTTTGAGGGGACAGATATCAAGCTGATAGTGAGTTCTTTAAGAGAAATCTCATTTCTTCCCTATTTACCTTCTCAATTAAGAAGCATTTTTTAGTGTTTTGGACAAGAACTACATACTACATTTTCAACCCAGGAATAAAGTTTGCAGATATTTGTTGTGGCTCTTGCTCTTTGTCTTCAGTGATCAAGAGAAGCTCCCCTGCTAAGGAAAAGTACTTCGGGTTGTGAAAGGCACACAATTAAAAGAACCTGTTTTCGGACAGTACCTAATTATCCCAACCATCTCCCTAAAACTGATTATTGAAATATTTCAAAATGTCTAACCAATTCCTAGTGTATAGGTAAATAATCACCTGAATATTTTATGTAGTCAACAAATTTTTTTATTGAGATGTAATTTACATATCATAAAATCCATCCTATTAAAGTATATAATTCAGTGTTTTTTCATTATATTCACAAGGTTGTGCAACCATCATCACTCTCTAATTCCAGGACATTTTACTCACCCAAAAAAGAAACCTTGTACCAATTACCAGTTACTCCTTTCTTCCCCTTCTCCCAGCCCCTGGCAATCACTAACCTACTTTCTGTTTCTGTGTATTGGCTGATTCTAGTTATTTCATACAAATGGAATCATACAATATATGGCCTTTTGTGGCTCACTTGTTTCACTTAGCATAATGTTTTCAAGTTCATATTATAGCATGTGTCAATACTATACTAATTTATTCTAAGTAATTACTATGTACAAGACAGAGAGGTAGCATTAAAGCTTTTCTTTTCTTCCAGATATAATGGAATTAGAGCACAGCCAAATAACCCTCATGAGCAACTTAGGATGCCATGGTCATAGGCAGCATGTTTACAGTGGAGGCCAAGGGTCACCAGGATCAAAAATACTTGGGTTAACCCAATGGAACATGGCAGATTTAACAGAACACAAGCAAGAGACAGGACACAAGTGGGGAACGAGGAAAGAAAGAACAAGATACAGAAGGTATGCAAGAGGAATAGTTAAAATCTCAGTACAAGATGAGAGACCAAATAAGAGAGAAAGAGGAGTGGGTTCGGTGAGGTTAGTGGTCAGGGATATAGGCCAAGCAGCCAAGGATCTAAATATCTTGGTCTATAGCAATAACCCTGAATCAGGGCAGAATCACAGAATATCTGCACTGGAGGAACACTGAGACCTACCTCCTCCAACTCCATCTTTTGAAAGATGAACAATCTGCGCTCCAGAGAGGCTAAGAGACCTCCCCAAACTCACGGACCGTATGGATTACCTCCTCAGTCTCCTTCCTCTCAATGATACATTTTCCACAACAGCTCACAGCCACAGTCCCAAGAGTTGAATTTGGTCATATGTTAGTGTCAAAATGCAGCTTAGCAGGCATATATTCACACACACTCATGCAAGAGCCAGCTGAAGGTTTTAAAATATTTTTACATTAGCTTCAAAACAAGTTTGGTGTCTTCTGAGCTAATCTTTATTGGTTGATTGTCTAAATATATGGGGTTTCTTTCAATTTTAAATAAATGTAATGTTAGTATCAATCAATATATAGGTTTAGAAATGAAAAAAAAAATTAACGAGGTTCCCTAAGAGGTCAACCAGTGGAAGAGGCTTACATCTGTACTGTGATTAGGACAGTGAAGCCCAGAATATGCACATACATATCATGTAATGACCACTAAAGAATGTTTAGTGTTCAATGGCATTGTAAAATGAATAGTTCAAGAAGCACAGCTCCAAAAGCACTTAGCCATTTAAAATTCAGAGCTGTAGCTTCTTAGTCAAATTCTGCTAGGATCATGCTATGGAGAAAATCTTTGTTCCTTAAGAAAAAAAATTAAAAGTAAACAGAGCTTAAAACCCTTGAGATTAAAATCGTTTTGGTGCATTCATATAATTTAACAACTGGGGGCACTGAGATGGTGATATGGATGTGTATATATTGATATGAAAAGTTTGATAATTTGTTGAGAGAAGAATCATTACAGAAGAATATTCAAAGTTTGACATCTTTATATTTCATATATATATATAACATCTAGAAGAACATCCATAAGGTATTGAGAGCTCTATTTCCAAGTAATGGAATTATGAGAGGTTTCACTTTGTTTTGTGTTTGTTCTCTTATTTTTATCTTTTAATTTTTCAACAATGAACATGATTTCTCATGTAATTAAAAATGTTAAAAATAGACTTGTGACTGCAACACGGGTTCATCACTATTTGCTCTTACAAACTATCTTTTAGAACCTATAACAAAAGTAAAACCAAGGTGCCCTTGTCATCTTCCGAACTCAGAAAAACCTCAATTCTTTGGCATCAAATATGAACCGATACAAAGGGAATCTTGTGAAAGGAAATACGTGTGTGGGGTCTTGACCTACTCTTTACCCCTCCTCCCTTGCTTTTATGCCCTTGAATCTCAAAGAGGTACAGCTCCTTTTCACTCATTTTGATCTTAAATTGGCATCATCTCTCTTAGCTAAACACAGAATTCATGCTGTAGGCTTCATCTTCAAGCTTTAGGCTGTTTACTTGATATCTGAAACATGCAAGTCACCTCTGTCATGTTGCAAAGTTTACAGGAGCATCATTTCAACTGGTACCTTTGCTGAGCTTGTTTTTACTCATCTTTACCTCATAGGACAGTCCTCTTAATACTTTGAATCACCCTATTTGCTTATTCATCAGTTTGAAAGCTACAGAATGGATCTTGTTTATACTACTTATTATACTTGTTTATGCTAGGTCAGAACTAATCCAGTTGGATCTAGCAAATGTAGAAAGAAAGGCAGTTGGAACAGATTTAATCAATTAAAATTGATTAAGGGCTCAAACCACCAGGGTCATCATGATGAACAATTGTGAGAAGCACTGTCTTCACCATAGATTATGTTAATGGTTTTCTCTAGAGTTGTGCACTACACATCCTCTAACAGTGGTTCAGGAAACTACATTCTATGACACAAACATTCCCCTATGTCTCCTGAAAATTCCCGAGTATTTTTAAGGAGGGACTTCTAAGTCCAAAATCAATGGATCATGTTTACTAAAAAATACAAGATAGGCCTGGATACCAAGCTCATCACATGAAGAGAATTAAAAGCTCTTATTTTAGATTTGGAGTCATGGCTTGTCCGATGTAGTGTTAGACATTATCAATTGTAGCAAATGCAGGCTGGTTTTACATCTCTTACTACTTTTAGTAGTTTTGCCTTTGTAGATACTAGCAGATCTTAATTATATAGATCATTATGTTGTTTTTGAATACAGTTTTACTTTTGCCTTTCCAATATGGATGTCTTTTTTTTTTTTTCCACTGTCTAGAATCTCCAATATAATGTTGAATGCAATCCTTGAGATCAGATAACCTTGTCTTATTCCTGATCTTAGGGGAAGGGCAGTCAGTTTTTCATTGTCAAGTGGGATGTTAGTTTTAAGTTTCTCATCTATGACCTTTATTAGGTTGAAGAGATCTTCCCTTTTATCCCTAGTTTTTTTGAGAGTTTTTATTAGGAATGGATATTGGATTTAGTAATTTCTTTTCCCACATCTATTGAGATGATCATACATTTCCCCCTTTTTTAGGTTGTTAATATCATCATCATCATCATCATCATCATCTCAGAGTAATAATGATGATGATCAGCACAATAATACAGTCAACACTTTATTACTTTTGCTGCTAAGTTCCAAAACAAAGCAATTTCTGAAGATTCAAAAGATTAGTCAAGGTAGCTGCCTGCACGACACTAGATAAATATCTTCTTTCCTAAGAACTCTCTTCTAAATTTTAATTGACTAAATCTGTTCCAACTGCCTTTCTTTCTACATTTGCTAGATCCAAACAGGTTAGTTCTGACCTAGCATTAAAAAACAGGAAAAGTGCAATTGAATTCTAAAATTGATAAGGAATTAAAATGTGGCCCTCAATCATGATCTCTGCCTGAAGAATTGGTCAAAATAGATAAAGACAAAAAAAAAAAAAAACAACAAAAAACAAAAACAACAAAAAAAAGACAAACAAAAAAACGGAGCACATGTCTTTAATGGTGCTTTCTTAACCAAAATAAAACTTCTGGAACACTTTTCTAAAATCTGTTCATGATGGTAGTGTAGCAATCATCTTAGAAAATAATTTTCCAGTAACGGGATCCCAGAGATATGAATTTATCTAAGTTTTACCTTATGGTTCGATGTAGTCTTTGGCACATGGTTATAATACATTAAGAAACAAAAGGGGAAAAATACTCAAAAGCTTCTTGCAATGAGAACATCTGTCACTGGGCTATATCAAGAAATGAACCTGGGCAAGCAACCAAGATAAGTAATTGCACTGGCCTTAAGCCAGTTTAAATTGTGTACTATAGATCTTTTACGTAGGAAAAAAGTTCACAGGTTTTGTATCCAAGCGTTACATGGAAAAAACATCATCATATGAAAGTCTTTTGTTCTCTAAGCAGGACCTGTGTTTCTGTTTGCAAGACATCCTCTACGGTTATCTAGCTCCTTGACATGGTATGCATGGTGAAAAGAAAAGTGTTGGTTTGTGCTGACCATGGTCAATAAAACCATATTTGGTCTATGAGCCAGGATCAATTCAGGTTGGCATGATTCTGAAATAACCTGGACACTCTCTTGCAATTCAAGGGCATAAGGAGACTTGCCACTTGGATATTGGAAAACAAGTAGTTTACTAAAAGGAATACCATTCGAATAAGTTCAGATACCTCTGCAAAGCAATGTGTTCACTTCATTGGAAAAAATCTAGAGACATTCAAGGGGCTTAAGGAATTAGAAGGATTTTTTTCCTATTAATTTGAGTATTATGTAGGAGTACAGAATTTAGTTAAATACTAACAAATAAATTTTGTATAAAAAGTCCGTTTAGTGTATTATACATTTTAAAGTTAAGAGCATATTTTCTTTGTTTAAGCAAACAATAAGTATTAAAGGTAAAAATTTAGCTGAGATCATGAAAAAAAACATTTTTATTTCTCAAAGTTTGTTTCTTTTAAAAAATAGCTCTAAGCATGAACCCAAGAATGTCAGCTTGTAAAGAAACCATCTCCACCATTTTTAATTACTAAATAGCATGTCTCTAATTAATCTGTAACAAAAAGCCTGAATTGCTAAATAAGTCATGTGAGAATTCCAAATAATAATATTAGTACTGACCACAATACACAATATAAACTAAAACTTCCAGGAATACATATATACACTTAAATGTTCACTGATATTCAAATAGTTAATACAAATGGAACTTCTATTGATTTCAGATGATACTTTTACAGAATCATAGAGTCAACATTTTATCCAAGTGATCCTTAAATCAGAAAAAGTTTTTTCTTGATAAAATTACTAGTTGGACTAATATTCCCATAAACTGAGCAATTATTGGTGATATATAGCCTAAGGCTGCCTATGAGAGATGAGAGAACACATGGATGTCAATGAAATACTGAAATCAATCTGTTAATAAATAATAAAGTCATTACACAAGCCAAATAAAATAATTCTGAAATCAATATACAACTACAGATTAACAAGAGATGTAGTTCATTAAGTCACCTTCTTCCACTCAATTCTTTAGGAGAAAAGTATGCTTTTACTTCAATCTGGCAAAGCATCTTCAGAACCTGAATACTTCCATATACCCTTCCTCAACCACTTGTGAACTTCAATGACTGAACAAAAACTCAGAGTCAAGGAAAAAGTGGATGCTCTGTTAACACGTTTGCATACAAAAATATAAATTTAGAAAACAAAAGACCAGACTACCTTATCAGGATTATTAGAGAAAATAATCCTGGTTGATTTGGGTAGTGTGGTATTCTGCAGACTCAATTATATTTTTCTTTGAATCTTCTTCTATTATCGTCCAAATGTATTTATGAATGGAAATGTACTTGGTTGGGCAGGTTCGTTTGTAATTCCAAGAATCATCCTGAGAGCCTCAGGGACTTCCATTTAATAGATGAGGTTTAAAAAATTACCAAATTTGATATTACTGACTTTTGATCCCACCCTGTCCCCTCACCAGCCATTATTTGGGTATTTAAATGCAGCCTTGGGAAGTACTGTAATCATACATGAGTTTGCTTTTTAGGTTTTCACCCTAATCCAATGAAAAATCTGGATAACTCTATTTAAAGATATTTCAGTGAAAAAGATAACCATTGTGTAAAAAGGTAAATACAATCGGAGTGTGAAAGATGATACTTTACACCTGGCAATGACAAATTCTCAGAGTACCGTTTGCTGGCATTTTAAGAAATCTCTCACGAAGTGCCAATGATTCCCTTCTGCTGCACACACAAAGCTTGTGTGTCAACTCCCACTGCGATGAATCGCTCGCACCTTAAAATATAGCCCTCAATGATGTGCACCAATGCGGAGATGTGACAACAGCAAAGAAGGAAATATGTGCTAGAGCCAGAAAGAAACAAGTAAATAAAAACAATCCCTATGCTTCAAGATCTCTCATTATATTGGTCACAGAGAGAGAGAGGGAGGCACATAGTGTGTGAAGTGGGATTCTTAGGAGAGAGTCAGGAGAAGGCTACACAGAGAGGGTGGCATTGAAGTTTTACCTGGAGAAATGAAAAGGTGTTTGGCAGGCAGATAATTTGAACATCATTGATATTTGACTTTCAAATATGTTACTGTACCACCTTTGAACAACAGTAAATATAAACTTAGGATTTGAACAGTATTACATTAATGTGTGATAGTAGTTAAGCCAGACCACCTGCTTCTGTATACCAGTTCTTCCACTAAAATAGTAGTATGTACTTGGACATGAGGTAGAAAACCGAATGATTTTCCTTTCTTTACATCTCAAACAGGCCAAGTAAACTTGCAGAAACTGGGCTAAGTTTGGAAGGGGAAAATAAAATAAAAATAATCAGCAAGTGATTCTAACTCTGGTGTGCATCAGAATTTCCTGGAGAAATAATCCAAAGCATATTTATCTGAGCCTCATCTCAGAGCTACCTAAGCAGAGACTCACAAGAAGGGGGCAAGGCATCTGTATTTTTAAAAATCCATTTCAGATGATTCTGAGACTCAGCAGAATTTGAGAGTTGAAGGCTCAGACTTCACAGTTACTATGCATGTAAGACTATACTAAACCACTCCATGTATTACACCAGCTAATTTAATCATTGCTACAACTCTATGAAGTAAATACTATAATTTCTCCCATTTTACAGAGAAGCTCACCAACACTTGGTAACTTTTGCAAAGTCACATGACAAATAAATGAAAAAGCTAGAACCATCTGGCCTCAAATTTCACACCCATAACCACTGTACAAAACTGCTCCAGCATAATACCCTATTTAAATGGAGACCATTGCAGTCTAAATAAAATTGAGATATTTATGAGAGTCTGTCCAAAAATAATGCTACTATTTGTATCCAAAGAGTTTAACTGACAAGGAAATTTAGTCTTCAGGACTCTTGGGGTTACATGAGGATGAATCAGACATGAGCCTAACTATTGTCCCAAGTGCCCTCTAGAAACAGCACTTGGGAAGGTTATTCTTTGGAAGCTATTTTTTTCTCAATCTTTCAATGAATTGTTATTTTTTCTCAACCTTTCACTAGAACTGGTGCCTGAGAAAAAGAATCCCCGTGAATGTGATAGTCATTAGAATTTGAATGAAAATTTTATGGATTTGTCACTACGGTCATGAGTCACATTAATGACTTTTCAGTCGATGATGGACCACATATATGGTGGTGGTGTACCATAGAGCCTAGGTATACAGTAGGCTATACCATCTGGGTTTGTGGAAATACACTCTATGACACTTGCACAAAGACAAAATCATCTGATGACGAACGTATCAGACCAGGTCTCCCTTGTTAAACAGTGCAGGACTATATTATAAAAGCCTACTGGAAAGCTTTAGCTTCCAGGAAACTGGATTTGGAAAGGAAGACATAACTGCCCTGCTAAGTGAGTAATATAGGTAGACACAATGAGAATGCCTTCGATTCCTGGTATACTCCTGTTTATTGTGGAGTATAAGAATATCTTATTTCACAGCAGATGAGTGGATTAAAAAACTGTGGTACATCTACACAATGGAATACTACACTGCTGTAAAAAAGAAGGAATTCTTACCATTTGCAACAGCATGGATGGAACTGGAGAGCATTATGCTAAGTGAAATAAGCCAGTCAGAGAAAGATAAATATCACATGATCTTACTCATTTGTGGAATATAATGAACAACATAAACTGATGAACAAAAACAGATTCAGAGACACATCAATCAGACCACGAAACCTCAGAAGGAAGGTAGGGAAGGGCGGGGGTAATGGAGACAGATCAACCAAAGGACTTGTATACATGCATATAAGCCTAACCAATGGACACAGACACCAGGGGGGTGAGGGCATGAAGGGCGGGGGGGGGGGGGTCAATGGGAGGATAAGGATAAGGACACATATGTAATACCTTAATCAATAAAGTGACCCATTTTATAAAACACTTGTGATCACAATGAGAATTTCCAGTTTCTTAAGTGGCACAATTAACAGATGCTCATGAAGTCTCTAGCAGATCATCCATTTGGAATAAGACTCTAATTGCTCAACATTTACTCTATCTAATTTTGCTTTACTTCTCTCTGCTCAGAGGAAGCTGGACCAAGGGACCCACTGTACCTAATTTCATCTCATCAGGTATTTATTCTTCTCTTTGATTCTCTGTGTACCATGGATCTTTACACAATGAATTATGCCATCGGATGGTTACTGAGGCATGCATTCTTTCATTCATTTAATTGTTTGTTCAGGAAACCTGTATTAAACATCTCCTATACAGTAAAGAACCTATGGCCTAGAGAGTGATCATTACTATCAAAGATGGCTCAGTCAAGTAACAAAGGAAGCTCCAAGAATTAATTGAATAAGCGGTTCTGCCTGTCATAAAACTCCTCTGTTAGGCAGAAATCGCTTTCATTCAACGTTCCTCCATTAGCCATCATTCTACCTTTCTAGAGCGACACACAATCTGTGCTAAGGGCAACTCATTAATAGCTGAAAGAAGTTATTATGAATTCCTAAGTCCTAATTCTTCTCCCACATTCTTTTCAATTGTTTCGTTTATAGTATGACGTCTAGACATTTCACAACTTTGACCATCTTTCTCTAGAGTTTGCCTATGTCGCTGTTAAAAAGTGGCACTAAGCACTGAACACCATCTTCCTGATGTGAGCCGAACATTGCAGTTTCCTTTGTTTGAATCTTCAGTTTTCCTCTCAACACTCCTGCCCCTCCCAAAAATAGTGTGTTTTATCAACATAGCTTTCAAGAGTTTATGAGTTATTTTAAGTAAGCAACAACTTGCAATGAAATAAAATGTCTTATTGTTTTTCCTAAATGCTGCACTTTATAATCATGGGAAGCAAATACTGTTTTTTTGAAGTAAATACTCCCAGGTGCCATGTATTATGAGGTTCACTTAACATACATGAAGACAAATGGTGAAACAGAGCAAACACGTATAGTCTTAGGATTTAGGAAGAACTTTATTGTTCACCTTCAATACATGATGTTTGTGATGTTTGAGCAAATAGGAAGCATTCAATCATTGTTTTCCTGAATAAATGGCTGATTTCTCCATCTGTTAGGTGGGAATTATGGTACCTCCCTTGTCAAGTTGTTCTGAAGATGAAGGATATAGATAAACTTCTAAGTGTGGAACCATGCATAAAGTTAGGACATAACAGCATTAGTATTTGTTGTAATCATTGTCATCATCATCACCATCACCATCATCTTCATGTTACCTAAGTCACAGCCTATATAGTTATAGGTGTTTTTATTTGTAAGTGCCACATATTACATTTGTACATATGCACATAAATATATCCCGTTTATTCCAGAAAAACATTTTTGAGTAATTATTCAATGAAAATGTAATAAACATCCAATGCCTTCATCAAAATACTGATTAAAATACTGAACAGATGATGCGGGGTCAACAATACGTGATTTCCCGAACCATTATGTCCCACAGCACTTCTGTACTGTCCTCTGGTCCACCAGGAATTAATTGATGGCTTTCTGAATGAATAGTCAGTTTTCTTGGCATTTCATGTATGTTTCAAACTATGACTTATCCTAAACAAATCCACATCAAACTATAAGCTGATGTTAAAGATGAAAAAGAATAGGATCTGCCCAGTCTAAGAAATGTATTAAATAATAAGGAAATCACTTTCAGATGAGCAATGTCAGGTCTCTTTAAACTCTTAACATTTCCTCTTTGAATTACTTTGATGTGTGTCTCATTGTTAAGAAATTGAGGAATGGCTTGATCTTACATGGGTCATGTAACATAGGAAGCCATACTTAAAAGGGACATTTTCCTCCAACTTCAAGATTTTTTATACTTGACCTTTTAAGAGTCTCCTCAAAAGAGCATTTGATGAACTAATGAAAATGCATTAAAATAAGATGTGTCTGACCTCTTCTTTCCCTGTGCCCACAGAACATTCTATCAGTAACTGCTCAGAACAAAATTAGCCAATTTGGATTTAAGTCATCAACAGTTTTTATTCCTGCATTCAAATAGCCTGTACCACTGGGCTTCCCATTTTAATGGGAGGGAATGTGAGTGAGAAAGGGCCATGCAAACCAAAGGAGGAAGACTGTAAAATCCCTAGTTTGAGTTAGAAACCCTGTGTTAAATTTGGCTCCAGATGTTTTTCAAAGTCATACATTCCTTATGGTTATACTCTCTCAACTTGCCCATCTACAAATTAAAGGGGATATGAAACTTGATCTGTTCCAAAATTCCAGTAGAGTATATCTCTTTCTGTCATGCAAATCTGACAGCTGGATTTCTGCCTTTCAAATAATTACTTTAACATTGCATAGAAAACATATGTTAAGGAATATAATTGATTTTTCTGATAGTTTTGTGTAGTTGGTATATGGTTTGCACAAGTCAATTATCTAAGACAACCACTAGGACCATTTTCATCAGTTTTAACTAGGATTCTGTTCATCAGAAAAAGAAGCCTCAGGATTGATATGCTCAGGCAGGTGGTGATCTGAAAACAGAGCAGAAGACACTAAGGCATGGAATCTATGCCTTGTTACCTTCCATGTCATGAATCACCCGAGATACTATAAAGTATTTCCTGACTAATTTTATCAGTGCACAAGCTTTTATTAAGCTTTCACTGTCTGCTTCAACCACGGAATCCTGTCACGCATTACTCACTTTAGGATTTGCTGCTGAATCTCTAAGATAATGGAAAGGACCATCATGTCTGCTACTAGAGTTGATATAATATTTATTCATAAAATTCACATATTCTTAAGCTGCAAATCCATTTCTTTGACTTTTCCTACTTCTGTTCCACTTCACCGAATGAGCTTTAAAAAGCTTGCACAGTAATGATTTCAGAAAGGCGGCTCTGTGGCTTTGTATAATATAAGAACAGGGTTTCCCATGTATCTCTGGGTTTGTCAGCTAAACTTCTTGAATCACAGAACAATTTTATTCGTGTTTTTAAATTCAAGGAACTATCCCATAGTTAGTATGAATAATCTATAAATGTTTGTTGAAGAAAAGGAAGTCATAATTTTCTCACAAGTAATGTCTTATAAGTTGCCGTTAAGCCAAGATTAAATGATTTAGTATGAAATAATAACAAATACAATTATATAAATGTCATTTCTATAGTGTCTTCCATGCATTGGAGGATATACACATAAAATAATATTAAAATGCACATAATGTGTACAGGTATTATATATTTACAAACCTCTATACTCTGTATGTATAGAAAATCTCAAATTCTTAGAATAACCTGTATGTAGGTTTTATAATCCATATTTAAGATAAATTAAGATCCTTTTAGCATTGTTCAAGGAGTCACATTCCATTCCACTGTTACTAAAATTTTAGTCCAAGAGCTTTTATAATTTAAAGCTGAATTGATTAAATAGTAAAAAATGCATGAATGTTAGATTCAAAGTTTACTGACAGAAGAGAAAAATAGTCACAGAAATATTCTGAATCCTTTGTAAAGCACATCACATCGACGCCTACAATGCTTCCTTTTCCAATAGCTTCTAGTGTCTGTCTCACAGAAAAATTACAAAGCTGATCTTTTCTTTAAATAGCTGTCAAGATTGATACCCAGAGCACAGTGTCTTCTTAATAAATAACCATCCTGATTTTCCGGATTTGTAATATAAACAAAAGGAACTTAAGACTTGGGCTCCCATACGAACTCCTACCAATAAAAAGCTCAAAGTTCTTGCAAATAGAATTGTCATTTCTGAGTTGCAAATTATTTCTTTACCTGTTTTTTTTTTTTTTTTCCCTGACAATTTGCTTAGCTCAAAATAAATCTGAGTGATTAATCTATTTAATATAATGCAAGTCTGGATTTCTGACTTACTTGCCTGTCAGAATCTTCTTTTCAAAACCCCCAATTTAAAATTTGATTATTACCCATGCCACAAATATTTGTATGGCAAAATTCAAGCACCAGGAAATGGCACAGAGCAAAATTAACAGAGTGGCATTACGAAGGAGCATATGACCCAAACAGCTCTAACTTGAGATGATTACTTGTCCCATTGCCCAGTTTTTAGCGGGGGGGGGGGGGGGGGGTGGAGATATGGGGGGGGGTGGGGGGGAATACAACAGAAACGAATTCATGTTTAATTAGACTCTAAAAGCTTTGCAGGGTATTAAAAATATTCAAAATAATTATTTAAATTATCATCTGCAACAATGTCAGAAAGGTAGATTTTTTTTTTTTTTTTACCAAAGTGATGGCTTCATCTTTGAACAAGTATGAGAAAATTATGAAACAGGAGATTCTAGTTTCAGGAGTTTAACTTTTTAAAAGATGTATTCAAATTAAAAAATGCTGTAAAATATCTTGCTAATTCCATGTATCCTTGGCTTATACACAGAGTTGCCATATAATTTTTATTCCAAGCTGGGACACTTGGTGAGTCAAAAAGGCATTATTAATAATTACAATACATGTAAACCAAGACTGTCTCATGGAAGCTGGGGCATTTCGTTACTCCCTTCCTCTCTTTCTCCCCCCTCCCTCCCTCCCTCCCTCTCTCTCTCTTTCTTTTAATTAGAAACATCAAGGTCTCAAATCTGAAGTTTATTAGGAACATGCTATTGTTTATTACTCATAAAGGCAGCATCTGGCCAAGTCCTTGGTTTAACTGAAAATGTCATAGCCCTGTGTCCACAGCATCTTCTGACAGTGCAGCTGTTTTCAGGTGACAGTGTTGACACTGCCTCCCCTCCTGCTATGTGAGGACGCAATGACTGCACAGATGGTGTGGGAAAGGTGTGGTCCATAGACTATGCCACGATTTTTACTCCCTGCTTATTTCCTTCCTATAATTCCCTGCAGATCCTAACCGTATGCTCAACACACTGTTCCTGCTACACGTCAACACCCTTTCTTTATTCCCAGGAAATCCCCACCACATCCCTTCCCACTCTTTCCTTAGTAAATAATGACCCAATTATTTATTTAACGGTCTGCTTTCTCCCAAACTCTACAAACTCTGCAGACAAAAATGGCAATTAATTCTTTTATAGAGAAAATAGCTTACAGTTCCTGTTTTATGATCAGAAAAAAAAAGCAGACAGTTTACTTGTGAGGCTCTAGGTTGATGCTTGGTGATTTAAGGAAAACACAACTCTGCCCCCTCCTAGTAAAGGCAATGACCTTTTGAGGTGGGTCAGAAAGAAGGTGTAGGGGTGTGTGTGTGTGTGTGTGTGTGTGTGTGTGTGTGTGTGTGTGTGTGTGTGTGTGTGTGTACTGCCAGGCCTCTGGAACCAGGGAGAAGTCCTGACTAGTCCATGGAGGCTGCTTTTCCCTTTCAAACCAATAGGGTAGATCAATAATTTGGCGAATGGTATACCTGAGAAAGGCAAGGCAAATGACTATTTTCTCTGGAAATGCACTCTAAATTTATGAGCAACTCAAGCATATAAGAATGTTGTGCCACCCTGGCCGGTTTGGCTCAGTGGATAGAGTGTGGGTCTGCGGACTGAAGGTCCCGGGTTCGGTTCCAGTCAAGGGCATGTACCTTAGTTGTGGGCACATCCCCAGTGGGAGGTGTGTAGGAGGCAGCTGATCGATGTTTCTCTCTCATCGATGTTTCTGACTCTCTAGACCTCTCCCTTCCTCTCTGTAAAAAATTAATATATTAAAAAAAAAAAGAATGTTGTGACTATTTAATATTTCATCATTACATGTTATAATATGTACTTTATGTTATAAAAATGTCATTTAAAAAGTTTTGGCTCACCCTGGCCAGTGTCTCAGTGGTTAGAGCATTGGCCTGTCACCAGAGGGCTGTGGGTTCAATTCCCCTGTCAAGGGTGCATGTGGAAGGCAGCCAATCGATGTGTCTCTGTTACATCAATGTTTCTCTCTCTCTCTCTCAATCTCTCTCTCTTTCTCTCCCCCTCCCCCCTTTTCTTTCTCCTCATCCCCCCTGCCCTCTCAGTATATCCAATGGGAAAAAATATTCTATTCCTTGGGTGAACATTAAAAAAAAAAAGCTTCACCTCAAAACCTTTGAGATCCAGTCTTGAAACCTGAATCATTCTAATAGGTGTTTGATTTATTGTCATGAAGAATAAGCACCTTTCACTTTGCTATTTCTTTGAGTTTCACTGTCCTTTAGTGATTATCTGGAATGGGTAAAAAGATAAATTGATGTCTGGTCTGTGCTAGGGCACCCTACTGCGCCTGCCTAGTGTCAAGAACCATGAACTGCCTTTTTCAATAGCCCAACAGGGAAGGTCCTCAACTTTGAGCTGTCTGGAACAGATTCACAGTGTGCTGCACCTTTCAGTCAGCTGTTGCTAACTTGGGTGGTGTTGGAATCCAGGATCATTTGTTCTGGCTTTCGCAGGCAGGCCTAGGTAGCAGAGCGAAAAGAGCCCGTCATCTGCACCAGCCTTTCAAACTCAGCTGATAAAGGCTACGGGGGCCTGGAGAGTGCATCCTCGAGTTGCCTGAGGAACCCACCCTCTCACTTCCTGCTTCCCACTACCAGTATTATGTTTTCCCCACTATTTGGTACTTGTCTTTGCCTGTGGTGCTGAACCTACCACCTTCTGATATAGTTCACACCAGGATTCAAGAGAGTAGGTCTCTTTCTTGCCAAGACCACCTCAGAATATTGATTAGAGGAAAGATCAAACATAGTCCCAGCTTTTGAAAATACAGTGCTTCTGTTTGAAAGGCTCCACTGAGCAGCAGGGATGAGATTTTTAAAAAGTGAAATAAAAGAAGATCAGAGAGAGGCAGACACACACACACCTATATGCTATGTGCCCCTCTCCCCCTATTTCTTGTATTTCTATCCTCTTAACTTTTCTCTACCCCACTTCTCTTTAATCTTTAGAACTGCCAATAGTTAAAGGACAAGATGGTCCCCTTGTCCCAAATTATGAGCTGAAAAAAATCAGTGCTATCGATTAATGGTGATGGTTACTACCATGGATCCTGATAGCCTACTAATGATTTGCACATTTAAAGAGGAAACCTTCTCTCACTTCCAGAAGGGCCTGGACTTTAAGTATTGCCTTAATCAAATCTATTGGATCTATCCAGATGAAGAATGTAAGCTTAAAGATGACTGTGGAAAGGAGAGAAGGGTCCTAACTGGAGTGAAGAGCTACTGACCCCAAGACCATGGCTCATTAGTAGAAAGTTTTAATGGACCAAGTAACCTTTCAAGTTCACTGCACAGTATTTGGTCCTTCATAGAAAACAAAATATTGCTTTAATGTAAGATAACTTATAATAATAATATATTACTGCAAATTTTAAAATGAAAAAAACAACAACACTGGAAAGTCTATCTTTCTGTCCTAAAGCTTATTATTTTAACCTATTCTCTTCCAATGTTTTCCATATGCACATTTTAAACCTTTGAAACCATAGTGCCCAAATAGTTTCGTGCCCTGCTTTTTAAGTCATAATCACATTTCTGGGGTGGTAAATGATTCCATTAAACAAAATTTTATATTTTCACAGAAGCATTCCACTATTTCAATACTGGACCTCTAAACAGTCTTGATTAGAACTCTGGCAAGTATGCTTGCGTATATGACATTTTCACATTGCAGACTACTCTCGTAGAATATAGCCTAGAAGAGATATTAATGTGTCAAAGAATTTAACTCTTTTATGACACCTAATACAGAATACCAAATTTCACATCATAGCTTTTTTTGTTTAAGCATCTTCTTTATGCAAAGCATTAAGTTAGGCATTGAGGCAGAAATGAATGAGTTTAAAATACAATATTTGCCCTGAAACGCATCCAGTCCATGTGGGGAATTAAGACATTTATATGTGAAGAGAGAACTAACTATATCAACCACAGGAATTCGGAGAAGAACAAGACCATATTCAGCAGGAGTGGGTGAAGTGTTAAACTTACTTTTTTTAAACCCTCACCTGAGGATATGTTTTCATTGCTTTTAGACAGAGAAGAAGGGAGAGGGAGAGAGACACATTGATGTGAGAGAGAGACATGGATCGGTTGCCTCTCGTATGCTTCCTGATCGGGAATAAAAACCACAACTTTTTAAGTGTACAGGACGATGCTCCAACCAACTGAGCCAGCCAGCCAAGGCAAGAGTCAGACTTCTAATAGAATCTTAGGATATTTGCAGGTTTGGATGAGTTGAGAAGGAAGAATATTCAAGCTCGTAAACAGTGTGATAAGAAAGGAAAGAAAGCCACCCAAGAAAATCCCTGTGCACACAAAAGGACAATGTGGGGACCTGTAACTCATTAGCCTGATCAACATAGCTTGCACACTCCCCAGGGGCAATTCCATTACTTGTAATAGTCACCCTTGTCCTTGGAACTTGCTAGTCCCTTGTTGCAGCTGATGGGATACTATGGAGGTTTACCTCCTCTGTCTCTAACCAGTCTTCTTTCTTTCAAATCCTCCCTCCAATGACACCTTCAAATAAGGCATTTCCCCAAGTTCTCTCCCAGACCTTTTCTTTCTTTATATTCTTTCTGTAGGTAACGTCACTTGCGCTGTTGGCTCCTGTTGCTAACTCCCTAATCTCTACTTCCAGCTCTCAATTCTCCTTTTTGGTCTGATACATTTCCTGCCACTGACAGCATTTAAAAGCAAAGTCCTAAACTGAACTCCTTTTGTGTTCTTCAGATCATGTGAACGCCTCACCGTTTAGAAGCACATCATCTTTGATGTCACTTTCATCCTCATAGTTCACATTCAATCAAGTTTCCAAAATCGGTCCTAGCTTCACAGTGAATCCCATTTTCCTCCTGCTGTAGACTATTGAAATCCCTCACCTACCCTACTGCAAGTATTCCTATCTGATCTGCTTGCCTGTAGCCTCATCCCCTTCAATCTACGCTCCACACCATTAGGCACCTTCCTAAAGCATAGAGCAGATTATGTCACTTGTCTACCCAATAGAACTAGTCAGCTGGCAGAGTGAAATCCAGGCACATCAATGCGTCCCTCCTAATTTTGGCCCTCTACTTCTCACATTGCAACAGACTACACACACACACACACACACACACACACACACACACACACACACACACACACACACACACACTGTGGACTATTTAAAATTCACTGAAAACAGACATAGGCTTTCACCCACCTGAACCTTTTCTCCTGCGGTTTCCTTCTAATAGAATACTCTCACATGCTCTAGCCAACAAATGTTTTGCCCAAACAAATGTTCTCACTCCATAAGCTTTCCCAGACCTCTGTCTCCTCCACCTCAACTCTTGTATTCTAACTTCCAGTTTTATACAGCACAGAATACTTAATTTACATTTCTGTCTGCATAACTAAAACATTTCCCTTCTGAAGGGTCAAGTTAAGAAATTCAATAAATTCCCGTGTGTTTAAATTCTTTAATCTCTCTGGCCAAAGGTTGAACTTCCTCCAGCTGCTTGATCAAGGGCCATTAGAAGGTCACCAGCTAAACCTAAAGGCCTTGAAGGAGCTGTGCAGTAGAATCCTCCTGCAACAGGTGCAGAGAGGAGGCAGGGGAGGAAGGAGAAAAGGCTCTGAGAAGTTACCCATGATTTTTCTCTCTCCTCAGCTCTACGTCTGCAAAACAGGGCCACGAATTTGAATTGCTTGTCATAATGGGCTCTTCAGCAAGAAGGTGACATTGCAAATGTAAGTTACTGTGCCAAGGTCTTCTGGCCCCATTCTGGGCCCTCGCTTAGGGTAAAGGGAGAGCTTTAAGTTCAGAAGACTCCCAGGCTGCAAATGTCCCCTGATCCCATACCATCCACGTGATGCTGAATGCTGACTGGCATCCTATCACCCTGCGGAGGCCCTGGCCTCCGAAATAACTCTGAAGTAGGAGAGAGGGGAGAGAGAAGGAGGGGATTTACAGCCAGTGCTCCGGTTTCATTTATCACTCACGCTGGGAAAGAACTGAGCTAATAAAAAGGAGGTGGGGGAGCATGCCAACTTATCTAAAAAGCAGGAGCTAAAACATCAGAAAAACAAACCGATGTTTCTAAATACAAAAGGGTGTGGAACATGAGTCTTTTTTTTAGAGACTTAAAGAAAACTGGATTTTAAGTGATATTTTTTGAATGAACCATACCGCCCTATTTATTTGGATCCAAGCTTATTCCCAAGACCTGTTTCTGACTTCCTGGGTTCATGACATTTAGATGGCCACTGTATTTTTTTCTATTTGCATAGTGGATGCAGGATAGTGATAGCACCTGCTTTTGCCTAAAATGAGACTGTGAAATTGGTGAAGGAAACATATGAAAATGATGAGGATAAATGGTCATGTCTCATCAAGACCAGCTCTCCCTCTTATTCTTCAGGATAAAATTCTCATGAAACTTAGTTTTACTTGTTGAAAAACTATACAGGTTGTTGGATCAAGTGTATGAAAAGAATATAACAACCAGCTGACTCCATTTGATAAGTTAAAATGAAATAGAAAATGACAAATAATGAGAGTGGCACCTGATACTTTCCCTAAATTAACAAATCAGTCAGTTATTCCAATCTGGTGTCTACACACCAATAGATTACGATCCTATAGAGAGAAAACTGTACACAGAATGCCTCATACCTCTATGTATCGCTTGCTTCTGTTTGCAAAGGTCAATGCAGAAACAGTCATCATCTCACAAATTACAAGCTCAGGAAATAAAAAACATAAAAATACGTTCCCTCTTTTGCATTGACTGCTACGTAACTGACTCTCATGATTCAGTAAATGAAGACATTCTGGACAAATTGCAGAAATCACAAATTTGGAATCGAATGGATACATTTGCTAAATATAGGCCTGTAACTCCAGATAAACATCTGATCTATTACTATCCAAGGCACCTGAAAATCAGAGACACATACAAAAATAGAATGAATTAAAAAAATGGTCTTAAGATAATCATAATTTTTTTCCAAGTGAAATAAAGTGTTTGGTAAATAGTTAGGAGCAGTACAAATACAAGTGAGGAACACTGGCTTCGGGGGCAACAGACTTGGGTTCTGCCTAGCTCTTACCAGCTCAGTGACCTTAGGAATTGACCTAATCTCTTTACACTTCAGCTCCGGTTCTTGCTCTCAGAAAAAGAGGGTGGTAATATCACTGCTGCGGGATTGTTGTAAGAATTAATTGAGGGAATGCCATATATCATGCAAAGCTTGGTATCTGACACATGATACATTCTCAATAAATGTGTTTTTATTAATATTATAATTATTAATGAGGCTTAAAAATTGAACTGTCTAGACAGTGTCTCTAATTTCATTTTCTTGAGAATATTCATAGAATAATCTAATTCAAGCAAACACACACATACACAATGAAAACACTTTCTCCGTGTTCAACTGTGCTTGCTATTTCTCTGATTCACTGTCAGGCCCATTTTAATGCATAGGAAACCCTATAGCAAAAAACTCTCAGGAGAATCAGAAAACATCTCATATGTTAGTGGAAATTTCATGTGCTGTTAAGTCCATTGAATGGAATGGACTAGATAATTTCATGTGCTGTTAAGTCCATTGAATGGAATGGAATTGATAGAACCTTATCAATTATTTCTCTTTGTGATAGTTTTTCTAAATAGGAATTTACTGAAGGATTTTTGTAGTGACTTGGTTATACTATAAGCATTTTGTTTCTAAACCTCTTATGCTTTTCTAAAGGTCACAGGCTGGGTCTATATAATTCTCTTTGTAACATCACTAGCAATTGGCTGCTATAAGTGGCTTTGAACATTGCCACTGCAAATCCTGACCTGGATTTACTCTTCACTTTACCACAAAATTCAATTCAAACAACACAGTAAATAGCCTTTCTCTTCAATATGTGTGTGTGGGGGTGGGGGGGGTGGTGGTTCCCTTATGCATTTTTTATGTATCTTTATCAAGCCAGTCCATCTGAATGAAAGGATTCCACTCTCCCTAAACTTCCTTATTGGGACCCTTCCGTTAACATTATGGCTCAGCACTGCATGGTGATACTAGTGGGGGGAAAAGGTCAGTGAGTCAAAAATAGGATAGGAACACAACTCTCTACCATGCTGCAGAAAAGAACAGAGTTGGCTTAAATTCAAAGGTCAAATATATATAGACTTTCTTATGGGAAAGGAATGTCCAACCTGTTCAAAAGTCTTCTGAAGTGAGTTTATATTTTCAGACTACCAAAATTAACCATTGAGCTGAATCATTCTGGCATTTCCAGGAGTAAAGTTAGGTTGATTAGCTTTTCCAGGGTTATCTGTTATCAGATAAACAAAGCAATACATTTTTACTTTTGACCAAAATGGAATCTGACCTTATTGGTTAAGTAGAATGGGTCTATGGGAAAAAGTCAAGAAAGAAAGAATAGAGATTGGAAAACACCACTAGTTGATATATGAACCAAGTGCTTGAGAATGAGAGGGGAGAAAGGTACAGTTCCACAGAGGGTGCTGTTGGAGTTATAGCTCAGAACAATTGAAATTCACAAGTCAGAGACAATGGGGCGGTGTATTTCTCTAAAATGCCATGCCATGGTCAAAAGCTACATCTCTGCAAATGGCTGGTGTCTAAGATTCTCCACTCTGCTCCAATTTCAAGGATGACTTTAGCCTCCCTAGGACCAACCACTTGGGTGAAACCTCAAAGACGTGAGCATTGTTAATACAGCAATGATCACCACGCTGCACTATAATAATCTGTTTACATGTCTCCTCCACTTGGAGGCAGGGGCCATATTTGTATCACACCACACCAGTGTCTGACATCTTTTAGACATTCCAATGACGAAACAAATCATGAATGAATGAGGATTTAACCAAGACAGCAAAAGCCTTGGAGGGGTCACTCTTGCCTGTAGTTAGTAATGATATTCACTAAGAAAAAAACTCAGAATGCCCTATATCAAAGACAGTTCTGAGTATTCCTGAGAGGTTGAAACTAGTCCACTGGGCCCCACAAAGCCCTGGATAAAACTTGTTTAAGCAAACTTCTTGAAAAATAACTCCACATCCCTTAGGGAGGTTATCTAAACTGACCCTTTCCACTGGGACTGCACCAGCTCCTAGTCTAGGCTCCGTTTCTGGAGATGCTATCATAGATACGGGTTGTTAGGTTCACTTTGGTTCACCACCAAAACAGGCACAAACCTCTGCGTTCTGCCAGCATTTTCCATTTTAGGATTCTTTAGTATGTTTATTTCTACTGCTTTTTTAAATGAAAGAGAGAGAGAGAAGTCTATGGAATGTTCTTGGACTTTGGTATCGGGGATCTGAGTTTAAATCTTGGCTCTGCCACTGTCTGTTTGACCTGGGTGCGTTAACTTCCTGAGCCTCAGTTTCACTGCCTAGAAAATGGGGATAATAGCATTTACTTCATAAGGATAGTGAGCATCAAATATAATGCACCTGAGCACAGTGTACCAAATAGATATTCAGTAAACAGTGGCCTTAAAGATGCCTAAGGAAATATGAACATTTTTGTAAAGCATAAAAGCCAACCCATTTTTCTCAAGATAGCTGGAAACACAGCAAATGTTGCCTCTATTTCAGTTTAAACCTGATAATTGTGGGAGTCACTTATTTAATGTACAGGGCATATTTTTCAGCTGCTCTATAACTATAAAAACATAAAATAATTTTTATTTTTACCTTAAGAATGAGGAAAAAGAAAATAAATTCACTTTCTTAGAATGTTAATGTGAGCTTTATACCGGAATTGTAATATTTTGTTAGAAATGGTTTTGCAGGCAAGAATACATCATCATAAATAAGAATACTGTTTTGTCAGTACCACAATGCTGCTCCAGGCACGTCTACAAAACAGTTTTATTTTCTTGCCTATGACCCTGAATTCTCTAAGCTTTAAGAAAGTGCCTGACTTTAACAAGAGCTTATCAAAGTCAAACCACAAGCCACTCACCTCCATCCAGGCCATCCTCAATAACGCACCAGTAATTAGCAAATCCAAACAGCGGTCCTCAGTGATATTATTCAGTATGGATTAACTTCTCACTTTTCTCATTCCCTAGGTGCTTGTGCATAGTCTCCTAGACTTTTTTCCTTGGTTCCCATTCAATGTATTTTTCCTGTTAGCTATGTTCCCACATTCCAACTTATATCTCTAGGAAAATATGCAATTATTAATTCTATTCATGAAGAAATACATTTGGATGACCTAGGAAGTCTCCTTATTTCAGTTGTTGTAAGTTTTCTTAAGGACTACATAAATATTAAATTATTTGATTCTTTTATCATTGAATAATCCTTAAGTCATCTAAATTAGGTCTATCTGATATTTGGCTCAAAAATCACATATTTCATTATGTGGTATAACTGTAGAGAAGTCCTTGAGGTACAGGAGGTAAAGCACTTAAACAACATTACCCAATTCCAATGAACTCAGGAAATATGGGGTCCAGCAGATGAGTTCTGTCTTACCCAATCTCTCTCTCTCTCTCTCTCTCTCAATGAGGCACAAATTCAGCCAGTGGATAATCTTAGGGGGCAGCATCTGATAGCTTTTCCAGAAGACAGAGACATGAGGTTTTATAATAGGAGCATGGCCATCCTGCCTGCAGGACAAACCTTGACGTATATAAAAACAACTTCAGTGACTACTAACCTATGAAAACAGTTAAAGATTACTCTGGGATACAACACAAGTCAAGGCTTCTGGCCCACAAAGGATTGTCTTTGATTCAATAGCTGCTCTGTAAACATCCTCATATGGCATCAGACCCTTCTGAAAGCGCTCAGTCAATACATGGGAATGGTTACTGAGAAGCAAAATAAACAAGACTGTAGGCATGTTTCCATCAGTGAGTCACAATAAAACAAAATTAGCCATGATTCTTACCTTGACATTAGATGGTGAATGTCTTCAGTAATTGGATTTTCTGCGTTTTATAATTTCCTTGTACTATATACATTACAGGAATTCAGTCAAATGCTAGGTAAACTACACATAAGCAGGACATGAAATATTTGGAAACAATATGCTATACAAAATAAGTATAAATAAACATAAAAATAACTGAAATGATAAACAGGAATTGCAACTTAAGTTATCTATAAACACATGATCTCCTGATAGAACTACCTTTAAGCCAAAGATGATGAACTTTCCTGGAAAGAAAAACGTTGGCCTCAGATAATGGGCTGCTCTTGCGCTGCCAAGGCAAAGAAAATAAGAAAGCCCGCCACACAGATGACACAAACATCGAGTCTGTCTGATTTTAAGGACCGAGATGATTCATATTGGTTAAAAAATGCTCACTATTTGCCTCTAGAATCATCTTTCGTGTTTCTTTGATTAGATCTTAGTAAGCATGGAAAGAATAGGTTATCTGTTCCCAGGATGCCATGATGCTGTCTTGCAGGCTGTACGTGCTTCATGTCAGATCAGAGTATCCTGTTTAATGATGGCCAGTGATTAAAGGTAATGTGCCTTCTCGTCTTACATGCCATCTCAATAGTGCCATCAGTGCTGTGAGTCCCTCTAATGAACTTTGGCAATCCAGTTACAGAGAGGTTGAGGGTTCCCCAAAGTCAAGCAGAGACAGAAGTCACCCCACCATTCTTTATATATACTTAGTTTTAGAAACATGTATTTTACCATTTTGACTATAATAGATTGTGAAAAGAAAATAATCGAAGTCAAGGTAAATGAGATATTTTATGTATTTGTATGAAAACCTGTCCAATATGTATTGTAAAAAAATAATACAGGTTTTGGAATAAAATGCAATCTATAATATCACTTTTGCCATTTTGTATATAAGAAATAAAGGTTTAGCACATGTATGGGGGAATGTTGAAAACTACTCAATTATTAGCAATGAATTGGGGTAGGGGACTTTGAATTGGGTATTGTGGAATACTTTCAATTTCTAAGACATATCTAAATGGATGGATGGATAGATAGATATATATTAATAGGTAATTAGAAAAATCATGAAGATATACTCTTATGCAGAAAATAATCAAAATACAATCTACACTATTATATATCTACTCTGTGTACCTTCACAAATTCAGTTAAAAATGCTAAGTAAATAAAGTGAAATATATTTAAACACTTTATCACTTTTCAAAACTTTTAATGTGCACTGGGGATGTTTACTGAGAATTACCATGTGAAGCAGAATAGAAATGTTCACAGCAGAGAACAAAACCTCCTAGTGCTCATGGAAGCCTGTATAGCTGGTGAGTTGTGGACAATTTGCTTTTAAAGTCAAGACATATTAGGTACTAATATGTCTTAGGTACTCTTCAGATATTTGAAATGGTGGTTTAATTTTGGTCAACATATACCTCTGATAGCCATGAGGAACATGCCCATTTCAAATGGCCTGTCCTATTTCTGTGGGTTGTTTGGGCAAGCTGGTCAAGAAAGGAGTTGGGAGACTGGGCCTGACAAACACAGCTCACCATCTCCTCCTTGAGAACCCCAGGTTTAGGGTTAGGAGTTTTTTTGTATAATCCTCTACCCAACAGGAGAGCCCCAGAGTAATCAAGGTTTTCAGCTAATCATTTTCTTGCTAAATTGCAAGCTCAGTGTGAAGGTAAGGAAAATGCAAATGAATCATACAAGTCAGCCATATAAGTCCTTAGGGTAGGAAGAAGTCTGAAGGCGTTATTTCAGAGATAATGAGAGCAACAAAGACTCATACTGCCCAACAAACACTGGCGAGCGATGCTTGAGTTTTTATTCTTTTTGCTTAAGGCTTTGAGAAAGACAGGGTGTGCACAATGGCCATGTAGTGAGCCATGGGTATTGCAGGCCTTAGAGGGAAGAGATGGTCAAAAGAGAACTTCCAGGCACACTAACTGACCCTTTTGTCTGGGACAGTTCAAAGAGACAGGCTCTGCTGATTCCACAATCTTTCTCTGAGATATTTTTGCAATATTCTTTTAAGGCGTCAAAGACTGAATCTATGCCACCGTAGGTGAGGAAAAATGCATTGGAGAGAAGAATTCAATGCAAACTTGTAAAGAATTTCTACCTAACCCTCCCCGTAACCCTCAATGATATGAAAGAAAAAGGACCAAAAAAATGTCCAGATCATCCCAGGTGTGCATTGCAAACATACCACAGTGGTTTTGGCTCTGAGAAGTTCAACTTTGAGTAAGACACCCAGATCCACTATTTATTTCAATGTAAACTATTAGAGAGGAAAACATCTGGGGGAAATGCACTCAAAAAGCATCTGTAGAGAATAAGCAATCTTATGAGGCAATATTTAAATGTGAGAGAAAAAAATCACAAAACTTTAGGTCTCCTCGTGGCCTTGGTCTTGGCCAATCTAGCCCAATGTACACACATTTACTATCTTGAGGTTGGACCTATCGGGAAGCTCTTGTTCCGAATTGGCCTTAGGTCATGTACCTAGCAGGACCTGGATTCACAAATTGCTGTGATGCTGAGAATCTGACTCTAATACTCAACACTGAGCACGGACCACAGTAATCAGCATGTATGATCCCAGAGCCTGCATACCTGCTTTCCCAGTCAATCTCTCTTGCCCTGACACATTGGTGCAATGAACCAATCAGCACAGGTCAGGATGAGCAAACTGTTGGGAGCTCTGCGAGTTACCTTCCGTGTTTTGTCTGTTTGTTTTGAACAGGGGGCAAGATGTTACACGTCAAGGGGTTTCAAATTTTATAACTGATTCAGTTTGTGTAGCCCAAGCTTAGAATGCAAAGCTTTTCCTATCCTGCCTGCTACTCCAGAGCCAAAACACTATCTTTGTTGTGAGGTGCATGCTCACAATTCACAGTAATGATAGGAAAGAGTACATGTAACAGTTTTCTTTGGTCCCAGTGAATGCATGACAAATAGCCTTATCTTGGGGTCCTACTACTATTCTCAGATCTCTCACCTTTTACCACATGCCTGAAAAACAGCCCAACTGGCATGGCCCAGTGGTTGGGCTTTGATCTATGAGCCAGGAGGTCACAATTTGATTCCCGCCTGGGCTGTGGGCTCGATCCCCAGTTGGGGGTGTGCAGGAGGCAGCCGATCAATGATTCTCTCTCACCATTGATGTTTCCATCTCTTTTTCGCTCTCCCTTCCTCTCTGAAATCAATAAAAAATATATTTTTTTAAAAAGAATCACTATACCCCTACCTTATCAACAACAACATATATATTTAAAAATAAATATGCTCGAGAAATGTTAAAAGGTGCTTCATAAATTCTATTTATGTCATGTATCTGCAATGGGAGTTTGAGTGTCAGGGGGAAGAAAACATATCTATATTTTAGCTATGCAGGAAAGTAATCAGAAGTTCCTGGGAGCCACATTGCCCAAGGAGAATTTCAGAGAGAAAAAAATCCATACAGTTAAGAACATGGAAGATGATTCAAGTCTGAGAAGGACCAGGCCAGTATTTTATTCCTAGAGTTGTTTGTTAATGAATGAAACAAATAAATGAAGTGATCTGTGTCTGAATATCTCCAACTCAGAGCCAATATTCTTTACAACGACCAGAAAATCTGCATTTTGAAAACCTCCTTCCTGTACTCTTTAGAATTAACAAGGGTTGGCTTAAGACCTTGAATTGGTTCATTTCTCAGGAAGCCTGGCTATCTATCTCTACATTCAGGGTCATTTCAAGAGCACTGTTTTGAGAATAGTAAGTAATTGGTGGAGTGAGTGACAAGATGGCTAGGCCTTCTCTTTCCCATGTTGTTCTTTTGCTCAAGTTGAAATGGGCGGCTTCTTGCCTTAACATGAAAAAAATGCACTGTTACTCCATGTTAAAGTGAATTGGCATCTCCAGGAACTTGTTAGAAATAGAAATTCTGGGGCTCTACCCCAAAGGAGAGAGACTCTCTGGGAGCAGGGCCCAGCACTCAGTGTTGAAAAAGCCCTGCTCTGTGGGCCAGCAGCACTCCTCCCGGGGCCCCCACCCGCCAGCAGAGTTACTGTGATCCTCCCTGGGAAAGAGGAAGCTTCTGTCCATGTTCTATTCCAGAGCTCTCACCATAGTCGCATTTACAAGTCTGGCCTTTTGAGGGCAGTCCCCAAAGTGGAATGCAGGGCACAGGAAGACAGAGAGAGGAAAGTCTGAGTGCCAAGCAGAGAGGAATGGCCTGTATGCCTGGACTGTTTTGTCTGCCTCTTGTCTAAAGGCACCAACATTTACAGAGAATAAACAAAGGGGTGAGGAAAAAAGTCTTGGAGCTCAATGATCTTTCAAGTTTGGAATAATTTTAAGTTGAGCAATAATCTGAGCATATTTCAGCCGGCATCTGCGCTCCACTCAGTTTCAGGCTGGCCTTTACTCCCTGAGCAATCAGCCCACATACAAGCAGGTTAAGAGATGGAAAAACACTTATTTCATTTTCTATTTCCCACGTCTTCTTTTCTATAGGCATCAAAGTAGAGACTGTGATAGGAACACTTCTCTAATGCTAAAGCCTATATATTTTCACCTTAGATTCAACCATATCACTAATATCAAAGATAAGGAAATGAAATAAAACAATGGCTTATCATCCATACATTCTTTTTGTCTAAGGCTCATTCAGTTTGAATTATAATTTTTTCAATGTAATCTAAAGTTTTAAAAAATGAACTGTATTGGCTCCAGCACTTACACATTTACTGAAGGGAGAAGGTTAGGAGTTAGAAAGGGTTGAAATGTTTCCAGAGATGGAAGATAGCATGGAGATCAGAAATGATGCTGAAGGTACATGGGTTCTGAGTTCCAACTGCATCCCCATCAGCTGGAATCTGAGGAACAAGTAATTTCATGTCTCTAAGGCATATAAACCTCTTCTGTAAAAAAATGGAGGGCTCAGATTCCTGTGTTGGTTCCTCCCAGTTCTACCTGTGAGGGTCCTGGTAACTGTCAGGGAGGACCCATCATTGTGATGCATCAAGGAAAATATCAGCTCTCTCATCCATAAAAGAACCTATTTTTTCAGATGTTTTAAATATCAAATCAGTGCATCCCATAAAAAGTTTTTGTCCCAGGTTTAAACAGGACTAACTTAAAAAAAAATCTGCCCAAGAAACACATCACACAGATAGAAGGCATTTTCTTAGCATGTGCTCCATCCGCAGTAGACACTTTCAGCAGAGGCATTAGGCTGAGCCATGGCTGGGGTGGTCTTGGAGACAGGGGGAAGGCTGCACTATGGCTCTATATAAATTGGAAATAAAATTCATCTCCTGTAGATACAATGATTTTAAGCATAATACATCTTACTGTGTAAAACTGGAAGATGTTATAAATTATCAAGGCACAAAAGCTAATCTTTGGATAATAAGTATAAACAATCATTTTGTAAGGACCTGTAATGAGCCAGACACTCTAGTAAGCACTGCATATAAATTATCTCTAATACTCAAAATACTTCTGTAAAAAGATATTATTACTGTTGCCATATCAGAGTTGATGAAATCAGGGCTTCAAGAGGTAGGTGACCTGTCACACAGCCTGGGGCTCTCATGTGACAGAGTTGAAAAGCAAATGCAGGTCCACCTCATAGCTGTGTCCTTTTGCTGTTGTCTGGAATGCACAGGATTATTCTTCCAAGTAATATTTGAAGCACTGAGAACATTTAGAGAATCACAGGTAAAGCATTATAACTGGATTTTGTCTGAAAATACCTCGACTGCAATTTTATCGTATTTTATAACATTTGTATGTTAGGTATTTATGCTAGAAGCCATGTCTTACCTACTTTGTAAGGCAGAGACTGAGTCTGACTTTTATTTCAGTACAGGGTAGACATCCAAGCTCTCAAGGAGTGAACGGGTACATGTTATAGATATGAAATGTGCCCTGGAGATGATGTAGAGATGATACATGCCCCCTGACTCTCTCATCTCTCCGGCTCCTCACCCACTTTCCTGTCTCTGGTTAAGAGTCAGCACAGGTGATGGAGAACATGGAGACAGTGTTTGCAATGAGGGGTTCTAAAAGAGAAAAGAATACACCTATCACAGCCCTTCTTCTTCCACGGTGATTCCTGGGCAACCCGACACACTGACATCTTCAGTGCCTTCATCTTCAGTTCCAATGTCTGTTCTTGGTGATTGGCCAGGTCTCAGTAGACTGGCCAACTGAATAGAGAGCATTCAGCTATGAGCCGGAGTACCTACATGTCTGTCAGTTCCCAACCAGGACAGACCAAGCCCTCACAAACAACTTCCTGGATACACCATACCCTGCCCCTTTGTCATTAAATTGAAGAAAGACAGGCAGGGTGGGGGTAGGCTTTGATGGCGCTGGTGAGGAACTCCCTGTATCACAGTTTTTGAGGTTGTGGAAGTTACCCAAATGAAAGATCTACCCAACAAATCCCAGGGGCTGCCCTATGACCCTAAGGTGATGTACAGTAAATACAAATCATGGGGTTTTCAGAGGAAATCTCTCCCATATCACACAAAATAGGCATGTGTGTGTCCACAGAGGATTCAGGTCTTATTCCAAAGAAGCAAAAAGCCAATGAAAGCAAAGACTTTAAAAATGAACACTGCTGCCCTAGCTGGTTTGGGTCAGTGGATAGAGCATGGGCCTGCAGACTGAAGGGTCCCTGGTTCAATTCCGGTTAAGGGCACATGCCTGGGTTGCAGGCTCGACCCCCAGTGGGGGGCATGCAGAAGGCAGTCTTTCGATGATTCTCTCTCATCATTGATGTTTCTAGCTCTCTCTCCCTCTCCCTTCCTCTCTGAAATCAATAAAAATATATTTTAAAAAAACAAATACTGCTTATGTCAATCTAACTAATAATTCTACCTAGCTATTTGGATGAGGTATTTCTTTAGAAATATATAGGTAAGTATTTGTCTAGTTTACTTGTTTGTTTTGTTTTCCTTTTTAATTTGTTCATAGAATTTAATTTATTCATAAAAATTAAGAGAAGAAATCAGCACTTTAATTGGAGTTTGGAGCCAATGCATCCTGTGAAGAATTCAATTTAAGAGCAAACTCAATTAGGGAATTGAAGTAGCAGAAGCTAAATTTAGCCCTGAAAATTAAGATTATTATCTTTATAATAACAGTCTCCAAAGCTAATAATAATCCATTATGTTTATTGGGGAGTATTAGATTGCAATGAATGTCTCAAATGGTTACCGTACACTTCCCCATGCTATTCTTTTACCCAGGATGGACATTTTTATTGCTTATCCAAAGGCTAGTGAATTCTCTTTCTATAATCATTGGGAATTCAGAGATGCTTATGAGTCATCAGTACTCATTATCAAAAATGAGTGTGGGATTTAATTTCTTGGAGATTACGAAGACTAAGACACACAATTTTGGTCTCTAAAAATCTGGATGTAATTTTGGCTTATGGACAAAGAATAGCTTAAGTGACTTTTTAAGGTGACTTTTATGTATACATGAGATTTAAGTCTCCAAGATTTGGGCTACCCAGGCACTTTTGAAAATATTACTTACGTGGTCACATTTTACTCAGGAAAAAAGTGAATTTTTCATACAATTTGACTGCTTTAAAAAGTGGAGTGTTGCTTTAAATTAATACCAGGATTCCAACTTTTTTAAAGAATAAATTGCTGGATCCAGAGCTAGTCCCAGATTCCAGTCACTTCTACACCAAATAAGAGCCTTCTAAGTCTTTGTGGCTTATCTGGTGTATCTATGAGAAGCCTGGGATGGGGAGGGTGCTAAAGCAGGCAGGGTGTGAAGCCCATTTACAGAAGGTTCACACCCCACCTTATTTTTAAGCCCTTATCTTTGACTTCCTGAAGGGGTGGAGTCCTCAAAGCAATGCTTTTGTGTTCAACTTCTGACTTATTCCTGGTTCATCGATAACTTTCTATCATCAATTACAAAAGTATTTGGGAGAAAAGGGGGTACATCTTTTTCAGTATTAGATTAAAATTCTTTTTTGATGAGACATTTTCCAGGAAAGAGTCCTCTGCCTGCCTAAACCCTCCCTTCCTCAAATATGTGCTAGCTGTCATATAGCTGTATCTCTGAGTCTCCTTGGGGACCAACTCTTGACAGCTGAAAAAGAAGAGGAAGCAAAGAAAGCAATCCTCCTCCTGGAGCCCTTCCTCGTGACCCCATCCTTCTCCTGGCCATTTCACCACTAACACTTGGCCTCATCTGTGACCCTGATGTGTTCTTCACCGGCTCTCCAAGTCCTGTTGACTCTTCATTAAGGAAAGTGGCCCTCACCCATTATTAAACAATTTCCACGCCAACCTCCCTCCTCTCACGTCCTGTCATAACATCCCTAACACACGGAGTCCAATGTTTTAATATAATGAGTAAGACATTCTCCGGAGCTGTGAATAATGAGAGGGATCCCTAGCTGTAGTAACTTTGGGCAGGTTATAATTCTAGGCCTGAGAACTAAAGAAGTACAACCTACAGATAGTAGTACCTTCTCCCTCAATAGTACCCACATATCCTCCTACTTCCTTCCCCAAAGTCCCCTATACTTACCCCTTTGGACACTTTTGTTCCATTTTCATTTCCCTCATTGGTCCCTGAGGGTGTAAATGACACCATTACAGTTGCCACTCTGCTACCTGTCCACCTGTCAATAGACGTATAGCCCTCCTAGGGGAGAGAGACATCAATCATAATAGGAGCTACTTCCTCACAGCCCCAGAGCCTCATTCTGACTCCAAAAAGGGAAAGGGAAGTAGACACTTAGCAATTATCATTTACTGACATGGCACGCAGATAGTGAGTGGTTGCACAATGACAAACAACACCAACATTGAAAAGCTTTATATGTAAGTCATTTCATTTCTGTGCCGACGTTTTCCTAGGACAGAGTCACAGTAACGGGGTTACTGTGTCAAAGGACAAAGGCATCTCTAATTCTGTTAATTATTTCCAGATCTCCCTCTACAAAGGTTACATCACTTTGCACTCCCTCTGCAAATGTAGGAGAGTACTTGTTTTCTTCCAGCTTTGCCAGAGTATAATGTCAAACTGCTGGATTTTTGCTTGTCTTAGGAATGAGAAAGAGTTTCTCAGTGAAGTTTGATTTTACATTATTGTGAGTTTATCACACATTTAAGGGCCATTTGTATTCTCCCTTAAACTCCTGTATTTAGCGGGAGGCATTCCGTAATCCAAAGATGCTATTTCTTTACCTTCAAGTCACCACCGGGGGACAGCCCATTCATCTGCTCCATAGAAAGCCATGCTGCTTACACATGTTCTAGACCTGAGTGAGGATGGAGGTGACGTCTGTATCAAAAGAGCAAAGGGCCTTAAAGACTCTGTGCTTCCCACAGTCGGTCTTCAGTTCCCGGTTTGGCAGAAGCTGAATGATGTGTGTGACTGTGACTCTCCAGAGCATAGTAAGGAGGGGCTGCTTATTCCGTACTTTTACATTTTGTGTAATTTGGGGATCTTGCCTAGATGGTGTGACTCCTCCCTTTTCTAAAATGTAGTATTCACACTTCTGTAAGTTGTGTGAATCTTAAGAGAGCAAGAAACAGAGCAAAGAAGGGAGGGAAAAGAGGGAGGAAGTATTTTTTAAAAACCTTCTCACATCTGACCATCGCTGTGGTTTATAGAACTACATTTATACATACAATTCATTATATAAAAGTGATGTACTTATTTATTGTTGCTCCTGCTTTGTTTTTATTGGGATATAATTGACATATAGCACTATATTAGTTTTGTTTTGTAGTTTATTTTTTTTAAATATATTTTTAGTGATTTCAGAGAGGAAGGGAGAGGGAGAGAGTGATGAGAGACAACCATTGATTGGCTGCCTCCTGCATGCCCTCGACTGGGGACTGAAGCCGCAACTTCCTGCTTTATAGGTCGGCGCTCAACCACTGAGCCACATGGGCAAGGCTAAGACAAATAAATATATAAATAAATAAGAAAGTTTGTTTGTTTATTTATGTTTGTTTGTAATATTTTTTTCCATTGATTTTGAGAGTAGAAGGGAGAGGGAGAGACAGAAACAACGATGTGAGAGAGACATTGATTGGCTGCCTCCCGCATGCCCCTGACCAGGGCCAGGAGCCTGCAACTGAGGTACATGCCCTTGACCAGAATTGAACCCAGGACCCTTCAGTCTGCAGGCTGACATTCTATCCACTGAGCTGAACCGGCTAGGGCGAAGCAAGCTTTTTTACTGCAAGATTTCTCAAAGCCTTGAAAAATAGGCATGACTTAAAGTAACCAATGTCTCCCAGCATAATTTAGTTGCAGAATCCTCTTCCCAGGAAAACAAAAATAAAGCAAGGGTCTAGTTCTTGTTAATGCTGGACAAAGGTGATGTAGAAACACAGCCTCTGGCTGCATGATCAGGTGAGTTTGAATTCTGACAACACACGGTGTGTTCTCAGTCACAGGGCTTCTCAGGGCTCATCTCTCAAGTGGGATCCTCTGCAAAGTCACTTAGGTTCTCACTTCCTCTGACCTGTAAGGTGGGGTGGGGGTGCCACAGAGGACAGCCCAATGACAGCAAATGGCTCCTTTGGTTCAACCCCTGGACACCATTGGAAGGGTGAGGAAGTCCACACTTCTATAGTAAGAAATATTCTAAGAAAGATCAAGGGTTTTCTCTCACATGATATCATGAAACCTTGACACGAATCACTGTTTTTCTTACCTGTAGGACCTGCCCTCTTCTTACGGATTATCATGGGCTTGGCTGTCTGGGTAGCAGTTTACCCTGTGGCCAAGTGGCCAAGTCGGTCCGAATCCAGCCTCCCTTTAATTTGTGGCACAAGCAATGCAACACACACCTGTCCACCAATCCACCAGCGAGTTTCTCAGTCAATCCTTAATTATGAAGAAGTGACAAAAGGTACCTGTCATGTCTTCTCTGCTTCTTGTCACCCACAGCCTTGCCCTATTATAAACAAGGGCGCTCCCCAAGTATTTTGGGTATAATTACAACTCACCAGTCAACCCTGCCTTACACCTTCAGAACACTACAAAGCGAATTTTTATGAATGTAGGTATGTTGGGCAAGGAAACATAAAAAAGAGAGAACTCCTCCTAAGAAAATGTGTTTTTACATATTTTTATATCTGCCCCCCCCAATACCTTGAAATGACATTCTAGAAGATATTCAAGAGTAGTTAAAGAAAGGATGTAAATAGCAATATTTCTACGCTCAGTGTAGAAGCAACCTCTTCCTGCTAATAACCAGCATATAAAATGCCAGCTACATCCCTGAATGCTAATGAACTAGACCCAAACCCCACAGCCTATGTGGCGTTCCTCTGGCCTGTATCGTTCTTCTTAAGGAAACTCCAGATGACGGTTCCTCTCTCCGCCTTTCCTTCGCCCCTGACTGTAGGGAGACTTCAGCTACTAGAAAGACAGGTGTCTGTTTTTTAGTTGCATGGTTCCTCTATGCTACCAGTGATTTTATCCTGATGTGTTTGTATAAAAAGGAATTAAAAGGAATCCATCACAAAATTATTTTTCCTCAGTGAATGCCAACAAAATATATGAAGAAAAGAGAAAAGGATGGAACTCTTATCCCTGTTATGAATGAGGAAACTAGTAGAAGGCTGGGGAAAGTATTCATCCATCCATCACCTACCCATTCATTCATTACTCATTCAAGCAAGTTCAGTAACTAATGAGGTTCTGACATTATGCCTCAAATCTACATACTTAAAGAAATTAAAATTTAGGCAGAGAATTTTTTTAAAAGCCTACCACATGGTGCCTACATTTAAATATATCCTAAAAATTGTGGCTGCAGACTTATCTGTGATCCCATTAACAGCATGTCTTTCTTCATAGACATGCTGATAGCTAAAGAATATAGCTAATAGTTTTAGATACTCAGAAACATCAAAGTCAACTCATGTATCAGAAATTTCCCGGGTTTTGATTTTCTTTTTCACTGCAACATCAAGGAAAGCATAAGGGATTTGGAGGAGGAAAATCCTGAGTTTGAGATCTTATCCTATTTATTATCTTTATTTTATGGAGCTGAAATGAGGATCAAATAAGTTAATTCAGGTAATAACCCTTTAGTTCATGCATTTATTCAGACCTTCATTTATGCACTCAACAATGACCTGGGACTGTCCTAGATGCTGCTAGGAATACAAGGCTGAGAAAAAACAAAGGGTTCTTACGTAGCAGACAACACTGCCGCTGCTTTTGTTTCATGGGGCTGTTAGTCGATTAGGCAGCCAGATGCTGATAAACTACCTGTATTAATACATTTTTAATGACAAATTAAAGACTGTGGTCTGATAGAGGGGTATGCTTGTCCAAACTTGATGCAGAAACCAACAGAGACAGGAGCATTGGGGCAGGCTTCCCTAAGGAAGAGATTTTTGCATCAAGAAGTGAGGCCAGCCAGTGTGGCTCAGTGGTTGACCTATGAACCAGGAAGTCACAGTTCGATTCGGTTCCATTTGGTTTGATTTCTGGTCAGGGCACATGCCTGGATTCAGGCTCATTCTCGGGGGGGGGGGGGGGGGAGAGCATGCAAGAGGCAGCCAATCAATGATTCTCTCTCATCACTGATATTTCTATCTCTCTCTCTGCCTCTCCCTTCCTCTCTGAAATCAATAAAAATATACACTTTTTGAAAAGAGGTGAGAGATTATGGAGTGACTGGATGGAAATGGATAGGGATGGGACAAAATATATAAAAGCTTTAGAACAGGAAAGAGCATATTGGTGAGGAGGAACTGAAGGAAGGCCAATGTGGCTAGAATGTTGGGACCAGCCATAAAGAAGTGAACGCATGGAGCTCACGGTGGGGAGGGAGTGTCCAGCACACATGTAGCTGGATAGAATTGAAAAAGGCTATAACTGTCAAGTTTCACAGCATGAAAAAATGCAAAATATCTCAATAATTGTGCATATCAACTACATGCTGAAATTGTAATGTTTTGGATGTATCAGGTCAACTACAAATTAAAGAGTGGTCTTAAAATCAATTTAATATATGTTAGAACTTTTTAAGATGACTACTAGAAAAGTTAAAGTTACACACATGGCTCTCTTTATACTGTCATTGAACAGTGCCAGTGTATCCAGACAGAGCCTTTTAATCCTGGACCAGAGTTTTTATCCCGAGCACAATGGGAAGCACTGGAAGGCTTTAAGGAGAGAAATGATGGGATCACCACTCCAGCTTCTGGGTAGAGGACAGATCAAAAGGCAGCTGGAGAGGATATAGAAAATGAGCTAGGAACAGACGGCAAATAGACTAGGCAAAAAGCTTCATACCAGCTCGGTTTAGGGTCAGAAAGTACTGAGATGAGTAGAGAGGTTTGAGACATAATTAGGAGGGAAACATCAAGAGGACCTAGTAGTGAAGCAGATATTGATAACCTCCACAGGGCAGAAACATAAGATGTAACATCAGAAATCTTATCTAGAGGTCTGAATTCAGTGCAATGGGAGGACAAAGTCAAAAACGAGATGTGCTTTACATAGCAGACAACGCCGAGGCTGCTTTTGTTTTATAATGGGTGCCATTGAAAGTCAGGTTCTGATAGCATGTCAAGAAATTGCATTCTGGTTAGAACATTAAATATCTTTTAAGCAGAGTTGAACTTAAATCAGCAGTTAATGAACATTGACTAAGTGCAAGAGACTGTGACAGGATTGATTTGGGGAGAAAAAGAGAGGGAAATAATATTATCTATGCCTGCTAGCACGTGCCCAAAGCTTTATATGTTTAATTCTTTCAGTCCTCCTAAGAACCTGATAAGGTCGATTTATTATCCCATTTTAAAGATGAGTGAAATGAGGTTCAAATGCATTTTTAAAAAATGAATGATGCTCAGTGAAGGCAGAGGCCATTTTGATTTTGTTCTCTACTATATCCCTAATGCCCAATTACTACTTAGTATATACTAAATGCTCAAAAATTAGGTAGAATGAATGAATAAAAGTTATACAGCCCATAAAAGGTAAAACCACATTTCAATCCTGCTATATATGACTCAAGCAATGGTATCAACATTGGAATTATAAAGAAATCAGAGACAGCTAATAGATTGTGGTTAACAGGTTTATAAGAGCTTTTCTCTATGGCTGATGGCTAGCCTACATTACATTGAATAATAAGAATAGTCAACATTTCCAAATACTTACTTGGTGCCAGACACTGTTGTAAACCTTTCACTTGTATGATCTTATTTATGCTTCCTTTTTAGCAACCGTGTGGGGCAGGTATTATTATTTTTCTCATTTTAGAAACTGGGAAATGGAGGCACAAAGAGGTTCAGTCACCTGCCCCAGGTCACACAGCTACAAAGGTATTAAACCCAAGAAACCCACCTCACAAGTCCGTATCACACTTTTCTTTAAAATGATTTCAGAGAGGAAGGGAGAGGGAGGGAGAGATAGAAACATCAATGATGAGAGAGAACCATTGATCAGCTGCCTTCTGCATGCCCCCCAGTGGGGATGGAGCCCACAACCCAGTCATGTGCCCTGACTGGGAATCAAACTGTGACCTCCTGGTTCATAGGTTGGTGCTCAACCACTGAACCATGCTGGCCGGGGCTATCTTAAACTTTTAACCACTCAGGACCCTGGTTTTTACAAAGATCTCCCCAGGATTAGGGCAAAGTCTGTTTTCCTGTCATTGGCCCAGCACCCTCTCCTTGAGTTACAAAATGTGATGGCTTGCCAGGGCACCCCCTTGTGAATCTAAGAAATCATTCAAGGCTAAATACCGAGGCAGACATTTGGAGAGTCAGAAGAAAATGTGCACAAAAGAGTCTGTGGGTCTTGTGGGCATCTCATTCCATGCAAAGAGCACATTTATCAGGGGCCTTGAAACCTCCACTGGCAGGAAGCTGTTATTTATCCCGGATGGCATCAGACAGAGCAGGGAAAGAGGTGAGGCAAGGGGCTTAGTAAGTTGAAGATTTCCCAGCAGCAGAAACCATCACAGTAGGGTGTTAACAGTGAATTCAGGAGACCCTTGTTCACTAATGGGGCTTATTCGTTATGGCACTTTCCTCACACACTGAGCATTAAGTGCTTGCTAACAGTTCAGATAATGAACTAGGTGGTTATGACCAGCCATCCAGGCATTTCCTATGTGCCATTTACTTCAAGTGTCAAATTACAAATGGATCCTGTGATGTGTAAGAGGGCTCAGCGCTCTGATTTGGAAAATCTGTTGGGCAAACATGGGCCTTTATGTGAACATTTCATTTCTTTCAGTACTTGCAAACTGTCATGTAGAATCCCTAAAGGAATCATGTTTTGTATTTTTTAATAAAGAAATAGTCTTACCATCACCATAAAAAGTTTAATATTCACTCCCTGGCAATTTGATATAAAGGGATCCCATCTGGTGCCCCATCAAGATGGTCTGAAGTGCAGTCGAGATGTCATTATGAGGTGGTTTGATCTGTAAAGTGCCTTACTGCCTAGAGACTGAGAGCAGCATGATGCTTCTCTGATCACTGCTATGGTCTGTGGTCACTGACATCATGGAAGCAGACCAAATGCCCTATGGGCTGAGTGGCCATACACCACAGGTAGGGAGGACTGCTCCTGCCCACTCCGGAACCACGAGAAGTAACCCTATCAAAATTCCCAACACTTACTCCATCGGAGAACTTATCACCCCGTTTTATAATTGCTTTATCTAATTGTTTGTCTCCTCAGCTAGACCCGTATCTCCAGGAGGGCAAATCCTGCATTTCTCTTTCCTACTACTGCATCTCTACCAACTGGTGCAATAACGTAGGCACTCAACACATAGTGAACGAATGAATAAAACTACTAGCGTATGCCACCTTAAATGTTGTCAGTAAATGAAGTTTTAGAAGACAATATGAAAATAGTGGTCTAAGACAGCAGTCTTCACAATGTTCTCTGATACCCTTTATAAATGTATTAGTATTCAGACAAAAATTCTTAAGACCAGAAAAGGAAGGCTGGTAATAAGGACTGGGATAAAGGATCGAGCGGTTGGTAAGGAAAGGGTCCAAAGTATTTGAGAACATAAGAAATAAAAAAGGCATTCAACGGTATTTGGTCAAATATATTTCATTTGGAAAGAAAAGATTAGAAGCTGATACACTGGAAGTGGAGAAATTATTTGTTCATTTGTTTTTGTGTGAGTGTGTTTTTGTAACACAAAACAATAGGAGAAGTACTTTTTTTCCTGAAATTCACCTAAGAAAAGATTCTTTGAAACACATGTTATTTTTTCCTTTGAAAATTGGTTCCTTCTTTTAAACACTTGATCAGGGCTTTATTTGTTAGCAAAAATACCCAGCTCGATCTGAATGATTTTTATTCATTTTTAGAGAAAGCAGAAAGGAGAGAGAAGGAAAGAGATAGATCAAGAGAGCGAAACATCAGTGTGAGAGAGAAACATCTTTCAGCTGCCTCCAGTACAAGCCTGGATTGGGAATCGAACCCACAATGTAGGTATGTGCCCTGACCGAGAATCGAACACATGCCCTTTTGGTGTATGGGACCACACTCCAACCCACTGAGCCACTGCCTGGGCACAATTTCATTAATATAACGCCGCAGTAAATTAAAGCAGCTCTCCAAGGATAACTGGTATGGAATAGTGAAACACCTCAATGGGGATGACCCAAAGGTATCGGAAGCTAATGACTCACACACCAAACTAACCTAACGGGTCCCACAGACCTCCTTACCATCCTGTTTTCTCCCTTAACGAAAGGACATTTCCTCAGGGTGGAGACTTTGGAATCATGTTTCCTTCCAGATCTTTCTTACGTTTCCTTCTTTTACCTGCCCATCCTGTCGGACACCAGATTATCAATTTTCTTTTCCAAGTATGCTGTAAATCCACGTCCACCTTTCTACTCCCATTACCCCTCCGTAAAATTGGAAAAAAACACACACACACAAAGTGGTATCTTTTCTTCCAGTTGGCTCCCATCTCCAAAAAGCCCTCCACATTGTGTCATAATTATATTTGTAAAATAAACACCTAAGTGTGCCACTTCCCTGCTTAAAAATGTGTGTAGATCCCTGTTGCCAAGTTGAAGCCACAACTCCAAGAACAATATTCCTCAAGTTGTTCCAAATCCGTTCCAGGCTCATCTCCTCCCTGTATTGCATTTATCTCCCCGGACACATGATTCTGTAAGTAAAAACAGGTCCATACCAGAGGAGCCAACAGCATTTTTATGACTCTATCTAATCTGAAGGAACGACAGCCTCTTCAAATGCCTCATGCTAGTTCTGAGAGATCCCAAAGGGAGATTATTCTTGTCCCCAAATGAGCTAGAGTCCAATTTGATAATCTTTCCATCACATTCAATACTTGCTACATATTTTCTCAGGAAATTTATTACCTAGAAAAAAATAATGAATGAACGGTACAAGGATTGGTTCTAAATTAGTACCAGTTCCATAGTTTCCCTTAGAATGGTGGCTATCAACTTTATGAGATCCAATTTCCCTTTATAATAAACCAAATGCCCGATGCAGGTAATTCATGCAAGAGTAGGCCTTCCTTCCCCCCGCTCCCAGCAGTGCCTTCCCTCTGGCACCCGGGACCCAAGCTTCCCTCACTGCCCCTGCTACATCTGGAAGGTCCTCTGGAAGGATGTCTAGAAGGACGTCTGGTCTAATTAGAATATTATGCTTTTATTATTATAGACCTTATAACATTTTAATTATCCTGACATGAAATTCCTAAACACTTACATTTACCTGCATCCCTAATTAAAATGTAGAGTGGCTGGCTTGTAATATAAATAAACATTTAAACTATTAATTTACAACAATATAGTCGTTATACACGCAATTGTTCAATAATAATTACAATAGTTAGACAGTGATGCCTTCTTACAAAGAATAAATTTGGATGTAAGAGAAAAGATTAGAAGCCATTTGAAAGGACACTGGAAAATGAAAAACAGATATACTAGTAACTAGGCATAACATCAGACATGGTAAACGATTAAATAACAAAAGCTATTACCATTAAATCCCAAACCACTCTGAAGCAATAACTCAAAATAGCATGTCTTACTGTCATATCAATTGTTAAGTAGTTACTTATTTATACCATAAATACCATGGACAATGCATTTCTTTAAAAATGCATGGCCTCTCTCTCCCCCTCCCTCATTTCCACTCTCTCTAAAAAGCAATGGAAGAAATATCGTCAGGTGAGGATTAACAACAAAAGCAGGGAAATAAGCCCATCAGCACAAGAGACTTTCTTTAGACCTGCACCTTTCTTGCAGGTAATGATGCATGGGCTTGGCTTAGATTATTTATAGCTGGTTGTTATTAGGACTATGTCTAGTGCAGCAAATGCAGCTTTGTGTTTGGGCTCTGAGTCACAACATTCATTTCTTTAAGGTAGATTTCTTCTGGACAGTCACATTATTTGCCGGTTCTACAGGGCAAGACATTTTCCAAGGGAGATTTTGTTTTTGGGGGGTGGGGTGGGAGTGGGGTTTACATGTATGGCTGTGAGTTTGGCGGGGGGAGGGATGTGAGCACAATATAAAAAGTTATTAATTAAAATTACTCTGGATTTTTTTTCAACTTGTTATCTCTGTACCCACAGCACTAAAGTCATTTTCACTTATAAGAGCAGTTTTTATTTCTCTCTCAATAAGAGAGTAAAAGTGTAAAGTGCCTAATAATACAATTTGTTCTTATTATAGCATAATTTTCAGATTTTTAAAAAGAAATAACAGTAAATAAAGTACTTAAAACATATAAGTTGATATTATTTTTGTCAATGACCAATAGATAAATTAAATGATGGGGACATGGAGAAACCAAACAATTGAAAAATACATAGCTCTTAATCCTTCAAGTCATGAACATTACCAAATTTCAAACTCACTGAAATCGTCCAATTACTAAGAAGTTTTGGAATTTATTTTATTTTGTTTGTTTGGAGGTAAAGTGCTTTATTGGTTCCTAAAAAGTGTAAGTAAAATAAAGAGGAGAAAATATCTAGTAGAACTAAAAATATTACTGCTTTTCCACCTAAAAAGCTCACAATCTAATAAAATTGAATAACTTTTTTTGTTGTTTTCTCCCTAAGCAGTTATTTTGCTCCATTCACATGTATGTCCACCAAATAGTTTCAATTTAATTTTCCATTCTCAGCTACACTTAAGATTACTTTTGTTCAGCAGATAAATGTACCAGCTGCTCTTACTACTTCCCTCATTCATTACAAATATAGAATGGAAAACATTAATTTAAAAATGAGAAAAGATCCAAACCCCAGGCTTTCTTTTACCTCTATTAGAGGCCCCTGCCCCCCAGCTTGTTTCTCGGGTTATTTTTATGGGACAATTAGGAGGAAAGAATGAGGAGATGAGAATAAGAAGAGGCAACAGATGCAGTTTTTTAATCCTTTTTATAATTTGTTTATTGAGAGAAGAAAGGGAGCAGCTTCAGGATGTGTGCTGATAACAGATGGGAGAAGAGGGATTTTTAGTTTATTGCTGGAGCACGTGTCTCTTTAATCAAGATACCAAGTAAGGGACTTGAGTTATTTTATGAGATTATTGTATTGCATGGCGGGTATTGTTTTAGCCCTGATACCGCTCGGACACTGGTCCATACTGACCATATTCTTAATGGTTATTTGTGGTCAGGTTTCGTATTCAGCAAATGACCTGTCCATACCTTCATTTATAACGCAAACATGTCACTTATTTGTATTGAACTTGAGAGTCTACAAAATGCTTTATATATTTCTTAGAAAACAGATGTTGCCCTGGCCAGGTAGCTCAGTCGATTGCAGCATTGCCCCAATATACCAAGGTTGAGGGTTCAATCCCCAGGCAGGGCACACACAAGAACCAACCAGTGAGTGCATAGGTGGGTGGAGCAACAAATTGACATTTCTCTCTCTCTCTCTTTTTCTTTCTAAAGATCAATAAATAAAAATAAAATAAGAAGATTCTGAAGCCAGAGAATCAGAGTTCCATTCTTCCCCCATACATTACAAGCTACCTAAACCCGGTAATGAATATGCTGCCTTTACCGCTGCATTCCCATGGTGAGAAGAAGATAATAATAAGCGTGCCTGCCCCAAAGGGCACTGTTAAGTGGACTCATAGACATGCATACTTAGGGCAACTTATAGTAAGCAATCAATCAGTGTTGGCTTTTAGTTTTATTACTACAGTTGCCAGTGCTTCTTAAAATAGTTCTGGCAGATAGCAGTCACAAAATAAATGTTCCAGTCAGGCATGTTAAATGAGTCCCAGTTTTGTCAATGTGTGACCTGGGAGGAAGTCATTTCATCAGAAAACTCAGCAGATAAAGCCAACAGTGATGAAAACTGCTTCCCAAGACTGTTCTGAAGATCAAATGGAATAATATATGTCAAATGCTTTAGACATTATAAAATGAAGAATAAATGTTAATTGTAATGTTTACTCGCTAATTTCATCCTTATAAATACACTGTTCTGCAGATGTGATTATCTTTATTTTGTATACGAGGCAACATGCTTAGAGAGGATTATGTAACTTGCTCAAGGTCATCTAGATGGCCTGTAGGAATACTCAGACCAAAAAAAATAGGTTCTTTTTTGTCCCTTCCAATTCCAGTATCCTTTTCACTGTTTCATGACTGCTCCACACAGAGCTATGATCTCTCCATAACATTACTTCCTCGTATTGCTATTTGCTTTGTGTAAATGGCATTTGATAATGTTGATGAAAATATAGTTTAGAGATATGTTGTCATCACCGAGGAATTTTTTAAATGTGTGGCAGCAATCCAATCACAGTAATGAACAAGTTTAACCAATCTAATGTCCTCTGAAAGGGCTTCACCTACCAGTTTTAGGTTACATGCACTGAACATTTTGCAATTCCATCTGAGGTTAACCTTTGGCATCTGATTTTTAAGGGTTTGAAAATTGTCAAAAAAAGAGAAATGAATTATGGAGGTTCTGGGTGATTTCACAGGGATTTTTCACAAAACCGAACTGGTAGGGTCATAAGGTCTCTCTACAAAGCTCAGCTGCCTGTCAGTGTGCTGGTCCCCAAAGACCAGTTTTCACATGGCAAAGTCTCAGACCATTTCTTGCATAATTAAGCAGAGGGCACCACCTGGGATCAACAGTCCCACTCTCTCACCTGGGCTGACCTGTGGGGTGCCACTTCTGGACTCCTTTTCCTCCCCACTCCCCTGCTCCCCATCCCTGGTTCCATTTATTTACTGGGCATCTAACGTTGAGATTCTGCTTTTGTTTATGTCTATAACAGTCAAACTGAAATTTCCTGGCATTGGCTCTGGCTTACCTTCTCTGACTCTACACTACACCTCTTCTAACATCCAACTCTGACCTTTGCTTTGCCCTCTGCATGCATGGTACCCCCTTTTCCTTACTAACTTGTTTCTAAGCTATGGCTTCTTGACATACCAGTCCAGCCCCATTTTTGTCCCTGCTCTGCTGATTTCTGATAAATGTTGGTAAACTGCTTCTGCCAATGGAAATACAATTCACCAAACTGGGCAATTAGTCTTTTCTTTACCCTGTTGAAAACCACCCACCCACTCTCAAGTAAGGCAAATGTGTGTGAGTTATCAGTCATGCCACTCTACCCTAATTGTTCACTATCTCATCTAGATACGTCTATAGAGTGTCAATGACATCTGAACATGCAGGTCCAAAATGCAATTGAATATGCAAGCTGTGGTCAACCTAGTACATCTAAGGCTGTGGATACACTGCTCCTGTTAAAATGCAGTCTAGACTTACATTAGCTTTGTCCACAGACACATTACAGCACTGACTCACCTAAAACTTGAAGGCATCGGAAACCTCCCTATCTTGTTAATATAATAGTAATTACTATTCTATTAATGTAATATTGATATACTGACTTTGAATTTTATCAGGAAAAATGTGGGTTTTGCTTCTCTTTCCCTTTTTATTAAAATTGAGAAACATTTTTCTATTATTACTATTCTTTCCACGTACTCATCATCTAAGATGGGTTGCTCCCGCTGCATCTGCAAAACCTCCACAATGCCAGGGATCTAACATCTGCATGGCAGCCCTCAGCTGAGGACATAAAGCATTAAGTTAGGAACAGAAGCATCAGCACATAACCTTTTTAATTGTTCATAGGCATGAGCTGCCACAGCTCCACTTTAAGAAAAAAAAAAAAAAAGGGTAGTGAGTGCCATGCTAATTTTAGGAATTCTGTCTTATTTTTCTGCCGTCCGTTGTCTTGGGATGTTTTACTGTACTCCAGTCAAATCTCAGTCGTTTGGGTAATGCTTATATGGCCATGGATTAGCCAGTCCCAAAGCTCCTGTCCTTATGCCTGTGGCTGTCCGCGCCAATGCCATGGGGTGAGCAGGAAACAGAATCCTGGCAAGTCCATTGGATGCTCTCTAACAGCCCTGATAAATGTCTTTCTGGTTACGTTGCTGAGCCATTGGCTGGAGCCAAGTAAGGGAGTTATCTGAGGGTGAAGCCTGGCAGCCAGTGTTGTGAGCTGAACATCATGAAAATGAATTGTACTTCACTACTGCTGAGGAAGAAAAGAAATGAGGCAAAACACTGGTTAGGAATATCTAAGTAATCATTCAAAATTCCCCCTTCAGTTTGATACCTTGAAGGATAAAGATTTATGAAATGAGACCACAAAGATGTGAAGAAGTTGAGATAATTGTAAAATATTGTATGATGCTCTGAGATAACAGGGCCTGGAAGGATGTGGCAAACTAATAGCTGCACATTTACAAATTCTGGATAGAAATTCTGGGTAACAGGTTCAACAGAAATATACTACAGATACAAATTAAGAGAAAGGGCTTCTTTTCTCTATGCCTGACACGGAGTCACTGTACAGGCAGGAGTGATAATCATTTCAGAATTTCCTCTAGACCCACAATATAGGTTGAGTTCTTAGGCATACAGGCTTTTTTTTTTTTTTCTAGAAGCTAAACAGAGGAAATAATACCAGGTTCCTGGGAAATACCAGGTTCCTGGGAAATTTACATTCCCAACTTTACCTCCAGAGAACCCTCTCTCCAACTTTATGTATCAAAAACACTCAAATATATCTCTTCTTTCTTTTCCCCTTCATTTCACCTCGAACTTGTGTGTTGGCTTCACTGGCCTAATATTGTTTTTAATGTGATTTTGCTTACAGCCTAACCTACTCCAGATTCTCTAACACAGTCTCCTGGTAAAAACTGTACTTCTTAGATATCTTATTCTTATCAGACTGACTTGAGCTTCTTGCTAAAAGTGTGTTAAACTAGTAATAAATGTCAAAATATGTCAAGTTTACAAAATACATTAAGTCAATTAAGTATATTACAATAAAAAAAAGAAAGCCTCTGTTATATTCTTTGGTCAGTATCTAAAGAAATTATTACCAAATCCAGTGTTTTACAATTTACAAAGCATCTATGTTCTTATGAATTATGACAACCATATTGTTAACAGTACTAGAGGCCCAGTGCATGAAATTCGTACACTCAGGGTGGTCTCTCAGCCCGGCCTGTGCCCTCTTGCAGTCTGGGAACTCTCGGGGGATGTCTGATGGCTTAGGCCTGCTCCCCTCAGGGACATCCTTAGCGTTGCCATGGAGGTGAGGGAGGCTCCTGCCACCGCCGCTGCACTGGCCAGCCGTGAGCCCGGCTTCTGGCTGAGCAGCGCTCTCCCTGTGGAAGCGCACTGACCACCAGGGGGCAGCTCCTGCATTGAGTGATGCCCTCTGGTGGTCACTGTGCGTCATAGCGACTGGTCGTTCCACCGTTCAGTCGATTTGCATATTAGCCTTTTATTACATAGGATTATTAAGACCACATTACCATTGCCATCTCTAAAACTGAAGGTCAGAGAAATTAAGTAATTTGGGATATTGAGGGATTTACCCAAAGCTCATGGTTCTCAATCAGTGGATTTTGTTTAGTTTTTTTACTTAGCATACTAGTAAATATCTGGAACCAAACCTTAGACTCCCATAGTTATAAGGTCCACATAAGTTTCATTGAAGAAGTTGAGAAAATTGTAAAAGCTTGTGTGATGCTCTTAGTCTGAGAAAACAGGGCATGGAGACATGTGGCAGATTAATGACTTCTGAGACCTAAGACTCTTTGCCCCTTCACTTCCTCCAAGTTTCAGAAAGATATGTTTGAAGGGGCAATAATCAGAAAGAATATTTTTGTGCAAAACTGTGCTCAGGATTCCAGGATTTTGAGGTGTAGTACTAGTGGTCTCTGCCCCACACCAGGAATGACCCCAGTTTACATCATTTCAGGGTCATCATACAAGAACTTGGATTTCAAGTGCAGAGCCTTGCATTGCCTTCCAGTCTAGTGAACAGCTTTAGATAAAATAGAAGAATTCTCAAATTAAATTTCTTCCTTTTTGTTGTTCATACCAATATCACAGCTTTAGAAATAGTATGGCATTTGGGGAGGAAAAATAAGGGAGAAAAAGGTTATTAGACAAAGTCCCAGGGCAGCCGCATCAACTATCATGGACCTGACTGTGAAAGTCGCCTGCAGTTTTGGATGATTCTGAACATGGGCTTTGGCGTCTACCAAAGTTTTATGTCAACTTTACCAAGCCTCAGTTTCCTGATTTCCTAAAGAAAAGGTGAAAATAATACCTTCTGTTTCTTAGGGTTTTTTGTGAAGACTGAACGAGATAATGAAAGCAAAGTACAGTGCATAGTAACTTGCACATAATAAATGCTCAATAAATCCTAGCTCTTTCCAATATAAGATTTTATCCGATTCTGGAGATACAACAAACAGAGACAAATATATTTAAGGAGGGAACATGAAAGAATAAAAGGTTAAACTACATTTCTTTGGGATGGGGTGTGCAAAATTGTCTCCATGCAGAGTTGACCCTGCTCTGTACAAACACTGTCCTGGCAGGCAGATTCTGAGCATGTGATAGCACAGGCTCCTCTGTTGCCCTAGCAGCAGCCCTGCAGGCAGACAACACAGTTTTACAATGAAGTGAGGCCCTGAGTCTGTCTCCTGGGCAGACACTGAGAACCAAACGCAGAGCTATATTCGTACATGAAATCAGGATGCAATGTCCTGCCCATTTCTTACTTTGTAAGCATTGTTTCTTCTATTCAGAGCAATGTAAATGCTTTTCCAACGCATGGCTGCAAAAGCCAAGTTCTTTAAAGAGAAGAAAATTGTGATAAGCCCCTCTTAATGCAGGAAGGATTAGACAGCTCACTACCAGAAATCAAGAAATATTTAGAATAATCACATTCAACTCCAGACTCTCATCTATGAATCTAAACAGAAAACTTTAATCCTACGAACTATAAGCTGATGCCATGGCTATATATGGTCAAAGAACTCCTAAGGGGAAGAAAAAGGAAAAGAAGGGGGAAGAACTCTAACGCCCTGGCTCTCATAATTTGTGTGTAAGTTCTACCATAGGGATCGCTTAACCTTGGCAACATTTACAAGCAAGATTCATTAACCAGCTTTCCTCAAGTACACGTAACACTTTCCATTTTAAGAAGCCATAACTCTCTTGCCTTTGGGAACTCTCACTGTTTATCATGCTGAAGTATTTGCTTCACAGATAAAACTGCTATGATGAACATCAAAGACAGCCAGAGTCCGTATTCTGAAGACTCAACTGCTCCAGAAGGGGCAAGCAATAGGAATTCCTGTGGCACTGCCAGAGTGCCCCCGCTCCTATTTTCCCTCCTTTCTCACTATATCCTGTACGTTACAGATAATGTTTCTTGAAAATGTTCAAATATTCTTGGCAATGGCAACATTTCCCCCAATTCTTTCTAGGTTGAAGGCACTTCCAGAATGGGTTTTTGGGTTCAAAGGAGTCTTGTTGAAGATACTTCCTCCCCTGCAGTTAACAAGCCGTTGTCTATAGGATGATATTCTGTTGTTTCATTCATTTCCCCAGTGTGACAATGGAAAGTCATTATTTCTGGCTTCAGTCTTACTGCCTTACCTGCTGGTGATTGGAAGGGAAATCCCAGGTGGTTTATAGGGACAGGTGTTGAGGGAACACGAAGGAGGAAGGATGCTAGAGGCGGAAAAAGGAATTCAAACAAAATACCTATAAACAGCCTTCCAGTCCCCACTGAAACTTACCCAATCCACTTGGAAAAAAGTTAAAATCAACTGTAAACGGAAAAAGGAAGGCCAAAATGCTTATTAGCATCAACATTATTATTACTTTTTTGCTTTGAAGGTTGTCTTTTTAAAAAGCTGTTATTATTCCATTTTGATATCTTATAATATTAAGATTGAGTTTATAAAGGGATGAATGTCAACTGCAAAATTAAATTTCTCTCAGCATATGCAACCCTGTCTTTTATTATATACAAATATGTCTTGAATGATTAAACCCACTTTCCACCCACCGGTACACTGCCCAGGGTCAGTCTCAGCAAAAGCATGGCTCTTCCAAAACAGGTAATCACAGTTGTGATTAAATCTCCCATGCTCTATAATTCAATGTCAATATAAATAATATCCTAAATAACCATTAATAAAGTCAGAGTCAGCCTCCTTCCCTCCCACTAACATTATCCCCAAGACTAATTTACAGTTTCGGGGAAGAGTAAGATCTCTTGAGTATTTTTTTAAGCTAGGTATTTTGCAAGTTGTTTTATACAACTACCCTATTTTAGCTTGCCCAGCAACTTACGGGTTAGATATTAACATAACTAATTTAAGGTAAGGAAACAAATGCTCTGAAGACTTGAGTGATAATCAAAATTGCACAGTAAGATCTGTAGCACAGAACTCTCATTTCTCCTGCCTATATCCAAACAACACAACAAACCACCTAAAACAGGATAAGGATCAATGGCAAGTGGTACTGGATTTCATTGTATGTATCCCTACTCTTCCCTTTCTCTCTCTCTCTCTCTCTCTCTCTCTCTCTCTCTCTCTCTCTCTATCCCTCCCCATCCCTCCCTCCCCGCCCCCAACAGCACTTTTTAAGCAGTAGGTTTAGTATTCTCCTTCATCTATCTTAAGATGAGGATGGATCTGATTGGATTAGGAGCTAACTTGATAGATTAAATAAATACATGTTATCTTCTCAAGAAATCCCAGAACTAGTATTGTTTATAGATATATTCCTTGCCTGACCCAGTATGAAATATAGGGCACAATGAAGAAAAATTCTGGACCACAAGTTTACTGAACATTCAAAACAACCATCCAGAAATCATGTCAAGTTACAGGAAGTGTTCTTTAAATGCTAAAATTCACACAGGTAAGAGGAGAGGGAAGTCACTTTGGGCTCAGGTAAACATGAAAGCTCAAAAAGTAAAAGTGGGATGAATTAATATAGTTGAGATTTGGAAAAGGCTAGTCCGGTGTGTGTGTGTGAATAATTTTGAATCGTAGACTGTAAATTTTACACAAGGGAGACTAGATCACACCAAGGGAGATTAATTTGGCCCTGGATAGGCTTGTAGACTGGAGAACGGGCAAGGAAACCATTGAGGAAGTTATTACCCAAGTCCACCTTCACTGGTCATAGGAGGTACCAAAGTGGGTGTGGAAAGAACAAGGACAATCCAATCATCTTCCCGGCTGGACTTACACACAGGACCCATCACCCACCACTGTGATAATAAAACAGTTCAAATGCTTGTGAACGACTAGAATGACATATGTATAAGGCTGTACTTAGGGTTTTGGAGCTGAGGCACTGGAAACATGGACTAGCCATTTTAAGGAGCCTCTTGCATTTTCCTCTTTCTTATTTTCCAGATCTAACTTCATCAGCACAAGGCAGAAAGGTGGTTCCAGAGCAATAAATCTTCCCTGGAAAGTGTTCTACCTCTGGCTGCTTGATAATGAATTTAATCAGTAGGGAGAACAGCCCTGTCATTACAGATTAATCACCAAAGACTCTGTTTTGGTAAGTTAACTGATGCCATGTTTGCAGTGATGGTGGTCACAGACACATTTGATATTTTAAAGAAATTTAGAGATCAAAGGAATGCTCAATCAGTTGCTTAACAACCACGAAACACAATAAACAAATAAAAAGGGAAGAGCTAAGGGAATTATAGAACAGCAAATACTCAGTTGTCAATAAGCATCTTTGGTTTCGATGAATTCAAGACATAATTGACTAAAAAGATTGCTAATATTTCCCTTCTGGTTGCTTTGTTTGGTTTCCTTTTCAACCCAGCTAGGGAATTTCAAAGCAATAAAGTCTGGAGCAGAAGGTATTTTCTACCTAACAAACCTATCCATTTATCAAAGTGGATAAGAGATATCTTAATTGGATAGTTTTGGAAGAATTCTCTATGTTCTATTTTCAAGCTGGTATCAAATATTATAACATTTTCCTTAAGCATGCTTGTATAACATAAGACTCCAGGATCATTAGCATAGATAGAGTTAAATAAATGTTGTTAAAAGTTTTCTAGTCAAGTATTCCCTTAAAAGGTACTAGAGATTTTATTTTTATTTTTTTAATATATTTTATTGATTTTTTTACAGAGAGGAAGGAAGAGGAATAGAGAGCTAGAAACATCAATCAGCTGCCTCCTGCACACCCCCTACTGGGGATGTGCCCACAACCAAAGTACATGCCCTTGACCGGAATCGAACCCGGGACCCTTCGCTCTATCCACTGAGCCAAACCAGTTTCGGCAGCACTAGAGATTTTAGATAAGGTTAGATCCATCCCTCATAAACTGAAACAAATGGAAAATTCACCAACCACGTGGAGCTGAATGTTTAGGTCTGTAGGTTGATTCCTTCAGTAAGATTGTTAGGGATCAATAAAGAGGTAAGCTTTCTAACTTAAGAGTTTCCCCAGAGCACATTTTTTCCAGTATCATCATGATGCTATTTTTAAGTTTCACCAATTGCTACACAATTTGTCATTTAACTGTTAACCTAGCCTTCTAGTATTTCTTGGCAACTTCAAACTTGTAACAATGTATAATGGAAATACCCTAGTGATTTCTTTCTTGAGTAAACTGAGCTAGGCCAATTTGCTTCTCAATAGTTTGGTAAATATTCATGGTCACATGAGATTAGAGGTAGACCTTAGCTGTGGTCTCTTTTCCTATAATTTCCCTATCAAGTGGCCTTTTCCATGAAAGCAAATCTTAAACTAAATTATGTACAACTTGAACATTTATTCATAAGCAGGCACAAAAATAGGCATTGTAAACCAACAGCTTCTAAATATCCTTAATGCAGGTGTAGCGGGGCCCATAAAATCTCTCTGGCCAACCAAATATTCTGAATATTTCTCATTTCCAAAATGGAAAGTTATTTCTTTTGTCTCATGATAATTATCACACTCTCACTTATGGTATGACAGAAATCTGAGGTGACCCCCACTGACCCATGACCATATGCAATCCCCTTCTTTTGAGCATGAGCAATACATGCAACTTGTTTCTAACCATTAGAATATGGCAAAGGTGATAGGATGCAACTTCCAAGACTAGATGACCTTATGGAAAAGGTGAAGAGAGTGTGCAGGTGTGCTAAAGGTCCCTAATCTTTTGATTAACTCTAGGTCCCTAGAGTTAATCAAAAGACTTTTTTGTGGGTGGATCTGATCTAATCTTGCTGGCCTTGAATACTCAAGCCACCATCAAATCTATGTGCATGGGGAAATTAATTCTGCCAACAACAATGTGAGTTTAGAAGAAGACCTCAAGCCTGTGGTCTAAAGAAGCCCCTCAACTCTGCATGGTCTTCTAACCAAAGGAAACAGTGAGGTAATAAATGCATTTGGTTTTAAGCCACTGTGTTTCTGGCAATTGGTTATGCAGCAATAGAAATCTAATACATATGATTTATGATAAAGACAACTGAAGTGCTTTAAGCACCACTTCTGGGACTGGTGCTTTGGATGCTCATGACCCTGAAGCAGCTCACAATGAATCGGGACACACATACACTGCACTGTTTAGTCTCAGGTATGGTAAAATGAATTTCTAGACAGAAAATAAAGTACTCTGTTCCACATATCTGGTCTTTGAGCTCTAGGCACTGCATCACAGAGTAATGACTGGAAGCATCCACAGGCACTGTTTAGTCCTCACTCTTGACTGCTACCACCCTCTTCCTATGACAGATAGCAAAGTAGAGTCTCAGAAAGGTTCAGTGACTTCCTCAAGGCCATTTGGTCTCAGAAAGGTTCAATGACTTCCTCAAGACCATTTGACTAAGACTGAAGCCTCATGTCTTGAAAGTCTCACAGCCGATTAAAACATTCTTTCCTCCCCCCAACTTTAACCATCCTCATGGTCTTAGGTCCCCACCCTAAACTCACCTTCAATTCTCAGGCTTTGCAGAAAATTATCCTGCACCTCTTGGCAGTCATCCATTTATTCATCAAATATTTATTAAGCACTTACTATGTTAGGCATTGGTCTAGGAGCTGGTGATAAAGTAGTGAGTAGAACAGTAGTGAATAGAATAGAGCCCCATCGTGTCTCATAGAGTTTAAATTCTGGTGAAAGGGAAACAGACAATTAACAGCACAATCAAAATATGTATTTGATGTTGGTAAGTGCTAAAGGAGAAAGTGCAGGGATAGCCATTTTCTAGAGTCTTAGGAAAGAACTCTTGGAGAAAATGTCATTTGAGTAATGGCCTGAAGGAGAGAAGGAAACAAGTCAAGACAATTTTTAGAAGCAAAGTGTTCCAGGCAGAAGGAAGAACAAACACAAAGGCTCTGTTGGAGCAGAAACCTTGAAGCAAAAGAGGAAGAAAATGTGGAGCTGGCCTGGTGACGATGTGGTGGGGGGAATGTATCTGAGAGGCAATAGAAGACCCTGTTTGGGGAGCTTTGACTCTGAATGAGGCAGGAAGCCAGAAGAGGGATCTGACCAGAATAGCATCTGAGAAAAATCACAATCAATACTGACAATTTCAAATTCGAACTAAGGCAGAAGAAGCAGAGTCCCATTGGCAGAGAAAGATGAATGGGTTGGGTATGTGGAGACAGGCTGACATCAGAGGCTGGGAGAGAACTCAGCCTGACGTCCCACTCATGCTCCTGTTCCTGCTGAATTCTTCTTCCAGTCCAGCTTACTCACTGCCCTCTCGAAAATGGCTTTGCCTCTCACTTCACTGAGGCTGAGCCCAAATGTCACCTCCTTGGAGGGGCCTTCTCTAACTAAACTTTCTTTCCATTTGTAATTTTTTAACTAAATTTATTGGGGTGACATTGGTTAATAAGATTACATTGGTTTCAGGGATATAATTCTATAATACATCATCTGTATATTGTACTGCGAATTCACCACCCCATGTCAAGTCTCCTTCCATAACCATTTATCCTCCGTATCCTCTCCTACCTTCCCCCACCCCTAGATTACACTTTCTAAAATAACAGTCTTCTGGAGAAACCAAGATGGCGGCATATGTAAACACCTGAACTGCTGCCTCGCACAACAATTTCAAAACTACAACTAAAAGACAAAACGTACATCATCCAGAACCACAGGAAGGCTGGCTGAGTGGAAATTCTACAACTAGAAGGAAAGAGAAAAGCACGCTGAGACTCAGAGGAGCTGCAGAAGGCAGAGGTACTGAGGCACGTGCGCGGAGAGGGCTGGCAACTGAGTACGCGGCTGGCTTTCTCAATCGGAAGGGAGTCCAAAGCTCCCAACTGCTCTGAACTCCAGTTATGGCGAGACTCTGGGGACTCATACTCATTCAGGGGAAAACTGGACTGTCTGGCAGCGGGCGAAACTCAAGGGCGGCTTTCTCTCAGAGGTGCTTGCAGAGATTACCGCAGGACGCTGAGACACAGGGGCCCCTTAGGGCAGGGCTGATGGGAAGCCATTGCTGTCTGCTCCGCCCTGAGACTCCACCCCATCCAAGCTGAGCACAGAGGCTTTTGCAAGTCTTGTCTCATAAGGGTGTCTCCAGCATAGAAGTTCTCCCAGCGTAGACACAGCTGATCCTCACAGCCAATTGGCCTGGAGGTCAATTCCTCCCAGTGATACCAACAACAATCAAGGCTTAACTACAATAAGACTGTGCACACAGCCCACAAAGGGGTGCACCAAGAGTGTCCACCTCAGGTAACTGGGAAGGCTGAGCCACTGGGCCCTAGAGGACACCTACCACACAAAGCCACTCTATCAACTCAGGGAAGCAGCCAAAATGCAAAGACAAAGAAACAGGTCACAAATGAAAGAAATGGAGGAAAGCAAACAACTGGATATAGAGTTCAAAACCACAGTTATAAGGCTTTTCAAGAATTTTCTAGAAAAGGCCAATAAATTTAGCAAGACCCTCAAGGATATGAAAAAGGACCAACCAGAAATTAAGCATACACTAACTAAAATAAAAAATAATATACAGAGATCCAACAGCAGACTGGAGGATCGCAAGAATCAAGTCAAAGATTTGAAATACAAAGAAGCAAAAAACACCCAGCCAGAAAAGCAAAAAGAAAAAGGAATCCAAAAATATGAAGATAGTGTAAGGAGCCTCTGGGACAACTTCAAGCGTACCAACATCCAAATTATGGGGGTGCAATAATAAGAAGAGAGAGATCAAGATACTGAAAACCTATTTGAAGAAATAATGACAGAAAACTTCCCCACCTGGTGATAGAAATAGACTTACAAGTCCAGGAAGCACACAGAACCCCAAACAAAAGGAATCCAAAGAGGACCGAGACACATCATAATTAAAATGCCAAGAGCAAAAGACAAAGAGAGAATATTAAAAGCAGCAAGACAAAAACAATTACCTACAAGGGAGCACCCATACGACTGTCAGCTGATTTCTCAACAGAAACTATGTAGGCCAGACGGGAGTGGCAAGAAATATTCAAAGTGATGAATAGCAAGAACCTACAACCAAGATTACTCTACCCAGCAAAGCTATCATTCAGAATTGAAGGGCAGATAAAGAGCTTCACAGATAAGAAAAAGCTAAAGGAGTTCATCACCACCAAACCAGTATTATATGAAATGCTGAAAGGTATTCTTTAAGAAGAGGAAGAAGAAGAAAAAGGTAAAGATAAAAATTATGAACAGCAAATACATATCTATCAACAAGTGAATCTAAAAATCAAGTGAATTAAAAAAATGTGATGAACAGAATAAACTGGTGAATATAATAGAATCAGGGGCATAGAAAGGGAGTGGACTGACAATTCTCGGGGGGAAAGGGGTATGAGGGGTATGGGAAGAGACTGGACAAAAGTTGTACACCTATGGATGAGGACAGTGGGGGGGGTGGTTGTTTAAGGGCAGAGGGTGGGGTGGGAACTGGGTGGAGGGGAGCTATGGGGGGAAAAAGAGAAACAATTGTAATAATCTGAACAATAAAGATTTATTTAAAAAAATACATAAAATAACAGTCTACTGATACTGTTCCCCCTTGTTCTGTTTTGCCATCATAGTGCTTATCTCCACTTCATATTAACTTGTTTATTGTTTGCCCCCCAGACCAGAATGTACACCCTATACCTCAACAGGGCAGGTTCTGAGTCCACCTTTTTCACTGCTCTACCTCCAGTTTCTAGAATAGCTTCTATCTCATCATAGAGGTTATCTATAATATTTCTTTGAGTAAGTGAATAAATGCAAATGCTTACATTCCCCATTGTGATTTACTCCAGCATCAGTGGTTCTTCTACCCAGAGGTCTTGTTAAGGCATGGATGACTGGACCTTCTCTGCAGATTTTCTGATCACCACCCCAGGTGACACTGATGGGCTGTTTCAAGACCCACACTTTGGTAACTACTGTTCTATAGCTAGTTAGCTTCTGTGATGATCAAGAAGTTTCAGCTAACAGAGATGACTTGATTCTTTTCTTTAAAAATTTATTCATATTTTCAGGCTAAATTTAATGCAAAAGTCTTCCCACCATAAAAGCTTAACAGCTCACTCGAATATTTTTCCAATGTAAAGTAATTAAGGGAGAATTCTGGTAGATTTCATGTTGATTGGGGTGTGAATATTCATAAAACAGTTCAAATCTGGTTTCTATAGCTTGATACCACACACCAGCCCTTTGTGGCACTACAATTGCATCGTAAGTCCACAATGAGTGTCACACAAACGTGCGTATTCATACTTTGAATCTGGCTAGTGTTTTGCAGTTTACAGTGCAGTTTTGTTGTTCTATTTCAATGGCAACACTAAGAGGGAAGCCAGACAAATACTCTTTTTCTTATTTTCCATAAAAGAAAAACTGGGGCTTGGAGCCATCAGGTCATGCTGAGAGGCAGTAGAAGTTAGACTCAAGTATATGTCAAGGATATCAGATCTTTGCTTCCACAGGCTAGTTACAAAACACCCTTGAAAAAGGATAAATCCATAATAAGCACGGTGTAAAATGTCACGAAGGGAGGCATTGATGTGCGATGGACATGTGACTTATTCACATGGTATTCTATAGTCTTCACAAAAAAGTTTCATAAGGAAAAGAAAAGTATTTGTATCAGTCCACCTTTTTTGTGTTTTTTTTGTTTGTTTTTTTTTTAACCAAGGGCTATAAGAGGGATGTTTAGATAATTCTGATTTGTCGGTGGAAGTTTGACTGACATCACTAATTATTCTGCACAAGTGGGTTCTGACAGCTGCACTTTGAAGCCTGCTTCACCATCTTAATAAAGGAAAATAAACTAACTCATGGCAAGTGATGAGCACCTTAATTGTTTTACTGCTACACTTATTAGAATTTCAGTGGTTATACTTAACAGAATTTCTGGAGTCACAAGGGTCCATACTGGATCTAAGTAGGCTTTTGACAACTTCAGGAAAGCAGAAATTACTTACAAATCTGGCTACAGCCAAATTTGGTCTTTCTATGAAAATAAAGGTTACCAGGTGTCCTACTTCTTTAGGGAATGTGCTACTTTTCAACAAATCACCCTGCAGATATGACCCAAAATAGGGCAGTAAAAATGTCTCTTTTTCTGTGACATGCCAGATTCTTCTCCTCCCTCAGCTTTGCCTCACTGAGTTTCCAGACCTTTTAGCGTCTGAGTTAGAAGTTTTTCCCAGAATAAAGAAACTTAGAATTTGAGGGTCCGTCCCATCACATCTATAAGAGAATTTTTCCTATAAGAGAACATTTCCATCAAGTTTACTAGACACATTTCAAGGTCGTTTATCTATGTCAACAATCTCTGTGGTTGCTCCAGACATCAGAATCAGGATTGGCTGTGCTCAGCAACAGCACCAGCCCTGCCTGAAATGGCTTATTGCAAAAGGAATGTTCAAATGTTAGCTCCTCCAAGAAGCCTTCCCCAACCCAACACATTCTCCCGCACATACATACAGATGGCTGCAGCGAACCTGTCTGTTCTTCTGTCCTTCCAGAACTCCCCTTTTATAGTTCTCTTCAGGTGAGTATAACAGGCTGCCTAGTATCCGGAGTCTCCAGTGGAACAAGGTTCATGGCTGCTTCCTCTTCTCACACATCTCCATGAAGGCTGTGAGCCTTCAACCAATATTTCTAGGATAGATTATTCCCTCTTCAGTTTGACAAAATCTTATTCATTTCACCAAATTCTGGATAAATGTTGTCTACTGTGTTCTATTCTTCCTGTCTCCATACAGTTAGTCTAACCTTCCTTCACAATGTTAGACCCTTACACATTCTTCTCCTGTAACACTCAATACTATATTGCAATTACTTCTTTACACATCTGTCTTCCTTACTAGACTGTGAATTCATCAATGTAGGCGATGCCCAATGGCCTTCCACAGAGCCCAGCACATTGTAGGTACTCATAGGACTTGACAATAGAAGCTCCTAACCAATCCCTACTTAACAATGGACTGATGATGAACTTGACGATGAACTTAATGCACATAGTAGACTATTCTCAGGTATTCTTGGATGGTGGAAATGCAGTTACCGAGGGTCAGTTTGTTATTCTCAAACCTGTTTATACCATACTTTTGTTCTGTAATTACATAATTTTGATTAAAATATTACATAAACTAATGAAATATGGCTATTTAAAATATGACTAGTTATTCCTATAACAATCAAGTAAAATACTTTGTAAATATTCAATTTTGCTTTAGGTTTTTATTTTGTTTTTACAAAAAACAAAGTGTCAAACTTAATGTGGGAAAAAATGGCTCTAAAAGATTTGGAAAAAAATATGAATGAATTCTGCAATTAGATTGCCTTGCAACTACCTTTAAAGAAACTGAAACAGACACTTGTACATTATGGGTGCGGTTTAAGCAAATAAGAAAACAGAATTGCAACCAGTGGATACTTACTAAAAGAAAAACTTAGTTCTATTAAAATATTATTGAACAAAAGTACATATGTGTTTTAATTTAAATAAAATGTCTATTTTAAATTTATTTAAATTTCTGTTAATTTAACTACTAGGCATAGAATTAGAGAGATTCAACTGTAATTGTTTTAAGTCCTTGATTGATTCACTTGAATATTTGATGAATACTTTGCTTTCATATCAACTAATGCACAGTCTACTGTCTTATAGGTATAAGCATGTTGACATATAAGTGTGGCAGACAGGGCTTGGCAAATTAGAGGTAACCAATGATTGAATATTTAATAAATTAACGAACCTGTTATGCCTTACTTTGATTCTGTTTATAAAAACGTGTCTTTTTTTAAAACATCCTCTTGAATAAAAGTTGCTATTTTACATGAGGTAAAAGTGAGCAGAAACAAGCTTTGCATGAACTGGGTGAAGCGTTAAAAATTCAAATATGATTTTCCACATTTTTGCAAAGCTAACTGAAATCAGATACACAACACAACTGTGTAGTCCATCTACTTAAGAGGGATTGATTGTTCCTCCTTGGTTGCTTCTGTCACTGCTATTTACCTGCATAAGGAAGCACCGCAGAATTTATAGCTATACTCAGGGCCCAGTGTACTAAGGGCCCAGTGTCCAGGGAGAGTGGGCCTAAGCCGGCAGTCAGACATCCCCCAGGGGTCCTTAGTGCTGCCACGGAGGTGGGACAGACTCCTGCCACCACCACTGCACTCGCCAACCTTGAGCCCAGTTTCTAGCTGAGCAGCGCTCCCCCTGTGGGAGTGTACTGACCACCAGGGGGCAGCTCCTGCTTGAGCATCTGCCCCTTGGTGATCATTGTGCATCATAGCAACCAGTCATTCTGCCATCTGGTCGATTTGGTTATTAGCCTTTTATTATCCAGGATTTCCATAGTACGACTAGCTGTGCTGATTATGCTGAACTAGACTGTTAACAGCAGGATAGTAAGATAGGATACCTAAGAATTAGTTAAGACTGATGGGCCACTAACTAGGGGAATCTTACACACTAGTTAATCAATTCGGGCAAATTGATATATGTATGTGTATAGATGGAATTACAATTCTGGGATGCATCTCAGACTGACATCTCTAAATTATAACTGAAAACTACATGTCCTTTTATCAAAGAAAGTCACTGTGAAAAATGTTCCCTCTTAGGCCTCACAAAAATATGTTTACATTGTTGATGAGTAGAGCTACATGGAAATCATAACTTGCTTTAGGGATTGCTATTACAGAAACTGATTAGAACACTCCATTTGAAAGTATAATTAAATGCATAAACTCCTTAAACTTGAATTGCAACAAAATATAGAAGCCATCTGAAAATGTTTTATGGGTCATATTAACGTGTGTGTTTCCCCATTAAACATAAAATATATATTTGTTGTTGAACAATGTGCTCTGTCTATATCCTTTGTAGAAGATGATATTTACTCAGCAGTATCTTAACTCTCATTCCATGGTATTGCAAAAATAATGATGATAGAGAAAATACTGCAAAACATCTCTTTCAATACTGACTTTAAGTTTCTAGGCCACAAGAAAGGCCTAATTAAAATTTTAGGCTCATTTACTGATAAGAGTGAGCAAAACAAAATCACCCTAAGCAACACCATGAGTTATCATGAGCAGTTCCTGTCACCTTGGTTAATGTTTTTGGTAAACCCATTGCTTTCTGAAAGTTTTTGTTCAACATTTTCATTTTCTAAATTTCTTGTTTTATTCAGAAGTTAGGGTCAAATCAAATGGTAACTCAAAGTGACTAATATATATAATATATGTCTATATCTATCATATTTTTATTTTCATACATATTTTTGCTACATAGATATGTGTGTGTTTGTAAATAATTTTTCCAATGATGGCTTGAAGCTTTATCTAAAATATTCCTGTTTCAAATTTAATCCTGTTAATAGGTTTATTCAATAGAGACCATATTGACAATTAGCAGAGGTTAATAATTGCCTAGCATAGATAGGACTTTCCCCCCTCTATGTTTTAGTTGCCCAAGAGAATGATCTGAATCCCTTATCCACACCCCTTAGAACCATGCCCTGTGTACTAAGTGGGCGATCTGAACGCCTAATTCCTAAACCCTTTGGTGGCAATCTTAATCCATAAATCAACAATATTTTCTATTTATAATCTAACCTAAGCTACCAGGGTTTTCTCATCCTGATAGATACAATAAACATTTTTAAATACTTATCATTAAGTATGAGTTTTTAGCAAATGCAACTACTATAGTATGGCTGGGACTAAACATGATTACAAAAATCTCTGCATCAGTTACCAAAAATTGCAAGTCTACCACTGAAAGTACTTTTATGTCTCATCTAAAATAACTTATTACTCCATGTTGTCCAATTGAAGCAGGAGCCAAAATTCACCCAATGTTATTCCTCCTTCTACCCCATGTCAGTTTGTGGGTCTTGCAAGGGGGTATAAGGGAACAAAGAAGAGGAGTTTAAATTATGAGAAATTATTTTCAGATAAATTTTCATCACACAAATTTTAAAAAGCTGGGAGTTAGCTGGAATGCAAGTCTTGGTGCATCATCGCAGACTGACTAAATCATAACCTCTGGGGATCAGTCGGACTCAGCAACTGGTGGTTTAACAAATGTCCAGATGACCTAGGTGCCTGCTCACGCATTATCCCAGAGACAGATCCTGCTGTTAAGGACCGTTTTCACGTAAGCATAAACCACCAATTCTTTTAACGGTCTGATGTGTTACATTCATCCCAGGGACATTTTAATATCACTGGTCTGCATCTATATTCATCTGAAACTTTGGTGAGATAATGCTAAATAAGCTGCTTAAGAAAATAAGAAGCAAATTTCTTCAAAGATTCTCTAACTAATTTGATGGACGTTTTATCTTATCTTAACATTTCTATTCTCAGGTGGGAAACTGCTTAAAGAGACAAGAGTAAATATGGAAGTCACCAAATGACTCTGAGGATTTATCTTGAGGCAGGTCTGGATGCTGAGAAACTGCTTCCAGAGGGATTGTTGACTAAGATAGACCATTTCATAGAAGCTGTTTTTATTTTCTTTAGTTTCTGTCTAACTTGAAAAATTTGGCTCTTGAGAGTGCTCCTCTACTAATCCTTCCTATCAAGAGTTCTACTAGCCTTCACAAGATATGTATGTAGATCATAATGTATTTCTTTAACAATAATACATAGATAACATAATATTACTAGAAGTCTGGTGCATGAAATTCGTGCACGGGAGGTGGGGTGTGTGTCCCTCAGCCCAGCCTGCACCTTCTTCAATCTGGGACTCCGAGAGGGATGTCTGATTGCCCGTTTAGGCCCGATCCCAACTGCCCTCCCCTCCTGGCCATCTTGTGGCGGCCATCTTGTGTCCACATGGGGGCGGCCATCTTGAGTGTTGGAGTGATGGTCAATTTGCATTTTGCCTCTTTATTATATAGGATGTTTCCATAACTCCATTTTAGAGGAGAGGATACTTGGAGGAAAACTTGTTTATCTATTATTCAGAATGGGAAGGTATTGCTGGTGCGTCATTAAAGAATTTGAATAAATAGGAATATGCACCCTTTAGAAAAAAGCGGAGTATAGGCCTAGAAACACTTTCTGAAAGCGCTGATCTCCTACTTTAAGAAAATCCAATTGTCCAGGCTAATGGTAATCCAGGACCTTACAGTGTGGGTAGCCATAGAGTCATAAGAAATTTGACAATCACCATATAAAAGCTTTTCCTGTGACTATCCCAAGATTTATGAGAGCAGCATGTCTTTCGTTTTCTTTCCTTCCCAGAGTCTTGACTTGAAAGTCTCCTGGGACTAGAAGAGCCAAGGCCCGCAACTATCATCCCACCTCCACACGAAAGAACTCTTAGTTAGTCCCAGACTCCAGAACTCCTGGACCTTAGAGGGAATTTAAGGGGCACTGAAATCAATGGGCAGCTGAAAATATGAAGTCAGGTAGATAAAAAGGTTATCCACCCCACAAAATGGCAAAGAGCCAGGCCTCCACTTTGTCAGGCAGAGCCCTCAGTCTCAGCTCACTAGCCTCCATCATTGCCAATGTCATCCTAGTGACTAAATGTCCTCACTACAGGGATGTTTTTACAGAGCTAATTCTGGGTATGTACTAGTACTCTAAACCCTTTGCAATTCCATATAAACTTAAATGAAGATGCTCCCAGCCAAAACAATTATGAAATAACTTTTTAACTTAAAAAGATAAATATTTGAAATAGTATCCTTGTATTCTTTTACTTGCCAAAATTCACCTTGTAACACAGTTAAATACCACAGCTAGAAAAATCAGTGATTTTATTTATATAACTAGAGGCCTGGTGCACGAATTCGTGCACAGATGGAGTCCGGCTGGCACTCCCTGATCAGGGCCTAACAGCCGGGGCCAGCAGGGGGCAGGGGACATGGGCAGTTGGCCAGCTGGCTCCATCCATGATCAGGGTGGGGGGATTAGGGGTGGGGCCAGCCGGGTGGGGGGGAGGGGCCGCAGGCAATTGACTGGCCAGCCCCACCCACTAGTGGAACTCCTGGTTGAACTCCCAGTTGAGGGGACAATTTTCATATTAGCCTTTTATTATATAGGATAGGTTGTCACCAGAAAAATACTAATGCAAACCAAGTGGGCTAAATTCAGCAACTGTCATCACCTTAATTACCCTATCAACCAAAAGTTGGAAAGTTCAGTACTCACACTTATGCATATTACCCTTGGTGGGGCAGTGGATTACTTCAGGCACCACAAGCTCTGAGAACACAATGAAGTGATTTTAAACCAGTGGCCATTTGCCCTCTAGGTGATGTGGGTCAATGTCTACAGATACTTTTAGTTACCATAAATTGGGGGATGTTATTGACAGCTAGTTGAGTAGGGCCCAGGGGGCAGTAATTTGTTCCCTTTTAGGTGCTTATGGCCACTTATACTAATAAGATGTTTGCCTTGGTTAATGTGGATTTATCAAGGCAGTGAAATTGAAATAATCGCATTTAAAATAGGGTGTGTACCCTGTGTTTTTTGTGCTTTTCTGCAATAGAGATATAATTGTAATAAAGCAAATGGCATTTAATTTCACCAATCCAGTTTCTACTACACTCTTTGATAAGATCATACAGAGGACCATGGATGTCTAATACATATTTATGGATTTGTGAAAAAAAAAGTTCATGAAATCATTTATGCTCTCTTCCTTTCTAGAGAACTGTGATAGCATTTCCTTCTCTTTTTCTAACATGAGCAGTGTACCTGTTGCCACAGCAACCACTGATTTAGTACAACATGTTTTCCTCTCCTTAATAAAATTAGTCTCCATTCCTGCCAAGAAGGAACATATTAATTTACCCCTGATGGTGGCAGAGGGGAATTGAAGGCCACAGACCTTGTCATTTACACAAAGATTCCCAGAAAGACCATTGTTAGTATCTTTTAGGCCAAGAACTCTACCCCAGTCCCAGAGAGGAAATGGGATGCTGAAGTAAAGGATTCTGGAACTAAGGAGGTGAGGTCTCTCTTCCTTCCCACAAAGTTTCCCAGAAGAGTGTGAAACCTCAGACTCCCTTAGACTATCCTATCTGCCTCAACAAACTAATTCTCCTAATGAATATAGCTTTAAAAGGCCACAGATGCCCAGAACACTCGCCAATGCTTTTTAGAACTATGATTAATCTACTTACCTCTGAGGTTAAGGCAACCACAATGACAATGAAAAACAAACAAAAAAATCCTTTGAGGTGACTAATATAAGAGGTAGGAACACCTTGTTGAAGAAACCGAAATCAACAGTTCCATTCTTGATAAAACAAAGAGTCTTGGTTGAATCTCTTGGCTGGTTGAACACTTTCCAGCGTTACATAAATCATATCTTAAATCTGATCTAGCCTCTCTATTCAGACCACAGCATGCCTCTCAACACACTGATTTAGAACCATGTCCAGGCCTGTCTGATGGCAATGGTCTGTGCTAACCTGGATTTTTATAACTGACACTCCAAGCTGGAGAGGCCATGTTCTTCCCAATATCTCAAGTCAAACCCACTGGCTGTCCTGCGCGTGGTGTTCCATAAGTCTGCCCTAACCCTAATGGGAAATGTCACCTACCCAGGTTAGAGCATTTGAGTCAGAGGAAGAGTGACTTAAGCTCCCTACCTTTTCTATTTGTTTACTGCCCTAAGAAAAGAGAGGTAGTGAAGGGGATAGAAACAAAAGCGGAACTGACACTTTTTTTCAATTTTCAGAAATGTCTGCTTATTATTAGAGTGATGAGAACTCAAAATTAAGGTGTGGGAAAGATTAGAGATGTGGAGTGAAAGGCCTTATCCAAAGGCTTTGTAAAATTGGATCCTAGCTTACCTAGGAGCCTCAATGAATGAAAGGCCTGTTTTAAATGAGTGCAGATGAGGGAGAAGATATTCATTTTTACTAATAGTATGCACAGAGAATGAACACACACTGCATTTTAAACTGACCCCTACAGCCATCCATATTGTCCTATAAATTCAGCATATTTTCTACTGTTTTTCACCAGAAGCAAAGACCTGGCTATGCATTTCCTTTCAACATCGCGGAAATAGACAAGGGTTTAAACAGAAGGAAGATACTACCTGCTGAAATCTTAGATGCTTTGCTGAAAATACTCTTAAAGGAATACATCTCTGTTAGAAAAACGAAAACCTGTGATAAAAATGTTTTAAAAGTAATTGGTTTCTAAGGGAAAAGTGTGAGAAATATGTAATTGGGAGCAAATATGCATTCCATTGGACTAAGTCCCTTCTTCTGCTTTAGATCCTCAGTTCACAAACAAAGTATTTGTTAATTAGGTAGCAACTGGAGAGGCATCACCATCCCTGTAGATGTCAAGTTGTTCACTCAACCATGAATCTCTAAGGTTACATAAAGCTATGGATGGTCTGCAAACCACTTAGAGTCCAGACTTCAATTCTGTTGCCAATAATAATAATAATGTTATTACTTTAATAATACCATTCCTTCTATCCAAGTAGCCTATTGCAAATTTAAGAACATTAGAAAACAATGAGCAAAATTTGATAGCAATGGCTTACAAAACAAGACTGCATCAAAGGATAATAGGCAATGCAACACCTTTTCAATGGCCTACACAGCCTGGAAAAAACAGTTGACAATGAAAAAGTGTGATGAGAAAGACCTGATTAACTCACTAACTTTGGAACCTGATGGTTCACGAAAAGGAGAAAAAGTTATTTGTATAAATAAGATGTTTTCTCCGTTAAGCACTATCCTTTTAGCCATCATCATCTCTAAAAGCCAAGTAGAACATGAGAAGAAAAATAAAGGAAAGGAGCCAGGAAAACTAGAGGTTGCTGTGTTGATGATAAGTAATCCAGTGGTGATGACTTCTTAGGTCAGTCCTCCCACTAGTCTGTAGGGACCTCCCTCTCGGGGTGGTGCTGGGAAGGTGTGTTGTCTCAATCAGTCTGCAGAAGATATGACAGGTGCTAAACAGGAAGATGAGGGCTTAAAGGCGCAATTCCTATGGCCCTGGGAAGGTGATGTCCTCATGTTACTTCCCTAACTGAAAAATGGCAATGAGTGTATTTCAGTACTCAATGTAGTGACTGGATGAGTGGGTTTTACTAAACAGAAAAAAACTAAACTGCTGTTTTGTAGATTAAGTAAAAACAAATACACAGTGCTGAAAGCAGTTCCTGGTACACAGTAGGTCCAGGCATGTGTCTGACTCCATCCTTTCCCTTTCTGTCTGAGATGCACGTCAGTGCTCAGCGTTCGTGGTGTCAACACATGTTGACCTAATGTGCCCATTTGGTAGTCTAGCTTTTCTCAGTTGATAGAAACAAGTATTATGGATAATAGAGTTAAGGCTCAGTAACCACAAGGATTAATTGGCTTCTCTTATTCCATAGTCAAAGGCCATCTCAACCAAGTTTTTCTTTGCTTACAATGAGGACAGGGAAGAGAACTAACCACAGATCTGCTCTCATTGCTCATTGTTCTCTAATGCAAGAAGCATGGCCGCTGATCATGGGCATGAGCACCATCTGCGTACTTGAAAGTGTTTACTTTGTCATTATTATATTTCTGGATACATTTGAAAAGCCTGGCCATTCCCTATGAGACTTCTCAACACCGGTTGCACATTAAAATCACTTGTGTAGCTTCATAAACATGTCAATGCTCAGGCCCCACACTGAAAAAGTGGAACAAAGCTTTCTGAAATGGACACGATTCTCACCAGAATGACCACCCTGTGAATCAATAGAAACAGAGCTCATGGGTCAAAGAAAACCATTCTCTTTCTCCTCAGGGACTCACCAGCATTTGCACGGATCTCTACAGCTAGCTACGTGACCCAGAGCACTTTCTTAAAGTGGGACACAGCATGCTCTGAATCCAGACCTGACACTGAATTTACTACGGTTGGGTAGCTGCCGCCTTATGGAGAATGGCCTGTGGGACACAGCACTTACACATTAAACAGCTGAGCCAACGGATGCTTTAACTGCCAGGGAAATGACAGAATGGGGAGACCCTCTGTTCATCTGACATGGGTGCCAGCTTGGCAAAGCAGCATGTTTTCCCTGCAGTCATTGAAAGAAAAGAATCTAGCAACACCTTTGGCCTCCTAACTCTCAAAATACGGAGGCACACTTTCTTTTCTAGCTTATCCCCAACACAAACTGAACTCCAGGTTAAGAGAAGCAAAGGGGTGCCTTGGTGTCTTTTTCTAGTCTTGACATGCTTTTCCAGTTCTTTGGACTGGTCTGGCCTCTAAGCTGGCTGGCTTTCCAGAGAAGGCCATCAGTCAGCACTGCCACAGAGTGGCCTTCTGAGCTACGTCGCTCTCACACACATCATGTCTACATCCTTTCCCCACCATATGTCATTTGACTGTCTTGTTCCTGGTTATTAGTGGCATATTGGTTTTCCTACTATATGTTGTGAAGTTTTAAATAATTTATAAAATTACATTGACAATTATAAAATTATAACTAAAAATTGTAACATTACATAATTCTGTAATTAAAAAGTGGATACCACAGGTTAACCATTGTCTGCACAATTTCCAAACACTTGGCCTACATACATCTTCTTTTTGGTTTTTACAAAAATGCAATCACAGAGTAGTCAATATGGGACAATCTTCGTTATTCATGAAGTAAAATATGTAAATATTTCTTCACCAAAACTATTCATTTAGCATGTTATCTTTAAAGGTATTTCGATCTCTCCTGATAATTTACATACGATTTCCATATTGATTAACTATTTAGCTGTTTTGAATATTCTGCGGCTATAAACTACCCGACGAGGATATTTGTAGCTCTTCGACTGCTATTGCACCGTCATGATTGACCGACTACGACAATCTTCCTAGGCACTGGCAACATATTCTGGTGTTTCCAAAGCTAGTTGCTGTGGCTTGTTACAAAGAAACAAATGGATCTGCATTGCTGTCAGATGTGAATGCTTCGAAAGAAAGAAGCATTGCTGTCGCTCTTTGCTTGCTATCGGTAAGGAAGAGGAAATGGGCCAGAAAAAGCCCAGTCTTAGGTTCTGCCCTTTTGCCATTTAAAACTGCCATTTAATTTTCCAAATCACTGATGGTGCCTAATCACTTGTTATTAATCTCTTCTATTTCCTTTTAAAAATATTTTTGTCACACATATTCATCCTGTGACTAGGTCTGGGCAGAATGGAAATGTGTCCAAGTGGGTCCAGTTTTTGCTGGGGTGACATATGACACAGGCCTGGAATATGCAGGCCCTTTGTGATGTGGTGTTGGAGCAGGACAGCAATAAAGTCCATTAGAGGTGGACTGAAGTGAGGAATGGGGAGGGACCAACAGCCCAGAGCCCCAAATGAGATAGCATCTCAAAAAGGTATCTAGTTCAGTGGTTGAGCATCGACCTATGAACCAGGAGGTCACAGTTCAATTCCTGGTCAGGTCACATGCCCAGGTTGCGGGCTCGATGCCTAGTGTGGGGCCTGCAGGAGGCAGCCCATCAATGGCTCTCTCTCATCATTGCTGTTTCTATCTCTCTCTAAAATCAATAAAAATATATTTAAAAGAAAAAAACAAAAACAAAAGAAAGGCATCTGTCAGGAGTGGTAGTTCGAAAGTCCGCTTATTTGCTAATAGGTTCCATGGCTATTGGGGACAGAATAGCTAGGCAGGGAGGTATCACTTCATCCCCTTTGCTTGGGTCAGAGCGGACCATTCTTCTTTTCAGAGGAAGTGTTCAAAGATTCCCTATCAGTTTCTTCCCAACAGGCAACCTGGAGGCAAGCTGTAGCTAACAAATAGCCTTGGGGAGACTGAAGCTGAGACTGGCTGTCAGGACTTCGGGAGGCCTCCCTGGCCTCCTCTTGCTCCCCTCCCCCACCCGGGATCAAGGCTCTTTGGGGAACAATGACAGCAAGAGCACACGCAGGCAGGCTGTGGGCACTGGCACTTCGCTCTAGGTCAGGCCCTGGAACGTGATTTCTGCAGAAGCCTGGGAGGGGAAGTCAGCTGAAGGAATTTCACTCAGGTCTGGAATGACCCAGTCTCTAGAGGGCTGGATCCAAAAAATAAAGAGGCTGCAATTTTTTATCTGACTCTCACAGAATGAAAAACCATTTAAATACTCCCTCGGGGCCTTATTCTTATGTTTCCCAAAATGCTACACTGTGGGAAACACTAATATTAAATAAATAGCCCCTCTCTCTTTTACCAAGGACATCTAAAAAAATCACTGATGAAAAACTGGGGTGCTGCTTTAAATTGCTGAAACTAACAAAATGAAAACCATCATTTTCCTAAATTCCATAGCCAATGAAGAACCTATACCCCTAGTCACTATATTCAGGTCCATTTAACAAATAGGTGCCAGTTTAAGGAAAACAGAGTCAGAGGCTGAAGGCAGACCTTAGAACTGAAAGATGAAAGTGTCTTGGAGGGGACACTCATCCAGCAGAGAAAGAGAACAGGAATCAGATGGGATCTGAGAATTCACCAAGGAGACCAGAAATGGTGCCAGTCAAAACATTCCTGGCAAGGGAGCAAATCCATTTGAAAATCAAACCATACTTTCACTGGAGTCTTCTTTTCTACTCTGTTACTTTCTCTGGGCCTGTGAGTACACGTCATTTATAAAACTTGAGATGGTCAGATGGCGAGAAAAGGGGAGAGGGGGAGGTAGGCAGGCAGGAGGAAATGAGAGGTTGTATCCACTGACAAACCCAGCGGTGACTGGACTGCCTGCTCCAGAGGGAGAATGGGGGGGGGGGAGGGGGGGAGCGGCGGGGGGGAGTGCCAAGGCAGAGAAAGGTGCCAGCTCCCTTGCACAAAGGGGGCAGGGGAAGGCTCCTCTCAGAAAACCGAGAGACAGATTTGGTGGTGATGTCAGAAATGGAGCATCTGCCTTCTAGGGACTTTGCCAAGTGGCACAGGGGGCTGGAGCCGGAGTGCCAGTTCTCTCTCTGTAATAGGAGAGGCAGGAAATGGGCAGGGAGCGTGAAACTCAGTGGGAAGAGCCACATTTGAAGGACACAAGCAAGAGAAGAAACAGGGAGGAACATGCAATCTTGGTATCCCGGGTGAGGAAGACATCCGTATTTTATGTTTGCATGGTGTTGTTCTACAGTTGACAAAACACAGACCCCAGCACACTGAAACCTCACAGGGATCCAGGAGGCCAGCACGTTATCATGCTTGTCCAGATGAAGAAACTATCACGCAGAAATAGGCGACACGTTTGACCACAAGAATTCTTACATGGGTCTAAGGTTCTCGTGTTCTTTCTACTGCATCTGAGCAGCTTCTCTGGGGCAGATCTGCACTACGTGGGTAGGGTGAGAAGGGCTTTGTCAATGGTAATGCATTTTTAAATTGCTAGTTATTACTATCAGCCTTGTTATTACGTCAGTTCTCACCTGAAAGCAGCCATGCTTCCCACGAGCAGAAGGAAAGAAAACACAAACTCTGGGTTTAGGAGGAAAAAAGAACGTATCTCCCAAACATGACATCGAAGTCATAACTCACCCACTGGCCACCAGGAGAGCCTCCTTTGACTTCTAAGCCAGTGTCTCCCAAAGGAGACAGATCTTGGCCTCTCCTAGCTTCTAAATCATCTTGCTTTGCTGCCTCCATAACTGCGGCTTCCTTGTATTACCAGCCCTCTTTATGAACACTACAGATTAAGTGACAATTCTTCATCAACAAGAGATAAAAGAGGATACAGTGTCCAATCTGAGGTTTCTAATGACTCCAAATACAGTACTGATTTTAGTATCTGCTTCATAAAGGAACATTTCATTGTGTTTGGTTCCTCACTTAATTCCATACTGCCCCAGATCACATTGGGTTTGCTATTGAGTCAGTCCTTGATTGACCTTCGGGGTTCAGGCAGCTCTAGCAACTTTGCAGAGAAAGCAATATGACATCACTGAGAGGCTGCTGGACACGAAGGATAGACACCCAGATCTCAAGTCTGACTCAGACTCCACCTCCCAGTAACTGGCTATAAAATCCTAACAGTGGCTTTCTTTGAGTGCATGTTATGGGCCACACAATTTACATATAGTATCTTTAACCCTCACAGTAACATGCAAGGTAGATCTAGAACCTCACTCTACAGGTAAGAAACTAACAAGGAACTTACAGAGCTTGACCAAGGTCACTCAGTCAGCACACAGGAAAGTCACCCTTCCTTGCATCTAGAATTGCAAAACTTTCAACTTTTTCCACTACGCCAAAAAATCCTTTTCCCCTCATCTACTCTACAAATTTCTAAGACGCTGAATGGTGTCTTTCGAAGGTTGCCTTCAAAATAAGTTTGTATTTATAGAGTTCTACACTCATACCCATCTGCAAATATGCGTTTCCCTTACATGGTGAGTGTGTGGCTGACTCCTAAGGTCAAGTTCATGCGTAGCTCTGTAGCCTTGGGGGAGAGTCCACGTTTCCAGCCACCAAAGAGCCACATTTTTATGACAACAGGTGCCTCATCACTCAACTGAAATGATTGCCTAAAACTATCCTACTATAAACTACATATAACTGATCACTAGTAGTTATAGTTACCCCTTATCTACATTTCTTCATAAAATTTAGCAATAAAAAAATCCTGTTCTTAATTGTAGTCAACACATGTAGTTGTACTTAATGCAGCATTTCAGGTTGAGTTTCTCAAAAATTTGTGTGTAATCACAAACTAAGATGTTTAATTTGGGTATTTTCTGTTATTAAATGTATACTTCAAATAGTGGGATCAACCACCTCCTTGGTCCCTGGCTTTGAACTGGCTTGCCCTCCACTCCAGTGTTCTCCCCCCTAGTCTATTTGACTACATGCACACACATCCTTCAAGGGCTGCTTCATATCTGATATCTTAAAACATAAATTTCCCTCTTCTAACCTCAGTCTCCCTTCTGGCCATTCCTTATCTATCTTTTTGATTGACTTCCAATCAGTTTCCAAGCTCTATAGGTTCTTAGTTCACAGAGTCTCTTGGGCATATTCCTTCCTTTCATTCTGCCTCCCTTGGATGTTAACGTTCATATCCAGTTCTTAGCCAAGTCAACTAACACACCTATACAAAAGTTCCATCAGATGAAATTTCCTAGAACATGAACGTAACGTTAACTCCTGCTCAAAGAGCTCAGTCACTTGCCCTCTGATATTAAAAAGTGTACTTCACTTGGCATCCAAGGCCTTTGAAAAGTTGTAAATCTTTTTCAATGTTATCTTCCAAACAGCACTTATTTTCAGGTTCCTATACCTTACCAGCCCATTCATTCGTACTAACTGTGTTAGTTATATTCCTTAAACAAGCTGAAAGTTTCCCTGCCTCTGTGCTTGCTCAAGCTATTGCTGCCTTTGACTCCTTTGCCCAAGCTAGATGGTTAGAATGTTACCTGCATCTTTCAAGGTCTAAATCTCCACTTGGTTTTTCTCCTAGGGTATTTTCACCATGATGCCTTTTTTTATAGATATTTATATGCATTTCTTCTCTCTTCCTAAGTTTAATGTTGTATTCATTTTAATGCCTAGTAAAGTCCTTGCACGGTGTAAAAACTTCTGAATTAACGAGCTAGTTAAAAAAACACTTTGAATTCTTAATATGTATTTCCTTGTACGTTAAATAAAGAAATATCCCCTGAAGCCAAAGATGAGTCTACTCACAATTAGTATAAGATTTTACTAACTGAATTCTATATCCCATATTTATGGAGAGGTATTTGTATCTATTTCTACATACTGATATAATGTTTTTGTATGTGTGGTTGTGCAATTCATTAAAATAAGTAACATTTTTAAATCTTTTTTGTTGAGTGTATGCATCTAAATACACTGAAAAACTGTATGCAGTCAGGTACTAAAAAGACACGTGCAGATTGCCCCACATCTGAAATTCTAAGTGTACAATTCTAGTCTTTTATTGACGAAAACATAGGTGCTAAAGAGCACCTCCAATTTCACTTTGACTTTTGTCATGACCCAGATTAATATTCACTTTCCCCTCACTTATGGCAGCCATGTGGCCAGTGCTAAAGAAAAACTGTCTCCACCTTGGCACACCACAGGGCTTCCATCCCACCTTTCCCACCACAGGGCTTCCATCCCACCTTTCCCACCACAGGGAAGTGAAAAGAAAGCTTGCAAGTACTACTGTCCTGGGATCACCGTTCAGCGGTTCACCTTGACTGTACCATCATTACCGGCTCCTCTAACTTTGTGCTCAAGTAAATTACCTCTCTCAGATGAAAGCCTTGGCGATTAGCTGCTGACACAACTGCAATAGTTTTATTTTTATTTGTGACTTACTGAGGCACAGTTAACAAAATCAAAGCCAAGAATTTCTCCCCTAATTAGGCATTTGCACCTTTCATAAATGACACTCACATGTACACGATATAGGTTCCATGCACGATACACATCAATAGCACCACATGAAGTCATTTTGGAACTTAAATTTAGATTTAAATTGGTATTTAAAGTTAATCCTCACTGAATAGGAAACAGTGAAAAGGAGGCAAGCTTGAAAAGTACCAAGCAATTTGGCATTATTTGGTACAGTGTGCCAATTACCTTTATTCAAAAGCAAACATTTCGCAAAGCAAAAAATTATCCCTCTAACCCAAGCATTAAGAAAGTAGACTCTTAATTACTCAAGAAGGAAGTGCATCTGCTCCATGGTTCGCAGTGTAAACAGCCCAAGGAGCTTTCTCAATGGCCCCCTTCCAAAGAGCCCCAGCCAGGCTCCACTCCCTCATTCCCCCCAAGTTGCAGGAGCCAACACCTGTGTCCATTAGATTAGCTGCCATTTTTAAGGAAGACAGTATTGTCCACCAAAGGAGTGCTTAGTTCTTTGCCCCCACTTTCCCTACAGGAATAAATTCAGTGGAATCCTTTACTTCATCTAAAATAATCAAGTCACTGACCATCACACTCCTAGGTACTCCAGGCGATCTTATCAGTAACTGGGAAAACCTTCCTATGTAATAAAAGGCTAATATGCAAATGAACTGAACGGCAGAACGACCGGTCGCTATGACGCACACTGACCACCAGGGGCAGACGCACAATGCAGGAGCTGCCCCCTGGTGGTCAGTGCGCTCCCACAGGGGGAGCACCGCTCAGCCAGAAGCCCTGAGCTGGGCTCATGGCTGGCAAGTGCAGTGGCAGTGGCGGAAGCCTCTCCTGCCTCTGCAGCAGCGCTAAGGATGTCCGACTGCCTGCTTAGAAGCACGTCAGTCAGACATCCCCCGAGGGCTCCCAGACTGCAAGAGGGTGGCAAGCCAAGCGGAGCGACCCACTTTAGTGCATGAATTTCATGCACCGGGCCTCTAGTTTGGTTATAATTTCTTCTCTCTCACTCCTCTGTTCATATGCAGTTAGCTTGAAATGCAACAATAGCTTTGGAATAGTGAGGGGACTTTTATTGCAAGAGATTCAAGAGGTACAGAACTGATTCATAGAAAGCACTCCGGCATCCCAAACAGAAGTGTAACTAATGATGAATAATAATTGCATGGGCTGTGAAGGCAAGAGCATGAAAATACAGCTATGAAGTAAAAAAATAAAGATAAAAGAATAAACTCCTGAAGGGGCCATATATGTGTCCTAAAGAACATAAGTAGAAAGCCTTTATTGCTTTTGAACATTAAGTGTCACTATTTCACTTGATTATTTTACAATGTAACTTTTTATAAATTCAAGATGATCATGGATTTGCAGACCCACTGGTATCTCACAGAACATATTCACCTGAGACTATCAAGATAAAGCAGTTCCATGAATATTAACATACAGGAGTGCACAAAAATAGGTTTACATTTGTGAGGAGGCGGAGCACAGAGATTATTCTTGTTGAGTTAATAGAGCTATCGTAATAACCATAACCGGCATGACAACTGTAAATCTACTTTTACCCAACCCTGTATTTCTCTACAGCTTTCTCACTTGTCTATTATCAGTGGAAGAAATGCTACTCTTGATATATACCTTATCTTTTTTCTCCATTTGTTCTTATTTGTATATGACCATGATCACCAAACCTTATATATTTTTAGTCATTTGCATAAACAGATTAGTTCTACACCCCACCTTAATGCATAGTTTTTGCCAGTGCCTTCAGGAATACATTATTTTTTGCAGTAGGTATGGTGACTTGAAAGGGCCACATTAAAATACATAATTTTATGCAACAGCTATTAAACTTGTTCAATTCAATATCCCAAAAGTCTGTGCATGTTGGGGAATCAAATTAAGAAATCTTTAAGTAAATGAATGGTTTATAATTTCTTTATTGGCCATCAGTCTCCTAGATTCTTCGGAAGATAAAATATGGGCTCTGAGGACGACTGGTCTTATTCAGGGTGATATTTCCTGCACTTCCATGATTGGAAAGTAGAACTAAAGCATTTCAGAGGTTTCAAGTGGGCACGAGGACATTGCTTCCTGGTTTGAAATACATAATTAACCGGAAAGCTAGCTGTCAAACAGCAAAATAGACTGTGCAAAAATGACCCCACTGCTGTTCAAATGAATGCTGAAAAGTAAGGCGCCATGGTGAGTTTTGGTTTTATAGACAACCTACATCCAATCAATTGACAAAGACTGATTTTTCCTTTGAAATCTTTATAGTTGGTTTGGGCATGTTTTTCAAAGCCAATAAAAGCTTATGGATAACAGCAATTATCTCTGTTTGTGAATTTATAATCCCATGAAAATGCTGTAATTTACTGAACCACTGAGCAAGTCCATACTACTCCCCAGCCCCAGCCCCATAAGATGTAACTCATTTCAACACAGAGTTGGAGTCAATGATGTAAAAAAGGTAGTCCTCATAGGCAGAAGGGGGATGCTAGGAAACCATGCTTCTCAGTTTTTGTAAAGAACACTCTAATCATTAAACAGAATAGCCATAGCTCAGAGCATACATTTATCCCATTTTTGTTGCTGATTGAAGATGTCAGGGCAGAATTTGTAGTTTAGAGTTAGGATGGGCTAGCTGTATATCTACATTTGCTAAAGCAATTACTGCTAGGAAAAAAACTCTGGAAAACACTGTGGATAAAAGCCAAGGAATGTCTTAAATATAGATTGCTTAAGGAAAACACATGGATGTTTCCATATCTTGTAAATGACAGGTTTTAAGAGGTTATCTTTAAAATGAAATGGATGAATCATGGTATAACAGTTGGCCCCTTTTCCAGTATTTCCTACAAACTAGAATTGAGGCTCAAGCCTCAATTCATCTTCCAATTTCCAATACAGAGAAGGTACTTCACCTTTGTATTTTAGTGCCTGCAGGATGCTTTATGGTTGGTTTGGGCATGTTTCTTTTTTAGAAATCTTAGAATAAGAAGGATGAGATAATTCTTCAACCGTCTCAATCTTTTTAACAGTTTTAATGAAATACAATGTTTGTACTTGAGCTAACAGGTGTTTTATTTTTTCCTTGCTCACTCTACTTTTCTTCCTACTTGGGTCAATCCATGTAACACACTAGCTGTAAAATATTCTGATTAAATTAACGAGCTTTGACCTGAAATCTGATTTAAATTTCCATAAATTTGCTTTAGTCCTTGATTAAGATAAGTTTGAAAAAAATCTGTTAGCTAAGTCTCAAAGACTATCACAATCTTGACAAAATCATTTTATGCACTATGTTTTACCCCCCGGATACTACATATACTTCATCCTCTTTCCAGAGCCTAGAGTTTCTGAGTGTTTCCCACTCATGGTGTAATGCAATTAATATCGGATTTATCTTACCAGTCATCTTTATAAAATACTAGAGGCCAAATGCATGAAGATTCGTGCAAGAATGGGCCTTCCTTCCCCTGCCTGCCTGCACTGCCTTTGCTCTGGCCTGGAGCAACCATTCTGCCTTTCCACGCTGCCCAGAGGTCTGGAGCAGCTGGGGTGGTGCAGAATGCTTGTGTTGCTCGGTGCCTGTGTATGCAAATTAACCCGCCATCTTTGTTGGGTTAATTTGCATACTCATTCCCGATTGGCTGGTGGGCTTTGTGAAGGTATGGTCAATTAGCATGTTACTATTTTATTAGGTAAATGCACAAACATAAATATATATACATACACACAAAAGTCCAAGTTTTAAAATTTTGCATTTCCTAAAAAACTCATACCAATAAGTCAGAGATTATGATCTCAGGAAATACTTTGAGCATGCTCCCTTTGATGTGCAATTTAAAAATAATAGACGAGATGAGTTCTCTTGGAGCTTTGTGCATCCTTGGACTTTCTAATGGTTTGTGAATGCAGTTATTTTAGAAGATGGCAGAATGTTCCCCAAGCAATTTTAATATAACATTAGATATGCATATAAGCAGGGTATTTTAAACTTTCTAGAGGAGTTGTAGAGCTATCCATGTCTACAGCTTTTCACTAGCAAACAGGTGAGGGTAGAAAAGGATGTGGACAGGTGAGAGTTGAGTGTGGAGGGTATGCTAATAAGTGGGAAGAGGAATGGAGCGTCTTCCTGGACCAACCGACGAAATCAGTGTGTGAAGCTCTGGGAAAGCCAAGGGCCTCTGCCACCCAATGCCGCTGTCTGTGTGTGGTGCCGGCCACGAAGACAGAGCCTGTGTGGCTTTGCATTTCCCCCCATGCCTACGATCTAACCATTGTCAGCTCAACCTCTGTTGGTTCCAAGCTAAACCATCTTGGGGATCACTTTTCAGCAGCTGAGAGACATCCACAGAGGGACCTAATGTCTCACATTTACCACTTGGCGTTTACATTTCAGTGGGTTAGCATCTGATATGTACTCCCCATATCTAGGTCACATGCTGCCTGCATCTACATAAAACGGGAACCAGGCAATCCCTGTCCGTGTGGTGTTCTCCCATTTCTTTCCCATAATGGTCTTACTTCATGATGGCGAAGCCAAAAAGTAGACAGATTAGGCTGAGTGGGTTCTAGGATCAGTTCTGTCCCTTCCTAACCATCTGATCTAAGTAAGTCACTCACTGGATTTCTCTTGGACTGTTTCCTTACCTATGAAAGATGTTTAACGAGATACAATCTATGCTTCCTTAGCTTCTAAACGTCAATGGGTTATCCTTTCTTTGTAGCATGCTCCCTCCCTGCCTTTCACTGAGGTCTATTTCTCCATTTCTATTTTTTGAAGTTTTACTCCTTCCCCTCAGTGGGGCCTTTTCCTCCCGCCCCACAGGCCGCCTGCTCTGAGAAAATCTTATTCCTCAGTAACTGTGGCTCCTACGGCTCCCAGCACATGGTTTTCTGATGGATCTGCCTGCCTCAGCTGTCAGCTGCTCTCAACAAAGACCATCCCTATTTTATTTACTCTACCTTCCCAACTTGGTGACATTCAATAAATATCTTTTAAATGACTGGCTTTCCTAACCTTCTTCTGGAGGGTCTCTTTAAGCAAAGGGAATGGTCAAGAGAAGTCACACTTCCCTAGATGGAGAGTTTGGCCATGGACTGGGCAATATTTTCTTCATTCTTCTAATTGCTTTCTCTATTTCTTTCCTCCCTATCACCCAGCTCCTGATAGAGTTCAGGGCATCAAATACTGTTTAATGCATCCTTAGTGAAAGTTTGTTTGTGGCTAAAATAGATCATATCCAATCTAAACTCATACCCACAAAAGTATTTATTTTATGGTCTTCTCTGTAAGAGATGCCAGCATTCAGATAACCCTTCCAGCCTTAATTTATCAATATTTTCTTCTATTGATCTTCTGGCAGGATTATGAACAATATTTTTAACTGAGATATAGTTCACATGTAACAGTGTATTAGTTTCAGGTGTATAACATAATGATTCAACATCTGTATGTTTTACAAAATAACCACAGTAAGTCTGTTAAATATGCATCACCACACATAGCTAGCTACAAATTGTTTTTCTTGGGCTGAGAACTTTTAAGATCTACTCTCTTAGCAACGTTCAAATATATATATATATATATATATATATATATATATATATATATATATATATATATAAAATAAAGTATTATTAACTATAGTCACCATGCTGTACATCAGCTCAGGACTTACATACTAGTATCTTCTAACTGGAAGTGAGTACCTTTTCACCCATTTCACTCGAACATTTCCTTTCAGGCTGTGGATAGTTTTAGTGCCGGGGAGCACACCTCTGCAGATTCATTCACACAAAAGCCAATTAGGAAACACTGAGTGGCGAGATTGTCTCTTGCTTTACTTTCTACATTTCCTTCCTACAACCACTCGGGGTGTTGGCACTTCGCAATTCCCTTTACACAAAGGACACAATAAAACATAATACGACTGCCCGAATCGGGGCGATGGGAGACAGTAATTAAAACAGCTGTGGGAAACAAGGGTGTGACAAGTAGGTGGTTTAACTGGGGGAACTGAAAGTACAATGAATAATTGCTAATTAACAAACCATCACACACTGAAGGATGCTTCATACTCACTAAAGTGGCAAAACAGCACCAAAGGCCCACATTTCCAAGAGGCTGTAGTTAGAGACTTAACATTCATGAGCTTGATCAAGGATTGGCAATATAGATTACTTGTCCCTTGGGCTTGTCCAATTCTGCTATAGTAAAAGATATAGCATTGGAGCAAATTTTAACTGCAATACTGAGTTAAAAGACACTAATATAGGAAATTATTTATAGCCTTAAGTAGCCTTAAAAAAACACCTACTTTTTGTTGATAACTTAAAAGCAACAGCAAAGGAATGAGAAAAACAAACAAACAAACACAAAAACACCACCACACTATGTTATAGTTAGGTAACATGCTTTAAATCTGAATAAATGATTATATATAAGCGTCGCTTTTGATAGGATTGCAAAATATCGGTTCAAGAAAGGCCTATAAAATTCTTCCTATCTTTGAGACCATGGGCCAGGAAGATAAGGTATTTTCCTCAAGAACAAATCTCTCTGAAATAGTCACACTAGTTTGGCTTCTGGTACTCATTTGAAACTGCCGACTGGTTGAATAAAATACCACCTGTAAGTATATCATATTGTCTTCTCATATTGTCTTATAGAAGAGTACTCTGAATTTTTTTCCTACCGAGAAAAAAAAATCTGTAGATTTCAATTTCAGACATACACCAGGAGTTAATAGAGAAATCAGGGTTTCTGCCCTGCTTCATAGCCAAAAGATAATGGAATCTTAGGCTCTTGGTCAAGAATTCCTGCTTCAGAATTGTCCAAAGCAAGCTGCTGTCCAGAAATAAATTTGAATCCTCCAAAGATTTTTAAATTCACCATCCTTCAAAACATGCCCACAAAATACTACATCAGAGCTTCAGTTTATCAAAAGTGAGACAACCTCCATCTGTCACCGAGTTAGCTGAGCAGCAAAGCATTGGAGGTGGTGGCAAATGATGAGGCTGGACAGTGAAAAGGAGTAAGAGAAGTAAGATGCTCAGGCTTTTGGGAGAAATTACAGTAGAAATCTTGCTCCGTATACAGTGGGAATTATGCATTCTGGTGCCACATCAGCCAAATGCCACCATTAGCAGCGGTGGGAACAAGAATGTAGCCATACATGTATGATCCGCTTTTTCTTGCTTCGCCTTCAATTTCACGGCTATCAACCACCCAATCAAGCTACTGATTCACTAATGCTGCTATTCTATACCTCCTATACCTTCACCACCAAAAATGCAGTGCTATGAGCGCTGTAAAAAATAACCCAGTGAATAGGAGCAACCACAGGCTAAGAGTGAGAAGAGTAAACAGGAGAAGAGAGAGAGAAATGAAAGAAAAAAGGAAGAGGTAACCTCTGCAAGCATTAGATAAAAGCTATTAAAGAAATACTTTTAATAAATCATGGGCAAGGGGTAGAATGCATGCCTGTTTTCACTAAAGCTATTGGCAGTAAGTGTTAAGAGATGGTTTGTTAGATTATTACAGCATCCCTCTGAGGTCAATGAAATTATGTAACAAAGAAATCAGAATATGAGAACATTCCAATTTGACTTGTGACTGATGAAAGTAGGATGAAATCAACATCTGACACTAGGGGTCATACTGAAAGTAGATTTATTTGGTGTGCATTAAAAGCTTTCTAGTGACTAGTAAAAGAAGCCTATATATTCCACCAACAGTTTAATGTTTATGAGCATTACAGAGAAGAATAAAAACTGCAGATATCTATTTGCAGAAATAGCAGGGGGAAAGTAGAACTATAAATGAGATTTTCCTACTATGTAAATATAGTCATCATCATAATTCTGACATGCCATTTTAATACATGTATTAGCACTTTTTGAACTCACCTATAAGTTATCTTTGATATTTGCTAATAACATTATCAAATACCATTTTTTTCATTAAGAAAGCATTTTCACATACCTTATCTCATTATATTCATCAAAGTATTTTGATTAAGAACTATTTTCACCATTTTTCAGAAAAGGAAAGTGAGTCTTCAACATATGACTGAATTCGTTATTCTCTAAGACGAGCACATGAGATATTTCAACCCCAAGAACAGTATCCATTATGAATAATCAGTCTCATTAGAAAATTATGTATAGATATTAAAAATATAAATTGGTACATATTTTCTTAAAATAATTTGATGAAAGTTATTAAGAGCCTTAACATATCTATATATTTTGGTCTATTTATTCCAATTTAAGTAGTTAGCCTAAAGAAATAATCTAATATGTCGACTAAAATTTTTAAATGTCCACTATGGCATTCATTATTTATGTGTAAACATTTGTAAAAAGAAAACAAAACCAAATAATATTTTTAAAAAACAATAATAGGGTCTCACTAGGTAAACTGTATTTATATAATAGGATATTATTCAGCTATCAAGATTTTGTTTTAAATAATTTTATTTAAGAAATACTTTAGCCTTAGCTGGTTTGGCTCAGTGGATAGAGCATTGGCCTGCAACTGAAGGGTCCTGGATTCGATTCCAGTCAAGGGCATGTGCCCAGATTGCGGGCTTGGTCCACAGTGGGGGGGCGTGCAAGAGGCAGCCAGTCAATGATTCTCTCTCATCACTGATGTTTCTATCTCTTTCTCTCTCTCTCCCTTCCTCTCCGAAATCAATAAAAAAAAAAAAAGGAAAAGAAAAAAGAAATACTTTAAACACAGACCTACACAGCAAAAGCAGGAACAAAACATATACACTAAAATGTAAAAATTACTTATAATTTCCTCCTTATCATATGAAAATATATTCGGTACATTATTTTTATACAGACATTTAAGTTATTTTCAAGTCAATATCTTAGCAATAATTAGCATGGATTGAATTTTTGCCATGTGCCAGGGACGATTCTTACCATTTTACACGTTATCTCATTCACTTCTTATAAAAATCATGATGCACAGCTATTTGTCCTGTTTCATAGACGAGGAAACTGGGGCAGAGGGATGTTAAATAACTAGTTCAACATCACCTTCCAAGTAAATAGTTGAGCGAGGGCTTGAACCAGGTCATCTGACTCCAGTACTCATGTCTTTCAGGCTCTGTTACACTGGTCACATTACACAGGCTGCTTAGTGGTGGGTCACCACGCATTCATGTGGAGAAATTGATCTCTTGCAACTATGACCCTTGTCTATGAAATTTTATAGCCCTGTTGGTGAGATGGCTTGTAATTCTAATGGTGTAGTAAATGTAATTAATTTACCCTATAGATAACAATGGTCATGAATGTGTTGCTTCTTAATCCTGAGAATCCAAGAGCTGCTTCACATAGGCGGATATTATGCCCATTTATATCCACCTGCATCGATTCACTGGTTTAAAGCCTGGGAATAATAAGCAAGGTCTAGTGCCCTTTGCCATAAATTTTCCAGTTCTTGACAGGGAGCATGCGCTCTTCAATGAAGCTATTTCCTAACCAGGGGAGGGAAGCAGCACGTGAAGAGCAGGGAGATTCAGCCTGTTTCCTTGCTAAAATACGCGTAGATCAAAGACAACACAGGTCATTTTATTGGTTTCAGAAACTCCTGTTAAATGCACTGGCAAGTATAATGTCAACAAAACCACAGCTGCTAAAATGGCAAAGGTGTAAATCAGTCCCAATAATAAACAAATGGAGTTTTATCATTAGAGGGTCAACTACGAAAACTCAAACATAAATTTACTATGGACGAAAACTGCTCATGGACACTTTTGTTATGATTTCATTTAAGTGCCTCTGAAAAGTTACAGACTAATTTAGAGTGGGGTTTTTTCTGGTTATTATTGCTGATTTTTGAAATTATTTTAAGAATCTTTACAGTCATCCCTTTTAAAATTTATTTTACTGGGGTGACAATGTTTAATAAAATTATGTAGGTTTCAGGTATACAATTCTATAATACATCATCTGTATATCGTATTGTGTGTTCACCACCCCAGGTCAAGTCTCTTTCCATCACCCTTTATCCCCTTTAAACCCTCTTCTAACCTCCTCCAGATCCCTTTTTTTCTTAAGAAAGTTAGAATTCAGATGTTACTTACACTTCATATTTGGTTTACTTTTCACCTTTTCTCCAAGTACCATATCAAATGGTATGTGAGCCTCATATCAAATATAAGAGAAAACGCTAATGTGCTGTAGCTTCTCTGAGGCTTTATGATATATAATATCCTTGAACATAATATAAACCAACATCCTTTAAGGAGGAACTCAAAGGTGTACAAAGGTGTAATGTGTCAAATTTCATTCCGACTTTCCTTGTTTATAAGGCAGATTTATACTTACTAATCCCTGGGTGAACAGGTGGGGATATAACAGATGTAAATAGAAGATGGGTTATGTTCTCATGAACTATGAGATGATCCACTGCAGGCACATGATGGGGCGTGTCACTAGGTGCTGCATTCAATAACACAGATTGAGCCCTGGCTGGTTTGGCTCAATGGATAGAGCATTAGCCTGTGGACTGAAGGGTCCCGGGTTTGATTCCAGTCAAGGGCACATGCTTGGGTTGTGGGCTCAATCCCCAGCAGGGGGCGTGCAGGAGGCAGCCTGATCAGTGGTTCTCTCTCATCGTTGATGTTTCTATCTCTCTCTTCCTCTCCTTTCCTCTCTGAAATCAATAAAAATATATTTTAAAAAATAACAATAATACAGATTGATTTACCAGCTAACAGCTGCAAAGAAAGTCCATTTTTTGAGTACTATATTTTATATCAATTGAAAAAGAAAATTCATGAAAATTACGCAAGAGAAACAGCCTAATGCTTAAATGGCCCCTTGAGTGTATGAACAATTTAGAAACAGGAAATGAATACGATTTCTCAAATGTAAAAGTATTGTTCATATCCTTCAAGTTTGTTATAAATACATTATAACATTATAGAAGTGCTAATGAGCGAAACTGCATTCTTTTCTGCCTTCTATTTTAGGTATTGATTTTGCTGGAAAACAATATACTAGATTGAGACCAAAACTCAAGGAACTGTTGAGATTCTAGCCACCGAGACAGTTAGACTTTGGGGAAGCAAATATCTATAAATATCAACAGAATACATAAGGGCCCTCATGAGATGTAGCACCCAGGTGTGGTTTAATGCAACAGTGTAACTGCAGTGTGCCTAGTGCACCGGGACATTACATAGTGTTACCTTTACTTGCTACTGAGTAACTCAAGACTTATCGTCAATTAAAACTCTCAAATTTTGCTTTTTACTTAAGATATTTCCAGGTCTAATGGTTCTGATTCTGTACTTGCCTGATTGATTTTTCCATGTGTTAAATTCTATGTTGTTGTCACTTTGACTGACCTATTAATACCTGGCACTTCATTAAAATATTTAACTCTTCAATCACTTTTCTGTTCCATCCACAGAAAACTAATGTTTAAGTAGGGTCTTGCTTTAGTCTCTTGGAGGTTTATTCACTATTCATGTATTTTTGCAATAACTCCCCACCTCTTTTAAATTAATAAATAAGCTCAGTTTGTTATGTATTCACTAGAGGCCCGGTGCACAAAAATTTGTGCACGGGGGGGGGGGGGGTGTTTCAACCTGGCCTGCCCCCTCTCACAGTCCAGGAGCCCTCAGGAGATGTCCTCCTCTGCAGGAGATGACCGGGCTGATCAGGGGAAGGCACTGCCCCCATCACCCCACTGCTGCTGCCACTGCTGGCTGTCATAGCTGCCAGCCCTTGGCCCTCGCTTCTTAGTGCTGGCCCTGCCCCTGGCCCACCGGTGGGTAGGGAGCTATGTGGGGCCAGGCCAGCTGGGGGAGGGGCTGTGGGAGGTTGAGGCACAGCAGGTTGCACCCCATCCAGCCTCTGTGGAGGCATGGCACCTGGACCAGGCCCGCGCTGCTGCCTCTGTGGCTGCCTCTGTGGAAGGGGCAGCACTGAGACTGGGCCACGCCGCGGCCTGTCCCACGCCACCTTTGTAGAAGGGGGCACAGTGCCGCCTTCTCACCGCCTCTGCAAAAGGGGCCGCAGCACTGGACTGGCCCACCTCTCCTGCACAGCACCAGACCCGCCCACCTATCCTGCGCAGCACTGGCCCTAGGCCCTTGCAGCCACTGTGGCTTTGTCCAGATGGACATCCAGAAGATGTCCACTCTAATTAGCATATTACCCTTTCATTAGTATAGATCAGTGGTCGGCAAACCGCAGCTCTGTTGACTAATGAGTTTGCCGACCACTGGCATAGATGATGAGACAATGTATGTATTACAGAAAACATACAAATAACTTGATTGGGAGTGAATTGGCTTATGCCTAGAGATCAATATATTGTTCTTTCATTTCCTACATTACCATCCTGAAAAATACTACTGGTTACATTCATACAAGTATATTTACACAATGTATATTTATAATAGGACAATAGGCTTCAATTCAAAAAAAACCCTTTGGAGATGGCAATATTGGAGAAGAAGGAACATAGATTTGTGTCATCTGGATACCAAAGAGCATGGATTATCTTTCTCAGAAAGCTGTGGTAGAAGGGAATGGAAGTGTATCTAAGGACAGCGCCCTGAGGCGTGTCCATGGGATGCTTGAAGAAAGCTGATGGGGACAGGCTAAAGCAGCACACAGTAGCTTAGAGGCACACCCAGCATTTCTTTAGGTGTGGACAACCAAGGCCAAGAGCAAGATAATGAAACAAGGTCACAGAGTCTCAGGAGGTATAACACTGCTGAATAATTGCATTTTAGAGCTGGAAAGGACTTAATGGCCTTTGTGGATTCTTTCTTTTTTCAAAGACAAAAATTGTAATTTTTTGAGTCTTCAGAGACAACACTATATGTACAGGGCCACATATCTGCTTCAGCTGCACTCTACAATTTCTCTGAAGACAAAGAAACAAACAATTAATATATGTAATATATATATTATATGTAGTTAGAATAGCAAATCATTGGAGTTGTGATTTAGGCATCATGGATTCCCTCTTCCATTGCATCTAATTAATTCCTTATATCTATCTCCATTCCAACTTACTAGCCAAGTTGTTCCAAATGTCTACTCTGCTGGTTTCCATTTACCAGGGCACCAAGTGGTGACAAGAACCATTGGGATGGGGATGGGCCCCAGAAGGAGTTGGTGGTTTTCTTCTGAAGAAGAGCAGGCACACAGAATCGGTAGCTGCTGCCAGGGGTGGCCGGCGGTGACACTGACAGCCAGCTCATCATCCGACCTTTTCCGCCTGGACAGCAGTGGTAAGAGCCCCCTTAGGAAACACGGAGAGAAGGATGCCAAGGAAGGCACAGAGAGGCTTCCGGGGGTGGCGAAACATCCACGTCAGTGAATGACCAAATATCTGTCCCTCTACCTCCTCAAGTACAGCATGAGGTTGTCCATGGCAGGGTCCGCGTCTCGGTCACCACTGCTCGCCCAGCATCTTGCAAAGGCACTGGGGCCAGGACTGGTGCTCATAAAACATTTGTGAAAGCAGGAATCAGTGGCTAGGTACCAGCCCCTCCCGTTCAATACAACCCAGGACGCGTCCATGAGCTTCCTCCGGCTCCTCAAACATACTTGGGCGGTTGTTAGGTACATTTGATTTCAAAGACGAAGTTGCTGTCTATTTTTACTAAAGAAGCAGCTTGAGTGAATCCCATGTTTATTTTCTTACTCTCATACTGTCTTCTGGACTATTTCCAGGCTGCAGTTCACTTTAGTAATAGCTGAAATCTAATCAGGGCTGTATATTCTTAGTCTCTGTCTTCATCCCTCTCCCTGCCTCCCTTCTCCCCTCCTCCCTCTTTCTCTGCCTACCCTCCCTTTTCCTCTCCCTTCCTCTTCCCCACCCTCTAGTTCCTGCCTCCTTTCTTCTTCTAGATAGATAGATAGATAGATAGATAGATAGATAGATAGATAGATAGATGGATAGACAGACAGACAGACAGAGGTATAGGTGTAGATATAGATATACTAGTATATAGACACCTGCTTCTCCCTTCCTTTCCCCCTTCCTCTGTATCCTCCTCCCACTCCTTATCTCTCTGCTTCCTCTCTGTGTCCCTTTCTCTCCCTCCACACTTCTCTGCCTCCAGTCCCTTGTTGCCCCTATCCTGATCCCAAATCTGTCCCCTCTGACCCATTCCTTCCCTGCTTCTTTGCCTCCTCTCTCTCCCTCCCCCTCTTCTCCTCTTTGAGCTCATACACACCTGCCCACACACACAGAAACACACACTGGACTGAAGAGCTCATTTTAAAACAGTTAAGATTGTTAACATTTATTGTGTGAGAATGAAAGCTGTCCTTTGGGAATTGTGTTTTACTGTACCCTAACATTAAAATTAAACTCTATGTAAATAGGACTTAATTTTATTTTCCCACCTTTACCTCTGTAGTGTGTGTGTGTGTGTGTGTGTGTGTGTGTGTGTGTGTTTAAAAGAAATTCTCTGTTGAAAAAAAAAATGGCTGGAGGCTTCACTTAAAGGTTATAATTAATTATATTTATAAATAATCAACAATGAGTTACTCCAAGCGGACTAATAATTCAGCTGCAAAAGTTAAAAAAAACAACAAAATAAAACCATTTAAAAAGCAAATTAGTTTGAATACTGATTTTGTATCAAGTGTATGCGAGTTGTCATTGGACATTCGCCTGATTTTAGGTAGAAATGTGTTGTTGTTCTTGTCTCCTACAGAAAATGCAGTTCAGAAGCAACAGTAACTTGGAACTAGATTTTTTAAAAGTATCTAAAAATTCCTTTTGCTCTGGGTAGATTTGTATCAGATACACTGCCAGGTGGGCCACTTATCCTAAGAAAGCCTCCTAGCCCGGAATTCTAATGATGAGTGGCCTCCAGGAGCAGAGAAGATGACTTTTTAAACTTCTTGGTAGCACTGACACAAGGTAACAAGCATTCTCCAGCACAGATTCTCTGTTGTCATTAATTTACATTGTCTTGTATTATATCTAAAAAAGATAGGCCAAGGAGCTACTATTGTAAGTATGGAGAAAAGCTACATTCATTGGCCAGCCATAAAAGGAAGGTAAAACGTTGCAGGGTCAATGCAGGCAATGAGAGAAAGCTAATAATAAAAAGTTTCCTTTTTATTTAGGAACAAAGAGAAATAAATACCGAGAGAGGACACAGTGGATAATGATTGAACAGGTCAGGTACATGGAGGGATTATAGCATTCAGCATTTTTCTTGCTTCTCAAACTCAGTTAATCGTGGCTCTCCTAGAGTGAGGGTGGGGTACAATGGGGTAAATACACGTTCAAGATTCCAGAAAAGATAAATGACGATGCTAATTTCTCATTTCCTAGCTGCCTGAGCCATGCTGCCGGCAGGGCCACTGCGTCACACGCCTCCTACATTCCCATCCTGGCCTCTGCAGCCGTTCCCGGGGAGAACAGCCCTGACGAGATGGCACGGATTCCACCGTCAGGCAGTTCTACAGCTAAATTCTAGGTCCTCCCTTATTAGCTGTGTGACCCAAAGAGGGTTAGTTTCTCTCTAAGCCTCAACTGTTTCATCTGTAAAACGAGTATAATTGCATCCATCTAATAAAGTTGCAATGATGGACACAAATGAATACTGTATGAAAAAAGCAGGAAACCTGGCTCTCAATACATCTTAGAACCACTACCACCTTCACCACCACCACCACTTCCAACACCACCACCACTTCCAAGACCACCACATCCAAGACCACCACCTCCAACACCAACACCACCAACACTTATAATACCAATACTTCCACCACTACCAGCATGTACAAAACCACCACCTCTAATACCACTGCCACCATATTCAACATTACCAACTCCAACACCTTCACCACAACCACCACCACCACCATTCTCATTACCACCACAACCTCCACCACCTCACTTTGCAGATAAGATGATCTTAATTAACTTGCTGCCAAGTCACAAAGCTAGAAGGGGACAGGGGTAGAGCTGGAATGGAATCCAAACTGAGGGCTATTCCTAAATCTGTCTTTATCTCAGGAAGTCTAGCATGGAAAAGTGGGGTAATCTTGGTTTTGAGGGTCACCACAGGGCTTCACGGGTACCCAGAACTCCACATCTCTCATAGCTAAGCCTAAGAAAAATTGTACCTGGAAATGAAATATGCCAGGCTATTTCATTAATATCTGAATTACCAGGAGTGAAATTGGTTGCCCTCTTATCAAGAATACAGTAGGTCCTCGAGTTACGTCGGAGATCCGTTCCTACAGCGCAACGTAACGCGGTTTCCACCGTAAGTCGGTCACCTACACAAGCACCTGTGTCACTCACGTGGAGCACACACAGCAGCAGCAATGAAGTGAGAGAGTAAAACCATTTAAAAGAAAGATAACAATTCCTGACCTTTGCTTCTGGTAAGTAAATAATAAAAAACATAAAGCACATATGTCCATACGTCGAAATAACGGAACTTTTTTTTTAATATAAATAAATGGGAGATGGCAACGTAACCACGAAACGACATATGTCGAGTCCGACGTAACCCGAGGACTGCCTGTACCAGCCTGGAAGGCAAGGTCTGCTCTGGGATCTGTTTTTGCCCCCCTTGCCTCCACATCTTCCACTGTCACCAGAGCACACAATGCCTTCTCCCCCTCTGACCCCGTGGAGACCATTGTGAGAAGGAAAGAACATGTCATCTGGCGCACCAATCCCCAGGAGAAAGGCAGGAAATGGACAGGCATTGTTTATTTCGCCTGGCTCTACAATGAGACAGCTGAATGGGCCTGTGAAAAGAATGAGTCCTGGCTGGCTCAACCTTTGGCAAATAGATGGGTATTACGTAGGTGGTATGTCGAGCCAGGAGAGGAAGCAAAGGAGGAGATTTCCTTTCATTCTGCCCATATTGTCAACTTTCCCTCCCAGGACCTTCTGGACTCGCCACTACCAGGCCAGAAAGCGCCAGGCAGTGCGGGAAGCCAGCAGCCGAGGTCCACTAGCTGATGCAGCCTTTGCCTGCTCAATGAGCACCTTCCCCAGGCTCCCCACCGTGGCTCCCCCTGGGGCTGTGATAAAGATCATCTTTGGTGCCACTAACCCACCTTCCATTGTGGCTGTTCTCTCTTCCTTTCCTGTTCCCTGGCTTGGAGCCACTTCTATTCGACGGTTGCAAAGAGAACACTTGATTGCATGGCATTTACAGTCATAGGGGCCTAACAGCTTTCCCAGCCTAAAGAAAAGAATCTCCGACGAGCAGATTTCATTAGCTGTGATGGAACACGATGGAGACTCAGGGTGGGGCAAAAGTAGCTTCACAGGTTTTCAAATGGAAAGTAATACATACTTAATAATTAACAATGTAAAAATAAACTCGTGTTTCCAGTGCTCACAACTGTCAACCTACTTTTGCCCTACCCTGTATTTTACAGGAAAACCCTACGGTTCTCAAGATATTGTAACCCGTAGGAAATTTTCTACACCTCAGCCAACAAGGTCAGAGCAGCACAGCAGCAACCAATCCTGTTGGAGGTGTTATCGCCTCAAGGTTGCTCCATTCAGAAGAATTAAGCATGCTTAAATCTCTTTCCCTGGGTTACCAGTGTCCTCAGGAGAGAAAACCAAAGAGGATTTCTTCCCACTTTGCAATTTAGTGTAAACTCTGCTCAGGTTTTACCAGGATGATGGCAACACACTGGGTAACTCTGAGACAAATGCAGTGACAGTGGGAGGCCAAACGGGTTAAAGGGATGCTCAAGCGGTCATAGGACTGAAGTAAGGCAAAAACCACTCCGTGAGACCAAGGCCCAATTCACAAAGTACAACACGAAGTACTGATGTTTTACTAGAAATCCAGAAAATTTTCTTTAGAGACGACCAGAGGCAATGTAGTACAGAAGGGCAAGCACACAAGCTTACTTTTTTCAAGTAGATCAGCTACATGATTTATTTTTAACATTTTTGTATTATTGTAGTAAAAAACACTTAACATGAGATCTACCTTCTTAACAGGCGTTTAAGTCTACAATACAATCTTGTTAACTACGAGCACAATGTCAGACAGCAGATCCTTGGAAGGAACTTGTTTTGCATTACTGAAACTTTATACCTGTCCATCCGTAACTCCTTATTTCCCCTCCCCTGGCTCCTGGCAACCACAGTTCTCCCTGCTTCTGTGAATGACTGCTTTAGATACTTCATATACATATACATAGAATCATGCAGTATTTGTCCTTCCCAGACTGCCTTAAGGGATACATACTCAGATTAATTTAAATGCCCTCATAATGATTTAAAATCCCATTAAAGAAAACAAATGTTCACTGAACCTTTCATTACATTTGATAACAATCCTGTCTGTTTAGTGAACTTGTCCCATACTCTCAGGTTTACCAAGATAAGGATCCACCTGGAAATGCACATTACATTTTCTCTCCAAGTATACCTTCCATCCTTCAAAAGTAAATGCAGGTATTTTTGTCCAAAACTAGGACTTGTCCTATAGCTTACACCATGTCTTCATAATGATCTTTGTACTTACCAAAATATGAGCTTCCTCATCTCCCACTTTATAGTATCAGGAGTATATTTTTCTCTTTCCTGTATAATGATTTGTCCAGTGTTGGGCACAAATCGAGCTTATTAAGTATGTGCAGATCAACTGACATATAAATTCTTCTCCAGCCTTGAACCAGGGAAGTATTTAGCCCCCTATATAATGGCTTTGAAAGATGACTCAGGAAAGAGTCCATAATTTAAACAGTTCAGTGTGTCTAAACTATGAAACCTCCTCATTTGCTAAGATGAAATTTCTTTACATAACTATATTATAAGCCCAAACTCTAATTAGCAGTGGGAAATGGGATTACAAGAGCAAGCAAGGCAATCTGGTTGCCATGGTAAACAACCCTTACGCACATAATCACTTAAGGCTTCTGGCAGTAGTGAATTCAAAGCCATAAATGTGTGTGTTTTCTTACTTCCACCCTGTCATTCATGAAAGCACATGCATCTACAAAAACATTTCTTGTAGTTATAATTTAGACTTGCAGACAATACTACCTGTGGTTTGATTCTAAGAAGTGATATTTCAGTCTGAAAAGATAATCCACAGAATCCATTAAAATCCTAGAATTATTCCAGGTAAACTTCTTAATTAGCATATTACCCAGTAAAGTTTTATGTCAATGTAAAATATTTACTTTTTTACTTTAATTAAGTAGGTTAAGTTTTCATAGGCTAAAGGTAGTTCTTCTGCCATAAAGTAAATATTCTCTATATTAGACTCAAGATAATATGTGCTAATAGCCTTTCTTGTCTAACGTTATTTTCTCTAGTATTTTTCATCATCTCTGATTCCCCAAACACACATAATGATTCTTCTGAAAACTTCAAATTTTCTTAATATTTTTACTTCTTTCCTTTTCTTTCTTTCTTTTCTTTTCTTTTCTTTTTACAGCTGGCTGCCTTCTTGTATTACATATTTGGCTACTTTCAAAATTGAATTACTCTCTCCTATAGCGAGATATTTATTTCTTCAAATTCTATAAAACAAAAGGATACTGGTAATATAAACAGCAAAAGCAAAATATTTATTTTTCCTGGACTATAATAATAATTTCATAAAATCTACATAATAATGAAATTTTATTTCATTCTATCTTTTTCCCCAAAAAATGTAAATGTTTAGTGTCAAGTAGCTATATTAGTTGTCCTGTGTATTTTATTTCCTAGTTACTGAAGTTATAATCATACTTGAAAATGTAATAGTTGTTAAACTTAATTTGAGACAAAGTCTTTGCATAATGAATATGCTGTGTCTGAAATGCCCAGTAAACTGATTTGCTAAGCAATATATTATATAAATTTTCCAACCTACATACTTTGTTTTTCAACTCTACATTTAAAATATATAATATTAAATGCTGATGATCTTTTTGAGTTGTCTTCCAAATATGATATTAATGCTGAGCTATACCTAAGTATTATAATTAAATTTGATTTGTCTCTATGTTAACTAATTAACCTAAACATTTTCTGCAATAGTGAAGCTAAGTTAGATATTGGAAGACAAAGCAACATTTTATAATAATTGTTACCACTAAAATAGCATCATTAAAGAACAACCATAGTAGCATGCCAACTTTGTGGATATCACCTACCAAACCACAAACCAAATCAGCATATTCTTCATTTATTTTTTTTATTAGCTCTTAACATTAGACAGAATTCCCTGTTGAAAGTCAAGATTAGCTGGCATGAGTTTAGTATCTGTCATTGCTTGAGTTTATACAAATGCATGTGCTGCTAATTATATCTATTTAATGGGTTTTTCCATTATAATTTTAAAATGTTTTGCCAAGAATACATTTTATTAGAGACCACAAGCACCACTTATCACTTATCAGTATTTTTCTCAAATATAGACTTTGGTCTTAAAAAGATCAGACTGAAATAATTCAACTCATTTATATAAAAATATAAATTAATAGGCATAGAAGTACTTATAAATTTAAATGATTTCTGTACTAAAAATAAGATCAAAGATTAGCAATCTATTATGTTCCTAAAACTCAAGATTCAATAAAGCTGACTGCCTCTTTATCTCCATCCCTGATTAGACTGGATCCTATTTCTGTCTTGGTTAATGGCTTCTTAAAATTAGATAGCCTTTAAATCCAGACATTTCCAGGAATCATGATATGGTACTCTGGAAAGAATCATAAGTTCTGGCTTTGTGCATAGCATTAAACAAACAAAAAAATTTTCTGAAGTATTTAATGAAACTCAGTGGTGTCAACAGTCCTCTTGATGCATTGTATGTTTTTAAGAAAGTAATCTTTTGAGATTAACTGTGTAATTAATTGGAGGAGATAAGAATTCATTCTTCAAGATAAATTGCGTTGATTCTATATCATTCAGTTTCACTGTATGAGGACAAAACTCTCTCATTTGGATCTGACTGTGTGGACCTGACAATGCAAGCAACTACCAGAAATAAAAGATCCATAAAAGTATACAATGAGGGACCTTTGATAATCCTTGGCGCCTATTTTAAAGCTAAATCTCAGTCATCCAAACAAATTTAAACAACAGACCTACTAAGCATCTACCAAGTTATTCATCAGTCATAAAACTCTATGAGGTAAAAATAAAAATTCTAGAAAAAGAAATATATATAGGGATGTAATTTTATTCCACTTATAAATAAAAATGTTTTGCCATTTCTAAAACTTCATATTTCCACTTAGCGAATAAAATTCAATAAGAGATTTTAAAACTAGGAACTGGTAATTGGTCTAGAATAGTCCTAAGAACATGTATACAAAGATGCCATACTGATAATTCCAATTCTTACCACTTTTCACAAGATAATATAAATTTCTAAAGCTGGAGTTTGGCAATACTCCTTCTTTCGCAAGAATTCAATCAATCTAATGGCATAGGGTGAGTGCTTTACATGGAGCTGGCAGAATAGAAAATGATTCCATCAATCACTCAGTCTCCCCCCCCCCTTCTGATTCTACACTGTACCCAAAAAATGGTTATTTATTTATGGTTTGGTAAAAGTCCTGGATAGCAAAGTAGATAGGAGAAGCCTCTCATACAAACAAGTACGGAGCCATTATTAAGAGAAAGCAAGATCAATTTTTCATGAGAAAACATTCTAAGTAAAATGAATAAACAAAACAAAATACCAATTTGGACATATTTAAGGGCTACCCTTGTGAGTTCATTTAGTAACATGCAATACTCCTTTAATAATAAGTAATACACTTTTACATGGCCTACAAAGTGCTGTCTATTACAAGAGAATTCAATAATTGAAATGATTAGAAAATATAACGAGAAAGAATTCCTAGCAAAGGAATAGAGCTTGTGCTTGTATGCTAACCTGGGCAGAATCACATTCAGCACAAGGCCTTTGGGAAAATCTTTCCTGGGTAGGCAGGCTATTCATTTGGTACTACACTACTTACTACTTTTTAATGAAGCAACTGTCCTAACAAAATACATCTTACTAAGTGAAACATTAACATTATAAGAACCAACATAAAACAGATAGTCATCAAAAGCAAACCCCCCACACACATCCAAAGATAGATATTGTAATCGCTGTTTTGCTTGATTTCATTGAGATACCACACTCAGTAATTGTTCATGTATGTAATACAGTGTCAAAGACATTGGAAGGCTCGAAAATATCTGCTCCCTCTGCCCACCTCTCCCCCACCCCCCACCCCCGACACACACTTCTATGTTTGTTTTCTCTATACTTATAGCAGGAGAAATTTCAACTTGGAAAGAATGTACTTGCCATTTGACATATAGATACCATTTACACAAGTTAACCATTTATAGCAAGCATGTCAAACTCAAAGGCTAACACGGGCCAAATAAACAAGGTTTAAGTTTATGTGGGCCACAAGAAAATTAAAGCTTCAATTTTCATAGAAATGTAGGATTATTTTGAAAAGTATAGTATAAAAAAAAGAACAAGAGCAATGATAAAATTAATGTTTTCTTCCTGACACTTGGCATCTCTTCTCTGTTACTATCTTTCTTACTTTGGGAGAAATCTTGTTCACAGTGATTACTTTCAAAACTGACCCAAGGTGAATGTCAGTCATTCTGGACCTGACAGGAGACTTATTTCCTTTCATAATTGTAAATAACTGCTCACACCATTATGTTGGCTGGGCCGCAAAAATATTCGTTGTGGGCCGCATGCGGCCCGTGGGCTGCAAGTTTGACATGCTTGATTTATAGAACAAACTATTTTATCATTTTTTCCTGAAATTTCTAAATTGGCAAAGACTCAACCAACATAATAATTCCTATTATTGTCCTTTGTTGCATTGAATCTATTACACATAGTTTCCTTTTTTCCTTCTTTCCAGTTTGAATATTGCTCGTTAAGTCAAATTTTCTGGTTTGCTTTTGATGAGTGTGATACCCCCTTCCTAGGCAAGGAAGGAGGAATAGCTCTTTAAATAGCAACTGTCAATGGAAAATTCAGTGCACAGCCAGGCACTACATGTTACAAGGTTGGCAAATGTCACTGTAAAGTGGCAAAAGGAAGAATAAATTGTTGCCCACTTGTCTCACCTGTGCCCTGTCAATTAGGATGCTTGGATAGAAATGTATTTCTCTCCCCATTACTATGTCAATAGGGTAAACAGTTTGTTTCACCATGCAAAGTAAAATGAGACTGGAATATAATAAGAGCTATATGACTTTTTCCATGTTGGCATAAAACTGAAAAGGCAGGATTGGTCATTAAGTTACAATTAAGTCTTAACATTTAAGCAAAACATCATCTTACATTGTCACAAAACCACAGCGCCAGATAAAAGCAGCACAAATTGTTCCAGACAGCCCTGGTAGCCAGGAAATTCTTTTCAGAGGTATCTCTTCTTTGGATTTTCCCAATTAGTACTCAGTAATGAAGTTAGGGACCTGATGTGATGATTTAAATATTCCCTTACTGTGTGTGTATTATGCGATCCAAATTAAGATCTCTGTGTATAGAGTATATTGATGGTATGTGAGTGAGGATTGAGATTTGAAAGTGGTCTGGTATAGTAACTATTCCATTCCTTGTATGCCATTTAATTTAAAAGGACATGCATGCATTCTCACAACGACAAACACTACACACACACACACACACACATATATATATAAAAGGACTTACACAATTTCATCGTTCTGGAATTCAAGCTCTCCACAGGTGTCCTCAAAGTCTTCTCCTCCACCTCTGGCGGTCCCTTCGATGGTTTTATAGGGAACGATAACATTTCCTCGAGCTCCAGATGTTCTCAATACTTTCACCTCCATGATGCCAATGCTCTCACTCACGTGAGTCACGGGTTCCTCAAAAGTAAAGATGCCCGCATGGTCATCATCAAAGATAGTCACGGTGGCAGTAGAGGGAGAGCCAAGGCAAGCGAGTGTGGAAACATGATTGGCTTCTAGTATGCCATCTTCTGAAGCTTCAGAAGACACTTTGACATTGCTGAGATGCACGAGGAAATTTTCATCCTCCTCAAAGATGTCATCATCGATGATGCCAACTCTGATCTCCTTCTGGGTCTCACCCGGCTTAAAGACCACAGTCCCTTCAGTAAATTCATAATCAGACCCAGCGTTGGCTGTGCCGTCCTCGGTTCTGAAGTCAACAAACACAGTGTTGGTCAGATCGCCACCTCTGCGGAAGATGGTCAGGGCTACAGTGCCACAGTTCTCCAGACACTGGTATGTCCCTTGCTCAAAGAAGATCTTACTGACAGGGTCGGTTTCAGCCACTTCTGTGTTGACCTCGTGCATGCTGACAGCCTTCCTTGCTTGGTCCGCTGCATGCCTCTTTAAAATGTTGCCCGCCCCAGTCATCAGGCGAGTAGCTTGAATACGGTAAAAGGCTCGACTTTTTTGTTGCTGACTCAGGACTTGGTAGTTAGCTAATTCTATTAATTGCTCTATTTCTTTATCTGGATGCTTCTGTTTGAGCTCCTTCAGAATCCTAGCCATTTCTCGCCTAGCCTCTTCATCATCCTGGTCCCTCTCATCCACCTCCAGAACCAGAGCACCATCTAAGAAGTTGTCAACATGGGAATTGACCACTTTCCCATCCATTTCAATTTCAGTCTTGGAGGATGGCCTGTCTCCTTCATGTTCAATAATCATTCCCCTCTGCTTGCCAGCCCGGTACCTCTTGTAGACATACTTGTAGAACAGAAGCCTCCTATCTGCTACCCAAGCAAACACAACACAGATGGGAAAGAAGAAGAAAGTAAGCAAACCTTCCCACACCTCCACCACCCCAGGAGAGATGACAGACAGAATAATGTAAAGCCAGGTATAGGCAAAGATGCTCCAGGCCGCCGTCACAAAGAACACACGCAGGTGCTTAATCTTCCTGGTCTCTCCATCTGGGACCACGTAAACACAAAGCGCGATGATGATAAACATATTGAACGCAGCACTTCCCACGATGGTGCTAGGACCCAGGTCTCCTGCAGTGAAGTTGTGGCCACACACTTCAATGACCGAAAGGAGGATCTCTGGAGCAGAAGACCCCAGGGCCATCAAGGTCAAGTTGGAAACCGTCTCGTTCCAGATCCTCACAGTTGTCTTGGTGGTCTCTCCATTTGGCTTCTTGATGGTTATTTCCTTTTCTTGAGACGTGATGACTTCTATAGAGGACATGAACCGGTCGGCAATGATAGAGACTCCGAGAAACATGTAGACCATGGCCACAAAATACACAGTGGCTCTAGCAATTTTGTCCCCAAAGGAGGGGTCTTGGGGCTCCCAAATGGGTAAAATCACCCCTTTCTTACAGTAATATGAGCCAGTACACTCGTTCGTTTCATTGCCTTCTCCTTCCATTTCTGCCTCGGCGCTTATATGGTCCACGTGGGAAAATAAGACAGCCACGATGACTAACAGATGAAATCCCAGCGAGAAGGTGGGTGAGAGACTTGCTCGCAGCATGTTGTACAGCAGCTGACTTCCAGCTCTCCCAACCTACTGGTAGAAATAAGACGGGGGTTGGGTAGGAAAACGAATCACATCATTAGAGCTAGATCCAAAGCGTGGCTAATTACTTATTTTTATTAATCTTATCAATGACTTGCTTATACTTTACCATCCCGCCATCTATGGTGAATCATTATTCTAAGAACCCCTCGGGGATTAAGTCACTGTCTCTGCTTGTAGATTTTCTGCATGCAGTCCCCCTTCACTGAGCAATGTACACAGTTGTCTTAATGGAAAAGAACAGTTCAATTATAGCCTTGCATTGCTGTACGCATGTTTATGCATGATAACAGCCAATCCGAAAAACACAACAAACTTCTTAAGCATTAAATAACTTTCTCCTTGTTGCTAAAGCAGATTTCCTTTTAAATTTTGTTTAGTACAATCACCTTCCAGAAAATGTCTCATTGCCAAAATCACCTTATTAAGATTGATCTTTAGTGGTGGTCCTGAGGTGTCATGGATGAGGTGCTTAGGGTCAGGAATGTTACCTCTTAAGTCATCTGTCCTTCCATTAATATTATTTGATGTTTTTCCAATTCTTTGTAAGTGGGGATAGAAACTGCTGTGGAAGATTTTGCTAATTTTATAGACCTAAATAACTCTAAGAAAAAGACCAAAAAAAAAAAATGATGGTTTTAAGTTTGGACTTTAAAAATCCTACCAAACAGGGCCTGGTGATAATCTTAACCTCTGGAGTACCCCTTACACTTGGAAACACAGAAAAATCTTCACACTTGCCTGCAATCAAAGGTCTGTGTTATTTGTACTTGAGGGGGAAAATTCTGCTATAACGCAATATTTCCACACATTGAGTACAGTTTTTAAAAGCATGTTTGATGAGAGCACATTTCCTCCTAATTTTCAGCAAGCCCAGGTCTCCTGATGCATTAGCAGCTGGGCAGTGGGTTCTACAAGCACAGCGCTTCACATCTGCGTACGGATCTGGCTAGCTACTCCACAGGCTGTCCGCAACAGGAAAGGGAGACAAGCAGGCCCGAGATTGGTGGTGTGTGTAAGACTCTTGCCTGGCAGGCTGTGAAATCAGCGTTACCAGCCATAAAGTATTCCTTCTCGGTGTTGATGTCATACTTTCCATGATCCTTCTAAAACACATCTTAGTTCTATTGAGGGTTCAAGCGACCAAAAAGTACAGGAGCGATAATTCCATCTAAATGAGCTCATGTGGCAGGATGACAGTGACCACAAAGTGACATATGATGAAGGGCTGCAGGCAATTAGGATTATGGCAACAGAGTCACTGAGCAGCACAAAGCTTGGAAAGCAAAGCAAAGTGGTGGACTGAACCACCATGGCTCTCCATTCACCCAGCAGTTTAGGCACAGCACAGCTCGGACCTTACATCACCTCTGCCTCCAGGGCTCGGTGGGTCTGCTCCAAGTCAGGGTAACTTTGGTCTGGAAGGTCATTTATGGCAGCAGGCAAAGTGGTGATAGGAAGGGGTCCTGAGTCAGAACACAGCCTTGTGGCCTAATAAAAAGTTCGAAGTGGAGCCGGATTAGAGCCTTTCATAGCCTCAGGCTGTCTGAGTCCCTCCTCCCCCTCCCCCCTGCCCCGCCCCCCACACACATTCACCTGCCTTCTTTGGCCCATGTTAGTTAGCTGCTGATGGCTTATACTGGAAACTGCACCAGGGTCCAGCACATGCTTGCAGACCTTCAGAGCCCACCCGCCATCACTTAAAGCCCTTTGTAGCTCATCACTGTTGGGAGAGAAGCTCTGACATTTTTCCCGCTAAAGAAGACACAACAGAGGGTTGTGGTGGTAGAATTCCATTCTAAGTAAAAGGCAGAAAAATAGAAGCATGTCTTCAGAATATGCAAAAGTTCATGGTCACTGTGGCTGCTTGTTCAGACATGATAGGGCTTGAGTGGGTTGTAGGGTCTCTTAAAACAAGGAGACATTGAACCAGCTACAAGAGTAGTAGAAGCTCTAGTTCTAACTCCCTTACACAGCCTTTTTATTCCACAAATATTTATCTGTGCCACCTAATAGGTATTTCATAATGACCTGCTAGACTTTCTTCTAGGTCCTAAGACTTGGTCAATGAATTTAAAAAAAGTATCTGTCCTCACAGACCTTATATTCCAGTGGAAGGAAACAAATAAATACAAATGTCAGATGGGGAGAAGTGTTATAGTGGGTGGGGAGAACATAAGGGGACAGGAGTGTGTGTGTGTGTGTGTGTGTATACACACATATGACATGGATGACTTATACTGGATGGTGAAGAAAGTCTTTATGATAAGGGGATAGTTGAGCAAATTCCTGAAGGAAGCAAGGGACCAAGCCTTGTGGATGCATATCTGCAAGAAGAGAATTCCAGGTAAGTGCCAAGACCCTGATGAATGGAACTGTGCTTCGCATAGTCTAAGGAACCACAGAGAAACCAGTGTGAGAGGGCGATGGGTAGAGGGAGCAAGGCTCAGGGATGGGAACTCAGTGGCGATGGACCATTAGGGGCACTGAGGCCACTGTAAGGCGCTGACTTTGACTGTGAGGAAGATGGGAATCACAGGGAGGTTCTGATCACAAGTATAATATGAGCTGGCTTTCCTTTTAAAAAGGATCTCTCTGCTGTTCAGTGGAGAAAGACTATAGGGACAAGGGTAGAAACAAAAAGACCAGCTTTTGACCATTATAAAAAAAATCTGTTTCATAAATGATCCCAATGTCTGGCAGGTATAAAAATATACAGTAGAGATCTCAAGTTTAACAAGGAGAAAGACAGACTGGTAGTGACCCTTTCGGAAGATTTGCAAGCAAAATGTATTAGGAGCCTTTAAGGATCAGGAAGGATGAGCAGCTGCTCAGAGAGTGATAGAGAAGAGAGAGAATAAACACCAAACGGAGATTCAAATCTGGGCCTGCCTCTGTGACTATGGTTAACCACTGCCTTCAAATTGCTGCCAAATCTCATCATCACTTTCTTCCATTTCAGCCCAAATGAACTTCCTAATGTGCAGGTCTGACTCTCTCATTCCCCTTAAAGCTCTTCATTGTTTGCCTATTGCCCTGAAAACAAACCCAAACCCCTCAATAGGCTGTTCAGATCCGTTAGGATGTAGCCTCTGAGTGCTAGAATATGGAAAGTCTCATTTGCTGAACATGAAAACACTTTCTTGCTGCCAGATCTTTGAATATTTTGTTTTCTGTGCCCCACATTATTTTCCTTCTTAGCAGCAAGTTTCAAAATAGCACAACAGCAAATGATAGCCAAGTGCCTGAGAGAGTAACACTAGGTCCCATTCTTAAACACTATCCCAGACACCATGCTGAATTCTTTACATGTATCATTATGCCGAATACTCACAAAGAACCAGCATTGCTGTGTTACACAACTCCTATTGATGCCACTTCCATTATAGCACCCCCTGTGATTGCACAGCGCACAGCTCCTAACAATAACCTAAATAGTAGATACCATTGGCTCATTTTGGAGGTGGGAGAACTGAGGCTCAGACAAGTTAAGTACTTGTTAAAAGTCGTTACAGGTGTGGTAGGCAGTTAGACAGACATGAGCAAAGCCAGAAATATAGGCCAGGAACAAAAGGTCACCAAAAAGGAAAGTCCTGGGTGCCTAGCATCAAGCAAAACTGGGAAAACAAGGACCCAAGGACCATGCCCCAGGGTAACTTACCCCCCACACCCCCCGCCCCAGCTGGTCATGAAATCAGTGGACACAGCCCTGGTCAGATGGTTCAGGCCCTCCCCTGACCTTTCCTCCCATGGCATGTTGCTAGTCATAGGGTTAGCTACCCCTAGAGAGAGAAAGATGACGGGAGTGGAGAACAGCCCTTAAGCATTGAGCCCCCAGGATAATGAAGTTCTGAGCCACGTTATATACATCTAGGCCTTGGTTGGGTTTCAGCTCCAGGCCCAGAAAAGTAGCAGAACCAGGTAAGTGATGCCACGGCAGACCTTAGGGCCAGCTGCATTGACTAATTACCCCCTGCCTGGTGCCATCCAATGATGGAGACCAGGACTCTGAAAAGATCCACCCAGAAAGCTGATGAATAGTCTATTGAGATCCTTCCCTGGGACCTCCCCTGACATTTCCACCCTTAAAAGCCCTTAGGACAGAGGACCCAGGGAGCTGTTCCTCTTGGAGGGGCCAGCCTTTCCTGTCTCCCCCCTTCTCCCTCCCAGGTGCTTTACCTTTTCCTTTGTTTCCCAAGCTTCAAGAGCCCTTCTTTTGCCTCTGTAACTTGTTTCCTGAGACCATTTCTTCTACAGCTCACTTCTACCTTTGTGACTTTCTTATTAAGTTTCTGCTTATGTTTTGAGTCTTGGCTCTGAATTCTTTCTTAGCCAGAACTCAGGTACCGAGGTTGCTGAACCCAGGTCTGGTCTGACCCGATGGGTCTAACACTTGGTACCATTCTGGCCTCCAATGCAGAAAGTAAACTCTTGAACTGAGATTCAAACCCTGGTCTGTCTCTGAGACGATGTAATTAACTGCTCCATTATATCATTCTTGATAGTATGTGAAGTAATCTTTGAGAACTATTAAACTTGGGCTTGGACGAGCCCATTGGAAAAACCTCTTGGTTTCCCTGCAGGGTAGGAGGGCCTCGGTGGCAAAAGTCCCATGGAAGGTTTCCAACAGCCTGGCTTTTATCTCATGGATTAGAGACTCAAACAGGCAAGCATCGAGAGCTGTGATGTAACATGGGGGCTGGCATGTTCCTGGAGACAGCTGCCCTTCACTCTCCACTCTCCAGCCTTTCAGCGATTACCTGGCAACCTTTTCCTGCTTGCACTCTCGGGCAACCTCTTCAGTCAGCCAAGAAAAAGCCCTGCCCCAACACACATCTCATAGTGTGTTCTTAGCCAAAAGGGTACCAGATGTGCAAGGGTGGACGAAGCCATGAAAATCCAGCACCACCGTCAGAGAAAAAGGGAGAGGGCTTCTAAGGTTAACTCAAAAACATTGCAATGATATTAGAAAACTGTTAGTATTTGTGAAATCAGTGGACACAAATCACTGATATCGCTTATTGGCAATGAAGCAACTGGACAGAACTTTCTGGACTTTTAGCTTTATTCTTTATTAAATTAACGCCAACTCCAAATGCCTGCAGGAAGTGGGATAGGTGTTATTTAAATGATAGTTCCTTCTTCCTTCTTACATCTCCCATCTTTCAGGGTCTTTCCTCTGACATCAGATTCAAGCAGTTCTACTTGACCCTCCTGACTTTCCCCTCAAATCTCTGTTTACAAGAAAATTAAGCCAGAAATAGAAGCTGTGGATGTGTTGGTCAGTTGTCTGGCCCTGATCTAATCCACCGAACTCTACAACAAGGGGTAGGCTGGTTTTACTGGTAGTTTCCGTTCAATTATTGCACTCATGGCCAGTTCTCGGAATACCCATTATGTCATCCACATGAGTCTGCAGTGCAGGATCAGGAATACCCAAATTATCTTCTGCTCACTATTTATTTTAAAGCAAATCAAACCACCCGGGCACCTACAGATTACAGAAATGGAACTGGCAAAGGACAATGAGATGCTACCCACCTGAGTAAACTCACTAACCTATGCTGAAGGGAGCGGTCGCAGGAACGGAAGCATGCACCTGCCTGCATCAGACTGCCTGTGTGAATGAAGCCTGAGGAAGAGAATCCACCACACAGGCCCGAGGATTAGTGCAGCAGCAGAGCAGTGGGTTCCCTGGGAAGAGCTATCCCCATTTTGCTTACCAAGGAGAACCTGACTCAGAGACAAGGAATACCTTCGGTGCGCCCACTAGTCCAGTGCAGGAGGTGGCCTAATCTCATCCTGTTGATTGGCAGCTGGGGTTATTCCAAGGAACTCCTTGTCTCTCATTCCTCAGGGTCTGGAACTCCCTTCTATGTAATGCTTGCTGATTGAAAGCCTCAAAGCTAAGCAATTAATCTGTTCTAAGGCAGTATTAAAGCAACCACAGTTTCTATGCACTACTGAGAAAAGCACATCCAAATGCTTCTACACGACGAGATATGCCAGAGTGTGACTTTCCTTATCTGACTATTCATCGAGGCTGCAAATTACTGTCCCGGCCCCCAACCTCGGGCATTCAGGCTTGGCCACACTCAGGAAGGCACTCTGTTTCCACAGTCTCTCTCCATTACCTTTTTTTTTTTCCAATGAGAGTTTCCTGTTCACTGCCTGATAAACTGGAACAGGTACTTTCAGGGGGCAGGCAGTGCGAGGTCATGTAAGGGACTCAAGCCCTTCAGCCTTGAACTTGACAGGACTAGAGTCAGGATCCTGTCCCATGTCAGAAAACACCCACCACATTCATTCTAGGAAGTGACTGGGGTAACGATCAGGCACCATGGTCACAGAAGGAAAAATGGGTTTAGGATTTAGGATAAGGAAGAAGTTACTAAAACGTCATAAGCTATACCCCTGGGCCCTTTCCCCTACTTTGTTTTCCTATACAGAACATTATTCTTCTGTGCTGTACAATTTACCTACTGGTTCTGTTTATTGCCTCTCCCTCTCTAATAGGGCAAGGATCTGTCTCTTTTGCTCATTGATGGAGTTTGGTTCCTAGAGCAGAGGCTGGCAGATGGAGGATGCACAGGACTGGCGCCCTGAGTGAATACAATCAAACAGGGTCGTGTGCTGATTCACAGAATCTCTGACAGCAAATGTGATCTGGGAGGTGGATCTGGGCACCTGCATTTAAAAATGTTCTATAAAATGAGCCAGTAAGTGTCCTACTACAATGAGTATCATACTGAAAAGCAAGTGCCAGCGGTAGGTGGAGAAGAGGAACGTGTGAGCAACTGGGTAGAGAACTGGTGTCCAGCACAAAGAGAGAGGCTTGGGCCTGGACATTTCCCAGCACCCTGCGGTGGGTCTTCCGTGACTTGCTGAATTTTTCTGGAATGCCAAGACCATCCGCTCTGTTTGAGAGGGTCCTCAATATTTTGGCCATTCTCAACAACGCATATCTTCTTTTCCCTTCAGTACAATAAAAAGACATCCAGTTAAGCATCAACCAAAAACCTCCTCAATTGCAAAGGGCCCATAAAAGGCAAAGGGTGTCCAGAATTTAACTTTAAATAGAGGAACTCTGCCTACTGACAAGGAAATATGAGCAGGAGGAAGAACGCTGGAGAATGAAGAGTGTTTTCCAATCATAAATAAATAATGAGGAATTCAGAGGGAATTCAGAGAGCTCTATGGTAAGCCAGCCAGGATGTTCCCTGATTCATTACGCCAGTGCCAAGGGCACTATAAGGACCCGGGTTGGAGCATTTATGACAATGATGACTAAAACCACTGACTGAGCCCTCGCTTTGTCCCACATGTTATACTGATTGCTCTGCACCCACTCTCCCTGACCTTTCTGACCATACAGCCAGGCAGCATGACATTGCCAGTTTACAAGTGAGAAAAAGAAACCTTTCATAAAAGTAAACTGGCTGGAGTCAGGCAAACACATGTGACAGGCACTCTGGATTGTACCAGAACGATTTCCCACGTGGCGGCACCTTTTCGTTTGCTTGCTTGTTTGTTTTCATTATGCAGGTGAAACTACTGCTCTGTGGTAGCCAGAGCTCCTTCGGTACCCAGTACGGATTGGCCTTCCTCCCACTGGAGACATGTGCTAGTTTGCACTGTCTCATCAGAGGCTGTCATGTTCCCCTGCGGTCTCCTGCCTCCCCAGGCTCCAAGGAAGGGTTTTGTAAGCACTCCTGTGCAACCCATAGCAAGGAAACGGTGATCCATTTAGAGGGTCACCAGCTAAAATCTGAGGTCTAAAATCACGCCAAAGTCACGTCATAGTCTCAAGGTTTGTTCACGTGGTCGGGGAAAAAAGAAAAGAGAGAAGGAACTCTTAGCAGTGAGCCAGCAAAACTAAACTAAAAGAGGACAATGAGTAGAGCTGGGAGAATATCAAATTTTAGCATAAAACATTAATACTTGGCTCAACTAATAATAAATCAATATTTTTTGAAGAATTTCAATGCAGCTCACAGATGGCTTAGGGTTATGACATTAAACAATTTTTTTTAAACTGGTAAGTTATCCAAAGAAACGGGAACACAACACATTCATTCACGGTCTTGTCTGCCAAGCATTTCTTAGACACTCCTGTGTGCCAGATACTGTGTTGCAAAGATGGGTAAGACAATATCCCCATTGAGGTTCACATTCTAGTGGGGGCGGTTACAAGAGTCAAGGAGTGGGTCCCCTTTATGGAAGACAGAACTCTTCCGTTCCTCGGAATCACAGCAACGGAGAGGCTTCCCAGGCCTTCAGACAGTGCGACCATAGGTGCACCTCGATGCACTCCAAGTGGCCCACATAGTTCCCAGGTTAATGCACCTGGCGTCTTGGTGAGGACAACCAGAGTCCTAGAAACAGCAGACGGCGCAGCCTCCCGTCCTGCAACGGAGAGACTCCAGGCATAGTGAGCGCCGGAGGCAGGGCCTTGGAGCATCTCTTGCGTACTCTGTGTATCTTTCAGGGGCCTCGTGGTGGGCAACAATAATCATTTCAGATAGAATGTGTTCACCATCCACTCTGTAGAGAAAGAACAGCCTTTCTTTGCTGTCTGACCTTATACACTGAAAAAAAAAAATGAGGTTGCATACCTGCATTTATATCTGAGTCACCAAAAAGATTTCCTACCTGCAAACATTTTCCCCACTGGCTCGATGATATTTCCACTTAAGAAATTGGTTTGTTTGTTTTGAGTGAAGCATAGCCCTGTCTATATTTTTAGTTCTAGAGAGTGAACCATTCATTTATTCATCAAGCATTTAATGAGTGGCCTCTATGTGCAAAGCACCAGACCAAACACTGGGGATTATAAATATGATTAACACATGGTGTCTGCATTGCATGAATTTATAATCCTCAAGTGATAGCTACTCCAGTGACCATGGGTACGGAAGAATATGGAAAATCCCATAAAAAGCGGGGACTGAGAGGGTGACAAAAGCTAGAGAGCGTAAAAGGACATTTGGGAAGGAAGAAATGATGGAAAGCAATGCTTCTTCAACTGCAGTTCATGGAAGAATCACCTGGGAAGCTCATCAAATTCAAATAAGTGAGCCCGATCATCAGAGATACAGTAGCTACAAAGAAGAAGCCCAAAATTTGAATTTTAACCAGTTCCCCAGTTGATTCTGATATAGGCAGTCTTGGCACCTTGCCCTGAGGGAAACTGGCATAAAGGGTTGAAAGGGCAGAACTGGGTAGATGTGTCACAAAGGGCAGGGGGCATGTTTAGCAAGCACAGACTGGAGAGCAAAAGAACTTAAATAACGTACCTGATAGAAGGTGATGCCTAAACAATAGAGGATAGTGGTTGCTGTAATATCAGGAAGACACTGATGTGAAATAGGTATCAGATAACATTTCCTTCTCACAAATTGGGACTCCAGGCAGCATCAAAACATGAAGCCCTTGGTATATGCGTGTGATGTGTGTGTGTGTGTGGGGGGGGGCAGGGGTGGCAGGGAGCGGGAGGGAGGAGGGCAGAGAAGAATGAACCCATGCAGGAGATCACAGTATCACCCTCCCCCCTGCCCCCAAAAAAGCAGACTAAAGCACAGGGAATACCTTACACCTACTTCATAATTTTGCTGACAGTTAGTTCTGCCTTCTCTAAGTAAAAGCAGGTAAGGATTGCTAGGGCAATTCATGGACATGTGACAAAGACCCAGCATGCATGGCGTTTTCAGAGACCTGCTTCCTAGGTTCCATACACAAGTCCTGAGCAGAGGAAGAAAACCTGCAGAAACATGAGCCCCAAGCTAGAAGCCTTGGGCTCTGAGGAGAGCTGTGCTTTTTAAATGACAGGCTCTTTATGGGCTGGCATCTACTCCCCCATTCAGTTCCATTCAACGGCAAATCCTTGTGGTCACTCGTTTTGCTTCCTAGACTGCTCCTTGGGACTGGAGAAGTTTTAATACAAAATCCAATTTCAAGCTATATGATAGGAACCTTTAGAATGGCTCTTCAAAAAAATTTTTTTTTTAAAACAAGGAACATGCTGGTTATGTGACTATAGGCTGGTGAATTGCATCAGCTTTTTCCCTGAGTCATTAAGCTTCATCTTCAAATAGATTGTTTTTAGGAGATGGAATCCTATCAAACTTGAGGTTTTTAAGTCTTTTCAATTTTCCTGCAAATCACAGTCCTTGAAAGAATAAGATGCTCCTGAGGAGAGCAAAAGTAGGAAGTAAAATTAAATATTTCAAGAAGAACCTAAAGCTGATAGACGCTCAGGTAATGGTGGCCTTTCATCAATATTCTATGTTACAATTTTCTAAAGTTCCTGACAACATACTCAGCGACATGGCTCTAAAGCCAAGTGTATATGCACATAGAACAAATTAATTTTTAAAACAGAAGCAACTTAGAAAGGAGCTAGCCACATTTTATTATTTAGAGGAATAAACTGAATGGCTTATGGGAAACCATGAAATGTTTACACAAATCTCTGAGCATAGTTTATGAAACATAAAGTTTCTCTACAAAATAAGGCATCTAGTGTGTATGCCTTTTAAGCCAACCCTATACACGTGTAGCTAAGGAACTGTTTTAATATTGGCTTAAGTGTTATGACTTCAATGTTAATAACTATGCCAAGACTATGAGGTTATTGTCTTTCTGTGATCAGAAGATCCCTAAGAGATGACCAATTAAAAAATGTAGAGAAAAAAGTCAATGAGGAAAGAAATGTTAACCATTTCATCAACAAGTGAAGACAGTAACTTCTGCCTATTAGCCTTTGCTTAAGTAAGGGCTGTTTTCATCCATTTCTATGACTAACAAGAGAACATTCAATCGTTCCAGAAATGTATACTATGTGTCTTGGCAATGTACAAAGCATTGGGACTACACCCATGAACTACATAGACCCAATCTCTCTCCTCTTGGAATTTATTATGTAGCTGGGAAGACAGGTAACGGGTGTTAATTTAATTGTTACAAAACAGAAACATAATTATTAACTCTGATAAATGCTGTGAAGGAAAAACACCAGCCTACCAGAGTAACAGAAGACCTGACCTACTAGGGCAGTGGTCGGCAAGCTGCGGCTCGCGAGCCACATGCGGCTCTTTGGCCCCTTGAGTGTGGCTCTTCCACAAAATACCACGGCCTGGGCGAGTCTATTTTGAAGAAGTGGCGTTAGAAGAAGTTTAAGTTTAAAAAATTTGGCTCTCAAAAGAAATTTCAACCCTTGTCCTGTTGATATTTGGCTCTGCTGACTAATGAGCTTGCCGACCACTGCACTAGGGGAATAGGAAAGGCTTTGCTGAAGAAAAAACATGTGAGCTGAAATTTCAGACACGCAGCAGGAAGCCAGGCAAAAGGTTGCTGGAGTGCAAGGCCTTGGGTTGGCAGTTTTGCAATGACCCTTCTCTGAAATGGGATGATTACTCACAGTCCTACCTTGTTAGGTACACTGGGGTATGAGGTCATGTTTTTAGAAAGGACTCAAAGCAGCTTCTGTCATTGACATGAGACTTTTCCCCTCTGAGGTCACGTCATGCAGCTGCAGTTAATTGCATTCTGCCACACTGCTGGGGGGCAATGTGGTGGCTAGAAGGGTCACTGGCCCCGGGGGCCAAAATAAATGAGTGCTGGACTAGGGTCTCAAGAACCAGTCATGTGCCGTGGACAAGTCACGTTCCCTTTTCCAGCCTGATTTGAAAAATTGGGGAATTTTCCTAACAACCTGAAGCTGTGATATTCTAATCCCTCACTTCGGCATCCGAGGTCATAATCCATACCACAGCACTGTTTACCTTCCCAGGTCAAGTGAGCTACCAAATGAAACATACCCAAACCAGTACCACATTTTCCTTTCTCATGCCTTTCTCCCTGTCCGCCACGATCCATCTCAAAGGTCCAATTCCCCTTCATAAAACTTCTTTTATTGCTAGGAAGTCCATTCCCTAAAAGTCATCCAACTTTGTCCATTCCCCCTTTTCCTGACATGAAAACTCAGGCCATGATAACCTAAAAGACTTTTCCAAAGACACACATCTCCGAAATGACAGAGCTAGGCTCTAAAACAAGGTCTCCGAGTTTCTAGGTCATCTCTCTTCACGCAACACTCAACCAATTGCGAAGATTCCGCAAGCCCACTAATGTTGCCTTTGTATCTCTCGAAATCTACCTGTGTGTCAGGAGTTGGCAAACTATGGCCAACGGATCAAATGTGTCAAATTTAGCCTGCTACCTGTTCTTATAAAGCCCATGAAATTATTTTTTTACATTTTAAATATTTGGGAAAAATTAATAAACAGTAATTCAAGATGTGAAATTCTAGGATGTTCACATTTCAGGGTCAATAATGTTTTATGGAACGCAGCATGCCAATTCATTTAAGTCTTGCCTATAGTTGCTTTCTCACTACAAAACTGTTGAATAATTGTGACAGACCCCCCATAGTCCACAAAGCCAAAAATGTTATGTGGCCCTTTAAAAGACAAGGTGCATGTCACTGTGTATGTCCTTGTCTTCCTTCACCTGCTGTGGCAACCCCCACCATGTAGAGGCACACAGGCAGGAACAGGGGCTCTCTCACTACCTACCTAGCATGTAATAAGAAATGATCCTTATTGAGCACTCATGTGCCAGGAACTGTTCCAAGTTTTACAAGTATTAACGTATTATTCCTTACAACACCCCAGAAGGCTCTTTACTATTATTATTTCCACTTACTAGATGAAGAAAATGAGGCACAGGTGTTACATATGCCATTTGCTGAAACAATGTTAGTCTGAGTACTCTAGGGCCGTGGTTGGCAAACTGCGGCTCTCCAGCCACATGCGGCTCTTTGGCCCCTTGAGTGTGGCTCTTCCACAAAATACCACGGCCTGGGTGAGTCTATTTTGAAGAAGTGGCGTTAGAAGAAGTTTAAGTTTAAAAAATTTGGCTCTCAAAAGAAATTTCAGTTGTTGTCCTGTTGATATTTGGCTCTGTTGACTAATGAGTTTGCCGACCACTGCAACTAGGGTCCTTCATTTTATTCATCAATATCCTCAATCTAGAAGCAAAGTCATAGTTCTCTTTGCACTCTGGGAAATCTCTGTTATTCATCCGGAAAGTCCTAGGGCCAGAAACACAGGCACATTTCTGGAGCCTTCTACATTACCTCGGGGGGAAAAGGGAGATGTGACTTCGGTGAAATGACTTCAGAGGCATGAATCTGAATTCAACAACCTCCAATTTCACTCTTATAAATTAATTTCATGTCATATGCCCTTCATATGCTTATTTGTTTAAAGAAATACACACAGAGATGATATCTGTTGTCTTCTCCAGAGCAGCTAGCTGTGGTTCTAAGCAGGAAGAGGACTGGTGAGGAGGAGCCCTTAAAACAGGCCACTGAGAGCTAGCTGGACATCGGGCAGAAGAAAGACAGTGAGGAGTCAGGGGGAAAAGAGCCTTCAAATTTGCCCAGCACCAACTCACAAAGCTCAGCTCTCAGGGGCTCCCATCCCCCAACAGCTGAAAGGTAGATTGAGAGGTTTTGAGAGACACGTGCTCAATGACTGAGCACCTGCCCAAACGCTACCCTTTTGCCCCAGCTGATGCTACTTCCTTGGGGGCCCTACCACAGTCCCTGGGGGAAGTTTAGGTTTGCATGTAGAGTGAGCAATCAGACTGATTCTCTAAACCTGCTGCTGGACTGGATCCTACCCATCGAGCAGAGCAGACAAAGAGAGTCCTAGGTACTGTGCTGTATGGGGAAGCAGCTGTGATGAGCTGAAGACGCTCAAGACACTCTAGGGAGAAAGCACCAGAGCCATTCGGTGCTAAACACAGAAGAAACAGCTGTAGTGGCACAGAAATCATAACCATCAAACCTAAGAGAGGAGCAGGCGGGCAGGTGTCACTTGCCTGACCTCAGTCTGTTACAGCTTCTCTCCCTCACGGCTGTGCTGGAAATTAATCATAACGTTTGGTTTCACGTGCAAAATACATCTGTGGGATGGCTGATGGTACCATTTGTTCCAGATCCACAGCTCCCCAGGGCATGGTCCTGACTGTGACAGACAGCGGATTTGAAAAGTCTGGAAATGGCCTAACGTTGCCCCAGGTTTGCCCTTGTCATAAATTAGCTGGGGCTGTTTATTCCAAAATAGCTAGACTTTGTTTAGTGTTCAAGTCCCTTTCACTCTCTGAGCACAAACTAAAATGCCTCCTCCTCCATGAAGCCTTTCCCAATGTTCCCTTCTTCCTTTAAACCCTATAGCACTTTGCTCATTAGCTGCAGCGACCTATCTCACTCGGCTAGGATTTACTTGTTCTAGCATGTCAAACTCAAAGGCTAACACAGGCCAAATGAGGCATGTGGCCAGTGGGCCGCGAGTCTGACATGCTTGTTCTAGACCATGACATCCCTAAGGACAGAGAATGTGGCACAAACATGTGGCTCTCAACATCCTCAAAAACTGGTGCCACCACCTACTACGTCTTGGATAAGTTATCTAGCGGAGTCATCATCTTCACCTCTAAACTGGGAAAATCATGCTTCCCTTACAGGGCACTTATAAGCATTAAATGAGAAAGTGTGTACCTATTGCTTAGATTGGTCCCTGGAAACATAGTGGGTGCTCAACAAATGCGAAATTACACACCCCCCCTCCCCCCTGCCGCCCCAACATCCGTATTCTCTGAAAAGCCCGGCATACACTGAGTGCTCAATAAATACCATGGTTGGTTGAAATAAATTGCTGAATCACCCTCTTGTCTGTTTGACTTCATCTCACATGGGATTCAACCAGGCAATTATTAATTATGCTGACTTCACATACAATGACAACTACAAAGTCATTAATTTTTCTGTCTTTAAAGAAAAAAGATGGGTTCCACTATTTACATGTATTTTTCTACGTCTATTACTTATGCAAGAAATCACTGGTCTGCACTGGTATGGTACTAGCTTTCTAGGTTACTGGTATGAATATTCCAAAATGAAACAGGAGAAGGCAGTCAAGATTTTACGGATATCGTTCACACTAGGGAAAATTATTTTGCCCGTTTCTCAGAAGACTTTAGAAAGATTAAAGTTGCAAGAAAGGATCAAATTTTTTGTTCCCGGTGCTGCTACAGATGTAAAACATCAGTGCTGGAGTTTATCTTTGCCTCTGGCTACTCTGAGCAGCCCTGCTCCCAGGTTCCTCACACTTCCCCACCAGAAGGGCCCTCTGAGGGCACTAACGAGATGGCAACCTAGGGTCAAAATTCTTACACTTCCTCTGCATCTTCCTGTGTCCCAGGCCCCCAGGACCTTTCTACCAGCCAGTTGATCTTATTAACCAATTGAAGTTGTACAAAAATGAATAAGATGTCAAAGGTTTGTGAGAATTAATGGTAGCTCCTTCTTAGGTAATACTGCCTTTTATTATAGCTCAACTGGGTAGAATTACTTATTCAAAGAAATGTCTCTGATAGTGAGAATTTCAAATCCTATGTTGGTGGGTGGATAAATGCTTTGTTCCTAGGGATGTTTTGCCCTCCTCAGATCACTTCAGACTGCTACCTGTAATGTACTTGTTCTTGACCCACAGACACATTTCCTTCACCTCAGGACTTTTCTTGTTCTCCTCCTGAAACTGGCTAGGAAGTTTCAGGCAATGAGAAAATATGATGGTGAACCTTTGTTGATCTTGTTACTTACTTACTACACTCTCTTGGCTGGATGGATCAAAGGACAATCACAAACACAGATGCACTAGTAAAACACTTAGGGTTCAATACGGAACTATCAGCAAAGAGAGCCTACCAAAAACACTTGAGGCAGTAAGCACTGTGAGAATATCTCCCAAGTTAAACCCAACACATTGGGAAAGGCACTAACCTCCTCATTTGTATTCTGAACTGCTCTTAATAAAAACATCTGGGAAGAGTAACTTACTCTAGGAGTCCCCAGTTCAAAAATTGGGCTGTTTGATTTACAAACCCTAGTGAGACATTCATCGTTGATAAGTTTGAGTCTTCAAAAGATGTATTATGTAAAATACATTTTGTGTGCACAAATGAGAGGCTGAAGAGGGAGAGGGAGTCAGGAAGAGAGATAGAGGTACCTTTTTGGAAGAGAAATAAAACTGGAAATAATCCCATTGAACTTGATGAGGTCCTACCAGAGTAGCCCTAAGTCCAAGTCAAAATTTCAGGCAGACTCCAAAAGCTCACATTCCCAGAATTTATTTCCTTCCAATGGGTCTAAATCACAAATGTGTCTCCAGGCCCTAGACATCCCTTTGTTCAGACAGAAAATTGAAAACAGCTTGCTCAGCAACCCTTTGGCTTGGTGAGCAACAATTACTACTGAGAATTCGAATCCAAATGATAGGCAGCTAAGGGAGTTCTAAATGATGCTTGGATGGGATTCTGGTACCTTGGGAGAGTCAGGGAGAATATTTGCCACAAGAGGGAGCAGGAGAATTTGGTCAGATGGGAGACAATTTTGTAGAGCTTCTGATGAGGGGGTCTAACTATGTGGTCTGGATGAATTGGGAAGATGTTCTGGCAAGAGACATTTATCCCTTAGAAGACAAAATAAAAATTTAAAAAGGATGAAAGGATCAGGAAGGAGAGATCATTGTGTGTTGATTCCTAAGTTCTTAGCACATGTAAAGCAACAATTTAATTTTCAGTTAAAAGCAACATACACACTCTCTGCAAAAATATAAACGATGAAAGCTATGTGCTCTGCCCTCCTGTTTTAATTGTGTATTTCTTTGTCCTGATTTAATTTGTTTGTGTTGATCTTAGCTAGTTCCATGCTGATGAGGCAGATGGCTTGCTTATTACCTACATGCTATCCTCCCTCTATCTGAAGGCATCATGGAGAAAGGGCTTCTCTCACTGAACTGCAACATGAAAATCAGATAGTAAAGCCCTAAAATTCACTTTCTTTGAAAGAAAGGCATCCGTGAGTTAAAGGAAGGCTTTAACTTGCTTTCGAGGGGGAATGCAACTTCATTGGATCTGCAGAGCTTTCCTCATCATTTACTTTGTCAAAGAAACACATGAAGTACTTAGAAGGAAGGACTCATGCGTTTACTTTGCAAGATAAATAAAAGTCTATTTTTGTCTGATAAAAAACATGTTAAATATAGCTTGCTAACAAAATGCTGAAGCTTTCTTGGAATATTTTTTCCCCCTCAAAACATAGTAAGCTTAAAAGAGCAATTAACGTAATTCTTGCAAATAGTCCTGTAGGTGTTACTGACTGCATTTCACCTTCCTTCTGTGATTTTATTTGGAGGTAAAATACTGCACTGCTATGCATTTTATTCCCCTTCATAGTCAGCAAAAGGGTTATCTAGTTCTCAATCTTCATCCAAAAAGATACAGTGGAAACAATTAAATAGTAACAGTGAAAAGTAAATAGAAAGATAGACAGTTTGATAGGTAGGCAGGTAGATAAATAGGTGATAAAGCATTGCCTTCATATTCTTTTCATTCCTTCCGCTCCTCTTCCAACCTGGCTAAGCTTGCAAGACAGAGTAAATGAAGTCTGACTGTCATGGACACTTCCATCCTTTGCAACGTCTGCACAGCTCAACAGTGAAGAGTAGTTTACCTTTGTCTAGTTTTTTCCCCCCCTTAGGAATTAAGCATTCCATATTCCATAAAAGACAACAGCCATTTTAGGGGGGGAAAGCATGAATCCTCTTATAGTAGCTGGGAGAAATCTTAGCTGAAGAGCCCTTGGATCCAAATGGAATCCTTCAAGCAGGCAGGATTTATAAAATGAAAACCATTTGAGTGAGAAAACACATCTCACTTCTTGACAAAATAAATGAATCTTCGCGCCCCTAGCCCCACCCCCACCACACACACACACACACACACACACACACACACACACACACAGGATGCTAGCTCTCCCTTCCTTCCTCCTTTCACACCAGCCTCACCTCCCAAGTAAGCAAGTTTGGCAAAACCCACAAAGCTAAATCCAAGTAGCACAGGGTTTGAAAGAGGAACCTAAAGACAGTCATTCCAGTTTTTGCTTTGTTTTCTTATCTGAAATGAATGAAACCCTTAGATACATTTCCTCCTTTCTCGACTTGCTGTAGGAATGGCTTTGGAAGAGAAAGAGAAAGCAGCTTGTGAGCGGGGAGGAGTGTGTGTGTGTGTGTTGGGGACATGGGTGGGACCTACACTTTGTGAATCCCCTCCTGGTTGCTCCCAAGGTTTCCCGTAGGAAACCTTCACACAGAAGCTGGGGTGTGGATGTCCTATTGCTCATATTTGGAGATACTCAAGCTCTGCCTTTAACCAGATCATATCAGAGTCTCTCCCTACTCTGCCAGCTCCTCCATGATCGAGATGCCTGCACTGTCTTTGCCATAGCTGTCATTGTTTAAAGAGCTTCTTCCACGACACCTCCTACTGATATCCTTTTTCCTCTTTTTAGTCTTTACACCTCCAGCAGGACAAAGTTTGTATTGTTATATTCACAACCACCAGTGGCTGACTAGCAGGAGTGAGACAGAGCCACCAGCAAGGGAGCCAGGCTAAGGGGGGGTTAAACTAGATACCTAGTGCAGAGCACGACTTTCTTTCCAGCGACTGCGGGCACCATGCACATCACTCTCTTAAAAAAAAAAATTCTTCCTTAAATGTGATCACTCTGCCCTTAACCCAACCACTGCCACTTTGTCTGGAGAGGGAAATATGAATTGCCAGCCCAAACCATTCATCAGTCAACAGAATCCAAAGGGGGTGGGGGAATTTGAAAATCAAGGATGCACACATTCTGTGTTTTTAAAAAGCATCGCCTGGGCGGATTTGGGTTCTTTAGCCTACTGTCCACCCATAAGACCTCCCTCTTCTTCATTAAGGTGGAGCCAAGAAGGGTATCCTCATATTTCAGAACACAGACCATTTGCCTCGAGCCCCAGAGGCAGATAATGGAGCTGCAAAGTTCCCTTCCAGTCTCGTGGGGGAGATGCCTGTGTGTGCAGAATCCACAACGCACACCCAGCATAGCGCTCAGAAAGGGGGGCCCTTCAGCCCACTCCCCGCTGCATTTCCCCCTTGTCAGTGCCCGGCCCGGGCCACACCTCCCTCTGCTCCGCAGTCCTGGTGAAGAAGCACCCAGCGCCCGCCTGAAAACAGGGCGCTCACAAGTGTGGCCTTGGGGAAGACCCCCGGGAGCACGAGGAGGGGGATGACCTCGGAGCCCCGTTAATGGGGATGCCTGGACCCGGCAGCGCTGCAATCTGGGTGGATTTAGATCTTCGCGCCCTCAATCCTAAAAGCCCAGTGCGGCGCAGGGTGCAGCATCTCTCCCGGGCAGCCCTTTCTTCCCCGGCAGCCGGCACTGAAGGGGAAGCACGCTCACACCCAGACACACCAGCCCGAGCAATCTCACTCCCCGAGAACCCCGGACACCCGGAAAATGTGTGCGCGCGTACACACACACACACACACACACACACATTTAGGAGCCGGTCCTTTGTCAAAGCGGCGGGAAGTGTAGCCTTAAGAACAACAGATGGAAAACAGTTGGCGGTCTCGGACCAAATCCCTCTGGCTTGCCCATCATAAGATCCTACCTGGTTTGCGGGAGCGTGGATGGACCGTCCTGTTCCTCCACGCGAGTAGGCAACACCGCGCACGCCCTCCTTTTAAATCGCTCTCGACCAGGAAGAGGTCGCTCCCATCTTCGGGGGAAAGCTCGAAGCCGGTGGCGCGGCGGCGGGCAGCTCCCGCGCAGGGCAGGCTCCCGTGCAGCGCCGGCACGAACAGGAGCGGCGGCGGCCGGCAGCCGGTGCGCGCGGGCGGGAGGCAGGCGCGGAGGCCGGGAGGCTGGGAGGGCCGGGGCCCGGGCGGCGCGCGCGCTCTCCTCCCCCCGCGCACACCCGCCCGCCCGCCCGCCACCCGTAGCCTCGCACTGGCTCACTCGCGCGCTCGGCCCCGCCGCCGCGGCCCGCCGGGTCCCCGCGCCCCGGCCCCCTGCGCGCTCCCCGGCGCCCTGGGCTACCACCTGGCAGTGGAGCCGGCGCGTTTCTGGAGCGCCGAGCGGGTGGGGAGCCCTTCCAACCTCCCGGCCTCTGCCGCTGAGATTTGTCGATTTCCTCCCGGCTCTCGGCCCCGCAGTGCGTTCCGGTCGCGCGCTAGCGCTCTTCCGCACCCAGCCGTGGGTTACACGCACCGACCCGCGCTGCAACTTTTTCTTTTCAGCCTTTCTCGCCTCACCCGCAGACAGAGCCCCAACCCCAGCTCGCCTGCCCTTCCTCACCTCTGCAATTGTTAATCAGACATATCTTCCTTCACTCTAGCCCTTCGCTAAAGGAAGCTTTCTTTTAGCAGAGGGGTCTGGGGCTATACCATTGCTTTTTCTCTGAAATCCTCACTCCGTGTTTTCCCGCATATCAGACTTGCAGAGTAACACGCTGGGTAGCAGCTGCTGACGCAAGCAGATAAGGCTGTGGGGGTTGGGAGAGAGGTATTCCCCAGCCAAGAACTCTCGGAAAGATTCTTCGTGCCGGTATTTCCCTCAAAGAGTGCAGCTCACCTGGGAATAATGATCAAGAGGCTGCTTAATGCGAAAGCCACGCAGCTTTTCAACTACAGAGAGGAGTAACAGCTGAGCATTAAGGTTGACTTGGGAAAGATCTGATGCAGAAATCCACGAACCATTCACTGCCCTTTCCAAGAGAAGCATTATCATTGCCAATACATCACTTCCCCATAATTAATAAAGGAGCGCTGCACCAGGCCCTGGCTCTCTTGACAGCTCATTCATCCTTACAAATCCTTAATGACTTGGCAGGGTGGAAGGCTAGACCTACTGTGGAGTTCACAAACCTGGCTGCACGTCAGACACCTGGGAAGCTGGTTAAAAATGCAGATTTCGGTGTCCCCTTTGGAGAGTCTGATGCTGCAGCTCTCAAGCAGGACTCCCGAGTTTGTATTTTTAAAGCACCAGTAGATATTCGCTGCTGGTGTGACTTGTCAAGGTGTGTGTATGGAAGTGAGGGGTTTGGGGAAGGTGAGGGAAGGAGAGAGCTGCAGAGAACTAGGCAGAAAGTTAAGTTCCTTAGCAGAATCCTCCCCCATACTTACAGTGCAGATCTGGGGCAGCCAGCCCGTAGGAAAAAGAGATTCTGACCAGGAACCCCACTGTTTGACTCTGAGGCAAAGAAGGCCTAATGGAAGGAGCCCTCCTCTGCCTCTATCCCAGTGGCTCTCAATCCTGACTGTCCCTGAAAGTCTCCTGGGGAGCTTTTAAAACATCCCAGTGTTTAAGCCACACCCCAGACCCATTGCCTTGGAATCTCTGGGGGTGGGACCCAGGCATCAGTAATTTTTTATTTTTATTTTCCCTGGTTGATTCCTATGTTTGTTTTTATATTTTTATTGATTTCAGGGAGGAAGGGAGAGGGAGAGATAGAAACATCAATGCTGAGAAGAGAATCATTGATCAGCTGCCTCCTGCATGCCTCTCACTGGGGGATGGAGACCAAAATCGCATCTGCCCTTGACCGGAATCAACCCAGGACCCTTCAGTCCGAGGCCCAACGCTCTATCCACTGAGCCAAACTGGCTAGGGCCCTGGTTGATTCCTATGTAACCTAGGTTGAAAGTCACTGTTCTAGGCCAACATTCCTCAAACAAGCATGTGTGTGTGTGAATAACATGGGAGTGTCATTTCTTCTGCAGCAGATCTGGAGCAGGCCTGGGATCTGCACTTTTGCATCACATACTAGTGATGGTGGTGCTGCCTGAATGAGGCCCTCACTTGCATTAGCAGCAAGGGTCTCCTGAATTCCAGCCAGGGGTCATGGGCACTGGGCTGAGTGGAGGAAACTGGAAGCCTCTTCTTGTCTTGTATGTTCCCAGGAATCATTCCTCTCTAAGAACAATTCCCTTCCCTCGCTATGAGTTAAATTTTCTTGGAAGCCACTCTGCGCACAAACTTTTTGTTAGACTGCACTGACCGATGGGTGTGAACAGAATCACACGTGGGGAGACACAGGTCACAGCCCAAAATGAGAGCATCAGCCAAAAATTACTTAGGGTCCTGACTTTAAGGGAATGTGAAAAGGCAAACGTTTGGCTCACACTCAACAAATGGGGCTTGGAGAGTAAAGCGGTTGCTTTCTAAATGACAGAGAGAAAAGCATATAACTACAGACCCACCCAGAGGAAATGGGACAAAGCTAACTGAGGGAGCCGAGTGAGAGAGCTAAATGAAAATGTGAGTGGAGTACATCTCATTGGAATAGATTCTGTGCAAAGGGTGTGATCTAACATTGCTGTTATGGACCACTTAGGGAAAGCTCAGATTTTCTTGAAACTATAAGCATGCTTGTGATGTGGGATGAAGAGAACCCTGTTCTTAACATCTTTATTCCAGTGGCCCAAGGACTTTATTCCAAAGTCCATCTTGGCAGAAGCCAAGAAAGCATGAAGGCTACATCCTGAGTCTCTTTATTCCTCCTCTTTTCCAGCCAAGACTGAGAGCAGGTCAACTTGGATTATAGGGAGGAAAAACTTACATCAAATGGTCCTCTCTTTATCTAGAACTTTGAAAGGCCACCTAGTGCCTAGTGATTTGGCACCCATTTTGATTTGGCTCAATATTTGAACCCCTAATTTTTATTTTGCCTTTCGTTTCTCATTAAAGGCATCTCTCTAAGGGTTCCAGGGCCCTGAGGCAAATCAAACCTTTTGCTCCCTCCTAAATGTCAAGCATGACTGGATTTTTATTGCAAGAATTATCAAAGGCTACATCACTGGCACGAGGCTCTAGCGAAGGAAATTGTGAGGCTGCTGCTGACTGTGGCTTTGGAAAGAAGAAATAGTGTATGTAGAAAGGTGGTGATTTACATTCCACTGGCAATTGTATTTCTTAATTGTATAGTTGGATATTAATTGCCATTCTTTCCTTTGGACTTGAGATACAGAGTATAGGTTTCCACAGTTATGTACCCAATCAGTATGCCAGGACCATTTGGGGACTCTACTAAGACTTGATATACTCTAAAGATGGCACAGGTTTTCATGAACCATTTTCCTGAAAATCTTCAGAAGATTTAATTAACTCATTCTCAGACCAAAATATAAAACTTGTCAATCAGGCCTAACTTTTTATCCAGTTATGGAAAAATTAGATATATGATCAGGAGTACCAAATTAAAAAAGAAAATCAACAGTTTACTAAAACACCCAATCATTTTTCACCACAGGGAAATTTTATTTTGTAATTCCTTTTTAACAAATATTTTGTAATTTTAAATGTAATTCTTTTCAATTTAGTGTGAATTACCTAGGTCAGAAGTACCATCACTGTTTTTTTCAATGCTTGGTGCTTCTTAAATGTGTTAATATAGAACTAGTCCTTCCTGACCTCATGGACTGTTTTGCCAGTTGTCACCATTCAGATCTCTGCTCATTTATGGTCTGAGTCTGACACTGATTTGTACATAAGAGAAAAGAATTATAATGTCCTCAGCCTGGCCAGCTAGTAGAGCGTGGCATTAACCATTTCCCCACACCTAGGGACCTCAGGTGGGCCTCTGGCCCCATTTGTCCTTTGTTGTTTTGTTTGTTTGTTTGTTTGTTTTTTGTTTTTTTTGCTACTGGTGGGACCCAGGGGTTTTGCTTCAGGGGTGACAAGATTATTGGTTTACGTCTAAGTGCTACTGTTCCTTCTCTGGGGTCTTACTCCTGCAATTCAACTTTTTCTTCTCTGTTTTGTTTTGAACAGTTGAGCACCACAGTGGAACCCCATCCGGTAAGCCGGCCCTGCTATTGGGTGGGAGCAGCCTTACTCATAGACTAACAGTTATGACCCATTCTCCCCTATGCTCCATTGCTGCCCGCTTCCTATGAATTTGTCACAGTCTTTGAATAGCAGGTGCCTGCACTTCTGCATCTGAGCAATTATAGTCAAGGGTTGGGCTTGTATAAAATCCTAACACTTGCATTTCTCATTTTTGCCCCTTATTATATTAAGGACACATCTGGCCTGTATCCCACAACTGTACCAAAATGGTAAGATTGCCAAATAATAACTTAATAGCAGAATCATTACCTAGAGCAGTTAAGGGGTCAGAAAATAACAGAGACTAGTTAAGAGGTAAGGCTTTGGAGTCAGAATATGTGGAGTCAGAATATCATCTTTAGCTGTGTGACCTTGGGGAAGTTTCTTAACCTCTCTGAGTCACAATTTCTGTTAGGAAAACCTATATGGTAAAATTTTCCTTCAGGGAGCTATAAGGAGGATAAAATGTATGTAATGTACTTGACATAGTTCCTGAGTATAGTAATTATTTAATAAAGTTTGTTGCTTATATAACTATTAATAAAGTTCCATAAAATGTTATAAAGTCTTTTTAAAAGTTTCTACATAATTAGGTTCCACATATTCAGACCATCTCATTGCTGATAATAATTATGCTATCATTTTTGTTATACAGAATTCTGCACAACAAATAATCTAGGGAAATTGATGCCCCTCCAGCATGAAAGTATTTCCCGTCTTCAATAAAAGAAGCTACTTGTACACGTTCTGATTTTGTTGAGTACAGAGTGTGGTTATGTGACTGATAAAGGGGGCACCACATTCTGGCTGCATCACAATATTTATTTTCCTTTATGTCTGGATATCATCTTGGTCCCAACTCCATTATAATCTGAGGGTATAAGTTCCAATAGAGCCATTCTAAACTAAGTTCACTGCAATGAGGATTTTGGTTGTCACATGAATGTGACTTACCGGGGATCTTATTAGAACATAAACGTCCTCACTGAGTCTGCACAGACTTCCCTCAATGTTGATTCAAGGACTGTGCATCAATAGGGACTCAAGATGAAGCCTTGAGGTGCTCTGTACCAGGAAATCGTTCCTTGCAGTCCAGTTCCGAAGCAATGTTCCCGAGAGACGGCACTTCAGCTTCTTCAATAAATCTCTTTTATAAGGCATCGTCTATGATGTATAGCTTCCTCTACATCTCCAATGGCTGGGCACTGATTAGAATCTTCTGAGAACTGCCCATGTTTTAGTGATTCCCGCAGTGCCCAGACAGCAGCCCTTGAAAATAGTCATAACACAAATACCTAAGGGGGAAATAGACTGAACTTAAGGTGTCTTAATCCATGGTTTTAATGATGTTGATTCTGCTACCTCTGGAAATAACAATACTATCTGCTCTTGTCTCTTTAAAAATCCAGAATCTTATTTAGTGTGACCTAAAGAGTCCTTAGCAATCATGGACAGAGAAGCTCAGAAACTACTACAGTTTTCCTTTCCTTTTAACATACTGTCCTGTCACACCCACAAGAGCTTAGCCATCTTTGGATAAGCTTTACAAGTTTTGAGTGTAGACCAGAATAAACACATTGTTTATGTAGATATTAAAAGTATTAGCCACTTGCAGCCTAAGTTTTATATAAGAAATCATTATGAACTAGTTAGGTGAGCTGTGATTACTCTCATTTTAAAGATTAAGAAAGAAAGTACAGAGATTTGCCCAGTCCTGGCTATACAGAAGTATCGGTTGTGTTGTTTTAAAATAATACTGAAGCCCAGGCCACCTCTTCAAGATTCTGTTCCCGTAGACCTGGAGTGGAGTAAGAGCTCTGGTATTTTTTTTAAGTTCCCTAGGTGCTTCTAAGGTTTAGCCAGAGCTGAGAACCACTGGCCTAAGATCAAATTGGTAATTAGTAGTAAAGACAAGTGAAAAAAAAAAGAAAAGCTTTATATCTGCCTCAACGCTGTTTCTATTCTGCTGCTTCTTTGAACATTGATATTTAACTAAATATAAAAATGGGGACTTCTCTTTGGAAATTTAAGAGAACTTACAAATGTTTGAGGGTCTTTCTGAGTCTCCATGAGGCACAAGTGGGTATTGTAACTGACCTGACAAAGATATACAAGCAGCATGGAAGACGGAGTCAGGAAAATGAAGCTCAGGACTGCACGGCCTGTCTGTCTTATTGAACACTCAATCCCCAGCACCTAGAGCAATTTTTGGTGCCTGGTAGCTGAATTCATAAAGCACATAATATCCCCTGTATGGGGACTGGCCTATATAGGGAGACTCTTTGGCCCTTGTCCAGTGCAAATTGCAACTTAATAGCAATCATCTCCTTATAGCACAGTGACGGCCCTGGTTAGCAACTGACATTGTCACCGTATCCACATCCAAAGTTCTGCCTGGCCACCTGCTCTGCAATGACAGATTGTCTGTGACATTGCAGGAGGCCAGACCACATGGAGATGGCAATCTGACCAAGCCTCCGGCTTGTGCCTGTAAGCTGACCCTTTGTTGGTTATCTCAGGAATTACTTATAAGCTCCTGTTTGGCCCCGTTTGTAAGTATGTCAGAGAATCTTTTATTTCCTGTTAAGAAGGGTTCTTTAGGTGTATATTTTATAGGTATTATAGTTGTAATTTTCACTTACTATTTTTCAAGAAACTTGTGAACTTCCTGCTATGTTCAAAGTCAGTGGTCAAGCAACTCTTACTCAAGACAAGAAGCTGGGTAGAGCAGATACAAAAAAAACACAGTTGAGAATAGTTGTATTACTAATTTGTTTCATTCCTTCATGTATCTATTCAACAAATATTAACGAGGACTTACTCTGGGCCAGGAACTGTATGAAACTCTGGAGATACAACAATGAAAACATCCGTAAAATTTCATGTCCTCCTGGGACTTGCATTCCATTAGAAAAACAAGAGGCAGTGCACAAAATAAACACATGAGCACAATATAGGATGTCAGATGCAGATCCTGCTATGGAAGACATGAAGCAAGGAAAAATGATAGAGACTTCAGGCACAAGGACTAGTTTACATGGTCAGTTTGCAGGGGCCTGAATGAAGTCAGGATTTCTCAGTGACAATCCCTTTTTTGAGAGTCTCAAATAGATGAAATGATAGAGCACAGTGTTGTTTGATCATTTGTTTCTGCCCTGAGATGCGGTTCCTTTAGGAATTCGCGCCTCAAAGCCATTGGCCTCCATCAGGGTCAGCTGCAGAGCCCTGGCCACAGGGCTTCCACCCCCGCATTCAGAAGCATTTCATATGACATAAATCCCAGAGTTGCTCCAAAAAGACCGACAGCTCCAGAGGTTGCACATCAAATGGTTGTATTTATTCTAAGGCAGAGCTGCTGCAAGAATTCTGAGTGCCCCCTTTGGTTTTACTGAAAGAACAGCATCTCATTAGAGTAACTCGATGGGGAAACTACATCAATGGTCTCTCATGGATGAACCTTGTGCCAAAAAGTCAACAGTCCTGGTGCCCAGGGAGGGAAATCACAGATGTGTAACTTAATGATGGTTCCAGTGCTTTTTTCCATGAGTTTGTCACACTTCCTTTTCTTTCTTCTTACATTCTTATCTGAGATTACACAATACACATAGTATGCACACACACACACACACACACACACACACACACTCATATACACAAACTCTTATGCAAGCTCACACACTCATCCACACACATATTCTTAACTGTTGCTAAATATTGAATTATGGGAAAATCACCATTTGCAAATTTGCAAATAATGCATGGAAATAATAGCTGACCTTTTCCCCCCCCTAATTTTATTTAACACTATAGAGGGTCAGTGCATGAATTTGTGCACAGGTGGTGTCCCTAGGCCTGGCCGGCAATCAGGGCCAATCAGGGCTGGGCCAATCAGGGCCTGCTGGCCGGGAGGAGGGACTGTGCAGGAGATTGGCTACTGGCCCTGAGGATGGAGCCAGCCCTCAGCCCTTCTGGGAAAGGGGCTGTGTCTGCTGCCACCCATCCCTGGTTCCCCATCCCAGCCTGGGGTTTGAAGACCCTGGCGGGGATGGGAGAGGAGGCAATGGTTGCTGGGCTGAGCGCGGAAGGAACAGGTGACAGATGCTAATGCCACCGGCCGGCTGTGGGAAGTTGGCTGTGGGAGCACACTGCCCAACAGGGGGCAAATCTTGCATTGACTATCTGCCACCTGGTGGTCAGTGCACATCATAGAGACTGGTTGACTGGTCATTCTGGCTGTTCTGGTTGTTCTGGTTGTTTGGTCGTAACGGTTGCTTTGACTTTTATATGTATAGATTAATGGCTTTTTATCTGGCAGATCTTAAATATTTGGTTTCAATTCTACTTACAGGCTCCTAGGCTAAAATAGATTATGACCCATTCACTTGTCTCTTGAAATGAACACTGATAGATGTGAAGCCTAAAAGATACAAAATCCTAAACTTTGTATTTTAGGGATCTTAAGATAAATGTTTGTTCTTCTTGTTTCTTTGGCCAAAACAGACAAACAAACAAAAACTCGAAATGTAGAAATTGCTCAAGGAAAGGCACATTTGTATGGAAAATTATTCAACACATCAAAGTGCCTACCTAATTCACAATAGATGATCAATAAATATATTGAATAAATGATGCAAATGAATGGGACACACTTCATTATAGGGCACTCATTTAAAGGAGATTTTGAAGCAGATTTACCAGCTGAATTTTAAAATCAGACAGCAAATAATGAGTGACTACTCTATTCAGAGCCATGAGTTACATTCTCTTGTGATTAAAAAATGAATTAGAGACCATCTATGACTTCTTGGAATTAAGACTCATAGCTAGAATTAGATTGAAGATTTTTGAGCTCATGAATGCTACAGCTAGATGTCTGCTTTATGAAGAAGGTGCAATTTGAGAAGTGTATGAAATGTTTTAAAGTGCACATGGTTAGGGATGAAGAAGAGACCATTGAGAAGATAATTACAATAATCTCACAGAAGACCCAAATACGAGTACTCTAAGCAACAACCAGAGAAGAAAGGGAAGAATATAGTTATTTTTCTCTTTGGCTCAATTCTTGGCTGAATGCCATTAACCCCCACCCCAACCCCCTTAGGCCAGTATTTTAAAACATACTGAGTTTTCATTTTCAGGGGAATCATTCTGGATGGCTTCAATTGGATGGAACACATATGCTTTCTATAAAGATCTTAGTAGTCCAGGGTAAAACTTTTTCCTTTAAGAGTGGCAGACTAAAGTGGGTGGCGGTAGTCTGCTCCAGCAGGCAGGGAGAAAATTTCATCGGTGAGATGGCACATGGTGACAACAAAGAGTAGATTTCCCTTGGTTGGTTTTATTATTGTGTTTAAATGCTCTACAGACAGAGCACCCACTTATTCTTTGTACCTTTGATAGACTTCTCCCACTGCCTGTCCCCTGGATGTGCAGCTACCTATGTTTGTTGTTAATTCTCACATGAAGATACTTTTGCCATTGATTTTTAGAGAGAGTGAAAGGGAGAAAGAGAGGGAGGGAGGGAGGGAAGGAGGGGGAGAGGGAGAGAGAAAGAGAAAGATTTATGTGAGAGAGAGAGAGAGACATCATTGGTTGCCTCCCCCCAGGGGCAGGACCAAACCTGCAACCCAGGTATAAGCCCGTGACAGAAAATCCAACCTGGGACCATTTAGCTACACCAGCTAGGACCGCAGCTGCCTTTTAAATAGGTTATAGGAAGCTGAGACTTTCTGACTTTTTTCGACAACACAGAGCTGACTTATACCTAGAGAGCTTGTGAAATATTCTTTCCACCTACACCCACCCCACCGCTCCACTAGTAAATCTCCAGACATTTAAATCCACCGTGTGCGAAAGACAAATGGAGCCAAGTTTGATGAAGTATGGGCTTTCTCAAGAGCCTCTTGCTTCCCCTACCTACAGATGCTTTTAATGGTATTTCAGAAATAATTAGAATCAGTGAAGGAAATCTGAATATAATTGTAACATTTTATCAAATCTTCTTGTCTTTTGATTTTATATATATATTCAAAACAACATTTTACTGGAAGCAATTTAATTTGCTGGATAACAGACATAAGGATAAAATCAATTGGCTTGATTTTTCACATGTCTTTCTGATATCTCTTGTGGCACACCCTTAATCTGATACAAACTATAAACTGTGTGTTCATTATTAGGAGAAATCTGTTATTCAACATTAACATTACTTGACATTGAGCTATATTTTTAAATGTAGCATATGCTAGGTATTTAGATGGTTAGGCCTTTGTTTGAAGGTGAAAATGTTATTTATTTTTTTAATAAATCTTTATTGTTCAGATTATTACAATTGTTCCTCTTTTCCCCCCCATAGCTCCCCTCCACCCAGCTCCCACCCCACCCTCTGCCCTTACCCCCCACCACTGTCCTCATCCATAGGTGTACGATTTTTGTCCAGTCTCTTCCCACACCCCCCACACCCCTTTCCCCCTGAGAATTGTCAGTCCACTCCCTTTCTATGCCCCTGATTCTATTATATTCACCAGTTTATTCTGTTCATCACATTTTTTTATTCACTTGATGTTTAGATTCACTTGTTGATAGATATGTATTTGTTGTTCATAATTTTTATCTTTACCTTTTTCTTCTTCTCTCCCTTCTTAAAGAATACCTTTCAGCATTTCATATAATACTGGTTTTGAAGCATCCATCTTATATAAAAACTGCTGTTTGAAATTTTAACCCTGAAATTTTGGCTTCTGTATATGCTTGCTTGCTTAAATAATTAGGAAAATAAGACTATTCCCATTCCAGAGAGGCCGTGGACTATGCCCCAGACAGAGTTGTCAGTCCTGACACCAGGCCTTGAGATATGGTCTCATGGCCCCTTCCCAGCACATAGGCCTTCTTTCCCAGAAGGCCCAGAAGTCTCATTCCAAATTTGGGAGACAAAAGAGCTAGGAAAAGTATAAATAGAAAAGGATTCCTCCATGTGGGGGGACCCAGAATGTGAAAGGCACATTTTTCTCTGGCCCTGCCCTTAATAAAATGTAACTCCCTTTCTCTAAGCATGGCCTGTTTTTTTTCCGGTCTTCTGTAACATAATGATTCCCTGACCGGGAAGAAGGCCAAACATGCTTGCCTTTTGGCCTCCAATGAGTGGACTTGGTTCAGGGCCTGGGGGAGCCAGACAGGCCTCCGGGAGGCACCACTCTGCTGATTTAGCAGAATTGAACCAGGGGACTCTGGGCACTCCCGGACCTCAGCCTAGGACCCAGCCGGCATATGGAGAGAGTGGACGGACACTTCTGGACCTGTGGACAGAATTGGTAAGGTAGGGGCCCTTTCAGTCAGGCCCACTCTGAGTGAGTGGAAGGGGGAGCTTGATCACCTCCCCGGAAGTCAAGGACTTCCTCAGGCAATTAATCAGGAATCAGGTGGACTGTTCAAACTCTGAGTAAATATCTGATAGAAGTAAAAAGCTCAGACTGTCTGGTGTATAAATGTAAGTGTGAGAGTCTGTGTGAAAGACAGTGCAAACCCTGCTTTAGAGGGAAGATAGTAGAGAACTTTTAATTGCTTTTCCTTGATTTATAATTCTGCTGTGTTAGTTTAAAATTTTGGAACTCTAGGGTTAATTTAAGGGTATAAAATTTGTGAAGGTTGCCAATTCAGAGAAGTTTAAACAAAGGCTTGTTGGGTTAAGCTTAGTCATAATTAACTGCTTTGTGAGCTGCCTTTTTCAGCCCTGCTGGCAAACAGAGAATCATGTGGTCCCAAGAACTGTGACCTGCCTGCCCTTCCTGATAGATTTAGAGTGGGTCTCTCTCTGGGGGAGGAAGAGAGCCGAAAACTGATCCAGAGCAGGTGTGAGGAAGGGTAGAGGCGGTGGAATTCACTCTCAGCCTGCTGAGATAGAGAAACCCTAGGCTGGGGGAGAGGGGGATGGTTGGAGATATCAGAAGTAGTGAAGGAGGAGGAGGATTTGAGATCTTCTGGGGACTTGGAGTAAAGAAGGAAAATCTGGGATGAAGAGCAGCTGTTCCTTAAGTGAAAAGGCCTGGTTATACAGGATCTCAGACCGCTTGCCTTATTTCCCCTGCTAAGGACAGAGTAAATGGTTAATGCAGAAAGGGGGGGGGGGGCATCAGTGGGGAGAGCAGGGAGAGATAGGTTTTTGTTGATTTTGCTGGCTACAAACCGCTCTGCTGGCGTCCTTGGTTTCTTACTGATCTGAACTATGCTGGACTCAAGGCTTTTTGCAAAACACAGTGGATCTTCCTCTGCCCCGTTTTCTTCTTTTTAACCCTGCCAATACACATAAAGAAAATCTCATTGTCTGAGCCTGGCAGGGCGGGGTTACTGGGTACTTTGTGGGCGGTGGTGGAATATTCAGCAAAGGAACTTTAAAATATAATATCTTTAAGGCTGACAACTAGTTTAAGTTTTAAAAATCTCTGTCTCTCAAAAAGAAATATTTTTACCTACTCTTAGTTTTATCACAGAAAGTCTAAGTCATAAATGTTAATCTAAGAAATTCTGGCTGTTTACTTTTTAGGAATCATTGAAGGATTAAAGTTTCAAAGAATAAGGAGTGCTGAGTAGAAGGTCTGAGGCATGGTTAAGCATTTTCAAAGGACATAGAAAGAAGGTTTGAAGGCTAATTTGGAAGTGTAAAATTTATAAAGGTTGTGTATGTAATAAGAAGGAGAAGAGAAATGTTGAAAGGAAATAAAATAATACAGGCCAGTAAGCCAGGAAGAGTAAATAATTTACATTATTTAAATAATTTTCTTTCCCTTCCACCAGATCAGTGGTTGGCAAACTGCGGCTTGCGAGCCACATGGGGCTCTTTGGCCCCTTGAGTGTGGCTCTTCCACAAAATATCACGGCCTGGGCGAGTCTACGTTGAAGAAGGGAATTAGAAGAAGTTTAACTTTAAAAAATTTGTCTCTCAAAAGAAATTTCAATTGTTGTACTGTTGATATTTGGTTCTGTTGACTAATGAGTTTGCCAACCACTGCACCAGACCATTTGTTACAGTTTGTCTCCACCAGGTCACAAGCCCACCTCCTTCTGTGGCCAGGCCTCATTGTCCCTCTGACAGACAGCAAGGATCTCTTGGCTCTGAGAGAAACCTCTGACCCTCCTCAGGAGGAAGTAGCTAGAAGAGCCCACCGATGTCCATTTTCCCTAAAAGAATTCAGAGCCAGGATCCTTGAGGTAATATATTAGGCAGTTAGATGATATGAGCAGAGCAAGGACGATGGGCCAACTAGCACTACCAGATGTAATTAAGTCTTTCCATCTCTACCTATGTGAAACAAGTGGACTCCCCAGAAGCAAGAGGGAACAAGGCTGCAAATGAAGCAGGCTGGGAGGATGCCCTTATACCAGTGGGTCCTCTACAGATTCTAGTGACTCTTCCAAGCCCTGACCTACCCACCTCACCAGCTTACATGGAAACCCAATCTATAAAAGCTGAAATCCATAACCAATCTTTACTCCAGATCTTACAGGCTTTACAGTCCACCCAGAAAGCAGTCCAGAAGCAGGTACAAGGTACTCTGCCTATAACTACTTCTGATCTGGTACATCCTTCCACCCTGGTGACTCTGTTTGGGTAAAGAAATTTGCCACACAAGGACTGACTCCTACCTGGAAAGGACCACCCCCACAGCAGTCAAGGTCGACGGGATCCCAATGTGGCCTCATCACACCTGGCTTAAGACAGCCCAGGCAAAATAGAGAGTCCAGGACTCTTCAGACCCTCTAAAGATTAGTCCTGGCCCTCATTCCAGGCCCTTATCTTATAAACAGGCCCACTGACTTTATTCAGCAGGGAATTAATTCTATCAAGCTTATAGTCCTCATGGGTCAATATAATTCCCTTGCCAACAATGACCCAAAAGAGTCAATGATTTGACTCATGTACATAAAACCAGTAGGGAATGAAGCATTCATCTTATACAAAAACTGCTTGAAATTTTAACCCTGATATTTTGGCTTCTATAAACACTTGCTTGCTTAAATAATAAAGAAAATAAGACTACTCCCATTCCAGAGAGGCCATGGACTATGCCCCAGAAAGAGTTGTCAGTCCTGACACCAGGCCAGGCCTTGAGATATATTTTCATGGCCCCTTCCCAGCATGTAGGCCTTCTTTCCCAGAAGGCCCAGAAGTCTCATTCCAAATATAGGAGAAAAAGAGCTAGGAAAAGTATAAATAGAAAAGGTTTCCTCCATGTGGGGGAGGCCCAGAATGTGAAAGGCACATTTTTCTCTGGCCCTGCCCTTAATAAAATGTAACTCCCTTTCTCTAAGCATGGCTTGGTTTTTTTTTTACAGTCTTCTGTAACAGTTTGGCGGTGATGAATTCCTTTACCTTTTTCTTATCTGTGAAGCTCTTCACTGCCCTTCAATTCTGAATGATAGCTTTGCTGGGTAGAGTAATCTTGGTTGTATGTTCTTGCTATTCATCACTTTGAATATTTCTTGCCACTCCCTTCTGGCCTGCATAGTTTCTGTTGAGAAATCAGCTGACAATTGTATAGGTGCTCCCTTGTAGGTAACTAGCTGTTTTTCTCTCGGTGCTTTTAATATTCTCTCTTTATCTTTTGCTCTTGGCATTTTAATTATGATGTGTCTTGGTGTGGTCCTCTTTGGATTCCTTTTGTTTGGGGTTCTGTGTGCTTCCTGGACTTGTAAGTCTATTTCTTTCACCAGGTGGGGGAAGTTTTCGGTCATTATTTCTTCAAATAGGTTTTCAGTATCTTGCTCTCTCTCTTCTTCTTATTGCACCCCCATAATTTGGATGTTGGTACGCTTGAAGTTGTCCCAGTGGCTCCTTACACTATCTTCATATTTTTGGATTATTTTTTCTTTTTGCTTTTCCGGTTGGGTGTTTTTTACTTCTTTGTATTTCAAATCTTTGACTTGATTCTTGTAATCCTCTAGTCTGCTGTTGGATCTCTGTATATTATTTTTTATTTTAGTCAGTGTATGCTTAATTTCTAGTTGGTCCTTTTACATATCCTTGAGGGTCTCCCTAAATTTATTGGCCTTTTCTAGAAAATTCTTGAAAAGCCTTAAAACTGTGGTTTTGAACTCTATATCCAGTCATTTGCTTTCCTCCATTTCTTTCATTTGTGACCTGTTTCTTTGTCTTTGCATTTTGGCTGCTTCCCTGAGTTGATAGTGTGGCTTTGTGTGGTAGGTGTCCTCTAGGGCCCAGTGGCTCAGCATCCCCAGTTACCTGAGGTGGACACTCTTGGTGCACCCCTTTGTGGGCTGTGTGCACAGTCTTGTTTTGTTGTTAAGCCTTAATTATTGTTGGTATCACTGGGAGGAATTGACCTCTAGGCCAATTGGCTGTGAGGATCAGCTGTGTCTATGCTGGGAGAACTTCTGTGCTGGAGACACCCTTATGAGATAAGACTTGCAAAAGTCTTTTAGGTGTTTACCTATGTCGCCATCTTGGTTTCTCCCTAACTGTTATTTTATTTAAATCAATTTAATACATTTCATTAATGTATTGAAATTAAATACGTTTAAATAAAGTTATTTAAATACATAAAATAAAATTTTATTTTTATATACATCCTATTGTTAAAAAAATGTCTGATGAATTTCCTGACAAGTGTGGAAGCTTCTTCCCTTTTATCTGTGAGATAACATCTCCTGATTAGAGCAGATAGCTTGAATTGGAATTGGTTTTGGGTAGTAACCTGATAGCTATTTAAACATAGATAAAAATAATTCACTCATTCTCTCATTTATTGGGTATTTTTGAGTAACTGTGAAGTTAGGCATTAAGGGAATCATCATTAAGTGAACACATGAGCAAATGGGACTTTTATCTTGGGGACGAAAAGTGATACTAACCACATTGCATAATTTTCTAAATGAAGGAGTTGATCCTTTTCAGGAGAGTCTGTAAAACTCAATAAGTTGGCTGGGAACTGGTGAGGAGTAGAGGTGAGTGAGCTTAGTTTAGTCCTGGACAGAAGAAGTTTCAGGTGCAAAGGCCCTGGGGTGAGAAGGAGCAGTCAAGGAACTGAAAACAAAGTCAGAGGGTGTAAAGCACAGAAAATGAGAGGAAAGGGTGGTAGCAGGGGCTACAGGGCAGGCAGAGCCATGCAGAACTACAGGGCCTGGTCTTTTGGGCTTTTTCAAGATTAAGATAATCTAGTGGTTTCGTTCTGAGGACTTGCCTTAGTTTTTCTACGGAAAAATTTAGCCTTACTTTTTCACTCTTCCTGCTTTCCTTGCTCACACATGGTTTACCAGAATTCCAAGTTTGATATTTAGGGAGAGACTTAACAACTGGAAAATTACAAATAAGTTAAGTCATATTTTCTAGATGTGATTTTACTTATCACAGTTGTGCCTTGTCAGGGTCTCCTGTGTGTGATTATTGGTAATCACTACAATGACCACAACTGTGTGCTTTTCATATTATATGGTGGAATCCCATTCTTTCTATGCCCACATATCTTCTAGACATACCCTTCTGAATCACTCTCTTATAGGTAAGAAGAAATATTGCAACCCCAAGTGAACAAAAAAAGCACTGGAAAAATTCTCAGATGGAGGCAATCTTTAAGTTATGCATTCCATAACTAAAAGATTCCCACACTGCTACCTTTCTATTTGAAGTTAAAACTTCTGCTTTGTGGTATACAAACAAATCGGTGATTACCCTGTGTGCTACCCACTGTCAGGAGTTGTGAAAGGACAGTACTCAACTGGCTCCTCCTCTGAGGTCAAGAGAGAAGGCCTCTAAAAGACTTGCTTTAAAGATTGCAAGGAGAGAACGGCATCTGACTTTCCAGGTTAGCCTTCAGTTGAGTTCTGCATCATGTACTCCTGGAGGAGGGAAAGAACTAAACTCCTGGATAGATTGTGAAAAGATCATGCTCTGTTTTATTTGGAATTTAACAACGCAGTACACCACCTTGGAAAATCACTGCACTGACAGGACTGATGCTTGTTAGTCAGCACTCTAGCTGTTGCCTGCAGGGTGGTTGATGGGACAAGCATCTGACTGCTCCTTCATATCTTATAAAGTGGCCATACCTAACTTTCCTAAAATGAACAATGTGTTAGTTTATTATAAAGTATCGGCATTTATTCTCCTTTTATATTATAATTAGAGCATTATGTAGAATTTTTTAAAAATCTTCATGGAATGGGCTATATTATAATTGCTTCAGAATAATGAAGATATTTCTACAGCATTTTGTTATAAAAAGGGGGAAACTGGATCTGAAGAAATTGATAACCTTCCCAAGTTTGTAACATCCCAAGACTTGGAAATGTCTGCTGTGGCAAGGGCAGGATTTGGGGGGAGACATTTAAATAGATTATGAGGCTGTAATTTAACAACAAATAGAAACAAGTCAATTACGAAAATGAGGCTTTTTCAATAACTTAAATTGACTGAAAAATTTCTGGACTGATATGCCCCTCAGGGAGCCTCTTCTGGAAAGGAATTTCTCCAGACTCCACTGGGAACCATCACAGGAAAAGGACTATGGGTCATCCCGGCAGCTTTTATCTCCAATTGGATAGTCAGCTGCCTGAAGAGTGGAAAGAATGTGTAGTTCCAGTGCTGCTATGAACCAGTTGTTGGTAAACTCACCACCACTCTGAGCCTTGCTTCCCTTGCAAATTGAGGATGCTAATAACTTTTCTGCTTCTTCCAACATTAGTGTGAGAATCATTTGGAGCAATAAGTTTAATGTCTTTCTGTGATGAAAGGAAGTATGGTGCTGTACCTTCTTGTATTCCAAGGTCCTCAGACCCAAGCTGTGCATAGAAGAATACCTACTAGTTCATGTTGATTGGTTGAATGTGTCCACGTTCCCCTGACCCTCCAGGAGCACAGATAGGGACATTTTTACTTAGTCTCTACATTTCTAATAGATGATGCTTAATTTCTTTATTCCATGTGTGATATACTTGAAAACACTATTTATGATTACTTGGCATCATTAAGTCATTTATAAGTGGCCCAAGAGCATTAAATATAATAGGGTCTAGATATTGAGGGTAGTTAATCATATATCTTAGAGGAACTGGTGATCTAAAATCAAAATATGCAGAAAAAGAAAGAAGCTGGATATGTGTTTTAAAAGGTGAATAATTTGAGAGTGATGTCCCACGGGTGCACACGAGGGGAGCAGTTAATTAAATCATTTGAAAGAAGTGGACTGGATCCCCACAGCTGGCAGAGCTGGTTGGAACACAGTGTTTATCATGACCTGTTAGGGTATCTGGCCCTCAGGAGGGTTGTTCAGTTTCAATTTTTTAGCTTGTCCGAAGACTCCACTGTTAACCACAAGCTGCCCCTTTGGAAAATGTCTCTTTGTGCACAGAGGTGATAGTGTGATGGCAGATTGATGCAAACCCAACCCTGTCTAATAAAAGAGTAATATGCAAATTGACTGTACCTCCGCTACACCCACAAGCCACGCCCACCAGCCAATCAAAGAGCAAATATGCAAATTAACCCAACCAAGATGGCTGCGGCCACAGAGCGAGCAGGAGGTTTTCCTGCACACCCTCGCTGGCCCAAGCCTCCACTCAAGGCTACAAACTTTCAATTATAGAAGATAAATAAATCTCAGATCCCAGGGCCTCTGCTTGGGTTGCTGGGGGTGTGTGGCCAGCCTGCAAACCACCACAGGCCCCACGCCCAGGCCACCCCACGGGAACCCCCACCCTGATCCAGGACACCCTTCAGGGCAAATCAGCTGGTCCCCACCCGTGCACCAGGCCTCTATCCTACTTAATAAAAGAGTAATATGCAAATTGACCATCACTCCAACACACAGATGGCTGCCCCCACGTGGACACAAATGGCCACCACAAGATGGCCAGCAGGGGAGGGACCAGGCCTGAAATGAAGGGCAGTTGAGGATGATCAAGCCTGCAGGGGAGGGCAGTTAGGGGGACCAGGCTGGCAGAGGAGGGAATTGGGGGCAATCGGGCCTGCAGGGAAGGGCAGTTGGGGGTGACCAGGCCTGCAGGGGAGGGCAGTTAGAGGCAATCAGGCTGGCAGGGAGCAGCTAGGCATCAATCAGGCTTACAGGGGAGTGGTTAGGGGGTGACCAGGCTGGCAGGCAGAAGTGGTTAGGGGCAATCAAGAAGACAGGCAGGCGAGCAGTTGGGAGCCAGCAGTCCTGGATTGTGAGAGGGATGTCCGGCTGCCTGTTTAGGCCCAATCCTACTGCTGGTAGGATTGGGCCTTGAGGGGCAGTCAGACATCCCTCAAGGGGTCCCAGATTGGAGAGAGTGCAGGCTGGGCTGAAGGACACCCCGCCCCACCCATGCACAAATTTTGTGCACTGGGCCTCACGTCTCTAATAAAGAAACAACCCAGGGTGATGCTACAGAGCATCGCCCTATAGATCACACAGTAAATTGCCCTCCTAATCATAGGTCAGCAGTGTGATGGTCAGCATTGCTTCTGAAGCAGGTGTTCCAGGTATGGATGGAAGGAGGCCAAAAGTCCACACTGTGTCATTCACTTCTCTGAATTACCTTTCTGCCTTCAATTAAAAACATTTGTAGCTGCTGACTTTGTCTTCTTTTGCTTTTTTTTTTCCCCCTACAGAATAATGATGTGCTACCTCTTGCTCCTTTTAGGGACAATTTCTTCCTTAATTAAAGGTCATATAATGTCTCTTTGTATTTGACAGTCACATAAATAACTTCTGTCCTTGTTATTCCCTTCAGAATGCTGTTCTTATTAATTAAATCCTGATTAATTTCCATCTTTTTCCAAAGAAAAACCCATGGTGGTTTTATGTGACACTTGAATTCACCAGTATATTCACTATCTTTATCTATTACCTTCATGTTATTAAATGTTATGGCTATCACCTTTGTAATCTTAACAAGTAATTTTTATAACAAGATAGGATTAAAGACTTTTCCACATGTGACCAGAGACTGTGCAACATAAATATAATTAGTATTCTATGGCTATAACTTTAAGCAAATTACTTCAGCTTCCTAGATCTCAGGTTGATGCTTCTTATCACCTGTGAAATTGCTGATTTTATCCTAAACCAGGCTGCTGGAAGCTTTCCACTGAAGGTTTAGTTTCTCAAACAGAAACCTTTGCCAATTGCTAATGTTCTGTGGTTCTTGGAGACATACATATTATGCTATTTGATCTTCAGAACCACCCTCTGATAGAAGCACTGATAACCTTATTTTACAAATGGGAGAAAAGCCCATGTTCACTCAGCTACGAAGCTCCTAAGCTGGACCCGGGTCCAGCATTTTTTACTCTAAAAGCCATTCTTTGCCTGCATTTCCAGATCAGTCTCATTCACTTCTTGTTTGTACCTTGAAATCTTATCTGATTAGTCTTAATCACACAGAGGCCATCTGACTAAGTGCTCTGCCACCACATTTCTGTTGGAAGGGATTACCTTACCCATCAGTGTCTAAACTGTCACGGCACCAGCACAGTTTCAGCTCCTGTGAAACAGGCACCTACTACTTCCCCCATCACCCTATGTGCTGTGATGGTTGTATGTTTATGAGCTAACCACACCAAATTGCTATTGCTGCCTAAAAATAATGCTTCTCCATTGTCATAAAGAGGAAATGCATGCTTCATTTAAATAAGCAGTTACTGACCTCAGGCATCTGTCTGGAAATACCCTATGCATACCCCCCAAGGCAATAAAGTTGACAGGAAATCTGAAATGATTACTGCCATTGCAAGAAGTTAAAACAGTTTTTTTTTTTAAATTATAAATAGTGAAAATCTCAAATAACTTTGGCAAGACCAGACATTTTTTAATCAAAGCTTTAAAATATAAAACTTTAATATATGTGTTTCTATTACATGCTAGCAGATCTTTAAAAAAAGAAAAAAGAAAAGAAAGAAATTGTAAGATATTTATCCAGATACTAGAGGCCCAGTGCATGAATTCGTGCATGGGTGAGGGTCCCTCGGCCTGGCCAGCGATCAGGGGATCGGGGGCGATTTGGGCTGATTGGGCCAGCCGGCCAGGGGGAGGGACCGTGGGAGGTTGGCTGTGGGAGTGCACTGACCAGCAGGGGACAGCTCCTGCATTTAGTGTCTGCCCCCTGGTGGTCAGTGTGTGATGGATCCACTGGTCATTCAGTGGCTTAGGCTTTTATATATATAGATAATGCATCATCGAATAGGTGAAAAGGGCAGTGCATCAAGTATGCAGGAGAGAAAGAATTGGACTGAGATAGACTGTGCACAAACTTGACCTATATCTAAACCAGGGGCATTATAAACATACTAAACACTCGATGCATGAAATTCATGTAAGGGGCTCGGCCCTCGCAGCCATGGCGGCTTGCCTTGGCTCTCACAGCCCCAGCTTTGTCCAGAAGGTCATCTGGAAGGTCTTTTGGCTGTCTGGTCTAATTAGCATATTACTCTTTTATTATAGATGGGTGTGAAAATAGAGGAAGCTAGATGCTATGGAAAGCCAAGGGCTGTCAATGGTGACATTCTGACTTGCATATGATAAAGACATGTTCATTTTTACATGATAATCCTGCAGTAAGCTTATACTTGTGTGTTGTGTAACAAACCCAAAGACCTTGAATTGGAAGATCTGGATGCAAGCCTGACAACATCTATCAACATAACTCCTAATCTCTGTGAGCCTCATAAATTGCTCCCTTTATAAAATGGAAATGAAACATTCCATCCCACCTACCCCATGGTGTGAGGGAGGTTGCAGAAGAACATATATGAGAACATACTTGGTAAAATATGAAGCACTCTATTAATATAAGCCTGATTTTTTGGAATTATTTGTCAATTACACAAATATCTGTGTAATTATTTGTTACCCTATTAGGTGTTTCAAAGATGTGCAGTTCTCCAACAAATGTTTTTTGAGTGCCTACTATATACCAATTCTATTCTAGGTGTTACAGGTATAGCAGTAAACACAGTAAAACTTCCTGCTTCCTGTGTACCTACTACGTGTCAAGCACAATATACACACTGTTGTTGTGGAGCTTATGGCTTACTTAGATGGCAGCCTGGAGCCTCCCAAGTCTAAGGTGAATTAGAATACAGCATAATACAGCTAAGATAATACTTAGAGGAGATATATAGCTCAGATCTGGGAGTCAGAAAGGCATCCTAAAGAAAGTACCACTCAAGCCAGAAAACAGAACACAGAATCGGGGGCAGAATGGGTAATTTTCCCATTGTACTCTGCATTTTAGAGTATAGTGGTCCTGTATGAGGGAGAGATGTAAGACATAAGGGATCTAGAAATCATAGCACATGGTAAATAAGGAAAGAACTGAAGATGCTTAGCCTGGAATACTAAAGACAAACATAATTACCTAATTATAAATAAATTAAATTTATTTGATGTGATTTCAGGTAGCAAATTTCTATCAAGAGACAAGTATAAATCTTTCTAAAATCCTTATTCCCACCTTTTCTCTATTTCCTCTGTTCCCCACAGTTCATGCTAATAGTTTGGTATTAGTCTCAGTAATGATTGTAATGGTAGCTAACATTTCTATATTAACTACCATAGGAGCTAACATTTATTATATAGGCCTAGCACTGTTCTTGGTATTTTATAAGCACGAAGCTATTTAATCTTTTACCAGCCCTTTGATTTAGGTACTAATACTGCCAATAATTTAGAGTTAAATAGAAGCTGAAGGATAGAAGGGTTGAGTAAATTTAGGCAGTTTGGTTTGGGGAGCCTGCGCTCATAGCCACAATGCTAGACCTTAAAACTTTCTATGGGTTTCCATTTGGATATGTGCTTGCAAAGCTTTGGGTAACTATATATGCAAGTAAGCTAAAATAATTGTCTCAGTCTATACTAAAAACCTTTATGGACAGAGAAAGACATGGTAGATGCCAGAAAGAAAATTATTATTTTCTTAGAGTCCTAAGAAATGTATTTAACTGGAGTGATCAAGGTTAAAATATATGTTAGTGTTTTTATTGTCTTAAGTTTAAGTTATAAACATTTATTTAGGAAGCTACTTGTTGATAGCTAGTGTCTGAGAGCAGCAGTTCTCAAACTATGTGGACCCCATTATACTTTTTAAAATTAGTGAGGATTCAAAAGAGCTTTTGCTACTATGGGTTAGACTTATAGACATTTATTGCATTAGAAATTAAAACTAAGAATTTATTAGTATTTAGTTATTAATTCAACAAAATAACAATAATATGCCCATTACATGTTAACATAATATATTTTTATAAAAATAGTTACATTTCCCAAAACAAAAATTAAGTGAGAAAAAATATCTTGTTTTCCATATTTGCAAATATTTCAAATATTTGGCTTAAGAGAAGACAGTTGGATTTTCATTTATGTTTTCCCATTTAATCTGTGGTAATATCACACGCCTTGCAGCCTCTGGAAAACTCCAGTGTACACTTGTGAGAAAGTTAGAATGAAAAAGTCAAATAACATATTCGTATTTTGTGAAAATAGCACTAACCTTATAGACCTCCTGAAAGAGTCGTTGAGATGATCAGGGGTCCCCAGGTCACACTTTGAGAACCGCTGTCTTAAACTGACCAACTGGGAGAAAAACAAAATAAACCTTAGTGTTTTTTACAGATAATTACATATGCCTTAGGTTCACCTATTTCAGTTCTGTTTCCACCTAGAACATTACAGTCTGTGATGCTTCATAATTTTTTAAGAGTTTGGGAGAATTTCTCTCCTTTAAGAACTTTTCTTCTATTTAAAATATAGTCAATAACCTTAACAGATTCCCAGACTTTTTTTTTTAAATGTCTAATAACTTTTGTTTCAAAGCATGGAAATAAGTAAGTAATGAGAAATTAAAAGTATTATTCATAAGTTAATTACAACATTTTGAGTTTATTTGTGGAATATTTTGATTTTTTTATGCAAGTGTAAGCTTCTCTTTCAAGAACTATAACTTTTCATATTCACCTATTCCTCATATCACCCACTTGGCAACAACCCATTTTCACTAGTCTTCATCAAAGGGGATACCACAAAACTCTGGGCTTGACCTGTAAAGCAGACTATTGTCTCAGTTTCCCAGGGCCACCAGGCACTGTTGTCCAGACCCCATTGCCTGAGTACATTGGCAAAGAGGCTGAGTTCTAGCCCTAGGCGATTTGGCTCACTGGATAGCGTGTCAACCTGTGGACTGAAGGGTCCCAGGTTCGATTCCGGTCAAGGGCATGTACCATGGTTGTGGGCACATCCCCAGTAGGGGGTGTGCAGGAGGCAACCGGTCAATGTTTCTCTCTCATCGATGTTTCTAACTCTCTATCCCTCTCCCATCCTCTCTGTAAAAAGTCAATAAAATACTAAAAAAAAAAAAAAAAGAGGCTGCGTTCTTAATACATTCTACAGCCAATTTATTCATTTAGGGAAAAGAGAAATAAAGTCTTGGCCTTATGAAACTGGCTTTCAGCTGGGGAAGACTGAAAATCAACAAAGATATACTCTAATGTTAGGTAGTAATGATCCCTAGAAAAAAGTTAACCAACTTGTGGGACAGAGAATGACAAAGAAGGGGTTTCGGTAAGGTGGTGAGGGAAGGCCTCCCTTAGCAGGCAACAGCTGCCCAGATGCTCTGAAAAGGAGCCTATAAGGGATACGCCTATATCTGGGGCAAGAGCAGTCCTCGTAGAGGCCACAGAACATGCTAATTCCCTAAGGTAAGAAGAAACTTGGCTTACTTGCAGTTGAGGAAACAGCAGGAGCCAGTGTGGCTGGAGCCAAATGAACAAGTGGTAGAGATATAAGAACTGAGAGGTTGTTACAATTTATTCTAGGAGTGCCAGAAGCTACTTGAAAGTTTTGAGTAGAAGAGTGTCATGTTTAAAGAAGATCACTCCGCGTACACTTGCATCAGCCTAGGGGCATGAGGAAGGCAGAGAGACCAGTAGGGAGAGAGTTGCAAGTGGCGTTCACTGGCATCATTTTGGATGGCCGAGGCCACAGCATGAGCTAATGGGTCAACAATGGGATATATGAAAGAGAAAAAGTCACCAAGGAGTGGATTTTCCTACTGAGCAATTGGGTGGGCGTACCTGCCATTTACTGAGACAGGGAATCCGGGGGACAGAAACGAAAGGTTTTGTTTTGAATGTATTAAGTTTGAGATGCCTAGTAGATATCCAAGTAGGGATGGATATTGACTCATCAGTTAAGCATATGCGTTTGGAACTCAGCATTGTAGCTTGAGATAAAAATTTGATCTTTACTGGCACAGGAATGTTCATTAAAAGCTTATGTCCTCAAAAAGTTAAAAATGGAACTTCTGTTTGACCCAGCAATCCCACTTCTGGGAATATATCCTAAAAATAAAAACACCAAAATACCAATCAGAAAGAATATATGCACCCCTATGTTCATAACAGCGTTATTTACAATAGTTAAGATTTGGAAACAGTCCAAGTGCCCATCAGTAGATGAATGGATAAAAAAGCTGTGGGACATTTACACTATGAAATTCTATGCAGTTGTGAAAAAGAGGGACCTCTTACCCTTTGGGACAGCATAGATGGACCTGGAAAATATTATACTAAGTTAAATAAGCCAATCTGAGAAAGACAAATACCACATGATCCTACTTATTTGTGGAATCTAATGAGCAAAAGGAATTGACCAACAAAATAAGACCCACAGCATGGAGGCATGGAACAGACTGACATACCTCGATGTGGATTTGGGGGGACAAGAAGAGATAAACCAAAGGACTTATATACTTACATGCATAGCCCATGGACACTGGCAATAGGTTAGTGAAGTCTTGGGAGTGTGTGGGTAGGGGCTGAGAGGAGGGGACTAAAAGCGGGGGAAATGGGAGATATCTGTAATATTATCAACAATAAAAATGTATTAAAAAAAACAAAACCAAAAACCACGGTACTAGGTGAAATAAAATAAGAAGGGAAAGTGGAAATAAGAGGAGATGGGTCTGAGGAGTGAGCCCAGGGTACTCCCAGGGTATTTAAAACTGAGAATAGAGGAGGACCCAGAGAAGGAAGCCATAATAAGTGGCCATTGACTTAGAAGGAGAGCAAGGAGAGTATAATGTCCTGGGAGAATCTAAACACAAAAGTTTAGAAAAGTAGGTAGTAGGCACACTAGACGACAGGCCCCTTGCTCCTGACTTTAAAATACTACCTGAGTACCTGGAGCCTTGTTCCATCTACATTCCTTTCTGCATAATAGGTTCTGTACCTAAGGGTTCAGCTTAGATGTCCTGCTCTTTATTTTGTTCTTATTCACTTACTAGACTGTCCTTATCCTGGGCCATAGCATGCTTTTGATGTCAAAGACCAGGATCCCTGTCCCATATCCATTCAAAGTCCATCCTTGCTCTAGCACCGTGGTCGGCAAACTGTGGCTCGCGAGCCACATGTGGCTCTTTGGCCCCTTGAGTGTGGCTCTTCCACAAAATACCATGGCCTGGGTGAATCTATTTTGAAGAAGTGGCGTTAGAAGAAGTTTAAGTTTAAAAAATTTGGCTCTCAAAAGAAATTTCAATCGTTGTACTGTTGATATTTGGCTCTGTTGACTAATGAGTTTGCCGACCACTGCTCTAGCATAACATTTCACAAATAAATTTACTAATAAACAAGCACCATACTTATCAACTAGAAGCAAATCAGTTTGCTGTATTCAACTAAAACAAAAGATACAACACAATACATAAGGACAATAAGGTAATAGTTCAGTAGTTACTTTTGGAACATTAACTGGAACTTTTTCATATTTGTGAGAAAATAGTTAATAGTTAATGCTCATAATAATATCCTAAATTATACATGGTCCCCAAAGCTTCTTAGTCATTAAAGAAAAACTAATTACAGTGAGTATCCTTTAGGGTTAAGCATAATGCTACCTCATGTTCCAGTTCTTCCAGAATCAGAAATTAACGTGTGGTCATATAGCTAAACACTACTAACTAGAATAATTGATTGAACATCAAATAATATTTTCTAAACACAGCCAATAGGAGAATTTATTGGGCTTGAATTAGCAGAAAGGAGAGGCAGGAGGTGTTTCTGTCCTGGCTTGTATGTTGTTGTAGACTGTCAATGTCAACAAAAGAACATAGGTGAGGGTTCAGATCACAGTCTTTGCAGAGTAGTGGAATCGGTCTGGCTGAGCAATGCATGTTTTAAAGCAGAAGTTGTCAGGAGAGTCCATAGACAGTAGAAGAAAAAAAGAAGTTAGGAGGAGGTGAGATATCATAATGTGGGGAGTACACTGTGGGTCAGACTCAGCTCACATGGGTCAGCCCTGAGGCCTCATATCCTGGTGGGAAATTAATGACATAAAAGAAATGACAGCATAAGGAATGGTTCTGAGGTTCCACTAGCAGACTCAGAAAGTGTAATTGTCACACATGAAATGCTCCCCTGCAGTTGTCCTCTACAGGTAGGCAACTATCTCTGGGCAAACCAGGGAAAATGGAGAGGTCCCTAAGCAACTGGAATTTGCCTGGAATACTGCAGATCTAGTGACTACCCTGGCTGTAGACATAAAGGCAAAGAAGTTGAGGAAAAGTGGATTCTCAACTTTCATGGGAATGCTGCTTTTCATTCATTTTAAAATTCATCTTTACTGCAGTTCTACAGGCTGGTCTGTAGAGAGGGAGACAGAGGTGAATGCATCAAAATCCATTCCTTCTAGGAATCTCTGGGAAAAGAGAAAGATAAATGGACAAGCCAGCAAATACAGTACAGAGACATGGTCTGGGTGTTGTTATGTAGGGAGTTGTTATGTAGGGAGGAGATGGCTGGCTCTGCACAGAGAGGAAGGAAATGATGAGGATCAAGTAGGGATTTCAAGGGAAGTTGATGGCTAAACTGATTCTTAAAGGACCACTAGAGGTTTTTTTGGAAGGTGATTCAGGAGAGAGCAGCAACAAAAAAACAATAGTGGCATGAGAGATCAAGTTGCATCCTGGGATGTGAAAGAACTTTAATGTGTTTAGAATGCTTACTGCATATGGAAAAGTGGCGTGAAATAAGGCCTGAGAAATAAAGACTACCTCAATACAAATTTGGGGTTTTAATTGAGGAGTCAAAAAAAAAATCTAAAGAATTTAGGTTGTCACTAATTTTATGTGGTCATTGAGATAGCTGGGGCTTGGGTTCTTAAATCCCTCCAAAGATTTATGAGGTTTGAACATAAGACCTTAATTCGCAGAGTGATTTTCTTTAACACACAATTTAGCTAATAATGGCCACTCCAGGAGCTAACTTTCAGAGCTCAGACAGGGAATGAAACCTCTTTATCATCCCTAGACTAGATGGTCCAATCATTCCTTTAATGAGTTTTATTGATTACTTCCTATGACTAAAGGACATTAATGTCTTTTCTAAACCCATGAATGCAAACCTCTCAAAAGTGGGCACACACTTAGAGGCTGGAACCTCCAATATTAATTCTGTCCTAATGTATCAAGAAGAACAGAGTGTCTTATGGGATATGTACACTTCTCTCCAGGGAAGCTAACTAGGATAGAGGGCATACAATTTTTCCCTTGATATCTGAGCATCTAGGAATAGTTCTCACCCATTTCAGATTTTCTAATACAACTAACTTTCCATTTATCTATCTTGTTCACCCCATTTCCTATAGCACCAAAGCTAATGCCTACTGCATATTAAGTACACATTAAATATTGGAAGAGGTGAGTGAACCAGTAAATCAATGAATAAAAATTATCAGACTATTTTCTCTGATATTGAGTGCATTTTATCTATAGCAAACAATATTAGCAATTACAGTATCAGGCATTATGTGTAACATTCAAAGTTTAAAAACATATAATACTATTTTCTCTGAAAACAGAGAGAGCTCATTCAATAAATACATGAATTTCTTACACAACATTATCTTTTTAGCTTGCTTTTAATAGTCTGGAATACCAGAGAGTGCAAAGAAAATGTGAAGTTTCTGTTATCTTAAAAGATACAGACCTTATGACATAGTCCTAGATTGAGAGCTATGTTTTGTAGCTCTCTGGTCTTAGAACCTCTGAATACATAGGAGTAGGTCAACTCAATCTTCTCTGTCTAGAGATGTTTATCTGCAAAATGATCCACCTGCTCCTCTCCTCCAGCCCACTGCCTATTTCTTTGTCCTGCATTATTAAAAAGAGGACAATTTCTTGCCACTTAAATATTATTTCAGCAACGATACTTCCACTTTTCAGGCAATACCCAAATGCAAAAGGCTCTTGCCTTGCCCTTTTGCTGGAGGAAGAAAAGGGGTGGCTTGGCATGGAAAGCTTTCCTTCCTCTGGCTGAAGATGAACTTAACTGCATTTTTCTCTGCTCTGTACACTTCAGCCACATGAGTAATTTGCCCTTGAGTTGAACTGCTGAATTTCAATAAGGATGGGTGTGTGCCTGTGCGTATGTGTGTATAGGGAACGATTTGGTCAACATGGGAACTGAAGGCAAAGACATTGGTTAATAAAGTTTCAAAGGACCCAAAAATGCTCAGTAAGTGTCTATTTCTGAGTTACCAGTAGAGTAGCTTGATATGCTATAGCTAGTTTCCAGAATAGTCGTGACATTGTACTTTTGAGGAGCTATTTGGATTGCAGCTCAGGAAAGGCCAGAGATGATCACAATGTATTAAGAACTTCTCTGAAAGAAAAAAAAAAATGCTATGTTAATGTATGACATGACCTTGTTATTATTCCAGACTGCCTTCTTTGGCCACAGACTTCGGCATCAAATTGTAAAAAAATCCTATGATTCAGTTTCTGGGGTTTTACTCGCTCTTTTTCCCGTGTTGATTAAATTTCTTTGAGCAGCGGTTTCTTTGTTCTGCATTTTCTATGCAGCCACACCTTGGTTGGGGATGATAGTCACTCCCGCAGCCAGTTTTTATAATCACGGCACACATGATTACTTGCTCGCTCGCTCTCTAACTTACACACAAAAACCATTACAATTTTTCTGAAAAACAAAACCAGCCACCTGCTTACAGCAGTTCTACTTGTCATTGGGAGGACAACTGTTATTTGAGCCATAATCAGCAGAGTACTGGGCTGAACCAAGTGTCTTTCATGCCCTGTTTACATATTGGTGAGGCCAACTCAACTCAGTGTGACCTTTACAGAGCCAAACCCTTCCAGCAAATTGCAGTAGGCAGTCATCTTTGTCTCTCTACATCCAAGCATTAATTTAAAGAACTACTTAAAGCTACCAAGTTAAATGGACTATACATTTAAATGCCTGTGATTTAAGTGGGGAAAAAGCTGAAGTAGTTCTTTTCATTGAAAAACTCTCATAAAAATATAGTGCACTTCTTTCTCCATTTCAAAAAAATCACTTTCTGTTTCATTCCAAAAGATCTGAGAGGCAAGGTTTCAATGATTTTTATATTTTGATAAACTTTCTGAAGGAAATTTAGATCCATTTCACTGAGGGTTGCATTTCATTATTCACCAACTAATTTTAAACTTCAGGAAACCTGGCCAACTTCATCAATTCAGACCTCTAATTCAGAATGTACAAACATTTAAACTTGTGGTTACTGCTGAATAAACATTTAAAATATATTTGACTGAATTTAGGGGGTCCTTTTTGGTGGGAATTCAATTCTAAATTAATACTTTTAAAAATAAATATTCAAAAGATGTCAGAATTTGTGTTTTTTGTATTTAACTTAATTTATAAATTTAAAATTACATTTTTGATTATGTTATGTTTAAGCATATAGTCACAATGAATTTATTGTTACAGTAGAACCTGAATACTAAATTCATACTATTTATCTTCTGATCATAAGTGTTCTCAGGCTGAGGGAAATCAATGTTCTTTAAACTCATAAAAATCTCTCTCTTTGTCACCGGGCTGAGTACCACTTTTTTTTTCCCTCAAGGTGTTCTGATACAGAGATATTAGTGATATATGCATCATACATTCTACAGATGAGCAGACAAATATTTTTCTCATCTTGCTCAAAAATAGAAAATATTTCAGGGTCAATAAGTAGGAGTTTCTTGTTCTTATTGCTGAAAACACTGGCTTTATTTCTAATTGGGAAAATCACTAAAATGTTAATAGTAAATGAGTGTTTCCATATCAGCTTTGATTAGAAGTTGTTTTGGCATCCTAACAGTTATGGATATGTAGAAACCATTTTAAAATCATTATGTGAAGCATGTAACAGTCTAAGAACTTATATGCATATATGTATATGGTCCAGACACAGACAATAGTGTGGTGAGGGCCTGGGGTGGGGTGTGAGCAGGGTGGAGGGAGTCAATGGGGACATCTGTAATACTTTCAACAATAAAGATAAACTTTAAAAAAATCATTACTACTGGCAGAAACATACAAGCCCATTGGACATCCCTTGCCTCCTTCATCTTGCCATAGTGGTCCATTTAGTAGTTATCTTGCCATAGTGGTCCATTTAGTAGTTATTTTGGCATAGTGGTCCATTTAGTAGCGGCGTCCCTTCGTATCCTCAGTCCCCACCCACACAGCAGTAATTAGTGTCCTGGGGCAATTTCTTCCTGACACCACAATCTGTTGATGTAATTCTGAACATGGACTGAGAGCCCATGATAAGGTTTCTACAGTGATTTGATTTTATTGAAGAATGGGAGAAAACAGGACAAGGAAAGACCCTAAGGTAAAAGCTGCATATTTTATTGTTGTTTCTTCTAATTAGATCTGATTTTCTTTGAACTAAAACAGCATTTATTCTTAGGACTAAAACAATTACCAAAAAAACCACCTTTTGAAACATTGAAAGAGAAGCCAAATGTTATCCCCTTCCCCAAATGAACTGCTTTTGCATTCAAAGGTTAGGCTGCCCTAACCTGGTTTTGAAGAAAGAGCTTGAGTGGATCAGTTGAATCCTAACCAACAAGTCTTGTTGGGTGATGGGCTCAGAAACATAATTTTTCAAATAGTACTGGGTGCACTGACTGCTCTAAAATCCACCTGTTTTCCAAGTCCATATCTTGTCATGAATATATGAGCTCAGTGATATGCTAAAAGATGGAGGCCAGTACACACCATCTAATCTTGCATTTTGAAGAGATTTGTGAGTGTCTATAACTGCATCGATGTTTAGACACAAGTGCTTAAAAATATGAGATGACAACCAAAACCTTTTAATTATAGTGATACACTTTTTGGTGGGAGGGGGAGAGAGGAGTGCATCCTTTGCACTTAGATACAACTGTGTCAGAAAAACCGGGCATCATTCAGAGTCATTTTCTAAAAGGAAGCAAATGTTCTAATGTGTGTGTGTGTGTGTGTGTGTGTGTGTGTGTGTGTGTGTGTGTGTGTGTGTTTACACATGCTCATAGGCACTTTAGTATTGTAAAGAACACGAATTACCATGGGGAGGAGTGGATATAACAAAGGGAAACTAATTGGCTCTGGAACATACCATATCTTTTCAAGGTGTTCAGCTTTGAATGTCACCCCTTACACCAATGGATGCCATATTTATTTGTAAGCACCATAGTGTTGGGGAAAGAAGGCAAAATGGGCCATGAATTCAGTCACACCTGGGTTTAAATCCCTGCCATATGTTAGCTGGTGTGATTTTTTTTCAAAATTATTTAATCTGCATTGAGGTTATTTTCCTTATTCACAAAAATGAATGAGGAATGCCACCTTTCTTGCAGGATTGTTGTAAATTTCAAAAGGATAACATCTGTAGAGCATCTATCAGTGTGTTTGGAAAGAGTAGCAGTCAGTATCTCTTAGCTTTTTCTCCTTTCTCCACAGAAAACCATAGCTTGATTTGAGCTACTAAAATCGCACATTGCAGAGAATTACCATAATCTTTACCACGGGGCTCACAGGTAGGAGGAGAAAGTGGAATAATATTTTTATTACTGAAAATATACCAGTGGAAAATGAATGGTTCACAATTCTTAACCTGTTCAGACAAGTTGTTTTTACCTGTTGTGCAGTGAGATCCCATCTCTACTCCTTTACATCTCTACTCCTTTTTGGCTCTCTCAAAAGTCAGGGAATCCCTTGCCTGCAAGAGGAAATCAGGTTTCCCATTTTCCCACAGCCTTTAGGTTAGTAATTTCTGAATTAGGACTGTAGTTTTATATTAGAATTTCATGGTTGGAAGCGATATTACAACGGAGTGTTTCCAATTTTATGACACATTAGAATCACTTGAGAAGCTTGATAAAGATAGGGATTCATAGGACCCATTCCCAAAGATTCTCATTCTGGAGCTATACAGTGTTCCAAGTTCCTGCAATGTTTAAAAACAAATATTCCAAGAATCTCTGACTCAGTGAACTGCACCCACATGGAACACAGTTGCCTTCCAGGCTCCTTAAGTCAAGGTTCCACTGGTGCAGGGTCACTCCTGGCTCCTGATTCAGTGCACAACTCCCAGGGAGGGTTCCGGTTTCATAGGCCTAAAGCTTATACAGTTTGGGGGCCTGCTTTAACAAAACAAACAAACAGGTGATATCTTACTTTTGTAAAATTTGCCACAGCTTACAATCATGGGAACACATTGCAGGATACTTCCCAAGGCTTGAGGGGGGCGTAGAGGAAGCTGTGAAGAGCAGGGTCCTGGACATAAGCTCCCTTCGCTTCTCAGTACATCCCCTTTAGGGTAACAATTCATCCTTGTAATTGCCTCTGTTTCACGCAGTGAAGGAACTGAAGCACAGAGGCTTTGGGCAACTCGCTGTGGTCACACAGCTAGTGAGCTAGGAAGAGGCAGACCTGGGATTTAAATCCAGGCAATCTGGCCCTGGCTGGTTTGGCTCAGTGGATGGAGCATTGGCCTACGGACTGAAGGGTCCCGGGCTCATTTCTGGTCAAGGGGACATACCCAGGTTGTGGGCTCGATCCCCAGTAGGGGGTGTGCAGGAGGCAGCCGATGAATGATTCTCTGGCATCATTGATATTTCTATCTCTCTCTCTCCCTCTGCCTTCCTCTCTGAAATCAATAAAAATATAAATCCAGGCAATCTGTCTCCAGAGCCTTCCTTCTGTTTACCATGGCAACACAATGTCTCTTACAGATACTTCCTGTTTTCAGAAAGTCATAGAGAGCCCAGGCTTCTCCTTATTTCTATCGCAGGAGCCACGGTGACACTCTTACTTGATGAGATAAAGTGTGGATGACAATAAATAAAAAAGTTGAATATTTTTACATTATTAGTGACTATTAAGTGACTATTTAGTTAGATATTTTTATATTTTAAAATCTAAATTTAAAATACAAAATCCATCACTCAGGACTCTGGGTGATTAAACATAAAAGAAGATATATCTCTTCCCCCTGGAAGCTTATAATCTAATAAACCAAGGGTGTGTATAGATGGGGAGGATGGGTGAAAGAGCCATGAACTTATAAGCAGCATGAGGAAGAATATGAACATTCAGAAAAGAGAGAAAGCCTAGTCCTAACCACAAGAGACTAGGTGCATTAAAGAAAAGCAAAACGGATGAACTAAATTACAGACTGCGAATCATCTAGCATAATAGTCCTTTAGGAACAGATCCCTCAGACTTAACTGCTTGGAATAAGCAGGAAAGTGTGGCCACATGACTAAGTTCTGTCTGACGAGATGGAAACAGAAGTGTTGCATGACAACTTCCAGAAAACCCTTTTAAAAGACAGCTGCCAGCCCCCTTTCTTCCTTTCTCTTCCCCCTTCTCCTTTCGCTGGCTCGAATGCAGGCTGATGGCTGGAATGTGAGCAGCCTGCATGGTCTAAGCAACACAGTGCACTGAGGTTGACATAGCATCAAGATAGATAGAAAGGGTCCTACTGATCATAAAGCCACCCTATCAACCCTGGACCCCTCATCTCCAGCTTCTGTTCATCAGAGAGAGAGAGAGAAAGAGAGATCACTAGCTCACTTGAAATATTTATTTTGGGTTTTGTCATTTGCAGCTGACTTCAATCCTAACTGATAAAAACCTTTATTGAGAATGTTGTCGCTTGTGTTGGCAGGGCAGAGGGAGAGGAGGCTGAGGCCCGCATTTGGGACTTAAGTGAACAACCAGAGGCAGCATTCAAAGGATTCAATGTGGGCCGTGAACACAAGAGACCTGGCGTGTAGTCGTTTTAGATTCTATCCATTAGGGCCACCTGGCAAATGATGGGACCTCAGCAGAGAGATCCTGAAGATGGAAGGGGAAGTCAGAGAATAATGCAATGTCACTTGCACCTTGGGAATTACCATTTAATGTATTCATTGCTGGGATCTTTTAAGAATCCAAGACAGTTCCAATGAGACTAATTTAGCCACCTGTTTGCCTATGAGAAGTCATCCTACTGAACAATGAGTGAGACCTTTCTGGCACTTTCCTATTTCCGCTCCCTCTTTTTCTCCCCACAACTCAGCTCTAACTGGATTAGCAAAAATAGGGGAGGGGGAGTGGAAGCAGGCAGGCAAGGAGAGAACAGACACCCTTTTTGCCACCATCCCCCCTCCAGCCCTCACCCTGCCAGTCATCAGCCTACAGCCAACCTCTGCACGCCCAGGGGAAAAAGGCTCAAGGTTATATCAAATGAAACTGCTCATTATATGGGACTAGGCATTCTGCTTTCTGAATTGGGGTTACTATCTTAAAATAGTTGCAGAGTTTCTACTAATAATTACCTTTTATCACTTACTGTCCAGGTTTGTATTGAGGTTGAAAGGAACAGTGGGAGGAAAAACAATGCTGCTTGTTCAAAATACAGTTACTTTTAATATGAGGGAATAGTAAGCAAACGATGAGGCAAGCGATATATTCATCTCATCTTAGTCACCGCCCCTCTTTACCTCAGGAATCACTGTTGTCTTTTTGCTCTGATTTCTCCCATCATAGGAACACATATAAAGAACAGGTGTTTTTTTTTTAATTGAATACTCTTAACTACACTGTTAGTGGCTACAATTGTTGCTCTCTCTCTAGAATAATTATCACAGACTAGTAAAAGAGATGCCCAGGAAAATCTCAATAAAAAAGTAATTCCACCAATGCTAGAATTTCTAGCAAAAGGAAGAAGATGTTTTATATAGAGAACCTTTCTGGCAATGCTCAAAAAATATTATGCAGAAGATTTTGCATATGATCTGAGCATATTGGACATTCAGTATTTGTTGAACAAACAAATTCATAAATAAATTGCTCTCATACAAATGACGCAGTTGGTGGTTGTAAAGCAAATGCAAACATCTGGGCTATGGAGGAAGTTGATGGAGGGTGGGAAGCAAATGACATTATAGGAAAAGAGGAAGCAGTGTAGAAGGTAGGAGCAGATGTTTGATTGCAAGTGTAAAAATCAACCCATTCATGCTTGGAGAGCCAATACTAGATATGAAAAATCAGCCACACTGTAAAACAATTATTTGGGAGGGATTAATATTAAATAAACTATCAAAACACTCTTCCTCAGAAAAAGAAAAATCTGTTTCTCCTAAATGAATAAATTAATTCAAGTATTAAAGAAAGAATCAACTGCCCAATAATTACTTATGAAGTCCTATTAAGTAATCAATACAGTGGAAAATGACATAGACTCTAAATATGCCTCAGTCCTATATTCAATACTTAACATTTGAGTGTTAATAATTAGCAGTCATACATTTTATGTATTTCTCCTCATCAATTTTGGTTATTTCATAAACTTCATAGTTTTACAGGTAGAAGAAATATTTCAGAATGTTTCACTACTGTTCAGCTCCAATTTTGCTCAATGTAATTCTTTACCTGCTGGACAAGTATTGCTACTAGAAGTGCTTTGCTTGATAATTTCTTTATTACATGATGATGACATAGTATAAGTAACATATGACTCTTGTAAGCATTATATACACTAAGTGGCCAGATTATTATGAATTCGGAATGCATAATAATCTGGCCACTCATATATATCCTATGTAATAAAAGGCTAATATGCAAATTGTCCCCTTGACCAGGAGTTCGAACCGAAGGCAGGCTGGCCAACTGCCCATGTCCCCTCCCCCTGGCCAGGCTGGCTGTACCCCACCCATGCACGAATTCATGCATCAGGCTATTACATTCTTTTATGTTGTCTATATATATACATTTTCACTTTGTTTGTATAGGACTGCTATCTTCATTGTATAAGTTCTTTAAAATTTAGTGGATATTTTCTCATAACTCAGCTCAATATCATTTCCTTAAGAAAACATTTCCCGATCACCCAGACCAGATCAGGCCCCCTGCTTTATATCCTGTATTTCTAGAAATGCACTTAGCATAACTTAAGTGAAAATTGTAATGAGTGTAATTTCTGTTTAATAACTAGTTCTGTACTGTGGTGTAAGCTCCTAGAGGGCAGAGAATGTTCACTCTGGTGTTCCCAGAATCGACTGCAGTACCTTGCGCAAAGTGGGTACACCTAAAATGTTGCCTGTCCCATATAAGGTGCTCAGTAAATGACTACATGAATGAATGAACTTGACAAATAATAACTGAAAACCTATTTTGTGCTTCCCTTAACTATGCAAATTATACAATAACCATCGTTTGATTTGGGGCCATTTTTGTTGACCAACATCCAGTCTTCCTCATTTGAAATTGTGAATTTCATACTCCAGACCCCTTAAGGGTAAATTCTCCTTTATTCATTAAATAGTATTTGTTTCACCCGTTATGTGTCTGAATTTATCTTTTGAAATTTTACATTCCTTTGATTACTTGCTACATTCCAGATAATCAGATAATTCTAAATAATTTGAGTTGGAAGTGCCCTTAACTCTTTTGTAATAAAATAATCCTTCAGTAACTCATCTGAAAATTAGTTGTCTGACACTCATTGAACACTTTTAATCAACCTAAAGAAACTCGCTTCTTTGCAAGGAAGCCCAGCCCTGTGCTGCATCTTTCAAATTATTGTGAAGTTCTTATGTTCTGAGCTCTTCCATCCCACTCTAAACAAAACCCTCAACTTTTATATGGTGGACTTTTCTGTATTCAAAGGAAGCTCTTATGCCTTCTCAAATAAATTTAAACATTCTTGTCTCCTTTGCCTTTTGTCATGGAAATTCTTCACAGATGTCTTGCCTTACTGGTCATTTCTATTTTATTAACTCTTTTGAAATGTGGTGTTAAATGTGAGTACAGTGTTCCCAGATGATCAATTTAGTGCTATGAACAATTTTTGTATTATATGAGCTTCATAAGGATCCCAGGATTTGATATTAACTCACTGGAAGTTTGTGCTGACATCACAGGGCAGGATAAAAATCACAATTTTCATTAGTTAGACTTTTCCCGCTGCCACAGAAAAAAATGAATATCCCAATAATTGGTGGAGGTACAGTTATATTTTACCAATTCATTTCCCTTCACAAATGTCAATGATAAGGAACCAATCAACCATTGCTTTGGATTGCTCTAAAGTCTGCTCTATTGTCTCCACCTTCACAGGCTGGTGATATGAAACAATAGAATTGTTTATGTTACAAATTTTTTAAAACAATTTTTAAATCCATTTTTATTGATATCAGAGAGGAAGGGAGAGGGAGAGAGAGATAGAAACATCAATGATGAGAGAGAATCATTGATCAGCTGCCTCCTGCATGTCCCCTACTGGGGATCGAGCCTGCAATCTGGGCATGTGCCCTTGACTGGAATCAAAACAGGGGCCCTTCAGTCTGCAGGCCAACACTCTATCCACTGAGCCAAACCAGCTAGGGCTATGCTACAAATTTTTAAACAACTACCAACAAATATATTCAAAGAATGTCTGCCAAGAAAATATAAGAATGTCTGATACAAGAGAAATAATATAGACTGTGGAAGATAGTACTGATGTCTTTCATTTCAGCCTGAATATCACACATGGTGAAGTTTATTTCAGCACATTCAGATCTGGATGCTTAATAAGATTATGTACCCTGAACATAATTTTGCCATAGACAATAAGATATATCCTTGTTTCTAAGAAATAATTCTCATTCTCCATAATGTGTTTTATATATGAGCCATCCTATGTGTGATTTCTAAAATGTGTACATTTTTTACAAAACACAGATAAAGTATCAATGAGTAAAAGTTAGAAAGAGTATGTAGAAAATGGGAAAATATGCCTATGAACACTATATTAATGAGGTCTTCTATTAGAACCATCCTAATCTATTGTATGTAATATAAACTTCAATGAAATTGAACAAATCATTTTTGAGAAGAAGGTGGTATACACAAACCAACTATTTTTGAAATATCAATTTTTTTCCAATTAATCAATCAACAACATATACTGTACGTATATATGAAATATGTCAGGCTATGGAGTTGCCAGTAGTGAGAACACAGGCTTCCCTGAGGAGGTGGCATGAGAAATGAAACATGTAGTTGTGGAAATCTATACTGTTAAATACTGATTTACCACTGCTCAGGTTTTCTCTTTCATAACTGACATTTTGCAACATTTTAAATCTATAGCATAACATTCCCCCTAGAAATTAGTTATAGAAGATAGCTGAATGAGAGAAATATTTCACATTTCTCTATTTTTTAAAATTCTCCAATAAGAGTCTGGTTTGAATTTCCTTTATAAAACAATGGACTCAGAGCCCTTAATCACCTTTCATTTTCTTAAACAAACCACAACATAAATCTTGAAGTTTTGAAGACGATAACTGGATAAATGGACATAGTGGACAGATGAAAAAATGTTAATTCCTACTTTTGCTCAAAACAGAGGACCAGAAGTTCAGTTGAGATACTTCCTTAAAAACAAGCAAAACTGCCAACTCTCACTACCTGAGTGTTTACTCTGACTCCAAGGAGAGAGGAACAGGAGTGAAAGGAGCCCATGGCAGTGCCTGCTGATTCAGACTGGTTTTCCTTTCGCTGCTGAAAAGGCAGAGCTGGGTTGCATAACCAAGAAAGCTAAATGGCCAGTCATGGCATTGAAACAGACACTGTGCTTAAGTACTTTTTCATGCTCCAGTAAGTAAGTTGTTAATGGAGAGATAACACCATCTTAATCTCTGATACTACTTCATGGAAAAGCAATACAACCAGTCCCAGGGAAGGAGGATTTCAAAATAATAACAAGTGAGGTTAAAAAGTTTAAAGCCAGCTGACTGCGTATATGGCTTTGAGTTTAGCATTAACTTTCAGATTGGAATGAGTGTTTGAATAAAGGTTTAACCTTTTCGAAGCAAGAGCTATTAAAGAATGAATAGACAGAAAACCAAAGGTCTTCCTACATGTGTAAAATACCACAAGATTAGATGAAATGCCAGGCCAGCCTTTGCTGTTACCACAAGAGGGACACCTTCTGTGGATAGAAATAGACTGTAAGAAAGTGAAGTCTCTTTTATCCATAATCCTCCACTCTCCCCTCTCCTCCAAATTCACAGAGAATGCTAGTAGAAGACTGTAAATGTCAGGGAATTGTCATGAGACTGAATTTAAGAGATCAGAGTTCACTAAAATGCTCTTAGGAGTGACTCTTGCCATCTCATTTCATAGGATGTGAATGTGCAGGCGAATTCTTTTGAAACAACGGTTCTTAGGTTTTGGGGCTTGCTGTTTTTCTGGGAGAGCCTTTTCAGCACGTGGAAGGAATGAACATGTTCCCTTTTAACTGTCAAAAGGGAAGTCTCACATGACAGGGTGCTTTTGAACAAAACCAACTGTGTGGGTTTTTTTTTTTTTTGTTAAGTGACCAAAGATCAGTGGGTGGGAGGATGGGGGGTGGAGGAGAAAAAGAAAACCAAACATTTTTATACTAAACCATTCATCTCCTCATTCCCATTTTGTTTTCCTTCCACCCATCTCGTCTTTATTTTTAATGGTTAGTTAAGTCCACAGGAGTTCTTGCCTTGTGTCATTTGGCATTACCTATAGTAGTTTGATTTCTTCACCTGACTGAGACTTTTCAGGACTGTGCTCATGTCTTAGGGCTCTCGATATCTCCACAGAGGAACCCCTCGCTGTGACATTTCGGAGAAGGGGGAGAGAGGATACACAGGGTTCTAGGACTGAGCCGTCCATCTGCCAGGAGGCAGATTGCAATGCTACGTGAGACTATGGTTCTGTGACAGAGGAAGAAGGTTGGGTTTGGAAGGATAAGACTGCTAGAATCCCACAAGACAGTCATAATGATAGAAACAGTAATACTCCAATGATAATAAGTGTCATTGACTGGGCGCTTACTCTGTGGCAGGCATAACGTTAAGTGCTTTGCAAACATCTCATGGAACTGTTGCATCAACCTCCTGGGTTATTAGAGTCCTGTTTTACAGAAAGGACATGGAGCTTAGAGAACGAAAAAAACCTGTCTAAGGAACACATTGCTAGTACTTTACAATAGAAACAGAATTAGAAATCATATCTGTCTGCTCAGTTTTCCCATCTGTAAAACAAGGATATCATTTACCTCAAATGTTGCTGGACTTAAATAGCATTACATGAGCCTTGTAAGTAGAAAACACACACACGCACACACACACACACACACACACACACACACACACACACAGAAAAGTGTTTGTGCTACGGTGATATGTCGACCAGGGGCAGATTGGGAAATGTCTGCCTAATACATAGCAGACAGAGGAGAGTAGGAGGAACTTTTCTCTTCAAGGTCGTGGTTCTGTGCCTTTTCACCAACCTGGAATCTCTCCTGACTTTTCTGACATTCAGCGTGACTCCTTTAAGATGCCAGAACAGCCTTTCTCTTCTGCTGGTAAGAGGACTACAGCACAGTTCTGGAAGGGGAAGTGGGGTGAAGATTCAGTTTCACTTTGGGGTTAGGACACTGCTTGGTGATAGGCAGAGGACAGAAGACAGCTTGAGGGCAGAGAACGGACAGACCCAGTCGTCTCTCTTGAGACAGAGGCGGAACTTAACTCTCAGCCTCAGCTCCAACAAGAGCCATTAAATGGCTTCCTGGCAACCTTCAGTGGGGTTAGTCTTTGAACAGGGTAAGAATCAGAGCATATGTTGGCAGAATTCTCCCATAGGAACAATCCCAAAACTTTAGCCAATAAAACACTTCTCTAAATCTCCAAGGAGCCAATACAGTAGCACCTTATTAAGGACCAGTTTTCAGACTGTGTAGCCCAATGTGAAGTGAGGAAATTCAATCACCTTCACCTGATAATACACTTCTTTTTAAGAAATCTATTTATTTATTTATTGTGGTCAAATCCACATGGCATGAAACTTACTATCTTAACCATTTCAAGTGTTCATTTCAGTGGTATTAAGGATATTCATATTCTTGTGCAACCATCACCATTATCCATTTCCAGACCTAATTTGCAGTAACATGAATGAAACTGAAGGATGTTATGCTAAGTGAAATAAGCCAGACACAGAAAAAAAATTGCATAATCTCACTTACATGTGGAATCTCAAAAAACAAAAAACAAAAAAATCCCAAATAAAAAAACTAAACTCAAAGAAGAAGAGATCAGACTTGTGGTTACCAGTAGCAAAGGGTAGGGGGAGGAGGAACTAGAGGAAGGTGGTCAAAAGATTAAACTTCCAGTTATAGGATAAGTAACTACCAGGATGTAAAGTACATGGTGACCATAGCTAACATGGCTGTATGGCATATAGGAAAGTTGTTAAGAAAGGAAATCCTAAACAATTGTTTATTTTTTCTTTCCTTGAATTGCATATTTATGAAATGATGGATGTTAGCTGAATCTATTGTGATAATCATTTCACAATATATGTAAGTCAAACCATTATGCCATATATCTTAAACTTATACCGTGATGTACGTCAATTATTTCTTAATCAAACTGGAAGAAATAAACCCTACTGAATTCACCGTAACACAGAGTAGAATGGTGGTCATCAAAGACTGGGTAAAAGGGGAGATTAAAAAAAAGAGAGAAAAAAGTAGAAATAAATAGAAAGTGGTTGCTAAGGGCTGGGGGAAGAGGGATATTTCTAACATTTTACATTGTGCCATTATCTATGTGCTAAAAACAAACAGAAGATTGTTTTTCCTTTTGCCTATCAAGGCATATTCATGAAAACTTTGATAACATTAAATATGTATAAGATTTTCTTCCACCAAGAAACTGTCAAAATTGTGTGGACATTTTACTTATATCCAAGGAAAATATGCATTATTTCAACATAATCCATCACTTACAATGTGCAATCAGATATTTATAAGGGCAGATATGATGTGTTTGACTTTAAAACATATGGCTCATTGGAAAGCCTGGAGAGATAGGTTTCTTGTTATTGTGTTAACCTTTGACTATAGATACAGAATCTGAACAAAGACTTTAGTATTTCAGAATGTAGTAAGTACAGAATAATTTTGTGGTGAACTTTTAGAATCTTCATTTATTCTTTCATATTCCCTGATTGTTTTTTTCTAAATCTGTCACTCATATTTGGAATGTATAAATTATGCTTCTTTTTATAAACACAAATATATTAACTTGCTCCAGACTGATTAGAATCTGCTAGATACCTAGCATTCCAATAGTGTTGAGAAAACAAAGAAGAGTATTTTTTTTTTTTGGTACTTCATAAGTCTTCAGTAAATTAAAAAAATTTCTGTGTGAATGCTGAAGGTGCAAAGGTGAATATAACATGATACTATTTTGACATGGTTTGTTGAGCATGGGAAGGAGTCATGGATTCACAACTACCTGTTCAGATAACTAGGGATGTCCAAGAATAAATCTCAAAATGGGAGACATCTGATGTCAGTTTGATAAAGACATTGAACACAAGGTATTAATAACATCATAGAAAAGAAGCAAAAATGACAAAGCACAGTAAAACGTTATGATGACTAACATCTGGTTGGAACATATGGGCAAAAGTACTAATCATATTATAGTGTAACATATGCATTAAACTAGATACAGGGCAAGAATATCTACAAATAAGAAACAATAAGGACTTGGTAAGGGATATTTTCTCACATCTGGACTTGAAAAGCCTGTCATTATAGTTCCTACCAAATTTGCATTTCATCAGTATAAGAATGTGAAAATAAAAAGCACAATGTTAAAGTACAGGGCAGGGCAAAAGTTGTTTGTACAGAATATAATACAATAATAATAAATAATAGTACAAGAATGAACCCTGCGTTTCACATACTCACAAATGCAAACCTACTTTTGCTGCATCCTGTATAGAATTTCTCTTTCCAAGTTGTAAGCTCAAACCAACATAAAAGAGGATTAAGATTTTATAAGATTATCTGTGCTTCTCCTGTGCATAACATTTAACAGTTATGAGGGACTTTTGTTGATCATTCAATTCCAGCTCTTATTTTATGGCCAAGGAAGCTTAGATCCAGAAAATGAAAATAAATTTACTAAGAGCACAGAACTGAGAGTTGGAGAACCAAGCCTAGACTCCAGTTCTCCCTCCATCAAAACACACCGATCTTTCCCATATTATTGCTGTCAGTGGGCAACCGGTCAGTAGCTCTGTTCTGCCTCTGTACAGGGGTTTTCTCATTTTTCATTCTCCTTCTCTCAACTTCTTTTTTTTTTTTAAAACTTGGTACTTTTCCCTTTTTTACAGCTTTGAGAAACTTAAGGTCAGACCCGATCTACCAAAATGTGAGTGCCTTCTCCCCTCTACAGGCCTTTGCAATCACTACAATAAAATATTTGAGTCACTTGGCCCAAATTCTAATAACAAAAGGATCTGACATGTCTAGCTATCCCACTGTCTTTTGGTGACTCATCCATTTATTTTAGGGACCTGGACATTTTTGTTCTCCATCTAATAGTTTTTTTTGGAAAAACGTTTTAAAATAAGCTTTACTTTTCAAAGAGGAAACAGAAACATAAGAAATTGCTTTTGAGGTTAAATAAATCATAAATATAATATGTAAAGCCATGTAGGATCTAGAGATTATTTAGTTTTATCTTCTCTTTGGCTGGTGTTCGGAAAACTTCATGTCATTCATTCATGAATGTAATTTGTGTCAGGCATTGGCAGAGCTGCTTCGGCCTTGGTGATCTCAGCTATGCTTTTTATTTTTTTAAGGAAAATATTGAGGTAAAAAGGGGGGGATAATGGGGAACTGTTTGTCATGTATCATGTTTTTATGCTCTATCATCAGTTATTTCACTTGGCTACTCCTCCCCCAAACCAGTCAAGTCTATATTATTATCATATTATTATCATTCAATTACAAATGAAGAACTGAATCTAAAACTGAAATGAAACATATTGCTGAGAGTATGACTGAAAGTCTGATATTAGATTTGTGAATTTTGTATACAGTTGTAAAGTTATATATCAGTTGATACACAATTTTATGATTTTTCATAGACATGCTTTCTCTTAGCGTTCATGATAATAAAAGCTGCCAATTTGGGTGATGAGTATCCAAGTTACAACATATCATGGACAGAGCATAGATTTTAGTGTCACATGGACATACATTCAAATTTTGGCGTGTCTGCTTACAATACTTATTATTCTCTCTATGCCTGAAAGTAAAGCATCATCGGAGGTCAACATATTTTATATTCACTGTGTAGGGGAACAGAAAAGGGCCCAAGTTCAGAACAAACTCTTAAAGTGTGTTTTTATTTCTTTTTTTGATGATGCCTCCTTATTTCTGCATCAGATGACAATGATTAGGACAACTTATGTAAAATGATAAGCAATATCAAGAACAAAGAGTGGGCGTAGGAACACATCACAGATGGATCAGTTAGTGATTGAAAAGGCAACATGTACAATGAGAACCTCCTTACAAGTCTGCTACTCCATTGTCTCACGCAACTTTTGACCATGAACTTTATAGCAAGAAGGCATTCCAGGGTTATGAAATACAACTTCCTCAGAGCAAACAGAGGTCTGGAGAAGATTAGTGACTTGCTAACTATTTGCTTTGTGACAGAATTGGAACTTGGAGCCAAGAGGAGTTTGAGTGTAGTTGTTTACCTTTTATTCTTCACACATTGAAACTGGTGTTTGTTGAAAGACATACTCCCTTTGTTAACAGGATTAGTCTTTGCCACAAAGGACTCTCAGTGATTGATTATTCAGTTGTTAGATGCCAGAAATTATTCGTTTCTCAAATAGTATGATTTATCTTTTTTTCCTAAATAAAAGCAGACTCATTCAGGGACTACATTTGAAGAGCTCTGGGGAAAATTCTTTCCGCAATTGTGAGGCACCCAACCCTTAGTGATGATCATTTTATTCTCACTGGTAGGAAACACTTTGATTCTAATAAATGGACTAATACAAAGCCTAAGTCAAGTTTTAGAATCCCTTAAAAATTTTAGATGTTATCTAAGTGGCATTCCATATTGCTCCAAGTAAACAGATTACTTGACTAGGTATACGTGGCATATTCACTTGTATACACTGGTAAAATGAGACAAGCTTACAGAGCGAAAGAGAGGCATGGCACCAGTGGTGTGTGGTATTGTGTGATTAAGATAAAATTTCTAAAAGTAATATCCAAAAGGATTTCAGAACTATGTGAAAAGAGAAAATACTGCTTTATGGCAAGTATTTTGAACAGTTGAATCAAGATCTGGATCATGTTGCTAAAAATGCTAATAGAAGCTTCTTGCTATCACCACGTGCTGTTTTCCCCTTTAATACCAGATAACCCAGTGTTTGATTTTTAAAAAGTTATTCTCAGAATATTTGTGAATATTGAAAGGTAAAATAATTAAAAAGAGAGTATTTTACTAAAAGAGAAAGATTCCAATTACCCTCTTCTGTGCAAGTCCTCTCACTTTGAGTCTGGTGAGGTTGACAGCTTTTGAGATTGGTGAGTCTGGATAAACTTACAATAAATAGACTGTGTATTATGGAGTTAATCAATCCCCAGAGTCCACTCATTTTTCAACATGGGAGTGAGTAGTGTTACAAAAATCTCTTTATAAGTTAGTCAGGTGGACCTTAGAATGTAAAGGACAAATAGGATTCTTGAAAGTGTGTTAACAGTTTGGAGCTAAAGGAGGAAGGGACAGACGTCCCAACCCCTGCTTGGGGCATGTGGGAGACAAAAGGAAAACATAACCCCTTAAAGTACATTTTCTTCTAGTTCTTCATCCAGTGAGAATTGTTTTGATTTATTCATTTTGCTATTCAATAAACATTTATAGACTATATCCACTGTATGTCAGACATTACGCCAAACTATTCATATATCAGAATGAGTAAGAGAAGTTCATGACCCCCAAGTTGCTTAGCATCTATAGAGGAGGCAGAAAAATACATGTTGACAGTACTAGGTAGTATCATGAAGATGTGTACAGGGTGCAGTAGGAACATAAAGGAGACTATAAATCAGAATTGGATTGTGGGAAGGAGAGTGTCACAGAGAGAATGGTTCTTACATTGAGTCTTACAATAGCAGTAGCATTTGTGAAAAGAGAACAAAAACACGAAAGAAGGTAATGATCACATAAGAAAAAGAAGATCTGAGTCACTCTCGACTTCTGTAGTGAATCATAAATAGTTTGGTAGAGTTGGAACAAAGAATGTATATTGGGAAATAGAGAGGGACAAGCTTAGGGGCATAGGCAGGGCTACAATTTCAAGGGTCTCTGGTAATAAGCTAATGATTTAGGATTTTATCCTGAAAGTTATAGGGATTTATTAAAACATTTTACAGATGAGTATGCCTGATCAAAATTGTGTATTAGCAAGATCACTTTGGCAAAAGAGTGAAGAACAGTTGGTGGAAGGCCATGTTTTATCATGCTATTGCAATCACTCATATAGTAAATTATAAAAGGCAGTGGTAACAGATATGAGACTTTCAGGAGGTATGACTATAGGATTTCAGGACTTGGGAGACAACAAGTCAAGGGAAAAAAGTCTAAACTGCCTTTTGCATTAAGGTTAAACAAAGAGTTAGGTAAACCAAAAAAAGTTGGTCAGGTGGCTAGTAAAATGATGAGTTTAAATTTGAACGTATTAAGTATGAGTCAGGGGAACTGCAAAAATGGGTTGAACAGCGAGTTGGATGTAAACATTAGTAATGGGGAACAAAAGTAAAAAATAAAAGTGATGGTAAAGCAGTATTTAGCTTCTCTAAATTTGTTCAGATGCTTTGCATACATAAATTACACTCTAATGTATGGAAATATCTTTAAAAAGAGTGCTGAACAAACTAGTAGTGTTTGAGGAACCTTGGAGATTGGAAGAGGAGACATAAGATTGTAAATTAGCAAATATACTGTCAGTGTTCAAAGTCAAATCAGCCTAACCTCATAACATTAAGGGATCTTAAACTAGCCCAACAGAGAAATGCTATTGGCACATGAGTTCTGACCATCGTCAGGATATTTTGCATAACCACACAAAGGTGCTTGGTACCAAATGGAGAAATAGAAACTGACTGAAATTAAATAGAATCCTTACTAAACAACTGTACTCAAAGATTACTGACTTGGATGGATAAAATGTGAGAGGTGTTCTGCCTGGTACTGTCTTTGGCTTTGGCCGAATACTTTGTCAGAGAATTGGAAGAAGATATAAAAGCCATGCTCACTACATTTGCAATAGATATCAAAGCTGAATAATGAAAACAGGCTGAGTGACATTTGGGATCCACAAAGATCTTAAAAGATGACATTTAATAGTGTTGCGTCTCCAAGGTCCTGCACCTGGTGCCCTCAAAATTACTTGCAAAATACTTCTTGGCTGACTTTTGACTCTCAATCCCCCTCAATACAATAACTAATTAGATAATAAAGTATACAAACCAGTGCACATTCAAAGATGAGTTTCTAGGCATTAAAGTAAGCAGGAATTTGCATGCATGTCATAAGAGAAACCACTAAAGGAACTGGAGTCATAGAGAAAGTTTAAGAAAAATATAGTAATTGCTGTTCTTCAGAGACTTCAAGGGATGACAGTTGGAATAATATTTGGTGACAGAAGACGATTTGTGGTGGGCATACAATGCACTATACAGATCAAATATTAAAGAAAGGTACATTTGAAACCTATATGATCTTATTAACCAATGTTGACCCAATAAATGTAATAAAAAAGAATTATGTTCTATATGATCATAAAGACTAGAACTATCATAACTAAATCAGAGAAGTTACCTTTCTCAGTTAATGTGTGTGATGCATTTGCCCATGGTAGAGTGGGTCATAACTGACTTTGGAGCCAGATTTGTCTAGCTCTCCTATTTAAGAGCTCTGTGACCTCGGGCAGATTGACTTAGTCCCTCTCAGCCTCGCTTTTCTCATCTGAGGACCTAGCTAATTGTTATTGTCAATATTTAATGAGTTAACATATGTAAAAACATGGAGAAAAGTGTCTGGCACATAGATATGTGTTGCTTTATGTGTTAGCTATCATTAGTAGTAGTAGTTTTGGAGCATAGAAGGTAATCCACCACCCCACCAAGGAAATATTAGGTAAAAGAATATATTTAAAGAGGTATTCTTTAAGCAGCTTTAACATTTTTACAGATCATTTGTAAGCCCATGTCTAGAAGTTGGTGAAATTTCCCAAGTGTTCTGGTTGCTGGCTTGCCCACACAACTCCCATCAGAGTATATGGGAAGTCAGCTGCCAGCAATCGCCTCCACCCTAGGACCCAAGACAAGTTTCTGACAAGGTTAGTTATTCCTTTCATTTCTGAGTTCATCTTCTTGCCTTCATATGTCACATACTTTAGTTTTCCTTCTCCATACATGTTCCTGGCTTCTGCATCAATGGCAATTCAGAATCTGTTTTTTGTTTTGTTTTTGGACCTGCTGTCCTTGACTCTGATCCCAACTCTTTATTGGAGGAGAAGGAGAGGGCACCAAGAAACTGCTTCTTAAAATTCCTAGCATAAACTGAAGTCCATAGAACCACAAAAACAAAGTAAATATTAGATTTTCATGGAAAAACAGGAAAAGACTTCTTTGTCTCTCCAGGAGATCAGAACAACCTTGACATTTAGGAAGCAGCTAAATCAAGGTGACACTGTTTCTAAATTGTGGTTTGAAATTCCCCACACCACTGAGTTATCAGCAATCTAACTTAAATTTCTGAATAACATCCTGGAATCACATTCATCACCTATTCCATTCTATCCCTGAACAATGCTTTTCATTACTCCCCATATTGAGTTCATTGGAAGGCTGGAGTCATCAGATATTATCTCCTTGAAAAACTAAAATCTATGAAACACTGCATATCATAAACAATGCTTAGATATTCTTAAGGCAGATTAGCTTATTAAAAACTCCAAGAACTCCTTCAGTAAATAATCAACTTACCTGGATTTAATACAGTACTCCCTAGTTTATTCTTTCATAGAATTATAGTCTATAGCCCATTAATATGTTATAAATCTAGTATTGGTGAGTTTGTTAGCTATTAATTTTAGCTGCTTTTCTTTGAACACCTACAAAGTACTCATTTATTATTGAAAACAGCCCTTTAAGTTGGGCAAACATATGTCCCAGGTTGCCTGGGACAATTGCTATTGATCCAGAGTAATTATTATGCTCAAAAACGTTCCAGTTACCAGTAATATAGACACTTGACTTATAAGATATATGTTATTATCACTACTGGGATAACAATACCCCCCAATAGCATGGGGTATATTGAAAAAAGTAACTGTCCTAGCCTGGACACTATCAGCATATTTAGTCCATTGGAGTGTGGTGTGGACATTACTCACACTAAATGATTCTAATGTGCAGTTAGAGTTGAGAACGTGGCTAATCTCAGGGAAGAAATCAATAGGACAAGAACTTCCCTTTTCTCCTCAGCAGCACTAAGTGCCATGGAAATTTGTCCCCCTTTATATACCTTAAAACTACTTTAAAATTTTTTCTGCCATGAAAGTTTCTTCTAATAACTTGTCGTGACATGAAAATATCATGTTACTTTAACATTGAGAAATTGGAAGAGGTGCAGCATGCGAGATCAGTTCTGAGCAGAAAACCATCATGTGATCTGGATTGTTGGGAAGATTTACCTTCCAATGAGCGAGTGACCTTAGAGACAGTAGTAGCCTCTGTGGCTTTCAAAGTCCTCACCTGTACAGTATCCTAGTCTCATGACTTTTGTTATTTTTAAAGTTCTTAAAAATCTTCAGTGGTTTGTCTGAGTGTTCCACAGTTTGTAAACACCTGAGTAAAATTCATTTTACTTAAAATTCCCAAAGGTATTTTTAAAAAAGAGTAACCAATGCTATCATTGAAACTTAATGATCTTGCCTGTGAGCTAAAATTTTTCATACCTCTGGGAGAGTAAATCTCTACTCTTATTTTTCATATAAATCCCCCCCCCCCCAATATTCAGGGATATTATTTCACATCAAAGTTCCTAAAAATATTTGCTCCTCCTGCTTACTGACCAGGCCCAGGACTGGTCCTATGCTATAGACAGAAGCCTTCAATTTGTACTCTATGGTCTTAGGATAAATTTTAAACGTCTATCATTCTTAACCACCATGAATTTGCTTCATTCTCAGCTAACTGTAGCACAGATAGTACATTCAAGTCATTTTTTTCCCATGAGACTGTCACTACTTCCAATTCTCTTATCAAAAAATGCTATCTTCTCGATTTTCTACATGTATAGTCATAACTGAATGCTTAAGAAGTCCCAAGTTGAAAGGTCAACTAGCTTGATTGTCACCTTTTCTTCTATAGATGTTGACAAACTGGATCTAAAAAAATATCAACAAGTCACTGTTTCTTTTATGATGCTTATTAAACATTTTTGCTAAAGAAAAACAGGAACAGACATTTCTCCTGAGGAGTACACGCTTGAAATGGACTTGGCAGCAAGCACATGAGAAAATGCTCTGTGATGTCACATGCGCATTGTACCTGGTCACAAATACTAGTGACACAATTTAAAATGATCTTTTATGTATTGAACATTGCCAAAAGCATGCTGTGCTGTTCCTTTTGGAGAGCGGGTTGGTATATCGTGTTTAATGAAGTATTTTCAAACCACCCTTTCTGTTAGGCTTGTTTCACTGTTGCTAAAGTTATGATAGCTTGTCTCTGTTAGTTTAAAAAAAATAGGCATAGCTTATTCCCTTTCTCGCTCTATTTCTCAGATACAGAATTAATATTTTTAAGTAAAGTAGAATAGCCTATTTTAGAGATGTGGAAAGGTTAAGTGCAAATGTGTTATTAATGTAATGTGTTGTTGGTGTAAATAGACTAGAAAGGGAAAGGAATATTTTGATAAAAACATCCATAGTTTATTATTTTAGTAATAATGTATTATGATGGAAATAGAACCATGTTTTTTTTCTCCCTGACACTTTTTTGGTACAATGGCACATTGCAACTTGAAGGAAACCACCACATAACTAAAGTCATTTCACGTATATCCCTTAAGTGAATTGCCTTTCCCAGCTATCTAATTTACCCAATAAACATCTTGTAGGTCAGTATTACAAACATTTTATTACTTTCTTACAGTTGTTTATTCACCATTTTTCATGTCATGTTTTGTCATCATGGAAGGAAAAATCACATTCAATTTTTCTTTCTTTTTCCCCACTCATGCTCTAGCGTAAGATTGAAAACTTTTAATTAGATGAATAGTTGGTTCAAATACTACTTGAAATATAGACACAGTATTCTCAACAAGAGAAATCTTGAATTTAAATTCCATTATCTTGTGTAAAATATATTTTAATTAAATCTTGGAAACACACACACACTTCATAGATATGACTTGTAATATTTTCCCCTGGATTTTTGTATTTGCAGGTGTTCTCAGATTTTGCTTACAATTTTAAAAGATCTGCTTTAATTATCTAATTATTACAATGTGGTGATGAACTGGGGTAGCATTGCATGTGTAACTGATCTGATTTGGCTAGCTTAACCATATTCCAGAAAACAGAGGAGAGGCAGACAGATACTAGTGTTGTTCTTGCCTTCATAGTCATACTTCTCCTTCAGACCCCTGCGACATGCAGTTTCTGTTATTCTGCCACAATCTGCTATTGCCCAAACATCCCTGACAACAGAACTATGATAACCGCTGCAAAATTTTCTCCTCAGCTTCCAAGTGTTCAGTCATTAACAAAACCAGAAAGCAAGGAAATGGAAAAGGTACTGAAAGTCCAGTGCCTACAGCTGGTTTCAGCAATTTCAACTTGCGTAAGACCCCATGTTTGTGAAAGAAACCCAAGAATCTTTGAACAGGATGTAATCAACCTCCGATCTGCTGAGAAACACTGCAAAAAATGACTTCAGCTGCCAAAAATAATAATGTCGTTTACAAGCAGCTTCTCCTATGTCTAAGGAAGAACTAGCCACCCAGGAGTTTGTGCTGGCTTTGGAGGAGCCAGAGAAGAAAGAGGCAAATTCTACCTCCCCCACATTAAAATACACACTATCAGAACCCACTGGAAGCTGTGGCCCATTCCAAAGGTGCTGGCAACATCGAGGGACATTCATATCCACAAAAATTCTGAACGGTAAGTGACCCCGGACAAAGGGATTATATTTGGCAACAATTCTGTGCTGTCACTTTCCCTATGTAACCAAGCTGCCCTGTCTCATGTTAAATTCCTTAGTCACGAACCCCAACCCAAATCTTTCCTCCTTTCTTTTTCTGCACCCTGCCCTCTCCCCCCTCCCCTCAAAAAAATATTATCTGGCAGCTTCTCTTAAGGGACATCAAAAGCTTAGGAGGGAATATTCACAAATGCTCCTTCAGATAACTTTCATCACAAAGCCCTGCACCTACCTCTCTCTCCGGCAAGCCTGGCTGCGGGGTCCGCATGGGCTGGATGTGGAAAAAGACCCGGTGTGATGGCTTCTCCAAATTTACCAGAAAGAAGGGACCTGGGATGCTTGTCCTTTAAGTGTCTCTAAACATGGTTTGCATAGCTGGATCTCTGCTTATCTGTGCCTTTCGGCTTTCGCTTCCATACATGGATCTGCTCCCAACAGTAACTCCAAGCTGTCGAAAAGAAGCTATCTGGCAGCTCCCCGCTTCATCCAACACATGGATGATAAAAATACACATATAGAGATCCTTCCAGCCAGGCCCGTTTCTCACCCCACCATCCTGCCACTGTGCCTTTTTGCAAATGTCCTTTGCAGATCGACATTTCTCCTCTCCACACATTCAGAGAACTAACAGTTTCTATCTGATTCCCACAAAAAGATTTCAGGATAGGGGTTTGCTTAGCCTTATGAGAACAGAGTATGATTAAGGTCGCAGAATCTTCATCCTTAAAGATTTTAGCAATTAAGATATGCATGGGACCCAAGAAATGTTTAGTGAATGAATGAACATACAAATGAATGGCTGAGCAAATGGGTGACATTGTACGTGAATAAATAAAAACATATGGCATTCACTTAATTAGGAATAGTTGTTAACACTCTGGATTATTTGTCTTAAAGGAGGTAGCAGCAGAAGGTCAAAGTAATCAAAATATCTAAAAGAAAAGGAGAGGCCAGGTTCTCATTTCAACAACTTCTCATTTAGGATATTGTGGCAGTACTTACTTAGTAAGCTATTATAGAGCATATGGGTTGAGATATAAAAAACTTTTTTTAACGTAAAGAATGTAAACCCGAATAGAATACTAATTGCTACACTTGTTAAGTGTCAGTGATACTGTAAATGACACATGACTGTGACCTAAATTTTAAGATGGGGGAGGAGGAGAGGTGAGGAATCCTGCTCTGTATAGTAGGTGAGAGGTACTCCCTCAGGGGTTGCCCAAACTCTGCTTAGCTTTCCAGTTCCTTTGTAATTTTGCTTCTCAGTTTTTAAATTTATCTTTCTCTCTCTTTTTAAAATTTGTTGTTACTCTACTTAACAAGTGGTCAAAATATGGAGAGAGAGAAAGAGAGGTAATTTCCAAATAACTTATTTCCATTGGTAAATTTTTCTCAAAATCATGTTTAAACTTTTGTAGAGTTTTTCTTCTTGAAGAAGAAAAAAAGGAATTTGAGGCATACAGGCCCAATTCATTTTAGTGTACTGAAATAAGATTAGTTTACTTAAAAAAATTTAGAGGAAAACATGGAGGGATAGACAAAACAAGACTTGCAAAATAATAATTGTTACCAGTGGTCAATATGGGTTCATTATAGTATCCTTTCTACTTTGTGTATATGTTAACATTTCTGTAAAAGAAATAAAGGAAAAAAGAGAGAAGAGTACAAAATGGATATATAAGTGGCAAGTTTGAGGAATCCTGGATTTTAGTAATCTCTATGCAAAGCAAGAAGGGGCAAGGTTGTGTCTTTTCATTCAAAATATTCTGACATTCTAACTTCTTCCCTCTAAATCTAATCATATTTATTCATATTCTATATAATAATATACTTCATTTATATAATATCTATATATGTTATATATAATACATGCATATTATATATAACATATAAATTAATAACATCCTATCTAATAAAGGAGAAACATGCAAATTGACCATACCTCCGCTATGCCCACCAGCCAATCAGGAGCGAGTATGCAAATTAATCCAACCAAGATGGTGGTTCATTTGCATATCCAGGCACAGAGCGAAGACTGAAGACAGCATAGAAGGAAGCCAATCGCTGCAGAAGGGAGTGAAGCTGTGGAGAAGCAGGCGGGGTGGCAGAGAAGGGAGGGAAGCAGGCAGGGCGGCAGAGATAGCCACAGGAAGCCCTATTCTTGCAGGAATCTTCCTGCAACGGGCCTCTAGTTATATATAATAATATGTAGTCTATATAATAGTGTATATCTAATGAAAATTAATGTATGATATTTATTGTTATTTTAAAAATATATTTTTATTGATTGCAAAGATGAAGGGAGGAGAAAGAGAGAGAAACACAATGATGAGAGATAATCATTGTTGGGCTGCCTCCCACATAGCACCCACTGGGGATCAAACCTGCAACCCGAGCCTGTACCCTTGACCAGAATAGAACCCGGGACCCTTCAGTCCACAGGCCAATGCTCTATCCACTGAGCCAAACCAGCTAGGACAATATCTGATATTTAAAAAGCAGACCAAATATAGCTCAGAGGTGGACAGAGTAGATGATAACCTTACCCAGGAGCCTTCAATACCCTCTCTTCACTTGCCTTTTTCTACTTTAGAAATTCAGAGGTAACACTCTGTTTCCTCACAGGCCTTGGCAGCTGGGAATGTCCATGTAACTCAGTTTGGTCAGGCAGGTGTAAACAGGAGCCCCTTGGGTGGAACTTCAGAAAAGCCTTTCTTTCTGCTCAAACCTGGAAGGCTCAGCTTGTCCCTTTACCCCTTCCACTTACTTCCTTCTGAGACCGAAAGCTTGAAGCCTGAAATTGCTGCAGCTATTTGGTGACCAGGAGGGAACACGTGGAAGACGAAGGCTATGGAGCATGGCATTGGCACTGTCACAGAGTTCTATTTTTTTCTGTGTTAATCAAGAGAACACTTGACCTTCTAAACATAGAATTATCCTATGAGTTAATGCGTGTGGTATATCTTCATAAATTATAAGGGATTATATGAATGTAAAGTGCTGTTTATTTAATACACAGCGTGGTTGATACACAGGACCCACAGTGACTCCACAGTTACATATAACAGAGACTAGGAATCTGCTTTCTGTTCAAAGAAGAATCTGCGGACACTTTGACTACCTTAATTTAAACCTGTTTGTGAATTCTACTCTGGAGTTAGGAGCAGCCAAGGTATGAAAAGTGTGTATATTCCAGAGTCTATTTGCCTATTGTGGGTTGGCCAAATGAAGATAGCAGGCTCTTGCTGAGGTTTGCTGGGGAAGTGAGCCAATTTCCTGCCTTACCTTGGACAATCAGTATTCTGGGCTTGGGTGATCTCATCCAATTCTGGAAGATGCAGTGGGATGTGGGGATAGGAAAATATCTGATAAAGAGCTTAAGGGCCTATCATGCTTCCCAAGAAAGAGGTTCAATTGGCCTCCTATGAACCCTGTCGATGCAGAAGTCAGGATTACTGTATTAACATCCATTTGCCCCACTCCATGAAAAGAATATAGTATAATACTTCTGGGCATGCTGTTTCACTATGGGGTGCTTTGCACAGGCTGTTCCTTTCAATGGAATGTTCTGTACTTCCTCCCCAAAATATGTACATAGTATGTACCTCCCCCCAAAATACGTAAATACATGCACTCCACCTTTGCCTGAAGAACATACTCTGTCTTTTACCATTCCACTGAGTGTCTCTTCCTTTCTGAAGTTTTTCCTGACCTCACAACCAGGTATTGTAAAGCACAGATAGCATTTTCTTTTAGTCTGTTCTTACCTGTCAGCCCTTGGCCATTCCACTGTGAGCTCCTGGAAGACAGGGGCATCGTGTTAGTTGCCAACTCCATATTGCCAGCATAGTGTCCATCCTATAGTAAGCAAACCACAAGTTTGTTGAAGAATTAAATGCACTGATAAACGAATAAACAATAGTTAGCTCTCAACTACTAGCTATTAGTTTAGCAAAACCCCGCCCCTGCTGTGTAAGGTATAAGAATCTCAAACATCCCATTGCTTATCTGTGTAGGGATTGTCAACTCTAAGGAGACAGAAAACAGTGTTCAAAATATTGACATCATCCTGATTTAGCCAGGAAGATTATCTAACAATTACAGTTACCCAATTCAATGGGCCACTACATTAGCACAGACCATTCAGAGTGGATAGCTGACACCAATTATTACTGTTAAAGAGGGGTGAGGATTGCACTTTTTAAAAACATTGTAGATATTGTTTTTTTGTGATTTAAAAAATGTTTCTTTCTTTGTCTAATGATGTGAGGGTAATCTTTTGTGAAAGACTTGTTGAGGCACACAGCAAGTTTTCAAAGGATTTGAAGACAAATGAATAGCAAAATTTCCATTCCATCTTGCAAGACCAGAAATGAGAAAAAAGAGATTAAACATGGTTTTGACCCTTGAAGATCAGCTCAGACATCACCTTTTCTAAGCAGGGTTTCTTGACCTGTTTCCAGTACCACTACTGACATATTAATTAGTCTCAGTGGGGTTCCCTTAGCACAACGTTCATGTTTCCCTTTTAGCAACTTTCTTGATATATAACTCACATACCATACAATTTACTGAGTTAAAGTTTACCATTCAATGGTTTTTAGTATATTCACAGATATGTGCAAAGATCACCAACTATTAACTTTAAAACATTTCTACCATGTCCTTCTCCCTCCGTCCTCCCCTGCCCTAAGTAACCACTAATCAGGTTTCTGTGTCTCTACATTACCCTATTGTGGACTTCCATACAACTGGAATAATATAATATGTGGTCTTTCGTGACTGGCTTCTTTCCCTTTTTAAAGCTCATCCATTTGTAGCAGGAATCAGTATTTTCATTCCTTTTTAAGGATGAATAATACTCCATTGTGTAGATCTACCATATATTGTTTACCCATTTATCCACTGATGGACATTTGGTTCCCATCCTTTTCCCATCTTTCGCCTATTATAGAGAACGCTGCTATAAACATTTGTGTTTTAATTTCATGCTTCTGGGGTGTGCACCCAGGAATAGAGTTGCTGATAATTCTATGTTTAATTATTTAAGAAACTGCTAGATTGTTTTCCAAAGCAGTGTCACCAATTTACATTCTCATCATCACTGTATGAGGATTTACTTTCTGCACATATTTGCTATCTGACTTTTTCATTCTAGTGTTTGTGACGTGGTATCTCATTGTGGTTTTGATTTACATTTCCTGATGACTAATGATGTTGAACAATTTTTCAAGTGCTTATTGTTTATTTGTATATCTTCCTCAGAGAAATATCTATTCACATTCTTTGGCCATTAAAAAAAACTGGGTTATTTGTATTTTTTATTGAGTTGTAAATGTCTTTTATACACTCTAGAACAAGTACCTTAGATATATGATTTGCAAATATTTTCTAGAATTCTGTGGATTGTTTTTTCATTTTCTTAATGGTATTCTTTAAAGCACAAAAGTTTTAAATATTGATGATGTTCTACTGATCTGTTGTTTTCTTTTGTTGCTCATACTTTTGGTATCATATGCCCAATCTGAGGTCATGAAGATTTGTCCTTAGGCTTTCTTCTAAGAGTTTTATAGTTTCGGCTCTTATATTTAGGTCTTTCATCCATTTAGAGTTAACTTTTCTGTATAAAATGAACTTCATTCTTTTGTATCTGGATACCCACTTGTCCCAGCACCATTTGTTGGAAAAACTATTCTTTCTCATTGAATAGCTTTGGTACCCTTGTTGAATATCAGTTGACCTTAGATGTATAGGTTTATTTCTGGAATCTCAGTTTATTCCTTTTGACCTATGTGTCTCTCCTTGTGCCAGTAACACAGTGTCTTCATTATTTTATTGTCGTTTTAAAATCAGGATGTGTGAGTCCTCCTACTTTGTCATTTTTTAGGGTTTTATGGTTATTCTGGTTCCCTTTTAAGTCATAAATTTTAGAATCAGGTTGTCAACTGCTATAAAGTCAACTGAGATTCTGACAGGAATTATGTTGAATTCATAAATCAGATTAGGGTACACTGCCGTCTTAACAATATGTTTTCTGGTCCATAACAGAGGGTGCTTGCCATTTATTTAATTTCAACAATATTTTATAGTTTTCAGAGTATAAGTTTTTCACTTTTTTTGTTATTCCTAAGAATTATATTCTTTTTATGCTATTGTGAATGGAATTGTTTTCTTAATTTTATTTCAGATTGAAAATGAAGCCATCTAGGTCCTTATTTTATGGGTAGTTTTTTGCATACTACTTAAATGTCTTTTCTTGATATAGATTTATTCAGATTGTCTATTTCTTCTTGAGTCAATTTAAGTAGTTTGTGTCTTTCTAGGAATTTGTCATTTTACCTAAGTTATCAATTTGTTGGCATACAATTGTTCATAGCATTTCTTTTAATCTTTTTTTTGTGTGTGTGTAGGGTCAGTAATAATGGCCACTCTTTCCTTTCTAAATCTTGGAATTTGAGTCTTCTTTCTTTTTTTCTTGGTAATCTACATAAGTGTTTGTCAATTTAGTTCTTATAATTGTTATAGCTTTTTAGTCAATTGGCTCTTTTTATTATAAAATGTCCCTCTTTATGTCTGGTAACATTTTTTATTTTAAAGTCTATTTTGCCCAAATTAGTATAGCCACTTCAACTTTCTTGTGATTGCTAAATTCATGACCTGTCCTTTTCTTTCCTTTGATTTTCTATCTATTTATGTCTTTGAATCTAAAACATGTTTTCTGTAGAAAACATCATTATATTATTTTCATTTTATTGTTTTTAATCCAGTCTGAAAAATCTCTGGCTTTTGATCCAATTGTTTAACATCCTCACATTTAATTTTATTATTGATGTAGTTGAATTTACATGTTTCATTTTACTTTTTGCTTTATATATGTCTCAGGTCTTTTTTTGTTCATCTATTCTTTCCTACTACTTTCTTTAGCATTAAGTGAATATTTTCTAATGTAGTATGTTAATTACTTTAGTGATTTTTTTCACTGTATTTTTAAATTATTATTTATTGGTTGCTCAAGGGTTACTATATACATCTTAACTTATCAGGATCAGCCTCAGATTTAAACTAGCTTAATTCCAGAGATATACAGAAATATTCCACTTACATAGCTCTACTCCTGTCCCACTTTTTGTGGTATTATTGTTATAGGTATTGCATCTATTAGTGTTACCAAATCAATAATACATTATAGCAATTATTACTTTACCACCTGTAGTCACTTTCTTAGCCCAATACAGCTTTTTTCCCACTATTTCTTTTGTGGTTTGTATTATTGGTAAATATATTACACATATATAATGTTTTTATTTGTGACAGGCCCAACAATATATTATATGCATAATTTAATATAATTCTCTTTAAATTGGTTAGTAGAAAGGAGAAAATATGTATTATAGTGTTTTTATAATTACTTAATTACCTTTACAGTGCTCTTTGTTTATGTGGCTTCACATTGCCATCTAGGCTTGCTTGCTTTCAGCCTGAAGAACTTCTAGTATTTCTTATAGGGCAAGTCTGCTAGCAGCCAGATTCTTTTATCTTTTGTTTATCTGGAAAAGCATTTATTTTTGCTTTTATTTAAAAAATAGCTTTGCTGATTGTAGGATTCTTGGTTGAGAGTTTTTTCTCTTTGTACATTTTGAATATGTTATCCTACTGCCTCTGGCCTTTAGTGTTTCTGCTGAGAAGTCAGAAAATCTTCTTACTGAAGTGCCATTGTAAAGTGTCCCACTGTTTTTCTTTTATTGCTTTCAAAGTTTATCCTTGTCTTTGATTTTCAGCACTTTTACCATCCTGTGTCTATTTGTGGTATTTAGTTGGAGTAAGCCATTATTTTCTAAACGTTCTCTGTCTTTCTAGGACACCCTTTTCTTGGTCCTTTGGCTAGAGAGAGCAGGCTTTTGTTAGGACTTTTTTTTATACCAGCTCCATGTATGAGTTGTCTGGGGCAAAAGAAAACCCAGGGAGTTCATTATTATGTTGTTGATGGGTCCCAATATCCCTCATTGATCTGCCTTCTTTCAGAGTTTTATGCTTATTTTATTATAATGCTTAGTGTTAATTCCTTTATATAATGTCTATTCCTTAATGTAATTTCCTATTTTTCCCTCTTAGTTGTACTTAGTAGTAGAAATAGGAAAAAGTATGTCTACTCCATCTTCCAGGAAGCAGAAATATGAACCTTTTATCTCTTACAAAGTAATTACTCATTTTCCTTCTAACAGGTACAATGATGGCTAAAATCAGTTTTATTTGCCCTAAATGCCTCATTCCTTCAGTTAGCATTCAGTTGGCTAAATAATGCCAGGAAAGAAACAAACAAAAAATACAATTGAACAAAACAAGCAATAAACAAATCAAGGAAACAAAATAGACAGTTTGTAACTTTAGAGAGAAAAATATATGAAACTGAGAATAAAAGATACTCTTTAGAAATTTAAGTTAAAATCATTTACAAGTGTCTTAGATGTTTTTATTAAGTTTTATTTTGATTTTTAATCTTGGGTTTAAAAAATAATAAAATTTTCTTAACTTAGCTGTTGTGGAAGTTAATCATACATGATATGTAAATTAGAAGAGGTTATGGAAGCATCAATATTATAAGTCTATAATAACAACTTAAAATTTAAAGACCCTGGAGCTTAATAATCACTTCTCTATAATACATTTTATTAATTATTTTAAACCAAATAAAGTTTCAATTGAAGTTTCCCTTTTAATCCTCCATTTTTAAATATTAACATCCAGGTTTGAATTTAACATTGAATAAGAATTATAAATTTACTTAATTAAATTCTTGAAGTTTTTGTCAAATGTGGCCAAATCTCTCTCATTATTTAAAAATATAATTGTTCTACATCATTATAGATCCCACCAAACTTTTTTTTTAAAAACTATAGACATGTGCTTTCAATTTTAGGATCTTATTTGAAGGACAATTAGGTCCCAGGTACAAAACCCAGGCATCTTATTCTCTCTTCTATTTCTTTCTCGAATCTTTCTGAATTATTTCAACAATTTCCATGATCACAACTACCGCATAAATTTATAATTTTCAAATATCTACCTCTCTTCATGACATCTTTCCTTCTGCACTCTCTTTATAATTTCAATTTGTATTTGACCTTTCTGCTTGGATATATTGCAATGACCTCAAATAAAACATGTCCAAAACTGAACAACTTAGCATTCTCCCACACAAACTAGTCTTCCTCATATTGACTTCTCCTTTATAAATAGGAGTACAACCTATCCTGTTTCTCAAGCTGGAAAGTTGAGTAACATGTGTTCCTTCTACACCCACCCTGCATTTAAATCAACACAAATTCCTTAAGATAACCTAATTTATCTCTTAAATTCAGTCTTTCATCACAATACTGTTCTCATAACTTTTATTATTTCTCCCCTGGAAAGAACTTATGATCTGACCTTTCTAATACCAATATTTTCTGACATAGGTTCCTTTTCCATTTGAGTTATATTCCTCAAATAGGAATCTACTAGTATAATGAAACCATCTTCAGCAACAACAAATTTCTGTATTCGTTGTTCTGTTCAAACTCTGCCTAGCTTCCCAGTGATCACAAGGTAGTACACAAATCAATCTTCATCTATATCCTGTCCAGTTACATTTCCTACTACTCTCTCCTGTGTAGCTTATTTGCCAATGTTAATGAACTCTACTACATCGCACACACATCACACTCTCTATAACTAAGCTATTGCACATGTTTTTCTTTTCACCCAGAATTCCTTCCCTTTTCAGAGCATTGTTCATCCTGTAACATCAAACTACAAAGTCCACTTTCATTGTGAAGCCTCCCTTGACGTCTTCATCCACATTCCACCTGAACTTTGCTAATGCCTTTTTCATACAATTTTTAGTGCTACATTGACTCTTAGATTATCCCATGAATTCCCTGAGTGCTGGAACTATATCTTAGTTAATATTGTATCTAGCACATAAACAATGTTGAACACTTAATGTTTTGTACAACATTATGAAGGGCAGTATTACATGAATAGTTAAGGGAATTAGAATTTACTAGGGCCATTGGGGGCCAGAAGGTCTTTTAAAAATGGCAAATGAGCAATCTGGGGGCAGGATGGGGCTTGTTGTTTATATATTTATACAGATTTATAGCTTAGTAAATGTTTTTGGTTACTTTACTATTGACTATAATTATCTCCCTTTTACCTAATGCAGAAATCGATCACTAACCTTGTAAGGCTGTAGTGTTCATTAATGTGTTATAAATGTTTGATTTAATGGAAAGAGATAGCTCTACTGGCAAAGCTGTATGAGTTTAATATAATTCCATGGCTAGTAATTTTTGGACTTGGATCAGACTCTTAAAAACTCCAGATATAGAGTAGAGAGCTGGCACCCCCTGCCCCTGGTGTCCCTGGTGAATGTTAGCATTCATGAAGATAAAATTCCAAAGTTCCTGTTTGATTCTTCTTCTGGTTTTAATTTTTCCTTCTTGTTAAACACTGTGTTTTCTGTCTGTTTCTTCTCCTTTAGATTGACTGCATGACTTTTGGTCATATCTTTCCACAAATTGATGTTGTGTTTCTACAAATTGATGTCTACATGACCATTACCTTGTTTTACAGGGCTGCACAGCGTGTCTTATCCATATAACACTCTTAGAGACAGCCAAGGGCAGCAATACCTGCAAATTGTCATTAAAAACACAAGGATTGGAGCCAGGAACAGGGCAAAATTTGGCAAATGAAGTATTGGATCATGAAGTGTATATTAATATGAGGACTCTACAATGAAGCCTCTTACATAATATATGAAATTGTGATCCAGTCTTCTAAGACTGTCTGCCCTGATTCTAATAAATCATCACATTTTCAACACACTTGCATTGATTTTTTCATAAAAAATATTATATTCTGTCTCAGAAGCATACTAGCTAGTGGAACTCTGAAGTAACTTTTTTCTACTCTAAGATCTAGTACCGAAGTGTCTGAAAGAAAATGGAACTCTTAAATTTTTGTGGCATTCTCAGGTGGAAGCATCACAAATTCAAAATAATGAGCCACTCAGTCTACCCACTGCTGCTGCTTGTATCTCTGGTCTTCAGTAGGAACCACCTAGCAGGTATTTTGCCTGGCCTTTCTTAAAACTGCAGCCCCACTTTGATCTTTATATTTTAATCAAACTGAAATCAGCAACTGATGACAAAATGCCTAACAAACCTTAGGCATCATTTCTGTCTGTACCTCATCCTTTCTGCCTGTACCTCATCCTTTTATCAAGATTGGTCATCTTGGTTATTTAGATAAATTCAGATTGGGAACTTGCTCTATTCCTTTTTTTAAAAAAAAAAAACTTTATTGTTAAGATTATTACAATTGTTCCTCCCCCCCCCACCAATAGCTCCCCTCCACCCAGCTCCCACTCCATGGTCTTCCCTTACCCGCCCCCCCCCCCCCGCCCACTGTCCTCATCCATAGGTGTAGGATTTTTGTCCAGCCCCTTCCTGCACCCCCCCACACACCTTTCCCCCTGAGAATTGTCAGTCCACTTCCTTTCTATGCCCCTGATTCTATTATATTCACCAGTTTATTCTGTTCATCAGATTTTTTATTCACTTGATTTTTAGATTCACTTGTTGATAGATATGTATTTGTTGTTCATAATTTTTATCTTTACCTTTTTCTTCTTCTTCACCTTAAAGAATACCTTTCAGCATTTCATATAATACTGGTTTGGCAGTGATGAACTCCTTTAGCTTTTTCTTATCTGTGAAGCTCTTTATCTGACCTTCAATTCTGAATGATAGCTTTCCTGGGTAGAATAATCTTGGCTGTAGGTCCTTGCTATTCATCACTTTGAATATTTCTTGCCATGCTCTTCTGGCCTGCATAGTTTCTGTTGAGAAATCAGCTAACAATTGTATGGGTGCTCCCTTGTTGGTAACTAACTGTTTTTGTCTCGCTGCTTTTAATATTCTCTCTTTGTCTTTTGCTCTTGGCATTTTAATTATGATGTGTCTTGGTGTGGTCCTCTTTGGATTCCTTTTGTTTGGGGTTCTGTGTGCTTCCTGGACTTGTAAGTCTATCTCTTTCACCAGGTGGGGGAAGTTTTCTGTAATTATTTCTTCAAATAGGTTTTCAGTATCTTGCTCTCTCTCTTCTTCTGGCACCCCCATAATTCTGATGTTGGTACGCTTGAAGTTGTCCCAGTGGCTCCTTACACTATCTTCAACTTTTTGGATTCTTTTTTCCTTTTGCTTTTCCGGCTGGGTGTTTTTTGCTTCTTTGTATTTCAAATCTTTGACTTGATTCTTGCGATCCTCTAGTCTGCTGTTGGATCTCTGTATATTATTTTTTATTTTAGTCAGTGTATGCTTAATTTCTAGTTGGTCCTTTTTCATATCCTTGAGGGTCTTGCTAAATTTATTGGCCTTTTCTAGAAAATTCTTGAAAAACCTTATAACCGTGGTTTTGAACTCTATATCCAGTTGTTTGCTTTCCTCCATTTCTTTCATTTGTGACCTGTTTCTTTGTCTTTGCATTTTGGCTGCTTCCCTGAGTTGATAGCGTGGCTTTGTGTGCTAGGTATCCTATAGAGCCCAGTGGCTCAGCCTCCCCAGTTACCTGAGGTGGACACTCTTGGTGCACCTCTTTGTGGGCTGTGTGCACAGTCTTGTTGTAGTTAAGCCTTTGATTGTTGTTGGTATCACTGGGAGGAATTGACCTCCAGGTCAATTGGCTGTGAGGATCAGCTGTGTCTACATTGGGAGAACTTCTGTGCTGGAGACACCCTTATGAGACAAGACTTACAAAAGCCTCTGTGCTCAGCTTGAATGGGGTGGAGTCTCAGGGCGGAGCAGATAGCAATGGCTTCCTGTCAGCCCTGCCCTAAGAGGCCCCTGGGTCTCAGTGTCCCACAGTAATCGCTGCAAGCACCTCTGAGAGAAAGCCGCCCTTGAGTTTCACCCGCTGCCAGACAGTCCAGTTTCTCCCCAAATGAGTATGGGTCCCCAGAATCTCACCCAGAACTGGAGTTCAGTGCAGTCGGGAGCTTTTGTCTCCCTCCCGGTTGAGAAAGCTAGCTGCACACTCAGTTGCCAGCCCTCTCCGCATGTGCACCTCAGTACCTCTGCCTTCTGCAGCTCCTCTGAGTCTCAGTGTGCTTTTCTCTTTCCTTCTAGTTGTAGAATTTCCACTCAGCCAGCCTTCCTGTGGTTCTGGATGATGTCTGCTTTGTCTTTTATTTGTTGTTTTGAAATTGATGTGCGAGGCAGCAGTTTAGGTGTTTACCTATGCCACCATCTTGGTTTCTCCTTGCTTTATTCCTTAAGATTTGCTTAATTTTGGCTGCATCAACAGAAAACATAAACTGGGTGACTTAAACAACAAACATTTCTGGAAGTTCAGGAGTTCTCAAGGCTGAAAATCCGAGATCAGGGTGGCTGCATAGTTGGATTCTTAGTTGGTGAAGGCCCTCTTCCTGGTTTTCAAATAGTCACATTCTTGCTCTATACTCATGTGACAGAGAGTGAGTGCTTTGGTCTCTTTAGCCTCCTATTAATGGAACCAATCTCATGATGGAGACTCTACCCTCATGATCTCGCCTAAACTTAATTACCCCCATAAAGCCCCACCACATCCAAATACCATCATATTAGCAATTAGGGCTAGATCATATGGATATGGGGCAGATACAAACATTCTCTCCATAGCAGGACTTGATTGGTGTTACTTGTCATTCCTCACTTCTCTATTGTGGAGGGACTGCCACTTGTGCCTTTTATTATTATTTTATTTTAATAATGTATATAAGCCCTGTTCTGTAAATATCTTCTGTCACTCCTTGGGCTGCTTTTTCAATGTATTAGTGATGTCATTCTGAGTTTTGCTTTGTTTTGCTTTTTTAGGATCCTGTCAGTGAAACATTTTAAGGAGAAGTACAGTATGATCAGATGTTCCATTTTAGAAGATCATTCATGCTATTGTGTGTAAATGATAGGGATAAGAGACCAGTTAACATTTTCATCAAAAATTCTTGAAGACATCTTGGTTGATACTGGTTTAAGATTGTTTCATTAGAGCAGTGGTTGGCAACCGACCACTGCATTAGAGGAAAAAGAGTAGAGATGGAGCCCAGATATATTTAACAGTGAAATCTGAAACTTGGTGGATTAAATGTGAGAGATTGCAAGAGAGGGTGATAACATGACTGCCTCGTAAATTTCTGGCTTAAGTATTTGGGTGCCGTTCAAAACTAAACTCCAATTTTGCCATTCCCTGTTCACCATTTTCAGTACTTTCCAAAACCATTTAGGGTGAAATATAAAATTCTTAACTTAGTTCTCAGAAATGTTTTAAGCTCTACTTCCTGATGACATCTTAATCTCACCTCTTGTCACTCACCCACCAAATGGCTTCATAGAAGCCACTACAAAGGACTCACATTGCATGTGCAATCTGACCACTTAGAAAACCTTGGTTTTCCTCACACTCATGCTATTTCCCCTATGCCTTTTCATCCTGCCTAGAATATACTTCATTTTCTTCTTCTTTGGTTAGCTGATTATCCTTGAATTTTTAGGCCTACATCATTGTCCTCTCCTCTGGGAAGATGATGGCTCTTCCGGTATGATTTAGGTTTTTGAAGCACAATTTGCACAATCCTTCCATTCCATTCTATAATTATAGGAAATTACTATTTTATTGTTTCTGTTTTCAATTAGATTTCAAATTCCATAAAGTCAGGGAACAGATTCCATTTGTACTTGAATTGTTAAGACTTAGCATGCTTGCCCTGGCTAGTGTGTTCAGTGGTTAGTGCATTGACCTGTGCACCAAAGGGTCTCAGGTTCAATTCCAGGTCAAGGTCACATACCTTGGCTGCAGGTTTAATCCCTGACCCCTGGTTGGGATGCGCTGGGGAGGCAACCAATTGTTTCTCTCTCTTTCTCTCCCTCCCCTTCCATCTCTCTCTTCTATTCTCTCTAAAACACAATCCTCAGGTGAGAATTAATGAACAAACAACAACAAAAAAAAAGAGTTAGCATACAATAGGTGTTCAATATACTATTTCATCGAATAAATGACTTAATGGATAGATTATTAAATTCTTCTTGATCAGAAAGATAAAGCAAGATTTCATGAAATAATCATATGGTTTTGAATTAGATTTCTCACTCTTGAAGCTGCAATAGAATTGAGACAGGCATAGGTATTGGCACAGATCAAGCAACAAGTATATATGTCTTGAGTTCCTGAGTGAATAAATGGTAAATGAGAAGGTTGGAAAGAAGAGTTTGAGTAACAGTAGAGAAGCAGTATGGTACAGAATCTGTTTGACCAATTTGAGGAGTCCACTTTGGTTGAAGGTTAGGGTAATTGATGGAGATCATAGGAACCCAAAGGACCTCAGCATTTTGATTTTGGGTTTGTTTATTTGTGTTATATATCCCTGTATGATAGATTACATGATCTGGTGCTTTGAAGTCATCATTGAAAATCTGGCTCTGACTGAACTGGTGGTATCCAAGGAGATGATCTTGGGTAAATCCATTTCATTTTTGCTCTCTTTACAGAGTTTGATTTTGTTTTTCTGTGTGCTTGCAAATGACAGGCTTCCATTTCTATCAAATTCATGTCCTTTGAGAAATATATATTTAAATTTCCAAGGAAATTATTCATGTTTTTACATATGAGCCTTTGAACAACAGAATAAAAAGCCCAAAGTACTGATCTCAAATTCCTCTTGGGCTTCAAGGTCTCTAGCCCATCATAGGTGCCCACTGTGGATACTCATATGGCATCCAGGGTCCTTCCTCTAAGAGTAAGCAAGAAGGTTGGGGGTAGTACTGAGTTATTATTCAATAATTTAGTTACATACCTCATTTAAAAAGCAAAGCAAAACAAAACAGTATTCAATTATTTTTGCTCTCTATTAAGACTGGCGATTCTCCTTTTAAAGTAGATTAGAATATTCCTAACTTCAGGAACCAAGCTTAATTTGTACTTGGTAATCTGTTTGTAGTACCTAATAATGTGTTACATTCCTAAATAAATACATTTCTAAAGACATTTTTGTGAACTGGTATTTCCCTTAATTTACTCAGATGTTGCTGTTAGGAAGACTGTCACCAAACACTGACTATAAAAAAATAAATCAGTGTTTAAAAGGCTTTACTCATTATAATAGAGTATCGTTTAAAGTTTATTCTAGCTTCCTATGTACACAGCCTAGTTAAGCACGATCATGTGCAAGTGCTTATCTCTACAGAGCAGGCAGAAACATTAATGCTAAAATAAAGCACAACAAAGAATACTTTTTGTTTTGTTTTGGTTATACTAGGCAGAGTTTGAAGAGCTGAAATAGGAGTAAGCAATTTCAAGGCATTTTTATTGTAATTGTTGGACAACAGAATAGAGAGAAAAACTTGAAATGCTGTACCCTTCTCTCTCCATATCCTAGCTGGAACCCAGGGGACATTTGGGATTGGGGATTTAAACGCCCTGATGGATGAAGAGGCATCCTGTCAAGCCAGCTGGAACCAGACTGAATAAGGTTGACACTAATGGGAGAATTGAGTGATGACGGTGAAGCTGAAAAAAGCAGGGGAGCATTTACCACACACAGCTGGCCATTGGTTCCAAAGAAAAATCAAGAGACCCGGCAAAAATTACCTGTTACTAAACATTTCTTAGGAACTAGCCATTCTAGAGATTCATTAAATCCATCTACGCCCATAAATGGTTACATGTGTCATCTAAGCCATTCTTTAACACAGAAATAAGGCACAGCGGCTGTTTAGAAAAATGCACAGACATTACAGGAAGATCTATATTTTAACAAACAGGAGCTTATCTTATTTAAGATGGTTTAGAACTATGTACAAGCTCTTTAGTGAGATTTCTTTTTGCAGGAAACAAGTACAGTAAATCACTGCTTTCCTTCCGTGTGTTTTTTTTTTTTCCATCCCGCATGTAAAATTTTAACCATCATGAAAGAAGAAAATCTCTGGTCCTAAAAACTCAATGGCTTGTCCACAAATATGGGTAAATGGAAACTACAGCCTTTCCATAACAACATTAGTCATTGTGATTTGTTTTCTATTTGTTACAGGCTCAACACTGGTAAGTGTAAGATGCTTCAAAGTATTTCTGTGCTTGTAATTTGCTTCAAGGACTAAGAGAGACAAGTTTGAAAGCAATATGTTCTGATCACGAAACAGCTGGAAACGGCAGCACCCTGACACTGAGCAATCAAGAACTGAAGTTTTATTTTGAAAGGGAGGCATTGTCCAACTGCGAGACTGAGTGAGGCTGAGAATAAGTGCAAACACAATCAATAGAGACTTCAGGGGTGAAGTTACTGAGAGTGTGTCTTGTTGCATGTCTTTCTGCTGCCACATTTGCACCACACCCATAGATTGCAATACTGTCTGTGGAGAAGGAAACTGTTCTTCAACTTATTTTTATTCTTAATGACAGTTTTTGAGCTGTCATTCGAAAATACAATGATAAAATGGCTCTTTCAGAAATAAAAAGTATATTTCAAAGCTCCACTGTATATTGGACAGGTAAGAATGCCTCATCATTAAATGGTCTTTAATATATATTGCCTCTACAGTCTGCCTTCTGTTTTATTTACTTATTTTTATTATTGAGAGTAATGTAGTTGTCCCTCCTTTATTTTCTCCCCCTTGCCACCCACCACCAGGTTCCTGCCCCACCTTCGGCCTTCTGGAATACTATGCAGTTGTAAAAAAGAAGGATCTATTACCTTTGAGACAGCATGGATGGGCCTGAAGAGTATTATGCTAAGTGAAATAAGCCAGTCAGAGAGACAAATTTCACATGATCTCCCTTATATGTGGAATCTAATGAACACAATAAACTGATGAATAAAATAGAACCAGAGGCATGGAAACATGGAACAGACTGACAAATGTCAGAGGGAAGGGGAGAGAGGGAGAAGAAATTAACCAAAGAACTTATATGCATTTATGCATTGCCTCTGTCATCTATTTTTTATATCATCTATTCTCCATTTTCTGTAGTTGTATAGCTGTGGGCAGTCATTACATTTATCCTGGTCCCTACAATGTAATTATTATCATTATTTATTTTAATCCTTATCCAAGGATATGTTTATTGATTTTGAGAGAAAGATTGAGAGAAAGAGAAACATCAGTTGTTTGCTTCCCATATGTACCCCGACCAGGGATTGAACCCGAAATCTAGGTATATGTGCTGACCTGGAATTGAACCTGTAACCTTTTGGTGTATGGGATTACACTCCAATCAACTGAGTCACCCAGCCCTTTGTTAGTGTTATTATTTGATTGATATAGACCATAGAAGCTGCTCATTAAATATTGTTGAACAACATATAATTGCAGCATTTTATATTTGGATACCACTTTAGGTGTTTGCAAAACACTTTAACATAACCTATTTAATTAAACTTCACTGTAAAACAAATATATTGTCCAAATATGTGTTTTAGGCCTCCTTATTTTATAGCTATATTTCATATATCACACACACCTGCCACAGATACGTGAAGACAGACACATGACTACATCAGCAATGTTTCCCAAACTCATGCATTGTGTTTTGCTTACAGTTTCCTCCTGACTATAACTAAAAAAAAACACAAAAAGCAAAAAAACCTTCCTCCTCTTTATAAGAAAACCATTTGATGATTCAGAAATCTGTCCTTTTTTTCTTTCTTTGTTTTTTACTCCTATAAGTGTGTAAGGCACTGATGGAGTCAGTTACCACACGGAATACAAACATGAATAAGATGAAGTTTTTCACTTAGGTGAGATAAAAATTCATTTGCTTTCTTCACTTAATCCTTCCCAACTAGCACTCTCACTAGACTCTCATGTTAGAACCTTGGGAGACAAGCTAAAGCCTGGGCAGGCTCAACTGTTTTTAGAACTGTCCTCATCTGCTTAGATGTACAAACACTCTTTGTCATCTGGTTGCCTTTATATTGCAAAGGGCAGAGGCAAATTATTCATATCAACATCAGTGGGTCCAGAGTATCGAAATACTCCTCTTAGCGACAATGCCAAGTTACTTCATTTGTTCACGAAGCACTTAAAAATGAGAAAGAACAGCAGGCCTTCAAGAGAGAACAGAGAAAGAGTTGGTCCACAATGCTTTCATTACCAAAAGAGGGTGTTAAAATGCATAGAAATGTAAAATGTCTCTTAAAAAAATCAATGAATGGCACTGCCAGTTACAGCTCATGCAAGGGATCATACAAGGGAATGGTTCTAAAGTATAAAAGGTATTTCAATTATTCCTGCTGAGTGTTAATGCCTTTGAAACTTGGTGGTGGTGGTGGTGGGGGGGGACACCTGTCAAATATTGGTACCGCTGCCTACACTCTCCAACAAAAATTATAATGTAGTTGTATGGAAGGAAGTACCTTTCTTGGAACATGGGTTTTATGAAAATGTGTGTGCAATCCTGTAGGCTTGAAAACTGTCAGATCTGACCAGGAGATAAAAGAGTAATACAATGTGTTGGTACTCATACAGCATTTTTTCTTCTATGGACTCCAGAGCATTGTATGCGTATAACAATCTTCTCAGGCTATCATTTAGACTCTTAGCCAGTGTGCTATAACACATCTAGCAATCTGGAAAGTGACCACGTCTCACGGTAGAAACTTTAAGGGATTTCATTTCTTGTTGCAAGCCTGGAAAACAAGAGGATAGTGGTCCCCAAACTTAGGCAACCCATACACACGGGCAGCGGTCTACATAGAGTGTTGCTACAGTCCCAGCCCCAACACTGTTATACCCCACTTACTGCTCTGTCAGGTAACAAAGTCAGGGCTTTAACTCAGTCATTTTTTTGGAAGGCCCAGTGTCTTCACTCAGAAAAGGCAGAGGATTTATTACCAAATGAAAATCTGGTGAAGAGGCTACCTAAGACTTTCTAGCTTTATACCAATAGTTTATTAAAAATGGTTCTATTTAAATTATTTATAGCTCACATCAAGACTGTTATTTAAGTGTTAAGATACTATACTAAAGAACCATTGGGTTCTTATGATATTAGGATTTGTGCAAGATAAAGCTCATAGTTGTCATGGGGATCAGTAAATAGTCTTGATCTGAGACACCAGTTTCTATTGCCAAGACATGGGTGGGAGACATGGTTCCCACAGACAATGTTTTTTCTAGACTAAAAATAAAGTATGATTTCTATTAAAGGGCAAATAAAAAAAAATCGTGGTGATGTAGCCTAAAGGGAACATACCCTATCATTTTCAGAACAATTAAGCAGTGAGCTCGCTATCCAATACTTGGAGATATTTGTATGCAATATTAATTATGTTCATGCTCTTTCATGTCAAAGGTGGTGTCACAACTGCAGCTTAATTTTTAATGCTGTTTCACACAGTCTTAATAAACAAGTCATTTATGGAGATGGACACATTACAGACATATATTACTTCCTTTAAGGGTTATAATATAAACTTAGCACACTGGCACTAACTCTACAAAAGTTGTTTTGGTTTGCGAAATACTGTTCCAAATGGTTGTGATGAATGTAAATTCTATGAATACTGCTTCTAAGACCTCTGGTCAAGAAATCTAAAGCTTCACAACATTTCCATGAAATTTATTGTTGAATAGCATGGCAACATAAATATAATCAATCCTTTGATTTATAGGGTGCTGTAGAGTTGGCAAAATGATTTCACCACCAATCATTTTGCTTGATGTACTTCACAATCTTGTGAGGTAGACAGTACTGAGGATACATTACTAGTCCCCTTTCATATAATGAGATTGAGAATTAAAAAGGTTCAAATGCTGCCAAAATTACATCAATAACAATTGTGAGATTGAACACTAGGCCCCCAAATTAAAACTACTCTCTCTAGTCTATTGTAGTGCTAGGGAAATGACATACTTTATTTCATGTAATTACTCTTATAAGCTCTATCATTACATCATCAAGACACATGGATTCTGAAACAATTAAAGCTAAAGTATCATCTGAATTATTGTCTGAAAATTCTGTTAAACTAAAAAGCAGTTCAATAAAATTTTCCATTGGTTGTGGCTGGGTATCCTCATGGTGCTATAAAGGGTATTTATTTTAAGAAAATGTAACACATATTGAAAGGAACTAATTTTCAGTTCATTATAAATCCTGCCCAGATCAAGTTTTACTTATTTTTCCACTTAAAGGGTAGATTTCCTTCCTATTCTTATTGCCCTTCCCTTCCATGACCTCTTTTGGGTTGTCAGCCTTATTAAATTTATCAATGCACAATTGAACCTATATTTTTTCATTACTTTGATGGATGTCAAGGTAGAACAGTCAGGTTTAAAAAAATATTATTCCTCATACTGTCATTCTTTAAGGTATGTTCTTTAGATAGAATATTTGCTGGGCTGTTTCTAGTTTCACATTGGTGTAATTCATCAAGGGATTAACACTAAATAAGGTAGGAGCATATTGATTGACTTGGAGTTCTAAAGCACATGTTTGCCTTAGACATCACTCTTTTTCATGCAGGCTCATTCCTCTCTGGTCACCATTTATAAAAGCTGTCACTTGATTTGACAAGGAACTCATTTTACTCAACTGCCCTTTAGGAGAGACACCTGTTGGTTCCTACTCCCCAGGTCCCCAGAGTTAAGTGTTTCCTGTCTCAATCAGCTTCCGTATCATCTTACCCTTCGTGCCTATGAGCCACCACATGACCTTCCACAATTTTTCTCCATAAACTATGGAGTTGGCTTCTTATGTTTGCAACCAGAGAATCCTGCTTGCTACAGAAGAGTAACAAAAGTGTTATAATTAGTGCTGCTTCCTCATTTGAGCAATAACCAAATAATTTTGTCATGGAGCATTCTTTATTATGGCAATATCATATTTTCCTCAAATTACTAACATTCATTTACTGAGAGAGTGTACATTTTGCTTGACTCTCACAATATTTTTCACAGGCTGTGTTTACCCTACTTTAGGGGATGGGAGATAAGTGAAATTTATCTGTTTACAGAAGCTCCCTACAATCTTTATCTTTGGAGTAGTAGTTTCCAAACCATAGCAGACCCACTCATTTAGATGGTACACCATTGGCCAGGCTCATTTAGGAGACAGAGAAACTTTAAGTACTGGTTGCCTAGGTAATTTCTCTAGGTCAAGCACAAAAGTCATTTAGCCTTTCTTCAATGTAGGAATCTATTCATGCTGCTAATTAAACTACCCTCATCAGATCAATAACGACCCTTATCTGCAGTGAGGCAGGTAAGAAATCTATCCCAAAGTGGTGGGTGAGTTGCTTTTCCCTCCTGTGTACTGCCTACTAATGTGAATCCTGGCATAACAGACACAACTTGGCAAAAGGTAAGTGTACCAAAGTAAAAACCATATTCTTGGAGAGTTCATTTTTTTCTGACAGACACTGGGATTTCCCCACCCCTCTCAAAGATCATCTCTGTGAAGTGCCTTCCTTGCTTTGAAATCTTGAGGTACAGAAACTGTGACAAAGGGGTGAGAATGGGTGGCTCTTACCACCATTGCCCCTAGAGGTTAAAGATTAATTCATCTCTCCTGCTTCTGTGAATTTCTGGTAAACATAGTTCCCTGGAAGTCCATGTTCAGTTCAAAACAGAGAGTGAACACAAGCATAATCATATCCACTCTTTATCAATTGTATATATCTTCCCTTCTCCTTCTTAACATGTTAAAAGAGAGATGATGAGAACTTATGGGAAAATAATTAGGTTGAAACATTCTTATTTTCTCTAATCCAGTCTGCCTTTCCTCCTGTGTTGCCTGTTCCGTAATTATTAACCCAGTTTTGGGGACAAGTTTTCCAACTGGTCTCTATGCCTACTGCCTGGAGTTCTTCCTATCTCTTCTCCACATGGCCTCCAATATGATCTTTACTAAGCTTGAATCTGACCTTATCAGTCTCTTGACTGAAATCTTTCAGGGGCTCCCTAGAGCTTTGTGGTTACTCTCAAATTCCCTAGGTTGGTACAAGCTCCTTCATAATTTGCCACGTTCCTGCTTCTTCTGGCTCATCTTCTATCCCTGTCCCATAGGGATGATCCTATAAAAAAATTGCCTCCCTCCTCAAGGATTTCACAGATGTCATTCTCTCTACTTAAAACCATGGATTTTTCTTTCTACCTAGTTGATTCTCATTCTTTAAGACCAAGTTCTTAAAAAGAAACCCTCTCACCTCTTAATGATGAAGATTTTTTTCCCCTCTAGAGCACCCTTAGAGGCTCTTTTAACACCTGTCATGTAAGATTACCCTTATTGGTTTATGGCTCTGCGTCTCCCACAAGATGGAAAGCGGTGAGGGGAAAGAGTGTGCCCCTTTGTCTTTACTTGCCCCAATACCTAGAAGTATGCATGAATGTAGAGAGCAACCAAACTTGCCTTTGGAATTAAAGAAGTGAAATGAGTCAGTCAGGCAAGTAGGTGGATGATGTAAAAAAAAAAAGTATCTAAAGTTGGCCAGGAAGGCAGACTTGCAAAGCATACTTCCTCACAAACAGCGCTTTGTGGCTACATGTCTCCTTTTGCAAGTTCATCTTCACTCTTTCCATCCTGATGACACTTTCCAAGCCCAGGCTGCTGATCATAAACTCTCTCCAGGATTCTAGGAGAGGCTCATTTCCCTCTGTAATAAGCATCTATTGGGCATCCTGTACTCTTACTTAACCAAACTATATTATTTCCCTGACAATTAACTCAAAATTTCCTTCTCTTCTGGTATGTTTTTCCAATTGAATTAGGAAAGGAAGTAAATTCCTATTAGTGCCCTTGTATCTAAATATGCAACTCACCAACCAGTCCTTTCACTCTAACTTTGGGCAACTCCATCATTTCACTAGGCTATGGCATACAGAGGAAAGAAAGAGAGCTCTTGAATGAGAGACCTGAGTGGGAACCCAGTCTCCCCACTTTCTACCTGTTGTGTATGGTGTTGTTACCTTCCTTTATAAGGCTTAGGCTTTTCTCCAGAAAGTTTGTGGATTATAATATCCTCCATGTATAGTTTAGTATTAACCTTTGCTGGATAGATAGCAAATTCTCTGTAGATCAATAATAATTATGTATGTTCATAATTTACGTTTCAATGGATATTGGATATTAGATATGTTGAATTTCATTTAGCTTTATACTCCTAGGTCATAGAGTTTTCAATATGTAAATCAAATGAAATAGAGTATGTGAGTAGTAGATAGTAAAAAGGTATTTTATTGCTGTTACAACAACATTGATGTATACAGTATATTGATGTTAATATTGAGATTATTTGATTTCTTGTTTGGGAAGGTTCTATTATTGCCCTTAAAATATAATTATGGACATAAATATGAAAAAAAGTAAAGGATTTAGGCCTGGGCATTTGCCTATATTGTCCATTTACCACATCCCCTTTTTTTTTTGCCATTATTTACAGAGGATTCTGTAGCCCCCAATTGGAGTTCTCTGTGTTTTTATTTTTGCTCCTGTCTGGCCCACATCATCATTTAGAAAATTTAATTAGACTGACTTCTCTGGTTTACTAAGTTCAACCCCCATGGCTTATTAATTGTGTAAACCTTCCTTTCTATTCTGATTATTCTCCATTTGCCTCCCTAGATCCATTGTTCCCTGTTCTATATCCTGCTCAGTGGCTTGGGAGATTGACCTCAAGAACACAACCACCTGGATTTCCTTCCCTCTGGCTTAGTCAATGGGAGGCACTGGGAAAATGGTGAAGGCTGGGAGAAGAGGTGGATTGGACTAGTTCCTCCCGCCACCAGCTCATTACCTGCCTGGCCATAGTCCTGCCAGGGGCTGCGCTCATGACCACACCTTCTGTTGGACAGACCCACACATGTAGCTCTATCGCTCATTAGGATTCATTAACACTATTCCTTACCCTTATCTTTTTATGTTTAAGGGTGGTAGAGGCTTCCTGATATCAAAGTTCCTGAGTGCCTGCCCCAACATCTATAAAAAGTTCCTTCACAAAATTATTTTCAGTTAAATCTTTCCTGTTTGAATCTGCTTAATTCAATTTCAGTATATCCGCAGCACCAGGAAAAAGATTTGCTTATTGGGATTTGGCTCAAGGACTTACAATGGATGAGGGGAAGAGGTTACTCATTAAATGATGAAATGGAGGTCTACAGTGGCAATTTTACAAATGCCCCATTATAAGTGGCTGGTCAACTCATGGTTGAACCATTCAAATGTTTATTGAAACATAGAATTAGGCAGTGGAGATAAGAGATAAAACATAGCCAATGTCCTTAGTAATTTACATTTCAGTAGAGAATAAAGATGCATAACTCAATATTTAAAATGTAGCAATAGTAAATGCCCATTGCTAAGAGAACCCAGAGGAGGAAAACCCAATTTAATCTAACTCTTATAGATGAAACCAAAAGATGAGGTGGAGGAAAGGTGATTATTTGAGTTGAGTGCAAAGCTTCCCTCACCATCTCTCCTGTTGCAGCCTTGGTGATCAGAGCCTAGTGCAAGCATCACTTGCTGCAAGGGCCTGCTATAAAGTAGCAGATGATCTATGCTTTCCATTCCCCAATCTGTTTTCTACATTGAGCTCAGAATAGTCAAATGCAAATCTGAAACAATTATCTGCTTAAAAATATCTAATAACTTCCAACTTAGATGTTCTAATTTCCAGTCTATAAGGTCTTTAGGATAAAGAAAAACGATGCCTAACAAGTCCTTACTTGGACTGGTTTCCGACCTTATCACCAACTTTATCTATGGCTACTCATGCATTCTCTTTTTTCTTTTTTTAAAAATAATTTTATTTATTTCAGAGAGGAAAGAACAGGGAGATAGAAACAGAAACATCCATGATGAGAATCATTGATTGGTGCCTCCTGCATGCCTCCCACTGGGGACCCAGACACAACCTGGGCATGTGCCCTGACTGGGAATTGAGCTGTGACCTCCTGGTTCATAGGTTGATGCTCAACCACTGAGCCACATCAGCTGGGCACCCTTTCTCTCTTTTAGTTTTAACCTATATAACCTTCTTTTCATTCACTGAAACATGTTATTCTCTTCCCACTGCAAGACCTTTGCACATGCTGTTCCAACATGAAGGTTCCTCTGAACCTCCTGCCATTTATCTTAGTAACTTTTATTTAAACTTTAAGCATTAGCTCAAAAATCACTTCCTTGAGGAAGCTACCTCTGAGAATTGCCAGGCCAGGCAAGGCTTCCCAATATATGCTTCATAAAACCATATAGTTGCTCCTTATATTTATCCCAATTCACACCTTGAGCACTGATATGATTGCCAACTGTTCATCATCCTATCGCCTGTGTTAGCTCCAGTGCTATCCAAAAGGTAAGAACTCAATAAGTAACTTTTGAATAAATATGTGGAAGAATATGGAAAAGATCCAGTCTGAGGAAGCTTTGGGCATGAGGGGAATGTGCACATAATTTGGAGTGATGAAAACTGAGACTGGGAGAGGACTACAAAAGCCAAATCCTGAAAGATCTGAGATGCACAATAAATTTGGACTTACTCTTGAGTGTGATAAGCAACCATTATTTTTTCTGTTTTATGTGTGAACTTTTTCAGGTTGAAAGAATAAATTGGTGCAGCAAGAAGCTGAAGTCAATCAGATGACTTTAGAAGCAAATGCAATTACCTGGCAGAGAGATATAAAGAGCATACACTAAAGTAATGTTTCTCAACTGCTGCATATCATAATCACCTATATCAAATAAAGCTCACAAAGGGCCAGACTCCCTGGAGTAGGATAGGACACAAACTTACCCTACTTCAACCTTTATATTTTACCAAGTTCCCCAAGAGATTCTGATACCCATACATTTTAGAAACACTGAAGTAAAGCTAAGGCAGTGAGGTGTAATCTTTTTTTTAAAATATATTTTATTGATTTTTTACAGAGAGGAAGAGAGAGATAGAAAGCTAGAAACATCGATGAGACAGGGACATCGATCAGCTGCCTCCTGCACGCCTCCTACTGGGGATGTGCCTGCAACCCAGGTACATGCCCTTGACAGGAATCAAACCCGGGACCCTTCAGTCCACAGGCCGACGCTCCATCCACTGAGCTTTTAAACCGGTCAGGAGAGTGAGGTGTAATCTTGATGATAAAGTTGAATGATTAGATATGGGGGAGGGGCACAAGTGAGGAATCCACATTAACTTTCAGGTTATTGGGTACAAGGACCAGTTCTGCCATTGCCAAAGATGGGGAGAGATTATTAGCACCGCATCTTCATTGTTGGGATGAAAGTCAACTGTATTCTCATTTTATTGGTGTAGGTCCTATAGAAAATGTATCCCAGTAGGTCAGTGCAAAGTTGGAGCCAGATTCCCTCCTGACCTGACAGAGGTGACTATAATAGAACTCAGATTTTCTAATTTCCAGTTTATAAGTTATTAAAAATCACAAGTGATAAATTAAATACATCTTAGAACATATATTTTCCCCTCTATGTATTAAGATAAAATAATTGTTAGTATATTTTCCCACTTGTTGCCAAATCACTCGTGATTCCTAGAAGTTTAGTATTGACACCCCAACTCTGGATATTAAATATTGAGAAAGATCAACTGAGAAAGTGTTTGTTCATAATCTGAATTTGAAGAACTGCCACCCACAGACTTGTATGGTGCTAATATTTGCTGATTTTTAATGTAACATTAAAAACATTTTTTAAAAAAAGTGTGTTCCAGATTTTATATTCATTTGACATCATTTTAATGCCCGGAGAATGGTGGCTTTCCTGGAATTTGACTTTAATATTAAATATAAGATTGGACAATAGCCAGGAGCAGGAATCAGGTAAGATCTTAAAGATGCAATGGTCTGTTTTGTCAATATTCCCGTGTCTAATTTTGCTACACAGGATAATTTACCATAACTATATTTTTAAGTAAATTATTAAAATATTCCTTCATTTGTCACAAATGAGAGACAATCTGGAATAGGAGAAAAGGCCTGAGTTCTAGTCTAGACCCTCATAACCAACTCTGGGACCTTGGGCGAATCACATAAGCTTCTTTGCAAGTCAGTTTCCTCATTTTTACTATAAGGGGAATGACTAGGCTCTAAAATCCCTGTTGGTTCACCCACTCTGTGATTCCAGGTTCTATCAAAGGAGCATCTCTATAGTTTTTAATAGAAATGTGATTTAATTTGTGAACATCCGTTACACTCTATAACGTATTTTGCCAAGTACTTGACCTTAATTTTGCTGTGGACATCAGATGATCCTTCACAGATTATACTCTGTATTTTACTGAGCGAACATCAATTATGCTTGTGTGTTGAGTAGTGTCAATCTGACTCAAAAAGATGCCAATTTGTTAACATTATCATTAAATGACTTCTTAATTAAGGTTGTCAATACCACTAATGATAGTTTAGTGCTATTTTAGCATTAGAAATTACATAAGCATCTCATTTACATATTTATTTTTATACTCTTGCAAAATAAAAGTCTTTTTGTTAAAGGAAGCAAACTTTTTCCCCAAATAAACATGGATTCAAAAATAATTCTGTTGCATGCATATTAACACACTGATGAAATATACTGCTGTTTCATTTCTATTAATAAATAATTTTTCCATTACTAGTTGTTACTATATCTATTATTAATCTACAAACTTGCTTCTTTCCATTGGAAATTTTTATGGATTCCTAGCTATAAGAAGAGTTTACTTTGGGCAATACATTTTCCTCAATTTCCACATACTTGAAATTGAGGAAATAGAAATATTTTTTTCAATATCTGCCTTCATAGTTTGCAAAGAACATAGATCATTAAAAGAAAAAATGCTTCCTTCTATGGTTAGTTATGAAGCCAAGGAAAATCTTTGATTCCAAGAGGAAAAAAGATAACAAACAAAAAAGCAAGCAAAAACCCATTAGACTCTATGCATTTCTGTGCTTTGTCTCTGTGGGTCTCCATTTTCCAATCTGTGGATGAAGGTGGGGAAGGGATGGAATAGTAATCATCTTGTGAAATGTAATGAAAATTATTCAAGATGACAACAGCATTGATAGTTACTGTTAGTAATATGATTAACTTAATATGCAGAATAAAGGTACATATAAGAGGGTTCCTTAGGCTCAGCCTATGTTATGATTGCATATTAGAAACATATTTGTTTTAACTCCTGCACTTTCCTTTATAGTGAGTCAGACAAGTGTCAGTAAGCAAAGTGGGCTTTCTATAAGCTGTCTTACTTCTGTTTCCAGGACTGTATTATTGGTCATACTTACTTAGTCACATATTTTCAGCATCTGAGGATCAAGTGTTGATTTTCTCTCCCAATATAATCAAACCTTTTCAAATGTGCTTTCTGTTGTGGCATTTTTTTATAATGTTCCTACTTCTTAGAATCCTTTGATTATTCCATAAAGAAAACTTAAAAGTGTCATCAAATATGTATGCTTACAAGAAATAAATACTTTTAATATTTTGCAAATAAATTCTAGAAAGCATATGGAGGTATGTATTACCTTTCTCTTATTCTTTTTCCTACTGTACCACTGTCTGCCCTAGTCCCTAACTCAGGCCAATCTCTGACCTTAGCCTGCCTGCATTGGCTGCCACTTGGGGTCTTCTCTTCCATGGAGCTGTTTCTACGATGTTAGTGCTTAGCAAGTCCAGGGACCTCATGCAGAGGAGTAGAGACAAGTGAGAGAGAAGGGGAACAAAAATATCCATTTGCACTGTACTTTTCAAAAGTACAAAGTGTCTTAAAGATGATCTCTTAAAGGCTCATTATATCACCCTGTGGTCTGGCTGGGGCAGAAACTACTATATCCATGGTAAAGACATTGCAACTCATAAGGGTTAAATGGTCTGTTCAAGGTCATGCAGCTTGGAAGCATTCCAAGTCAGTTTTAGTCTGTATCTTTGAAGGCAGCTCTAGGATTCTTTCCACTTGTTCATTCCAACATCTCTATTCTGGGACTGTTATCGGGAGTCCCTGACCTCGCCTTTGGGAAATCCCACATTCACTCAAGGGCTTCCTGGGGTGCTCTGATTATGAGAAAAGGAGAAACCTGAAAGCTTTGCTCTGATGGTAACTAAGAATGTAACAGCCTATTAAAATAAGATGTAAGAAAAAATAAAATAAAATAAGATGCAAGCATTTAGGAGGCTATGAATCTTCTCAAAAGCAGAGTAATTAATACTGCCAGAAGCTTCCCCACAGCAGGCATGAGAAGAATAACAGCAGTAGGCAGTTCATTTGGTTTCTATAGCGGTGAGTCCAGAAGAAAAGGATGGGGCTGGTATATTATCAATATTCACTGATTTTCATTCCATACAAATAGCAGAGTACTAATTGTGGAGGACAAGATACTAAAACCCTTTTCAGAAGTGCAGTGACAGAGGTATGAGTTTGGACTTTGGACCAGAGATTTAAGGGCTCCGGATTCAGAACGACTAAAGCTCCTTGTAAAGCTATGGCTAAGATGAAATGAAATAAGATACAAAACTTTTTACACAGTATTGTGGTATGTGTTAAAAACAATTTGATGACTATTTTTTCTGCATCAGATGAATGAGATCAAAGCGTTGAGAAAATGCCCTGGGATTTCAAGGAAATAAAAATTAATAGTTCAGAACAGTAAAAATTAATTATTTTATCAATAAAATAAGCCAGCCTCATATTTTAGAAATTTTCCTTTTTATAAAGGTGGTCCTAAGTCTCATGTCATATTATAATCCTTTGGTAATTAAATAAAAAAGAATGAAGGCCTACTTCAGACCAATTAAGTCTGCATCTCTAAGGGTGGGTTCTGGGTGGTGGTTGTTTTTTTTAAAGCCCTCCTGGAGACCCAAACATGGCCACAGTTGATAAACACTCATCTGCAACATCAAGTGTCTTGGGTAACAATCATGGAGAGCTTTGGTGGGTCTATTTCAGGGTCAGCGATAATGGCCCATTGGTCAGTGCCCTCCTTTCCTTTATTCACAATCTTTCGGTTTTCTGAAGAGGAGCTGAGGCAGACACAGCAGCCTGCAGTGTGCCTTGCAATGGTGAGGAGTAAGAAGTAATGTGAGGACTGGTCCAGAGCCTATGTCTTGCAGCTGGAGGGAGGAAACCAATGTAGAGGCTTCTTACTGTTGGATTACAAGTTGTGGTGACTGTTTCTTGATTTTTCCTTATTACTCCAGCCTTTCCTGTCTTTTGGACAGCTAGTTTTACCAGCTTCACTTTGATTTTTGGATTTATAACCATTTTGAAGTAGCTATAGTCTCCAATGCTTATTCTACAAATGTTTATTTCTCCCTCTAATTTTGTCCATTTTTACTTCATATATTTTGATGATCGGTCATTAGGTGTATACATGTTTAATTGTTATATCTTTTTTGCTGTGTGGAAACTTTTAATATCTATAGTGACTTTCTTTTTCTCTTGTAGTCTTTTATGACTTAAAGTTTATTTTGCTGAAATCAATATAGCCATCCCTACTCTCTCTGGTTACTGTTTGCATGGAATATCTTTTCCCTTCCTTTTACATTAAATCTATTTGTTTCTTTGGATCTAAAGTGCGTCTCTTGTACACCACATATAGTTGGGCCATTTTTTTTTTTCAAGTGCATATAACTTTTATTTATTTATTTATTTATTTATTTTTTAAATAAATCTTTATTATTCAGATTATTACAGGTGTTCCTCTATTTTTTCCCCCATAGCTCCCCTCCACCTGATTCCCCACTGCACCCCATGCCCTTACCCCCGCCACTGTCTTCATCCATAGGAGTAAGATTTTTGTCCAATCTCTTCCCACACCCCGCACACCTGCTTCCCCTGAGAATCGTCAGTTCACTCCCTTTCTGTGTCCCTGATTCTATTATATTCACCAGTCCATTCTGTTCTTCAGATTTTTTATTCACTTGATTTTTAGATTCACTTGTTGGTAGGTATGTATTTGATGTCATTTTGTTGTTCATAATTTTTATCTTTACCTTTTTCTTCTTCTTCCTCTCCTTAAAGAATACCCTTCAGCATTTCATGTAATCCTGGTTTGGTGGCGATGAACTCCTTTAGCTTTTTCTTGTCTGTGAAGCTCTTTATCTGACCTTCAACTCTGAATGATAGCTTTGCTGGGTAGAGTAATCTTGGTTGTAGGTTCTTGCTGTTCATCACTTTGAATATTTCTTGCCACTCCCTCTGGCCTGCATAGTTTCTGCCGAGAAATCAGCTGACAGTCGTATGGGTACTCCCTTGTAGGTAATTAACTGTTTTTCTCTTGCTGCTTTTAATATTCTCTCTTTGTCTTTTGCCCTTGACATTTTAATTATGATGTGTCTTGGTGTGGTCCTCTTTGGGTTCCTCTTGTATGGGGTTCTGTGCGCTTCCTGGACTTGTACATCTATTTCTTTCACCAGGCAGGGAAAGTTTTCTGTCATTATTTCTTCTAATAGGTTTTCAATATTTTGCTCTCTCCCTTCTTCTGGCACCCCAAAAATTCGGATGTTGGTTCGCTTAAAGTTGTCCCAGAGGCTCCTTACACTATCTTCATATTTTTGGATTCTTTTTTCTTTTTGTTTTTCTGGTTGGATGTTTTTTGTTTCCACATATTTCAGATCTTTGGTTTGATTCTTGGGGTACGTTGATCTACAGTTGAGTTTCTGTATATTCTTTATTTCAGACAGTGTATGCTTCATTTCTGACTGATCCTTTTCCATTTTTTTTTGGCATTCTCATTAAGCTCCTTGAAGGTCTCATCAAGTTTCTCAGCGGTTTTAAGAAGATTCTTGAGTAACCATATAAATGTGGTTCTGAACTCTATGTCATCCAGTAGTTTGCTTTCCTCCGTTTCTTTCATTCGTGACATGTTTCTTTGTCTCCTCATTTTGGCTGCTTCCCTGTGTTGATGGAGTAGCTTTGTGTGGTAGGTGACCTATAGGGGGCAGTAGCTCAGCCTCCCCAATCACCTTATGTGGACACTCTTGGTACACCCCTTTGTGGGCTGAGTGCAAAGACTTGGTGCAGTTAAAGCCTTAATTGCTGTTGGTATACTGGGAGGAATTGACCTCCAGGCCAATTAGCTGTGAGCACTCCCTGTGTCTATAATGGAAGAACTGCTGCGCTGAAGACACACTTATGGGGCAGGACTTGTTTCAGTGGGGCTTTGGTGCTCACTGAGTCTGCCTTTGAATGTGTCACTTATGGATGTGAGGAGTTGAAATCTGGTGTCTCACTCTGACCACTAGGTACACTGGCTTCTGGATCTCCAATGGGGTGCAGGTCAGCTACTGTCTGAGGCCATCCAGCAGGAGCTACAGTGAGAGCTACAGTTTTCTTCTCTTTGCTTGGGGTTTGGAGGTTTTGGAGCTGTCTGACCCAGGCTGCAAGTTTGCTAGGTTAAGCTGCGATAGGGCGGGGCTTTCTTCTACTAATGCTGCTGCTTGGAGCTTGGGTGGGTTTGTAGATTGTGCAGGGCAGGGTCTCAGGGTGTCGCTAGGCTAGGGCGTGGCAAACAACAATGGCTGCTAGTTAGCCGGCTCTGTGTCCCCAAGGGCGTCCCGGAGTCCCATGCCTCAGTGCCGTAAACAATTATTCCTGCGCGCAGCTCTGCAAGTAAGCCACCCTCACTGGCAGACAGTCCAGCTTTTCCCCGTAGGAGTCTGGGTCCCCCGCGTCTCCCCAGAAACTGGATTTCAGAGTAGTCGGGGGCTTGTCTCCCTTTGGGTTGAAAAAAGCAACGTCCGCCGCCAGCCCGGATCACGCGCCTCCGTACCTCAGCTTTTCAGCGCTCGTGCACGTCTCGATGCTCTTTTCTCTTTCCTTCTAGTTGTAGAACTTCCACTCAGCCAGCTTTCCCGTGGTTCTGGGTGATAGACGTTTTGTCTTTTAGTTGAATTTTTGAAATTGTTGCGCGAGGCAGCAGTTTAGGTGTTTACCTACGCCGCCATCTTGGATTCTCCTGGGCCATTTTTTTAATGTCCATTCTGCTTATCTTTATATTAGAGAGTTTAATTCATTTACATTTAGAGTAATTATTGGTAAGGAAGAATTTACTTGTGTCAATTTACCATTTGTTTTCTCTATACCTTAAAGCTTTTCTGTTTCTCATTTTCTGCATTACTACTTTCTTTGGTGTTTAGTTGACTTTTTCATACTGAAGTGTTTAAATTCCTTTCTCATTTTCTTTTGTTTATATTTCTGTAGCTATTTTCCTCATGGTTACTGTGGGGATTGCATTTAACATTCTAAAGTTGTAACACACTATTGTGAATTTATACCCACTTAACTTCAGTATCATACAAAATGTCTGCTACTTTACAGCTTCATCCCTATTCCTTTTGGTTGTTGGTGCCATGAAATTACGATTTTATGCATTGCATGTCCAAAAACATAACCTAATAATTCTTTTTAATCCATCAGTCTCGTCAATTAGGTAGAAATCAAAATTTTGCATTACACATCAAGATTAGAATATTGCTAGCTTTTGGACAAATAATTGTCTTTTAAAAATGCATTAGTATCATAAATCATGTAGAAAACAAAAAGTCGTGTTATAAACTCAATTGTTGCTGCAGTAGTACTTAGGAGAAGCTAACTATGAAGTACTTGAGTACACTAGAGGCTACTAACAGGTCACTATACACCCAGGCTTGGTGTTTGAGAGAGAGCCAAAGTAATGTAGACATACCAGATAAAGTAGAGTGTGGTTAGAATGGCAAGATAAGTTAGTCAAGGGCAAGATTCCAGTGGAGGAGCATTCACTGCCAGACTTTAGCCAGGTCTTATCTTTAATGAATATCCTACATTCAGAGTTTAGTAGGATTTCTACAGGTTTGACTGAATGAATTCTCTTCCAACTCACCGTACATTAATCATATTTTACATACGTTTGAATCTCTGAGAAAACAATGGTTTTAATTGGTAATATATTATACTTTTTATTTTTAAAAAATATCAAAGTACTTGAGCAGTAGTAATGTTTCTCAATAATAATAATAATAGTTATTATTATTATTTTAAATGTTTACTAGAAATAAAATGGTAGGAGTATATTTAAAATCCTATAAAATAAGAACAATTCATATCCTTATTCTACAGATGAAGAGCATGACACTTAGTTTAATAACTTGTATTCAAATTCAGGTTCCATAGCTGCAGACCCCAGTCTCTCACACATTGATTTAAAATAATAATAATTTTTTAAAAACAACATTACTGATGCCTGGATCCAACCCCAGAGATTTGTTTTTAATTGCCCCAAATGAAGCTCAGGCATTGATCCTGAAAGTTCCCCTGGCAACTCTCATTGCAGTGGGAGATGCAAGCCATTGCTTTAAACCTTGCTGCTTCTATTTGGAAGAGACATCACATCCTACAATCTCAATGGCTCCCCCTGGAGTTCAACATAGATAGTGCCCACAAAATTTTTACATGGCATCTTTGCTTCAACACGAATTCATTTTCTGAAAAAGCCTTCAAATCTAAGAGTTTTAATATGTATAATTAATTAGAATCATTTGTTTGTATTAAAGCAATCAGAGTTTGGAATGTGTTTTAACTCTTTTAGGATTATATCATCATTTTAAAAAAATTATTGTTTAAAGTATTACATATGTCTTCCCTCCCCACCCCCTACCCCCCCGCCCCATTGACCTCTCCCCAGCCACTTACATCCCCCAGCACATGTGCTCACCCCCCTAGTGTCTGTGTTCATTGGTTGTACTTATATGTATGCATGCAAGTCCTTTGGTTGATCTCTTATCCCTCCCTCCACCTTCTCCTTATATGATCGTTTTTAACAATGTAAGAGATCCTATATGTTTATGAAGAGTAACCACAATCAACATATTTATTTGACTGAATATAAATATAATCAATGAATAAAATCACTGATCCAGAATTCTTTAAGTTTTGAAATGGAGGGCAATGCCACAGGATTAATATTCACTGTGATACTATTGTGGGGGGAGGTAGGAATAATGTAGCCATCTAAGGAGGGGAGTTAGATGAAAGAATAATGTCAATTTCAATTCTTGCAGTCTCTCACTGCTTTGGAAAACCTCTAGATTCACTTATTCATGTGAGAACTTCTCATAGGTCCTGACCAATAAGAAGGGGCGAGGGTCCTATTGAAAAACAACAATAAAATCAAGAGACAAAGCTAGGCTGAAAGTCTAGACAGAATGGTCTGTCTTGTGATCCTGGGAAGGCCTTGTGTCATCCTCGGATGCCATCTTGCAGATTCCTAAACGAGGCGGAGGGAAGGAAACTAGAGCAATGCAAACATTAGCTTTTGTGCTAATTTAAATGCTTTGCATTTGCTGATGGTTGATGATGTTGGCTCCATAAGAGACTGGGCCCTAGTGACAGACCATCCAATCTAGCCCGATACTTGACTAGCTATGTGACCTTGGGTAAAATAATTAACCTCTCTAAATTTAAACTTGCTCTTCTAAGAGAAGACTGGTGATACTTCTGACACAGAGTTTAAGTGTGCTCCTACATGTGAAAGTACCTAGCTCTGAGCCTCTTTACTGATTTCTCCTCCACGTTGGCCTTGCATGAAAGACCATGGTAGTGAAAGCAGTGTGTCCGGGAATGGCAGCCATGGTGGTAGCAAGTCAAAGAGAAGGTGAAAATAAGGTGAACTGGACACGGAGCACAGTTGCACTTGAAGGCTCCATTATAGTCACAGTCACACACAGTCCATTCTATTTGTTCCCACCATGGTAATGCTGCAGTCTTTTTCTTACCCGACTGGGAATAATTTGGTTTGCCCTGCTTTCAGCAGGATCAGCTGGATACTCTGTACGGCCTCCCCAGAAAGAGCACGGGCTACAGTCATTTCATTTTCTCATGCTGCTGCCAGAGTTCTCATTTAATTAAGAAAGCTGACCTTTAGAAAGAGAGTTTATTCCCCCCACCCCCTTCCTTTAGCTGAGCTTGCTATGATCCTTATGGAAAAATCTGGTGGTAAAAGAGGGCCAAGTTTTCACTGATAAGGCTAACACATTGTTCCTCTCCTTACAAAGAAATTAAATAGGCATAATTACAGATGCATATGCCAAAATCCCTTTCAGAGAAATCCGACCTCAAGTGGATGAGTAGGTGAGAACAGTAGGAAATAAAAGATAAGCCCTGGAGGAATGTATATCAAAAAGAATATCTCATATACCAAAAAATGGAGGCCCCAAGGGCACATGTCCTTGTAATTAGCCTTTATCCAAAGCAAATTAAAGTCAGATTCTTACTCAATCCTTTAAACTTCTGTATCTGGAGAAATAGCCACTTCAAGGCAATGTTGTGTACAGTATCTATGGTGTTCTTATGACAGAACTAGAGGCCCGGTGCACAAAATTTGTGCACTGGGGGTGTCCCTCAGCCCAGCCTGCACCCTCTCCAATCTGGGAGCCCTAGGGGGATGTCTGACTGCCGGTTTAGACATTCCTATCTCAATCTGGGGCTGCTGCCTACCTGATTGCCCCTAACCGCTTCTGCCTGCCAGCCTGATCGCCCCCAACTACCCTCCCTTACTGGCCTGGTTGCCCCTAATTGCCCTCCTCTGCCAGCCTGGTCACCCCTAACTGCTCTCCCCTGCAGGCCTGGACCCCCCCAACTGCCCTCCCTGCAGGCCTGGTTGCCCCCAACTGCCCTCCCCTGCTAGCCATCTTGTGTTGGCCATCTTGGGACAATGGGGATAGCCATCTTGTGATGACACAAGGGCGCGAAGGCCACCTAGGCTTTTATTAGTGTAGATGGCCACGTGAGCCAGTGAGAAAGGCTGTAGTGGCAAGTTAGGGCACTGCCATTTAAATGCTTTGCATTTGCTGATGGTTGATGATGTTGGCTCCACAAGATTAGCAAGCAGATGGAGACTCTCAGGCAGTGGTGGAGTCTGGAGAATAATCTGGCATTTGCTCTGCCCAGGATTTATCTATAAATGCCCATGAGTCAGTCTCTGCTTAGGAGAATTCATGAGCATCTGCCCTAAGTATAAGCCACTGCTGCTGTGTTTGGGTTCTTTTTGCTTGGTGCCTTTTTCTCTTTCTATTACGGAACATGTTTTGTCTGGTCTTTATGGAGACTGTTCACCTGGATGGAATGAAATGTTGTTACTAAAATAAAGCTGACTCTCAATCAAGTTCTGACTGATGTCTCAATAAATGCACAGTTGTCATTAGTGCATAATGCCACACTGATGACAGCTCACTGGGGTGATGATGGATTCATGCCACTGGAGTTTGTTAGCAGTGAATCTCTTCTAAGTTTCAGCCAATTGGTAAGCAAGTTTTCTCTAATCAGCTATCATTGGTTTATTGACCAATTTCATAAAACAATCTGATGTCCACTGTCCAGTTTCCCCAGAAACTCTGAAGTTGGTGTCTGACTGTGAGCCTTTATTCCTGTACTCCAACAGTAATAAGTGAGTATTAGGGGCAGAGGAGGGGTGTTGATTCCCTTATTTTAAAGAGTTGGTTGTAAAATATAATTAAATATAAGATGATGCAAAGAGGCAAACAAAATATGAATGGGATCTCTGAATACATGCTCCTAGGTAAGTTCTAAATCACCTGATTACAGCCCTGAGATTTTTTTGTCAGTGTTATATAGACAGTAAATTAGCACTATTTTCCCAGTTATATTTCCACTGAGTGAAAAGAGAGAATATGTCTCCTGTTATTAATCTAATAGCCTTGCTCCAGGTATTGGTATCATTTTAAATTTTAAAAGGTCAAAGACCTATGAGACAATAAACCATGCTGCACGTACAGCATCTCTTTCTACCTTCCTGCCCTTAGATATTTTCAATTCATTATGAATGAATTAACTGGAAGTCACAAAATTTTCCATGCACATAAATTAACTCAAGAAAAGAAATGCTATAAGCAAAATTGTTTTTGTGTTCCTATTAATATCTATTGCTACACACACACACACACACACACACACACACACACGTATGTTCTAATTCTATCTCAAAAATAAAAGTAACTTTTTGAACTGTAAACTCTAGTATATGAAATATCCCTTCATAACTCAGCTCATTATACACTGTAAGTGACATTTGAGGCCAAACAGCAATCCTTATAGCATTCTAGTCCTTTCTTATAATAGCAGTGGTATGAGAGTCCAACTATTTTTATTTGAGTTGGCATGCTATTTAAATGTATTCTCACACATGATAATAACAGTGATTGCATACATCACAGTATAAATAAAATCCATCCACAAAGGGGTTATAAGGTGGGGGTATGTATGTTCTTTATAAAGGGCTGTGGAGAGAAATCCTATAAAGACTTTAACTTCTATTTTTAGCATGACAGATAGTCGCTGATAGGATTTTTCTTTATTTTTTTACTTAGCATTTTTTTCAGATATTAGCATCTGCAATAATTTCTCCAGTTGATATTATGATCCATATGGCAGATTGAACACAATACCTGTGGGTTGCCAAAATCCTCCTGGGGAAAAGCAGTTTTGCATACACCTCCTTATAGATCATCCTAGGTCTTATTTCTTTTTCCAGATAACAGATCTGGGAAGCTAAATGAAGCTGGAATCTATCACTGCTGTCCTGAACTAATGACACTGGACTCCTCCCCAGGGAACCAGCAGCATCTATTTAAAATACACTTTTAGGTGAATGTGTGGGACATCTTTGCCAAATTGAAGGGTTCTTAATAGGATGCAGTGGTGCCTTAGTAACAGAATACTGGCCTTGAATGTACAGGACAAAATTGAAGTGTGTGCAGCATTGTAAATGGGGGTCTGGAAGATCTAACATGGAGATACAGTGACATAGTTTCCCCAACAACCTACTGTGTCTAACTAATGCTCTCTGGGGGAGAAGGCAGGTGCTAGAGGGGGTATACTTTCCTTTCTTGGTAATGGCTGGGTGTGACTTTGAGTATGTTATGTATGTGGGAACACAGCTGTAAATCCGATTCTAAAATAAACTCCCCTTTAGTAATCTATGAAATAGAAATCTGAATTACTCATTTATAAAGATAAATATTCCATTTTCATTCTGCCTTCTTTTCTCTCTTCTTTCTTACTTAAAAAAAAGGAACTGTGGCTTCATCTATCTTAATCTCATACCTGTTGTTCCTCTTAGCAGAGAAAGATAGAGAGATAGTGAGAAAGTGAGATAGGGCCAGCAAGAGCAAGAGAGAGAGATCAGAGGCAGAATGTCAGGTGTGGCATATGATACTGAGACCTCTTTAGTGACAAGGAGAGAGGAAGAAAGGGCTATGGTCAAAGGAAGATGTAACTAAGGAGAATAATAGGATAGAATAGAGCAGAAAAGACAGCACACATTTTGTGTGTGTGTGTGTGTGTATGTGTGTTATTTCCCCCCCAGCAAGTTTCAATCAAATGGTGGGCAGGTGCTATCTTTAATGTTGTGCTATAATGCACATTCATTTTTCTGAAAAAACAAAAACAAAACTGTAAAATGCGCTCATGGACCTTGCAAAAGCAAGAAGCACTTGTTGCCACGACACCTTGCTGAGATTTCTGTTACAGCGCTTTAGCAGTAGTGTGCCATATGTGTGGTTGCCTATTTTCTCCAGTAGGCCACTCGAGTGGGTGACCTATGGCTTCCTAATCTCTAGTTTCCCAGACTCAGTGCAGAGCCTGGTACAAAATAATCACCGAAAAATGTTTATTGAATTGTTTGTTTGAAAACTGGGTCAAAATAAGTTGTTCCGCTAGAACTCCGTAGATAAGAGAGTATTGATCAAGACCCCAGGATTCAAATACCTGGGGCTACCGTCTAACAGGGGTCTTGCATTTGATGTAAGTGTTTTCTGTATGCTGGGCAGGGGGTGGGGTGGGTAAGGGGGATGAGAAGAAATGCACTTGTTAGTCAGTGTAAGAAAATAGAAGCAAAGCATTAAAGAGAAAATGTAAGAATTTGTGCAGAAAGAGAGGACATCTAGGAGACTGGAAAAGCATACTTCCTGTGCAGAGATTTGGGAAAAGATAGGCGCAGGAAGGAAGACAATGATAGGAAGGGAGGTCCTGGGAAACCCATGACTCCTAAGTGAGAGGATAATTTGGGGTGCACAAATTCTCCTCTCACTCAGGAGGCCAAAAGCATCTGTCTATATATTCATAGCCACATATGTTGTAGAAATTGCTTTAAAACTCATCTCTGAAACTTACAGATTAGAGGTAGATGCCTATCATTTATATAATCTACTAGAGGTCCGGTGCATGAAATTCGTGCACTGTGGGGGGGTGTCCCTCAGCCCGGCCTGCACCCTCTCCAATCTGGGACCCCACAAGGGATGTCCGACTGCCGATGTAGGCCCGATCCTTGTGGACCCACAGGGATCGGGCCTACACTGGCAGTTGGACATCCCTCTCACAATCTGGGACTGCTGGCTCCCAACTGCTCGCCTTCCTGCCTGCCTGATTGCCCCTAACCACTCTGCCTGCCAGCCTGATCTCCCCCTAACCACTCCCCTACCGGCATGGTCATCCCTAACTGCCCTCCTTGGCAGGCCTTGTCTCCCCCAACTGCTCTCCCCTGCAGGCCCAGTCACTCCCAACTGCCCTCCCCTGCCAGCCTGGTCCCCCGCAACTGCCCTCCCTTGCAGGCCTGGTCACCCCCAACTGCCCTCCCCTGATGGCATGTTCGCCCCCAACTGCCTTTTCTTGCCTGCCATCTTGTGACAGCCATCTTGTGATGACATGGGGGGCAGCCATCTTGTGACAACATGGGCGTGGTCATCTTGTGACCACATGGGGATGGCCATCTTGTGACCACATGGGGGCAGCCATCTTGTGCGAGGGCATGATAGTCAACTTGCATATTGCCTCTTAATTATATAGAAAGTTTAATTGTGAATGGTAGGAGGGTGGCTAGCTGTACACATAACGAGGGTACTGGGTGAGGGAAGATAAAGTTGGATTCATCGATGTTATAATACAGGGTCATATCTTTAACTACTTCCAATCTTGCTAGTGTCTCAAAATTTGTTTCTATGTATATTTAGTTATAGTCTTAAAGCCATCTTGTTATTTTATTTTATTTTTACAAATTGAAAAATAAAAATAAAAACTTCTTCCCCTCATTCCTAAAATACAAATTTGAACCAACATGAAACTATGAAAATCTTTGTCTGGATTTTTCTAATATAAATATTTGTATTTGCTAATTTTTAGTTTTATTTCCTTTCTTTTTAGAAGTTCTATTTTCTTCATCTTTTAGTACTAACATCCTTTCATTACCTTTTTAAATGATAAAATTATAAAACTTTCACTCTGATTCAGAAAATCACATCTCTACTAAAAATGGTCTGAATCATATTATCTCTTTATCACTAATTTACCTTTTTAACAATATAGACCAGTGGGAGAGCTAATGTTAAAAAAAATTCTTCCTTTCCTCAAGAGAAGGTAGTAGCCTACATTGCTACAATGCCATCAGGTATTTGTGCCATTTTCAGGTTATTGTCAGGTTCCTAGTAGTGTGGGGGCAGACATCTCAAATGAGAAAAATTAATATCTTAAGTGAGAAAGCTACCAAAGCTTTCCTACATTTAGCCCATATGCCCCAGGCAACTCAACCTTTCACTCCAACTGCATGGAGAGAAAAGTAGTTCACATGAATATATCGTGTATCTGTCAACTTATTACATGGCATGATGGCTTCAAGTACTAGCACAATGGCCAATAAACTATCATCATTTAGACACTAAAGAAGGATTAGACCCATTGTTGGGGAAGAAAGTGATGACTCCTCCATGAAGGATGCTTAAATTCCACCCTAGAAGCCAATATAAATTTCTAGATACATGCTATAGGTATTCAAAGATTTGGGGTTTAAGTGTTTCTTGGCTTCAAAGGATGAGAAAAAGCAGTATTATTATTATTTAAAACTTTGCTTTACTAAATGTTGTAGCTTACTGGTTATAAGCTAGAAAGATCATACTTTTGCATTCAATAGTTCTAATTAATTTCTCCCCCCACACACACAGCATTCTGTTTAGTTTTGCATTCTTCATTTTTTAAAAAAAGAACAGTAAGTTATTATTAGTAGCTACATTAAAATAAGCCAAAATGAATTAATTATTCTTTGACTTTAAACTTCTAGCTTCTGTCATTGTCTCATCTAATAGTGTCGATATGTACGTGTAGTAAATTTTACTTTAAATGGTCATAAAATCTTAAGAAGATCAGTTACAATGCATCCCTGCTACCCTAAACTTTTCCAGAATTAATCAAATATTTCTCTTTTAAGTATTAGCTAGCAGGTACTTGCTAATAAAACGAAGTGGAATACTATGCAGCTGTAAAAAGAAGGATCTCTTACCCTTTGATACAACATGGAGGGACCAGGACACTATTATGCTAAGTGAAATAAGCCAGTCAGAGAAAGCCAACTATCACATGATCTCACTTATATGTGGAATCAAATAAATAAAATGAACTGATGAACAAAAAAGATCTAGAGACATTAAAACATACAACAGACTGATGAATGTCATGGGGTAGGGTGGGAAGAGATTAACCAAAGAATTTTTATGCATATATGCATAACTCATGGACAGACAATAGTGTGGTGATGGCCTAGGGAGGGGGGTGGAAGTATTAATGGGGGAAGAAGGGAAACATCTGTAATACTTTCAACAATAAAGTTAAATAAAAACAAAGTGTTGATAGGGAAGCTTGGATAAGGTATATCTTTCTGGTTTTAGTCAATAATGGAAAAAAGTACTCAACTCTGCTGCTTCTGCCTGCTACTCAATGCTACAGCCATTGTACTATGGCCCGAGCAGCTAGCTTCAAGATGCGCGAGGCCTCCAGACAGCCACTTAGCAGGGTCAGTGAAAAATAAAAAAAATTATAGGTTATTTGTATGTGAAATATGTAAAGAAAAGAAAGGGTAATTACTTTAGCCATTGGGCTTATGGAGGCAGTCTGAAACCTTTTACAATAGTAGTTCTGTAGTGTAAATCCACAATATTTGCTTTTTGTCTTTTTGAAAAATACTCTTTAAGCAGTAATGAGCTCAAAAATAAAAATGCATGTAAAAAGTAAGTACTACATTTTCATTTCCCAGGAAAGTTGATTAATGCTAAATTGCACTAATTATTTGGCAATATTTACCATCCTTCCTGAGGGTTGTGGTGATGTCACTGGACATATGGACATAGAAACATATCTGCTAAATAAGCATTTGCATCTACTTCAAAAACTAATGATTGTCTTAAGAAGAATTTACAAAAACAGTAATTTTACACAGGAGCTGCAGAAAGTAAAATTTAAAATTACTACACATTCTTTTTAATTTAGATCAAGTAATTTTTCATACGCATTTCATTAATTTTTAATTTCAAGTTTTCTATGCATGTATGAAAAATGTTAGCATGTCAGTTCCACTAGCAGAACTTGGCAGCATTAAATAATATCAATATTATATCAGTATCACCTGATTCCAAAAGAAAATGAATTCTAAAAATAATTCCATTTTTAATCAAATTTGTAGATTACAAGTAATGTTTTAAAATTTCATTTAGTAAAAGGTAATATATTAGACAATTATTACAAATGCTATTGCTAATTTTAAAAAAATAAAACAAATTTTGGTTGCATTTGCTTTGAAATAAATTGGAAACCTTTAACTAAAGGATTCAATGAATAGAGTGTCAAAATGTTTCCACTTTTCAAGCTTTAGTGAATTACAGTTATTGGAAATAAAGCAAAAGTGATGATATTGAAATATATTTCTATAAAAACAAGGAGGAATGGAACGAATGAAATACAGAGAACAAACATAAAATTTAGTATCAAAATTAAGTAATTACGCTCTGTGATATCTTGATTTTGGGGAAAAATCTTTGAATAAAGTTATAATTTTAATTGGATTCATATGTATTCTGAGAAGGCCTCTAATTTTGTGGCAACTCAATTTGGCTAAGTGTTCAAATGAATCATAAATAAATAAAGATCATCTGATGAGTTTTGATTTGTAAATGTATTTGTTTAAAAAGTACTTTGAATGGAGGTAAAATGATAGTACTTGTGAAAATATCTGAGCTAAAATATTTATGCATATCAATGAAAGTTGAATTGCCAATATTGTTCTTTTCTGAGATATTGCAAGTTTGGTTTCAGACCACTGCAATAAAGAAAGTATGGCAATGAAGTAAGTAGTAATCACTAAATCCTTATACTGGTGAAGTGTTTTGCCTTCAATTTGTAAAAATACATCATCAGTGAAGTGCAATGAAGTGAGGTGGGCCTGTATCTCTGAGATTAAATTACTAAGTAGCTGTGGGTTTATTTCTGGGCTCTCTATCTCTATTGATCTATGTGTCTTTTTTTAAGCCAATAACATACTGTATGATAGCTTTGTGATATAGTATGAAATCAGGGAGTGTGACACCTCCAGCTTCCAAGCCATGCCCCCTTTCCCCACCACCCCACCCCCCGCTGGCCCCCCAGTGTTGTTTTGGTTTTATAGGGTCTTTTGTGGTTCCATACAAATTTTGGGACTTTTTTTGTTTTGTTCCATTTCTGTGACAAGTATGTTTACAAATCGAAACTCATCAAATAATTTTTATTTATTTATGATTCATTTGACTATTTAGCCAAATTTAGTAGCTACAGAATTAGAGGCCTTCTCAGAATAAATATGAATCCAATTAAAACTATAAGCTCTATTCACAGATTTCTCCCAAAATCAAGATATCACAGCAGAATTAATAATTTTGATACTAAATTCTATGTTTGCTCTCTGTATTTGATTTGTTACATTCCTCCTTGTTTTTGTAGAAATATATTTCAATATGTTCACTTTTGCTTAATTTCCAATAATTGCAATTCACTAAAGTTTGAAAAGTGGAAACATTTTGGCACTCTATTCATTGAGTCCTTTCGTTAAGGTTTCCAATAAATTTCAATGCAAATGCACAGAGCAGGGTGTATAGGCAGTATTACAAGGAGAACCACCCAAACCAGCATATATACCCAGGTGATTGCAACCATCCATGCTTTTTATACTTTTTCTCTTCCAGCAGTACCTTTTACAGACCCATAGCCACATCTGATTAATTGTCTTTCAAAATGGAACTTAACCATCTCTTAAATTGTTAATGTTTGACCCAGTGCTTCAATAAGAATTAGAATTGCAGGCCTTGGTGTATTTTCCTATTGCTTTTCACCTGGAACAAAAGGTATCCATTACAGATTCAAGACATGCAGGTGTCAAATGAAAAATCTGGAATGTGTCTTTTGAAGACTGTGCAACAACAGAAACTTGTGGAATACTATCGGTGACTTCAAAATGAAAATAACCAACCTTTTTGTGTTGTCAAGTAGTCTTGCAATTATTAAAGACAAGCAGGGGATTTCTAAGGATTACATTTAAAGCCCTCACATATCTTAAAAAAAAAAAATTCTGTGAAAGAAAAAAGAAAAGTTTTCTCCAAACATGTTCTCCAAACAATTAAAGTATTTACATAGCTCCTGGCTGGAACTGTGGTTATTCTTGTGGGTTTCCCTCCTGTTGAATATATAAGTGCACTTAGGTTGGCAGGTTTCGCCTTGTTTTTAAGGGGAGGGCCCAGCATCCAATAATAGACTGATTTTATGCTTAACTACTGAAGTAGCACGTCTGGGAATATGGTAGACACTTCAGAGTCTCTTAAGTTTCTTTATATTCCATTATTTTATTTGCTAAGTATATTATAGAAACTCTTACCCTTTAGTAAGAAGCTAATTAACAATGAATGAGTATAATCAATTGAGATATTGTTATGTAAGCAAATAGAACAATGCAAGGCTACATTATTATAGAACAAATGTCTCAATTAAAATTTCATGTGATATAGTGCATGCATATTTTCTGGGATAAAAAGCAATATTTTCGAAGCTAAAGGCTTTATATATTGTGCTAGTAAACCCTGACACAGCAAATCAGTAGAATATTCAAGTCAAGCAAGAAAGTTTCAGAGGACACAGTATTGACCTTAAATGTGAATGCATTTGCACTTATAAATTTAGCTCAAATCAATGTGTGTCTATTCTCCTTGTGATTATATTCTGGTATTTAAAAATCATAAATATACTTTATAACCCTTTTATTGACATTTAATGATCCAAATTTAATTCAAAATGTCCTTTATTATATCTGTAGTGAGAGCATATCAAATATGAACTTGACTACAACTTGTTCAAACTACAAGCATAGGTATCAGTGATAAAAAGTGCTTATAAAATATTGAGTTCCCTGGATCCAAATTTTTATGCTTGGTTTTCTAAAGGCATCCACCCCTTCAATTCTTTTTTCCTTGAGATATAATTCTCACACCATAACATTTATACCTTTTTACTGATTTTCAGTATATCTCCAATGTTGTGTTATCATCAACACTATTTAATTTCAGAACGTTTTCAACATCACCCAAAGGAAACCTATTCTCATTGGCGGTCACTCCCCAGTACCCCTCCTCCCACCTTCTGGCAACCACTAATTAGTATTCTGTTACTATGTATTTGCCTATTTCAGGCATTGTATATAAATGAATCATATGCAGCATTTTGTGTCTGGTGTTTTCAACTTAGCATAACGTATTCAACGTCATCCATGTTGAGGAACAAATCAATACTTTATTTTTTGTGGCTGAATAATATTCCATTAGATAGATCCATTACATTTTGCTTGTCCATTCATCAGTTGATAAATATTTGGGTGGTTTTTTTGGTACTTTCTGGATATTATGATTAATGTTATAATGAACATGTATACACATGTTTTTGTGTGGACATATTTTTTCAGTTCATCTAGGTATTGCTTGGTCACATGGTAATTCTATGTTTAACTTGCAGGATTCCCCAAAAGTTTCCTAGAGCACTGTACCCTTTTACATTCCCACCAGCAAGGTATGAGGATTCCAACTTCTCCACATCCCCTCTCCAACACTAGTTATTGTCTGTCTTTTCAAGCATATCTATCGTATTCTTTAATTAAAAAATCTGATTAATCCGTTAAAATATCTTTTTTCCATTAGGAGGATTGACTATCCTAGAGACTTCTCTCGAGAATTGTTTTTATCACTTTGAGCAATATGAATGGTACAACCTTACTACATTTATATTATTATTTTTATTAATTAATTTAGCTAATGCATTCATTAAAAGATGGAATGATACCTCATTATGTATTACACATGAAGAACTAATCACTCTTAAAGGACTGTACAAGACCAAGCCTAAATATTAATATTGATTTTGCAGTTGGTTACTTACGTTGCCCTTGGCAATTTATGTAAATTGTTCTTTGTTTCAGTTTGGATATCTTTGAAATGGAGAAAATGCTACACACTTGAAGTAAAATTTTGGGAATTTCATGAGTATATCGATTTCCTAATGACGCTGTAACAAATTAACACCAACTTGGTGGCTTAAACAATATAAATGTATTACCTTACAGTTGACTATTCTGACACGAATTTCACTGGACTAAAATCCAGATGTTGGGAGAAATGCATTCTTTCTGCAGGCCTATTTCCTTGCTTTATAGAGTTTCTAAAGTCTGCCCCTCAATCCTTGGTTTATGGCCTCCTCTGTCCATCTTCAAACCCAACAAGGATACATAAAGTCCTCTACATGGGTTCATCTCTCTGGCTCTCTAACCAGCCAGAAAAGATTCTGCACTTGTAAAGATTTAGGATTAGAATAGACCACCCAGATAATCCAGGATACTCTCTCCATCTCAAGGTCCTTGATCTTAATCACATCTGCAAAATCCACTTTGATTTCTAATGGACAAAAGAAACTGATGAACAAAATAGATCTAGAGAAATAGAAGGATGGAACAGACTGATGAATTTTAGAGGGAAGGCAGGGAATGGGTGGGGAGTGATTAACAGGGGAATGTATATACATATATGCATAGCCCAGGGACATAGACAATAATGCCTGGGAGGGGTACATGCAGGGTAGAGGGGGCCAATGGAGGAAAAAACACACCAAAGGGAACATCTGTATGTCTGTAATACTTCCAACAATAAAGATAAATTTTAAAAACTAATATATATATATACATATACATATACATATATATACACACATATACATACACACACACACACACACATATATATATATATGTTCTGGTGATGAGGACAAAGTGAGGAGATCTTTGTATGACCATTATTTTGCTTGTCATTATTAAATAATGCATGTCTCATGACAAGTACATGTGTTGCACAAAATTAATGCTGGATTAAATGTTAATTTCTTTTTTTGTTGCTTAAAATAGGTATCACATTATAAAATGGCAATGGACTACACTTCAACTGTGCCAAGGAGTTGGGTGACCAAATCTGAGAAAGCTACAGATAACTGAAGGAGAAGTGCCTCTCATGGGTTATTAGTATAGTCACGGAGCCTTCTGTTTTCCAGATGAGTATCATGGCATTAAGCAATCAAGTATACTCATCACCAGCCACAATCATCTCATCTTTCTTCTGTCCTGGAAGCGAAGACATTTCAGTGCCAGATGGACAGACTCCACTTTTGTGATCTGATCAGCATAGTCCTTTACTTAAAACTGAAGAGTCACCAAAGAGACATTGATAGAAGACAAGAGTATTACCAATAATCGAAGAAGTAGACTGTTGGCTCTGTTCTCTGTGCTAAATCATATTTTTTTCTTTTATTTACTCACATCAATATCTCTAACTTATGGGTCACATAGCTTGATGTGTAACCATAGCTTTCTTTTGAAATGAGGATATCAGGAACAATAGGGTTTAGAGAGCAGAGATACTCACATGGTTGCTAAATTCCCTTTTATGAAATATGAAGTTAATTCTAAGATCTCGCATGCATCTCTGCTGCACCCACAGACACATGCACATCAATACTTTCTACCAAATGCATGATATAATGGCAGAAATTTCATTTCTTGACAACTTTAAAGATGAAAAGAAGATGGCGTAGCATTAATGTAGTAAATATCAATTATCTTAAAAACAGCAACCACGACCACCACCAGAAAATAGGTATCTGCTAATAAAGTCCCCTGCTTCATAGGAAAATGAAATGATGCCTCACTGGTAGAGACCAGAGACAAAGCAAATCATTTTATTAATAACACTGGGAATGATCATTTCTACTTTTTTCTGCTGTTGCCAGAGTCACTATTTGCATAAGGGAACTGATACTGAAATGAGAATTGCCCATTTTGTAGCAATTCATATTTCTTGATTAAAAAGGGCAATTTCAAACTTTTGAATAGAAAATAATTATTGATTTATCATTTATTTATTTATTTATCTATTTATCTATTTATTTATTTATTTAACCAATTCTGGTCCTGCATGAGCTAGGACTTTTAGTCCAATGCCACCAACTTTTCAGTAAAATAATTGCATTGTTAAAATGGCTATAAAAGAAATGCTTTCCCTATTTTGTGGGCATTTGTTAAACATCTCTAAAAGCTTTGTCAATATTTGCCAGTTTCAAAATATGTTCTGGTAGAAATTCAGCCAGTGGTATTTTAAGCAAATCCTAATTAGAGGCCATTTAAATGCCAGTGATAAAAATATAGGGAAGGAAAGTTGGGTTTACGTGATGATATGAACATTTACGAACACCTTTTCCTGAGATCAAAACAGAAAACACGAAGTAAAGTGTCTGTTTCACAGTGAGACTCAGAGTTGGGCACATGGACTTTGACCTTGCGAGGTGGAATGAAGGAGGAGAGCTGTATTTACCTTCCACATCTGACAATACAAGGAACAGGCTTGTTTTATTTAGTTGGAAAAGGGTGTAAATAGCCAGGGGTGAAATGACATGAAAGAATAGGTAGCCTCAGTTCAAGTACTATTTCCCTCTGAAATTGTTGGTGTTGACATCTTCTGTCCTTAATTGTCAGTCTATAATCTTTTCTTGTTCTCTCAAGAAAAGAAAGCTATAACTTGTGTTTCATGTAAGTTAGCAAAAAAGTTTCTGCCAAAGGCGGAGTTTCTGATTTATTACAGTAAAGACACCTAACTTGAGCCCACAACTTTTCTGTGCATGCTCCAAGCAGCCGAGCTACCTGGCCAGGGTTAGAATGGATGGCTATTTTACACTATATGAATAAAAGTAATATTTTTCTTGAATCTCTTTTAAACCACAAATTCAGTGGTTGTGAACTGTCATGTAATCACATTCATAATGAAAAACTTTTTATTTAAAATATTAATGTACAAATAAAAATATATGTACAAATTTCAAAATAACTGTATATGTGATTCCTTGGCTTGAGTTAACATGAAGCCTCCCAGTGAAGTTGAGTTTAACTTAAAATTTGGAAGTGAAGAGAGATACATAGGGCTGAAACATTTAAAAAGGAGGCACTATCAATTAAATCCATCTGACCCAGTGTGTGCCATTGTTTCCTTGTTGATTTCTGTCTGGAAGATCAATCCAGCAGTGTCAATGGGGCGTTAAAATCCCCTACCATGACTGCATTACTGTGGCTCTCCGCCTTTATGTTCTCCAGGATTTGCTTTATATATTTAGGTGCTCCTATGTTGGGTGCATAAATGTTTACAAGGTTTCTATCCTCTTGTTGGATTGCCCCGTTTATCATTATGTAGTGTCCTTTTTATCTCTTGCTACAGCCTTTGCTTTGAAGTCTATTTTGTCTGATATAAGCATCGCTACCCAGCTTTTTTTTGTTTTATTTCCATTTACATGGAATATTTTTTCCATCCCTTCACTTTTAGTCTGTGTGCATCTTTTGTTCAGATGTGGGTCTCTTGTAGACAGCATATATATGGTTATTTTTTTCTTAAAGATTCAGCTAGACTGTCTTTTGATTGGAGAATTTAATACATTTATATTTAAAGTTATTATCGATAGGTACTTATTTATTGCATATATATATATATATATATATATATATATATATATATATATATGTATTTCTTTTATTCTTTCTTCTTAAAGCAGGTCCTCTAACACTTTTTGCAATACTGGTTTGGTGGTAATGTACTCCTTTAGCTTTTGTTTTTTTGTCTGGGAAGCTCTTTATTTCACCTTCAATCTATCTTTTGATCCAGTGATCCCACTTCTGGGAATATATCCAAAGAAACCCAAAACACTAATTTGAAAAAATATATGCACCTTATGTTTATTGAAACATTATTTACAATAGCCAGAATCTGGAAACAGCCCAAGCGCCCATCAGTAGATGAGTGGATAAAAAGCCATGGTATATTTACCCAATGGAATATACTACTCGGCCATAAAAAAGAAAATCTTAACTTTTGCAACAGTATGGATGGACCTGGAAATTATTATGCTAAGTGAAATAAGCCAGCCAGAGAAAGACAAATATAATATGATCTCACTTATATGTGGAATCTAATACAAAATAATTTAACAAACAAAACAGAAACAGAAGCATAGATACAAAGAACAGACTGATAGCTGTCAGAGATGGGATGGGGGTTGGGGAACTGGATGGAAAAGGTAAAGAGATTAAGCAAAAAAAAAAATATATATATATATATATATATATATATATATATATATTTGTGATATAGATAGGGTCAGCAGTATAGTGATTGCCATAGGAAAAGGAGTGTGGGGGAGGTGGAAGTGGGCAAAGGGGGGATAAATGGAGGAGGAAGGAGACTTGACTTTGGGTGGTGAGCACACGATACAGATTGTATTTATTAAGTTGTACACTTTAGACCTGTATGGTTTATTAACCAATGTCACCCCAATAAATTCAATAAAATACAAATAAATTTAAAAAGATGCACTAGACAGTCTGCATTCTTATTTGTTGCTTGTTTAGTAGCTGCTGCTCAATGGGGCATGAGGTGGGTAGTGCAGATTGACTAGACCAGTGGTCGGCAAACTGCGGCTCACAAGCCACATGCGGCTCTTTGGCCCCTTGAGTGTGGCTCTTCCACAAAACACCACGTGAGGGCACGCACGTACAGTGCGAATGAAACTTCGTGGCCCATGTGCAGAAGTCGGTTTTTGGCTCTCAAAAGAAATGTCAATCATTGTCCTGTTGATATTTGGCTCTGTTGACTAATGAGTTTGCCAACCACTGGACTAGACTTATTCTTCCATGGAGATTTTTAAGAAAACCACCACTGTGACTTAGACATCTTTGTAGTCATAACCATCAGTTTTTATTTGCCTTTGTAAAAGCTTGTTTATAGCCTTCACATACATTTTTTTCTCTTACTTTTTACCCTATCTTTTCTGTTAAATTAATTTTTCTCTTGAGGATTTGATAAGTCAGCCCTTTAGAGAAAGAAATGAAATAGAAAATAGAAGCATCTTGAGACCACTAAGGAGATGGATTACATTTATAAAAATTATTTTCCTTCCATATGTGGAGGTGAGAATAATGATTTTTTAAGAGCTGCAACTTGTAAAGCTACACAAATAATGCAGTACAAATAATACAATAGCATATGCAATATCAAAAAAATGAACTCTACATTCTCACACTTCAGAGATATTCTTTTTATATACATATATATATACACATTTTTTTAATTGATTTTTTACAGAGAGTAAGGGAGAGGGATAGCAAGTTAGAAACATCGATGAGAGAGAAACATCGACCAGCTGCCTTCTGCACACCCCCTACTGGGAATGTGCCTACAATCAAGGTACATGCCCTTGACCAGAATTGAACCTGGGACCCTTTAGTTCGCAGGCCGACGCTCTATTCACTGAGCCAAACCAGTTAGGACCAGAGATATTCTTTACATGATATGATAACCTCATATGATAAAGTGTGTATATATGCAAATGCTATATAAAATACATCTCAATATATTTAATTTAAAATATCTACAGCATAATACATGCAGCACATATACTCTTCTCTAAAACACTTTTTATTAAATATTTCATGGTGTATTTTTATGTCAAAGTATATTGAATATCCTTATTCTTCTTAAAAATTAGATTGGGTCCTATAAACCACAGTTTCTTTAATTTTCTATTGATGATCATTTAGATCATTTGTTAATTATGGCTTTTTACCTATGATAAACAATCTTGCAATCACTCTACTGGTAAATTGTCTTTGCTGTGATTAGATTTTCAAAGCAGGCACATTAAATATAATTGGAAGGTAGTTATTGATTTAAGCTTGTGCTATACAAAAATGAGCAATGTATCAAATGACAGTGGAGATAGGGGAATATAAAGTACTCTATCTTTAGACTTGCCCTTACAGGATTATATCATAAGAGAATAGTCTAATCAGAAAACTAAGAAATATCTTTGTGATCATCAATCAAGAGAATAATGGTAGTGATTATGATGATAAGTTTTATTAAAAGCTTATGATATGCCAGCCAGTGGGTTAACTCATCTTACATAACTCCTACAAAAGCTGTATTAGGAAGATGAATTTATTTTGCCCATTTTGCAAATGAAGACATTAAGGTAAATTTACTTGTCCCGGATCACATAGAATCCATTTTCAGAGCAAAAAATCAGTTTCATTATTTACAATTCCACTAACAAACACACCAATACAAGTAGGAAAAGCATGAGACAGGAATTTGCACCCAGGTCCTTGTTGACATTGCCTCTGGCTACTGAAATGACTGTCACAACCATAATGAGTGACATTGCGTGAAATGAAAAAGCTTAGGGCATTGGGTCAGGGCAACTCGTCTCTTTACCTCAGTAAACACCAAATTAGAGGTATCACTTTGCTGTTTAAACAAGTTTAGGCATATTCAAATACTTTGTAGTCTGTTAAATGGAGAAGTGGGGAAATGATAAGAGATTGAGATGATTATGTATGTTAATTATTATGATTTTCATTTATTTCAGTTAGAAAAGAATGAATGTCCAAGAAGATAAAGACTAATTACAGTTTAATTGCACTAACTAAATCTATCAAGGTATGCTATGATAAAGTTCTTTACTCATTTCTGAATACATAAAGGCTGAAATAGAAGGGAAATGGGAGTAAATCTATTGGGTAACTGAATCATTACTCAATTTTTCTTTAATTTTGCATACACAAATAAAATATAATGATGGCTTCTTTAGACTAGGCCAAATATTATTTTGGCCACCTTTCTAATGGACCAATAATGACTGAAGTTATTTTTTAAAAAGCAAAATGCATATATTATAAACTTCCATAACAACCATTTAGATAATAAGTCAAAGTATTTAATTCATTGTGGGTTGCCTTCTTCTCTCTTACCTCTCATAGATGTGCCATCAAATTTGTATGTTCACAAGTTTTATATTCTCAGTACCTGTCATCTATTAATATCTATATATATAAAAGCCTAAACGACCATTATGACTGAACAACTGGAATGATCAGAATGATTGATCAACCAGTCGCTAGATGTGCACTGACCACCAGGGGGCAGCTCCTGCATTGAGCGTCTGCCCCTGCTGGTCAGTGCACTCTCACAGGGGGAGTGCCACTCAGCCAGAAGCTGGACTCATGGCTGGTGAGCATAGCTGCAGCAGTGGGAGCCTTTTCTGACTCCATGGCAGCGCTACCAAGTGGCAGCAGCAGGCACAGTGGGCCAGGATGAGTGTGAGCGGCAGGGTGCCTGGCCCCGGCTCGGGCTTCTCCGTGGTCGCCTGCTGCTTGATGTACTGCTACGTCCGTCAAGGGGTCCTGGATTGCGAGAGGGTGAAGACCAGCCTCAGGGGCCCCCTACCCTCTGCATGAATCCATGCACCAGGACTCTAGTTAATATTATATTCATATGGACTCCATAAGTATAACCCATGGACACAGTCAATAGTGCAGTGAAGGCCTGGGGAGGAGGGGTCCATTAGAGGAAGAATGGGAGTATCTGTAATACTTTCAACAATAAAGGTAAATTTTAAAAAATACATCTGGTTCGTGGAATCAGAAGAGATTAGAAGAGAATTTGCCCTGAAATAAAAAATATAAAGCTCATTCTCTCTCTCTCTCTCACCCCCCTCCATCTCCTCTCCCATCTCCCTCACCCTCTCCGTCTTTCTCCACATATATCTATAAGTAGTTCTATGTATGTATGTATCTGTCTGTCTGCCAGGTTATTGTTTGTTAGGTGTTTTTTTCTACTATACTGATAAATATGTTGCTGCTTTCAGCTGCAACTATTTTTGGAGCTAAGAAATAAGGGCCAACATCAAAAGGACAGATAAGAGGAAAGTTAAGTGATCACTCTACTCTCTGGCTCTTTTCCCTAGTCTAAGCACCACAAGCAAGCCCTTTAAAGGATGAGCAGTAAAAACATTATGGCTTGAGGAAACTTTCCATGGACTCTCTTATTCTCAGACACATTTTATCTCTTGCCTATTTATATTTCTACCCACTGCAGCATCAGGAAGTTACAGGTTGGGAAAATGAATGCTTCAGAAATGCACCTGGGGCTCACTCAAACTTTATTTTACACACAGAAATGTATCAACTATGGGCAAATTAATACTGCTACCAAAATAATAAAAACAACCACCTCCAACAACTGATGAAAGATAGTTTTCATTTTTGTAAAAATACAGTATTATCTGTGAACTAGAGGCCTGATGCACAAAATTCATGCAAGGATAGGCCTACGCAGCCCCGGCTACCTTGCAGCCTCAGCTGCCTTGCGGCCCCATTGTGGCAGCCGCCACCCACCTATACCTGCCTTGGCCTGGCACTGCCTGCATCCGCCACCACACCCCCCAGTTCCCCAGTTCCGCAGGGCCCCACAGAGGGTGGCCTGGGCCTCCCTCTATGGGGTGATTGTGGGGCAATGGCAGGCCTCCTGACCAATCACATCGCACCTGCCTTGGCTGGCCTGGTGCCAGTGGGTGTCATAGTGTGGTCGTCCAGAAGGTCATCCAGGATGGTCATTCTGCTGTTTGGTCATTTGGTCAATTTGCATATTACCCTTTTATTATTATAGCTATTAGTTGTGGCTGGAAGAGATCACTGGGAATGACTCTTTAACTGGATTTGTCTCTGGTCAGAGATGTGAGTTTTCTAATGTGTGCACTGTCTCTGAGTTGCTGTGACTATGTCTGGAATTCCTTTTTGTGGGCCTGCTAAGTTCTCTTCAGGGGGTTTAGGAGTATTTGTTGGGAAAATATGCATACAAGAGGTGGGAAACAAAAGAAGTAAAGAGAGAGGCTGAAAGGGAGAGGAGGAAGAAAATCTGTCTCAAATATTTTCAAAACTATTCTATTTGAATTATTTTTTAAATGAAAAGTTGTCATTAAAAAATAGAACTGTCTCAAATATGTGTAGACAGAGGAAAGGAACTTTGTATAATTTTATAGTTTTGGAATAATTTGAATTATCCTGGAAAGAATTTGAAAGACTTTATGAATACCATTGTTTACTCAAAAGATCTTTTTCTTTAGCTATACAAAAAGTAACATTTAAATATCCTAATTGTTCAGGTTGAGTCTATAGATCCCATTTATTTTGAGTTCTTTTTAATGTAAAGTTATACTCTTTCTCTTTGGTTTGTTGTTGCTGTTTGTTTATTTGGTTGGTTGGTTAATCCTCATCAGAAGATTTTTTCTTTTTTTTTTTTTTTTTTTTAGAGAGAGAGAGAGAGAGTGGAAGGGAGGGAGAGAAACATCATTGATTGGTTGCTTCCTACATGTAACCTGACCAATGTCAGAGATTGAGCTTGCAACTGAGGTATGTGCCCTTGACCAGAATGGAACCTGGGACACTTTGGTCCACAGGCCGATGCTCTTTCCACTGAGCCAAACCGGCGAGGGCTAAAGTTATAGTCTGAAACTTGTATACTTAGTACTTTGCCTGTTTACTCTTTTATTCCCTTCCTTGCCCAGAAGGGTGCTCATTTCCATTTTCTTTTGTTTTCTCCCACTGCCATGAGAACTTGACTGGCGTTTCAGCAGGGGCATTCTCAAGGTTAGGAGGTGCTTACACATTTCCAGCAGCAGCTCTGGGCATACTAGGTAATCTGTCTCAAGATGATGCCTCATTCATCTAGGAACAAAGGGACTTGATAAGACTTATCACTAAGTATGTGGTACAAAGTATAGAGCATTCCAATTCCATAAGAGAAGTGGTATGAGCTCCGATGAGGCAATAAAATAAGTACATGGTCATCTATAGGTCGTATAATGTCACTGTAACATATATTAGGTGTGTGTTACTAGACCAAATGAAAATAGAAAAACTCTAATTCTATGTCATCATTGTCAGTTGCCTTATATATTTAATGTGAAGACATATCTCAAAGAAGAAAAGCTGTGACTAGCCCTGCTCATAGACCTTAATTGTGGACACTCTTGTATTTGTGGTCCCTAACGAAAAGTGATATTTCCAGTTTGGATCATACAATTAAAAGAATTTAAAATAAGGAGAGCAAAAGAAATTAAGGAGGAAAATAAGCTCATGGACAAAGAACTGAGAAACATGAAAGGTTATTTTCTGATAATTTCTTAGTTTTATATTGAGTAAAAATAAAGAGATTTTACTGAAAGATATTCTTGACTCATGTCTTATTTTTATAGTTCTGAGAATTTCACTTTCATTGACTTAGAAAGAGACCCACTTAGTTACTATTTATTTTAATTATTTCTGCATTCCCATTCTTATTCTCTGTAATATGAACACCAGATTTTAAAAGTAAAAAAAAGGGAAAATGGCTTAGAAGATTTTATTTCTTTTCCATACAAACATCTAAAGTTGCTGCTTGGAAGCAAGATATTAATAAACATTCTATTTTTCTCATGTGTAAGAGGTATCATTTCTCAAAAATTATATGTTGGCATGCCAAAGCTCCATCTGGGTATGAACAAGTAAAATAGAATCACCTAATAAACTCCAATAACTATCAACAATATATTAGGATAGAGTTCTTGTTTAGATGCTTTAGATATGAATTTGTATCTTCTATTTTCCCATTATCTCAGAACCCAGCTTTTCAACTGATCATTTCTGTCAGTTTTATATCCTTTTGCTTTAAAAAAAAAAGTAATAGGTTATTTAAGACAGCAGAACAAATACCCTGAAACAGAACCATTCACAAAAAATTACATTGCAGTGTTTTTTTAAAATGTGATCGTGGAAGATGAAATGAACTTCTGCAAAATAAACAGAACACAGCATGTGAAATGACTGGAAAAAGCAGGCACCTTAGAGATCACATACAAAAGTAACTTGTGCTCTGACTGGGTGATACAGAGTGACTTAGTTTCTCTTAACAGTCACAGATCCTATGACTTTTGACAGGGAAAGTCCCAAACTCTCAGAAGGGTACTTCTATAAGGTAGATAGAGCATCAGCCTGCATACCAAAGGGTCCTGGGTTGGATTCAGATCAAGGGTTTGCAGGCTCCTTCCAGGCCCGGGCCCTGGTCAGCACTCGTTCAGGAGGCAACCAATCGATGTGTTTCTCTCACATCAATATTTCTCTCTGTCTTTCTCTCTCTCTTCCACTCTCCCTAAAAATCAATGGAAAAATATCCTCAGGTGAGGATTAAAAAACCAAAAAAAACACGAAAGTGCCATAATTTGAAATCGGACTTTGTTCCTCAAACTTTAACAAATTTGGAGGTAAATGAATGAACTAAACAGAAACATCACAACTTTGGGAAGTATGCAGTGGGCACTTGTCAGTCATTCATGCAGAGGGGGCAGCATTCACAGTGTAGATGGCTGGCAGAAGGCATACTATCTTAAAAGGTATGCATTGATTCAATGGTCACATCCTGATTATCATCCTGTGATTAAGGCAGGGACCACAACACATGGCCATTGGCAGAGAATTTTCTGACTGATTTTTGCAGCTTTATCAACTTAATAGTTTATTTAATAAACCACTGATGCCACAAACATTATGGGATCTGCTAGAGGTAGAAGTGGCTATTTGGTACTAAGTATGTTAAAGATTATTATAGAGATGAGTGAGAAAAGGAAAAACTTGCATAGTTTGAGAGTGCTGATGTTTGACCCAACACTCAAAAAACAGCAGATTTTCCCTGAGGAGAGAACTTCATTTTTATTTAGGAAATCACCTTTTTTAATATGGAAAGGTCATGCCTTAGGGCATTGTGCAGAGAGGTTAAAAAAAAAAAAGAATTATTCAAAAAAAGAAAACCCACCTTGCTCTGCAAAAGCAAGACATACTAATTTGCAGATTTTGGCTAGTAGGCCAAAGGACTGGAGGACTCAGGAATTGGAAAGAGGAAGATTGTATGAGGGTCTAAAAGAGTAATTTTCAGTCTGGTTGTAACAAGGTTGAAATAAGGTGAACTTAAAAAGTACTCATTTCTTGGCTCCATTCCTCAAAGATTCTCATTTATTTGGTATGGGTGGGGCTTAGACAATGAAATTTTTAAATATATATATATTAGAGGCCCGGTGCATGAATTCTTGGACCAGTGCGGTCCCTCCACCTGGCCTGTGGGATCAAGCCAAAACCAGCTCTTCAACATCCCCTGATGTGTCCCAGATTGCAAAAGGGCACAGGCCAGGCCGAGGGACCCTACCAGTGTACGATCGGAGCTGGGAGGGACACAGGAGGTTGGCCAACCTGGGAGGGACCGCAGGAGGGCTCGAGGGCGTGTCCAGCCCATCTCACTCAGTCCTGACAGCAGCAAGCTAACCTACCCATCAGAACGTCTGCCCCCTAGTGGTCAGTGCACATCATAGCAAGCAGTTGAGGAGCTTTAGCATATCATTAGTATATTATGCTTTGATTGGTTGAAAGGCTGACTGGCCAACCAGACACTTAGCATATTAGGCTTTTATTATACAGGATATTATTAATTGATTTCAGAGAGGAAGGGAAAGAGGGAGAGAGATAGAAACATCAATGATGAGAGAGAATCATTGATCAGCTGCCTCCTGTGTGTCCCATAGTGAAGATTGAGCCTGAAACCTAGGCACATACACTGACTGGGAATAGGACCATGACCTCCTGGTCTATAGGTTGATGCTCAACCACTGAACCATGCCAGTGAGGCTGGACAACAACATTTTTATAAAGCTTCTTCAGCAATTCTAATTTTTAGCCAGGGGAGAGAATCACTAGGAAGAAGTTGACCACATCTTAGGATGGAGCTAATGGGGATTGATGGGAGGTAAGAAATAAAAAAAAAGTGGCAAGAGCAAAGGAGTTTTAAAATAAGAACTGGATAATATTTAATCTTAAAACTAGTTGCTGTTCTAGCTGTTCTATCCTTCCCTTGGGTTAATGCCCTATCTTTAGTTAAATGAGTTACATGTAACAATCTTGTATTGATAGGGTTTGGGAGAATGGGACTGAGGATCCACTTCTGATTAAAATTTATACCAGAAAAGAGTAGCAACGGTAAGAGCTGAAACAAGAATTCTGTAGAGTTCAACCATGGAACACCAGATAATCAGAAGACTATAGGGTGCTTGATATGCCTCTGAAATGTCGGTAGGATTGTTGCTTTCTGTTGCATAAGGCATGGGTCTTGAGAATCATTATTTGGAAATAATGATTTCAAAGGCCAGGGGGACTTGGAATTAACCTCTTGATAGTATCAAGACTCGATTTGAGCTTAATACATTTTTTCATGTACCTGTTAGATGAGATCAGCAACCACCTTGACTAATCCTCATTTGAATTCAGATTTTTAGTAGCCATGTGATCTTGAGCAGGTTAATTCTTCTCATTTCTTTCATGTGTAACATAGAGATAAATAATTCATTTTTGAAGATTAGGTGTGATGTCTGTAGGAAAATTTTGGCAAGCAGTTTTCCTTTTAGAAATTTATCTTGAGGAAATAAGCATACAGATATGTAAAGATATATGTGTAATAAAGTATTGATGCATTTTGTAGAGCAATAAATTAGAAGCATTTTAAATGTTCAACAGTAAAATGCTATGATAGGTAAATTGTAGATCAATCATCTGAGGAAATGCTCTGAATTTATATAAATGACTATTCAGGTCTGTATTTACTATCAAAACTTCCATATTACATAAAGAAAAGTTTTATTGAATGGCCCAATCCTGTGTGTGTGTTTGTGCACATGCAAGCACACACATGTACATAGGAAAATATCTGGAAGGAAGTGTGTTTTTTGAAATGTGATTGTGGAAGATGTGGGTATCTGTGGGTGGTGAAATTTTGGGTTTATTTTCTTCCTTTTTCCCTATCATGTTTATTTTTAAAAACAATTAACATTACCATCTATAATAATAAAAGCATAATATGCTAATTAGACCAGACAGCCAAATGTCCTTCTGGACGAAGTGGCCGTGACAGGGGCTAAGGCAGAGGCGATTAGGAGTGATCAGGTAGGCAGGTGGTGGTTAGGGGTGATCAGGCAGGCAGGTGAGTGGTTAGGGGTGACCATGCAGGCAAGTGATTAGGAGTGACCAGGCAGGCAGGCAGACCAGCGGTTAAGAGACAGTGGTCCTGGATTGCAAGAGGGATGTCCGGCAGGATCAGACCTAAGCCGGCAGTCGGACATCCCCCAAGGGGTCCCGGATTGGGAGAGGGTGCAGGCCAAGCTGAGGGGACCCCCCCTGCACAAATTTCGTGCACCGAGCCTCTAGTGTATGTTATAATAAGAAAAAAAGATACATTTATTCTTATCTTGATAAAAAGAATAAATTCAGTCCTGGGCAAGTCACTAGACACTGTCTGTTGTTTTAATTATCATAGCTAACTAGTCAAGGTAAGGTGATTTGCTATCTTATCAGTAAATAGAAGTATAACTATTGACCTAGCTCATGGAATTTAAAGGTGCGCTAGCAAACTTGCATTATCCCTATAAAATTTAAATAAATAGATACTACTTAAATAGTAGAAATATGTATTTGCATTTCTTTTTTGTCTAGAAAAATTACATAAGAACTTTATTTTCACTGCACTGAAAACTGTATAGTTGATATTTTCCAAATCACCCTTAAAATTTTCCCATAAATAATGTATTTTCACGATGAATCATAATGATGTAATTTTTCCAAAGGCATTGTAAGGACTGGTGTCCTGGTCACAATGCTCCTGGTCATTCAATTATTCACGATTGCAGGTGCTGCAAGCCCTGTCTGTAGGGCCTGTGTACTCTGTGTAGGTTTCAGCCTCACATGTACTCACTGAAGAAGCAGCCTAAGAATAGCAAACGGAGCCTCTCTGTGCTTATCAGATGGTTGCCACATATTTTGGAAAATGCATGAGAGATAGGGAGAGTTGCCAGGCTTTCTGTCTCTTGTAACTGTGTATAAAAGCTAACATGGAAGAGGCATAAATCTCAGGGAAAAAGCTGGCTGCTCCCTCATCTAAAAAGGTTTCTTCTGGGATGACTGGACTCCATGCGGAAGCTCTGCAATCATAGTCCATTTTTTTCAAAATGGCTCTGTGGGCAGGAGGCCTGCTGCCTGTTAATCTTGCATTCATCAAAACAGTAGGGAATCGGAAAAACACTCAATGTGGAATCCGTGTCTGGCCCCACATGCTATTTGGGGATTCAGAGAGCAGGTACACTTGGGCCTCTGTGTGGGAACATTTATTCTGAAGCAGATGATGCATTGATTTTGCATTTAAGAAGTTCAGGTACTTTGAAATAAACCAATTGAAAGCTGACTGGGGTAGTTTAAAGGATAGAAATTAAGGATCTTCAAATCTGAGTGCAAATAATGACCATATGGGAATCTTTAAAAAATACAGACTTTAAAACTGCTGATGTTCATGGCCAGTTAAGTTTTCCTGAGATGAGGCCCAGGACTCATTATTCTTAATAAAATATTCTGATTCTGATGTCCAGTCAGCTTTGGAAACCATTTCTTAATCTATCTTAGATAAATATAAATGAAAAATCAGTAGAAGAATAACAAAGTGCAGTGAGGTAGAAGAAACTGAGAAAGAGAGGGCATGAGGAGGTGACTAGGAAAAATCAGTGCTAAAAAATACTAATGGGAAAAGAGCGAGAAGGAAGGAAATATTAAGCACCGCAGCAAGCAGCTGCCAACTGCGATTTGTACTGGCCAGGAAGAAAGGAACCAGGAGAACAATGTTTCCTAATCTGCAGGGGCTGCAATTACTCTTGTGTTTGTCATTTGTATACTAGGAGTAAATTAATTGTAATAAGACATTGTCACTGAACAAATGTCTCCTGCTTGGAAAATCAGTGCTTCCGCCTTGTGCCTCTTTTTATGCTCTAGCAGGAGAACTGAACACTATTTTGGGACAATATTCTATTCTATTGATATTATCATTTAACTAGAGGCCTGGTGCACGAAATTCATGCATGGGGGGTGGTCTCCTCAGCCCAGCCTGCACCCTCTCCAATCTGGGATCTCTTGTGGGATGTCTGACTGCCGGTTTAGGCCCGATCCCAGGGATCAGGGCTGAAACCAGTAGTCGGACGTCCCTCTCACAATCCAGGACTGCTGGCTCCTAATTGCTTACCTGCCTGCCTGCCTGATTACCCCTAACTGCCCCCTGCCAGCCTGATCACCACTAACCGCCTCTGCCTGCTAGCATGATGGCCCCCAACTGCCCTCCTCTACTGGCCTGGTCGCCGCCAACTGCCACCTCCGCCAGCCTGGTCACCCCCAACTGCCTCATCTGTTGGCCTGGTTTCCCCCAACTACCCCCCTTGCCAGCCTGTTTGCCCCTCACTGCTCCCCTCTGCTGGCTTGGTCACCCCTCACAGCCCACCCCTGCTGACCTGGTCACCTCCAAGTGCCCCCTCTGCCGGCCCGGTGGCCCCATGCAGCCTGCTGTTTGGTTGTTACTGTGAGGGCATCATGACCAATTTGCATATTACCCTTTTATTAGTATAGATTATATCTCCTCCCCCTAAACCTTCTAAGCATTTAATGAAACACTTCCTAAAATATGTGCCTTTCATAGGAACACATAAAATAGATAACCAGAAAAGTTTCAAATCCTTAGGATTCAAAACACCATCTCTGTGATGGGTCCCCCCTCCCAGGTGGTAGTAAAATTCATTGTTTTGACTCCTATTCAACAACATCTAGTAACAATTCAGTCTGAAAATACTGGGGAATGGAAATGCTCTCAGGTGAAATGTCAAAATGAGAAAAAAATTAAATTAAGTTAGAATTGCTTTTCTAAATATAACTAGGTATCTCACATATACGAATTATAATGGGTCTACTTTGCCTTTCAAAACTTCTGCTGTCGAAAGTTTTGTTTCCTCTTACATCCAAACTCTACCTTGAGCACTTGCGTTGTCAACACAAAGAAGTCTGTGTTTGTATCTCCCTGGAAGCAAGACCTTGCACCTTCTAGATCTCAAGGTCTTTAGAACAAGACAGTAGTATAGACTTGCCTCATTAGTAAAATGAGCAAAATCGACGTATCTACCATGTGAGAACTGAATGAGTTCACACATGGACTGATACCTGGCCCATTGTAAATGTTACACAAATGTTTGTCATGACTGTTATAAAGATTCTCCTATGACTTTTAAGGTCTGTAAACAATTTTATTCATGTTTTTGTATTTCTTCCGGTAACATGCATTGCCTTGTAGCAGCACATGTTAAGTGACTTAATACCCTATATAGCAGTTGTCTCTTATTCTTAATATCCCTTGGCACATTTGTGCTAAAGAATACCAAGTAGCAATTCTGTCACAGTCTTCAGTGTTAAAAAAAGATCCAAGATAACAATGGAAAGGGAAGGGGAAAATGAGCTGAGAGGGACATGAAGAAAACGTATCCCTAATGAAAGAATGGCTCTCTGATGGGGTTGAGATATCATAGAGCAGAGAGAGAGGGAGGGGCTTCTTATAGGACATCAGCCAGATCAACTCCATTGCCCAGAAAGTGGCAGATACAGCCTCCAAACCACTCTCTTCTCAGAAGTTGTAGAATTTCTTTAGATTTTCATTCCTCATCCTTGTTTTTTGTCTTCTTGATTGTTCTCTACAGACTTCCCTCAACACCACCCACTTTGGCAATATTACTTTACTATCTTTAGAGCCCTTCTCTGTTCTTAAAATGTTGCTATATCATTGAGGCTCTGCCTATCCCCTTTTCCTGCTTCAGTTCCTCACCCCAACACATGATTAATTGAACTTGTTGTTTTATGATACAAGAAACATAGGATTCAGTCGGTTTGCATCAAATTAGGGTCAGAATATCAATGATTATGTATCCTGATACAATACCATGTTTCCCAATGACACCAATTGTTTCCAAATAATGTATGCCTAACCTCTTTTTTTACCTTTTTTTTAATGGTTAACATCTTATTATAATTAACATTCTGCCTCCTCTGCCATGCCTTCCCTCTCCCACTGACTTGTAAAATTTGTTAGTTTTATCTTTATCATTTTATTATTTTTAAAAATATGTTTTTATAGATTTGAGAAATAGAGGTAGAACATCAGTGAGAGAGAAACATCATTCAGCTGTCTCCTGCACACCCCCTATTGGAGATGGAGCTCACAATCTGGGCATGTGCCCTGACCAGGAATCAAATCAGTGACCTCTTGGTTCATGGGTCAATGCTCAACATTGAGTCACACCAGCTGGGCTATTTATCATTTTAAATGTCAGTTATCTTCTCAAAATAGCACCTTCTTTATTTAATGGCATTAATTAAAAAAATAAATTTTAGTTAATGCATACACATCAGAGACAAATACAAACTAAAAGGTAGATAACATATAATTTTAAAGGCATGAGTGCAACTGAAGTGAAAGCTTAAAATATTTTCTTGAATTTCCATTAAGAAAAAAGATACCAATCTATAAGACTTTTATTTCAACATCAATATTTTTTCTCAAGAAACAAAGTCACCACTGTAATTCTAAGGCAGAGAAATTCTTTCCAGCTATTTTCTGGGGGGAAAAATAGAGAAGCTAGATAACCTTGAGTCTGACAATGATGTTTTTAGGTACAACACCAAATGCATACTGCATTAAACAAATAATTGATCAAATGGATATCATTAAAATTAAAAACTTCTGCTCTGCCAAAGACAATGTCAAGAGAATTAGAAGAAAAGCCACAGATTGCGAGTTAATGTTTACAAAAGATACATTTGATAAAGTCTTGTTAATCCAAAATATGCAAAGAACTCTTGAAATTCATTGATCAGGAAACAAAAAAACCTGATTAAAAAATAGACCAAAGACCTTAGCTAACATGTCAGAAAGTATATAGACATTAAACAACTAAGATGCTCCACATGATATGTCATCAAAGAAATGCAAATTAAATCAACAATGAAATACCACTACGCACCTATTAGAATGGCCAAAATCTGGAATACTGACAAAACCACATGCTGGTGAGAGTGTAGTACATTAGAAATACTTATTCATTGCTGGTGAGTATGCAAAATGGCGCAACCACTATGGGAGACAGTCTGGCCATTTCTTATGAAACTAAATATATTCTTACCATAGGATCCTTGGTATTTACACAAAGGAGTAGAAAACTATGTTCACATAAAAATCTGCACACGAATGTTTATAGAACTTTTATTCAGAATTGGAAGCAAGTAGGTGAATGGATAAATAAACTAGTACATTCAGATACTAGAATATTATTCAGTGCTAAAAAGAAATGAATTATTTAGCTATGAAAACACACAAAGGAAGCTTAAATTAATATTACTAAGTGAAATAAGTCAATGTGGAGAGGCTACTGTATGATTATAACCATATGACATTCTGGAAAAGGCAGAACAATTCGGAACATTAAAAGGATCAGTGGTTGGGGAGGGAGAAAGGGATAAATAGGTAGAGCACAAAGGATTTTAAGGGCAGTGAAAATTCTCAATATGGTACTATAATGATGAGTTACGCATTAGTCCCAATCCACAGACTGCACAACACAACACCAAGAGAGAACAGTAATGTAAACTATGGATTTTGGGTGATTAAGATGTGTCAGTGGAGACTGACCATTTGAAACAAAGGTACCACTTTAGAGAGGGATGTGACTATAGAAGAGGCTATACGTGTGTGGGCAGTGGATACATTGGAAATCTCAGTATCTTTCACTCAATTTTGCTGTAAACCCAATCCAACTTTAGAAAAATAAAGTCTCAATTAAATTATTTTTAAAAGTAAAATAGACAAATTTCTCCTCAAGGAACCAAATGAAAGAAGACTTGATACCATATGGAGAAGAATCAACCAAAGCCTTCCATTCTTCTTTACTCTGGCATCAACACCAGATCCCATTTACAATGTATTGTTTGGTAGTAGTGTCTTGATTCTCCAGTTTAGCCACTGTGTCCTATCCTATTTGGAGCTACTTGAATATAATTTTCTTCCTACTGTGAATTATTTATTACTTCTAACAGATAAAAATATTTTTATCTCATAAATTCAATCAGGATTGACAATCCTTCTCCTGTTTTGTTAGTGAAAATAACAGGAAACTAATATGGAGTAGAGGAGAGATGATTCCCAATGGAAATAATAATGGACCAAAACTCGGGACTTGAAATTCAATTTTGACTATGCAAAAATCCATTTGTGTACATTGTCCACAGCCCATTAAAATGGGTTGTGCAGTCAATCACCTGATCATCTGGTCTACACAACGTTAATCTTAATATTTAGGCTGTCCTGTTTGTGGCATTTCATAAATCCATGCTTTTCTGATTATATATTTAAGGTGGATTTATGTCTTATAAATCCATATTTTATCTACAGTTTACTGGATAAAGACCACATAATTAATAGTTTAAGCCATTTATTCAATCAAACAGCTAATATTTGAGAGCCCAGATAGTGGAAACTAGCTAGCAAGAGAGGCAGGCTCCCTTGTCTAATCAATCTTACATTCTAGTAGGAGAGAGTCAACAAACAAGAGAACAAATATATTAAAGAAGTAAAAATGTTTGTCTCACTTGATGCCCTATCAAACTTTTTTGCTTTCACACAATGAAAATTACATGGCTTATTATATTCCAGTTTTTGCTTTGACAATTTAGAAAGCCAGAATTAAACGTAAAACTTTCTAGAGGAAGTTGGACAGGACAGATCTCATACTTAGACCTCTAACATGATGGAAATAGAAATGCGTCGCAGCTAGCAAAGCATTCTGCGTTCATGGTTTTGCATTCTGGTGTAGCTCAGAACAGACATGGCAGCACGACAGCGTTCAGTTTGCAAGGTGCCCCAGTTCTCTTCGCACCAGTCCTACATGGTAATTGGAGAACACCTCCCATTGATTCTTTCAGTCAGCTTATTCCAGTTCTAGACTTGCAAACCCCTGGAGCACAGTAACGCAGATGGACCGTGTGTTAATGAAAAGAAAATTGGCACACTGAAGACCATTCTTCATTAAGCAAAAATCTCTCTCCCTTATCTCAATGATTCAAGTAAAAGATCCCCCAATGTCATCACTTCTTGCTGGCAGCCTCTGCCCATGAACCCCATGACATTTGTTACCAGACTCTCTGGTGTATAATGTGTCCTCAGGTCATTTTAAGCCCAGATGCTCCACTGGTTTGTCCAGCTACCTTGGCTGCTGCTAATGTATCCGCATAGTTTCTGGTCTAGTGTTTCCTCCTAACCATGTCTATCTCAGCCACCCTGGGCCCACAGAACTTTCTCTGAGTACCTAATATATCTTCAGTGGAAAACTTTAATATCTCTATATGATCTGGCCAAGGATTTAGAGTTAGTGAAAAGAGCCCTGGGCTTGGAAACATAACACCTGCCTTTCAGACCAGACCTTGCCTTTTGTTACTATGTGACCTTGGGCAAAACAGCCTCTCTGAACTTGCTTCCTCAACTGTGGAAATGGGGTGATTATGTTTACACTGTAGAATGCTTATGAGAACTCAGGAAAATAATGCATATAAAAGCATTGTATAGCCCTACCCGGTTTTTGCTCAGTGGATAGAGTGTCGGCCTGTAGACCAAAGGGTCCCAGGTTCGATTCTGGTCAAGGGCACATACCTAGGTTGCAGGTTCCTCCCGGGCCCCGGCCCTGGTGCAGGCTCGTGGAGGAGGCAACCAGTTGATGTGTTTCCCTCCCATCAATATTTCTCTCTGTCTTTCCCTCTCTCTTCCACTCTCTCTAAAAATCAATGGAAAAATATTCCCAAGTGAGGAAATAAACAAACAAACAAACAAATAAATAAAAGCATTGTGTAGACCACATGTTGTGATATATGTCAGTTTTCAGGGTAATCATCAGCACAGTTCTCCCACCATCCCAAGCCAATCACTGAGTATCCTTCCGAAAATTATTCCATCTATTTAGAATTCAGCCACCTCTTTAAAAAAATGTTTATATTGATTTTTTAGAGAGAGAGGAAGGGAGAGCGATAGAGAGATAGAAACATAGATGAGATAGAAAACATCATCGATTGGCTGCTTCCTGCATGCCCCCCTACTGGGGATCGAACCTGCAATCGTGGCATGTGCCCTGATTGGAATTGAACCGGTGGCTTCTTGGTTACTGGGTTGACGCTCAACTGCTATTCTATGCTGGCTGGGTTCAGCCATCTCTTTACACAGAGTATTTACCTACTCCTCACAGAGTAGCAAACTTGCTCTTCAGAGATTCTTACAGCACTCAGATAGACCAACTATTTACAGACTGAAATTTCACTTGAGCTCTAGGGTTTTGGTTACTTAATATAAATAAGATCAGAACCTAGCATGATAGCTCAGTTGGTTAGAACATCGTCCTGATATGCCAAAATCGTGGGTCTGATCCCTGGTCAAGGCACATACAAGAATCAATCAGTGAATGCATAAATAAATGAAACAACCAATTAATGTTCCTCTCTATGTTGTGGACCCAATTGCATCTGAAAATATAAGTGCTATTTTTAGAAAACAAAAGAAATATGTTTTTCCCCTTCTCCCTTTTCTTTCTCCTCCCCTCATAGCCCCCAAATTTAGAAACACATGCTGTTTCCAATCAGGCTGTTGTTTTTTAATAGTTCTCCCCAAAACACTTAAAAACAGTCAGAGGTGGTATGACCTTTCTATTCCCAGCATATGATGTCACTGCCTACTTAAATCCTATAGTCCTTGATGCTTTGGAATTTCTGGCAGTTTCCTCATTGATATCTCTGGACCTTTGCCGCTGCTCTACCTTCGCTATTAAATAGTCTTCTATCTTTAGTCAACTGTGTAAATCCCTAATTATAGATCAAGTCCAGGTCAGGCAATACTGCTGGGATGCTTTCCCACAGGACCGCTTATGAGTACACCTGGTCTCTTTTTTTCCTTATGCTATCATGCCTTCTACTACAGGTCTTCGTGGACAGTCTTTACTAGATTGCATTCTAATTTATTAGCAGCTATTGTCCCATTAGTTTTCTTTATTAAGATAGAATGTGTGGATAGGAATCCAAGATGGCGGCATAGGTAAACACCTAAACTGCTGCCTCCCACAACAATTTAAACTGCAACTAAAAGAGAAAACGTCTATCACCCAGAACCACGGGAAAGCTGGCTGAGTGGAAGTTCTACAACTAGAAGGAAAGAGAAAAGAACATTGAGAAGTGCATGAGTGCTGAAAAGCTGAGGTACGGAGGCGCGTGATCTGGGCTGGCTGCGGGCGACTGGGTGCATTGCTTTTTTCCACCCGAATGGAGACAAGCCCCCAATTACTCTGAAATCCAGTCTCTGGGGAGACACGGGGGACCCAAACTCCTACGGAGAGAAGCTGGACTGTCTGTCAGTGAGGGTGGCTTGCTTGCAGAGCTGCACGCAGGAATAATTGTTTACTGTCTGGGGCATGGGACTCGCGGATGCCCTTGGAGACTCAGAGCCGGCTAACTAGCAGCCATTGCTGTTTGCCATGCCCTAACCTAGTGACACCCTGAGGCCCCACCCTGCACAACCTACAAACCCACCCAAGCTCCAAGCAGCTCAATTAGCATAAGAAAGGCCTGCCCTATCACAGCTTACCTAGCAAACTTGCAGCCTGGGTCAGACAGCTCCAAAACCTCCAAACCCCAAGCAAAGAGGAGAAAACTGCAGCTCTCACTGTAGCTCCTGCTGAGTGGCCTCAGACAGTAGCTGACCTGCACCCCATTGGAGATCCAGAAGCCAGTGTACCTAGTGGTCAGTGTGAGACACCAGATTTCAACTCCTCACATCCATAAGTGACACATTCAAGAGGCAGACTCAGTGAGCACCAAAGCCCCACTGAAACAAGTCCTGCCCCATAAGCGTGTCTTCAGCGCAGCAGTTCTTCCATTATAGACACAGGGAGTGCTCACAGCTAATTGGCCTGGAGGTCAATTCCTCCCAGTGTACCAACAGAAATTAAGGCTTAACTACACGAAGACTTTGCACTCAGCCCACAAAGGGGTGTACCAAGAGCATCCACCTCATGTGATTGAGAAGGCTGAGCTACTGCCCCCTATAGATCACCTACCACACAAAGCTACTCCATCAACACAGGGAAGCAGCCAAAATGTGGAGACAAAAAAACATGTCATGAATGAAAGAAACGGAGGAAAGCAAACTACTGGATGACATAGAGTTCAGAACCACATTTATAAGGTTACTCAAGAATCTTCTTAAAACCGCTGAGAAACTTGATGAGACCTTCAAGGAGCTTAATGAGAATGCCAAAAAAATGGAAAAGGATCAGTCAGAAATGAAGCATACACTGTCTGAAATAAAGAATATGCAGAAACTCAACTGTAGATCAACGTACCCCAAGAATCAAACCAAAGATCTGAAATATGTGGAAACAAAAAACATCCAACCAGAAAAACAAAAAGAAAAAAGAATCCAAAAATATGAAGATAATGTAAGGAGCCTCTGGGACAACTTTAAGTGAACCAACATCCGAATTTTTGGGGTGCCAGAAGAAGGGAGAGAGCAAAATATTGAAAACCTATTAGAAGAAATAATGACAGAAAACTTTCCCTACCTGGTGAAAGAAATAGACTTACAAGTTCAGGAAGCGCACAGAACCCCATACAAGAGGAATCCAAAGAGGACCACACCAAGACACATCATAATTAAAATGCCAAGGGCAAAAGACAAAGAGAGAATATTAAAAGCAACAAGAGAAAAACAGTTAATTACCTACAAGGGAGTACCCATACGACTGTCAGCTGATTTCTCAACAGAAACTATGCAGGCCAGAAGGGAGTGGCAAGAAATATTCAAAGTGATGAACAGCAAGAACCTACAACCAAGATTACTCTACCCAGCAAAGCTATCATTCAGAGTTGAAGGTCAGATAAAGAGCTTCACAGACAAGAAAAAGCTAAAGGAGTTCATCACCACCAAACCAGGATTACACGAAATGCTGAAGGGTATTCTTTAAGAAGAGGAAGAAGAAGAAAAAGGTAAAGATAAAAATTATGAACAACAAAATGACATCAAATACATACCTACCAACAAGTGAATCTAAAAATCAAGTGAATGAAAAATCTGAAGAACAGAATGGACTGGTGAATATAATAGAATCAGGGACATAGAAAGGGAGTGGACTGACGATTCTCAGGGGAAGCAGGTGTGAGGGGTGCGGGAAGAGATTGGACAAAAATCTTATTCCTATGGATGAAGACAGTTGCGGGAGGTAAGGGCATGGGGTGGGGTGGGGAATCAGGTGGAGGGGAGCTATGGGGAAAAATAAAAGAGGAACACCTGTAATAATCTGAACAATAAAGATTAAAAAAAAAAAAGAAAGATAGAATGTGTGACTTTATTTATCTTGATATCCCCAGTCTTTACTACAATGCCTGGAAAAGAGTGAATGCGTAATAAAGCTAAGTAGCGGTGCTTAATAAAGACTGGCTGGTGACTAATAGCAATTAACTAATTAGCTTCATATTATGTATATATTTGATTCTCAGTGAGTAATTAAAATTAAGGGGGTAGGGAACCAAGCCTTCAAATTAATTTATTTTTTAAGGTATTATATATGTCTATTAGATCATATTTGCTAAACATATAGTTCAAATATTATGTATTTTTTCTGATTTTTCTGTTTGCTTTGTCTGTAATTACTGATAGAAGTATAATAAAATCTCATCATGCCACTGCATTTTCAAATTTATGACTGCAATGTAATATTTTGCTCCTTTGTAGTTTTAAAATTATTTTTAATGTGATTCTTATACACTTCATATATATCTGGAAAACTTTATAGTATGACAATTTTTATTTCTATTGAAGAGTTTACCATATTAATTTGTTAGGATAATGATACTGGATTATTTTTTATCTTTTTTTCCTTTATTCTACTTATTATTATTATTATTATTACTATTTGACTCCTTTCTCTTTACTCTCCTGGATTCTTTTGATTGGTTGTGCTTTTCTTCTCATTTAACTCAAATGTTTCCCTCTACTGCTTTTGAAATTCAACACTTAATTTTTATTTTTTTCAGTGTATATACTAGAAATTTTATACGCATACATAACAATATTTAAATTCAAAGTAGGATTTGTGCACTACTAGACTTTTGATAAATGAACTTATTTGCTACCTATTAATTGTACATGTCTTCAGCATGGCTCGAAAGTGTCATTTATCTTTTCAGGTTTGTTTTTCTATTATTTTAACAAAGACTGAAAACAAATGAAATCGAGCTTGTTCTGCAAGTTGGTCGTAAAGGCATGCTTCTTAGCTGAAGATACAATTGAAAGCCTCAGCCCATATTTGGTGTATTTAAAAAAGCAAAACCTAGATGAGAGGCAGTATTGAACTTAGGGCAAATGAATTATGAGCTAATGTTCAAAGTATTTTTCCAAATAAATGCTTATTTAGGATTTCAGTATAAAATAAATAAAAGTATTGCTGCTCTGTTTGAAGTAGCCCCCAGAAGCTCCAGAAAAAAAGTATTTGAAAAGTCACCATGAAGAGCTCCTATCATGAAAGTCCCTAATGTAGCAAAAATGGGAGCATTCTGATTTTCTCCTAATTTACACACCATCTGACTGATTTCTAATTCGTAGGGGATTGAAAGGAATTTTTCAAAATTGTCACCTAAAGTGTGGCTGTTTAAGCCTTGGAATTTCTTACTAGAAAATGAAAATTGCAGACTTTTAATAAATAAAACTATCCTCGGGAATAACAATTCTCCATGAAGGAAAGGGAAAAGCAAAACAGGGGGGAATATTAAGGTAGTAATAGAATGTTTGAAAGGAGAAAAATTAGGGAGAGAAAAAGACTGTACAAATAGGTAGCAAATTTAATTGCCACGTAGACATACTAGAAAATTAACAATCTGTGTGTGTTTTTTAATTATTTTAGGATATCCATAACTAGGCTTTTTAAATCCTCTATCATATTGAGAGGCAAATCCTATGTACCTCATCAGTCTTAAATCTCAAGCTCAAAATATTGTTCCAATAAAACAAATAAACTTTGATCCGTTGAACTTGCACACCTGAGATATCCTTTTCTCTCTCCATTCAAATTATTCCTACCCTTCAGGAGCTTGTCCAAATCCTACCATTTCCATACTAATCTCTCTCTCCTTTGAATTCTTGTAACACTTTCTGTTTAAATGACAAAGAAGAGTATTTATAATAGACTGTCTTGTAAAGATTGCTACTGCATTATTCACAAAAGCTCGTGCTTTGCACAGAAAAGATGACTGCCAAAATTTAACTTCACATCCTTTAAGAAATTTAACCTCAGAGAAAAATTTAGCCTCAGTTTATCCGTCAAATGAGTTGCTGGAAAAGTCTTGTTCATTCTCCTGTAAAACTTTAAGTCTTCCTTATTGGTAATGTATATATTTTTTATTGGGTTATAAATCTTTGAGGCACATTATTATATTCTACTTTTTAAGATTCCCTCCCATTTCATTCCCTCTTCTATTTTTAGAACAAAGCAGAACACCCACAAATATGAAATGTAACTAATTGACACCAGAATTATACTGGTTAGAATACAATGATATAGTCTGTTTACTGTATTTATTTCAAAGAACACACATAGAACACTTTCATTTATTAAGAGAGAGTAAGCTTGATGAGGTAAAGGTTTGGGGTTCCAGACCTGCTTAGCTAAAGAATTTTCTCTGGTGAAATAAGAAAAACTGATATATTATTTTTACTGTATACCGTTGCAGTCTAATTTATATTAGCAACTTTCGGTAACTCTTTAAGTAGATGGAATGAATGGAATGATCCACTTAGGATTAATTTAGACCAGTAAATCCTCATCTAGAACACTTGGTATCCCAGAGGTTCAGAAAGATCCCTTCAACCATTTCAAACAAATCAGTTTCTGGAGGACGTTGAGCAAATGCTTCTAATGTGATGAGGTAGGTTATACCAAAGTGATAAAAATCAGAAGACCATAGAGTGTGTTCTTTCGCTAATCTCTCTCTGGCATAGAATGTGACTGCTCCATGTGCTAGATTTCTTCCCAGCAAACCAGTACAGTGTACAGACTAGAATAACGTCTACAATTTATAGAATAGCACCCTGTACTCATAATGAATTAATTACTCTGGGCTTTTCATATTTTAGTTTATTTGAATTTGGGTGGGGGTTATTTTGACCTGTCACTATAAAACTTTGAGAAAGCAAATTATGGGATTTCATAAAATACAACTACAGCCTTCTCATGACATCGGGAAACATATAGCCACTGAAGTGTTAAAATTATTTGCAATTGCCTATTAGAACACTGTGTTCTTGCTTACTAGTAGAGATAGGCTAATTGTGGGAATGGGGCTCTCTCCAGTGTCTGAAACTTCAAACACAGGCGAGAACTCCATACTATACCACTTCCCATCAGAGCAGGGGCTTCTGAATTCCAACTGGATGTTGTCTGGGACAGATGCTGGACTACCAGCAATGGAATGTCAAATGTCAGTTAGGGTGTTGTAAGACATGGTGATGAAATTCTGCTGCAGACCCCACTGTTAGCACCCCATCTCTTGATAACACATTTAATACATAGTGTAGTGACTTCGGCACTAACTGTGTGACTTTGGGCAAGTTTGTTTAATCTCTCTGTGCCTCAGTAACCCCTTTTCTCACAGTGTTTTAATGGGCATAAAATGAGATGATATATGTAAATAGCTTCTTACAGGCCTGGGTTCAAACTCAATAAATTATACACATACATATTTTAATTTACATGTAAATTATATGTATAATTTATATTTATATATTTAATTCACATATTCCCTTATATAGCATTTATAAAAAGTCAAACATTTTCATAAAGTTTGTTGCTCAGGGTCAAACTTATCTAAGAACACATAAACATATGGCCCAAGCTAATTTTTAAACACACTGCCACAGTATTGCCATCGTCTTACAAATATGTGCCCTTTCAGGTAGTGTTACAAAGGCTACACCAATCATGTGGCTCATAACCATACAAGGAAGAGATGACACAAAGCCACATAGTGTGATGTCTGGGGATCTGGGTGGCCACTGCTCCAAGGCAGGTAAATGTATTTAATATTTAGGACAGATTGCTGTGTGGTCCAGAAATGTAAAAGGTGTTCCTTAGGGAACCCTGGACTGTGTGATGGGAATGAGGTGGTCTCTTTCTAATGGAAAATGAAATTTCTATATTCATTATTTTTTTTGCAAAACACTTATGTGTTCTGTAGTCACAGAACCCAAATTAATAAATTCTAACACAATGACAGAAGATCAAAATTCTAAGGTTTGGTGCCCACTACATGTCCACATTATAATTCTGCATTATAAGTTTTCAAAGTAATTTATAAGTATATAATTAATAACCATTCAGTTCAGAGTAAATAGTTATCTCGTATTCAAGTAGTACCTTTTTGAGATTTTCACTTTTGTTTTCGAAACATTAATGAGAAGAAAGAGAATCCATATCATGTGGTGAAGGTGCTGGTCACATTCTAAATTCTGGACCTACCCCTTCATAGTTGGGCAGAAATGAGGAAAGAGGGCCTATGCTGACAGATAGGTGAATTAAATAGAGCTCTCTAGAAGTCACAGATGAATTAGGTATAGTGATGCTATGTCATCATCTTAGGGAAGGTGCCCAACAAGGGAGGTCATGTTTAATGTTAGGGTGGTCTGGATGAAGATAAGAAAAAGCAAAGTGAATTTACAAAGTCTGAAGAGTCAAGGTCTGTTGGTCACTTAGATGCAGAGCCAGGGAATTGGGAGGGAGTGCACAAATGAGAACCATAACTGGGAAATAGTGTCTTTTCCTTCATGTCTCATACAATCCATGTAGAGCCCAGTAAATATGTAGTAAAGACAGCTACAGCTTTTATTACTGGTTCAGAAAGACTCTCTCTCTCTCTCTTTACTCTTCGGTATTGTTTGAAGAAGAAAAAATTGTATTGAAACCCTCGCTCTATCTTCATACCCAACAATGAAACCTACATCACTTCTGTTTTCCCCTCTAATTGATTTGCTTGTATTTTTTACTATTTCAACATTTCCCAGTTTCTGAGTCACACTTTACATTTTTATATTGTTACTTTCACAGATGATTAGTGAGAATGAACTAAGGTGGAGTTTTGGTCTTGCCCTGAGGGCTTGGTGAGTAATTCCATTTTACCCTCTTTGGAATACCTCAAATCAGCTACTTCAGCTCGCTCTTTTTTATCATATCCTCGAGCCAATTTGCTGTCACAGTCTGAGTTGTAAAACAATTCTTCGGAAGTTGATGAGAATTTAGATATTTGTTCTTCCCACACATTGCGGTATTCATAATAGTATCTAAATAGCAATAGGAATTTTGATCTTAATCTATTTTCAAACCATGTATTGTAATTCCACTACCTACCTCCTGTCTGTATTTGAGATGTTTTGTTCTTAATTTTGTTTGAGTGTCTATATTTTGCTTTCAAGAATTTCTGGGAGTCCATGGTATCCTGCTTCATTTTGCTCTCAGTCCACATAAAAGGTTGTCATCAGTTGCAGAGGGAGTTATAATTATATTAAGTATGTACTTAGTATTCATTATACTCTCTGGCTCTATGGTTATGGACTCATCTTTACCATCTGTTCCACATGTGGGACTATCAGATCACTTAAAGCTCAGGGATTTACTCTATTAGTCATCCTAATAATTCTTTCTCAGCTATCCTTTTTTATAGGTGTCTGAATAATTCTCTTTTTAGCAATGGTTTCCATGGGCTTAAAGTTGTGGCTTACCATATCATATTGAATCTCTATTTTTTCGAGACTATGAGGTCATCAGACATTGGTAAAGGCATAAAACATCAATTCTCTCTGTTTATTTTCTCCCCAAACCACTTTCTGACCAGAAACACTGCCCCAAAATTGAAAGGACAAGAAAAGGAAGGGACATTGTTTTCTAAACTTCTTCCCACCTTCCCCTCCAGTTACTGTGAGTATGTAAGTTTTATATAAATCTTGGGGTTGCCATATTGTATCAATACATGTCTGTCCTATGAATACCTTGGAAGTTTGAAGACATCAAGGGAGAGAAGTCAATTTTGGTATTAGTTACCCCAGGAAAATAAAGAAAGCAAAGGAGAACTGTAAGCATAGAGTTCTATTACTTTGATGCCCAGTTCCTGAGCACAGTATAGTTACATGCGCCTGTTTATGAAAGTGGGTGCTTAGGAAGAGGAAACCACATGATTAAACAATAGACTGGAAATCAGCAAAATACACATTGCAAAGCCGATGTTCTAGATTTATGCCAACTTATATGTATCATTTTCTTTGGCTATTCATTAGCTTTCAGCAAATTCTTTAAATTATCCATTTATCCCAAAAGTGTTTTTGTTTTTTTAACTTTAAAACATCATATAGGCCCAAGCTTAGACTAACATGTTTATTAATACTCATCTGAGGATATTTTTCCATTCCTTTTTTTTTTTTTTTTTTTTAAGAGAGAATGTAAGGGCAGGGGAGCTCTAGAGAGAAACATCATGTGAGAAAGACACATCAATTGATTGTCTCCTGCACAAGCCCCAACCCGGGTCTGGGATAGAACCTGAAACCCAGGTCCGCATGCCCTTGAACCAGAATTGAACCCCACAACTCTTCAGTGCACAGGCCAATGCTCTAACCACTGAGATTACTGGCAAATTAATTCATAGAACAGATTAGTGGTTACTGAGTGAGAATGGAGGGTACATTAAAGGGAGTAATGGAGGGATAACAAATGGGCACAAGAAAACTATTGTGTGTGATAAGTATACAAATTATCTTTCACTTGTGATTATGTTTATGGGTGTGTACATGTATCAAACTTATTAAATTGACTCTTTACATATGAGCAACTAATTGTAAATCAGTCATACCTCAATAAATCTGTTTAAAAATCCTTAAAGTAGCCAAAATATTCTTAGAGAAGAGCAATATCAGTATGCTCTAAATAAGATAGTATTGTATATATATACTAGAGGCCCGTTGCACAAAGATTCGTGCAACAGGCCTTCCTTCCCCTGGCTGCCAGCACCGGTTTTCCTCCGGCACCCGGGACCCAGGCTTTCACTCTGGCCACATCGGAGAAGCCAAACCTCTTCAGTCTTCAGTCTTCAGTCTTCAGTCTTCAGTTGGGCCAGAGCCTTCAGTCTTTGCTCTGTGCCCGCATTTGCAAATTAACCCTCCAGCTTTGTTGGGTTAATCTGCATACTCACTCCTGATTGGCTGGTGGATGTTGCAGTGGTACAGTCAATTTGCATATTTCTCTTTTATTAGTGTAGATGTAAAGATAGAATGAAATTGAGCAGTGGAATGAAATAGAGAGTCTAGAAAAATATCAAAGCATATGTGGAGTCTTAGTTTATAAAATGAGTGCTACTCCAAAGGAAAACATTTTTCAATAAATTATGCTAGGGCATTTCATATCCATAAAAATACAAATTAAATTTGGCTCTTACTTCATGTCATATGTAAAAACTATTTTTTATGTAGAAAATAAATAAGAGTATAAAAGACAAAACAATAAAGAATCTGGAGGACAACAAAGGAGAGTTTCTTCATGATCTTGGATAAGTACATTTCAAAAAAGGAAAAAATCTAGTCAGGAGATTAAGATGAATAAACTTGAATCCATTAAGACTGTGAAAAGGCAAGCTACAGTCTTTGTGAAGAAATTTTCAACACATAAAACACAGATATAATTAAAATATCTAAGATCTTCTGAAATTGGTAATAAAAAATAGACAAATAAGCAGAAAATGAGCACATGCTTTAAAGAGTCACAAGAAATTCGGAATGGCCATAAGTCCATGGAAAAGAGACCAAGCTCATTGTTAATCAGGAAAATGGGAAATAAGACCACAATAGCATACCTTTAGAATGACTAAAATTGAATTACTAAAATCTTAACAATCTGAGATACGTTGGGAATTCTTATGTATTGCTAATAGGGATATAAATTGATACTATTACTTTGGAAAGCTATTTGGCATTATCAACTAAAGTTGAACATGTATATACTCTATAAGCTAACAGTTCCATATATATAAATATGGAATGGTACACTCAAATCAGCTAGTCCTAGCTCAGAGAGCCAGCTGTTAAATTTCCAAAAACTTTGTGATCTGACCTTAGACCAGTGTTAATGGTAGCTTGCAATTGGTCATAGTGGTAGTACCTACATTAGAACCTTGTTGAATGCCATAAATTGGGGTTCTTTCCCCCCACCCTAGAGAACCAGCATATATAAGTTGTGGTATATCTATACACTAGGACAGTGGTCGCAAACTGTGGCTCGTAAGCCACATGCAGCTCGCGAGCCGCGGTTTGCCACTCTGTTGACTAATGAGTTTGCCCACCACTGCACTAGGATATTTTATGACAATAAAAATAAATTAACTAACTATAGCCGCATGCAGCCATAATAATAACTTTTAAAAAGTTAATAAGATCAGTTACTTAATATGTGCTAGGCCATCTCTCTCTTTTCTTTCACTTTCTTTCTTTAAAATATATCTGTGTTTATATCCATAAAAAAATGTGAAGTGTTATTTTTGTGTTTTTGCATTATAACCTATTCTTTCCTTTTTTCATTATGTTTTATTTCTTTTATACTGATAAAATACTGTTTTATAATATGGAAAAACAATAGAATTACCTGGGTTCTAAAAAAACCAGAATGGTAGTCATGGTAGTATAGTGGGGATATAATTTTTTTTAATTGATCAGATAGCATTGACATAGATCTTGGAGTCAGATGGATTGAATTTGAAATCTGGTGTATGTCCTACAAGATGTGTGACTCAACTTATTTAATCTTACTGAGATCTGTTTCCTTCAACTGTAAAATTAGAATAATAATGTTACAGAAAACCGGAATAAATCAAGCAATGCTCAGAGAGTTTGGAGTCACACTTTATTCACCGGTGGGCTTAGAGAAAATGAATTCAAATTCTAAGCAAGGCTACAAGCAGATCTTCCCTTTTTATTAAAGAGCCAGTCCTATGTGCACTTAGTGGTTATCTCGCTGCTGGCCTTGAAAACAATACAGTTCTATACAATTAAAAAATGCACCTGGCATGGCATTGAGATAATGGGCATATCTAGTCTCTGGCCTACAAGCTCAGACAGCTAAGTTTATCTTCCTCATTATTCAAGCAGGCTAAAGCAGGCTAGAAAGCAATGTTATTTTTTTTAGAATAAGAGGCCATCTAAAAAAAAGCAGAGAATTCCAAACAGCAGTTTTACAAAATAGGGGTTAGCCTTCTCAGTAATATCGCCTTCCTCATAAAATGTTTATGAAGATAAAATACTTGTGCTTTGAATAGTGATCAGCATAGAGTAAGAGTTGATATTTTTATATAATGTATTAATATTTGTTTACTTCCAGGTCTTTTAAGCAATTTTTGATCTACTAGAAAATCCTCTAAAATCATTTATTTGAACTGTGATAAAGATGGTACACCTTCATAATTAATAAGATACCGTTGTTATTTAGTTTGTGGGCACAAGTAGGGAACTTTCAACAGTAGGATTTGGGAGTAAACAAAAGAGGAGGGTTTTATTGAATAGTTAACCTGTACCTGAGGTTATTCAGAAAAATTTTACCAATTTATGTGTGTGTGTTTGATTTATTTACCTGCTTCAAGTACTTAAAATGTGAGGACATTATGCTCACTAACACATACAACTCTTGGAGGACTGACGAGTTTCTTTATAAACTCTGTTGTAGTTGTTAATTCTCCTTTTCTTTCTCTACTCTGTATAGCTTTCTATTTTGAAAAGGCACAGCCTCATGAGTTAATCTACTGTAAAGGGATAGTTACTCATCACTGATGTGTAATTTAGGTTCTGAAAGTGTAAGTGCTGGCTCATTAAATGCAGCATCCATGCTTTAACTGAAAGAGTGAATTTAACTTTAATTCAGTTGATAAGCTGTTAATCAAACCTTCTTGATTTTTGTTATAGAAACATCCCACCAGAGTGCATATATACTTTACATTTCTTTTCATATCATATATAGCACTCTGCTAAACACATTAAAAGAGAAAAAAAGTATTATAATATATATTTACCTACCTATGTGTGCCTACCATCAAAATGAGAATTCTAAATTACTGGGGTAGAAGCAGATTTAGGGGGATTAGTACAAGAAACATGGCTTGGGTTTTTGTTTTATTTTTACTTGTTTTCTGATTATTTTTACTTTTAAAAGCAATTGGGATTTCAACCAGTGTATTTTAAAGAGTACAACATTTCAGGAGATACTATAATTAAAAAAAACAAAAACCAAACACATAAGGTTGTCAAGAATGTGGAGAAATTGGAACTCATATATTGCTGGTGGAATATAAAACTATTCAGCCATTGAGGAAAGCAGTTTGTTGATTCCTTTAAAGTTAAACACAATTGCCATGTAAATCCCTCATTCCCACTTCTAAATATTTAGCCAAAATAATTGAAAACAGTTGCTCAGAGAAGTTCACCTGTGCACATGTTCATAGTAACACTATTCTAAATAACCAAAAGGTGGGAATAGTGTAAGCGTTCATCAATCTAAGGATCAATCCAATGGATAAACAAATTGTGGGATATATGTACAATAGAATATTATTCAGCCATAAAAAATGAAGTACTGATACATAACACAAAATGGTTGAACTTCAAAGACTCTATAGTAAGTGAAAGAAGCCAGACACAAAAAGTCACATATTATATGGGTCCATTCATATGAAATTGAGGCAGAAAAAGTTAAGTAGATAGGGGCCGACCATGGGAGGAGGAAGTGAAACCAGGAACCCAACTAGGTGGAGTTACTAAGACACCTCAACTGGGTGGGGAAGAAAGGATGTAAGGAAGGAAGGAAAGAAGGAAGACAGCTTGCAATAACCAATTAGGAACTCATAAGACTAGTCTCCACCCCCTAAATTAAAAGGCATCCAATTCCTCTCACCTTTCCCTTCTCCCCTGGCACAGAGCACAGTGACTACCTGACATTTCTGTTGCAGGGGAGCACATCCCCTGAGCCCACATGGTTTATGGCCATGTGGGCCTCTACACATGGACTATTATACTTTAACTAGAGGCCGGTGCACAAATTCATGCTCTTGGGTGCGGGGTCCCCTCAGCCTGGCCTATGCCCTCTCGCAGTCTGAGAGCCCTTGGGGGATGTCCAACTAGGAGCAGGCTTAAGCCATCAATCTAACATCTTCAGTGCTGCCAAGGAGGCGGAAGAGGTTCCTGCCACCACCATGTGAGCCCAGCTTCTAGCTGAGTGGCACTCCCCTTGTGGGAGCACATTGACCACCAGGGGGGAAAGATCCTGCATTGAGCATCTGCCCCCTGGTGGTTAGTGCACGTCATAGTGACCCGTTGTTCCACCATTTGGTCGATTTGCATATTAGCCTTTTATTATATAGGATTAGCTTGGATACTAAACTACTCCCGATGGTAACATGGAAAGGAAGCTCTGGACACCGGCCTGCTCTGGAACCCTAGCTGTACCTTTTCCAGGACTGGCTTCTCCCAATAAACTTTGATTCTATTAATTGTTTTTGTCCATGACTTCATCCTTCAAATTTCACAAGACAAGAGCTGGGACTCAAAACATCCACATTTTTTGTTTCAAGATGTCAAGAATACCAAGTCTATAGAGACAGAATGCAGACTGGTAGTGATCAGAGGCTGAGGGAAGAGAGAAAATGGGTGAAACTGCTTAATGTGTATGGGGTTTTACTCTAGAGTGAGGGAAATATTTTGAAATTAGATAGAGGGGGTGGTTCCACATTGTGAATGTACTAAATACCACTGAATTGTTCATTTAAAGTGGTTAATTTGATGTTACATGAATTTCACCTCAACAAATTATTTTTAAGATTTTAGGGCCTATAAAATATATGTTAACCTATAAAAAATGGTACATTGCTATTGAAGATTTTATTAAGCAATTGTGTGTTTATGTGGTATAGTAAGATGATTACCTGATTAGATGTGGGATCAGACAGAAGACCTTCATATTCCAACTATTTACCCTTGCATGGTTCCTGACGCAGGGCAGAGCCTGGACTTTAGCCATTGTTGCCTATTTTTATTCTCACAAGTTTGCTAAATCCCTTATAGTCATTGTTGTGAAATATAATGTCCATTAGCCTAGTGAATGAATTTATTTCGGTATATATTTTCCTATAATTTTCAGTAGTTATCCTAAGTCCCCAGAGAAGGTCCACGAGAGACTTTAATAGTCTCTTACATAGACTTTCAAGAGTCTAGTTGGTTCTACTGAAGAGAGATGTCTAGTGCTCTCTATCAACCCAATTTTATATTTCACAGACAAGATTTTTTGCTTACTGCACTGTAATATATGATTTCAAGACTATCTAAGTATTATCATTTCTGTTTTATTAACCAATTTGCTTAAATTATTATTTGAGGAGTCACCAGAGTACAACACTGGTTTTTATACTCTTTATCTTGCTTTTTTACATTCAGTGATATATTTAAGGAATTACTACAGTTCAGTGGTTGTCAGGCCACCCTCAGGTTCTGGACCATCTGTTCAAATCCAAATTTTCCATCTCCTAAGCAGAGCGACTTTAATTATGTTACTTCACATCTTTGAGCCTGTTTTGTCATATGTGAAATAAAATAATATTTGTGTCTATTGTACAGGGTTGTTGTGAGGATTTAATACACATAAAACAGTTAGTACAATCCAAAGAGCATATATAACATATAAAGATAAAAAAATCATAAACTAGTTCTTAGCAACTAATAATTTATAAATTAATAGTAGAATATTATTAATTTTGAGATTCTATATATTGACACTGTCTCCCTCCCACTCAAGTATAACCATAACAACTTCTGTGTCTTTTTTTTTCTTTTCATTTTAGTGTTGCTATATTTTATGGACCTTTATTGTTGAGTTTGTGTGCTTTTGAAATTTCTATTAGTGGAATAATGCTTGAATATTCTATATCTTGCTGTTTACATTCAATGATATGTTTCTGATATTTATTTATGTGGCATTTGAGGAGACCATTTTCATTTTTATATAGTATTGGACTGTGTGACAAAACATATTTAATTATTCTTATGTCTATGGTCATTTTGAGTTTTAGTAATTTGGGGCCCAGCAATGCCACACACATTTTCTACAGGTCACTTGGTAGGCATGCTCAGCAGTTTTCCAGGTAATTACCTAGAAATAGCGTCTGAGTCCTGAATTTGCACATACACAATTTCACAAGATAATGCTAAACTGTTTTGCAAGGCACTGTATTATTTTACTTTCCCACCAGCTAACATGTGGTACTATCAGACTTTCCATTAAACACACACACACACACACACACAGACACACACACTGGTCTGTGCAATTGGACCCAAGCAGTTGAAACATGTGTTGTTCAAGGGTCAACTTTGTAGTCATAAATTACAATCTTTCTTAGATTCGTCGAAACGATTTCTGCTTACTATGTTTTACTTCTTGTTTGACAAGGACAATGGTGTTTGGCTATTGAAGAAAACAAGGGTTGAATTACCACTTATAGCACTAAAAATATTTAAGGTATTTGATTAATGAATTTTTATGTTCTTGTCTTAGTTTCCATAAATGTTCTATGTCAATACTCTTAATCATTTCATAACTTTTTTGAGATGTTTGGGTGATACACACATATTTCCTAAGCATCTTGGAGTTAGGTAGATGATATGCAATTTAATATCACTTGGTAAGAAGAGTAAGACAGTGTAAAAGCTGCAACAAACTGCAGGTGGCTTTTAAATTTGCTCTCGCTTCTCAGAAAATTTAAAATTGGTGACCAAGAATTTCTTGGCAATTTATAAAAGGAAAATTGATATTAATGTTTTTTGCTTCTTGAAGGAATATTCAATAATGAAAAACAGCTAATATCCAAACGTTTCCACCATGATCTAATTGGCAGAACATAGCTTAAGTGGGATTTTGCTCTGCTATGGCTCCTCGAGGTGAATTTCCTTACAGGCCTGTGGAAACCTTTTTGAATACAGCCTCTTGCTGGAAGCTCAACATTATTTAGTGCTGACTATAATTGCATCTTGGAGGAGGTAACTGACAGCATGTTGACTCGTAGTACCAAAAATAAAGCTTTTAGGTTTCCTGCGAACACATTTTAAAATGCTGGCTCTAGCTTGCCAAAGAATACCATGTTGTTGTTTTTTAAATAAGAAAAAATATATATTAGTGTGAGGTGTGGAATCTTAAAAAGAATATAAGAACTTGGAAGCTGAAAAATTAGGAGAAAAACAGTTGAAGATAATTCAAAATAGTTTTGTTAGGAATGACATGTTAATTTCCCATTGGCATCATTCCTACAACTTCTACAAACAAAAATTACAAAGTCATCAGAATGTTCAGATCTGTGCAAATATAAAAATGATGGCAATTTCTTATTTTTAGCATATTATGTTCAATATTCTTTCATTTACAACCATAAAAATCATAATCATTATCTTATGACTAGTCTGTTTTTGTCTCAGGAAATTTATTGTTTTATGTTAACTATCCTGATTATGATTTGCACAATATAGGAAAAAAATCAGCATAATCCCTTAGAATATACTGCAATGAGATTATTATATTTTATTTTCATTAACAAGGCCAATTATGCCATAAAACTGGTAGGAAAATGAATCATTTGTCATCATCACTTTCATGAAAACGAGTGTATTTCATCTCGAATCCATTTATTCAATCTAGCTATGAATCATTCCTGATATTATTTTTTGGTGGGTAAGACATTGCAGAGATAGGCTAAGCTTGAAAGCATAATTTATGCTTTGGAATTGGAAGCTAATAACTAAAGAGTTCACTACATTTCTATTCTTTACCTTTATATAAGACTGTGAAATTTGTTGTATTTTACTGTGTTTGCTTTCTTTGTTATTTCAGTATTATATATGACTTATGTATAAAACCACTTCATAAATAGTAGAAAACTTTGACATTATGGTTTTCTAAATTTCTAAAAAATATTTTGTGTATTCATCAATAGATTATGAATGGTTATTCATTAACTAAATTAACCCTAATTGTCTTGCATTTGTGTGTGCAAAACTGTCATTCTTCTCTACTATCTTCATACTGTCCATTTATGTATACTTAGAAATTATAGTACATAAGTAGAGACACAAATATTGAGAAGAGCAATTGTAGAATAGTAGAAATATTATCCTAAGGAAAGAAAAAAATCTGTCTGTTATTGGCCCCCATTTAAATAATATATCAATAATATTAAATTTTAATATCAATGTAAAAATACCACATATATGCTCAGAGGAAAACATTATTATTTTTTCATCCTCACCCGAGGATATTTTTTCCATTGATTTTTAGAGAGTGGAAGAGAGAAAGATAGAAACACATCGATTTGATTGCCTCCTGCGCGTGGCCCAACCAGGGTCCATGACAGGGAGGAGCCTGCAACTGAGGTACATGCCCTTGACCAGAATTGAACCCAGGACTCTGGTCTGTAGGCCGATGCTCTATCCACTGAGCCAAACTAGGGCAACATTATTTTTTTTTATTTAAAAAATCTTTATCTAAACTTAAGTTTGGAGATTATTATTATAGCACTAAAGACTCCAAATAGAAGTATGCAAAAAACACCTTGATTTTGCACTTTTAATTGGAATTGCTTGGCATCACATTGACACCGTTACATTTTGAGCTTGAGAAACTACAATGAACTAATCAACCTCATATTATATCTCTGCTGTATAACACTGTCCCCAACTTGATCAGAAAGATAATGAAGTGAAGGTCATTTCCATGAATGCAACTAGTGCTTTACAAAGGAGTTGTACAATGTAAAATGAAGCTGGTATTATGCTCACTCATTCCTGCTTTCCACGATAAGAAAAAGTAGCTCAGTGACTTTAGTTTAGATTCAAAATTAGAGTCTTCCTATACAGGTGAGAGATTCAAGTTAAGGGTATCATTAATTCAACTCATATTTATCATCTGTTTGGTTTTAACACTCTCCTAAGTCTAGTTATTTATTTTAAGGGCATTAATTAAAATTAACTAAATTAATTAAAATGTTTACAAAAGCACTAAAAAGGTTGAAGATATTAAAATGAAACACTCAGAATCTTCTTTAGAGATTTAACATAGATAAATCATTACATATCATGTTAATTTTTTCTAGTGTAATTGTGTGATCTGTAGCTAGCCATCATGTCCTTTTCAGTATGTGCTAACCATATGCTATTAGAGGGACTGCTCTTCCCAACTTTACTCACTAATAACATTTATAAGATTCTTAATGCAAAAATTCCACAAAAACTTTCAATTTTCTTTGTTCCAAACCATGATCTTAAAAAACATACCTTATACTCAAATACCAAACAATATATTTTGTAGAAGTATTGATGAAAATAATCAACTTTCACTGAAAGCAAAGCAAGGCTTTATACAAGTTCATAAATGTTGAATTGTCCTAAAAAAATCATAAGCCAAATATCAAATACATAATAAAACTTGCACAATAATTAGCAGTTTAAAAACACATTAATAAGTGCAAACTGGTAGTTACAAAATAGTCATGGGGATGTAAAGTACAGCTGAGGGAATATAGCCAGCAATATTGTAATAACTATGTATGGTGCCAGATAGGTACTAGAAATACCAGGGAGAAGATTTTGTAAAGTATTATTGTCTAACTACTATGTTGCACACCTGAAACAAATACAAAATAAGATTGAATGTAAACATAAATTGAACAATAAAAATTTTAAGGAGAGACCTGGACTACCCTATCGGCTATTAGGCTTACCTTTCTAGAGGCATTGTAGAATGGCAATGTGTATAATTCTAAGTCTATGGTTTTATGTGCTCTAGCAAAATTGACGAGGCTAACCACACTAGCTGTTCTTTGCTTTTTCTCCTATACAAACATTTGGAACATCCCATTTCCTGATTACGTTTAGTGTTGCATTTATTATATTTTGTGAAAAATATTTAAATCACACAATTATTTTTAAATTCCTAAGTATTAATAAGGTTCAATTCCTCTTATTGTTCTACAGTGAAGAGAATTTCCCTTGACTGTGTTAATAGTTCTCTCCCTACCTCACCATCCTTCAGAGGACATGATCTTATTCATAAGATGCTTTTCTTCCCCTCTTTTTTGGTAGGTTTTTTTTTTCTTTTTTAATACTGGGATAATTACCTCTGGGCAATTAGGATGAATGGGTCTCCTCCCTCTAGCTTGCTTCTCAGTCTGAAAACAGCAAAAAAGCAAGCCTGGCAATTTTCTGACTGGTAAACTGCTAAATCCAGAACGGCTTCTGCACTAAGGAATTATCTGCCTACTTTCGTTGGTCTTTCTCCAGACCTTGCCATTCACCTGGTCTCCAAATTAGAGAATTGTTCATGAGATTTAAAAATGTATGTGCACGTATCTTCACCTCTACCGGGAAGTCTTTCTTTGAGGAGAAATATGGAAAAGAGTAGCAAACCCCGGATTCTTCTGTCATTTTCCCCCTGATATGTTATTTTTCAAAGATGATGGTATAGATATATTTTTCTCTCTTTGGCTAACTGCTAGTACACAGGAATTATAATTTTATTTCATTTGTTTTAATTTTGAGGGGGAGTCTATGACTTAGCTTTACTTGATTATGTGGAATTATCGATGTGTTGAATAAACTTTCAAAAATATGCTTTTGTGGAGTTCAGTATAAATGTCTGACAATAGCTGGTTACCAAAATTCCAGAAGGGTGTGGTAGTCAGGCTTCTGAGATTGACCTTGTATAATTTTCTCCTCTGTGATATAATGTGACATTTCTCCCATTACTATATATGTTATATAGCCAAGGGTTTGTTTTTTTTTTGCAGAAAATCAGTTGCTCCAGTTTCCTTAAGATACAGAGGTTATGTGCGTAGGCCAGATCTAATGAGGTGAGCCCTTTAAAAGCAGAAGTTTTCTGTGACTGGTGGCAGAAGTTAGAGAGATTTAAGTTATGAAAAGGGCTTTATGGGCCATTGCTGGTTGGAAGATGGAGGGAACCACTGTGAAAGAATGCAGGTGGCACTCAGGAGCTAGGAGTGGCCCTTTGCTGACAGCCAATAAGCACAAATATGGCTTCAGAGATACAGCCCCAAGGCATTAGATTCTAGCAACCATCTGCATGAGCCTTCAAATCAACTAGTCCCCAGAGCCTCCAGATAAAAGCCCAGTCTGGCTGAAACTTTGATTTCATTCATTTGAGACCCTAACCAGGGAACCCACACGAGACCACCCAGACTTCTGACTGACAAAATTTTGAGCTAAGAAACACGTTTTAAGTGGCTATGTTTGTGATACTATGTAATGCAACAATGGAAAACAAACACAAGGCACATTCAAGGCAGTCTGCCTATCCCTGTAGAAACACTAATGTCTAAAAGATGCATGCAGCAGATTTAAGAACCAGCTTCCTTTTGCATGCGACCACATTTACTTCTACTGTTTTTCTAACTTCCAACCCCCTTACTGATGCTCTTAAGAACTCCTCTCCCACTTAGCTCCTACTGTCTCCTGCCCTCACCCACCAACCTCAACATTCATCAACTCTCTGGTCAGATTTGTAGTTCACTAGGAATTGTCTCTATCCTTTCCCCTCCCTTTTTTGGTCCTATATGTTCCTCTTTCTTGCTTGTTTGTATCCTGCCCCATAGCTCTGTTGAATAAGGAGAGTGCTAAGTTTATTTTGTCACTTTTCCAAAAGTTTTGTTTCTATTAGAAATAATTAATCTTGTACTCTGACAACACATACAAAACAACTGTAGCTATTTAAAGTGCAGTGAAGCCCAGCATGCATTACTTTGACAAACAAGGCAGTGCTTTTCATAACTTTAAAATAAATATCTTTAGTTATAGATATGCACTGTTAATTTTATTCAATAAGAAAATAATTTAAATCCTTCAAATTGTTCAAATGGGTATTTAGGATATTTCATAAGACACGGCCTCACTATTTTCTATGTTTGTGTATTTAGTTGCATAAGTTTTGTTTAATTGACCCAAGCATCATACTCTGTAAAAATGTACCTGAGTGGGCAAAAAATGTATTTAAAATAAAGCTATAGAAACTGTAATTTATCACATCACTGACCCCTTTCATTATCTTTCCTCCAATACAATCCAGAACATTGTTTAAGTAGAAGGTACAATTGTATGAAGAGCTCAAAGACATATGAGAAAGAAAGAATGAAGTTACAAGCAGGAAATATTTTTCTTTACTACCCAAAATTTGTCTTACTAAGTATGAAAGATTTGTTATTAAAGAAAAAAATAAAATGTCTAAAAAAATAAGCAGGCATATAGGAAAAGTGTGGTTTCTGATAACTGACTCATGCTTGAAATAAATTTGTATCAATGGCTATTTCATATGACTTTAGTTATTTAAAATTAATTATATCTTATTCAAAATCAGATACATAAGTATGGCAATAAGATGCATTTCATGTAGCATAATTATACCCATGTATTTTCTGTTTTCCATGATTATAATACTGTTGGAGTCACAGAATATTACAGATAATGCGAGGCACTTTTGGAAATATAGTATTTTATGGAATGCAGATTCACATTCTGTTTTCTCCCCAGTAAGCCCTGTACTATTCCAATACAACCCTGTGATTAAAATTCACAAGGACAGACTGTGTCAACAAGAACGGTACTTGGGAAGGAAATTTAGACACATGAAGTACAATTTGTTTGGAACAAAAACTTGCACGAAATAATTGTAGTTGATATCAAAAATAAGACTAATTAGCAAACTTACATGAATGACTTCTGTCTTAGAACCATTAATGGTTGCGGGTGGTGACCTTAAAAATGATTAAGGTGCCACCCGCTATATAAAGGGCCATATAAATTACATGAAGCAGACCTCCCACAAGTTAAGTCCTCAAAGACAAAGTAATGTCTCATTTCACATCTGACTTCCTAGCATCCTTTAAAGGTCTTTTTCAAAATTGTTCAAAATCTAAGCTATCTTTCCTCAGCTAGGGTACCCAGGAAGGAAAAGTCAGTGTGGCTACACCTGGATCAGAATGGGGTAGAGGCCATTTAGGAATCTAAAAAACCAACTTATGTATTAACTCCTTCACTTATTCAGCGCTCCATCAGGCATCCTGATTACAAGAGCAGTTCTATTGTCATGAATTAATAAATCTAGTGTAATTTAAATGTGTACGTTTTCTTTTCCTCTTAGATGATAAAGTCATGAGAACACAGGTTAATTGATTCAGGTTTGTCTGGATACAAAATTGTTTGTGTCATTGAAATATTGTTATATTTCTTTAATTAGTTGCTTTTATTTTTTTATTTCTTTATTGATTAAGGTATCACATATTTGTCCTCATCCCCCCATTCCCATCCCAAACCCCTCCCCACGCATGCCCCCACCCCCCTGTTGTCCATGACCACTGGTTAGGCTTAAATGCATGCATACAAGTCCTTCGGTTGATCTTTCTCCCTTACCCCCACCCTCCCCTACCTTCCCTCTGAGGTTTGACGGTCTGATCAATGCTTCCCTGTCTCCGGGTCTGTTTTTCTTCATCAGTTTATGTTGTTCATTATTTTCCCTAGATGAGTGAGATCATGTGATACTAGAAATACACTTATAAGAAACGAAAATGGGACAAGCAATGATTATGCTGAGAGGCAAATAAACTTAGTCTGTAGTGAGTTTCTTTCTGGGCCAACAGTTCTTTTGAGTCCCAATTTCAATGTCAAACAGTTCCTTATGTGTACATGTCAGCAATGATATTTCAGTTCTGGATGGTGGACAAATGGTGGTAATGCAGGTCCGACCCTCTCTGGTTTGGTCCTGGGCAACCTGCCGCGATGCACAGTTCCTGACTGCTAGTAGGGCAAGGCATCGTCAGCATCTTCCATAGTTGTTATTCAACATCAATTATGCACATCTAAAGGGCAGAGCTGATTATCTGTAATTCTCTTAGTATAGAGTCATGATAAATCAAAAGCTCATTTAACAATTTTTGTTGTTGGTATTATGTTATTGTTTTTAGTAGTTTTAGAGGGAGAAAGAAATATCAACTAATGAAGGGTTGTCATTCTTTGCCTTTAGATAACAGTCAAGATTTTACATAGACAGTAGTGTATCAATTAAATTTATTTGGGATCTTCTCATTTCCCAAATAAATGTTCAGTGACATCTCTAGTATCCTACTTGTGTGTCTTCTTATTGCCATGTCTGATGGCTATAGACATAGGAATAGTTTTTTCAATTAACGTCTAATTTATTTCTCCTAATGTATTTCTCTTTTAACTAGAGATACATAAAGTAAATAGAATATGCTTACTGTCAATGAGGACTGAATAGTCCAGTGAGAAAGACAAGTTATCGTAACATTAAGCAAAATAAACACCACTGTCCTTAGTGCACTATTGCTAAAATTTGAGTCCCATGTGTATTAGATAAAAGAGCTAATCCTATCTAATAAAAGAGTAATATGCAAATTTACTGCCACTTCAACACAGAAGATGGTTGCCCCCATGTGGTCAAAGATGGCCGCCCCTATGTGGAAACAAGATGGCTTCCACAAGGTGGCTGGCAGGGGAGGGCAGTTGTGGGTGATCAGGCCTGCAGGGGAGGGTAGTTCGGGGGGACCAGGTCAGCAGTATAGAGCAGATAGGGGTGACCAGGCCAGCAGGGGAGTGCAGTTAGGGGTGTCTGGACCAGCAGGGGAGGGCAGTTGGGGGCAACCAGGCCTGCAGGGGAGGGCAGTTGGGGGGGACCAGGTCAGCAGTATAGAGCAGATAGGGGTGACCAGGCCAGCAGGGGAGGACAGTTGGGGGGGGGACCCAGGCCTGCACAAGAGGGCAGTTGGGGGGGACCAGGCCAGCAGTGTAGAGCAGTTGGGGGCAACCTGGCTGGCAGGGGAGGGCAGTTAGGGGCAATCGGGCTGGCAGGGGAGCAGTTAGGCGCCGATCAGACTGGCGGGGAGTTGTTAGGGGGTGATCAGGCTAGCAGGCAGAAGTGGTTAGGAGCAATCAGCCAGTCAGGCAGGTGAACGGTTGGGAGCCAGCAGTCCTGGATTGTGAGAAGGATGCCTGGTAGGATCAGGCCTCAATGGGCAGCTGGACATCCCTTGAGGGGTCCCAGATTGGAGAGGGTACAGACTGGGCTGAGGGACATACTCCCCTATGCACGAATTTCTTCCACCAGGCCTCTAGTTCTCTATATAATTAAGCATTATTGTATTTATTTTTATATTCTATATTGTTATTCTTTCATCTAGATAACTTTCCTTGATAAAATCATGACAAAATTATCTTTATCTCTTTTATAAGTGGTGTTCAATTTTACTGTGCATCAAAATTTTTTAGCAAAAATATTGTATTTCTTGGGTAGATAATAGCATTTAATGCTAAACTTCAATTATTCCAAGTGTGAAGAATTCTTTAAATTAACTAAGTCAAAAAAATATAATAAATTTCATAAACAATTGATCTCATTGAAATGGTGTTTTATATCACCACTAGAGGCTTACTTCATGATATTTGTGCAAGAATAGGCCTTCCTTCCCCTGGCTTCACTCCCAGCCACCCGGGAGCTGGCAAGTCCTTGCTTCTGTCCAGAGCACCTCTCCTGTAGTTCCCTCTACTGCCCCCAGTCCCCTCTAGCAGGCGTCCCACCCCTCCCAGCTGTTCCATGCCTGCATATGCAAATTAACCCACCATCTTTGTTGGGTTAATTTGCATACTCACTCTGAATGACTGTGGGCGTAGTGGAGGTATGGTCAATTTACATGTTTGTCTATTATTAGGTAAGATATTACTTTTTTATATTTAAGCAGACTTCTTGGTGAAATTTAGTGCTGGTGATGAGGTTGATGTTAAGGAAATAAATCAAATGGTTCCCCTATCTCTCTCTCTCTGTGTGTGTGTGTGTGTGTGTGTGTGTGTGTCTCCTTTAATCCTGGGTAAAACTCTTAACTTGCCCTGACTCCTTCATAAATTTCAGGTCTCTTTTCTCTTTTAATGTAATTATATAAATAAGACCACTTTTTCTTTCCCCAGTACAAATGCAGAGATTCCCAGCCCCTGAGATGTACGAGAAATAAAACTTGGTTGGAGTAAAAAGAGTGGGGTTTAAAACACAATTCAGTCATACTCTTCTCTAAGAATCATGGAGTGGGTTCTTTAAGAGTTTGATCTCTGCAGCCAGACTGCCTGAATTTTAATCCAAGTCCTACAACTTCACTGGCCAAGTGACCTAGGGCAAATATTACCTCGATGTGCCTCAGCTAGTTCACTAGTAAAATAATTGTAATAGGAGCTAATATCAACTACAGTTTTTATGAGGATTGATTACAGAGATACATGTAAATTATTTAGAATAATGTCTAGCATAGAGTAAAAGTACTGTGTATCTCTGCTAATAGTTTAAAACTACTATTTGGTTTTTGTGTATGTCACTCAATATTTATATCTATAAAATGGCAGATTTTGCTGTCTACACGGAAAGGTGGGAATTCAATAAATTTTATTTATTTACTTATTTTCAATAAATTTTAATTGCATTTAAAGCCAAACTCCAGACTGAAGGAATAATGTAGTGCCATCTATAGACTTATTGGTATTTTAGTAGTGTTCCCTACATAGAAAGCTGTATCACTGAGTGTCTTTTACCAACAGATTCTTTAGGGAACAGAATAAACTGTTTTTTAGAGTGTACTTTGAGTATCAAAGTGAAGATGATGTTGCTGGGCCATTTAAGTTGTCATTGTTCTCCAAGCTGAACGCAGGCATCTTTGCTCTCTGAGATCTTGGGTGCTGAAAGGAGGAGCTTCTATCTAGAGGAGGACTGGTTTTCAGGCAAAATTAGAGGCATAGCTCTGTCCCCAGGTGGTCCATGTTAGGTGGCATGGCCAAGTGTGGAAGATGATGCTGAAGTCTGTGACCCAGGCTCCCAAGAACCTACTCTGCTTATACTTAATAATTCACTCCACAACCCATGCCCCCACACATCTTCTAGGCCCTAAGAACAGAGGAGAGAAATAAAAACTTTAATTCTAGTTGGGGAAAGCACATAATAAACAAAATTTAATTATATGACTATTGTTAACAAATGGTGAACATTCAGGAAAAGAGAGGAAGCAGCACCTGGGATGGGGGGCTGTAAGTTTATGAATGCAGTGTTGGGAAAAACTTCTCTAACCTTTGAACAGAGACCTTTGAATAACAAAGATGGAGTTACACTTTAAAAAGGAAGGGACAGTTGGAAGAAAGGCACCATTTGGGGGTAGAAAACAAGAATTAAGTGTGAAACATCTCTTAAACACCTGTGTGGAGTAGGTTGTTAAGTATCTGAATATGGAGGACTGGGGATAATTCTGGCTGGAGATACAAATATGATACTTATCAGTATATAACTAGTCTTTAAAGCCAGGAGGTTAGATGAGAGCATAAGGGAGGAAATGAAGTTAAAAGAAGAGCATTGAAGAAGGACTAAGTAAAGGTAAAACAAAGTGTTTATTTGTCCTATTCTTATATTCATTTAACAGAGATGTTTGTTTAAAATAACAATAGCAACAATGTATTTGATTATGTATGCTTATGTATGTATCATACATGCTTATGTATAAGTGAAATATATGACAGCAATGATATAAGGAATGGCAGGGAGGAATTATAAGATACACTACCTGTGAAGTGTATACTGTTATGTAAAAGTTGGCTTGAATTAGTTGTAAACATATATTGCAAACTCTAGTTCAATAACTTAAGTTTGAAAAGAAGTATAACTGATATAAGAAAGGAGAAAAAATGTTATAGCCCTAACCGGTTTGGATCAGTGGATAGAGTGTCGGCCTGTGGATTGAAGGGTCCCAGGTTTGATTCTGGTCAAGGGCATGTTACCTGAGTTGCGGGCACATCCCCAGTGGGGGGCGTGCAGGAGGCAGCTGATCGATGTCTCTCTCTCATCGATGTTTCTGGCTTTCTATCCCTTTCTCTTCCTCTCTGTAAAAAAATCAATAAAAAAAAAAGAAAAAGTGTTATATAAAATAATTAAAACCACAAAAGGAAGAAAAATGAGTGGAAGACAACGGGAAACAAAGAGTAAGTTCAACAAATAAAGATAACAAATGTGGTACCTATTAATCCAACTATATTAATAATTATTTGAACATCAATGGTATAAATGCATTAATTAAAAGACAGAGATTATCTAAGTGGGTAAAAATATCAAGACCCAACTATAGGTTGTCTGTACAGAATTGATTTATAGATGTATTAAAATTTCACATCTGATATCTTTTTGGTTAAAGAGTTATCAAAAATATTTCTTAATTTCCAAGTATTATTCTTTTCTTTAAATTATTGAATTACAAGACAATACATTCTATACAATCTATACATCTATACTCCTTAAATTTTTTAAAAATATATTTTATTGATTTTCTTACAAAGAGGAAGGGAGAGGGATAGAGAGTTAGAAACATCGATGAGAGAGAAACATCAATCAGCTGCCTCCGGCACACCCCCCACTGGGGATGTGCCCACAACCAAGGTACATGCCCTTGACCGGAATTGAACCTGGGACCCTTGAGTCCGCAGGCTGACGCTCTATCCACTGAGCCAAACCGGTTAGTGCTATACTCCTTAAATTTTACCAAGATTCAATCTTCTTCTAAAACTCATTTTTCTGAGTGTCTGTCATACTTGCAGGAGCCCCTGCCCATCACCTGAACCCCTTTAGAAATGTAGGTTGAGCTCATCTCTGTGGCTTATGTAGGAATAAAATCCTGCCTTGTTGCCTGTGACTGGTGGTCCCTGCTCCTGAAAATCACTCTACTGGTTTCCTGCTAAAATTCAGTTCAAATCCAGCATTCTTTTTTTTTTTTTTAATATATATTTTATTGATTTTTTACAGAGAGGAAGAGAGAGGGACAGAGAGTTAGAAACATCGATGAGAGAGAAACATTGATCAGCTGCCTCCGGCACACCCCCCACTGGGGATGTGCCCGCAACCAAGGCACATGCTCTTGACCGGAATCGAACCTGGGACCCTTCAGTCCTCAGTCCGAGGCTCTATCCACTGAGCCAAACCGGTTAGGGCAAATCCAGCATTCTTTTAGAGTCTACTAAAATCAAAACTCTCCCCATTGCTTGATTTTTGCACATTCCTACATCTTTTGACAAGTCACTTTATCATTCTATGGCTGACCAATCACTGGGGTTAATACTCCTCAGCAGACCTACTTCATTCTGGTTAGGTCAACCCTGTGATAAGACCCAAGTGCGTGTCCAGCATCGATAACTAGGAGGATGCTATCTAAAAAAGAAAATAAAAAACAATGTATCTTTTCACACATTTTCTGTGGGTTAATATTGAAGCAAGCCACAATTAACTTGAAATTTTCATTTTGCTCTAAAACAATTCTCCGCCTGAAGTCAATTTTCCTGAGGCAGATGTTAATTTTACTATCTATGTACTTCATAAGTCTGTGATTTTGACAAGTGAGGGGGGAAATCCACAAACAAAATAGATTACTTACTTTATTATATCAGATTTCACCAGAAAGACAAAAAATACAGGAAACCTTAAGGATATTTTTGGTTAAGGTTTTAAACATGGGCATTGTAAACTTGAGAATAAGTGATTTTGATGGAAATCTATTTTCCCCTACATCTATGTTGTTCAAATCCTGTGGATTTAGTAATTACATTTTGAAGAGAGAAGGTAGTTTTAAATGTTATTTTCAGCTACTTTTGCTCTTTCTCTTTTGTATACTATGCTTCAAATTTTTAAAAGTCTTCAAAATATAAAACCACTGGCCCAGTTCATGCAGTCTCTGACTCAGAAAACCTTGCCCTGCCACAATAATAAGCTGCATTGATAAAAGAACTTGCAGAAAGCTTAAAAAACACTGCCATATGGTTAAGCTGACCTGGTTTCATTTGATCTGAAGTTTCCCAAAGTAATACAATATATATTTTGCTATGATTCAGAGGGAAGCAAGGCTTATTACTGATCCGGGTCCAGGTCATGCAGGAGACTAAAGTGGGGGACGGTAGGGAGGTGAGCTGCATGAGGAAAGGCCTTAATAAAATATTTCAAAGTCTTTGGATGCTTGTGTTATAATTTTACATCCTTTTTATTTGTCTAATATGCTGTAGTTTTAAAAGTATCTGCTTTGGGTTGTAATTATGCAGCCCCCTTTCTCACTCCTCCAATTGTCCATTAGTAAATGTCTTTATAAATACAATCTACATCTGTAAATGACCTATGTAACTGATATATTTACATAATAAAATATGTTATAAATTACTAAAATGATTATTATATCTGTGTCTAAGGAGTATAGATAGTTTTAATTTTCTTTATTGTAAATTTTTATATTTCCCAAATTATCAACAGTTAGCAGGTATTATTTTTGTGATCAGAAATAGATAATGTTTTGAAACATACATCATGAGAAATACAGGCCTTAATTTGTTTCCAAATATTCATATTTTCAAATATCATTTAAGGGAACATATGAGAAAATAATATGCAATTTATAAATTAAAAGAATTTTACTTGGCTTTGAAGGTATTATGGAGCCAGATTTTCAAAATATTAGGTAAACATTTATATAAATTATTTATTTTTTTGGCTACAGTGATAATCATTATTTTACAGAGAGCATTAAAGAAATTTGTCTTAAGAACAAATTATTGTCCAAAATTATTATAATGCAGAAGCATGTTTATAATAGAATCAATCCTGTCTGCACTTATTTAAAAAGCATAAGTCCTTCTTGATTAGAAAATAACATTCAAACACTTTTTTGGTAATTTCTCACCTGAATCTAAATCATGTTTCCCCAGCACACCATCTAAATGATCACCTAGCATTGCCATTCACAATTCTAAACTTCAGAATAATAACTGAATGAATGAGATGTTAATGATACAGAGATATCATTTCTTACCTTCTCATCTTTCTTTAAAATACTACCACCTCTCTCTCTCTCTCTTCTCCCCAAATTCTTATGGGATCACTTCTGTTGTTTCATTGAGCAAACAGAAGTCATCAGAAAACAATTCCCTATCTTCCCATGACCAAATCCTCTCACAGCCTGCACTGGAAGTCTCTCTTTTCCTCCTCTAATCATGGGTAAGCCCTTGATCTTTTCTACTTTTCCTTTCTACTGGATCCCATCTCTTTTTGGAAACACAAACATTTCTCCTACACATATCCACTTCCTTTACATCATGAGTCTTTCCTTCTTTACAGTAAGGCTTAATTAGGAACAAACAGGAATGGCTTTCATCTTTATACTAGTGGCCCAGTGCACGGATTTGTGCACATTGAAAGGAAATTAATTAGAAGAAATATTTTAATATTGCTATTCACCATTTCTCTATAATAGAAGTGTCAATCAAATTCATGATTGACAATGACGGATCAAAACACACTCATGCGATTGGCGCCACCAAGAGCTTTATATATATCATGTATTCGTGAGTCAACTTAGTCTTTTGTATACTGTATATAGAGTAAAGTTGCTTAATTAGATCTGCTTTCTGATGTAGCTAAACTTTTTCCAGCTCAGTGAAGCACCCCAACTTCTCTATTAGGTAATTGTCAGCAACACAGCAGTAAATAACAACACGAAGCAGATTATTATTGTAGAGCATGCAGGGAGAACAAAGGGTAAAATATTTAACTATAGCAGTGTTTGACTATATTCATTTTCAAGGTCCCCCATTTCTTACTTCTTTTCAGTTGGGTCAAGTTTCTAAATTTTCTAAATCTCCGTTTTCTGGCTAAAGAAAAGAAAATAGGATTCCACCAAGTCTCCTATCTACCTACTCCAGAACTTCTGTGAGTATCAAATGAGATGAGGCACAGGAAAATGCTTCACAGATATTTGGTTAAAAGTGAAATGTTTGCACCTGGCTATAAAGCAAATCCTGTTCCTGGGCTGAAGATACTGCAAGGAGGCTAGTTGTCGCTAGGGAGAGGAAGCTGGGCGTTGCTATGTGACATCATTACCCAGCATCCACAGCCACCTTTTCAGTGCTGGGCTGGGCTGGGCTGTGGGCTGCATTTTACGCCATGGGGTCTTGGTAGTGTCAGCTGCGATTTGGTGGGCTGTTGATCCAGGGTGGTGACGGGGCCTGTGTCCCAGTTGGGGGAAGCTGAGTGTTGCTTTGTGGGTGCCAGGTCTGCAGTGCCATTTCTCTGTGTATGTCACGGCAGCTCCTGCATTGAGTGTCTGCCTTCTGGTGGTCAGTGGGTGCCATAGTGACTGGTCAGATGGTGGGAGGGACACTTAGCATATTAGCCTTTTATATATATATATATATATAGATGCCTCCCTGGAGGGCAAATCTCTCTCTCTAGCTACTTCCCCCTTTCTCTTGCCAAAGGGAAAATAAGTAGTTTAGGTAACTCAAATAGAGGTTAAAGACTTTATTCGCCTGATGCACATCAGAGAACATCTGAATAACAGGTAACTTCCTGAATCAAAGCAGGATTTTATAGGGGATGATAGGAGAGAGGACATGTTGTATGCCTTCTGTACATTTTTGTTAAATAAATGACTGAATGAATCTTCAGTTATTTCTGCAACACACAACCTATTATCTACCCATAATAATTTCATTATAGAACATGCTATCTCTTACCCTTGGGATAGTAGTTTGTAACTCCTTCCCGCTGAGAAATCTACTTCTTCCTCAAGCATGGGTTGAAATTGTTCATTATTTCTTTGCCATTCCACACCACTTTAAATGTATGCACAATATTATTATTATGTTGGTCAACTTTATTGTAGTGACTGGTGTATGTATATTGGCATATCCCATTAGGATGTGAATTATTTAAGGACTAGAATTATGTTTTATGCATCTTTTTGTTCCCACCATCTAATGCCATGCTTGGCATATAATAGATGCAATGACATTTTTGTTAACATTATAAATACCATTTTCTTCACTTTGCATAATCAGATATCAAATTTGTTTCAAAACCTCTTAAAGCTTTTTATTTTCCTGGTTTATCAGTGCATTGATCTAACTATTTGTCCAGATTTCACAAGCAATTCCTTTTTTATTTTAAAATATAAGATGTTCATTCCATCATCCTATTTGCCATTAGAGTCCTATTATATCTCCTGGTAAGAGAAGAATAATTACTCTGTCTTGGGTTCAATCCTGATTTAAAGGCTTTTCAGGTAGAAATGACCACAGAAATCAAACCACAATGGAAATGTGAGTTTGGAGATCTTAGACTTTTTGTAAATGCAAATTCATTTCTTTTTAGATTCAGTGGTATATTGTTCCATTGTAGGTGCTCTTTCCCTTTTGGAAACAGGGGAAAAAGATAAATATAAACTAAAACATACCTTGAGTGGAAGATGGTTTGAAATTTTTGTCAAATGGGACATAATGTATTATATAATTTTTTAAAAAATTTTAAAATGCATAAGGTCATGGGAAAATGTTCATGACCAGAAACTAAGAGAAAGAATAATTATACGGGGTCATAGGCTACCAAGGAGACAGAACTGAACCTCACAGCACCCTGCTTGGCCCCGGAGGATGGCTGGTTAGCCAGAGATGGGTAAGATTCCTCAAGGAAGGAACAACCTAAGACAGGCACAGTCGCAGAGGGGCCATCAGGAGAGAACTTGGGGGGGGCAACAGAAGTGGGGCACAGACCCTCACCCCCCCCAACTATGCAGGGGCTTGAACCCTCACCCCCTTCTAAAGGAGGTCTCCTACCCCCATGGCTGCTTCGCGCTTCCCACACCCAGCTCAGATCGGGACCCAGGCAACAGAAAGAGACCCGGCCCAGCTCACATCGAGATACAGGTGACAGACAGAGACTTGGCCCAGCTCAGATCGGGACCCAGGTAACAGACAAGAGACTTGGCCGACAGCAGTTGCCCTATATCTAAATTCAGCTGAGCATTTGGAATGCTCAGGACCCACTCAAGAATGCAAATAATCCATCCCACTAATATTTACAGGGTAAACTAAGATTGTTGGTAGAGTATTAAATTTGACAGTAAAATAGTAATCGAGTTTTCAGATTAATTTAAATAGGCTAATTGAAATAAGTGAATATTCAAGTACTGGACAAAAAGCTATTCTTAAAGTAATAACTAAAATTTCTATTGGTAGTTCATCTCATGGTAAAAATTCCTGAATATGCAATGAACCTAAAGCAGTCATATGTGTGGGGGAAAAAAATTTTTTTTTTTAATTTAAAGTTATCAAGACTGCATTATAAAATTTACAAAAACCTCCATTAAAAAAAAGGGGGGGGATAGTAGGGCAATATCATGTAAGGAAAAATATCCTATAAGTAAATTACATCTAGAAAATTTTTACTTTACCAAATTAAGGTTCATTTGCAATGCTAACAGCAAGACGGCCATTAAAAACACACATGGTGTCTAAATAAGACAAAGGAAAATCGTTTGAACAAAAATAAAAAGGATCCCAAATCAATTATATAGAAAAGATTCCTTTATTAACTTGTGGTCGAGAATATATTTGTATATTTTCAGAAAACAACCCCAAGACCAGATGGATTCCTGCAACAGAGAGGAATTGACAGGAGTGCTCCAACCACGGAGACAAGAGGAAAAAACAGTCCAGAGATGGAAGATGCTGACAACGCCTTGCCATGGGAGCAGTCAGCAGCTGTGCACCGCTGCAGGTTACCTAGGACCAAACCAGAGAGGGTCGGACCTGCATTGCCACCATGTGCCCACCATCCAGATATCACTGCTGACATGTACACATAAGGAACTGTTGGACATTGAAATTGGGACTCAAACATTTTTTGTTTTGTCTTGTTTTGTTATTATATGTTTATTTCCAGTCTGCAAAGGCAAAACTTTTTAAAGGAAAGAAATGGTGGGAAAAAGATACAGAGGCAAAGAAGCATTGAACAGACTGTCAAACTACATTGGGAAGACAGGGGTGGTTGGGCGAGGAGGGCTGTAAGAGACCAACCGAAGGACTTGTACGCATGCATATAAGCACAACCAATGGATATAAGACACTGGGGTGGGGGGGGAGGGTGGGCAGGTGAAGGCATGTCCTGGGGGGTAGGGGTGGTTGGGGGGGAGATCAAAGGGGAAAAAAAAAAGGAGACATATGTACTACTATTTGTAATACTTAAAACAATAAAAATAAAATAAAATTTAAACAAACAAAAAAAAAGAATAATTATATAAAATGACTTTTCTGGTATCTAGTCAATGTTATTTACTTGTTTGCATATACATACATTCATAAATATTTTCACACATATTTATTAGAAGACAGTGAGAGAAAATTGGAAAAAACTGCATCAAAATAATAGTTGTTTTTTTCTGGGAGGTGATTTATTATATTTATTTGTCTGTATTTTCAATATTTTCCCAATCATCTTATGTTTGTCTTAAACATATGTTAACCTAAAACAAAAAAGGACTACAGAGTTCCTAAATCTTTAAAACAACTAATACAATTTGTTGTTTTAATACTAAAATTTGCATTTATTTCTTTTAGAATTTTCCCTCTTGCTTCTCAAAAATAATAAAATTAATACAAAGTAACAGTGGAAGGAGTAATGAACAGAAAATTCTCTGACTCAGAAAACCCTGACTTTGTTCCTTGTCTTGCCATAAACTAAGTGACATTTAGAAGGGACTTCACCTTTCTGGACTCCAGTCTCTGAATGGATTGGTCTGGGGCAGATGACCTCTAAAAGTCCAGTCTTGTGCACTTGAGTTCATTATGTAAATGCTGCTCAACTATTTAGCATGTTGTTTAACTCACATGAAAAGGATACTAATTTCTTGTATTACTGGGTGCTGTTTGAAATCCTATCCAATAAAAGACCAATATGCAAATTGACCATCACTCCAAGACACAAGATGGCCGCCCCAATGTGTTCAAAGATGGCTGCCCCCAGGTGGACACAAGATGGCTGCCACAAGATGGCCTGCAGAGGAGGGCAGTTGTGGGCAGTTAGGGGTGACCAGGCCAGCAGAGGAGGGCAGTTGGGGGGACCAGGCCTGCAGGGGAGGGCAGTTGTGGGCAATCAGGTCAGCAGGGAGGGCAGTTAGGAGTGACCGGGCCAGCAGAGGAGGGCAGTTGTGGGCAATCAGGCCAGCAGGGAGGGCAGTTAGGGGGGCCAGGCCAGCAGGGGAGGGCAGTTGAGGGGACCAGGCCTTCAGGGGAGGGCAGTTAGAGGTGACCAGGCAATCAGGGGAGGGCAGTTAGGGGGCAATCAAGTCTGCCATGGAACAGTTAGGCATTGATCAGGCTGGCAGGGTAGTGGTTAGAGGATGATCAGGCTGGCAGGCATAAGTGGTTAGGAGGAATCAGGCAGAGGAAGGCAAGCAGTTGGGAGCCAGCAGTCCTGGTTTGTGAGAGGAATATCCAACTTCCCTAAAAGGGTGGTCAGACATCGCTCAAGGGGTCCCAGATTGGAGAGGATGCAGGCTGGGCTGAGGGACACCCCCTCCCGTGCACAAATTCCGTGTACCAGGCCTCTAGTAATGATAATAAAGCATCTAAAATTTAGAAAATATCCAGTTCTACAACTGCAGTGTGGTGAATGTGACCAAGTTCAACATCAATGTGAATATTTTGGGGCAAATTTCTCATTTGAGAATTTCTTGTTGGACCAACGCTTATTGGCATATTTTTCCTATATCCACATATGGCCTCAATTATGATTCTGAGAACCCTAGGAACAAGCTACAATTAAAACGTATGTCGGAGGAGATTAAAATTTCTACATCATAAGTGTAATTTCAAGCACTTTTTAAAAAATACATAGAAAGAAAAGAATCCAAAAACAGTTTCTATAAAACAGGCTGTCGTGGATATGTAGAGGATGCAGAGGTGCCCAGATGTGAGTGACTAAATCACATAGCCTAAGGCAGTTGGCTAAGAGGCAGTTGGAGGAATCGTAAGATGCTGAGGAAAATCTAAACTCCTTGCCAGCTGACACCTTTGGGTTCCTGCCCTGTGTGGGAGAGACTTACAGTAATGAATGTGTGTGTCAAGCAAACTCTGTAAGAAAACATTTTATCGCGGGCTAAATCCAGCTATTTTTACTGAAATTGCTACTTTGATTTCTTCTTCTGAGAGCTCCTGCCTGAGTGTCGCCCTCTCTGGGGATTGACCTCCTGGGTGAATCAGGAGGGTGAGCTCCTTGAGAAAGCTATGTAACTAGACACAAAGGAGCTGAGATGCAGCGCCCGGGGAAGCAGAGATGTGGCGTGGTGAAGGCTGAGCTGTACAGTGGGTTGCTGCCCACCCACTGCCTCCACAAGCACATCAACTAAAACCAGGGCTCAGTTTTAATAATAGCTTCAATAATAATAGTATTTTAAAACATACCTCTCCAAAGAACTCAAGGAGCTTCCCACCCACAATCTCACTGCGCCTGGGTAGGCCCAGCTACTGGACCCCAGTAGGCAGGAAGCATAACAAAGAGAGTCTCTGTTTCCAGGTTCTGAGGACCACTATTCCTCTACCGCTGTAATGTCTAGATCCCAGGGGAGCAGGACGCATAGGAGCTTCAATCCCTGACTCCTCACGATGACCTTATTTCCTGGCAGCTGTCTATTTTTCTTCCCTTCATGTACAAAAACAAACATAAAAGAAAACAACAAATAACTTTTCTAAGAATTTGTACTAGTTTGCAACGTTGAAAGGAAAATGTTGTCGTTTCTCACCCTGTTTCTCCCCTTCTCAATGTAACTTCTCTTTCCCTGGGTATAATTTTACATTTCCTTTTTAATGGCCTCAGGCCCACAAGCTCTGTATTTTTTTTAAAAATCACTCAGATTTTTAATTAAAGTTTATTTAAAAACTTTAATTTTCATGCATACTACATCATATCAAGCTTTTTTCCAACATGAGAGACTGATAGAATCAAAGAAAAGACTAATCTTAAAAATATTTCATAATGATCACAGTAGTGTCAATAAGGTGGTTCTAAACGTGACGTATGGTTTCTTTTCCACAATTCTTATTCACACAATCTTCAAAAACAAGAGTCACATATAATTTTTTAGATATTCATCCTCTAATAGTCATTAATGCACCTTTATAAAATTTTTTTGAAATTCAATGTATTCTGCTTATTTTGTCACACTGAAGTCTTTTACTCTACCATCTGCCCATCTTCACAAGACTACCAAAGACAAGAAATCAGCTCAGTGGCTCATTTACCAAATTTTCCAAATATGCAGCAAGGCATCAATACATTCAAAGAAGAATGTTGACTAATAGATGACGAGTGCAAGATGGCATTTTAAAAATTCAGCATGATCCCACTTCTAGGAATATATCCTAAGAAATCCAAAACACCAATCAGGATGAATATATGCACCCATATGTTCATAGCAGCACAATTTACAATAGCTAAGATCTGGAAACAGCCCAAATGTCCATTAGCAGATGAGTGGATTAAAAAGCTATGGTACATTTACGCCATGGAATACTACGCTGCTGTAAAAAGAAGGATCTCTTACCCTTTGAGAAAGCATGGAGCGACCTGGAGAATATTATGCTAAGTGAAATAAACCAATCAGAGAAAGACAAGTATCACATGGTCTCACTCATTTGCAGAATTTAATGAATGAAATAAACTGATTAAGGTGGGATAGATTACCCAAATAACTTATGTGCATATATACATAACCCATGGACACAGACAATAATGTGATGAAAGCCTGCAATGGGGGACAGGTGTGGGGTGAAAGGGGTCTAGGGGAAAAGGGAGGGACATCTGTAATACTTTCAACAATAAAGATAAAATTTTTAAAAATTTAGCATGTGTACCCAATTTAATGGAAGAAGTCGTACTCTCAATGGGTGGTTTGGAAAATAAATCACAACTACAGAACATGGGACACTTCCTCATGGTTTCATTTGTTCTGAAGTTGGAGTGAAATACTGGGGAACATGTAGAAAAAATGAGATGTGAAAATCTGCCCACTCACAAATAGCTCATGTCTGTTACCTATTTTCAAATTATGAAGACTGCCTATATATGATTAAAGTTTATATTAAAGTGAAAATATTGTTTATCTAAATAAAGGAAATGCGGATATGTCATTTTGGATCGAGAAGAGGTTTTGAAGAGGTCATAGAGTGACCTAATTTTATGGAAATTTAAGTATCTTGCTCAAAAAATTACTCTTGTGATAGAAATATCAATCCACACTACATGCCACAATGTACTGTCATTCATGCAACCACAGGTATGTTGGTGTGTAAATATGTAGTTATATAATCTGTGATGTACTGAGCCATCCTGGGGAATTTTATAAAGCACCATTTTTATTTCTGAACATTTTCCTGGATGTTTTTCAGAAGTCACTGCTGGAGCCAACGCTGTCCTTGTCCTCAGACAGACCTTGCTTGGTATTCAGTAAATGTGAGCAGGATTTTAAAAAAATTTAATAATATCTATTTTCTTGAATCAATCTAGATGGAAAAGGAAAGTGAACAAAATTGTTCCAATATGTTATAAACATTCTAATCTTCATGTGAAAATTCTTATTTTAAAAACCCTGGAGCCATATTTTGGCAAAAAAAGGGAGGGGGGAGCAGACATATGAAAATACTCTTCTCTTGATTATGATATTAGAAAATATAAGTAGTATATTTTTAAAACAGAGCTTAAACTCATGTTTCTTTAATTGGTATTAGCAAAATATATTCTCAGAGTTTAAAAAGAGAAAAAGTAATTGTTTTTCCTCTTGACAATAGTATACAGTATTCAATATGATTTTCCAAACAATAGAACAATAATTTCTTGGCTTTCATTACATCAATATTTCTGTGTTGATAGTAACAGCAAGTTTCCAAGCATTGTTTTCATATAATGTAGTAACTTAAGAGAACACCTATATTACTCCTTTTTTATCTACCTTTCAGCCCTTTTCTTGGCTTTCTAACACGTAACAAGACAGACTTTGCACTAATATCTCTTTTTTATCTCTTTCTCTGTCTCTCTCTGTTTCTCTGTCTCTTGTCTCTCTCTCTCTCTCTCTCTCTCTCTCTCTCTCTCTCTCTATATATATATATATATATATATATATATATATATATATATATATGCCTGGTGCATGAACTTGTGCAGAGGTGGATCCCTCAGCTTGGCTGGCTATCAGGGCCGATCCAGGCCATCTCGCCCAGTCCCAATCATGGCCGATTGGGGCCAGCTGGATGGGGGTCGGTACCGCGGGAGGTTGGCCAGCCACAGGAGGTTGGCTGTAGGAGCGCACTGACCACCAGGGGCAGCCTCTGTGTTGTGCGTCTTCCCCCTGGTGGTCAGTGCGGATCATAGTGACCAGTGGTTCAGTTGACCAGTCGTAATGGTCGCTTAGGCTTTTATATATATATAGATGTGTGTGTGTGTGTATACATATATCCTACCTATATTACCACATTAGTATATAGATAAGGTAATATATATATAATCTACATATATCACCTTGTATTATATCATTTAATTAATTAATAGTAATTAAAATCAATTTTAACTGTCTTGTCCAAAATAAAAAATCTTTTTAGAATTAAGTTGCCATCGCAGTTTTGAAAGAGATTTATTTATTCTATTGAAAAACGTAATTCTTATCCTTTCACATTTGGAGGTTTTCAGGCTAACCATGTAAAATTTCAAAATTGAATTATACAGCTTGTATAGAAGACAGCTTTTAGTTAAGACCAAGCAACGTCCTGAAAATCAGTGGCACCATCTATGAAGTTTGTTGATTTAAACGTATATTATGCTGGGTGCTATTTCTGAACTTAAATCATAACCTCAAGTATTTATTGATGAATATAATCTCAGGAAGCACTTTAGATGAAATCCAAGCAAACTCTAGAATTAAGAACCAAGTCATTCATAGACATCCCAGAATGGACCAAATCGACTGTATAACTGTGGACAACATGTGCTGGCTATTGCTTCAGTTAACTAACTTTTGTTGAATTTTTACTCTTGCAATTGTGAAAATAATTTTGATAGCACAAATAATTATCTTAAAAATATAAAAGTGTTTATCCTTTTTATTAATAGTCTTAATAAACATTGAATACTATTTGAAATGGAAATTATCAATTTAATCTTATTTTTCAAACATTTTTTCTCTGATAGTTACTCTTTATCAATAGTACATAGTATTGTTAAATTACTTTATTATTGCTATAAAGTAGAATTAAATAAAATTGTAGGAGATAGCAACCAATTCCTTGACAGTTGAATATAAACCCTTCCTTCAAATTTTACGCTTAGGACTGAATTTTAACAACTACAGAAATTAAGCAAGAAAAATAACTACAGAAATAGTGAAAGAGCTAACCTTACCTAATTCTGAGGAAAATTTTACAATCTGCATTGAATAGCAAATGCAATGAGGCTATTGCAAATATATATTTTATAGTAAATCTGTTATAAATAATATTCATTTTTTTGGTAGAGTATTCTCACAAATGTTATAACCCTGAATAAGGTGGCAGGTTGAACACAAACATTTATTCTATCTAGAAACCCTTCTCAAGTACCAGATGGGGGAACGAGTTTTACAAAATGAAGAAATAATCAAAGAGAAAAGAATGGGAGAGGACATAAGAGTCACACAATTTCAGTAGCTAAAAAACAGGTGGCCAAAATGGTATTGACTCAACAGGTAAGAATTCTGATCTTAAAGCCAGCAGAGTCGACAGCCAAGAAACAATCAATTAAATATCATATAATAACCAGAGCATACAAAAGTTGGTAGCACTCGTAACTTTGGAAGTGGCAATAAAACTGGGATTAATAAGACTAGAATTGATCAAAAGAGTGCTTAAAAATAAATTAAAATAATATTAAGAAGAAACATCGAGATCCTTTTCCAATACTGAGCAGAAAACTGAAGAGTTACTTTCTGGAGAATGTGAAGAGCATATCTACTCCTGGCACAGCAAACAGAGCTGAGAGTAGAGACACATTCTAAAAAGTGGGGAATGAATATAATGCTGAGAACCATGCCTTCTACCCCATTTATTAGGGGCTGAATTGTGTCTGTCTCCCACTTCCCTGCAAAATGTTGAAGTCCTCAGAATGTGACTGTGTTTGGAGTTAGGTCCTTTACAGAGATTATTAAGTGAAAATGAAGCTATCAAGTGAGAGCTAATCTAATATGAACGATGCCTTACAAGAAGAAAAATTGGGACACAGAAATACCAGGGATATATGCACAGAGACAAATGACCATGTGAGAGGCAGTCATCTGCAAGCTAAGAAAAGAGATCTAAGGGGAAACCAATCCCACCTACACCTTGATCCTGGGCTTCTGGCCTCTAGAACTGTAAGCAATGCATTTATGTTGTTTAAGATCCCCAGTTTGTGACGTTTTGTTAGGGCAGCCCTGGGAAACTAGTATACCAGATAACTTCAAAAATTTCTGGGCAAAAATTTTGGGACAATGTTTATTGCTACAACCTCTTAATTCCAATAAAAATTTAGAGAATAAGTCATAGATTTGTCATAGCTTGGATAATATCTTCCAGTATCTTTAAAGGTAGTAAATATATGATAAATATATTAGATTCAAATTAAGAAATTATAATTTTAATAAAATTGCTCATCACTCAATCATTGATTTTCTTATTATTTTCTAAATGTTTTTTGTGTTGCATGTAAAATTCTTATGAATTCTTATAGTATACTAATTTAAACATTTTATTACTTTATTTTGGTGTGTGTTTTAAAAATTATATTATGAAATATACTAGAACTCCACGTGCTTTTGATAATCTGCCAATATATGTTGTGTAAGTAGAAGTATATAAAGAGAGTTATTTATAAAGCACATTTTAAATCAGACTTTGCCAGACATCTAAACCAATATGCAACTAATGGATTATCTAGTCTAGCTTTCTCAATTTAAAGATAATAAAAGCCAAGATCAAGAGAAGTATGCAGGAAGAAACAAGACCTATAATTCAGGTTTTTGAAATACTAATAAACAACTTTGGGAAATGAAGTACTCTCTGTGTTATCAAAATATCTCATAGCCTTTTTTCTTATTTTTTGTTTTTTTAAAGAATTTATGACTTTATCAAAAATGTTAAATATGTTAAAAATAAATACATATAAAAATGTCAATGTTGAATGGTAAGTCTCTGTATCTGAACACATAACTTTCCACCATTTTCATCTTCTTATGTTATTCTTCCAGAACTTATATATGTATGTATCTCCATATATTCTCCATGTTGCTCTATTATTATTTTACTTGTTGACATCCTCACTTAAAATGCAATTATAGTATATATACCTTATTATATACACTACTAGTGGTCTGGTGCATGAAATTCATGCACAGGGGGAAGGGGGACTCTTCTTCAACCCGGCCTGCACCCTCTCCAATGTGGGACCCCTCAGGGGATCGGGCCTAAATGGGCAGTCGGACATTCCTCTCACAATTTGGGACCGCTGGCTCCTAACCACTCACCAGCCTGCCTGCCTGATTATCCCAACTGCCCTCCCACCAGCCTTCTTGCCCCCAACTGCCCCCTTCAGCCAGCCTGCTTGCCCCCAACTGCCCTCCCTGCTGGCCTGATTGCCCCCAACGGCCAGCCTGCTCACCCCCAACTGCTCCCCCTGCCAGCCTGCTCGCCCTCAACTGCTCCCTCCCTCTGATGGTCTGATCACTCCCAACTGCCCTCCCTTCCTGGCCTGATAGCCCCTAACCGCTTCTGCCTCGGCCCCACAACCATGGCTTTATCCAGAAGGACGTCCAGAAGGTCTCCTGGTCTAATTAGCATATTACTCTTTCGTTAGTATAGATAGTGAACACAATTAGAATAGGTATATAGTCTTAGTAATAATTGCTCTCCCAACAGTTTCACTAAGTATTCATATAATAGATTACATAATATTAAAAAGTGGAGAGATGAGATTATTTGAAGACAACTTAGAGACCAGTTGACTGAAATCAGAATTCAAGGCAATTGGGTGGGGAGGTCGTAACTGTTAAATCAAGGCAGGAGGATTCAATACATCTTCAAGCGGCCAAATGAATGTCGGTTGTCATTGCCTGAGATGAGTGAACACACGAGAGATGCATCATGGACAGGACCATGGAGAGCTCTATGGTCCGCAGTCATTTGCTCCAGGCTGCAGTCTGGTTGACTTTACCCCTCTGGTGTGAGACTCAAGCATAAAGGTATTCCATCCAATTAATAGTATTATTCAGCCTATTGAAATAGATTACAAATCCAGGAAGCTTTACTTAAATTTAGGGGTTGCTTCAGAAGACCTGTTTTTTGAGAATTTTAGAGCAAAATCAGTTTAGGAAGATGGGGAAAAACAAATTGGAAGTAAATTCATTTAAATCCTTAAGTGTGTGTGTGTGTGTGTGTGTGTGTGTGTGTGTGTGTGTGTAGTTTCAATTTAACTATAACAATAAAATAGCACATAACACACTGAATATAAATTTATGCATCTAAAGGTTAAAAATTAAGAATGTTTGAAGTACCTAAAAATCAGATGAGGGCAAACTATCAAACAAAAATTTGTAAAAACCTCCTCTTTTTAAGTCATATCTCTTCCCTATGAAAATGTTTACATAAAATCTTTTAATCAGTCCCATTTTACTGCTGCAAGTTTTTGTAATCCCATATAACCATAGAGAAGTAGACAAATCCCTATAAATTAAGTTAATTGAAATTTACTTGTAGCAAGAACATGTTAGTATTACATTAAATATGTTTTGTTATTAATTTTTAGAGAGAGAGGAAGGGAGAGGGACAAAGAGAGAAATGTAGATGAGAGAGAAACATCATGATCAGCTGCCTGTAGCATGCACTCTATCAGGGATCAAGCCCACAACTCAGGCATGTACCTTTTTTTTTTAAATTTTTTTAAATTTTATTTTATTTTTATTGTTTTAAGTATTACAAATAGTAGTACAGTAGTACATATGTCTCCTTTTTTTTCCCCCTTTGATCTCCCCCCGACCTCCCCTACCCCCCAGGGCATGCCTTCACCTGCCCACCCTCCCCCCCCCCCCCGCCCCAGTGTCTTATATCCATTGGTTGTGCTTATATGCATGCGTACAAGTCCTTCGGTTGGTCTCTTACAGCCCTCCTCGCCAACCACCCCTGTCTTCCCAATGTAGTTTGACAGTCTGTTCAATGCTTCTTTGCCTCTGTATCTTTTTCCCACCATTTCTTTCCTTTAAAAAGTTTTGCCTTTGCAGACTGGAAATAAACATATAATAACAAAACAAGACAAAACAAAATAATGTTTGAGTCCCAATTTCAATGTCCAACAGTTCCTTATGTGTACATGTCAGCAGTGATATCTGGATGGTGGGCACATGGTGGTAATTCAGGTCCAACCCTCTCTGGTTTGGTCCTAGGTAACCTGCAGCGGTGCACAGCTGCTGACTGCTCCCATGGCAAGGCGTTGTCAGCATCTTCCATCTCTGGACTGTTTTTTCCTCTTGTCTTCGTGGTTGGAGCACTCCTGTCAATTCCTCTCTGTTGCAGGAATCCACCTGGTCTTGGGGTTGTTTTCTGAAAATATACAAATATATTCTCGACCACAAGTTAATAAAGGAATCTTTTCTATATAATTGATTTGGGATCCTTTTTATTTTTGTTCAAACGATTTTTCTTTGTCTTATTTAGACACCATGTGTGTTTTTAATGGCCGTCTTGCTGTTAGCATTGCAAATGAACCTTAATTTGGTAAAGTAAAAATTTTCTAGATGTAATTTACTTATAGGATATTTTTCCTTACATGATATTGCCCTACTATCCCCCCCTTTTTTTTTAATGGAGGTTTTTGTAAATTTTATAATGCAGTCTTGATAACTTTAAATTTAAAAAAAAAATTTTTCCCCCCCACACATATGACTGCTTTAGGTTCATTGCATATTCAGGAATTTTACCATGAGATGCACTACCAATAGAAATTTTAGTTATTACTTTAAGAATAGCTTTTTGTCCAGTACTTGAATATTCACTTATTTCAATTAGCCTATTTAAATTAATCTGAAAACTCGATTACTATTTTACTGTCAAATTTAATACTCTACCAACAATCTTAGTTTACCCTATAAATATTAGTGGGAAGGATTATTTGCATTCTTGAGTGGGCCCTGAGCATTCCAAATGCTCGGCTGAATTTAGATATAGGGCAACTGCTGTCGGCCAAGTCTCTTGTCTGTTACCTGGGTCTCGATCTGAGCTGGGCCAAGTCTCTGTCTGTCACCTGTATCTCGATGTGAGCTGGGCCGGGTCTCTTTCTGTTGCCTGGGTCCTGATCTGAGCTGGGTGTGGGAAGCGCGAAGCAGCCATGGGGGTAGGAGACCTCCTTTAGAAGGAGGTGAGGTTCAAGCCCCTGCAATGTTGGGGGGGTGAGGGTCTGTGCCCCACTTCTGTTGCCCCCCCAAGTTCTCTTCAGGCATGTACCTTAACCGGAAATTGAACCAGTGACTTCGTGGTTCGTGGGTCACCACCTAACCACTGAGCAACACTGGTCTGGCTGTTAATATTACATTAAAATAGAAGCAGAGAGAAAAATTTATATTTATATCACATTGATTAGATGGGTTCATCATTACAGTTTTAACACTAACTCATTGAATACTGTTATTAACATTCCTATATGACTAACACATAGACAGTCAATTCAACTTTTAAAATTGTTCATTAGTAGCTTCTACTTATTGTTACATTGTTAAATTATCTGAATTTTATTTGAATTAAGAATTGGCTATTGGTTATTAATACAGCCAATGAAGAAAATTATCTCCATTTTTTATATTTCAGAAGTAAAAGGGCTACAAAATGTATAAAACAGGAAAAATATTTTGAAGAATATAACAATTTTCATTAAGCTACTTTATGGTAAATTTTAAACAGAAGAAACATTTCTGGATTCACTGTTAATATATAATTTAATTATCTGAACTTCTTTGGAATATATTAATAGGAAGGAGAGAAGACTACTGGAAGAGAAATTACTTAAATACACTTGCATTGTGTAAGTTCAAACCATATTATTTTCTTATTTAAAGAAGCTGAAGCATGAAACAAACAGCACAGATTGCTAATTTTTGAGAGGTTAACATATATTGAAGAGATAAGATGAAAAATACTAGGGAATATATGTGCTTACCCAGTGGGCCCAATATTAGCAGTATAATGTTATAATTTTAATTCTCAGGGAGAAAAATAAAACCCACTGTTTCATTAAAGTATATTTCTTTCGACCTTGAGTTTTTCTAGACCCTAGAGAAACCATTACTTCTTGAACTGCATTAAAGACAGTTTCCTGAAATTCATAGATATAAATTTTTATGTGTCTTTTTGAAAGGGCACCATTAAGATCTGCAACTCAGAGCAGCACCAGTTGCATCTTGGTGCTGACAGATCTTGGTAATTACAGATGTTGGTCTCAAAGGCCTGGGAACTCGCATACTCTAGAGTTGCTATTCACCTCTGATAGAAGCCTCTCAAGGGCATGCATTTAAAATACAGGTCTTATTCTCATAGGTTTTTATTACATTTGTTAGTCATTTTCACTTTGTAGCTGTTAAGCCAAAAAATTAATATTTAAACATATAACCTTCAAAACTTGAAAAGCCTGTGCTGATGCGTTATGTTCCACATCTTCTTTGGTAGCTCCATAGGGAATTTGAAGCCAAGCAATGGTCTTTAGCATATTTTCAAACCATCTCAGCATAGTCTCTACAAATCCTGCAAAGAAGTGATCCTTTCAGATCATGAAAAAATTAACAAATAACAGAGTGGGTTCCATATAGCAATTTGGTACCTTGCTTATCATCACTCTCAATGTTTGAAAGTTTTAACTTCTTGGTTAACCTATTATTTTTAAAACTTGCAAAACTATTTTCTATTCAGCCATCCCTATTTCATCTTCATATGAAAATATGCCTTTGACATGGGCGATTGGATCAACAGAAAGGGACAATTGACATAAACAGGCTCAATTGCATCAAAATCAAATCATTCCAATCCTTGGGTGCCAGTCCACCTTAGAATGCCCTTGGATTAAAATGAATATAATGCTGCTCCTCCAACTGGCAATGGATCTGAAAATGAAACAAGCCCTATCGAATTACGGACAGGACCATTTTTTATTCTCTGATTACCTGAGTTAAATGTTTAAAATTCAGAACTCACTTCTTTACTGAAAGAACTGGATTTCAGTAACGTTTTTGTAAACTACATAGCTTTTCAGTCCTTATTTTTTTTGATTGTATTGAAAAACAATTTTTATCCCTGCATGTAATAAAATTAAACAAACAAGATGCAAAAGAGGATATTGACTTAACAAAATATTATAATGTTGGTAAAATATTGACTATACTTCTCCATTAAACGCCCATTTTTACAATAGTGGTAGTGATAAATACTTTTTTCAAAATATAACAAAATAAAAATCCTGAGAGTGAAACATTGTAGAAGCTAGGGAACTCCACCTGTTTTATATCGTTTGTTTTCGCCTTAGCAATTGTAATCTTTAAAGCTTTAGGAATTTGGGGAAATTTCTTACCAATTTCAAGGAACCTTAACACTTCAAATTTTGCATCTATCTAACAAATGTAGCATAATGGTAAGAGCAAGGGTTTATAAATCAACAAGGCAATTTCAAACCCTATATTGGCCTATAATCTTAGAGTATTAACTTCCCTGAGCCTCAGTTTTCCTACCTTTTAACTAGAGAGAATAGTACTTGCGGGGTTACTGTCAAGTTTGAAAAATATAATGTATATACGGCACTCTGAACAGAAGATAGAGCTTTAAAAATGTTAACTAAATTTACTATTTTATCTATGTGTATATGGATGTGTGTTGGACATCAGTAATTTATCCTGTAGGCAACATAAAAGTTTTCAGTACTTCTTTTACTCTTTCAAATACCAATATTTTCCTTCTTGTAAGGGAACAACATGGCATTTTGAAAAATAATTTTTATTTTCATCTTTCTTTTATTGGTAAACTTTATCAAGTGCCCAACAAGAGTTAAGATACTGTGTTAGGCACTAAGATAGCCACAGACAGAAATCAAGTTTCAGAATCTACCTTGTCAGAACCTAGGTAAGGTAGAGACATAGATGTGTTCAAATATAACTATCATGCTCAATGGAATGTGCTCAGCTTAAATAGCTACCAGGAGAAAGAGTGCCATGGATATCCGAAGCAAAGAGATGGCACTTGTCTTGTGGAGCAGGGATAGGAGGCTTCTGAGTATTTGGATGAAGGCATTTGAAGCTGAACTTGAAGTAAAGCTAAGGTTTCAGCCTGAATCATGGGAAGAAGGGGAATCCCAGACAGTGAGAAAAGCATGATTAAAACAAAATAATACATCCTTACAGGGACTATTAAGTAGCCTTAATTTGTCTGGATACCAAACTGCAAGGAAAAGATTGTCAAAGGAGGCTGGGGCCCAACAGTAGGAAAACCTTGATTATCAGATAAGGAGTACTGACATTTTCCTCCGATTGACTAAATATAATGCTTCTTTTTTGTTGTTGTTGACTCCTCTCTCCATACTCAAAATAGTCCAGGCTCTTCCCTGGGCTGTCTCACTGCAGGACTGCTAAGGTGTAGCTTCCCTTTGAATATCCTTTGTCTTGTCACTCCTTATCCCGCTCTGCGTTTAGCTCACAGGCCTATCTGGTAGGTACAGAGGCAAAGTTAGAGAACAGTACCTACTAGTTCTATGGCAGCAGAATGAGTCAGGGCCAGTTTGTCTCCTTCTCTCTGGACACCTCATAAATGCCATGTCCATGGGACCCAGCGGCACACTAAAAGGTGAAAGGACAGAGATTCTGAAAGGTGTCCCGGACGTGCTGCTCTCAGCACAGAGACAGGTGGGGGATGTATGTTTGGAGAAGTGAAAACAAATGCTTTTGGTATAGATCACCTCAATGCTTCTGTTTTACCTCCCAAAGTGAAGGATACAAAATTTTGCCATTTCCAAAATGCCTCTAGGCAGACTGACTTCCAGTTTTTTTTTTTTAACCAGAAAACAGTAATGTCATGTGAAAAAACACTTAGCTATATATACCACATGTGCATAAAAAGCTTAATTAACTTCACTCTTTACACATGAAAATTCCCAAGGTTGTAGAGGACAGAGAACACTGAAGGAACATAATATCCTCATCTGCCGCAAAGGAGCCCAACCCACCGCTCACTGAAATCGCCTGGGAGGCCTTCAGACCCGCTGATGCTGGGCCTCACACCCAGCTTGGTTTAGTAAAGTTTAACCCCACACATCATTGTAAAGTCCATTGAGAGCCATTTAAACATTCCAAAGCCTCTTGTTTTTCTATTTAGGAACGTCAGAGTTAGAGGCAGTGAGAGATTTGCTAATGCTGCTCAATAATAAAAAATCTAGGCTCAGAACAAAGTTCTCCAGGATTCCCGGGTTCTTGCTCCAGAGTCTGTTGTTTCCTCATACATCATGGATTTTATTATCTATTTCTAACATTAAATTGTTAATTGTGCAGTAAGTAAACATTTTTTTTTGCATCATCGTCTCTTTCATGTAAAGGGAGTAGAGCAGAAAACAAACTCCATGCGCTCAGTGAACTGACCCGTGGTGATGGAAGGAGGAAAGGACACCTATAATGTAAGCAAGAAAGTGAGGAAATAACTCAAGAGTGACTTGGGGTGTAGAGATGGTGAATTTAGGCAGCTTTTATGCTAGTGTGCTAGGTATCTGCTCTTTACTAAACCTTAAAGACATAGAGATTCAAAATCACTCCCCAATATCAACAAATGGAGTTGATATAGAACAACTAAGACTTCCTTACGTTTTTAACATCTGAAATGATCACTGCACTGTCTACATGGTCTCTAATTGTAACACTCACTAGAGGCCCAGTGCATGAAATTCATGCATGGGCAGGGTCCCTAGGCCTGGCCGGCAATAAGGGCCCATCGGGGCCTTTAGGCTGCTGGCTGGGGCCTTACTTCATTCCACATCGTCCCATGGTGGTCAGCACACGTCGTAGTGAGTTATCGAACTCCCGGTCTCTCAGTCGAACTCTCGAGGGGACAATTTGCATATTAGGCTTTTATATATATAGATATGGCAGAGTATACCAAATCATTCCAAAGTAGGCATACATGTAACCACAATGTAACCCCAATAATAATAAAAAATATATTCCCTTAGAACCCCCTAAATCTCGTGATGTGCAGCTATGAAGCCAGACAATACCACAACAGGCAACTACTGGGCTGGGCAATATTGCAACAGGCAGCTACCTGGCCAGGTTGTATTGCAACAGGCAGCTACTATCTCCAGAGGCAGCTTCCCAGCCTGGCACTGTCATGAGGAACAGCCACTATCACAAGAGGAGGCCACTATCACAACAGGCAGCCATTATCACAGAGCAGACACTATTGTGACAGGTGGCCAGTACAGGACAGGTAGCCACTATCATGTGAGGCAGCCACTATCTCAACAGGCAGCTTCTATTCCGCAAGGCAGCTTCTATCTCAAGAGACAGCTGCAAAGGCCTGTGTCATAACAGGCATTCACACAGCCATTTCCATGATAGGTAGTAATAATAAAGGAGAAAATGCAATATGGTCTCAAAGGGAAAAAAATAAGGCCCTGTTATCTCCCTGAAGATGTGTATGTGTCTCTTCCAATAACATGCCATCCCTCTTGCAGAGGTAATTATGACCTCTGATGGGGCATGTAAGAATTTCTGTCTTTCTTTGTAATTTTACCACTTATGTGCATCCCAATATGTTCTAGTTCCACCTGTTTTTGAAGTTTATTTAAATGGAATAATTCTATTTATATTATTTTTACATCTTGTTTTTGCACTCAACTTTATAGTTATAAGATGTGACCAGGCAGTTGTGTAATAGTAGTTTGTTCATTTTTGGTGCTTTTGTAGTATGACTTTGTATAAATATATCCTCAATTTTCCCCCTAAAGCCAGTAAACATCATTTTACATGTAAGTGCATTCATTTCCATAGGATGTATACCCAAAAGCACAATTTCTCGAGTATGATATATGTATTCTAAATTTTACTAGATATTGACAAATATTCTCTAATGTTAATATTTCAACCTACACTCTCACCAGCAGTGTATAAAAGTTTTTTTTTCTCAACATCCTTCCAATATATGTGTGATCAGATTAAAAAATGCTGCCCAATATGATGAGTGTTATTTTAATTTGTATGTCTCTGGTGATTATTGAAGTTGGTCACAGAGCCCTACGCTTATCAGCTGTTTGAATTTTCTTTTTTGTAGTAGGTCTTATTGTTTCTTCTACATGATCGTGTTTTAAGATGAGGGCAACTTTAATGTTTCTGCTCAGTCTTCTCTTCTGCTCTTTAATATTCATTGAATTACATGGTTTCTTGGATTACTTCTTCTATATGTACTTTATATCAGTCCTTTCTTTGTTATATTACAAAACCGAGAATGGAACTTAACATTCTTTATGTGATCTGAACAATGCAGGATAAATCATAGCTCTAATCCCCTTTATCCGAAGACTATACTTAGATTTGCAGTGGCAATTTTAGCTGCTGTGTTGGTAAGTTACAATTTAATGCCACAGCATTGAAAGTCAGTGTTCTGTTGAACTTGGTGGCATTCTTACCGAGCGATCTAAAGAGGTGGGTTAATTTTTTCTATTCAGCAAGTTCTATGAACTTTTGCATTGTGAGTTCTCATTTGGGAAGAGTTTTGTGCAGCCTGATTAGCCTGGTTTAAAGGAATATACATTTAATTATTCCAGAAGACTGAGGGGGTACCACTAGCCTAGACCTATCTTTTAAATGTTTTTATATGAATTTTTTTATAACTTCGAGGCTCCCAATGGATCCCGACTGACTGTGGATAGTAGTTTGTTCATTTTTGGTGCTTTTGTAGTATGACTTCCTATGAATATACCCTCAAGGGCAGTTGATTGTGAATTCCTAAGAGCATTTCTTCCATCCTGGCCATCCCTCCCGCACTGGTTAATTTTGTTTTAGTCCATCCTGTCACTGAAAGTACAGCCAATCTCCATGTTTTGGGAACCAAAGGCCACATCTTCAGCTCCTACATTGCAGAAAAACCCACTTGCATCATTTATAGGACTAGTGCCTTCCCATCTCCAACCCAGGCCTGCTCTGCTTCAACTTGAGGGCTTAATACCAGCTTTGTATACACTCTTTGATTTCAACCTATGATCATTCTTTAATTTTATGCAAGAATAATTAGAATTTTTTAAAGGACTTAAAATATTTATTATAGTTTTTATTTCTAATAATTTGTAGCATGGAAGATATTAGCTATGACTTATGTTTGACTTAAATGCATAACAAAGACCTAAATGCTGTGCATTCCACAAACAAAAATTAATTCACTAAATAGGTTTGCAACAGAGACCCATCATAAAATTGAAATTTCCTGATGGTGATTATGTCACCTTTGGGGGAAATTGCAGAAGGGTTTATAAGATTTTTCTATATTAATTTGTGCAACTCTATATGAAACTATAATGATCTCAAAATAAAAAATAAAATTGGTTATGCTATATATAAGTGTTTTTCTATTTCAGATAAAGAGAAAAGCTAAGTCCAGATGAAGGAGTTTAAGATTTTATGTTATCTGGGACTTGGGGTGTTTTCAGCTTCCTGCTTTGTAATTTCTATATTATAGCCCTTGGCCTCCAGTCCCAAATTGTACTTCGGTTAACATATTCATGTTCCCAGAGCAGACTTGAAGGAAGGAAAAAGGGCACACGTTTTCTTTCAAGGATACATTCCCAAAATTGGATCTCTCACGTTATATGTTACAGGTCAGTTATTAATCACACTCTGCAGAAGTTGCCTAAGAATCATAGACTTTATTCTTGGTGACCAGTTACCAATAATAAATTGAGGGCTCTAGTTCGATGGGAAAAGGCAGTTATCCAGAAGTCTCTATCAAAAAATAACGTTGAGATTATGTTATACATATATGACCTAGTACAAAAATCCCATTAGTATCTTTTTCCAAAATAGTAGATAACATAGAAGGAATACTATCAGGCCATGTAAATGTGTTACTTGAAAAACAAAAACTAGAGCTCTATCACATAATTTAAAATTGTGAAAAAATACCTATAAAATAAAATTATACTTTTGTCAGGTTGTTAGGCATTAAACTAGCATCTGCAGAATTTCTAAATCATATTTATAATTAATTATTATATTTAGAATGGGCCTAGGGGATGGGCAAACACTGGCACAGTTGTATAGTTAGGAATAAAACTTCTGCAATGTATTTTTTAATAAATATTAAATTGGCCAGAGAGTTTTGAAAAATCATTATTAAAAGAGCTTTGCATGCATGTTCAAGGAAATCATAATGATCAAAATCCTGAATGATTCAAAACACTATTTTGTGTATAGAATATTGTTCTTTGGAGAGCAAGGTTTCTTTTCAAAAGAAACTTTTCTCTAAGAACCTTAACAATCCATTCCATCATTCACTATGGCAACTGAAAAGGGAACAATAGGCCACAGAGAAATTTGGCATCCTGGAGGCAGTAAAGAGGTGTGTGTATGCATTTCCTTTCTCTGCTGGAATGGATTTCTCCCCAGAGCTAATTCAGCTATTGTTCCAGTTCAGATGAATTTGTTAGGTGTTTTTTTTTTTAAACATTCAAGTGTGATGGCCTAACATTTAGCCGTTTCTTAAGTCAGACTCACTATTCTCTGGAAATACTGCTTTGTTAGCCCTGCCTTAGATGTGACTTCAATTCAAACAAACATTATCCCATCATCTCAAACATGGCTGCCTGTTTTCTCTTTTGGTGGGCGGGAAGTAGTAACATACAGAAATCTCTCTCTTCATTAGTGACTTCTTCACATTCTCTGAAGATTTATCCTGAAATGAATAGGCTGTGTAATTGACAATATTCTGTTTAAAAGGATACTGTATTAAATATACTCTACACATTTGATTGTATCAAAGTGACTAAATATGTATAGACATGCTGTCAATAGAGCAGAAAGAACTCAGCAATGCAGAAGACATTTTTATTTTAATCGATCATTTACACAATGTGACTAAACGCTACTTTATTTTATCAAGTTAAGCTTAACTGACCTGCTTTGATGCATGAAATACATTCTCTATTGAGTAGTCTGAATTACTTTCTCTTTAGACTACTGGTAGTTACACATCTAATTCTATCACTTATGAAAATAAGAATTGGGACTCGATAGATTTTCATGTAGACATATTCTAGGTATGCTATTCCCGTGTCCTTTGAAATGTAGCTCTTTTAAAGAGTACTTTTGGACTAGTTTCTTAAGAAATACAATTTACACTTTTACAAGTTCTTTAAATTTCACATGTTATTTATAGTAGTTAAAATAACATTAAACATCTGTAGATTTTAATGAAATTAGAGTAAGGTCTGAACCTTAGGAAATATACAATGAAGTATGAATAGGTAAGTGGAAATCATGAATATAAGTAACATTCTTAAACAATGCCTAAAATACTTATATCTATTATATTTATTTAAATCATATAGATTCACATGAATATGTAAAAAAGATTGACAAAACAATTTTGGCAAAATGTTAAAAAAATGGTGAATCAGTAAAAAGATATAGAATTTTTCTATTTTTACTAATTTGCATCTTTTCTGTAAGTTTGAAATTACTTTAATATAAAATTAACAAAAAAGAACTAAAGATGAATAATATATATATGCTTATGCTATCTATTACAGATGAGCAAATTGTGAAGAGGTAAGGAAAGTCAGGTATATAAGGATATAGAGGGCTTCAGTGACAGAGCTAAGAATAGAATATAGGTATTCTGATTTGTGGTGAAATGATCTAAGACCAACTGACAAATCCGCTTTCTACGAAAAGACAGGCTTTACAGAAAATAGATACAACTCTCCCCAAATCCAACTACTGCTCCCAAATTTAGAGTAATGAAAATTGGGAGACATTTACACATATTTTTGCCCTATCAAAATGTTTTAAAAGATTGGAACAAAATGGTCGTACTACTAAGGAGTGAATATAGACTTATACGAGTAAAAATTCCCAAATTAAAGTAGCTGAAACAAGCTAAAATATTTTTTTAAAATGAAAAAATCCAGAAGTAAGAAGCTAAGAGTATGGTGTGAAGACACCATGCTGGCAACAAAAATCATGTTCAGTTATTTCTGCTCTGCTATTTTAACTGTGTGCTAGATCACCTCATGGCCCACCTTAGCTACTGGAGCCCAGACACCCTATCTGCAGTGTGGACTGATTAAAGGAAGAAACAGAAAAAGACAAGGGGACCCTTCTATGAGGTGAATCTTTATCATCTGTTATCCTCAAAGTATATACAACATTTTTTCATACAGTCCCTTGTCAAGAATTCACTTCTTGACTACACCTACTTTCAAGAAAGGCTAGCAAATGACATTGTATACTCATGTGCTATGTTATTCTACTAAAATTTTGGTTTTGTTACTAAGGCAAGTTTCTTAATTTATTTTTTGAGACAGCTCCTAACACTGGTTTGCCTAATATCTATTCCAGTTGTCTTTTGGCAAACTTGTATTGCTAGTAGAAACTAGAAAAATAAAACTAAAAGCAGAATGACTCCTAAAACCGTGGTCTGACATGATTAGGTTTACTAGTCACATTCATTGCCACACAAGGACTGAGACAGGGTTGAGGCCTCTATTTTGCTGGGAAAAGCTAATCTGAGATGCTATGTTCTTTACCAAGCACTGGACTCTGGAGCTTTCTGGACATGGAGCTAAAGCAGCTTCACTGGCAGCCCATTTCAGACATTATTTCTGAAAGCTTATTCTAGAGTCAGTTTCCGTATCCCTTTAAATAATTTTTTGACTCCTGATATCTACTTATTTTTTAGATTTATTTAACATTGTTCTCATGTTTTTATACTATATCCAAAAATAACATGATCTAGAAGCATGCCGTTTTTTAAAAATACATCTTTATTGTTGAAAGTATTACATATGTCCCCTTTTCCCCCATTGCCCTCGCCCCTCAGCCCTTGCCCCCCAAGCCTTCACCACCCCACTGTCTGTGTTCTTGGGTTATGCATATACGCATATGAGTTCATTGGTTGATCTCTACCTCTGCTCCACCCTCTCCTGCCTTCCCTCTGAAGTTTGACAGTCTGTTCGATGTTTCTATATCTCTGGGTCTATTTTCATTCATCAGTTTATGTTGGTTATTAGATTCCATATATGAGTGAGATCATGTGATAACTTATCTTTCTCTGACTGGCTTATTTTGCTTAGCATAATGCTCTCTAGGTCCATCCATGCTATTGCAAATGCTAGAGTTCTTTCTTTTCTACAGCTGCATTGTATTCCATTGTATAGATGTACCATAGTTTTTTAATCCACTCATCTGCTGATGGGCACTGTTTCCAAATTTTAGCTATTGTAAATTGTGCTGCTATGAACATAGAGGTGCATATAGTCTTTCCAATGGCTGTTTTTGAGTCCTTGGGATATATTCCTAGAAGTGGGATCACTGGGCCAAATGGCAATTCCATTTTTAATTTTTGAGGAAACTCCAAACTGTTTTCTACAGAGGCCTTATCAGTCTGCATTCCCATCAGCAGTGCATGAGAGTTCCCTTTTCTCCACATCCTCCCCAATACTTGTCGTTTGTTGATTTGTTAATGATAACCATTCTGACAGCTGTGAGGTGGTACCTCATTGTCATTTTGATTTGCATCTCTTGGATGATCACTGACATTGTGCACTTTTTCATATGCCTTTTGGCCTTCTGTACATTCATTTTGGAGAAGTGTCTATTGAGGTCCTTTAAATAAATATTTGTCTCAGCACAAACATCTAAAAAATTCTGCTGTGGTTAAAATAGCATAAGTAGATTATGTTGTCTCTAATTAAAAACTCTAATCAAGAAACACAAGATATAATAAAAGCATATGTTATTTAATGGGGTAAATTAATAAAATCACCAGGTTACTCCCAAATTTGAGAAATTTCTGAAAAGATTCAAGTCATAAAGTTTCAAGTTTCATATTAGTTTAACATTTTAATAAAAAAATATTTAAATAGTATAGTTTAATGTTACAAATAATATAGTTTAATGTTACATGCTTTAAAAATAGAAAATGATATTTCAAAAATGTTAATGTATCCAAAAAGGGCAAACCAATTATTTCCTAAAATAAATAAATTGTCCTAGATAATAAAATTTTTAATAAAGCAGAAAAATCCTCAAACCATATTATAATTTATAGTACAGGTTAATATTTATGCTCTATGAGTAGAAAGCATAGGCTCTCAACATACACACATACACAAAAATAAAATCCTAGTGCATTCTCTTTATAAGAGACATAGTTAAGGGAAAACAATTAAAAAAACATGAAAAATGACTGTGATCTGCAACAGTCAAGTGACTGCTTGTGACCTTGAAGGGGTCTGTCTTTCCTTAGATTTTATCTTGGCGGTTGCTTGCTACTTCAGTTATCTCATGAGTTCAAGACAGTTATGATTTGCTAGTTTTTCTGGCTCTTTTACTTATTGTTAGGATGGGGGGTGGGGGGGAGCCCTAAGCACCAGACGAATGGGTAAGAAGAATTCTGATATAACTTTTGAAGAAATTGTTAAAGTTTTTTAAAATATATATATTTTTATTGATTTCAGAGAGGAAGGGAGAGGTAGAGATAGAAACATCAGTGATGAGAAAGAATCACTGATCAGTTGCCTACTACATGCCCCACCCTGGAGATGGAGCCCACAACCCGTGACCTCCCAGTTCAGAGGTTGACTCTCAATCACTGAACCATGCTGGCTGGGGCAAAGTGTTAAAGTTAAGAATACTTGGGAGCACCTGAAAAAAGGGAAATTCATACCAAACCAAGGAGAAAAAAAGAATGTAATTAAGAAAAATTCAAATAAAAAACAATACACAGAAATATTGAAATCAAAACCTGATTCCTTGAAAAAAAATTAAAAGAATTAAGAAACTTCTAGCCTGGTGAACATGAAAAAAAGAAGAAAAGAGAGAAATTATAAAAATTAGAAATGAAATACATGATAATACCATAGTCATTGAAGACACTACAAGAAAATAAGGAAATACTACAAATAACTTTCTGCCAATAGATTTGACAACTAAGATGAAATGGTCACATTCTTTGAAAGATACTAACTACCAAAAGTCACTCAAGAAGACATAGATAACCTGAATAGTTTATTCTTTTTAAAGAAATTAAATTTATAGTTTAAAATATTGCAACAACAAAAAAAAAACTACAGGTCCATATAGCTTCTCTGGGGGAATACTACCAAATATTTAAAGAAGAAACAATACCAACTCTCCATAATCACTTCTGAAATATAGAAGCAGAGTGAAGACATCTCAACTATTTTTAAGGGATAAAGACGACCAGATACTGAAATCAGAATAGATACAGCATGAAAATAGAAACAGACCAAAATCACTCTAATCATACATGCAAAAATCCTTCAAGCTATATGCATAAGCAAATGAGGTGCAGCCCAGAAATGCAAAGGCAATTTAACAAACTAATTAGCATAATCAATGCATCTGTTCGTGACACAAAGTTTCAGAAAACTAGGAATAAAAGGATACTTGCTTAACGAGATAAATGGCATCAGTAAAAAGCTTACAGCTAACAAAATACTTCATGATGAAAGATTGAAAGAGTTCCTTTTAAGAAAGCAAGCAAGACAAAGAGATCCACTCTCCTACCACTCCTGTTGGCTATCATACTGCAGGGCCTACCCAGGGGATTCTTCATTCTGCTTTGTTTCAAAAGCACTTTGCACCTCCTAACACACTATATAATTTTAATTATTTATTGTACATAAGATTGTGTTTCCTTTACTAGAATTAAATCTCTGTTAGAGCAGGAAAATTTGGCACTTGTCCTTTTTTTTCCCTTGCCTGCTCCTGGCACACGGGAGGTGTCAGTAAATTATCAGATGAATGAAAAGAGGGAATGAATGAAGAGTCGAGTCTGGTCAATATTAAACACTATAGATCAAGAATGAAGAAAATACATTTGTACTTTAAGAAAAGAAGGCACATATCTTCATTCAAATAGACTTCCTCATGTCCTTGGAAAAGAACAGTACTTTTTATCTCTTTCGTAGGATAACAGCCTCCAGATATATCATTGGACTAGAGAACTCCATTTCTCTTTTTCAATGGTTAGTTTAATATACACAGGTTATAGAAAAAAATACAGTGACTATTCTTCAAAGTTGACTGAACATAAAAGTAGCAAAGCTGCTAGAAGGAAAGAAAGGTATAATTGGAATTGGCAGTAATTAAAATGGAATGAGCTCTCTCAGTCTAGAAAAGGGCATTTTGGATCAGATGATTGATGGACAACATTTTCCTTGCCATTCCAATGTTGCTGTTTATATAAATGTACACATTACACTGAAGTACTAGGAGTTAGACTGATTTGAGTCATTCCAATCAGTAGTTCAACATTCAGAATAGAGACAGCAACTTTCATTACCTCCTAAAAGACATTACTTAAATGTCCCTGCAAACTGATTTCATTGCATTTACTGCATTCCAGACCACCCTTTTGCTTGCAAAGTGGAGTCTAATTAAAGCATGCATGAGCAAAGGGCTAGGATAATATTTTTGGATTATATTAATGAATATAACAGCCAGAAAATCTGCCATGAAGATAGAATCTGAAAGATACCTGTTGTTATCCTCCCCACCCCTCCCCAGGAAGAACCTAGGAGTTGTTTTGAGAACCTGACACAATGTTTACCACAAGATTTTTGAAAGAAGAAAAGTTATGGATGAATAAGATAATTAAGGATTTGGACTGATGGGAAGAATGAGAGCTGCCAAATCTATCCAATCACTCTATTTATTGCCTTTTCTACCTTCCATGAGCTCCTGGGAATAAATAAACATAAGGATTTTTGTAAATGTATATTAAATAACTGATAATATTTAATGTTGGGATGTATTTCATACCAGTGATACTCTACTGATGACTAAATCTCTTATTTTATAATTATTACACAAAAAGAATAATTTACAGTTCAACATTTGGTCCACTAGATGAACATTTTAAATGTGCTTTTAAAAAATCTTAAAAATTGTAAAATAGGTTGGTAGATAAAAATCAATCAGGCCACATTTGTAGTTTCAAATTCATAGTACTGATTTCTTAGGAAAGAGTGCCTGCTTTTATCAGATACCCAGAATTAAAACTGTGTTTATAATTTTCACATTTATGAAGGTTTTAATAAATTATGGCTGTTAATTAAGGTGAATCTGCTGAAAAACATTTCAATCCAAATGTCTCATTAACACAGTACATAGGTTTTCTACTCTGAACATATGACTTTTTCCTCTATTTACATAAAATGCAAATGTTTTTTACTAATGCAAAGATGCAACTGAATGAATCTTTTTGCTCTTTGGTTGATTCTAATATGATTTGCTTCCAAGAAATAATTGAACTTTTTTTTGTTTAAAAAATCAGCATCACATCTGGTTTAAGCATACGCATATAGCCATTTACTTATTCACTTAGCCAAATAATAAACTGTGTCAATGAAGTCAGAATTGCAATGCACACATTTTTAAAAAGATCTTCATACAACTATTTGCCAGTCTGCTCAGTGATTTTGACCATTATAATTAGTCAACATCACCAGTTCAATTGCCACACTTTATATAATTTGCCATGAATGTTTCCAAGAAAATTAAAAGGAAGTATAGACTCTGAATAAAAATGTTTCATATTAATTATTTGATATTTTTAAAAGTGATTTAAACTTTCAGACTGATGGGAAAAATAAGAGTTGCCAAATCCATTTGATCACTACATTGTCTTTTTTTTTTTTACCTTCCTCTATGTTCCTGAAAATAAACCAACATATGTATTTGTAAATAAGCATTGAACTACTGAAAGTCTTTAATATTCGGGTTGGCTACCTCCAATCAAAAGGTTAGTAAGCCTAACCTTTTACACTGTCCAAACTAGGACTAAAATTATTTATAGCCATGTCTTTACATTGTAAACCCCAAGAAGTATTCATTTGAAGTGAACTGCAAGAAGGAATTTATCTAATGAGATGGATTCCCCAGGGTCAACCAAGAGCCCACATTTTATAAATAGGTACCAAGTGGCCAATTGCTGACAGGGGTTCTCACATACTCTGTGTACTGGGAAGAACCTCAGACTAAACCCTCGGCTTTCCGTACTATGCCCTGCTTATTTATGCCATCAGAGTCAACATTCATCTTTCTGCCAAAACACTGAGACGTGCCCTGTCCTATCAGAACTGCACAATTTGTATACCTCATTTAAATAAAATGAATCTAATGGAGAGCCTGCGTGAGAACTTTCATTGTCCGAGATGGTTTTATCTCAGTGGAACACAATTCAGGTTGCTAGCTGGATCTGTGTCTCCCAGACTGCAGTTCCTTTTTCCTCAAATAAATGCTTCTTATTCTTTATTAAAGTCTAAAATTAAATTTTATTTACAACATCCATGAGGATTTGTCCCAAATATTTATTTTTATGCCAGTTCTTTGTTGAAAGTGAAGACTTTCATTATATCTATTCACAAAGTATAGCAAAAAATATATACATGGAAATTGATATATTAAGGTGCTTGTTTAAATATTCTAGAGTTTTTACTCTCTTTATTTGGTTAACATAGAACTACCTCGTAAGATTTTTCTTATGATGTAGACTTGTGTTATAAAAGTCACAAGCATATTGATTTCCCTTCCATAGCTTGCCACATATTAAGTAGATGTGGTAGTTCTTTAGGCTAAGATACTGTGCTTCCTGCAGGCATTAGCACACTGATAAATTATGTCTCATAAACGTAAGTTAAGCTAATTAAGTACTGTCTAATGAGTCTATGAACACACATTGCTTTGTACCTTTGCCAGAATAAAAACACACCACAAAAAATATCTATCATCTTATCCCCTCCAGGGTGATGCAGGAGTTATTATACAGAACTTTTAAAGAAAGATATGGTGCTTTGAGTTCTGTGAAGAAAATACTTGCATATAAATACTTGCATATATCATTTTATTAGATCTCCTAGCAGCCTAATGAAATGAACCTAATGCCTCTATGAACATATTTCTTACTTGGGCTATATCCACCTCACCAAACATAAATAGCACATGAAATTTTTGTCATAAGCATAAACTAAAATAGCCAGAACTCTATCCAATTAGCTATGGAAAGTACTATAAATTCTTCATTATAAGATAATTATATGGGGATTGTTACCGGATAATTCAGTGGGCCAGATTTCCCAGACACGAGTGGGAGTGGGGTTCTTGGGTTACCCCTGAAATAAGCATTTTCAGAAGCCCCCACAGGAGAATAAGATGTGGTAAAAGGCTTTATTTGCATGGAGTTACATTCCTGGGGTTGTCAAGTCCCATGTCCCTAAAACCTGGAAGAGGTAGAGCTGGGCATCCAGCAGGGCCAAAAGGAGGGCTAGTGTCCAGTTTTTGTTCCATGTTGCAGCTGGGTCCAGTTTGGCACCAGTTAAAGTCCTTAGTCCATTGTGTAGATTTCACATGGCTTGTGAGCCACATGGGCACAGGGGAGCTCGCCCCTACAACAGGAGTCCCAAAAGGGCCAGAAGTTCAAATATTCAGTGGCCACTGACTGGCTCCCAGATATGACCAACAGACAGGCAGGCACCTTCCCAGGTCACTCAGACCTTCATTGGGTATGTGCCCAACCTGCCTTTGTCCAGTCTCTTCCCCCATCAATCAGCGGGGAACAGACTTGGAGAGTGTTAAATTAGCAAGCTGTATACATGGCATGCCTATATTATGTAGTATTCCCTTTACTCATTTCCTGTTAAATAATGACTAGATCATTACAATGGTATCGGGGATGATTTCAGCCCAAGGTTCAAATGTGTTATATAAGGCTCCCAAAAGGGGAGCTGAATTTGCAACTCCAAAATCTGACTTTTTGGCATAGAATTATTTTAGGCTATTTTAAAGAAGCAGCAGGTATAGGAATTGCTGGGAAACTGAGCAGAAGTTACCCTTTTGTAGGAGAGATTTAAATTTACAAGGGAATTATCCATTTGTTATTGATTCTCTGAACCAGGAAGAGAAGGATGACTAAATCTCTTATCAATGGAGGAGATAATAACTTACATCTGCATAACAACCTTACTCTACTGTGTTTTATCTGGTAAGCTCCCATCACTGGCTCCCCTACCCACCATCTTCTTTTGTCTTTAGCTGAAGATGGTATTTAAGGTGGTGGTTTAAGTCATTTGGGGGAGTTACTCAGTCTTCCTGAGTATCTCACATTTATACAACAGGTACACATGTTAAGCTTCAGTTGTTTTGCCTCCTGTTAATCTTAGGAGGGAAGAGAGGTGGATGAGGAGGTCTCAGCCAAGAACCTGGAAGGGTAGTGGAAAAATTATTTTCCTTCCCCATATTACAAACACAAAGGGGTTTGTTTGTGTTTGTGTTTTGATTTTAACTATTTTTTCTAAAACGAGGTAAAGTTGAATTTTTTGAAGCTTTTAACACACATCTTACCAATGACTGGACCCAATTTCATACATTTTCTCTTTCCCTTCTAAAATGTTACCCCCACTAGAATCTTATTTCTCTCCTTTTAAATTTCAAACTTGTGAGAGTAATCTTTACCTGTCACTTTCATTTCCTCTTCTCAAGCTTTCAGTTTAAAAACAAATGCCCTTGTTTTTGCCCTCTCCAATTTACTGATTCAATTTTCTGGAAGGTTACCAATAGTTTATAGATAAATCCAGAATTTTTTTAAACTTATTTGTTTACTAGGTATTTTACTCTCCTTCTTATGTCTTGAATGTATTTTGTAGGATTAATTCAAGTATACTTCTTGATAACTTACTTCTTCTTTATCTTTCATTATAGTTTCTTATTTCCATTTAGTTATATTTTCCCTGTACCCTTCCTATTTTTGTTAAATATTATCATTTTGAGCAATACCTTCCAGAAGGCCTAAAATTCTACCCTGTTTTTAGATTAGGGCTAAAATTATATATATGGACCATGTCTTGTCATGCATGAGGATTTACCTTAAATATCATTTTTTAGTATGGCAATGCCCTTCCTTAGACTTCACTATATCTTTCTATTTACAAAGTCTAGCTGAGTACACGGTGTGTAGTAGGCATTCAGTAAATTTTTTTTTAATAGGTCAACATGTATCTGATTTCCAAGCCTTTATTATTTCCACATTTCTGTGTTGCTTGTTGTTTAGTATCTCAAATTCTACACTAGTATCATGATACACCTGGGGACCTGGCTCAGGTGTGAGAGAACAGGCAGGTTCTTTTGCATCAACTGCTGCTTCAAGTGTGTCAATGCTATCAAGCTACCTCTGCATCTGCTCCTGGCTCTCTGCTGTTCTCTAGTGGCTATATGTTATATCCCCCTATATGGAGTATTATAAATGAGAAAATAGTCTAGATCAGTGGTTCTCAACCTTTCTAATGCCGCGACCCTTTAATACAGTTCCTCATGTTGGTGACCCCCAACCATAAAATTATTTTCGTTGCTACTTCATAACTGTAATTTTGCTACTGTTAGTGAATCGTAATGTAAATATCTGTGTTTTCTGATGGTCTCTACAGCAGGGTCGCCTAAGACCATCGGAAAACACAGATATTTACATTACGATTCACTAACAGTAGCAAAATTACAGTTATGAAGTAGCAACGAAAATAATTTTATGGTTGGGGGTCACCACAACATGAGGAACTATATTAAAAGTTCACGGCATTAGAAAGGTTGACAACACTGGTCTAGATGATCTAGAATCCTCTGTCCCCACACACCGAATTGCCATTGGCTGAACTAAGTAGTAAGAAAATCTGATGTGGCCTATCACAGGAAGACAAAAATCCATATCATTATGATCTTGGAACCCTATTAGTGTTCCTTTCATTGCCATTCAGGTCAAGCTGCCTACAGACAATACTACCCCTTGATCTTTCATCAGATCTTGAGCCTCTGTGTGTCTCAAGATTTCAATCAGCCTTATCTAAAATATGGCTTGTGAATGAATTCTCTTTTCAATAGCTTAGCACATTTTTATCCCTCACTAAAGAAAAAAAAAAAAATGCGGGTGCTAAACCTGTAGGGTCCAGGTGTGAGTAGGAAGGAAATTTCATGGAATTGGTACTAGTGTGGGAATGAACAGAACTGTTTCAAAAATCCCCCAAGTTAATATACTCATACAATTCTTACCTGTTATGGAATACTAGTAGCCCTGCACACGAATCCATGTGTGAGTAGCTTGCTGCCGCTTGCCTCAGCTGGCCTCCCACCCACTGCTGCTGATAGCTCTCCTTTGCTCAATGCTCGCTGCCCCACCCTCCTGGAGCTCTCTGCCTGCTGGCCCACCCTCCTGGAGCTCTCCTGGAGCACTCCACCTGCTGCCCTCCTAGAGCTCCCCCCGCCCCTCCCAATAGCTTGCTGCCCTGCTCCCCTCCTGTAGCTCTCTGCCTTCTGCTTGTAGCTTGCTGCCTCACCCTCCTGCAGTTGGTCATTATGCCTCTGGGTATAACAGATAATTAGCATATTCTTCTCTTATTATATAGGATAGTCTCAACTAAGAGTGAGCAAATTTTAAGCTATGTGTCAAGGAAAGATTAACCTTTCTAGCCCCGCACATCCCCTTTTGCTCCAGCGCACATATATGTCATGTAATGGGACTATGTCAATTCTGCAGTTTCATTTCTAAATGAAAAAAATGGAGACAATAGTCTCAATCCTTTATAACTTGGTTAATATAAAACTAACTTTAATTAACTTTATTTGGTTTGTAAACTGTGTTGGGGCAGTCTTTGCAAGAGCACAACGAAGATCATCTTCCACAAGTCTACTTCTGTATTTAGACTTGATAACCAACAAGCTGGAAAACCCTGTTTCACAAAGATATGTTGTTGGAAATGGAAGAGGAAGGTGCAACACGGTCTCAGACAGAACAGGATATGACTGCAAACACTCGATCCAGAATTTTGTAACTGGCACTGTAGAGAAATCAGTTCTCGCTGCATCACTGTTAATAAGTTCAATGAACTCCTCTTGTGCTGTCTCAGGAACATCTTCAACTTTGACTGTGAATGGGCTTCTGGCAAGTGCAAATGGGGTGTCAGGTAGATTTGGAAAGTACGATAAAATTTCATCTGCAAGCATGTACAAGTTTTCTTTCACAGAAATTATCATTGTAATCCTTTTGTCTGATTCAATGTCATGTTCCTTAAGAAAGCAGATAAGGTAAGCAACATGTAAATTTTATTTTCATACAATCTTTTTTGGCCAAAGCTGAAGTTTCATTTGCAATGATTGGATCTTTTCAGACAAATCTAGGCATGTTGCATTTGGTTCTTGCAGTGATAAATTTAACTCATTCAAGATGGCAAAGATGTCAACCAAGTAAGCTATTTTCTGCAGTTCACTTTTATCGCTGAAAAGTGCTTCAAACTGTGGTCTTGCTTTGTGTGTGTGTGTGTGTGTGTGTGTGTGTGGTCTTGCTTTCTGATTAAAAAACGTTTTGAGTTCATAACGAAGCACAAAAACACGTTTTAAAACTTTTCCTCTTGACAACCATCTCACTTCAGTGTGAAAAAGCAGAGCATTGTTTGGCGCATCCAACTCGTTGACAGTTGTGAAAACAGTTGACTGTTTAAAGTGCTTGCCTTTACAAAACTGACAGAACTTATAACGCTTTTCATTACTTCTTGTAACTCTTATGGCAGTGTCTTTGTTGCTAATATTTGCCAACGAATCATACAGTGAGTTCCAATGACTTCTGGTGACTCATTCAGTATCAAACATTGAAATCCAGATCAACATCCTAGCATAGCTGGAGCACCATCTGTGCAAACACCACAGACCTTTTCCCAAGAGATCTTATGCTCTTTCAGAAATGAACCAACTGTGTCAAGTACATCACATGCAGTAGTTGTCATTTCAAGAGGTTTGCAAAAAAGAAACTCGTCTTTAAAGTCGCCATCATTAATATACCTCATGCAAACCAGTAACTGTGAACAGTTTGCAACGTCTGTATATTCATCAAGCTGGATACTAAATATTGGAAGTGGAGCAGATTTAATTTCCTGGATTACCTGATCAAGAATATCAGCAGACATGCCATCTATTCTTCTGTGGACAGTGTAGTTAGATAAGGAAATTGCACTCAATTTCGTAACAAATTCGTCTCAGATCATAACTCAAACAATGTCTTTTGGCCACTGGCAACAGTAAATCCTCAGCAATAGTGTGAGGTTTCACAGCTCTGGCGATTCTGAGTGGCACCAAATATGAAGCTTCAACAGCTGCTACGTTTTGTTTGTGGTGCTTGCCGCCAGTGTCAAGTCTGGCTTTCTTGAGTCCATCAGCTTTGCTTCTAAAATAGTTGGTATCCTTGCTGGCAAAGCTCGGATGCTTGCTATCAAAATGGCATTTTACTTTGTTCGGCTTCATAGATTCGGCTGATAGAACTTCACAACAAATAACACATTGCGGTTTCTCAATTCCTGCTGTAATTATTGAGGTAAAACCATATTGTAAAAAAATCCTCACTACATAATCTTTTCTTAATGTTCTTCTCTACATGATCCACTATCATGGGATGATTTGCTAATGAAAATAATATATAACAATAGCTTTAATAATACAAAAGATGATACATGGCATAGTTCAGTCAATACAGCTCCCATTATAAAATGGGAATTAAAGTTTCCTATGATTTACCATTCTCTGTGTTATTTTTTTTTACATGCCTGTTACAATCACAAGGGTGCAGTATTCACATCAACCACAGCTAAATATAAAAAGACCAATCAGCATCCAGATTAAGTTCCCATGGTACAGATTTTTTTTTTTTTGCAGTAGTTGATGATTTTACAGTACATGATTTTACATTTACCCAGTAATTATAATTCATGAAGTGTCGTTTTACCTCCAATACTGCTGCTCTCTACACAGTAGCTGCTTTTAACAGAGTAGCTGCCTTCAACACAGCAGCTGCTTTCTACACAGTAGCTTAGCTGCTCTCTACACAGTAACTGCTCTCTACACATGTGTGACTGTGCTACTTGCCGCCAGTGTCAAGTCTGGCTTTCTTGAGTCAATCAGCTTTGCTTCTAAAATAGTTGGTATCCTTGCCGCATAAGTACATTATGGTGCCAACCCTGTCACATACACCTGTACTTGTATGGGTTGTATGTGATGGGGTTGGCGCGATGATGTCATCACGCCGGGTACATGTATGTGGGCGTATCTGCATGTGGGCGGACCTGTCTGGAGACGGATAGAGGAGTGGTGTCTGGGTTCCTAAGACCATTGGAAATATGTGTTTTCCGATGGTCTTAGGCAACCCCTGTGAAAGGGTCGTTCGACCCCCAAAAGGGTCGCAACCCAAAGGTTGAGAACTGCTGCACTAGATGAGTTGTTAGCTTTAAAAAAAAATCCAAATACATGATCAGTAAGGCCAGATTTCCATATTTACTGAACTCCTACATGGAGGTTACTCTATATCAGAAATGATTCTAAATACCTTAGGAATATTCACTCATGTAATCTTCATAACACTCCTGAGAGGTAGTTACTATTATTAATTCTATTGGACAGGTGAGGAAACTGAATCACACAGAAGTTTAGTAACGTATCTGAGTTTACACAGCTGGTAAATGGCAGGGCTGGGTGTTGAACGGGGCAGTCTGGTAGAAAGTCAGTGCTATTTACCAGTCACTAACAACTTTCATGAAATTTAAATGGGGAGTCTCAAAGGTCACTAAATATCTATTTTTCTTACCAGGCTTATCTGGTAGCTGAAATGATCCTTTGCCATATGTTTGGTTTAAGACAATGAAAGCAACTAATAGCTACACTTGTGTCTTTTTCCAAAACTGTTTCCCAAATTTGTTTAATGAACGTATACAAACAATTAATATTTTCCTAATTACACCAGTGTGGGAAATGCTGCAGTTTATCCCACTTTTGGAAATTCACAAATGCAAAAGTCCTTCAATAAAAAAACACTTTTATTGTTTAATCCAGAGTTTAAGTGCAGTTGAGTATGATGAAAATATTGACTATTTAGAACCTAGATGGATATCTGGGCAAGGCCTTATAAGAACTCAGGATCTGAGGTGGACTAATGTAGATTTAATTCTTAAAAATTTAGAGAAAAAAAACCTCATCTTTTTAAGCCTCAGTTTTCTCATTTGTAAAATGGGAATCAAAACAGTCCCTTGCTTGCCTTGCCTGTGTGGCTCAGTGGTTACATGCCAACCTAAGAAGCAGGAGGTCAGGTTTGATTCCCGGACCGGGCATGGTTCAAACCTCAGTGTGGGGCATGTAGGAGGAAGCCAATCAATGATTTTCTCTCATCACTGATATTTCTCTCTCTCTCCCCCTCTCCCTTCCTCTCTGAAGTCAACAAAAATATCTTAAAAAAGAAAAAACAGTCCCTTGCTTGAAGGCTCCTGGGGTTACAAAGAAACTAGGTCATTAGGAATCTTAAATCAGAAGCAGCCTATTGCAAAAATTTTCACAGACTGTTTTTCAGCTGTTTTAATTCCAGCAATAGGTTATTCTATGTAATAAAGATGTAATATGTAAATGGTTGTTATGCCATTAAGTGTAAAAAACGATGGTGTAACGTAACGACCTGATGACGGATCAGCAGGAGGGTGGGACAGCGAGCTATGAGGGAGAAGGGGGGGAGGGGGAAGGGGGAACTACAGGAGGGTGGGGCAGCCAGCGGAGAGCTACTGGAGGGTGGCAGTGAGCTACTGGCGAGATTCTTGCGCAGGGTTACTAGTTTTTAATATTTCTAACCCTCCCCCAACACACATGGTATAAAGCAAAATTCCCTCTCTTTTTCCAGAAACATTAACAAGTCCTGACACCTTCTCAGGCTCAGGGTAGGAAGAGTTCTTTTGCCTGGGTTATTACTATTGAGTAGAGAATGGAAAACCCACCACCAGACTGTGGAATAGTGCTCAGGTCTGAACTGCAATTGAATATAATTTCTTTGAGGAAATGGTGCCCCAAATCAAAAGCCCCAACTTTATTTTTAAATCCCTGAGCTCTCTTCTCAGAAGGCATCAACATTATTCTCCGCCACATTCATTTTTGCTGTTGACATTTCTAGTTTAAATTCTAAGCCTACTAGGTCACCTTGAGAAACTGCTCACCAGCAGAGATTTTTTCCCCCCAAAGAAATTTATTTTGTGGTGACAGCAAAATGCCTCTATCCTCAAAGCCAAATTCTTTAAACAAAACAAAGCAATCTTTGCAATCCCTTCTCTTGCTGTGAGTCTGATGGGCCTGGTCTCCAGACACCAAACTGTTTCTCCTCTTCTTTTCATCCTCTATTTACTACACTGCCCATGTCACTAAATTTACTGCCATGAATGATGGACAAAAGTCATGCTTTTCCCAAGTGAATTTTCAAGTTACCACAAAAACTTCAGACAAAGAATATTTATTTCATTCATCACCTAGTTCTGAATCATACATCAAATGTGTGCAGTGAGCAATATACCCTACAACCAAAACAAGTAGAAAATAATGTGCTATGGATGACTTGGAGAAGGGAAAGCAATGCTTTATTTATGGTCTTGGCTCAAAAATGGATAATAAGCACATACTCCGGAATGTTCCCATTCATTCATTTTCTTTCTGCTTTTGTTTTCTTCCCCTTATACTCTCCACCACATAGAGAATAGGTGGGAAGAGTTTTGAAGTGAGTGATGTACATAAATGTGAGGCACCCGGATCCTTTGTCTTCCCTCTCTTCTGCATTCTGTATTCTTTATGTCTAGCTCCAGTCCAAACCTCTGCTGAGTCAAATCATATCCACAGGACTGCTTTACTCCTGTATGTTTCAAACTGTGTATAGTGTGTGTGTTGGAGAGAAGGCGGAGACTCTAACATGTCACACCTCCTTGAATCAATAATTTTACTCTAAGATTTGAGGAGAAATAAGCAATTACTTTTATGTAATGAGCAAATATAATTTATAATGAAGTAACAAAATTCTGGTGGCTTTTAAAGCTAAAACTTCTTGACATTTAATGCTTACAGAGGTCTAGCAAGAGACAATACTAAGTATTGATAAAAATTCAGACTCTGATGTCAGATAAATCTTGTTCTACAACTGAAGTGGTTTTATCTTGCGCAAGTCACAGAATCTGTTCAAGCTTCATTTTTCCCTCCATGTAAGATGCAAATAAAATAGTACCCACTTCCTAAAAGTTTTCTCAGGATTCAATAAGATGAGCCTCTGCCTAGAGTAAGCACACACTGGAGTTTAATTAATGTGATGACTTTCAGCCTCCTGGCCTTGGATGATTACATTCCTCAAACCTTTAGATTGCTTTTGTATAAGTAGGTCAGTTAAAGAAACTCTTTCATCGGTTGACATTTTGGGAAAAAAAAGGAATTAGGTATAAGGTTAAAAAAGCCAGTGAGAATGTTAACCTTATCTATAAAACCTAATCACCATTTACTGCTAAGTACTGAATACAAAACATAAAGAGAATATGATGAAAACAACAAAGGGAAACAGAGAGCACTGTGATTAGGAGCTCTAACTTATAAACGTGTTGTTCGATACACCTTAAATTTATTAATACAACTTAATATCACTCTTTGTATAACTTGGGTTCTTATAAATTATATTCAAAGCACGTATTCATTGATAACATTTTTATTTTAAATTTCCAGCTCTGGTGCAAAGGAACCATTTCCATGGTGAAACAAAAGCATGAACATGAAGCCTACGCCTTGGAGTCCGAGATGCTGCAGTGAAATAACGCCCTCTTTGTGGCACTTGTTATGTAATGCTGAGCAATTTCTTTGCATTCTTTCCTCTGGTTCTTCATATATCAAATGGGCATCACTCCATCAGTCTCACGGAATTATTTTTTGAATTCAAAATAATGTTATGGGGAAATAATCTATATAGACTTATTCAGCAGCTATTTGCTGGGCACATAAACTGTATAGGGCACTGCATAAGGCACTGAGGATTTGATATATATATATCCAGCCCTGAGAACTTACTTCCAGTTGGGGAAGGCGTATCAATTGAAAAAAAGAAAGAACTCTTTTACCATTTACAACAGCATGGATGGAACTGAAGAGTATCATGCTAAGTGAAATAAGTCAATCAGAGAAAGATAAGTATCACATCATCTCACTCAGATGTGGAACCTAATGAATAAAATAAACTGATGAACAAAATAGATCCTGAGACATGGAAGTATGGAACAGACTATTGAATCTCAGAGGGAAGGTGGAGATAGGGGTAGCTGGAAAGGGATTAACTGGGGGTACCTATATGCATACATGGACACAGACAATAGAGTGGCGAAGACCTGGGAGGGGTGGGTGTGGGGTGGAAGGTTTCAATGGGGAAAAACAACAAACAAACAAAGGGGACATTTTTAATACTTTCATCAATAAAGAAAAAACATGAAAAAAAGAAAAGAAAACATGCCATGGAGGAGACGTATAGGAATCTGTAAAATCTTTCATCAGAGGTTCTGACAGACTAGAGGCTCAGAAATCTGCCCTGAGCAATGGGGATTCCAGTTTTAACCAAGGCAGGAAGTATATAAATTTGTCTCATCATTCTCAGTTAGTGTTTTTTCTGACTGCCAAAGGGAAAACAATTAATAAATAAGTTAAGAAATGAGTGTGTAGATGTTAACTGGGAAAAGGAGGGGAGTGAGGGAAAGAGGATGTCCAGGCCAATAGTAAAGCATATGGAAAGGGACTAGGAGCCCCTTTGCTCAACAAATGGAAGTTATGATTATGAAGAAGTATTTTCACAGAAATAACATCTTGCCCCAACTCTAATATCAATCCCACCAGAAGTGTTAGCATCCATAAGGAATAGATGCCAAGACATAATAACGGCCTTTTGGGTCACTTATTAGGACAGACTCTCAGGCACGAATGGGTACAGATTTCCTGCTGTGCTAAATTACATACAAGAGTCCCTCAGGTCAGTTCTTTTTCTGGTTTGCAACTGTTCTGCCAGCCCTTAGGAGAAGAGATCCCAATGGTTAGCAAAAGATCCTTCTAAGCAAATAATTTTATTTTATTACGCTTTGTAGAATGTGTAATGCCTAACCTGTTAAGTTGGCTTGTAATGAAGATTTTCACAAAAATTTTGTATATTTGATAACAGTGCATTTTATATATAGCACTATTTTATCTTATCACTAGAGGCCCAGTGCATGAGTTTGTGCACGGGTTGGATCCCTTAGCCTGGCCAGCAATCAGGGCCATCTCTCCCAGTCCAGGGGGAGGGACTGCAGAAGGTTGCCATGATTAGGGCCAGCCGGCTGGGGGAAGGGACAATGGGAGGTTGGATATGGGAGCGCACTGACCACCAGGGGGCAGCTCCTGCATTGTGCGTCTGCCCCCTGGTGGTCAGTGTGCATCATAGCGACTGGTCGAACGGTCACTTAGGCTTTTATATATATATGTGCTATTTCATATTTAACTTAACTCACAACAATTTCCAATAACTTTTATACATTCCTTTTTTGGATGAGACAGATGAGGGCCTTGAACCCTCCACTTTCTGACTTTTAAAATCCAATAAAAACAGATCACATTTTAAGAACTAATGGTGAAGGGGCTTTTCATCCTGTTCCCCAGCCCCCTCAGGTGTGTGTGTGGAGAATGGATGAAATGCACTGCTAAACTAGGCTATTATCAACACCATTAATAATGGGAACAACTTATACTGGTAATAAGTTTTCAAATTACTTTCCATTGCTTTATCATGTCTGATGTACCCAGTAATATTAAATGTCTTATGTCTCGTCGAGAGTCAAACAACTGAAGAGCAGCAAATCCAGGTCTGGAATCAAGATCAACAGATACCTTTGGAAGAAACCATGGGAAATACTAAATTCATTTTTTTCTAAGACAAAAAACAGTAACAGTATTTCCAATGTTCCAGGAGGAAATAATGCTGTCCTCACAGTGGGCTATGATTTATGTGTATATCTCTAATGGTGGACAAGACTGACCATGGGCTGGGCATGGGGTGGTTGAAGTAAAACAAGAGAACAATCTCCAAGGTGCTTTATACCACTCAGAAATTTAAATTGTGCCTAGTTTAATACTGTTACATTTTAAGTTGTTTCAAAATCTAATCTATATACAATCTCTTGTATCTTGTTAATATTTCCTTATCTGTTAATGGGCTTATTGGAAAATGACTGGAACTGTGTTGATGCCCGACAAATTCTTAAACTAAGGGAAGCATGAAGTCAAGGTCTATTAAAATACTGTAAGGAAACCCTTGTGCCTAAGAAATTTGCATTCCAATGTGCTGATCACATTCCTTTTCTTAATGAAGGAACATTTCCACTCAAGGGTTCCTACAAGAACAGCACTATAAATTTAATTTTTTTGCTGGTAGGCAGAAACTCTAAGTGTTACCTCTTGGAAGCTGGTGGAATGTAAAATATATCAATTGATGTCTGCATATAATAGAGCCCATTCTTTATTTTCCTTTTTAATAGAGGACAGAAGAGACAATACCAAACAGAATATATTGAAAGCATATATATTTGCAGTTAAAATAGTTCTAAATGTGTGTCAGATTCAGGAGACCTGAATCAAATCTAGACAAATCTGTGTAAAAGTCTGGTTCATTAGCATATATGTCTTTATCCTGTTTTTGTTTATTAGTCTGTTTTCCTAAACTTAGGGATGAAACAATTTACTGTTTTATACCACTGTAAAAAAAAAAAAAAAAAAAGGGAAATAAATGAGCTCTAAGGCTCTCTTCTCCCGTTTTACTTTTTATGTACTTGTTCACATTTTCCTTAGGCCTAAAAGATTATTGTTCTTTCCTAAGATGCATTTCTATCAATAGTTATTGTAGCAAATAAAGATTTGTTTTATGTCAGGGCATTAATCTTCTACTTATTACTTTAATAAAACCTTTAAGTTTGTAATAATTTACAATTGTAAAACATTTTAGCATGCATCATCTCAGATAATCATCCAAGCAATACGAGAATAGGTTGGGCAAGTTTTGCTTTGTTGTTGTTGAGGTAGTTGTTTTCATTTGAAATATTGAGACTCAGAAAGGACAGAAGCCATGGTCATACTCACTCAGCTAGCAAAATTCAAAGGGTCAAACTTCTTGTTTACTGTTAAATAATAATATCCAAAATCTATGTCTGTCATTCAAGACATTTTCCAGTCAAGTCAAAACAATATTGTAACTTTATTTCTCAACTAGAGGCCCAGTGGATGAACCTGTGTACATTGAAAGGAAATTAATTAGAAGAAATATTTTAATATCGCTATTCACCCTTTCTCTGCAATAGAAGTGTCAACCAAAGTCATGATTGACAATGACAGATGGAAACACATTCGTTCAATTGGTGCTAGCGAGAGCTTTATATATGTAGATAAACTTGCTTAATTAGACCTGCTTTCTGATTTAGCTAAACTTTTCCAGCCCAGTGAAGCACCCCAACTTCTCTTTCAGATAATTGTCAGCAATATAGCAGTAAATATCAACATGAAGCAGATTATCATTATAGATCATGCAGGGAGAACAAAGGGTAAAATATTTAACTGCAGCAGTGTTTGACTATATTCTGTGCAGTGAGAAAACTGAAGTCAGTTTCAAGCTCCATCATTTCTTACTTCTTTTCAGTCAGGTCAAGTTTCTAAACTTTTTAAATCTCCATTTTCTGGCCAATGAAAAGAAAATAGTATTCCACTGAGTCTGCTACCTACCTACTCCAGGACTTCTGTGAGGATCAAATGAAATGAGGCATGGGAAAATGCTTCACAGACATTTGGTTAAAGTGTAGAATGTTTCCACCTGGCTATAAAGCAAGTTGTGGTCCTGGGCTGAAGAAACTCTAAGGAGGATAGTTGCTAGGGAGAGGAAGCCAGGCATTGCTATGTGACGTCATTACCTAGCATCCACAAAGACCGTTTTTGGGTTGGGCTGGGCTGTGGGCTGGATTTTGCACCATGGAGTCTCGGCAGCATTGCTGTGATTTGATGGGCTGTCTGTCGCTCTGGGGTGGGGCAGGGCCTGTGTCCCACTTGGGGGAAGCCGAGTGTTGCTTTGTGGGCGCCAGGTCCATGGTGTCATTTCTCGGTAAATGGCCAGTGTGCATCATGGCAGCTCCTGCATTGAGCATCTGCCCCCTGATGGTCAGTGCACATCATAGCAATCAGTTGGATGGTTGGACACTTAGAATATTAGCCTTTTATATATATATAGATACTCTTTGTAACCATCCAAATCAGTTAAAGGGTCTACTATCCCACTAGCATCACTGGCCCTCCCTGTGGTTACCTGCAGGGATGTCTTCTGCCAGTTCTCAGACCCAACCAGATCACCCCTTTCCTTCTATTACCAGCTCCTCCAGTATCCTCCCTGCTACCTCAGAGCCTTCATAAACACTTTCAGCAATAGATTTCTCTCTTCTCTAAATTTTCACTTTGCACTATGTGTATTGCTCATTCCTACTTCATTTTTATATACTATACTTCATTTGAATGTTATATATATTAATATATACTTCATTTTTTGATTTTTTTGTTGTATAATGACTTATGATGATATTTGTGTACATGTGTTCAAACATAGATAACTCTCCCACTCCAAACATTATACCTTTCTTTGTTGAAAAGAATATGCGTTATACCATTCTTTTTAACGTGGTGATTTTCCCATGCTAACTGATCCTCAATACATACCTGAAGAATGAGCGCAAATGTCAATAAAACCAGCAAATGGAACTCAAAAGCAAGATTTGGTGTGGATACCTTAATTGTATTCTGACAAGTCAACTGATATTCCTGACTTACTGGCACATTTTATAGCAATTGAGATAAATACATACAATGGCTTCAATTGATAGATACTTTGGGAAATATATTTAATATATTTCATAGTAGGTGCTTTAAATAGGCATTGAGATATATAATTATTATGAAACTTTTTAAATAAAAAATTACTGATTAGCATTAAACATTGTGATTTACAGAATAATGCATCTCATCAAAAAAGATATCCACATGTTAAACCTTAGAACTAGTGAATATGCTATCTTACATGGGAAAAGGGACATTGCAGATATGATTAAGTTAGGGATCTTCCAATGGGGAGATTATGCTGGATTATCCGGGTGAACACAATGAAATAATAAGTCCTTGTAAGAGGGAAACAAAAGGATCAAAATTAGAAAAAGGAAGTGACAATGGAATCAGGGATTGGAAGAATCTGTTTTGAAGATAGAGGAAGGGACCACTAGCCAAGTAATGCAGTGGTCTCCAGAAACTAGAAAAAGCAAGGAAGCAGACTATTTCTTGAAGTCTTCAGAGGAATACAACCATTCTAACATCCAACGTGGTTTTAGAATCTTGAACTCCAGAACTGTAAAAGAACTGTATTGTTTTAAGCCATAATGTTTGAGGAAACTTTTTGAGAAGCAATAGCAAACTAATACACACATAATGAAGATATTCTCTTTATAATAAAGTCAAGTAAAAACTTAAATTATTTACCATGTTTTTTCTCTGTAATATTGAGTTCTTATTGTGCTGTTGACTGACATTGAGACCCTGATATCTGAAAATCTGGATAATAAACTCAGCCTTAATATTTCAGTCTCTCCTTAAATATACAAAAACAGAGAGAACTCAAAAAATGTAAAGATATCAAGATTAAATTCAGCATCACTGAGTAATGCACATAACTAAGCTGTAATATATATTTACTTAATCTGTATTTATCTTATCAATTTAGTGAAACATAAGGTAATTCTCTTTGTTACTGATTAAATGTACAGTGATTAGGTGCTCAAGGACTTAGGGGCAATTATGTTTGGTATTTCCCATTGGTTTCTTTCCCCATAGCCATTATTATTATATGAGTTCTGTTAGAGCTGATAAGAAAATGCCTAATTAATGACTGACCTTTTATTTTCCTTGGGTAATTTCATGGTTATCAAGTTTGTTTAGGGAATTGACATGGCGATTAAAACTCAAACAAAACAAAACAAACTGAACACAGTCAGTTTTGCAGGCTCCATTGAAGTGTTTATCCTTATACTGTAAGCAAGCTCTCCTCTCTTCCTAAAGAAAGCATATGCTAATCTATGTTATCTTCTCAGTTAAAAAAAATTAGTCCTTTCACATCTAGGTTAAATAAATTTGATACATTTAAACAATGAGATATTATTTAGCCATGTAGAAATAAAATTTAGATGTGAATATATTGATAAGACACGGACAAATGTTCTTAATAGATGGTAAAGTAATGAAAAGCGCACTGCACATCAATCTATACAGTGGCTGTTCCTAATATTTAGTTTTAAGATTCCTTTATGTGGATGACGCCAAAGGTATTTAGTTTATGTGGATTTTATTCATGGTTATTAGGGATTAAAATGGAGACATTGTTAATATATTTATTAAGTAATCATTTAAGACAACCATAAAGGAGTCCTTGCATATTTACATTAAAACATATTTTGTAAAACTAATTATATCTCCCAAAACAAATAATAATTCAGTGAGGATAGTGACATTGTTTTGCATTTTGCAAATCTCTTTAATGTCTTATTTAATAGAGGGAGCTAGACTTTCATATCTGCTTCTGTCTTCTGGCCTTAGAAATCTCACTCTATATTTATGAGAGAATAAAAGTAAAAAAGGCAAGTAATGTCTTAATGTCATGATGAAAATAGTTTTGATATCATGAACATCATGAGAGAAACTGGGAGACCTCCAGAGGTCCCTGGACCATACTTTGAGAACTATATGCTCTATGTGTCTATCTATCTATCTATCATCTATCCATCTATCATCTATCTATCTATTCTTCCTCTTTTTCTTAGGAAAAGTTGTGGGAAAATGTTGTTCACATTAAATACTATTAAATACTAAAGCTACCACTACTGTTATCACAGTAGAGTTATAGTACTATTCAGAGTTAATATTTTGAATGTTAAATATGTTCTAGTCATTACAATAAACATTTAAATTATTATTATATTGTGCAGTCCTCACAAAAGCCTTCTGAGGCATATCAACTCATTGTAGGAGAGGAAAAAGATGAGAATAGGTTTATTGCCATTTAGTGATAGATCCAGGTTTTTACTCCAGCATGTCTCACTCTGGAACCCATATAATATGCTGTAATTATAAAATCTAAGGGAAAAATTATTAAACAGAGAATTAAAGTGTGTGTGTGTGTGTGTGTGTGTGTGTGTGTATTTCTGCATATTGGTGAGTTTTTGTCTCTTTGCAAATATAAACTCACTGAGGGAAGGGAAATATCCAATAATTGATAATATTCCAAATTTAAGCAAGTCCATATTAGTAGTTTTTCCAATGAATTCTGTTTGTTTTCATTGTTATGGGAACATTTTCCCCATCTACACTATGACTGGAAAAGCTTTCTATTTTAATAACATAGAAATATAAGTCAATTTTAAGAAGAGTTTTAAACTCTTAGAACATCAAAAAATGATTCATGATAAAATAAGTTATTTGTATCTATTTTTCCAATAAGAGTTCTGGCTTGGAAATATATGTTATATATTTTTTTAATTTTTAAAGATTATTTCCAGAAAATTGATCAAATCAGTAATCAAATCTTTAATCATTTAGAACAATTTGTTTTAGTTTTTTAATCCATCCATGTAAACTACCAAATAAGGATGGTGGTGATTACATTTTACAATTAATATTAAATACAGCTTTGACTTTAAGTCAGTTCTAAATCTACTGTAAATAAGTCATTCATGTAACCCCAACAAATGGTATATATGCCAGATGTATGTGTGCATTTTTCTGGCAATAGATCCTAGATAATAAAGAGGTAATATGCAAATTGACTGTCACACCCTTGCACAAGATGACTGCCCCCATGTGGTCACAAGATGGCTGCCACAAGATGGCTGGCAGGGTAGGGCAGTTGTGGGCAATCAGGCCAGCAGGGGAGGGCAGTTGGGGGTGACCAGGCCTGCAGGGGAGGGAGGGCAGTTGGGGGTGACCAAGCCTGCAGGGGAGGGCAATTAGGGGCAACCAGGCTGGCAGGGGAGGGAAGTTAGGGGTGACTGGGCTGGCAGGGGAGGGCACTTGGGGGCAACCGGGCCTGCAGGGGAGGGCAGTTGGGGGTGACTGGGCCTGCAAGGGAGAGCAGTTGGGGGCGATTGGGCCAGCAGGGGAGGGCAGTTGGGGGCGATCAGACCAGCAGGGGAGGGCAGTTGGGGGAAATTGGGCCAGCAGCAAGCAGTTAGGCATCGATCAGGCTGGCAGGGGAGTGGTTAGGAGGTGATCAGGCTGGTAGGCAGAAGCTGTTAGGGACAATGAGGCAGGCAGGCAGGTGAGCGGTTGGGAGCCAGCAGTCCCAGATTGTGAGAGGGATGTCCTGTGGGATCGGGCCTAAACTGGCAGTCAGACATCCCCCAAGGGGTCCCAGATTGGAGAGGGTGCAGGCTGGGCTGAGGGACACCTCCTAAACCCCCAGTGCACACATTTCTTGTACTGGTCCTCTAATATATCTGGTTTATCAGTGGCTCAGAAAGATTAAAAATTACTCCCTTGATAAAAATTCAATGTATCATGTAAAGAAATGCACCTAAATATTACACTTTTGTTTACCTTATATCCTTATCAACTAAAATATTTGCTTGCATTAAAAATACTTTTTAGGAATAATTACATATATTTATAATAGTTTAAGCTCTCATATATATGCACAGAATCATCTATTACAGCAGATTTTCCTATCAAGCATTTTTTAAATGCAGTGAAAATAATAAAAGGAAAATAAACAGCTAAAAATATAAGAATCTTTGAGATGAATTTCTATTTTAATTTGAAATAAATTATATTTCCCTCATGTAATGAAATTCTGAATTGTTACACCCAGAGAATCAATATTTTACAATGCTTTGCTTTGACTAAGAACCATCATGAATACAATTATTTTTAAAGGTTGTTATAAATCCTCTTACTTTGTTGCTGGAAGGAATTATTAGTTTTATGTTGATAAATGTTCTAATATAATAATAAAAATGACCTTCCAAGATATTTATAGAAACACTTTGTCCTTTACAAAGTTCTTTATTCAAATGTGCAAGGTGAAGTTGGAGATAAAAACAACCCTTATATAATCCCATTTAATCTTTGGGATAAAGAGTACAACATCTGTCTGTTTTTTAAAGGCCTGCTTAAGAAAAGATCATGGAAAATTTAAAAACCTACAATTCTAGCCTCATTTTAATAAATATTTATCACATTATTTTCACCTCCATTATACAGATAGCAAAGATAGCCAATAATAACTTTCCTTTAGATTTTCTTCATTCCTCCTCTGCCATTACCCTGATGGCAGTATCAGTACTCAGCCACACTCTAAACTGAGAGAGAAAGGAATGAGGAACAGGAGAACACAGTTTGATAAATTATAAATATATTTTCTGCTCCAAAATTACCTCAAGTTAGAGAAAATCCATATCTTTTCACCCAGCTAACTTTCTTGTCACAAGTGACCATCTAGATGTAACATCCATCATACAATTTCAGGAATTATGTCCCAGTCATTTCAGTTTAGAAACTGTCACTGCAAATTGCCTCAACAGATAATCCAAAAAACTGGGTTATGAAGTGTATACTCTTATTTCCCTGTTTTCAATGAAATTTCTCTTGTAAAATTGTTAAATAATTAGTGTGGTAAAATCCAGATTTTAATGATTATTTAACTGCTTTTCATGCTTAAATGTTATACAAATAGTATTTAACGAAATCTTTATACTTAGAGAAAATATAGAATTATGGATGGACTCCTTTCACACACTAAAGATGGTGATGGTGATGGTGATGATGATTATGGTGTACCCTGGCTGGTGTATCTAAGTAGTTAGAGCAGCAGTGCTTGTGCCTCAGGAATCTTGAGTTTGATTCCCTGTCAAGAGCATATAGCTGGGTTGCAGGTACGATCTCAGGTCCTGGTCAGAAAGGCAACCAACCAATCAATGTGTCTCTTACATCAATGTCTCTCTCTGTCTCTCTCTCTCTTTCTCTTTCTGCCTCCCTCCCTCCATCCCTCCCTCCATCCCTCCCTTCCACTCTTTACAAATCAATGGAAAAGATATTCTTGGGTGAGGATTAACAATAACAAAGATGATATTGTTGAAATGATACACTATCAATAATTTTACCTTAAAATTTCATTTATAAAAATAATAATGCACTATACATCTGTAGATAACAGCCTTCTAAATCTAAAAGACAGTTGTGTTAGGGCTTCGGCATACCATCAATAGAACCTGAACTTGTACAGGGGCGGGGAATTATTCACATTACTCTGAAGTCCAGGGATTGGCACCCATGACTCCAGGGCCTTGAATGATGCCACTGGAAATCTTTCCCTTTTAGGCTCTTTTTCTTTCTGTTGTGTGTTGACTATTTTCTCTTCTGATGCCAGGAAGATAAATGAAGAGGGAATATACGTGCTGATAGCTCCAGGCTTATAAAATTCAATGTTTTTAATCTTAAAAGGAAGAGAGGATATCTCTCACCTGATTCCATATAAAAGATCATAGCAGGCATTCAGGAGTCTCAGGCCATTGCTAGAAACTCATCGTAGCCAAAGGGATAGCGTTATGAGTGGCAGCCCACCAAATAAAGCTACCCGGGGTTGTAGGGAGCCTGGGTGGTCAGGCAGAAACAACAGATCCTACTAGAAGGACCCTGTTTTGAAACTGTGCCTTGCTCCTAAACCAGCTCTATCTAGTTCGGGCTTTCTTGTAGCTTCTTAGGCATTAGCAATGTGTTCTTTGCCACCCACTCTTTTTTCCTTGATTTGTATACAGCCAATTGTGCTACACTGAAAAGCCTTTTCAAACGGGCTCTCCACACAGTCTGTACTTGCATTATAAACTTCTTCCTCCTCCTCTAAGTGCCTTTTCTTCATAGGTTCAGAAACAAAAACCCACTTCTTTTTCTAAGTGTGCAGCAGTTCTTAATGCTTCTATAGGGATTACTCCAAGGAATGCTTAAAAAATTAAAAATGGTGGCTTCTTCAAAATATTACCTAAGTGATAAGTGAGGGTCAGGGCACAAATCTGAAAATCGTGTCCTCACTTGTGTAAAAACCTTTCTGAGGAGGGTCAGCTAGCATTCTCCATGAGGCATCGGGGAGAATTTAATAATTTTAGATCCATGTCAAGGGTTCGCAGAATAGAGTCCATATAATGAAAGTACAAACACACAGGGAGATGAAACAGAAAGACAAAATGCACCTATTCTGACACCTTTGCCTATAGGAAACCATTCTGTCTCTACATGTTCTGTCCTGACAGTGGCTTGCTGTCCACAGTGCAGGCTGCAGATCAGGACAATCAAGTGCTGAGGCATGCCCCTTGCTTTCAGAGCAACCCATAGCTGCCCATGATCCATGCAGTCCAAGGCTGTACTGTATCTCTAAAACACAGACTAACCGTCTTCTAAAATTCTTCGGTGCACTCACGTACCCAGTGAATATCCGCAATTACATCTCAAGGGCCCTTTCCTTTCTGAATCGGGCTTGAACATCTGGCATTTCGCGCTTCATATAAGGCAGCAGCCTTTGTTGCAGCATCTTGAGGAGCACTTCACTTGCTGGGGATATTGGAGCAAGGGCGAAGATCCTCTAACCCTCGTATTCCCAATTACTATGCATAGATGTGAATATTGAACAGGGAAGAAGGTGATAGGAAAAACACTGAAATATGGTTTTGAAGGAGCGCTCTACAGAGATCTTGAGCTCCTGAAAAACCAACAGGTGGGCCCTAAAGTAAAGTAAGCCTGAAACATCACCGGAGGCAACAAGGACAAAACCGGAGCGATCTTACTTCGGGATAAAAAGAGAAAGCAGAGTTCTATGGGAAAGATAATAAAGCAGGGAAAATAGAAGGCAGCAGGAAAAGAGGAACACCAGCTACGAGATGGGTTGACTTCATAAAAGAAACCATGAGCATGAGGCTACAGGAGCCGAGCAGGGCTACTGAGGACAGGACATTGTAGACATCACGCATTCATAGAGTTACCAGGAGTCGGAGGCCACTCAACGACACATAACACACAGACAGACATATCCATATGTGGACTCATTTCCCTTGTTTTCCTACCATCAATTAGTGAACACACACATTAAGCAGTCTGAGTCTGAAGGCAGGAAAAGGTTGATGTTCTAGCGTTAAGGCTATCAAGTCAAAAGAATTCTATTTTACTTGGGGAAGGGTCACAATTTTTGTTCTATTCAGGCCTTCAAGTGATTGGATGAGGCCCACCAACATTATGGAGGACAATTTGCTTTACTCAATCTACCAACTTAAATGTTCATCTCCTAAAAAAAATGCTTTCATAGAAACACCCAGAATGATATTTGACAAAGTATCTGGCACCTAGCAGTCCAATCCAGTTGACACAGGAAATTCATCATCACAATATATAAGCCCTTCCTTCCTATGAAAAGCAGATGATTTCCCACTTTCAACATTATGAATTTTCCAAATACAGTTTTCAAGAAAATTTGGGAAAGTAATACTAAAAAGCATAAAATATCCTAGGAAATCAACAACCTAGAACACCACAAAGGATCACCTATTACAGATTTCCTATATCCACAAATTCAGAAAGCCATGCCTACTTAAATGAAAAATAGCTGTCCTTGGCTTGGTCAAGGCACATGCTAGGGTTTCTGGATGCATTCCCAGTAGGGGGCATGCCGATTGATGTAACTCATTTAACACAAAGACTTTAGTCTTCCTAACATGACTTCACTGTCCTGTAGCTTTGACATCCCTATCTTTGTCAGATGTTTTTTGCTTATTTGTTTGAATTTTTTTTAATTGATTTTTAGAAGAAAAGAGAGAGTGAAGAGAAAATATCAATACGAGGGTGAAACATCAATCAGCATGCCCCCTAAGGGGATGGATTCAGAAACCCCGGCGTGTGCCTTGACCAGGAATCGAACCATAGACCTTTCGGTTCATGGGAAGACACCCAACTAACTAAGCCACACCATCCAGGGCTCTTTGTCAGAAGATTTATATCTTCAGTTGAGCTGGGTCCTCTGTTCCTAACAAGCACTATCTTCTTCTTCCTTATTGATAAATGTGTAAAATTCAGATTCACAAGAGAAGCAGAGGACTATGCACAGATTCTCAGAGGGGAGTCACCCTTCTAAACAAAGGCCTGGTTTCCATAAGGCAACTGGTTGCTTCTCATCAGTAGCAAAATCTCTCTGAAAACAGTGCGTGTGCATTTGTGTGTATGTGTTTCTGTGTGTTATAACCCATGAACACACTGAGAGCAGTCAAAGCAAAACAATTGTTACCTTGGAGTCCAGAGGTGGCTCTGCCTGTGGAGCTGCTTAGAAAATTAGGCATAGGATATGACTACTACACTTTTTAAAACACAATTGCTTTCTTGTATCAATTTATCTCTGAACTGAGTTTTAATAAGAATAAATAAAGGGAGTTTTTTTATTGTTTCACTGAAGACAAAGATAAATCAGAATAATTTCTTTTACTGCTGCCAGTGGACCTATCATGATTTTGTATTTCTCTTAAATAATGTAGTCAACCTCATGCTTTGTTCCAAAGTGCTACAATTTAATTTATATTGATATTCACCAGTTTTGAGTCAAAGGTAATGTGTGACTTTAATTAGATAGCGTCACTTCACTATGTTGTTCTAGATGTAGTAGAGGGTTCTTCAGAGCCATGTTTTAATTGCTAAATAAAACATGCTTTGTTTAATTAATGGTTCTATAAGATCATTAGAACATTTTCAAAGAGATCCGAGTTCTCTTTTTGCTTATCCCCAACAATAATATATCTTATGTAGCATTTTACACTTGCAAAATGCTCTACCTACACGAATTCTCACAAATTATGAGCGATAAAAGATGAAGAATTCAAAAGATGTGATTTATAGAAGACAAAAAAAAAATCAGGGCAGAGATATCAGCTCTATCCTGGCTTACCCAGAGCTGCCTACCCTAAAGATCTGTGAACAGACCTGTGCTCCCTCCCCCCAAAATTAGAATGCTATTGCATTGTATTCTATATCTATATCTTTATCTAATAATCTAGTGAATGATTTGCCTCAGTTTTTGTTGTTTTGAGTTGAATATACATTATCCTTCAAACAGTATTTCCCAGAACAAATCACTGAATAAAAAAGGTTAGCCTACCATGAGTTATGTGAGCTGCTAATCCATTTGCCACTTCATAGTAATCATGTAATGAAAATGTACTAATATTTTAGAAACAAGTTCCTGGGGAGAGTGTCACAAGAAGGGAAGATTGTAATATCTGTCACCGAATGAAGATTCAAAATGACCCAGATAAGCTTTATCTTTTAGTGGAAATTGAGAAGAGGGACGTGATTACCCAGGAACGCAGGGAAAGCCCCAATGTTGGCTGCTGCGTTTGTAGCACATTTCCTGTTGCTATGAGTTAAGAAACTAACGTGGCCCTCTAACTAGAGCAGTCACAAGGCGGGGCTCCTCAGGATAGACAAGTCCTTTAAAAACATGCAGGCCTCTGGTCAATTTGCTCTCCTACATCAGGGGTCGGCAAACTCATTAGTCAACAGAGCCAAATATCAACAGTACAACGATTGAAATTTCTTGAGAGCCAAATTTTTTAAACTTAAACTTCTTCTAACGCCACTTCTTCAAAATAGACTCACCCAGGCCGTGGTATTTTGTGGAAGAGCCACACTCAAGGGGCCAAAGAGCCACATGTGGCTCGCGAGCCGCGGTTTGTTAACCACTGTCCCACATTATCACCAATATCAGAGGCGTTGTCTCATGTCCTTGAGCCTAGGACATAGCATTGGATTTTTTGTCTGCTGACGGTCAGCCTTGGTGTAGTTACACTGCTTGGTTCCTAGGTCCCCTCTGATGTCCACTGCATTGGACAATGTAAAAATGGGCTAGGTGCTGAGGCAAAAATCATCTACATTTTGCTGTAGGTTGAACCCAACCAAGTCTCTTTAATGAGTCAAATTACCTCTTTAATGTAGAGAAAGCTTGAGTACAGTGCTTTAGAACTTCGCTGGCTATGCGTGGGCCCCAACCTTGAATCTGCTGTGTCTGCATCATCCTTGTCTCTGCTGGTATGAGCCAGATAGGACAGAGATCTGGCATTTCAAACCCTGAATATTAATACATGATCAGATTCCTATTCTCAGTCAATTTGGACCACAGATTATTTTCAGAAAGGCCTTTTTTTCCAGGAAAGCAAGATTTTCTTCGCTCTCTGCTCTCAGAATAGTCAGCTTTAATGCAAACATTTATTCTAGCAGCACTTCATTAAGGCTATGAGTAGCCAACATAATCTAGCATATTGCAAATTTCCTGCCAAATATCTTAATATGATAGCCTTGTAGCATATGATCTGCTAATCAAGGAATAATAAACCATTGTTTGAGAAAAGAGAATTAACTAATAGCAAAGATTGTCAGTTTTAAACACAGTGTGCTCACTCTACTGTTTCCTCCTAATTACTACCCAGTCCACATTTTGGACCTGTTACATTTTACTCCCCTTTTTTGAATCAAATTCTGTTATTATCTAGAACATGTTCATATCTAATTAAAAGAAGCCTCAACTCTGCTCTTTAAAATAATGACAGAAATGAATTTTTTCATTAACTTAAAAGCACATGTGTCAAGGTACTAATTTAATCACAGTTCTGAGCTCTATTTTTTGTTGATTTCTAATTCTCCTTTCGTCTTCCACATGTTAACATTGCAAACGGATCACGAGAATTCTCACTTCATATCACACACAGTGTTCTACAAAGTATCATACTTTAAAAAATATTAGCTTGTAAGAACACGTAATAAATAACTTCAAAATGCAATGAGTATTTAATTTTAAAGCGTGCCTTTAACATTTATGTAAAACGTTTTTTGTACTCGTTCAATAGAAACTTATCTGGCCACTGGGTAAAGCTAGCAATAAAACTCCTGGTCTGCAATGTGTTAACAAAATGGCTGCAGCTTAACTAAGATCACATGTTCCTTCTCTTCAGCCTCCCTGGAATGGCATGGATCTAGTTCACATTATTCATGGCCATCCAGCTTCTATGTTTTTGAGTGTGGGCTTCAGGCAAACAAATATGTCATATGTATACAACAACCTTATTTTATATTGATATAATTTTATTTTACATTTGTGTGGTTTATTTTAATTTTTCACTCATAAAACCAAATGTATGAAAACTCACTATAGAAATTCTAATAATATTAAACTATACTAAGTAAGCAAAGCCTTCTTTTACTTCCCAATATAAATATTGTCCTTAGAGGTTTAATTCAGATACTTATTGTGATTATTTTATTTTGTACTATTTTATATAATAAAATATTCAAACATATGGGAAATATGATAATAATTGGTTAAAGATTATACAAATTTTAAACAAACCAATTATAGAAATTATCATCCAGCCCAAATAAGTTTTATCAATTTACAGTATTTTCTTCAGGTATATTTTTAAAGACAAGAAATAAATTCAGATACATACGAAGAACTCTTTGAAAACTCTTCTGTAATGAATCACTATCACTTGCTTCTCTCTTAAAATAATCCCATCTGGATATCGATATGTATCCCTCTCCCAATGATGTACTAGTTTTCTCCCAGTTACATGTGCATTTTAAGATTTAAATACATATTTTACTAGACATTAATTTTTAGATTTAGTGACATTGACACAAATACTAAGTGTACCAGTTAATAATGTGGATTTTTTTCAATATATAGAGTTACTCATATGTTGATATATATGCGATTTGATATGTGTGCTATTTTGTTATATTGACAGCAAGCTTTAATACTTCATATGTCAAATTTTCTGAAGGTGTTAACATCATAGATCTTTTTACGCTTAAAAATGTCAAATTTCGTGCCAAAAAAAGAGCTTATGCAGGAAGTTTTAATTCATTACTTTATTTTGAAGAAAAGTGCTGCTGAATACTTTAGGAAGCTTATGGTGAACATGCTCCATCTCAAGATACTTGTGAATACTGGTTTAAATGCTTTAAAAGTGATGATTTCTATGTGAAAGACAAAGACATCCAGGTCAACCGAAAAAGTTTGAAGACCAACAATTACAAGCATGAGTGGATGAAGATTTGTGTCAAACTCAAAAACAACTTGCAGAAAGATTAAACGTTGCTCAGCAAACAATTTCCGATTGTTTATAAGCAATGGGAAAGACTTTAAAGGAAGGAAAATGGGTGCCATTTCAACTGAACAAAAGACAAAAGAAAACCGAAAAGTCATTAGTAAAATGTTGCTTCAACGGCATGAAAGAAAGTCTTTTTTGCATCCAATTGTGACTGGCGATGAAAAGTGGATTTATTTTGAGAATCCCAAATGCACAAAATCATGGGTTGACCCAGGTCAACCATCAACATGGACTGCAATGCCAAATCGCTTCGGAAAGAAGACAATGCTCTGTGTTTGGTGGAATCAGGAAGGTGTGGTGTATTATGAGCTTCTAAAACCAGGTGAAATCATTAATACTGGTCGCTACCAACAACAAATAATCTATTTGAACCACGCTTTGATCGTGAAATGACTAGAATGTTCCAGAAGACATGGCAAAGTAATTTTGCTTCATGATAATGCACCATAACACACTTCAAAATCAGTTAAAGACATGTTAAAAGATCTTGCCTGGGAAGGTATTAACCCACCTGCTGTATTCAGCAGAACTTGCTCCTTCAGATTACCACTTTTCCGATAGATGGCACACGCACTTTCTGAGCAGCACTTCAAAACATATGAAGAAGTGGAAACTGGATCTCTAAATGGTTTGCCTCAAAACAATAAAAGTTCTATCGGGACGGTATCCACAAATTAGCTGAAAGATGGGGGAAATGTGTAGCTAGCGATGGACATTACTTTGAATAAAGCACTTTTGATGTTTCTCTTGAAATTATCATGTTTTCTTTGATTACTAAATCCGCCATTATTAACCGGTACACCTAGTAAATTTAGTCTATTGATTTGAAATACTGTAGCATATACAGCTGTGAATTACATCAAATATATATTCTCCCTCATTGTCAATACATGTTTAGATTGTTTATAATTTTCACTTATTCAAACAACCTTGATATTGTGAAATTACTCTCAAAGTTGTTGCATTCATTTAAATTCATACCAGCAATTAATGAGAGTTACTGGGGGGTGTCCCTCAGCCCAGCCTGCACCCACTCCAATCTGGGACCCCTTGAGGGATGTCCAACTGCCTGTTTAGGCCTGATCCCACTAAATGGGCAGTCAGACATCTCTCTCACAATCCAGGACTGCTGGCTCCCAAATGCTTGCCTGCCTACCTTCCTGATTGCCCCTAACCGCTTCTGCCTGCCAGCCTGATCACCCCCTAACCACTCCCCTGCCACCCTGATTGATGATTAACTGCTCGCCTGCCAGCCTGTTTGCCCCTAACTATCCTCCCCTGCAGGCCTGGTCACCCCTAACTGCCCTCCCCTGATGGCCTGATCGCCCACAACTGCCCTCCCTTGCAGGCCTGGTTCCTCCCAACTGCCCTCCCCTGATGGCCATCTTATGATGGCCATCTTGTGTCCACATGGGGGCAGTCATCTTTGACCACATGGGGGCAGCCATCTTGTGTGTTGAAGTAATGGTCAATCTGCATATAACTCCTTTATTAGATAGGATAGAGGCCTGGTGCATGGGTGGGGGCCAGCTGGTTTGCCCTGAAGGGTGTCCCAGATCAGGGTAGGGGTTCCTTTGGGGTGTGGGGTGGCCTGGGCAAGGGGCCTGTGGTGGTTTGAAGGCCAGCCATGTCCCCCTGCAACCCAAGCAGAGGCCCTGGGATCTGGGATTTATTTATCTTCTACAATTGAAACTTTGCAGCCTGGGGTGGAGCCAAGCCTTCTGCTCGCTCAGTGGTGGCAGCCATTTCTGTTGGGATTTATGTATCTTATATAATTGAAACTTTGTAGCCTTAAGCGGGGCCAAAGCAGGCCAGGGCTGCAAAGCTTGGCTTCCTCCATCGCCGGGGGCAACTCTAGCCTCCTACTCTCTCCAGCTCCATGGCTGCCGCCATTTCTGTTTGGATTTATTTATCTTCTATAATTGAAACGTTGTAGCGTAAAGTGGAGGCCTGGGCCAGCAAGGGCAGGTGGAAAGCTTGGCTTCCTCCATTGCCAGGGAAACCCAAGCCTCCCTCCTGCTCTCTGTGGCCGCAGCCATCTTGGTTGGGTTTATTTGCATATTTGCTCCTGATTGGCTGGTGGGCGTGGCTGGTGGGCATGGCTTGTTGGTGTAGCGGAGGTACGGTCAATTTGCATATTACTATTTTATTAGATAGGATATTTGTTGTAAATCTTGTAGATACCATTTTAAGTAATTACATTTTATGGTAATTTTCCCAAGTGAAGTTTAGTATCTTTTCTTGGCCATATGAATTTCCTCCTCATGAATTCAAAACCTTTGATTGTTTTCCGTATTTGTTGTTTTAAATTATTCTTACTGAGTTATGTAAGCTATATGTGTTTGCTGGCTGTTAAATCCTAGTTTTCCAGGTTAAAAATAATTTTATCCAAATTGTGGCTTTTCCTTTATTTCCCTATGATTTTTTTTCTTTTAATGATGTTCTTCATTAAGTGAGAGTTACAGATTGAAGTCTGATCCACCAATCTTTTCCTTGATGGTATGTCTCTTGCTCCTGTGATACAATCCAGCCAGTAGAGTTTGTCTTCTTTTTTCTTGTTTACATTCCTGCTTTCAATGCTTTTGCCCTTTTCTCCATTCTTATGATGACACCCACAGTCATAATTATATAAAGATGCATTTCTTTTTCATCTTATTATTTTGTCAGTTGCCTCACTCATAAATGGGAGTAACTATAGCATTTAGGAACATTAAAACTTCAGGAGAGTAATGATCGCATTTAGCAACATGTCTATAGGCAGGAAACAGAGGTTCACCAATTACCTGACCAATGTTAATGGCTTCCCTAATATGTTCTTGATTGGCATAAAAGAGACTGAAGTTATTAATTTTGCTTCCTACAGCTGCATGAAGTCTAGGGTAGTGAAAAACTCAGGATTGGCCTTACAACTTGGACCGTTCGTCAAGGTGAAGACATGAGACCCAAGCTCTACTGAAAGAAGACTCCTCAAACAGCAGGAAGGCTTGGACAGGAAGGAATGTTCAAGGAACCCAAGGATATTTTAGCCTTGGAAAAAGAGAAGCTTGGAGGCATGGGGCATCATAGTTAGTATAAAGTAATTGAAGTGCTTTCATGTGGAAGAGGGATAATAAGACTTCTGCTGTGTATCCTTAGAGACTTAGAGAATGGATCAATGGATAGAATTGGTATTCCAATGCAGTGTCAGAAAAAGCATCAATGGCATAAAACCTGAATGAATATGGGTGACTGAAAAACACCACTGGAAATGCTGAATCAGAGACTAGATAAGCTTTTCTTCTGGAGAATTATAGACTTTGAATGGAGGACTGTCCTGCCTTTTTCCACTTTAGAATTAGACAAATAAAAGAGTTATAGTGCTCAACAGTTAAATGGATCACCTGAGGAAGAAAATGACTCCCTATATCTCAAGTATGAAAATCAAGACTGAGGGGTGAATAGAGGATGTTCCTTTAGCTTGTAGAATATTTTGATAAATATAAAATGTTTTTCTTTCAAACTCTACTTATATGATACCTATTAAACCACTAAAAGAAATTATTATTCAGAAATGGATAGCATGAAATGTAGGAAAATAAATGTGTATTATTGTAATCTATTATGAAACATTGACACTTGTACTAGGTTGAACTCTGATTATATTTTACATTAAATGCAATATTATTTTTAAGGAATGAGTAAGAGATGGTTAAGCTACAGATATATTCTTACCATATCAGATTGACTTCTTAAAGTTCTCTAGATTGTCTCCAGAATAGCTTTTAAAAGTACTCTAAATTTACATTGCTTATATTTTAGTAGTGTTAGATTAAACTAGCTAAATTGACATAATGCTTTCTGACACTTTAAAGACTCCAGTTCAGAGTAGCTATACTGTTGATTCCCACCAAAGAACTACATCTTTCATATTCCACTTTTATATGAATTAAATTTAGGTATAACCCAAAAGCATAACTTATACCAAAACTAAAAATCTAATTTATTCTAACATTTCAAGGTGCAGCCCTGTAAGAACTAGACTGATGACACAGTAGAACTCCTTATTGTGATGAAAGTCTTCTCGACCTGTGCTGTAAAATTTGGTAACCTTTCTCTAATAAGCCCTTGAAATGCAGACGCCCGGCTAGAGTGGTTCAGTTGATTGGGCATCATCTTATGTAACAAAAAGTTACCAGTTCGATTCCCAGTTAGGGCACATGCCCAGGTTGTGGGTTTGTTCCCTGGTAGGGGGCATGCAGGAGGCAGCCTAACAATGTTTTGCTCTCACATAGATGTTTTCCTCTCTCATTCCCTCTCCCTTCCTCTTTCTCTAAAAAAAAAAAATAAATAAAATAAAATAAAATCAATAAAAAGAGGGAGGAAAAAAGGAAAATGTTAATCACATGTCATATATTTGGCTGATTTTGATTAAAAAGAGTGAAATAGGCACTATTCTAGATGATTAAGAACATGTGATTTCTATGTGCTCAGGATAGAAACCAGGTGGCAAAAGTCAGAGACAGCATCTATAATAATAAAAGCATAATATGCAAATTGACCGAATGACCAAACAGCAGAATGACTGTCTGGATGATCTTCCAGATGACCATACTATGACACGCACTGGCACTAGACCAGCCAAGGCAGATGTGATGCAATTGGTCAGGGGGCCCCGCCATCGCCCCATGATCACCCCGCAGAGGGAGGCCAGGCCAGCCAAATGATCACGAGAGAGGCGACCAGTGGTGGGGGAGAGGGGGGACCGTGTCGTACAGATGGCAAGCAGAGGCAGCAGCAGGGGCAGGGCAAGCTGCCAGCAGCCAGGGGAAGGAAAGCCCCAATAGGCCGGGATCACCGGCCAGGCATAGGGACCCTACCCGAGGGGTCCCGGATTGTGAGAGGGCACAGGCCAGACTGAAGAACACCCCCTTCCCCTGTGCACAAATTTCATGCACCAGGCCTCTAGTTATGCTATAGAACAGATATTTTAAAGATATGTAGAATTGACCAGACTGTGAAAGGCAGAATAATTCCTTTTATATTATTAGTAAAACTCCAAAATATGATTTAGGATTATGCTGGCTACAGTGTAGTATTAATGATGTCCCATAAAATTGAAGCTATCAATAAGGGGAACTCTCAATGTTCATTTCAAATATATGTGTTTTGAAAAGAGAAAATAATTTGAATGCATTTAATAATGATAAAATATTTGAATAAGTAGAAACATAAGATAATATAACTTAATTTTAAGTAAGAATAGCAAATAAAGATTGCCCCTTTACATTATTTATCTTGACAGGTTTTACATAAGGAAAAAACATTCCCATTGCAAACACAAATCTTAATAAATTCCTCTTGGGATTTTCCCCAGAGCTTGTAACAGATTACTCCTTAATGGTGATCTGTTTTTTGGAAATAGTTCTAATGATCTGTATTCAAATTTGGAGAATCTGGGAAGGCCCTGGCTTGTACACCTTTTTAAGATACAGAACATAGAATTTTATAATATAATAAAATGTACTTTTTATGACTTCAAAAGTGATTCACAAAGTAAATCTCAGCCTATGCAACCACATGCAGCAGCCTTTGGAAGTGCTATTATTCCAATTTTTAAAGATGTGAAAACTAGAATTAAAGAGCTTAAGTAATTTGTTCACAGTCACACAGATAATAATGGAAGATTCTAGTCCAACATAAGCATAGTGCTCTATTATCTGCCTTTGGGGATGGGGATGTCATGAACAAGGTCATCACAATATTGCACTTGATATGGAGATTCATCTAGTCACATTACAGCAAATTCTGATGACTAGACTTACATTAAATGTCTGCTTGCCCCTCCTCAAAGAAAGGATAGGAGTGCTTACTTTGCTACTCATGCAGAGCAAAACAAGTCTATAGAGAGAACAATTTTCAGGGCATAGGAAAGTATATTAGATTGCAGATACATTTACAATGAAAAACACAAACCATTGTGGAGAGTATTTAATACTATATTTATATGCGGTTGAAAACCGTTTTGAAAGTTAACCAACTCAGGTATAGTTTTAGAATTCAAAGTAGAGAACGTTTTCTTAACAATTTTTAAGTTAGCTCAATTCTATGTTTTGATAATTCATATGATATTTTTATGCTTACAAAATGCCACTGACCTTTCAATATGTTGTTATGATCCCTTTTAGAATACTTTGACATAGAAACTAATGCAAAGTTCCTCTTTCTAATCACACGTGGCTTAATAGTTAATATTTTAAAGCCTTTTTTGTCTTATGTTTTTGCACATATTAGCTGTTTGTGCTTTTCTCTTTTCCTGTTCCCCGAAAATAGAACCTGAAATTCATTCCTTTAATTTTCCTATTATGTATGCAATTTTAAAAATATAAATCATTCTTGCTTCCACCACCCAGTCTCTTAATAAAGCATTGTCTTGGCTCATAAATTCTGTGCCAGTGTAGGATTATTTCCCCTCTAAATGGCTCCCATGTATCCCAATTTCTACTATTTTAGGTCCCCTTAAGTTCCTCTGTATTTGTTCATAACAGGAGTCAAATCAGTGGGGGAGTTTCTAATTCTTTCTCTTCTGGCTTTCTCCTGGAGAGATCCTAATGAACAGTGAACTGTTCTTAATCAGGCAGCAGAAACAAGAAAGAGACAGAACAAATTTCTTGGCATATCCAATTACTGGATGATTCTGGCGACCAGGCCACTCACAATATCACTATGGAGATTCATAAAGGGAAATGCTTTTAAAGAAACATCGCAATATCTTGTGTAAGCGAATAAAACCTTCAAAGGGTGATTCTTGTAAATTAGCAAAGGAGCTGGAAACAGTGACTTGAGACCTTTTATTCCTCCCTCATTGGATGTGCTAAAATAAGCCTCTGGCAATTTAGACTTAATTGCAAGAGGAATCCTGTATCACATTGACAGTGTATTTCTCTCAGTGGTCGGCAACCTCATTAGTCAACAGAGCCAAATATCAACAGTACAACAATTGAAATTTCTTTTGAGAGCCAAATTTTTAAAACTTAAACTTCTTCTAATGCCACTTCCGCAGTTTGCCGACCACGGCTCTAGGTAATTAGAGTTTCCTGAGAGAGGTAATATCTTAACGGGAAGGTCACAGCTCCCACAGAGGGCCTCTCTGAAGAGACACTCTGTCTTCCAGATTCCGACCATGCTCACCCTCTCCCTCTCAGGTTTGGAGGTTACCAGTCCTGGGAAAGGCTCTGCCCCTTCTAATTTCCTCTATTATGCCCCAAATTTTCACGAATAGGTCCTTCTCTCAACTTTTCCTAGAATTATGCAATTTGAGCATGTTATTCCTGCTGAGACCTTGACTAATAAGTCTGGGTTTAGAAAAAGACTCACCTAGAATTCTGGCTTCAGGACGTACTAGCTGGTAACCTTTAGCAAGTTAGTTAGTGTCTTCAAGTCTCAAATCCTCATCTAGAATGAAAACAGTAAACCTTTCTTCACTATGAGGGAATGAAAGTTAAATGAGATTATGTAGGTAAAAAGTTTGACCTGTTGTTTGCTGCATAATAAGTACTCATTTTATTTCATTTCTGACTCTTTACCAATCACTTTATTACCTTCAAACTCAATTGTTAGGTCTAAGATTGTGTTTTTGTGTGTCCATGTGTGGATTGTATGTGTACAACAGAGAAAGAGAAATTAGTGTGTATATTTATATTTGAGTGTGTGTTAGATGTTTAAATTACAAACAAAATCCAACACCAACAACTCAGCCTTTTGTGACAGTTCAAACAAAAAGGAGTAAAATATCAAGTTTTGCTCCAAATCATTCCACTTTCTTCTCCAAAGGTCCCTACTGTCAAATTTTGGTGGATGTGCACACACAAACACAGACACACTCCCTTCTCTGACCTTGTTTAATCAGTTACAAAATGGAGATCTCAATTAATATGCAATTGCTGTTAGAGCACCATGGGATGATGTAAGGAAAGGGATGTGTAGAAGGTGCTCAACAAAGAGCGGATTTAAAAAGGCAAGGAAACAGGTTGCTGGGGTGCAAAGAACACTGCACGAGGAGCCAGAGATGCCTATCTTTCTCACTGACCAGTTCCGATACTACATTTTTTCCTGATATTGTGACCTTTTATACTCCCGGTCTTTACTTCTCTTCTAGTTAAGAAATTTAGGTGGTGAGGAAGAGAGACCCATCTAAACCAGTTTAAGCCAAAAGGAATAATTATCATGCCTCCCTCTCTGAAAAGTGATAGGTACTATTGCAATTTCAAGTTGATGTCACATGACAGGAAAGGCTATAGTTCACATATAGTTCACACTCAGAAACAGAAAGTCTTTTACAGTTATCCCAGGGCATGAGATAGAATATAGCCAAGCCTTCTATGAGGCTGGAATGAGAAAGTAAGAAAACGGGGAAATTTATCACTAGCTTAGGTATTATGACATCTCTCTCACCTCCACTTTTCTTTATACTTTGGCTTCATTTGTCTTCCCATTTCCCTTTCTAGATTATTTTCCTTTTCTTGCATGGTTGTTATGGCCGCTCCATTACCACACTTGCTGCTCCATTAAAATCATAGCATTTCAATTGCACCCCAAACACAAACTGACAACAGTGCTGATGTCTCTTCGATGAAAATAATGGAGCAGGAAAAATGGTTTATTCTACCCTATGAACTGAATTCTCTTAAGTCGGCTGTCCATCTTTAATTCACTATTGAGAGATTAGAGTTTCAAGGAGGTGATTTGTAGTATAGTGGTTTGTTTTGTAGATGGAGTGCTATATTAAGCACTTTATAAATAGTACATCATGAAAATTTCTTGACAATACTATGAAGTGGCTGGTATTGTGTCAGATTTGCCAAAAAGAAATTGAAGGGTAGGAGATTTAAATAAAGATTTTCATGTCACATAGTCTGGGTGACATGTCTATTATTTGCAACTACACTTGGCTAATCACAAGTAAATGCCCTTAACCACTATTTCCCCTGCCTCTTTCTATCATTAAAGAATCCTTCAGCCAATACCTCTCTTTCTAAGAGGCTGTCTCTGTGCTGTACTAATGGCAGCCTCTGTCTGTCACTTTCACAGGTGGTGGAGTCTCTCTTAAAAGAATTCCTTTCAGTCAGAACGCATATCGTTTGAGATATTAGGAAGGGTTATGCTGAATGGCAAATGCATATGGGTAAATGGAGTATGCCCCCCAATTCCTTTTCCAGACATCATGTGTGGTCATGTGACCAAGTACTCTCTCCCCTTGCTGTTCTGTGGTTAGCCCTCCAATTCTAGCTCCTATTAAAATGGATTCTGTACTAGAACTCTCTTCTTGCATCTAGAATTACCTTCTGTTATAATGTTGCTGAATACAAAATGTTCTTCATGATTCTCTCCAATTCTCTAAAGGCAGCTCATAGTTAATGAAATGATGTTTGTTCCTGCAACCACTTCCTGCCCCACCTATTGCCAACTTACCTGCTGTAAGAACCAACCTCACCCTAGTCTCTCATTGGCTGTATATCCCCTCCCCCTGCCCCTGAGTTTGAACTTTTCAGGATAGTTGTCCATATCTTTGAGTCATTAAACAAAATAGTACAGTTTACCAAGAATTCCTGAGCAGTATCTGTACCACATACATTCTGCAGCTTGCATTGTCTGTGTGTTTTCACCTTGTTAGTAAAAGCTCACTGGCTCTGGAATGAAAGAGCTTATAAATAGCATTTACAGTATAAGTCATTTCTTTTAACTATTAGGATATGTACCTATTTAAGGTCACTTGTCAACATACTCCCTTGATTTCATAAAGTTAAATAAGATTCATTCTACCAGTGCTATTGGAAAGCTTTATGATAAATTCCTCATGTTAAATTGTATTGCAGAAAATTACCAGCATGGAAAAGCAGAGACTCTTTGCACATCTGTACATTCTAAGAAGAGATGCCTTTAACAGGTGATTGAATGCATCTGTGCTATTTAAATCTCAACAACAAGTACTACTGCAAGTTAAGATGCCTTTTATGATTTTGAAAATATAACAAAATGCTCATGTGCACATGAATTCAGAAATAAGGTTGCTAATAATAATGCCCGGAACCCATTTTATGCACACACTTAGCTTTCAATATCAGGATAAATATATTCAGATGTCCATCAGTATTAATTAAAGCAATGGTCTTTTACTGCCCACTCTTATCCTGAATTCTGAGTTATTATTAGAGATTGAAGTTGATGCAAACAGGCTACATTTCTTTCATTTAGGCATCTATATATATAAAAGCCTAAGTGACCATTACTACAGGTCTACCGAACAACTGGTCACTCTGATATGCACTGACCACCAGGAGGCAGATGCTCCATGTAGGAGCTTCCCCCTGGTGGTCAGTGTGCTCCCACAGCCAACCTCCCACAGTACCACCCCCAGCTGGCCAGCCTCGATAGGCCCCGATTGCTGGCCAGGCCGAGGGACCCCACCCGTGCACGAATTCGTGCACCAAGCCTCTAGTTTAATATTTTTGAGGAGCTGCTATGTGTCAGGCATTTTTCTGGGTACTGGTCAAGTCGAACAATGCTTGTTTTTTGTTCTCATGAAATTTATGTTCTGATGAATGACAGATATTATAGAACTTTATTGTGTAGCATTGGTTAGGTTTTTTATTTTATTTATTTTTTTAATGTGGAAAAGAGCAGTCCAAGAGAAGGAAGCAGAATGAGGAAAGGAACAGTGCCACAGTGAAATTCAGAACAGGAACCTCTTAATGCTACCATTGTATATTGCCTCTATTCTTAATTGGAGGAACCATTTAAGTATTAGTTATAAGTTATGGAAAATAAAAGTAATATTTTCTTAGCCTGAGGTTTGAAGAGAGAGGCAAAACAAGCTGCTTTATACATCTGGGGGTTAGGAATGGGAGAACAGTAATATACTGTCAATGGTGTAGAAAAGAACCCGTAAGCGTGGGTCTAAAATGAGAGGATGCATCTTCAGAATGAGATGGAGAAAAGAACCATACATGTGATTAATTCTCTTTATTTAGCTCAGGACAGTGCACTGACTGTTAACCACAGTCCAGGGATGTTCAGTTAAGTGACTTTCCCCACCATTTCTCAGTCTTCTGAATTTTCTGTTTCTCTCCTGATTGTGTTAATAATTGAGGAAAAGTCTGCCCCTTTAATGAATACACACGTCTCTCTTTCTATTGTTCTGTTTATTATAGTCTGTGCTTCCATGCTGAGTAAAATAGCAAACTACTAAGTTTCCTAGTTACTTCTAGCATTATCAATAAAATCCTTCTGCAAAGGGGAGGGGAGGGTATTTGCAAATATTTGGAAGGATTTTGTACTCAGATTGCTTAACAAATGCTTTTAAATTTCACTCCACTTTAAAGAAACCAAGACTAGAAATCACAGGTAATGTATGACAAGTATGGGTTTATGAAAGAAATGATGTGGGACTCTCTTTACAAGACTTAAATGTAAAAGGACTTCAACTGAATTGTCAAGTGATTATATATATACCATTTACATAAAAATAAAATATTCTTTGTGACATGTATGTTTTATTCTATGTATATGTACATACTTATGTTTGTTACATATTTTTATTTTATTATGATATCCCACTAATTATTTTTTTTTATTTGTAAAGTAATTACTGGCTATGATCATGTTGGGTGATAATAAAAAATTTTTTTTTTTTTTTTATTGAGCACATACTTTGTGGTCTACGAGATCCAAATTTACATATACTAACTCATTTCATTCTTATGGCAATCATGTGATTGCCACCATTTACAGATGAGGTTTCAGGCTTAGAGGGTTAAATAATCATCTTAATCTTTTATAACTCAAAAAACAGTGGAGCTCAGATCAAACAAGGGCACTGTGGCCCCAGAGTGCATAAACTGAACCTGCATGTATAGCTGGTATTTCTTGATATCAACATATGGCTAGATTATTGTTCTTTTCTTCATGGACTAAATTAACCAGCATGAGAAATTGAATTGAACTAGAGGCTCAGTGCACAGATTCATGTGAGGGTGGGTTCCCTTAGCCTGGCCAGTGCCCTCTTGCAATCTGGGACACCTCAGGGGATGTAGCAGTGCCAAAGCGCAGGGGGCCAAGGAGGAGCCCAGCCAGGGCCGGGCACAGCTCCACGGCTGCTCATCCTGGCCCCGTTGTGCCTGTCGCTGCCACAGCTCCCACAGCTCAGTAGCACTGCTGTGGAGGCGGGAGAGGCTCCTGCTGCCACAGCTGTGCTCGCCAGTCATAAGCCTGGCTTCTGGCTGAGCTGTTCCCCCTCTGTGGGAGGGCACTGACCACTAGGGGGCAGCTCCTGAGTTGAGTGTCTGCCCCCTGGTGGTCAGTGCATGTCATAGCGACTGGTCGACCAGTTGTTCCGGTCATCCCGGTCATTCTGGTCATTCAGTTGTAATGGTTGCTTAGGCTTTTATGCATGTAGATTATCCCACTGCTGCTCACAAAAAGTCAGCTGTAAGGTTGTATTCTCCTACACATAACTTTGCGCTCATATTCTGAGTCTGTTTAATTTGCACAGAATAGCATATCTCTTTACATTTTTCCCCTATCATTTTGACTAAAGATCTCATTTTTAGTCTCTAATTTCTTACCACTGGACACTTGTACAATGCCTCTCTCTTCTGACGAGTTGAAAGGTCTCTGGCATATATGTTTTCTTGCTCCATAAAACTCAACTACCTTTGCAGCATGTCTTCAACCCATCTTTCCAGCTCAATAATCAGCACATTGGCCATGAGAGGAAACAGAATAAAAACACCTTGACCCAAAATTAAAGCACCTTGAATAAAAGCACCCTCATATTTAGCTCTGTCTGCTGAACACGTTATTGTATGCTCAGTCCATGTACTAAGGATGCCGCTGAGGCCATCAGCCTAGTGACATGCCTACCATAAATACATCAGATTAGAGCTAGAAGAATTTTTCATTTTATCTTTGTGAAATTCAAAGTTGTTTATTTAAAACCCCTAGAGGTAGACTCTGTATGTAACACCCTATATTTAACTCCATTAACTTCAAAATACCTACTGACAACTTCCCTATCTTTGTCACAGTGAGCTCTAAGGAAGGGTTTTCTAAAAACTTGCAAATGTATTTTGATTACGAACAGAGGGAAAATGTCCAGGCAATTCTCATAATTCAATTGAGGTCATGGGTGCATTAGCAAGTACTAACTTTAGAAATATTAATCTCAATAATCTGAAGTGCAGCTTTAAGTAGCTATAAGAAAATAATATTTCTTCATTACCTATGTGTTCTATTAACTTGACACATACACTGGGTAACCCAAGAAAAAAGGGAGTATTCTATTAGTGACTTATGAGACCATGATGAACCTCTCTCAACTGTTGCCTGCTGAAAATGTGAAAGTACAATATTGGGGAATGTGTCTTTATAAGAAAACTGCACAAATAATTGTAGGTTTCTTTGTTTGTATTTTTTTATGTACTCAACTTTTCTTTGTTGAACTTACCAATACTTCAGAAAAAGTGAAAATAACTAATTATTGCCTAGATTTTTTTTCTCCAATTTAGCACACATACTTTGATATCAGTTTTCAAATAGTTCAACTAAGAAATAACTACTGGTGGGCATTTCAGACAGAGAACTTTTCATTTCATAAGGGTGAATCCATTCTGCAAAGTTCTTAGCTATGCACTCGCATGTACATATATTTGCTTGTGAACATGTTTGTGCACACAACATACATGTACATATCATCCCACATATCATGTATAAATATTATTTTCCAGGTGTTAAGGAAATTACATTTAACGTTTTTGAAATTGCTAATTTTTCAAATTTTATTTCTATTTACTTGTTTTAAAATTAATACAAGGTTTTCTGGTTCTACATAGTCTTGCCCATGACTACAAATACAAAATATGGACAGAATCCAGAGAGCAGCTAATGAACCCTGTAAAGCAAAAGATAGACAGCAAATCGGAGAAGACTGAAATTTGAAATTTCAAGTGGTAAGTTTACTCTAACTTTTCTCCTAGTGTCTCCCAGCCTGAACTCAGCCCACCAGAAGCGGGCAGTGAGACACAGAGAGAAGCTAGTGGAACCCCTTTGTTCTGGCTAAGCAGGAAAGGGAACACCTTAACATTCAGAGGAAATTACAGAAACCTCCCCCAACCCTTTTCTTTCTTTTCTCATTTCTCAGCCCCCCAGAAAGTCTATGGTATTGATGAGAGACATTGAAACACAATTCTGCAGGAGCCTAAACTCAGGAAAGTGAACCTTCCTCTCTGTTCTACAAAGTTCTGACTCCAAGAGAACTGGGTGAAGCCCATTGCCTTCTCCCTCTCTTTGTTTCTCAGCCTGATGATATCTGATCCTATTCCACATATCAGAAGCATTAAGAACTTAATTAACAGACCACCAGCTATTCACGATTGAATGTAAACAAGACTCAAGTCCTTATAACTTGGTATTCAAAACGTCCAGATACAATCCAAAATTACTTGGCATTTAAAAAATTAGAAAAACCTCAACTTCTGTGGGATAAAATCATCAATAGACTCTAGCACCAAGCTGGCAGAAGACGTTGGAATTTTCTGACAAATACTTTAAAGCAAGTATTATAAAAATGCTTCCACAAGCAATTGTGAATACTATTGAAGACCATGGATGAATTTAAAATTTCCCTTAAAAAAATAGAAGATATAAAGAAGGACTGAATAAAAATGTTAAAACCAAAAACCATGATGACCAAAATGAAAAATCAAATGACAGTCTTTCAGTAGGTGAATGAATAAATAAACTGTGTGTGGTACCTCCAGATAATGAACTATTATTTAGTGCAAAAAAGAATAGAAAAGAAAGAAAGAAAAGAGCTACCAAGCCAGGCAAAGATATGAAGGAAAATTAAATTAAATGAGTTTTACAAAACGAAAGAGCCAAATCGGAACAGACTATGAACTGTATGAGTTCAACTATGAACTCATATAGTTTTGTCTGGTAAAGACAAAACTGTGGAGGCAGTGAAAAGATCAGTGGTTGCCAGGGGTTGGGGAGAGGGAAGGGATGAATAGACAGAACACAGAAGATTTTTATGGCAGCTACAAAATACCCTGTATGCTACTATAATGATGAATACATGTCATTATTCATTTGTCCAAACCCACAGAATGTACAACACTGAGTGACCCATAATGTAAACTGTGGACTCTGAGTCATTAAGAGGTGTCAATGTAGGTTTTCAACTGTAACCAACGTTACCATTCTGGTGGGGGATGTTGATAATGGGTAGATTGTGCATGTGTGATAGCAGGAGGTATGTGGGAAATCTCTGTACCTTCCTCTCAATTTTGTTGTGTATCTAAAACTGCTCTAAAGAATAAAACGCCCAAAAAAATTCACAGGAAGAGTACAGTAGCCAAAGGGAGATGACAGAATACAACAGCAGTCAGTGACCTTGAAAATACATCAACAGATGAAAATTATCCAATCTGAAAAACAGTGATGGAAAATAATAAAAAAAAAATAATTCTGCTTTTCCATTGTTTGGTAGTCTCGGGAAATATAACCTAGATTCCTTCTCATTCCAGGACAGCAATTTACATATGTGAGAAGTGCATATTATGCCTATAAACTAAGGGAAGGACCTCCAACCTTGTTTATTTGCTTAGCGGAAATGATGACTAGGCCACCTGGCCTTATCCCAGTCTGCCCTCATGACCTCTCCTGACAATTTCCCTTTACCTGGCCTGTTACCCCGGGATGATTTCACGTTGCTGATGGTGTATAAACATCTAAGATCACTCACTTAAATTAGACCCCTTACCATATGTTAACAACTCCAGCTCTCAACCTCCTAGCTTTAATAGCTGTTTTACATCATTGGGTTTTTGAATGGTATGAACGCTCCTCTTTGATTTATTGCTTTCTGTGTTCCATCTGCTTTCAGCTCTGCACGCTTTTTTCTCTTTCAGACAATAGAGTTCTTCTTATGCTCTGGCAATCCCAAAGGCTACATTTCTGGTTTCCCAGCCAATGTAAGAGTGTTCCATCCTGTGCTGCAATCAATTTCCTGAAGCTAAGCCTACCTCAGAAGCATCTTTCCACTCAAAAGCTTACCAGGTTGTGACAGCTTAGAATTTGTGTGTTCTGCTGGGCAAGGAGTTTTTAAAAAATAGGATTTGCTTTCTTTGCTGATTTTGTGAATTTAGAAATTCAACAATTTCACATAGTAGTGTTTCACTTCTTATTGATAGATATCAGACTTCAGCACAAATCCCCACTGAATGACAAGATAGAAGTAGTTTAATATTTTAAGAAGATAACCTTTTCTAGAGGACTTTTTTTATTACCACTTTTTAAGCTTTAGTGAAAGCTCCTTTTAAAATATCAGGTAAACATATACTATTGATCCTGTCTGGTACTTTGGCTTTGCATTTTAGGTCTACCTTCTCCGATTTCCTCTTATTTGTTATTCAAGGTTTCCAGAAATTTTTATAGTGAGTGTTTATATAATGCCCACCTCAAACATGAACTGAGAGATGAGTTATGAATTCTAGTAGGAAATAATACATCACATAAAGCATTCTTTTTTCTTTTTTTTTCTGATCATTTGTGTTCTCTGCAGTTTTACCAAGTAAGAACAGTCCAATTAAAACCTGAAACTGTGCTTCCCCCATAAAAAGTCATAAGGGTTTCCATAGCCAGAGCAGAGAAATAATACTTGGAGAGTTTTCTGTTTGTTTGTTTGTTTTTGGCAGCTGGAAAAGCTGCAACACACAAACATAATCAATGTGGTTCTCTGGCTACTCTTCCCTGCCTCTACAAACAATGCAACAGAGTGCAGCGAGAGTTGCTTGGTGAAAGGCTCTGCAATTGCAGGAATCTGCAGTCCTCTACTATGCTCTGAAGTGCACTCAGCAAGTCTAGTCTGCCATGATGAGCAATGGTACAAGTATTTGCAAGGCCACAGTCTTATAAAGAAATCTGGTTTGAATTTGAATTTTGAACTTACTCTGCTAGGGAAAAAAGTGATATGGGTTATTTCTTTTTTTTTTTTAATATATTTTATTGATTTTTTTACAGAGAGGAAAGGAGAGGGATTGAGAGTTAGAAACATCAATCAGCTGCCTCCTGCACACTCCCTACTGGGGATGTGCCCGCAACCAAGGTACATGCCCTTGACCAGAATCGAACCTGAGACCCTTCAGTCCGCAGGCTGGCGCTCTATCCACTGAGCCAAACCGGTTAGGGCAGGGGTTGTTTATTTCTTAACAACAGCAAAGTCCCTTCTTTTTCACAGCTCCAAAATTGCTATTCTTCAATACAGTGTCACATTATCAATATTAGTCCTTTAAACAATGTCTCTTGAATTGTGATCTTCAGACCACATGATGAGAATCATCTGGACTCAACCCCAAACATACTAAATCAAATTTTTGTGAGTGAGGTTCATGAATTTACACAATATTTTCCCAAGGTGATTATTCTACCGCCAGTTATAAAACCCCTCCCCCTGAAAAAGACTGTAAAGATGACCCCACATCACCAGTGCTATGTAATTAACATCTGAAAGAGAAGAGTGTCCATCAAAGACTAAGCAAAAAGAAGATATTGGTAGATATTTCACTTATAAGATAAAAATCATATGTTAGAACAAAAGGGACCTTAAATATCACACAGTCCAAACTTTACAATATATGATTGAGGAAACTGATAGCAGAAGCTGTTATCTATTGAGTGATTGCTGTGTGCTAGGCATTGTGCTAAGCAGTCTATGGGAAATATTTGGTTTAATCTCTGTTGCTCACAGAGTTGAAGAGGATTTAAGATGAACAAATATGTTATTGGCAAAAAAATGGGATAAGACTCTAGATTCAACGAAGGCCACATTTTCGTCTCACCTCATAGCTGCTTATCTTCTTCCTGGAGAAAAGGTGAATACCACTCAATTAATTAAATGAGCCCCTTAAAATTAATTTCAAGTACCTATTGCACAAGTCACACTATAATAAAGCATTTGCCACCTACTCACTTTTTCATTTTCCCAAAAGAAGGAAGAAATAAAATTATCTAAAATGCCATGCTTTGACCTTATTCAATGTCCAACACAAAGTATATTGTGTTAAAATGAAATTACTAGAAAGCAACAAGATGTAAATCTTTATGCAAAGCATACCAAGAATACTGGAATTTGTTTTCTTCTCAATGATTTACTCTTAATTTTGTAATGAAGAATTATACATTGTGATCTTTAAGCAGCAGTGTAATTGTACATTCAGTACGGTGTAGGATTCTGGAGCAGGCAATTTGTTCATTATCTCTAGAGATCTGATTGCATGTGGGTTTGTACACATATGTTTCATCAAGTCATTTGTCACGCATTCTTATATTTTCTATTTCCTACAAACCTTGTCATTTAAATTATTATAGATTTGTAAGATCAAAAAGCTTCCTCTTCCCTTATGTTCTCATATGATAGACTTTAGACGTGGGAACTAAGTAGTCTGTCTTTGCTCCCCATCCTTTTCAGCCAAAATGCTAAATACTTTAGTATATTCTAGCCCTGGCCTACTCTCTAAGCTGTGTTTCTTACCACCTTCTCTGTTCATTTTATATTGCAACAATACTTGAAATTCCATTCTCCTGTGCATATGTACATTTTGTTTTATCTGCCTAAAACTCTCTTTATCTGCCAACTCAAATATTATCTTCTCTGCAACGCACTTTTCAACTCAGCCTCCATGTTCAAGCAGCATTAATTACTTCCTTCTCTGCATTATCTCTGGACCTTGTGCATTCCTCTCTCTATCATTGCACATTTTCATTGCTTGTTTGTAACCTGGTTTCTTACTCAATCCTAAATAGCTTGAGGAAGATACTTTGTCTGGTTCTCCAGAACCCAGAATAATACCTGACAGAGCAAGAGAAGGAGATTTATAGTCTCCTTTGTTTTAGATTCTGAAAGACTCAGCCCTTTTCAGCAGTTTTCTTTATAATGATGAAAATCTGTTAACTGAGAAAACACCATTTGGTGGGAGTCAGCATACTGATTTGTAGAATGAACATTAATGACTAAACCAACCTGTCAACTCAATGAAAAATAAGGTTTTCATATAGTTCCTGAAATTTTTTCTTATACATGAAGTTATTTTGATATTATCAGGGTAGATATTCATTACCTATTGCACCTGAGGGACTAGAGATCCTACAATTGTAAGTGGTTTGCTCAATGTGCCTACTTTTTGTGTGTGCTTTTAACCTCAAATTTCATGCTTATTATAGTTTGGAAGAGAGAAGTTTTAAGTGAATAGTTTAGAGTTTCCAACTCAAGGAAAGTGGATAATTTATTCCTTTTCTAGAATGCTTCAAATTGAAAGTTGATATTTTTTGTAATTATTAGGCATAAATGTCTTTTTTTTTTTTTAATTAAATGAGAGCTCACATGCATTTATTTTTTTAAATGCATACCAGCCCAGCTGGTGTGGCTTAGTGGTTGAGAATAAACCTATGAGCCCGGAGGTCACTGTTCGATTCCCGGACAGGGCACATGACACCCCAGTAGGGGGCGTGCAGGAGGCAGTCAATCAATGATTTTCTCATCATTGATGTCTCTATCTCTCCCTTTATCTTCCTCTCTGAAATCAATAAAAATATACTTTAAAAAAGCATGCCATGTCTCAGATATTGAGGTATACGGCATAAGTATTCTTCAATGCTATTGCAAAATTTCAAAAAGACTTGTGGGAAAGGAGGGTTTGCAACAATCAAGCAAACAAACAAAAAACAATTTTCACCCTTTTTTTTGGACAAATAAAGAAAAAAGGAGATTAGTGATGACATCTAATTTTTCAATAGGTCCTTAACACTTATACATAGATAACTTATTTGCAATTGATAAAAAGTTACAAAATAGTCATGGGGGTATAAAATATAGCATAGGGAATATAGTCAATAATCTTATATAATAAAAGCCTAATATGCTAAGTGTCCAGTTGTCCGGTCGTCGGTCATCCATTCAACCAATCAAAGCGTAATATGCTAATGATATGTTAAGGCTACTCATCTGCTTGCTATGATGTGCACTGACCACCAGGGGTCAGGCACTCCAACTGGTAGGTTAGCTTGCTGCTGGGGTCTGTCTGATTGGGACTGAGCAAGATGGGGCAGACATGCCCTGGAGCCCTCCAGCAGCCCCTCCCTGGCTGCCCAACCTCCTGTGTCCCTCTCCGGCCCCAATTGTGCACTGGTGGGGTCTCTTGGCCTGGCCTGCACCCTCTTGCAATCCAGGACCCCTCAGGGGATGTTGGAGAGCTGGTTTTGACCCCATCCTGCAGGCCAGACTGAGGGACCCCACTGGTGCACGAGTTCGTGCACTGGGCCTCTAGTATTCTAATAACTGTGTTTGGTGCCAGATAGGCCTACTCAAATATCAGGGAGGGATACTTTGTAAAGTATATGATTCTCTAACCACTATGCTGTACACCTGAAGTTTCTGTTCCATGTTGCAGCCAGTTCCCATAACATTAGGCTAGTTGCACTCTATTAGCTCATTGTGTGCATGGGTCCCCATGGCCATGGGCCACACAGAATGCCAGGAAGCTAAACTTTAGCCATGAGCCAAGCATTCCAAGAGGAACTACAAGAGCATAAGAGCATGGGTTCCTTTGTTAGTAGATTTTATATTCCAAATTTCTCCATGCTTGCAATGTCCATGCCCATTCTAATGGCCAACCATCTCTGCCCCCAGGTGTGACTGACAAGCAAGTACCTTCCCTATGTCATCCCAACTTTACTGGGCATCTGTCTATCTTCCCTTTGTTGGATCCCTCCCCCAGTGTTTTGCAAGGAATAGGCCTATAATGTCTAGTCTTCCTTTTTCTCTTTTCCTGTTATTAATAATAACCTGATTACAATGGTATCAATGCTTGTTTTCCTATTCTTGGGCACTGTATTTATCATTCAATCTGGTTGGTTGAATAAGCCATCTTTGCATTTCTCTTCCCCATTATTTTCCTAATGCAACTATTTTCCCATAGAAACAAGTTGTCATTAAAGGACAGAATATTTTTAAACCTCTTTATAATTCAATCACTAACAAGGCATCCTTGAACTAAAACAAGATGAAGCAGGTTTTCTGTATTAACCTGACTTCCTATGAAACTTGTAATTTTTATGCATTAGAAATTGCAGTTAAGCTTTTTAGAATTATGAAAAAATTGTCTTCATTAACAATCTGTACAGACCAACAGAAATCTTATATTTTAGGTTAGATGGGCTTCCAAGAGTGAAATTCTGTAATGATTTAACAGCACCACATGACTTACCAACATGGGCCCTGGGGAGAGTCAATCAGCACAAGCCAGGAGTGTTCTTCTCAGTTAACTGAAGGAAGAACAACTAGGTTTCTTTTGCCTGTTCAGAAGGAAACAATAGGTTCTACCTGCATGACCAAAAAACACATGAGCCACAAAAGTAAACATACACTAAAGAGGTTTAAAAAGCACAGTTTAGAAAAGATTCCTAAAATGCTCTCTGAGCTAAAAGAATGCCAATGCATCCATTCAGGACATAAAACATTAAAATTAAAAACCAGCAATTTCTTTTATCTGAGTGGCAAATGAGTCTCATTTCAGTGCTTTTGGCTTTCAATGTTGTTTGTTTTGAAACAGTTGGCATGTATCTATGCAATTGACCAAGTGGCTTAGTGAGTTAAAGCAGGGGCTCCAGGGGTAAGAAAAAAAGCACCACAGAAGACAATATATTACTTATATAAAAGGCAGGGATATGATTTTCACTAGCTTTGGGTCTTTCTTTTATTCCCCCCTCAAATAGGCATAATAGACTTATCCACAATGCAACACCTATGTGGTGACTACATACCCAATTACTTCTGAAAAGCCTCTCACGTGGTGAGTTTGGTGATTCACTGAGCAAATGTAAATTCAGTCAAATCACGCAGTGTTAAGGAAAGGGAAGCCAATTTATCAAAATAATACAAGGGACAGAGGGAGCGGTGAGAAAAGGAAAAAGAGGAGTAAGAGCATAGTGAATGAACACTGCCACTTCCTTTAAAAAATGTCCTTCAAAGTACAAATGAGTCTCGCTGGGGGAAAAAAAATGTCAGAATGAGAACTCTCTGCAAGTGTTTGAGTCATATTACTGGTTGGATTGTGATTTAGAATAGATTTATATAGTTTAAATGTATATTATGCCCTAATCTGTTAAAGGTGCTTTCAACTTTAACACCTTGGTTCCCAATGACACTGAGGATACCCTATACATTATTCAAATTTAACAGAGGGATATTTTTGTAAATCACCTTCTCAGCAATGGTTAAAGTCAATAGGGAAATAAAATATTCAATATATATGTATAGAAAGGCCTTAGTCTTTGAAGGTTTAAGTTACTAAAACGGTGATATTGTCATTAATATAACTATGAGGAAATATATAAATATGGGCAGAGTCTAAAGCCTGGACCAATTTCTGACTCCTGAAATGCAGGTCCCTGGCTTTGATGATTGATATCAAATTAATGGCACAGTTTCGAACATCAGAAGACTGGTGCAGAGGTCCCTTGAGAGTGGAAAGCAGGTCCAAGTGTGGCTTTCTCATCACTGGGCCAGGGGAAGCACAAGGATGGGAGAAATGTCTGTTTTGTTAGCTGTGAACACTGGGGATCCTTAGCAATTCCTGCCAAAGGAAATTGGGGGTATTGGATTCTGACTGAAACTACATCTTGGGAATTGCTAAGAATAATGATATTGAAATTTTAATGTATCCACTGCACCAAGCAGAGTTTCGCTTATAAAAAATCAACAAACATGTGCTCACAGATTGTGCTAGTAGTGCTACCTGTGGTCACTAAGCTTGAGTTATTACTGTTCATTGATACACAGTTCATTCATATTTTCCGCCACTGACTTGATATTTTTTCTTTCTTCTCGTAGCTTACATCTCCTCCTTGACCCTTAATTGCTCATTTTCCCTTTCTTTCTTCTTACCTTTGACACTTGAGTTAATCATGTTAGTTAATCAGTTTGACGCAGAATCTGCTATCAATAGTTTATATTAACTGAATAACTGCAGATTTTACTTTGGCAATGAGTCTCTGAGTATTGAGAGACTGAATACACAAGTGGACAATGGTCAGTCCCTACAAGGAAGTAGAACTCTGACCCACAAACTCTGCAGTGGCCAGCCTGGGAAGTCAAACACAACCACTGCAGCAATCAGTCCAGAATAGTTAGGACTGCAAACTCTCCTAATTTTTGCCCCCATTTCCCTCTTCCAACTTAGGGTTAACCAGAGAAAGCCAAATAAACTCTCCAACCAATCACAGAGGATACTTCACTTCTCTTAGCCTGACTCCAGCTTTCTCAGGTCAGCAAACTCTGCCCAGAACATACTTGAAACCTTACCCTTTTCTCAGTATAAAGCTTTCTCACAACCCTACCTTCCTTTGAGTATCCTTGCTATTTGAAGTTCTAAATAAATAGCCTCTGCTTGTCCTCATTTAGGTGGTCTTCATTTATTTCTACAATATTATCTTTACCAGTATTTATATTTGAAACTTCTAATTTCTAATTTACAAAAGAGTATTTCGCTTCTGCTTAAAAAATAAGTTAAGCAAAGCCAAACAGTAAGGAGAAAATTATTTGGGTTCTTGAGAGATATATGAGCCATATCATAGTCCAGCTTTCATTTCTATAGACAAATTACCAAGATTTGCTGATAGAAAAAGATCCTGTGGATCTTTTCAAACTTTAATGGTATTTGGAAACTACCCAAGCTCTGCTTTACTGAAATGACTCTTTGCTAAATAGGTGCTCTTCATCTCTTGCCTGTCTGTCATAAAAGGAAGACAGTTCCTTTTCATCCCTCTGTTCCAAAAGGTGTACTAACTTCCTTCCAGGAATATATTATCTCATATTTAAGATTACATGTGAATTTTTGCTTCTCTTATGTAATATTTTACAACGTTGTTATAGATGAAGAAACTGAAACGCAGATAATTTAAATGATTTAATCAAAAGCCAGAGTTGGTAGGTACCAGATCCCTGTTGTGAATCCAATTTGCTCTGACTTTAAAGACCATCTGCTTTCCCCTCTATCACATTAGCTCATATAACCACCCCTTCTTTTTGTCTGTAATATATGGGTAATTATCACTTCTTTGTGATTATTATTTGAAGGATTCAGAATGAATATGCTCAATATAGTCTAGTGGATGACTAAAAGAAGCATTGTTTTCATTTTATTTTTATATTTGAAAATCGTCAAAGACAAGAACCAACTTCATACATTATAAGACTCTAGAACAATTCATGGTCTATCCCTGACCTTTCTAATGGTAATTACCACCCTAGCATTTTAATATCATTAAAATCAAGATACAGTATTGCAATTTGCAACAAAATGCCAAAAACTATATATCCAAAGTGAATAAGAAACCTTGCCAATTGTGAGGGTATAGGCTGATTGTCTACATGCATATTCCATTCCTTCCTACTTTAGAATTAGAAGAATCTAGTCAACATTATACTATTGATTACTGTCATGAATCACTTACTCAAAAGCTTGGGTGAAGCAGAATATCATCAACATGAGCAAGAAATACAAGAGCATACTTTTCTCTGAGAAATTGAGAAAAGAAAAAAATGATTGATTAAAAAGCAAAATAAGCCAGTCAGAGAAAGACAAGTATTACATGATCTCACTCACATGTGAAATCTAATGAACAAAATAAACTGATGAAAATAAATAGATACATAGAAGCATGGAACAGATTGTTGAATCTCAGAGGGAAGGCACGGTGGCTGGGTGATTGGGAAGTGATCAACCAAAGAACTTGTATGCATATATATGCATTACCCATGGGCACAGACAATAGGATGGTGAAGGACTGGGACTGGGGATGGGCTAGAAGGGGTCAAGTGGTAAAAAAAGAAGATATATGTAATACTTTCAAAAATAAAGATTTTTTTAATTTAAAGAGTACATTTTATTCTATAATTCTTAAAAGTGAAGAAAGAAATGGGATACATACAAACATGATCTCACTCATCTAGGGGAAATAATGAACAACATAAACTGATGAACAAAAACACACCTGGAGACAGGGAAGCATTGATTAGACTGTCAAACCTCAGAAGGAAGGTAGGGGAGGGTGGGGGTAAGGGGGAGAGATCAACCAAAGGACTTATAGGCATGCATATAAGCCTAACCAGTGGTCACGGACAACAGGAGGGTGGGGGCATGTGTGGGGAGGGGTTTGGGATGGGAATGGGGGGATGAGGACAAATATGTGATACCTTAATCAATAAAGAAATTAATAAAAAAATAAAATTAAAAAAAAGAGAAAATTTGCAAGTTCAAACAAACAAGTCATAGAAAAGAACTATTATTTTTTCAACTGAGAATACTGAAATAAAATTAAAATTACAGAGTTGATTATGTATTAATGCATACAGAATACCTTTACCTGTTTACTTGATCAAAATATGTAATGACTAGCCATGCATTGTTCAGTATCAAGTGCACTTCATCCTTAGATTGGCTTCATCAACACAAAAGTCATAAGTTTGATTACACTTCCCTTCCACCCTGAGGAAACAGTTTGACTGACAGGAATTTTACCAATAAACAGTTGTCTGTATTTCAACCTATTCAAAACGTAGGAGGAAATGTGTTTAATAATATCAGCATTGCTATTAACAGTTGGGCTACAACCTTACTTAAGAAAAGGATTAAGGACACTTCTAGAAATATATTCCAAGAAACTAGAAACACCCATCAGAAAGGATATATGCACCCATATGTTCATAGCGGCACAATTTATCATAGCTAAGATTTGGAAACAGCCTAAATGCCCATCAGCAGATGAGTGGATTAAAAAACTATGGTACATCTACACAATGGAATACTACGCTGTAGTAAAAAAGAAGGAACTCTTACCATTTGCAACAGCATGGATGGAACTGGAGAGCATTATGCTAAGCAAAATAAGCCAGTCAGAGAAAGAAAAATATCACATGATCTCACTCATCTATGGGAAATAATGAACAACATAAACTGATGAACAAAAACAGATCCAGAGACAGAGAGGCATCAATCAGACCATCAAACCTCAGAGGGAAGGTAGGGGAGGATGGGGGTAAGGGGGAGAGATCAACCAAAGGAGTTGTATGCATACATATAAGCCTAACCAATAGACACAGACAGCAGGGGGGTGAGGGCATGAGTGGGGCGGGGCCTGGGGGGGAATGGGGTGATAAGGACACATATGTGATACTTTAATCAATAAATAAAAAAAAAATAAAAGGATTAAGGAAAAGCTGTGCATAAGATTAGAGAAAACTTTAATTTTCATCAATTCATTATGCCTTAACTAATCTCTGGAAATGTCATTGAGAGTATATAATGATAAAAAACCTTGAATTTATTTAAAGACCTATCCCATTACACACTTACAACCATATTTTTTTATTTTATCCTCCCAAGATTCAGTGAAATACATGCAAAAGTATTACTATCTTTTTGGGTGTGGATCATGAGAATTAGTGGTTGGTTCTAGGTTACACAGTCAGTGACAGAGTCAGATTAGGGTTTTTTTGTTTCTCCAAGGCCTTTGTCTCCATTGCTCACTGAGTTTGATGTGGTCACTCTGAATATTCAGTATAGCATCAATTTAAACTCCATATTTTTACATACAAAAGCAGTGAATGGATTTAATTTTTGTATAATTGTCACTACTGATTTTAATGAATATAATTGTATTTATAGTAATATACTATACTAAGGTTTTCCAAACTTCTTTGAAGAACCACATGAGTGCTAATTTCAAAATGAAAAAAGAAATGTAATCACCAGACTCAACTTAGACATACTGAATAGAAACATCCAACATCAAAGTTTAGTGATCTATATAGGAATAAGTTCCAAAAGGGATACTTAGCTCCAGGGAAACTGAGAATCAATAAATTAAATTAATTACAAAATAATCTAGTAGCTCCAGTCAGTACATTTGTAAGTTGCCGAGAACCAATTCCAGCATGTAATAATTATAAGAGTTCTCTCAAAAGGTTGATGGGACTTGGGCAGCTCAACAAGGTGAGCCACATATGTAGTTTACTGTTGGAAATGGCTAAACAGCACTTCCCCCAAACCTGAATAGGATTGTTACTGCCAGACAGGTCAGGGCATTTTATTGCCTTTTGTTGGCCAAACACCTGAACAGTTGTAGGCTATTCCCTAAACTGATAATGCTTCTGTAATCTATCCTTTGATATCGTACCCTCTGAAGTGTATATGTCCACCTTGCCTTAGGATAAATCGTGTTGAATAAAAGCACGGGTTCTTGGCCAAGGGAGAGTCTTCTAGCTCCTTCAGCTGAAGCTCCTCTGACCCCCAATGCCTTTCAAAAATATCTTTCATCTCTGGACTCCTTTTTAATCATCTACGCGCAGCCCCTTTCTCCAGAATGCTGAATGCTTTGTAAGGCTGGGAAAAGAACCCTGGCATTATGGTGCCCTAATGAGGGATACCAACAGTAAGTGTAGAATTATCAAACATATTTTAAGACAATCTTGTATATAGCAAGATAGAATTTAAATAACAAAAAGCAAAAACTTTCACCCAATTGTAAGAAGTTTAAAAAATGTTCAAAAGAAAGAGATTAGGATGGTGAAGACATGAAAACTTCATGGAATGATAAATAACAAATGGAATTGTGATGCTTAGGAGGGAAAAAAGAGTTTCATAGCTGTCTTAAAGTATTTGAAGAATTGTTCTGAGAAAAAGAGATAGAATTGTACTCCTTAGCTAAAGGTGAGCACATATTAGTTGCCCAAATAGATATTACAGAAATGAATGAATAAGTAATGAACAAGTGATTGAATTAACAGAATCATTATGTAGGAGGAAAGCAAAGGATGAAAGTTATAGGGAAATAAATATTATTTTAATGTAAAGATAGGCTCTCTGGTATGGAGCTTTCCACAGTGGTTCAAATCAGCAAATTACCTTCCTTGGTTGGATTGAAAAATCAGATGACAGCTATTTTTTTCCAATATAATTGAGAAGAAATGCCATGGTTCTTACTAAATTATACACTTTGCAAAAAGCTAGTGTTTTGTTTGTTTGTTTGTTTGTTTGTTTTGGGGTTTTTTTTATTGTATCTACAAAACCCAGCCTTTAAAGTAGTATTTTTTAATTCTCATAAAATATTAAAACCAATTCTTAACACATGGAAGCAATTTCAGAATGCAAGCTGCTCTGGGAAGAAAATGTCAAATATTTTTCAATTACATATGTATTTCCAACTGTTTCTAGCATAAGCAAACCAATACTCACAATAATAATAGCATGGCTTATTGTTTGTCTACTCTCATTTATGAATTGTGCTGACAGATTCATATATCTCTAATGCCAATACCAGACCAGGTCTATGACTACCAATGAATATAGTATACTAGAGGCCCGGTGCATGAAATTCATGAACTGGGGGTGGGGGGAGGTGAGGAGGAATGTCCAGCCTGCACCCTCTCCAATCTGAGATCCCTGTGGGATCAGGGCTAAATCAGCAGTCGGACATCCCTCTCATAATCTGGGACTGCTGGCTCGCCTGCCTGCCTGCCTGATTGCCCCTAACTGCTTCTGCCTGCCAGCCTGATTGCCCCCTAACCACCCCCCTGCCAGCCTGATTGATGTCTAACTGCTCCCCTGCTGGCCCAATTGCCCCTAACTGCCCTCCCCTGCTGGCCCAATTGCCCCCAACTGCCCTCCCCTCCTGCCCTGGTCACCTCTAACTGCTCTCCCCTGCTGGCCTGGTTGCCCACAACTGCCCTCCTCTGCTGTCCTGGTTGTCCCTAACTGTCCTCCCCTGCTGGCCTGATCGCCCACAACTGCCCTCCCCTGCCAGCCATCTTGTGACCACATGGGGGTGGCCATCTTGTGCGAGGGTGTGACCGTCAATTTGCATATTACCTCTTTAGTATATAGGATAAACTCTCTTGAGTTTAGGGAGGTTGGGGAGTTTACTTTGTGCCACACATATATTGATTTGTGAAGTAGGGAATTAAATCTGTGTCTCTCTCTTTTTTTTTTTTTATCATGAGTTCTAACTTAGGTGATTTTTTTTTCTGCTACAGAAAGTCTGTTGCTTTTCTGAATTGGTGTCATCATTCCGTATTGCCAAATCAACATCCTTCAGCAGGCAAATAATATAAAATTTATAGCAAAATAAATCTTAACAGTTTCATCTGAGTTAAATGATGTCTGAAGACACATAAGAATTGAGTAAGCGCTTTTAATAGGAAAATGCTACACTGAAATACAATTGTAATTTTTGAAAAATGCATACTGGTGGGAAATTTAAAAGTTTGATAGCAGGCTTTCTTTGAGGAGGGTTTTTGTTAGAGTCAGAAGATAAACTGGCAATGGAATTTATGCAAGAAAGAATCAGTGAAGCACAAGTTCAGTGTGATAGACAGAGATATTTGTAGATAACAGAATTTGCCATAGCAATACTTAATCCAATAATTTTAAAAATAATTAAAATGGAAGAATAGAAATTATCCCAGTTATAAAATATGGGAAATCCTATAGAATACAGGGATCACATAAGCATATGTATGTGATGGAGGCAAGATTTATCCACATCTGAGCAATCTGCCTTACTCTTGCAACTACAGAATTTTCCCTTTGCACAATGTTAATTACTACACTCTCTCTGAAAAGTTTGAACCCCCCTCTCAGTCCCTTTGAATTTTTCCATCTTCCTTCTAAATATATCTATCCTAAATTATTGTTATTTTAAAAATATATTTTTTTATTGATTTCAGAGTAAGGAAGGAGGGAGGGACAGAAACATTAATGATGAGAGAGAATAATTGATCAGCTGACTCCTGCACACACCACACTGGGGACTGAGCCCGCAACTCCAGCATGTGTCCTGACCAGGAATCCAACCGTGACCTTCTGGTTCATAGGTGAATGCTCAACCACGGAGCAACACTGACCAGGCTATCCTAAGTTTATTGCTTGTCATTTTAATTTTATCTCAAATAAATAGATTTTGATTAATTTTGCTTATTTTGAAATCCATATAAAATGGGTAAAATAGAGATACTGTTTAGTGACTTGCTTTTTTTCCTCAGCAAATTACCTGATACCCATCATTTTAGTGTGTATTGCTACACATCATTTATTTTTATTGCTGTATAGTAGCATTTGTATAACACTAAATTGATATCCAAAGTGATTCGACCAATTAAAAACATCCCCACCAAAAGTATATGGGAGTCTTATTACCCATTTACTCTCAAAACCTTTGAAGTAAAACTTTTTATATTCAATATGGTGGGTGTGAAATATATATCTACCTGTCATTTTCAATTTGGATTTTCCTGATGACTAATAAAGTTGAAACTTTAAATGAATTTGTTTATTTCTCTGTTAAATAGTTTTATATGCTATTTGCCTATTTTTGGTATATAAGTTTTTCTTATCAAATTTTAGGCTAAAATTATTAACAAAGATATAGCCTTGTTGCCAATGAGTGTACACTATATTCTCAATATTTTGTGCCCTTTCTTACCATATTTTTATTGAATAAAATTTTAAAATTTTAATTTCTCATTAGCAAAATGCATGATTCATACATTTTTATGTTTCGTTTAAGAAATATTTTCATATAACAGAGTCATAAAGATATTTTTCAGCAAGTATAAAAAATATATTTCTTTTCCTTATATTTACACATTTCCTCTTTTCACAAGATAAAGAATTGAAAAGAGTATGAAGAAAATTCTCTCTGCCTTTTGAGGTCCCAGAAAACATGTCCTAACTGACTAAAGTGTTTCTTGTCTATTACCATAAGAGGTGTTCTGTCTACACTCCCATGATGATGTATTGCTACACCTTTAATAAGAGATTTTTTTTTTTAAAGAAAGAGATGAGAACAATGCTCTTTAGCTTCGCACCCATAATTATAAAGTTGAATTCTGAGATTATGTCAGTCTCCCATTTTTGTGGTCCATCAACTACTTTGTTTTCCTACCACCTAATAAATTTTAAAAATGACAAAATGAATAAGTAAGGCATTAGGAATACTGCTTGAATTGGAGCTCGGCCTTCCCTGTTGTAGTACCAACATGGGTAACTGACTGTGAATGACAAAGAACAGAGAGTCATCTAAAACACCTCAAAGGTCAGTTTGTGTTTTATATGAAAATTAAGTTTGACCTGAATTTTCTTAGCAAAGTTTTCAAGTGCTTTCCAATGCCCTCTTATAATAACTATCTATGTTAACTATCTATCAAGAGAGTTCAGGTCCTCATTTGCCACTCTCCCATTATTTTACATTTATGCAAACATTACATGGATATCTTTACTAGAGCATTCCATTTTAGCACAAATCAGGTTCTTTCCATCAGTTTGGCCTTCATTAATGTGTCTATCTAGAGCTTTTTGTCTCACTGTTTTCTTAGAAACTTGCTAATATTGCATATTCCCTATCTCGCTACTGTGGCATAATATATAGAGTAGCAACTGTAGGAGACACTGGAGACGCTGCGCAATGTGAATGATACATTTATTCTTTAGGGCAATTCTCAACCTTCAACCTGCATAAACAGTTTCTAGAGAACATGTTTAAATAGACTCCTAGGCCATACCCCAGACGATCTACTTCTATAGGTCTGGAAGGAGGCTTGAGAATTTTATTTATAGCAAGTTCCCTAGTAATGCTGCTACTGGTGAGGACTACAGATTGAATAACACTCAATATGACACTGACAATTTTAAGATATTTTGACAGATTTAGAGAAAGAGCTTTCTCCTTGGGTATAATATTCTGATTTTGTATGTTCACATTCAAAATGGCAGGGGTACTTCTCGGCTAGCAATGCTTCCTTATTTGACTCACAGATTGGACTCACAGGACATCAAGAAGTGCAATTCAGTGTATCTTGTGCCTGGACAATGATTGTATCCCCTACATAATCCAAATGTGATCTGATATAAACTCTTATGTGCTTTTGAAAGCTCAAATTATAATGGCTCTGAACCTGCTTCACCCATCTATCCAAACAAGAAATGTTGCATTTCATTATTATTGCTGACTAGAGGCTTGGTGCATGGATTCATGCACCAATGGGGTCCTTCAGCCTGGCCTGCGGGGATCAGACCGAAACCAGCTCTCCGATATCACCCAAGGGGTCCCAGATTGTGAGAGGGCAGTTCTCTGGTGATGCAAACCGGAAATGGGCTCCCTTCTCTCTGGTTCTGGGTATATCACCCGAGAACTGCAGCTGCCAAGTCACCACAGCTCAGCAGCTCTGCATTGAGTATCTGCATCCTGGTGGTCAGTGCATATCATAGCTACCAGTCAGAGAGTCTGCCCCCTGGTGGTCATTGCGTGTCATAGCTACTGGTTGGATGGTCGAACGGTTGGATGGTAGCTCAGGCTTTTATATATATAGATTGTCTCCCCAAAAGGGACATAGCTTACAAACCAGTTCATTAAATGCAGTCAATTACAGCTTCCATTATGCTCTTGCTGTCATGAAAGCTTCTAAAGCTACCAATCATCAAGGTGCCAGAGGAACCTGGGATCTAGGCAGAAGCAAGTTGGAAAGCCCCCTCCCACTTCTGTGTTACCCTTTAATAATCTTTATCATTAGGAATGAGGGGGAAATCCTTTCTGTGCTTAGGATTCATTTATAAAGTCACTCTTGAATATTTCATCATCCCTAATTATAAGTATTTTAACTGGTAGATATTGAACTCAATCCAAGGAGATAGATGATGAATGAATCTTATTTACACTTCTCATTCTTTCTATTCGCAATCAACAATAGCCACCTTTTTCCTTCTCTGAATATAAGTCACAGCTCCATGCATTTTGATGAATACGAAATAATCAGAGCTGTCCATAGTACTAGGACTACTGATTACTAATTTAGTTCCATTGACACAAAATTAGCTCTTAAAATGAAAGCTCCATTTTATATGTTTTTCAAATAGTTTGAGACTATTTTATTAGTCTAGGCAAGAAATGACAGTGGTTTGGTTTAGAGGGCACAGATGAAGAGTTGTGGCACTTTAGGAGTTTGTTTCTGCACATTATCTTTTATGCCACTAGAGAGCATTTAGAATGCGGTGTTACTTAGAGTCTCCTTTGTTTGTTGTTGTTTTTTCCAGTTCTTGGTGTAGTTTTGATTATAAAAACAACTTTATATATGACTTACGTAGGTGACACAAATGTGATGAGTCTGACAAATCCAAAGGGTCTTATCCCACCATTACCTCAAATTGGGGGCTGAAGAGGCTTTATTAAAGTCCTCAAACCTCTGAAATAAAACATAAGTTTCAGAATAAGAGTTACATCAAATATTTCTTAAATTTTTTCTAACATTTACATGAATCTTAAGCAACATGCTTCCCTAATTCCTTTGAATAGTTATTCTCTTAGAGGCAAAGGAGCTGGGTCTACCTTCACTGATGTTTTTCTCACCTAACAATGCAAAATATTCATATTACTAAGATAATCCTGTCCAAATACTCATTAATCCTTTTTGTAGTTAATGGATTATGCAACAAATCTTGCCAATTTAACTTCTGAACCTTTTCCTAATTTATCCCTCCCCTTTGTTTTCTTCAATACTGGTTAAGGCTTTCATCATCTCTTGCCAAGATTACTAAAATCTCTTAACTGGTCTCCTTCCATATTATTCCTCTAACACTTATCTATTCTACAGCCAAAGGAAGATAGATGTATCTAACACATAAGTATACTATGCTATTTTTAATTAGATCTTTATTTCTGTATTAAAAAGTAGAAAGATTAAAAATATCAGGAATTGAAATTTTACAATGGCCATATTAGACATTTTTAGGACTCAAGGATGTTTAGCAACATTACAATAAATAGCAGAACCCTTATACATATGTATATATCTTATATGAAGTATAAACTTGAAGATATTCATTCAGTATCTTCTACATAGTCCAAATACATGTCCTAATTTTTAGTGTCTGTTCAGAAATAACTATTTTGAACTAAGAATGAGACTAAACAAAATGGTACAGGACTGAAAATAAATCACATTTTGAAAAGAAACCTGATTTCTGTCATAAAAATTAGTGTCCTTATATCAGTGAGGAATCAATAAGAAGAAGATTATGGAGGCTTTATTGACAAATAAAATGTGGAGAAGAAATGAGAAAGGTGTAAAGAAAATATTAGTATAGACTTTGAATAAAAATTATTGGCTGTTCAAAATTGTTTTCAATAAAAGAACATTCTTTTAAAAAGTCATCTTTGCTTTTTAAATACATTTTTATTGATTTCAGAGAGAAAGGGAGAGGGAGAGAGAGATAGAACATCAATGATGAGACAGAATCATTGATGGGCTGCCTCTTGCACACCCTGTACTGGGATCAAGTCCACTACCTGGGTATGTACCCTGACCCAGAATCAAACTGTGACCTCCTGATTTATAGGTGGTTGAGCGTTAACCACTCCCCTGCCAGCCTGATTGATGCCTAACTGCTCCCCTGCCAGCCCGATTGCCCCTAATTGCCCTCCCCTCCAGGCCTGGTCCCCCCCAAGTGCTCGCTCTGTGGCTGCAGCCATCTTGGTTGGATTAATTTGCATACTGATTGGCTGGTGGGTGTGGCTTGTGGGTGTAGCAGAGGTACGATCAATTTGCATATTACTCTTTTATTAGATAGGGTGTATATATGTATATGTATATATACATATATATAAAGAAATATTACTCAGTAATAAACAAAAAATGAAATCTTGCCACTTGCAATAATATGGATAGATTAGAGGGTATTATACTAAGTGAAATAAGTCAGACAAAGAAAGACAAATACTGTGCAGTTTCACCTATCTGTGGAATTTAAAACAACAAAATAAATGAGGGAAGAAAAAGCAGACCATAACAACATAGCTCTAACTGATGGTTGTCAGAGGGAAGGGTGGTGATGGGATGAACGGAAGAGGTGAAAGGGAATATAGTCAATAATATTGTGTTAACATAAGTGTGCATGGTGACAGATGATTACTAGCCTTAGTGTGGTGATCACATGTGAGGTATATAAATGGTAAGTCACTATATTGTATATTATCTAATATAATATAAATAATTTTTTTAATTAAAAGTTTTAGCACCAAAAGAAAACAACCAAAAATACTGATGAGAATCCTCAATGTAGTATTCAAAAGAAGAAGAATCGCAATAACTCAAATAACAGGAAGGTTACAACTAGTTTCTGTGATCTCAAAAAATGGCAGCAGGGATTTTTTTGTCTACACCACCCAGGAAGTGAGTACACAATCCTGCTCTACCCTGTTGTTAATCTGTCTATAGGGCTAACTCTATAGAGAAACTGGTCAAATGTTAGAACATTCATAGAAGTAAGATTTTTTAAAATAAGATAGTTGTATTAGTGATCTATTGCAGTGTAATGAGTAAATTACTTAAATTTAGCATCTTAAAGCAACACGCATTATCAAACAGAGATTGTGAGGGTCACTTCTCAGGGTTTCCCATAAGGTTGCAGTCAGGCTGCCTCTGAAGACTTGAATGGGGTTGGAAAAGGTATATCGACACTCATTCTTGTGGTTGTTGGCAGAAGGAGTCAGTTTTTCTCTGTCCTCTTGCATTTTACTATAAACAGTAAGAGAAACCAGGGAACACTTTTAACACTTTGCTTGGAAATCTCAGTTCCTTCACTCAGTTACTATAGGCAACACTGTTGCTACAATTTTCTGCCACAACAGAGCAAGGATCCCCTTTCCTCAAGTTTCTAAATTTACCTTAACTTCCTGCAAGTTCTTGCCGGAATCCTTATTAAAGGCCACATGGCTTTAAGGCTTTGACTAACATCTTCTCTAAGGGCAACATTTAATTAGTAGGGAGAGAACCACACAGCTATCTGGGGGAAGAACATCTCAGTTAGAGAAAGCAGAATGCACAAATGCACTGAAGTAGGTGCTCAACATGTTCAGGAAACAGCACAAAGGTCAATATGGCTGCAAGAAAATGAACGAGGAAGTAGTGTGAGCAGAAGGAGTGAGCTATAGCAAATAGATCATTTTGGGTTGTACAGGCTGCTGTAAAGACTTGGACTTCTCTCAGATTGAGGTTGGAACATAATGGAGGAAACCCTATATAATAACAGGCTAATATGCAAATCGACCGAATGGCAGGATGACTAGTCGCTATGATGCGCACTGACCACCAGGGGGCACATGCTTAATGCAGGAGCTGCTGTCTGGTAGTCAGTGCACTCCCACAGGGGCAGCGTGCTCAGCCAGATGCCAGGCTCACAGCTGGCGAGTACAACAGTGGTGGCCGGAGCCTCTCCTGCCTCCGCAGCAGCACTAAGGATGTCTGACTGATGGCTTAGGCCTGGGAGAGGGGAGCAGGCCTAAGCCATCAGTTGGACATTCCCCGAGTGCTCCTGGATGCTAGAGGATGCAGACCAGGATGAGGGACCACCCAAGTGCATGAATTTCGTGCATTGGGCCTCTAATAATTATAAAAGAATCACCCTGGTGGCTATATGGAATATAACTCTGTGTGTGTGTGTGATGGTGGTGGAGGTAATAGTGGTGGTATAAAGGCAGACCAGGAAGCCAGTTAGGAAACATTATAGTCCAAGTGCAAGATGATGGTGTCCTTGGCTAATAACAGTGGAATTGGTAAGAAATTGTTGAATTTTGAATATATTCTAAAAAAAGAATTATAGGATTTGAAGAAATTGAGGTTCTATTTAGATTTTAAAACACATTCTGATGAATATTCAAATGTACAGATAATCTTAATAATATGTTCTTTGAATACTCATCCATATGACATATAAAGACAGAAAATATTAAGATGAATTAATTGACCATAAATATCACTAACTTTAATCCCATCCAGGCTCAGTTCAGTTCCTGGGCAGGACACATGCCCAGGTTGCAGGCTCAATCCCCAGTAGGGGATGTGCAGGAGGTAGCCAACAAATAAGTGTCTCTGTTCGCTGATGTTTCTCTCTCCCTCTCCCTTCCTCTTAAAATCAATAAAAATATATTTTTAAAATATCACTAATTTGAATAATATACACGGAGTGGCCATATTATTATGATCTCTGAACGCATAATAATCTGGCCACTCAGTATACATATATTAGAGGCCCGGTGCATGAATTCATGCATGGGTGGGGTCTGGCCAGCCTGGCCAGGGGGAGAGGATATGGGCAGTTGGCCGGCCTGCCTGCTGGTCGAACTCCTGGTTGAGGGACAATTTGCATATTAGCCTTTTATTATTTAGGATATACACTGAGTGGCCAGATTATTATGTGTTCATAGATCATAATAATCTGGCCACTCATTGTATATGAGAAGCAGTCAAAATACATTAGAATTTGAAATGAGAGGGGAATAAAAACAACCGAAGAATATATTTTCTTCAACTATGAAAATATTTTAAAAAGTGCATTTCCAGTAGTGTAGCATGTGTTTGCAGTTTACCCATTCAACATCTGAACATTAGCTATATGGTTCTAGAGGCCATTCTATCACAGTTCTGGAAGTCACTCCTCATTCCTTTCGTAAGTACTTACAGAAGGCCGGACACTCTTCCTCGTGCTTGGGAAAGTATACCAAAGAAGCAAACATTCCTACCCTCTTAAAGCTTTTCTTCTTGAGCACTCAGATTACATCCTATTGGTAACTTGATGACAAATCATAATTTCATGATTCTCAAAAATTGAGTCTTTAGCATTTGATTTTAAAACCAAAGGTATACATTTGTAGAATATCAGATTATTATCTTGATAAATAGATCATTGGGCCATTCTGCTTTATACCTGAAGTTTGAGGTTAAAGTATAAGTTAACAAAAAACACTTGTGCATTTCACAGATAAATCAAATTCAAAATTAGGTTTGGAAATGAAAGTTCCATTGCACCTTCCTTTATTTATATTCATACACATGAATTGGTTATAGGCTATTGCAAAATATATAGACCTAAAGGAAATTCTGACTGATGAAAAGGGCAGATGGTACGTGATAATTAATGGAGTAGTAGAAGACAAAATACCTTGCGGTCTGTGTTTACCAGGTAAGAAATAACTAAGTCACTAAAATTGTATATCAATCATCAACCTTCCCATGCTGCTGATGCATAGACCTTACCATTAACTATAACTTCAAAAATATATTTGGGAGCAGCCACCTTAAAGTACACAAGGTCAAAGAATCTGTGGAACCTGAGACATTCTGACCAGGAAAACTGATGGTTTGGAAATAGTATTTCTGAGACAAATACAAAATAAATAACCGTACAGTTTCCATACCTTTAATTATTACTGTACAGAATATCTAATAGGATTATTTTAAGTTCTATCATAACGTAGAAGTGGCATAGGACAGATCCCAGATATGGAGAAACCCTCAATTTCTCTAGGTATAGCATTGGATCACTGACCCCATTTGTCCCACAAGTCTCGTCTATTTCTATTTATATCCCAACCTTTGTGTAAGAAGAAACTTTATCTAGTCACTGAAGATTATTCCCCAGCACTTCCGTTCATCCTTCACCTATGGGTAGACCTTCATATGGACTTTTTGGATATTATTATGACTTGTAGTACTGCAATTTATCTCCATTGTCCATGATGTACTACTAGCCATGAGTAGCTACTTTTCACCTGGATTGTAAATTTGATATGCATGGTATTTGAGGTAGTTTGGGGGAACAGAGTAGGACTTGATAAAGTGTTTTAATGATAGGCATCATCATTTTATGGAACTGCTCCAATGACCAAAGTAGGTTTAAGCTTTATCTCTTTTACAAAACCAGCACGGCTGCTGCAATATGTGCAGGAAGAAAGGCTAAATGCTACACTATTTAAGGGAATGTGTTGCTAAGAGGCTAAAGATGATTTTTAAGATTAGAGACTAGGGCATTTATTCCCCTATTACAATGCTCAGTCCTTAGTTGCTGACTTCACACTGATTCTTAGGAACAAAGTTAAAATAGGATCTTTTGGATGGTATGAGAATGAAGGAGGAAGCTTCAAATTCACATTTAATTAACATGAATAATAACTGAATTAATATTATTTACTAGGCACTGTGCTAAGTACCTTCACAGGATACCTAATTTATTCCAAACAATCAAGTATGATTTAGTCCTGTTATTCAAAAGGTGGAACTAAAACTTGCAGAGATAAAATAAGTTCCTTGAAGCATCACAGGTTGTCTGCAGATTCAGGTTTTATACTCAGTCCAGTATTCTCTGTTATACCACACAGGCTCACTTATTATTCTGCATGGAGGATTCATGCCCTTAATCTTTTGTCTTAAACCACTCTGACAGTTATCATCCAAGACAACCTGCAAATCCTATTGTTTTTTTGGGTTATTGTTCTAGAATGGCATTTTAGTCTGAGGATTATGGAGGTGGGGGGAGGGCAAAAGAAAGCACCAATTAATGAAGAAAAGTCTTCAAAATTCTTACATACAGAGCTTCACTTTTAAATGATAGATCTTTGTCTCAATTTTTCAGAAGTTTGAACAAAAGCCAAGATTGGAACTTGCTTTTCTCAAATTGAGCTAGATTAAATTATCTCTTGTCTTCATTCTGTCATGCAATGGCCTGGAATTATAAATAGTACTAATATGATTGCCCCTTTAACTTTGATATACACATGATGACTAAAACCAACCTAAATTAATTAAACAAGTTTTAATTTGATTTTTAACCTTTTAAGCAGCCTAAAATAAGAGAGAAGATCTAATTTGGAACACAGAGAGGCCCAGAATGCCAAATCAAATTTAATCCATGTAACAAGTCAGATATTAACTTGACTGGAGACACATTTCTATGGAGCAATTTATGCTCTACAGAGAGATAAAAAATGTTAACCTTGCATCTAAGAGACTTAGAATTAGAAAATGTTTATTGAAAGACCAAGGAACCTGGGATCAGGCTCAATGGGTAAGGCATCTGCTGCAGGATATGGACTTATTTCCTATGAAAAGCCATCCAGCTGTCTTTATTTTTCTTTATATTAATTTCTGTGTCTTTCTCTGCATTGCATTTGGTAGGAAGACTTTATTGAGGGTAGTGCTGGAGGTTATGAATAGAACTTGACAAAGTGTTTTGAAATACTTAAAAGGGAAAAAAACGTGGCCCATTAATAATGATGATGATAATACCAACATTTACTAAATGTTTACTATGTACCAGACTCTATTCTAAGTTCTTTAAATGTAGTAACTTATTTAGTACTTATTGCAACCCTATTATATGGGTGACTATTACCACTTCCATAGAAAACTAAGAGACACTTGTTGCCAGTTAACTGAATCCAGTTAATGCTGGAGGCATTGCTCTCTTCTCTTATTTGTTTGCCATGATCCAAGAGATCCATGCATTCAATAAATGTCTACTGAGAGTTGAGTCTAGAGGTACAAAGGTAAATATGACATATAGCCTTACCTCAAAGGGCTTAAGATTAAATAGGAAGAAAATTTAAGAAGTTATAAGTTCTACCTATGGACAAACTGCAGAGTATTATAAGAGTCCACAGGAGGAACTGATAATTTGGTCTCAACACTCATGGAGAGGATGACAAACATGCATAAATTTAAAAACACATTATATGTCAGACAGTGATATATTATGCAAGAAACTAAAGTAGAGTGATAGGGAAGACATAGGTGCATAAGATGGGGCAATTTTAAATAGGAAGACCAGGGGGGAAAAGGTCTCTGAAAAGAAAAATCTATATATAAAGAGGTAATATGCAAATTAGCCAGGACGCTGTAACAGTCACAACCGGCTCAGGAGGAGGTTGCACATGCAGATGGGCGGGAGGGGACTGCTTGCGCTGTGAGGCAAGCCACAGATGGCATAGCCCTGGAGTGGAGACAGGGGAGCGTGCCCAAGCCGCCACTGCCACCCGGCCCCAGGAGCCCTAGAGCAGAGGCAGGGGGTGTGCCCAAGCCGCCACCACCGCCGGGCCCCAGAAGGCCCGCCTCTGCACATGAGCTGCAGAGGAAACACCTTTTCTGACTGCTCATTGGCTAAGCTCCCAGTATGCCACTGGCAGCGTTCTTAATAATTTGGGTAATAAGAATCCAAGAAGGTGATCTAGGGTTTTTCCACCACACTCCTGGAGGAAAAAACGAAGATCCAATGCTGGAGGGGCTAAGAAATGTCATATCCTGCCCTAGCCAGCTTGGCTCAGTGGATAGAGCCTCGGCCTGCGGACCGCAGGGTCCGGATTTGATTCTGATCAAGGACATGTACCTAGGTTGCAGAATCCTCCCTGGCCAGGACCCAGGTCAGGGCTCATGCAGGAGGCAACCAATCGAAGTGTCCCTCTCACATTGATGTTTCTCTCTGTCTTTCCCTCTCTTCCATGCTCTCTAAAAATCAATGGAAAAATATGTGAGGATAAAAAAAAAAAAGAAAGAAAGAAATGTCATATCCTATGAAAGAGACATCTTGAGAATGCCTAAAGAAAGTTGTCATTTTTTGTGTGGTGAAGGAACCAGAGTCCATGTTGATGAAAACACCTTGGCAGCCGTCAGTGGCAACAGCAGTGGGGTGATGGGGGTGGCACCTTCCCCTGATCAGCCCACAGAGGGAGGCCAGACTGCAGCTTAGGCTGGCTCCCTTGAGCCTAAGCCATCAGTTGGACATCCCCTGAGGGCTCCCGGACTGTGAGAGGGGCAGGCTGGGCTGAGGGACCCCCCTCCCCCAGTGCATGAATTTTGTGCACCAGGCCTCTAGTATTTGAATAAAGATCAAAAACTGATGAGGGAGAGGAACATTCAAATATCTGGAGAAATGCGTTTCATCAGAGACAAAAGGGAGACCGATTCCAAAGACTATGAGGTAAAATAATTCCTGAAATGTTGGCAAAATATCAAGGAACCAAGTGATTGAAGGGATGTGAGTGAGGAAGAGAGTACTAGAAGATGAGTGCAGAACAGCAATGGAAGTACCCAATCCTTGGAAGGATTTGTAAGCTTTTGTCAGTTTTTCTCTTTTTTTTTTCTACTTTGTTTTGTTTGTTTACTTTTGCTCAGAAGTGAGATGAGGAATCATCAGAAAGCTTTGAGCAAAGGGGTAAAATAATTTTAAAGTACATTTCATCTGCTGCATTAAATACAGATTGTAAAGAAGAAGGCTAGGATTCCAGTCAGAACAAAAGTCAGAGTAATGAGATGTGGAAGGGAGGAATTACGGATTTTGAGAGTGATAAAATAAAAATAAAACTCAAGGATCATTCTAATTTACACATTAATAATTAGATGATTAAATATAACTGCAAATAATATAATAGAAAATATCCTACCCTGCCTTATGCTTGGGCATTTTTATTGCCAAAAAAAACTCAGTTAATATTTGTTGTAGTAATAAATAGAAGTGTTTAAAAATGATTTTAAAATGTCTAAAATGTTAAAAAGGTTTTAAAATGTTTCAGTTAACTTTCTTGAAACTTAAAGTGTGATATGAAGGACACATTCCCACTGCCCTGAAGCATGTGTACCCCAGAGATAAGGATTTGAACTTCAGTTACTGACTCAGAGTAACTTGTTAAGATGACCATTTGTGTGAGTGATGTACTCCCCCTAGATAACCACATGGAGCCCCTCAACCGGTTTGAGATTAACATATGTGCATTGACATAATTCATTGATAGCCACCTGAAACTGCTCTAGGTACGAAACAGGCTTTAAAAATAGGTCCTGGCCAGCCAACAGTGCTCACCTGTTGAGGCAGCCACAAAGGCATGTCCTTTTGTCAGTCCAGCAAGCGACACAGCTCCACGCTCCTCTCCCTGACAGATGAACAGCTCGTACCTCCTGATCGAGATGCGACCAAGTTCTCAGATGAGGAACGCAGGCCCCCTGCATCTGGACCAGACCAGCCCAGCTGCGGGACCCCAGAGGACAGCACCAGTGGGATGTACCCGAAGCATCAGGAATTTGTGTGAGTAATAAAGTGCTGTGTGATTTGCAACTGCATATGTTTGATGTGGTGTAATTCCTCCGGCAGTTAGTTGAATCATTTTGCGTACGCTTAAAATTGAAATTAAAGCTTCTGGTCTTTTCAATCCTAAGCCTGCCCTTGATCCTGCTTGCGTAGAGTAGCCTCTTCCCTAGCAACTACTTGAATGTCCCAACACCTGGATGGTTAAAATTTATCAAAAGGGACGTCTTAGATAAACACCCCAGATCCTTTCCCGGAATCTACTTGGAACAAGATTACTTCGGATAAGCTCATTCCTTTTTTTTGCCTCCTGAGTGTTGACCTTTACCCTATGGCATACACCATGACTAACTTAAAATGAATCATAAATACAAATGTCAAGTTAAAACGTAAGACGTTCAGAAGAAGAGAAAAATCTTTACAATCTAGAGGTAAGTGAAAATTTCTTCAATCAGACTCAAAAAAGCAAAACCATTAAAAATACATGAATTGAAATTTTTCAAAATGGAAAAGACTTGCACTTCAAAAGACATCACTGAAAAACGAAAACACAGAAATGTTGGAAATATATATAATATATATAAACTCCATTCTTCCAGCTATCTCTTATATCTATCTATATATGTATAAATACATGGAAGAAATATGGGTATTTACATGTATATTGATATATATTGATCATTTCAATATAACTTTATATAAAATAAGTAAGAGCTCTTAAACCATATAAAAACAATCAACCTTACATAAAATAAGGGAAATGCTTAAGCAGGCACTTCAGCAAATAAGATATACAAATGATTAACAAGCTCACAGAAAGATTTTGGTTGCCTGAAAAAATTCAAATTAAAATCATAATGAGATTACTATCTAGTTCATATAACTATTAATATGGTTAAAATGGACATGAAACAGGCAATATCAATTATTGGCAATGATGTGGATTGATGGAGCCTCTTATACCTTGATGGTAGGAATGTAAAATAAAATATCCACTTTGGAAAACAATTTTGAAGTTTCTTATAAATTTAAAGATAAGCTACTATAAAGCTCTCAAGAAAAGTAAAGTGTTGGTACATGAATAGTCATTGCAGCTTTACTCATTAGCTAAAACCTGGAAACAATCCAAATATTCATCAACAGCTGAATACATCAATTATGCTATATTCATACAATGAAATATAATTAGCCATGAATAGATACGGTCCACTCATACATACAACAGCATGGATGAGTCCCAAAGACATCCTGAGTGAAAGAAGGCAAGCACAAAGGACAGCATGCTGTGAGACTCCATGGGGGCGACTCTGACTTTGGGTGGTAAACTCAAATGCAAGACACAGATGATGTATTATGGAATTGTGCAGTGGAAACCTATATTAACCAACGTTACCCTAATAAATGTAATAAAAAAGAAGAGAGAGATCTCATTGATACTGGCAGAGAGCAGATTAGGGTTTACCTGGGTTTGTGGTGTGTGGAAAGGGTTAGAGTAGGAGGACACAGTAGTGTTGCAAGGTTTAGCAAAACAAACAGACAAACAAAGGAAAACAACAACAAGATTCCTAGTTAAATTTGAATTTTACATAAAAATGTATTTTTTTAGATCATATCTCAAATATTGCATACGACATGCTTATTTTTTGAAATTCAAATTTAACTGGGCATCCTGGCATCTTGGTGTGGTGAGGAAAATGTCCTTAATTTGGGCAGTAGTAGTGCTCACATCATATGCTTTGTCTAAATACACCTGAATATACACTTTATTATTTGTAAATCATACCTCAATAAGTTTGATTTTTTTAAATCGCTCTACTATTGTTACTAAAGATTACTGGATAAATGAAGGTAGATGAAATTAATCACCATAACCAAAATAATTATTCAAAATAAGATTATTACCATAGTGTAACATTTGTGTTAGAATAATGCTTGCAGATTAGTAATGCTCAATCCTATAATTTCTAGGCATAAAGCTGACTGCAAGACATAGTTGCTTATTAAAGTTCAAGTAGTCTTACATCTCCACTTACATGGTAGTCTAGGTGTCTGGAAATGTTCTTATATTTCTGATTTGTGTTTATATTTTAATATATGGCTGAGACAGCAGAAAGAAAGGGGAATCTCCATAGACCAGAAATAAAAAGAAAACAGAAATTCTAACAGAAAAAAAAAATTGAGTTTGAAGTATGCCCTGCAAGCACCTGCCAATCCCTGATGGCCTTGAATTTGGTTTTAACTTTCTAAATTCTTGAAGGAGAAAGATAACCTACAGAGTGAAAAAGTTGATAAGGGAACCCCATATAAAGTCAGGGGAGGAGGAAGGGATTCCAGATAAGCAGCATCCATAGTGAATTAACCAGTAAAACAGATAAAACTAGATCTCAGCCCTGGCTGGTTTGGCTCAGTGGATAGAGCGTTGGCTTGCAGACTGAAGGGTTCCAGGTTCAATTCCAGCCAAGGGCACATGCCTGGGTTGTGGGCTCAATCCCCAGTAGGGAGCATGCAGGAGGCAGCCAATCAAAGATTCTCTCTTATCATTGATGTTTCTATCTCTCTCTCCCTCTCTCTTCCTCTCTGAAACCAATAAATAAATATATTAAAAAAAAAACAACAACTGGATCTCAGATAACCTGAGAATATGTTTCATTCTCAACATTGGCTCTGGGAGAGGGAATACAAAAAAATATATCCCAGAATCTACTACTTAACCTCAAATTCACTTTCACATGGAGAGTTGAGACCAGAATTTTAGTTTATTAGTCTTGAAACTTTTTAGCCTTAGCAAACTTTCAGTTTAAAATGGTTCTGGAATGGTAGATTTCTGTTATTTTATTTTTTTAAACTAGCTTTCTAGGCAGTAGAATTAAGTCACTAAAGGTAGAACATTTTGATGGTCCCACTTTAATTTAGAAGTCTCAATTCTAAAAGCTTACTGTAAGTAGCTAAAGCCCACTTAATGGTCAAAGTTTTGCCTGTCAAACACATTAAACATGAAGGTTGGAACAGATTAATTTTCTTTTGAAATGACTAAAATGACAATTTACACATCTGAAACTAGGGCTAATGCATACTTTAAAGACTTTATAAAGATGAAATACGAAAATATTAGTGAGAGCAATTAGCTCCAAAAGTGAACATTTGTTATATTCTCATGACCCTTTGTTCTTTTTTCCCCCCACTTAATTTCAATTTTATTTACTTTTGGCTTTAGGACTTTAAGCTCATGGACCTATTCTTAATTAAGGATTGTAATTAAAAAATTATGTAATTAAAAATTTATCAGTGTTCAAAGGACTCTCAAGTGGTCATTAATTTTAGTGATTTACATTAAGAGCCCAGTTTAACATAAACTGTCATTACCTGATATTAGCTTTTTACTAAAAATAACAAGAATCAAATATAGACTCTTTTAAATGGACCCAGGCATCTTAGAAACATATAATAATGACTTATGTGTGAAGGAAGAAAAGGGAAACATCTTTTGACTAAAAATATGCTTCCCTTTCCACCCATTCATTTCTGTGTTCAGTATTTCCCTAGGATAATCATTTGAGTCTTAAAAGTTTGGCCTTTAAAATTTCCCTATTAAAATACAAACCCACCCAAAAGGACAAACATTTTAAATCTTAATTATCTTAAACTATATTAAGAGATTTGTTAACCAAGAGCTATAAAATATGTTTCTTGGGAGTAGGCTGAAGAATAACAGAGGCAATACATATGCTATGCTGGCTAAATTATTGATGAAGTCACACTATATGTATGTGTATATACAGTGTATAAGAAGAACACATCTTACATCAAACTTTAACAATCTGTGTGCATTTTCAATGTACTCAACCACTTTTTAAAAGTTATAAGTCAATTTAAACTGTCTTTGGGGATATACCAACTGCATTGCACATCAGAGAAAAATAAAGAGCAGATCATTGCATATATATCTGATTTCCTCCCAGAGAGAAAGAGCATCTCCAAAGAGTAGAAGCAGAAAGAAGTTTTGATAGTCTTAATTCACTTTTGTCTCTTTTTAGCATGCAAATGTGTGCACTTAATTCTGTTTATGCTTGACCTATTATATCCACACTTTCTTCCTCAGAATCAACTTCCTATTTTGTCAGAGATATGAATAAATATGATGGTATTATCCATATTAACTTGAATCTGGCATGACCTTTCTGCATCATTTCTCTGAATTGAATATTCTGATCATCCTAGGATATGTCTTGGTTTGGGGGTTTATTTTCTAAGGTATTCACCTGACTATCTCACTGTATAGATGTTGGTCTTCTTTTATTTCTGCAAACATTTCATTGATTATAGGTTAAAATATTTTTCTGTTCTATTACTATATTTTTCTTTTTCAGGTCATCTAATTATACTTATGGTAGACCATCTTTGCCTATTTCTTATTTCAATGCTGCTTTCTTTCTCTCTTTTTTACTTTGCTATCACAAAAGTATTGTAATGTACAACTCTTGGTACACAGGAGTAATTTTTTAATTGATAACTGTTATGACAACATTAAATTGAGCTATGACAAATTTTTAATTTTAATACTTATTAGTAATCTGACATTTAAAATGACTATCCCAAGTCATACTACACAATCCACAAAAAAGCAAGTGTCCCCTTACTCTGGTTTTCACTCACTGAGGAGTATAATATGCTACCAAATATTTGTATTTTATATCATCTTAATTACCAGAGATACTTCTTTATCTTGTGTTTGTTGCCTATATTTCTCTGTGAACTCTTATTCATTTGTCCATTTTCCTACTGTCTTTTTCCTTATTGATTTATAGGAGTTCTTTGTATGTTGTTGACATTAATTCTTTTTATATGTTAAATATTGTCTGTTATATACATCTATTGTATATATATTTTTTTACTTTTAAAATTTCATTGCCTTTTGTGTTACATGAGCTTTAAAAATATGGTGTAGCTATAGTAATTCACTCCTTCTTTAATGGTTTATTGTTTTATCATTGAAAAATCCTCCCTTTCCTACCCTAAAATATAAAGATATTTTATATTTAAATACCTTTCATATTAGCAATTTATGTTTCTGAAATTAGGGGAAGTAAGGAACAAAACTTTTTTGTCCTCCTGCAAATGAATAGGCAAAATTAAATATAATATTTATGGTGAAACAGTCTTCCAACCTAAGGAAATGTCTTTAGATGGAAAGCTGCTTTATCAGATAAATATACTATCAAAAGGAAAACACTGATCACTTACTGAAAATATTTTTATAATTATAAATTTTATAAACTATATAATATTGAATTTATATGTTATAATGCTAAATTTTAACTGAAAACAGGTTTAATATAAACCTATATCATATGTAATTGTGTCTGATAATTTTATTACCAAGTCTTAAGTGGAATTTATGGGGACTTAGTGCTCAGATCATGAGAAATAAGAATTCAACTACACTTGGCAATGACAACACTAGGAGTTTGTGTTGATTTATAGTGACCATATTTTAGAATTAGTGTTGGACACTGGAGAAGAACAGATATAATGATGCATTACATATGAACAAGGGAAGATCTGGTGTCTTTAGCCTGAAAAAGAGAAATACTTAAAACTTCCTGGTAGCTTTCTTCAAGCATGTAAAATAATATCATATGTAAAGAGAATAAACCAATGAATAAGAGCTAGAGAGAAGCAACATTTAGTTTAATGACATAGGACGCAATTTAATACTAAAATTAAGGATTGAGTAGGTGGTCCTGTGAGGAAGAGAGAGTCTGGTCACTAAAGGAATTCGAACAGAGGATGGGTAGCTATCTTTCAGACCATAGAAAAGGGACTGGAATTGCACAGTCAGCTGAAGGCTGGACTAACATAATTTTTGTTCCTAAAATACTATTATTTAATTTTGTGCCATATTACTTGGAAATTTCATAGTCTTATGAAAATTAATTCATGGAAATATGCTAAGGAGCTTTCTAATGCACATAAAAATTTCATTAAAAATATGATGAACAGTGTAAAGTGAAGGGTTGGAAAAATATAAGGTAGTATTTTGTAATTTCTGTTGGTTGATATAAACATACGTTTTAACATAGACAACTGAGGGAAAGGGGAGTAGGAGAGGAAGTGCAAAATCCAGGAGGCTAGTGGCGATGAGGAGGAGGGAAAGGAAGGTTGACATTTCTGGAGCCTGAAATTCTCTGGAAACTTACAACTCCCTTCATTTTGGTTTGCTGTTGACCTGTATGTTGATTTCCCAGCATATTCCAAGACATCTACATCATTTATTTCTATACATTGTTTTAGTCACTTTGATCCTTGTTTGTAAGTATCCTTAAATTTCTTTCAACACAAGTGAAGACTTTAAACAAAGCATTAATAATCACAACCTGCTTAGGCTGCATCATATCAACTGTCTTCTTAACTTATATGTAAATCAAACATAGTTTTATAGTTTTCTAAGAGGTTTGGACTAAATAGGACCAGAATTTCAATCTGATAGAGAAATAGAAGCTCTGAGAAAGTGTATTAATTCACCTGAAATCATGCACTTCATACAAATTTATTTCATGACCCTGATAAATGAATTTGCAGGATACATCATTATTATGGGAATTAATATAATGTATAGGGGGTTAACTGCAGAACACATCAGTCAATTGCATTTATAACATGGGAGAGTAGGAGCAGAATTAGGTAACTGGGATGGCAGGGGTTAAGGCAAAGAAAAATAAAACCAGAGCTCCCGTGCAGTTTAGGCACAGTGGGTGCACATGTGCAAGTGGATGCAGAGGGCAACACAGTCACTGTGACAAGCCCTCATGGCTGTTATCAATGAAAGTCTCTTATGAAGAAACAAGAACAGAAAGGTTATTCACTTGCCAGAGACAGAAACCACTCTCTTAATTTCCTTTATTATCTCTTCTCAGGTAATGCAGTCTGTCTGACATAGGAAGCAGAGAAACAAAGAAATAACACAGAAAGGAAACTGTTAAGTCTTCATTAAGCATCCTTAAAGGTCAAATAATGACAGGGAGAGGTACGACCTTTTTACAAATGATTATATGGGACACACACACACACACACACACACACACACACACACACACATACACACACACAAGAAACCACTTAGCCTTGCTTAAAAGGAACAGTGATGAAAAGTCATCACATGTATTTCCTCAATGTCATATGCTTGAAGCATTCCTTTAGTCTCCTTTTTTTTCTCCCTCCTTCATTCCTCCCTCCTTTGTACCATTCTTTCTATACACCCTCTTTTATTTGTTTTAATCATTTCCTCTCTGCTGATTTGCTTTAATATAAAATATACTTAAAATAAAAAAAATACTAAAATATAAATCCTGGACTCTGATTCAAACACTGGGTGGTTCCTTTTTCCAAAAGAAAAAGTTGTGCCCCACTCCCACCCCCTGCCTCCACACTATGGTTATTAGGATGTTAGGTTGGTTGAAGGGCAATGTGCTAAATGGTAAAATAATATTGAAGCATATCTTTTAACTAAATGCTCAGCATGGTACTCCTAGTACTGAATGTTTTAATTGGCTATTTTCTCCCTCCTCCAGAGCCCAGAATAAAAATGGTAATCTTATTTTCCAGACACTGTTAGCACTGTTTGGTATTTTCTTAATAAAGCCACAATGCTCCCAGCCTTTCATCATAGCTTTCCAGTAGTTTCTCCAAACCACACTGCCTTAATTATTGTAGCTTGAAAACAGCAACCCCCACCTCCTGCAAGTTTTACTGAGCAATCAGCAATTTGTTGAGAGCAATGATGACCGTGTTATATTTCTCAGGCTTTCATGTAGTCAGGCTTATTTTAAATCAATGCAGCTTTAAGTTCAGTCTTTAAGGGATGGTTGTAAAGCCGTTATTTCTAATTCTCAGAGAGCAATTGGTAGCAATAGAGAAAAATGTCTCCTATGAAGAATTAATTATCATGTCTGTTAACCTGTGGATCAGAGCTGGATAACAAGCTGGGTGAGAAAATGCTGTGCAGGTTGAGATGTCATTTACCCAAAGTGAGCCTGTGGAAATATGATTTCATAATCATGCTTTCCCCTTATTTCGGTTTTAAAGTTTATTGAAATGACTCAAAGAACTGAACCATCTGGTCACTGATAGCACCGTGTGCAAGTCAAGACACTTTTCTCTTTTGCTTTTCTTTTCATACTAAGTATCCATCTTTCCCTCAATGGGAAGAAATGAGCATTGTTTTGAGATTCTGTTTTGAACCCCAAATGGCAGTATTCAGGCTGTTACTCATAATGAAATAGGCTTTTATTTTTTGAGGAGAGATTATTGATTTGTCCTCAATAAATAGGAGTAGATATATAGAAATTTGTGTCAGACCGGTGCACAGTGATGCATTAGAGAAGAACTCTAAATTGCATAATCAGAAGAGGGGGAAGGAAAAGCTGTCCCCACAAGAAAGGGAAAGACTTCAACACTGACTTAAAAAGCGGCAATTAACTAACCTTCAGGGAAACAGAACAATAGTACCACCACTACGGTCACTGTTCCCCTGCAGAGACGTGTTCCAAGAGAACAAGAGTAATTAGAATTTGGGGATCATTTCACATACAACATCTCACTTGTCCTTCATGGGAGCTCTTTGAGGACATGTTATTTGCATTTCACAAATTGATATTAGAAAGAATAATATGCGTTCCTCAAATCACATAGCCAGAGGGTGAAGGGATGAGATTTGTTGGACTCTGAACCCTTTGTTCTGTCTACTACAGAAAGTTGTCTCAAGCTAAGAACCAGTTACATATAGAGAAAAAAGAAAGATGTATAAATATTGCTATATGTTATTTAAGCTGAGGCACATAATCTTTGTTAAGTTGCCTAATAATTTACTTAATGTATATTTATTGGGAGCACTGCTTGCCTGGGGATGAAATCATAAAATGTAGACAAATTGCATTCTTTAAGAAACCCACAGTGTAAGTAAAGATGGACAGTGAAGAATTAATTGGTACTGTGCTGAATTTCTGAGAGAATACTCCTCCATGCCACAGAAGTGCATAATGCCCCATCTAATTTATAGGCTTCTATAACCTGGGACAGAAGGGTGAGATTACATGGGCTAATCACTCTCACAAATATTGTTTTATTATTTTACTGAAAATGTTAGCTAATAAATTAGACATAAATTAGAAAATGAAAAGATTAAACTATCACCGTTGCACTTAAAATTATTCTAAAACTGAAACACAATCTCTGTGGGGTTTTTTTTGCCAATTTGTTCAGTGAAAATGACATCTCCTTGAAATTTTAATTTATCTTTACCTGTAAGATTAGGAATAGACTTAACTGTAGTCACTGCACAAATATTTATTCAGTAGCTACTATGTGCCAGCATTACTCTAGGTCCGTGGTTGGCAAACTGTGGCTCGTGAGCCACATGCAGCTCTTTGGTCCCTTGAGTGTGGCTCTTCCACAAAATACCATGGCCTGGGCGAGTCTATTTTGAAGAAGTGGCGTTAGAAGAAGTTTAAGTTTAAAAAATTTGGCTCTCAAAAGAAATTTCAATCGTTGTACTGTTGATATTTGGCTCTGTTGACTAATGAGTTTGCCGACCACTGTTCTAGGTGATGGAAATATAAAAGTAAACTGACTTGAAAAATTCATATATGTGTATTAGATTATACATATAATCATATATGTATAGCAATTATGAAATATTAGATAATTGTTATGAAGAAATATAAAATAGAATAATCTATAACAATAAAAGTGTAATATGCTAATTAGACCGGACATCCTTCCAGATGACCTTTCGGACAAAGCCAGGGCTGTGAGGGAAGCCTGGGTCCCAGGTGCCAGAGGGAAGCTGGTGCAGGCAGCTGGAGGAAGGAAGGCCTACTCTTGCACAAATTTCGTATATTGGGACTCTAGTACTAGAATAATAGATGGGAGGATGATAGTTGAGATATGCTTTATTGATAGAGTCACATTTGGACAAAAAAGTTGAAGATGAGAGTGAGCTAAGCAGATATGTGGGGGAAATGAGTTCCAGATAGAAGGAACAATCAATGCCAAATCCCCAAGATGGGAGAATCTCTGGCATTTGGAGGAACACAAGTGTAATGGAAGCAAATTTGGAGGGAGACAAGTTGTCAGAGAGATAACGAGAAGCCAGAATGACTGGGCTTTGTACACAACATACGTAACTTCGGCTTTTATCCTGGATGAAATGGAAAGCCACTGAGGAATTGAGCAAAAGAGGGGTATGATCTGACATATTTTTAAAGGGTTCCTCTGGTTGCTATTAAGCTTAAAGCATAAAGAACTAAAGTGGAGGCAGAAAGACTGGTTAGAAGCTGATTGCAGCAATCTTATCAGAGATGAGGGCAGCCCAGTCCAGGGCAGGAGTCCCATTCTGGATATATTTTGAAGATATAGCAAACAGGACTTCCTGAAGAATTAGATGTGTGATATAAGGGAAATAAAGAAATAAATTATTATCCATGTTTTCTGCCTGAGCAACTGGAAGGATGAAATTGTCATTACCTGGATTATTTTTAAGACTTATCATCAGCCTAAATATATAGGCTGAATTTAAAATTATTGCAAGCTAGTATTTACAATAAACTACAAGAGGTATAGATAAAAACATTAAAATCTCAATCACATCCTAAGGAGTGATGAGGACACAAGTTTTCTTCAGAATTAGAGATGAGGGTGTCGTTTCTATCAAACTAAGACTCCATTAGCATGGTTAAGTTGTGACTAAGACACTTTTATTAATACATTAAAAGGAAAAAGCTATCCACTGAAGTGAGAAGGCAGATTAGAAACATAGCAACGCCAGAATCAGAAAGAGAAGCTAGCAGCTCATTCCTCTGCCCCAGGGTGGATCCTCTAGACAATGGTCCTTAGCTTATGGTCTGCTTAGCATATGTACGCCTTAGCAAAAGGCTAAGGCTATTAAAGATTGATGTCAAACCCATTGAAAGTATCTCACTCCATCACTGTATTTCAATTAAAAAGAACTTTCTATATGATCAGATGCAGCTTTCTGAGAGTGATTAAAAAGATAAGACTCATTTAAATATTTCATCCTGAACAAGAATAGATCCAGAGACAAATGGTGGGGGTCGGAGGGGGGGGGGGGGGGCGCGGTTAGAGAGCAACTAAAGGACTTGTATGCATGCATATTAGCATAACCAATGGACACAGACATTGGGGTGGTGGGGGCTTGCCCGGGGTGGGAATAGCTAGGGAGGGGGAGTCAATTGGGGAAAAAGGAGACATATGTAAAACTTTAGACAAAAATAAATAAATAAATAAATAAATAAATAAATAAAAATATTTCATCCTACCAGATTATATTTTTCAAAGGAAGTTATACATGTACACTTCGTTCTTTTGAGATTTTGGTTAAATGCAAGTTTATCTCCCTGACTTTTATCATGTTAGGAATACTAACAAATGCTCCAAGCCCATGAAACTGAAGGCTAGGTTTAGAATTAATATCAGATTGACAAGGCGCTGCCAGAAGGCATTACTGATGTCACTTTATATTATTGGACTCCTCCTTCTACAGTGATAAAAACAAAGGTTATTTGTCAGAAGAAAAGAGGTTGAGAAGAATGAGGTGACTGAGTTAACACCCACTATGCCTCAATTTTTAAAATGTTAGCAGCATGAAAATGTATAAAAAGTTATGTGTTCCCTAGAAAAAAAATAGCTATCAAGGTATATTTTTTTAAAAAAGAGAAAATACTATCTCCTATTCCAGTAATACGGAACAATCATGAAATGCACTGTTAATAAACTACCAAGCAAGGCACCTCTCATTAAAAAAATGAAAAAGTTGAATTCTCTTCTTCTTAATTATTATGCAAACAAAAATTGATAACAGCCTCTAAGTCTTCTTCTGTTAATGACCACTCAAGCAAAGAGAACATTTCATTAAAAAAAAAAAAAACCAACACTTCCCACACAGTCTCACATTTTTCAAAGTATGAGTATGGTGACTAATAGGTTTCTTTTAAGTATGGAATTATGAACACAGTTCCAGAAGTTCCTAATCCCCAATTATCCAAATGACTTTCTTTAGGAATTTTTTTTTTCCTTTTCATCTTTCCTTATGGCTTTTTTTTTTATTGTTTGAAGTATTACAAATACTAGTACATATGTCTCCTTTTTCCCCCCATTGACCTCCCCTACCCCCCCAGTACATGCCTTCACCTGCCTGCCCCCCCCCCCCTCCGCCCCAGTGTCTTGTATATTCCATTTCTGTTAAACAATTTCATTTAAACTTTTGCCCATGAGGAAAGTTTTTCTTTTTGCCTTACGTGATCAAATTTTAAGTGAATAAAGTATTTATTAATCACTAGAGCACAGAGTAAGAGCCCCAAGAGGCCTCTGTGGTAAGTCCTGCTCTGTTCCTTAAAGCCACTTGTCCCTAGGCCATTGGATCTCTCCTTCCTCTAAACTATGACTTACCATTACAGATCCTTTGCTTTCTTTCTTTCCAGAATTCTAAGGCTACTTCCTTCCTTATCATTGCATACACAAGATGCTACCTTACATGATGATGTGGAGAATTAAATGATGCAATAGTTGTGGATGGTAGGGGGAAGGGCACACAATAAGAATAGGACCACAGCTATTTAATGATTATTCACTTTAAGAACTCTACCCTGGGAAATCTTTGCTGCAAGAAGAAAAACAGAGCTGTAAAAATGTAAGAGACACCTTGGAACCTGGATGGGCCCACTGCTCAGAAAAGAAAATACTTTTTGAGAACAAACAAAGGACAGGAGGCACTTTGATTTGGTTGTGGTGCCTGGACCCTGACCCCCTCCAGGAGTTTGCCTCAGGAATGCTGACCATTCTTTGGTCCTAATAACAGGTAGAGCTGTTTTGAACACCATTGAAAATTAACTACCTTGGTATTAGACTTCAAGAGACACACAGCAGAGGACCCTATAGGCATTCCTTCTTTCCCCTTGCATGCAGCCTTTGTTCCTTACCCCTATATAATGAGCCAGCCAGTAAAAGGTGTTAGAGCAGAATTTATAGGATGACCTGCTGCTCTCTCCATCTGTCAGCATTATTGGAATAAACACTCACATATGATTCAATCCTGTCTCTGCTTAATTTGGCTCAAGTAGTGACAAGCAGCCTCAGACCCACTTTGTCCAGTTTCATAAACATTAGAAGTAGGCGCGCCTCTTTAATTTTCTGCACCAGGCAGTGTGCTAAGCACTTCACAAATACTACTGTATAGAACTCAAAATCACCATTTCCTTCCACATATTACAGAGGAGGAAACCAACAATCACAGAAGTCACTTTTTATCAAATAGTTAACATGAGGCAAAGTCATTTTTAAAGTAAGATTGATGGGCTCTCCTTTTTCCTATTGGTTCTCCTCATACCATCCCTTTCCAGCCCTTCTGAGATGGGAGCTCTGGGGAAGTCTTAGATTCCTAGATAGCAACCCTGTCCACAAATTAAACTTCTGCCTAGATTCTGCCAAAGGAAACTGATTAGGTGATCTCTAACATTCTTCTGACCCACTGTGGACCTGGAACTAAACCCAGATATCTAAGCGTGGGTTTCCCAGGAAACAGATTCAGAGGCAGATTACTATAGGGAAAGCTCATTGCAGAATGTTTATTTTATCTATTCAGGCTGCTGTAAAAGTATACCACAGACTGGGGGGCTTATAAACAACAGAAATTTGTTTCTCACAGCTCTTGAGGTTGGGAAGTCCAAAATCAAGACCCTAGCAGATTTGGTGTCTGGTGAGAGCCCACTTCTTAGTTCAAGAAGGTTTCACCATCATCTCCTAATCACCTCCCAAAGAGTTCATTTCCTAATAACATCACTCTGGGGATTAGGATTTCCAGGTGTGAATTTTGGTGGGAAACAAGCATTCAGTCCATTAAGACTGTGTTTGGTAACAACACTTGTGAGGGAGGAAGTGAAGAAAGCAGAATCAGGTTCATGGAGAACCTTAACTATGATGCTGTTGCAAGGAAGGAAGGTCTCAGCCCATTCCACAGTGAACTCTGGAGCTTGACTGGCCTTTCAGAATTATCCCACGTTGAAGCAAGAGGCTGGATCTTTGTACCTCACATCAAGAGTTATTAGATGTTGGCTACTTAGGAAGAGACATAACCTTGACAAGGCATATCTCTTTATCTTGGGGAAGGGCTTGGCTCTTAGCCATCAACAGGAATTACATCTGGTGGTTAGAGAGAATGAATGCCTTTGTCCAAAAGAGGAGATCTTGATGGCACACAAGAGCATTCACTGCACCTCTTTCTCTTCTATCCTCCAGTGTGGTAGTCTTAGGTTCCTGCCTAAATGTTGTCTGTCTCTTCTTCCAGAGTCATAGTCTGTTTGGATTCTTTATCTCTCTGATTGATTCAAGTCTTACAGGGTAGTGATGTCTTTTTCGGAAGGAAGTCCGTGATATCTATGCATCCATTAGACATTTGCTTTTGGCTTTTCAGAGCAGTTCTCCCAATTATAAATATATTAGCAAGAGTTGGTTAGGTATTCTGATATTTACTGAAAGATCTCATTTGTTCTGCAGTTTGAAAACTGTCAAACTTGGTGAATTTCAGCTTTGGCATATTGCTTTTTAGTTGGCTTTTCCCCTTCTGGCATTTACATGCTCACTTTGCTATGTGTATCGAGAAATATTAGTATCTCCAGAACTTTGAGATGCTAGACATGTATACTTTAAAATTTTTTTTTTATCAATAATTACTAATACTTACTTTAATATTCTGAAAATAAAAGTTTTCTTAACAAGATTTACAAGACTGTAAAAATCATTTACTGTGCCCATGCAGGGCAGCAGCAGTTGGCACAGAAGGCCAGATTTAACCAGCAAGCTTTTCTTTGCTTTCTTTCCTACATACATTTAGTTCCTTGTTGGTCTTTTTTTATTATTATTATTTAAACTGAAAAATTTGACCATTCTCTTTAAAATTTGAAATTATGAAGAATATTTCAGACATGAATACTTACAATTTAGAGAATTGGTTGGAGGAGATTATCAGTGATGGGAGGGAGTAGAGAGAGTTGGGTGAGTTAAAAAGGGTAAAAAAGATGATTCATGTAAGAATGTGACCATAAGGCATAGGAGAAGTGTTGATGCATTGTTTTCCAACATATTTTTGGCTTTAATAATTAGGTCTTTTGAGTAGAAAATTGCTAGGGAGGAAAGCAAGATTGTAGGGACTTAAGGACAAAGACAGTGGAGAGAAAATGGCAACCGCTAGTAGAGTTCACTTAAGTGTGAACCCATTCTTCTTAGATTAAAAGAAAGGATAACAGGCAAAGAACAGAAAGATAAATATGCTGTGGTAGGTGTTAAAAACAAAAATAAAATGCAGTGGAGTTGCTTGTGCTAAAACCCATGACAAGAGAAAATTCTGAGATGTTCTAAATTAAATTACAGAGACCAACAGTGAGAGAAAGGGACAGTAATAGTTCACCAGTTAATAGCTGTGGGCCAACGAATAAAAGACTGACCACATTCCTGAATGCAGGTTGGAGGTTAGAACAACCTCCAGGCATCTATCAGTTGACCTCTAGAAGCTACTGCATCCTGCACATGCATGAACTTTCAGGACTGTTGCCTGCAACCAATCAAAGGTAGTAAATATTTCTTCCTTAGAGACTGTGCACCTGCCATAGAACTGCCCTGTTTCACGTTTTCCCACCCCCTTATCTGTAGTCAATGTAAGTTCTTTCAAAACAGCTTATAATCTTTCTTCCCCAAAGCATAATGTATAAAGGTGCCTGTCAACGCCAGGATGGCGGACTTCTTGTCCTCTCACCTAGCCCTACTGATGGTGGTATAGGCTTCATGCCCTGAATCTGGTCCTTTCCTAGCCAGCATATGGCTCAATAAATCCTTTCTTTCAGAAAAGCTTTCAAATGTGGGTTTTGTTGTTGCTGTTCTTTTTTGTTTGTTTAAAATATATATATATATATATATATATATATATATATATATATATATATATAATTGATTTCAGAAAAGAAGGGAGAGAGATAGAGAAATAGAAGCATCAATGATGAGAGATAATCATTGATATGCTGCCTCCTGTACACCCCCTACTGGGGATTGAGCCCCCAAGCCGGGCATGTGCCCTGACTGGGAATCAAACCATGGCCTCCTGGTTCATAGGTCGACCCTCAACCACTGAGCAACACTGGCCAGGCTGTTTATGTTTGTTTGTTTTTTAACACAGGCACCAAACCTAGATTTACTACCTGATCGAACTACAGCCCGAATCTTCTCCAAGAATGTAATCTTAATTGGTTAGTCTTAAATTTCCTGGTAAGTAACATTGAGGTAATCTGTCACATGGGCCCTCTAAATGCCGCAAAGGAAGCTGAGGCAATCTGCCTTTACCTTAGGGAAAGGTAACCTTGCCCCAAACAATTCTATTTTTTCTTTTGCTAATAACTTTGTTGTCCTATCAGAGAAAAAGCTACCTTAAATCGAAGTATGGTAGTAGAAACTGCTGTTTGGGTTCTGTACTTATTTGTTTGATAAAACAATAGAAAGCTATTTTGATTTTCTGAACTTACCTATGCTATCCCAATATTCCCTTGAGGGTGGTTTGAATATCCCATTGATTGTGATCTCACTGGTAATCGAAGCACATTCCTCTGGGACCCAGGACAGATAGTGATCCTAAATTGTCTCAACAGCTACAGATAACTGAGTTTCGGTTGACTCAGTGATCTCAGAATCTGGACAGCACAATTATTCTACAATTGCCCAGGTGGTCCCAGATAATGTGTTTCTGTTGATTCAGTGATTCGTAGATACTTTAGATAACTAAGTTGCTCAATTTCGCTTCTGTAACAATGCTTTTCACAAACCAGGTTCCTCATTCCAGACCCAAAGATGTAATCAATACTTTTGTGATATTCTGCATATAAGCCAGAAGTGGCTAGCTGTTCCGGGCTGCGAGGTCTGGAGCGCTTTTGCTCCCTCATGTGCCGCCGGCTTTTAATAAATGACTCCATAATTTGAACTTTTTTTTTTGAGGCGTCTTTTGTAAGATTTGGGGTACAGCACAACAAAATGAATAGTTTTTTACTTAAAATCAAGCCTTTTCTAAATAAAGGAAAATAGTTATGTAATGCTATTTGAATCATATTAGTACCATCATAATTTTATCTCCCTAGTAATAATCTCCAGGAAAATGTCAATGGGGAGAGTGATGGAAATTACCATAACTACTCTGTGTCAAAATAAAACTGGTTGCAAAATTTCTTTCCATCAGAAAGAAATTGTTTGGTAATTGGTCTTCTCCTACATTTGTCCTTTGAGAACCACAGCTGAAGTGATACTTCTGGAATCTGACTACATTTTACCATGCTGCTTAAGCAGAATATAGTTCAATGTGGGAATGAGATAGTCATTTTAGTTAGTTTTAAACCTCTCTTTGAAATATTAGCATAACAATCTGAGAGGTAAACCTGTTTATAGTGCTCTATTTTTTAGATATTTCTTCTTTTGAGATGTACATACTAGTATATTCATGTGCTAATTTTAAGCAATTACCAGATAACAATATATCATAAGGAGAGTTTCCCAAATCATAAACATTGCTTTTCAGAGTTTGGTATCACTAAGTACTGTTGTTTTCAAATTGTGCTCTGAGAATCCTCAGTGTTTTTAATGAAGTCCTTCATAGCTAACTGCCTTTGAGGAATATTGAGGGACTTGTGAGAGGGAGAGATGGCCCCAGCATCCCCTGTATATTTTTGACTTGGAAAGCTGCGACCATTTACATTGGTCTTCTACTTAAGAATTCTTTCAAAGAAACAGTACTTATACCTTAAAGTAAAAACAAAACAAAACACACAAAATAACATTACTTTTTCTGCTTTACAAAGTTTTTTTTAAACTAATGAGCCAGACCCACTGTGCTTTATTTATTTTTAATTTATCTTTATTGTTGAAAATATTACAGATACCCCCTTTTTCCCCCATTGACTCCCTCCACCCGCTCCTGACCCCTCCCCAGGCCTTCACTGAACTAGTGTCTGTCCGTGGGTTATGCATATATGCATATCAGTTCTTTGGTTAATTTCTTCCTGCCATCCGCGTCCCCCCACCCCCCCCCCCCCGCAACTACATCAGTCTGTTGCATGCTTCAATGTCTCTGGTTCTATTTTGTTCATCAGTTTATTTTGTTCATTAGCTTCTGATCGATCCTCCCTCCCCACAACTGGTGGGCGGAGTTATGACTTAACCGGCGTCTGGGCTGGGACATCCCCAGACATTCAAACTAAAGACACAATACATTGTGTACCTTTGTTTTTAAAACTTTTCTTTCTACTCTGTACATGAGGTAAAGAGTGAACATAAAAAATAAAACAAACAAAAGAAACCCCACAGGGCTGAGACATACAGCTGGTTATGTTAATTCTTCCTTGGAGGACCTAGTTTGAAAATAACAGATTTAAGTACCAATTTTCAGAGAAAATTTGCTTCATGAATCCATTCTGGGCAATGGCTGAAAAAGGCTGAAGGAATGAATAAGCTTTCAGAGGCATTTAGAAAGAACCTCAGCAGCATCCTCAATGGGGGAAAAAACCTCTCAGCACAGTCATAACTCCGCCCACCAGCTGGGGAGAAGGAGGATCTATCAGCTTCCACATTTATGTGAGATCATGTGATACTTGTCTTTCTCTGTCTGGCTTATTTCACTTAGCATAATACTATCCAGAGGAAAATATTCTGTGCTTTATTTAAATAACTCATTTAACTTCATATATTCTCTGGAGACTCAAAAAATATTGGACAGAAATATCTTTTATTATTGTTCTTTTCCATAATATTATGAAATTCATCTTCTCCAGAACTGTCACCACTACTTACAGATGGAAATTCTTTTTTGAGAGAATGGACAGATAGGATAAAATATGTGTTTGCTTTGAAGTTCACTGTGGAGAGCTGGAATTCTGAATCAGTAACACTGCTTTTGCTGCCTGAATTAAGGAAAAGGCTTTACATCTACAGCCCTTGTCCTCGAGATGGGAATGGCAATGTGTCTAGGAGGTAAAGCTGATTTTCAAGTGACATTAGGAATAGGATGTGTGATGGCAAAAATAAATAAATTAATTAAATGAATAAATAAATAAATAAAAAGGGAAAAATTACAAGATTCAGAGGAAATGAATCTTTGAAGGACAAAATGTGAACTCAAGAACAGAGTCAATGAGAAGAAGAAGTTTTATGAGCATTTAGCAAAAAGGAAGTTGGCAGCTTGGTAGAAGATGGCCCTAATAAGAAAGAGTGCGGCCATGTGGGTGGGGGAAGCAGTATCTGAGACCTCTTATTAAAGTGTTACAGTTCCAATAAAAGTTGGTTTATATGCTTGGCAAGATATCCAAGACTTAAAATTTGAAGAGAAGAACATTGAATGTTATCCAAAACCTCAGTTCAAAAATGTTTTAAAAATTACTTGATCTGTAAAGAAAAATCAGATTTTCAGATGTTAATTTTTTTTTTATATTTGGCATCTGTTCTTCTCTCAAGTAATAACTTTGAAGAAAACATAATTCTGTGATAAGCATAATGTGCCAGAGCAAGGCAGAGATAGTCCTTTGAAATTGAGTTTAGGAATCCAGAAAGAATTTTCAGTTTTATAAGGATATAAATCATGCAAAATGGACTTGTCCTTTTCTTCCCAGAAAAGACCCAGTTTTATCTGTCCATTTAAGAGGTTTCAGAGTTCTCTTATCAGTTGATCCCTGCATGTCTATACTGGTTTGTATGGACAATGTACATACATACATAAGTGCATCATGTTATAAAACAACTGCCTGGGACATTTCAAAAAACAATTGAGCCCTAGCTGGTTTGGCTCAGGGGATAGAGCATCAGCCTGTGAACTGAAGGGTCTCGGGTTCGATTCAGGTCAAGGGCACATGCCCAGATTGTGTGTGCACTTGATCCCCAGTGGGAGGTGTGCAGGAGGCAGCCAGTCACTCTCTCAGCATTGATGTTTCTATCTCTCCCTTTCCCTTCCTCTCTGAAATCAATAAAAATATATTTTAAAAAATTGAAACATGTATGCATTGTTGATAATGTAATATATATGCACTAGAGGCCTGGTGCACAAAATTCGTGCTCTCGGGGTGGGGAGGATGGGGGGAGGTGTTCCTCAGCCCAGCCTGCACCCTCTTGCAGTCCGGGAACCCTCAGGGGATGTCCAACTAACCTGGCAAGTGGGGAGTGGGCCTAAGCCAGCAGTCAGACTTGGTTGGCGTTGCCACAGAAACAGGAGAGCCTCCGGCCATCACCACTGAGCTCACCAGCTGTGAGCTGGGCTTCTGGCTAAGCAGCACTCCCCCATGGGAGTGCACTGACCACCAGGGGGCAGCTCCTGCACTGAGAGGGATCAGGCCCAAATCGGCTCTCCAACATCCCCCGAGGGGTCCCGGATTACAAGAAGATGCAGGCCAGGCTGAGGGACCCCACTGGTGCACAATCAGGGCTGGGGAGGGATGTGGGAGGGATCCAGGGCATGTCTGGACCATCTCACTTAGTCCCAATTGGCCAGACCCAAGCAGCAAGCTAACCTACCGGTCAGAGCGTCTACCCTCTGGTGGTCAGTGCACCACGTCATAGTGAGCAGTTGAGCAGCCTTAGCACATCATTAGCATGTTCCACTTTGATTGATGTTTACGGACACTTAGAGTATTAGGCTTTTATTACATAGGATTGCTGATAATGTACAAGTTATTCTTGTGGACCACATGGATATCTCCTAGGATAGTCAGAACTAGTTTTGTATTCTTCTATTCTGAAGTGTCCTAGGTCAGCCTTTGTATAATAATCTCTCCTAGAAAACCTTTCTCTTCTTCCACCTATCTTCTCTATCCTACTCATTAGAATTTCCTGAAATTTCTGTATTCTATGGAAATATATTCACACAAAAGCACACATTTTCCTTGAGTTCCCATAGAGAAAACCACAATGCTCTGCATATGTTTGGCATGTCTCCAAGGTGGCTGACTGACAGGCTGGCACTGCCAGCTAGCTGTGCTTCCCAGGCAGTGCCACACAGAGCGGAAGCATGGCTGTGAACTGATACTATAAAATCATTTTTCTAAGAATGCCTCTTGTGCCATAGGGTGATATATATTGCACTTGAACTGGCCAAGTCCTGCCTGTGAAAGTGTTTTTCCTGCAATATTTCCTGTTTGTTTTTGTTAGTGCTGAGAGTGGGGAGGGAATAAAGAAGAACTATGTTTTGTAACAATATTCTGGGAACCCATTACTTCTCTATGGGCACAGCCCTTAGGCATACAACTTTCCCCTAAAGGATAGTTCAAAATGTAATATTTTTACTTTATCATTTTGCATTTAAAAGATCCTCACAAACAGAAAAATCACATTAAATACTTTATAAATTACATCTAATTCATCAATTTATTTCATGACCCACCTTGAGATGGGGCTTCATACTGGATTAGTACCAAAGAGAAAATAAATTTTTAATGATCACGTTTTTGGTGGTTGTGTTTTACAGCATATACTATTTTCAATCATCTAGAAAACAAATCTGTCAGTAAAATCCTTGGCTTTTCCTGGAAATCACTTTGTTAATGTCAAGAGCTGATTTGAAAGCACAAATGGTCTTTTTAATAAATCAGAGTTTAGGCAGCATTGTTATTTTCCTAAATGTAACTTATGTTCTTTCTTTTTGGGGCTAAGACATTAGTTTTTTGTTTTGTTTTTTAAGTTTTTGTACGTCAAAGCTCTTTGTAAACTATATTTTATAGCATGTCAGACATATTTATATTTTCATATGCATAGAACTTATTTAAAAAGAATGAAGTCATTTGCCTGAGTCATTTCAGACAGGTTCATGTTATCCATGCTCTTTAATGGCTTCACAGAATGTTGGTCACGCCTTTCTCTGTGTTGTTCCATACTGAGAAATACCGCACTGCCTACACTTACGTTAATTCTATAGGTATTCTTTCCCAGAATTAGTCACAATCTGGCAGCCAAATTAGGGAGAGTGCCTTTTCTAAAAAGTCATTCAGACAGTACAGGAAAGGCAGAGTAATAAAATTAGTTGTCAGGATGAAGCAGAGGGTCCTGCATGATCACATTATCTCATTTACTGTGAGCTCTACATTAATAGCACCTGTCTTGTTAGCAATTTATCACCAATGCCTTCCCATCAGCTAGAGCTGGATCAACACTGGCTACATACATAAATAAATGAATAAAATCTGTTAGGCATGTATTCTTTAGGGAAAGCACTGTGAGCAATTCAAAGGACATAGATACCATGATTCTTAAATTCATCCATCACTTGGCATAAAGACAAGCACAGGATGGATAAAGGGCTAGTGTTCATTTTGTATTTTCAATAATATGTTCTAGTTGTTTGAGCACAAACCTTAGAATGATCTGTGATTCCTCTTCCCCCCACACTCCATCTACTCCTGATTCATAAACAAATTCTATTGGCTCTAATTTCAAAATATATCCAAAATCTCTTTGTTATTGTTGACAGTATTACAGATGTCCCCCATTCCTCCTTTAGTCCCTCCTCCCCCCAATCCAACTTCTGCTCCACCCCAGTCCTTCATCACATTATTGTCTGTGTCTTTTGGCTACACATATATGCATATACATTCTTTGGTAAATTTCTTCCGTCCCCCCCACCACCACCCTCCCCACTGAGATCTGTCAGTTATCTCGTGCTTCCATGTCTCTGGACTATTTTGATCATCAGTTTATTTTATTAGATTCCACAAGAGTTCATGTGTATACCTAGAATCTTAACCCAAGATATTCTGCTGGCACTTAACCTGAGCAATCATCCTTTCTTTTCAAGATCATTTCAAGAGCCTTCTGGTTGATCAAGTCCCCTGCTATGACTTTTGCTGCACTCCAGTCTATTTTCACTAGGCAAGTAGAGTGACTCATTTAAAAGGTAAGCCAAGAAGTGGTATTACTGGTCAAATGGCAGTCCCATTTTTAATTTTTTGAGGAAATGCCATACTATCTCCCAAGAAAACAGAATCACCAATCAGAAAGGATATATGCACCCCTATGTTCATAGCAGCACAATTAACCATAGCTAAGATTTGGAACCAGCCTAAATGCCCATCAGCAGATGAGTGGGTTAGAAAACTGTTATATCTACACAATGGAATACTACGCTGCTATAAGAAAGAAGGAGTTCTTACCATTTGCAGCAGCATGGATGGAACTGGAGAGCATTATGCTAAGTGAAATAAGCCAGTCAGTGAAAGAAAAATACATGATCTCACTCATTTATGGATAATAAGAAAACATTATAAACTGATGAACAAAAATAGATACAGAGGCAGAGAAGCAGTGAACAGACTGTCAAACTACAGCGGAAAGGCTGGGGAGGGTTGGAGTGGCGGGAGGTAAGAGATCAACTGAAGGACTTGTATGCATGCATATAAGCATAACCAATGGACCCAAGACACTGGGAGGGGGGTGAGGGCATGTGCTGGGGAGTAGGGGAGGCTAGGGGAAGATCAATTGGAAAAAAAAAGGAGACATATGTACTACTATTTGTAATACTTTAAACAATAAAGAAAAAGGTCAGCCAAACCATGTCACTGCAGTGGTTTCCAATTTGATTTGGTGTAAATACCCACCCATATCCTTCCATGTGGCTTACAATGCCCTCTCTTCTCTGACGCTCTGCTCTCTCCCTCAACCCTTCTCTGCTCACCCTTCTTCACACTGATCCAGCCACGCTGGCCACATGGTGATCTTCAAGCACTCCCATATGATTCTACTTTACAGGCTTTATTCTCCTTGCCCACTGCCCCATTCTCCAGACAGCTCTCCAAAGAAGTACCTGATTGGCTCACTCTCTCACCTCCCTCTTTCATTCATTGCTCAAATCTCACTTTCACTCTGGGGGTTATACTATCCACTCTATTTAGTATAGCAAATGGCCTCCTGCACTTCACTCATCCTCCACAATTCTGATACTCTTTACCCTGTCTGTTCTTTAGTTTTTATAGTACTTATCACTCTCAAATATAATATACTAGAGGCCTGATCCACGAAGATTCATGCAAGAATGGGCCTTCCTTCACCTGGCTGCTGGCACCGCCTTTTCTCCGGTCTGGAGCCACCTTTCAGCCTTCCCATACTGTCCAGAGGCCCAGAGCAGCCGGGGCAGTGTGGAACGCCTGCGTCGTTACCATGGCGACAATGCAAGCATCCCGCCCAGCCCTGGCCGCATGGAGCCTGCATATGCAAATTGACCCACCATCTTTGTTGGGTTAATTTCATACTCACTCCTGATTGGCTGGTGGGTGTCGCGAAGGTACAGTACATTTGCATCTTACTCTTTTATTAGTGTAGATGATTTGCAATTTTATGTTTATTGCTTATTTTATGATTCCTCCACCAGAAGGTTATCCATTCCAGAGCAAGGATCTTTCTCTATTTTGTTCACTAGGTATCATACCAACCTAGAATAGTACTTGGCACATAGTACACAATGAATAGTTGTTGAATAAATAAGTGACAGGTATTTCTCTGTCCCTGTTCACCTCCACTACAGAAGTAAACAAAACACATAAGAGGCAAGGATGAACATGATCAGTATTCTATCATTTTAGGCATAAAAAATCACCTTGAAATACACAGGAGAAAGTTAATCAGCAGATATTTGTTGAGAATTCAATGTGTGTTTTACACATTTATATTAGATTTTGGGTGTATACAGAAAAAGCATTAGATATGGTTCTTACCTCTAAATGACCTCTTGGTTGTAATTGGTTAATGAACAAGTTCTATTTGTATTAATTAATGAGTAGAAAATCAATAATACTTTATATAGATTTATGACACTATTCACAAAGTAGGCATGTTAAAATGCCTACCTGGAGGGCATGTTAAAATATTAAAATGTTGATTGCTGAGCTCCATTCCCGAGTTTCCAATTCAGAAGGTCCGGATTAGAGCAGATAATTTGCATTTATGACAAGTTCCCAAGTGATGCTAATGTGACTACATCACACTTTGAGAGGCACTGCTCTGTGATAATAGTTCTCAAACCTGGCTACACATTAAAATCATCCAAATTTTTATTAATTAAAAATATGTATTGATGATTTGGCACCAAACATAGATTTACATTAGTGTGGGGTAGGACATAGTCAATTTGACAATAACGTCTATCTACTGAAGAGTGACTGTTCTATTAGTACCCAGAGTTAGAATTTTCATAGTAAACTAATTGAACACAGAAATACTGTTCAAGATGAGCAGGTTACTTGCAATGACCAATGCGTTATCTCAGTCAACAGATCTTGTTTCCTTCCAGCATAATTTTTGGACTTTAATTTGAAGAAATAAACTAGAGCATTATCTTCTTCTCAGTTCCCACCAGTACTCTACTTTTTAATGGACCTGATTAGAAAGGAAAATACAAATTTAGATCTAATCCCTTTGGGATTCAATGATCTTTTGAGCAAATGTTTTTTTCTTTCTTTTTTAAATTAATAATTCCAAATTGATTTTTTTAAGTCCTCATCCGAAGATATTTTTTCCATTGATTTTTCAGAGAGTGGAAATGGGGGTGGTGGGGGACAGGAGAAACGTCCATGTGAGAGAGACACAGCAATTGGTTGCCTCCCACACTTGACAGGGGATAAACCTATAACCCAGGTATGTGTCCTTGGCTGGAAATCGAATTGGAAAACCTTCTGTGCTCAGGCCCATGTTCTAACCATTCCACTGGCCAGGGCTCCCTTTTGTTTTTCTACACTCCTCAACCTATTATTTTCAAATTCTTCCAAATTTATTTATTTTAAAGGAGTATATTTCATTCACTCACTCGGAGGGAGGAGGGCTGGAAAGTCTACTGTGACCACTTTTCAGATGTTATTCTTTCTGTTGCAACCCAAAGACTGTCACTGTTCAAAACTGATATAACCCTAACATGCCTGCAGTTACTGGCTCACAGAGGACTTGCTGATCCAGGTACCCACAAAGACTACAGCAGGATCTTGCTATACTTCTGGATTACACTGGTACACTGTTTACTTAATGTGGAACTGCTCTGTCAATGTGACTGGGTCATGCCGGGCTTTTAGCCTAAACAGCATGCTCTGCTAGAACCAGAACTGTCACCCAAGAATATGTAGGGCCTGTTGTGACCTTTCAGGAGGAACTTTTGTCTGAGGTTCTTTTGATACAAGAACCATCTGGAACACTTCAGTCTAAGACAGAGGTTCTAATACAGTGGATCCTAAAAGAGAAAACAAGTCTATATTCCATTTTCTCAAGATGCTCCTTAGCCCCTACTCATGCCATTATTATTACTATTTCTTTTACTTTTACATCTTTATTTTACACACAAGGAAACTAAGATACAGAGAGACTAAATTACCTGCCTAACTTCACTCAGCTAATAAGTAGTTGAACAGAGATAGAACCTCAGATAGTACTACACGAGGGTTCACTCTTTTTATTTTATTTTATTTATTTTTTAATAAATCTTTATTCAGATTATTACAATTGTTTCTCCTTTTTCCCCCCATAGCTCCCCTCCACCCAGTTCCCATCCCACCTTCTGCCCTTACCTCCCCCCCACTGTCCTCATCCATAGGTGTACGATTTTTGTCCAGTCTCTTCCTGCACTCCCCAATACCCCTTTCCCCCTGAGAACTGTCAGTCCACTCCCTTTCTATGCCCCTGATTCTATTATATTCACCAGTTTATTCTGTTCCTCAGGTTTTTAATTCACTTGATTTTTAGGTTCACTTGTTGATAGATATGTATTTGTTGTTCATAATTTTTATCTTTACTTTTTTCTTCTTTCTCTTCTTAAAGAATACCTTTCAGCATTTCATATAATACTGGTTTGGTGGTGATGAACTCCTTTAGCTTTTTCTTATCTGTGAAGCTCTTTATCTGCCCTTCAATTCTGAATGATAGCTTTGCTGGGTAGAGTAATCTTGGTTGTAGGTTCTTGCTATTCATCACTTTGTAGATTTCTTGCCACTCACGTCTGGCCTGCGTAGTTTCTGTTGAGAAATCAGCTGACAGTCGTATGGGTGCTCCCTTGTAGATAATTAACTGTTTTTCTCTTGCTGCTTTTAATATTCTCTCTTTGTCTTTTGCTCTTGGCATTTTAATTATGATGTGTCTTGGTGTGGTCCTCTTTGGATTCCTTTTGTCTGGGGTTCTGTGCACTTCCTGGACTTGTAAGTCTATTTCTTTCACCAGGTGGGGGAAGTTTTCAGTCATTATTTCTTCAAATAGGTTTTCAGTATCTTGCTCTCTCTCTTCTTCTGGCACCCCCATAATTCTGATGTTGGTACACTTGAAGTTGTCCCAGAGGCTTCTTACACTATCTTCAACTTTTTGGATTCTTTTTTCCTTTTGCTTTTCCGGTTGAGTGTGTTTTGCTTCTTTGTATTTTAATTCTTTGACTTGATTCTTGCATTTCTCTAGTCTGTTGTTGGGTTTCTGTATAATATTTTTTATTTCAGTCAGTGTATGTTTAATTTCTAGTTGGTCCTTTTTCATATCTTCGAGGGTCTCATTATATTTATCGGCCTTTTCTAGGATACTCTTGAAAAGCCTTATAACCGTGGTTTTGAATTCTATATCCAATCGTTTGTTTTCCTCCATTTCTTTCATTTGTGATCTGTTTCTTTGTCGCCGCATTGTCACTGCTTCCCTGAGTTGGTAGGGTAGCTTTGTGTGCTAGGTTTCGTACATGGCCCAGTGGGTCGGCCTCCCAGTTACCTGAGGTGGACACTCTTTGTGCACCCCTTTGTGGACTGTGTGTACAGCCTTGTTGTAGTTAAGTCTTGATTGTTGTTGATATCACTGGGAGGAATTGACCTCCAGGCCAGTTGGCTGTGAGGATCAGCTGTGTCTACTCTAGGAGAAGTTTGGTGCTGGATACAGCCTTATAGGATTAGACTTGCCAAATTGCAAAAGCCTCTGTGTTCAGCTTGGATGGGGTGGAGTCTCAGGGCGGAGCAGACAGTCTTGGTTTCCCATCAGCCCTGCCCTTGTGTGCGCGCCTCCAGACCTCTGCCTTCCCTGGCTCCCAAGCCTCTGCTGGAGAGTCCAGATTCCCCCCACAAGAGCATGGGTCCCCAGGGGCTCGCCTGGAACTGGGGTTCAGTGCAGTCAGTAGCTTCTGACTCCCTTCTGCTAGGGAAAGCCTGTGGCAACCTCCTCATTCTTTGTGCACACTGGTGCATGCCTCCAGACCCCCTCCCCCGGGTCTCCAAGTCTCTGAGTGCCTTTCTCTCTACCTGACAACCCAGACTCCCCCTGTATGAGCCTGGGTCCATGGGGTTTCGCCCGGAACTGGGGTTCAGTGCAGTCGGAACTGGGGTTCATTGCAGTTGGGGGCTTTCTTCCCCCTCCTGCCAGAGAAAGTCAGCCAGGCTCTCAGTCGCCCTTCCTCTCTGCGTGCACAAAGACCCTTTGCGGTACCTCAACCCTTTGCAGTTCCTCCAATTCTCCATGAGCTTTTCTCTTTCCTTCTAGTTGTAGAATTTCTACTCAGCCAGCTTTCCTGTGGTTCTGGATGGTGTCCATTCTATCTTTTAGTTGTAGTTTTGAAATTGTTGTGCGAGGCAGCATTTTAGGTGCTTACCTATACTGCCATCTTACGAGGATTCACTCTTAACTGATATACCATATATTGCTTTTAATTCAAAGTCATTGATGCACTTATAGGATATATTATTCAGTCATGTTTGTGTAAGAGCCAGATCGATTAACAGAGAAGTGGGAGGAGACCAATGATAATGAGAGAAGAAGAGTCTCTTGAACAACAGCAGGAGATTTGGAGAAGGGACTCAGCTAGGCAGGTGAGTGCTCAGTGCAATTTGTCTGCAACCACAGCCACTACCAGCCACGTATTCTTGGATAGTCTTCTGGGACACAGAGAGTCAGGTCAAGAAGACTTGAATTGAGCACTTATTGTTCTATGTGTTGGGGATACCAAAAGTAGAATGAGAGTAAAATTTTCAACATACCCATAATCTAGCGAATTTGTTTGCAGTGTGAGAGTACCCCAGAAGGCCAGCTAATTGTCTCTATGCTCTAGAGCCTCTGCCCTGGCAGGCATAGGGCACGTGAGAGAAGGGCTCTGTTGACATCTGTTCTGGAATAGATCCTCCCCAGCCGCGTCCTTAGCTTAGAGAAGCACTATGTTTCCAAATGCCCTACATGTATTTTTTCACCCACATTCCAGCTATTACCTCAGTATACCAAGGAAATTTCAGAATAAAAACTATGGGTGGCTTCTGTCACATCTTTTGTACAGGGCGATGGGCCCTATTAAAATAGTATCCATTTGTATTACTAAGTTTGACCATTCAAGTCATTACTTTTCTAAGCATGAAATCTACTCTAGGTTGTCAAAATATGCCATAAGGTCAGAAAAGAGCTGACATGTACATATATTTTAAGATTTCTCCTTAAAGGAACTTTGCTTTTTGTGCTGGAACATTTTCTCTAAACATCGCAAGGAAACAGATTAAGTTTTTCATTTGATATTTGCATTCATCCTCCTAGTCAAGCATACCATGTGGAAAGCATTGATTTAATACTAAATTGAATTAAATTTCTCCCATTCTTTTTATTTCTACTTACACAAAATATACTTCCCTGGTGTTTCTACTCTTCTCATTGGAAATACATGAAATAAATGTAATAACTTTTGAACATGAAAATTCTTCGAATATTTGATGGCAGCTATTTTGTTCCTACCTCTTGGTGTTCTTTACTCCAGACTAAACATCTCTGATTCCTTTAACTGTTTTCATATGTTAGAAAATCAACAATCCTCACCAACTCACCACTTGGTCTTAGATCAGAGATTCTTAAGCTGAATCAGAGATTCTAGGGAATTTATAGCTGGATTTCAAAGACTGCTATAAACTTTCTGAAATTGTATATAAAATTATATATATATATATATATATATATATATGCATTAAGGACCTTTTCCTGGGGAGATAGCTGTAGCTTCTCTTAGATTCCCAATGGGATATTATCTGTCATCTGAAGATCAATTACCACTGATAGAAAGTTTGTCACTGTCCATCTAAATTGTGGTTCCTAAACTTGCACATAATGCTGCTGTGGTACACCCGAGAAAGCACAGAGGAGGTGGTATTTCTCTTAGTCATGACACCGTTTTTCTTCTAATGCAACACAACCTTCTAGCTACTTCTAATTGTCATCTGATATTTTTAGTTAAGACTAAATTTATTTATAAATAACTAAGTCTCTTACAACCATACTTATGGATATACACACACATACACAACCACCATATTCATTATCAAGCCCATTTCCACTGCTGTTTTTACATATCTTTTAGTGTGGAATCCATATTCTACATTTTTACCTGTCAAATTTCATCTGTTGACTTAATTTATCATAGTCATAAATATTTTCTTGCATGCTATTTCTTACATTAATTAATATTTTGGGTTTGTAGTCATTTATAAATTGGATAACCATGCCTTCTCTCTCTTCTTCTAAGTTGTTGATAATGCTGTTGACAGTTCAATATCAACCAATAAAAGACCTTCCCTCATGTTGCTATGAATCCATTATACAACACTCTTTGGAGTATATCAGTGTAGTGTATTGCTGTGTCATATAATGTGTATCTCCCCACTGTTTTCGAAGATATGTCATGAGAGATTTTGGTACTGCCAAAATAAAATTAAGGATTTAATTTATCAACAGCATGTAATTTGCTAATCCTGTCACCACAGAACATAAGGTTAGTTTGGACAAAATGATACTTAACCACAGTATAAGCAATTAGCATCTAATTACTGATTTTCCTGTTCTAATTTTAATTGGTAATTGTAGAATAGTACCAATTTAAAATAATATTTGAAAAGAGATCACCAATGCATAATAATATATTACTCCATAATAAGTGTATGCTTTAAAATGTTAGGATAGTTTATAGTGTAAGAATTTTATCTTTTAAAGTGGATTTTTCTACAGAAATTGGTTTTTAAAGCAACAAATATGTTCTATGATATATAAACAAGCATCTTAAGAAGAATGAGAAAAATCGACTCACTTTGGTACAATGAGAGCTTGTTGTCAGTCTTTCAATGGGAGGGTGAAGATTCTCTATAACAAACACGGCAACACATAATCGTAATATAAATACTGGATATTGAATTATTTATACAAAATTAAGCACCATGATTTTATGCTATTTTTTTCAAAAATGAATATTTTTCTTGTGTGAATGGGTGAATGAATAGAATAAAAAATATAGAGAAAAAAGTACTATGGAGTATTGACCAAATCAAATGTTTTATTTTAATAGCACAGATAGTAAGAAAAATAACATTTATAAACAGCTAAAAATGATCATATGCATAAATTATAGATTCTTTATTATTTTAAATAATATATAATTTATGACATATGGATTTACTCTGTGAACAACTGATTTATCTATACATGTTAAAGCATTTCTAGAATTGAAAATGATAAGTTAAGACAGTGTAGTTTAAATTTTAGGCTATAATGCAAGTAAAATAAGGATAAATAATTCAATAAATAAGAGAAAGTATGAAGTAAAGTGGAACACAATAGGAAAATGTCTTTTATTTATTTCAAAATCAACATGTTGCATTGAGAAAATTTCTCCCCATTCTAGAATATAAAAGCACACAGAAACAAAACTTTAAGGAATAAGTTTTTGAGGTTTGTAAAACATGTTATAATAAAAAAAGATTAATTGTTGCAGAAAACACAAACTCCCTCAAGAATGACCCTAGTCTTGCATAATATAGGATTGTATTTGCTGAGATACAAGCCATACTTAAGAATGAAAGGGCCGTCATCTAGATCCCTATCAAAGGAGACATCTATAGGTACTTAGATATCAGGAAATCCTATCTAATAAAAGAGTAATATGCAAATTGACCACCACTCCAACACAAGATGGCCGCCCCCATGTGGTCAAAGATGGCTGCCCCCAAGTGGACACAAGATGGCTGCCACAAGATGGCCGGCAGGGAGGGCAGTTGTGGGCAATCAGGCCAGCAAGGGAGGGCAGTTGGGAGGGACCAGGCCTGTAGGGGAGGGCAATTGGGGGGGAACCAGGCCTGTAGAGGAGGAAGGGCAGTTAGGGGTGACCAGGCCAGCAGGGGAGGGCAGTTAGGGGCAATTGGGCTGGCAGGGAAGTGGTTAGGTGGTGATCAGGCTGGCAGGCTGAAGCAGTAAGGGGCAATCATGCAGGCAGGCAAGCGAGCAGTTGGGAGCCAGCAGTCCTGGATTGCTGGATTGTGAGAGGGAACATTCCCCGAGGGGTTCCAGATTGGAGAGGGTGCAGGCTGGGCTGAGGGATGACCCGCCCCTCCACCTGTGCATGAATTTCGTGCACCAGGCCTCTAGTAAAATATAATAAGTTAATTACTATAATGTGCTTCAAAAGTTTAGTTTGGGAAATTATTTGAATTGTTGGGAAGAGCTAAATACATGTTTTTAGACCTAATGATGTATAAAGATCTACTGAACAAAAGGAACTTTTGAACCTGAAATTAAGAGTTCTCACCTGCATCAACTCAAATACTCTTCATAATTGCCTTCTCAAATCATGTCCATTAATATGTGACTGTCTGCTTGCATGATCCCAAACACATGTGCCCTGTTCACTTGATGGATGACTAAACTATCTGTTAACATCAAATCTCCTTCTTCTTCCTACTGTTTTGCCCACAAATATCAGAGGTGATTCCTGTTTATCTGCCATTGAGTCCTGACATCAATTAAGGACGGAAGAGAGTGGCTCTCTGTGGCTTTTGAATTCTGAGCTCAGTGGATTACATAATTAAAATGTAGAGGAAAAGAAATAACATATCATCTTACCCTATGAAAGGCAGGATCTTCCACTTTTAGTTAACCACTGTTCCTTCTCCTTTGGAGATAAGAGGTGACAAATGGACTATGGTAGGAATGCTTGAATAACCTGTGTAGAGAGCATGAGATGCTTAGACTGCCCATTACCAGTAGCATACTCATATAAATAATTAGTACTGTAAATACTTGGCCTACTACTTAGTAAGAAAGAATTAATTAATGTTATAATCAACAGTATAGAAGCCCTTGTCTCTTTAGATGGTTGGGGAAGTCATGATTTATAATGGAGAAACAGAGTACAGTATGTCTTATATAATACTATTTGACAAGAAATGAATAGTAATATTTTGTTACATTAAGTATAATTATTTAAAAATTGTAATAAAATTTTAATTTATAGTAATTTTTTAAGTTAGGTATGTAATTATTTATATGAGGGGGATACAGATAATGAACCAAAAAGCAAGAAGATTCAGATGGCTACTGAAGAACCCTATAATGTATAGGACGTCTCTTTCTCCCATCCAGTCACTTTTGGCTTTCACAGAGAGAAAAAGAAAGACAGAAGAAAGACAACATACAACAGTATGCTGACATTGTTGGATGAATATTTTATTCAATAAAATGTTGTACTTGGCCCCTTCATTTTGCTTTCCCAGAAAGAGGAATCATCTCTTCTAAAATTTAAGTTTTCAAGAATCTATAGTATTTCCTGGAATTAAACAAAAGTTTAATCAAGCCATAATTTTCATCCACCACATGATGCATGTGTGTGTTTTTGGTGATGCCTATCTCCCACAAATGACATAGAATTACTATATATACATGATGCTCATATCATGTATATATACAATCATGCTCATATCAAAATGGAGGCTCTGCCTGGAAACACACATACTACCTTCCTAAAAATAGTTGCCTAAGAAGCACATTCCTTCAAATGTTTAAAATCCTGTGGGAATATACTCAAACTTCAAATTTCTTGTTCAGTTACATTTGTGCTGTAATAAGGGAAGTGGGGAATTGGAAAGATGTGTTGTTTTTTTATGTGAAAACACAGTAATGCATTCCTATCATAAAAGTGATGGAAAGAATTTTGTGTATTTGTGATTCATTAAAGAAAGAGGTCCTACGTTAGTGCTTAAAATAGAGATATAATCATTCTTCTTTAATGATGAAACAATACAGATTGACTATTAACAATTTTCCTTCATAATTTAAAGATTTCAGAATATATTCAGAGTATCCAATGTACATTAACCTTTAGGTCAGAATGATCATGTAACTCTATTCATGATAACTATAATCTTGGGATATAATAATATGGAATTTCTATTTCCCACAATCAGGCCCATGGAAACCAAGATCTTTGTGGGATGCCCAATTACCCCACTGCTGGAAGGTCAAGAATAACAAACCATATAAACATCTAAGAAATGAGGTCAGAGAACATGGAAATTATTATGATCATTTTTGAAGTTTGTACCATTTATTCAGAATGTTAAACAGTATACTAATAAGCCATGGATTCTGAACCATCTCCTCCCATTATAATATTCAGATGGAAAATAATCAAACATAAGCAAAATAGACTTTTTTAAAGGATATTGGGAACATTTTTAAATATGATATTTTTACTTAAGTAGAATTAATAATATTAAAATAAATATTTGCATTACATTGACTAAATTATCTAGATATTAGACTCTTAAATTGTTTTTTTTCTGGATTGCATTTACTGGTAATTAAAATATATATATATATATATATATATATATATATATATATATATATATATTTTATTGATTTTTTTACAGAGAGGAAGGGAAAGGGATAGATAGTTAGAAACATCCATCAGCAGCCTCCTACACACCCCCTACTAGGGATGTGCCCGCAACCAAGGTACATGCCCTTGACGGGAATCAAACCTGGGACCCTTCAGTCCACAGGCCAATGCTCTATCTACTGAGCCAAACCAGTCAGGGCATTACTGGTCATTTTAACACACTTTTAATCTCAGGATAGATTTTTGAAATCATACGAACATACCAGCAGTTGAGCTACTCCCTGAATTATCAGCATCTTTTGATTAGAAATCTATATATTTGAACAAGGTGGAAAATGTTTGATAGTGAAAGCTATTGTCACTGCTTTTCCCTGTACTTTCAACACCAATTTTTAGAGTTTGCTTTAGCTTCAAGGGGGTTATCAGGATATAAATTGGGTTGAGCAAAGCTCTCATTCTGAATAAAGTTAAATAATCCATGTCTCTTTTTTTTGTTTTGTTAATTTCATAGTCATCATGCCAACATGAATAAAGAGGCTCTCTCAAATCATGTCTCTGTATAACTTTTCAAAAACAAAGAAAATATTGAAATAGATTAAATATCTCAAGTAATTTGTCATCAAATAATAAAAATTAAATTTAAAAAGGCCATCTATGATACTTTTTCTTCCTGAATTTAACTGCAGTTTTTGTGAGAGTAGTTCTCCCACTCTTCTTTTTTAAAAATTGATTTTAGAGAGAGAGAAAAACATCGATGCAAGAGAGAAATGTAGATTAGTTGCCTCCGGGAAGTGCCCCAAGTACCTGGGATCAAACCTGCAACCTGGTATGTGCCCTAACGGGGAGCTGAATCCGCCACCTTTTAGTGTATGGTAGGACCCTCCGACCACCTGAGCCACACCAGCCAGGGCTCTCGCTTTTTTTTATTGAAAATGGATCATTCCGCCGAAACCGGTTTGCTCAGTGGTTAGCGTGTTGGCCTGCGGACTGAAGGGTCCCAGGTTCGATTCCAGTCAAGAGCATGTACCTTGGCTGCAGGCACATCCCCAGTAGGGGGTGTGCAGGAGGCAGCTGATCGATGTTTCTCTCTCATCGATGTTTCTGGCTCTCTATCCCTCTTTCTTCTCTCTCTAAAAAAACAATAAAATATATTTTTTTAAAAAATGGATCATTCCTATTTTGGCAGTTAAATTAGCTTTCTTTTTCTCTTTTTTTCAGCTAGCCTAACCCAGTGTTCGGCAAACTCATTAGTCAACAGAGCCAAATATCAACAGTACAATGATTGAAATTTCTTTTGAGAGCCAAATTTTTTTAACAAACTTCTTCTAACGCCACTTCTTCAAAATAGACTCGCTCAGGCCGTGGGATTTTGTGGAAGAGCCACACTCAAGGAGCCAAAGAGCCGCATGTGGCATGCGATTTGCTGACCACTGGCCTAACCATTTCACCTTAAAAACTGTTTCTATGGGAAAAAAATGCTTCTATGGGAAAAAAAATGCTTTCCCTCTCCCAAATAACTAATTCTGAACAAATATGTGCCTCATTTTAAATGGACAACTTGTTATATTAATAAGTCTGTCTTTTAGTGACATGCTGGTGTCATTATTAACAGTAACAACAAGTTCTGCATTCCACCTTCCATTACGTGTAGGTTTACATACAGATCTTAGAAGACACCATAGAGATAATCCATTCTAATAACCACTAGCATTTAAAAACATATTTCTACATCAATTTTCTCTTTAAAAATCCACCAAATCCAGTATATAAATACAAAATAGTATATTTCTTGTTGAAAGATGGTGAAGTTGGCAATGAGGAATGGGTTGATAGACATCTACTCAATCACTCGCTGCTTCAATCCCTAGGGGGCTTTGAGATACTCTTAAGCTTTTATTTAAAACTAGAAGCCCGGTGCATGAAAATTCATGCACTTGAGCGGGGGGGGGGGGGGTCACCCTCAGCCGGGCTTGCCCCCCTCTCACAGTCTGGGAGCCCTCAGGGGTGGAAGGCAACCTGGCGATCAGGGGAAGGTGACACCCCCATCACACCTCTGCTGCTGCCAGCAGCACAAGCCTCAGCCAGCCCTGGTTACTTGAACCTTGGGTGGCCCTGGGCGGCTAGGCAGCCGCTCTCCAAGGCTTGCCTGCACCTCGGGCCCACCCTGGGCGGCTGGACAGCTGCCATTCGAGGCTTGCCTGCACCTCGGGCAGTGGCTGGGCAGTCGCCATCAGAGGCTTGCCTGTGCCTCGGACCAGCTGTGGGTGGCTGGGGGGCTGAGGGCAGGTACAGCCGTACTGTGTTCCTGCCACAGCCCCCCCCCCCCCCCGGTGGTGCTAAAAGGACTGAGGGACTCTGGCGTGGCTGAGGGGACTGGGCGCTGCCATCTTGTGGCTCTGGGCACTGCCAGCTTTATGACAGCATGACGGTCAATTTGCATATTCCCTCTTTATTAGATAGGATGTCGGATCTAGTCTACCCACTTCATTTGAAGACAGATGACAGACTCAGAATGGAGAAATAACTTGCAGAAGTCAACACATGGGTCAGTGAAAATAAAGATGTGAGTCTCAGCTCCGGAATCATGAAGTTATCTTGTTTGGATAGTGTTGGCTTATACACTATTTAAACAGTTAAGTGAAAAAAATGAAGTTCCAGTGTGGCTTATTTATGTATAAGATATGATGAGTCTTTTCCCTGTTTTCCTTCTGAAAAATTGGTAAACACTGATATTAGGGAAATTTCAGTGTATAAAAATAACTGGCCACATAAAAGGTATCATTGAATATTTTCATTTTAAGTCCTAAATAGCTTTTAATAGCCATAAAATAACCTTCTCTATACCTATCATTACAAGGATTCACTTTGGAAAACCTCTACTAAAATCAAAGAAATGCCATCTTTGTGTTGCCTGTAGGAAAGAAGTATTCCAAGATTACAAGGCTCACTGTCAGTTGGTTGTTGGGTAGGAGCAAAAGGGGAAGCAAGATAAGGCAGAGCTTCTAATTCTAATGCTTTTGGTTATTCATTACAAATTTTGGATTTTGCTAATAGGTATTCTTGTTTTGCTATTGTTGTTCCTGTTTTGGGAGGTTGGACGAATTCCCAGCTGGCTGGCTTGCTTCCATTGGAGGTATGTGCTTTGTCTTCCAGGTTTATTAAAATTGAGATGAATGAAAAAAAAAAAAGGTCAATAAATGCCTTTATACTGGTTTAGCATTAGCCATAACAAATGGACTGAAAGGATTTAATCTATCTTCACTTTTCTCATTATGTGCCCTAGTTGCTAAGGAGAACATACTTGCATTTAACATAACCAACAGGAAAATTATCAGGAATTTCTTTTAAAAATCCAGTTTTCAAAAAAAATCATATTGATGTTGCCAGCTCCTCAAAAACCATGCCATACATATCAGTAATCCCAATTTGTGGATTGCTTACGTTTTAACACATTTGATGAATTGTAATTTACAAAGAAATGAGTTTTCTTTTTTTTAATATTGGGAGATTTAATATAAAAATCCCAATTTCTGGCTTCCATTGAAAATCAGAAGATCGAGCAACTCTATACCCACCTTTCCCTGGGACCACAGCAGGCAGAGCAGCAGCTTCCCTCTTGAGATGGGGCAATCTCTGTCCACCAGAGTCCACTGAGCCCACGCTTCACATATTTACGCAGCAGCCTAGCAGCTTCCTGTCTTCAAACCACCAGGGAAGTCCTCTCTTCTCTTTTCCACAGATGGGGAATCTGCGACCAGAAAGGGAGCTGTACTTTTTGCAGATCACACAGGTCACAGGAAGACTCAGCCAGAACAGGGACCCAGGTTTTCAGATTTCTGGGCCTGGCTTAAAAACCAGCCCTGATCCACCAAAGCACCCACTCTATGCTTGGCAGATGACCAGCCACTCAGACCTCACCCCGATGCCCCCATCTGGAGACTCTCTGGATGGTGTCTGGGATGGACTTTATTGGACATGTGGCTGCCCAAGCCTTGGGCTGGTAGCACTGAAGCCTGGGGTCTGGGACCCAGGCACTGAGTTTGAGGAGGCCCAGAGGTCAGGCCTATTTGGAGCCAAGCCACAGGCGTCTGGGAAGAGCTGAAGAAGAGGGTCTGCTTGCTGGATCTGGAGAGCTTGGCCAGGCACTGCTGGCTTTTCCTGCTCTAGCCAGTTTTGCCGCTGTTTGAAAGCTTCCAGCAGGTCATCCTTCAGGGCATAGTGTTCCAACATGGTCCAGTCTGGACATCCTCCAACCATCAATGCAATAGTCTTGAGGAAGGCAGACAAGTCCAACAAGACCTGGCCATCAGAGTTGCTGTCCCAGGGCCACAGTGCGACACCACTGTAGGGCTGTAGTCGGAAAGTTTCCTTCTTGCAGTCCATAACCACACGGGCTGGGTCCCAATTCAGGCAGGGGAGGTCCTTAAAATGGTGCCCATCCATGCATCACGTAGTATCTTGGAAGAGGCGGCAGGAGATGAATCCGTGGGGGTCCACACTACCCATGAGTGGAAATGCAGTCATGCCAGTCTCTGGTAAAGACAATTATTTCATATAAAGAGGCAAGCTGTTGGAATAAGGTCTTGATGCCTGGAAGCTTCTTAACCTTCAGCCAGTGGCTGGGGACCACTCAGGGTGCAAGAGGACAACGGTAAGCTCTGAGACCAGTGTGTAGGGCAGCTGATAGGGCAGCACTCCCAGGGGGTATGAGATAAGTGGGGCCTGGTGGCTCGATGACCATCTATATATATACTAGAGGCCCAGTACACAGATTCATGCACCGGTGGGGTCCCTCAGTGTGGCCTGCAGGGATTGGGCTGAAACTGGCAGTCCAATGCTGCCTGCCGCTCCCACTCATCCCAGCCCTGCTGTGCCTGCCACGGGCTCACGCCCAGCCAGTCCTGATTGGGAGAGGCTTGCACAGCTGCAGCAGCACTTGCCAGCGGTGAGCCCTGCGTCTGGTGCCTTGGGGTCAGCTAAGCAGTGCTCCCACTGTGGGACTGCACTGACCACCAGGGGGAAGACGCTCAATGCAGGAGCTGCCGAGCTGCAGTGACTTGGCAGCTGCATTTCTCGGGTGACGCACATGGAACCAGAGAGGAAGGAGCCCGATTCTGGGGTGTGTCACCTGATAACCAACCCCTCGGGGGATGTCAGAGAGCTGGTTTCGGCCTGATCCCCACAGGTCAGACTGAGGGACCGCACCGGGCCTCTAGTCTGTCTATAATCAGAAACATTTATATGTCCAGTGCAACTGCTTTTCTGAATTGGATCATTGTTGAATTCATGGGGAATCTTGGCACCAGTTTCATCCACGGAGTTGTTTCTGAAGATATAGACGAGATTCACACTTCCACCACCCCGAGCATCCCAGCAAGCCAGAGTACAACTTTTTGGCATAGCTGGAACCCTCCATGTCCTGCTGCTGCTGTGACCCCTGGGCCTGGGCCTTAGTGCTGGGGCAGCTCCCAATCCTGGTCTGAGTCCCAGAAAGGATGGGTTACCAGTCACCAGCCTCTTGCGCAACCCATAGGCACAGAGCATGAGCCCACTGTGCATGCTCAGGCCAGTTCCCCCTGCAGAGGATGCCATCTTGCACATGGCCAGGTTGTGGAGGTTGCCATTTTGCCATAAATGAACTTTGTTTGTGTCTGAAGTCATAGCAATTTAACAAGGCAAGCCAACAAGCCTTGCTACTTTATCATGTCACTAAAACACTGGATATTTACAGCGAATGACTGGAGTTAATATTATGACTTAAAAGGATACTTCTACGTTAAATTTTAATGACATTGTTTTTTACAGGAATATCATTAGCAGATAGAGAATTATAACACAATTGTCAACATTTCCAAAGTTATATTTAGGTTTTTCTCAAACTTGAATAATTAAAACAATTTTCAAATAAAAATGACTTTTAGCTCTTCTCATTATCATATTTGATCTGTATGGCATATAAACTGTGTGTATATGACACAAGGCTCTTATACTTGTTATATGTCTATAAGAAAAGGTACAAAACCAAAAAGTAAAATTAAAACTCTGAAAGAGATTTTTTCCCCTCTCATTACATGAACATGAGAAGCACTGCTGAGTTGAAATATAAAAAATACTGTATATTGTACCTATTTTGTGGAGATTTAATAATATATTTTTCTTTTTTTTCTGAGTTCTATAAATATTTAGTTGGTTGATATAAATCAATATGCACTTAATGGGAATGTATAATCTCTCTGTATAAAAGCCTAAGCAACCATTATGACCAAATGTCCAAATGACTGGTCGACTAGTTGCTATGATGTGCACTGACCACCAGGGGCAGACACTCAATGCAGGAGCTGACCCCTGGTGGTCAATGCACTCCTGACTACCACCTCCCATGGCTGGCCAACCTCCCATATTCCCCCCACTGTCCGGCCAGCCCTGATTGGCCAGCATCCATGGCCAGGCCGAGAGTCCCCAGCCATGCACAAATTCGTGCACTGGGCCTCTAGTTTACATATAAAACCTACATCACCTCTTTTCTGGTCATAGCACAATGATTAAAGTACCATAGCACTACTATGTAGCACCAAAGGATTATACACACAAATGGACATGTGTTTGAATAGTACTCATCAGTGCATAGCAAGAAAGTTGTCACTTGTGTAAAATTGCTTAAATCATTCTTTCTAAAGTTTTCGTTGTGATTGAGCAAACAGAATTTAAAAATTATTGTGGAAACTTATAAAATCCTAAGAGTACATGTTTGCTGCTCTATGGGTTGATGCAGTCTAGTCTAATGTTCTGAAATCCTGAATTGCTATGATTTTTTAATAACTTTATTGTGATATAATTTATATCCAACACACTACACCCATTTAAAGAGTACTTTTCAATAAGTATCGACAGGTGTATATGCCTGAGAAACCACCACCACCCAGTCAAGATGCAAACGTTTCTATTAACTGGAACTGAAAGGTTATCTGTCATGTCCCTTGGCAGTCCATCTCTCCCACTCGCCCCATGTCCCAGACAACTATTGATCTGCTTCCTATCACTGTGGATTAGTTTACATTTTCTAGCATTGAATACAAGTGAAATAACTCAAGATGGACTATTTCATGTCTGACTCCTTTCCCTAAGAATGCTGATTTTGTGTTTCCTCTATGCTGTCAGGTATGTCATAAATTTGTTTCCCTTTGTTATACAGTCTGAATCTCTGTCATTGATTTCTACTGTCAATCTAATAGCAGTAGAGCTTGAGAATCTCTATTTTTGATGAATGGTTCATTGGCAAGTAACCTAGACACACACAGTTCTGAGGTTGTTAACAGACCATTAACTGCAGTGTTAACAGAGTCAGGCCCATAGCAACCTTTCCTTTTCATCTTGCTAAATCATCAGATGGCATGGGGGATTTTTTCTACATCAATTCTGCCTTTGAGAAAGCACTTCCCTTTTGTTATCATAGATGCCTTTCTTGCAATTCAGACTATGATCAGAATGGTGAACAGTTTTCTTTACAGTTGAGGAAGAAGAAGTAAACTCTCACCTGGAATATTTTTCTCTTTGTTATTGATAAATTAAGGTCTCCAATAATGAGATCTCTCAGATGAAGGTGCACACGTTTGTTCCAGATTGGAGGTTAAAACCCTGATCTCACTGTATGGATGCACACGTTTGTTCCAGATTGGAGGTTAAAACCCTGATCTCACTGTATGGATGCAGTCAGTCCTCACTTTGTATGGTAGTGCAGAACTGTATAATGACTGTGAAACCTGAATCTATACAAAGTCATCCTAATAATTGATTAGAAAAATTAGTATTGTTCCATGATCTTTAACATTTTTGTCAAAACATTCAAAGCTCTTTACTGTCACTTATAAATGTGTAAGAAAATGAAAACATAGTAAAATCAATATTTATTTTGTACACTGCAATTTATAATGCTAGTACCATCAAGAATTAAGGTGTTTTTCTTCTTGGTAATAAACTTAAGATAGTTTAAACAGTTCTTGCCTCATTCTTCTCATTGTGTAATTTAAAATATTAAGCAAGCAACTTTTCTATGTTTTAGCAAATGGTCATACTTCTAAGTTGAGATTAGCTTCCAACTTTTTAGTCTTTGTGCTTTCAATGTTGTGAAATACCTTTGAGAGTTTTTTGAATGTGGAGTGAGTATTTTACTAGCATTACATGCTCTGGGCCATGTCAGTTCAGGAACTGAGTAACAGAGGAGCATGGACCATTCATGGACAGACTTGAAGGAGGTGACATGATTGGTCATCGATCAGGTGGCACTTCTATTATTTATGTAGTAGTCTGTGGGCCAAGGGAGTAGTAGTAAAGTTTGTACTTTATACATTTACTCACAGTTAATATATTGTAATTAAAATTTGAACTGTGTTCCTGGGGAGTGATGCAATTTAACTAAAACACAGAACTAAAATGCATGCATGTTGGAGCTGTGCAAAACAAGAACTGCCTCTGTGAATGTATATGTGTGTATGTGTGCATCAAATTTTTCCTATAGTTAGGTAATAACCAAAATTAAGACAGATTCTCTCTGCATTTGGTAAATAATTCAGTATTGGACAGTTGCCTTATTTAAAAAAAATACATACACTCTGTATTAAGTAAATGTTTGTCAAGTTGAGTTAGTTTGCATTTTCTACTTTAAGATCAAATAAGTATTCTTAAGGTTGTCCTATATAGATTTAAGTAAAACTCAACTCAAGTTTAATAAAACAAACAAGATATTAAAATGCTGAACAAAGCACTTACTTTGCAATTAATTTAATTCACAGCCAGGCTCAGAGATAGTGCTTTTGCAGCATAGGTCATGCTAATGGTTGGATGAGTGACATAAAGCATGTGGAATGATCAGACAAGATACTGTTCAAATAGTTATTTGGGTATTTCTATATAGTAGTTTAGATTATATAAATCATATTTGTATATTATGAACTGTCTCAAGCATTCTTTGCTTTTTTGATAAAAATCACAGGTTATTCAAATTCACAACAGCTTTAGTTCAGATGATTTTTTAAAAGAAAAAAAACAATTCAGTTCTATGGGAATGAAAAAGGATGAGGGAGACTCCTATTCTCACATCCCCAAATCCTTATTAGTTTGCTAAGCCCATTAACAAATTTATTTCTCATCAACTAGTCTGTGGTAAACATGCTAGAACAGCTAAAACCAAATGCAGTTTCAGTAGAATATGATAAAAATTATTTTGTATAATTCTACAGTGTTTCCAGACTTTTGTATTTTTCTTTCTCATAATTTTCTATATTCATCCTATATAAATAAGGGACTTATAAGATCATCCTCTTATAAAATTGTAGGAGATCATTCTAAAATTCTGTTAAATAGAGAAATTAAAATAAATACAAACAAAAATTGGACTTTGGTTCATTTCTTTTCATGTGGGAAGAAGAAAACATTGCTATTTCTAATACTCCATGGGTAGGAAGTAATTTAGTAAATGTTAATTCTTTCAAATTCTGCTCTAAAGGAAATGTACTACTTTCTCCCAGAAGTCAGTCATCTTAAGTCCTCTCTCTAGAGCTGTATTCTCTTTTATTTCCAACATTTTAATTACATCTCCCCTTTCTTACATAAGAGAAAATGTACACATAATATAATAGCCTTTCCTCAATAAGTTTATAAAAGTATAACCAAGAATCTGACTAAATAAAGTAGTTTCCTGGCACTTTTTCTTGCTTGGTATAATTTCAGTATACAATACTTTGGTTCTATAAAGCAGAGAAGATGAAAAAAATTGACATATTAAAACCTAGAGCTATTATTTCTGGGGTGATTTATATAAATAGCTCAATTTAATTTTTCTAGTTATTAAAAATATGGCTAAAATCATTTTTCCCCAAAGAAAATAATATTATCTGTCACTTGTCAGGGCAAGAGATACTTTTCTTTTGTATTTCTATTATTCTTCAATCATGAAAGAAACTATGAATCTCAACATAAAATAGCAATGATAAAATAATCAGCGAATTTAAGTGATCTTCTTAGAAGACTATCAACTCTACAGAATGACTTATAAGAAATATCTTATATAAATTCACTTAGTTTTCTATTGATTAATGATTGTTAAAGACATATATCTAGAATCTAAAATTTAGAAGGTCAAAATCTAACATGTTGAATGCAGATGAATTTATCAATATTGTTGTCAACCAATTGGTAACAAAAAGTGATAACAATTTTCCTTTCTATTTCAATGGATGTTTAATTTATAAATATCCAAAGTGCTTTTATTATTTTATTTATTTTTAAATACATTTTTTTACTGATTTCAGAGAGGAAGGAAGAGGGAGAGATAGAAACATCAATGATGAGAGAGAATCATTGATTGGTTGCCTCCTGCATGCCCCCTACTGGGGATCGAGCCCACAACCCAGGCATGTGCCCTTGGTCAGAATCGAACCCGGGACCCTTCAGTCCGCAGGCTGACACTCTATCCACTGGGCCAAACTGGCTAGGGCCAAAAGTGCTTTTAAATTACATTTTTACAAATGGAAGACATTTCGGTATCTGTACCCACAATTTTATCTTCCAGGATTCATTTCAGATAAATAAAGAAATGCTTTCAGTGTTACACTGGCAAATTTTCTATAATCTAGAAAAGGTTAGAACTAAAATTCTATAAAATATGCTAACTCTTATTGCTATCCTTGTCATGTTCTCCTTATATTCTCTTCCTAATTAATAGCATATCCTTAAAAAGTGGCTATAAAATAATGAAATATATGCATGTAGTCTTCCCTGCTCTAATTTTTTTAAATTATTTGAATATGGTTCAAGATATTTGTGAAATCACATTGTCTTGCTCTGTAATAAACTATAGAAATGTAAATAATACTTGTCCACCTAAAATTTATATTCAGATATTAAAGTTTCTGCTATTTCTTACTACCTTGATTCTCCTTCCAATCTTCAGTAATTCTGAATATATCTTATTTTAGAGAGTGAGGCAATGTATCAGTATCCTCAGATAACAGTGGGTCCCCAAGAGGTAAAGGAACATTACCAAATATCAAAACACACAGAGGTTCAAAAATTATTAAATTATCAGTCTAGCCCTGTCTGGTGTGGCTTTGGTGGTGGGGCATTGACCCATGAACTGAAAGGTTGCTGATTCAATTCCTAGTCAAGGCACATGCCTGGGTTTCAGGCTTGATCCCTGGGAGGGAGGTTGCAGGAGGCAGCCAATCAATGTCACATTGATGTTTCTTCCTCTCTCTCCCTCTCCCTTCCTCTCTCTATAAAAATCAATGAAAAATATTATAAAAATTATAACTCTGCTTTTGAAGTGACCTAGAAATGTTTGGTGATATGATCCTCTTTGGTTTTGGTCTTCACACTTCCCTCTGTTACTTAAATAGCATCTCAGAGTTGACACGATGTCAAAGCATAAAGTTGTACCTGGAACTGCAGGTCTTGTTTGACTATTGAAAATATTTTGTGCTCTCAATTTTTCCAATGTAATGCAAATTTCAAGTGTGTTGTTGGTTGTTTCCTTCCAAAAACTAGCAGATTTAGAGTGGAATAATAACCATGCATCAAAATAGTGTATTATATCATGACTTGAGTTTAAATAATTTTACTAGGAAATAAACCAAGTCTTTGGAGATACTGCTGGCTCATTTAGATGAATGCACCAGAAAATTAATATAAAATTATTCAACAATAAATATTTGTTTGTGACTATCTTGCTGAGTTTGTGGCATTTTTTTGTGTTATTTCAAAATATATTTTTATTGATTTCAGAGAGGAAGGGAGAGGGAGATAGAGAAAGAAACATGAATGATGAGAGAGAATTATTGAATGCAAGAATTATTATTGATTCTTGCATGCCACACACTGGGGACTGAGCCCACAACCCAGGCATGTGCCCTGACCTGGAATCAAACTGTGACCTCCTGGTTCATAGGTCGAAGCTCAACCATTAAGTCATGCTGGCTGGGCTGCGTACATTTTTTAGGGGACTATTATTCAAGAACAAATTTGGCTCCTCTCATTTTTCATGTGCAGTAAAATACTTTTCCTACCACTGAACAAAATTTTGAAGTTGATTTGTCTAGAAACAAAGGATGTCTGGAGTATCAACTGTCATAAAGTGATGTCAACCAAGAAATTACATCCCATTTTGTTTTCCCAAAAATCTCTATATTTACAAAGAAATTAGCATGCTCCAGTTAGAAAATAAAAAGAGAACATTAGAAAATTACTGATATTACTCACCAAATGGGAAACAAATCAGAAAAGAGGAATTCATTAAAATAATGTTTACATTTATCAAGCCTTTTATGAAGCTAATTTGTTAATTATTTAAAATATTTCTTTAAAAACCCACTTACTCCAGAGCAAAAGTACCTGAACATTTTTCATTAATCTAAAACCATTATGTTTTCAACAAAATAAATAAATAAATAAGTGGATTGCAATATCTTTTTAAAAAGAAAACAGGGATATAATATGAACCCAAATAAAAGTATTTAAAGAAAACTTGTAGACATTCCTAAGATCACATCTACCAACTTATCCATATCTCTATTATTACTAGAGGCCTGGTGCACAAAATTCGTGCATGGGGAGAGGGGTCTCTCAGCCTGACCTGCACCCTCTCCAATCCGGGAGCCCTCGGAGGATGTCCAACTGCCAATTGTCAAAACTGGCAGTTGGACATCCCTCTTGTAATCCGGGACCTCTGGCTCCTAACTGCTCACCTGCCTGCCTGCCCTAACCACTTTGCCTACCTGCCTGATCCCCCTAACTGCCCTCCCTTGCCAGCCTGGTTGCCCTTATTAACTGTTTCTTTTTTTTATCTTATCCCCTTCACACACAATTGTATTTGACTTCCTTATTGGCTTCTCCCTCTCACAGAATTTTTCTCTCTCCTTTATGTAACACTTTTTCCTACTGACTCATCATTTATAACCTTTTCTTTCCTTCTTATTTCCTACTTCTGTTCCATCATCATTCTTCCCATCTTTCTCCTATCATCCCTCCCTCCCCACATTCCTTCTTTCCTTTATCTTTACCCATCCTTCCCTCCCCTTTTCCTTCCTTCCTACCTTAATTTTTTTCTTCACTTCCTCCTTTGGACCTGCTTTGCTCCCTCCCCCATTTCTTCCTTCTTCCCATTCTCCTTTTAAGTTACACCAGCTCCCCCTTTAAAATTTTTCTTCCCTCCCTCTTTCTCTCTCATCCTACCTTTCCCATACATTCTTCTCTACTTACTTCCACTGTTTTAATATCTATCTACCTGCCTAATTATTCACTATCATTTACCTTTTTTCTTTTCTGACTCCTACTTTTAAAATCTGTCCCCAGTACATAACTATACACCGAGTGGCCAGATTATTATGATCTCTGAACGCATAATAATCTGGCCACTCAGTATTAGAGTGCCCAGTGCATGAATCTGTGCATGGGTGGGGTCCGGCCATCCTGGCCAGGGGGAGGGGACATGGGCAGTTGGCCAGCCTGCCTGCTGGTCGAACTCCTGGTCAAGGGGACAATTTGCATTTTAGCCTTTTATTATATAGGATACACACTGAGTGGCCAGATTATTATGCGTTCAGAGATCATAATCATCTGGCCACTCGGTGTACTTGATTTTCATTATAGCTTCTACCGTTCACTCATAAATCCTCTTTCCTTCTTTAACTCTGTTCTCTACTGACTCCTTCATAAAGTTCTTCCCTCCCTTCTTCCTTTCTTAAGCTTCTGTTCGCGGTGGCAGGGGGTGCGTTGACCCCCAGCACAGGGGGTCACCACGCCCTCCTTCTTGGCCTCCCTGCTGCTGTCCTGCTCCCATTCCCTGCCAGGGATGCCTAGCCCAGCAAGGGTGGCCAAGGCCTGCTCAGCTTGGGCGCTGCTGCTGCCGTGAAGCAGGAGTGCATTCACCCAGAAGGCCTTGGATTGCCCACCACTCCATCCCAGACCCGTGGGTGCCTCCCCGTCAATGGCCCGCACCCGGGGCCACCGCACTCCTCCTGCCCTGGCCAGTAGCACTCCGCGGTTGCCACCCCCTCCCGCATGCAGCCCTGCATTTCCTTCCCTTTTCTATTCCTGCATCTTTTTCTTGTTCCCTTTCTGTATTTGTTTCTCCTCTTGGCCTGTCTGCATGCAGGCCTGCCTTCCTCTCCCTCTCCTTTCTTATACCCTCCTATCATATCCTATCCTACCCTGGGCCTTGCAGCTGCCTGAGCAGAGAGCGGGGACACAGCCTGCTGATCCAGTCGTGACATGACGCTGTAATGGATAATTTGCATATTTCTCTATTATTAGAATAGGTGGGGGAAATATTCATATTTATATACACTATAGATGTAATCCTCTCTCATCTACTCAATTTCCCATCCCTCTGCTACATTATTGATTTTTCATCTCTGCTGAATCATTTCAATTAGAATTAAAAACTGATCTAATACATGCCATTATAAAATATGTACTTATGGCCATGGCCAGTGTGGCTCAGTTGGTTGAGCGTCATCCCATGCACCAAAAGGTTGCTGGTTCAATTCCCAGTCAGAGCACATGCCTGGATTGTGGGCTTAATCCATAGTAGGAGGCATGCAGGAGGCAGCCGATGGATATTCCACTCTCACATGGATGTTTATTTCTCTCTCTACCTCTCCCTTTCTCTCTCTCCAAAAAAAAAAAAAAAAAAAAAAAATCTTAAGAAAAAAAATGTATTTGTGCCCACATTCTGCGCAAGTTAATTTCTTTTCACTTTTATGCAATAAAACTCCTTGAAAATACAGCCTCCATTTGTTATCCTTCATTTATTTTTTAAGCCAGTATAATTAGACTGTCTCCAGTACCACTCCAAGGAACAGCTACTGTCAATATCAGCAGTGACCAACACATTGCTAATTCACTGGTTTTAGTTAACCAAACAATTGATCACTTATTCCATCATAAACTCTTTTTTCACCTGGCTTTCCATATACCAATCTCCTTTGATACTCCTCCTACTACTGCTACCTCATTGCTGCTACTTCCTTTGCTGGTTTTGCCTTTTCCCTCTAACCTGTAATTTTTGGAAAGTCCCAGGACTTAAGTCTCAGACTTTTCTTTACTTACACTTACTCCATAGAGACCTCATTCAATCTTATAGTAGTAAATATTATTTATATTCTTAGTATTACCCATATTATATCTCTAAATCAAACCATTCCTCTGAATTCTAGACTTTCATGTACAACTAGTCAACATCTATAGGTAGATATCTACTAGTAACATGCATCTCAAACTTAACATGGATAAAACTAACTTCTTGATTCCTTAGCTCTAACATCTTCCCCTCTTCATTCTCCCTCTCTCATTTGGAGTATTCTATATTTCCTCTGTTTCTTTCATATACCACACCCAATCTACCAGTAAATCTATTGACTGAAGCTTCAAAATAGATCAGGAATTTCACTACTTGAGAAAAATTTTAATTCTACAGCAAACTCTAAATCGTTGTCTTTTATCTGGATTATTGCAGTAGTTTATTACTAATATCTCTGTTTTTGCCCTTGCTTCCTACTCATAGAAAAATTCTTTAATAAATTCCCGTCCAAGATTAAATATCAAAATTCAAATAATGTCTCACAATATCCTGGCCTCCCCAGCTACCTCCTTGCTACTAATCTGCTGTAACTCCTTGTCCAGTTTCTCAAACTCGATTCTCTTACATATTCTAAGCACACTTGGAGGGCTGCAGGCCCATTTTTTTACTAAATCATTTGCACCGGTTCTTCCTTTTGTCTTCACACCTTTCAGATCTCCACTCAAGTATTCTATTTGCAGTGTACCCCACTGACCCCCCACTCTCTTTTCCCTTGGCCCATTTTATTGTATTTATCAGAGTTTTATTTTCTTGTTTGTCTATTGAATGTCTCCCTCTTGCTGAAATAAAAGGTCACTAAGGGCTTGACTTACCTTCACTGCTTTACTAGTTTGTAACCCTGGGACCTGAAAGAGTTTCTTTCTTTCTTTCTTTCTTTCTTTCTTTCTTTCTTTCTTTCTTTCTTTCTTTCTTTCTTTCTTTCTTTCTTTCTTTCTTTCTTTCTTTCTTTTAAATCCTCATCCGAGGATATTTTTCCATTGATTTTTAGAGAGAGTGGAAGGAAAGAGACTCAGAGAGTCACGTCAATGTGAGAGAGACACGTCGATTGGTTGACTCCCAAACAGGGATCGTGCCTGTAACCGAGGTACATGCTCTTGACTGGAATTGTACCTGGGACCCTCAGTCCTGGGCTCAGGCTCTAAATACTGTGCAAACCAGCTAGGGCCTGTAAGAATTTCTGGCTTGTAGAAGGCATTCTGTAAATTTGTTTGGTTGGGAAAAACTCCATGTTTTCTTTCCACTTCCCATATGTTTTCTAATACATTTTACTAGAAATTTTGACTTTTTGTCCACCTATAGTCTTGTAATTTTTCTTTTGGGGACTGACAATTGTTCACTGTAAGAAAGATTTTACATTTAATCATTAAAAAGAAATTTAATAATTTAGTTTTAAATGAAAATTAAGGTACCAAAATTTGATGAAAATACAATTGTTATGAAGCTATGTTACACTGTAAGTCTAAATTAAATAACATTTTAATTTTAAATTAAACTTACTTCTAAATTAAAATAACTGCAGCATAATGCATTTCAGTTGAACATTTTCCAGAAATGATGTTATGTTAGAGAATGTGTTCTTCTTCCTAGAACAAATTGAGGAAATGCAAATACTAGACCACGATTTTGATTTGGTTGCCATCTGGTCAGAATCTTTGATGGTTCTCTATTGAGTGCAGAATAAACTCCATGTTTCTTACATTGGCACTTAGGGTTTTCTTTAACTTGGAAAGTTAAATTACAAGCTGCCTTTTGGCTTACAAGCCCCTTAAGTACCTCATTACTCAAGCTCCAGCCACACGCCCATTGCCCATATATATGCATTATGATACTTCACATCTCATTGTTGCGTTGTTCATACAATACTATCAGATATAGTAAGTCTTGGTCACACGTGTGAGTTTGTTCAATGACAAATTTCTCTAAATTTCTCAAGTAATCTTCATAGAATTATTGTATCCAAGATACTACAAATAACTGGATCTGAAACTTATAGGTAAGCTGTGTGACTTTGGGAATGGATTGTCATTTGTCCACAGTTTGCTCAACTGTAAAATGAATATGCTATCTACTTTATTACTATTGCTATCATAAAAATATAAAATGTGCCTAATAAAATGCTTCAACATGTCATTTAGACACAAAGAGATGCATGCTTTTTCTATTTCCTTCTCAACCCTATTACCACAGCTCTATCTGTATTATACAACTTCTAATTTATCTGTTTTGATTAGTTTAATCCCTGTTCTTGAAATTATATTTTTTCTACCTGAGTTACTATATTATCATACCTTAACCAAGGCATACATTCTTCCAGGGCACCAATTTATTACTGTTTTTTAAGTTTTCAATGTGATTTTTTTGTTTCAAAATTTCATATTGGTAAGGAATTGCAAAAGATGAGATAGCTTCCTATGAACCTGGTCTATCAAAAGATGCATTTAATGAAATATTATAAATATATCAGTTTGATTTAATTTTCTGTTTAACACCACTAAAAATGATTTGGGGTGTCATGATCAAATGTGAATAACTTTGTTTCCACTGTTATTTACAAAAACATTAAATAGCTTATGTAAGATTATTGACTTTACACAGCATGTTTTGAAATAACATAATACTTCATCAAAATGCTGTACCCTTTTTTAAAATAAAAAATACTTAAACTTTTTCATTAGCTGATCTAGATAAATAATTTGTAATTCAAAATAAAGTGAGAGCTCTATGTTGAAATTTGAAGATTTTCTCTGAAGAAGTAAAAACTAACAGTGTGGATAAGGTTAAAAATAATTCCTTCCAAGTGGTGTTCTTTCTGTTATATTTTCCAAAACTACAGACTTTCTTGCAGCTTTATAGATTATTTTAGTCTCTCTTGGGTCATTTTATCCATTAAGCACTTTCCTTCAAGGACTGAGTAGTTGTTCCTTTAAACACATTATAGCAAATTATTTGTTATCAAATGTCTTGGTTGTTCCCTATTTCTGTTTTATAACCACTAGATGTTTTTTATACCAATTGAATTTGCAATCACAACCATTCAGAAGAAGAAAAAGAGCCTTCAGATTGAAAACAGACAAGTTTAAAGAAAAGTTCATTCTGACATTTAAACCTCAAGCAAAAATTAAACTTTGCTGATAGTATTGAACTAGGAACAAGATTTTTTTGGGAAAAAACACACACAACAAAAGTAATGTTGGTAGGCTACAGTAATTGTAAATCAGATAAAATTTGGATTCTTTTTCATTTTGTTTTTATTTTCAATAATAATAAATATATATCCTTGCAACTTTTTAAATATTACATTGCCAAGAAAAACCAAATTGTCTCAAGTTTTAAGGAAATATTATTTTTGAATACACTGAATATTCTGAAGAATTTATTACCATTCTATTTTTCATTGCAACAGTTCTAACAAAACTCTTTTCCACAAGTTTCAATTTCTTAAGAGTATTTCCCAGACATTAGAAAATACTATCAAGTCTATTATTACAATAAAGAATCCATTGGAAAATCTTAGAAAAATGCTAAAATGATTAATAAAATTGCTGTTATCAGCATAAGTACAAGGTCTATAAATATATTTTAAGATTAAAATACTTTTAGATAAATGATGAAGATAGAGCAAAAAATACATATATAGGTCTATCTCTTACCTATCTACTTATCTATCTATTCCTATGATTCCAGACTTCCCACAGTAAACATCTGAGGGGAGCAGAGTTTGCTACCCCAAAATATGCCTCTGTGGGATATTGATTATTTTAAGCTGGTTATTTTCAAGAAATGAAAGACTCAGGAAAAACCTTTGCTCTTCCCCCTACCCGCCTAAAAGAATTTAGAGGACCTGCTCCAGGAAGGAAGCATCATGACGGACAATTATAGTTTAATATCAACTAGTGTGTGTGACAGAAAGGGAGGAACCTAGCACTGGGCCCTTTGTTCAAAGGTGGCCCATTGTTGAAGATGGCCCAGTAAACATTTATTGACCAGACATTTGCTTTTCTGGCTCCCTGGGAATTGCCTTCCTTTACTTTGAAATCTCAAGGCATAATCCCCCTGTTCTTCCTAGTGCAAGTTGCCATATAATCAAGGCTTAGCTGCTCAATCTGTCCTGGGTCTCATATTGTTATGGAAGCCCATATGCACATCCGTAATACATTTTCTCATTTTCTTCTGTTACTCTGTCTCATGTTAATTTCATTAGTCCAGCCAAAAGAATTTAGAAATGTAGGAGGAAATTCATTTTTTCCTCCTCCACATGTCTTTATAAGAAAGAACAGCAATTTTTTAAAAGTCAAATTTAATAGGACAGGAATGGCATACCCACTTGATTTGCATGTTAATATTAGCTACATAAACACTTTTGTCAACCAAGAAATATTTTGCAATGGGAAACTTGCTTAAAACTATATTCAACTTTTATTAAATCCCATTTTAGAAGAATAAAGTTATCCTCCTTGTTGGAAAATATTGAGGGACAGAATGGAGAAAAATATACTTCATTCTAACAGTTCTACCTCTGAACTTCTTTCACCTCTTCTAGATTACCAGGAAACATTTAGCAAAATACTTTTCCTGTCTTACAACAGAGAATATAACCATAGGGGGAACGTCTATATTGAGACTATGGAAACCAAGAGGGCATCTAACAGATCCTTTCTGAGGTTCCTTAGGGGACTTCTTGCCCTGTAACTTTTTTATCTAGAGAACACTTTATTAGTTTCTGTAACCAAACCCATGCACATTAAGACCTTACATATTTAATACAGTGCATTACCCCTGTACAAATAGAAAAAATTTTGTTGAACGTTTCTAGACCAATATGGCTGTTAATTTCTGTACCATGCCAACCCAACTCTTCATTATGTGGCATTCCTTTTGCCTGGGATCTCCATTTTATGAGAGTAGTTCATAGTAACTAAAGAGTGTGTATATTATGATTTTAAATAAAAAAACAAATACTCTAGAAACAGTAAATATAATTATTCAACACTACATATAAGTAGATAAATATTTTTCTGATAGCTTCCCACCACATAATCAAATGTTGCTGGTTAATGTCAGTATACTACAAACTGATCTTTTAAAAAATATAACCACTGTTGTGAATAATTTCTATTGCATCCTATGGGGGCAAGATTGGAGAGTCAATCAAAATGGCCTATCTTCAACTTTCTAAATCCTTCTAGAAACTGTATGTCCTAAAAAAAATAGTCATATGTTCTCCATAAGGCTTTTTATCTTATGGAAAGAAGTTCACAGCATGACTCAGAGTTTATCCAATATTTTTTTAAACACAGGTTAATTTCTTGTTTCTTTATCTATTAAGAGTCTTGTTATTATTGAATGAAAATCTTAATTGAAGAGGTTTTTTAACTTAGGGCTGTCCATATGATTTAAATTGTTTGACTTCATTATTGATTATTTTATATAATTTGAAGATATCTCTACTAATCTACTTAAAAGAAATATATTCCCTTACTGGCTTGTTATCTATTGAGAAAAGCGAGTGTTTCTAAAGAAAAATATAGCTTGGTAAAATAAGAAAGGCTAGTTTGAAATCCTCAATCTTGTATAATATTTAAGAAACATATTACTTGGAACATAAATGGGGAAAAAATATTATGATAGCTCTTTTCTCTAAACTTTTGGGTATAAATAGTCATTGACAGAACAGAATAGAGTTTGAAAAAAAATTAGAAATTGGTACGAGATCTATCAGAAAGACAGAGTATCTGATTCTATAATTATTTATTGCTAAGTAGCAAATTCCAAAAACTTAGCAGCTTAAAGTAACAAACATTTATTACTTCAAGTCTTCATGGTTCATCAGTTGAAGCATTTATCTGGGTGCCACTCGTTCAGAGTGCCCTAACAATGCTGCATTCAAGGTGTTTGGTCAGAGCTGTGGTCATCACAAGGCTTACCTATGAGCCCAGACCGTGATATATCTTCCCTGGACCTCACCCACATATCTGCTGACAGGCCCCAGGTCTTCATTGGCTACTGGCTCGTAACATTCGTTTCTTGCTTTGTGGATCTCTGCAGCTCACGATATGTCAGCTGTATTCTCACAGAGCAAGTGAGCCAGGAATTAAGAAATGGAAGCCCAAGAGGAAAAAAAACCACACCAGTATTTTTCTAGCCTAATTACTAAAGTTACTTCACATTACTGGAGTCCATTATTTGTTAGAAGCTAGCCATTAGGTGAAGCCCATACTCAACAGAAGCCATCAATACCAAGAGGCAGTGATCACTGGAGACCATCTGTCTAAATGAACATAAAGATGAATAGTGATCAGCAAATAAGTGTTTCAAAGGCTTAATTATCCCAAATTTAAAGTTGCTACAAACATTGCTAGTTGAATTAGGTAATATGAACACATCAACAATAATATATTTAGCTACTTCCTTCCCATTATCCGAGATGTAAAATCCAATTCCTGGATTAGGAAAAAGCATTGTCAGCTGTTGATTGATAAAATTAGTCAATTAGGATAAAAGTTGAAAATGAAAGAAAGACTAAATTGATTTTCTCAAAATCTGGTTCAATCTAGCCATTTTAGAGAAAAGATATAAAGAAGTCCTGATTTCTTTTATCCCTACCCCCTCTAATGTTTTGTTTTTATCTCTTGTTTTAAAGAGAATGAAATTAGTGTGTATTTTCTTCTTTTTGCATTTGAAATCCAGTTTGAGAGCACTGGGTCCTCTTGTACAAAAATATGGGTAGGATTACTTTCAGAGAGATGTGCTATAATTTTTAAATCCCATGAAGATAACCACACACACACACACACACACACACACACACACACGCTGAGAGTAGATGATACCGATAGCTGAGATGATCTCTGAAGAAACCTAGTTCCCCAAGCAAATAATAGAAAATAATAAAGAAAACAATAAAGAAACTATGTGTTTTTATTATCATCAAGCTAAAGGATTGAAAGAGAGTACCATTACTGATATCCTTTGTTCAATGGGGAAAGAGGATATAGATATTTGATGAATGGAAAGGAAATCTTAATAAAAATGTCCTCTGAATGATGACAGAAATACTGCATTGAAGAAATGAATACCAGAATATGTGATTTCAAAATTAATTCTGCATTTAGTAATTTAGCCTCTCAATATTAGGGCTCCAGAGTTTAGAAAATCATGTTTTTCTAATACTTATAATCAGCACTGAGTAAAAAGTAAGGAAGCACATTTACCCTGGAAATGGTAAGAGCAAGGCAATAAAATTAAATGTTAAAGACAATGCAAAGAACCATTTTCTTAGTCTTGTAAGAATATGGTTTTTGTACTGTTTAATAATGTTGACCTTTGAAAAACTTCACTCTATGAAGTGGAAAATCTGCATATATTTTTTGACTCTCTAAAAATTTAGTTCTCCCTTAGTATCCTTTGGAGATTGGTTCTAAGAAACCCCCGCACCCCAAGAATACCAAAATCGGCAATGCTCAAGTGCCCCACATAAGTAATGGCTTAGATGAATGCATATAGTCTGCCCTCCATGGATTCCCAACCGTGGATAAAAAACTGTACATGTTTGTATTGGGGAAAAAAATCCTCATATAACTGTATCTATGTTGTTCAAGGATCAACTGTAATTATACAACTTTCTCCTTATTGATTTTTGTGTGGATTCCTTTTGAATAGAAAACCATTTAAAAGTTCAGTAGAATAAAAAACTACTTAAAAACACTTTGCATAGCAATCTGTACCTAGAAAATATTCTGAATACAATTAATAACACATTGTTCCTTAAAAAAAAAAAAAAAAAAAAAAACGAGAGAGAGCAGAAATCTTTCCTTCAGAAATTAAAGTTGTTTTCCTGGGTAATGTCGAAGTTTAGCAAATCAACATCCCAGCTACCTCCATGGTGCTCCCAATTCCTGAACTCCCTCCTTCTCCCCCAACCCGCCCCCAGCACACATCCACATCTGGGCCAAAAATACACATTCACCAGATGAAGCCTCCAATTCTATAGTTAGTCTTCAAAAACATGTCACTCCTTTGCAGAGATAATTCAATTAATATTAAAGCACAATGTGAATGGATAGCAGAACTCCTTAGAAGAGGCAGTGAACAAGAATAATGACAAGCACTAAGCCACCACACAAAAATAAAAGGGTTCAGAAAGGGAAATAGGATGATGACATACATAAACCACTTCTCAGCTTTGAGTAAAATCAAGGGTGACTTCAAGCCTTTTCTTCAAAAAAAAATCCCGATTTGTTTTAGAATTTATTCTTTGAAATCTGATCTATATTTTGAGTACCTGCTATGTCCCAGCCTTGTTCTTTTATATTTTGCTCTGATTTTAATGTCTTTAACATATAGGTGGTGTACTTATACAAATGAGCAAAATAAAAGGTTCAATCATTTACATTCAGTTTTTCTTTTATAAAAATGCAATATTAAGAATCAACACTAGATCTGTCTGTCTCAAAAAACATATTCATTATATGCTACCTATAATTCTTCAAACAGCTGGCGTAAGTATGAATTATATTAACTGAGGAATAAAATGTGAATTTCACTAGTACTGATACAATATGCTTAAAGAATAGATTGTGGGACCCATTTACAAGGCCTCAGCAGAGTTGTGCTGAATTTGCTTGTATTTCCTATGGTCTAAATAGACTTGAAGCCCTATTAATATCATTTCTTTGATTTAGGCATTTTTTTCCTTCTCCCAGGCAGTGGTATCATATGAATATGGTCTCCTATTCCCTGGGCATGAAGACAGCACATTGTAGATCACTCCTTCTCCATGCTGAGGCAACCACTTACACCACAGAACCTATGGTTACAATGATCTGTTATCCTGAAAAATCAACCACATGATTCATGAATTATGCATAGATTGGGTAGAGTGCACTATGAATGAATAATTACCAAAGATTCATGGAATTATTCATATACGTATGACTTCTCAAATCTAAGCAGTATTAACCACATCATAAATAAATTGAATCATATAAGTGTTAAAAGCTTTAGAAAGTACTTCCATATACACGTTATCTATAAATGTCATTTGTTGGAATTGACTTTATAGTTTTTATTCCATTTTTATGAATTTCCAAGTTATATAAGATACAGATTTTTAAGAGCTGTGATAAGTTGGTGTTCCCATTATTGCTACATTGATGGTCTGTTAGAAACTCTACTTGGCCTTTACAAAATCTGAGCATTATAAAAAGAGGAAAAAAATTATGGTAAACCACAGGTGAGCAGAATGCAATTTAACAGTGTGTGTTCAGCTTTTATGTTCTTTGTAAGCCAGAATTGATTTCAGTAATTATCCCAATTTTCTAAGAGTCCTGGCCTGTGGGCTATTTCTGCTTCCATAACTGGCTTTTCTTTTGGTGTTTTTGAAACCCCAGCTACAAAATGTCAATAATCTACCCCCTTTTTCAAAGCAATGTTGCCTGGATACAGATGTTTATGTCCATAAGCATCATATGTTCTTTAAAATATTTTCTTTAAAAAATCAAAATAAAAGATTGGATTCCATTCTACCTCTGGAAAAAAATGTCAGAAAGATGCTCATTTTTTAGGACGAGCATCATACAGACCAATTTTTAATTCATTACTTGATCAACTATATCAAATAATAAACTTAAAACCTAAAAAACTATAATGCTACATCCCGGTCAATTAATGTTGCAGGGGAACCACTTACTTCCACATTCACTGCTTCATTCATAACCTTCTCCAAAAAGACCCTGAACCTTTTCTTATCTAACAAGCAGACCACATTTCTCCCAACATTGTTTTCTTTAATCTCCCACAAAGCCTTTCACATTTGTGGCCCTAGCAGTAGGTTTGCATAGATTTGTACTACTTATATATTATGTTTGATTGTTTTCTTTTCGTTCTCTTGTGTAAATTATCCAGTCTCCAATGTGATACTCTAAAAACCTTTATGACAAAGACTAAGTGTTTTAAAGTATAGGTTTTATTATGATTTAGCTATAAAAAGGCCTACAGATTAGGAGAAGACTGCCATTACAAAGGTAGTTTGTTATACATCCCAAGAGAAGAGGGCACACTATGCCGTGGGGACCAAGCAGGGAAGCACAGGGTCAGTCAGGAGGAAGAGGGAGCAGAGGAAAATATAGGCAAGAGCTTTCAGTGAGGTTTCCATAGAAAAGAATAGGCAAGTCCGGGGAAGCAGGCCTAGGGTTGAGGAGTTTGAATAATTTCAGCAGGTTTTGGGACACAGAGGCTCTCTCTGGTTGCCTGGTGCTCGGCCCTGGGCAGGAGAACAGTGACTAGGATATTATAGAGGAGGTGTCAGCACTATGGGCTCTGAATTGGCTGGCGTTCATATGAAAGGTATGAATGAGCTTTTTGCTAAGAATTAGTTAATCCTGGGAGAAGCAGTCCCTCCAAAGTCAGCAAGGTCCCAACATGTCAAAGCATCAGAAAATAAAAGCCATGGGCAATACACTAAGTTTTCTCCATTTTAACTCTTTATACTGCTATGCAAAATAATTAACAAACAAACACCCTTGCAACAACAAAAGTAATTGTCTATAAGGGCATCATACACTGCATTTTATGGTTTGTCTATTTTGTTTTGTTTTGTGTGTGTTTTTTTAATCCATCTGGGATAATTAGCTTGACAAATTCTAGTATATCTATTTAAAAAACACAATAGTACTATCTGCTAGTTATGTCTATTGCCAATGTCTTCCATCCAAAGACCACCAGGAACACACATGAAGTTGAAAAAGATGGGTTTATATTTCATTGCAGTAAGAAGACTGCATTGCACGGGGACCTGTGGGGTGTCTTTGTAAGAGAATATTAGGAAGGATTTAGATTTGGGTTGGTTGGGTGATGTGGGAGAGAGTCCAGAACAGTGGGTGCTTTGTTTGGATTGAGAGCTGTCAGGAAATGAAGAAAATTCTATAATTGGGTATCTATATATATATAAAAGCCTAAGTGACCATCTGACCGTTCGACCATTCGCTCCGTAGCTATGACGTGCAATGACCACCAGGGGACAATGCTCCAACCAATAGAGGAAGGAGCCGATTCCTTGCTGAATTGGCCATGGGTTAGGTTGCTGCTGGGGCACTGTTGGCCCTGAATCTGGTTCACCCGTACCCCAGACCCAAAGAGGAGAGAGGAGGGAGCCTGACTCCTCACAGATCAGCCTTGGGTTAGGTTGCTGCTGGGGGGAGGGTAGGAAAAGATTAACCAAAGATCTTATATGCACTGGATTCGTGCACCAGTGGGGTCCCTCAGCCTGGCCTGCACCTTCCCTCAATCCGGGACCCCTTGGGGGATGTCGGAGAGCCTATTTTGGCCTGATTTCCTGCAGGCCAGGGCCTCTAGTATCTCAATAATGTTGCCTGTGGATAGGGCAGAATAGAGGTTAATAGGCAAATAGTTATAGCAGCAGTGGCCACTCATATTAACTGTGAGAGATGAGATCTAACCTGGTCACAGAGTCACCTTATCTGATGTGGATGTCCTGTGACATTGTTAATGCCCAGCAGGTGGATATCCATACCAACCTGCCATCAGTGCAGGCCAGCTCCTGGATGTCCGGCAGGGGGTGCTTTTCTCCTTCTCACCATAATGTGTCAAGCATTAAACTTGTTGCAGAAATGTATATACAGAGTCAGTTTTCATTATTAGTGAATATTCACAAAGTCAGTATGAACATTTAACTAAATATACTGAGGCATCACTCCTATGGGAAATACAGCATTCGATTCCCATTAGTCACTAGTCACATTTGTGAACCAGTCAATGCATAACCGTGTCTCATGTGTAGTTCTGATTAAAGACGCCTAATTTAATATCTATTGTTGATTCATTAATGTTGAACTCAGAGCCAACAGCACTGCAACTCGTGCCTGAACAAAACTTACGTTAACACATATATTTTCTTTATAATGCACATCACAGCCTAGTTGCATTAAAGGACACTAGACAGCACTTCTATACCACTTGGGGGCCATTTTCAAAGGCAAAATCACCAACATAAAGCATAAAAACGCCACAAATGTGGGGCTACATAGCCCATACTCTTCACAGTATGAGAGCTGAAATAAGAAGGCAAAACACAGCCGTGTTTGAACTTCAGTGTGCCAAGGTGCCCATTGGAGGACTCGGATGTTTGCTGATCTGTGCATACCCATGCATGACCACGGAAGTGCCCACGTATTCATTTTGAGGTTACAAATACATTTCAGTCAGTAGGCAAATGTACAATGCAAAATCCACATACAATGAGGATCCGCTGTGTAGATAATCTCTAATCCTCTACAGAATTCTTCAATGTAACACCATACTGAAAAACATCTGGGGCAAAATGATGTATATCATTGCCTCCTGGTCACAGAGTTAGTTTCTGGTGGGCAGAATTTGAACGCTGACCTGTTTGAATTAAAATCACGTTCTCTCTACCACACTATAATGCTCCTCCTTGGAACAAGTAGTCACTTTAAACATCAAGGTCTTTTGTAAAATTTAAAAAGGGCATTATAGGTAATATTTACAACATAGCATAGTAGTCCAATCAAGAAATTTAGTAGTGAGTATAACGTTCCTTTCTTAATAATAATCAAGTGCATATGAGTCAATGCAATTCAATCAGCATAGCAATGACTGCATCTATTGGACAATGTTCTGTATATTAAAGGACACTAATTAAGGAAGTGGCTAAGATACTTCCTTTCAGAAACTGCAGGAGGCCACTATTACTTATTTATGTAAGAGTTTATTGTTTGAATCTGGTAGCAAGGCTAGAGCCATGAAACTTTCATGTTCGCTTTCTACATGAAATGGGGTGAATTCTGATACAAATATGAGTCAGAAACTGTTGGCTTTCTATTGTTATTTGACTACCAAAGGCTGAGAATCTAGACGTTCAGACATTTGGCTAGATTATGAAAATGTTCAACTTTAACCTGTGATCCTGAAAAACAGAGAGTTTAAAGAAATCGCCCCCCCCCCCCCCCCCATCCCTTTGTGTTCCGGGAAACAAAATAACCACCTTCCCCCTAGGACTTGGGTAAGTCTTTGGAAGCCCCATTGTTATCTCTAATTCAATTTTTTGCTTTGTATAGGATTAGCTAAACTATTTGTCCCTGCACCAATCTAAACAAAATGGTTGTGAAATGGACTTGACCAGACCTTAGTTAAACTTTTCTCCTGCACAGTCTCCTGAACTTAAGGGAGCCACCCTGCCATAGGCAGCACCAGAATGAGAAGCAGCCCCTCCTTAACCACCCTTCCCAGAACCACAGACCAGAGAGAAAGACATTTCCTGATAACTGCCTGACACCTGCTCTTTGCAGCCTGGTTTACTCCCTCCTATTTGAGACAAGCCCTTCCCTGTCTGACCTTGGAGACGGCTGCAGCTGCCGTGGCCAGAGCATGCACAGTACTGTAACTGTTCCTTTCGCTCTATGGTAGTGCTCATTTTGAGCAGTCTCTCCTTGCACACGTCTGAATTCGCTTTTTATTTGATGATTTAATGCCATAAAACTCTGATTAAAATCTAAGATTAAAAATAAAAACCCAGATTTCAGTAAGTCTTTGAAATATGCTATTTTCCAGGTATAACCATGTGTAACTGTAAGACAAATGATATTTTCTTGAGGTTCCTTTTATTCACCCTAGTAAATGTGAAGTAGAGAACTAAATGCATTATCTTAAGAAGCCATATTTCAGAGGGAAAATATATCTTCTTTCATCAATTTACCAAAATAACTTGTGACCTTATATAAATCAAAGTATGTTTTAGCCTTGGATTATATCGTTGAGTTTTTCACTTATTATAAGTATTCTCAGAGAAGTAGATATATTGTTTCAGTTTCTGAACCTCTTAAAGAGAATAAAATTACAGAATATCAAACAAATTGCTGAAAATCTTTGGGTGAATAACTTAAAGTGAAAGTATTTAGCATGAATGTAATTGTCATATGTGTATGTGTGTGTATATATATGTATACATATGTATCTATACGCAGATACATATATATGTAACCCCATTCTAAATTATTAAATTGACTTGACTATTGGTATTAGTCTTGTAAGTAGCCTACATATGGTACAAATAAAGCCTTTGTTTGCTCATTTAAAAGTAATAACATTTTAATAAACATGATAACTTTCATCTCTGTTGGAAGAAAAATGATATTTGTGGAGACTCTGCAAAGTTCCAGATCCTGTGTTGACTAGTTTCTTATATGTAACTTTATTTTTATTTATTTATTTATTTACTTATTTATTTATTTTTTAATAAATCTTTATTCAGATTATTACAATTGTTTATCCTTTCCCCCCCTCTAGCTCCCCTCCACCCGGTTCCCACCCCACTTTCTATCTTACCTCCCCACCACTGTCCTCATTCATAGGTGTACGATTTTGGTCCAGTCTCTTCCTGCATGCCCCCTTACCTCTTTCCCCCTGAGAATTATCAGTCCACTCCCTTTCTATGCCCCTGATTCTATTATATTCACCAGTTTATTCTGTTCCTCAGGTTTTTAATTCACTTGATTTTTAGGTTTACTTGTTGATAGATATGTATTGGTTGTTCATAATTTTTATCTTTACCTTTTTCTTCTTCCTCTTCTTAAAGAATATCTTTCAGCATTTCATATAATAATGGTTTGGTGGTGATGAACTCCTTTAGCTTTTTCTTATCTGTGAAGCTCTTTACCTGCCCTTCAATTCTGAATGATAGCTTTGCTGGGTAGAGTAATCTTGGTTGTAGGTTCTTGCTATTTATTACTTTGAAAATTTCTTGCCACTCACGTCTGGCCTGCATAGTTTCTGTTGAGAAATCAGCTGACAATCGTATGGGTGCTCCCTTGTAGATAATTAACTGTTTTTCTCTTGCTGCTTTTAATATTCTCTCTTTGTCTTTTGCTCTTGGCATTTTAATTATGATGTGTCTTGGTGTGGTCCTCTTTGGATTCCTTTTGTTTGGGGTTCTGTGCACTTCCTGGACTTGTAAGTCTATTTCTTTCACCAGGTGGGGGAAGTTTTCAGTCATTATTTCTTCAAATAGGTTTTCAGTATCTTGCTCTCTCTCTTCTTCTTATTGCACCCCCATAATTCTGATGTTGGTACGCTTGAAGTTGTCCCAGAGGCTTCTTACACTATCTTCAACTTTTTGGATTCTTTTTTCCTTTTGCTTTTCCAGTTGAGTGTTTTTGCTTCTTTGTATTTTAATTCTTTGACTTGATTCTTGCATTCCTCTAGTCTGTTGTTGGGTCTCTGTATAATATTTTTTATTTCAGTCAGTGTATGTTTAATTTCTAGTTGGTCCTTTTTCATATCTTCGAGGGTCTCATTATATTTATCAGCCTTTTCTAGGATATTCTTGAAAAGCCTTATAACCGTGGTTTTTCTAGTCATTTGTTTTCCTCCATTTCTTTCATTTGTGATCTGTTCCTTTGTCACCACATTTTTACTAGCTGTGTCTACGCTGGGAGAAGTTCGGTGCTAGAGACAGCCTTATAGGATTAGACTTGCCAAATTGCAAAAGCCTCTGTGATCAGCTTGGATGGGGTGGAGTCTCAGGGTGGAGCAGACACTCTTGGCTTCCCATCAGCCCTGCCCTTGCGCACACGCACCTCCAGACCTCTGTCTTCCACGGCTCCCGAGCCTCCGCCCGAGAGTCCAGATTCCCCCCATAAGAGCATGGGTCCCCAGGAACTCGCCTGGAACTGGGGTTCAGTGCAGTCAGAACTGGTGCTCAGTGAAGTCAGGAGCTTCTGACTCCCTTCTGCTAGGGAAAGCCTGTGGCAACCTCCCCAGTCTTTGTGCACACTTGTGTGTGCACCTCCAGACCCCTGCCTGCTGGGGCTCCCCCAGGTCTCCCCTGGGTCTCCCCCGGGTCTCCAAGTCTCCAAGTGCCTTTCTCTCTACCTGACAGTCCAGACTCCCCCTGTATGAGCCTGGGTCCACGGGGTTTCGCCCGGAACTGAGGTTCAGTGCAGTTGGAACTGGGGTTCAGTGCAGTCGGGGGCTTCCTTCCCCCTCCCGCCAGAGAAAGTCAGCCAGGCTCTCAGCCGCCCTTCCTCTCTGCGTGCACAAAGACCCTTTGCCATAGCTCAATCCTTTGCCATTCCTCCAATTCTCCATGAGCTTTTCTCTTTCCTTCTAGTTGTAGAATTTCCACTCAGCCAGCTTTCCTGTGGTTCTGGATGGTGTCCGTTCTGTTCTGTCTTTTAGTTGTAGTTTTGAAATTGTTGTGCGAGGCAGCAGTTTAGGTGTTTACCTATGCCGCCATCTTGGTTTCTCCTCTCTTATATGCAACTTTTTTAATTCTCTTAATCTTATGAAGTAGTAGTATTATGGCCCAAATTATTAGAACACTGAGATCAAGACCTTGAAACTAGACTTTCCCACTGGAAACTAGTGGAGTAGACTATGAACACAAGACTTCAACTGTTATGTCTGGAGCTTCTGCCATAGCTTATCTCTCCACAAGCTTGAATGAAAATGGACTTAACAACTTCTACAGTGCCTTATGATCAGAAAAGCTAGTATTTGCCTCACTAAAAAGTGGATTTTAAGGCAGAAATTTTGCAAATAAGAGGAAACTATGTCAACAATTTGAATTGGGTTTTGTTTACTTAAAAGAAATGAGTATGGTGAGCATAGATACTCTGTAAATGAAAGTTCCCTCAAATATAATGAAAATAAATATGACCCTCTAAATCAAAGAGAAATTATAACTAAGACCTTCTTATGTGTCACTTACTGGTTCAAGACTCCAAATCAGTACTGTGATGTATACTCTGGCTCAAGAGAGGAGTGTGCCCTTAATGGATTATAAAGCAAACTTTATCTGATTACCATAAAAAGCTGCTATTTTATTTCAAATTTCTTACTTATTGAAAAGCTAATTATTTAGAAAATTACTTTACATAGACAGCCATTTATAAAATCACAGTAATAAAATACACATACTAACGTAAACCTTAAGAGTATAAAAATATCTTAGATAAATTTTGAAAAGGCCTGAAGATACCTGATGTTCAAACATATATGAATTTACCAATGTTAAAATGTATTAGTTTTCTGTGCTTGAAATCTTTCTTCAATGTCTTCAAACCATATCTCTTTCCTCACTCCCAAATTTATTTTCTGGTAAAGACTATCTGTTGCAAAAAAAAAAAAAAACAAAATGGTATTACTCAAAGAAAATTTCTGATTAAGAAGTTATGAGTAATCAATGCAGAATACTTGCCAATAGGAGTAAAAGATAATGAAAAACGCATGTTTTATGGTGGTGGAGGGGAAGAATTAATGCCTTATAACAGTGTTTTGGGAATAAAATACTCAAATAGAAAGGTTAGTGAAACATGGGTCCATTCTGGTTTTCTTCTAAGCTTCAGAAGTCATGGTCCTTTTTCAGAAAGACAGTTGTAATACAATAAATGATAATATTAAATAATAATATAAGAATAAACTTTTGTGTACTCACAACTATAAGCCTACTTTTGTGTGTGTGTGTGTGTGTGTGTGTGTGTGTGTGTGTGTGTGTGTGTTGTGTGAGATTATGCATTATGAAAAGTGGGGCTTCTTTTTTCAAAGCAGTGCTTTGTCTGTTTTGGCAACTTAACATAGCATATTAAGGATTTTCTCATGTTTTCTCAAATTTTAGGATGCCTATACTTCTAATTAGTACATAGAAGCCAGCCACAATTATTCATTTTTTTCATCGATTCCCTTGTTTGTTCACTAAACAAGTACTACAAGGTCCCAAATACTACTTCAGGTATGCAAAAAATGGTCCTGCTCTCTTAAAGTTTATCCTTTACTCAAGATCCACAGACAATAAACAAATATGCCTATACACTATGTGTTAGGTGGCAGGGCCATGGAGCAGGGTATGAAGGGAAAGAGGAGGACAAGAGTTACTGCAAATGCTGAGGCAGGACCTTGTGTGAAGTGCTGGCAGGATGGGGGGAGCAAACAGGGAGGGGAGAAGAGAAAGCCAGAACAGGAGAAGGGCAGGTGATATAGGGCTGTAGAGACCATGTAAAGATTTTGGCTTTTATCCTAGGTGAAGAATAGTATTTGGAGGATTTCAACAGAGAAATGATGTGACAAGACTTACATTGTGAAATGTTACCCTGGCTTCTCTGTAGAGGGAAGACCACAAGGAGGGCACGAGTGAAAACAGAAGAGCATGTATAAGAGTACTACAATAGCTTGATAAGAGAGGATGGTGGGCCGAAACCGATTTGGCTCAGTGGATAGAGTGTCAGCCTGCGGACTGAAAGGTCCCAGGTTCGATTCCGGTCAAGGGCATGTACCTGGGTTGCGGGCACATCCCCAGTAGGGGGCGTGCAGGAGGCAGCTGACCGATGTTCCTCTCTCATTGATGTTTCTAACTCTCTCTCTCCCTTCCTCTCTGTAAAAAATCAATAAAATATATTAAGAAAAAAAGAGAGAGAGAGAGATGATAGTGGCTTGAACCAGTGTGGTCAAATTCTGCATCCAGTCCACTTGTAGACCTGACAGGATTCAGTGATTGGGCAATGTAAGGTGTGAGTAAAAGAGAATTATAAAGTATGAAGTTGAAGATTTGGGCATGAACAAATAAAACTAGGGAGTTGCCTAAGACAGAGAAGGAGCAGGATTAAAGGAAACTATCAGTTCGGATTTGAACTTGTTAGATAAGCACTTGAGATTTAAATGGAAATATCAAGAGTTTTTGAATTTGCATCTCAGTGAAGTAGTCTGGGCCAAAGGTAAAACTTTGGGAGTGAACAGACAGTGAGTTCAAGACTGGTGCTGGAGGCGAAGGACTGTGTGGAGAGAGAGGAGTTCCAAGGCCCTAGTTCTCAGCAACTCCAACTTCAGAGTTCAGAAATATGAGGAGGATCCAGTGCAGAGAGCAAAAATAAGAGAAAATGTGTAGGACAATAGAAGGGAAAGTGGTGTCCCAAAAGAAGAAAATTAACGATGTTTTTAAAGAAGGATGATGTGATCCAGAATAAGAGGGCTGAGGAATAATCATTGTACTGGCAAATGGAGAGCATTCGTGATTGTGAGAAGGGTTTTGTTAGAGTGGCAGAGTGAAAGATTGATTGGAATGTGTTTAAAATACTGTGAGAGTAAAGAAATTGGGAAAAGAAATATAAATAATTACTGAGCAGATTATTTAGAAAGGAGTTGGACAGACTGTGTATTATCTTCAGGGAAAGGGGCTTGGTCAGAGGAGCTTGTTTGAAGACAGGAGGTATGAAAGCTATTATGTGTAAGTACCCCTTTATCAAGAGATCAAAACCTTTAGAAGTAAAACACTATAATCTTACACATTTGTCTCATTGGTAGGATTGTGTTTCATGGGCACTCCTACAAGCAAGGGAGGTTGGGAAAATGACTGCTTATCCAGGAAACCTGTCTCTCTGAATTTAATCAAAAATCTATTAACAAGGAAGAAAGAGAGGATATACACTGAGTGGCCAGATTATTAGGATCTCTGAACGCATAATAATCTGGCCACTCAGCGTGTGTGTGTGTGTGTGTGTGCATGTATGTATATGTGTGTGTGTGTGTGTGTGTGTGTGTGTGTGTGTGTGTGTGTGTATTTGAGGCAGAGGCCCGGTGCATAACTTCATGCATGGGTGGGTTCGGCTAGCCTGACAAGGGGGATGGGACATGGGCTGTTGTCCGGCCTCCCTGCTGGTCAAACTCCTGGTCGAAGGGACAATTTGCATATTAGCCTTTTATTATATAGGATATACACTGGGTGGCCAGATTATTATGCGTTCAGAGATCATATTGGGAAGCAGCTACGAGTGTCTGTTACAAAGCCCTATGAAGGGCCAGATATGCTGCTTGATCATGAGCAGGTTTATATTAAATAGGGGAGCACTCTTTGCTCACCTGGTCACTGCATTTGGCTCACTCTACCCACTTTTTTTATTATGGTGATTGTATTACCATTTTCAAGATCTAACTTGAGGGGGGATTTAGTTTGGCTTTGCAGATATGGGAGCATGTGAAAGCAGTTATGGCTTCTGACTGCCCCTGCTCTTAAGGAAGCTAGATCCCTTTCTAATTGCTTAGCCTCATCTCCAATGGCCCATGAAGGTTCACTAGAGCTTGGGTTGCCTATGATTTCTCCAAGTCTTAAATATGTCATTTAAAATTCATTGTAATCTCATTTAAATATACTAAATTGTATTGCTCTACAGGGTGTCTCAAGTACAGAAAAATACCCCAAAGCACTACCTAACAGGATGTGTGACAAATGGCAACTCTGTAAGCCCAGCTCCCCAACTACCTATAAAGTTTCATCCAGGATAAATGAGCCTATTCCTAAAGCTCAAAAACCATGTGCAGAGGTGATGTTTCACAGGGGTAAAATGGGAGGGGGGGGGGCGGTAGTATTTTCATAGATAGGGTGATTCTACACAAAGAGAAAATGGATTTATCTGAGCAGGCAGTACATAAGGTACTGTCAGAGAGGAGCTTTCCCAAGATAGATGCCTTATCATTCATATTTCCCAGTCTCATTTTATGGACATCACTTCTCAAAATGTGCAGCACTTTTGGTGAGCAAGAGCAGCTGCTTGTCTGTTGTTCATAGAAAGACAGAACTGTTTTTCACTGCTTTCATTCTCAGAAGAATATTCCTGCATACTCATTCTCCTAGGAGGAGGAAAGGAAGTCTCCAGCCTTGTCCAGAGCTTGCCCTGGGCTTTCATGTTCATTATTTCAAGCAAATCAGATTTTATGGACTGCCTACCTTATGTTTATGACAAACTGGGAATGTGAAAGTGAAAAAGATAGCTGCTCTACCTTAAAGGAGTTTGAAATTTGAGGGCAGTGACAGGATAAGGAGATGTATTTTGAAGGGAAAGGACTATGGAGAGGTCTAAAGGTAACCACTTCGGTAATCAGTGGGCAGGTAAAGCGGTATAATAACTCCCCACATTTCTCCTGGAATATGGAAACAGCTGTAAACATTTTCTACTACTTCCTCCTGTAGCTAAGTGGCCCATTTCCATATCTACAAGGACATTATTTCCTTGGAATTGCAAAAGGTACAGTATATGGGACAAATCAACTCCCTATTATCAACTCCCTAAAATCTACAAACTGAGATCTAGGCTCATCCGGCCTGAATCCAGAGTCCAGCACTTAGACACCTGGGGGCTGGGTCATTTTTGAGTTGTGGATGTATGTGTGTATGGGTGTTGGGGGATTTCCTGTGCATTATAGGATGTTTAGCAGCATAACCAACTGTTACCAAATAGGTGTCAGCACCACACCCTCAATCTGTGACAAACATGTCTCCAGACAGTGCCGAATGTCCCTTAGGGGGCAAAATACCCTGGTTCTATTTATTGCCAAGAATGATTAGACTTGTGCTTTGGTCTATACTGTAAACTATAAAATGACCCTGGGCAAGTCATTGAAACTCGTTTATGTTCTCATCTTTATAAATGAACATGTTGCCCTAGCTGATTTGGCTCAGTGAATAGAACATCAGCCTGTGAACTGAAGGGTCTCAGGTTCGATTCCAGTCCACATGATCAGGTGCCCAGGTTGCCGGCTCGATTCCCCAGAAAGAGGTGTGCAGGAGGCAGCTAGTCAATGATTCTCATCTTTGATGTTTTTATCTCTCTTTCTCCCTCTCCCTTCCTCTCTGAAACAAGTAAAAATATATTTTTTAAAAATGAACATGTTATCCTTATTGCCTATATTTTTGTGTGGAAGCAAGAATCCTATATAATAAAAGCCCAGCAATCAAAACAGCGGAACGACCAGAACAACCAGAGACCAAAAACGACCATGACCCCTCGCCCCAGCCGGCCTCACCTCCCAGCAGGGACCCCTACCCCGATCGGGGGGCAGGGCAGCCTGCAAACTGCCTGTGGCCCCTGGCCCCAGCCAGCCCCGCCCCCCAGTGGGGACCTTACCCTGATCTGGGCCCCCACCTGTGCACCAGGCCTCTATCCTGTATAATAAAAGGGTAATACGCAAATTGACCCTAAAAGCAGAGTGCCCAGAATGACCACTCGACCAGTCACTATGAAGCACACTGACCACCTCTAGGTTCCTTTCCCTGGCTGGTAGGCTTCGATCGCCCTATGACAAATGGGGAGCTGGGAGTGGGTGGTGGTGGATGCAGATGGTTCCAGGCCAAGGCCCCCACCCTGACAGTGGCCCCACACACAGAGGGAGACCGCGGTTAGGGCAGGGCCGGTGAGTGGGTGGGAACAGCCTACCTCTTGGTTTTTCCCCCTGACCAGCAGGCTCCAATCACCTGATGATGAACGGGGAACCAGGGGTGGGTGGCAGCGGGGGGCAGGTCGGCAGCCAGGAAGATGGCCCTGATCACAGGCCAGGCCTAGGGACTGTACCCATGCATGAATTTCATGCGCCGGGCCTCTAGTTAAAAATAAATGTCATAGTAGAGATGGATATAGCTGTAAATAGTATTGCTCATGGCTTTATCTTTTTTCTTTCACACATTCAATCTTATTTAAAACCTAATTTAAGCCAAATGGTTGTTTCCTGACAGTATGTATAACTGTAGTGTTTTTTTACTTGAAACTTCCAGCCCCATAATGCTAAGATACGGCAACATTGCTGGCACCTCACCCACAGCACTGTGCACAGTTCACGGAAGGGAGAGGCAGTGGCACGTGTCCTGAGGTTGCTCAGGCAACATGTGGAAAGCCACACCAAGTGCAGCTGAGAATTCCAAGTTCTCGGGTCACCATGCAGGACCCTGAGGTCCCCACAGATGCCCCTCAACCTCCTATTCTTAGCATGCTGAGCAGTCACTGAATTAAGTTAACAAATCAATTTCAAGTTACAAATGCTCTTGGTAAACAGAACAAACTGCTGCCACTTGACTGGCTCTAGGACACACCAAACATGACAGGCATGGAAATTATACCACTGGTGAGACAGGAGAGTTTATCCAATTGAAACACAGGTCAGATTTAGCCTCAGCTGTGGGAAATTTCTCTGCTATGCATTAGCATAGCTGTGCTGGCCATTAGGCCTCCGTCCTAAAAGTAAACAAGCAAAAAAACCAGAAAAACCTCTTCAAGTCTTTTCACAAAACTCTTTAAGTTTCTAAAGTCCTCTTTTGAAGAAAATAAATCATTCCAAGTTTGAACTAATAAGTGTCTTCATTCAAAAGAGTCCCACTGTCCCCTGAGTTTGTTCTGATGTCATCATCATCATTATCATCATCATCATCATCATCCTGGTTGCTCAAGTGAGAAATCCAGGCACCCTCCTCAACCCCTTGCTTTCCCACATTCCTCTCATCAATCGGTCCAACAGCCTTTAAAAACTTCTCATTGAAATACTGAAACATCTACCAGATTCACCTATTTCCCTGCATCTCGCTGCCATTCCTCTCCCCATTACTCACTATTTTCACCTGGATCTTTATACTACTATCCTAGTTGGTCAGCTTTACACTAAGCACCAGTCTGTTCTCCAAATAGCAGACATGATTCACTTTCTGTAATGCCATCCTGATATCATCTCTGCATGCTCAAGACCCTTCTCTAGCGACACAGCTAACAGAGCCTATGTTTTCTTTCTCCCTGTACTGAACACAATGCCACTTATCAGGTGCAATGATGCTGAAAACAATAGCTGTGGAATGAGTCCTTTTGCAACATGCTCCATATACAACTGCATTCCAGCAGAGGGCAGCTTCTCACCCAGAAACGTCTCCCATAAAGCACAGGCTGTTTGGGTTTGAATGCTGTCCCTGCTTACTTGGTCCATTATTCAAATGCAATGTAAGACAGGAAGGGAATGATGACAGAGAAGATTAAAATGTACACATAAATAAGTTGTAAATAACTGAGGCTATCTCTGTGCCTTAGAAATTATAAGGTAGATTCAAATAGAATTCTGGTCCTGTGGTTTTGAAAGCATGCTCACTGTGGTAGAAAGAACAGAGAGCTAGAATTCAGACAACTGGGTCCCGAGGCCCAGAATCTTGTCAAATAATGTGTCATTTGCTCTTCATTTCTTCATCAATGAAATGAGAATAAGAAACTGTTTATGTTACTAAGAAAATTACTGATACACAGAAAGAACAAAAGCATACATTTGTAATACCTTAATCAATAAAGGGGGGGCACTCAAATGTGAGGCATTACATATGTGCATCCACAAACAAATTTTTCATATGATTCTGGTTATTTTCAATTTCCTAAAATTTATCCACAGACCCTGATGGCCTTGATAGTAACAAATGGACCCTGCATCCCAGGTTAACATTTTCTTTAGAATTTACACCATAATTTTCCATTCAGCAAATCATTTAATCCTCTGAAAAATCCTGGAGTGTTATATATGTTTATTCTCTCTAATTGCGTAAGAGATAAAGATGAAAAAGAGGATTTAAACTTAATTGCTATATTCATGTTATTTATCTTCTATTCTTTAAGAAAGGAAAGATGGTTAGACACTGACTATACTGAGAAAACATTTGTATCCCCACAAACACATCTGAAAAATATTAAGAATGAAAAGTGGTATACCATGAATGGAAAAAGATAATTGATTTTCCTGCTTCCTACTGACAAATAACCTCAAATTACCATTGCATTGCATCAAGTCTTTGTGGAGGCCAGTGGGCATATTGACACAGACAGAGAAGTTTTAGTCCAGAGCTAAATTCAGGATGTGCAGCACTTACTAGTACAATGGAGCTGTGCAAATCACACTAGCACAAATGTTTTACCCAAGGAGTAGAAAAACATTTCAAATCAGTTTTCTAGAGATCAATGTAGTATTACACTTCAACTAGTTGGTCTGGCGTTAGATTTCTTTTATCCCAAGTAGCAGGACGTGTACTTATCGAATAACCATTATCTTTCCTTGAAAATGTGGTGAGTATTCTAAGATCATACTTCACTTTAGCATTCATGGAACTAATTGGCTGGGTTGAGAAATTCCACTACAGGACTCACTCAAAGAGCAGGGCAATGCCTACCCAATGACATTTTGTTAAACGTCTCTCAATATATTGAGCGAATATTCCAGCTTCTTTATGAATATCTGTCTTAACTCTACATTTCCATACATTATATCTACACATGCTCATTAATTGGGGATTAGTATTAAAGAATTGAAAGTCAGATAGCTGAGATCTAGAGTCATTCTGAATTTAGGAAGGAAAATAGTTTATTTGACGGCTTATACTTGTGTTCTTTCTTTTTATTTCTTTTATAAGAAATGGGAGTAACATTAATCTACCTAAAGCTATTTAAAGTATCAGATAGGAGGAAAGAGTTTAAAGTGTTTCCTAAATTGTAAAATACCATATATATCCAAGATAGTGTTTTTATCATTTTGTTACAAAGAAAGAGCAGGAAAGAACTAAAAAAAAAAAATGTTCTTGGATGAGCAGACTGAAGGGTCTAAGGGAATGAATAAGCTATTTGCTTATGATTAAAGATACAGTAACTCTGTGTGATGCAGTTACTATAACAAGAGATTCTAGGGAGGTCTTAACCTAAAATGGACATAGCCTGACATTGCATCTTGATACTGCATTATATGTGTCACAGCACATGTCCGTATACTGTGTATCCTGAAATCTTCGCATTTTTTGGACATTTAAAATGCTTAATCAGTAGTTGTTTGGTTCTTGGTGGTATATGGTTTGGGAGAAACCCAGAAACAAAACAAACAAAAAAAAAAGTTGGGGGGAGCCTGCCCTCCTAACGCTGTCTTCTCAGAGTGGAAATTTCCTAAGGCCATAGTCAAGGAGTGTCAGAAATGTGGCATGCAGTTTACCACGTTCTCATCCTATCACATTTAAGGACACTTTCATGAAGCCCAACCAAAGATTATGAATCCTTCTTATCATTGCAATCCAGGTAGCCACCACTAAGCATTTGTGAGTTGTCATGCAGACAGAAAACTGTTTGTCATTCCTGTCAGAATAGAAGATCAAACCAGCCACAACATTTCCTGAAACCAAAGACTAACCCAGAATAAGGCCCCAACTCTCTGGAATTCTACGAAGGTTTAGAAAGAGGAGGAAGCTACGGAAGAAGAGTTTGAAGCTAGCAGAGATTGGTTAATGAGATTTAAGGAAAGAAGCTGTCTTTGTAATGTAAAAGTCCAAGGTGAAGCAGCAAATGCCGATGTAGAAACTGCAGCAAATTATCCAGAAGATCTAGCTGAGATAATTAATGAAGGTGGCTACGCTCAACAGCAGATTTTCAATGTTGATGAAACAACTTTATGTTGGAAGACAACGCCATCTAGGACTTCCTGAGCTAGAGAGAAGTCAACGCCTGGCTTCAAAACTTCAAAGAACAGACTGGCTGATTCTTGTCCAGGGCTAACACAGCTGGTGAACCTAAGTTGAAGCCAATGCTCATTTACCAGTCTGAAAATCCTAGGATCCTTAAGAATGATGCTACATCTACTCTGCCTGTGCGCTACAAATGGAACAACAAAGCCGCTATGACAGCACATCTGTTCACAACATGGTTGACTGAATATTTTAAGCCCACTGTTGAGACCTACTGCTCAGAACAAAAGAGTCCTGTCAACGCATCTGGTCACCCAAGAGCTCTGATGGAACTGTACAGATATTAATGCTGTTTTTATGTCTGATAACACAACATTCATTCCATAGCCCATAGATCCAGGAGTAATTTCAACTTTCAAATTTTATTTTATTTTTTAAGAAATACATTTTCTAAGGCTATAGTTGCCATGGACAGCAATTCCTCTGAGGGATCTGGGAAAAGTATATTGAAAACCTCTGGACAGGAATTACCATTCAGGATGCCACTTGTGATTCATGGAAAGAAGTCAAAATATCAACATTAACAGAACTTTGAAAAAGGTTGATTTTAACCCTCTTGGATGGTTTTGAGGGGTTCAAGACTTCACTGGAGGAAGTAACTACAGATGTGGTAGAAACAGCAAGAGAACTAAATTAGAAGTGGAGCCTGAACATGTGACTGAACTGCTGCAATCTCATGATAAACCTTTGAGGGATGACTTTTCTTACAAATGAGAAAAGAAAGTGATTTCTTGAGATGGAATCTGCTCCTGGTGAAGATGTTGTGGATATTGTTGAAATGACAAAAAAGGATTTAGAATATTACATGAACTTAGCTGATGAAGCAGCAGCTGGGTTTGAGAAGAATGACTCCATTTTTGAAAAGTTCTGTGGGTAAAATGCAATCAAACAGGCCCTAGCAGTTTGGCTCAGTGGATAGAGTGTCAGCCTGCAGACCAAAGGGTCCCAGGTTCGATTCTGGTCAGCAGAACATGCCCAGGTTGCAGGCTTGATCCCCAGTAGGGGGCATGCAGGAAGCAGCCAATCAATGATTCTCTTTCATCATTGATGTTTCTATCTCTCTCTCCCTCTCCCTTCCTCTCTGAGATCAATAAAAATATATATTTTTTAAAATGCAATCAAACAGCATTGCATAAGACATGTTGTTCATGAAAGGAAGTGTAAATCAATGCCGCAAATTTCATTGTTGAAATTCATTTTATGAATTGCCACAGCCAGCCAAACCTTCAACAACCAGCACCCTAATCAGTCAACAGCCATCAATATGGTGGCAAGACCCTACACCAGCAAAATTATTACAACTTGCTGAAGGCTCCAATGATGGTTAGCATTTTTTAGCAATAAAATATTTTTAATTAAGGAATGTACATTGTTTTTTAAACAATACTATTGTACACTTAAGGGACTACTGTATAGTGTGAATATATCTTTTATATGCACTGGGAAACAAAAAAAAAAATTTGTGTGACTGTCTTTATTATGATACTCATTTATTGTGGTGACCTAAACCCAACCTGCAGTATCTCCAAGGTATGCCTGTACTCACCTATGCTACAGACACATACAAATAAAGTAGGCAACATAGCACAGTCAGGGTTTCTTTCTTCTTTTTCCTCCCTGACCCTTCCTCCCTCACTCCTTTCTTCCCTCACTCCCCCCTTCTCCTTCCTTCCTTCCTTCCTCCCTCCCTCCCTCCCTCCCTCCCTCCCTCCGTCCCTCCCTTCCTTCCTTCCTTCCTTCCTTCCTTCCTTCCTTCCTTCCTTCCTTCCTTCCTTCCTTCCTTCCTTCCTTCCTTCCACCGCTCTTGTTCTTGGTCCCCAAATGGACTTAGAGCAGGAGAAAGATGACTAGGAGTCTATCTGTGGAGTTTTCCAGCAGAGTATGTGAAACAATTATGCAGCAAGGACTGCTAATAGGTCTTCTTAAGTCATCATTAAATATAAATAATTATCAGCCAGACTCAGAGTGTTTATTATAGAGATTAAGACTAAGGTTGCTAGTTTCTGAATCAAGAAAAATATAAATGACCAGACTGTGCCTTACAACAATCACATACTTACACTATAAAATCCATAAGGATAAGCAGTAACTATGCAAGGGACAGTGCACACTGACTAGAGAAGCAAGGAATACCTGCATGAGCACTTGAATCCCTCCTCTCTGCCTTATAGACAGATGGCCACCCCCTCGCCCCTTCCCTCTATACACTCTGACCCCATCTTAGGGAAAGAAGAAGAAAGAGAAAAAGGTCTCTGAGACACTGGGAAATGCAACAGAGAAAAAAATATTATCAAAGTGATATTAGATCATTTATAGATATAAAAATATATTTCATTTACTATATATACTAGAGGCCCAGGGCATGGATGAGGTCCCTCAGCCTGGCCTGCACCCTCTTGCAATCCGGGACCCCTTAGGGGATGTCAGACTGCCAGTTTTGGCCCGATCCCCACAGGACAGGATCGGCTGAAACTGGCAGCCCGACATCCCCCGAGGGATGTAGCAGTGCCAAAGCAGCCGCTGCTTATCCCAGTCCTGCTGTGCCTGCTGCTGCCACTGCTCGGTAGCACTGCCATGGAGGCCAGAGAGGCTCCCACCACCGCAGCTGCACTCATCAGCCATGAGCCCAGCTTCTGGTTCAGCTGCACTCCCGCTGTGGGAGTGCACTGACCACCAGGTGGCAGCTCCTGGTGGTCAGGGCGCATCATAGCAACTGGTCAACCAGTCGTTCTGGTCATAATGGTCACTTAGGCTTTTAGATAGATGATAGATGATAGATAGATAGATAGATAGATAGATAGATAGATAGATAGATAGATAGATAGATAGATAGATACTTATCTCTAGATATAATAGGCTGAGTGACCAACTGTCCATCCGTCTGACTGTCCAACCAACAAGCTGGTACATATGACGCACACTGGCAATTTAAAAATGAACATTGACTCACGCATGCACAATACATATAAAGCTCTCACTGACCAATCACATGCATGTTTTAATTTTATAATACTATATTATATATGCTACTTTGACATGTAATTTTTTGCAGAATCCGTGCACCAGGCCACTAGTGTGTGTGTGTGTGTGTGTGTGTGTGTGTGTGTGTGTATACATTTTTTGTTAATCCTCACCTGAGGATTTTTTTTGCCATTGATTTTCAGAGAATGGAAGAGGGAGAGAGACAGAGAGAGAAACATTGATGTGAGAGAGACACATTGATTGGTCACCTCCCACACGTGCCCCAAATAGGGGTAGGGAGTGAGCCTGCAACCAAGGTACCTATCCTTGACCTGAATCTAACCCACTTCCCTTCAGTCCATGGGTCAGTGCTCTAACCATTCAGCCAGGCCAGCCAGGCAATAATATTTAAATATACTTTTCATATATGTGATAAATATATATGATAACATAAATGCATACATGCTTTATGCTGCACATATATATATTTTATGATTCATAACTAGTACTTTAGTAGTGTTTAAGATATGCTATGTATAGCATGATAGAGAAGGTATACTATCTCGTAAGCAGATGACATGACACACTAAGTGCTTTATGGGTACTACTTCATTGAATGTCCTATGAATTCTTACAGGCCACATATTATTATGACCTTCTTTTAGAGATTAAAAAAATGAAATCTGAAGAAGGGGTTGGATAGGCAAAGTCTTTGATACATAATCTTATCAACTCACAGAGTGGAATAATTACAACCTCACAAAGAAATCAGCTATAGAGCTGTTAAGGGTGAGTATATATAAAAACTGTGAATTATGAAAAGAGATGGGGCTTGTTTTGAATTCTGGCTCAGGTACTTACTAGCTGAGTGATTTTTGTTGATTAGCAAGCATTTGGTTCTGTCCAAAACACGCATGCAGACATGTGGTCCATGACTGAATGTTGATATTTGTGTTGATATTTGGTGATATAAAAAAAGTGTCTATGAGTGTATTTGGTCTATGACAAATTGTCCTCAATATCTGGTTCTGTCAGAAACATCAGGCTTAGGAAATGTGCCTGGGTTCAAAGAGCCCATAACTGTTTTTTATACTTTTGGTTTATAGGATTAAAACACTATCATGTTTTATTGGTCCAATAATTGCTTTGTGGCTATATTGCTAATAGTTACTTTTCACGCCTCTTTATCCTAGCTAGTAATGGCACATGGGGTGAGGTAGATGGTGGGCATGAACTAAATGTCTCTGTGGATGTTTTGGACCAGAAAAAATATCAAGGACCTTTTGGACAGGACCAAATGTCCTGCAAAGATTTTTGTCAATTCAATGAACTTTTCTGATATTTAATAAAATGAACTGCCCATGGTCATACTGAAAATTGGAAGATATCAAAATTCACCTTATTAAAAAATCTGGGTATACCTTATGATTATTTTTTTTTAAATCAGGTCTTCTTCGTCTTTGTATTTCCTAGTGATGCCTAGCACAACAGTCTGTATCTAGTAAGTCTTATGTACATCTTTTATGAAAAAACAAATGCATCCTCCTACAATGTGGGAAACAAGAAAGCAAATCAAATATTTACAACTTGAAATCTATTCAGTTAGGCAAAAGTTATATGTGCTTTTAATAAATTCAATAGACATAAAAAACATTTTTAAAAATGAGATAATGTATGCAAAAGTACATGGTAGTCAATACTTTTTTTCCTTGGGCAATTAGCAATAAATTTGAGTAGGGCATTAATGATAGAATAAAAAACATTCTTCAAATCTGATTTGAACCATCAATTTACTTTTTAAAATAAGTAGTTGTTTGTTAAATATGCTTCATACTATCCTGGTACATATTTTGAAGTAATAAGTACATAGAGAATAGTCATGATGGAAATTTCAAATGTATTTATTGGCTAAGGTTTAATAAATTCATTTCTTTTTCATACCTACTCTCTTTTCTGTGAATATTAATAATTTTTGCTTTAAAATTAAAATATTTTGAAATCACTAAAAGAATGACAAGCTCTGTTTGTTTATACAACACATTATGATGTAGGCTTGTATGTGTAACATTGCTTATTCACACACTTTTGGTACACTGAAACTGATTTATAAAATGGAAATCATTATTTACATTTCCCTCGCAGAATAAATTCATACATAACAACTCTTAAAAGGACTACAAACCTCTGGTTTTGGTAAAGGATTGGCACAAGTCTCTGGAAACTTTATAAGCTCAACATCTTGGGAGGTTTCTGTTCCAAATCTGCATTTTCCTAAAATTATTGAACAGGACAAGATTCCTAATTTCTAGTAGGAGTATTTTTTTCTGCTGCTCAACCTGTCTAAAGCAATCATGTTTTAACTTCTCCCCGCTCTTGCAGTCTTCTAGTCCATCTAAATTAAAGGATATTAGTTTATCAGTCTGTACCTCAATGTGGGGTTGGGGGGACAAGATAAATCAAAGAACTTATATACATACTAGAGGCCTGGTACATGGATTCGTACTTTACATTGAAAGTAAATTAATTAGAAGGTGACTGGTGGGGTGAGACTGGGCGAGATGGGTCAGACACTCCCTGGAGCCAACTTCCCACAGTCCCTCCCCAGCCAACAGCAACTGGAGCAGTGCCTGGGTTTGAAGGTCGTATATATGGAATGAGAGGGGTCCCTTCAGCAGGTGGGGTCCCTCAGCCTGGCCTACGGGGATCAGGCCAAAACTGGCAGTCTGACACCCCCCGAGGGGTCCCGGAATGCAAGAGGACACTCTGCAAAGTTGCTGTCGCTCAACAGCTCCTGTGTTGAGCATCTGCCCCCTAGTGGTGAGTGCATGTCATAGTTACCAGCCAGTTGGCCTGTGGGCTGGTCACTTAGCCTTTTATATATATAGACTAGAGGCCTGGTGGACGAAATTCGTGCATTGGGGGGGGGGGGGGTGTCCCTCAGCCCAGCCTCCACCCTCTCCAATCTGGGATCCCTCTCACAATCCAGGACTGCTGGCTCCCAACCGCTCACCTGCCTCTGCCTGATTGCCCCTAACTGCTTCTGCCTGCCAACCTGATCACTCCCTAACCACTCCCCTGCCAGCCTGATCAACGCTTAACTGCTCCCTGGCCGGCCCAATTGCCCCAAACTGCTCTCCCCTGCTGGCCTGATCACCCCTAACTTCCCTCCCCTGCCAGTCTGGTCGCCCCTAACTGTCCTCCCCTGCAGGCCTGGTTGCCTCCAACTGCTCTCCCCTGCTGGCCCGGTCACCCCTTACTGCCCTCCCCTGCTGGCCTGGTCACCCCTAACTGCCCTCCCCTACAGGCCTGCCCCCCCCCAACTGCCCTCACCTGCAGGCCTGGGTCCCCCCCAACTCTCCTCCCCTGCAGGCCTGGTCCCCCCCAACTGCCCTCCCCTGCAGGCCTGGGTCTCCCCCAACTCTCCTCCCCTGCAGGCCTGGTCCCCCCCAACTGCCCTCCTCTGCTGGCCTGGTCACCCCAAACTGCCCACAACTACCCTCCCCTGCAGGCCATCTTGTGTCCACATGGGGGCAGTCATCTTTGACCTCATGGGGGTGGCCATCTTGTGTCTTGGAGTGATGGTCAATTTGCATATTACTCTTTTATTAGATAGGATATGCATAGCCCGTGGACACAGGCAATAGGGTGGTAAAGACCTGAGAATGGGTGGGTAGGGGCTGGGAGGAGGTGGGTAAATGGGAGATATCTGTAATATTATCAACAATGAAAAAATATATAAAAAATAACTTTAAAAAAACTTAATAAAAATTACTTAATTAATTAATTAAAGAATGTTAACTGCACCTGTTAAAAAAAGTGATTTTTGAAAGCTCTTTTACAAAGTGCATTGGATACCATGGAAAGAATCAATGTATCCTAAAAGAAAAGAAAGAAAACATTTATTTTACATTTTGAAAGAGGGAGATAGTTGGTTATCTGTCCCTAACTTCCCCCATAGGGCCCACTCCTATCTTTCCACTTGGAACTTGTTTTCCATTTTCCTCATTTGTTCAGAGCTTCCTTACTTGGTGGGTTTTTAATGAAACCATCACTTATCTGGTGGAATCCAGGGTGCAAAAAGGCAGCACAATTAACAACAGTTACATCAAATTACCTTCTATGAAGGTTGAAACATGTTTAATTTATTTGGGTAGAAAACACTTTTCCATTTTCAAAAATTGTAGAGCTGAACTGTTGCTGAGAGTTCAAATGTGAAAGCCTTTTAATCAAACTCTCCTTGCCCATGATTAGTAGATCAAACAGTGGTCTTGATTTTAAAATATATTAAAGTGGTTATAATGATAATGTCTGCTCTCTTTTCCTCCCAGCTTGGGGTCACCTAATGTACTCCCACAGTGACCTTAAGAGACAGAAATGCAGAAATTCCCCTTGCCGGCCAAGGAGGTCCAAGGGTAATCTTAAGTGGGGCAGGCGTTTCAGTGAGGTGGCCTCAGTGAATAGCCCAATAACGTGGCACTCAAAGGCTCACATCAGGCACAGGGTTTTCCCTTCCACTTGCACGATGACTACAATTTACAGAACGAGTTTCTGATCTCCTGTCCTTTCCACTGTGGTCCATAACAGAAGACAAAGACAATTCTTACACTGCTCTGGGGAGTTTTGTCTGGGAGGGAGGGCTTGAGTTGCTTCTCAAATCTAGCACCACTCTGAAAATTCCCATAGATTTAGCAGTCTTTCCATACATACATTCACCCACTACCTGGATAGTGGACGCACAGTAGAATCTTTCTCAAGACGTGGCCCAGAAATCTGCATCCCTGGTGCCTGGGCCCCACCACTTTCTCCTTGTTTCTAGTTGTTCTGTGTGTTTAGTTCTTCATTCCCATAACTAAAAAAAAATAAAAAAATCTATCCATTCCCTTTTGCTTCAGCTCCAAGCCCTTCCTGAGCATCAAAACAAAAAAGTACAAGAAAAGACTTTGGATCAACCCAACACTGACTGCCAATGGTTCCTTTATAACCCAGAAACATAAAAATGGTAGCTCATTCTCTTGAGAAAACACAAATTCATTCCTTATGAACAAGACTGATTACCATTCTAGGGAATGCAATTGAGAATGCTATTTTCTTGCAGGGGTCTACAGTGATGAAATACAAGATGCAATGGAACTAATCAATAAGTTACCTAGCTACTCCAGTTAGTAGGTTACCCTGATTTATAACCAGATCTAACATTTACTGAGCACAAGTGGCTTTACAGGCATCATTAAATTCAATATTAAAACACAACCATGAGCTTCATACTTTAGGTTGTAACAGGAAATTGAGGCCTAGAGAGTTTACATGTCCAAGGTCACACAATAAGCAACACGGCCAGAATTCAAACTTCAGTTTGTCTGATTTGAGATGCTCTGCTTAATTGCAATACTCCACTACATCTAAATTTATCCAGATTTCTGAAAAATTTACTATTTCATAATTTATCAATTTCAGGAGTTCCAGTATCATTGTTGCCTCAACTGGTTGACATAAGCTTATATACAAATGTAAAGAATTCCCCACCTATGAGACAGGCCTCATTATTAAACTAAAAGAAAAAATGTGTATGTGTGTGATTATTAATAGAATTACTTTTCAAATGTGTGTTTCTGAGCAGGATTGGTGTATTATCTCAGAAAGCCTCCTCTACAAGCTTGTATCTTTGATCACCAATCCTCCTTTAACTTTAAAGCTATTCTTAAGAGAGGTCTGGAGTGCTGCTCCCTTTCTGATTCATTTCAGAGGAACAGTTGGAGTCAAGAACTTGAGGCTATATTTTCCCCCCTCCAGAATTACTTCTATAATTATTGTGATATGCTATGGGCTGCGAAATATGTCTTTTACTCAGAATTACAGCAGAATTTGTACAAGGTCACCATGAACCTAGTTTAAGAAGTAATAACTAACTTCATTTTCTTCTTTTGTCCTACATCTTAGGAAAATTGTTCAAATGAAGTACCATGATTGGCTTTAACAGAATCATTCCTATTTCTCAGCCAAATTTTAAGCTCAGATTTTATACCCTGTGAATTCTTTTAAATTGCATGCTTGGACAATGGTTAGAAGGAAAAGAAATATGGAATATTTAACTGGTGATCTAGCTCACCACCCTAGTGCTCAGAAGCAAGATGTTTTAACTACAAAAGTAAGGTATGTGGGGTTGTTGAAGGAGGTCAGAACAAGGGCAGATCAGAATAGTCTGAGAAACTTTTATAGTCTAATAAGTTTACATAAATGATGGGAAATATAATTCTAAACATGCATCAATTTTAAAATTAAAAATATGTCTACATGTATGCATAAAATTAATACCATATTAGAAACTTCCTACTCTCCAAAATCTTACAATTTAATTTCCTAATATCTCAAATAATCTTGGACTATCAATTTAACACAAGTTTTTGAGTCCTGTACAAGATTAACTGATCAGATAAGTGAATTGTTGTTTCTGTTGAGTTAGACTGAGAATGAAAATTAGAACACCTAAGATAATTGCATGGTCATCTTTCTATTGCTGAGGGGGAAAAAAACAGAGAAAGCTTTCTCTTGGATTGTGTGAAACTAAATATAACTGTTAGCATTTAATATAGTGATCTGCTGATGCACACTAAATGCTGTTGTTGTTCTATTGACTATATTTATTGGTAATGGCCTGTAAAGAAGCTACCAATTCATGGCTTTTACTAACATGTCCTCATTACATACCAGGTGGGTTGGACATATCTGTGAATTTAATATTAATACTTTGATAACAAAATACAAAACAATAACAACAACAGTACAGAGCTATAGAATTTAAAAAGATAAAAGTTTTAGCTTTTTTTAATTATATACTAACTAGAGGCCTGGTGCACAAAATTCGTGCATGGGGCAGGGGGGTTCCTTCAGCCCAGCCTGCACCCTCTCCAATCAGGGGCCCCTTCAGGTATGTCCTACTGCCCAGCCATGGGATCGGGCCTAAACCGGCAGTCAGACATGCCTCTTGCAATCTGGGACCACTGGCTCCTAATCGCTCACCTGTCGGCCTGCCTGATCACCCCTAACTGCTCCCCTGCCAGCCTGATTGCTCCCAACTGCCCGCCCCTGCTGGCCAGTTCGCCCCCAACACCCCTCCCCTGACAGCCTGGTCTCCCCCAACTGCCCTCCCCTGCAGGCCTGGCTGCCCCCAACTGCCCTCACCTGCTGGCCTTGTTGTCCCCAACTGCCCTCCCCTGCCAGCCTGATCTCACCCCCAACTGCCCTCTCCTGCCAGCCTGATCACCCCTAAATGCCTATTTAAATAAGGTATTTTAAATTGTAGACTTTTCTAGGAGCTAGAATCAAGTTTGCTTGGATATTTTTCAGAGAAAATAAATTTCTTTAAGAAACAACCACACAGCCCAGCCAGTGTAGCTCAGTGGTTGAGTGTGGACCTATGAACCAGGAGGTCATGGTTTGGTTCCCAGTCAGGGCACACGCCCTGTTCCTTCCTCTCTGAAATCAATAAAAATATTTTTTAAAAGAAACAACACACACACACACACATACACACACACACACACACACACACACTATAAATAGGTCCTGATTTCATGTGATGTTTTAGAAAATATTACTTCCTGAAGGTAGAAAACAGCTGAAAATTAATGCCTTTTTTAAAAACTTTGTTGCTTACTATCAATCTAGATCCCAATGAAAAGAAAATCCTAGATAAAAAAAGCATTTTTATAAAAAGTAATACATCATGTCTGTGCTTTTATGATGCCAAGCCCATGATGAATTTAAAAAGTAAACTAACTATACACAATAATAAGCAAAATAGAGACTCATAGATAGAGAGCAGGCTGAAAGCTGTCTGAGCTGTCTGGGAGGACTGTGGGATCGATCAGGTGAAGGGATTGAGCAAAAAGGAAAAAAGAGAGAAAGGATTCATGGACATGGGACAACAGAGTGGTGATCGAGAGGGGATGGAAATGGAGGAGGGACAAGTGGTGATGAAAAAAAAAGAAATAAATTAGACCTTAATTAGACCACCCCTTAGCTAAAGGTTGTGATAAACAACTATTCAATTGGTGCTTTCTTAGCCAGACAGCAAATTGCTGTGATTGAAGAATTACTTTCATTTTGTGGTTTAAGGAAGCTACATTACTTTACTCCTATGAGATTCAAAGTTTAAATGAGAAAAGTGTGCATTATATGTCCAGATATTCATCTTTGGAAATAATCTCCAAACTAAAATGTTATTCTTTTCTTATTCAGATCTGCTATAAACAATTAACTAGGAGGCTACACGTGAACATCAGAAAAAGGAAATGTGTGGGCCATCTGAACATCTGGGGCTGTTTTTTCTTCTGGCTTAAGGCAAGCTCCATGTTAAAACCGCAAGCAATATGTTACTATCATTCTTCATCCAGCCTCAATTAAGTAGGACGTGGTTTTTATACCTTTGGTGGTTTTGAGGTTTTGGCACAACTTGAACATTTGGGGTTGGAGCCTTGTCTAAAGTCACAGCTGTTTTCAATCTTGTCATTGAAAAACTAGAGGAATTGTACTAACTTTACTGTGTGCTGTTGATTTTTTACCTTTTCTAGCACTTGCTTTAGATTAAGCCAAAATCGTTCTTTTGATATATTGAGTTTCCTGTCAAAATAGATATATTATGAGTTGTCTGTGCATCTAGTTGTCCTTTACTCATGGAAAAATATATTTGAATCTTCAGCTACAGATGCATAACTATAGTCCTAACAACATTTAAAAAATTAGAATGACAAATTTTAGATTTTTCAAAAATAATATCAACGACATCTGTGATACATACAACATTAAACTAGTTGGTTCTGATCTCTCCCCAATTGCAGCCTAATTGGACTTCTTTTTCGTGTGTGAAAAATTAGTAGTCAAATCGTCACAACTAGTCATGTTACCAATCTGAAGAAATTTAGATAATTTTTAAACCCAAGCTACCATATCTCACATTAGGATTTAAATAAAATCCAAAGACTAGTGATAATAATGAGATTAAGTGACTTAATTTTTTATTAAAATGTTAAAGCCCTTCTATGTGAGGCACTTATTTTATCATCTGTGAAGCAGGCTGAAACAAGAAAAATGAAATTCAAGGAAATTAAATATCTTGTGTGAAGTGACACTGTCATGAAGTGGAAAATCCAGGTTTCTTGGACTTAGCCCCACAGTCTTTACTGTCAGCAGTTTTCTTTACTCGTTTCTCTTGTGACTAGCAGAATGATTTGGACACCTTTCTACCAAACCTTTCTGGAAAACACATCAATGAATATGTAAGGCATTTCTGAACACAGTGTTACTCAAGGACTCCTGTCATCTAAAAAGCAAAATTTTATTTTGCAAAAGGACATAATGTCATGCACTAATCATTATAAAAACTCACCTTGAATAGTCCAGAGCCCCTTAATTTTTTTCACTCAACTTCTAGCCAAAACTGAGATTAATCTACTAAATTTGTTCAGTGATGAGCTCTCAACTGAAATTAGTCGAGCAATGATGACATCAATATGAATGTAGCACAATGTAAAATGGAAGTTGTAATTGAAAGAGCATGGCAGTTTATACCGCATTCCAAATAGAGGCGCAAGTACATGATTCCAGAAAGATCTATCAACCAGTTATGATGTGGGCTTGAGGTGGTGATATAATTTGGACAGACAGATATTGGCATGTTGCTTTTCACAATGTTTATAGAGAAGATTTATGGGAGAGGAGCTTTCACTGGGAACTGTCTTTAAATAGAATCGATAAGGTTCTATGCTAGTCTGTGGGATACCATGGACTGGTCTCTGTCATAGAACAAATAAATTTGAGGTTTTACTGAATGATTAATCAGTTGCTTTGATGGTGGAGAAAAGGCACCATTCTTACTGTCTAAGAATTGGCTTAAACTCACAAGTTTTTCAGGGTACTGTGCATGAGAATTTTCTTTGGCCTATATGCATTAAAAAAGAAGAAGAAGAAGAAGAAAAAGAAGAAAGCCATCAGGTGCTTTTGAAACTATCCAAGTTCTCAGCAGAAAGAAGCTGGAATTATGACAGATAGATGCCAAATCTATGAAAGGAGTCACAAAGGAAAAGTTAGAACAGAGAGGAGTGCACCAATACTTGTGGAACCTCAGTTGAGTGATCAGAGTGATGAGGGTTTTATTAGAAAGAATCAGCTTAAACATGCCAGGTTCAGAAGGTGGCAGATCTCCACAGTGACACCAGTCGTTAGGAACTTTCCTGCTTCCCTTTCCTCTCCTCCTTCCCACTGCTCCACTCCAAAGGGGCCTGAAACTAAAAGTAACAAGACAGAAAAGGAGGGATAAATGTATCTGGTGGAGATGAGATAAGGAACTATGTACCTCTTTCTCGATCTTCTAGGTTTTCATTTATAGTAGGCAAGAGGCTTTAACTTGACATCAGGAATGAAGCTATCACTCTTACTCAGGCCCATGCAATTGGTCACTAACCTGAGAATATGATATGTGAGTTGAAGAGACTGGAGGGTAATTTTCACTATTTTCTATTCACCATAAAAGCCATTAGGACCTGCCTTGCTTTTCATTCTGGAGCAGGGGAAAGCTTAGGCCCTCAGAATAAATTTAAAGGAGCTGTAGGAGGCACACTGTTCTATGATGATTCTCCATTGAGTCCTGCAGCAGACTGAGTAAAACAGTAATAATTATCACTAAGAATATGGTCAAGTTATCTGAATGGCCTTAAATGTAATTCATGTGTTTTATTTTAACTTTCCTTTGAACTTCCAACTTGTCAGACTCATCACTTTTTTTTTTAATATGTCTCTTATGCATTTCTATTCTCTAGCTTCCATTCTGTTTCTAAAAAATATTTTAATATAAAGCAAGAGGTTCTGTTTTTCCTATCAGGCTGAAAACATTTTGAACCATGTTACAGGAAAATAGTAAACTAGACCAATTTTAAGATGTAGCATTAAATATCTGCATTTCCTTCAATTTTATGGAAGAGTAAGTGGTAACAGAACAACTTGTGGGAAATTTATAATAGAATGGTAGCTGAACTAGTTTAGACAAGTTCAGCTTTGGCTGTGCTTTCAAATTAATGATGAAGGCCCAGCAACATTATGTAGTAATGGCCTTCCCCCCATTGTTTTTCAAAACTGCACTCAGCCTTCCTATGCTCCTTGAATAATCAGCAATGTAGCTAGGAGCCATGTAAATGCACTTCCATATTTTATAGTAACGAAGAATTACTTCTATCTATAATTATAAATAGATACGTGGACAAAAGGGGAAAACTTGTTTTTTAATGTTTTCATGCATGGACAATCAAGTTTTCTTCTTTTTTATAATTGCATTGACTGGCCTTAACTGGGTTAACTTTTCCAAATTATAAACAAGCCAAGTTAGGTTAGTGTTAAAACAATCCTTAAACATCTCGCTGCTACTTTATTTTTTACAGTTCTACTGGCAGTGATAAGAACCTTCCCAAGTGACATTTCTTTTTTGCTTTCACTCTCTCAAGGGCTAGACCGACTCTGTGTTCATTGACCTTCAATCTTGATCAAGTTTTGGCTGCAAACTAATAAAGCTGAAAACTAGAAAATGGAATAGTCCATTATTGATGTAATCTTGCCTTAAGTAGCAGTGGGGGGAAGCAATAATAAATGTTCTTTTATTAAAGATTTTGCTAAGCTAATGGGTTTGACTTTGTTAAGTTACTAATGGAATGCAAGGAAGTTGATCACAGCGTGTTCATGGAGTGAACAAGAGTGTGGAAAAGATGGAGAGGGTGAGGTCTCAAACAATTTTCATTTTAGGCCTCATAAACAAATCTTATTGAGTGATACATAGCTACACCAAGCTTGGCATTGATATCGAGTTTGTGTCATTTCTAATGTGTGACAGCACTGAATCCTGACTATTTTATCCTATAACTTCAAATAGAACTGATATTCTGGTAGAAGTGATAAAATAACTTCTTTTCACAGACTTTAATTATTGTATCAGTAATTTTTGAGGGAACTCCACTCACTAAAATATTTATTTTCTCACGTTTTATACATTTTCATCTTTTTCTATACAATGTTAAAAGACACTGGTTTAAATCTCCCACTATAATTGTATAATGAGTTAATTATTTCTTCCCCTAAATCTGTCATTTATTCCTTTCTACATTTTATAACTATTTTACTGGGTATATACAAACTTTACATGTTTATACCTCCCCGGTGAATCTTTATCATTTGGAAATCCTCTTCTTATCTCTAGTATCCTTTCTGCATTAGAGCTTAGTTCATCTGCTATTAACATGGCAATCTTTCTTTTGGATACAGTCTGTACAGTTTACTTTTCCTTTAATCTTATTCTATTAGTGTTATATCAGTTTGTTTATATGTGCCTTTTGTAAACAACTCACAGTTAGATTTTTTAAACTTTAAGTGCAATCTCAAAATACTTATATTTTAGGTAAAGCATTTAGTACAGTTACATCCTATATAATTGCCAAAATATTTAGGTTTCCATCTTCCTTGTTATTTTATACTATGTAGCTTCCTTCTGTTTCTCTCCTTTCTTGATGTGTTCCAGATTGGGTGAATATTTTTTTATCACTGCATTTCCCCTTTAGTGATTGTCTTTTATTAGCACAATTTTATGTATGAAGAACCTGAGTCCTAGGAAAGGTCAGCCACAGGAAAGGTCACTCAAGATTTGAAAACCTGTTCAGTGCCTCGAGGAACTATGCTTTTATCCACTATACTGCTGATCCAGAAACCAAGCTAAGATTTTCAATATTCTCCCCATATCTGCACAGTATCATATCCACAATCCTAGTGTCTTTAATTGAATCCCTGCACTTACATTATCTCTGTTTCTATGCTGTGCTTTGAAATCCCAGGTTCCCAATTCAGCATTAAGAGTGAGGCAAGGCAATACTAGTCTAAGGATAGGCTCTGTATAGTCAACTCCATGAATTGCAGGTGATCCTTGCAGATCCACATTTTCAGGACACACGTTTGGAAAGCCACAGCAGTGAATTAAACTCTCTCTCTCTCTCTCCTTCTCTCTCTCTCTCTCAACAGTTTAAGACAACAAAAAAAAATTAGTATCATTAATTGCCAACAAATCTATGTTTAGTTCTGTGAATACAACCAAGCAGATAAGGAATCAGGAAGTTGTTTGCATGTTTCCATATATCTCTGAATTAAGATATTTTAAAAGAAAATTTCAAGGAGTCTCTCAATTTTCCAGTTTTATTAAACATCCTCAATTAAGTTTCTTAGTTTGAATGCATTTGTTTATAGTGATAAGAGGGGAATTAGAAGCTAGCAAAGCAATATCAAAGAAGATGGTCAGGTAGACTCCTATTGGGTTGCCATAAATGATACTAAAAAAATGCTTTGATTTCATGTGTACATATTTTATATCACTTCTCCTGAATTTAAAACAGGTCATCTAATTATAATGCAATGTCAGAATAATTTGGCTGACTTGCCTTTCTAATATTTACATTTCATATTTCATTGGGCCTTTCTCTTTCATATGATTCATTTTCCTTAACTTTTCAAATTATTATTTATTAAGAGCAATAGAATTTGCTTTAGTAAACTTAGTTTTCCATAAAGAATTGTAAACAGAGCATAAGGAAACTCTGTAGAATCAAAGAATGACATGTGTTAACAATAATAGGCACTTGAAGTCAAATATAGTTTAGACAATCTAAAAAGTGTGTGTTTTTGCATGTGTGTATATGTGTGTGTGTATAGCTGTTGTTTTCCTCAATAGAGAAACTTTAAATAGAAGAAAATTCAATCTTAGGATAACTTGGATGGCTTTTTGTTTGTGTTTGTTTTCTTTTTAAAATTTAAATGCAGTAGAGTTAACATAGGCCAAATAAAAATATTTAAAGAAAAGTCTTCCAAAGCAAACTTCTATTCAAATATTCTTTTTTGTGCAAAACATTTGCAATATAACAAAACTCTTTAGCAACTTTGGATTCCTTTCTGAAAGTTATGTATATTATAAACTCTGATTGCTTTGAATTATTGACTGAATAAGTACCAACATTATCCCATTGGTTCAATTATATGAGAAGACATTTTTCTGGTAGAGCTGGCTTTGTGGGTCTTATTTTAAAATCTGGGAGTAATGCCAATGCCATTAAAAGATCTCTTAGGAAGATGAGAGACAAACATGGCAGAAACTACAAATATATAACAAAAATCTCTGACTTCAAATCTTATATATCAAAGCAAGAAATAACTCATTATTCTTAAAATAGTTTTCAAAGTATTATTTTGGATGTTTCTAAAAATTAATTTATAATGCATAAAAGAACATTAACTTCAATGCTATAATCACATATTTTTTACCAAATATAGATTTTGCATACTGATTGCCCATTCTTTTAGCAAAAGTTCTTACAGCCATTTGTTTAATTTTCAAAAACAAGTACTTCAAATTAGAAAGAAGGTCCACTACATAGAATATTAAAAATCTGGAAAGTAGAGGTTTGTCTTTCTATTTGGTATCAACAGTAGTGCCTAGAAGACTGCTTATAACATAGTAATCTATGATGTGACTCAAAAACTAGTTAATACTTCCAGATATACCAACTGCCTTAAACTTTAGTGGATACAAAGGAAGTATGTCTTTATTTGAAAGTGATTATAGTCTTATGAGCCTTATCTAAAACCAATAAACAAGAGCTTTGAAAGAGAGGATATGAATGTGGTTTGGAGGATCCAGAATAGGATCCATGAAGCAAACAGAGTTTGATTCAGGTATAAAGTAACAGATATAATTCAGATATTCCAAAATAAGTTAGATGGAAAATTTTTGGGGGGTGGAAGGGAGTAGGGTTAAGCTCAGATATAATTCAGATATTCCAAAATAAGTTAGATGGAAAATTTTTGGGGGGTGGAAGGAAGTAAGGTTAAGCTCAGATATGGGCCTGAGAATAGATATGTCACATGTAAAGACAAAACTGGATATATAAGATTTCAAATGATACTGTGCAGCCAGCAGTGGGAGGGCAGAGCGTTGGAAAATGTTATGCAGTTTAGAAAGGATATAGAATCACAGGGTTAATCTAAGATCTTGAAGAACCTGATAACCTAAGGAAACTAGTGTGTCTTGGGATGGTTGTTCTTGAAATGGTCAGCAGGATGTCGGTGGAGATAATGAAACTAAGTCAGAGATAAGACTCCTGCAGCCACCTCATGCTTCGGTGGTAAAGTCCTGCTGAGAATGAGAGGGTGAGTAAGAATCAAATTGAGCAAAAGGTTTAATGGAAGAAATAAAAACACTTAACATGAATACCCAACGTAAGAAACGGACGGAAAAGGCAACTTCAAGGTCGTAGGCTGGAAGATTAATGAATGGCTACTATCACAACAAAAAACATTAGTTCACAAAGACAGTGGTTTCTGAGAGGCAAAGAGTTCTTTCAATTCAGCATCCTTTTATTTCAGCTTATATCAAATGGATTATTTTCATGATGTGTATACTTCATTCCCAAACACTATGTCACAGTGAGAAAGATGAAGAGCAGAGAGGGGCCCAGATCAGAAGCCTGACTTCATTTTTCAAGTACCTTAATATGTTCCAAATTCAACATTTCTTAGTATATAATTTCCAGTTCCACGAAAAATTCCTTAAAGTAAGGAAGGACAAAACTATCATATTTAAGGAGCCACTTGTATACATAATCAAATTAATTAAATATATTATCAGAGTATGATTTCTATATCAAATAATGGCCAGATGAGGGGGAAATGGTAAACCCCTCAGAAGACTGAAACAAACAAACGTAAATGGCAATTTATGAAAATTGAGCTAATCATCCGAGTGCATTTTTTTATTTCTTTTCTTTTTTTACCCTTGAATATAGACTCTCTAAGCAGCTGAAGGATCCCCATTGTTGTAAACTCTCCACACCTTCTCTCTCCCATTCGTATAAATATACTGCCTTTCCAAGAACAAACAGAAAATGGTGAGCCACCAGAAAGGATGCTTTTCTTAAGGGAAAATCCTAAGGATAAACTGGGATTATTTGTAGAAGCAGCAAAAAAAGGGCAGCCCCATGTTGGGAACTGGATGGAGACACAGAGGGAAGAGCAGTCTCCTAGAGGAGAGTCGGCACTGCTCTTAGATGCCCTGGGCTGCCATACAATGAGCACACTGTTTTCTTTGTTCTGTGAATCTACTCTGGGCACAACGTTAATTGGGCATCCAATAGCTCCAGAATATAAATTTTTGCTAAGTGAGGATGTGCCTTGTGCTTGTTACATTTTTTTCTACTGTGGGAAATGGAAGAATAACTCACCTCTCAGTAGGGGGCATAATCTATTATAAGCCCTGGAGCCTCGTTAGTACTTACCATAGAAATTGTTATTAAATGAGCTATAGGAATTAATGGCCCTCCCAAATGTCAGAAATTTTACCATATTACTAACTGTTAGTAATATAACATAAATCAATGACAAATGCCAGGGAAGGGAAGACCATATTGTACAGACAACTAAGCTTTCCTGGCTTCCAGAAATGTTATGAATTAGACAACGAGTCCACAGGGAATATGTTCCAAGAATCCCAGTGGGTGCCTGAAACTACAATTAGTACCAAAACCTCTATATACTATGTTCTACACATACATGCCTATGATAAAGTTTAATTTCTCAATTAGGCACAGTAAGAGATTAACAAGAATAAGAAATATAAAAATTACAACAATAGAATGTAATGAAAGGTATGTGAGTACGGTCTTTCTCGATATGTTGTTCTATACCCACCCTTTCTGTTATGTCAGGTGATAATAATGCCTCGGGGATGAGATGAACAACGTGGGCATCATGACACAGTGTTAGACTACTATAAAGGTTATGTGACCACAGCACTGCAACGCCATGACAACCTTTATGCGGCAACGATATGCTGAACCAAGGGGTGATTCACGTCCCGGACAAGATGGAGCAGGAATATGTGAGATTTCAGCATGCTATTCAGTACGGTGAGCAATTTAACACTGATAATTGTTTCTTTCTGGAATTTTCCATTTAATATGTTCAGACTGCTGTTGACCATGAGGAACTGAAACTGTGGAAGGTGAAATCACAGGTAAGTGAGGGACTACTGTTACAGATTTTTTAGGGCACATTTTCACTGCAGTGTCTGTTTCTTCGTTTCTTATTTTTGTAAGTCTTAGCTGGGGCTGGATGGCTTAGGATGGCCTTGCTCATATATTTGTTGTTGGCAGACTGGTTACACTAGGGAGTCAGTTGTAATGGCCTGTTTCTGCTCCATTAGATCTCTTGTCCTCCAGTAGGTTGTCCTGGACCTCTTCATATGGAGCAGCCAGAAAAGATAAAACCCAATTCTGAATCACATGCCTCTGTTTGCATGACCTCTGTCAATGTTTATCATCAGAGCAAACCACATGGTCAATGCTCGATTCATGGGGTGGAGAAACAGATTCTACCTTTTGATCAAGGGGAGTTGCCAAATATTATAAAAATATTGCAACCAAACATAGCTGTGGACTTTGAGAGACTATTCATTCTTTCAAAAATCAATAATGTTAACCTTACTTGTTTATATATAAATACAGACATTTCATGAAATAAAACAAACAAACGATGAGTTTGTTTCTACTTTGGAAAGGTATTATGCTTTATTCATTTCTGTTGTCTTGACACGAGGTTCAATATTTGAGATTTGTTATTTTATTGTTGAATAAACATGTAAACAAATAAAAATATGTATGAACAGAAATTAGATTATTTAATTATAATTAAATAATGGTAGCGTATAAAAAAGCAATATATTCCAGATACTTGATGTCAATTTTTATAACATGCACCTTACTTTCAAAAGTACCAAATAAACTTATGATAGTCTGTCTCAGGAGTCAACAAGCATGTGCCTGCTTTTGTAAAGAAAGTTTTATCGGGGCATAGCCACCCCATTCATTTGTGTCTTCTCTATGACTACTTTTGTGCTACAATGACATATTTGGGTAGTTGGTGACTATATGGACAGCAAAGTCAAATATATTTAATATCTGTCCTTTTAAGACAACATTTGCTGACCACTCTAGTGTTTGAATACTGAAGCAATGAATATAGAACTTTCATTGTTTTATTCAGTAGCATATCATAATGCATATATATATATATATATATATATATATATATACACACACACAAACACATTTACATTGACTATATCATGGGTCACTAAGCATTGTACAAAAAGTTTTATATACATATTATAAAATCCAATATTTCTAGTAACTGTGAGTTAGTTATTTTTAAATACTATTTTATAACTAGTAAAAGTATAGCTGGAAATCTAAATCAGTTCTGTAAGTTTCTAAACCTGTGTCCTTAAACCTTATGCTACATTGATAGCTGGTATGTCAAAAATAATAATTTGGAAAGCAAGATTTATTAAATTATTCCCCCCAAAAGGATTAAGACCAGATAGATAAGTGACAGCTATTGTGGTAGCAGCTTTTCATTCCACAGAAAAATCCTCTGAATACATACCCAGACGTGGGATCACTGGATAATATAGTTCTATTTTTAATTTCTTGAGGAAACTTCATCCTATTTTCCATACTGGTTGAACCAGTTTACATTTCTACCAACAAGGGATGCCTTTCTCCGCATCCCAGCCAGGATTCGTTATCTCTTGTCTTTTAGATAATAGACATCCTAACAGGTATGAGGTAATATCTCACTGAAACCATTATCTTGAAGAGATATGTATACTCCCATGTTCAATGTAATATTATTCACAATAGCCAAAGTTTGGAACCAACCTAAGTGGCCATTGATGGACAAATGGATAATAAAAAGGTAGACTCTCTCTCTCTCTCTCTCTCTCTCTCACACACACACACACACACACCACCACCACCACCACCACCACCACCACCACCTGGAATATTATTCAGCCTTAAAAAAAGAGAAGAAAACTCTGTCACTTGGAACAATGTGATGAACCTGGAAGGCATAATGCTAAATAAAATAAGCCAGACAAATACTGCAAGAATGTTGGTTCCCGTGAGGTAGGAGAAATAGGGAAAGGCAGGTAAACAGTACAGACTTTCAGGTATAAGATAAATAGATCTAAAGATCTAATGTATAACGTAGTACTGTTTAATTGAAATTTGCTAAGGTAGAACTTAAGTGTTCTCACAAAAAAAAAAAAAAAAGGAAATATGTGACGTGATGGATATTTTAATCCTTCCAGAATGTTTACACATACCAAATTATCATGTCCATTGGAATATCTTACAATTACATTTGTCAACTAAACCTTAATAAATCTAAAAAAAAGGATGTCTGTCTTCTTCAACTGAATGGATTAAAAATACAATGAAGTGAAAAAAACAGAAGAGGATAGTTACCTAAAAAATTAGATCAAGACTTTCAGTGAGTAGAGTTAGAGGCATACATCCTTACTACAGACCAAAACACTCTGATCAACTGTGTCAACCCGAGTTTTGAGCACCAGCTCTCAGTTTGGGCAAATGTGTCCCTAAAGCCTTTCCTGGGTCTCTAGGCACTGTCAGTGAGGAGGGAACGATGTTTAGTAGGACTTCTTGCTTATTAAATGAAATTGTTAGGTGTGTGAGGATTTATCTTCTCAAGAGTAAATTTTAGTAGTATTTTATTTTATTGGATTTATTGGGGTGACATTGGTTAATAACAACTGTTTTGTGAATGGAACAAAGTGAGTAGGAGGAAGAAATGTCAATTCTTATAGAATCAAGCCCATTTTCCAACCCAAGAACAAATTGTACTTGGTTTGACCAGCTTCAAGAGAGCCAGAAGAAATACTAGAGTACTGTGTTGGTTTGCTTGAGCTATAGAACTGAATTTAAATTTAAGTAGCTAGCATACCCTATAAATCTTCTGTGTATGACACAAGTCATGTAACTTACAGAACAACTGTCAAGATGGGAAGTTTGTTTTAGTTTTTCTCTTTTCACAAGTTAGTTTGTGAAGCTAGAATCCACTACCAAGGTCAACAGCTGAGTTTGAATTTCCTCTGAGGAACTTACCTCAAAATAGTTAAACTTAAGGGGAGTAGATTGATGACTCAGGGTCTGGACAAAGGAAGGAGGTTGACAGAACAGTGAGAACATTCTGTTCTGAAGAATAGTCTTTCTCAATAGGTGTTATAATAAACAGTGTAGGTAGTTATATAAAAGCTGTACTTATCTAAGCTCCAGATGACACAAAATTTCAGGATATGTTGTTTTTGGTAGATCTACATAGCTTGGAAGGTTTAATTACGCTGCATACCTCTAAGTATACCTATCAGGTTGACAACCTGATATCATCTCCTCTGCCAGCTTAGCAAAGTCATATTAGCACTTCTTGAATGATTCTATACTTAGGCTGTACCCAATAATGTCTTGTGTCAATGCACATTTGACAGGTCACCTTAAAGTTATTTTTATAATACTGTGCCGGGGGGGGGGGGGGGGCATAATTAGTCTTACTACACTCTAATTCATTACAGTATCAAGCCTAAACTTTAGATACCATTTCAGGGAAATTTATAAAATGTAAAATAAAAGGTTAGAATTAGCATTGTATTTAATATTCTAGGATAATTCCAATTGCAAAATAAAAAGTGACTTTTGAGAGCCCTGCTATTATATTTTATCCCTATGTCATTTAATACAGGGGAGCAAACCTTCGGAATAGTGATACTACCTATGGCTGTGCTGGTTCCATACCCTTGAAGCATTAATAGAATTAAATTATTCTAGTGCTCCAGCATGTATTAATATTTTTCTCTTTCATAAATAAAGTTAGCCAAATCATAAAGAAATTATTCTTGTTCAAACCTCTCAAGTCTAACTAAAATTAAAAATACTTCCAGTAAGTTAATGGCATTTATTAAATTGAGTTAGGTACGAGTTAATTCAGCAATGACTTTAACAATATTCATTAAAAAAATAAAGCAACTAGCATTTCAGAAGGTTATTATGTGCCAGATAATACACTAGACATGTTATGTAAAAATTATTTATAATTTTCATAACCTCTTTTCCCACTCCTAATTTAGAACCATTATCCTTATTTAGCTATGCAGGGACTGAAATGTAAAGAATTTACATTTGGATTGAGCCCTGGCCAGTGTGTCTCAGGTTGTTGGAGCATTGTCTTATACACCAAAAGGTTGTGGGTTTGATTCCCTGTCAGGGCACATATCCAGCTAACAGGTTCAAAACCCGGTTGGGGTGTATGTGGGAGGCAGCCAATCCCTGTCTCTCTTTCATCCCTCTCTTTCTCTTTCTCTCCCCCTTCTAAAAATCACTTAAATTACAAAATTTAAAAATAATAAATAAATAAAGTGGACTGACCCCACCAAAGTTATGTAGCTAAAGTATGTACCTGCTATAATCAACCCCAATGTTTCTGGCTCCAATTCCCACCTTCTTACCACTATAAACATTCATTGAGTACCTCCCATATACAAGCTAGTTGTAGCTACTACCAGAAATCAAATATACCCTCAAAAATATACACAGCCAGAGAATAATAAGAAAGAAACAGAAAAGTATATTCCAGGAAAGAGTGTGATACTGTTTGAAAGTGAAATAGAATCAAGTGACTCTGAGACAGAAATAAAACAGGGGCAGTTCTTATCCTTGGAAGAATTCTTAGGAAAGAATGACTCTAGGACTGCTTTCCATAGGCCATGAATGTGGGAAAGGGCAGGCGTAGACTGACCTTCCGTTGTTGCACGAAGGGTGTTTAACATGCACTACTTCAGAGGTTGCCTTCCTGGGTCTCCCAACACTTGTGATTGCTCACTGGGCCTCTGTGAATTACAATACAACCTCACAAAGAAAAGTCATAGGTAACATTCAAGTAGTTCAGTATGAAAGAGCCACATTAAGGAACAATGCATACATGTATGTGATCTGTAAGTAATAGCCTGCAGAAAGTTTTAGTTTTTATATTGATTTTTTTTTAATCTGCCTACACTGGATCTCAAAGAAGAGTTGCTGCTTTGAGCTGAAAAGTTGTGTGGCAGGACCTGCCTTTCCTGCTGCAAACACTGATCTGTGTTCGTTAGTTTTCTAAATAGGGATTATTTATTTACTTATTTATTTATTTAGTTAATCCTCACCTGGGGATATTTTTTCCATTGATTTTTAGAGAGAGTGGAAGGGACGGGAGAGACAGAGAGAAACACTGATGTGAGAGAGAGACATAGATTAGTTGCCCCCTGCACGTGCCCCGACCAGGCCCGGGAACTGAATCTGTAACCAAGGTCTGTTCCCTTGACTGGAATAAAACCTGTTATCCTTCAGTCTCCGAGATGATTCTCTAACCACTGAGTAAAACCAGCTGGGGCTAAATTGGGATTTTATGCAAGAGGTCAGGTTGAAAATAAATGCAAACTACTTCTAAAAAAGGTAAATATTAAAAGATGACTTCTCCATTTAGAGTTTTTCAAAGCTCTCCTCCACTAATAATACCTAGAAATGGAGACTGGAGTAGTTCACAGTGATCACTTCCTAAGGGCTTCCACGGGCATCCTTCTGAGTCACCTGCTGGTTGTGATCTGTCATCGCTTTGCATTGCTCCTTGTTAGACCCATATCCAGAAGTCTGTTTTTATAAACCCCCTTGGAGACAGGAAGTCTTTCAAGGTGAAGCATATCAGATTTGGGGATTTTCCCAAAAGTCTCAGGAAACTAAGGCAGAGCTCATTCTGACATCAAAGTACAGGCATTGCTAATGGAATCACTGTTCCAACAGACCAGCCTTCTTATTGATATAAATTAGAATCACAAGAATTTAAAGCCTGTGACAACCCAATTATTTTTTCTCTAAAATTTCAGCTTTTGATATATGCTGAATAGAAAAGGGGGGACTTCATTCTAGTTTCCCTTTCAAGATCTTCATATAATGCATTTAAAATGTAAAAAATATGAATATTCTGAAAAATAATTTGATAAATAGTTGCTGTTGTTTTTTTGCACACACATTAGCAAAATAAAATAAAGGAACCATTTTTCCCTCCATCTTCAGGGGAGAAAAAATTGACGAATTTCTTGAAAACCCAGGACAGTGAAAGAAAGATACACTGTCCAAAAGGGGGCAATGAGGTCTAGAATTGACAGGACCTTCATTGAAATAGGACTTTGCTTTGTGGAAAATGTTATTTACTACTGGCACTAGCATTTGCACAGTTGTACAAAACCTGCAACAAAAATAAAAAGGTAATTTTTAAAAGAGACATCAGTTAATGATCTCTTTCTTGATTTGATGCATAGTATGTTTGGTTAAAATTCATTAAGGTGTATATTTTTATATGCATGTTTCCTGCATGTATATTATTTTTAATAAAAAACTTTTTAAAAATAGACACCACTTATAGTAATAAAAAGCAAACTTAAAAACACTTGGGAATATTCTAACAAAAGTTATGCAAAACCTATATAAGAAAAAAATTAAATAAAACCTTGCTAAAATTTAATAAAGAAGACAACTAAAGAAAAAGAGATACTATGTTCATCAATAAGATTATATTGTAGAAACTGGAGGCCTGATGCATGAAATTAGTGCAAGAGTAGGCCTTCCTTCCCCTGGCTGCCCGCACAGGCTTCCCTCTGGCACCCAGGACCTGGGCTTCCCTCTGGCACCCAGGACCTGGGCTTCCCTCCAGCACCCGGGACCTGGGCTTCCCTTCCTCCGGCCACCAGCAGGCACCGGAGACCCTGGCTTCCCTCGCAGCCTTGGCTTCGTCCAGAAGGACAGAAGGACATCCAGAAGGACGCCCGGTCTAATTAGCATATTATGCTTTTATTATTATAGATAGCAATACTCCCTAGTGAGTTGATGAATCAATAATACTATAATAAAAATTGATTACCAAATTTTTCATAAAATATGACATATAACTTTCATTTCAAATCTATACAGAAGGGCAAACAGTCAGGAAATGTCTAACTTTCGAAAGGAAGAATAAATAGGGGAAGAAGGTTGCCATACCAGATATTAGCACTCATAAAAAGAAAACCTCTAGAAGCAAAGACTGTTTGGTATATTTGGAATTATGAGGGAACATGGTTTTAGGATCAGAGAGAAGCACATATTTATTATTCAACAAGAGCTGCATTGTTGAATAATTATGGAAATATATAAACTATGGATTATGATCAAGACAATTACTTGAATTCAAGAGTCAACAGAAGTAAGAGAAGAAAAAGGAGGAGGATAAGTAATGAGGACTTGCAGAGGCTGTTAAAATGAAAATAAGAAGCAAATAAACATAAGTAATAATTTATAAGTAAAATCTATATACATTTTTGAAGGACTGAATAAATGATATGAAGTAGAGGTCAAAATTAAAGATATTTTCCAGTGCAATTAAGCCTGTGAAATACATAATGCAGATGTGGGAAGTTTAAGAACATTCAGATACAATTACAGTCATGTTGATTTAGAGGGGTTTACTCTGTGCACTGGTTTTGATATAAAAGACAAATTGAAATCCAAGCCTGAAATTTCTTGGGAGAACAAGACTGGTGATTTAGATATGGGAATTGTCTGCATACTAATTAACAGGTGAGATGACCGAAGGAGAGAATGAATTAATTTTACTCAGTATAAGAATTACATTTCTAACAATCACAGTTGTCAGATCCTGACATGCATTGCCTTGAAAGGTACTGAGCTTTCTGTTAGCTGATGTATTAAGAGTCATCTGACACTGACAGGTATATTTTAGGAAATCTCTAGACTGAATCAAATGTTAACCAATTTGTGCATCTTGAAGTTAATGATAAGGTTTTATGGTTTCTGATTTTTGCTACTTATATCTATTGATCTAAGTCCTACAACATTAAATTTATAGATACATGTACAAATTTAATTATTTTGCATAAAAATAACATTTTGTTATAAATTATATTATTTCCAAGGGATTGACTATATTTTTTATGTTTAGAAAGATCAGTCTCCTCATTGAGCAGATGTTAGTTTTGTAGTATCAATATATTTGGATTATAGTGTATAATGAAATCAAAGCAAGGGCCAAAATATAGTCAAGATATGGCTTCAATTCATATACATAGTAAAACTGATCTAATATTTACTTAGCAGTATACTACAAAGATAAGAGACAATCTGATAGAAAATGAGTAAATTTAACATTTAGTCTGGAACTATTTTTTAAGTATATTTTTATCGATTCCAGAGAGGAAGGGAGAGGGAGAGAGAGATAGAAACATCAATGATGAGAGAGAATCATTGATTGGCTGCCTCCTGCATAGCTCCCACTGGGGATCAAGCCAGCAACCTACACAGATACCCTGACCTGGAATAGAACCATGACCTCCTGGTTCATAGGTCGACTCTCAGCCACAGAGCTACACTGGCTGGGCTAGTCCATAACTTTTTGACTGCCACTTCTTACCCATTTTACATTGGTACAAATATATGGAGTGGGAAAATGTAGGTTTACAGTTTTAATACAAATTAATAATACAATAATAAATAAATAATAACACAAGAATAAACTGTGTTTCACACACTCACAGCTGTGAATAGTGAAATATAAAGATTTGAGAGTTTTACGCAAAACCTTCTGGTTAGAAAATTATCTCAGACAAAGAAAAAGTTGGTTATAGTACATATAGTTGATTCATGAGAACTTTCAAGATACTCTATGTAATCAGATGACATAGGAACTGTAATATTGCTACTCTGAAAGCATTCTAATTAGAGACAATTAATCACTATTTTGTGTTAGCTTATTCTTTTCTAGAGGGAAAGAGTACTTAGAAAACCTCATACCATGTGGGTTTTCAAACTCTGATTTCTATTTATAAATTCGCTATTCAAATGCTTGCTACTTAAATAGGGCAAAGGAGATGATATTTGTACCGAGCAGGAAAACCCCTTGGCAAATCATTATCACCAACTTGGCAAATGTTCTTAAAGGAGAAAATAGGTGCAATTATTACATTAAAGAGAATCTTAGAAAAACACTAGACTATATTTTGGTGTCTCATGATAATAACTAAGATATACGTTTTTATCTTTCCCGAATTGAATACTATAATTAAGAAGCTCAAAACCCACTTTTCTTCTTGTTCATGAATGACAATAAAGGAATTATGGTTGATGAGTACCTTTAAAGTGTAGGAGATTTGAGATAGACCTAAAATAAAAAATAAAAAATAAAATCTAATTGTTCCCTAACATTTTAATCTCATATATGAGAGTTTCCAGATTTATTTTTTTCATGTTATAGCTCAGTACTAGTATGTGACAAATATTTTAAAGATATGTAGAAAGCGTGATCAGAATTGAGCAATATAGTTCAACATTAGAGAAACTTTTAAGCAGCAGAACCAAGAGCTAATGTAAAGCGTGGCTATATTCATGCTGTTTCCATGTAAAGTGCCACCAGCAGCCAGCAGCCAACAGCTTAGCTTAGGAAATCAGAAAGATCAGTGAATTTTCTATAATTAAACCAAAGCAACCTTCAAGTATTCTATTCTGGGGTATGTCTTTTTAAAATACCAATATTTTCTGCTTAAACTATCAACATTTTGGCTGAATTTAGTGACCATTTTGCCAGAATTTCTTCCCACACACCATGCTTCTTCTCAGAAGGGAACAGTATTTTTGTAGCATTTATGGTTACTTTATAGCATAAATGTCCGTAGCCTGACTATGGTAAAACGATTTGAAGTGAAAGTATACTTAATTCTCTTATCAGGAAGGGACATAACCCTCTTCCCAATTATGTCTTCCCCACAAAATCACTCACTGTTAAATGCATCCTATTTCATGAATTATTACATAAAATCAAAAGGCGTAGGACTCAAAAGCTGTTCTAAGACAATACATTTAAAATTAGATACATAATGTCCCACTCCTTCCAGAGGTATTATAAAATATAACTAACTTTTAAAGCTAGCAACTGGGATTCTGGAATTAGATTGGTGTCTTTGAAACCTATTCCTTGGTAGATTATTGAGTATTTATTCTAGGTGTTGGGGAGCCACCAAATAACCTCTGCGCATAATCTTAAATTTTGGTGTGGACAAGAAATATCAATAATATTACAGAGAAAAAATAACAAACAGGAAAAGAATATAGAATTTAGGGTTGGAAGCTTGCAATTTAATAGAGGACAGTCAGAGAAGGCAACTGAGAAAGTTGCCTCTAAGTAATGTCCTGAAGAAGGGGAAGAAGTAGCACAGGTGGATATCTTGAAATAAAGCATTTCAGGGAAGCAGACAGGCGCTGAGATGGGAGCACAGGTGTTATGTTTAAAAGACAGCAAGGAAGCCAACCTGCTTAGAGTGGACTGGGCAAGGAGACAGCAGTAGCTGATAAAAGTCAAAGAGGAAATAAGAACTTCCCACCATTTGAATATAATTTGTCAAACTGTTGCTTTGAAGTCCTGCCTTAGAAGGATACATCATACTATAGATGACTCTCAGCATTTCCTTTCCTGTGTCCTCAAATGAGGACGGAGATATCACACATGGGCTTTGACCAGGAAAAACGGGATGTGCACAGAGTAACTGCTGCTTGGAGCACAGCAGTCATTATCACCAACTTGGCAAATGTTCTTACTGACTTAGTGGAAACACTATTTACAAATTACTTGTTTTTTTATGATTCTCACACTCAAAAGGAACTTTCAAACCAGTGGGGAGAACTGGCTAGTTCTCTTGTTTTCTCTCACCGTGGAGAAAAGGAACGTGATGAAATTCAATGGGGGAGCAGGGGCACTCTAAAGTCATTAGGAGTCACAGGAATTAAAGCAAAGATGCATTTTTATCCATCATCTAGGTATACTCTTTTGATTTTATCCACTATTGATAAATATTAAATTTATACAGATGATTTAACTATTATGTTTTTTGAAACATAACAGTTAAATCATCTGTATAAATTTATTTCTGACATAATAAAAATGTATTTTTTATTTCTCACATAATAAATTATCTTCTATGTGCCAAATACTGATAATAATACTAAAAATGACTGCTTGGATTTCCCATAATCACTTCAAATCATTACATTATCTTTTCTCCTAAACCAGCTTTTCCTCTTGGTTCCTATTTTCTGTTAAAGGCAGGATCATTTTCCCAGAAATGCATCAGAAGAAATATGGCATCGTCTTGAAATAATCTTTTACAAACTTCCCATTTAAATCAGTCACTATTTTTTACTTTTACTTAATAATGATTTAATTGCCATGTTGTCTTTCTAGCTCATATTTGTCTTCTTAACACTTCCAGCACCCATGTAACCAATCCCCATTATTAAATTCCCTCTGTTAGAAATAATCTTAAATGTTTTCTGTCACTCTCCAAGAACAAACTGATTGTGGTGGAGCAGAATGATGAGGCAGTATCTTCTCCGTTAATTTTTCCATTGATCTTTTCCCATAAGTCAGTCTTTTTAAAAACACTTCACCCACAAACACCTCATTTTCACAAAGTGGAAATGTATTTTCATTATAAAACAAATATATGGTAAGATATGTACACATATAATACCTTAATTAAAAAAATGAAAAAATAAAATAAAATAAAACAAATGTATCATCAAAAAATTTCCAAATGATACTTAATGTAGAAAGAGAAAGTAAAGAAACGTTTGACCTAAAAATGAAACACCATGGAAGAGATAACAAATCAACAGCAGTGACTAGATATGGAAGGGTTTAGTCTGACACAGACACAGAGTGAGTGGAGACCATAATAAAGGATCAAAACTACCAGGCATAAAAGTGGGCAATTGGCCACAGATGAGGGAAGACCTCAAAGAGAGCTTTCTTGTTTCACAATTGTCTGTGGAGTATGTGTCCTCCTTGGCCTACTGAAAACAATGTCCCTGGTCACATGTTGGGTTACTCCCCTGCTCTTTCTCCTTTACTCAGAAAAGGAAATGTCATCAGAGATATGACTGAGTCTTTGTGATTACCACAGAGGAGAGAGATTTACAACATCAATATCTAAGTATTTCTCACGGTGAAAAAACTTTTTCCCCATACAGCATGTGAAAAATGTCAGTCCTTTTAACATTTTCTCAAGTAATGTTCCCAGTTTTCTACAGAGACTGAACAACAATAACAAAAAGGTTTTATTACTATTGGGAAAAATAAATAAAAAAACAATTTCATCTACTAGAAAATGAAATGTTTGCCCAGCACTATAACATGCAGAATTTAATTGACGTATAATCTCTCATCTGCCTTTTTAATACGTTACTATGCTTGATAATTCAGCTGTGGTCATGTAAACACTTCGTCATAATTTCCATTAAACAGGTAACACAAAAACATCTTTAATTTTCTATTTGAAGTAATCCTTATGTATGAAATAAGCCTACTTATTGAGTTTTATGTGATAATGCAATATCTGAAAACTTAAAAACTAAACCTAAAATCATGACATTCTTCTTTTTCCACCTCTTTCTTTGCCAAGAAAGAAAACACATACCCTTGTTTGCATGAAGCATTCTTCTCGAACAGGACATAGACATAAGTAGTAAGCCTTGGGTTACAAAAACTAATGATTTTAAACAAAGTTTTAAGTATTGAATCTAACCTTCTACTAAGTGAAGATCCGAAGCCTTGGGAGGAACCAAGACAGATCTGTGGTGGATGCTGTGCTTTAGAATGAGCATCAGACACAACCTAGACACCTGGGTGGTGTCAGAAATCAACCTGCTCTTGGCCTGTTCATTCACAAAAGTTATTTAAAGGTGTTTAGCCTCGCTTCCCCCTCCTCTCTGAGATTGTGATAAAAGAGCCTATCTGACCAACTTAATGGGGAGTGTTACTTTAATCAACCAGGAGTAGCTGTTAGCAGCAAAGACCAAACGTGTGGGATGAGCCCAGGAGAAGGAGGAAAGATCTTTGTAAAGGTCAAAGGATCATATCAAAGGATCACGTGATGGTTATGAGGATACAGCAGTACTTTGGCAGCACAAGTTGAGTTGCTATGCCACCAGAGAGGGAGTACAGCTACCAAAACCTTCCCAAATGCTACTGCTTTTCAAGTCTGCTTGTCACTGACCAAAGTGTGCATATATACCTTCTAGTGAACTGTAATGCTACTTTCTTCCTTTCTTCTTTTTTTTAATCCTCACCCAAAGGTATTTTTAGAGAGAGTGGAAGAGAGAGGGAAAGACAGAGATAAATATCGATGTGAGGGAAACACATCGATTGGTTGCCTCCTGAACATGACCCGACCAGGGCCCGGGGCTAGGAGGAGCCTACAACAGAGGTACATGCCCTTGACTGGAATCTAACCTGAGACCCTTTGGTCTGCAGTCCGATGCTCTATCCACTGAGCCAAACCAGCTAGGGCTTGCAACTTGCTTTCTGAACGCTATCTAACTACCGAAGGAGGAGAGGTTTGTTGCTAGCCAAACTCAGAGATGAAGTGGGGGAGAATGATCTTATTCTCTCTGTTATAAATAATACAAGGCCCCGTTTTTTGTATGTTTTAATGGTGTTTTTCTATTACATTGTACACTCTATTATTTTGTATTAGTTTCAGGTATACAGAATAGTGGTTAGACAATCATATGCTTTATAAAGTAACACAAGGCCCTTTTCCTTTCCAGTCTCTGTCTCACCTCTCAGTCCTCTTCCCCCAGTCCAGCCAAACTCACTTCCCTTCGTCAAATATTCCAGATAGCTTTTGTTTCTGGGCCTTTACACATGGTCTTTCTCTGTCTAGCATGCTCTCTACTTACATTTTTTGCTGTGACTCAAATTTCACATCTCACTTTGGGCATTGCTTCACCCAGGAAGCTACACATTGGATGATTCTGCTACATGTTAGTGATCACCTTCTGCTTTTACTATCATAGAATCTGTAGCATTTATTATAATTACCGAATTAATGTTCTCTTACCTCCTCCCACAGAATTTAAGTTCTTTAAAGGCAAGGTTTATGTGTTAGGCTAAGGATGTCATTGTATTTCCAGTCCCAGTATAGTTCTTGGCAACAGAAGATATTGGACACATAACTTGCTGAATGTAAGATTGAATGACAAAGTGAATGACTGACTGCTTCTGCATTTCTGTATATGTGGCCTTCATAGTTCAGTCCTACCATTCCGAGAGACTGCGGGTCCCACTCGGTGGTTCACATGGCTGGGCGCTATGATTGCCTCTCTGCTTGCAGCCTTATGTGAAGGGGGTCATGAAGCCATGCTTTGGCTATTACCCAATTCTGTAGGAGAAATTGAGGGGAGGGAAAGTAGCTATAGCTAAACCAATAGACAGTATCATAAGCCAAGTAGGGTGAAGAAATAAATGTATATTTCCATATGAAAACAGAAGGAATTTAGGAAGCTGTTGAGGAGCTAGCAGACAACAGATAATTATATAATATAAACAGAAGGATATCACATCTTCAAATAATAGGATTCTTTATCCTTGGTAGTTCAGAGCAGAATGATTTCTCAGTGGGGATCAAAGACATCCTTGTCTATTCCCTGTCCTAAATAGCGTCCGCAACAACCAGAACCTAATGTGAGAAGTTTTGTGCCAGTGATTTAGTGAGGGAGTGCACTCAGGCAAAACATGTAAGGGAGTACAGGAAGCAAGGAACCAGGAACCTAAGCAAAGATGAGGGCTCAGCTGAAGCCCACAGTCAGTCTGATCCCAGGTGAGCTCTGAAGCATGAATAGTAATGCAATGTCCCTTGTGGACAAGAAGTTGACCTTTTGGACTCCAGAATCAGTCAGTCATGAACTGCAAATTCCCCCTGGTAGAGACAGTATCATTTTCCAGGTATATCAAGCTGAGCTGTTAGCAAGCAATATTCAACAGATGCTGGGACATGAGTGCACCAGCCAGAGAAGGGGACCTGAGCAGGGCTTCATGCATATCTACATGCCTCAACCCCCAAAACAGGACTTCAACCATTACGGAAAATGTTCTAAATCTTCTTATATCAATGTAATACCTGAGTAGAGTCTAGTCCATTGACTGCCATTTCTTACAAACTTTTGAAAATAGAGTCAAACTAATTTAATGTTACTTGGGGAAAAAAATGTGCACATTTTGTCGCCTCTACATTCCCACTAAAATTAAGTTCTATGGTTGTCAGCTCTATGGAGTTTGTCATAAAGTACTCCAAGAGCAATATGAGAGAAAAGATACAAGCCACAGCAAATGAGATTGTGGTTAGACATTTGGAAGATAAAGCATATTATTAAACTCTAGGACTTCCTCACTCCGGTAAGAATTACTGTGGAATTACTTTTATTGAAGATTTTTGAAAATAGGAAATATCTATATTTTAAGATTACAGACTTGATTAGATTTTAATTCCATTTCTTCAGTTATATATTTGTGGGTGAGAATGTAAAGGAATTAAAATTGAGCCTCACAGCAGGCCCTATGTGCAGTTAACTCTTCCTAAAGAAAACATAATATAGAACAAGCACTGAAGTGGTTATCCCCGTTATTAGGACTCTCTAACAAATTAATTGGCCTTTTGACAGAAACTTAATCTCTATAAAATAAATCTTCTAAAGTAAGATGATGAAGATGAATAATACAATGTTTCTGGTCTTTTCAATAGTCTATATAATTTTATTTATTTCATAAAAATAAAATAGTTATAATATGCATGCGCTGGAGTTGGTTGCTTCTAATACAACTCAGACTCAATTTTTCCAGGTAATTAATGTATTATCCTAACAATATTTAGTGAATAGGTCATATTTCTTTACTCATCTGAAATTCCATATAATTATATAATTAATATCTATAATTTCATCAGTTTTGTTATTTATCAATTCATTCATTCATTCACTGGAGAACTATTTGTCTATTTGGCTATTACCCAATTCTGTAGGAGAAACTGAAATATTTTTCAAGCCACTTCTATGTGTCAGTCTCTGTACTAAGCACTGATTTTTCTGTCAATTATTATAGCAGGACCAAAGTGTTTTTTTATTCTTCAAGTAAGTTTTAAGTTAGAGTATAAATACAGAAATGTACAGAATCATAAATATACAGTTTGATGAATTATAACATATTGAACACGTCCGTGTCACCATCACACAGGTGACACAATAGAACATTAATAGTATATTACAATATTCTCTTGACTCCCCTTCCAGAGATAGTCATTAGCTTTATTGCTAATCCTTATTCATTTAAGCATATTTTTTAAATAATATATTTTATTGATTTTTTTACAGAGAGGAAGGGAAAGGGATAGAGAGTTAGAAACATCGATGAGAGGGAAACATCGATCAGCTGCCTCCTGCACACCCCCTACTGGGGATGTGCCTGCAACCAAGGTACATGCCCTCAACTGAAATCTTACCTGGGACCTTTCAGTCTGCAGGCCGATGCTCTATCCACTGAGCCAAACCGGCCAGGGCTAAGCATATTTAAATGGAAGAACAAATTTTCCTTAATTACCTTTCATTTTCAATATTTTATTTACTAATGTCATCCATTTATTATTCTAACTGAAAAGTCATTTTATTAATTTTCAAAATCCCATTTGGACCCCTACCCAGCTTGGTTCAGTAAATAAAGCATCAGCCTGCGGACTGAAGGGTGACAGGTTCGATTCCGGCCAAGGGCACATGCCTGGGTTGCAGGCTTGATCCCCAGTAGGGGGAGTGCAGGAGGCAGCCGTTCAGTGATTCTCTATCATCATTGATGTTTCTATCTCTCTCTCCTTCTCCCTTCCTCTCTGAAATCAATAAAGAAATATATATATATATATTTTAAATCCCATTTGGAATTTATTTGGACTTCCAAATAAATTAAGGTAGAGTTCTTAATTTCCTAGAATATTGAAACAAATTCTTAGTTCTTATCCCTTCAAGGTTAGAGGCTGTTTATGAATATTTTAAAATATATTTTCACTTTTGCTTATATTAGGAAGGTGTAGATTACATCTTGGATCCATTTTTCAACATTTTTTTAATGGTATCTAGTTACACAACCAACACTGGTATGAGGTCGTATCAATTCCTGAATTTCAGTTTAAAATGATTCTCATTCTTTGTGGTTGGATCATTTGTTTTCCTTTCACTGGGCTTGAGTAGGTCTAGTAACTATATATTTACTTGACCATCTTTCAAGGGAGTTCATTTGCATTCTGAGAAAAGTATGCATAGCAAAGACTCTGGTAGATTGTTAAAATTCCATTTCCCCTTCTTCATGGGCCCCACCTACACTATCTTTCCCAGTCTCCCTTGCAGTCAAGTAACTGAGTTAGGCCAATAGAATGTGAACTAAAGTAATTTATGCAATTTTTAGGCTGCAGCTTTAAAGCAGTATCACTCATTCTATACTTTCTTTTCAATTCTACTCACCCCAGCATATAAGTTAAGATAGTAATGCCTTTGGGAATGGGGGAGGAAACACTATGAAAGAAATATTGCATGATCCTAAGAAGACCCAATAACATTTCATGGGAAGAAAATAATCTCCTATATTGTGTGAGTCATTATGTAATCAGGCTATTTCTTTTTTAATCACAGACCAGCTTCCCTTAAGAATACCACTTTCTAAATCTCTTACCATAATTCAAGGAACTGTGGTTTCTATTACAAATAAAATCTATTAAAAAGATTTATAGATTAATTACCATTCAAAACTCCATGAAGAGTTCTTTCCACAGTGAGAATTAGAATACAAGATATTGTCTTAGATTAGGTTTCCTAGAATCAGATTCTGAGATGGGGAATTGTACACAGATTTATTAGGAGATAACACTTATAAGAAAGGGAGAAAGGCAAGCCTGAGCATAGAGAGAAGCTGATCCACAATGTGGAAGTAACTAAAGCCTTTATCTAAGTCCTGCAAGGACCTCTGAAGCTGAGACGGCCCTTTGACGTTATCTCATATTGAGGCATAGGCATCAGGCCTTAGTTTTTACACATGAGCCATTGGCAATGAACTACCCCCTGGGAAGGCTCATAACTTAGACAAAACAGTTTTATGTGGCCTAGGACATGTTCCAGTGGAGAGAATAGCTGAGAGCTTTTAGTATCTGACATTCCCAGCAATTAGTGCATTAATATTTGAAGATAGGATGTGCAATGGGGAGAAAACATCATAGTATTTAGTACATGTAAGCATGCAGATAATAATGTATTGCATGGTTCTTTTTTAAAATTCAAATCTGGCAATTTAATACAAAATAATGAATTACTACTTAAGTAAAACTTTCCTGTGAGAAGGGATCTATATATATATAAAAGCCTAAGCGGTCATTATGACAGAATGACTGGAATGACTGGAACAACTGGTGCTATGGTGCGCACTGACCACCAGGGGGCAGACGCTCAATGCAGGAGCTGCCCCCTGGTGGTCAGTGCATTCCCACAATGGGTGCACCACAGCAGCAGTGGCGGGAGCCTCTCCTGCCTCCAAGGCATCAGTAAGGAGCTAGCGGCATGCAGTTAGGAGCATTGAATGCTGAGTGCCAAGCCCAGCTCGGGCTCCTCCTTGGCCGCCTGCCACTTTGCAAACTGTTATATCCCCCGAGGGGTCCCGGATTGCAAGAGGGCATAGTCCAGGCTGAGGGACCCAACTGGTGCATGAATCCATGCATTGGGCCTCTAGTTGATTATATTGATGTTCTCCAATGTTTGTTGTATGCACTGCAGGATATCCTTTGGTCATTCAGAAAGAAAATATATGTGTGTGCACAAAATACTTGTATATAGATATTACATAAATAATTGAAAAAAACTATTTTTCAGTTACAATTGACATGCATTATATTAGTTTCAGATGTATAGCCCAGTGATTAGATATTACATCACTTATTAAGTGATCATCCTGATAAATCTCCTACCCATCTGACACCATACACAATTATTCGAATACTAGTGGCCTGGTGCACGAATTAATGCATACTGAAAGGAAATTAATTAGAAGAAATATTTTAATATCGCTATTCGACCTTTCTCTATAATAGAAGTGTCAACCAAATTCACGATCGACAATGAGAGATTGAAACACATGTGTGTGGTTGGCACTAGCGAGAGAGAGAGAGAGAGAGAGAGAGAGAGGGAGATAAACATGCTTAATTAGACCTGCTTTCTGATTTCGCTAAACGTTTTCCAGCCCAGTGAAGCACCCCAACTTCTCTTTTAGGTAATTGTCAGCAACACAGCAGTAAATATCAACACAAAGCAGATTATTATAGTAGATCATGCAGGGAGAACAAAGGGTGAAATATTTAACTCCAGTAGTGTTTGACTATATTCTGCGCAGTGAGAAAACCTGAAGTCATTTTCAAGTTCCATCATTTCTCACTTCTTTTCAGTCAGGTCAAGTTTCTAAACTTTCTAAATCTCCATTTTCTGGCTAATGAAAAGAAAATAGGATTCTACCAAGTCTCCTATCTACCTACTCCAGGACTTCTGTGAGGATCAAATGAGATGAGGCACATGAAAAGGCTTCACAGACATTTGGTTAAAGTGTAAAATGTTCCCACCTGGCTATAAAGCAAGTTGTGTTCCTGGGCTGAAGAAACTCTAAGGGAGAGGAAGCAGAGTGGTGCTACATGATGTCATTGCTCGGTGCCCACAGCCACCATTTCCGGGTTGGGCTGGGCTGTGGGCCACATTTTGCACCATGGGATTTTGGCAATGTTGGCTGTGATTTGGTGAGCTGTCGCTCCAGGGTGGTGGTGGGGCCTGTTTCCCACTTTCGGGGAAGCCAAGTGTTGCTTTTTCAGCACTAGGTATGCAGTGCCATTTCTTTGTAAATGGCCAGTGCGCATCATAGCAGCTCCTGCACTGAACGTCTGCCCCTTGGTGATCAGTGCACATCATAGTGACTGGTCAGATGGTCAGAAGGAACCCTTAGCATATTAGCCTTTTATATATATACTAGGGTCCGGTGTACAAGATTCATGCATGGGGGAGGAGGCCCTCAGCTTGGCCTGCACCCTCCCCAATGTAAGACCCCTCAGGGGATGTCCGACTGCCAGTTTAGGCCTGTGGGATCGGGCCTAATCCGGCAGTTGGACATCACTCTCACAATCCCATACTGCTGGCTCCTAACCACTCACCTGCGTACCTGCCTGATCACCCTTAACTGCTCTGCCTGCCTGCCTGCCTGATTGTCCCTAACTGCTCTCCCCTGCCGGCCTAATTGCCCCACCTCTGCCTTGGGCCCCGCCACTGTGGCTTTGTCCAAAAGGATGTCTGGAAGAGTCTGGTCTAATTAGCATATTACCCTTTTGTTAGTATAGATGTTATTGACTATACTCCCTATGCTGTGCTTTACATCCCCATGACTATTCTGTAACAATTAATTTGTACTTGTTAATCTCTTCACCTTTTTCACTCTTTTCCTCCAACATTACTCCCATCTAGCAACCATCAAAAGGTTCTCTGTATCTATAAGTCTGTCTCTGTTCTGTTTGTCCATTTATTTTGTTTTTCAGATTCAATTGTTGATAGATAGGTATTTATTGTCATTTTATTATTCATATTTTTATAATTTTTTTATTTTCTTCGTAAAGAAGACCCTTTAACATTTCATATAATACTGGTTTGGTGATGATGAACTCCTTTAGCTTTTTCTTGTCAGGAAGCTCTTTACCTATCCTTTGATTATAAATGATACCTTTGCTGGATAGAGTAATCTTGGTTGTAGGTTCTTGCAGGCAAGAAGGAATTGGCAAGTAATATTCAAAGTAATGATAAAAACTATTTAGAAAGTTAATATAAAAGAGAGAAGTGTTACATGTATATAATTTATAAATACTTGATTTACCATATCTCATATTTCATAGTCTATATTACATAATAGATTTTAAGATGAAACCAGCCATAACACAATTTTATGTAATATTAGGAAAGAAAAAATATGCCATAGGAAAAAAATCCTGACACGTGTTTTTTAAAAAGAGTCCATAGTACAAGAAGTTGCTTTGTCATTTCCTTAATCTACTCTAAGGTATTAAAATTTGGGGCTATCAAATGTTGCATTATTTGGTGCTTGATAGAAATGTTTTAAAAAATTAATATAACAGATTTCTTTGAGAATATATTCCTTCCCTAGAATATGTAATATATTTTGTTGCTTTGCAAGAAAATATTGAAGTGATTCTTCCAAAGACAAATGTTTGCTTCATTTATATTGAATTTGTGCTCTGCCTGCTGCTTGCGTGCTTTGTTGATTACACAGTCTTTTTATTTCAATGTGCGATCACAGGATAACCATTTTTGAATACTTTTTAATGGCAATTAAACTCATTGTGCACAGAACCACCAAGACACATAACTTAAAATTTTTAAACTGAGTAACTATCTGACTATAACTGTGAAATGCATCCTGATTTTGGAAATTTTAAAATGTGAAAATAAGTAGATTTTGAATTGATGAGATATAGTACTAGAACTGGCAAAATAGGTTAACAATAATAAATACAATAATTAATAATAGCAGAAGAATAAACTCTGTGTTTCATGTATTCACAACTGGAAACCTGCTTTTGCCCACTCCTGTATATCAATGTTGTGTGTTAATTTTTTATTAATTAATGGATGTGTACAATGAAAAAAAAAATGTTTTTTTGAGAATTCTGGCTTACATTGCTGGGGAATTATTTTATTTTGTTAATAATAGCATATTTTTTCTGGTTCATTTACAGGATTTTAAAAATGAGAACCCAAATATGATATAAAATAAAACAGATCTAATAAAGATCCCAGAAGTTACCAAATCTCATTTTCCAGAGAATTCCATAAATCTTCTTGAGTTTAAATAATTCTGACAAGCCATATCATTATTGTTTGACTTCATAAGCTTCTCTATCAATTTTTTAACAAAACGTTCAGTTCAATATGTATACATTGCCTACTCTCCTACTTGTTTCATTTCTTATTTGTTTTTCCCCTCAATAGTAATTGGTATCAAATCATATGTGAACAACAACTTTTATTGCCAGTTATAAAATAACACTATTACATAACATTTAAAAACCTAATGGCCAAACCTCATTTGTGTCAATTGCTCACATATATCATTTCACTTGAGTTATACTTCTTTTGTCACTGGCTTAATTTTAAAAGAAAATTTTTAAAAAAGAAAAGAAAATTTTAAAGAAAAATGTATAAATAAGAGGAAATTATTAGGTTTCAATATTTGTAAACTCATGAAACAAAAAAATAGCTTCCTTGGTTAAAAAACTAGTGGCCTGCAAAACAACATCCTCACTTTGCTTATTGTTAAATATGTTAAATAAAATATAAATAATTGTTAATAACAAATTTCTTAGAGAAAATCTAAATTATTCTTGAACTCAAAATTCCCTCCAAGGAAATATTTTATATCACTATTAAGCAACAAAGTTCTTTCTCCTCAGAATGTTTAAGTTGGTTCCAGGGCATGTTAGGAACTGTCTTTCCCATCATTCTCTCACCCTGACAATAAAATAAACAACACTGCTTTTCAGCTCCACGGGCGCCGTCAAGCACTGTACTCAGAAACTGTAATTAAAAAGTTTTAAAAGACTCACAGTTTATTCAAGGAAAGAAGCACATCTTGTTCCAAGTCCATTCCTAAATAAGCCTCCCACACTGTCACTGAGAAATGTTCGATGGTCATGATTGAAGTAAGTGCCTATCTTGTTTTGTATGTGGCTCACGCTACCATGTTATCACCATGCTCCCAAATTTTATCACAAACCTTGTTTCCCAGAGACCGACTCCTGAGACAGTTTTAGACTCCATTTCTTTGAGACATTTCCCAATATTAAATATTAATAAATACAGACTCTCAACTTAAGTATATGTTCTGGCAACCTAGTTTTTCAGTTGCATGGCTATTAATCTCAAATGTATTTCAGTAACTGTCTTGATGCTCTCCATACTAATATAATGATTTCAAACATGGGGTACAGTAAAAGCATACCCAGTGTTAGACAGATTATTTGAATTTGACTCCAAAAGTGAAGTCAACAAAAGAAAAAAAAATCAACAAATGGCACTACATCAAACTATAAAGCTTCTGTACAACAAAGGACATCATCAACAGAATGAATGGTATCTTATGTAACAAATGATTTTTGCAAACCACATCTGACAAGAGCTGAATATCCAAAATATACAATGGACTTTCACAACTCAATAGCAAAAATCAATAATCCAATTAAAACTTGTCAAAGTACCTAAATAGATAATTTCCAATAAATACAACTTGCCAACAAGTGCATGAAAAGGTACTCAACATCACTAATCATCAGGGAAATGCAAATCAAAACCACAATGAGATATCACCTTGCACTCGTAGAAACAAGAAGACAAGAGTATTGGCAAGGATGTGGAGAAAATGGTGTACATATGTAAGTGCCGATTTTGAAAGCCTAATAGAGTACCTTTTGATATTTTTACCCTGCTTCTGGACATATCACGGAACAATAATGAAATACCTCTTCTCATCTTAAATTCAGAAAGTCCAAATAACCTCATGATTGAATTAATTAGATAATAGGATTCAAAGGCCAACAGATGTTTAAACAAGAATAATTTTTAAAGAAACTAAAGCATAAATGATAAGGAGATAGCTAACAAGTAATGAAGCTCAGTGGAATATATGATATTCTCCAAACTAAGAAGCCATAATACATTTAATCCCATTTTATCTTAAGTCACCACATAAATACAGAGTAATCATTTCACCTCAGTTCGTCCTCTATGGGAGAAGAGAAGTGCTTGAGGAAAAGAAGGGGAGGTCTGACTCGTGAAAACCACCATAAAACCTTTGGATAGCTCATTTCTCATACTAAAAAAAAAAAAAAAAAAGGTCAAATCCACATTTGGGTAGGCCAAGAACCCTTTAAATAATTTGCTTCAAATTGGAACAATAAGTAGGTTCAAATCGATACAAACAGAAAATCGTCTTGGCAGTAATATTCCCTGGTGGCCACAGTGAGTGAGAATTTTAGAATGAAAATGCCTATCTGCATGGAACTCTGGCCATATTAACAACCTGCTATTAAAAATGCTCCCTTTCTCTGGGGGATACTCTCTTTCATTGTCTGTCTTGTTAGTCACTGCTTCTTTCGACCGGCATTTTTCAACCTTTTTCATCTCATGGCACACGTAAACTAATTACTAAAATTCTGCAGCATACCAAAAAATATTTTTTACCAATCTGACAGAAATAGGTATAATTTTGACTGATTTACAAAAAAAATAGTAGTCATCTATTTTTTTTTCTAAAAAATCAGGTGCCTATATAAGATTTCTAGTACCAAGAATTAATCAGATGCAACCTTATTATGTATGCAATGGGACCATAAGATGCAACTCTATTATATGACCTATATATTTATGGCCCAAGACAGGGCATTCACAGGAGGTGGCCACTATTGTGTTGGCTGTTGTCATTTTTTTTTTACAGTCTAAGGGAAAAGAGGTCAATGCTCCTGACTAAATAGTCAGGTATTGCATGTTTTAAAAATTCTAGAAGCACACTGGTTGAAAATCGCTGCTTTAGACTTCAACTCAGGTACCATCTTCTCAGACAAGCATCAACTGATACCCTATGCAGAGTTGGGGTGCTCCCAGAACTTCCTTTGTGCCTGTCTCTTATAACATATCCTACACAAACTATTAATTTTGCTTATCTGTACTCTTCACCAGACTGACAGTTCTTTGGGGTTCAACATTTTGTTTTGATTCTTTTTATCCTTAATACCTAGCATAAGTCTTAATGCATGATAATAAGTGATGAAAAAAGAGATGAAGAAAGAAAAGGGGGTAGAAGGACAAGAGGTGGCACTTAAAAGGTTTCTAAAGAGAAAGATTAACCCTAATCTCAGATTATTTTTAATAGCTACAGTCCTTCTGAAATAAAATGAAAGAATTTTCAAAAGTGAAACTCCTTTCTTAGGCTTTGCCTCAGACAAAAGTAACATGATCATTTTACTGTAACATTGTCTAGTCAATATGTACAAATGTCCAGCCTTCTAGCAAGCATTCAGTAAACCTTTATATCTCTTAAGTATCATACAGAAGATACACTACGTACTAATTTTGTAGTGCTTTCATTTAAACATCTAGATAAAACAACTAAAGCTAAGAAATGAAAATTCGGCCTCATTACATGGTTTGATACTTTTTAGCTTAACTTTCAGTTTTCTGATGATACCACTGGAATATTTGTGCCAAAATTTTTATGCTCCCTTTTGAAGAACCAACATGGTTAGCTGGATTTTCTTTTTTAATTGAAAATTGTCCTCCTAAAGATCCCCATTACCTTTCCAGTGTACCCTAGAGTAGAAAATTCTGCAGAATACCTACAGAAAGTGCCGTGTATCTCCTTCCTATGTGTGGTTCCAGGTCCACATCAAAACAACACTTTCCGGGACACAGTAAGTTGCATCATCATCGTACTTTCTTCCTAAAATCTTCCCATTTCATCTTTGTCTATAATGGCTATACTGACTGACCACAGACTACTCTCTGAGGTTAGGTATGGAGAGATTGTAGATTTGTGCTCCTGACAAAATAACATATATTTTTAAAACCAAAAAGTGAATGTGTCACAAAGTAACAGCAATGTGATCATAATCCAAGCATCGACCCTCAAGCAAGGGATAGCTTGCCTCAGAGTATATAAGCAACCCATGTGTAATTTCAACTGACAATAAAATTACCACATAGCACAGCTCTTTGTCAGCAATGTCATGCCTGTTTGAAATGCGAAAGTCATAAGATGAAATACAGAGTGACAAATTAAGCTAAACCCTTTTGATAAACATGTTTCTACAGTACTTCACCAAGATCTGAATACTCTTCAAAATGTTGTGGTATTCCATTTTTAGTTTTTTGAGGAAACTCCAAACTGTTCTCCACAGTGGCTGCACCAGTCTGCATTCCCACCAGCAGTGCACGAGGGTTCCTTTTTCTCCGCATCCTCGCCAGCACTTGTCATTTGTTGATTTGTTGATTCTGACAGGTGTGCGATGGCACCTCACTGTCATTTTGATTTGCATCTCTCGGATGATAAGTGACTTTGAGCATGTTTTCATATGCCTCTTGGCCTTCCTTATGTCCTCTTTCAAAAAGTATCTATTTAGGTCCATTGCCCATTTTTTATTGGGTTGTTTATTAGTCTCTTCCTTTTGTTAAGTCGTATGAGTTCCCTATAAATGTTGGAGGTTAAGCTCTTATTGGTGATAATATTGGCAAATATATTCTCCCATGCAGTGGGCTTTCTTGTTGTTTATGATTTCTCTTGCTGTACAGAAGCACTTTATTTTGATGTAGTCCCATTTGTTTCTTTTCTCTTTAGTTTCCATTGCCCTAGGAGCTGTATCAGTGAAGATAACAGTATTGTCTGAGATTTTGCTGCCTGTGGATTCCTCTAATATTTTTATGGTTTCCCATCTTATGTTTAAGTCCTTTATCCATTTTGAGTTTATTTTTTATATGGTATAAGTTGGTGGTCTAGTTTCATTTTTTTGCATGTATCTGTCCAATTTTCCCAACACCATTTATTGATGAGACTGTCTTGACTCCACTAAAAATGGAACTTCCATTTGACCGAGTGATCCCACTTCTAGGAATATGTCCCAAAAAACTAAAAACACCAGTCAGAAAGGATATATGCACCCCTATGTTCATAGCAGCACAATTTACCATAGCTAATATTTGGAAACATTCTAAGTGCCCATCAGCGGATGGGTGGATTGAAAACCTGTGGTACATCTACACAATGGAATACTACACTGTGGTAAAAAAGAAGGAATTCTTATCATTTGCAACAGCATGGATGGAATTGGAGAGCATTATGCTAAGCGAAAAAAGCCAGTCAGAGAAAGAGAAATATCACATGATTTCACTCATTTGTAGAATATAATGAACAACATAAACTGATGAACAAAAACAGATTCAGATACAGAGAAGCATCAATCAGACCGTCAAACCTCAGAGGGAAGGCAGGGGAGGGTGAGGGTAAGAGGGAGAGATCAACCAAAGTTCTTATATGCATGCATATAAACCTAACCAATGGACACAGACACCAGGGGGGTGAGGGCATGAGTGGGGGTGAGGAGTAGGGGAGCAATGGGGGAGATCGGGACACATATGTAAAACCTTAATCAATAAAGAAAAAAAGTTGCAGTATTCAAATTAGAACCAATAAGTGAAATTCAAATATTTTTCCTGAAAAGAATTCCTAGAATCATTCATTACGAACTAATGCAATTTAATTTATGTGAATTAAACAGGACAGTAATTTTGGTGGATTCTTTTTTAGTATATTAAAGTATTGAGCTGTAGTTACTGGCAAAGAGAAATGACAGTTCTATTCTTCCAAGTCAGAGAACCAAGAAAGTAAACTTCACAACTCGCTGGGATAATTATGGGCATGTGGTGTGTGTTTAATTATCATCACTATCAGTGAGTAATAAGTACTGGTTGAATATGGGGAATAGAGAATTGTTTCAGTTTGTGTGTGTGTGTTCATATGCATGTGGTCATGTGCCAAGAAAAACTCAGTAACAAGTAATTAGGTTGGAAACTGCTACTTCTAATGGAGATGCAAATCTTTAAGAAAACAGTGGACTTTAAAGCACCTATTTAGGTGTAACATGGACACATTTATTAGCTAAAATATTTCTAATCATCTGTAATAAATGTATTCCCTGGACACCCACAGAAATAATACCTCTGATTTTCTCAGATGAAGTAACAATTTATTAATCTTCATATCTACGTTCTCTCATCGGTGTGTGTTATTGGTAGTTAAGAACGTTAAGACAAGCACCACCACCACCAAAATGTCTTCCTGTATTCACTTGGCAACACTACTGCTGCCTAGATCCTAAAATAGTTTGAAGAGAAAATTACAGGTGTTTGTTTTGCTCCAGTTAATTTTTTTCTATTTATTCTGAAAGAGCATCTAGAGGTACAATTCTTTGTAAGAACTGAGTAAAGTCAAAACAGCTACTCAATTATTAAAAAGTCTGAAGTTCCAAAGGGTTCAGTCTGCACTGCTAGGAGGAAAACACCATTTCCTCCGCTCTGTGTCTGAGATGGCCCTTCACACCATCCAACCCTGTCTTCAGCCTGTGGTTTCTGAGGTGAATATCAACATCTCAACAATGAGTTTAAGTTTTGCAGCATTAGCTGGTCTTAATTTCATGTCAGACATTAGAGTTTAGGAACAAAAGAAGTTGGGGTGAGGTAATTAGGAGAGAGAAATTGAGTAATGGACTAGGCTGGCCAACTTAGTCCATACTGTGCTTTCTTGCAGGGTGTGGTGATCAGATAATCAAGTTGAATAATGAAATGTGGATGGGCCTTCTGGGGAAGTCTTATAAAACAGGTGAATTCGGCTGGCATGAAACTTTGGATTTTTCTCCTTTAATTTGGCCTACCCATTTCAGGGAAGTAGACATAATGCCTTTAGGAGCAGTAGTCATCCCGTGATCCTGAAAACAGAGGCCACACGATTTAAGGAAAAAAAAATAGCAGAACAGAAAATAAGAAACTAGGTCCTGGGACAACTGCAGTCATCCTGAAGCCCAACTTCAAACATCATGTTACTTAGAACAATTAAGCCACTCTCAGATTCAGCAACTAGAGTAGAGCTTTATGTTTCTAGATCTAAATATAATTTAAATTTATACAAGAGATAGGGTGCTTGTCCCCAAGATATTTAAAAAATTAATTACAAAGCTTTTTAGTAATTCTTATTATCACCTTTGTTCTGATCTGGAAATCAAAAATTCCTTTCTCTTTTGGTCTTGTGCAATTGAGAAATAAAGAAATTTTAGTATACTTACTTGTCAATAAAAGCCCCAACTCCAGAAATAAAAAAACTGTGAAGAAAAACATAGTTAGATGCTATTGCTGTGCATTGCAGACCATGAAGGCAAGTGCCTGCTATGGTAAAGTCCCCGCAAGGCCAAAGTACAATGTTCTAACAGTTGTAGGTGTGTTTATTTTGAGGTGTGTGTGTGTGTGTGTGTGTGTGTGTGTGTGAATGTGTGTGTGAAATGTAACCATAAAATATGGCAATAGACATTGAATAATTTGTGTTCTTTTAACTGTATGAACAATATAAATCTTTAATCAAGATACAGTAAGTAATATATAAGATAAGAGTACCTCCTTTTCATGGGAAGATCTATCACTTCCACATTAGATTGTTTCTCCAGATTTGGGGAGAAGGCGTTGTCTACTTCTGTGGGATCCATGTTAGTAGGATGGCAAAATGAGGACAAAAAGGGATTCATAATTTCAAGTTGTCTACACTTCTGTCTTTCTCCATCCCATTCCCCACCTACACTCTCAGTGCCCCTATTCCTAAGGTCCTTATATTTTCTCTAGCTTCTTTTCATTTCCTCCATCATCTCTAAAATTAGATAAAAGATCCCAGTAAGATTTGGACCTGGCTTGCCAACACTGCCAGAAGCTCTTTACCAAAGTTTCTAAGTTAATGGGAGGACGAGAAAATCACTAACTGGTCTCCAACTAGCACGTGGATGAACTACAAACTCACGTGGTTTCTTGCAGTATTATAGTACCATAGCCCCCAGGATTAGTCATCCATTTTAGCCTTCCACCTCAATTTCTGATTCCTAGTTATTCCAACTTGTAGAAGGAGGGGAAAATCACATACAGAACCATGAGTCTCAACCACTATTGAAACCAACCTTAGAACTACCTGGGGTGCTCCTTTTAAAAAAGGGTGTACCAATAAATCAGAATAAATACTGAAGGCCAGACTTTAATTATTTTATACGCTTTAAAGGTAATTTTCATAAGCAGATAAAGTTGAAAACCACTTAGAAACTAGAAAGGCAGTTATAGGACTTCTCAGACCTGGACTAGAGTTATGGATATAGATAATTATGGCTTTCAAAGTGTTAAACTGTTTACATTTTCGCAAATGTTTCCTGTCACTGTGTGCTTAAGAATCACTTAAGGTATACCCATTGCTTCTAAGATAATCCAATTACTACGCATGATTTTCTATCCTCTTCATTCTCCCACAGGAGATTTGTGATTCAGCCATCCCAGCTGTTTATTGTTTTATCCACTGTGCCCACTAGACTGTGGCTTTTCATTTCTGTAGAGCTAGGTATAGACCATGCTAGACATAAATAAGGGACTCAGAAATAAGCCCAGAATTGTGTGGGCTTGTGTGATCATCTCAGTTGGTTATTAGCCAATCTGAGATGATGCTTATATAATAGATTAGAGGCCCAATGCACAAAATTCGTGCAAGAGCAGGCCTTGCTTCCCCCGGCTGCTGGCACCAACTTCCCTCTGGCACCCAGGACCCAGGCTTCCCTCCGGCTGCTGGCAGGCACCTGGGACTGAGCTTCCCTCGCAGCCCTGGCTTCATCTGGAAGGTCATCTGGTCTAATTAGCATATTACACTTTCATTATTATAGATGTTTACATGGACAAATGTCAAATTAGTGGATAGACAGATAATAGATATGCTTGCTGTAAAACTCCCATAAAGCAGACATTGTGCTAAGACCAGAGGGCACGCTAGGAAGAGGATGTTAGTTGCCTTCAGAGAGCTCACATTTTATTGCATGCTATTTATAAGTACTGGAAAGCATGCAAGCAGGTGAGAAAAGCATGCTTTGGTTCAGCATAAGAAATATTACAGCCCGGTTGGTGTGGCTCAGTGATTGGGCGTCAACCTATGAACTAGGAGGTCACGGTTCGATACCTGGTCTGGACACATGCCCGGGTTGCAGCCTCAATCCACGGTATGTGGTGTGCAGGAGGCAGCCGATCAATAATTCTCTCTCATCATTGATGTTTCTATCGCTCTCTCTCCCTTTCACTTCCCCTCTGAAATGTATAAAAGTATACTTTGAAAAAAGAAATATTACATATTGAAATTAGACTTTTTCACTTACGCTTAATTCAATTATCATGCAACACAATAGTAAAGATATCATTAAAAATGTCTTACATGTAATTACAACACACACCTCTGCCAACATGATTTTAGTCTTTTCCCCATAGATCATGGCTGTTTGTTTACCCACAGATTGATTCAACTACTTATTCCTAGGGACTCTTCCATAATTCATACAGAGAGTTTTGTCCCTTATTTAAAATAAGGTATTTCAGAGGAGTTTAATATCCCAGGAATATATGAAATCTGATGATAAATGATGCAGGTAGAAAGAATATGGGTATGGGAAGACAGGTATTAGAGGGCAGGAATTATGTGAATGTATATAGTAAACTTCAGTTTTACTTAAAGGCACCTTATGCACTATTAAAAAAGGAATATTAAAGGAAAAATATTTTCCTCTTTCTGGCCAATACGAAAGCTTATAATGCTGATGACTCTGCGTTATGGAGAAAGGGAAGGTTAAATGCAATACTAAAACAGATTTAGAGATGCAGTTAAATATCAGAGTATTTGGCAATAGAACAGCTACCCAGAACCGTGCTGTGTTTAATAGTTTGAGAAATGTGAACAGAATCCTCTGAGCAAAGAAATAAAAAATTCCGTCTAATATTCCATGACTAGAAATATGTCTCTCTGAACATAGAATAGGTTTTCCTTTCCCAAATTATGTCAGATTACACAACTGTGCTCGGACTCACATCCCACTGAATCCATGTTCCAGATCCATGGGGAAAGTGCAGGGCAGAAGGGACCCAGGGCACCGGAAGCAGCAGAGGACAACCCAAAGACAAACGTGCTTCTCTGGCAAGGACCTGACCTCTCCCTGGAGGGAGCTGACCTGCAGCAGAGCGGGGGCTACCTCAGCTGCTGGCTGTGCTTTTACAGATCAAAATCGTGAGCCAAACACTCTGTGACGAACCACCCCAAGCTGCCACTCTGGGACCTCCCAACACTGTTTTTGACGGAAATGAATTTTTTTTAAAAAAAGGCAATGCACAATGCCATTGTCTCTGTCACTGACAGTGTGGCTCTAAATGTGGGCTTGCTCTAGGTATACGTGAGTTCTCTTTTTTAACATCTACCAAAAAAATAAGAGTGTAAACACACAGGGCCCCACTTCATTGAGAGTAATACATTTTTCTCTGTGGGAATCATGAAAGTAAAATGAGAAAGAGATGAAGGCTTTGGTTAGCCTGTGAGGCCCGCCTAGCCTTCTGTTTGATTGGGTTGCTTTTCATTTTCTGAAACATAACCTAAGGACTTGTAGCCAACTTGCTGCTTCAGTTGAAATGTGCTCTTGTCACCAGAAATTGTTTTTCCAATTCCCAAACAGAACTTGCTAGACAGTAGTACAATTACATTCTGAAGCAACATATACTTTGACGTGTTGCAAGTTAAGAGAGATATGCTTTACCTCTGTGTTACCATAAAACAGAATCGAAGGAAAATATGGCCAAAGGCTCACATATAGTGACAGGAAGTACATTTTCTCTTTGTCTTCTAGTCCCTCTCTCCTGGGAAATTGCAGAACCACCAACCAGAATCCTAGTAGTCATCTGTGCTACTTTTCTCTCTCATTGTTTAATCATCAACCACCCAAATCTGTAGATTCTGTAGTCTTCGCCTGACCCACATTATCTCTCCCACCTCTTTCCCACACTCTGGCTTTATTTAGTTAGGATCCTCATGGCATCCTGCCATAACACTTAGAAGAGGCATCAAACTAATCCCCACCCTCCCCTTGTCTCCTTCCCCATGAAAATCTGACCATGACACTCTCCTATTTGGAGAATATATATCAAAATTGGCTTTTAAGTTTCTGCATTAATTTAAATGCATATTCCTAGGTGATGGCTTGATTCCCGATTTAAAATATCATTTCCCACAGGATCGTGTTCAGGGGCTATTGACCCATGCCCAGAGCCACATTTATAATTACCTTTCTCTGCCTTACATAACAAAGTATGAAATTGAAGCAGAGGTGTAAGCAAAAGATCCAATGATTTTGATTAATTTGGACATTTTAGTCATAAACCAGTTGGAATAATCTAGAGAGGTAGTTAAGCTAGATTTCTATTAAAATTATGGAAATGTCCATTATTGTTTCTCTCGTGATATAATTGATCTTCATGACCTCTGCAGTGCCCAGAGAGAAGATGCATGAAATTATCAATAGTAAGCTATTAAAATAATATTCTATTTATCCTGTTGTAGTTAGCATACATTTCTGAGCCAATCAATTGAAAAATGTAAATATTTTTAGTAAGTACATGACTCAAACTGCTTGAAAGCCTTGCACTAAACTTGTGCTTATGCTATAATGAAGAGGCCTGATATTCTAATTCTAAAAGTCTAAGTGACCTTAGAATACTAAGGTGCTAAACCAATAAATATAGCTTAGTGTGTTCCTTGCATTAACAATAATAGCAATACTTTATCATTTTTTAATATTTTTATTGATTTTTAGAGAGAGGAAGGGAGAGAAGGGAGAGAAACATCAATATGAGAGCAAAGTACCAATCAGCTGCCTCCTGCACACCCCCTACCAAGGATTCAGCCTGCAACAAGGGCATGTGACCTGACCAGGAATCCAACCAGCAACCTTTCAGTGCACTGGATGATGCCCAGCCAACTGAGCCACAATAGTCAAGGCAATATCATCAATGCTTTGATATTTATATAGAGGAGGGGTACTGAGATGTCTATATGTTTTTAAATGGAGTGTTTCTCTTCAGTGAACACATTTCTGACTTTCAGCCTTTGAAATAGTGCCTGAGGCAATTTCGTTTGCTGCAGATCTGAGATATGTCCATTAACAATAGTGCCAACTAATATAAATGAGAAGTACTTTATGGGCCTTGGCACAATGAACTAATGTGACTCAAAGTAATCCTGATAGTCCTTTCTGTAGTTGTGGAAATCTTTATGACTTTTACCTTTATGACCTTTGATACCATTTTGGGATTACATAATTGACAAAGATTAAAATAATAACTTTTCCAGTTGGTAGCGTTTCTCAATTCACTTGGTGAATGCAAAACCAGCATATTCATGGAACATCAAGTTTCATTGCTTCACTCCCTCTTAACAAAAATTCAGAGAACCTTCTTTGTATTCCAGCTGCAGGTATTTCTTTTAAATTAGTCTTACCTTACTCTTCCTTAAAGAACAATAAATGTATCAAATCATAGCTAAAGGCACTCACAAAAACCAGTGCTGCAAATGGAAAATTCCCATTCACCATTCGTTTGATCATAGTCTCTAAATTGAAAGCAGAAGTCTCCTATGCTTCTGTCAAATCAGTTGGAACTGGTTTGAAAGCCCAAATGGAAGTTTATATACTCAACAAATCAAAGGCTGAATGAACTGTCTGAAAGTCTAACGGAGTGTGATGAAGAACAGTGTAATTTTTCATGTAAGTTGGTCAGGTTACCTCTGCACGCTATGCTACATCTGCTCTAGTGCTTTATATTATCCTCCCACCTCTTACTTGGTGACTATAAAATATTTTATGGCACCCTTAGTAGTAGAACTTATAGAAAATGTAAATCCCTGGTTTGCATAAGTATATATACTTACAAATATATCTTATGATATTTTCACACATTTAGAAACCCTAATTATGCTTCTATTAAACATTTTTGGGGGGAGTTAAATTTTCTTCCTGTGATAGCCCTATGAGATTTTGGTTGTGCTGATACATTTGCTTTATATATTTTAAAAAGTATTTCATGTTGCTCTTAAAAGACAATCAGAGATCCTATCCATCCAGTAAGCTTAGATGAGTTCAAATTTTATATAGTACCCTAATGCTCAGGTTTTGGAGATAATTAATTTGCAAGACTAGGTGGACTATTGTTACGTGTATTGTTCAGACATTTGGAACATTTTCTGTAACAACACATTTTGAAAAAAACAAGAGATAAGCAAAGAAAATGCTCAAGGTCTTATTGTTCTAATTAATTACTCACACTTAAGGGTCTCCCTAGCTTGTCTACTTAATTATTCAGGGACCACATATTCAACTAGGCACAGTAGTCTTTTTTTAATTTTTTTCTTTATTGATTAAGGTATTACGTATGTGTCCTTATCCCCTCATTGCCCTCCCCCGCCCCCCACTCATGCCCTCACCCCCCTGGTGTCTGTGTCTATTGGTTAGGCTTATATGCATGTCTGTGTCTATTGGTTAGGCTTATATGCATGCATACAAGTCCTTTGGTTGATCTCTCCCCTTTACCTCCACCCTCCCCTACCTTCCCTCTGAGGTTTGATGGTCTGATGGATGCTTCTCTGTCTCTGGATCTATTTTGGTTCATCAGTTTATGTTGTTCATTATATTCCATAAATGAGTGAGGTCATGTGATATTTGTCTTTCTCTGACTGGTTTATTTCGCTTAGTATAATGCTCAAGGAATTCTTACCATTTGAAACAGCATGGATGGAACTGAAGAGCATTATGCTAAGCAAAATAGGCACAGTAGTCTTGATGTGACCCAGCCAAAGAGGAGCATAATGAAGTATTATCCCTTTGTTCTACTATTTTCCATGCAGCCTAGGATTTATGGTTGCATTATCTTTATTAGTAGCTGAATGGAATTATTCACTCATACATAACAAATAATTCTTTTAGAAGTATTTTTAACTCAAGTTGCCCCTTTGTATATGTAGGAAAATAAATCTTTGTTATCTAAATACAGGTATTTGTATTTGTCTCTATTTAATTTCCTATTCATAAATTGTATAAACTAGTGAAGCATAGGTATAGCACTAGCTCTTGAGTAAGAAAGAGCTGCAATAAAATTTTTCTTCTGCCACTGGCTATGCCATTTAATTTTTTATGTGCTTTATTTTTTTCAAAAAAAAGGATAATAATGACTGCTTGGGTAGTTATAATAATCAAATGTGATGCAGTATATAAAGGTGCCTAGTCAGCACATAGTATCTACTCCAACATGTAGTAATTAAAATTATGACGATCATTGCTGCTGAATATTTTTGGAACCTTGATTCTGTCACCTTGTACTAACATATTAGGTTGCTCAAAAATAAATGTGCTTTATGTTAATCTACATTCAAGTCATTGACACAGATGTTTGAGGGAAGGCAGGGGTGGGGGAGTGAGTGGGGAGAGAGTAACCAAAGAACTTACATGCATAACCCATAGAGGGGGTCAAGGGGGACATCTATAATACTTTTAACAATAAAGATAAATTTAAAAAATAAAATATAGACAAGGTAGAAAACTTGCAGCAATAAATATTTCATTCTAGGTTTAAATCTATTCATTAATAAATAATTAGTGGGTAAATATTAAGCCAGTTATGAACCAGTAAAATGTGGTAATTATTTAACCCCATATTGCCTACAAGGTATCAACAGGAACTCTGTCAAATACCCTGTTTAAATATACACAAACATGCAAGCAGAAATTATACACGCACAACAAACATGGGCATACCTGTACAAACTTTAAGATAAGACCTGAGCAAGTCTATGAGCCTATGATAATTCCTGGTAATTGCCAATTTTGCTACTATTTACTCACGAAATATATGTTTAGCTAGTTTATTTAAAATATTTAATTTATATTATCCATGATTACTATCTTCTTTAAAATTGAAAGAACATGCAGTTTATAGTGGACACCAGGGTAAAAAAATGTCTTTAATTCACAAACTTTCAAGGACCCTTCTTGAATTGAACCCCACTGATCCAAGCTAATTGGGTGATGACTATGCTAGGATAACATCAATATCCATCTTTGGATATGGCCATTTATAATAGAGGAAAATTTTTAAAGATGTTAAAATAATCAAAGGTAGTTAAATTAAAGATAACATTTTTAAAAGCCCTTAAGATAAAAACAAGTTTAAACATTTTTCTTGATATAATGATTTTTCTAGTCTAGATGGCTTACATGAAGAATTTTTAAATGTTTACTTATTGATTGGCTTTAGAAAGAGAGAGAGAGGAAGGGGCAGAGAGAAAGAAACATAGATTTATTCTTCCACTTATTTACGCATTCATTGGTTTGTTCTGGCATGTTCCCTGACCAGAAATTGAACCCCCAACCTTGGAGTAGGTAAATGGGGACTGTAGGAGAAAACAGAGTCCCCCCTACTACAGTTTATATAAGCAGAAACTAGATGGCCATCTTCCAGAGATACTGCTGCAAAATACCGAAGGGAACAGAAAATTGGTGAAGATGCCACGCAGTCCCTTTGATGTCTTGAGTTATTTTTGATGCTACATGTTCCATATAGCGGCATTTGCACCTCACCATACCTCCTGATCTTTCACCTGCTGTGGGAAAATAATGCAGTCTTAACAGAGAAGCTTTCTGACCCAATTCTCCTCCCATATTGGAAGGATTCTTATTAATTTTTTTCTTAGAGTAGGCAGAAGTGTGGGCAGACCTGCAGATTTTGAAAATTGAATTGGTGACGCTTGACAGGGAGTGAAGTTGGCTTCACTGCAAAAATTCAATAAAGAAAGGGGTCACAAAATGAGAATGCTGTCCCAAATAAGCCTTAGCCATTGTGATTTCAGGTCCTGAAAAAGACATATCTCATTCTTTTTTTTGTATAATCAGAGCCTCCTTCGCCACCTTTGAAGTTGTGTGAGGTGAAGTCATTTATGCCTATTGCCTCAAGACAAACTTTATTAGCCTCTGTCAACCCTGGACACAGGAGGCCAGTCTATATGTGACATCACTCTAATGATGTGTCAACAACTGGCAGCTTTATGTGTTACTTCATCCTTTGTATTGCTTTTTTCAGACTTTATTGTAAAATTAATAACAACAATATCCCAGACAATTTTTATTAAATTTTACGACTACATATTTGTTTTCACAGAATTGGAGTGACAATGTTTATTTTTTAATTGGTTATGAAAGAAGCATTTCTTTCCCTTTGTTCAGAACTAAAGAAAAATATGTAGATCATAAATAATTTTCCTATTCTACCATTCTCCTTTTTTTTAAACCTAATATTTCTACTCCCTCCCTCAAGTTACCTTTAATACATTATACCCTAAGGTTACATTTTCTACTCATAATAAACATGATGCAGCTTTACCTTCACTACCTAGATACATAGAATTTCCTTTATATCACAAGGCTCAGGTGAAGTATTTAGCTCTATAGTCAACATTTATTGAATACCCACTATATGTAAGTTATTGGGATAGAGGCAAAAGATACAAAATTGTTTCTCTGCAAGTCATCCATTCAGTTACTTCAGTTATAATCTTGGGGCAATAAGGTAGATATACCAATACAAAGTGAACAGTTGCAAAAAGTAAAGAGAAAGAAAATAGAGAATGGATTAAGTTAATGTGGGTATCTTAAGGAACACATCTGCTATACTTCTCTCTACTAAGAATTAGATGAGATACCAAAATGAAGACAGAAAAGTAATGTTTGAAAGTTTGGTTATTTGCTACTGAGAGTTTTGCAAAAGTACCTAGTCTAGCTATATCATGCCCCCCTCCCCACACACACACACACCTACAAAATATATATATATTAACTGATAGAGGCAGCTCAATGAGCCTCTACAAAGGCCAAAGGCAGAACTAGAGGAATGTAGTGAAGATCCCTCGATTACAGGCCACTCCAGTGGAAGCCTTGCTGCAGCTGCCCCCAATTCAGGCCCTGGCACTGGCGGTGCAGGCTCTGGTCATGGAATGGTTCGACAGACAGACGTCTCTTCATCACACCTGTGAATCTTCCTCACTAAATTCTGCTCAGCATCCTCCTCCTCACATCACTTCTGAGCCAGACTTTCATGTGTGCTAGTGTCTGATTCACAGAGCCCTGATCATTTGTCAGATTCTAATTGAAGAAAGTTTAAGAAAATAAACTTGGGCTTCTGGCTAGGGCAGGCTGGACCCTAATGTACTAAATCCCTCTAAATATTCAAAAGATGCTTAGCAGCGATAACTATAAAAATAACCACTGGGGTATATCAAAACAGACCTTAAATGTAAAGCTTGTAATGCTCGTTATACAACAATCACACAGTAAGCAGTTAATGCCTGAGAGAGGATTTCTACTCAGGGCAGAAAATAATACCATCTAAGAAAGATTAATTCTTTAGGAAGTGGAGTGGGTTCCAACAGGAAACGGGTACAGAATTTTTTTTTCAAGATAACTTTATTTTGCCACAGAAATATCAGGCCCACAATTGAACTGGTTATAACATTTTTAACTCCTTCTTAATAAAAAGAATCCTACTGAGGCTTTAAGTTAGACTTTAGAAAACCTGACCGCGCTTCTGTAATGGAATCTGTGGGAAGAACCTAGTCACTTGGTGGGCATTTGCTTTACAGCACATGCATTCTGAATCTGAGGTGTGACTGAAAACACAAGCCATTTTCAACACGAGTCCAGGTGTGCCACACAGCTCGTTACCACCTGCCAACAGCTTTACATAAAGGAAGCTGGGCTCAGGGTTCTTGTAACCACTGCTGCAAGCTGACAAGGTACTGAGTGTGCTCTATTCAGCAGCAGGAACTAAAAACCTCTTCAGAACTCATGCTGTTTTGGAGACAGGCTGGGAAGACTTCCACAGAGCTAACAAAAGCTGCAGGGTGAGGGCAGCTGATCTATTGTGCTTAAGGAAGCTGAGTCCCTCTGACTTGGTAACTGCCATAAAGACCCGTCATCTCCTGCTAATCACGGGGTGCACTGGTATGGCACGCTGCACCCTCCATGTCATTTATGCAGCATTGAACAGGGTCCAAGTAGGCGTTCTGCAGGGACTGTTCCTAAATACTGCAGCGATTAGACTATAACACTATGGTGCTATAGCGCTGGAAGCAGCAAGGGAACAAAGACTATGCATACTTAAAATCTGATTTAAATACTAGCCACCCCCCAAAATTTGACTTTGCTATTAATATTTCCTTTTATCTTTTCTTTCACTGTACCCACTCTATTATTCATTTTTGCAGATATTTCATATTTTTTCAAGTTGACAAACAATGAAAAGTTTTCAAATGGCACCAAACAGGATTTTGTTCTAATTGTCCTTTTTTTAAAACCAAGATTTCACTCATCTTATTACTGATGTAGATTTCAGCAAACCAGAGCAAAATCCGTTTCGTGAAATAGAATATATTTTGTCCTTATTAAATTTGGTCTTCTAGAGCCAGGAGACCTGGGTTTGAAATCTGGCTCTGCTGCTTTTCGGTTCTGTGTTCCAGTGTACACGTTACCCCAGCCTCAGTATCCTCAATTACACAATAAAAACAAACAAAATCCAATAACAACAAGAGTCTTGTGCACAGGGCTCTCTATCGTCAGCATTAAATAAGAGAACAGCTATAAAAGCATCAATAGCAGCAGTACTTGGAACACTGTAATTACTCGGCATATATCAGCCAGATCTCCACGTGGCTCATTATGAATTCCCATCAGCAGCAGACATAACATGCGTTGAAATTAGAAAACCTGGTCAAAGAGCATACTCTACTTTTGGAATAAATAAAAAGCATATTTTAATTTTTTATTTGATTTATTTAGTTAGTTTAGTTTCCTGCATTTTCTGCTTGAAAAACATCAATGAAACACTGTGGCCATTATCTTTTTACTACATCCACTGGGCCTCCACCATAATGTGCACAGTAAAATTGAATATAAGTCAATTGTAATTTCAATCACACTGAAAAGGGATTTTATGAAGGAATCACTTTGAATATATATAACAAACACATTCTGGGGAGAGCACGTGTCCTTTGTTCAGATGAGTGCTCTCATCATGCTGTAAGTGATTTTTAAACATAAGTTTAGAATGTGTTTCACTATTCTTCTGGCTCTACAATAAAAGTCTGCCTAAAATTTCATTGATCAAATAGCAAAACGATATTGACTTTTATTAGGAAAGAATGACTTCTTAGAGGTTTTAGTTTGCCTTCTCACAATTTAAAGCTTCATATAATAACCAGTGATTGCTGGTTGAAATATCAAATTAATAATTAAGGACAATATTTGCCAAATAAAAATCTAAGCAATTAAAGTGAATTGGTTGTTTTTGACCAGATGCGATATGAAAGTGCAGACTTGAACTCCTATGGAGATGAAATCACCAGTCTCTCACACCAGGGCAGGGAGGGGAGCATGGCTGAAACCCAAATAGGTAATTACATTTTTTTCAACATAAAATATTCATGTTATTTCAATTAAATATTATATGTTTTTCATTTTTCTGCACCCTTTTTGCCTCCTCTTTCCATCTTCATTTCACATAGACATGAAAATGAAATAGCTACTAATTTAATCAGGGAGACTGGCAACATCATCCTGAGTGCATGAAAATGATATTAGTGGCGTTTGGTATGAAACCAACATATAAGCTCCACAGATTAACTATTGATGGATGGTTCAAAAGGTAAGGAAAAATAAGAAGCAGGAACTCTGATGAAGATGATAAGAGCTGGGCTTTGATTTTTTTTTAAATATATATATAAATAGTTTAAGCTGAAGAAAGTATAGTTCAGTCCAGGGGTCAGTAAGCATTTCTGTAAAAGGCCACATAGCATTTTAGCTCTGTGGGCCACAGAGTCTTTCACAACTACTCAGCTTTACCTTAGCAGAAGGAAAGCAGCCATAGGAACTACATAAACAAATGAGTGTAGCTGCGTCCCATTAAAATATTTCCAAAACAAGGTGGTGGGCCAAATCTGGCCTGCAAGCCGTAGTTTGTGGACCACTTGTCTAAGTTCTATACTTCAGAGAAGAGCAAAATCAGGTTCAGAGATATTAAGTGACATACTTAACCAAAGTCCCTAAAAACTCAAGTGCAGTCAAGGTTCTATGTATTTTAACCTGCTATTCTTTCTATTGTATCACCTGTGTATATAAAAGCCTAAGCAACCATTCGACCGTTTGACAGGTAACTATAACGTGCACTGACCACCAGGGGAAAAATGCTCAATGCACAGGCATGGAAACATGGAACAAACTGATGAATCTCAGAGGGAAGGGGGAAGGAGGAGAGCAGGAAAAGATTAACCAAATATCTTATATGCATGCTAGAGACCCAGTGCACAGATTCATGCACCAGTGGGGTCCCTCAGCCTGGCCTGCACCTTTTCGCAATCTGGGACCCCTTGGGGGATGTCAGAGGCCTGGTGTACGAATTCAGCCTGATCCCCACAGGCCAGGCCGAGGGACCCAACTGGTGCATGAATCCATGCACTGAGCCTCTAGTATGCGTATAAGATCTTTGGTTAATCTCTTCCCACCCTCCCCTCTCCCCTGTTCCCTCTGAGATTTATCATTCTGTTCCCTGTTTCCATGCCTGTGCATTGAGCATCTGCCTCCTGGTGGTCAGTGCGCATCATAGCTACTGGTCAAATGGTCAAATGGTTGCTTAGGCTTTTATATATTTAGACTAGAGGCCCAGTGCACAGATTCATGCACCAGTAGGGTCGCTTGGCCTGGCCTGCAGGGATCAAGCTGAATACATGCACCAGGATTCTGGCATCCCCAAGGAGTCCCAGATTGTGAGAGGGCACAGGCCAGGTCGAGGGACTCCACCAGTGCATGAATCCATGCACCGGGCTTCTAGTTATATAAATAAGCAAAAACCAGCCTCGATGTATTGGCCCCTAGGTTATTTATTTCTTCAAGGCAAACTGAGACCCTTTAGTTCAAAAGCCTGCCAGACTCAAATTTTTCCACATCTAATTATTTTAAACATGGCCAAACAAGCAAATGTTTAGCCAGTTAGAGTCTGTCTGCTTTGCATACCCCATGAATCCTCACAGCTGTTATGTATTGATAAAATAGGGCCCTGCTGTTATAATGTCCCAAGATGCACCTGCCTATCAGAGTTCTCTGACCCAAAGACTCCTGCCAGGAGGCTGAGCAGTATTATCTACATGTCCAAAACCTGCTCAGGTTCTCCTCCACCATGGGAGTTCTCTTATCTCTCTCCCTGCTGAGTAGCAGATCCCTGAACCACAGCCTCCAGAGAGACTCATGTTGTGAAAAACCAGTCAAGGCACTGCCCGATAAAGCTTGGTGTGCTATGGACTGTTATGGTCAAATCTTTTTAACTCCTACAATCTCAATTCATAAAAAGCAAGCAAAACAGAAGACAAAACTATTAAAATCATCTTTAGTTTTTCAATTCCCAAAATAGATTTTCTTAGCAAGAGGAATTATTTCTGTTAAGTGGAAATATGTTTTTATTTCTCTTATATTTACAATTAAACAATTCCATTACCGGGCCGAACAGTAGGTATCATTAATAAGAAACGGTCAACCCTTTTACTAAAAGTATCATTTAATATTCCCAGCTGGTATGGTATCTGAGAGGAGAGATAAACTTATCACTTTTGGTGAGAGATATGATTGGATAACCAAGAAAATAACCAGAAATTTATTTTAAATCTGTAAAATTTTACAGTTTTAACTTTAATATCTTTTTAAAAGTAGCTTTTCTCTATATACCAGCATTTATCGATTATGAAAATATAATGAAAGAAAGCACCCTATTACAAAAATAATAAAAAGGAAAAACCTATATATTAAAATATAATTAGGAAAACATTTAACAAGAAACATATAAATCCCATATGAAATCATGAAATTTTAGTGAGAAATATAATATAAGATATAATTAATAATAAAATATATTATAATCCTAGTTAGTGAAAATATGAGTTCTCCTCAATTAAACTTATAAATTTAATGAAATCGTAATCATAAGTGCAATAGACACATACTAGAAAATTAAAAACTTATTTAAAATTTATACAGAAGATTATAAATGATTTGAATTTTGTGTGATTTCATATATATGAAGAAATAGTTAAGTTATTTTAGAAATAAAAGTACAAATCAATATGTAAGTACTTAAGAAGATTTGAGTTAGGGTATTTAACAGGATGGCACTGATCCAAGAACCTACAAATTTATAAGAATTAATTTATTTTAAAAACTGATGGTTACCCCTGTATAAAAAAATACAGTTAGAATTTACCTCAAACCATCTACTTCGATAACCTACAGGGTGATTTCAGAGGGAGGGAAGAGATATTAATCTTAAATTTATAATCATTTTAAGGGTCCTTCCCTTTTATTCAATTGTTAAGTGTTCAAACATAAGGAAAACTGAGAGACCACCTGGACCAGTTTCTTGTCATACTATGTTTCAAAGAATAATATTATCCTGAGAGGTGACTCAGCAGGAAAACAGGGGCTAGAAGAGAATAAGAGGTACTGATTGGTCTTTGGAAGAAGAAAGGAAAACAGCCAATGAAGCAAAGCCCTTCACCAGCTTCAACAAGAATAAGTCAGTTCTCATCTATTTCACTATTTGTAAAATTTTATTTTGAAAGGTTCCACGTCAACAAGTAGATAGATAGATGATAAATAGATAGATGATAGATAGATAGATAGATAGATAGATAGATAGATAGATAGATGATATATAGACTGACAGGCAGACAATAAGATAGATAGGCTGGACATTTCTGATCTAATATATATTTCTGATTTTTCAGTTGCATAAACTCAGACCCAAAGACTTAAAATGGTTTCTTATAATACCCAGCTAGAAACCAGGAGCATCAGAATGTGAACATGTAAATTCCTGTCCTAAGGAAATGACATGTTCTGATATTTCACACTAAATGATCAGAGGCTATAGTTTGCCTTGAGTCACCCTCAACTTCCCTTCCATTTTCTTTAGAATCCATATGTACATTTGCATGTGACTTATATCGATGGCTACATCCACATGCAGTCTTTTTCATGCAAAACTACCTGACCTGTAATATATACAAATGTGGCAAAAGTAGATTTACAGTTGTTCCTATGGAAAATCTACACTAATAAAAGAGAAAGATGCAAATTGACCATACCTCTGCAATGCCCATCAGCCAATCAGGAGTGAGTATGCAAATTAACCCAACAAAGATGGAAGGTAATTTGCATATGCAGGCACAGAGCAGCCAGGCGAGATGAGATGCCTGCTATGAGAGGGAGGGTGGGGGGCAAAGGGACCTACAGGAGAGGCGCTCCGTTAGGAATGAGGACTTGCAGGCTCCTGGGTGGCTGGGAGCGAAGCCAGGGGAAGGAAGACCTGTACTTGCATGAATCTTCATGCAACGAGCCTCTAGTAATACAATAATTAATAAGTAATAACACAAAAATAAAATCTATGTTTCACATACAACTATAGACTACTTTTGCTCCACAATATATATTATAGATAATATAATTATATGTTATATAAAGTAGTTTATATCTTATTATATTTATAATTATGATATACACTAGAGGCCCGGTGCATGAAGTCTGTGCACAGGTAGGGTCCTTAGGCCTGACAGGTGATCAGGACTGATTAGGGCCTTCCAGCTGCCTGCCAGAGCCTTCCTTTACCACCCCCTGGTGGTTAGCACACATCATAGCAAGCAATCAAACTCCCGGCCTTCTGGTTGAACTCCCGTGGGGACAATTTGCATATTAGGCTTTTATAGAGAGAGATATTATATAATGATGTATATACTACTACAAGACCATGAAGTATATGTAATATTTTCTGCAAGTCAGGTCCATCTCTTTTTACTCTTTTCTGTGCTATTTTGAATTAGGAATACTATCTTGAATTTAAATGAAACTGTAGCTTCAATAAAGTAGTTTTGTTATGGAAAGACTGGTTATTAGAAATGCATGGATGTTCCTAAGTGAATTGGTATGTCATCTTCAAAAGAAAACCATAAAGAATTAATGCAATTATACCCTTATCTGTATGGAAATGTGAAAAATCAATGAAATAAGATTCAATATCCCTATATCTTTAGTAATAATTTAACATGACCATAAAATTAATGCGTTTGAAACTATTACAATATGATGCCAGCACTACTCCTGTGGTAATAATAATAAATCTATCAACGCATAATGATGAGTTTGCCAACTCACTGAGTAGTTTTCTGTAACTTTGGTAGTTTAAAATGAATTCCATCTTTTATGAAACAAAAGTTTTACCACCCACACGCATTGTCAAGAGATAAAATCAGCAGATCTCTCTAAGAATACCAATCACTGCTGCATTCACTATGAAAATGCACTCTGCCTCGGGAATTCTATCATGTACAGGGCATCCTTAAATTTACCAGCCAAAAACCTGGACCCTAATACCTGCTCGAAAACTTGCTAGTAGTGTGTTTTCAGAAAAGTCACCTGTTTTCCCTCTGAACACATTTGCTTTCCTATTAAAGAATCTGTACATATAATGAATATAGCAGGTTGAGTTGATGCTAGAAAGAGAAATGAGTTAAGTTAATGAAGGGTCTTCAATGTCATTCTAGGCACAGTCTGATTTTTTTTTTTAATTTGGGTTATGAAATAATTTTTTTCTAATAAAATGTTACAAAGAAATTTAGCACATGAATACATTTTTAAAAAGAAATTGTGGTAACACCGAAGAAAGACTTAAGTCTCTAGAGCCTTACAGGTCCAGAAAGCTAGTCCAGCCTCCACGCCCCTTTCATAAAATACACACAGGGCTCCACAAAAGGCAGCCTGGAGCAGTCAGATTTAGGCGGCAGAGCACACTGATGGCAGAGACTGTTTATCAACCATGGGGTTGCCAATCATAAGCCAGAAGCAGCTGAGACCGTGAACATGACAGAGGCTTAAATCTTGCCACCTAAGAACTTAGATCACAATAACATGGAAACTCTGACCCTCCAGAGCTGGAAATTACCCATAATTTCATCCATGTATAGTCACACATCTAGAATTATCACATGCACCATACACATAATACATAAGAAAAACTGGAGTTTATTTCAACAAACACCAAAGCTTCTTAGTGTATTATGAAGATTTTTTTAGTATATACTGAAGACACAAGTGACTTTTGTGCAGTATTTGCCTGTTTCATTATAAGACAACATATAGCACAGAATAGCACACAGCTTTCTTTAGCTGCTGAAGAAAAACAAATGAAATGTGCATTTATGGCTCCGACACAGTAGGCCAAACCAAGTCAAGTCACCAAATACATATTCTCAGGCAGATGTAAAGGCTTTTATGAAATCCAACCTATACTAAAAGCTAATACAAACGCAACAATAACAACAAAGAAACAAAAAATAAGTATCACCAAAACCACTCTTAAATCAGCTGGGGATGCATTTGAACTTGAGTAAAAGAAAATTTGCACTAGGTTTCACAAAAGTCTATTGAACCTATAGACCAAGAAGTAGTATACTAATTCTGAAACCACATAAAGACACTACAAAGAAAGAAAATTATAGGCCAATATCCCTGATGAATACAGTTGGCAAGGATGTGCAGAAAAGGGAACCTTTGTGCACTGCTGGTGGGAATGCAGATTGGTGCAGCCACTGTGGAAAATAGTATGGAGTCTCTAAAAATTAAAGATGGAACGGCCTTATGACCCAGTGAATCCACTCCTGGGAATACATCCAAATATACCCAAAATGCTAATTTGGAAAACTATATACAGCCCTATGTTCACTGCAGCATTATTTACAACAGCTGAGATTTGGAAACAGCCCAAGTGCCCATCAATAAATGAATGGAATAATGAAAGATCACCTTTCTATTAAGAAGTTATAACTTTTCAAACGGTTTGTTCATTTTGGTATAAAAATCAGACAAATTTAGCCTCTCTTTTGAACCCCACTTACATGTTAACATCTCCATGAAGGTATAATGATGCCATCTCAACTCAGCAGAACTAAACTGAGGCATGTGATTTATACATCTCTTATACTGCTGATTGTATTCTACATTTTCTCATAATTATCTGTTATTTCATAATCCACACTACATTGTAAACTTTTGTGAAATTAGGACTGGCACTATGGTACTGATCCTTATCACTGTACCAATGCAATATTAAAATATTTTAGAGGTCAAAGGGCAGAGTGAATAAATGGTTAATATTAGGTCTGGGCTGATAGAAATTCTGCTTTAATTTTTTTTTTTTTGAAACAGTAATTAAGACAAATGAAGAGAGTAGTTTATGCTTCCTTTGTTGTACGGCACCACGCTGGATTGTAAGACGTGTATTGGCATGCAAGTCTTCGAATATAATGACATATAAAATTGGTGGGCAAGAGGGATATGGCCTTCAATAGGTCAAGGTTCTCAACCATGGCAGACATATATACCTTATAGCCATGAGGAGACAAGAGAAGTTGCATCTCTGGATACCTGTCAGGCCTCCTAATGAGATGATGTTGTACATGTTATATTTTCACTTTTTATCCTTCTAATAAAGCTAACTAATTGTAGCATTAAAGTGTTTTTGTCTCATGAATGTTAATGCCAATCTGACACCATAACCATAGCTTTGATACTGTGAGTCGATTGTAGCTTGAATAATGGCACAACAGATAGAGCATTTGTCAAGTGATCTCAGTTCATTAGAATAACAGCCCTATCACTTGTAACTGTTGAAAATCATGGCAAAGGTAAGGGGTATGGAGTTCAGGAGGAATTATAATCAGTGAATGGTCAGTATGACTAGCATGTAAGATGGAAGGAAGGCAAATGCATGGCTATAGAGTCTTTAACATCATGCAGTGAACCTTGCACACCTCTGAAATTTTACACAGTATTTTTTATAAATGTTCACATTTTAAAAATATCATGAAAGATGACCCATAAAATGTCAAAATATGTTACTTTTTCTTTAGAGAGTCTTTCTGAATACCCTTTTGACAGGAATTCCGGTAATTTTATGAGGAAATTTACTTCTTTGATGCTTCCAAGTTACTACTTAGCAAATTACTCTTAGACTCTAACAAGTGACTTTCATTTGCTAAAATTAAGGTTAATATTTCCCTGAAATGTCTTGCTCATCCCTGAGAATTACTCAGACACTGTATAAGGGAAAATGTTTCTAGAAGTCCAGGATAATAGTCAATCTAATATACTACTTCTAATGAAGGTCATCAGAGTTTCTTCTCTTCTCCTTTCTTTAATGCAAACATAACACATTACACGTTTTGAGGCAAAATGCACAAATTAGAACAAGGTTAATGTGAAAACAAAGAAGTGTTAGTTTCTAATTTGACTGATGTTAGGGATAAAATTGTTGGTTGAGTCAAAGCATTCCCTCCCCCTCACCATCTCTGCCTAATGACATTTCAGTTCCTATAACAGAGTCAAGCATTCAGGAAATTCCAACACCACAGCAATGAAAGACACAGGATGAAAACAATTTCAAGATATTCATTCTTGGTGTTGGTGGTGATGGTGGTATTAATTACCAATGGGCAGTATTTACTTTTATACATAGAGACTTCCACAACTGGCTAAATGGTTTCAGCTTCAAGTGAGACAATAGCCAAGCAATAGCAGCCTGAACTAGAGAGTGATTTTTTTTTCTCACTTAACAAGTGTACAAGAGGTTTAGTCCTTATAATCATTGGTTAAGCCAGTGCCAAGGACTTAGAATCGCCATCACTATAATTTTGTCTTCTTTTCAATGTTCCAAAATGATTGAAGTCACTCCTAGCACCACAATTCATGCAATTTCATTGAAGATAATGAAGCAAGCAAGATGTAACCAAGAACAGGTGCTTCTTTCTGTTGTTACTGTAACTTTATCCTGAACAGGAATAACTTTCGCTGAAACCTCTCCTCCTCCAAAGAACTTATTCCAGTAATTAAGACACCTGCCTTCTTCTAGATTAAGGGCTATCTAGGACCACATTTGCTGATGTCAAGAGGTTACCATCTGATACATAAACAAGAGATGTGAACAGAGGTGACATAGGTACTATTAACCTTGGGATAAGCAGTCAGTGTTTTAATTTTTGCTTTGTTTCGTTTTGTTTGCTGGTTGAACCTCAGTTGCAAAGGTTTCATTCCATCATAATCTTCAGTTATAGTTATAGTCTCATTAAAGAGACAATGCAAGACATCTCTCTTTTCATAACTATTTAGCACATTTGATCTTATCTAATGTTACTTTCCTCACACTGGACAATGGCTGGACTAATTACTATTGTTTGGTATTGTTTTTATGCCTTTTTAGTGGTAGAAATAAAATGAAAAAAATATGTATTTTTTAAAAGATATACTACATTATGAGTTCCAACTGATTATTTTATTCCAAGTTCAATATTATAGACTAGAGGCCCAGTGCATGAATTCATGCATGGGTGGGGTTCCTCGGCCTGACCAGTAATCAACACCAATCGGAGCCGGCTTGCCAGGGCAGGAGGAGGGACCACGGGAGGTTGGCTGTGGGAGCACACTGGCCACCAGGGAGCAGCTCCTGCATTGAGCAGCTGCCCCCTGGTGGTCAGTGCGCATCATAGCGACCAGTTGACTGGTTGTAATGGTCACTTGGGCGCATATATATATATATATGGATATATATATACACACACATATATATAAATTTTTACTTAGTCTCATTAATCTTACAATTGAATCTAATTTGTCTTATGCAAAATATCTCAGCCTCAGAGATATCAACATATCAACATATCTACTCATTTGCTTTGTACCACAAAATTAAAACAACCACCTCTGAATAACAATACCAATACTGGGCTGATGTCATCAAAATAGTGAAAGGTAGTTCCTGACTTTAGTCCCCTCACAAGAAGCCAACTAGACACCATGGTAAAAAATACCAGAACCCAGGGTTGAGGCTAAAACATCCCCTGGACCACAGACACTGAGAGGGACTGAATTAATAGAATATGGAGCAGCTAGACTCTGACCACATCACTCAGGATTTGAACATTGAACTGACCCACATTTGACCCAGCCTGGCTCTCCAGGTTTGGTGCCTGATGAAATCCAGTTGAGAGTCTTTCTAATTATTATAACTTGGGAGGGACAGCCCTGTACTGCCAGCCTAACCAACTGTTGGCCTCTAGAGGGAGATGAGGCTCTATCATTCCTCGTCTTCTCACTTTCCTCTCCCTCCCATTAAAAAAAGAAAATTCCAGATAGCAATAATGAGATGAGAAAAGATGTACTAGCCCAAATAGATATATCTTTGGGAAATATAAAATCTAGCCAATAAGAACTGGATCAATTAGCTGGTTGGAGACCATCTGAAAAGTCATACTGGTCTGGAGATGGGGAATCACTGTTTTGGGGCAGAACAAAGTCAATCTGCAAAGAGAATGGAATGCAACATACACACAAAGATAAGTGACAGAGTCACATATTCTACCTTTTTAGTTCCTGTGACACCTGACCATTCCTCAGTCCCCACTCTCAGAGCCTTTGCATTCTTAAAATAAAATCCAACTTTTATTGAGTGGGCCTCTTTTCCTTAATAGCCAAAGAACCTTGAATAGAATATTTAGCAAGGTTGAAATTAAAAAACTTACCCTTCAACCTGTCTTATTTTCTGAGAGTGTAATTTAATCTATAATAGAATAAGAATGTCTTCTTGGTACAACTTCATGGAACCCCACCAAAAAAGTTTTTTTTTCTCTATGCATGTTCTATAGAGTATGTGAATATGCATTTCCATAGTCATATCAGCTAACGTCTGTCTACTGTGCTTGCATTGCAAGCTGGTTTCTTCTCTCAAGTAGTTCTTTTCCTCCACATATATTACTGTTTTGATTTGTGTTTATTTCCATATTCTAAGCACAGGCAACAAACTATCTACCAAGTTTTGATACTTGAAATATCGTTAAAATGTATATATTTTGTTCCTGACATTTTATCAATGATATATAGACACATGTACATCATTTTTTTCCTTTTCATATCCTTTTTAATTTCCCCCAAATGACATATAAAATCCTCTAATGGCAGTTATTCTATGTAAGACCTAGCAGTTGTCTTACTAGATATTTGCCTCTTTTTAACTCCTGAAATGCAAGTGAAACACTTCCAATGTTCTGAAAACATTAGTCTTATGTTCACAAGCAGCACTACTTCCCTTGCCCATAAATCAGGTTGGAAATTATGAATTGCTAATCTTTAATAATTGAATTTCTAAATGCTTTGTTCTCTGAAAGCATGATCTTAAACTGAGAAAAGAATTAGAAGAACCACTTCTATTCCTGGATCCAGCAGGTATGATTATATAGGATTGGTAAATTGTAACAGACCCTATATTATATCCCTACACTGGAAAACAGCATAACTTTTTATTAGACATATCAGTATCTACACAGTCAACATCTCCTACTCAACAGGGCCTCTCTATTAGTATATGCTTTGTCCTAGATATAGATAGATAGGTAGGTAGATAGATAGATAGATAGATAGATAGATAGAGATTTATTATATGAATTGACTCACAAAATGATGGAGGCCGAGATGTCCCACAATCCACCTTCTGCAGGCTAGAGAACCAGGAAAGCCAGTGATGTAACTCAGTCTGAATCTGAAGGCCTTAGAACCAGGAGTGTAGATGCCTAAGGGAAAGAGAGGATGGATGTTTCAGCTCAAGTAGAGACAATAAATTTGCCCTTCCCCCACCTTTTTGTTCTATTCAAGCCCTCAAAGGATTGGGTGATGCCCAACTGCATTGGTGAAGGTAATCATCTTTACTCAGTCTGCTGATTCATATGTCAATCTCTTCCAGAAATACCCTCACAGACACACTGAAAAATAAGATTTTGTCAGCTACATGGGCATTGCTTAGCCTCGTCAAGTTGACATAAAATTGACCATCACAAGTATCAACAATATTCCTTGAACTACTATTGGATATCCTTTTATCATTCTGTTTAAAATATTAAACTCTGCTGCCTCATATAATACAGAGTTAGTGTCTAGGTACTGAATTTTATAATTCTTCCATACTTCCCCCTTGCCTTACTCTATTTTTGGCAATACCATTTCTCACCTTCTAATGTTCTCTATTACTTATTATTTGTTGTTGCTATTATTATTTTTGTCCCTCTTGCTAAAATTTAGGCTCCATAAACTAAAATTTTGACCTAGTTTATCTTATTGATATATTTCAAGCATCTAAAATGCACCTAGTACATACTAGGGGCTCAATGTACATTTGTTAAATGAATGAATAAATACAGTCTTATTTAATATACTAGCACATTGTTTCCTGTCTTTCTTTTTCTCTATATTCCCTTACCTTCTTTAACAAATCCTAGTGCTTATTTATTTTTGAAATAATTTTCATCTGATTCCATTCTTTAAATGACAAAAGTGATGCATACTTATCTACCATACACACACAATTTTATTACTCTCCAAAACCTGTTCTTTCTCTTTTTATAGATTCCTTATGAATTGTTTTCTTCCATTCTCTCAAATAAGCTAGAGTACACAGTCAGAAGCATAACTCAATCTTTTTCAGAAAGCTTTTCAACATGGGAAGGTGAACTGGCATATATAAAAAACAGTAGAGGCCCGGTACACGAAATTCATGCACTCTGGGATGGGAGGGTCCCTCAGCCCAGCCTGTGCCCTCTTACAGTCTGAGAGCCCTCAGGTGATGTCTGACTGTCGGACATCCTTAGCATTGCAGCACAGGCAGGAGAGGCTCCCGCCACTGCCGCTGAGCTCACTAGCCATGACCCTGGTTTCTGGCTGAGCAGCACTTTCTCTGTGGGAGTGCACTGACCACCAGGGGGCAGCTCCTGCGTTGAGCATTTGTCCCCTGGTGGCCAGTGCATGTCATAGTTAGCGGTTCAGCAGTCTTAGCATATCATTAGCATTTTATGCTTTGATTGATTGAATGGACAACTGGACACTTAGCATATTAGGCTTTTATTATATAGGATTATTAATGACCATATTGATGAGTCAGACACATAACATACACATTATGCTGGTCTCAAGAACAATTTTTGTTTTTACCAGAAAGCATCCTATCTAATAAAAGAGTAATATGCAAATTGCCCATGCCTCCACTATACCCACAAGCACGCCCACCAGCCAATCAGGAGCAAATATGCAAATTAACCCAACCAAGATGGCTGTGGCCATGGAGAGAATAGGAGGCTTGGGTTTCTCCAGCAATGGAGGAAGCCAACCTTTCCGCCTGCCCTGGTGGGCCCAGGCCTCCACTCAAGGGTACAAAGTTTCAATTATAAAAGATAAATAAATCCCAGATACCAGGGCCTCCACTTGGGTTGCCGGGGGGAGTGGCCAGCCTGCAAACCACCACAGGCCCCTTGCCCAGGCCATCCCACGCCCCAAGGGAACCCCCACCCTGATCCAGGACACCCTTCAGGGCAAACCAGCTGGCCCCCACCCATGCACCAGGCCTCTATCCTATCTAATAAAAGAACAATATGCAAATTGACCATCACTCCAACACACAAGATGGCTGCCCCATGTGGTCAAAGATGACTCCTCCCATGTGGATACAAGATGGCTGCCACAAGATGGCCAGCAGGGGAGGGCAGTTGGGAGGGACCAGGTCTGCAAGGAAGGGCAGTTGTGGGCAATCAGGCCAGCAGGTGAGGGCAGTTGGGAGGGACCAGGCTGGCAGAGGAGGGAAGTTGGGGGCAACCGGGCCTACAGAGAAGGGCAATTGGGGGGGACCCAGGCCTGCAGGGGAGAGCAGTTTGGGGGTGGGGGGACCAGGCCTGAAGGGAAGGGTAGTTAGGGGTGACCAGGCTGACAGGGGAGCAGTTAGGCATCAATCAGGCTGGCAGGGGAGTGGTTAGGGGATGATCAGGCTGGCAGGCAGAAGCAGTCAGGAGCAATCAGGAAGGCAGGCAGGCAAGCAGTTGGGAGCCAGCAGTCCTGGATTGTGAGAGGGATCCCAGATTGGAGAGGGTGCAGGCTGGGTTGAGGGACACACATGCCCCTGTGCATGAATTTCATGCATCAGGCCTCTAGTACTATAATATTTGTGTGTCCTCTTACATCCAAAATGCTTGTTATATGCCATTTAGTCGGTTCCATTTCCTGGCAACCCTGTGAATGAGTGATATCTATAATGTCTCGCCCTCAACAGTCCTACTCAGCTCCTGTAAGCTCACCCCTATGACTTCTTGGATGGACTCAATCCATCTCTGGTTAGATCTCTTTCTTTCCCTGCTGCCTTCTATATTTCCCAGTATTACCTTTTCTAAAGAACCCTGTCTTCTCATGATATGCCCGTAGTAGGGCAGCTTCAGTTTTATCTTTTTTGGCTCCAGTGAAGTTTTGGGCTTAATTTGCTCTAGGACCTACTTGCTTATCTTTCTGGCAGCCCAGGGTATCTGTAGATCTCTCCTCCATCATATTTCAGATTAATCAATTCTCCCCTCTCAGATCTTCTTCACTGTCCAAGTTTTGCATCTTACATGGTAATTGGGAATTTGATGGGGTGGATGATCTTAGCCTTGGTCTCTAATGACACATCTTTGCTCTTGGTGATCTTTCTGATTCTCCCATTACTGCCTTTTCAAGTATCAGCCTTCTTTTTATTTCTTGGCTGCAGCTTCTATTTGAATTGATGACTGAACCAAGATAAGCAAAATCATTAACAATTTGAATGCCACCTCCAAATGCCCCCTGTAAAATGCTTTTTCTTTGCGTACTGTTCAACGGGAGCCAGTAGGATTATTTTATTTGGACCTTCATGACTACCATAGTGAAATAAATGGTCCCCTGAAGGACTGAAATAATAAATTATCTCTAGGTTCTTAACTCACAGTCAGAGAGGGTCTTGTGATTTAAAAAAAAAAAAACACATAGTCTGACACTTGTACAACCTTAAAACTCAGCAGCTGAAATGGGATTCTAGACTCCATTGCTCCTGACTCTTTTGATTAACCCCTAAACCATGTTTCATGGGTTGATGGAAATTGGAATTAACTGTTATCTATAGGGAAATAATATTTTTATAGCTGCTCACAATGCTCACTATAAAACTGTCAATTTTATAAATGCTGTTCACAACAGAAACATAAGTTGCACTGCCTCATAGTAATCCTAAGTGCTGTACAATAAAAACGAATACCATGCCCTGTTCTTTAAAGAGACTATTATTTCTTGATTCACACAGGCATGGTGCCAGTTGCTAATATTTTTATTGGTTAGATTTATGTTCTTCCCCTTGTCTCCTTGCCTCCTATGAAAACAAAAGAACATCTATCCTCATCACCATTAGGACATTAATGACACTGACCATATGACCCTAAAGAGCATCCAACAGAAACACTGCTTCAAATCTCTTCTCAGGCTCATTTAACTGCACTCCCCTCCCACCCCAAGCACACATACTCACCTCCAAAGAATACACATGCTAAGTCTGGATCTGCATACCACCAATCAGTAAGTACTTTCCCTTTTGGGAACCGTTTCAGTTTTCAAGAATGTTCGTAATATTAGCCTTAGTGAGAATATTCTTCATGCTATTCATAGGGTCATTCCACCCCATTCTGCTACTAGCATGGCTAGTAATTAATATGGCTATTAATTACCTAAGCAATTTACCTTCTGAGTATCATATAAGCAGTATAAATAAACTCTGGGGTAGGCTTCAGCACATGCTTGCTAGAGCAGCCCCTTTGTCATCAAGATTCCACAGCCCCTGCGCTGTGTTTAGAACTCTCCCCTCCTCCATGTGTCAGTCCATCCTGAGGTTTGCTTTCCTTGTGGTAGCAAAAATGACTGCTGCCGTTCTGATTCACATCTACAAGAATATGAGACTACATGAAAGGGAGGGCCTCTCTTCTTCAAACTATCAAGCAAACGTGCTTTGTTTCACAGATCTCAGACTTAGGTTATATCTCTGCCTGAGCCAATCCCTGTGGTGAGAGAGTAGGGTTAGGCCTGTCACTTTCCACCCAGGATGCAGGGTGCAGGGTGCATAGGCAACGAACTAGTGTGAGCAACTCCGCCCAGTTTGCCTGAGACTTCACCTGATTTAGCAGTAATAGTTCCGTGTCCCAGGAAAGTGCTCAGTCTCAGGCAAACAAAGATGGTTGGTCACCAGACATCCAATAGCACAGGCCTAAAAATCACCTGCCCCAAACCCATGCTCAAGTCTTGCTACCAGGAATTAGATTTAAAAAAATGAATATGTCTACTTCTTCTTTCGCACAATAGATAGCTTTCTCACATTGGAACCACTGAATCTTTTTCAACTATAGAGCTCCAGATGCTATAAAGACTTCCTTAACATTTTTATCTTTATCTTAAATAACCAATTAATATTTCTCATGTTTCCTAACATCATCTGACAGAATTTTCTGGTCTGTCGGTTGTATTCCTGAACTTTCTTTAGAATCAGAGCTCTTCAATGGTCATGCCCCCCAAATACGGGGTCCTACAAGGGTGTTGTGCTCAATTCATAGCTGAAGAGATGTTTTCTCAGCGAGATCCCAAATCACCAGTGAGGTGGGAACTAGAAGGACCTCTCTTCTGAGAAAGATCTGTTATTTCTTAGAATACAGAAGGTTCTTAATGACCATTTGCCTTATGAAAATGTTGTTTTTTAATTTTGTTCTTATTAAAGGATAGCAAAGCATATCCTGGTTTATTTCTGAATTCCTCTCATTTTATACTTCTTATTGTTTGCAAGTATTCTACTAGTTCCCCAGATGAAATTATAACACAGTAAGTTTTACAGCAAGTTTAATTTCCCTCTTACTTAGTTTGGGTTTCACTGTGTCTAAATGGGTAAAACTGAGACTCTGAGATTCTATCTAACTAGGGTCAAAACAACTAATAACATGAATGAAGATGTTAAGCTGTTTGTTCATTATTATATAAAACAGTGATAATTTGCTATGTTTTACATCTTTCACTTTGAACATCTGCTTTAAACAAGGATCTGGTGAGACTAACTGCTCCTCACTACCACCTCTGATATGTTTGCAAATGCAGATTCCAGGATGTAGCCTCCAGAGACTGGGATTCAAACGTTTGCCGAAGACCATGAAACCTATAGTTCTGAGTGTGAAGCCAGACTCATGAAATTCCATCACAGCTGAAGCTAGAACCTAATGTGTTCATTAATAAAGCAATTTGGCAACATAAGGGGGCTGGCTTCCCGTGAGGGTTCAATGAGAAATGTCATGGAGAACTTCAAAAGCCCCCGATTTAAAAAAAATACAGTTTGGAAGGCTTTTGGAATATAATTACAAAGTTACAATAATCACATTATCTGTGGGTGCTGATGTGATGAGTAGCAAGGCAGCTTCCCTTGCACAGCAATTTTGTCAGTTGATCAACCATTTCTCCTCCGAGCCCAAAGCAGTTGGAAGCAAATCCCATTATAGCACAGAATTTGTTTTCCCCGTGGTGTTTATTGACCAAGGACATTTTCTGGTCAAGAATTCATTCAGTAGCTTTGCTGTATCTGTACAGGGAACGGCTGTGACCTTTCCAGACCATAAGGTTATGCATTTTGACAGGCGGCACAGAGCCAGTCCCTCCAACCACGCGGCACAGACGCGGCACACTGTTCTCCTGAGGCATGCTGTTCTTCATGTTGTTTAATCACATTCAGCAGGGCTGGCGCTGAACATCATTCAGGATATCAGACAGGCAGGAACGCTGTGCTGATGATCCTATGGCAATCCTCGGCAAGAAGCAACATTCACAGCCGGCTGGTTCTTTAATGGATGCTTTCACTTCCAGAAATGCTGTCCCCTTCTGCTACCTTCCAGTACATGCAACTCCAGCCCAAAACATTACTTTCGATTTGTCAGAAATTACAGATCTTGTTAAAAATGAAAACAAAATATTACATGCCTTCTTTGCTCCTCATTGCGTACAGAAAAATGAATCACAGCCCCTGACTTAAAGCTGATAATGTAGTTGGAATACCAGCACTAATAAATGTTTCATAAAGGACTCCGTTTACCAATTTTACCTTGATTTTGACCCGTCAGTCTCCCTCTCTCTCTCTCTCTCTCTCCCTCTCTCTCTCTCTCTCTCTCTCTCTTCCACACACACACACACACACACACACACACACACACACACACACACACACACAGCATCTACTTGTAATCACATCACACATTTTGGTGGTTTTAAATACATTTCTGATGATTCACATCACATATTGTGTGAATTTCCACTGTCTCTAATTCTTCTGTTGTCTCTGTCTTTTCTTTCTTCCTTTTTCCATCTCCTGATTTTTCAAAAATGGTATGAATTCTTATTTTCTCATTCGTAGCAATTCAGCTAGACATCCATGCCATCAAATTTTAACCTCTACTCCAAATTACTTATCAAAATATTTCTATGAAAGGAATACATTTTTCTTCCCCAGTAGAAATGTAGTGAATAAAATTTTCTCCACCTTCAACTTCTGAAACAACATTTAAAAATACAAGAGAATATTTCTTAAATGCTAAATTGTATGTTGCACTAAAAAAAGGTTACATAGATGGCAAGAGATTGAAAAGGTCAATGATAGCTAGAGTTTTTAAGCACCTTTAGTAAATAATTTAGTCGTTTGCGCACCAATTTCTTCATCTGTAAACAGTATTAACAGTCTCCAGGTATACTCTGTGAGGTTACTGTGGCATTCACATAAATTAATTTTCTCAATTAATTAATCCATTGATTAAAATATATGTAATGAGGACTGATTAGAAGTTCATAAAAAATGGTGAATAAAATATATATAATCCCTGCCCTCACATTGTTTATAATCTACTTTAAGTAAATTTTTCCACATGTTGCAAGCCCTAAAATGTATAAATAAATGTCTTTGTATGTACTTGTATTGATTTTACTCACGTAAATTTTTTAACAGCCACCAAGTAGAAAACATTATTTTAATGCTGTGGATTTAAAAATAAAAAAGCATAATTCCTGTTGAGATGTCCTCCATTCTATTTATATTATATATGACTTAAGAATCTCTTCCGCCCAGCCAGCATGGCTCAGCAGTTGAGCATTGACCTATGAACCAGAAGGTCATGGTTCAATTCCTGGTCAAGAACACATGCCCTGGCTGTAGGCTCGATCCCCAGTGTAGGGCATGCAGTAGGCAGCTGATAGATGATTTTCTCTCATCATTGATGTTTCTATCTCTCTCTTCCTCTCCCATAGTTTCTGAAATATATATATATATATATATATATATATATATATATGAAAAGAAAAGAATGTCATCAACTATATAAGAAGCAAAATATCAGATAAATAGAGGATTACACAAAGACAGTTAATTTTCAAAACAAGAAGTCTGAATGTTTAATAAATTATTAAATGTTTAATAAATTATTAAACATACCCAACAGTTCAATAATGTCAAAAAAGGCACAGCTCTTCTTTCTAAAATTTAGCTCTATAGGAAGCTAGGAAAGTAAGTATCTGGTATAGGGGAATAAGGATAACTTTAATGACTTAGGCAAGTCATGATTCACCATTTGGGACTGAAAATATTGCTACAAATAGAATTGACAAGAAAAAATAGAAATGGCTATAGGCAGGCAACTAAAAGTATCTATCACAACATCTATATCTATTCTACTGTCATTTAAAAATAACTTAATAATGCCTCAATTTATACAAAACATTTATTTAGCATTTGGGAGAATGATCTTTATAGCATGCAGTTTCTAGTCTGTAGTTTTCATGTTTATAAGTTGGTGATTTTCATATTTACATGGGTATTTTCCCTAAGTGGGTTTGACGTAAAGTGTGAGAAAAATGTAATTTACAACCACTTTGGATTTAATTCCTCTTTACCTTTGAATCTATCCATGGTGCTGACTAGATCAAGCAGTTGTAACAAAAATAGAGGCCCAGTGTATGGATTCGTGCACTGGTGGGGCCCTTGGCCTGGCCTGTGCTCTCTTGCAATCCGGGACCCTCGAGGGATGTTAGAGAGCCAGTGTAGGCCTAAGCCCCGCAGGCCAGGCCAAGGGACCCCACCGGTGCATGAATCTGTGCACCAGGCCTCTAGTATGCATATAAGATCTTTGGTTAATCTCTTCCCACCCTCCCCCTTCCTCCCATCCCTTTGAGATTCATCAGTCTGTTCCATGTTTTCATGCCTATGGTTTCTGCTCCTGCATTGAGCATCTGCCTCTTGGTGGTCAGTGTGTGTCATAGCTACTGGACAGTGGGCCAGCCAGTCTGCTGGTTGCTTAGGCTTTTATATATATAGATAGTGTCTCTACTCAACTTGTACACTGAACCTTAGAGATGATCTCAGGGAAAGAGACATAAGTCAATATAAATCCATCAAAATTCAGCATGAAAATCAAAACCATGTTTGCATTTGTATAGTCCTTTACATCCCCCCCCCCCCCCCAGAATATCTTACATCTCATTTTATCCACAAGACATCTCCAAGAGGTCAAATGGAAAATATGTTCCTCATTTTATGGGTGAGGTAACTTAAATAGAGACTCGGATCATCTTTTTCAAAAGCACAAAATATATTAATGCCAGCAGAAGACTATATTCACTCTGGTTCAGGTTGAAAGAATTTGGTAGCACTCCAAGCTTGAAACCTTATTTTCTCATCCTGGAAGTTGGCATTCAATAAGTTGAGAAAAATAAGTATTCTTCAAACTTGAGGAGCCATCCACATGACACAGAAGTATGCATCCATTAAGAAGGATGTTTACCCAAATATGAAAATAGCAAGAGCTAAAGCTCATAAGAAGGCAATGTTAAAAATATTGACAATGTAGTCATATATACTATATTAATTCAACTCTGTGAATACATATAGTATAGATACATATATCAAAGGCTAGAAATACAATTACCAAAATGTTAACAGTGATTAATTCTGAGTAGGATTCTGGGGAATCTTAATTTTTATCTTTTTTGTTTTTGTTTTTTTGGGTTTTCTTTTTCTAATTTTCTATGCTGAAGACATATTAGTTTATGTAAATGATCTTTTTGAAATAAAAATGGATGGTTCCATGAAACAAAAAACTAATCCAATTTCCTTAACAGTCATATTTTCCAAATGAGTGTCTTGCTTTATGTCATTTTTATTATATCATCAAAGTTGAACTCTCACCCTTCAAAAAACTACTACAAGGAAGAAAGAATGTCTTCCTTTTGAGCACACACTTATTTGGTATAAGTTTACCCTTGGGTCCCTGACTCTTCAGGCTTCACTAGAACTGGCCAAGGACTTTAAACTAGTAAGGAAAATATGTCCTTTCACCAAGGTAATTCTTTGTGTTTCTGCATGAAGGAAAACCACTAGAGATAATGTATTTGAAACCATTTCTCAGGATATAGTGATTTCCTTTGTCTCAAAATTGATCTTATTGCAAATAAAAGCAAAGTATGCCCTAAGAAATGAGACACGCCAAATAGTGTCTCCTGAAAAACAAAAACATAAACATGTAATTTAAGAATTTAGAAGTCTCACTCTTCAATGACAGTAAGTAAACCTGTCACTAATATTTTCTCTGAACAGTCTTTATTTAGATATCTGACTTAATAGATACATGATTATCTAGTTTCTGTTATAAAACAATCTACTCACAAATTACTATTCTCACTGTAAGATTCTTGAGTAAACATGTGATTTCTCTAGCAAGGGTATAAAGTGATAGAGAACTTAATACAGATGCAAACAGAGCAGGTGGCTATTATGGAGATAGAGATGAAGACTAACCTTCAATCCTATAATAACTTCAGCTGAGCTAGCACTTTTCTGCACTGTGCAAGGTCTTTCCATACATAATTTTTTTATAAATCACTCCCATTTGTAATGAGTGGGTACCAGCTATTCTCTTCACTTTACATGCAGGAAAACCTCACAGAGAAGCACCAAAGAACTGTCCATCACTTCCAATATCAAGTAAAAAGTCGACAGAGATGTGTAAAGAAGCCCACTCTTCATGGCTAGATTTATTTAGATTTCAAATTTATCTTCTACAAAAACAGCTATAAAAGGAATGCATTTTCTTTTTTTAAATATATTTTTATTTCAGAGAGGAAGGGAGAGAGAGAGAGAGCAATAGAAACATCAATAATGAGAGTGAATCATTAATTAGCTGCATCCTGCACACCCCACACTGGGGATTGAGCCTGAAACCCTGGCATGTGCACTGACTGAGAATCAAACCATGTCCTCTGCGGTTCAAGCTCAGGTCAATGCTCAACCACTGAGCCATGCCAGCTGGGCTAAGGAATGCATTTTCTAACATGCATATATTTTATATTTAAATGAAAGAAATAATTATATGTCTAGAACCCTGCTGAAATAACAGTGCTATCAGTTCTTTGGCAGAAAATGGCAAGTACTGGAGGAGGAATCCAAGATGGCGGTGTAGGTAAACACCTAAACTGCTGCCTCCTACAACAATTTAAACTGCAACTAAAAGACAAAACGTCTATCACCCAGAACCACAGGAAAGCTGGCTGAGTGGAAGTTCTACAACTAGAAGGAAAGAGAAAAGAGCATTGAGACGTGCGCGAGCGCTGAAAAGCTGAGGTAAGGAGGCGCGTGATCTGGGCTGGCTGCGGGCGACTGGGTGCGTTGCTTTTTTCAACCCGAACGGAGACAAGCCCCCGATTACTCTGAAATCCAGTCTCTGGGGAGACGCAGGGGACCCAAACTCCTACGGGGAGAAGCTGGACTGTCTGCCAGTGAGGGTGGCTTGCTTGCAGAGCTGCGCGCAGGAATAATTGTTTACTGCACTGGGGCATGGGACTCACGGATGCCCTTGGAGACTCAGAGCCGGCTAACTAGCAGCCATTGCTGTTTGCCATGCCCTAACCTAGTGACACCCTGAGGCCCCACCCTGCACAACCTACAAACCCACCCAAGCTCCAAGCAGCTCAATTAGCATAAGAAAGGCCTGCCCTATCACAGCTTAACCTAGCAAACTTGCAGCCTGGGTCAGACAGCTCCAAAACCTCCAAACCCCAAGCAAAGAGGAGAAAACTGCAGCTCTCACTGTAGCTCCTGCTGAGTGGCCTCAGACAGTAGCTGACCAGCACCCCATTGGAGATCCAGAAGCCAGTGTACCTAGTGGTCAGTGTGAGACACCAGATTTCAACTCCTCACATCCATAAGTGACACATTCAAGAGGCAGACTCAGTGAGCACCAAAGCCCCACTGAAACAAGTCCTGCACCAAAAGCGTGTCTTCAGCGCAGCAGTTCTTCCATTATAGACACAGGGAGTGCTCACAGCTAATTGGCCTGGAGGTCAATTCCTCCCAGCATACCAACAGCAATTAAGGCTTAACTACACCAAGACTTTGCACTCAGCCCACAAAGGGGTGTACCAAGAGCGTCCACATCAGGTGATTGGGGAGGCTGAGCTACTGCCCCCTATAGGTCACCTACCACACAAAGCCACTCCATCAACACAGGGAAGCAGCCAAAATGCAGAAACAAAGAAACATGTCACGAATGAAAGAAACGTAGGAAAGCAAACTACTGGATGACATAGAGTTCAGAACCACATGTATAAGGTTACTCAAGAATCTTCTAAAAACCGCCGAGAAACTTGATGACACTTCTGAGGAGCTTAGTGAGAATGCCAAAAAAATGGAAAAGGATCAGTCAGAAATGAAGCATACACTGTCTGAAATAAAGAATATACAGAAATTTAATTGTAGATCAACGTACCCCAAGAATCAAACCAAAGATCTGAAATATGTGGAAACAAAAAACATCCAACCAGAAAAACAAAAAGAAAAAAGAATCCAAAAATATGAAGACAGTGTAAGGAGCCTCTGGGACAACTTCAAGCGAACCAACATCCGAATTTTTGGGGTGCCAGAAGAAGGGAGAGAGCAAAATATTGAAAACCTATTAGAAGAAATAATGACAGAAAACTTTCCCTACCTGGTGAAAGAAATAGACTTACAAGTTCAGGAAGTGCACAGAACCCCATACAAGAGGAATCCAAAGAGGACCACACCAAGACACATCATAATTAAAATGCCAAGGGCAAAAGACAAAGAGAGAATATTAAAAGCAGCAAGACAAAAACAGTTAATTACCTACAAGGGAGTACCCATACGACTGTCAGCTGATTTCTCAACAGAAACTATGCAGGCCAGAAGGGAGTGGCAAGAAATATTCAAAGTGATGAACAGCAAGAATCTACAACCAAGATTACTCTACCCAGCAAAGCTATCATTCAGAGTTGAAGGTCAGATAAAGAGCTTCACAGACAAGAAAAAGCTAAAGGAGTTCATCACCACCAAACCAGGATTACACGAAATGCTGAAGGGTATCCTTTAAGAAGAGGAAGAAGAAGAAAAAGGTAAAGATAAAAATTATGAACAACAAAATGACATCAAATACATACCTACCAACAAGTGAATCTAAAAATCAAGTGAATGAAAAATCTGAAGAACAGAATGGACTGGTGAATATAATAGAATCAGGGACATAGAAAGGGAGTGGACTGACGATTCTCAGGGGAAGCAGGTGTGAGAGGTGCGGGAAGAGATTGGACAAAAATCTTACTCCTATGGATGAAGACAGTGGTTGGGGGTAAGGGCATGGGGTGGGGTGGGGAATCAGGTGGAGGGGAGCTATGGGGAAAAATAAAAGAGGAACACCTGTAATAATCTGAACAATAAAGACTTATTTAAAAAAAAAATGGCAAGTACTTAAGCAAACATCTACAATAGGAATCTCACTAGGTGTCATACAGCACATACTAGAGATGTTTAAGGATGGGATGACACAACAATGATACCAACCGTAGAAAGATATCCTGTTTGTTTTCTCTTATATTATACTAGAGGCCCGATGCACAAAAGTCATGCAAGGGGCTTGGCCCTCACAGCCAATGGTGGCTTGCCTCGGCCCCCGCAGCCCCGATTTCATCTGGAAAGTCATCCAGAAGGTTGTTCAGCTGTCCAGTTAATTAGCATATTATGCTTTTATTATCTACTAGAGGCCCAGTGCACGAAATTCGTGCATGGGGGTGTGTGTCCCTCAGCCCAGCCTGCACCCTCTCTAATCTGGGACCCCTCGAGGGATGTCCTACCAGGATCGGGCCTAAACGGGCAGTCGGACATCCCTCTCACAATCCAGGACTGCTGGCTCCCAACTGCTCGCCTGCCTGCCTTCCTGATTGCCCCTAATCGCTTCTGCCTGCCAGTCTGATCACCCCCTAACCACTCCCCTGCCAGCCTGATTGATGCCTAACTATCCCCTGCCAGCCTGTTTGTCCCTAACTGCCCTCCCATGCAGGCCTGGTCACCCCTAACTGCCCTTCCTGCAGGCCTGGTCCCCCGCCCCCCAACTGCTCTCCCCTGCAGGCCTGGGTCCCCCCAACTGCCCTTCTCTGCAAGCCTGGTCACCCCCAACTTCCCTCCTCTGCCAGCTTGGTCACCCCTAATGGCCCTCCCCTGCAGGCTTGATCGCCCCCAACTGCCCTCCCTTGCAGACCTGGTCCCTCCCAACTGCCCTCCCCTACTGGCCATATTGTGGTGGCCATCATGTGTCCACATGGGGGCAGCCAAGTGGAGGCCCTGGTATCTGAGATTTATTTATATTCTATAATTGAAACTTCGTAGCCTTGAGTGGAGCCAAGCCTCCTGCTTGCTCTGTGGCCACAGCTATTTTTGTTGGGATTTATTTATCTTCTATTATTGAAACTTTGTAGCCTTGAGCAGAGGCCAAGGAAGACCAGGGCTGGGGAAAGCTGGGCTTCCTCTATCGCTAGGCACAACTCAAGCCTCCTGCTCTCTCCAGCTCCATGTCTGCTACCATTTTTGTTGGGACTTATTTATCTTCTATAATTGAAACTTTGTAGCCTTGAACAGAGGCCTGGGACGGCCAGGGTGTGCAGAAAGCTTGGCTCCCTCCATTGCCTGGGAAACGCAAGCCTCCTGCTCACTCCATGGCTGCAGTCATCTTGGTTGGGTTAATTTGCACACTTGCTCCTGATTGGCTGGTGGGCGTGGCTTGTGGGTGTAGCAGATATATGGTCTATTTGCATATTACTCTTTTATTAGATAGGATTACATGACACTAAAAGGATTTTAGCACGTATGGCTTCTTTGAAGGCTAAAAATTAAAATTTCTGAAGATCTTATGGAAAATTAAGCCTTATATAACAAGTTGTTCTTGAATAACTATTCTAGATATTTTTGACTAGTTTATGGGAATCCTTAAGGAAAATTAAAAAATTACATTATAATTAAAATGCCAACAAAGTAACAAGTTATAAATTTTAAATCACTATGAAAATCAATCTTGTGTTGAAATTTTAACAATTAATTAGTATCAAAACTTGCCTGCAGCTCTTAAATATACAACTTTTCTAACAACAGTAGTCTTCATTGCTAATGCACTAAGGCTGCTCTCCTAGTGCTTTTTTCTCCCTCTTGTGGACTCTGGTAGATTCCAGAACTCCACTAACAACTAGTATGATCATTTGCCTTCAAAGAAACCCTGCATTCAAAATAGTTTACAGTTCTCTTAAAATAAAATATTGTATTTGTAAACAGAAACTATCATGTGCTTTTCTCCAGTTTTCTGGACGAGTGTATCCACTCTATATTATTGGACTTATTGGGCTCCCATTGTTGACACCTGTGGCATAGCTTTCTATTTAAATGAAATCTGCAATTTCAGAAGAAGCAATGCCAATCATAATGTACGCAAGCTTCTTACACTTTTGTTTCATGAAAAAAAAAAACAACACATTATGACAATTGCTTGTAATCCTTATGTATAGTTTTCATGTAGAGACTAAAGGTTGGATTTTGTGTTGGTTAACAGTTAAGACAAGTCAACAGCCTTCTATTTTCTACTGATGTACAAAGCATTTCTAAAAACTATTCACAGCTAAAATACAACCCACAAATGACAATGAATTCCATCTCCTTGCCCCTACCAAAAGAACCACTCTGAACTCAAGAGAAGTAGGAATTCCCGTGAAATGCTTTCTGTATTTTATGGCATTCAACAACATATAAGGGGACACCCATCATGCGCATTCATTTCTGTGATGCCAGAAATTCCATTTAATTTAGCAATGAAAATTAACTTTCTAGAAAGTGATAAAAATTAATTTAAAAATATTTTTATTATTGAAGTTAAATTTTGTATAACTTTTTATTGATTGATTGAAGATAAAGAAATTTATGTGGCAAAATATTTGGTTCTTAGCCATGAGTAATTTTATTCTTTAACTCCAAAGACTCAAATACATTAGGGTTTTTGTTGGGTATGATCAGATAAAACACTAAATTAAATAAAGATGAAATTTTTTTCCCCTTTTTGCAAGGCTACTTAAAGGAATCACCACAAATGAAAAAGAGTAAAGTAAAGATAAAAGACAATGGTGTCTTGTTTAACGGACGGACGTGCAGTGGATCCCAGGCTACATCATGAAAATGTCACACTCTTAGGAAGGTTTGCCATTTCCTCACTAAATGACTGCACATAAAAAAGCCAATGCTTGTTGAAGGCCATGAAATACCATTCACACAACACATATTATGCAATTTTAAGATATATCACATGTCTCAATAACATTATCAACCCTTGGAGCTCTGCACCAAGTGGGAATTGCCAGATCTGGTTCATTAATGGCCTAGAAGTTAGTCAGCTGAGATAAAAATGTAAATAATGAGGGAGGACCAGAGGGGATTGAAAAATACAGGAAATAAAATGAGTTTTAAAGGCTAATCCATTTAATACTTTAAGAAGAAAGAGAAGCATATAAAATCTTGAAAACATTTATTTTTCCAAGACATAAGCCTAAGGATTAATAAATGTTGTGACCAACATTTTTGTTTTGATTTGAGCTATAATTTTAGATCATGATGGTCAGTTAATTGCTCAGCTGTGCTCAATTACATGACATCTGAAATTATGAAGTTAAATATCATACAAGGATTTTTGTATCCTTCTCCACTAAAACAGTGTTTTACTGAATACATAATAGTAAACAAATATAACTTTATGAAGGGAAGAAAAATATCCTTTAGAATCTCTTCATACTCTTCCATCTGCACATTATGTATTAGGAATCAGAAAGAAATTCACACCTCTGAATATGAATCACAAGCAGATTGCTAAAGTTTTGCATTACTGTTTCAGAAAGAACTTTTCATTCTTAGAGCAAAAAATAGCACTTCTGTCAGTTTCAAATATGTACCTCATATCTGCCTGTTAATTTCAAAGGATTCAAAAGGACACGTGGCCAATCCCATGTCACTAATCCCCACAGCTGGACAGTTGTCACGGCTTGATTTTTCATTTACAATACAGAAGGGTTAGCTGACTAGAGGCAGAGCTGGTCAGGTTTCCTCTCAGTTCATTCAGTGAGTTTGGGGCATCTGGAGAATAGAAGTCAGATGCGCTAAGTAAAGTTCAAGAAAATATTTCAAATAGTTGATACTTGCCATTATATCTCTGCCAGATGCTGTGTGAGTCCAAAAGAACTCTTTCTCCATCATACACCATAGTCTTGCCTTTCAGGGCCTCAAATACCCTCAAAGTTTCCATCTTTGGTATAAACAGAGTCTTATAAAATAAATATGATGTATAAGCAAAGGAGACCACTAGAGAAAAATCCCATGAGGGAACAGAATAGCAACTGTGGCTCTCTCCTCACAGATCTCCAGCTCTACTTTCATCAGTGACTTCATGGTTTTAAGCATTGCCTCAGACACTTTGAACCAATTTTTAAGTGGACCCAAATTTTGCACTTTGGCAAAATAAACAATTAAAAGAACGTAATTAGAATAGACTTTATTTTTTCGTATATTTTTACTTCAAAGAAGGGACAGGAAGAGAAAGATAAAAACATCAATAATGAGAGAATCATTTTGCCTCCTGCATGCTCCCAACTGGGGATCGAGCCCACAACCCAGGCATGTGCCCTGACCCGGAATTGAACCATGACCTCCTGGTTCATAGGTTGATGCTCAACCACTGAGCCACACTGGTGGGGCTAGACTTCATTTTTAATAAGTACCAACTATTCTGGAAATTGTTAAATTTAGCCAGAATACAATTTTGTGGGCAAAGAATACCAGCCAGTTTATTTGTTCCCCTTCTTAGAACATATATTGTTTCAGTAACATTGCAAAACTCTTCAATTTTGACTTCAATTGTTTTCACTGAGCTATCTAGGAGTAGGATAGGGTAGAAACAATAACTTTCCAAGGGAAAGGTGCTGAGTAAGTGTGAAATGGAAGCGTCATCTTTCCCTTAGGACATAAAATCACAGTAGACCACTTTTACAGAAGAAAATATGTTATCCCCAGGAAGAATGGACACTCATTAATAGAAAAATTAATCTAAAGAAAGAAAAAATAGATGACAATACATTTATCCCCTTGGGAAAAAATAAGGAATGAGTCCTAGCCTGGTGGCTCAGTAGGTTGTCCCATATACCAAAAGCTTGAGGGGTTCAATTCTCAGTCAGGGCACATACCTAGGTTGTGGGTTCAATCCCTGTTCTGGGCACCTATGGAAGGCAACTGGTCCATTTCTATCTCTTCTCTCTCTCTCTCTCTCTCTCTCTCTCTCTCTCTCTCTCTCTCATCAATAAATGAGAACTTCAAAAAAAGAAAGAAAGAATTTGCTTAATACAATAGCTATTAAGTGGCAGGGTTGACATTTGAATCTAAGATATCTGAGCTCAAAATTCAGACTCTTTCTGATATGCCATATTGCTTCAGTCATAAAGCCAGTCATACTCCAAATGAGTTTCTCATTCATTCATTGACTCCACAGTTATCAAGTACCATCCAGGCACTATGTACGAGTTGCTAAATGGAGTGTAAATGAAAAACCTTTCTCTCCCTCTCTCTCATTCAATGTGATAATGAGCCACTGCAGTGATAGTACCTCAGTTGGTATAGATAATAAACTAGTAAATTTGAGAATCACTGCTTAGTATATTTAGACCAATTATTCTGAATAGACTTGAAAATAAAAAAATAAAAAATGATCTTGAGAAGAGCTGTAACAAAACTTTAATGAGGACAATGCCTACGGCTGGATTTCAGTGATACTAAAAACATAGATATTATATGCAAATCTGAGGGCATACCTCTGGAAAATCCCTGTAGAAATCACAATTATAGATCATTTCAAAATGTAGGTTTTAGGTAAAGATGACACTTTTAGGACTGTAGTCTATTACAGTCTATCCAAGTATTTTTCTGCCATAGCATGAAATTCTATGTGAATATTAAATTAGGTACTTGTTAATTATCCTACTTAAACAATATTGGCCTTATTTAGAAATTATTAGACTAAAACATAAAACCCAAACTATAGATATATTTAAAAATCAAGTTTTTCTCAGCTAAATCTAGAGTAATTCTGAGTGTGAAAAGAATTATTTAGAAAAAGAAATTGGCAGACTCAAAAGAAGAAAATGCCTTTTTAAAAGCTGGGCACAAAATATCCAGTAAAATCAGTAATTTCAGAATACTAAAACTGGATAAAATTATAAAGATTGATTCCATCTTCACTTAGTGAATTAATCAGTAAGTCAAATATTTACTGTGGAGAATTCAGAAGACAAAATACGGTGTCAGTCATTATTACATAGAGACATTGGTAAGTGTACTTGAAATACATCCTAAGCTATGGCACCTAAATGCAACACTGTTTTCTGAGAAAAGAGAGACATGTTTTGAAGGCCATAAAGTCTTCATGGATCAGGCTAATCACAACCCACTTCTTCAAGAAAACGAGAAAACAAGAGGAAAAATGTGTCCTGGGGAAGGAAAGGGAGGGGTATGAATATTAATTAAATGACAAAAGATACAGAAGTATACAGGGATGGTTTTGAGATATAGAAGAAAATTGGTATGTCTGGTAGGTATGGCAAAGAATGAGCCAATAAGATAAGCATCCATTGGTTTTTTTGAAGATTGAACTATATCCCCCCCTTAAACTATGTCATTTCCAGAGGGTGTCTCAGCTCCATCATCCACCATAACTGGGATTAGTACAAACAAACATGTCCTGTAAATCTATGCTCCACAGTTCCATAGGACGAGCAGGTATGTGTGTGTGCAGGTGTGTGTATGGGTATGCACCTGTGTGTGTGTCTGTGTATTAAGGGAGCAGAATATTATGGTGGTGGGAAAGTAATTGGATAAACTATAGAGCAATGTACCTTTATAAGAATGGAATACATAGCCATTTGCCAGTTTTACTCCCAGGTACAAAAATATCTAATTATGTACTGAGAATCCTGTTTGGCAAAAGGATATTTTAAGGATAACTTTTATGCCCTAATTATAAGGCAGAAAATCTTTTTTATAGTAGAGAATTAACATTCATTATTGACCATGTATAAAAGTGCTTGTGTCACCAGAGGAAAGACTGACACTGCAAATTTGGCCAAATGTCAGTTATTGCATAAAACTGTATATAGTGATTTCATGGATTTTATTACGATTGCATGATAGAGCTATAAATTTGGGAGTCTTCAGAGTATCCTATATAATAAAAGGCTAATATACAAATTGTCCCCATGGGAGTTTGACCAACTGGGAGTTTGACCACTCGCTATGACGTGCGCTGACCACCAGGGGGCGGTGCGGAACAAAGGAAGGCCCTGATTGGCCCTGATCGCCGGCCAGGCCTAGGGACCCTACCTGTGCATGAATTTCGTGCACCGGGCCTCTAGTATATAGTATTTAACACAATGGGAATTCATAAAATCACCAAGAGAACGAGTATATCTAAAGAATCAAAAGTGTGAGGACTAAGCTGAGGGCATATCAATATTTAAAAGTCAGCAAGATGGTTTAAAAACAAACAATCAAACAAACATTGAGACTGTAGGGAAATACCAGTGAGGCAGAATGAGAACTGAAAAGATGGGTGTCTAGAAAGGAAAATATGAACAACTACGTTAAATCCTGTTGAAAGCTAGAGCAAAACAAGGTCTATAATGAATAATTGATTTGAACTAAATAAAAGTAACTGGTAAGCTCTATAAAAGCAATGTTAGTGCAGTGGAGAAGGCTACAACTTGATTGAAATGGTCTGAAGAGCAAAGGGAATGGAGACAATAAGTACAGGCATCTAGGATCAAAGATGGGCAGGACTTCGGAGTTGGAGGTTTCAGATTAGAGAGGACTTTAGAAACAGTTGTCTACAGAGACGGGAACCATGAATAATCAGAAAGGCCATCACCCTGGGCCTACTTATCTCACAGTGGAAAAAGCAAATTAAACGTATTTTATAAGTTATAAAATAGAGATCTAGGAGAGGGACAGAGCAAATGGACCAGGGATATAGATTGGGCAGCACCACAGGCCTCTTTGAGGCTAGTGATAATGAAAGTAAAGGAAGGTGAGTCAGCATGTTTGGGTTTTGTTCTCCAGCCATGTGAAGCTGCATGGACTAGGGCAGTGGTCGGCAAACTCATTGGTCAGCAGAGCCAAATATCAACAGGACAACAATTGGAATTTCTTTTGAGAGCCAAATTTTTTAAACTTCAACTTCTTCTAACGCCACTTCTTCAAAATAGACTCGCCCAGGCCATGGTATTTTGTGGAAGAGCCACACTCAAGGGGCCAAAGAGCCACATGTGGCTTGCGAGCCGCGGTTTGCCGACCACTGGACTAGGAACAATGGTAATGAGAGACATATTAAAGGATATAATGAGCAATACTTCATAAAACATGTCTTACAGGAGTACTTTAATTTTCACAACAATCCTACAAGGTCATTACAACTATCACATTATAACTTCCACAACTTTATAGATGAGGAAATACCTCACAATGAGTATGTGGTCCAGCCAGAATTTGAATGAAGGTAGTAGACAAGAGCCTGGGTTCTTAACTACTCTACAGTGTCTCAGGCACTGTTTCATTCTGTGCACAGTGAACTCCATGCCTTTCCTGGGCCTGGTAAGTAAATAAGCCCATTCCTTCACATGACTCAGTCCTAACTTCTCCCTGGAGTTTCAGGCCCAAATAATTAATTACCCACCTGACTGTCCGACTGCATATTTAATTAAAAATCAACATAAGCGCTCTAACCTGTTTGGCTTGGTGGATAGAGCATCAGCCTGAAGACTGAAGGGTGCCAGGTTCAGTTCCGGTCAAGGGCATGTACCTTGGTTGTGGGCACATTCCCAGTGGGGGAGGGGAGGGTGTGCAGGAGGCAGCTGATCGATGTTTCTCTCTCATCAATGTTTCTAACTCTCTATTCCTCTCCCTTCCTCTCTGTAAAAAATGAATAAGATATATTTTTTTAAAAATCAACATGACCCAAATTGCTATTTACTCCTTCTCCTTAAAAAAATCCCTTTCTTACTCTTCCACATCTCCTCATATTATAATTCAATAGATTGAAAAATCTCAAAATGTTCATGGTTAAATTATCTGTAATGGTGAAAAAACTAATAAAAAGTCACTATAGTGGAAATAATAAAGGCCATGTATGCATGAGAAAAGGATTAACAGAATCCTATATAATAAAAGGGCAATATGCAAATCGACCGAATGGTGGAAAAGACCAGTTGCTATGACGTGCACTGACCACCAGGGGGCTGGCACTCAATGCAGGAGTTTCCCCTTGGTGGTTAATGAGCTCCCACAGGGGGAGCTCCACTCAGCCAGAAGCTGGGCTCACGGCTGGCAAGTGCAGCAGCTGTGGCAGGAGCCTCTCCCACCTCTGCAGCAGGGCTAAGGATGTCTGACTGACAGCTTAGGCTAGGGCCAGTTCCGCTTCTGGCTATATATCTGAAGAAACCCAAAACTTTAATCTGGAAGGATATTTGCACTCTATGTTCATTGCAGCATTATTTACAATAGCCAAGCTATGGAAGTAACCCAAGTGCCCATCAATGTTGAATGGATAAAAAAGTGGTGGTACATACTGTATATGCAATGGAATATTACTTGGCCACAAAAAAAAAAAGAATGAAATGTTACCATTTGCAACAGCATGGATGAACCTAGAAGATATAATGCTTTTTGTGTGTTTTCTGTAATTTCTGAAATGTCAGATGTCTTATGTAAAACAAGAAGGACTGAGGTAAGCTGTATTTACACATGGAAATGGGCATTTGTATTCTTTTCTCAGGTCATTAGAGTGTGGAAGTGAGTCAATCTGATCAAGAATTACATTTGGGCTTATTGTTGCTGTGGTCAACCCCAGTGCCCCACTGGCCTCGTATTCCTCTCGCAGCTGACTGCCATTGCCCCATGGTTGGAATTGAGGTTCAATTGTTGGAGAGTTTCCTTTTTATTCAGTGGTCCCTTCATTTCTGCACTACAGAATAACCTCTCTTCGTGTACTTCTTCTTTCCCCAGAGGCAGTCTCCTGTTGCTTGTTACCTGTACTCCACTTATGTTGGGAGCATGAGTGTTTTCTGTTGTTCTAGTTTCACCTAAGTCTAAGAGATGCCTGTATGCCTAGGTCTTAGACATGAGGCTTTCTCCATCTTCCTTCTCCTATTGCCCATGGCAGACAAATCTGCCTTTTATATAAGTATCCTTTGATGGATGACTAGATAAAGAAGATATGGTACATATATACAATGGAATACTACTTGGCCATAAGAAAGAGTGAAATACTGCCATTTGTCACCACATAGATGGGTCTTAGAAGTATCATGCTAAATGAAGTAAGTCAGACATAAAAGGACAAGAATTATATGATTTCATTCATATGTGGGATATAAAACTGAAGGCAACAAACATAGAAACAGAACAAACTAACTCACAGACACAGACAACAGTATGAAGGTTACCAGAGGGGAAGGATATGGGGGGAGGTAGATAGTATAAAGGGGGTCAAATATATGGTGAGGAAGGAAGACTAGACTTTGGGTGGTGAGCATACAATGCAATATACAAATGATTTTGAGGGCATTTGGCATGCCTTTAGTACTATTTAAAAATATTTATTAGAATGCAAACAGCATAGCAGAACTGACATTGTTTTGTTTTTTCCTATGCCTGGCACGAAGTAGGTGTATCAATCATCTATTGTCACAAAAAATACTCCCAAACTCAGATAGCAATTAGTTTGGCTCATCTAGTCTGGGCTTGGCTGATGGCTCCACTTAAGGCTATGTAGGGAAACGAACAGTGCAGACCTATGCTTGCTTTAGTAATAATAAATCATTGTTTCACACCAAGCATATAAGGTATCGCTACAATAACACTGCATAACAAAACACTTAAAAACTTGGTAGCTTAAAATATAAGCATTTTCCCCTCACCTAGTGTATGTTGGTCAGCTTGGGCAATTGTGATTTAGACTATAAACCAGCTGGACTTAAAATCTTCAGGGTGAGTTCAAATCATGTTATATGTCTCCACGTTCTCATTAAACCAGCAGTTCTTGAACATATTTTTCTCAAGGCAAATCTACAAAAGGGCTGCACTAATGCATGCAGACACACTTAAGCTCTGTTAACACCAAGCTGTTCAGATACCTATAATCAAAACAAATCACACAGTCAAGCCAATGTCAATGGAGTAAGGAAGTGTGCTCTGCACCCAAGGTGCAGCTACGGTGTGAGAATATTTGCTTTACAAGCCTCTAATACATTAGTGGAGGCGTCCACAATTTGTTGATGTAGCCACATGAGTTAGCACGTGCAGTTCAATTCGGTAATTCTTGGCCCTTCTAACAATATCTGCAAATTTGAAGTGGCAGAACAAGTAACAAGGCAAGAGAAGAGAAGGATCCTGAAGAAGGAAGACAGAGCAGACCACAGAAGAGCAGAGACATTAATGAGATAATTTTTCCTACACTAGAAAGGAAAAAAGTGAAATTCAGACAAGTTGATTATTTCATCTAAGGTTGCTCAGATGATAAGTTGCACAATCAATCTCAGACTAGAATTTATCTGATTCCTAAAATGGCCTCACCTACGTCCCTGGATTGCCTCCCATACAAAGCCATAATCTAACCTGGGTCTAACAAATCCCAAATCTAACAAACTCATACACTCTAGATTAGGGTAACAGGACCTCGCCGAGCCAAACTTCTTCCTATAGGGAAGCATCCTGGACACTCTCCCCCATTAATCTTCCTCATTCATTATTTAAAGCACATGTTAACAAATTCAAATTCTTCCTCTTGACTTCCATGTTCTTCATTAGCTAATTCTGTTTGCCCTGAGCTGACAACATCAAAGTCGATATAAATCTCAAATGCCATCTAACCCTGTGTCCCACCGTTAATATCCCTTCAACAACACTGACAGATGACTATGTCCAGTAGCCCACCAAAAAGTCTATCTTTTTTTTAATCTTTATTGTTGAAAGTATTATATATGTCCCCCTTTCCTGCCCCCACATTAACCCCTTCTAGCCCACCCTGACTCTAAGAAGTCTATCTTTATTATCTACTTTTCCTTCAAGATAAATCCAAATTAAATGATACCCAGACATCAGCCCCATAGTACTAAGAAAGTGTCATATTAAAGTCTTAATTTTTCAGTTACACATTTCAAAAATATAGCCCTAGCCAGTTTTGTTCAGTAGATAGAGTATCAGCCTGCGAACCAAATGGTCCCTGGTTCAATTCTGGTCAAGGGCATCTCCCCGGCCCTAGCCTTGGTCGGGACTCCTGCAGGAGGCAACCAATCAATGTGTTTCTCTCACATCAATATTTCTGTCTTTCCCTCTCTCTTCCACTATCCCTAAAAAAAATCAATGAAAACATCCTAGGGTGAGGATTAACAACAACAACAAACACACACACACATACACACACACACACACACACCTTTAAATAAAAAGATGGGTAAATAAATTTATAAAGAGTTAACTAGGAGAAGCTACACTAATTCTCACTGTTTCTCTATCTCCATAGAAATAAAACAGAAAAGTAACGGTAATGAGGAAATATTACATGAGTGTAAATGTCAAAGGATATGAATTCTCCTGATAAACTGACTCTGTGATTAGGGAAAGCTACATTCATCATTTTATGCTATCTTCTAGCAACTCCACTAGATCATAACTAGCTCAGTTGTGATTTTCTCTTTGCTTCTTCAAGTGTTTCTTTTATAGCAAACTAGAGGCCCAATGCACAAAAATTTGTGCAAGATTAGGCCTTCCTTCCCCCGGCTGCTGGCACTGGCTTCCCTCTGGCACCGGGCTTCCCTCCTCCAACAACCAGCAGGCACCCGGGACATGGGCTGGCTTCCCCCAGGGCCAACCGCAGACACCCAGGACCCAGCTAGCCTACCTCTGGCCCTGGCTTCATCAGGAAGGATGTCCAGAATGACATCCAGATGTCAGGTCTAACTAGCATATTACCCTTTTATTATTATAGACTAGAAGCCCATTGCACGAAGATTCGTGCAATAGGTTTTCCTTCCCCTGGCTGCTGGCATCAGTTTTCCTCCAGCACCCGGGACCCAGGCCTTCACTCTGGCCACCACCTTCCATCTTTGTTCTGGCCGGAGCCTTCAGTCTTCACTCTGGCCAGAGCGCCGCTCCTGTAGCTCCCTCTGCCCCCCACCCTTCCTCTCATAGCAGGCGTCCCACCCCGCCCAACCGCTCCGCACCTGCATGTGTGCTGTCCAGAGGCCCAGAGCAGCTGGGGGGCAGGGCCGCCGCCCTCTTTGTTGGGTTAATTTGCATGCTGACTCCTGATTGGCTGGTGGGTGTTGCAAAGTAATGGTCAATTTGCATGTTTCTCTTTTATTAGTGTAGATGGTATTGCCACTACCCACCCATTGACTAAGCCACTTCCTCTTGCTTTCCTACCACATCCAATTAGTTACTAAGTCCTACCTAGCCTACTTTGTAATTATATTTAAAATATGTCCTCTTCTTTCTATATCAATTGTCACCAGCTGATTCAAGTCTCAATGCCCAGGCACAACCTTTTAACTTCTTTTCCTATATCGACTCTTGGCCCCTTTCAGTCCACTCTCCACAGAACAGACAGATTACTGTATTTTGTTTGCAAATGTTGCCTTGATCATGTCCCTCTTCCACCTGAAACCCTTCAAAGGCTTCTCATTGCCTTAGAGTGAAATGTAAAATTCTTAACCCAAGCTGCAGGGTCTGTATATCCTAGTTTCTCTCTCTACCCCTTCCTGCTCAGTTCACAACTCCCCTTCAACTATTGTCTTCATAGCACACCAGTCCTCTTTTACTTTTTAAAAAACATGATCCCCCCTGCTTTCATATATTTGTGTATGTTCCCTGTGTCTGAAACTATTTTGATCTTTCAACCTTTACTTACTATGTTGTGATAAATCTGTTCATCCTTCAATTCTAGGAAAATGTCATGCTATCAGGAAAGGGTATTCTAGTGCCCCAGATTAGAAAATGTAAATATAGTAATATTAAACTATATCCACAAATTATACAATAACCCTCCTTTCAAAAGGTAGAGTCCAATTATATCCTTGAATGTGGGCTACACAGAACAATTTGTTTCTCACAAATAGAATGTATAGAATGTAGTGGAAATTATATTGAATAATTTATGAGACTAGGTTATAATAGGTATTGTGGCTTCCTTATTGCTATCTCTCTTGCATCATTCACTGTAGGGGAAGCCAGGTGCTATACCAGGAGAATATTCAAGCAGCCCTGTGGAGATGTCAATGTGGTAAGGAAATGAGGCCTCTGGCCAATTGCAGGATGATCCACTTAAGCTATCTTTAAAGCAGATCCTTGAGTTCCAGTCAAGCCTCCCACATCAATATCCCTAATTGATATATTAACTGTAATCACAGGAGAAACTGAGCCAGTACAACTCAGCTGGGTTGCTCTCAAATTTCATTGTGAGATAATAAATGGTTGTTTTAAGCTGGTAAATTTTGAAGTAATTTGTTATGTGCCTTGATAACTATCACAGTATTATTACAATGTATCATTAGATGTATTCATAATTTGTTCCTAATACATTTTACAATTAAAACTAAGTTATTATTTTATAATTTGTTTAGTAAATGAAATGGCCCCTCATAATTGGATACAAAACTTCATGAAAGTTAGGACTATATACATTTTTGTTTATCATTTCATCCCTCTTCAGTCCTCCCTAGGACAGAGCCTATTAAAACATGGTATGCAATAAATATTTCTTAACTGTAATAATGTATCTAAATTCATAGGTATGCTTGTGCTACAGAGAGAGAGAGGAATTTCTGTTTATTTACTGAGTGTTATTTAAATGATTGATTGATTCATTATATAAAACTAGAAGCCCAGTGCATGAAATTTGTGCACTGGGGGGAGGGGTGGTGTCCCTCAGCCCAGCCTGCACCCTCTCCAATCTGGGACCCCTAGAGAGATGTCCAACTGCCCATTTAGGCCCGATCCCGTTGGGCCTAAATGGGCACTCAGACATCCCTCTCACAATCCAGGACTGCTGGCTCCCAACTGCTCGCCTGCCTGCATGCCTGATTGCCCCTAACCACTTCTGCCTGCCAGCCTGATCACCCCCTAACCACTCCCCTGCCAGCCTGATCTATACCTAACTGCTCCCCTGCCAGCCCGATTGGCCCTAATTGCCTTCCCCGGCAGGCCTGGTCACCCCTAACTGCCCTCCCCTGCCAGCCTGGTCATCCCTAACTGCTCTCCCCTGCTCGCCATCTTGTGGCAGCCATCTTGTGTCCACATGGGGGCAGCCATCTTTGACTACATGGGAGTGGCCATCTTGTGTGTTGGAGTGATGATCAATTTGCATATCACCTCTTTATTATATAGGATTAGAAAAATAGGTATCCTATGGCATAATGATTCAAACTTCTCTTTAAATGGTGCCTTCTGTAAAGGGGACAAACCCAGTACATCCTGATGAATGTCTGAGAAATGATACTTTCAGCAATAAATAGAAACATCAAAAGCAACTCAGAGTTTTGAAAATATTTACATTCAGAGGAACAAAAGCATTTAAGGAATAAGTAGTTGTTGTAATGAACTGCAAGTTATCATAAACTCTAAATTCCTAGTTTCATAACAAACCCTGTACACCTATCATTATATTTTAAAGAGATCACATAGCACTTTTTAAGAGTTTCTGAGTTTCACACTAGCAGTGTGAAATGTGCTATTTAAAGTAATATTTCAGGGGACCTGGTCTTTCAGCCATTGATCCAACAAATTCATTTTTAAAGCAGCCCTAGGTGTTCAATTACATTTGAAATTTCTGTAATGTACTTTGAAGAGGGGAAAGTCAGTCTGAAGCATTACTTTTTTCCATTAACTAGAACTAACAAAAATCTCACCAATATTAAAATTTATATTCATAACTGTCTTTATAAACTTTCCAATAGTAATTTTCCTGCCACCATGCTCAATGTCACTTATGCAACCTGCACTCAAACATTTGCTACTGAAAAAATTGTATCCTGGTTATCTAGACATGACCTAGCTGTCCATCCTTTAGCCTAAAATAAAAGCTGGTTCCATCGTATGTAGTTGAAATAAAAGATGCTAACATTTTCAGATACTATGACTAGGGGGAAGGGAGCCAACACTATTTCATTATTAACATTTTAAAAATAAAATTAAATTGAAATCCATTTAAAATGGTTTCTACATTTGACATAATAGTGTTGTTGTGTTGATACAAATACAAATGTTGAAAGAGTTTCTCTAAGCCACTCTATGCTCTAGAGATGAATAACTTTCCACTATGCTTATATGTTTTATATTCATCAGTGAGTCATCAAAGAGCAGAAATAATTACCATGTAGTTCTCAAGTCTGAACCAATTAATTGCTCTGTTAGATGTAAACATGGTCAAGTCAAACTTGTCTAAGCCTTATTTTGCTCATCTGTGAAACAGCACTGTCATCTATTTTTAAATACTTATAATGGCATTGTGATAAATGGGATCAATAAAAGTATTTTGAAAACAAGAAAGAAACAGACAAACAAACAAACAAACAAAAGCCCTGTTATTATTAGAGATGGGATTTGAAAAGTTGGAGAGAATAAAAGTGAGGAAAGCATACTTCTCCCTCCAATACCTTGATGATTTTAGGGGCTGTAAAATTGGCTTCCTATTGGTTCTATTGCTACATTTCCATTATCCAACTTCTTCCTGTTTTCTGCTACTTACTTTCCCTTTCCTCTTCTGGCTGAATCTCTTTGCACAGAGATTCCTTTATATTTGTTTCTACATGATATAAAACCTTGTATTGATCTCACCGGTAAACGTGTGACTTTTGTTTTTAAAAGGTGAAGAATCATTTTGAGATTCCTCTTATTCAGAAAAGTATTTGAGGCCTTAGCATCTTTTTCCTGCCTTCTTTAAATTATGCCTAGATGTGCTACAATATATATGGTTTATCTTCTTTCCTGCTATTTCTACCAGACCTCCCCTTTTAACCATTGTCAAGCTCCCCACTTGCATCTACAAATCATAGGACTACAAAAATTATTCAGCTATGCTCTGACTGTGATTGTCATATTAATTAAATATAGTGTGAGATGACATAATTAGAGAAACTCAATTTTTATATATTATACATGTCATAAAATTATCTTCGCACATATAGTTGCTACTTAGATATGAGATTACTACTTGGAAAAACAGTGCCTATGTTCATTAGTACAAGGAATAAAAAATTTTGTATTCATTAACACTATCTCCTTTCAGTTTCTGGACCCCCATCAATGTCGATCTTTTTGGGGCTCTGTGAAGAAAACTAACTCATTTACTCACTAAATATATGTCATCATTCTGTATTCAATGGACTCTACCTGAGATTAATTTTTCATGTTTTCTTTTTGTTGACCTGGAGATTATGAAGTTACAAAAGTCAAAGTTAATGTTTAAAGAAAATTGGCATGATAACTTTCTTCTTTCTTCATCTTGCTAAAGATTTATGTAACCCTACATCACGTGAAGAGAATTTGTAGGAGGAGGCAGGAAAGGAAAAACAGGATGCTTTTTCCCCCCATCTCCTTTCTTTGATGCGCAAAAGGCCTTGATGTGTCTGGCAGCATATGAGAATGTTAAGTGTGCGGTCTGGTCTCAATGACTGCAGGACAGCCAGGGAGGAGGGGTTTATTTTTTATTTTGCTTTGCCCTGTGTTTATCTTTCCTATTGCATAAGCTTCTTATCTAGATTAATTTTAGCCTCCAACGATGTTTTGCATAACACAGAATTATAATGCAATGTCTAAAATAGTGCTGCAAACCAAAGTTTCAGGCACATTAGGAAGATGAATCACTTCCTTAACAGGGGCCACTGTATCCTTTGAAAGGATTACTTATGAGATAGAAGCAATACATAATTAAGCAGTGCATGACATGAAAAAAAAAGAAATCAAGGAAATCCAAACAATAAATGTTTCTCCTGTTCTTCATAGAGAACAGGAGAAACCTGCAGCTCCTCATTTCCATTCTGAAATGAAGGGATGTTGAGTACCAAAACTATGCATTCCAGGAATCAGTAGAAAGATCTGGCCTGCAGAAATGCAGAAATGGGCTGAGGCCATTCAAATCACTTGTGATTACTAAGTGTACATTATTTATGTTGAATCTGTTTTTTTGTTTCCATTTTACTTCTTTTGTGCCTGTGTGCTTACATTTTTCTTACCCCTCTTGAAATAGCTTCAAGATCAAAATTTTGTGACCACTCTGAATAGGAACAGGAAAGGGAAAGAGGGCTAGCTTTCTCTAATGCATCCAAGTTTATAAGATTATTGGAGGTTTCCCCCAGCCCCAGGCTTTCATTCTTAAGCACTACTCCAGTACCACCATGAATACTAATGAAATATAATAGAAATATAATAGAAGGCATCAATCATGGCCCACCCAGGCTAGGGACATAACCACACACAAAGTAACCGTCCCTCTGACTTAATAAAGCCTTCTTAAAGAGAAGCTGTTCGCATTCAAATTCAGATGAGCTATCAGAGCTTGTAAAGGAGGAAAATAACACTTCTTATCCTTAATGATCTCAGAAACCAGATTGTACAGGGTTTTTTTTGTTTTAAAGTCTTCATTGTTGAAAGTATTACATATGTCCCCCTTTCCCCCTATCGACCTCTTCTTCTAGCCTGCTCCACTGGTACAGGGAACCTCTGTGATCCTCTTTCCATCCACTATTTCTTGTGCTTCACTAAAGAGCTGAGCACGTAGTGCTTACAGAAAAAAGGTCAGAAGAAACATTATAGAACATGAAGCAATAAAGCGCAGAAACAGAAAGTGAAAGGTTACAAACAGCTGGACTTAATAAGATTTAGATCTGCAAATATATATATATATATATATATATATATATATGCCATTTTAGCTACTTCAAGTGTTCTTCATCTTCAAGTGTTTTCTAAGAGGGAAAAAAATCTAAAGGCAGCCTAAAATTATTTACAACTGGATTATATTAGATGGTTCAAACAGTTCTATGGTTAGTATTAATCAAACTACCAGGCTGGTGACAAAATTAGAGCATCATGATCTATTTGTTTTCTATCTGAAAATGCACAGACCCATTATGAAATCCTCAGATATCATCTCCTGATATTATCTCCCTTGCAATAAACCAAAGGGAATTTTCCATTGCTATTACAGTTTATAATCAGATAAGTATATGCATGCTCCATCTGTGGGGTGACTCTGGAATTAGACACATACTTATAGATTCATTCTGTCATCCATGAGAGAAAAATGTAATGCAGTCCACTTAACTTTTATGGCAAATGTTTGTCTATAAATAGGAGGCTGTTAACATTTCCCCAGTGGTAGGTATGTCCATTTTGTGTGAGTATAAAAAACTTTCAAAATACATAAAACTATATTATAGTAACCTGCATTGATACCAGAGACCCACACACCTTTGAAGCTGAGGCTATCTAGGCAACTGATTTGCCTACTGGACTAAACTTACTCCTAAATTTAGCCAAACTGTACATCCATCCGTATTTCTAAACTGTAGTTAATACCTATTTAGCTGATGTGCTTTGCTAATTTAAATGGCAGAAAAGAGAATGTTAATACTTAAAAGATAATATCTAGTTTATATTCTCAATAATTTGCCCTGTCTATTATAAATGAATAAAGTGAGTCTATTTGTGAATGAAATAAATAAGGTTACATAAATAAGGTTACTAGCAAGTGCTCATTTTTTGACCTGGGATATCCATGGAATTCAAGAAGAGAGCATGAACAAAATTCATTGGTGCATGGTTTCCCAAATATTTTTAAGTGTTTTTTAGTGTATATGTTCATTTGCAGCATAAAGTGTCCAGAGTTTTCATCAGATTTTTAAAGAGGTCAGTGATTTTTAAAAATTTTTCCAAAACTCCAACCTACATTTTCTTTTTCTTAGAATGATGCACTAAAAAAGTTAACCTATTGTTCATACAAAACTAAATAAGATCCTTTAGAAAGAGAGTATTTGTCTATGCATCTTGGGAGATTGCTATTTGCAACTTTTGCATACTTAGTTGTAAATCAGCTTTAAAAGTTGCACTTAGGCAAAGCTATCAAAACGCAAGCAGAAAGAGGAGGGTAAAAAACTGTGATTTTCAGCAATTTTAAGTGCCTTGTGCCAGTTATGTGAAATATAAACCTCCCTTCCTGGGACAGAACACGTAACCAATGGTTTGAGTAAGACAGGCTTTTTTCCTGCTGGGTTCCATGAGTAACTAACACCAGCCCACACCTGTGTGCATTTCTTCTTTCTAAAGCATCTGTGTGCCACTGTGGACACATTCTTATGGGACCACTTTGGGTGTCATTACTCAAAATTTGATGAAAAGAGCCCTGGGTAAAAATTTTAAATAAAAATAATTATATTTAGCCCGCGCTGGTGTGGCTCAGTGGATAGAGAGTCGGTCCTCGGACTGAAGGGTCCCAGGTTCTATTCCAGTCAAGGGCACGTACCTTGGTTGCAGGTTCCCTGGCCTTGGTTGGGGTGCATGCAGGAGACAACCAATCGATGTGTCTCACTCCATCAATGTTTCTCTCTGTTTCTCCCTCTCCCTCCACTCTCTCTAAAAATCAATGGAAAAATATCCTCGGGTGAGGATTAATAAGAAATAATAATAATATTTAATTTAAAAACCAGTCTCTGTTTTATTTTCTGAGTTTTAGATATGATTCCTCAGATAAAATACAACTAAAGGCAAAAATTAAAATATGTATTTTCATTATAATCAATTAAGAACTAATCCATTCATGTATACTTCAAAATAAAATTACTCTCCTCCCATTTGTAGTTTTGAAGTATTAACGGAAACTATTCACATGGTTCTGTCAGATCACCAGAACTGTCATTAGCTACTAGGTTTTTGGAGTATACAATTTGACTGCACAGGGAAATTTGCAGTAATTTCCTAACATTGGGAAGAAAAAGAAAATAAAAGTTATTATCAAAGCAATACTATAGAATTCTAGTATATATCAGAGTGTTAGCTACAACAGAAATGTATTTTCCCAACAACCATGTAACCAGAGCAACTGGTTTAAAATGTCTATTAGACCAACTTTTCCAAACAAAACACTATGTAATAATAACTGTTTTGAGCAAATGAGACAATTACATGTAAAAATTTTGTGTAAAAAAATACTTTATATATATATATATATATATATATATATATATATATATATATACATCTATATATACATACATGATTTCATGAAATTATTGAAATCACTTGCACATTTTCAATTTCAGGTTAAATCTTTATGAGCAGAAATATACAAACAAAAAACAAAGAGGAAGGAAGAAAAAGAATCCAAGAAGAAAAATATGACCCTGCTTTGAGAATACCTAAAATCTTAAGTCAGAGAAAACCAAAAACCCAAGAGAGTAATAAGAAATTAAGATGAACCACTCAATGAAAAGAAGGAAGGATGAAAATATTTTTTCAGAAAAAGAATGAGACATTTGGGAAATATAAAAGGCTTGTTGGCATATAAATGATGGTCTAAATTATCATCTTCAGGAGAGGATTTGCCAGATATCAATGACAATAGAAACATTATCTACTAACTTTATCTCTCCTAGGCCAACATTCTGGAAAATTTTGACATTGATAGATTTCCTTGAGCAAGTAATAGCCACCCTAGACCTGTCAACTTGGTGAAAGCATTCAGTCAAAAATAGTCAATGTAAAAATGAAATGCTTCTAAATGAACTGCTTGACAAGTGGAAAGAGTGGATTTTGAAGAAGAATAAACCTCAATTACACCATTATCAACAGGGTCTGACTATTTTGGAGCGAACTCAAGCATCTGTCAAGAATTCTGACATTAACCACAACTTTTCCACTGGGAGGAAAAATACCTGTTACCCCACCTCTCCTAAAAGTCCTGCCTCAGTGACAGGAATTCTGAGAAGGGGACTGCTCTTGGAAATATTTACCAACAAAACCCTAAAGAGGGAAAGTAATGACAGATGACCACCCCAAACATGTCTGATCCTTATTAGGGAAAGAGAAGAATGGAACATTTCTATTGGATAGAATTTGCTAATTCCTGCCTGCCGAGCATTACTGGTTAACATGATAAAAGTAATAGCTCCCAGAAGTATGATATGCTGTGCACACAGCTATTATATGGATCAGTCAACACAACAGTTTGTAAAAAAAAAGACAATAATTAAATTCATGTTGCTATCATTTCTACTTTGTAAAAAATTGGTGCAAGTATAGAACTTCCTAGTCACACCTTTATCTTTATCCAGAAATTGTTTAAATAAATTCCCTTTGATTCAGATAAATGTCCACTTAAGAGCTTGGTTATTTGATTTGGCCACCCCCATTGATCAATTTATAGTTATACAGAGTTTCCCAGAGTAGTTGTCTAATAAATTATAGTTGAATGATAATAAATTAAAAGCCTGAATTATCTCTTGCTTTTCTATAAATCTCATGGTCAAATTCCAAATAGTGTTATTTTAAAATTAAAGATGATACTAATCCAAAACAATAATTGCTACCATCTCTTGAGGGCTATATGCTAGGCATTGAAATAAACTCTTTATTTTCATTATTTTATTTAATATATCCATCCAGAAGAAGGGAAATGAAAAGTAAAGATAGAGTAAGGGACATTTACTTCTCTTTCCTTAGAATGGCATCAATAGGTAAAGGTAATGTGATTAAAAGACAAAATTTAAAGTGTACTATGTAAAGCCGTAAGGAGAACAGCAAGAACTAAAAATAAGGTTACAACCACTAAAATTTGGAATAAAGAAAGGAGAAAAAACACACGTGCTCATTTCTTCTACTTACAGAGTGGTGTGCAAATACATAGACGTTTTGTGTGATACTTTGTTTTTTTTCTTTGTACTCCTGTGTTATAAAAATAAACAACTAATTATGTTATTCTTTCTAAAAAACCTACAAATAAAGGTGAACCACATTGCTAATGTACAAGTTTGTCAGTACTAGTCCTAAAGGTAATACTACTAATAATACTGACTTTCAAACTTTGAGGAAAGATGACATCAAATTTGGTTCTGAGCAAACTTCTGGTAAGTTGAAGTTGTCCAAAGAGAAGAAAAACCATGAGGAAAAATCATTCTCTAAAAATAGAGCACGATGTCAATAACATACCACAAACTTAAAACTGGGAAAACGTGAATGAGAACAGATTGCAACAAGCGGGGAGGTGGCAGGAATTAGAGAAACCTTACTGATGTTCGTGGAGGCGTGCGGGAGCCAGAGGAGGGGCAGAACTGGCATGACTACAGGTCATTTCTTCCACATCCAGTCAATGGCGTTCTGCATTTCTAACATCAAGGACAGATAAGCTGGTGCAGCCGTTTCTCCATCTATGGCGAAGCTTGTTATCAGGAGCACAGGATTACCCTGTATTTGGGGAAACCTCTCTGTGCAAAGATGTCTCTGAAATAGTTCTAGGGATTCAAGACAACCTACCTAATTTCCTTGATTCTTCTTATAAGCACCATAGAAGCTTTTCTGTTTTGTATTGTGCCTAGAGACAGGGATGTAATGTGAATTGTAGGTGCCATCAGTTACATTAGCTACTCTAATTGATCACATCAGAGTTAAGTTAGTTTCAAATATTAGTTTGTCTACATATGACAAATGCTACTTACACATTTTTTTAACATAAAATAAAGTCAGAGAAGGCACTTTTAAGGTCAGGGAAGCGGCTGTAGTAAACCATGAAGAACCGACGCTCCTTCCTGCTCTGCCAAGCAAAGCATGTGGCTTTCGCCTCATGACCTAAGACAGCAGTTCATTTCTAGGGGCTCCAAGCCAGAGCACTTGAATTCAGTAAGTCCCTATGAGCGCCTTCTAAACAAGCATTAAGTCGCCATCCTACTTGTTATTATTCCTAGTTTTCTCAATTTCCCAGGGCCATTGGACAAATAAGCCACCCTTTTTATTACCCAGTTCCAAAATATGTTAGAACTGAACCAAATTCTACTCATTTTAAATATTTGTTAGACTCTTTTCCAAATCCTTCCTGACAGAATTTAAAAGGAAATCTAAACTAAAGCCAAAAGAACGCTGAATAAATATAGAAAAAAGGTGGGGAAAAGAAAACAATGAAAGAATGTGCCATCGAACTGGAAAGTAAGATACATTCATTGTATTGATTTAAAGTGATGTTCCCTACAACTTAAAGTCTTAATTTCTAAAATAAGGGCTTTGCTGTATTTGATTTAAAATTCCTTAATGGCAATAAGATGTCATAAACGGAACCATTACGGATTGGATTCACCTTTAGAAGGAAGAACTACTGAAGAGTTACAGTTACCAGAAAAGCATCTGGAATCTTTTTTTAGCCATGAGAGGATTTTAGCAGTATCTTCTTTGAAGGAGATTTTTTTTAAATCAAGATCAGCTTTCTTATTTTCTGTTCTTTCACACTGCATCCCAGTGGAATTACTTTAAACCTAAAGCTATCATTAAATTTATGTTAGTTAGCTGTTGCCACAAAAATGCAGCATGACAAATACCTAATGTTCAATAAGCATCTATTTAGCTTGTTCGTCTTCCCTAGACTGGGCTAAACTGAGGAGGCTCTACTCTAAGAATCTCTCATCCTCCAGGAACCAACAGTTTCAGAGAGGCCTGTTCCGGAGGCAATGACGGAAGTGCAAAAAAGGGAGTACAAACCTCTTTTCTTTTCTTTTCTTTTCTTTTTTCTTTTCTTTTCTTTTCTTTTCTTTTCTTTTCTTTTCTTTTCTTTTCTTTTCTTTTCTTTTCTTTTCTTTTCTTTTCTTTTCTTTTCTTTTCTTTTCTTTTCTTTTCTTTTCTTTTCTTTTAGTTTTGCCAGTTGTTTTTTTTTAATTCTTTTATTGATTAAGGTGTTACATATGTATCCTTATTCCCCCATTACCCCTCCCATCTCCCCCACTCATGCCCTCACACCCCTGGTGTCTGTGTCCATTAGTTAGGCTTATATGCATGCATACAAGTCCTTTGGTTGATCTCTCCCCCTTACCCCCACCCTTCCCTACCTTCCCTCTGAGGTTTGATGGTCTGATCGATGCCTCTCTATCTCTGGTTCTGTTCTTGTTCATCAGTCTATGCTGTTCATTATATTCCATAAATGAGATCATGTGATATTTATCTTTCTATGACTGGCTTATTTCACTTAGCATAATGCTCTCCAGTTCCATCCATGCTGTTGCAAATGGTAAGAACTCCTTCTTTTTTAACATAGTGTAGTATTCCATTGTGTAGATGTACCACAGTTTTTTAATCCACTCATCTGCCGATGGGCACTTAGGCTATTTCCAAACAATTCACCAGCAAGCTTTCTTAAGTCTCAGCTAGAACCTGGTACACTCTTATTTCCACTTTATCCCAGTGTTTGAAGTGAATTACTTGGCCCAACATGAAAGTCAAAGTCAATACATACACATGTATTCTGCTTCTTATAGTACCAGAAATTATGAAGCCACAAAGCCAAGAGAATACATAAAGGAAGGGAAAAGAATTCAAGTCTTTAATGCAATCAACCTTCCAAAGTATTCAAATAGGATTCTAAGTGTAAGGAGCCCACTCAGCATTTCCACCTTCCTCCCCAGAAATCTTTCCTGAGGTGGTGTGGAGGAATTTTGTAAAAAGCCATAATAACTCTAAAGAAAACTTAAATGTCACCGTTATTAAACAATTTAACTATTGGTTCCAACTAGAAAGAACGGAAAAAACACAAAAAAATGGCATGCAAGGGCTCAGAGAGAGAAGCTTGCCTTTTAAGCCTCTTATATTTTATTTCTGTCCCAAGAACCACAAAATCTGTTTCCATATTTTGCAAACAGACCATATGCTCCCAGTTCCTTAATATTAAAAACTCTCATCTTGCTTTATTTAAAATGATATTTATAGTTCCCTCTGTTCTATATGTGAGTAGTTAAGCATTTAGCCATAATCATTTGCATTTATTAAAATATTTCGACCAGGTTTCACATAGCAAATTCTATTTGTGAGTTTTGCTCCAAACTGCCATGTGGCAAAAGATGAGAATTGTTTTAAGGGAATAGCGGTTGAGAGGGACTCTAGTAATACTGATTTTCCCCCCACTTTATGTGGTTCTTCATTAAATAATAACATTATTTAGATTTTCAGAATGTGATCTTGAGCATGAGAGGAAGAGAGGTTACAGCAGGAACAGGTTTCTGGGAGACATGGGACATTGGAACAAGATACTTGAGAATCACTGTTAATGAAGAGAGGCATGGCAATCACAAAGGTGGAAGCGCTTATGCTAATTTATTTTTATTTTTTAACAATAAAATACATTTTATTTGTAATTTTTCTTCAATGAGTTAATATTAAAATAATACAATATTTCCTGAGCAGAGTTGTAACTTTTAGTTGGAGCCTTTCAACTGCACATGTCCAAATTGTGATGTGTCAAGCTGTGAATATTTGCCAAAACTATTCCTTTAAATGAATATTCCTTTTATAAATGACAGAAGATTTAACTGTAATTCATTATGCATTGAATATATTAACTGTTTTCTATTTATCAACTCAGAGCCCCACAAAATATTGGACATTTATTTTAAAATTGTCAAAATTAAAATATCTTCCTTAAAATACTTTGGATATCCTATGTAATAAAAGGCTAATATGCAAATTGACCAAACAGCAAAACGACCAGTCACTATAATGCACGCTGACCACCAGGGGGCAGACGCTCAACGCAGGAGCTGCCCCCTGGTGGTCAGTGCACTCCCACAGGAGGAGTGCAGTTCAGTCAGAGGCCCTGAGCTTGGCTCAGGGCTGGAGAGCACAGTGGTGGTGGCAGGAGCGAGCCTAAGCTGGCAGTTGGACATCCCCCAAGGGCTCCCAGACTTCGAGAGGGTGCAGACAAGGCTGAGGAATAGAGGCCCGGTGCACGAAATTCATGCATTCTGGGGGGGGTGGTCCTTCAGCCCGGCCTGTGCCCTCTCACAGTCCGGGAGACCCACTATTGATTGCCCCACAGAGGGAGGCCCAGCCCACCACCGCTGGCCAGGTAGCCTGGGCCTCCCTCTGCAGGGCAATCGTGGAGTGATGGCAGGGCCCCCAACCAATCTCATTGCACCCGTCTTGGCAGCAGCAGTCAGTGCTGGGTCGCCACAGTGCTGGTGACTCAGGAGGGACCAAGAGGTCAGCAGTTCAGCCCACTCACCAGTCCTCACCTACCCGAGCCTGCTGCACGTGCAGCCTGGCGCTCGGTCGTCCATTCGGTCATTTTGGATGTTACAGACCCTGGCTCTCTCTTTATATATTAGGATATTCGTGTGTGTGTGTGTGTGTGTGTGTGTGTGTGTGTGTGTACACACACACACATATGTATATATATTTATATATATTTTGTTTGTTTGTTTTTTGCTTTGCATATGAACTAAAATCCTATAAGACTCTCATCTAAACCTGCCTCCCTGGCAAACTTCATCTCTCTTCACTTGACTTCCCCTCTCTGCAGCTTAGACATTCAACCCTGTTAGTTCTTCACAGTTCTTCACTCCCACAAGGCCTTTGCACAGGTTGTGCCTTTAATTTTCAGTGACACTTTCCAACACAGCCTCCCTACTACTTCCTCAGGGAAGTCCTTTTCTAATCACTTCACCTTTTACTTGTACTATTTTTATGTATCTAAGTTCCTTTTAGTTTGCAATTATACTTAATCAAGATGACCATTTGGTTTACTATAAGGAAGATAACTTAAGCTTCAAGAGAGGCCAGACCTCTGTTTTTGGTCACCAATTTATCCTTAGCCTCTAGCACAAAGTCTGCTATCTCATAGGCACTCAGTAGCTATTTGATAAATAAAATGGTGTTTTCTATACAAGTGGCTATAAATGCTAAGTCACTAAAAGGTGAAATGTGGAAAATGGCGGCATAGGTAAACACCTGTATTCATTGCCTCCCACAACCACATCAAAATTACAACTAAAATACAGAACAACCATCATCCAGAACCACTGGAAAGCTGGCTGAATGGAAGTCCTACAACTAGAGAAGTAAAGAAGAAAGCACACTGAGACTAGTAGGAGGTGTGGTGGCGTAAACAGGCTAGTCCAGCACACGTGTGCTGCTTTTTTAATTGGGAGAGAGATCATCTCTGCAGAGGTCCCCCCAGAGGAGCAAGGGGTCCCAGCCCCACACCAGACCCCCATCCTAGGGTCCCAGAGCAGGGAAAAGAAGTAAGAACTATGGTCTATAAAAACCAATGTGAATTAGGGCTCAGTGACACAGAGGCTGCTGGAGACCCAGCTGTTCCTCTTAAAAGGCCCACAAACTGAACTTACAAGGTTCTGTTTCCTCTGAGCTCTAGCACCAGGGCCAGACTCTGGGGAACACAGACACAAACATACAAGGAGGAACTGGATTGTCTGGCCTTGGGGCAGAAACTCAGGGGAGGCTTTCTCCCAGATGGAGGTGCTCACAGGGATCATGGTTCCTGTGCTGGGACCTCCCTGGTCACAGGGCTGATTGGCAGCCATTTCTGTTTGCTCCGCCCTGGTGATTCCCTAAGATCCCGCCTCATCCAATTTACAACCCCATCCAAACTGTGTGCAGTGGCTTTTGCAAATGAATGGCCTGTCCTTGCTCAGGTGAAAATTTCTCAAGCTAAAAGAGTGCATCACCACTAAACCAGTATTATATGAAATGCTGAAGGGTATTCTTTAAGAAGAGGAAGAAGAAGAAAAAGAAAAAGATCAAAAATATGAACAACAAAATGGCAACAAATACAAACCTTTCAACAACTGAATCTAAAAATCAAAATAAACGAATAAGAAATCTAATCAAGGAAATAAACTGGTGACTAAAATAGAATCAGAGGCATGAAATTGAAACAGACTGACGATTGTCAGAGGGAATGGGAGATGGGGGTGGGAAGAGATTAAACGAAGATCTTATAGGCATATATTGATTACCTATGAACACAGACAATGGGCTGGCGAAGGCCTGGGGTGGGGCGGGAACTGGGTGGAGGCAGGCAAAGTGGGGGAAAGAGGGACATCTGTAATAATCTCAACAATAAAGATTAAAAAAATAAAAGGTAAAATGTTTTGGTGGGATATTGAGCTACATTCTCAAACTCAAATCTACTCTTCCATAGTCAGCATTGTGTTGTTGCTGAATTAGACTCTGCAAACTACAGTTTTCATTTTAAACTAGTTTCCTGCCAATAGAAAGAACTAGAGAAAAATTGGAAGCCAGGAAAAGGAAGAAGGGACTCTCCCCTTCATGTTAGATTTCTGTTCACTGGGCCAATGGAATAGCCATGCATTTGGATAATGATTTGCTTTCCCTGGCAACCACAAATTCACAGGCATTTCACAAATTCACATTACCATCTGTGAATTTGTGAAATGCCTTATTATATGCATATTCTACATGAGGTTTCTCATTACTAAGGAACTCATTTCTCTGTGAAAAAATGATGCAGCAATATCCTTACCCATGGAATCACTGGTCTTATCATTTAACCCAACATCCTGAAGGAGGAACTGGCTTGAGAGAATGAAGAAACAGCCTTTTAGAAACTCAGTTGTGGTGCAGCTTATGAAATAAATACCATGAGATATTGGTATTTTACAGAATATTGATTATGTAGTCAATCAGCCACCTATACACAGTGTTGTTTCTTCTATACTATAATATACAGGTACATGAATCAGGAAGTGAACGTGACTTTAAATGCTATTACACCTAATAATCCATTTAGAAATTTTTTTCCTAATCAAGAAATTTGGGTGAGCCCTAACAGGTTTGATTCAGTGGATAGAGCATCAGCCTGCTGACTGATGGGTGCTGGATTCGATTACGGTCAAGGGCACATGCCCAGGTTGTGAGCCCGATCCCCAGTAGGGGGTGTGCAGGAGACAACCATCAATGTTTCTCTCTCATTATTGATGTTTCCATCTCTCTCCCCCTCTCTCTTCCTTTCTGAAATCAATAAAAATATATTTTTAAAAAAGAAATTTGGGTGATACTAGTAGGGGGTCTTAATTATCACCGAAGATAGGCTTTTAACAATGGCTCCACTGATTTCAAAGTTGAGACTGTCATCTGGCTATTTGTGGCTCTTTCCATCACTGAAGCAACAGGTGAAGATTAGGATAATGAGTATAATTGTTCCTTATTATCAAAGATAAAATGTTTTTTTTCTATGCAGTGCCTTTGTCTGAAACACTGGGGATTCTTTGAGATATTACTTCCATAGAAAATGATAAAAGTTAATGGCAAATCAATGGGGGGAGAAAAGGTTCAAGATTCCAAGTCTTCAGTTAAAGGAATCATGATAATGTAAAATGCTCACCTGAGAGAAAATGGAACAGCTGGTGGAATAAGAGACGTAAAAAAATATCAACCACAACTGCATCATTTATAGAAAAAGGACTGTAGCAGCTGTTCCAAAAAAATGTATATTATTTGTGACATACACTCATATTTGTATACATTAACTAATTTCATTTTTATTCCCTATTTCCTCTTATTATTGTAGGTAAGGATATCTGAGAGTTATTAATATTACAATTTATTCTTTAGTTTATCATAGTCAATTAGAACTGTAACTAAATAAGAGAGGTACACTCATTGCTCCGAGACAGAGACTGTTGGAATTTGGGGAACGAGGGTGAGTGCGTGTTGTTTATATAAAGAGTAGCTGATTCTTGTTAGATAGAACAGAAGTTGTTCAAATGAGTAATTAAGCTGAATAAGTAAAGGGGTGAGTCGCATCTTTTTTTAAGCTATTGTCTCTGATCCAAATCTAATCTTCTCTTCTCTATTCTGTGATTGATATTGTGCTGGGACCCAGTGGTGTATTAGAGCCAACACATATCAGCACACAAGAGCCAACTGTTAAATTATGAGGAAGTTTGAAAGCTGGTTGTTAAGTAGTCATTATCTAAACTTAATATTAAATAAATGATACTAAATATAAAGGAAATGAATACTTGATCCTCATCATATCTTAGTTACTCTACTACATTTTACTATTTTCTACCTTGAGGTCACTTACATCTATTGTATCTGCATTATATCTGAATAATTTCTTCATATTGTTGGATCATGTGAAATCAACTATGGTGAAAGTATTTACACCATAAATACAGGCAAGTTCTACAAATTTGGGTTTTCTCTTCTCTCCCAGAACCTACTTGTTAGATATTTATCAGCTGGTTGGGACTCTATAAATTATATTTTTCTTTTATCAATTAACCATCTTAATAGGTTCTGCCCATACTTGGCACCAGCAGGGGGAGATGAAAGGTAGGAGGAGAAAAGAAGGAATTTCCTTCTTCCTGTTTGATTGTTTTTACATTGTCAGCAGACTGCCAATAAAAACACTTCACCCTGGCAGCAGTAGTTGGCTCCAGTCTTCAGCTTCTTTCAACACCCCAGTAAGTACCACCCTGGATTCTAAGGAGTAATGTAATAGTTTGAACACTTGGGGGGGGGGGGGGGGCTTGAGAAAATATGTCCAACTCCATCCAATTTTTCATTGTTGTTGTTAATCCTTACCCAAGGATATTTTTCCATTGATTTTTAGGGACAGTGGGAGAGAGAGGGAAAGACAGAAACATCAATGTGAGAGAAACACATCGATTGCTTGCCCCCTACATAAGCCCGATCAGGGAGGAGCCTGCAACCAAGGTACATGCCCTTGGCCAGAATCGAACCCAGGACCCTTTTTTCCACAGGCTGACGCTCTATCCACTGAGTCGAACTGGCTAGGGGATCCATCCAATTTTCACCTTTGATCCAACCATTCAAGAAGAGACCCAGACAACTTTTGACACTTCTTATCTAAATTGAATTGTTTTTTATCATAAATTATATATTTATGTCATTTGATATATGATCTTGATGAAAGTTACATCCTGAATATACTCAGGCCATAAATATCTCAACTCCCATATTCCACGCCCCTCCTTCTATTCTTGAGACTACTTCGTAAGACACTCAGAATTATCCTATCTGGAGCTAATCACAAATAAGAATATCTCTTGGACTGTTTATTATTGTTTTTACATTTCAAATAGACAGCTCTACTTCATTTACTCAAAACAATATTTTAAAAAGTAATTATAACAGTTTTGCAACATCAAGGGAATTAGGTAAGTGTTTAATAACCATTTTTGCCTGAGTGAATATTTTAAATTACTGATAATTGGATCAAACACCCACACATTGACATAATCACATCATTCTTATTGTGAAGAAAAATACTGAAAGTTGAGCCATATGGTCTTGTTTTATTTTCTCTTTCTTTTTTTTTTAAAACTAAGATTTGTACCTAATTAAGAAAGACTTTATATGAGCTCTTATGTGATGACCTCATTTATTTGTTAAACAATAACACAAAGTTATCAATGAACCTTATTTTTGCCACAAGTAATACTTTGGTCATATAATACTGATTTAGAATTCTTTTTTTGCTATAATGTCTTTCAGTAACAGTGTATGTGTGTGTACATAGCCAATAAATGTATGCAATTTTTTTATTTTATTCATATTGCTAACATTTATCATATTTATCAATTAGCTATTCAGTTAGATAAAAGTACTACCAGATGTACCTGTTACTAATTCAGATTTTGTAATCAACAAAAATACAACAATTTCAAGAAAAACATCAAAAGTGCTTTATTCAAAGTAATGTCCATTGCTAGCTACACATTTCCCCCATCTTTCGGGTAATTTGTGGATACCGTCCCAATAGAACTTTTCTTGTTTTGAGGCAAACCATTCAGAGACCCAATTTTCCACTTCTTCATATGTTTTGAAGTGCTGCTCAGAAAGTGAGTGTGCCATTGATCAGAACAAGTGGTAATCTGAAGGGGCAAGGTCTGGTGAATACAGCGGGTTGGTTAATACTTGCCAGGCAAGATCTTTTAACGTGTCTTTAACTGGTTTTGAAGTGTGTGATAGTGCATTATCATGAAGCAAAATTACTTTGCTGTATCTTCTGGAACATTCTGGTCGTTTCACAGTCAAAGCATGGTTCAAATTGATTATTTGTTGTCAGTAACGATCAGTATTAATGGTTTCACCTGGTTTTAGAAGCTCATAATACACTACACCTTCCTGATCCCACCAAACACAGAGCATTGTCTTCTTTCTGAAGCGACTTGGCCTTGCAGTCCATGTTGATGGTTGACCTGGATCAACCCATGATTTTGTGCATTTGGGATTCTCAAAATAAATCCACTTTTCATCACCAGTCACAATTCATGCAAAAAAGACTTTCTTTCCTGCCTTTGAAGCAACATTTTATTGATGACTTTTTGGTTTTCCACTTGTCTTTCATTCAGTTGATGTGGCACCCATTTTCCTTCCTTTAAAATCTTTCCCATTGCTTGTAAACCATCAGAAATTGTTTGCTGAGCAACGTTTAATCTTTTTGCAAGTTGTTTTGAGTTTGACACGCATCTTCATCCCATAATGCTTGTAATTGTTGGTCTTCAAACTTTTTCGGTTGACCTGGACGTTATTTGTCTTTCACACATCGAAATCATCACTTTTAAAGCATTTAAACCAGTGTTCACAAGTATCTTGAGATGGAGCATGTTCACCATAAGCTTCCCGAAGCTTTCAGCAGCACTTTTCTTCAAAATAAATTAATGAATTAAAATATCCTGCAAATGCTCTTTTTTTGGCATGAAATTCGACATTTTTTAATTTCTTTACTGATTAAGGTATTACATATGTGTCCTTATTCCCCCATTAGAAATTCGACATTTTTAAGCGTAAAAATATCTATGATGTTAACACCTTCAGAAAATCTGACATATGAAGTTTTGAAGCTTGTTGTCAATACAACAAAATAGCATACATATCAAATTGCATATATATCAACATATGTGTAACTCCATCTATTGAAAAAAAGCCACATTAACCTGTACACCTGGTATAAATAGTTGCTCAACTTCATATTTTAAAATTACTATAGTTAAATATAAGTAGAAGTTTCATGTTTTTAAAATCACTACTGTAAATTTAATGTAAATATATTTTCTTTATAACTATAAAGAAATGCCAGCTTTCAGCAATATCTTAGACTTATAAACACAATGTAATTTAATCTTATTTTCCTCATATGCAATTTTGTGGTATATTTTTGTTTTCTCAAATGTAGAGCTTTATTAATATGATGGAAGACTTACTAATATTAAAATTATTTCAGATCCTTCAAAAGATCTGAAACAAAATACTCCATATACACAAAACACTAATGTAGCAGGCACTGAGATTTTAACTCTCAGAGGAAAAAAAATAGCTTGTTCTCTGCAGTTATATAGATCAGGACAGAGCTGGATACGTGCTCATAGCTGACTTCTGAGGAAACTATAAAATGAAGAAGTTTTAATAATGTCTCCTCATGTATTATGTTAAAAATCATGAGGAGTGGCTTGAAAGTAGAATTAAAGTAAGCTAATTAAATAATCTAGTGTCCTGGGTGGTTGATTTGTATTTAGTCAAGATATCCGGAGATTCCCCAGACAAATCAAGTTAACTTGATCATACTTAATATTCATTAGTAAAAGGATTTATTCCTAGTTTTCTCTTAATGATATATGAAAAATTCGGGTATTATGATGTTTTAGAGGTCTTTGTGGGTTTTTCTCTTGATGTTTTTGATATGAAGAACTATCTTAAAATTCATAGTTTGATTTATTATTGCTGGTATTTTAAGCATTGACATGTTTTTGCCTATTGCATGATTTTTTAAGTTAAATTATATTTTTAGGTAAATAATATATACTATGCAAATTATCATTCAATAAAATTCACCCATTTTGCTGTGAAGTTCTGCAAGTTTCAACAAACTCAGACTAGACTACTCACTGTCTCTCATCCTTTCCTATAAATTGAAGGCCAAAATAGGAAAATGCCCAAAAGACAAGCAATAGTTGAGAGAAGATAAATCTAAGAATCTAGTTAAGATTGCACCAATATATAATTTAATGTCTGTTCTGGGATTTCATAGGGGATTGAATGAAGGATGTGTTCATTTGAAACATTTTGCACCCGTTGCTAAATCTGTTAAACACAATGTGCATTGGTGCTTAGTTTCCCTTAGATGAGGGTTCATGTGTCATTTAAATTTGATGCTATCAATCAACCAATTATATTAACATAGACATGTTTTCCACTTCAAAAGAACTAATATATTTCCTTTTTATCTAGAAGTGAAAATCATGAAGCCTCCTGTGTTAAGTATTCAGTAACCACATGGAGCTAAACATCTCCCTGAAACTCCCCTTGCTCTCCTCATTTTATATGTATTATTTTTACATTGTATAAGTCATATACATAATCATAAATATGGGAAGTACAATAAAAAGAATACAAACACTTCTATATGCTGTCATTACTCCTGTGCACTATTATCATTTAGCTCTATAATACATTTTAGATAGAAAATCTATATTTTGTAGAAAATGAAATTAATTTATGCATAACAATTTATAACTTGATATTTTACTGAAAAATTACTACACACACCAACTTGGATAAATCCTAAAAGAATTATGCTAAGAAAAAAAATCACAAATGTTACATACTGCATGATTCTATGTACATAGTACTCTGGACATGACATAATTCTAGAAACAAAGACTGGGTTAGTGGTTATTAGGGATTGGGTGTGGGAGGAGGAGGTGGGTGTAGTTAGTTATAAAAGGGTAACAACATCAGGGATCTTTGTTGATGGAACTGTTCTATGTTGATTGACAGATGGTTGATTGATAGCATCAAATTTAAATGACACTTTTGACTTCTCTTCCTCCAAATTTGACTTGATAATTGAAATGAATGAATTAAAATATATTTAATCATTTTTTATTTCTTAAATACAATATTAGAACTATTATTATGATTGCATCCTATTCTGACCACAAATACTTTTTTTAAGAAAAAAAAGGACATTTCCTGCTAATAATGATCACATTATTTTTCTGAGAAATAACTCACTATTAAAAACTTAGAAATAGACATGCCTTGTCAACAGCAAGAAAGCTACCCAATGCTCCTCATGGCATCTGAGTACTGAGCTCTCAGCTCTTAGTGTCTAAAGAATGAAGCAATGCTAGGGCTGGAGTTATAATGTCTAAATAACCAGAGTAACTGCCATTATAATACCAGAAAACTGTCTAGTTATTAAATTTTGAGATTAGCATTCCTAATAAGGGATTATGAAGTAATGTTAGGAAAAAGAACTTATATTTGAAAATGTCATCAAAGAGAATTAAAAACATTTTCAGCAAATAATTGCTAAGTAGACTGAGCTATGCAGTCTTAGTAACTATAATTAGCTAACTTCATGAGCCACCAAACATCTAAATGCAAAAGAATATGTTAGCACCAAAACAAAAGCATGGAAAGTTAGCGAATGCAGCAGATAATCAATTACAAAATTAGTTTTTACAAATGCCACACATAGATAGATTTAAAGTTTTTGTTATACAACATGTGTTTTCAGTGGATTATATGTTCTGTCTCATTCCTAAACTCTGTGCTTAGGACAATTCTGCTTAAGTAGAAATCAAGAACTAGAAAGCATGCCCAGCATAGAAAAAAAATATTTTCTTAGATTTAAAACCATGTTTCCATAGATACAACATAACCAAAAATTATAAAGCAAACCTTGCATTCTAGAAGAGAAAATCTAGTCTAATATAAACAGACATTTCAAGCATAACTCTAAGTTCAGTACCCAACCCTACAGAGCATGACATTTTCTCATAAAATATTTTATTTACTGAGGAAGCTAGAATTGGTTTATTCCAATTTCATAGAACCATTTTGAATTGCTCAATATAGATAGTTCAACCTTCATCTTGACTTCCTCCCTCCATTCCAAGTTGAGCAAAATAAAAAGGGAAAAGGAGAGTGGTGTGGTGGGTTGAACAGTACCTGCCCCCCCCCCACCACCACCCCTCACCACCCCGCGCCCAAAAGTCAGGTCCCTTTGGTACCTCAGCATGTGACTATTTGGAAACAGGGCTTTTGCAGATGTGATTAGTTAAATTAAGAAAAGGTAATACTGGATTAGGATCGGTCCTAAATCCAATGGCTGGTGCCCTTATAAGAAGAGGAGAGGATACACATAGAGACACACAGAGAAGAAGGTCGTATGACGATGGAGGCAAAGATGAAAGTAATAGAGCTACAAGCTAGGGAATGCCAAGGTATGCTGGCAACCACTGAAGCGTGGAAGAGAGATCAGTCCTCCAAAAAACTAACCTAGCAGACACACTGGGATAGGAGTCCTTACAGCCTATTTACCCATTGGTGACATACCTGAACAGAAAAATATTACCTGTGCCAATTTTATAGGCTCCATCCTGTCTGGTAAAGGGAATTAAGAAATATAACTTTACCAGGGGGTTTTGGTTATGTGCATAATATGTCTGTAAGGCTCAAAACAAAGCTCTGAGTCAGCAACAAATGTATATTAACTGCACAATGCTGATGCTGTTTCTGCAGAAGTTTAAGGGAATAGCTCTGTTATTTTCCCCCAAAACTCTTTCTCATAGAGAACACATTTTGCTCTTAATTTCCACTACATTTATCCTTATTATCCCAAAAGGGATTAATGCCACTATTTTATTTTTATAAATGGAGGGGAAAGAAGTGGCCAGATTAACTGATACTTAAGGTCCAGCAATAGATGCACTGGGAATGGCTGGCTGGGAGGAAAAGGGAGCAGTCATCTAGAATGCCAGCCTTTGAAACCTGCTAAATGAGACACCAGGGAGGAGGAGAGCAAGAACCATGCAAAGGCTTTCCATTCAGTGTCTGCATGAGTGAGTTCATTTGCTTTGTTCCCCTCTATGTCTACAATCTGTACCTTAACTTCGGTTAGTCATTCCCAAATCCATTTGGGAAGTCGAAGACAGCAGAGCAAAAAATCTACAAAGTGGCTCAATGTACAATACGTTTCTAGTCGCATGTCTTCATGTAGAAATGAGAGAAAAATAAAGTAATATAGAAGTCATCAGACTTTGAGATGCACTCCTCTCCCTGCAGCTGAAATCTCAATTCTATGTACAAGTGGATACTATAAACTGTATTCCATCTTTGTCTCCAAAATAATACCTACTTCAAAGACTTTGTATGAAAATTTAATAGTAATTTAAGTAAACCTCACAAATTTTTTGGAACAGAATGAATATAACAAGTCATTTCCATTATTTTGGCGATTAGGGCTGCCAATCAACTCCACATGCATATAGGATGCCTCTTATCTGAAACTCTCACCTCTTGCCATTGTTATCACTATAACAAAGAGGGAGAAATGCAAGCTATTGCACACCACTCTATTTCTCAATGCTGCTACTTTTCAGGTCCCAGGGCTTCAGTGACAACAAGGGAAATATTCAAGGAAGATAATCTGGCCCGTCCAACACTGCCACCAACCCTCCAAAAAACGTATCGGAGCCTGGCTGTGTGCTCTGGGTCACCTGTGACTTCTAGAAAAAAAGTAACCAACATGTATCACTATCATCATGCACAGGTTAATTCTGATCATTCACCCACCTGAGTATTGTCACCTGTGTTCATTGCATTTCTGATACTGTTGTGTCCAAATTCCACAGTATTTATAGTTAATGGGAAATACCAATTCTAACTCAATTAGATTTACCTTCAAATGTACCTGTAAGATTCAGTTTGTCAATTGTGCTCTTAAAAATATGTATAATCTCCATAGAATCATGTTAGAATTTTCTTGTTTGGGGAATATGTATAAACATTTTGGCTTTTGAGTCTTTCCCACATGCTCTCTGATTTCAATGTGAACATTTGTGATAAATTATAAGAAGTTTTTAAATTCCCATTTACTGTCCTTGGAACTGCTTTTCATATAAATAAATGATATCCTTTGACATACAGATGTTTATTTTCATTTCATACACAAAATGATAAATGACATAAAATATTTTTCTAAAACTGAAACATGGGAGATGTCACCAAATGGCCTTCAATACTGTGATAACTAAACCAATTTCTCATTCAAATTTTACCTTCTTTATAGACTTCACTATTCAGGAAAATAACCTGCAAATGCTCAAGATGGCACATTTCTCTCTGGGAAATCGCATTTATTTCCTTTTTATTGGGTACATTTTGGTACTTCTGACAGTTTATTTCCTTGTTTTAATTCTTTTTTATCAGAGCATTATAATGTAATGTGCTCTGGGCTGTTTATATGTTGCAAGATGTTCATCTGCAACATAATTAAACTCATATTTTTCTCTGCCCTCTGAGTAAAGATCTGACTTTAAAATGTTGAGTTTATAGCACCTCTACTGATTGCCTAACTATTTGAATATACAATTGTGTACATTTCAAAACACAAAATTTGTATAAATATTTCACAGGACACATTGTGAAGTGAAATCTATAATTTCCTCCTAAGCACACTTATATTGGCTGTCCACTATGGTGACTCTATCCCGTTCTTAAAAAGAGAAAAAAAATCCCAAAGTAAATAATTGGAGAGATGGATGCACGAAAGCAGAGAATACGTTCTGACTATACAATTTATTAATTTGTGATTCGGGACAAATTCTTAGTAATTAAGCCTAAATTACCTCATATGTATAAAAGAAATTATAACAGGATCATTTTGAGAATCAAGAGAATTTTGTATACGTAACGCTTCTATATTTTAAAGCAGCATTCCCGCTTTAAAGGTATGACTATTTATTGTACATCTTCAAAGATGGTACTCAAATGTGAAATATCAAAAATGAAATATTCAAAAAACTTCTTTTGGTAACTTCTACCTCATGCGTATGCAAAAGTGCATTTAAACCTGTCCTCCACGCCAGTACTTTTCAGGGGCTCACGCGGACGCAGAACATCTTCAGATTCCAGTTCAGTAGGTCTGAGATGGGGCACGTAATTCAGGACTACGCAAAGCATGAGCCAGGATCTGTGCCTGTCCTTGAACCCTTCTCCCCAGTCCATGGCAATGAGATCAGGAGCTTGTACCAGAATTTGAACCAACACAATCATTCCTCCACAAAGGAAATCTAGTTATAAAAACGTCCGCTGTTTAAAACAGAGTACTTGGTGATGCAGTTACTTTCCATCTGGTGGAAACGCCTTCTCCCAGTGTGAACTGGAAAACAACTGGTCTCATCGGGCACTATGAATAGCACTGTTTTACACTGATGGGGAAGGGAAGACAGCTCTTAAAATGTCATTTTATTTCTCATTGGTTGTAAAATTCATGTCCATCTGAAGTCTCTAAAACCATGGTGCTGTGGGGAAGAATGCTACTATTTAATAATCAGCAAAATGTTGGACTCTAATAAATCTGAGTCAAATTTCCTGACACTTACTAGCAGTATGATTTTTAGGCAAATTATTTAACTTCTCTAAACCTCAGTTTTCTCAGCTACCAAATGTAAATGATGATAGCTGTCTCATAGACATCATATCATCAACTTACCCATTCAACAAATATGTACTGACTTCTGGATGATGGCAGAGAAGTGAAAGACAAAGTTCCTACTTATATCTGATGCCATGTTCACACGAGATAATAAATATAAAAGAGCCTGGCAGTAACTTTTCCTTTCCCATCTCCACTTTTCCCTTTCCCACGTCATACACACAAACTCCCAGTTAAATATGGACGTGGCGAATTAAATACACTTGGTTTTTAATGCTATTATGATAACAAAATATGAGACAATAAAACAACATCTGATAGGCGGTATTATAAAGATCAAGCTGGCCAGAGTTTAAAGCTCAGCTTTAACAGCCTCTAAACTATGAAATCTCATGCAAGTTACTTACCCTCCCCAGCTTCACTATCCTCCTTTGTACACAGGGATGTTAAGTTCTATTCCAAAATACTGTTGAGGAAATTAACTAATATGCAAAGATCTTGGTGAATGGAAAGAACACACATATTGTAGGTCTTTTATCTTCAAGGGTCCTATTTTCTGATTGGTTTCAAAATCATACTAAACAACAGAATGAGATAAAGTCTGTAAAAGAAATCTAAATATTGAACATGGAAGTTAAGCAGAGGCAAAGGGTATTTCTGGCTAGAAAAATTAAGGAAGAATTCTTGGAAAAATTAATATATGCATGGGATATTAAAAAGTGATTAGAATTCCTACAGACTGAGACACAATTGAGAAGTCATTGTTATTTAATTTTTATCAAAATATAATGCACTGTTATGTTTAAAGATTATGAGATTTGCTTTGTGGTGAATAAGAATTTATATAACTGTGTTCCCATATAGTCCTCAAAGTAAAAAGTGCAATGTATTTTGTAAATTCATTATGAAAAATACTTAAAACAAAATCTAGACCGTTTAAGGAACTCAGGTTATCCTATCTAATAAAAGAGTAATATGCAAATTGACTATCACTCCAACACACAAGATGGCTGCTCCCATGTGGTCAAAGCTGGCTGCCCCCATGTGGACACAAGATGGCCTCCACAAGATGGCCAGCAGGGGAGGGCAGTTGGGAGGGAACAGGCCTGCAGGAGAGGGCAGTTAGGGGCAAACAGGCTGGCAGGCAGAAGTGGTTAGGGGCAATCAGGAAGGCAGGCAGGTGAGAAGTTGGGAGCCATCAGTCCTACCGGTAGGATCGGGCCTAAACGGGTAGTCGGACATCCCTCTAGGGGTCCCAGATTGGAGAGGGTGCAGGCTGGGCTGAGGGACACACACCCCCATGCACAAATTTTGTGCACTGAGCCTCTAGTTGTATATATAATCTCAGATAAGGGGGCATGTAAAAAAACAGTGATAAAAAAATTAAAACTCTAAATCACTGAACCCCAATGCAAAATTTGAGATAGTGTAGTTTAACCCTACATTATTTATAAAATGAGATATATTTAGTCAAGGGTGGGAAACATGGCAATGCTATTGCTATGAGCACTGATTGTATCTGTCTCCTACCCACTGCAGGCAAAATTACAGCTCTTGGAAACATGATTGTCTTCTGTTAAACACTATAATTTCTAATATAATTGGCCAATAAATAACAACATAAATTAATTGTTGTATTTAAATACTGAGATTCATTTCTATTGAACTTTGGCATATTTCACATAGGCATTAATGTGCCTCAAATCAAGGGAATAAATTAAGCCACAGCAACCTTGTGGACATTTTTAGCTTATAGAGAGCACATCTTTGTGGTGTTACTTAAATAAGCCTACTTCATATGGAAATTTGGGTGTGTTCAAGCTACAAAGTATATTTTTATTCAGCATGGTTTTTTTAGTTGGGTTGCTCATTAGGCTATGATTAATGTCATGCTTATTTTCATATGCAGTTATAAAACTAACATTTGCACAAAATAAAAAATAGCAATAGGAGATATAGAAAAATCTAAGAATCCTTTCTTTTGAATAACTTATAAATTGTAAGTCAGACTTTGATGAAACACTCTCAATGAAAGGAAACCATTTCTAGATCTTATGATTGACATGTAGCTGTAAAACATAGTACAGAAAGATCCCATATATCATGTGCCGTGTTTTGCCCAATAATCCTTCAAATATTGCCTACTATGTTTTTTCTTCCTCACATACAAAGGTTTCTTCTTTTATTGTTCCCTGTTTAGGAAGCTTAGAGATCTTTGTATGTTTGTTTTGTTTTTTTGTGTGTATGTTTTATTTTTTTTTTTGGGGGGGGGGGTGTGGTTAGGTTAAGTTTGCTGGCAACAAAATTCTCTAAATTTTCCTTCACCTGATAGTGCCTTGATTTCCCTTTATTTCTAATGATATATTTTCTGGATATAGGATTCTGGGTTGCCAGTTTTTTTACTTCAGCATTTGAAAAAATTCTGTCAGTTCCTTCTGATCTCCATGTTTCTGATGAGAAATCCTCTGTCACTTGATTTTTCCTCTAAATGTAAGGCATCTTCTACCTCACGCTTCTTCAAGATTTTTTTTCAGTCTTTTTTAATCAGAAGTTTAATTATGTTATGTTTGCATATGGATTTCTTTGCGTTTACCAGGTTTTGAGGTTTACTCAGCCTCTTGAATACATAGACATATCTCTTGAAAAACTTTGGGAAGTTTTTATCCATTATTCCTTACAGTATTTTTCACCTCTGCTCTCTTTCTTTTCTCTTTTAGGGCTCTGATGACATGCATGCTTGATATTTTGTTAGGGTATCATTATTTGTTTTAATCTATTTTCTATAGTTCTCCAAATTAGATTTAAAAAGGCCATGAAAAGTAGCAGATCTGATTATACCATATAAATATTTATATTAAATTTGAAGACAGAGGTTACCAGATTGAAGATAAAAGCAGGATTCAACAATACACTGTCTATGAAACCAACTAAATATGCAAAAACCTGGGTAAGAAAAAAGTAAAAGAATGGAGAAGAAAAATATCATGTGAATATAAGTGGAAAGAAAGCCAGAGCAGCTACATTAATAATAAACAATGTAGACCCAAGAGTAATAAATGTCATCAAATACAAAAAGCAACATTACATAATGACAAAGGAATCAAGTCTCCAAAAAGATATGACTTCTAAACATGTATACACCTAATAACAGAACTTCAAATACATAAGGCAAAATCTGATACAAATGAAATGGGAAACTGATAAATCCACAATTATAGTTAGAAATTCCAAGAAAACTCTTCCAATAGTTAATAGAACAAGGAGACAGAAAATAAATAAGAATATAGAAGGCCAGGGCAACACTTCAACAGTTAGACCTAATTGATGTTTAGAGAGCATTTTACCCAAAGCATTAGAATATATCCTGAAAGATCCCACAGTCATTACAGAAATAATAAAGTAATGGTACAAATTCATGCCCAGATAGATATTGCAAAACTTAAGAATAAATGGAACAATCCCTTGACAGACACAAATTACCAATGACAACTATTACCCAGAAATAGATAATGAATAGTCCTATGTCTATCTAGTAAAGAAATTGAACTCAAAGTTTAAAACTTTCCAAACAAAACACATACACACAATCAAAACTCTAGGCCAACATGATTTCACTGATTAATTCTATCAAACATTTAAGAAAGAACTTCATTTCTATAAAATCTATTCCATACAATACAAAAGTAAAGAATCTTTTCAACTAATTTTATGAGAACACCTTTACTCTAAAGTTAAAACCAGAAAAATATATTAGGAAATAAAATTACAGACTAATATGTTTCACAAGTATAGACACAAAAAATCCTTAACAATATATCAATAAGTTGGATCCAGCAATATATACAAAGGCAATATATCACAATCAAGTGTAACTTATTCTAGGAGTGTAAGACTGATGAGCATTTAAAAATTAATTGATATAATTCATTACATTGACAGAATAAAGGAGAAAATACACATGATTATCTCAAAAGACAAAATTTAACATCGACTTGTGATAAAAGTTTCTTAAAATTAGGAATAGAAGGGATGTTCTTTAACCAAATAAAGGGTGTCTACAAATCATATGTAACGCTGAAAGACTGAATGCTTTCCTACTAGTTTTGAAAACAAGGCAACATGCCTCTGTCATCATTTATTCAACACTAGTGACCTGACGCACGAAATTGCACAAGACCGGGACCCCTTCCCCCCACCCCCATGCCATGGGACCGCCCCGAGTCCCAGAATCCCGCCCTGCATGTTGGGCATGCCATGGGACAGCCCCAAGTCCTGTAGTGCCACCCCAATGATCCACCTCCGGGGTGCACGGAGCAGATGCTGGGCCCCGCCCCTACGACATGCACTCGAGGATGCAGAAAGCCCGGCAGAAGTAGTGCAAAGTGGCTGCTGGGACCCTTGTGCCCCTGTGGGGCCACAGGAACCCCAGCGGAAGCTGTGCAAAGCAGCTGCCAGCCCCACCCCTGCTGCCCTGCCTCCTGCCTCCTGCCACTGCGAGGAGGCACCCCGCATGCCGCTTACCGCAGCTGTGAGGAGGTGCCCCACCTCCCTGGTGCGACTGTGGGAACCCCGGCAACAGGCACGCAGAGCAGCCAGCCCCACCCCAGCTGTGATGGTGTTAAGGAGTGAGGGCTAATTTGCATATTCCCTCTTTATTATATAGGATTATAACCAGCTATGACTACAAAGCCAGGTAAGGTAAAAGATGTCATTTAAATAAAAAAGAGAAAATAAAACTAATCTCTATTTGCAGATATAGTCATGTATATCTATAAACCCATATAATTTGCCATATAGCCTCTAGCACTCATAAAATGCCTTTATTAATGGGGAGAGAGAGAGAGAGAGAGAGAGAGAGAGAGAGAGAGAGAGAGAGAGAGAGAGAGAGAGAGAGAGAGAGAGAGAGAGAAAGAAGATGCACAGTGCTAGCATGAGATAACTTCTTAATGGTGAAAGTTAGAACACCTTAAGTGATAAAACAATGAGTGATAGTATTGAATTGTAATCCAAAATAGAAAAGAAATACCCATCAATTCAACTCATATAAATAAATAACTGAATGAGTAACTTAATGTGGGAGAAGAGATCATTCTTCCCTACAGGAAAAAAAGTCTAAATAAATAAATATTGTCCTGAAGTTCTTTTTCTTCCTCCCAATCATAAAAGTATCTAAGCTATTAACTCTTCTTTAATTCCTACACAGGAAGATTTTGTTGGCCATAATAACACAATTATATTCTCATAACCTTATAAATTGAAGCTTGACAATACATTCTAATTATTATCCAAGGATACTTTAAAATTGTCTCCCTTCCTTATAGTATGTTTTTCCTAACATTTGTTCACACACCTGCTTCTACACAAAATCCCTTGAGAAACAAACAAGTGCTCTTTATTTTGTCTCACAAATATGACAGTGGAGCAAAGCAAATGGCTTTCAAGGTAACATAATCATCTCTCAATTTCTATTTGCTTTTCTGCTCTCCTTACTCTCACTATAGTTTCAACATTGACCCTGGAGTAGAATAATGGGAGGATATTTCAGCGGACATCATCTAAGTATATTTTCTCTCTGAAAGTACTTGAATTCGGTTACTTCTTCAACTGGCTTCTGAAAACGCTCTATTTTCTCAGTAAAGGACTATTTCTTGTAAGTCCTGTTATGTCAATATTGTTATTTACAAAGTACATTACTAATTAAGAATTTTGTTTGGTCCAAGCAGATGTTTAATTTGTATTAACAGTTAAACATCTTACATAAACACATGAAAAAATCTAATCCAAAATCTTTTGTAAATAGTTTGTTCCTGGCTGAAGAACAATGATAAAAGGGGCCCAAAATCATTCAGGTTGGTGGATTGCAATTCCATTAGATTACATGGTACTGTCATTACTTTCTGAACATTTTATTTCCACTTGTAGGATGGAAATAAACCATCATATGCTTGTAATGCCCAAATCATTCAAAATCTTCACCATGTTTGTTCAATCGTCAGTAAAATTGCAGGACACTTTTCTTATTTTCCCTTCTAGAAATATTTCTTCAGTTAAACTCACTATGTTGTTAGCTATTTGAGACCAAGAAATCTCTCAGCAAACCAGTCAAGTAGAACCAAGATTGAATTCATCATTACCCACTGATCTGTCAGATTTAAAGATAATTTCCTATTGTTTTGACATGTTCAAATGTGGAATGTACAAGAAATAGAAATACTTAAATTACTAATATCACAAATCTTCAAGTTTACAGCAGAATATAATTCAGAAAGAAGTTTGTCAATAATAAGATTCCAGCCCTAACCGGTTTGGCTCAATGGATAGAGCATTGGCCTGCAGACTAAAAGGTCCCGGGTTCGATTCTGGTCAAGGGCATGTATCTTGGTTGCGGGCACATCTCCAGTAGGGGGTGTGCAGGAGGCAGCTGATCGATATTTCTCTCTCATTGATGTTTCTAACTCTCTTTCCCGCTCCCTTCCTCTCTGTAAAAAATCAATAAAATGTTATAAAAAAATAATAAGAAGAATCCATATGGAACTTCTAGAACCCATACCATGAACAGACTAAAAAAAAATCCTTCATGTTAAGTTAAAATGGTTGGGAGCTGTAATAATTATTTCAACATGTTACATTTAAATTTTAGCCACTATAGCTCTGGCGATTTTGGCTCAGTGGATAGAACATTAGCCCGTGGACTGAAGGGTCCCAGGTTCATTCCAAGCAAGGGCACATACCTTGGTTGCATCCATCACCAGCCCTGTTCTGGGGCATGCAGGAGGCAACCAATTGATGTGTCTCTCACACATCAATGTTTCTCTCTCTCTCTGTCTCCCTCATTCCCTTCCACTGTTTCTAAAAAATCAAAGGAAAAATATCCTTGAGTGAGGATTAACCAAAAATAAATTTTACCCACTATATATGTAAAACAAGAAATAATCTCCTTCAAGCATTCTTATAACATCTGTTGTCTTCAAATATGATTGATGAAAACAAAATTGTTTTGAATACTTCATTTTTTCTTTACTATTTAAAATCTTTCTTATTCTTAGATCAAAGATACTAAACATGAAATTTTTCATTGAATGTTATTTTCTCTTTATGAAATTTTGAGCTAGACTATGCTTCTAATTCATCTTTAAATGATGGAAAAATTACAAAAATAATAGTTTCTTTCTCAAAAGACTCATGATATAATTGAAAAAGAATAATAAATATTAAGAACAGTTTATTCAGATTATTTTTAATATTATTAGTAATAAAATACCAGACAATTCTATAAAATTAGAATTAGGACATAATATGATCTCTAATATTCTGTATTGAACTTTATATTATCAGTATTTTTGGTTCAAAAGATATGTGTGCTTTGAAATGTTATCTAGCTATCAATCTTTTACTGATTGATAATGTAAAACTCCTAATAATTGTTTTTGTACATAAAATTAATCACTTTTATCATTATTAATCTGTTTATTTACAATAATAAATACACTCTTACACTTCCACTGACTGATTAAGCGTAAAAAGCAGAAGAGAATTTCAGCCTAACTTACTTATACTTAAAAGTAGATGTTAAGATATTAAACTATATCTTAATTTTTTTCTGTCAGTTGTTCATTTTACTACTATATAATAATTAAAAATAGCAGCCTTGAATTATTGTTCATATGCTGATTAGTTATGATCTGTACAGCAGGGGTCAGCAAATTACGACGCAGGGGCCAAACCTGAACTATCTTCTGTTTTCGTATTTCCCATCAAGTAAAAATTGTTTTTATAATTACTTAGATTTTAAATGATTATAAAAGTATAATCATGATGTCTTTGAATGCAGCATATCTCTTTATTACTTTAGCTCTTTACAATTCTGTCAGCAGCATTTTATGAATTTCTGTATTGTATAGCTTCTATATTATATATGTATTATACATCTTCCATAAAATGTATCTCTAGTATTTCTTATTTTTGATGTTATTTTTAATATTTTTACATTTAAATTTAAATTTGTTTGATGCAAACATATAGAAAAGCAATTGATTTTTTATTTGTTGAGTTAGTATTGTATTGTAATACACTGAAAATCTCAATAGCTTCTGCTAGCTTTTTTAATATAAGGTAGAATTTTCTACAGAGACAATCATTTTTTCCTTGAAAAATAACAATTTCCTTTTGTTCGTAGACATAAGACTTCCGAAATTATATCAAGAAAGGAAGTAGAAAGCAAGAAGGAAAACAAATTTTCCCAATGTTTCAAAATAGGGAACAATATCTCACTTCTCCCACTTCCCTTTATTTTAAGTGGTCAACATCACTCTTCACTTAGCTCAATTGTATGTGATAAATTAAATTTTTTGAAAGGATTTACTGATATAAGTGAGATAATACATGTGAAAGCACTTTTCAATACATAATAAAAGTTCCTTATTCAGATTAGTTAGGACTTATATGCTCTATAATTATTTGTTTTAGTTCATGTTTTATTTTCATATTTTTCTTACATTGCAAATTTGGTATACCTTATTTGTCCAGAATTTTTAGTAATCATGTGTCACACTATGACCTTTAAAAGGGTAGTTATAAAAATGTATTATACCATTTTGTTATTTTTATTTCCTTAAAAGAGAGAAAGAGATTTTCAATGAAACAAAAGTTTAAGATAATATTTCACTAACTTATAAAGTACATATTTTCAACAACAACAACAAAAAAATGGGTCTGCTTAATTGAAAGAGCAATTCTTCAAGTTTGAATTCTCAAAAATGCCTAGTCTGCTCTCCTGGTCTCTAATGCTGGCAACCTGGGGAACCTCCCAAGAGAGAGTAAAACCACGGAGTCCTTTCCTTTGCCCAGACAAGTTCCATACGCCTCATGACAGACTTCAGATAAACTGTGAATAAGGTCTCTCACCAGCAAAGCCTGCATCGACTATTTAATTTGGCCAGTTCCCAAACAGGAAGGCAAAAATCTTGAAAGAAATAATCATAATGGATGGAAAGAGAATAGGATAGGGAGAGAGTGAGATAGAGAAATTGAGTTTTAATAGTGATTTTTGTATGTGGTTGTATCTCCACCTTTAACTACTTTTGCCTCTTTTAGAACTTTGTTTTTGTAAAGGCAGAAAACATGTCTGACTATAATAAGCATGGCTTTCTTAGTCTTGTAAAAGAATAATTGGTGAGAGAGAGGGAGATTTATTACAACTCTTCAGCAAAATACACATTTCTGAAAACAACACTGATTTCAGTGTGATGATACAATGAAAATGAATTGCCTTCAAGGAAGTTCATTTTCTACAGTGATTAAAAGATATACAAAACTTCCCCTTTCCATTGCCTTTTATAAGTTATACCAATCTTTGGAAACCTAAGTGGATATTTTGATTTTCAGCTGTGTTGAAGCTAATATATATATATATATAGTTAGTGAATGAAGGGACAGTCCCTACAGAGTATATGGGCTGGGAACCTCTCCTTTTGCTGATTGAATTAATTTACTGTTCCAGGCCTCCTGTGCCCACTCACGACCATCCCAAGCACCTTCTAAAGCAATTATGCTTCCATTTAAAGTCTGCACTGAAACAAACTTTGATGATAAAAATAATAGCTTCCTTCAGTTCAGTACCCCGAGTTGTTTTAATGGTGAGCAAACTCTCCAGAGCCACTTCCACTCTCTAATTTGTTCTGTATCATTCTCATCAGAAAGTACAGGACAGGGGCATTTTGGTTTTGTTCTAAAGCTTCTAAGCGAGATCGCATTTTGATGGGATTGATTTGGAAACCACTCCAACTCACTAGGGAGGCCTTTACTGCATGCACTTGGAACTGTTTCTAATAGGACCTTAAAAAGAATTCTTTAAATTTTCCACAGTAGGAAAACAAATATAAATTCTCCAAATGTCACTTTTCCCCCCATTTTTGGTAGAGAAAAACTGGATCTCTATTCAACTCCTCCTTCTTATGAGAGTTTTTTATATTGTCAACAAAACCATAATTGCTGTTATGAGTCTATATTTTAAAAAGAAAATTTAAAAATCCACTTTGTGTGAAAAGACACAAAGAAAAAAATAATAATGTCTCAATTTTGGAAAACAGCCAGCAGAATGTAGGTAAAATTTGAGAAAACACTGTAGGAAGATTTATTTTTTTCAGGAAGTGATATATTTAAAAATTGAAATACATAGCTTAATTAATGTTTAGTGCTGGCAGACAAAGGCAAAGAGGAAAGCAGCCAAGCTTCAGTGGCCACTTCCCTAAAGAGAAATAGAAACTTCATCATCAATCAACGTGAAGCATTTATTATGCAATCTAGTATATGTCCATCATTACTCTACGCGGTTTGGGGAATACCAAAGAATGAGAAACCAGAAACTTTGCCTCATTGTAAGACAACAAATGATTAAGAGAGCTTATTTGTACTCCAGCATCTACTGACCTCCACTTGCTCTGATCCTAGGACTTTATTAAAAGGTCTTTAATGGAAAGAATTTTACTGACCCTTGAAGGATGCTTATGGTCTAAATAGAGGAAGAGGGGACATTAGGAGAGCATTCAGGAACAAGTAACAATAGCCTTATTTTTAAGGCTATTGTTTCAGCCTCATTAGAGTTTCTGCATGGTAATTAGATAGTAATGGGAAGTTGGGTTGTGTCCGCTACGTTGAATTTAGAAGACACGTAGAAATGTTGTGCTAAAACTCAGAGAGTTACTACCCTTTCTGAGCAGAGGAATGGGGCAAGAGAGTTGGCACTTAAGGACAACTGCAAGAAAGAATTATTACAAACAGAGCACAAGTGGAACAACTTTGTAGTAGTCCAGGTATGAGGGAATAGAGGATCACTAGCAATTAAGCTTCAATAACAAATTGAAAAGGATAGAAATAGATGCCATTTTGAAGGAGATAACTGTTGGCCATTGGGTATGAATAAGTAAATAAAAAAGTTACTTCAAGATGATTTCATAGAATCCAGCCTACATAACAGATCAAAGAGTAATTCTTTTGGCAGAATCAGGAAAGTCTGGATAAAGAGTTGTTTTAACAAAGGTGGGGGGAGGGAGCTGAGGTGGTAGGAGTGAAAGGATGGATAATACATGGCCTTTCATTTGTTACACTGATTTGGGGGTGATGGCGAGGTGACAGTTGGGAAAGATACAGGATAAGAGCAAGACGCAATGGAATATTCTGAAAGCCTGAAGCCAACCAGCTGCCATTCAGTAGATTTTTCTGAAAGGAACAATATCCATTTTTTTTTCGCCTTCTTGATGCTGTATCAAACATATTTACTACTATAATTGCTTTCATGCCTGCCACGTAGGGTTAGTGAGTAGGTCATATGTAAATAAATTCACTTTGTAAACTATAAATGGCTATATAAATCTGTATATCACCCATTTTGTTCTATGTTATCTTTATATATTATTTTTAAAGCCATTATATAACATCACTCATGAAGTGTGAGTGATAAAACGTGACTTCTTATAAAGAATACAGTCTGGAAAAGGAGAAAAGGGGAGTAACGTTATCATTGAGAAAGCTGACTAAAACTACCTCAGCCAGGTGATCAAGGTTAACGCCAGCAGTGAAGTCATGTTGCTATTATTTGCCCTGTGTATGACATGATGAAAATGCTACTTTGCTTCTGTTACCTTCCTCCAAAAAACCATGACCCCAGACTAATCATAAAAAAATCAGACAATTCTCAATTGATGAGCATTCTGACCTTACTTCTCAATAGTGTCAAGGTCATAAAAATAACTGATGAGCAAAATAGAATCAGAGGCATGGATACATGGAACAGACATAGGTCAGAAAGGAGGGAGATGGTGGGAGACTGGATGAAAAAAGGTGAAGAGATTAGCCAAAGAACATGCATGCATAGCCCACAGACAGACAACAGTGTGGTGATGGCCAGAGGGAGGGGAAAGCTGGGGCTGGGTGGAGGTGGATAAAGGGAGGGAAAATGGGGGACATCTGTAATAGTGTCAACAATAAATTTTAAAAAACAAAAATAAGGAAAGTCTGAGAAGTTGTCACAGGAAAAAAAAAAAAAGAGTCTAAGAATCCATGAATATAATGTGGTACCTTAGATAGATAGAATGGAAAAACAGGGAAGAAAAAAAGAGGAGGGACATTAAGTAAAAACTAATAAATCTGAATACTAAAGTACAGAATTTAGTCAAGAACAGTGTTTCAGCATCAGTTCACTATGACAAATGAGCCATACAGGGAGACTAGGGATGGAGTACATGATAACTCTCTACTATCTTTGCAACTTTTTTGAAATCTAAAGGTATTCAAAACTAAAAAGTTTAGCTAACATTTTTTAAAAAACACATAAGCAAATAGTATAAGGCAGGCAAAGGAAAGGTAGAAGGAACGAAGATTTCGCTAAATCATAAAATTTAACACTTTAAAACGTCAATATAAATTTTCTAACGAAATAATTCTATTCAAAGGGAGACCCATGAGACTGAACATAAATGTTACAGATTTAAAGCCAAGAAGGACAGATATCTTGGAAATATGCTCTGGAAAAATGAGACAGTTTCTTAAATTAAATGTTCTCAAGTTCTTGTCCTAAAATGACATCTGTTCCAGAATTTGGTTGTATGACTTATTAGATCTTTATTAAAATAATATTTACAAGAACCATTATGAAACTATTTCACAATATTTATGAAAAGGGAATGGGAAAGCAATTTCAAACCTTCAACTTAAGTACATAATTCAAGCTTTACTCTTTTCTATCTTCCTATGGATTCGAGAGAATTCATTTGTACTTAATTTGTTAATTATTCAGAGTAGCTATGATTTTTGGTTAATAAAAATAATTGATCTTAGAATAACTTCTAGGACTTACTCCACATAGTTAAATAGTCCCTCTAGAATTTACTATTCCTCCTCAAATTACTAGTTTATTCTTTTATGTCAACTTAGAAAATATAAAAAGCTCATTAATTATCACTAATCTTTCCCTTGAAATTTCTAGTTTGAATTTTAGATATTGAAGTCTCAAGGCCTGGCTAAGAAAATGGAAATAACTGCGAATCTTGGATGCGTATATTTTTAGTCTGTTGAAGTTTGTAACTAGGGCTGGGTGCCTGTAAATTAGGTGTCTGTGGCTCTGACCCCAAACCACTATAAGTAGAAGGTTTCATTGAGTTTGAAATGAAAATTAAGCCATATACAACGTTTTCATTACAAAGAGAACAGAGTTGTGATTGTTTGTTGAGTAAAAAGGCTGAGGGTGAGGAGCCATGGCTCATGAGGCAGTGTTAAAAGTAAAGCCCTGTCCCCCAGCTCATCAGCAACACTCTAAATCTCCTTGGGAATTTCTCAACTTCTTTATATCTTAGATTAATAAAACTGTAAGAGATTTTCATGATTATCCTGTTCCTTTTTTTATTTGACTTATTAGGGTGACATTGGTCAACATAAACATAGGGGTTTCAGGTGTGGGTTTCTATGTTACAAGATCTGTATATTGCACCATGTGCCCACCACCCAAAGTCAAATCTTCTCCTGTCACCATATATTAGAACCCCCTTTCCCCCTCACCCCCTTCCCTCTGGCAATCATCACACTGTTTGTGTTCAGGAGTTTCAGTTTTATATCCCACAGATGAGTAAAATCATATAGTTCTTAGCTTTTTCTGACTGACTTATTCGCTTAGTATAATGTTCTCAAGGTCCATCCATGTTGCTGCAAATGACACTCTTTCATCCTTTCTTATGTCTGAGGAGTACTCCATTGTGTATATGTAACACATCTTCTTTATTATTCTGTTTTCTTAACCTTACAGATGAAAACATTGAAAGGTCAGGTGTTCTGCGTAAGGGGCACATGGAGCTGGGGTGAGAACTGTAGTCTCCCACCTCCTAGCTTAGTGTATTCTCTTTCAATACAGTTTCTATACTTGTATTTGGAAGATGGTATTCCATGAGAGACTGACCCAGAGATTCAGAAGACATGTTAGCATATTAAAGACTGGGAGAAGTGCTTTAGTTAGAAATGTAACTTTGTTTAAAATTTAATTTTCTAAAATCACGAAACTTTTTTTTTTCATTTTAAGTTTTGTTTGTTTGTTTTATGTGTTTTTTTAAATCCTCACCCGAGGATATTCTTACATTGATTTTTAGAGAGAATGGAAGAGAGAGAGAAAGACAGAGAGAAATATCCATGTGAGAGAAACACATCCATTAGTTGCCTCCTGCAGGAGCCGAGGCCAGGGCCTGGTTCCAGGAGGAGCCTGCAACCAAGGTATGTGACCTTGACTGGAATCCAACCTGGGACCCTTTGGTCAGAAGGCTGATCCTCTATCCACTGAGCCAAACGGGCTAGGGTTTCATTTTAAGTTTTCAGTAAAAGTTGTATATAAGATTACCTTAATCCTGCATCTTCTCAATTGCTTCTTCCTTCTATTTGCCCTTTTCCTTTCCTACTTGGTGAGATCTGGCTTTATGTTCAAGGATCTGTTCTCGGTCTTCGTCCAGCTTCAGTATAGTTAACCACCTTTATATTCACATTTCTGAGGTGAATGCCCACATGAACAGTTGTACCATTAGCTCTCTCCCATAGCACTCATTCAGCTTAGGTGACATATATTTTTTGTGTAAACCTGGACTAATTTTGCCACTTGCTGCTCTTTGTAATGTCCCTCGAACAACCTGAACTTCACCATCATGAAATTCTTTTTTGCAGTGTTAACTTTTACCACTTTGAAGAATACCATTGGGGAAAATTCTACCGTGCATTGTTCAAAATCATGAAAAGAAACCAACTAATGAAAATCATTGCCATTTTGACAGAAATACCTACTCTTGTCCTCTTTAAAACATCTCCCTTTTCTTTGACTTTCAATGGCTACATTTCAAATTGGTTAACTGGGAGTTTTAATTTTTTTAACATAAGTGAATACCTGAAAAGGACTGGGTATTACATTCCATGAGAAGGAGAGGGACACTAAATACTGAGTCAGTGAGAAAACAATCAATAAAAAAAAAATCTGTGATGTACAAAATATTTTTCTACACTCATTTGTTGTTGTTGTTTTACTTCCCTCAGTGAAGATCATCGTGACTAAAAGTTAATAAGGTCAGCAACTGCTCTTGAAATAAATTTCAGGAATGCCACATTTTTATGCAGCCCAGTAATCTAACATGTTTAATAAAAACATAAAATCCATGACCCATTAGTGAGTAGCAACAAACATTATTTTAAAACTAGAGGCCGGGTGCACAAAATTCGTACATGGGGTGTGGGGGGAGTCCCTCAGCCCGGCCTGCACCCTCTCACAATCTGGGACCCCTTGGGGGATGTCTGACTGCAGGTTTAGGACAGATCCTGCCTGCCTGCCTAATTGCTCCTAACTGCTCACCTGCCTGCCTGATCACCCTTAACTGACTCTGCCTGCCTACCTGATCACCCCTAACCACTCGCCTGCCTGCCTGGTCGCCCCTAACCACTCTGCTTGCCTGCCTGATGGCCCCTAACTACCTCTGCCTTGGCCTCCACCACTGCGGCTTCATCCAGAAGGACATCTGGAAGGTCGTTCAACTGTCCAGCCTAATTAGCATATTATGCTTTTATTATTATAGATAAGTAGAATGGGATAAAAAAGAACAGGCTAGAAAATTTAGAGTACATCATTGCATAGTAATAATGGTAAATATATTTGTATATATGCAGTATGTCTCAGGTAAGATAGAAAAACACTTGTAAAACACTGATCTAAACATGATTCAGATATCAAGTGTAAATATTTTAAAACTTTTGTGCAGCTGAAGTTATTATCCAAAAGCATAAGCATTGGATTCCTTCTGTGGAGGAGAATATTAAGAAAGGAAATTTTAAGACTAACATACAGTATATTGTGTAATATTATATTTGATGACTGGGTTATCTATTCTTTATATATTTTACAAAAACAAAAATTTCAGGGATAGTATATTGATTATGTTCAATAATATGCAAGAGAAAGCAACAGAACAGAAAACGGGGCCAGCAGGAAGGAGTATCCTGAACACCAAAATCAGCAACTGGGACTGGGCCAGCTACAAGGAATATCTTAATGAAGACAGAAGTTGGACTGAAGCAGGGAATTCAGAAAGTGTCAGGAGAGGATCTGGTTTTCATTGTTTGGACAAGTACAAGGATTAATGACTAAGACCTGAGTTTAAGGAGAAACTCAGTGGAACATAGCACTGAAGTAACAAAAAAAAACAACAACAAAGAAAATGAGGCAGCATGTCCGTGTGATTCCAAATGTGAATAGATGTTAGGAAAGCTAAAACTGCAAAGAGAATAAGTGGGGCCAAGGAGAACCGAAGCCAAAACATGAAACACAGCTTTTTATAAAAAGGATAATAAATCATAAACAAGTGGTGTTTGTTTCAGAAATTCAAGGTTTGTTTAACTTTCAAGTCCTTGTAATTCACCATATTAACAGATTAAAGGAGAAAACCATGTTAGGATCCCAACAGATGAAGAAAAAAAGCACTTGACAAAATGTAATGTCCATGATTAATATTCTGTGTCAACTGGGAAAATCAATTTGATAAAGGGCACCTATGAAAAGCTACAACTAATATCCCATTTATGTGAAAATAATTGAAGGACTTTTCCTAAAGTTAGGTGCTCAAACCGGATAATATCCAACTTCAGAAACAATCCAAGTCTGGTCATTGTTTTCAACTGACTTCTTGCTCTTTTTCTATCTCCTCTTTTGATTTTGCCCTATTATATTAAGGCACATCACAACCTTTGGGCACAAATTTCAGCACAATGTTAATATAATTCTTTCCATAAATTAAAAAAGACCATGAGAGCATAAATAAATGAAACCAACAATAACAATATGGTAGCTTTTAATATCGGTGAACTAACAAATAATCAGCACATAAGACAGAAAAAGAAACTGTATTACTTTGGACCACACAACATGGGGTTGAGAAAGACAGGCACAGGGTATCTACCTTGGGAAACTTAAGAACAGAAATGCATTTCAAGGAGGTGAGACAGTTGTTGCAAAACCAAATACATTCCTTGCTGCAATAATAACATAGAAAAATTGATGTTGGAAGCAGACATATGGCTCGCGGGGGAGGAGTAATGAGATAAAGGAGCATGCTGCTGGAGCCGGTGATCTGCTAATTAGATTTCAGCAACGTAGTTCATATAATGTTGAGATAGAAATTATCTAAAAATACACAAAAGAAACAAAACAGAGAAGCAGGGGAAATGATTTAGAGCCGTGATCATAATGAAATCAGGATGATAGAGCTGAAATAAGGTTTTTATAAGACTTTTATCAGCACATAAAAGCAATTTGTCATGTAATATAAAGATTTTAACAGGATTGAGTAGAGCAATTCAAGAACTAGAAATACTGACAATATGATCACCACTTCACCATATATTGTTTTCATATCCTTTAATAAATGTAGATATAATTTTTGAGGACTGCCCAGCCGGTGTGGCTCAGTTGGTTCACTGTCATCCCATGCACCAGAGGCCATAGGTTTGATCCCCAGCCAGGGCCATACTGTGGTTGTAGACTTGTAAAGGTATGCAGGAGGTCGACAGATGTTTCTCTCTCATCACTGTTTCTATTTCTCTTTCCCTTGCTTTCCCTCCCTAAAATCAATAAAAACGTATTTTAAAATAATCATTTTTAAGGACTTACCATAATAAGTGATCTATTTTAGTCCTTATAACAATTTCCTGAGACAACTGTATTCTAGAGAACAGAGCTCAGAGAGGCTAAATGACTTGCCCAAAGGCACGCATCTGTAAGCAACAGAATGGGGTCCGAATAGGGAACTTACCACAGAAAGAATGTTCCTAACCCTGAGCAACGTGTTTCATACTGTTCCACAGCACTAAAAAGTTATATGCAACTTGGAAATAAAAATCAATGCATGCAAGTGTTTTATACAACATGCTTATTTCTCCATCTTACATAGAGATAGCTTTTGATGTTAGTCTTCACCCTCAAAAAAAGGACTTGTTCTGGGCTAGTTATTTGGGGTGAGACCTTGTATTGCACTCTAAACTTTAAAATATTACACTCAAGAATACGTGCCTTCTCTTACCCACTTTTTTATGTATTCCATGACTAAAATTTATATAACCACTATAGCATTTATAATTTTAAACTAAACCACTGATAATGGCTCTTATAACAGTGAGATACAATGGAAATGTTTGAGGAAGAAAGTGATACAAATCTCAAATTATTCCTTGAAAAACCCTTCAATTATTTTAATGTAAGGGCATTTAGAAAGCATAGAGATAAACATTATGTCTAGGGAATCACTTTAGAATAATTTGGGTGGCTGAAATACATGCATCTCTGATTGAAATAATTCACTCAGTTTCTGTTGTGGTATTAATAAAACACTACAATCAAGTGTTCTTACTAGTCAATGGTTATGAAAGTTTACTTATACCTATGAGTAAACATTCATTCTTCAAAATAACAACTTATTTAGAAATAAATAGAACTTTGTAAGGTACTCCATTACAAATTTAACTTACATAATTTCAAGGACTAAAGAAAATAATTTCATTGGCAGTACAATTACATGGAAATTTTGGCAAGTCTTTTGAGAGAGTTCATTAATTTTAAGTGTGGTAGAAGCATGCCTAAGTCAAAAACATGTGACCAAGTGAAGACCAGCTCTACCTATTCACCTGCTAGCTCCTAACAGGGCCAAATATTTGTAATAATAATAATAATTAGCATATATTTAGTTCTAAGTATGTCTCAAGAGCTATCTCACTTTTCATATTATATTTCACTTGAAAAAAATAAAAGAGATATTATAAGAAACGTTAAATCCAGGATGAGTTATATGGGGAAAGGTCTCCAAAGGCAGAGGGACACACAGTGGAGAGTTCAATCTTTAAGCCATCTGTCTGAGCAAAGTGGATGTAGGGGGTGGAGAAAATGGAGAGACAACTCCTTGGGAGTGGTCTGAAGTACAGCTGACAGGAGGACTTGGGGTCCCTGCTGAGAAGGGAAATCATGAACTCAAGTAGTACTTGTTACAAGGTGAACTTGAGATCCAGAGAGCAATAAATGCACTGAAACCCAGGTTGTCTAGAAATAAGTTCTCTACTCAGATTAATATTTCGAATAACTTGTTGGTGATTTGAAATATGCTTTGCAAACAAATTTGAATTTTATAAGAATTGATGAACTGATATTAGACCAAAGTGGAGCAATAATGAATGCAAACAATCGAGAAAGTTACTTAGGATCTAAATACATGATTGGGTCAATCATTCTTTCACTAGAGATGAAGAAAGTTATTCCTACCCTTATTTTAATTTCAAAAGGAATTGGCCATATCCACAACTCCTGTGCTACCAACATTTTGAAATTAATTTCCCTTTGATTAAACACCTGTATAGCCTCTGAGTTTCTAAAAGGGTCTTCCTCCTTTTATGGATCCCACATATTAGTGATATTTACCTGACTTACCAGGTTATTCATCCAATTAGAATATCTTAAAGACCTAGAATTTGCTAGGCACTGTATTAGATGCAGGGAATATAAGTTTACTTGGCACATCAGCTTCCAAATAAGTTTCCTCTAGCTCTTCTCTTATTTTCTGTGATATTAGATTTTGGTCCACATCAGTAATAGCTATCTTAAATGGAAAAAGATAGACAGATAGACCTGTGGGAGTAAATCCATTTTAAAAACCCAAAACATGCAGGCATTTTGTTAGTAAATGACTTTTTTATGAGGCTGCTTCAAATCAAGACAAGGTCAAACCAGTTGTCCTTGAGTTAAGGAAAGCTGCTGCCTGAATTGACTGACTGAGAAAATAGGTCTCCAACCATGTATTTATTTTCTGGCAACCATTTGTGGAGAAGTTACTAAGTTTAAGACACACCACGGAAAGTGCTGAGATTATAGTGAAATTATGGACAGGATAAGACTCTTCTCTTAAGAAGATCTAGCTTATGCCTATAAATGGTTATAATACAAAGTGAGAAGTGGCAAGTGTCTTGAGGGATTAAAATATACAGGATTAATCTAAGTGCATACACACAAAATTCAATTAATATATTTCTATGAGTATTCTCCCTCCCTGCCCCCCACTTCTTTTTTTACAACCATGCTAAGTCAGCATTCCTCTGTAAATTATTGTTCTCATTTCAGTAATAGGTAGTAATTCAATATGACACCTAGAAGTTGAGATAGAGAGAGTAGAATGCAAATATACATGTTGAGCAGGCACAGATGGAATACAATGAGGGACTTTGGCATGGTCTGAAATGCAAGCAGCTGCTGATGGTAGACGGGGGTCGGGGGGAAGGGATGCGGGGGGGCAGACAGTTTGGCGCAGTGAACAGAGCAGCTCTTAGGAGAACTGAGAGTCTGACTCACTATAGGAGTGTCAGTCATTCAAAACCTCTGAGTCTTAGAGTTCTTATCTATAAACCAGGGCAGGGCAGTTTTGACAAGATAGTTAGGTTCCTACTCAGCTGTAGCCTCTCAAATTCCCCTAGACAAGTAGATCTACAACCTCTATGCACAATGAGGCTTAGTGACCACTGTAATCTTTGTGCCCAGCACAGAGCGTGGGCTCATAGCAGATAATCCTAAAAGACTGGGTCAGTGAGTGAATAAGGAATAGAATGGGTTGTGGGTGGCTCTCTAATAATGTCCACCACCTTCTCTCCTTTCTTCTCACCTCCTCTTCTATGGTGAACAACCATCCTAATTTGCTCAGGACTTTCCCAAGTTTTAGTGCCAGAAGCTCCACTTCCTGAGAAAACCTTTAATCTCAGGCAAACCAGGATCATTTGTCATACTACTTCCTCCCCACTTTCCCTATCCATAGGTCCTCGGCATAGTAAGCCATACTTAAAACCACTGGAGATATTGAGAACTACAGACATTCATTTTGAGGGTACTGAAAGGGTTGGGGATTTGTTTGTTTGCTTTGTTTCTCTTCCCCTGGAATCAATCAGATAATGTTAAAATAAGACATAGATTTTTCAGTGTCTTTCCCTAGCCATATGGCAAGTGAGTGGGTGATATTACAAATAAAAACTTAAAAATCCTTATATTTTCCAAAAGCTATCTTCTGCCTGAGCACACTGTCATGTTATAAAATTGCAGAGAATACATATTCAAGTGATTCCTGGAATGTCTCTCTGGGATGCCAATCCAAACAGGTGTGATACATACAACCCAAATTGATGGTGAATTGGGACTAGCTGGCCACTGATAGGGCAAAGAGACCAAGACAGCAGTGAAACCTAACCTAGCAGCAGGAGAGCAAAAGTCACAAGAGAAGTCCAAAAGTGCATAGAAATACCAGGGACTGGTATTTCTTTTTTTTTTTTTAATTTCCCACATGTATCCTGACCTTTAGGTGAACTGAGAGTGGTGAGGGTAATGCCATTCCCCAGAGACAAAATACGAATGCCCTGCCAGTGCCACCCTTCCTGCTCTGAAAGATGCAAGATGAGACAGCCATTAATGCCCAGAATTCATTTGGAGCTACAGGCCATCCCAGGGGGACATGATGCGGTACTCTAGATGGAAAGCTAGATTTTAATTTAGTCCAGATTTCATGGCTGGCTAGCAAGGATCATCATTCTATTCCACTCTGCTAGAGGCAGAGAAATTTTACTCCTTGGTACTGATGTCTGGCTGGCTTAGGAAGAAGGGACATTTCTCCTCACAATACTCGTGGAGCAGTTCATTCATCTGTGCACAACTAGAGAAATTCTGTGATTACTGTGCTTCCAGTTTATAAGATAAGCATTTTCAGTATATACTTTTAGCAAGGCAAGTCCAGCAGTTTCACTGGAATTATCTGCTGGATTTAGTAAGAAGTGGTATATCCTAGAGAAAAAAAAATGGCAGTGGATTAGATAGACATGTCCCGAGCCTTGTCCTGGAGCAGATAGAAAGAACACCTGAGGGTCGCATGGGGAGTATTTCTTGGTGAGTTAAGGGACAACTATACTCCAGGAGAAGGTGGGAGCCTGAAAACCTGTTTGAAGAAATAATGACAGAAAACTTCCCTGATATAGGGAAGAAAAAACCCATCCAAATCAAAGAAGCTCACAGAGTCGCAAGCAAAATGAACTCCAAAAGACTGATGCCAAGGCACATTATAATTAAATTGGCAAACACCAACGACAAAGTAAGAATCTTAAAAGCGGCCAGAGAGAGACAGAAAGTTACATACAAAGGAACCCCCATCAGACTAGCAACTGATTTCTCAACAGAAACTCATCAGGCCAAAAGAGAATGGAATGAAATATACAAAGTCATGCAAAGGAAGGGTCTGAATCCAAGAATACTGTACCTAGCAAGGCTATCGATCAAAATTAAAGGTGAAATCAGGAGTTTCAGAGACAAAAAAGGACTAAGGGAATTTATTACCACCAAAACAGCAATGCAAGAATTGCTAAAGGGTCTGCTGTAAAAAAAAAGAAAAGAAAAGAAATAGGAAGCGAAGAAGGAACACAGGGGTAAAGAATAAAAATGGCAACAAATAGGTACCAATCGATAATAACTTTAAATGTAAATGGATCAAATGCCCGGGAGAAACCAAGATGGCAGCATAGGTAAACACCTAAACTGCTGCCTCGCACAACAATATCAAAACTCAACTAAAAGACAAAATGGACACCATCCAGAACCACAGGAAAGCCGGCTGAGTGGAAATTCTACAACTAAAAGAAAAGAGGAAAGCACATTGAGACTCAGAGGAGCTACTAAAGGCTGAGGTATGGAGGCTTGCATGCAGAGAGGACGGGCAACTGTGTGCACAGGCAATTGAGTGCGCAGCTGGCTTTCTAAAGCGGGAGGAAGAAAGAAACTCCCAACTGCACTGAATTCCAGTCCTGGGTGAGACGCTGGGAAACCAGACTCATTCTGGGGGAATATGGACTGTCAGGGAAAAGAAAGCACACTGAGACTTGGGAGCTGCAGAAGACAGAGGTCTGGAAGCGCGTGCAGAGAGGACTGACTGCTTAATGCAAGGGAGGCTGAGTGCGCGGCTGGCTCTTTAATGCACGAGGGAGATAGCAGCTTCCGACTACATTGAACTCCAGCTCTGGGCAAGTTTCTGGGAACCCCGGCTCATTTAGGGAGAAACTGGACTGTCTGGCAGCGGGTGAAACTTGAAAGTGGCTTTTGCTCAGAGGTGCTTGCAGTGAATACTGAGGGACACTGAGACCCAGGGGCCTCATATTGCAGGGCTGATGGGAAACCAAGGCTGTCTGCTCCACCCTGAAACTCTACCCATCCAAGCTGAGCACAGAGGCTTTTGCAATTTTGCAAGTCTTGTCTCATAAGACTGTATCCAGCACAGAAGTGTTCCCAGCATAGACACAGCTGATCCTCACAGCCAATTGGCCAGGAGGTCAACTCCTCCCAGTGATACCAACAACAATCAAGACTTAACTACAACAAGGCTGAGCACACAGTCCACAAAGGGGTGCACCAAGAGTGTCCACCTCAGGTAACTGGGGAGGCTGAGCCACTGTGCCCTATAGGACACCTAGCACACAAAGCTACTCTACCAACTCAGGGAAGCAGTGAAAATACAGAGACAAAGAAACAGATCACAAGTGAAAGAAATGGAGGAAAACAAATGACTGGATATATGGTTCAAAACCACGGTTATAAGGTTTTTCCAGAATTTTCTAGAAAAGGCCAATAAATTTAACGAGACCCACGAGGATATAAAAAAGGACCAACTAGAAATTAAACATACACTGACTGAAATAAAAAATATTATACAGAGACCTAACAGCAGACTAGAGGACTGCAAGAATCAAGTCAAAGATTTGAAATGCAAAGAAGCAAAAAACACCCAACTGGAAAAGCAAAAAGAAAAAAGAATCCAAAAATTTGAAGATAGTGTAAGGAGCCTCTGGGACAACTTCAAGCGTACCAACATCAGAATTATGGGAGTGCCAGAAGAAGAGAGAGAGCAAGATACTGAAAACCTATTTGAAGAAATGACAGAAAACTTCCCCCACCTGGTGGAAGAAATAGACTTACAAGTCCAGGAAGCACAGAGAACCCCAAACAAAAGGAATCCAAAGAGGACCACACCAAGACACATTATAATTAAAATGCCAAGAGCAAAAGACAGAGAGAGAACATTAAAGGCAGCAAGACAAAAACAGTTAATTACCTACAAGGGAGCACCCATACGACTGTCAGCTGATTTCTCAACAGAAACTATGCAGGCTAGGCGGGAGTGGCAAGAAATATTCAAAGTGATGAATAGCAAGAACCTACAACCAAGATTACTCTACCCAGCAAAGCTATCATTCAGAATTGAAGGGCAGATAAAGAGCTTCACAGATAAGAAAAAGCTAAAGGAGTTCATCACCACCAAACCAGTATTATATGAAATGCTAAAAGGTATTATTTAAGAAGAGGAAGAAAAAGAAAGAGGTAAAGATAAAAATTATGAACTAATACATATCTATCAACAAGTGAATCTAAAAATCAAGTGAATTAAAAATCTGATGAACAGAATAAACTGGTGAATATAATAGAATCAGGAGCATAGAAAGGGAGTGGACTGACAATTCTCGGGGGGGAAGGGGTGTGGGAGGTGCAGGAAGAGACTGGACAAAAAGCATACACCTATGGATGAGACAGTGGGGGAGAGGTAAGGGCAGAGGGTGGGGTGGGAACTGGGAGGATGGGAGCTATGGGGGAAAAAAAGAGGAACAATTGTAATAATCTGAACAATAAAGATTAATTTTTTAAAAATGTATTAAATGCCCCAATCAAAAGACATAGGGTAACAGATTGGATAAGAAAACACGATCCATATATTTGCTGTCTAAAAGAAACCCACCTCAGAAAAAGACGCACACAGACTGAGGGTGAAGGGATAGAAAAAGGTTTTTCAGGTGAATGGAAATGAAAAAAAAAAAAAGCTGGGGTAGCAATACTTATATCTGACAAATTAGATCTCAAAGTGAAGGAAAACAAGAGATAAGGAAGGCCACTTCACAATACTAAAGGGAGCAATCCAACAAGAAGAAATAACTCTGGTAAACATATATGCACGCAATTCAGGAGCACCCAAATACATAAAAAATCTCCTGGAGGATATCAAAGGAGAGATTGACAGCAATATAATCATAGTAGGAGACTTTAATACTCCACTATCACCATTGGACAAATCCTCTAAACAAAAAATCAGCAAAGAAACATCAATTCTAAATGACTCACTAGACCAGATGGAATTAATAGACATCTTCAGAACATTTCATCCCAAAGCCACAGAATATGCATTCTTCTCAAGTGCACATGGGTCATTTTCAAAGATAGACCATATGTTGGGTCATAGGCAAAGTCTCTTCAAATTCAAGAAGACAGAAATCATATCAAGCATCTTCTCAGATCACAGTGGCATAAAACTGGAAATCAACTACAATAAAAACAATCCAAAAAAATCACACACATGGAGACTAAACAGCATGCCATTAAACAATGACTGGGTTATCAGAGAGATCAAGGAAGAAATAAAAGACATCATGGCAACAACTGACAATGAAAAAACACAACAATCCAAAATCTATGGGACACAGCAAAAGCAGTCTTAAGAGGGAAGTTCATAGCTCTACCAGCCTACTGCAAAAAATCAGAAAAAAATGCTAATAAATTACCTAACCCTACAACTCAAAGAGTTAGAAAGAGTGCAACAAGAAAAACCCAGTGTAAGCAGAAGGAAGGAAATAATAAAGATCAGAGCAGAGATAAACGATATTGAGACCAAAAAAAAAAAAAAAAAACCAATACAAAAGATCAACGAAACCAAGAGCTGGTTCTTTGAAAGCATAAACAAGATTGATGAAACTCTAGCCAGGCTCACCAAGAAGCAAAGAGAGAGGACCCAAATAAACAAAATCAGAAATGAAAGAGGTGAAATAACAACAGACCCCACTGAAATACAAAGGATTGTTAAAAAAAAAAATACTATGAACAACTCTATTCCAACAAACTGGACAACCTGGAGGAAATGGACATATTCCTAGAAAAATATAAACTTCCAAAACTCAATCAGGAAGAATCTAAACATCGCAATAGGCAATAACTATGGAAGAAATTGAAGCAGTCATCAAAAAGCTTCCAGCAAACAAAAGCCCGGGGCCAGACAGCTTCACAGGGGAGTTTTACCAAACATTCAAGGAAGAACTAAAACCTATCCTGCTCAGACTATTCAAAAAAATTCAAGAGGAAGGAACACTTCCAAGCTCCTTCTATGAAGCCAGCATCACCCTAATACCAAAACCAGATAAAGACAACACAATGAAAGAGAATTACAGGCCAATAGCCCTCATGAACATAGATGCCAAACTCCTCAACAAAATTCTAGCAAATCGGATCCAGCAGTACATCAGAAAGATCATACACCATGACCAAGTAGGATTTATCCCAGGAATGCAAGAATGGTACAATATCCGCAAATCAATAAACGTGATACATCACATAAACAAATTGAGAGATAAAAATCACATAGTCATATCAACTGATGCAGAAAAAGCATTTGACAAAATCCAACACCCTTTCTTGATAAAAACTCTCAACAAGGTGAGAATAGAAGGATCATACCTCAACATAATAAAAGCTATATATGATAAACCTGCAGCTAACATCATACTCGATGAGCAAAAACTAAAACCATTTCCCTTAAGAACAGGAACAAGACAGAGATGCCCACTCTCACCACTCCTGTTCAACATAGTACTGGAAGTATAAAAGGCATCCAAATTGGAAAAGAAGAAGTAAAGCTGTCCTTATTTGCAGATGACATGATATTATACATAAAAAAACCAAAAGACTCCATCAACAAACTAATAGACTTAATAAATGAATTCGGCAATGTAGCAGGATACAAAATTAATGCCAAGAAATCTATGGCATTTCTATACATCAATAGTGAACTTCCAGAAAGAGAGACTAAAAAAGCAATCCCAATTACCATCGCACCAAAAAAATTAAGATACCTAGGAATAAACTTAACTAAGGAGGTAAAAGACCCATACGTGGAAACCTACAGGACACTGAATAAAGAGATAGAGGAAGATGTAAACAGATGGAAGAACATACCATGTTCATGGACTGAGAGAATCAACATCATTAAAATGTCCATACTACGCAAAGTAATCTATAGATTCAATGCACTCCCCATTAAAATACCAACAGCATATTTCACAGACCTAGAAAGAACTGTCCAAAAATTCATCTGGAATAACAAAAGACCCCAAATAGCCACAGCAATCCTGAGAAAGAAGAACAAAGTAGGTGGGATCTCAATACCAGATTTCAAGCTGTATTACAAAGCCACTATTCTCAAAACTGCCTAGTACTGGCACAAGAACAGACATATAGATCAATGGAATGGAATAGAGAATCCAGAAATCGACCCAAAACACTATGCTCAATTAATATTTGACAAAGGAGGCATGAACATACAATGGAGTCAAGACAGTCTCTTCAATAAATGGTGTTGGAAAAATTGAACAGATACATGCAAAAAATGAAACTAGACCACCAACTTACACCATACACAAAAATAAACTCAAAATGGATCAAGGACTTAAACATACAACAAGAAATCATAAAAATACTAGAGGAATCCAATGCCAGAAAAATCTCTGACATATGCCGAATCAATTTCTTCACTGATACTGCTCCTAGGGCAATGGAAACTAATGAGAAAGTAAACAAATGGGACTACATCAAAATAAAAAGTTTTTGCACAGCAAAGGAGACCATCAATAAAACAACAAGAAAGCCCACTGCATGGGAGAACATATTTGCCAATGATATCAACGATAAGGGTTTAATCTCCAACATTTACAGGGAACTCATGCAGCTTAACAAAAAGAAGATAAACAACCCAATCAAAAAAATGGGCAACTGATCTAAATAGACACTTTTCAAAAGAAGACAGAAGGAAGGCCAAGAGACATATGAAAACCTGCTCTAAGTCACTAATCATCAGAGAGATGTAAATCAAAACAACAATGCGGTACCATCTCCCATCTGTCAGAGTGGCTATTATCAACAAGTCAACAAATGACAAGTGCTGGCGAAGATGCAGAGAAAAAGGAATCCTCGTGCACTGCTGGTGGGAATGCAGACTGGTGCAGCCACTGTGGAGAACAGTATGGAGTTTCCTCAAAAAACTTAAAATGGAGCTCCCATTTGACCCAGTGATCCCACTTCTAGGAATATATCCCAAGAAACTAGAAACACGAATCAGAAAGGATATATGCACCACTATGTTCATAGCAGCACAATTTACCATAGCTAATATTTGGAAACAGCCTAAGTGCCCATCAGCAGATGAGTGGATTAAAAAACTGTGGTACATCTACACAATGGAATACTACACTGCTATAAAAAAAAAAAGGAGTTCTTACCATTTGCAACAACATGGATGGAGATGGAGAGCATTATGCTAAGTGAAATAAGCCAGGCAGAGAAAGATAAATATCACATGATCTCACTCATTTGTGGGATATAATGAACACCATAAACTGATGAACAAAAATAGATCCAGAGACAGAGAAACATCAATCAGAACATGAAACCTCAAGGAAGGTAGGGGAGGTTGGGGGTAAGGGGGAGAGATCAACCAAAGGACTTATATGCATGCATATAAGCCTAATCCATGGACACAGACAACAGGGGGGTGGAGTCATGAATGGGAGGTGGCGGGGGGGGGGGGGGGGTAAAAAAAAAAAAAGTGGTATATCCTCCTGCATATGTACTGCACTGTATGAGATTGTCAACCTTAATTTCCTATGAGATGCAACTCTATCATATTTTACTTTTGTGTCCCACTGAGGGATTCATTAATTTATTCACCCAAAATTAAACACTGGATGCCAGGCACTCAGGCCCTGGAGACAGAGCAAGGAACCAAACAGAAAAAAATCCTGTCAGAGCAGAGATGATGATAAAGTGGTAACTACTTTGGATAAAAATAAAACAGGGAAGTTGATGGAGAAGCAGTTATGAGTTTTCTAGGCTTGGTTTTGAGCCACACTTGAGAGGAAGCCCCCATGTTTTCTCTACTCTACATAAGCTACATAATTTCTAGGAAAGTTAGTGATTAGATTTTGTGTTTTATTTAGATATTGCACAAAGCAAGATACATTACTGGAAGAATTTTAATCAAAGAGAAGGAAGGTTCATTATCAAAGTGGTAGATATTCTTCCAGAATCCCAGCCAGGTAGGTCATTGCCCAGGCTCAGTGTAGCAAAAACAGCATGGAATTTGGGGTCAAACTAAACTGGTCTTACATTTTTTTAATCACCTTGAGCTTTACTTTCTTTCTTTTTCGCTATGAGTATAATAATTTATTCCATGCTTCAGGGGCTATTGTGAAGACTAAAAATGATAATGAAAAGCTTCCAGCACTCCTGCTACAGTCATTGTGATGTATCACACCCCACTTCCATCTTCTGAAATGGACTGACCAAGACTGAAATAAGAGAAGACATGATTAGAAAGTTAATAATAATTGATTCAATTAACTGGAACAGGAGGATGGAAGGTCTCAGGAAAATGGGATGGCTCCACATATTTTTGGATGTAAGAGCAAATCAGAGGTGACAATCCAGAACTGCATTCTTTCAGAGCAAAGGAAAACACAAATGAGATGCAGTGCCACTGGGGCTAAGTCCTTCAGAAGGTATCACATTCTCTGTAGTCTATGTGATGATGAGAAACCTCAAACTGAGAAGTGAATGAGCATCTGTAACCCAGGTCTGCTTTGGGCCTTAAGAGGATCTGTTTCAACCTGAAAGATGTAAAGAGATAGTTTCACTGTCTCTATTTCCAGAGCAGAAGCACACAAAGAGCGGGCGTTCCAGTGGCTATAGAAAGGAGAATTTTGATTATTTTCTTTTAAGGAAAAGCGAAGACATTTCTCACTTCTTATCTTTTTAGCAAATGTTACTTTTTAATTGGTTAGCTAAATGCGCTCAAACATTCAAAGAAGTGATTCTAGGCCAAAGCCATCATGTAAAGAATGGAGGCTTCGGTCAAACTACCGATCAAGGAGCAAGAGGCCAGGTGCTCACCAAGCTCCTATGGCTCCTTCCAAGGGTAAGTTGGGGAGGGGCAGTATATTGGAAATACAGATCATGGAAATATCTAGGGAAAACTTGCAGCCCCTAATTAGAAAAGGATTGACTGTTGCCTGATGTGACAAACGGCCAGTTGTGCCCCAAACTGAGGGATTTCCTAAGAGGTAGGACTTTCAGTGCCAAAATTGACAGCCCCAGGCAAACCGAGATGATGGGTCACACTATGACAGGATTCACTGATCATGTTCGAAGGATAGGAATCTGACATGGTAGAAGCAGCAGAGCAGGCAGATGCTTCGAAGCCGCAATTTGAGTTTCATTGAGTGGGAACTCTATTTTTACATGGTTTTCTTGACTATATTGTTTTAGGTTTTTATCGAGATGTAACTGACATAGCATAAAATTCACCCTTTAAAGCACACAATTGAGTGCTTTTTCTAATTCACAGGTTATGCCCATCATTTCTGTCTAATTCCAGCACCTCCCCCTAAAAATCCTGTATCCACTAGGAATCATCTCCCATTCACCTATCCCTTAGCAGTTAACAACAACAACAAAAGTGATTTGACCCTAGACAGTTTGGCTCAGTGAATAGAGTGTTGGCCTATGGACTAAAGGGTCCCAGGTTCGATTCCAGTCAAGGGCATGTACCCGGTTGCAGGCTCCTCCTCCATGGGCCTCGTATAGGAGGTAACCAATCGATATTTATGTCTTTCCCTGTCTCTCCTACTCTCTCTAAAAAAGTTAATGGAAAAATATCCTCAGATGAGGATAAAAAAAAAGTGATTTAAATTTTCTGCATTTAAGAAGAAAGGGTAATTAGTAAGACACATACAGAATCCATACTATACTGGGGCTTAAGTAAACTTTTGGTGTGTCTGATGTAGCCACAGGGTAGGAAAAGGAAAAAAAAAATCAACCCAAATCCTTTAAGGGGCAATCTCTTTACTACCAGTTTCGCTACATCTACTGCTGGGTGCGAAGTAAACTGGTGGGAACACTGAGGTTAAGAAAAGCTTAGGGAAAGCACAGTCAGGCTTATGCAATCAGTTGTTAGCAACTCTTCTTTAAAAGAGCTCAGTATTTTCCAGGGGTTCACCTTCATTCTCTACCACATCCCATTCCCTTAGAAACACCTTGAAAGTAGAAATTAGATGATGAAGTTGGTTCATAGCCTTATTTTATGTGGTCTCTTTTTAATTAATTAAAAAGTATGCATTTTATTCATCTTTTTTGTCAGAAGTGATTGCTCATTATTTAAAAAAATAAATGAGAATATTTTACTCTAGAGTAAAGCTACCAGAAAACTTTTTAATTAGTCATGTTTCCATCCATATCAATGTCTGGTATCTATTTGTTTTTGGCTTGGAAAAGCAGTAGTTTCAATTTGAATCTGCCATAAGCCGAATTTTGCTAAATATTAGCAAACTCTCCCCACTGGCTATGTTTGCTTGCTATTCCACAATGGTAGATGGAGAAACTTCGTGGACTTCTGGACTCTGGCAGTCATACAGAAACATAAACAGGAGAAAATTATCAGAAAACATGGCACCATTTAGCTGTTTCTCTTCAACCGTTGGCTTCAAAAGCAAGACACTGTTGTCCAGACCATAAATTTAGAATTTGTTACCTTGAGTACAAGATAATACCATCAACTACCTATTGGCAGGAATTTCCATTGTTAATTACAGCTGCTAAGAATACATTTTCACTGAGCCCTTCTTACCTTCTCACTAGACCCTGCTTGTGACTCACAGCACACATGTGAAAGACATCTGACTTGTGTTGGTTAGAAGAGCTAAGGCATCTGGACTCTATGTGGGTTGAATGTGTGATCTCATCCACATTAAAACCAGGTTCTAAAGAAATGAGCTAACCAGGCATAGACTAAACTGGCAAGAAACAAAATATGAGCCTTGGTCTAAAATGGGAGTTTCTACCCTAGGAGTCACAAGAGGGTCTATTGACAAGCTTCAGGAGACCTGTGAACAACTTAAATAATTCACAAAACACTGTACTTTTTTTTTCTTTTTCTCTTTTTTAAAGAAAGGAGACACAGCTTCTTATCAGATTTCAAAGTGGCCTGTTATCCAAACTAAGTTTAAAAATCATTGCTTTTAAAAAATATAATTAACACAGTTGATTCTATATTCTAATAAACAATTCACCTCCATTAATAAGGCTTTTATTTTGCCTCCTTGCAATTATGTCCAAAGTCAGATTCAGTAATAAGTAAATTTCTGTGCTTATGGATTTACATATGAGTATACATTTCCATTTTTATTGTATATACACTGTATCAGTCAGAATTTGGTCACAGAAGCAGAAAAACTGTGAGTGATTTACAATAAGAAATTTAATATGGGGACTCGTGCAATTGTGAAAACTGATGGAGAAGTCTATGTAAAGGCAACTTGAGATAGATTGGGTTATAGTTGTTGATAGCTCTGTTATACTTCTACTAGATTTTCTTCATCTGTCAGCCTGGCATCTTCAGACTCAATATCAGACATGCCAGGCTGACAGATGAAGAAAATCTAGTAGAAGTATAACAGAGCTATCAACAACTATAACCCAATCTATCCCAAGTTGCCTTTACCCTTGATAATGCAGGTGACCTGCAGGTGAAGCTGGTATCCTTCACCACAAAGCTATACACAAATTACATTGAAGTTAAAGAACGAATTCCATCAGGAGTCCCAGCACTTTGGAAAAGCTGCAGAAGATGATACTGGAACTGGGGTTTATAATTTATAATTATATCTTGGGGTTTATAATTTTGAAATCATGATGTCAAACTATATATAAGAAACCTTTAGAAAAGAGTAAATAGAGCAAAAAGCAAGAGTGAGAGTTATGAGAACATCCCTAGCATCATTCCCTTTAAAACAGAGTTCTATTCAGTGGACCAAATATGATGACATTTCCTGTTTCATGTCCTACAGGACAACTCCATTCTGAGGTATCTTGAGTCCTTCAGAGAGTAGAGTTCCCAGTGTTGAAAGGATTTTGTGTCCTATGACATCGTTGGCCCTCTAAAGCTCTTTGTTGTACTGATAATATTGTAATGGGAAAGATAGATAATGAAGTGAAATATTAGATCACACTTCAATGATATTTTATCATTTGAGTAACACTGTGTCAGACAGACCTTATTCATATATGTATTAATTGATCAAAAGATAATCAAATGCCTACAATGTGTCACAATATGTTATCCCAGCTTTTATTTTAAAAAATTGACATAGTGTCTGTGGAAGTTAGATTAATCGCCTCCTTCCCCAGCCTTTTAACCCTTTCAAAGACATGTACATCCTTTATTCCCTCAATGATTTACATGTTACCTTAACTGGCAAATGGACTTTGCAGACATGACTAAATTAAAGATTTGTAAATGGGGAGATTATCTTGGATTTAGTAGGTGGATCCAATGTGATAAAAAGAGTATTTATAAAGGAACAGAGAGGCAGGAGGTCAGAGAAATATATGACAACAGAAGCAACATAAGAGAGAAACTTGAAGATGCTTCTGGCTTGGAAGACTGAGGAAGAGACAATTCCAGCAGCCTGTGGAGCCTAGAAAATGCAAGGGAATGGAATCGTCCTTAAAGCCTACAAAAGAAACAACAGAGCCAATACCTAGATTTTAGCCCAAACAGCCCTTTCTAAATGCTCACCTCCAGACTTCTAATATAATAATTGTAAATTTTTTAGCCACTAAATATGTGGTTGTTACAGCTGCAACAGGAAATTAATACTGTTCCTCATTTGAGAAATTTCTGATGTATTAATGGAGATTGGAAGGTAAACATTCAGAATACCCAGTATTATGTTCATTGATAGTTATTCACCAGATAGCATAAAACTATCCAACCCTGAGTGGGCATTCTTAGAAAGTTCTTCTCAGAAGACATGTTGGCTAAGACCTAAATAGAACTGGCTGGTTGAAAGAAAATAAAGAAGGGAAGGAGGAAGGGAAGAATGGAGGGAAAGAGGGAGTCAATCAGGAGTAAGGCATTCAAGTCAGCAGCAGAACAACATATAACACTTCTAAAACAGCAAAAATCTCCAGAGCAGTGGGCCCTTCACCATTCTACCTTTCATCATAACTCTCCCCCACTCTCTGAAGAATGCTGTTATTTTTTGTGTGTGAATGGTAGTAGTGCTGATAACTCTCCCCATTCTGGAAGAGGACCTGCTAAAAGGCAGTGAGAAATAGGCAAGCACCATCCAATTATTAAGGTAGAGGCATCTCTGCTTTGAAATGACACTGTTTCCTGGAGTGTACTTGAAAGTATACTCCAATGCTTTAAAGTGGTCAAATTGGCCAAAATATTATACGTAAATGAAACATCTCCTTGTCAGAAAAGAAGGAAGGAAGGAAGGAAGGAAGGAAGGAAGGAAGGAAGGAAGGAAGGGAGGGAGGGAGGGAGGAAGGGAGGGAGGGAGGGAGGGAGGGAGGGAGGGAGGGAGGGAGGGAGGGAGGGAGGGAGGGAGGGAGGGAGGGAGGGAGAATATTATAATGCAGTTGATGAAGATCTAGTCACAGACTGTAGGTTGTTAATGCATAACATTTATATTTGTTAGTAGTGTACAATATTCAAATTGTGGAGCATATTGTCTTGTGTCATTTTATGTTCAACTTTTGACTTTATGGGTCAAGCCCTATTTCCCTTTTCAGGAAAGTTGCTCTTTGAACTTTCCCAACTATGATCAAGGCTTTTCAATCACAATGAAGTTTAATGTTGTTATATCTCCATCCTCATTATATGGACAACCTTTAGATAAATTTATATTATCTTTCTTTGTGCCTGTCCTCTGAACAAAGATAAGAATATTATTTGGTTATAAACAAAAATTCCATTAAGGTTTGATGATTCATACCACAACAACACTGGCACTAAATAAACAGAATTGTACATACCTTTAAGAATTATTCATGTTATAATTAATTATGCTCTTTTCTGTTCAGAATCTTATTCCACAACTACGAAAATAATATTCAGATTTTAATTTGTTTGTAATAATTTTTAAATATTTATTGGTATTTGAGGAAAAGAGTGGTTTCTGATATGTTATAAAAAAAAAAAAGGAAACTTCAAGGTCAACTTGAGTAGAATCATTGCAATATACCAAAGGAAAAGAAAAGCCCATGGACCTAAGTCCCTAAAATGGAATTTTAACCTGAAATAAGATGGCTAATTAGGGTAAGTAATAAGACATGTCACTTCTATTAGAAGAGAGACACCTTCCTTTCAGTGGGTGAGGTGTTTCTTCTGTGTTCTATTTATAGTCAAATACTAAATAAAGACATTTCTATCACAGGTGTGTGTTAATTTGCATAAACTCTGGGATGAAATATGAAAATCATTTTAATAAAGTGAAAAGTAGGATATTCTAGAATTAAGTTTGAGTATATAATTAGCATGTTTACCATATTTTTGATGACATGAAGGAAACAACTATCTTTAGACGTACATCTGTTTCAAACAATAAAAACAGCACTATTTCTAAAAATATTCTATAGTACACTGAATTCTGAAGAACAGCTGTTTCTTAGACTTTTCAATACAATCAACTATCTCAGGGGTTATGATATGCCATTATGATTAAAAAAAAAAAACTTTTTTTTTTTAAGAGAAAGTCTGGAGCTTTACTCAGTCACAATCAAAACTTTACATGAAGTCAGTTCTTCACAAAGGCGCGCTTTTCCAGGCAGGAGAAGAAAGGCTGGTGGTCTCGAGCTTTTTCTGGGGAATTCCAGTCTGACCTTGCTCAAATAGTCTCTAACCCCCTTGGGACAAGAGCCTGTCCCTAGGAGAACAGGAGCCTGACCCTATTGTCAGGCATGGGACCTTGTCACTTGGAATGTAGGCCCAAGACCCACCCCAGAGGTGGCAGTGGGCCTTGGCTCAAGATCAAGTTGAACTAAAATATTACTTGGATTTTTCACAAAGAGCATCAGCTGAAAGCAGAGAAGCGTCCCAGAACAGAACCACACTCCTTGCCCCTCTCCCACACTTAGAAATCTCTAGAAAACACTGCAAATTCATTGTCTACTAGGAATTATAGGAGAGCACCCATCTGTCCAAACCAGGAGTCGTTGAAGCAAGGACTCCAGATTTCCCACTTACAGCTGTAAAGTGCTTTGCCACCCTTTTGATGCTCCAGAGACTAGAAAAATGGAGATATACAAAAAGAAATTCAACAGGTAGGAGGTTTGAAAAGTGATTCTAAAGTGAGCTTTGGGAATCCATATGCTCCCTTTTAAGAAACTGCTTTCTCCACCGGACCTAATGTTACTCACCACCCCCCCCCCACCCTGCCCCCCAAAAGGCACTCCTTCTGCATCTGAGCTATTTCTTCCTGAATGGGAGAATCAACAGTTTCTGGACTGTTTTTAAAGCTTAAACAAGCTCCAGTTGGCGGTATAAGTGCAATGGCTTTTCACAAACGTGCTGGCACACTTGGCCACCTCCAACGACCTGTACTTACAGGGAAGATGCGCTTGTATTTTGACATGTTTCTGGAGTTCCCTTTGGAAAGGCTGCAGGTAGGCCACATGGTCATGATACCTTTTAGCCACTCATTTGTTTGGTGATCTTGTGCTCAAAATAAAGCCTTTAGAAAAAAAGGGGCCCACAGTCTCACCCCTTCCCTGGCTGAAAAAACAAAAACCCAACACTTTTAAATGCAATATATCTTTGCTTTTCTCAGAATTGACCTACTCCCACTGAGGTGGGGAGTGCATTTTATCTTCATGCTTTCCCAAGCATGATAAAAATAGCATCAGTTCTATTATTATTACTTCATCTACAAGGGGAAATTTTTATTATGTTTCCAATTGCTTTATTTTCATCATTAAGATAGTTCTTAACCTTGTTTTGTTTTTTTTTTGTTTTTTTTTTATTGTCTGCTTCCTTATGGTTGCTATGAGACCAGAGGAATAAGATTATTTCAAATTCTAAGTTCACATCTGTGACCAGAGTCACTTTGGGGTTAACTGCCATCCCATTGAGCTAGCAAAGCTTTTTACTAATTATTTTATATAGACTTTGCCTTGTTTGCATCCTCAAGGGTCTTCAAGGAGGCATGCACTTTTGTGGTTTTCTATGTCTCTCAAAGTAATTGGAGATTGTGTCAATTGTATTTAAAATTAGTAGAAATCTAATCTCAGGCAACAAATTAAATGTAACCCATCAGTAGAACAAGAAACTTATTGTGACCCTAGTTTTGAAAAGTTCTCCAAAATTCTTTATAAGTTACCAAGCTTTCCTAATTTGTATATTTTTAAGAGCCAGAGAAGCCATATACCAGCCTTTAGACAAAAATTTCATCTTTACATAAAAGTAAAAATGATCAACCATACTTCTATTCATTTCAAATCAGTTTCTGTTTCATTTTCCAAATACTTTCATGAATTACAACTCTTCAAGTTAAGAAAAGCAACTATTTAATTCTTATGTCACACCCTCTATTATATCTGCAGCATAGAGGTTAGGAGTGTGGGACAGATCCCTTCCTTACATGACCTTATGAAAAATATTAATTTAAATTTTATAAATGTAATGGCAGTATAAAGGCCACACACACAAAGAGAACCATACTGTTGTTATTAAATGTCAATTAAATTCAAATTATAGCTCCAAATAAAGTGTAAGGGGAAAAGAATAACACTACAAGACATAGCTCTGTACCCACAATGTTACTTTAAATATAGTTACTGCTTGCACCTTTGAAGAACTTTATACTAGTATACCCCTCTCTACCAATCTGCTTCTACTGGCTTAGATGTAACCACTCTGAGAAATTTATCTCTATCATTCCCTTCCTTTTAAAAAAATAGCTTTTCCAAAAGAAAGGAGAGAGAGAGAAACAGAGAGATAAGAAACAGAGAATTCATGAACATGGACAACCGTGTGGTAACTGGGTGATTGTGGCGGGGTGAGGGTGTGGGTAGAGCTGGAATAGGATAAAGGGGGGGATAAATGGTGATGGGAAAAGAATAAAATAAAGAAAAAATAAAATAAAAATAGCTTTGCCACATTTCTTGGAATCCCTAAATATAAGGTACTATTTTATTTTTTGTTTTTGTGTATGATGTAAACAGAATTTTTATTGTATTTTCTTCAACTAATTCTTTTAGTATTTTGTTGCTAAGAGCTAACGCGTTGTTAAAACAAATGAACAAAACCAATACAGCTCATTTTTTACCACAATATAGTATTCTATGATGCAAAAAAACCCACAATTTTAATGCATTCTATAACTGATGAGATTTTTAATTATTCCCAACTCTTGCTATTATAAACTGTATTGTTATGAACAGTCTAGCACAAATTCTTGGTGTACATATGCCAGGCTTCTTAAACTATTTCATGTTATGAAGTCCTTTGGCAGTTTACAGAAACCTATGACATCTCTTTCATAGTAATGCTATAAAAAATTAACTACTTTATACATTTTAAATGGGTAAAATAAGGTTAAAATAAAACCAGTTAATTGAAAATACATTAAAATATTTTTCTTAAATGTGTTATAGTAATAAATGTTCTTTATTATCCCACTAAATAATAATAATTAGCAATGGTATAATTACTACCTTAATTTCAAAGAAATACTTCGCATAATTATATTTTGGAATATTTCAATAACTGTGATATGACTATAACTTCTGCGATGATAAATTCTAGGTGTTGCTAATACTACTGCAGATTGTTAACCTTCATTCATAATTGAAAAAAGTGCTAAATTTCAGTTGAAGATTAATAAAAATAAAGATGAAGTATTTTTTTCCCACCTAAGAACACAGACCCTCTTAAATATCTCTAGTACCTTTTGAGGGTCCACAGATCACAGTCAAAAATATCTAACTATGAAAATAATTTTATTAAACAACTCTAAATTATTATCCAAAATTATTTTCATAATTACTTTATAATGAGTTTTCAGTGTTTCATGTCTTACCAACACTTGATTTTATCAGACTTATAATTTTTGTCCATCTTGTTGAAGTACATGCCATTTTGTGATGGCTTTCATTTGCATTTCTGTGATTTTTATGATATTGGAAATCTTATTACATGTCTATTAGCTATTTATGTTTCTCCAGTGAAATATCTGTCCATATTTCTTGTTGAGTTGTAAAAGTTATTCAGATTCCCTGGAAATGTTCATTGTTCACATCTCTTTAAAAAGTTTGTCTTCATTTGTGTGGTGCCTTATGATAAATAGAAATTACTCTTTCTAATGTAATCAAAAATATAATTTTTTTAATTTTTCTTATCTTTTGTCATATCATCCCAACTTCAAAGACATAAATGTAAGCTTTTGTGTTGTCTCCTACAAGTTTTTCCTTTCATATTTAAGACTGTAATAATCAGCAGTCTTCAAACTGCTTATGTGGCTTGCAAGAGCCAGTTATTACATTCTCAGAAATTTGGTAGCTGGTTGACATCACATTGGTAGCTTGAAACAAACCGTGACGGGAAGACTTTAACACAGAAATTGTAAACACTAAAATCAAAAGTTTCTTTGGCTGTTCAGGGTTTTTCTTGGGGGGACATTGGGTTTTCCAACACTTATCATCACACTTCTGTCCTTACTTCACCTGAAATTGACTTTTTTATATAGTGATCATATAAAAAATTCATTTTTAACTTTGTCATAAATCACTATTGCATACATACATGGGTCTGTTATTGAGCTAACTCTTCCATACATCAATTGATTTTATATACATATATGTATGTATATATCTCAATACTATACTAATTTAGTAACTACAACTTTATAATAATTCTAGATATTCGATATGGCAAGTAATCCCAAAGTTTTCTTCTTTCTTAATAGTGGTTTGTCAGTTTTTACCTTCGATCTTCCACATAAAATTGAAAATCATCTCTCAACTTTCATAGAACACTGTGTTAGAATTTCTATTGAAATTATATTAATTCTATAGACCAAGCTGGGAATAACTGATTAATTACCTATTAAGTTTTCCTACCATTAGCATAATACCATTGATGTAGACCTTGTAAAACAAAATAGCTTAAAATAAAATCTTGTAAGTTTCTCATAAAGAACTTTTATGTATTTTTATATTCATTAGTGGCATTTTATTTTTAATGTTATTGATATGTTTATTAAGTAATACTAATAATTTTTCTAGTGAATAGAAATTAATTTTTAGATTTTGATTTTATATCCAAACTTGCCATGTCCTCTAAATCTAATGCATTATCTGGGTTCCCCTTGAGGTTTTTTATTTAATTATCATTACCTGAAATAATGAAGTTAGATATATTCTTTTCCAATTCTTATACTTTAATTTCTTTTTCTTCTCTTACTCTTAAGGAAAGAATCGTATTGAAAAAATGCTAGCTGGCACTCTATATCTTATACAAACATTAAAGAGTATGATGTTTTCTGTAGGTTTATAGTAAATATATTTTAACAGATTACTAACAGTACCTCTTCTTACTGATGTGTTAAGGAATGCAAACTCTATTTTATCATACTGAATATATTGAAATTATCATGATTTATTCTTATTTAGTTATTTTAAATTTAGAAAATGGCATGAGATGATTTTCTAATGTCAAATAAACTTTCCATTGCTAAGATCAATTGGTCTTAGTTATGATGTTCAGTAAGTCCTCACTTAACATCGTTGACAGGTTCTTGGACCTGCAGCCAAAAGGCATATACTAGTAACAAAAGCAATTTCAGCTAATGTATATAAACGAGTTAAGGTTCTACTACATCTCACCAACGTTGTAATGAAATGACATTGAACTAAACGACACTATTCAAGGAACAGATGTATTATCTTTTATAAATGTGGCTGGGTTTAATTTGCTAACATTGATTTAGAATTTTTCATCTATATTAAATGTGTTTGACTTGTACTTTTTATTCTTCTGTATTTGGTAGATTTTTTTGTGTTTAAGTTTTGTAAGTATTACAAAATTCATTGGTTAGTGTGATATTTTTCTATTCTTTGCTGTATTTTTGTGTATGATTGAAGTTATTTGTTCATTGAATGACTAGAGAACTTGCATATAAAACCATCTGTATGCATAATTGTAACTGTAGGGTGGCTTTTTTGTAACTATTCATATAATTCTATCCTTACCTTGGGTATTATTTGCATTTTATTTATTTGTATTTTTTTCACTTTAACTCATTTGGGATGAACTATATTCTTCTAGGAATTTGCCATTTTATCTAAGTTTTCAAATACGTTGGCATAAAGTCCTTAAAACTCTTATTACCCTATTCTAATTTTTACATCACCTTTAGCATGTCTACTTTTTTTCCTTAACATTTTTATGACTTTTCCTTGTTATAGTCTATGCTGCTAAGGTAGATAGGTTATACAGTTATAGATAATTATCCATCCTGCACTATCTAGCAGTTTTAGGTCTAATCATATGATCTCTTAAGAGTGGAAGAGAAACAGAAGAGGGGTCAGAGAGGGTCAACATGAAAAGACTAATTGACATTTTAGTTTAGCTTAGTAAGGCCATACCAGACTACTGACCTACAGAATCTATAATAATAAAAGCATAATATGCTAATTAGACAGGACGTCCTTCCAGACGTCCTTCCAGATGAAGCCGGGGCTACGAGGGAAGCCTAGGTCCTGAGTGCCAGAGGGAAGCTGGTGTTGGCAGCTGGGGGAAGGAAGGCCTACTCTTGCATGAATTTCGTGCATTGAGCCTCTAGTTGTAAATAATAAATGTGTGTTAGAGTAAACTGCAAAGTTCATGGCAATTCATAATGGTAGCACTATAAAACTAATACAGCCTATAAAATCCTTTCTAAGTATCACTTTGACTATATCACATATATTTTTTAAAATTTTGTCTATTTGTTACTCTACAGAATTTTAAAATTATGTTTTTGGTTTCTTATTTATGCATACATTATTTGGAAATTTTTCCTAATTTCCAATTATTATCAGAGATTTCTACTGTAAATGATATAATTTTTCATGGCTTAGTATATGGTCATTTAAAAATATCTTCTGCATGTTTGAAAATAATATGTACTATTAACTTGTTGAGTATAGTATTCTACAGCACCTCTCTGCCCCATTAGATAAAATTTATTACCTGATCTTTATATTTTCTATATCCAATTTTTTGGCAGCTTGATCTATAAAAAAAAATAGAGTTTATTAAGATCCCACAACTTGATAGATATGTTTATTTCTCTCTGTAGTTGTATTATAATTTTTTAAAAATTGATATGTGTTTGAGGTTATCATATTCCTTGGATTCAAATTTAAGTTATTATACTTCCTTTGTAAATTGAAGTTAGGTAGTGACACATTATCTCCAGAATAATAGACTTACAGTCTATCTAGTTTAAAATTAAATATTTACAAAACATGCTTTTGTGTATGTTCCATCTAGTAGACATTTTCTGTTATTTTTCATTCAAACTTCTCTATCCTAATGTTTTTCAGGTGTGCTTCTTATAAAACTGAATATCTGGTATTTGTGTTTTTATTCAGTTTGACACTTTTTGTCTTTACTACACTTAGTCCCTTTACATTTTAATTTCTTATTTTCTCAGTGTTCTTCCTAGCTTTGTGAAGTAGGATTTCCTACTACACTTCCCACATCCCTTAATTCATACAAATTGGACTTCAAGTTCACTGTTTCACAAATGCTCTTCATATGAAAGCAGATCAGATCACCCCTTTTTGTTCCCTTTTTCATTCATTTTTTCAACTTCAAATTCTTTGCATATGTTTGCCTGCTCTTGATCCATTTAAAAATGTGTTAACCAAATTATTTGTGTCTTTTATTGGATCAGTCTAGGTATCTGTCCTGCCTAATTGCCAAGCAAGAGACACCACTATCACTTTGTTGACAATGTAAACTTACAGATTGTCAATGTAGAAAATAAAATCCTGTCATCATTATACACAAGTAGTCTTTATACCTGCCATTCAAATAATCAGACATGACACCTTCAACAAGCTGAATATAATAAGATGACTTCTTTCTGTCAATCCATTTTCCTGTGATTTCTCTAATTCCTTTTTAAATCTAGCTTTAGTGTTTATTGTCTTAATTAAATTAAATAAGAAATTGTTTTGATCCTTAAATGTTACTTTTGCCTAAAAATGTATGCAATCATACATATAAGTGAAGTTTCATTGAATAGGAAACAAAGAATGGTTTGAGGTCAGTGGCCTTGGAGCGTGGTGTTTCAAAAATGATAAAGTAAGCATGCTAAATAGTATAGGATATTAATTATGCTCTGTTTTAGAGCAGAGAAAAACCATTACTGAACAAGAGCTTATTTCTCAAATACAAACATTTTTCAAGATTGTAAAAGCATTTATTTGTTTTGTCTCTGATAATTCTTTTGTCAAATCATTTTTACATTTGTCATTCAACATTAATGTGAATGTGAAGTGCTTCTCCTCTCCAGTGATTAGTTTGGTAACTTATAAGACTACTGGAAGAGCCCTATCTGGTTTGGCTCAGTGGATAGAGAGTTGGCCTGTGGACTGAAGGGTCCCAGGTTCGATTCCAGTCAAGGGCATGTACCTTGGTTGTGTGCACATCCCCAGTAGGGGGTGTGCAGGAGGCAGCTGATCGATGTTTCTCTCTCATTGATGTTTCTCATTCTCTATCCCTCTCCCTTCCTCTCTGTAAAAAATCAAAAAAATATATTTGGGAAAAAAATACTACAGGAAGAAATAGGGTGACTTTAACTATTTCAAATAGTATTGTCTCAGGTACCGATGAAGTCTTGTGATGCCATCACCATATGCTGTACTATTTTACAAATTCTAAAATAAGCTGTTTAGGTTAATGTTGACAGTACTATTCTAAATTCAGCATAAGCTGCCCTCAAACATTCTCTAGCAATGAGATTTCTGGAGCAATATATTCTTGCTAAGAGAAGCACTGTCCTTGCATAAGGTTAGTAAAGACGTTCTAATTGTATAGATCAGGCAGGAGCTTTTTTTTTTTTCACACTATTCCCAGTAGTCTCATTTTGCTTTGTGTAAAATGAATTATGGAAAGATATTTTTTAAGCTGAACACTAGGCAATATATGAGCTATTTAAAATTACCTTCAGTATTTGAATTGCAAAAATATAAGAAGACTTATAACTTGCTATTGTATCTGTTCATTGCTGTATTTCTTATTACATATTATATTTTCCTACTCTAAAATAGGATTAAGAAAGTCTTAAGAATATTTCATTTTTAAATATAACTGTTGAGAGTGTATACCCTATAAATGTAGAATTGCCCTAGTTTAAGCCTTTACTTGTCTGCAGCCATTTCACTGAACTCATTGGGTCATTTGCCTTTATCAGCACTACTATATCTACATATTTATTAATAGCAACATGGGGAAATGTGTACATTCATTGAGGTTTTGCTTTTCAAAAGTTATCCCATGTTGTACTCCCAAGAGTCCCATGAGCAGGTTACTATCATTGTCCTTTTCCCCCCAGAAAAATCTTCATTTAACACTGCAAAAATTGCAAACCATATTTGACAACCGATGTATATTTACCTCGACACTGATTATTGAGATTTCTTACTTCAGCAATAAGCTGCCCTAAAAAAATGTATTAAATGCATATTACTCTCCATTCTCTAGGTCCCCCCTCCCACAACCAAAAGCCCAATTATACCAAGAAAATGCAGAATTGAAGATATATTTGGAAAAATATGTTACCAAATCAGTGCTAATAAGATAAAAATCTCTCCTTTAGATGGTTCCAAAACTGTATTAAATTGGTTGTATCATATCTAGACAATGATGTGGATTTCTATTATCTTTTAAAAGATTGGAACATGCCTGAAGATTCTTTCATTGGTGTATATTTTATTGTATTTTTAAGGTTAAAAAATGTATAGAATCCTGATCAAATTAGGAAAGAAATAATTCTATTAACCCTGATGATCTGTTGTTTTTGACAGATTTCTCTCTGAAGTCCTGATTTGTCACCTCTAAAATGGGCAGTTAAAATTTTTTTCCTTGGAGAACTTTTGAGAGGAGTCAATGAGGATTCAATATGCAAATCACCTGAAACAAAATATTTACTCAATGAGCATAGCTATCATCATTTCCCCATCGCTGTCATTGGTCTGCATCACCATCACCATCATCATTAAAATACATTGACCTAACAAATAACCTTATCTTCCATTCTTTCTGTCTGAACTTTTCTCCAATTAATCCATGAACCCCAAGGTAAAACTGTCTTTCAGAATTTTTTGAACTCCCCAGAATTTAATAATATATATAGCAGAATTTAATATTTTATAAAGAAAAAGAAATAAACCTCAAAATATATGATTTAATAAACTAGTGAGTATAATGTCTATGTCTTTCTCTCTAAAATATGTTAATCCATAATTAAACTTTTGCAGTTGTCAGGGAATTTTAATATATCTTAACTTTCTTGGAACTTTAAATTGACACTCTGGGGATAAATATTCTTGAAGTTCAATGAATCTAATGTCATAACTAGCTTCTGTGAAGTTAATATATAAAAAGGAATTTCTGGATTTTTTTAAATTTAATAAATCTTTATTGTTCAGATTATTACAATTGTTCCTCTTTTTTCCCCCATAGCTCCCCTCCACCCAGTTCCCACCCCACCCTCTGCCCTTACCTCACACACACACACTGTCCTCATCCATAGGTGTACGATTTTTGTCCAGTCTCTTCCTGCACCTCCCACACCCCTTTCCCCCTAAGAATTGTCAGTCCACTCCCTTTCTATGCCCCTGATTCTATTATATTCACCAGTTTATTCTGTTCATCAGATTTTTAATTCACTTGATTTTTAGATTCACTTGTTGATAGATATGTACTTGTTGTTCATAATTTTTATCTTTACCTTTTTCTTCTTCTTCCTCTTCTTAAAGAATACCTTTCAGCATTTCATATAATACTGGTTTGGTGGTGATGAACTCCTTTAGCTTTTCCTTATCTGTGAAGCTCTTTATCTGCCCTTCAATTCTTAATGATAGCTTTGCTGGGTAAAGTAATCTTGGTTGTAGGTTCTTGCTATTCATCACTTTGAATATTTCTTGCCACTCCCTTCTGGCCTATATAGTTTCTGTTGAGAAATCAGCTGACAGTCGTATGGGTGCTCCCTTGTAGGTAATTAACTGTTTTTGTCTTGCTGCTTTTAATATTCTCTCTTTGTCTTTTGCTCTTGGCATTTGAATTATGATGTGTCTTGGTGTGGTCCTCTTTGGATTCCTTTTGTTTGGGGTTCTCTGTGCTTCCTGAACTTGTAAGTCTATTTCTTCCACCAGGTGGGAGAAGTTTTTTGTCATTATTTCTACAAATAAGTTTTCAGTATCTTGCTCTCTCTCTTCTTCTGGCACCCCCATAATTCTGATGTTGGTACACTTGAAGTTGTCCCAGAGGCTCCTTACACTATCTTCATATTTTTGGATTCTTTTTTCTTTTTGCTTTTCCGGCTGAGTGTTTTTTGCTTCTTTGTAATTCAAATCTTTGACTTGATTCTTGTGATCCTTCAGTCTGTTGTTGGGTCTCTGTATAATATTTTTTATTTTAGTCAGTGTATATTTAATTTCTAGTTGGTCCTTTTTCATATCCTCAAGGGTCTCATTAAATTTATCGGCCTTTTCTAGAAAATTCTTGAAAAACCTTATAACCGTGGTTTTGAACTCTATATCCAGTCATTTGCTTTCCCCCATTTCTTTCATTTGTGATCTGTTTCTTTGTCTATGCATTTTGGCTGCTTCCCTGAGTTGATAGAGTAGCTTTGTGTGCTAGGTGTCCTATAAGGCCAGTGGCTCAGCCTCCCCAGTTACTTCAGGTGGACACTCTTGGTGCACCCCTTTGTGGGCTGTGTGCCCAGTCTTGTTGTAGTTAAGCCTTAATTGTTTTTGGTACCACTGGGAGGAATTGACCTCCAGGCCAATTGACTATGAGGATCAGCTGTGTCTATGCTGGGAGAACTTCTGTGCTGGAGACACCCTTATGAGACAAGACCTGCAAAAGACTCTGTGCTCAGCTTGGATGGGGCAGAGTCTCAAGGCAGAGCAGACAGCATTGGTTTCCCATCAGCCCTGCCCTAATAGGCCCCTGTGTCCTGTGGTAATTGCTGCAAGCAGCTCTGATAGAAATTGACCCTCGAGTTCCGCCCGCTGCCAGACAGTCCAGTTTCTCCCTGAATGAGTCTGGATCCCCAGAGTCTCTCCCAGAACTGGAGTTCAGTGCAGTCGGGAGCTTTTGTCTCCCTCCCGCTTAAGAAAGCCAGCCACATACTCAGTTGCCCACCCTCTCCACACATGTGCTTCGGTACCTCTGCCTTCCACAGTTGCTCTGAGTCTCAGTGTGCATTTCTCTTTCCTGACAGTCCAGTTTCACCCCATATGAGTCTGGGTCCCCAGAGTCTCACCCGGAACTGGAGTTCAGCACAGTTGGGAGCTTTTGTCTCCCTCCCACTTGAGAAAGCCAGCAGCGCACTCAGTTGCCAGTCCTCTCCACGCGCGCGTCTCAGTACCTCTGCCTCCTACAGCTCCTCTGAGTCTCAGTGTGCTTTTCTCTTTCCTTCTAGTTGTAGAATTTCCACTCAGCGAGTCTTCCTGTGGTTCTGGATGATGTCTGTTTTGTCTTTTAGCTGTAGTTTTGAAATTGTTGTGCAAGGCAGCAGTTTAGGTGTTTACCTATGCCACCATCTTGGTTTCTCCGCATGTTTTAAAAATTCTTGCAGCACTCATGTCTGAATGTTTTTCATTGCATTTATGACAGTTAAGATTTGTCATCTCAACTGGAATTTGTTTTCCTTTACTTTTTCATCACAAATACAAGTACTCGAATACAAAATTATTGAAATGTAAATAGTTACTCTTATTATAGATTCCCCACTAATGTCCTTAGTCTACTAACATTCTCCTGTCCTTTTCTGTTCCTTTCCACTAAATGTTTTACAATTCAACCTTGACAAGTTTTTAAACACTTCAAAATAATAAAAGTTTCAGGATTGAGAACACAAGTGATGGAATAAGCCACAAACAAAACACCTCATCCACAAAAATGAAAGAAAGGTGGGCTAAGAAGAAAGCAAGAAGTGGAGAGGGTACAACTAAAGTTTTAGTAGATGACTGTCATAAACTTGGACAAATTTTTATTAAAAACCTATTTACTATAGTAAGCCTGATCATCTCATCCTAAATCAAAGTTTTAAACAGTAAAGTTTTGAAATGACTATTGAGAAGATCACTAGCAGATTTATTAGCGATATCTCTAATTTCACTTTTATCTAAATTCTAACCACTGGTTATGATGAACTAAAACTCGGCTGTTTACTAAGTAAATATTTAATAAGAATATGTATAATAGTCATAACAACAAACTAGGTTTCCAATGGTGTTAAATCAAATGAGATTCTGGTTCATATCAAATGATGATTAAATATTAGGTCAAAAGAAACTATATAATTGTTCTGTTTTTCTTCAGTTCTAACCAATAAGGCACAAATTTCAATGTCATTATTTCATACAGTTTGTTTCATCAGAAGATATTCACAAATGGGACTGAGCAGTCATTTGATTTCTAACCAATTTAAAGCACAAATCATTGTTTGATTCCAAAGGAACTCCAATGGACCCCAACAAGTCAGCTTTTAAGCTGAATGATAAAGTAAACAATAAGAACTTTGTAGCCTAATTTTACCTGAGAGAAAATAATTTAAAATAACTTTGTAAAAATGTTGACAACTTCTATGAAACTACACAGAATTGCAAGCTATCATTGTTAAGTTTACTTCTAAATTATTTTTCACATATAGTTAACATTAGAGATGCTAGACACATTGTAGTGGCAGCAAACATAATTTTTGTCTGATTTAAAGGTTTTTCACATTTCAATGTCCTTGGGTAACATGAGCCCTACATCAGAAATAGGGTTGTCTATTATTTCTGAAAAGACCTGGTCAAACGGAAAGAAACATTTATGGAGTCAGTAGGGAAAAGTAAGCCACTTATCTAAGTTATGTCTGGTTGGTAAAAACAGAATTCAAAATGTCAAAAGATACCCACCAGGTATGACATTTTTAGTTGAATTAATGGCTGAAAACTGAGGATTCTGCACTTTATTTATATGAGCTATTATTCCTGATAGCGTATATATCTCATCAGGGTATGGGTAGTAATAATTATGGAAGATTTCAGGTTAGATTGCTTATCTGGGTTGTTATAACCTGGCAAAAAGCCATACTTAGGATTCAGCAGTGCAGACACATAAATTCATAGATCATTTATTTTAGAGAAGAGCACACGTCATATTTCAGGTAATGCAGCCTTCAAGTCTGATTTATTTTGTCACTGCTTCATGATCTTAAATCTTGGCTCTATTTTTGCTAATCAATCTTAAATTTAGTGAGATAAAAACTGATTAGTCCCCTTTTGACATGAATGTGGTCCCACTGTTTCAGCTTTGGGAATTTAACTGCAATCTCAAGATGACACAAAAGGATCTATGTAACTAAACTATGGGAGAAAGAGGAAGTTGGTCTAAAAGCCTGTAGCTAGCATGCTCTTTAGGATCAATAGCTCACCTTGAGCACTTGTTTAAAATAGTGTTTTGTGAACCTGGTTCCAAGCCTACTCAATTAATACCTCTGGGGGTAGAGACCCAACGTGTGTGCTTTACACCTTCTGACATACAAAAACAACAAACCCTGTCATATGAGAAATACATGTTTTTACTTCCTATTATAGGAACATTAGACCTGAAATAAAAAAACAAATGTTTTGTTTTTAGAGCTAGAAGGTATCTGCTGCCTTATTTGACAGATCAAAGACCTGCAATCCAGAAGGGATTAGTGATTTGACTAAAGACACGTGTTGACGAACAAAGTAGGGGCTAGACTACAGCCCCTTTGCCTTCTACTCCAAGACTCCTTATTCTTATTTGAAGTAATCTATCTTGAAATCAAAAGGGAGCAATGACTTTTAGAAGCAAACACATTTATCGTTAGGTCTGTTCCATCTCCACAGCATCTTCTTTTTTATTGTTAATTATTGGCGTTTCAATAAAGGAAAGCAAGGACTTGTACGCTTGCATATAAGCACAACCAACGGATATAAGACACTGGGGCGAGGGGGCAGGGTGGGCAGGTGAAGGCATGTCCTGGGGGGTAGGGGAGGTCGGGGGGAGATCAAGGGGGAAAAAAAAGGAGACATATGTACTACTATTTGTAATACTTAAAACAATAAAAATAAAATAAAATTAAAAAAAATATATTCTGTGCCATTACATTCCCATACTAACCATGAAAATTGTAAGTACTTACTCCTCAACATTTCTTAACCAAAGAATTACATATGCTCTCTTCTCTCTCTGGGTGTGATGCTTTTGATTCTGACTTAATGGGGAACATATTGAATTGTCCCCCAAGTAGGATACTTGGCAATAATATTCAACTAATCTCAGATTTCTGTTTCTGCCATGGAGAGTGTTTTAGATGTCAATAAGCACCACTGAACTTAGTTAAAAGAAGTTAAAAGGTTTGCTTTGATCCTGGAAGCAGCCTGTCATTAAAATGCCTGCCAACTGGCAAACACTTAAAAGGTCTGCTTCTCAGCACTGAGCACTAGGAAAGTTTAGTCAATTAGACTTGGCATGAGGTTTCTCCTCAGGATGAGTTTTCTTCTTTGAAAGACTCCCCAGAAGAATGAATAAGATGTCAAGGAAAGGAAAATTCAGATCTGAAGCGAAAATGGACAAAGGTATCATTATACATAAAAGGGGACAGAAGGCCTGCCTTAGCTTTGCAACTCAGCACTCAGGACATCAAGCTTGACTTTTCCAAGAAGAGCAGTATCTTTGGCACTTAATCAGACCTAACTGCTAAAACCATTTCAACCCACTTCCTCTCTCTTTTTTCCCTTTCTCCTTGAATGTGGTATGGAAACCAAATATGGGTCTTATTTCCATTAACTTTGATATTCATTGAGAAGAACACCAACCATTCCATTATGCCTTCTTGTGGTTCTACCCTCAGGAAACAAGTACCATTTCAGTCGCCAGGGACATTTGTGAGTCTGTCAATCCTGAGCAGGATTGAGAATACAGTAATTATAGGAGTTTCCCCTCTTTCATTTACTTCTAAGTGTGATAGAATATATGTAACATAAAATTTAGCACCAACACCACTTTTAAGTGTACAACTCAATAACGTATATTCACGGTGTTGTGCAACCAATCTCTAGGATTTCTTCATCTTGCAAAACTAAAACTCTGTACCTTTTATATAAAAAATCTTCACTAGTTCTTCCTCCCAGCCCTTGGAAAACACCATTTTGCTTTCTGTTTCTATGAATTTGACTACTCTACAGACCTTAAATAATTGGAATCATACAGTTTTTGTATTTTTGTGACTGGTTTATTTTACTTAATGTTATGTTCTTAAGGTTCACCCATCTTGTAGCATGTGTCAGAATTTTCTCCCTTTTTAAGACTAAGTAATAGTCTATTGTACTTATGCAGCATTTTTTGTTCATTCATCAGTTGATGGACACTTGGGTTGCTTCCACCTTTTGGCAAATGTGAATAATGCTACCATGAACATGCATGTACAAATATCTCTTTGAGATTCTGTTTCCAATCCTTTTAGATATAGGCCAAGAAGTAGAATTACTGAATTATATGGTAATTCTATTTTAAATTTTTGAGTCTATGTTTTGTCCCCTCATTTTCTTGATATTGTTTGTCTTTTGCAGAACATAATTTTTAAAATTTTAATGGAGCTCAGCTTATCCATTATTTTTTCATGAATTGTGCCTTTAATGTTATATCTTAAAAGCCATCCCCATACCTCAGGTCATCTAGCTTTTCTCCTATGTTATCTTCTAGGAATTCTATAGTTTTTGGATTTTACATGTAGGTCTGCGATTTCAGACTTTGTTTCATAAATTTAAAAACAAAATCAAAGGATACTTTTTCCTCATCTTAGCCAAGGAATTAACTGAGTTTCTCTGAAATTCTAAAGGTAAAAATATACATATATGCATTTGAATTTTCATATGTTCTAATGTTTAGCTATTAGAAAGATTTGTCATCTTTCTTCAGGTCTCTGATTTTCTTTTCTTATTCCTGTATCTCAGGGCTTTATAATGTGATACACTAATATAACTAAAAACTAGTTGCAGCTTTTCATATAAAGAGAGAAGAGAAATTCAGATGTTCTAGAAGTGTTGTCAATTCAGAGAAATCATTTCACCATAGAAGAATGATGTAAGCATTTTTACATTGTAAAATAGAAAAAAGAAAAAACAAGGAGACCTCCTTAATGATGAAAATCAAAAATCCAAACTTCCCCAGTGAGGGATACAGTTAATATAAAATATTTATAAGTGTTATTATAATGAACTTGGATTTGTTATTGAGTGTTGGGTTTGATTTTCCTTTTTGCTTTGTCATTGTATATTAGCATTGTTTTCTTGTGAATTATTTATGCACAGGACCTATCTTTGTATCAACTGCATGATTAATTAAAGTATTAAAGTGGAGAGGCGCGATAGATCATGGCAAGTTAACATTTACCATGCCAGTCAAGAATGTCACTACTTGGCAGTTGCAGGAACTCGGGATGTTTTGGGGACCTCAAGAAGAGAGGACTCTCCCAAATTTGTAGGTATTGCAGACAACGTCTCCTGGCAAGTCTTTACCTGGGCTTTTCAGGCCTCCAGAGGCCTTTTAAGATTAAGTCTGAAGATTCCTTAAGAAAAAAAACTTCCAGATAAGCTGATTTAAAAGAGCCTGTGTGATTAATCATTATTCTTGCTGGCATTATACAAATAACCAGACCAAGTTTATTAAAACTAAACCTATTTTGCTAGTAAATTAGCCCTAATTTGACTATATCTGTGATAAAGAGAAAATGTTTTTTGATACAAATGATAACATACCATTGTAGATATTAGATTCTAAGGATCTTCATTGTCTTTTGTGTTTGTTTGTTGTTTTTAAAATTTCTACCAATAAATGGGACTGGATCCTGAAAAAACACACACAAACACACACACACAATACATTATGTTTAAATATCAGGTTACCAGAACTGAAAAAAATCATATAGAAATTCATTTCCCCAAAGTGATTTTTCCCCAGAATTTGATTTGTAACATAATTTTTCCAGTTACAAGAAAATTGGGGAGAGACAAGAAAAAGGCCAATATTTCGCTTTAGATTTTTTGCCTGCCAGCCAAATCTAATTATTTTATGCTAACACAAAAGCATAAATGAAGAGCCTCTACCTACGCTACCACTGCCAAAATGTCTGCTCCTTAATAGACATCAAGGGCAAGAACTACAAGAAGAATCAACTTTTAGCACTAGAATTGGGAAGAGGCAAGCTAGGGCTTTGGAAAGATAAAGGCCTTCACAACCTGAGATCATACATATGAATTTCTTATATTTAATTTCATTCAAGGAATAAGAAGGAATATCTGATGAAACAAACTCTTTGCTCATCCTAGAAATCAGAGTAAAGTAGAGAGAAAAAACTAAGATTTTTGGCACTTTTCTAAAAAAAACCCTCAATCTTCCAGGGCTCCCAATTATTGTGGTTTGCCTGACCCTAAGACAGCAGCACAAGATGAGGCAGTACACTGACAGTGAAAAAGGGGACAGGATAATCTCCCAGAGACACATTCCATCTCTGATTGACCTCCCAAGGCAATAAGCCAACAGAATCAATGAGAATCAGTGGGTGTCCCAAAGCAGCCCTCTGATTTTTAAGGGGATTATAAATCAGAGCTATTAAATAAGGTACAGTCCTATTAGCCATCTCCTGGATAGGAGCAGGAGCAATGGAAACACTGTTTTTTTCTTAAAAAATGATCTGAGTTGACTGTGTTTATCTATTCCAGCCCCTGACCCTCACATAAAGATTGGTCCTACTGGATTCCTCCTCCTCATTCAAACTCCATGTCAATGACGGGCAAAGATAGCTCTTGCTTGGCCAACCATTCGCTTCAATAGAATGTAAGGGCTGGGGAGAATCGGAGAGTCAGGGTGGGTAGGAGACAGGGGAGAGAATGAGAGTCTTTACTGGGAAGGGGACGAAAGTTAGAAATTTTTAAAGCCTGTTTTCAATGTCTTCTACCTTAGCTGACCCCTAACTGGATTTTTTAAAAAAAGACAATGTGTATTCTTTTTCTTTCATATTTTGTTTACTGTTTTGTAAGTGCCTTAATTACCAGATTGAGGTAGGTAGAATCAGGGTGCAGAAGATTAACTGTATCGTTATCCAAGGCTCAGCTCTCTGCAGCTACAAAGATGAAACTTTAGCCCCCATCTGAGTTTCTCATTCAGCTTTAAGTAGGTATTTCAGAACCAGCTGCCATCCTTTTGTATCTCACAGTACAACTGCAGTGGTACCAACACCTCATCCCACCCCATGACTCAGGCGGCCTCGAGCCTCTGTCAATGGCACCACTTGGCAGGTGCTTGGGTAAATAATAAAATTGAGCGGCTGGCAGAAGTCATTTGCCCATCCTTGCAGTCCAAGTCTGAAAATGACTACTTTCCTTTCCTCAGTTAAAAAAAAAGTGCTTTCCAGGAGTCAAGCTTGTCAACCATAGCGTGATTGGTGCCTCTTTGTATTTCTGGCATCCTACCACACTCTGGAGAGTGCTCAAACATGCTCCACCTGGTCTGTGATACTGAGAGTGTCCTAGAGCCCAAAGGAGGCCAGTCCTGGGAACACTGCCCTCTGCTGGAAACGGATCATCTCCCTTTATCTCCAGGCCCTTCAGTGCTCTCTGAGTTTCACTGGCAATCTCAACTCCATTTTTCTGAAATTGTTGTCAATATTGCTGTTTGAAGTTAGGATGATCCTTTTGATATGTCCATAGCACTTCTTTTGATCTTCTTAAGAAGTTTGTGGAGTAACTTTATAGATTTGAAAACTGAAGCATCAATAGACCAAGTGATTTAGGAAAAGCACATCAATGGTTTACAAAATGAGACAGCAAATGAATGAATGAGAAAATAAATGAGTGACTTGCCCAAAGTGGCAGAAATATAAGTAAATCTCAAGTTTCCTAGCACTTAGCCCATTCACCTCCCTATGATACACAGAATGAAAATCTCCTCTTACAGTTCTTGTCTGTTTCATATGACATCTCAAGGGAGAGTGCAAGTGAGAAAAAAAAAAGAATTTGTACAGCACTATCAAATTAATAAAATGGCTTATCATTATATCCCCTATATCTTTCTATTATTATATAGCACCTACTGGGCAGGTATTAGCTCCATTTTTGGACAAGAGCTGAGGTCAGTAATGGGTAAGGAGCTTGCCTAAGTGATCACAGCTAATTAGTAGTAGAGCTGAGATTTGAACACTGGTCTGATTCTTGATTCTCTGCTTTTTCAGTAAATGAAATCAAAGCTCATGATTTTTCAACTTGTTCACCTCCAAATTAGAACACTGGTTTTGTGACTAATCAATATTTGAAATGCTTCAAATGACTCTAATTCCTTAGAAAACCAAACACACATAATTTCACCACAATAGTCCTATTGATGCACCCTGTGGTCCTCTGTGCTCCCATTCTACGGGCGCTGTTTCTGGATAAGCCAGCAAGAGGTTATCATTAAAATGTGAAACCTAATAGCTAGCAAGACTCGAGGTCTCCCTGGGATATAGATTGTCACATTATGGAAGTCTGCTATGCTAGCAACGTGACACACATGACAAGCAGGAATAGTAGAGCACCCACTTCCCTTTGCTGACATTACAGAAGTAAAATCTCTCATTTCCCCAGAAGTTCATCGACTTGATCTATGTGCTGAAGCTACATATTTAGTATCTTTCTGGTTGGAGGAAAGATTCTGGCAGAGACCAGTGGGCCCATTGGTCTCACATAGTGAGAATTTATTCCAAGACAGAGAATTTATTCCACCCCTAATCTCTCCATCTCTATTTCACCCCCACACACTGCCCAGCACTCACTCCCCAGCAAAGTCCAAGGACACTGTCAGCTGTGGATGGATCAGTAATCACACCATCAACAATATAAGAGGATAAATAAGCCTCCCATGAACCAAAAGAAAATTGGACTAGAATATAGTTACTGAATACACTAAATCTTACAGGAATTCCAGGTTTCAGAAATAAATGATACCATGAAAAGAAACTGCATAAACATAGCTAACTGAGAACTGTCAGTTAGAATTGGTATCCCTAATTGTCAGCTCATATGCCCACATACAATTGAGAAAATAGTTATACTGGGTGAAAGGTGGGACCAAAAGACAGAGAAGGAGAGAAACAGATCTCTCCTTTGTTTTCTTTCCTGCCCCCCTGTGGCCCCAGTGAAAGTTTACTTAAACTTAAAGACCCCATTCAACTGTCATCTCCTACATGAAGACCCTTTATTCCATGAATTGTTTGCTATCATTCTTGCCCAGTAGGGATAGAACTATATCATTTTCTTTGCTGCTTAGTAAAGTGTCATATATATATAGTAGGACTCAATAATTATAATTGAATTAATTATACTTAATTACTTGAATCATCAATCTCCAAGCTATGTTTCCACAACACTTAGATCATATCAGAGTGATCCTTTCTCAGATGTTGGCTCTGGGTTTATTCTTTCCCCCATAACTGGATTGCCAGCTCTTTGAGAGGGGAGAAAATCAGAGTCTACTCATCCTAGTTGCCCAACACCGATCTCAGTACTTTAATAAGAACCAATTCTATAGAAAGAAATGACCTCTAGAGTAATTCAATTATGACATTTTATTATATTAAGAAAAGAAGTTTCTGTAAAAAGTATATAACCTAGTGGAGAAGCAAGAGGGATACCAATTAAATGATTAGAGGAGTTATGTAATGCAGGCCATTGAACTGTAATTCAGAACTCATCATTTTGTACTCTGCCATAGTTAAACAAAATCAAAAGGAAATAAGACTCAGGAAGGGAACTATTTTAAATAAAGTGGACACAGTATGTGTCCCTGGAAGGAAATTTGATCTGGAAACTGTGTCTTGATGTCCCATTCACCACATATCTGGTCTGATTAAAAGTTCAAGTGCACTTTTATTTTAAATTATCTCTAAAAGCAATAGGAATTTTTTACCACTGCAGAGGTCACCTGGCAAGCAGCCATCCAAATTAAAAAGTAAGATCTGTAACTCCCTGCTAATAGCACCTAGTTGCATTGCCTCTGAAAAGGAAACCCTATGATCAGCAAAATTTAAAGGAGCGGAAGGTTTCAAGCCATCAGCCATTCAGATGCTTCTCTATATCCAATTTGCTATGTTGGTATTTTCTTACCTGTCATGGGGAATATACTATTAAGCCAGGGTTCCCAGAGGGATAAACCTTCCTAAATAACTTGGGGTGTCAGAACGCTGGAAGAGAAGTAATGCATGTCATTAAAAAGAGGTTCGCTATGGCCAGTAGGCCTGGGGATTGATGTGGTGCCTGTTCGCAGAAGACAGCTCCCAAAGGGGACTGATGTTGGCACTCACACCCAAGTTCGCAGGTGGCCTTGCACTTAGGTACCAGCATTTCTCCATGTACACCTGAGACACCCATGGCATCCGTAGCATGGGTAACTTGCCAAGCACAGGGTAGGGACAGCTTCATGAGCATGACACCTGTGCTGTAGCACAGGGCCTCATACTTGGCTTAAAGGTCTTCTATGGCCATCCTGAAGGATCACGATTTCTGTTGTTAATCCTCCCCCAAGGATATTTTCCCTCTGCCTTTTTAGAGAGAGGGACAGAGACAAAGAGAGAGAAACTGTGTGCAAGAGGCAACTCCCAGCTACGGACACAAAAGCAAAGGAAAATGAGTCTGGCAAAAAAAATAAAAAGGGACATATAACTCCCACCAGATGCATTCCTAGGCTTTATGCATTATGTACACCTTTAAAAGGAAGGAAAGACTAAAAATCAAACCTTCCTAGTGGGACTCGACATGTTTTGATGAGAAGTAGATGTGTTTAAATCTGTAGGGCACCTTGTTCAGATGTAGCCACAGAGAAAAACCAGAGTCAAGCTAAATAAATGGGCCAGATGCTCTCTCCAAAGCATGAAAGAGATAAGACCATATACCTTATAGGAACAGAAATCCAAGGTCATGGGGAAGTATTGAAGTGCTGCAGCCTGATATGGGCTTACCTACAAGAAAGTAACAGTAGATTTATCAGGAGAGATTCTGAGAGAGACAAAAAAACACAATAAAATACAGTTTAAAAACACCTTGAGGCCCACACACAGAAAGACTATCTGGATAGTTCAAATGTATTCTTGATACCAAGCATCACTACAGTAAGTGCAGTTTCTCTCTTCTTTGGGATAAACTTACACTCAAAATGGTGCTAAATACATCTATATATATATATAAAACCCTAAGTGACCAGTCGACCAGTAGCTATGATGCACACTGACCATCAGGGGGCAGAAGCTCAATGTGGGAGCTGCCCCCTGGTGGTCAGTACGCTCCCACAGCAGGAGCACAGCTCAGCTGACCAATGGGCACCAGACCCCTGGCTCATGGCTGGCAAGTGTTGTGCTAGCCTCTCCTGCCGACACTCCCCCTGTGTGCCCCTCCCCCATTCGGACCAGGACGGGATTGGGACCAGCATTGGGACTAACTGGGCATGAGCCTGTGGCCACTTCTCAGTCATGGGCATGCCAGTATCACCCTAGGATGGACGCACGGAGACCGCAGCAGAGCATCAGCGAGACTACCAAGTGGTGGCGGCAGCAGGAGCAGCAGGGCCAGGATGAGCAGGGGCTGCGTGGAGCCTGGCTGCCTGCTGCTTCGCACATTACTACATCCCTCGGGGGATGTAGGACTGCCAGTTTTGGCCGATCCCCACAGGCCAGGCTGAGGGACCCCACCAGTGCATGAATCCGTGCACCAGGCCTCTAGTTTAAAATATAATTTCACAAATAAAATTTGGATTTGTATTCAAACACTGACTCGGCTGTTACAAAGTGAAGCAATACCTGCTGTGTTGCTGGTTCATCATTCGGAAAAACCACTCCCCATAACGGAAGACTGTCACTTCTGACAAAATATGATGGGGGGGAAATTACACCTGAGTAATCAGAGCTAATTGGTTTATAGTACAGCTATGTGTCAGTTATCAACTTACGATTCCTCAGGAAAATTCTGCTTGCTCAGTTTGTACCAATCAACCTGTTAGAGAACACCTCTTCCTAAGGTAAGGATTTAGATCCTGGGATCCACATTACAGAGAAATTGCTCAGGACATAGGCTCTGTAGCCCACCTGTTTGAGAAACCCAGGGAGACACCACTGTAGCCAGTGATGTCAGCACCCACATGCTGACAGGAGGAGAAGGGAATGGCACTTCCCATCTATGGCATCCTTCCCCAATCCCATAACTCCTGTCTAATGAGAAATACTTCATACAAATCCCAAGTAAGAGACATTCTTCAAAACACCTGGTTGCTACCCTTCCAAAGTGTCAAGCTCATCAGAAACACGAAAGAATGAGAAACTTTCACAAATTGGAGAGCCCTAAGGAGGTATGACAACTAAATGTAATGTCAAATCCTGTTTTTTATTGGAGGGGGGTGAGGTCAGAAAATCTGGTAAAATTTAAATAACATCTAAAGTTTACTTTTACGAAAAAGAACCAAACCACTTGTATATCCTTCTAGACACTTATTAATTCATACTGCTTTTTAAACTGGCTTTTTCACTAATATTATATCAACATCTTTCTTAGTTGATAATTATTTCCATAATTTTAATATTTGAGTAGAGATTTTACATATTGTATATATACCACAATTTATTTTATCAATCTCTACTACATGACAGGAAGGTTATGTACACAAAAAATGGTTTTAATTTTTATTTATGTGATTACTAATTAGATGATAAATGCTTTTTGATGATGCCAGTGACTTTTCTAAAACTCATTTTTTCTTATTAAGCTCTTGTTCTCTCTTCTGAACTTTTTCCATTTCTTGCTCTCAAAGTTATTGTAATATTTGTGTCAGTGTCTATGAGAGGTTCTCTCAAAGAAATACCTCCTATGTCTCTAAAAAAACAGGAGGCACTTTCCTAAGTTTCCTTAAATAGTGATGTCAGGTATTCTATAAGAAACTCTGACAAGACACTTCTAATTTAGCACAGAATATACATCTGCAATCCAACCTCATTTATCATTGAGCACTTGGAAGCACAGGGAAGTTATTTTTAAAGATAGATCAAGACTTTTGTGAGGGGGAAAATGTGTTACAGATAGAATTGTAAATGTTTTGGGGGAAAGATATATTTAGGCTGAGAGGTCACCTCTGGTAGGCATATGTAACCTCTCAGAGAGCCCCTTGTGGTGAGATAGGTGTGAGTTGCTTACTAACTAAATGTAAAAAATACTGAAAAGCATAAAATTTTAGCTAAAAAAATTTTTGGAGCCTAGTAGACTGGCTCTGAGGTTCATACCATATATTTTGCCAAGCATAAGAATGCTATAGAACAAACCCACTTCCATTCTCATCATCTGTTAAAATCCTGGTCTTACATGGTTAAACATACAGAAACTTGTTTCTCATTTCCCTAGACTCAAATGAGACTGAAACACTTTCTAAAGAATGCAGTAAAAAAAAACAACCCACTATTTTTACATGTAATAATGAAAGCTTTTCAATCATGGTTTATACTTATTTTGTAAAGATGTGTGGTCCTGTTATTGTGAATAAAGAGAATGTTAATTAACTTCATTTCTAAAGAAATGCTGCAGCTTATTGCTTAGACTAGAATTCAGGAAGACCCTCAACCATTAGAAGTTCAAGTATGATTTTTCAGCATTTATAATGCAGTCTTTTTGTTATGGACAAAAATACACTATTGCATTTGAACAAATACTGTGTTCATGCTTAGTATTTTCTCATATAAGTCATATAAAAGTTTAAAGTATTTTGACTGGAGAATTAAATAAAACTCGCATTATCACAAAATTTTAAGCACACATATATCCTCCATGTCTTAGAGCCATTAAAGTTTTTTTAATAGAATTGTACTAAATCTGTTTATTGCTTTGGAAGTAACAACGTTTTTGTAATAGGAACTTTCTCTGAGCAAGTCCATTAAATTTATTTATTTGTTCATATAAAATTTTATAACTTTCTTCTTACACATTTCTTGCAGGCTTATCTGGATAACTTCTACTTTTGTCTGGCCAGCTAAATGATGTAGAGGGTGAAATACATCCTAATATCAAGAGCCACTGCCAGTCACCTGATATTGAAGTCGAAACAACAGCCTATCTGAGCTGAAGTCCTCTTCCTCCATGGGCTTTGGCAGTTAAGAGATGGAACTTCAGAGGCCATCTCTACTCCTCATCTCACCCATGATGCCTACTCCTTATCACCTGAACATAAGTAATTCACTTCCTCTCCTCGAAATTATCATGCTCTTTCTTCCTTTCCTTATTAATATATCAGCAGCACTGATTATCTTATACTCTAAAATCTTAACTTGGTCTTTCTTGTCCATTATTCTCTCTTGAATCACTGTCTTTCCATAAATGTGAGAAATATCAGTGTTCTCTAAGTGTATTCTTTCTTCACTCACCTCATATCATTTTCTTCTGCACCTCCCCCTCCCAAAAAAATCCTCACCGGGTAATATATTGGTTACAATTGTTGAACCTACTTTGACACATCATTATTATACATAGTCCATAGTTTATCTCAGGATTCATTTTTGGTATTGTACATCCTATGTGTTTGGATATGTGTTATCCACCATTATAGCATTACACAGAGTACTGTAGTTTCACTGTCTTAAAAATCCTCTGTGCTCTGCCTAATCATCTCTCCCTCCCCAGAACTCCTAATAACACTGATCCTTTTGAAGTCTTTATAATTTTGCCTTTCCAGCATGTCACATAGTTGGAATCTTACAGTATATTTTGTAACTTCTCAGATCTTTCATTTAGTAATATGCATTTATGGTTCCTCCATATCTTTTCATTAATTAATATCTCATTTCTTATAGTGCTGAATAACATTCTATTGTCTGGATATACCACAGTTTATTTATCCATTCACCTACTGAATGACATTTTGGTTGTTTCTGAGTTTTAGCAATTACAAATAAAATTTCTATAAACTACCATATGCAGATTCTTGTATAGAACTAAGTTTTCAACTTGTTTGGGTAAGTAACAAGGAATATAACTGCTGGATTATATGGTAAGAGTACATTCAGTTTGTGGGGTTTTTTAAATAGCAATTCGCATTCTCCTCAACAATGAATAAGTCCCTGCTGCTCCACATCCCTGTCAGCATGTGGTGTTGTCAGTGTTCTGGATTTTGGCCATTCTTATGGGTGTAGGATATCTCATTGTTGTTTTAAATTGCAATTCCCTGATAACATATAACATTAAGCATCTTGTTATATGCCATTGGTAGTGATGGGGAGTGTTCAGGTCCTTTCTGTGTTTTCATTTTCAAGGAAAAACTCTAGTTTTTTTCAAACTCAGTGATTTCATTGAAGTTAGAGCATCTATACTAATGAAAGGGTAATATGCTAATTAGACCGGATAGACCAGACATCCTTCCGGACAAAGCCACGGTGGCAGGGCCAAGGGTAGAGGCAGTTAGGGGCAATCAGGCCGGCAGGGAAGAGCGGTTAGGGGCAATCAGGCAGGCAGGCAGGCAGAGGCAGTTACGGGTGATTAGGCAGGCAGGCAGAGGTGGTTAGGGGCGATCAGGCAGGTGAGTGATTAGGAGCCACCAGTCCCGGGCTGCCATTAGATATCAACTGAGGGGTCCCGGATTGGAGAGGGTGCAGACCAGGCTGAGCGACCACTCCCTCCCATGCACAAATTTCATGCACCAGGCCTCTAGTGTGAATTTAAGGAAAGCAGTCTCCATTGCCATTGGCTCAATTCCTGTCTGTTTGGACTCTGACTTTCTGCACATTCTGAAATTTAACAGTGATGGAGATTATTATTGTAATTAGCAATTTAGTAAGGCATAATATTGTAATATGCCTTTCCAGAGTAGTATAAAATCACCATTTTTCAAAACACAGGAAAGCTAATAATGTTCATCTCCAGAAGTCTACCATTCTAAGATATAGAGTTAACGAAAGCAGCTCAGCAAATATTCATCCCCTTGTTATATGGACTATTTTCGATTAAGTTAATCCACACTTTGGTTAAGCTTCTTCCAAAAAAAAAAAACCATACACTGACCATTGCTGAAAAATAAAAAATATCAAAGGAAGAAAAGGAAAGGAAGGAAATTCACATCTGCAGTCATTGTTTCTATTACATTTTACAAAAAGTTCGGTTGAACATTTCACAAGACCTTTTCAGATGAATAATGCAGTGGGAGCAGAGCCACAGCAGCCCTTCTAGTCTAGCTTGAATAAACTATTGTAATATTGTTATCCTTCTTCCTTTGTTGGTTTCATTTAGTATTGCTACCATAACAGTTAAAAAACAGATTATTTTAAATACTAATAAATTCCCATATAGAAATCAGCCATGATCACCACATTGGGTTTATATGATTCCCATGTCTGCCTTATTGATATCTTTCAATAACGTTTCATGTACTCAAAATGGGCAGTGGAACAATCACCAGGTAAATAATAATCCCTCACATTGACAGGTTACCCATGCCTTTGGCAGCAATATATACATTCTGTAGGCCTGAAATCTATACACCTTTCCTTTCACTCTATATAATAAAAAAGGAGCTCATTTTCATCATTCAGAAGAATAATATTCTTTTTTCTCACTTGGAAGCTTTATTCTGATTGATAGCATAAGTTAGCCTTTTTTAAAAGAATAAAATGACTGATTTAAATGGCACTTCTTGTAAGTTCTTTTCTCAGCAGGTCAATAAAGGTGGGAAATATCACTTCATATCAGGCTTTGACAAAAGCTAAGTTGTTTGGCATACATTTTTTCCTAAATTTCTTTTGCACACATGAAAGGCATAAGGGGGAAAAAATTAAGGGCCAGAATACAATAAATGTCAATAAAGGTGATAATGGGATAATGGGAGTTTAAAATTGTAATAAGGGCGAAAAAACTGAGCAACAGTAGTTACAGAAGAGAAGAGAAAATGAGTGGAGTAAGATAAAATGAGTGAAAAGGTTGCGTGATAGTGTGCTGCCTCATGTCTATAGTAAGTTTGGGAGAAATTTTAAAAGTATTATACTACTAGAAGCCCAGTGCACGAATTCGTGCATGGGTTGGGGCCAGCCAGCCAACCTGCCTGATTGGGGCCAATAGGGCTAGCCAGTTGGCTGGGGAGGAGCCGTGGGAGATTGGCTGGCCGGTTCCACCCCCCATCGGGCCAGGTGGCCGACCGCAGTGTGCATCATAGGGACTGGTCGTTCCAGTTGTTCCAGTCGTTCTGGTCACTTGGCTTTTATATAATAGATTTTACCACAAAGAAATGAGAAGCAAAACATTTTTTCTAATTAAAGCTTCTACAGTCTTAAAACCTTGATTTCTTACTCTTATGCAAGCGAATCTTTAGTTGAGTTGAATCCCGTGACTATAAACTACCTTTGCATCATTAATAATCTAAGAAACAAAAGAATATTTTTGCCGTAAGGTCATTATTTTATAACTACAAAGAACACCAAAATTTTCCTTTTTACATTTCTGATTAGCCACAAGGAAAGAAAAAATAATTGAACTGAGAATGTGAAACTTTGAAGAGCAAGAGGTAACCCTTTTCTGATTATTTATAAGCTGGCTATTGACCTATGTTATCATAGAAACTTAAAGAGCTTTAAAAAGCTTTTGAATGATTTATGAACTATTTCTTCTGCCCAAAACTAAGAGGTAACTAGGTTAGTTTAAGCATCAAGGTGCTTAATAATGTCAACAATTTGTTTTTTTATACCTGTGGTCTAAATTGTTAATCTCATTAAAATAATTTTAATATTTCATGTTTCCATCTGATTGCTTTAATAAAGACTTATACTTAGATTGAGAAGAATTAATTGGGAAGAGATAAAGGGGTAGCATGAATAACATGGTAGGCAATAAAAGAGGCCAAATCCTTAGACTTAATTAGCATGTAAAGAAGATATAGGCAAGTACAATATCTACAGAGGATAAATTGGAAGTCAGAGGTAATAATTTTAATCAAATTAGTGAAAACAAGCCTATATTTAGAAGCAAAAAGACATAAAATTTAAATGACTAAAATCAGAATTAGCTTAGGGGTGTGGATACAAGATCCCAGTCATGAATACATGTTTCAGAAACCAAATCCATCAATGAATCTATCAAGAGAACATCCATTATGGTCTCTAAGCAAGACATCATGACATTAGCTGCTGCACCACAAACTCCCTAGGCTTTCTGGATGGATTGCATCATTCTGAATGTAATTATGGAATCAGCTGCCTTTCTAAGCCCTGACAAGGTCAGGTATCAAAAGCAAACCTTATGCATGACTCTGTTCCATATTTGGTTAATTTTGGGTTCTACCTTGCATAGATCCGGAAAGCTTTTCTAAAGGGATTTCACAAATCAGGCTATCCAAGGAAAACTCTCAGAACTTATATGCTCACTGAAGTAATGCCTGAGTCAGAACTCAGAATTTTGTACGCCTCCTGGCCAAGAAAACATTTTCAAGACTTGAGAGGTATCCATATACACATCATTTCTCCTTTTGAACCCAGATCAACTGGATGGGCCCAGATATTCTTTTACTCCAATAGTGTTCTAGGCACAGAAGCTGTCATGAAGGCAGTGAGGGCTCTGGCCTACTTTCAGCTTGTATTTCACATCCCAGCCTAAATAAGTGATCCCTCTTATTCCTTTACCCCCCTGTGATGCTTCAGACCAAAGCTCTCACTTCTGTTATAGGTCAAAGCAGATGTGGACTAATACTGAAGAGAGATGTATTGTCAGCATTTTCCCCCAGCTTCTGCCCCTGAGCATAGTGTCAGTATCGGAATGATAGAGCTACAAAGCATGGAAGAATGATGAGTAACTTGAAGCTTTCCCTCTAAGATCAGGTACAAGGATGTTTTCTATCACCACTTTTTTTTTTTACATAGTGCTAGAAGTTCTTGCAAAGAAAATAAAAGTTATACAGATTGGTAAGTAAGGTATAAAACTATGTTTATTCACAGATGACATAATTGTCTGTATAGAAAATCCAAAACAAATCCACAAAAGAACTCCTGGTACTGATGAGTGACAGCAAGGTTGAGTGGTACAAGATTAGCATAGAAAAGTCATTTGTTTTCCTATATACCAAAAATGAACAAGTGGAATTTGAAATTTAAAGCACAATACAATTTACATTAGAACCCCTAAAATGAAATATTTAGATACAAATCTAACAAAATATGAGTAGTATCTACATGAGAAAAACCATAAAACTTTGATAAAATTTAGGTATTTTGCCCATATTTTAGAAATTGGTGGCATTTTTATGCACCAATAATGAATTCTCATAGAAACTAAAAAAAAAAAAATGCCATTTCAATTGCAACAAAAAAAATTAAAATACTTAGGAATAAACTTAACCAAAAAGATTAACTCAGAAAACTACAGGATGTTGAAAAAGGAGATAGAGGAAGCTATAAACAAGTGGAAGACTATACCATGTTCATGGATTGGTAGAATTAATATCATTAAAATGTCCATGCTACCCAAAGCAATCTATAGATTCAATGCCATCCCTATTAAAATACGAACGGTATATTTCACAGATCGAGAAAAAACTCCCCAAAAATGTATACGGAACCAAAAAGGAACCTGAATAGCCATAGCAATCTTGAGAAAGAAGAACAAAGTTAGAGGAATCATAATACCAGATATCAAGTTATACTTCAAAGCCACTGTAATCAAAACAGCCTGGTACTGGCATAAGAACAGGCATATAGATCAATGGAACAGAACAGAGACCTCCGAAATCTACCCAAGCCATTACACTTAATTAATATTTGACAAAGGAGGCAAGAGCATACAATGGAATAAAGATAGTCTCTTCAATAAATGGTGTTGGGAAAATTAGATAGATACATGCAAAGAAATGAAACTAGACCACCAACTTACACCACACACAAGAATAAACTCAAAATGGATAAAAGACTTAACTGTAAGTCATGAAACCGTAAAAATCCTAGAAGAAACCATAGGCAGCAAAATCTCGGACATCTCTTGTAACAATATGTTTGCCAATATATCTCTTAGAGCCAGGAAAACTAAGGAGGAAATAAACAAAGGGGACTACATCACAATAAAAAGCTTCTGCACAGCGAAAACAAACAAAACAAAAAAAACACACCATCAACCAAATGAAAAGAGAGCCTCCTATATGGGAGAACATATTTGCCAATGATACATCTGATAAGGAGTTAATATCCAAAAGATATAAGGAACTCATAGCAGGCATTTTTAGCCATTTGAAAGCTGGTGCTGTTTTCAGTCAAGTGAAAGAAGTTTGGTAAATGGCGGACAATTGGTTTCTCACTCTGGATGCTCTTGCTATTTGCACACGAGGCAGTGAATCAGTGCTTTAAAAAGCTAACAGTGTGTTTATGTATAGGAATAGCATCAAAGATCCTGCTTACATACTGACAGTCTTGTGTTGATGGTAATAAAGCCTATTATTATCCTGCCAGCTTATCTGATGCCAGAAAGTCCTTTTGGTAGAGAAAGAGCTTTTAAAAATATGAACTGCTCTCAGTAGTGTTTAGTACAACCTGTGAGAGGCTGTCAGTTTCCTGATCCATTTATAACTGCCAGGAATGTAATGGTGTCCATGGAAATTGAATCCAGAGTGGTCAACATGCTGGTGGAATTTATCAATAACAATCATTTAACAACACTTTTATGATGTTGTGAGGAGCTATGACAACATGCTCTTAAAGATGGTGCATAACTCCGTGTCCAGCTAAGCATACGCAGGAATTTCAAAAGCTCTAAGAAGCTTTATGCTCAATGGTATTATTAGATAACCATTAGACATACGCAGATGAAAATACATTTCCCATTCTTTCTATTACCATTTCCCTGTCCCACTATCTCCCCTGGACTATGCAGATCAAATTTGCTCTTGAAATTTAGTTACTACCGTAAAATGCATATTGTATATATAAGGCGTTTCACCTCAAACAGAGAAAGAACCAGATTACTTGTTTGTACATCCCTGAGGAATCAAAGTTAGCAGCACCAAAACTTCTTTGAATTTGTCTCTGAATTATTAGACACCTCTCCTGATTCATGACCACGGTCAGTGAGTAAGGTTACAATATTTAAGGATGCAGAGATGTCTTCCCATACATCTCTGACAACTAAACTCAACTACAAAGTGTGCCTAAAATGAGGAATTCAAATAAGATTTTGTTTCTATCAAATGAGATGATCTATTAACCTAAACATACTGTGCAATCATGATTAAAAGAAATAATTATGCTGAGGGTAGGCAAAGGCATTTAGTGGTTTTATATATAAATATGTCCAAATCCAGTATTGTAAATATGCCTATATAGCATTCACCAGCAGAACAATACAGTAATTCACAGTTTAGGACAACAATTTTATGTAATCAGTTATTAGTTTCTGCATATCACATTCATATATTACCTTAGTGGCATATTCTATTGCATTCCTCTAAGAGATATCAAGAGGCTATCATACCCCAAGAGCTATTCCTGCTGTGTTTATTTATTTATTCAATTATTCATATTTCCTTGCCATTTTTACATTTACCCTTAAAAACTCCTTGAGAGTTGTCTTAGTCTTATTCTATTATCAAATTTCTTCAGACATTACTCCAGAAAAACCATTAAAGATGATCATAGTTTATAGACTTGAATAAAAAGTGTCCCAATTGTGTAGATAAAATTCCATATTTTTTTTTTTTTTGCAGGA